>OY728132.1:676998345-681998345 GCA_963277665.1 Viscum album | reverse complement strand
GTGGTAGGAGGTAATTGAACAATTATCGTTTCGTGAGGCGTTAGTTTTCCACCCATAGAAACATTATGTTTTTCACCCATTAGATGGAGATGTGTGTAAGTGTAGTTCAAATAACTCTCATTAAAACATCATAGTATCTTTTTTATATTGGTTTTGATATAAATAAATCGAATAAAAATAGTTTATGGGTAGGAGAATTAAAATAAAATAAAAGAAGTTAAGGGAAACTATTACCTTTAATTTGGGTAACTTCCTTTGGTTTGATCCAAAAGGACTTACTAAAGCGACTTTAGCCTAAGGTAAGGCTTCTAGGAGGAGTAGAGGAATGTAGGGAGATTAATTGGGGATATTTTGGATGAGCTTAAAGGCTTGATAGGTGTGTGGAATTGGTTATAAGTGAGGAGTTTTTATAAGGGGGGAAGGGCTCTTTAAGAAAGTGTGATAATATTATTTTATTATATAATGATATTCGGTTTCTAAAGGTCCGAAAATCATTAGAGTATAAGATAAGATGACTCATGGCTGAAATAAAACAATCCAATAATAATTGGAAAAGTTTGGGATGTTATTTAAGTATTTATAATATTTTTTATTTAAATGATTTATTAATAAGTTAAACACTGCATCATTATTCAATCATAAATAATTTAATTTATTTGATATCTAAAAATCATTAAAAAAACATGATGTAGGTAATATTTATATAATTCCAATTAATATTTATAGTCAAAATTGTTTCTTATATAACACCATATAAAAATTAATTTTCTAATAGATTTTTGTTTATGTCATTTTTTCCTTCACATTAAATTATTTATTCTAAAATGTAATTATCATTCATAAGTGGCTCCCTAGGGTCCCAAAATAAACCCAAGGATTCCCATGGTCGAAAATTAATCATAAAATAATGTTAATACAAGTGTTAAGTTAATTTTGAATTATTTTAATATCATTTTTAAATTGAATTACCCTATTTACCTTTAACCACGATAAATAAAAGTCAAAAGTTACTATTCACCAAAAATTATTTTCATCTTATTGAACCAAATTTAATTTTATAATAAAAACCATGTATGTCAAATTTTTAAAATTCAATTCATATAAGTGGTAAAATTTCATTTAAATTAAAACGTCAGTTTTTTAACTACTACTGATTGGTTCCACTATTCATAAAAAATTGATGTTTTTTAAAAAATACCAAAAATTCAGCCTAGTTTATATTTGATATTCTGAATTCGAAAAAGATTTCTATTTTTCTAAATTAAAAACATAGAATTGGAATTAATTAATTTAAAAATAATTTCCATTTTTAAAACAAATAGCGTGTTTTTAAGAAATAATATCATTCAAAAGATTGACACTTGTTTATGTCCACATTCAAAGTGAAATTAATTACAACGACCAAAATTGGATTAAATGGAAAAAATATGTACTGATTAAACCTTCAATACAATTAAAAATATAATCTAACCATATAAATAAATTATATTAAAACATAGTTTTGAATTAAAATACAATATTTTTCACTATTCATTAAAAAATGAACGTTATCGAAAATATACTAAAAATCTACAAAAAGTAAATTTTGATGTCCCCATTCTAAAAAAGGATTTTTTGGTCAAATATAATATATTAAAGTGACAAAAAATGTATTTAAAGAGGATTTCCATTAAAAAGCGGTAAATCGACCTTTAATGTAAATTATGCTTAAAATTAGATTCATTCGCATTTTAGGCCTCAAAATTTTATTGGATAAAAGTAAATAAATTTAAAAAACATGTATAACCATATTTTTGATAGTTTTTTTAATTCCCACCAATACAATGACTAGGAGTTAATTTCTATTTAGAATAATAATATTATATTATTAGTGTGCAACGTAAGATTTCAAAGAAACCCATTGTTGTGTATCATGTACTCCATTGAACATAGCCTTCACATTAAATTAGAATTAATAATTAATTCACAAATATTAATAAATATGAAAATTTTCATGTTCCTTATTTTTCTGGGATGTTACACTATCATCAATTTTCATCAACAAACCTTAGTATAGAGAATTTATACTCATAGTTTGTGTGTTCCTTGTAGTTGAGACATTAAACCATAAGATGAGTTTTGAATGAAAAATTCATGTATTGCATCATATTGGTGGGTTTTTGTCACCATAAATCATTATCCTACTTCCCTTACTTTCTTTACATAATTATTTTCATTATCTACTTTATGTTATTTTATTGGTGATTATTCCCACTCCATTGAGAAGTGTGTGTTAAAATTTGATTCCAACATTAAATTTCACCTTCTGATCACCGTAATTAAACTCCACTTTTGTCTTCATATCCATATGATACCAAATATATTCATTGATCAACATTTAGATTTTAAGGTAATATCAAAAAAATTCCTTATAACTGTTAATTTTTCAAATGGATAAGGAATTTCATAGACTCGACTTTAGTCTAAAAATGAAGAGGTCATCTTTACATCAGTGGGAATTAAAAAATATAGATTTGTATAGTGAAAGTATTTAGATAACATCCATGTACACCTTAACAGATTCATCATCCTTTTTTTGAGAGTCTAAGTATTTCCCTCTTAATTTTCATTTAGAGATCGGGAGTATAATATTTCTCAAATAACATTTTACATAATTTGTTCTACTCTATTTCCTCGATCTCCCCTATAGGCTTAAATTTTATAAAAAATTCCCAAAATAAATTTTCTTCTACTTACTTGTGAAAAATATATACCACAATATATTCTTTCTCAAGGAAATAAATGATGGAGAATATAATTTTAATGGAGATGATCAATTATTCTACCATTATGAGATCATAAGATATATTTGAAATTGGATACCTTTATCACTGTTATGATTAAATTAAAATGTTCTCTTTCACATTATGTTTTGGAATTAATTTTGATTTTGTTCATATTTCAAAAATGATGTGAATTGAGAATATATTATTGTAATGTTCTTGATTCATGATCCCATCTATTTGGTTATCTTATTAGGGAAGTCATAATATTTCCCCTAAGATTTTTTATTGACTCATATTCTCCTATTTCAAAAAATTGACTATATTAAAAAAAATATTTTGGACAATAATTTTTAAATTAACAAACCCATAAAAGGGAAACAATAAAAATTTAATGGAAAACTCATTAATAATTTATAGTCCATAACCTATTATTTATTGTGATTCATTTTATGTTTACAATGATCTATTTTTTAAAATAAAATATAATGGGAATTTGGGGTCCCGTAAAAATGTTTTGTAATGAGAATATGAATTTACCAATTCATAACCTCTAAGAATATCAAACTACTTTTTTATCAAGGCTTGTTGTCTTTTACTTGTGAATGATTTAGTATAGACCATAACTTATTTTTTCAGTGTTGTTACCCCTAGTCACATATACCCCACATCCACATCCACCTATAATATATAGATAAGGAGGTATTTTTCTAGAAAACACTTTCTCTATAAATTACAAAATATTGTTTGAAGTATTAATATGTTTAGTATTATCCTTAAATATCTATATAGTGTTTTCTGTTTCCAAACCCAAAAAATAAATATACTATCCTTTGATACAAGCTATGAAAACACATTTCATGAATATAATATATTTCATTATTTATAACATAAAAATATACATTGCACAACAAAATAGATTAATAATCCTTGTGTATTTGGGAAATTATTTATATAATACATCTACATGAGACACAGAGACAACAAAATTATTGAAAACATCCCAATCATGCTTATAAAATATGATATACTGTAAAATGACTTTGGATAACAAGGGGAAGATATAAGGATGTGGTCTTACCTAAAAACGAGAAAGGGAAAAAAGAAATTAATAACATGATTAATGTATTACCTATGTTTAAATATTAATATCAATATTCCCTTAAAGGGATGTAATCATAAACATGAACATTGAATCCGGATTTACAATGATAACATAAATGTAAAGAATGAAAGTATAAAAAAAATCATTAATTACATTATAAATATTGGTTAATTATTTTTACCAAACAATTATAACAAGGTGGAAAATTCCCAAAATGGATTAGGTTATTTCATGAACAAACCTGTGTCAAACCTGAATATGTCACCCAAGTCAACTGTTATATAGCCCGAATTGTGTTCTCAATCCCCACTGTCTGAAAACTGTTGTCAGGCATCAATTTAAAATCATTGGGAATGATTTTCACCATGGATGAATAAAAACTAATAAAAAAATCAAACTAAAAAATAAGAATAAACACATGAAAAGGAAAAAAAAATTGTTACACATACCTTCTTGTGACCTCATGGGTCACCCCCAATAATAGAACCATGGTCTCTTTGAGAGCAATGTAATATTGGGAGATCCTTAAAATAAAAACATAAAGTAGGTGTGTGTAAGGAAATACTTACTATGAATGCCACAAATAAACCAAGACCCATTCCATACCACTAATTTCAAGTCATTTCTTATATGTTTGAAATAGGTCATGTAAAAAAGGGGTTTCACTCTTCTATAAAAATAAGTATCAAGATGGCATTTTTAAGGAAACAAACTTTCTATTTTAGTTTCCAATACAATTACTAAAACACAATTCATTTCAAAAAATTATTTAAAAAAACAACTAATTCTAGTACTTCTAATTTAATATAAAAATCAATAAAAAGGGGCCATGAGATGAAAAATGAAAAAGTTCCACTAAATAAAATTAGAACATATAAGAATGTAATAAAGTTAATTTTCTAAAAAAAACCTAGAGAGATCCCTGAATGTAATCTTTTCAGAACCACCTATTGGTGTATGGAAAACCTCCTAAGTATATAACTCAGTGTCCACCCTCAACTGGAAAATCAAGTGGTAGAGCCGGCCTAGCCTAGAAAAAAAATACAGTAGGTACCGACCCGCCTAATTGGGGATGATGAGAATCCATCACTCGACCCTATGAAAGACACCTCGGAAACCAATGACAATAATAATTTGTGTAAGTAGGAGGCCCCCGCATGCGTGACTCACCTTACCGGCCAACACTGCACTTTCCTACCCTAATCTTGTACATCCCCAAAAGGATAACCCATAAAGGTAAATCCTATAGAGGGTTTCCCATTATATACATATAAATAAATCACATTGATTAAGGTTCTAATTTTTATATCACATCACATTGGCATTCAAAACAGTTTTTAAAAACATGAATGTTTCCAACCGGGATGCCATTTCACATAAACATTCAAAAAATTTGAAAAAAATACTCTAGGTTCCCAATTTGGATTTCACACATTCAAAACCATTTCAAAACAACATTCCACCACCAAAAATGGCATAAGGTTCCAATTGGACCTTTTTAAATATCACACAAGTAGACCATAAAAATATTATCAACCATTTCTATAACAATGTGAAACACCACTACCACAAACAATTTACACATGGTCCCTTTATATTTTCTAAATATAATCTAGTTTCCAAATCCATTATTAATTCCAGTTTAAAAATTAAGAACACTTAAAAGGTGATGAATGGTCCTTCATGTCATTTAATTTTAAAACAACATTTCATGGTGCTAAACATGACATGTTTTACCATACACATTTAAGTAACACCTTTTTGTTTCACAAAACACATTTCACTGGCTATGAGTCATTTATGATGATTTTCTAAAACACTAAGTGTACGTAACTTTTAAAAGAAACTTGTAAGAAGCTGTAGTTACTTAAATATATGAGTATCCAAATCTAAAAAAAATGTAATAAATTTTTCCAAATACATTAATATGTATATATATACAACATAAATATAAATAACACAATTAAAATGATATGAAATCAAGAAATTCATATTAAAGGTGTGGGTATAGGGAACCTACATTAACAAGGGGGTATACCAAGATGAGACACTTCCGCACTTGACAAATTATGCATTGACCGCTCGTAACCAGCCTGCACGCACACACATATACCAATATGTATATATATATTAAAATTTATTTACTCTTTGATCAATGATGTAATAAATGCCTGGAGAAAATATATATGTTATATATATACATACCATAAGTATATTTCTGTATACCCTCAATCATTGACAAACATTAATATTAACATCAGTTGGTACCAAAAATTAAGGCAGAAAAGACCAACACACCTGTAATTAAATACCATTACCTCAAAAACACCACAAGACTATGAATGGGATGGTTAAAAACAAATAAACATGATAAAAACCTCACCTCAGATGGCATTCAAAAAACAAAACATCCTAAAACACCTCTCCATAAGAGGTGAGCATCGAAACACACATCAACACAGAAAGTGGACACCCTCACACCCCATAAAAACTAGAGAAGTATAAAAAATAGGCCCATCAGAAACCCTGTGGTTCAGATGAGACATATCAATTTATGGAGAGAAGGAAAATTCGGCCAAATAGAGGAGGAAGAGGGAGAGAAGGGATTGACTTATGTTTCCATCCATGAAACTGGAAGAAATTCGGTGGTTTTTCTGTATGAAGTGAGCTTCGAAGGAGGGGAGAGACGTGACCATGGGAGGGGAGGGGGGGGCACCTCACGTGACGCACAAGGTAGAAGGGAAAGAAGGGGAATGAAATAAAAAATAAATAAGTAAATAAAAATAATGGAAAAGTAAGAAAACCATTAAAAATATAAATATAATTATAATGATGATGATGATAATAATAATAATCTCAACTTCATTATAATATCAATAATAATAATATCAATAATATTATTATTATTAAAACAATTTATTAAAAATTATTTAATTTCTATATTTTATTTCCATTAAATTAATTATATTATGGAATACAAGCATCCCACATGGTTACCATTAAGAAGATGCAAGGTCGAAAAAACTTTGCTCTAACCATGCCAAGTAGAATTGAGTGACGATATACCCTCATGCATAGTTGTCACATGATGATTCTTAACCATGCACAACCAATGTATAAGATCCAACTTCTCATGATAATTTTAAAATATAACCTAGAGGGACCCGAAAAAAATCTAGGATATAAATAATTAAAATTATTAAATTAATAAATTATTTTAGGTTAGTGTGGGACAATACTCTCCACCAAAAAAATAGATCCCAAAAATGTCACCCTGCTGAACGATACACTAATCTCAGATCTATGTCCAATCAAAACAGAGAGAAACTGTGAACATCGGGGTGACCTTTCACTTCACAAGTAACATTTAAACTATCAAGAAGAATGGAAAGCCCATTATTTGGAGGATAACATATGGTATGTTCTCCATACCATATGAAATCATCTTTCACGTGAACATTAAAGACCCAAACAACACCACCAGAACATAAATGAAAAAAAAAACTACGAAGAGACTCAGAAAACTGGGACCCCATGAGCTAACTCAAACTCTCCACACTTGCCAAATAACACCTTCATGAAACTGGGAACAAGTGACTCCCACATGAACACATCTCACGTCCTCAACATGACCGGAATAAAAACATAGACAACACCGAGAATTCCCCATACTAGCTAGAGATCCGAACATAATTGGAAAAATACTTAAAAATAAAAACTTAAAATTGTTAGGGAACTCGAACAAAAACCATAGAAATCATTTTCCACAATAACATACATCTTGAAATGAGAAAAAATAAAACCATAACCAACCTACATGAGGGATAAGGACATTTTTACGAAATGAGAATGATTTAAAGAGATACATTCAAAACCCAATGATAATATTATGAGAAGTAAAATATTTACAAGTCTAGTACATTGATGAAAAACATAAAAAAAGAAAAAAAGTACAACAGGAGACTGGATCTGTATCCAATAAAACACCGAAGACCAAAAATTGGGCCTGAGTTTTTCGTTCCCCTATCATTTTTCAAACTATGTGTGAGCTCCACTCCAACGACTATTACTGGAGCCCTAGTGACTGAAGAATCTCTTAACTCACAGTCAGGAACTAGAATCCTCTATCCAATTAATTCTCCTCAAAATGATGATACCTGAGAAAATTCCCCATGTGATACAGAAGGCCACATCATTGGAAAACTTCCAGATGATTTTCACAAGATAGCATTTGAATGCCCGAACTAGCCACACTAGAAGCACACAAGTGGTCAACCTTGAGAATGAATAATTTGGACCAACAAAAGATATTTACTAGGGACATGTTTCCCTGGTTTATACCCCCAATATATAGAGAATCATAATGGGAACCAAGAATAAGATTAACTTCCAACCATGTAAATTTTAGAAACCCACTCATCCAAAAAAATTCGTCATCCACAAACATCCAAAATTGATCATCCGACACTACCTTTGAAGAAAAGTAAAAAACCTCCCAAATTTGGTCAATATATTTATTCATCATCCATTGACCTTGTTGAGATCTGACGAGTTATGTAAAATCCCTCTCCTTCACTTCCTCATGAATAAGAAATTGTGTGAAAATGGCCTTGAAGATGGCCCAAGACATCCCAACTCACAATGAGAATAGAAAGGTAACCATACACAGATCCAATCTTAAAATCTTGAACAAATTCAAAACAACTTGATCCCTATCTACATTGATAGTTTATAAAAATTCTTTTGACTTTATCAAGCCACTCCATAGAAACTAACAAACCACGATCACCATGGAAAACAGGCAGCAACCAAGATAATGTTGATCTCACCACTCCACTAGGATTCCTAAAAAGTGAAAAGACCGACAGACATAAAAACATATGGGACCTAATTGGGAAGCATAATTAAAATAAAAAATAATAAAGAACCAAATCAAATCACCATCAAAACACAACCAAAACAGAATGATCCAAAAATTTTCAAACTAATAGACCAACACATCACAAACCAAGTGGTAGATGAACAAAATATTGACCAAAAGAAAACGACATCAATATAAAAAAATAAGCCAAGATTTCTCTTTTATAAATCACCATTTTCAAAATTCACCCACTATTAAATTTAATTCCCTTCTAAAATCAAACTTCATTTTCTATTTCAAAAACCATTTTTGTATATCCTCTATAAAATTCAAAACAAAATCCCAATTTTTACTTTCAAAACCCCAAATATCTTTAAAAGAGAGGCCTCTTTTATAAGGAACCATTTTTTTTCAAAAACAACTTTGTAAACACCATATCGAGATATTATTTTCAAATACTTACCCTTGGTATCCTATAAAATATCATATATGTGTTTATCCCCACCTCTACTTATATCATCCATATATACTTTCCAACATACACTTCCCCAACACACACATATGTGAACGTCTATAATGAACACCTAGGGTCGCACATACCCTCCGACCACATCAAAACTATGTATTCCCAACATAATTCTCATTTGGTATTTTATATAGGATTTCAAAATTTTTAAATGTTTCCCTTCCATTCAAAAAAAACCCATGGTTTTAATTTTTGTAATTCAACTTTTATAAATCAATCCTCCTTCCATATATCAATGAATAATCCCTAAACCAATTCAAAACACTACCAATAAAAAACAAAAGAAACAAAAAATAATTTTAAATTCACACCAACTAAAATAATACCAAGAACAATCCATGCCAAAATAACAAAAATTGGAAACTATTTGTCAGGAATAACCCTGTTAAATGGTATATCAGACCATTTTCCAAGAAAGAACCAACCACAAGGAGCATCTCAAAACCATACAATCGGGCTTCATATGGGTCGCCAATCCATGTAATTACAGTGTGGAACACTGAATCACTATATTAGTCATTCCAAAACTAAACACTAAATTCCTACACTACCCCTATAAACTCATGGATATGAATGATTTTGAGTTCAGGATGCTCTTCATGTAACTTCCTCTCAAGTCCTGATAGTCTTATTCTCCAACTAATGGACACCCCAAATAATAAAGGGCCTTTTCTAATACCATCGTTTCCTGAAACAACCCTATTCATCCTTAAACCAGGGACCCGAGTTAGTAGTCACATGGCCCAAAGGTCATTTCTAATCCTCACGGGATGAATACTTTTGTCGAACATCAAGTTAAAAATCTTGGGAATGGTTTTTTCCCATGAATAAAAGATAATAAAATTATTAAAAATCAATGTGAACAATAAGAATAATCACTCATAGTGGAAATAAATTAATTATCACCTAAACCTCCATTTGACATCAGGGGTCACTAAAAGACATATAACTAAGCTCTCTCTGAGAGAAATATAAAACTGGGATAACCTAATACTGAAATGATAATGTTGATTTTTGAATCGAGATGCTTAGTATGACCGGAAAAAATAAACCATGCATTATACCCCACCTCTAAAGTGACATAATTTCTTTCTATTGTGAAAATTTGACATGTAAAAAAAGGTGTTTCACTCTTTTATAAAAATAATTAATTGGTTGGTATTTTTAAGAAAAAACATTTTTTATCTCCCAACCCAAATTTTTTTAAGGAAAAGTCATTTCATCAAAATCTATTAATAACCAACTAGTGATTATACATGTACATTAATATAAAAGGAAAATAAAATGTCTCAATATATGAAACAACCAAAATTTCCACAAAATAAAATAGGAACATATAAGTATTTAATCATTGGATTTTCATAAAAATAACTGGAGAGATCCCTTGATGTACTGTATTCAGAAACACCTATCGACGTATGATGAAGCTCCTATGTCGATAACCAATTGGCCACCCTCAACTGGCCAATCCAGTGGCATAACCCACCTATCCTAATAGTTAATCTATGGGTTACCAACTGGTCTAATCATGGTTGATCACCTACCATCACTCAACCCACTAATGTATTATAGGAAAACACATGATAATAATATACTATTAATATTTTATGACCCCATACATGGGGATAACCTAACATTTCATCACCACACATTCCTTCCCCAAACACAGACATCCATTATATGTTAAACTATAATGGAAATCCTAGATAGGGGTTCCCATTATATACATAAACATAATTCACATCAATGAAGGTGAGAATTGGGTTTTCACATCACTTAATCATTCAACACAATCTTTCAAAACATGGATGTAAGAAAATACACCATCATATCAAATATAACTTCAAATCATTTCATAAAACACTCTTGTAATCCAATCAGTGGTTCACACATTTTTAAAAATTTCAAAACCAAATTCCACTACAATAAAATGACATAATGTGCCAATTGGGACTTTAATACTTCCAGTACAATATATCATACAAATATTCCAAACCCAAACTATAACACTATGAAACACCACTTCAACAAACACTTCTTGTATGACCCATTTATATTTTCTAAAACAAATTTAGTTTCAAAATACATTTATAATTATAGGATAAAAATTCACAACACATAACAAGGTGAGGAAATGGGCCTTCATGTCATTTAATTGTCAAACGACATACATGTGGCTAAAAAATACATGCATTAGATAACACATTTAAGTAAAACCTTTTTGTTTCAAAAAACGCATTTCACAGGATATGATTATTTTAACAAGATATTCTAATGCACTTAATATACATCTCTATTAAAAGAATATTGTAAGCAGAATCTATTACATAAATAAGTTAGAAGACAAATAAAAAATGCAATCAGATTTACAGAATATATATATATATATATACACACAACATAAATATAAAAATATGCATTTAAAAAGCTATGAAATCATGAAATTAAAATTAAAGGTGTGGGCATAGGGAATCTGCCTCAACAAGGGAGCTGACCAAGCTAAGACACATCAGCTCTTGAAAAATTAGGCGATGACCACTAGTAACCAGACCGCACTCACACGTTCACACACACACACACATATCCATAATCCAACACACGTATTCTTTATTCAATGATGGAATACATACATGGAGGACAATTATATATTATATATATACATACCTTAAATATATGCATGTGATCCCTCAATTTTTGACCAAAACTCACAATAAATTCAATAGGTACAAAAAATTAAGGCATAAAAAATAAAAGCACCTATAATTAAATAATTGTAAATAAAAATCACCATAAGACTCTAAATTTGATGGCTCAAAACTAATAAAAAAGAATAAAACCTCACCTTATATGGAGGTGGTGAACCAAAACAACCTGAAACACCTCACCTTTGGTTGTGAACACTAAAAAATTCCTAAAGACTTACTAAGGAAGCCTTCACACACCCTAAAAACATGATGCGCATCAAAAATCACCCCATAAGGAATGCTAGGGTTCGGCTGGGACAAACCAGGTAATGGAGAAAAGGAGAATCCTATTATGTAGGGGAGGAAGATGGAGATAAGGTCATACATTGGGAATTCAACCAAAAAAACCAGACTAAATCCAGTGGTTTTACTAGAAGAAGAAGGGAAAAAGGATGAGGGTGATGTGGCCATGGGAGGGGACGGAGGCACATCCTGTGTGATACAAAGGGAGTAAGGGAAATGAGGGGAATGAAATAAAAAATAATGACAAAAACTGAAAAAAGGAAAAACCTAGAAAAAAATAATAATAATAATAATCCTAACTAAATAATAATAAAAAAAATATCAATAATAATGAGGAAGATAATAATTATTATTATTATTATTAAAACACATTCTTGAACATCATTTTATTCCTAGATTTTTATTTCCATTTAATTTATTTTATTTTTGAATTCAAGATGCCTTCATAGTTACATGAAGGCAGAAGAAAGGTTGACCAAACCGTTCTCTAAATGTTCTAATTGGCACTGAACAAAACAAAATCTTGTATGGTTGTCACACGGTTATTCTTAACACTGTGAAGCTTGGGTTTAGGACCCCAATTAATTTGAAAATTACAAAATTTATCCCAAACCGGATGGAAAACAATTTTGAGTATATGAATAATTAAAATAATTAAAATAAAAAAATTGAGTTTGGGGTGTGACATGTTTACTCCATAATACCATATAGGACGACTTATGACACTATGAATTAGATCACTATATCATTCTGGGAAATCCCATCAATTTCAAATAAAGTAATTAAAAAAGTGTGACATATAGATCTTTCAACATAGGTTCATATTTATTCAATTTTAATCCAAAAATAAAAAAATGTGGAATAAATAGATCATTGTAACAAATGAATTATTGATAGGGGTGTCTATGTGAATAACATTGAGTGGTAATGGAAATGGAATTCATAATAGTGTGGTTTGGCATAAAAAAATTACATGATAATTTTGTTGGTATAACGAGGGTACATAAAGAATTGTACGAGGGTTAATGATACTTAAGGGGTATCTTAAAACTTTTAAATCCTACATTTAGTAATAGAGATTTGAAAAATAATATCCCATCAATCTGAATTATGATACAAAATGCATTACATATTGAAGGTTCTTGAGTAAATAGGGGAAGGATAATATCCCTCAACTTGAGTAAGTGGTTCCAAAATCATTGGGGAATTGTATTAAGAGGATGTGGGAATCTTCTGGGGGATCTGTAGATGAAATTGATGACTATAGTCATTATCCAAGGGCATTTAGTGATGATAAATAATATCATGGGTGGGTTGATGTGTGGAAATAGAGTGGAGTTCATTATTATTTTCCAAATATAGGTTTTAGAAACTATACAATTTTGTAATCAAAACAAAAACCAGACACATAGTTTCTCCCCAAGGTTTCTTCCAAAGAGAAATGGTTTTCATTATTTCATAAGTCCATGAATAGATAAACTTAAAATAAAAACGTTGATTATATGGAAATGAGTGATGTTTACGATGAATTTATTTTAAATTCTTAAACATTAATATATGTCTTGGAGGATTCATAATGGGTTTACTAAATTACTAAAATAACATAAAAAAATAAGTTAAAGTGTTAATATAGAACATGACTTGGATAAATTCTAATAAAAATATTAAAAAACATTGTATAATATTATGTCGTAATACATACAATATATTTATGATGTATTTAATTTTTAGCATAAAAATCGACAATCTTGGAAATTTTATGAACATTCGTAGTTGAATAATTTGAATATGATGATTCTAAAAACATTATTTATTTTATCAAAATAAGTCTTTATATATGTGAAATTATACAATTTATATAAAATTCATGATTATTGAAAATTGAGGTTTTTTTATAATAATAGCTTCCTAATCCTTATAAATATTACATTTTCACATTTTAAATTATATAATCATATTTAATTAATATATACTATTTCAAAATTATTATTATATTTAGAAATAACTATTTTAAAACATTCATGAAATCAATAAACGTAACTCTTTAATATATATTTCATATTACCAAAAATTACAGTTTGAGTTTGTTGTATTAATATCTAATTTTCATCAAAAATAATTATATAATAATTTATAGACTAAAAAATAACTAATAAATATAATACTTATTCTATTTAATATAAAATGTACACATTAATAATTATTGGGTTGAGATGCATAGCCATTTACTATAGAAGGGAACTCTTTAAAGGTAAAATGTGCGATAAAAATATTTTTATGGGGTGGTTTGATTATCATTGTATTAGTTATTATCTCTATGATATTGAAGTTATCCCATAAATGCTTCCTCTCAATCCTTAGTAGTTGAATCTCTACTGGTGTATGGTCAATGGAAAATCACAGAGATGATATCTCCCATAGATTCTATAATATGTTTTCTTTGTATTGTGTTTTCGAATTGGTTGATACCATCACTTAATTTATCTATGTTCATAACTAATTATCATATCCATTAATATATACTAATCACTTAATCACTTATCAATAAAAAAATTATCAAAGATTATGATGCGTAATGGTATTTTTAATCTAATATTATAGAACTTATAATGGCCTAATATAACTAATTTATTATATGTGATTTATATATTTACATTACATCAAAAAGGAACTTATTCATTTAAAATGATAATATAATTTATAAATGCTTTAGTCATTATAGAAATAATTACAACATTAGACATTATAGTGTTTATTTTTTTTAAATTATACATTTTATAAATATATGAAAATAGAAACCAATATTATCTATGTCACAAATTCTATAAAGGGGCCTGATATGATCTATATTAAATTGATGTATATCCATATATATTACCACCATCTATATCTTTTAAATTTACTCAAAATCATATAATCTTATTTCCTGACATTTAAAGTATGATTTATACAAAAAATATGTAGATACTACATGGGCAATGCATATGATCTAGATTTTCCATGTATAGATTTTTTATATTTATATATATCTTAAGTCATTAATCCATGGATATGAGCTTATAATGCAACATTAAATGAAATATATATGGTAATCATATACACCTTTTATACATATGGTCGTACACATCATTATATAATCTCAATAAAAAGCCATGATTTCAAAATGATCATAAAATTGGACTATTTCCATCATGGTCAGACCAATACAAATGGAATTATAAAAATTATACCCATCCACACATTTTTTAGCTCATCCTAACGGACAACATTTTTTCATCACCATTTCATTATGAATCTCAACATCATATTTTATATCACTATATAAAATCATATTCACAAAAATCCTAACCCTGTTGGGGATACACACCATAGATGAATAAGAATATATGTGGTAAGTCCTTGAGCGAATTATCTCATCCAATTAGTGTATCGATGATCTCTATTTCATCTCCACATAATAATGTTCCTACCTACCCTAAGAAATTGACTAAATGGTGATATGGGTATACATTGTCCATTGTAAAAATATACTTAAATAATTTACATACTATGACATAAATATTTAACCTTCAAATTGAACAATAGAAGCTAATAAATATCACACTACTATAAAAAATGCATAAAAGATATACAAGATATACCAATGGAATGCCCACGTGTTAGGTTAAACTTGTGTGTGGAGACTGTGAAAAAACCAAAAAAACTAATGAAATTTTTTTTAGATCATCTCGACATTTCCACTTTCCTCTATTCTCTAGCATATCAGTTGCTTGATATTGGTCCCTTTCCTCTAATTAGAATACTATCTGTAAAATCAGCATGTGGATCGAGATACCCTTCCTAGGTGTGAGTATAATCTTGGCTTGAAACAGAAAATGTATCATTTATATATAAAAAACTTTATATATAATTATATTTTATGATAATAAATTAAATTAATAAATATCTAATCATGTTTTAATTTGTCGCTGGCTATCCAAACTATCAGGAACCCCCACCCTACCTACTTAGGTACAAAACTATATAGAAGATGAGAATAAATTGTATCATGACATAGATCAATCCATGTGAACTACATGTTGGCTTGATATATTCATCCATCAATCCTCTATCTATATTACTTCATTATGGATCATTTGAAAATATTAATTTAAGGGAAATATATTTTTTCAATATATTTTCCTAATTAGAAGACATGGGGAATGTGTATCATTTGAATTTCAAAAAAATATCAATACTAATAGAATTCCAGAATCAAAAATTTCAACCCCATATCTGGCTCTTTGGTAATCCACATTACCATAATTTATCTTTGAATGCGAAGTTAATGATATCTAATCAAGAGGATGACAATATTCCCTATTTTTTTCATAAACACTCTCTATAGGGGTATGTAAAGACCCAGAAATTCTGTGTAATTTTTTTAATCATATAGAAATTTTATGAGTCCGTGAAAATTGACGGTGCGTGATTTCAGGGACTGGTGTTCCCGTAATGAATTTCTGAACGTTTTATCAGGTAAGTTCAGTAAACATTCAAGAGAGTTTTTGTAGCTTTTAAACTGGTGCTCGAAATTGAAATATGAGGGCATTGTTGAAATCACAGTGCAATTATTCGCTTAAGGAGACCTTTACTGGACTGCAGTAGGTTGATGGTGAAAGATAGTTTTTCACTTTTTTGTGGAAATATAAAAAAAAATTATTTATAATTTTATTTTTAATAATGAAACCTCCATTTATTTATGGAGGTGGAGACCACAAGAGTTTATCCTCCAAATTTAATGCTCGGTGGTGGGGACTACCCGAATATAAAACCTCCCCAATTTGAATTCATTGGAGGGGACCACCTAAACCCTCACAATAGGAGAAACCCCGTGAACTTCCTCATTAAAAAGGAATTAACCCATGGAATTCCTCCCCATTAATTATTCTCCCATTTATTTATGCCTCGTCAATTTATTAATGTTTCCAACTTGTTCTGTGTGAATAATTTAAAATTGGACAAACACTTTTTATTTTGGTTGGAAATATTTTTTGAGATCATTCGTTGGGAAAAGGGTTGGCAATGCTTTTTGGAGAACTTGGAGGAACACATCCTCCAACGAAGAATGCCTCTTCAAATGAAGAACACTAAAATTCTCCAACAACATTGACTCCTTCTCCAGGAAATCATCCAATGGTGGACGTCTTTAACAATGACAAACCAACTTCATCGAAGAGCATTTATCGGATGAATGAGCTTGGGATTGGAGGAATTTTTCCGGCACAATGAACGTCAACATCTTCGAATTCTCTCTTGAAACACAAAAAAAAATATCTGAAGTAAGGGATTAGTTGTGTGTGATTTTATATTCTCATGTTCATCCCTTCTAAATTAAAGAACCCAGATCAACTCTCTAGCTAGTTGACCCACGAAAGTTTTTATTTGCGTGTTTGGGAATAATCCATGCAGGAGGTTGTTGAGTTCAACATTTTTCATTCAAGATTTTATTGAGCTTCTTGCTACTACTCTAACATGGAGGGTGCGGGCCAAACAATCATGACCCGACCGCTCTACCATTCTTCTTGAATAGTGTGTTTTTCACGATGGAAGAAGACGTTTTTTTCCAATGGTGTTGAAAGGATGCAGCGGCCCATACACCACTGGCTGTGACGAAGGCGACAGCCCCGCGACTCCTCACGCCAACCCTACGACCTTCGCGGCCTCTACCACACTATGGACATGCGCCGAAACTGCCGCCTAACCACCTCACGTACCTCCACCACCCCGCGGCTTTGCCGCCCCCTGCGGGCTCGCTCCACATTCTCTGAGGCATCCCGCGACCCTCAATGGCACACCACAGCCTCGCCGCCCTGCAGCCCTCCGCACCACCCCACAGCTATGACACCTCGCGGCCTTCCGTACCACCCCCTGGCCTCACCACCTTGCAGCCCTCTTCGTCGCCCTGTGGACTCGCCACCACACGGCCCTCCGCGCCACCCCGCAGCCTCGCCAACACGCGGACCTCCGTGCTGCCTCGCATCCTCACTACCTCGTGGACCTCCGTGCTGCCCCACGACCTCATCGCCTTGCGGCCCTCAGTGCTGCTCCCACGGCCTCTGAACCACCCAATTCGAGTCGGGCCCAACAGGCCAGGCCAGCCCTAGTGGGCCAGGTCGACCCAGGCTGGGTAGGGCTGGGTCGGTCCCACAGGGTCAGACCAGACCTAGGCGAACATCGATGTTTTTGCTCTATCGACCATAACATTGGCACCAGGCATCCATTTGATGAACCATCAGCAGTTCTGGAATCTTTGGAGTGAGTTGGTCCCTTAGAGTATACCCCACTAGAGATTTGGATAATGTTGAGCTACGGTCGGGTTTGATTGAGCACAAATCCAACTGAACCCTCGGGAGTAAAAGGCTAATAACCTACAGACTGGGCGTTCGATTGACACACCGTCTATTGCATTGTGACCCCTATGGTGTGGCGGTCAATTTTGATACTTTTTCATGGGGCTTCATGGAATTTAGAGTATCGACCAGTGGCTTGAAAATAGGACCCTCCTGGGTAGGAGCACGCTTAGTGCGGGAACCCAGCAGTTGGTTGTGATGTGAATAATGAATAGTGATCATGTGTGGGTCAGCACCTAGTGATCCTATGTGGGTCAGCATAGAGAGATCATGTGTGGTTCTGCACCGAGCCATCCTATGTGGGTCAGTACTGAGCGATCCAGTGTGGGTCAACACCTAGAAATCCTATGTGGGTCAGCACTGAGCAATCCGATGTGGGTCAGAAGTATTT
The DNA here is from genome assembly GCA_963277665.1 of Viscum album. Lineage (NCBI taxonomy): Eukaryota > Viridiplantae > Streptophyta > Magnoliopsida > Santalales > Viscaceae > Viscum > Viscum album. The sequence continues at coordinate 681,979,321 of OY728132.1, read as the reverse complement.
CCTCATAACAGAGTAAGATGATTAAGTAGTTACATCTAATAATCTCTACTACTATACTTATGTTATACCTTGTGTGAGTTGAGTTCGTACCTGAGTTGTACTTTTATTTGACATAATAACTTGATGGTATTATTCAGTGGGGAATAACTGTGTGGTATTTACCTTTGTGGTGTTCCTTCCATTGTGGAGCATTTTAGATTTGGGATTTTGAGTTGGAATTCATGGTTCCTCATGTTGGATATGGGTATACATGGTAACTTATGTATATGTATGGGTATATACCTTTATAGGGTTGTCAGTTGATTTAATTCTATGTGGTTTATCCTTTGTGGATTATGTGGGACCTTGAGGGTCTTGGGGACCCTACTGAGTATCGTTATACTCACCCCTACATGGGCTAGTCCAGGACATTACTGTGTTTGGTGCAGACGACGAACAACACTGATTGTGGACGATAGTACCAATAGTAGGGGTAGCTCGTACGTGGACATTATATGAGTTGTACCACTGAGATGACCGATCGAGAGTTGTACCTACCTTTCAGTTAGAATCCTTAGTAGGTGTTTATAAGATCTGTTCCATTTCACATGTACTTTCAGTTTAATGTACTTTCTAGTTGGTCTTATATTCTAGCCCCTTTTACTTACTACACTCACACTATTTTCTATTCAGTTTACTTGAGTCCAAATCTTTTTGTGTGCTTGGTTGCATGTGCTTACGGGTTATAAAGTAAATTCCTTCCCAATTTTTTGGCATATGCCTTCGGTGCTAGTCACCAACTCTTAGCCTATGGAAGGTGGGCTTGGGGTAGTCACGGCAGGAGCCCCGTGGGACGGGTCATGACAAATTGTATCAGAGGAGTTGGTTCTACCCAAGAACATTAGACTCTGATCTTTCTTTTTAATGGTAATAGTGTTAAGTGTATTGAGTTTTTTTATCAAAATAGGGAATCCAGTGTTGGTGTGGCAGCTGACCTATCCTTACAACTGGACCCTAACTTCTGATTTCTGACTCAGTTCACAAAAAAACTGATTGCATGTGTGTTTTGAAGAGTATTATTTGTGATATATTTATGTCAGTTCACCAGTTATAACTTTTTTTTACCATGGCGCAACCTATATTTTTTCTGGATGCCTCTACAAAGGCAACCAGGTAGGGTTTCGAGAGTTGTATTCACTCATAGCCCACCAAGCGATGAGGCCTCAGTGCAGGGCCCTCTTCCAGTAGAGGCACCAATTGAGGCACCAACAGTTTGATTACCCATTGGTCCACCATTTCCACGAGCCCTATCAGCAGAGAGTGCACGCCGCTTGAACGCGTTGCACGAGTTCCAGCACCAGAGGCCACCCAGGTTCAGGGGAGAGATGGACCCACAGGCATACGAGGATTGGATGGAGGCCATGGTGAGAGTTTTCTTGACTGATAGGGACACATACTGATATCATGGTGATCCTTGATGATATTCTACTACATGTAGCAGCAGGGATATTTTTGAGCTTGATGCTATAGGTTAATGGTGAGGTGATGTTTATTTGGACAAACTTTGAGAGCATGGTTTGGGCAGTGTTTTTCTCAGTGAATCTTCACATAGTGCGCATTCAGAAGCTACTTCATCTGCAGTAGGGAAGCATGAATCTGTCTTAGAACTTAGTGAGGTTCACTGAACTCTCATGCCACTGCACAAATATGGTGCTGGACCCATTCTTCAGGGATCTGTCCATCGACCAGAGATTCATATGGGAGATCAGGGCTTCGATGATCTCAATCAGCATCCCGAGGTTGGCGGGGGTGATAGAATGAGACCTTTTAGTGGAGAGTTTCCTTGATGAGCAGTCACCATTAGTGAGACCAACTACCATTCATCATGTTGTGGAGTCTTCTATAGTTGGAAACTGATAGATGACACGGAGGCTCAAGAGGACCAGAACTATAGGTGGATCACTGCATGATTCAGAGTCAGTTTTGAGGGGCACCCAAGGCATAACCAGTCATGGAAGGAGTGGGCACTGTTATGCATGTGGCGGGCAGGGTCACATGGCTCGTGATTGTCTAACCCACCATATGGTTGATCAGCAAACCATTGAAGGACCTCCCAAGAAAAGACAGGGATTCGACCGACGAGGTGCGTATGGAGTAGGAGGATAGGGGAGATCTTTTCTCTAGGCGGCTGAGGCCTACGATCACGATGCTCTGGATAAGATACAGGGTATGATCTGTTTCTACTCCACCTTAGCTGCAATACTTATAGATTTATATTCCAGTCATTCTTTTATGTCCACTACCCTATTTCGGAGCTCAGAGATTCTGATGGAGCAGTTGGCTCGATCCTTTTGGCTAGAGACTCATACGGGAGCAGATTTGACGATTTCACACTAGTGTCAGTAGTGCGAGCTTACTCTAGGAGGTGAGATCTTTGGATGGGATATCCTAGCAGCAACGTCGAGGCCTTATGATATCATCTTGGGTATGAACTTCTTATCATCATTCCATGCTCAAATTGACTGTATTAGGTGCAATGTGTAGTGTTTCCACACATATTGTACTAGGTTTACCTTCACTGGCGAGGACAGAGTCTTTGTAGCACATGATGGACTTACTTGGTGTAGAGTACAGCCGATCACTAATGAGTCGGCTAACCTTACCCATAGAGTGGTTGATGTGGACAGTCTGATCTATCTTGTAGTGGTGGACCAGTACACAGATGTCTTCCTTGATGATGCTTTGGGTCTACCTCCTCACAGAGAGGTGGGCTATTACATTGACTTATACCTTTGGATGACATTGATATCCACACCATCATATCAGATAGATCCCACAGAGCTTTGTGAGATTTGGGTATTGCTGGAGGACTTACAGGGGAAAGGGTTCATCTAGCTCAGTGTTTTCACATGGGCATCCCAGATATTGTTTTCCAAGAAGGCATATGGGATCTTGAGGCTTTGTGTTGACTACCAGCACTTGAAGCAAGTGATCATGAAGAATAAGTACCCACTCCCAGGGATTGATGAACTCTTTGATCAGCTGAAGGGAGCACGATGGTTCTTGAAGATAGACCTCAGGTTAGGCTATCACCAGCTCAGTTTGAGTGATGAGGATTTGAAAAAAAATGCTTTCAAATGTCAGTACGACCATTACGAGTTCTTGGTTATGCCCTTTGGCATAACCTACGCTCCAAAAGTGTTCATGGGACTCATGAACATGATATTTCAGCCATAGATTTATTGCTTTGTAGTAGTCTTCATCAACGACATTATGATCTACTCGACTAATGAGGGGGATCATGCCTATCATTTGCGGGTAGTACTAGACACATTCAGATAGCACCAACATTATAGTATGCTCTCTAAGTGACAGTTCTGGATCTGAGAGGATTACTTTCTGGAATATGTCATATCAGAAGCTAGAGTGGCATTGGATCCAACGAATATTTAGGTGGTACTTGTTTGGTAGACACCCAGGAGTGTGATGGAGGTATAAAGTTTCCTGGGATTGGCTGGATACTACCGGAGGATTGTGCTAAATTTATCCAAAGTTTAAGCACCTCTATCAGCATTAACGGGGAAGGGGTAACCCTCCATGTGGTCAGGGAGATGAAAATGTAATTTTTAGGAGCTGAGGTAGAGGCTGACTACTGCCCCCATCTTGAGGCTTCCTAAGGAGGGTGTAGGGTACATAATATACTGTGATGCATCAGGGACCAATCTCAAATGTGTCCTGATGCAGGGGAGAGTGGTGATAACATATAGTTCTTGAAAGCTAAGACAACATGCGCAAAACTACACTACCCATAACCTAGAGTTAGGAGTAGTGGTCTTCACTTTGATGATGTGTAGACACTATTTGATGGGAGAACACTTTACAGTGTTCTCTGATCCCAAGAGTCTCATGTATATCTTCTATTAGAAGGACTTGAACCTGAGACATGGATGTTGGGTTGAGTTCCTCTTGGACTATGAATTAAATATAGTCTATACTTCTAGGAAGGGAAACGTTGTATCAGATTCACTCAGCGGGAGATCTGGTATATAGCTGCAAGGTTAGGCGACAGAGAAGCTGGATGCTTTGCAGATATCCTTTGTGGATTGGGATGGAGAAATTTTTATTCAGTATTTTATAGTCACTTCTCCACTTATTCAATGTGTCATGGAGGCACAGTGTGGGGACACTGACTACGAGACTCGATGTGCTCAGATATACATATGACAAGAACCTGATGGATTTTCTGAAGATGGGGAGAACGTCATCCTCTTCAAAGGACGTACCATGGTTCCAATATCACATCAAGAGGAAGTGTTGAGGGAGTTCCACAAATCCTTTCTAGCGGTACATCCAAGAGTGGTGAAGATGTACCAGGATCTCCAATGACATCACTGGTGGCCCGGAATGAAGAATGAAGTAGCAGAGTTTGTCTCTCAGTGCCTCACTTGTCAGAAAGTGAAGGTGAAACATTAGGTACCAGAAGACTTGGTTCATCCTTTAGTGTTCCCAGAGTGGAAGTGGTATGGGATATCAATGGAATTCATGATAGGAATTCAATGTACATCTAGAGGTCATGATTTGATTTGGGTGATCATTGACCGACTCACCAAGTCGTCCCACTTTCTATCAAACAAAGAGTAGAGTTTAGTAGAGAGCATGGGATGCCTCTATGTGAAGGAGATTGTGTGGCTACATGGAGTACCCTCGACGATAGTCTCATATCGTGATGCACATTTTACTTCCTGCCAATAGAAGGGGGTGGAGGTGTCTTTCGGGATGTAGCTTCATTTGAGCACTACATTCCATCCACAGATGGATGGCTAAACTAACAAGACAATTTAGACCCTCAAGGACATGTTGTGTGACTGTGTCCTCAACTTCGGTCACAGCTGCTATGATCACTTTCCATTGGTAGAGTTTTCATTTTACAACAGCTATCACTCCACCATTGGGATGACACCTTTTGAGGAGTTGTACGGGTGACCTTAAAGATTACCTTTGTCCTAGACTAACCTAGGGGAGTCATCACTCAGGGTACAAGAGATGGTTCGGGCTTCCATAGAGAAGGTGCAGATCATCCAGTAGTAGACGAAGACTAGACCGAGTAGGCATAAGTCTTATGACGACATGAGACATAGACCTTTGGAGTTCGAGGATGCTGACCACGTCATTCTATAAGTCTCACCCTAACGAGGTTTACATAGATTTGGCTGAGGCGAAAAGTTATCTCTGAGGTTTATCAGACCTTTTAAGGTCCATGGCAGAGTTGGCGAGATAGCATACCACTTATCTTTTCTCCCTTAGTTGCACCAGATGCACGACGTCTTCCACGTATCCCAGCTGAGGAGATACGTGCATGACCCATCCCATATCATCGACCATGGCGAGATGGACATCGACGATGGGGTGATGTTTTTGGAGGTTCCAATTGAGATTGAGGATCGACAAGAGTAGGTCCTTTCGGGGCAGTTGATACCTCTGGTGCACATTCACTGGCAGCATGAGAACCTTTAAGAGAGCACATGGGAGTGGGAGGCTCAGATTCATGCTCAGTACCCCACCTTGTTTCTTTAGTTTGTGTTGTGGCTTATGGGGAAACAAATCCATGAGGTGGGGAGAATGTATAGACCCCAAAATTCAATGTAATTTTTTTAATAATATGGGAATTTTAAGAGTCGGAAAAAATGACGGCATGTGATTCTGAGGCCCGGTGTGCCCAAAATGAATTTCTAAACTCTTTTTCGGGTACGTTCAATAAGCGTGTGAGTTGGTTTTAGTATCTTTTAATCTGGTGCTCAGAATTGAAATCTAAGGTCACCATTGGACTCGCAGTTCCAGTATTCTCTTAAGGATACCTTTACAGCAACCGCAGTAGGTAGAGGGTGATAGATAGTTTCTCACCTTTTCATGGGAAAATAAAAATATAAATAATTAACATTTCATTTTTATTCTTGAATCCTCCATTGATTTATGGAGGTGTGGACCACAATCATTTATCCTCCAAATTGAATTCTTAGTGGTGGGACCACCTGATCTTAAAACCGCCCCCAATTTGAATTTAATGGCTGGGACCACCTGAACCCTCTTAATGGGAAAAACCCCTTGATCTTTCCCATTAACGAGGAATTAACCCATGGACTTCCTCCCCATTAATTATTCTCCCATTTAATTATGCCTCATCAATTTACTAATGTTTCCAACTTGTTTTGTGACAATAATTTAAAATTGGGAAAACATTTTTTATTTTGGTTAGCTAATTATTTTGAGATAATTTAATGGGAAAAGGGTTGGCAAAGCTTTTGCGAGAACTTGGAGGAACATATACTCCATGAATAATGCTTCTTCAAACAAAGAACTATGACACTCTCCAACAACTTCGACAACTTCCTCGGGACATCCTCCAATGGTGGACGTCTTCAACAATGAAGAACCACATCCATTGAATAGAGTTTATCTAATGAACGAGCTCATAATTGGAGGTGTGTGGTGGGAACAACGAACATCCACATCTTTGAATTCTCTTTCACAACAAAACAACAAATCTACGAGGTAGGGGTTTAGTTGTGTATGATTATATATTACCATGTTATTACCTTCTAAAACAAATAATGTAGATCAACTCTCTAACTAGATGATTTGTAGAATAATTATTTTGCGGGATTGGGAATTATCCTTATGGGATGTTGTAGAGTTTGATTTTCATCATTCAAGATATTGTTGAGCTACTTTCTACCGCCCTAATGTGGAGGGTGTGGCCCAAACAAACATGGCTGGACCACTCTTTCATTCTTCTTGAACAGTATGTTCTTCATGAAGGAAGAAGGTGGTTTTGTGCCACGACAATGAACAGATTCAACGACAGGAACACCACCGGCCGGGGTAAAGGCACTGCCCCCGCGGCTCCTCATGATGACCCCACGGATTCTACGGCCTTTTCTGCACCACGACCTCGTGCTGACCATGCGGCCTCACCGCCATGCAGCCCTCCGCTGCCCTGTAGCCTTCGCGGCCCCTGCAGCCTCGCTCCGCGGCCTTCGAGGTGCCCTGTGGCCCCACCACCCCGTGGCCATCCACATCGCCTGGCACCCTCACTGCCTAGTAGACCTCCTCGCCACCCCGCGACCTCACCGTCTCGTGGCCCTCGACGCCACCTCGTGGCCCACCATACCACCCTCATGGCTTCTAGGCCGCCCATTGCATGTAGAGCCATCCAGTGCGGCTGGGCTGGGCCCAGCAGCCTGGGTCGACCTGAATCGGGTCAGGTTGGCCTATGTTGGGTTGGGCCGGGTTGGTCCTACCAGGTAAGACCAGACCCAGGCCACCTTCGATCATTTCACTACATCTTCCATTACTTTTTCATCAGGCGTCCGTTTGAAGAACCGTCAATAACACTAGAAACCTTGGAGAGATTTGGTCCCTTTGAGTATACCCCACCGGAGATTTTGATAACATTGGGGTATGATTTGGTTGAATCGAGCATGAATCCAACTGGGCCCTCAGGACTAAAAGGATAATAACTCACAGATAGGGTGTCCAAATGACGCACCATATGTTGTCTTGAGACCCATAAGGTGTTGAAATATATCGTGATACTTTTTAGTGGGACTTCATGGTAGTTGGTGTATCGACCAGTGGCTTGAGAAGCAGATCCTCCCAGAGACGAGAAAGCTTAGTACGGGAACCCAGTAGCAAGTTGTGATGTGAAAAATGAATTGAAATTATATGTGGGTCAGCACCTAGCGATTCTGTGTCTGTCAGAATAGAGCAGTCCTGTGTGGGTCATCACCAAACGATCCTATGTGGGTCAGCACAGAGGGATTTTGTGTTGGTCAATACCTAGTGATCCTATTTGGTTTATCAGTTGTGACTCATTACAGAGTAAGATGATTAATTAGTTACATATAATCATCTCTACTACTATACTGTAGTTATACCTTGGGTGAGCTGAGTCAGTACCTAAGTGGTACTTTACTTTGTGGTAATACCTTGGTGGTATAATTCTGTGGGGCATACCTGTGTTGAACTTACCTTTGTGGTGTTCCTTACTTAGTGGATCATTTGAGCTTTGGGCTTTTGACTTGGACTATGTGTTTCCTGATGCTTGAGATGGGTATACTTGATAACTTAGGAATATGTATGGGAATATACCAAAGTAGGGATTTCAGTTGATTTAATTCTTTATGGTTTATCCTTTTTGGATTTGGAGAGACTGTGAGGGTCATGGGGTCCCTACTAGGTATCTTTATACTCACCCATGCATGTGCTATGCACACACATCGCTGTGTTTGGGGAAGAAGACATAAAACCATGACTGAGGACGAGAGTACTGGGACTGGGGGTAGTTCAGAGGTGGACCTTAGATGAGGCATATTGTAGAGACGACTGATCAGGAGCTGTACCTACCCTTCAGGTAGGATCCTTGGTGGCTGTTCACAAATGCTATTCCAGTTCACTTGTACATTTAGTTTCTTGTACTTTCCAGTTGGGCTTGTATTCTGACCCATTTTACTTACTACACTCACTCTATTTTCTATTCAGTTTACTTGAGATCATATCTTTTTGTGTTCTTGGTTGTGTGTGCTTATGGGTTATAAAGGCAATGCCTTCCCAGTTTTAGGGAATATTCCTTCGATGCTAGTCGCCAAACCCTAGCCTATAAAAAGTCGTCTTGGGTTTGTCATGGCATGAGCCCTGGGGGATGGGTCGTGAATTTTTACCCTTCATTGTCTGACAATGATGGATGATATATAATGAACCCTGAGTCCCACCTCCATTATTCCCTAAGATTGTAACAAGAATTGAAGGTATAAAAATATCACATTTAAAATGCATTATACACTATAAAAATATGGGATTTGGAGATAGGATCAGCATCCTCCATGAAACCCCAACAAAAAAATAAATCAAAACAAAATCCATTCCAAATTCCTCAAACAATAAAAATATACAAATAATTTACTCCATGTAAATACCAAAAGTCATCTTCAATGGCATTGACATAAAATAAACTCCCAAAAAAATATACTAGTTTCCAGATGGCACTCCAATGTCATCATAAAAACCCAAAAATAGTATGTATATATATAGTGTAAAAATCACATCTATACTCAGTAGCATTATCCCACGATCTCTACTTCACAAATAAAGACCGAACCTTGGACTGTACATAATATTGAGCATTATGTTAAAAAATCATTCTCTTACATTTTATGGTCATTAGTTTTTTTCTCTTCATAATTAGTCAATTTCATTTACCTATATAAATATACATCACTAAAATATAAACATTTAATTAGTATAAATTCTTCTAAAAAATTAATGATATAACATGTTTTCTTTTAATGGAACATCATCACAATTTAAAAAATGACTTTATAATTATTCACACTCATCCTTAAATGGGTTTTTTATATTTTTAAAACATGGGATGATAAAAAATAAGCATTAAGGGACATAATAAAAGAAATAATGAAACCCATTATTCCATTAATAGATTAAAATGGTTTCTATTTTCAGGATAAAAATTGATCTAAAAATAAACATTTTATTACTAAAAATATCTTAAATTCCAAAATATTTTCATTGGATATTTCATGAGATATTTTTGTGTCCAAATAAAATTAAAATTATACCATGAAAATCAAGAGAAACTCATGAAATTATTTTCACCAATATATACATTTTGACCTTATGAAATAAAAAATAAATTCATTTAAACATAACCTAATAATATAACCTCATTAAATGGTGATATATTTATAAAAATAATAACAATAATAAATTTAACATGTTCATGAATTGGGAAATAATTTTCCATAACATGAATACAAATAGAATAACCAATACAATAAACATAAAAAATAATTCCCCAAAGAGTCCAAAATATTATAGGGATTTTAAAGACCCATTTTTACATGGTTTTTCAAATAACCACCCTTATTTGGGGTTTAACGGAATCTACCATGATTATTTGATATTAAAACTACTCATCCTTGATTTGAAAATGAACCTCCCATCATTATACTCATTTCTGAGGAACCATTACATAATCACAACACATAAAATCATTCATACATATAATAACATTCCTTTCATCTATAAGAAAAACATTTTAATATAAAAATGAATCATTCCAATATAAAACCTCATTTTAAAAATACAATGAACAAATATAAAAATAGTATTTCATATTAGAATGAATGAAATATTTTATTAGAATCTAGAAATTATATAAAGGTCATGGTGTTGGGAAATCCCATTGATGTTGTACATGTTTAACTAGATCATTCTTTTTTATTGTTTTAAAAAAATTCTGCAAAAAAGATTACATTTTAAAACATTTTTAAAAAGTTCATCATAAATGATATTTCCCCTTTACAATTAATTCTTGTCAACATAAACACATCAATAAAATATTATTATGAATATGGATATTAAATATATTTTTTACAAAATAAATATTTAAATAGTTTAAAAAGTGTTTTTTAATCTATAGTGTCCCTTATCTTGAGTTCACCTCCTAACATATATTCCATATAATTCAAAATAATAAACATATATTAATAATTAACTTTTTATGAAAATTTTTCATGTTAAATAATCATTTTATTATATTTTTGACCTTTTAAGAAAAATATTAATCATTAAAGTTCATGTCGGATGTTTTAATGATATTCACCTCATACATCAGTAATGACATTAGTTGGATGAGAATGAAAAATGTGGTCATTACTCCATCATCTCTGAAATAATAATATTAAAATATTCATAATTTTTAGTAATAATTAATTTTTTTAAAACCAATCCTAATATATAGTTTTTAAAACTGATATTGGTTACATTCTTGGTCATGACATGTCATAAATTTCCTTGAGTAACATTACATTATTTCAGTGATATTGATTGAAAGAATGTAAGTGTAATTTTATCATTATATAATGATCATTACATAATAAATACCATAGTTATTTAGGATATATATATATATATATACATATATATATCATCCTATTGATGTGGTGACAAGAAGTGAGCCTCATCGTTTCTTGGAGGTGTTAGTCCACACTTACGGACAAGAAATGTTATCATTTTTTAATGAATGGAAAGGTAAAATAAGATTCAACATTAATTTTAAATAAATATAATTATATAATAAATATCATATATATATACACACACACATTAAATTAATCATTTGTACTTTTTATGTGAGGTAGTGATGGTAAAATAATTACTTCGGTTCATGAGGTAATAGTCCATCACATGTAAGAATGATGAATTTTTCCCATTTGGTGGAATATGAGGTGGATAAATGATATTAAATTAAAATAATAAAATCAAATTATATATAATATAATGATTTCATTATATAATCATGGTTTTATAATATTTTAATTAGGTATAAGAAGAAATAAAATAAAAAATATTATTTAAAAATCAAACCTATTCTTTAAAAGAACCTCTTTATATTTATTCCAAACTTATTCCAAGGTTGGTTTTAGAATGAATAAATGAATCTCAAATGTGAGGATGGATGTATTTAAGGTAAATTTTCAGGGATTGGAGGAATCATAATGTTTTCTATTTTTGAATAATAGAGGAGAGTATGTTCCGTTTTACAAGAGAGGGGTGGGGGTACTTTTAAATTCATTGAGTAATAAATTAAAATAATTAAATTGTAATGATCAAAGAGATCTATATTTTGATGATTATATAATAATAAAATTATTAGTATAAATAATCTTATCAAATAATATTTTTATATTTTTATTATTTTTTGTTACATTTTTCATTTTAAACACATGTTAACCATTTTACCACAACCTTGATAGCAATAGTTTTTACAATTTTGGTTTTAGGATAGTCAAAATAAAAGAAAAATTGGCCAAAAATGAACCATGGATGATATTTTAATCCATAAAAATTAAAATTGAAAAATATTGTATTATTTTATGTTTGAAATCATTTAAAATATAATTTTTTTCTAAAAATTATTATTTCAACCCCCTTTTTTATTGCATGAATTATTATAAATTAACAAGAGTCCATCTCTTGTAAAATGATTCTAAAATGAAAAGTATTTTTTGATCATGATTATGATGATCTAATTATAATAATACCATCAAATTCATTAACTATTTCATATCATTTTATGTATTATATTTTATATAAACTACTTAATTAAAAAATTTTAAACATAATTGCAATAATGATATTACCAATATCAATGGGACATAATTTTAATTGTAATTTGAATATTAGAATAGAAATTGAAAATAAATTATATTTTACACCTTTTATAATCATATTTATCCTTTTCTCAAGACTTTTTGACATTTAAATAATAAAATAATATAATATTTTATATAATGTATCATTACTATTATTTTTTATACAATACATTTAATATGACCCTAAAAACAAAGTGAAAAGAATGTAATTTGAATATATTACTTAAACACATCCCAAATATGATATATGTTTTCTAAAATATTCATTTAGAACTATTATACATTAAAAATATGTTACATACAATATTTTTGGAATGAATTTTTATGTATTTTATATTAATTAAATAAATGTTATATCAATATTATAGAATCATTTAAGATAAATATTTTATCACTACAAATTAAAAATAAATAACCATAAAAGATAATAATTTATCTTTAAAATAATATCTAGAACTGATCATATATTCTAATTATAAAAATGTAAAAAATATAATTATAATAAAATATAGAGTATGTAATTTTTTCCATTTCATTATATAAAACAATTAAATGGTAGAAAACAAATAATAATAGCCCTTACTTTCCATATGATAAAAAATTAGATTCAAATTCCTTAAATGAAATCATTTAATTATATAAATTATTGTGTTGTTGTCACTTTTAGTACTTATCGTATTATTTAGAACCCTAAATATATGATTTCATAATAAATTGGTGTCAATTATTTTCTATATTCACTATTCTTAAGTTAGAAAAAGGAAACACTTTTCTTAATTGTTACCTACTTATTCAAAATCAGGAATCCATTTTCATGATACAAATTATAGTACAGGAATAATTTATTTTAGTATTAAAATGGAAAACACAATGAAAAACATTTTTAGATTAATGTTCTCTTAGGTATAAAAATTATAGTATAAAAAATAAAACCATAACACATAATAGAATGGTCATTATTAGTTAATTAATAAAATAAGTGAACTAATATTAGATTTATTCAATTTTAAAAAAAAATTATAATTTTTTAAATTAATTAAATTATAATATTATATTATTTTAGAAGTTCTGTTTTTCATTATTCACTAGAAAATAAGTTTTTCATAAAAAAAATCACAATAACCAAATTTTTGCATGATAATATAAAATAGAATATCATTTTATAAAAAAAATCTATAAGTGATATAAATTAAATTTCTTATCCTCATAAAAAAACCATTTCTGAAGGATTTATATATTTGAGTCAATGAATTAATTTACAAAAAAAATATATTTAATATTTCATAATAATTATCAAATAAATATATATTGATTGGGATGCTTATACATATATTTTATAATGCCGATAGTTCAATTTTTACTCACTAACACAATAGCTATGTTTTTATACTCAAAATTATATATTGACATTTTTTGGATTTTATAATCTCTATGTTGTGTGTCATATAACCTATCAAAGATAATGTTATTATTTTAAAAATTCATGGTGTTTCTTTCTTCCCGTTGGATAAATTTCATACTCAAAATTTGAACATGAAAAATAGATTTAATTGTACAAAATTTGAAAATACTTTTTTGAAATTCAACATCATAAAAATGTTTAATAAAACATCCACCAGAAATTTGGAAAAGGTAAGTATTAATATCATCTTCAATAACACAAATTAGGTTTACAAATAGGATAAAATTATTGGAAGGTTAATATTTGGACATAGAAATACAATCAAATTTCTAATTAATAATGGATATAAAAAAGAGTTCATTGATTATAGGAAATATGATTATGATAGGAAATTTAATGAATAAAATATGTTAACCAAAGAGGTGTAAAAAAGATCATAAATTCATCTGAATTGATGTTAAAAAGACAAATTATTTATTTCAAGATCCATTACATGGAGTTGAAAAATTTATTTACTATCTATAATAACAATATTATTTTATAAAAATACTTAATAATTGTAATTTCATCCATTAATCATTTACTGCCATAATCTCATCTTTTTATTGAAACAATTTGTATTCAGGGAAAAAATTGCATACCTGGGTAGTAAAATTAACATATAATAGAGAATATAAACATAAAAGAATAAAAATACATTCCTCTCCTATTTGTACATTATAAAAATAAAAAAACAATTGATATAATATAATTCCCAAAATTATAAATCATTCATTCGATGAAATACATCATTAATCACAAAAGTTACAGTAATATAAGCTTATGTATAGAATAGATCATTGGATAAATAACTAACTTTAATATTTTTCATAATATGTTAAACTAATATTAAAAACCAAAAAAACAACGGATTTTATGAAATATTCTACTTAGATTAATTTTACATTTGTCTCCAAATAGCATAAATCACTTTGAAAGTCTTATGAAAAAAACGTTTATGGCCTAATAAAAAAATCTGCATGATACACTAATCAATTAAAATAATAATATAAATCACTATAATTCCATGTTAAAATAATGTATGATTAAAAAATAAAAATCATCCATTATTCGACGTATAAACTCCTACTTTATTCTTCTTACATTATTCAAAAAATGTTCTCTAAAATTATAAATATATTTTTTCAAAATAATATTTGACACCAAATCACCAAATATTTTTCAATTCCATGGATTTTGATACGATAAACCATATGTTATAAAATTTACCTTAATAATTAGCTATCAAATAATTTATTTAATCCAAACTACCTTTATACTATGTAGGACATCATTAAATTCAATTGAAAACACTTCATATAAGACCCCAGCCTTAAACCTTACTTAATCTTGAGTTAATACGAGATTACACATTGAGGATCTTTTCAGGTTTAGAGTTTTAGAGAATTAGATCATAAACATGCATTACATTCCACATTTAAATAAAGTGGTTACATAAAAGATAGTATTCATTTTTTCCCATCAACAGAAACATATTGAAAATAAAACATGGATTCTTTCTTGACACTTCCTTGACACTATCATTATATCATGTACCTTTCCCTTGACCTGTGAAAAACATTTCAAAAAAAAACTTGGGATGAGCATAAAAAGCTCAGTAAGGGATATAAAAATATATGTTAAGGAAACATGTGTACATCTACACATAATAATCAATGAAATCATACTTTACTCATAAAACATAATCACTTTAACATACCTCATCAAATCATGAATAAATCATAGAAATCATAAGACATAAAGGTAACTTGAGGCATTCATAACATTCTTACGTAGGGAGTAACCCTCTTGGTTACGTTTGGAATACCCACCACAGTATATTTCCTAAATCTCTTCCGAGAAACCTTAAAGTTTCACTCCTTCGTGTTACCCAATGCATTGGAGAGCTATATCGGGCTCACTCGCCCTTAGTTTATCACGGAACCACCCGTCTCTATAATAATGCCCAAGAACCTCAACATAATCATATCACATAAAACATGCATAAAGGAAACATAACATTTCCACCTTTCAATCACAAGATATCAATAAAACACATTGATATAAAAAACCTTATGAAAACCTGTTTCAATACCAAAATAAAATAAAAGTAAAACATGGTATTTATTTTTCTTATAAAAAGAAGGTATGGCTTATAGAGGAATCTGAAACTCAAATAATGGTCATGGCGGTGGAGAAGTCATTGTCACCGCATACGTATGACAAAATCATCCCCTGTTGTCATTTTGTAAACGCTTTGTATAAAAAATATTCATTTTGAATAAACGTAAAAGTCAAATGGGGTTTATACACCGTATAAAAGAAGGTTGTGTATAAAATAAAATATGCCTCAATGAAAGGAGATTGAGACGAAGTCCCATACAAAGATGGTATCCTTGGTTTAAGGATAAATCAATTAAATAATTATGTGTGACAAACGAATACACCAAATATAAGTGGATATTAAGTGTAAAAAATCAGAGTTTATTTACACATATTCATATAACGACATATTCAAGGAGTACAAGTTTATCCCAAAGAATCAAATTTGGGTTAAAAAGTTCCCTTGCAAAAATTTGATAGCCTAACGGTGTCACTACAAAATTCAGAAAATGAGTTGATGAGAGATAAAAAGGGCATCTCATAACATGGACATAAAATTTAAATCAATAAGGATATAGAAGAACATATCCCAACATAATAGTATGTGAATTAAAAGACATAACAAACGATGTCTTTTAAAAAGAGGAGGGTGAAAGGTTCCCTTACGGACATGGGTATCTTTTGAGACATGCAACCCGTGAAAGAAGTACAATACAACATTGATGTAAATAATCATAAATGAAAGTATTTACTCAGTGAGTAAACTAATGTATAGTACATACACCACTCAAAGTAAATTGTGGAAAATGTAGCATAAATCTCACAGGAATAAAAGTGAGATGAAAAATACCTTACGAAAACTCGGCAGCCTAACAGCGCCACTTAAAACATCCAAAATGGATTGATGAGATCAAATAGGGTATCTCATCATATTAACATAAAGTTTACAAAAAGAGGAATATAAAATAACATCCCCCAACATAACAAAGAGGATCTTAAAATAAGTGACATAATGGAGAGTACATAAAAAGAAAGAGAGAGGTTAGATCTCTTATGAAAATTCGGCAGCCTAACGGCACCACTCAAAACTTCCAAAATGGTTTGATGAGAGAGAATATGGTCTCTCATCATATGAACATAAAAATTACAGTAAGATTAATATAAAATAACATACCCATAACAAGAAATATGAGCTTTAAAAGGAATGACATAAAAGAGCATACTTAAAAAGAAAGTGAGGAGTAGGATCCCTTACCTCGGGTCCGACTTGACTCGATCGTTCTTTAACATCCTGAATAATAAACTTGAGTTAATTTCTACTTGCTTAAGAACTTTTTTCAAGTTCATTATTCCTTTTATATCACTTATTTCCATGTTATAATCATTATGTAATCATTGAAGTTAGTAATATTTGTTTTTTCGATATTTGGTTCTTAAGTTGAAAGTGGACTTCTTACAATTACATGTTGCTCGTGTTGTCAAAGGTTCATTATATTCAGAATGATATTCATGATTTGGGTATCATATATATCATATATATCCAGAATATACATGTATTTATAATATTACATAATTATTTAGTGGGAAGAAATGAAATGCACCGTTCATGGAGACGGTAAGCCGTACGTACGCATGAACACTACTTTCATTTCTATGTCATATTAATGGAATTAAAACCAAATGAGAGGTATGTATATATTAATTACAGAATTACAGAATTACATAATTATATTCATCATTTATATGTAACATAAATCATATATAATAACTTTAAATCCATCCTTTATACATCCCACATATGGCATTAACGAATCAGATCACTTTGAGGGGGCGGTAGTCTGCACTTCCTAAAATGAAATTATCGTGTTTACCCACAATGGAAACCATAAAGGTATGCCACAAAAGAAAAATAAAGAAGATTAAGTAAAACATAAACATATTATATATCATATATAAAATACAGTGACATCATAATGGACACCTTTAAAGGTGTTACAAGAATATTGAGCAATCATCGTTTCATGACACTACAACATAAACAGTGTTTAGCGGCGGTTTTGTGGCGGCGGTTCACAAAACCGCCGCTAAACGTTATCCGTGAAAGATTTCGCGGCGGTTTTTAACAAACCGCCGCGAAACCCAACCTATTTTGAAAAGCCGCAACGCTTTCCCCTCCCCTATCGCATACCCGTCTTCCCCGATCCCCCTCAGAAACCCTCCCCTCTTCCCCGATCCCCGTCCCGCTACCTCCGGCGACACCCGCGCCCTCCGGCGACACCCGCGCCCTCCGACGACACCCGCGCCCTCCGGCGGCCGCCGCGGCCCCCGAGCCCCCCGGCGAACCCTGCACCCCCCCCTCGACCGCCGGTGACCCCCGCGCCCCCGCGCCCCTCGCGCCCCCCACGCCCTCCGGCGACCGCCACACCCCCCGCGGCCTCCGGCAACCCCCGCACCATAATTTCAGTCCTCCCACCATAATTTTCAGGTTTATTTATATATAATTTTTATTTTTTCCACATTTTAATTAGGGATATTGTGATTTTTATATTCCAAATATCGTTGTAGTGTGTTTTGGTCTTTATTTTGGAAGGTTTGAGCTGTCATCATCAAAGGATTACATGTGTATTCATAATTAAGAATCTATATATAAGTTCTCCATTTATATATATTCAACCTTGAAAGTATTAATATATATCATGGGGCTATATGTGCTTATATGTGTATATGAAAATGAATATGTGTATCATTGAAAAGGGGTATATGAAAGTATAGTCAAATATGTATAGATCCCTTATACATATTTGTACACCTTAATATGTATATATGGACTAGGTATCATTACATATGAGTTAAGGTGAATATGTGTGCATTTGAAAATATTAAAATTTGAGATTCCATCATCTATTTTAGCATGGCTTGAGTTTTAGGTAGTTTCCATATTCATGTTACCATTATTTGAATTCCATGATAGCATGGATGTTTTTTAATCTGTTATTCATTATTTTATCAATTGAATATTGTATATCTTTTTATATATATTATTGGTTTTATTTCTCGGAATGTATCTCCCAATGTGGTTGATATAAATTATCCTAAACATTTAAAATGTGTTTTAAGGTGTAAAGCGTGATTTCAAAGTGAGTTTTCTATCGTGTCATTTTCTATTTAGAGATAATGTTTTGAAAAAATGGTAAGATGGTGTCAAGCGTTTTGAGTAATGTGTTGTGAAGAGGATCGGGCCAATGGGGAATATATTGGATATTCCATGATGGTATGACTTTATGTGAATTATTTCTTTATGTTTCATTTTAGGTGATGTATCATAGACTTCTCTATAGAGTCCATGTGGCTGAATTTTTGTTGGAGGCTGAATCATCCTTTAAGAGAATCTAGTTCATTTTATGGATCACAATGGGATGGTTTTGCAAGGTAGTATTGTACCTTTTGTTCTAGTTTTATTACTACATAGTACCATTAAAGAAGAGACATGGGAGGGGAGATGAATATGTAGGAATAGTGGTCCAATCTCTTTTTTAACAAAGCTTTTATTACTATATAGTACCATTAAAGAAGAGACATGGGAGGGGAGATGAATATGTAGGCATAGTGGTTCAATCTCTTTTCTAACAAAGCTTAGTGATACTTTGAAATGTGGCTCAAAGCTAAGACATTTCATGTTAGGGAGGGTATGATATTCTATGATTTTTTCAGGTACTTTCTCATTTCAATTTTACTTTAAATAGATAATTTTGGGATATCAAAATGTTTACTGGATGTATGAACAGTTTTTGGGGTGTCCAGGGTTTTTAGGACACAAAAGGTTGAAAAAGTGCCTATCCAGCTCAAGTAATACGATCAGAGCCCAGTTAGTAGTTATTGTGTTCCCTAACCATGATTTACAAGAGGTGGGGTAAATTCAATGAAAAAATAAGGAAAGGGGGAGAATAAACCAAGTGGAAATGGATAACCCATTCCTCATGGTTATAGTATGACTTAACAAACCATACAGGCTTTATCGAAGATCATGTGACTAGCCCGCATTTCTATCCAACAGTCCAGCATTTCTAAAATATTACTTTTGAATAGCATGAATTGTCTTTAAAGTTTCCACATGATGAACTTTTTCCCAGCAATACTCATACACTGATCCTTTCTTTTCAGCTTCATTCCATCTCTCATAAATCAGATGAAGTGCCAAACAACAACTATTGTTTGTTTTATATTCATGGACTAGATTATGCATTAGAAACCATTAGTGGTGGACTACTTAATTTACCTCACACACCATATCGAAGTTCCACCTGGCCTTCCCTATGAACCCCCAAACATGTCCCTTATAGGTTTCTATTTGGAACCTTGATTCCTCCACATCCACTCTACAGTTTTCTCCACATTTCCATGACTAACATAATTCCCTCCACCTTAGGAGGGTCATTATCACTAATTTATTCAAGAAATTCAAACACCATGTCTCATGCTTCCATCACAAGATGAACCCCAAAACTTAAATGTGGCCATTTAGATTTCCCTAGAACAATAAAACAAACATTACCCATTGTGAAAATGGTTTCAGTGAATGTAGTTAACTTGATTTAAAATGCATTATGATCAGTTTCGATCACACATCAAAGGGGTGTTGTTTGAGGCAACATAAATGTGTGATCGATGGTGTTATGATAAGTGTGTATCCCGATATTCTTATTGTTCCTAAATGAGGTGTTGACGCTGTCTCCTATGGACCAGACTTGTTCAGTTGGTCTGAAATGGTAAATGTGGTCAATGAATCATCTTTATTATATTATGCATACTTTATGGCCAATGGTTCATCTTTATTATATTATGTTTCTGTAATCTTACACTATCGTATATTTTGTGTAGGCACATTGTGATATACATGGATAAAAGCTGGATCACATTACCGAGGAACACATCTCAATATGTTAAGGGTTTGAATGGGTTTTTAGATTTTGCAATTTCTAATCGATCCGTTGAAGGGAGAATAAGATGTCCATGTCCTAAATGTAAATTTAGAACATGGTTGAAGAGAGATGAAGTTTATGAACATTTAATACTGAAGCAATTCCCTGAGCAATATTTGTGTTGGATTTGGCATGGAGAATCAAACAATACAGAAAGATTGAGGACTGATGTTAATCCACAGAATGAGGTCCCAAGTTCTTCGACAATGGAAAATGAAATGCAAAACCTCATAAATGATGCATTCGGCACTGCAAGACACCACTATGAGCATCAAAACATATCAGAACAACCAGAAGAGGGTGCTACAAATTGCAACGTGACAAGTGATGTTTCTGAGACTGTAACACAAGCAGATCAAGATTGTAACATATCATTGGATCCTCTTGATTCTGTGGAGCCAAATGTAAGGGAAAACTTCAGTGAGGAAAATGCATTTCATGATTTAGTTGACGATGGAAATCAAGAGTTGTATAGTGGGTGTTTGAAATATTCAAAGCTTTCATTTCTACTGAAGTTGTACCATATCAAATGTCTATGTGGAATTACAAATAAGGCAATGTCCATGTTATTGGAATTGATTCGTGATGCATTTCCTGAAGCAAAAATCCCAGAATCGTTTTATGATATGAAAAAAGTTGTTAACAAGCTTGGTCTGAATTATACAAAAATACATGCGTGTCCCAATGATTGTATGCTTTACTGGGGAGAGGATTCAAGTAGACAGAATTGTAAGAAATTTTCTTCTTCTAGATGGCAGTCAAAGGGTGATGTTGGAAGTATGACTGAAAATAATTTCACGGAGAAGAAGAAAAGGAACACACCTGCAAAAGTTTTGCGTTACTTTCCTTTGAAGCCTCGATTGCAAAGATTATTCATGTCATCAAAAACCGCCGAACACATGAAGTGGCATGCTGTAGATAATAACAATGATGGGTTAATGAGACATCCACGGGATTCCCAATCGTGGAAGACATTTGATTCATTACATCCAGATTTCTCAGCTGATCCTAGGAATGTTCGATTGGGATTGGCTGCCGATGGATTCAACCCATTTGGGACTTTGAGTACGAGTTATAGCATTTGGCCAGTTGTTTTGATCCCTTATAATCTGCCTTCGTGGATGTGTATGCAACAAACATCTTTTATCATTTCGATGATTATTCCTGGAAAACAAATGCCTGGAAATGATATTGATGTATACCTGCAGCCTTTGATTGAAGAATTGCAGGAGTTATGGAGCAACGGTGTTGAGACATTTGATGTTTCTTCTAAAACAATGTTTAAAATGCATGCTGCTTTAATGTGGACCATTAGTGACTTCCCTGGGCTTGGGAATTTATCTGGTTGGAACACTTATACGGGTTTGGCTTGTCCCGTTTGTAACTTTGATTTCGAGCCCAAACGGCTACCTCACAGTAGAAAATGGTGCTTCGTGTGCCATCGAAGATTTCTTGATGCATCTCATAGATTTCGGCTGAACAAATCAAAATTTAATGGTTGCATTGATCGTAGACCACCTCCAAAGTTGTTAACCGGTTCTGAAATATTGACACAGCTTGAAAATGTTAAAACAGAATTTGGGAAGGTTCATCATTTGAATGATAGCGGAAAACGAGTGCGAAGTGCATCGTCAAGTGAAATCAGAACGCAACAATGGAAGAAAAAAAGTATATTCTTCAAACTTTCGTATTGGGAATTTAATTCTTTGCGCCACAATCTTGATGTGATGCATATTGAGAAGAATGTATGTGATAATTTGATTTTCACATTACTTAATGAGCATGGAAAGTCAAAGGATCATCTCAATGCTCGCAAAGACTTACAAGTAATGAACATAAAATGTGATCTCTGGCCAGATGAGAATGAAAAGTATGCTCCGGCCATTTTTTCATTGAAAAATAGGGATAAAGATACGTTCCTTCAAATTTTAAAGAATGTGAAGGTATCTGATGGGTATTCGAGTAACATCTCGAGGTGTGTTGACTTGAAGAATCGTAAGTTATATGGATTGAAAAGTCACGATTCACATGTTTTGTTACAACAGTTACTACCATTGGCATTGCGTACATTATTACCTGAAAAAGTTACTGCTGTTGTACTCCATTTCTGCACATTTTTCAGATAGTTATGTGAGAAAGCTCTACATCCATTTCAGCTGGACAACCTACAGGAGAGGTTTGTATTGACCCTTTGTGCAATGGAGATGATCTTCCCTCCATCGTTTTTTACTGTCATGATGCATTTAACTGTGCATTTGGTTGACGAAGCTAAATTAGGAGGCCCCGTTCATTATCGATGGATGTATCCAATTGAGAGGTATTTTATTTATATGTTTCCAGTTAAGTAAACATTTTTTGGCATTTAAATAAATGCATAATATTATTATTATTTTTTCACAGATATCTTGGGCATTTGAAAGCATATGTGAGAAATAAAGCTCAACCAGAAGGCTCTATTGCTGAAGGCTATTTGGCCGAGGAGTGTCTCACCTTTTGTTCCAGATATTTAGATGATATTGAGACAAGATTTACTCGAGTTGGACGTGTTGACGACACATCAACTCAATCTCAAATGCATCAGAAATCAAAAATATTTCCTGCTATTGGCCGATCAGTTGGGAGGACCTCATACGCGACACTAACAGAATTGGAATTATTACAGGCACATAGATATGTGCTGCTGAATAGTGAAATTGCAGATCCATTTATTGAAGAGTTGAGGATACAAACAAAGAGACGAATGAGAAGCTGAACACGAAATGAAAAAGATATAACGAAAGCTGTGAATAAAGAGCTGGTAGAATGGTTTGCACGACGTGTAAGTTTATAAATATTGCAATAAATACGAATATTACTTTGACACATACAATTTGCAAATCTATTAAATTATTTTTTTTTCAGATCATGAATACTGATACTCGAGCTGACTTTTCAGAAGATTTGAAGTTTCTTGCTAGAGGTCCTATAAAACAAGTTAGAAAGTTCAACGCTTATAATGTGAATGGTTTTAGATTTCGTACAGTCGATCGAGAAGTGGGTTTGAAAACACAGAATAGTGGTATTTTTACATTTGCTGAAGTGGAATACTATGGAAAGCTGCATGATATTATTGAATTAAACTACCACGGGCATTTTTCTGTTGTTTTATTCAAATGCAAATGGGTCGATTTTATCAGAGGTGTTAAAAGAGATTCATTGCAATTTACTTCTGTAAACTTCTCTCGCTTGATGGATGTTGGTGATCGTGAACTGCATGATCCATATATCTTAGCATCGCAGGCAAAAATGGTATATTATGTGAATGATGTTGTGGATGAAGGGTGGAGTGTAGTTACTCACGTAATACAAAGAGATTTGTATGATATGGGTGATGAAGTGGAAGATTTGACCTCTGCAATTGAATTTCATCAACAACAGGAAGCAGAATTATTTGTCCATCATGATATTGAAAATATTGGTCTAGCAAGGATGAATGAAGTGGATGAAGCAATGGAGTAGGAAACCGACATGATTGAAGGGGAAAATGATTGTATGTACAATTATTTATTCATTTAGCAACTACTTGTTTCATTTCTGTAGTCATTCATTATCATTGTTATATATATATTGTTTGTTAATACTGGGCATCTATTATCATTTTTAATTTTTTTTCTGCATGAATTTTTTGAAATATATATTCTGAACATAATTTTATTTGATTAAATGACAGGAATGCCAAGGAAGAAGCGGTACACTATTCCTTCTTCTTCTGCGACAGATGACGATCCGTCTGTCCCCACAGAATCATCTCCCCCTGCACCATCTCTGACACTATCAGTGGATGCCTCATTAGAGGATGAGTCATCGCCTCCCCCTACAAGAGCTTCAGCAGCGGGGCAGCGACACGCCCACTCCAGTTCATCACGGACATTCTGGAGGGTCGCAGTCATAGGTACAAATTTTAATTAAATAAATTTATTGCATTTTGTTTATAGTAATTGTTTGCTCATTGCAGATGAAGACAATGAAACCGTGGAAAGAGACATAAAAAGTTCTGATGTTTGGAACATGCATGGCAAGAAGATAGTGGTGCCATTTGATTCTTATGGGGTCCCGACGGATGACGCCGCAGGTTTACTTGGTCAGATTATAGGTCAGCTGGCAGCGGAGCCCGTTTCCCTGCCTATTTCGTATGATGATTGGAGGCATATGCCTCCAAACTGGAAAAATGAAGTTTATGATTCTCAGATAAAGGTAATTTTATTACTTTATGGTTTAATTGAATGTCATTTTACTAATATATTCAAAATGAATTTCTGTATACAGATGTTCTTCCACTTTACCGTTGCTGATGTGATAGCACGGAAGTGGACATTGAAAAATCTTGGAAAAAAATGGAAAGATTTCAAATGGAGGTTGTGGTGTGATGTCAACGATTCTTCGTTGACCGTGCAGCAGATGTATGAGAAGATACCCAGTGGGGTACCGAAAGAACAGTGGAAGGTTTTTGTCGATAGACATCGTGATGAGAAGCGGATGGTATTGAAATATATATTATTATATTATCCTCATTTTACATTTATAAATGTACATGAAGAGGAGATAGACATTGAATACAATACTATTAAATTGAATTTTATTTATTTCAGGATCTCTCAAGAAAGAATGCTTCAAACCGGGCGAAGCAGGTAATCCCGCACACTGCGGGTTCAAAAAGCTTTTCAAGAAGCCGAATGTCATTGGTAATCTTTTAATTAGTTTAAATATTTATAAGATAATATTATCTATTTAACATATTTGATTGATGATTTATCTTTGTTTAATGCAGTCACAGAGTTTAGGGCATGAAGCATCCCGAACAGAACTGTGGCTGGATGTTCATAAAAAAACAGATGGAAGTTTTGTTAATGAACCTGCCAGAGAAGTTGGGGTATGAAGTCAATTATTTATTATAATAACTTAATATCAGTTTTTACTGTGTTAATATATATTGATATTTGATTTATAGGTAAAAATTAAAGAAAAATGGGATGCCAATCCTGGGCAATCCTACTCAGTCTCCCAGGATGACCCGGTTGGTCAAGTCCTTGGGAAGGAGCATCCTGGTAGAGTGCGCGGGATGGGTTTGGGACCCGTACCATCTGAGGTCTTTCGCATGCCATCAGGGATTTCGGCCTCATCTACTCCTGGTTATAGTCATTTCATACCTGAAGATGCTCAGAGGGAGATGTCTGCTCTACGAAACACAGTTCACCAGCAGGGGAATCAGATATCTGATTTGCAGAAAGAGTTGCTTGAAATACGTCAGCATATGAGCAGATATGCCCCCGGTGGTAGTGCATCGGGTAGTGGTGAGCAGGTAAATCACAAAAAAATCAAAATCATTTAGTTTGCAAACTTTTATTGGTTTTAATTTTTATTATAAATATGCAACAATATTTAATTTTCAATATAATGTTCTTACAGGTGGCAGCAGGTGGTAGAGATGAAGGTGGAGAGGGTGACGATGCAGCATCAGATGATGAGTAGTAGTATTGTTGATGTGTTGAACAAGTATGATAACAATTGGTTTGTAGTAAAAGCATTTCATTTGCTGAAAATTATTTCTTTTTAGCACTCTAGTGTTGTTCTCTATGTATTAAGATGGTATTCTGAGACTATGTTTGGAGTAATTAATGTTTAATTATCATAAAATCAAGAATTATTACCCATTTTAATTGTAGATGATATATTACACCATTTAAAGGAATCTGATAGGTTTTTTATGATTGATATATGGTCTAAAAATCACCCGAGGTGGTTGAATGATGAGGTTATCTTGAATACATCCTTCCCTCATAGGTTTGAATACATCTGGTTTGTGGTTATATCATTCAATGTTATAATAGAAGAAGATATATAAATGGGGCTCACAATATATATGATCTATGAATTCATATACTAGTTCTTAGATGTGTACATTCATGAAATCATTATATACCAATTGGAAGTGGGTGGAAGTCAAAATTGTGATGGTCACAATGTATCCCCAATATTAGGGAGGATATGTGATCATATATTGAATAATGATTTCATAACATTATATAGAAATCAAGGAGTCCAGTTAAATACATTATTAAGAATGATTGTACATGGATGAGGTTTTAGGACTCCCCATGATACCATAATTAATTGTTTAGAATGTAATTCCTATTTCATATCATCATTATTGGGAGGAATATGGAATCCCTCCATTACCTAAACTCTCTTTAAAATGACTTTCAATCCCCTAATCGATGGAAATCTGGAATTGAATTTCAATAAGTTGTGGGATTTTTTGGGAACATTAATTTTGACCTAGTTGCATTATGGGTGAATAAAACACCAATTTTTTTCTGTTTTCCGATAAAAATATACATCATTCATCTGTTTTTGTGTATATATTCTATGAGTTGTGTTGGATGTTGTATACTTTTACATTGTGATGTGTTTATGTTTTTTTTTGATTCTCAAGGATGATAATTGTTTAATAGATTTTTGTTTTGAGGGTCCAGAATTCAAAAGTCACTCCCTTTACATTTTTCCATGTCTTGTTTCTACTAAAAGGAATTTTAGAGGTGTTTTAGAGTCTTGGTGAGAGTTATGTGCATTCAAAGGGTCACCATTCCATGTTGTTGGTTGTGGTGATGGTTGTTTTGGCCATTGGTTCTTGTAGGTTGTCTATGGAGATGGTTGTGTGATGTTAGGATACACCACAAAGAGTGAAATGGTATGGTTGGTTATGTTGTTGGGAATGGTGAATGGATGTCCACCCTGTGTAACATGGGAAATAGAATATGCACGGTGAAGGGAATTATATTGTTCATTTCACTTTTGGGTACCACCTGTGTAGCACGGGGAGCTAGGTTTAACCATGTCGTGGTCTTGGGTGTGGTGAGGAGAAAACAACCAATCTTTTTATGTTATGTCATAGTGGATGTTCATGGAGGGAATCGAGGGATCCAGCACACCTTGGTCCATTCCATGTTCTAGGATATGGTGGTGGTCAATTTTTTTTAAAAACACATGAAAGGCAGGAAAGAGATATGGGTGACTTAGATCTCCTTTAACCAAGGGAGACCACAGCATATTGGGATGTCTCCACACTATGGAGAACCCATTTGGGATTTCCTCTATAAATAGAAGGCACATATGGACTTATTTTGATTTTCTTTCTTCTAATTTGATATTTGGATAACACCAAATCCCATTGATTACCTTTTACCATCTCTCTTAATGTTTTTATCCTCTTGGATTGTGGATAATTGAGTTCCATTTATTCAAGTTTCCTTCTTCTTTCCTTTCTACCTTTTATTATTCCCAATATTTTGGGTGTTTATTGTTGAGAACCCCTATATTTTTGGTTGAGTTATGAGTGTGTTTGGGTGATGGGATTCTGAGGATAGGTTTTGGTGGGTTTCTCTTATATCCTAGTGAAACTTGATCCTTTGTTTCTTCTGTTGCGATTATGGTTCTCCTTAAATCTCTAATTAAGGTAGGATATTTGATTTCCCTCATTACTATTTTAAATATGTGATATTATAATACTACTATTTCATCTTGGGTGGAAGTTAAGATATTTCCTAATGAAAATAATTAATTGGATATATTAAAATTAATGGGAAGGGGTGATATCAAATGTGCTTTAGGTTTTTCATGATATTGCTTTTCTATGAATGTGTGTTGGTTGTTGTTTATTATGAATTGTTTTTACTTCTATGAAATTATTATTGTTTCTAAAATTTAATTTGATAAATCACCTCACATTAAAATGATAATGTCTTTACTTATGGTAATTGAATTTCCTATCTGTAAACAAGGAATCATTGTCTTTTCCCTTTTCTTGTGAGGTTGATTTAATTTGATAGTTTGCATAATAGATGGAATTATGGTTATGGTTACTTTATGAGTTTGGATTATGGATAAGGTGATGATTTGTGATGCAAAAATTGTGGGTTGGATGTGTTTGAATTTTATAACATTGTGTCTTGTCTTGTTAGTTACTCAGTAGTTATGGAATTCTTGAAATGGTAAATCCTAGTAAATGAATGATGATGGATAAATTGGATAATTTTGCTTAAATTAGGTTGAAAAAAATGTAGGTCTTGAATATATAATGGATTGTAATTAAATATATAAATAAGGTAAATGATTATGTAGGTGGTTGGTAATTGATGTAGTTAAATTGGAACTATGAAACTGGTGTATGGTTGTGTGCTTGGTAAGTGGGACTGGAAGGGTGGTAAGTGTTATAGTAGAAATTTTGATGTGCAATATTAGTGACGCATAGGTTGTGGTAGTTTATTGGCTTTAGTTGTGTGAACCTATAGGTTGGGATTGTGTGTAACTAATATACAATTTATTTTCCTTATTATTTGTATATACACACATTATGGGTTGTGTGTTTACAATGATTCCCAAAGGATCTAGTTTTCAGGTGTCTACCCCAAATATACAGGTTAGTGATGGTGGATGGTTAGATATCCCATATACCACACTTTCTCTTCCAGGTGATGTTTTTATGCATGGGTTGTGATGGATTGTGGATATAGCGCACTTAAGGTGATGATTGATTAGATGATGAGGTGTTTTATAGTGGGGGGGTTTCCATGGTAGGAGGATGGAATGATGTTAATATCCTTCATGTTCATGATACCCTCTATCATATTTATTGAAGTGGTTATAGGATGATGTGTAATTAATGGTTAAGTCACATGGTATGATGATGATGCACCTATAATGCAGTGATTTTCATGGGTTGAGATCTAGGGATTGACTGCTATGATGAGGCTTTTGAGGTATGATTTTGAAGGATATGGAAGGGATATGATCCCTAGGATATATTATGTTGGGCTATGAGAGCATAAAATTAGTGGGGCAGTGGTGTAGCAGATGCAACATATTTTTTTTTTCCAGTTCAACGTTTAGCGGCGGTTTTAACCGCCGCTAAATGCCATACCTGTGAGCATTTAGCGGCGGTTTTAACCGCCGCTAAATAACCGGGAATCCGTTAGCGGCGGTTTTAACCGCCGCTAAATGATGAACTGGGCAGAATTTAGCGGCGGTTTTAACCGCCGCTAAATATATTATGTTGATATTTAGCGGCGGTTTTCACCGCCGCAGAATAGGCGCATCAAACGACTGAATTTAGCGGCGGTTAAAACCGCCGCTAAATGAAGAAAAACCGCCGCTAAATGACGGACATACGACACATTTCTAAAACCGCCGCGGAATCGAAAAAACCGCCGCTAATAGATTGCCGACGCCAAACTTAGCGGCGGTTTTTGTAAACCGCCGCCACACAATATAGCGGCGGTTTAAACCGCCGCTAAACCGGAAAAAAACCGCCGCTAGGATCGGCATTTGTTGTAGTGTGAGGCAGAAAATCGCCAACCACAGAAACAATATGTTCTTTAACCATTAGACGAAGTTTTGTGTAAGTGTAGCTCGAATCCTTCTTATAAAAACATCCTAGTATATTTATGATACTGTATTTGTTACAAAAGAAATAAATAAAAAGATTTTAGGGGGTTGGAGAAGCAAAATAAAACAAAAGGACACAAGTGAAGACATTACATTAAAATCGGGTAACTCCCTTTGGTTTGAGCTCAAAGGCTTCCTTGGGAAGACTTATGCCCAAAGTTAGGCTTGAAGGAGTTATAGAGGGATTTGGAGAGACAAAATGGGCAGGTTTTGGCCGAGAAAAAGGCTTTGGAATTGTGGGTAAGGAGGTAGAGGTGGGGGCCTTTTATAAGAGGAGATGAGGGGCACTCTTAGAAAGTAAAGAAATGTTACTTTATTTTAGAATGATTTTCGGATTTTAATGGTCCCACATTGATGTGTTTCGAGGATAAGGTGATAAGGGTTAGAAATACACCCATCCAATAGGTTTTGGACAAGTGTAGGTCTTAGATTTTACATTATCATTCCATTTTATTTAAATCGTTAAATAATGAGGTCATCGCTGCATCATCATGATGTCTTAAATAATTTAATTTATTTATGTCTAAAAATTATAAAAAAATACTATGATGTAGGAAATCCTTTTTATCATTACAATGACTATTTAGAGTCTAAAAGATCATTTTTTAGACAAAATTAAAAATATTTTACTCAGGTGATACATTATTTGTTACATTTGACATTCATTAAAAATAAAAAGATAAAAAGTCACTTTCTCACAAAAGTGATTCCATGAGGCCCCCAAGTTTGGCACAAGGCATCTAATGGTCGGCAATTAGACAACCAGTAGCCTTAGGAAACATGTTGTGGTCATTTTTTATTATTATGATATTATTTTATTATCTTTAACTACCTTATTACTCATTAATCTAGATAATTAAAGATAATAACCGTCGTTACTATTGATAATGTACAAAAATAAAGGAGTATTAATTACATAATTTGGACCTTCTGATTCCAAATATGTAATCCATTTTACCAAATTCAAAACACATAAATTGAAAAAATTAATTTTAAAATAATTCCCGTTGTCAAAACAAATAGCGGTTTTTTTAGAAACAATATTTATGAAAAGTTTGGCACTTGTTTATGCCCAATTAAAAAGTGAAATTAATCCCAATGACCATAATTGGATTACATGGTAAAAATATATTCTAATTACACTTTAAAACAAATTAAAAATATAATATAACCATATTATTAAATTATATGAAAGAGTAGTTTTGATGTAAAATGCAGTATTTCTCATTATTCATTAAAAAATGAACATTGTCAGAAAAATACCAAAAATTATCCCAAGGTAAATTTCAATGTCCCAATCATAAATAATATGTTTATTTTGAAAAATAGAGCTTATAAACTTGTCAAAAAGTGGATTTAAAAGGGGTTCTCCATCAAAAGGAAGTTAATCTACCTTTTAAATAATATTAAAATGTTTACGCTTAAAAACTGGATACATTTTCATTCTTAATCCTCTAACATTTATTGAAAAAAATGTAAAAATATTTGACAAACATATATAATCATTTTGTAGTTAGTTCTGTTCATTCCCTCCATTACAACGGCTAGGCGTTAACTAACATTTAAAATAATATTATTTTATTATTAGAGTGAAACGTAAGATTTCAAATAAACTTGTTGTTGCATATTGGGTACGCCATCGAGCATAGCGTTCCCTTTAAAGTAATATTAATATTTTTTCACAAATATGGATAAATGTGAAAATTTAATACTATTTATTTACCTAGGGTGTTACATCCTTCCCCCATTTTGGGAATTGCATCCTTGTAATTTTAAAATTGAGCTTGGAAACATCCTTGAACGTCCCACATCAGAATAAGAGTCGGTAAAAAAATCACTTTAAAATAAAGAACGACAAGTACAAAGGTCACCCGAGTTAACCCATACTTGGATTCCAAGTATGAAAATATGGACATGGAGGAAAAAAAGGGTCATGTTCTGATGAAGAGTGATAGTAAACATATCTAGGATAAAGTTAACCACAAGAAAATAAAAAACCTGTGATGGGTTAAACAGTATTCGATTCCTCCATAGGAAAAGTTAATAGACAAAATTTTTGTTTTATGTTACTTATTATTGAAGAATTTATTCAGACGGAAACATAATCAATTATCATGTAGACTTTTAACTTTTATTATATTCCTTACACAAACTCATATTTTCTCCAAAAGATGAGTATTTAGGAAGACTTGTTCACATTAAGAGTACTATAATCAACTTCTAGAAAATCACCTAATCCACAAAAGAGAACTATATACTTCTCATCTCTTTAGACTTTAACCAAAACCAAAACCAAAATGTTTAGTACAAGATCAGATAATCTATAAAAGGATAACCCTTTATAAAAAGAAAATCTATTCTTAATCTCCAAAATTTGTCCAACAAAACCCAAAGTTCAACGAGGACCACTCGATAAACAATTTTTCCATAAAATTATTCAACGTAAACCAAACTAAGATTGAAACCCAAATATTTGAAAGATTTAATCACATATTCTTCCAAGGTATAAATTAACTTTATCTCCAAATAACATCAGTTGCTCTTAAATTATCATATTGAATAGTAATTAACCTAATCACATATCCTTCATGATAGGTTAATCATTTCCAAAGATAACCCAAAATAAACTTACTCATGATTTCCTAAAATCGTCTAACTAAAAAGAATCAGTCAAACTAACCAGGGACTTCACGTAGTCCAGTGGTAGGCGATAAATACCAGTCACACTTTGGTTGTGGGTTTGATTCCCGCAGCTCTGTCCGACACAACGGGTTGTCACATGGTCTGCGTGTTGTCATTTTTCCAAGACTATATAATTCTTAAAACATTCCCCAAAATGAGATAAAATATTTAAAAATAATCATAACTTATTTTATCCTCAAGTTCATCTCATGCCTTTCATTTTCCATCATAACATATAATAACCCATAATTACCTCAAAAGTAAGGATCATATAACTCTAATGGTTACCATTATAATTGTTACCTGAACTTCCACATCGATTGGTCATCTCGTACATGATGCATTACAGATCATACCATGGTTCAAGTGGTTGATCATGACTCCTTGATAGTTTGTTTAGAACAACCACGAGTTTCCTCATTGAATCCCCCATTTTATCTAGTATCCTAATCAGAGAACCACCACAGTTTCCTTCAAACCTGTTGTCTCTTTGGTGCCTACTAGATCCATACATTCACTAAAAATAGAAATGTCAGTGTGAGTATATCAATAAAACCATCATGTACTAATGATGAAGGTAAACAATAAGATATACTTACTCATTCACTTTATCTAAAACTAGGACTCTTTCTGAAATCCTATCCATTATGGTAATGTCACTTATGCTTAGAGAATACACTAACCTCTAAAGTTATCTAAACCGACCTCTGATACCAACTATAATACCCTAGCCTTAAACCTTACTTAATCATGAGTTAATACAATATTACACATTGACGATATTTTCAGGTTTAGAGTTTTAGAGAATTAGATCATAAAATTTCATTACATTCCACATTTAAACAAAGTGGTTACATAAAAGATAGTATTCATTTTTCCCATCAACGGAAACATATTTAAAATAAAACATGGATACTTTCTTGACACTTCCTTGACACTATCATCATATCATGTACCTTTCCCTTGACCTTTGAAAAACATTTCAAAAAAAAACTAGGGATGAGCATAAAAAGCTCAGTAATGGATATAAAATTATATGGAAAGGAAACATGAGTACATGTACACATAAGAATCAATGAAATCATACTTTACTCATAAAACATAAGCACTTTAACATACCTCATAAAATCATGAATAAATCATAGAAATCATAAGACATAAAGGTAACTTGAGGCATTCATAACATTCTTACGTAGGGAGTAACCCTCTTGGTTATGTTTGGAATACCCACAACAGTATATTCCCTAAATCTCTTCAGAGAAACCTTATCGTTTCACTCCTTTGCATTACCCAAAGCATTGGAGAGCTATATCGGGCTCACCCGCCCTTAGTTTATCACGAAACCACCCGTCTTCATATTAATGCCTAAGAACCTCAACATAATCGTATCACATAAAACATGCATAAAGGAAACATAACATTTCCACCTTTCAATCACAAGATATCAATAAAACACAATGATATAAAAAACCTTATGAAAACCAATTTCAATACCAAAATAGAAGAAAAGTAAAACATGGTTTTTATTTTTCTTATAAAAAGAAGGTATGGCTTGTAGAGGAAGCCGAAACTCAAATAATGGTCACGGCGGCGGAGAAGTCATTGTCACCGCATACGTATGAAAAAAACATTCCCTTTTGTCATTTTGTAAATGCTTTGTATAAAAAAGATTCCTTTTGAATAAACTTAAAAGTGAAAGGGGTTTATACACCGTATAAAAGAAGGTTGTGTATAAAATAAAATATTCCTCAATGAAAGGAGATTGAGACGAAGTCCCATACAAAGACATTATCCTTGGTTTAAGGATAAATCAATTACATAATTATGTGTGAAAAACGAATACACCAAATATAAGTGGATATTAAGTGTAAAAAAATCAGAGGATATTCAAACATATTCATAGAACGACATATTCAAGGAGTACAAGTTTATCCCAAAGAATCAAATTTGGGTTAAGAAGTTCCTTTGCAAAAATTTGACATCCTAACGGCCTCACTACAAAATTCAGAAAATGAGTTGATGAGAGATAAAAAGGGTATCTCATCACATGGACATAAAATTTAAATCAATAAGGATATAGAATAACGTATCCCAACATAATATTATGTTAATTAAAGGACATAACAAAAGAAGTCTTTTAAAAAGAGGAGGGTGAAAGGTTCTCTTACCGACATGGGTATCTTTCGAGACATGCAACCAGTGAAAGAAGGATAATACAACAATGATGTAAATACTCATAAATGAAATTATATTACAAAATGAGTAAAATAATGGATAGTACATACACCACTGAAAAAAAATTGTGGAAAATGTAGCATAAATCTCATGGGAATAAAAGTGAGATGAAAAATCCCTTACGAAAACTCGGCAGCCTAACGACGCCACTTAAAACTTCCAAAATGGATTGATGAGATCAAATAGGGTATCTTATAATATTAACATAAAGATTACAGAAATATGAATATAAAAGAACATCCCCCAACATAACAAAGAGGATCTTAAAAGAAGTGACATAAAGGAGAGTACTTAAAAAGAAAGAGAGAGGATATATCTCTTACGAAAATTCGCCAGCCTAACGGCGCCACTCAAAACTTCCAAAATGGATTGATGAGAGAGAATAGGGTCTCTCATCATATGAAAATAAAAATTACAGTATGATTAATATAAAAGAACATACCCATAACAAGAAAGATAAGATTTTAAAGGAATGACATAAAAGAGCGTACTTAAAAAGAAAGAGAGGAGTAGGATCCCTTACCTCGGGTCCGACGTGACTCGATCGTTCTTTAACATCCTGAATAATAAACTTGAGTTAATTTCTAATTGCGTAAGAACCTTTTTAAAGTTCATTATTACTTTTATATAACTTATTTCCATGTTATAAACATTATTTAATCATTTAAGTTAATAATGTTTGTTTTGTCGATATTTGGTTCTTAAGTCGAAAGTGGACTTCTTACAATTATATGTTGTTCGTGTGGTCAAAGGTTCATTATATCCAGAATGATATTCATGATTTGGGTATCATATATATCATATATATCCAGAATATAAATGTATTTATAATATTACATAATCATTTAGAGGTAAGAAATGAAATGCACCGTTCATGGAGACGGTGAGCCGTACATACACATGAACACTACTTTCATTTCTATGTCATATTAATGGAATTAAAACCAAATGAGAGGTATGTATATTTTAATTACCGAATTATATTAATCATTTATATTTAACATAAATCATATATAATAACTTTAAATCCATCCTTTATACATCCCACATATGGCATTAACGAATGAAATCACATTGAGGGGGTGGTAGTCCGCACATCCTAAAATGAAATTATCGTGTTTACCCACAATGGAAACCATAAAGGTATGCCAAAAAAGAAAAATACAGAGGATTAAGTAAAACATAAACATATTATATATCATATATAAAATACAGTGACATAACAATGGACACCTTTAAAGGTGTTAAAAGAATATTGAACAATCATCGTTTCGTGAGGCAGAAAATCGCCAACCACAGAAACAGTATGTTCTTTAACCATTAGACGAAGGTGTGTGTAAGTGTAGCTCAAATACATCTTATAAAAACAACCTAGTATATTTAAGATACTGGAGTTGTTATAAAAGAAATGAATAAAAAGATTTTAGGGGGTTGGAGAAGAAAAATAAAACAAAAGCACACAAGTGAAGACATTACCTTAAAATCGGGTAACTCCCTTTGGTTTGAGATCAAAGGCTTCCTTGGGAAGACTTCTGCCCAAAGTGAGGATTCAAGGAGTTAGAGAGGGATGTGGAGAGACAAAATGAGTAGGGTTTGGCCGAGACAAAGGCTTTGGAAGTGTGGGTAAGGAGGTAGAGGTGGGGGACTTTTATAAGAGGAGAGGAGGGGCACTCTTGGAAAGTAAAGAAATGTTACTTTATTTTAGAATGAGTTTCAGATTTTATTGGTCCCACATTGATGTGTTTATAGGATAAGGTGATAAGGGTTCTAAATCCACCCATACAATAGGTTTTGTACAAGTTTAGGTCTTAGATTTTACATTGTCTTTCCATTTTATTTAAATCGTTAAATAATGAGGTCATTGCTGCATCATCATGATGTCATAAATAATTTAATTTATTTATGTCTAAAAATTATAAAAAAAATACTATGACGTAGGAAATCATTTTATTTTTCCAATGACTATTTTTTGTCTAAAAGATAATTTATTTAGAAAAAATTAACAATATTTTACTTAGGTGATGCATTCTTTGTTACGTTTAACATTCTTTAAAAATAAAAAGATAAAAAGTCACTTTCTCACAAAAGTGATTCCATGGGGCCCCCATGTTTGGAACAAGGAATCCCATGGTCGGCCATGAGATAAAAAGTATCCTTAGGACACATGTTGTGGTCATTTTTTATTATTATGATATTATTTTATTATCATTAACTACCAGATTACTCATTAATCTAGACAATTAAAGATAATAACCGTCGTTACTATTCATAATGTCCAAAAATAAAAGAGTATTAATTAAATAATTTGGACCTTCTGATTACAAATATTTAATCTATTTTACCAAATTCTAAACAAATAAATTGCAAAAATTAATTTAAAAATAATTCCCATTGTCAAAACAAATAGCGGGTTTTTTAGAAACAATATTTATGAAATGTTTGACACTTGTTTTTTCCCAATTAAAAAGTGAAATTAATCCCAATGACCATAATTGGATTACATGGTAAAAATATATTCTAATTAAACATTAAAACAAATTAAAAATATAATATAACCATATAATTTAATTATATGAAAAGCAGTTTTGATGTAAAATGCAGTATTTTTCACTATTCATTAAAAATGAACATTGTCAGAAAAATAACAAAAATTATCCCAAAGTAAATTTAAATGTCCCAATAATAAATAATATGTTTATTTTGAAAAATAGAGCTTATAAAATTGTCAAAAGTGGATTTAAAAGGGGATCACCCTCAAAAGGCGTTTAATCGACCTTTTAAAGAATATTAGAATCTTTACGCTTACAAACTGGATTCATTTGAATTTTTAATCCTCTAAAATTTATTGAATAAATGTAAAAATATTTGAAAAACATATATAATCATTTTGTAGTTAGTTCTGTTCATTCCCGCCATTACAATGGCTAGGCGTTAACTACCATTTAAAATAATATTATTTTATTATTAGAGTGCAACGTAAGATTTCAAAGAAACTTGTTTTTGCATATTGGGTACGCCATCGAGCATAGAGTTCTATTTAAAGTAATATTAATATTTTATTCACAAATATGGATAAATTTGAAAATGCCACACTCTTTATTTACCTGGGGTGTTACACTTCACCCTTTCCCCCTCCATTAAGGGTTCAAGCCCCATGACCTTTTGAGTTATGATGGGTTTTCACCTGGCCAATGAGAAGTCCTTTTACTAAAACAATATTAATATAATTCCTATAAAATTAGCAAAATATTATTAAAATGCCAAAATATAACCATAAGATCTTTAAAATTTATGAAACAACCATAAACAATACCCAATCCTATGTTTTATGTCACAAAATAATTCCCATATATTTGAGTATCTTTATGGTTTATTGTATTTGATAATTAGTCCACAACTCTTATATAAATAAAATTACATAAAAATTTTGAAACATTAATTTAGTTAAAAAAAATTCAACTATGAAAAACATATAATAAATAACATGTTTTAATTTCATGGTACATGTTCACAATTTTCATTTTAACCTCATCCTTATCCATACACATCCTTTAAATCATATGATAATAATTTCAAAATTTTTTATGTGCTAAAAATATCTGTACAAGACATATATAAAGAAACATATTAACTTTTTAGTCCTTGAATACGTGTAAAAAAATTTCAATTTCAAGATAAACATTGGACTCAAAGTAAACATTTTCTTACCTTATAAAAAAACTTTTAAACCGAAATACATTTTAAAACAATTTAATTGGAAATATGAATATAAAATAAAAATATATATAACTTTACAATAAATGTGAAATCACAAAAACTTTTTCACAAATATATACTCTCCCCCTTCAAGAGTTGAAAATAAATTCCCTAAAATATAATTCAATTATATTACGTTGTTAAAAAATATGATTTGGATAAAAACATAAAAATAATAAATAATTCACACATGTAACTTCAGATATTATTTTACATATCACACATAAAAATGTATTAATATATATATAAAAAACCTCCTTCATAATTAAATAGCTAACTTAATGAATTGGATGTCTATAACAGACCCACCCGTAATTGGTTGATACTGTAACTACTTGTACATTCCATATAACAAAACCACTCATCATTAGTTTATAATAGAACCATTAGTACCTGATTTATTATGAAACCACATATATTCTAAAAAAGCCCAATAATACATTAAAACAATATGAAATTAAATATATTATATTATTAAAATAATCCATTCACCCATATTAATAACATTTTAAAATATCAATGTATCCATTCAATTAGATATTTTTAATAAATTACAACAAAGTTGGAAATAAGATTTTTAATTGAATATGAAATGACCGCATTTAATGGACTCCAAATATTAAATAGTTCCTATGGTGGTTGGAACAATAGTTGACATAGAATATGATAAAATTTGTCTTTACTTTTGTTTTTTTTCATAACCTTCAGTATATATATTACCTTTTAAAGCCTTTTGAAAAAGTAAATAGAGACAAAAAATTCTTTTATAAGTTATTTTTGAGAAAACAAAAACATCTATAAAATAATTTTAGGAATATTGAAATTGAAGAGAATGATTTAGAAATAAATCTATAAAACATATAAATTGATGTGTTTAAAGTAATGTGTCCCTTAACTAGAGTCTGACTCATCACACAAATTCATTATATTAATGAATAATAAAATTATATTAATTAAATAATCAAATTAAATTTTTTTATATTTAATATTATTTTCATTTACTAACATTTTATATCCCATTACTCTACACTTTACGTTCTTGTCAAATGTTTTTAACTATATTCTGATCATATGTCCAAAATTAAAACATTAAGATGAATTTCGTCAATAAGGTTTTTAGTCCATCATATACTTAATATTAATAAAAACTTATTTTTATTTTTTAGAAAGTAGTTATTATTATAAAACTAATCATAAAAATGGTTATGATAAATGATATGTTTTGTTATCATGGATATGGTAGGTCGTACAAACACATGAGTAACATATCCATTTTTAAATAATAAGGAATCTAAGATGATGAGTATCATATTATCCTACTTTATTGATCATTATATTACAAATTCTATGTAAAATTTTCAGAAATACCAATATATATCATCCATGTAATTTGGTAAGGAAAAATGAATCACATCTCTTTTTTGAGGTGGTATTCCATACTTATATAATAATGACAGTATCAGAATTCCGTGAAATAATGGAGAAGAAATAGATGATATATTACTTTTAAATATTAATAACTACATCAGGAATATAATGTATATACATTAAATATATCATTATAACCTACTGTGAGAAGAAGTGATAGAAAATAAATTATATATTTTTGGGAGGTAGTAGTATTCCATACACCTAACCAATGGTTTTGTTTCCCATTTAATGGAAGAGGAGATACATTTATATTAAATTAACATAATAACATACCAATATATGGTACATACTGATTTTATTATGTCATAATGGATATATATTATTTTAAGGAGGTATGAGAGTAAATAAATTTAAAACAGTTGGTTAAAAACCTCATTAGACAACCTAGTTACCTTTATAACTCAAGCCTTCCAAGGATGGATTCCAAATCAAGAAAAGACACTATGGTTTTAGGATAGATGTAAGGAATGGATTTCTTTGTGGATTTTATGAATAATAATTTTTTTATAAATTTGAATAATTTTTTTGAAGGGGAACCATTTTATAAAAGATGAGAGGGGCACACTTGGAACTTTTTAAAGTACTGAATTAATATTTTATATTTTA
Source organism: Viscum album (assembly GCA_963277665.1). NCBI lineage: Eukaryota > Viridiplantae > Streptophyta > Magnoliopsida > Santalales > Viscaceae > Viscum > Viscum album. The sequence continues at coordinate 681,938,399 of OY728132.1, read as the reverse complement.
AATGTTATATTGGGGACAAATTCAATTATTAAAAAAATGATGTGTTTGAATCAGTGTAAACTAATCCAATAATGTTTTTACAAGTTTTGAAAATACTTTTACTACTATCTTATTATTTGAACATGTGCTAGCACATTTTATGATTACCATGATAAGAAATATGATTACTCTTTAATAGTTATATAGTTATAAGAAAAGGAAAAAAGACCACTAAATTGACCATGATGGATATTTTTACCCATATTATAGTAACTTCTATAATGATTACATTTTTAGGAATTTAATTCATTTAATAAAATATTATTTCTAATAAAATATCATTTATAACATTTTTCTAATAAATTGAAATATTATCATATGAAATGTTTGAAAATATTTTAAACTACTTAAAAACTACATAAATTCGATAATAATAATGTTATATTTGTGATATATTCATCTAATAAATTTTCAATTGGTTTTGATATCATCTTAAACCTTATATATATGAATTACCCGTTTATTGATAAATTTTACTATTAACTATAGTTTTAATTCTTTCAATATCAAAGGGTCATAATCTTACTTCTAAGGTGGAAATTTTGTCACAAATTTCCAAATAATGAGATTTTAGACCACATTTCACCCCAAAGGTTCTTTTTTGGATATTTTATGAATTTTAACTTTTTTAATAAAATAATTTTTAACAAAAAATATCAATAATGACTTTTTATAGTTTTTTTAAATTTCACATTGAAAATAAAGTGATATTTAATATATTTTAATACAATAATTTCACTCATACATAATATGTAATATTTATCAATGAAATTTTTTGAACAAAATATTTAATTAAAATTATATTACTTGTAAATTTTTTAATCATTACTTTTGTTTTTATAATATTTAACTAAATCCTATATTGGTGTTGTGAAAGAATATAAGGTAGTTATATCACCCATAAAAATAATTAGTAAATTAACCTAAGATGAAATCATTAATAAATTTATTAACAATTTATAATCAATCAAAGATACTATTTATTCGAATGTCAAAAAATTAGAGGTAATAAAATAATGAAAATGACATTTGTGACATCTCATTACTTAAAATAATTTATATGAACAAGTCAATGATATATGGAACCATGTTTTTATGATTTAGAATCATGGATTCAATTCACTAAAATCCAACAAATATAATAACTTAATGGAATGTTATAGTGTTATTTTTAGTCATTATTGTTTTATTTTTAATCATAATTTCCCAAATTTCCCTTATAATTGTGATGATTATTTATAATGATTACTATTCATAATTACTATAAATGAATTTGGACAATTACAAAATTTGGACATGTTGATTACAAATATTGTATCTATTTTTAAAGACTAAATTTATATAATTGGATGAAATTAACAAAAAATCAAACCAAAAATAAATGAGAAACATTCCTTCCAAAAAATACATGTTATATATAAAAAGGATTGTAAAAAATTCATTCTTAAAATTAATTTAAATGGTGATTATTGTATTATTAATAATATAATAGAACTTTTTTTAAATTTCAATCCATTTTCAAAAAGTAACTACCATTAATATTTCAATAAAAATTGTTTTCTACAAAAAATAAGTATTTTTCAATTTACACTGGAAAATTAATCTTTTCAAAAAAATCCTAAAATTTCACTATAAGGTAATGTTGAAATGTTTATTGAAAAATATGATATAATTTGTATTAACATACTTTTCCATAAGGTTTATAAATTTATTTTATAATCATCATATAAAAATTATTAACAATAATATTGGAATAATTTTTTTTTGAAACAAAAACATTTAAATTTATAAAAATTTAAGGCATATTTACTAATAATTATTAACAATTTTTATATTGAGTAGGAAATTTTTAAATATATTTAACAATTCTTGTAATCTTATTTTTACTCACTATTTCAATGACTATTTTATAATGGTCATATTTATACAACAATATTTCATGGTCCATATAATCTATGTGTTATGTGTCGTATACTCTATTGGACATGATATACTTGATATGACATCTTTTTCTGTTATAGAAAATGTTAAATTTTTAAAAAATGTTCCTATGAATAAATATATGAACCAATAAGATTATAAACATGTCAACTAACAAATCCCAGTCTCACCATGGATCATTTAATAAATCAATCATTTAACCAACTGGAATCATATGAATAATATAAACAAAGTCCCCAGCACAACCACTTCCCAATAGGTTTTCTACTGTCACACCCCAATGATAAAATTATTGTGATCTCATCCCATAAAAAAATTTCACATGGAAAATCCATCCTTCTCTAATTTGGGTTAATATGAATCCTAACCTACCCACCGTCATGAGGTTTGGATTCTTGTACTCACATCAACCATCCTCACATCACATCCTCATAACATTACATGATCTTCACAGAAAAGATATAGAAGGATTTAATGAATATGACATTTATCAACACCATTCCATCATCCCACCATGTATTAACCAAAAAACATACAGATCCCTATCACGATTTGGAAATCTCCCAAATATACCTATATCATCACTTATAAAAAAGTCCTTAAAAGAGTTGGTAATCATCCATTTGTATCACAACCATCATAAATATTATGTAAAGATCCCAGAACACAAGAAATATAGATATTGTTAAGGTTATTGAGTATACGAGGGTAATGTATAAGATTTACATTAAATAAATTATATATAAATAGAGAACATTTACCAACCTATAGATTTACATAAATTGTAGTAGTATACACCACAAAACTACCAATTCAACAGGTAAAATCCATCAAAACTACTTCGAAAACAAAATACACAAAACCATACATGGAATCTCAATTATACATTTAATTATAGGTTACAAATTTTTTTATATTTAATGATATTCTACTAAATACTTTTTATGATGTAATATCAATCACATTTATATAGTCCATACATTAATAATTCAATTATTTTATGAAAATTTCAACAAATAAATTCCTTCCCATTGTTAATCCATTAAGAACCAATGTCATTTAATTTTAACATTAAAATTTATTCCATTGTAATATTTCCATCTAAAATAACAACAAACCCTAATAGGTATTTGATATCATGCAAAAATTCACAATTAAACCATGGTAGTCTAGCACTACACTGAAATACTACAACCACCAAACAATAAAAACAATGCACAACTACCCATGTAATATCCCATGATTACCAAGCATCACCTCATTGATCCACAAAATCCATAACCCAATCGGTAACAATCACCATTGTACAATAGCTAAAATCACACAGGGAAACAAAAAATGAGAAACAATACATAACATTACATAATGACTTTGATAATTTTAGTTATAAGTAATATATAAATTTAATTAATTATTTGGTATGTTATTCTAAAAAACATTATTTCAATTGGAATCTGCTTAATACAAATTATATATGTTCTTATCATTTTATTTTTGGTGTGATAAGAATAAAAAGGGTCTCTCATACATATCAAATTAAACAAGACAGAGGATCGAAAAATTAATGATTTTCATAAATGGAAAGAAAAATATATAATTTCCATAATAATATAATAATTTTATAAAACATGTTATTTTATCCCAATCCTACTAATTAATGATTTTCATAATTCCTTATCATGGGAGGATGGGCCCGTAAGTGGCAAAGCAGCTCTAGGTCTTCTCTCATCGTCAGCGCCTTTCCTCACCCTACTCAGGAGACATTCTTCTTCCTTGGTCCGATGATCACGACGACAACCTCCTCAGATCGGTCCTTTTGGTGGTGCACTTGATTTTTCCGTTATTTGATCGACTCTTTCATATGGATAGGGTTTCATGGTAGCACAGATAGCTAGGGGCCAAGTCCCAGTTCATGTAGGTTGAGGGAGCCGTTTCATCAGTTTATGCTTGCAATAGGTGGTTGAGCGTGTCCTCTACGGGGTTTACAGTTGGTGGTGATGGGTTCTGGATCTTGTTTTTTCCTGGGTTCTCAACCGATTTTTAGGTGTTTTCCTCTGTTTTATCCTCTCTTTAATGTGTGGAGTATGTTTTATTAAATATTTTTGAACAGCGGTTAAGGTTTTGATTGGATTCTTTGGTTTGGGGAATGTTTTTTTGCGGTTTTCTTTGATCTGGTGGTGGTTTCTGTGTATTCAACTTCGATCGGGTTGGTTGTTTTGGATCTGGACCGTCATCGGTGGTGAAGATGGATGTCGGTGAAGCTCACCTACATTTTGGTTGATCTGGATAACCTGGTTTCTTGTTTGAGTATCGAGGAATGTTGTGGCTGTTTCGCCGGTGGACGATATGATGGTGGTGGTTGATAGTGCTTCGGCGACGATGACGGCTGTGGTTCCGCTGGCATCCTGTTGGGTTTGTGTGGATGGGTCTTTGAATTTTTGGCCGTGAGGACTGGGGGGTTCTTTCCAGTGAAGATTGATGAAGGCTTGCAGGTGTCGGAAAATGTTTTCATGGCAGGAGCATGATGTGAGGGCTGGGTTTCCCGGTGATTGGTTTCATCGGCTCCCTGCTCCGGTGGGAAGCTTGAAGGATGGATGCAGGGTTCGAGGTGGCAGTGCATCATGAGGCAAGTGGAGTATGGAGTTTTTTATAGATTTGTTATGATGATTTTTGCATATTAATTTTGAATTTTAAATTTGGATATCTTTGATATGGGAACTGGATACCCAAAAACTGGCTATTTGAAAATGGAAAAAAATGGTTTGCAGTCTTATAGTTGTTATTCCAACACTTATTATCCACCCAAAGAATGTAAAATTCATTCAATCCATAATCATGAATATAAATAAGATGTGTACGGTGATACACCAATTCAATGAATATTTCTAGTCTGTAATGCACAATAGGGTGAACAATAAAAAACTCAGAAACCAAAAGCACTCTATCAAACCTTTGATTAACCAAGATCACATCAAGAAATAATAATAATCGCAGACCAATTTATCCCCAAACTAGTATAAAATAACTAAATAAAATACACGAAATAATAGTGAATGGAATGAAAATAACAATTTAGAAGAATAATAAAAATATTACAAATGATTAAACTCCATATTCTAGGGGTCAAATATGGAGGAATTTCACTAGAATATCATCCCTTATTTTCTTTTATTTTCACACGGTTCATGTGAAATGATTGTTGAGCGATTGGAATCAGGTGAAGCGATATTTTTTTAAAACAAGTTTCAAGTCACCCCATTTAAAAAATTAATTATATATTCACATCATTATCTTCCATAATGATCTCTATTTCATGATTATTGATAATGTTTGGTTGTGAGAACTTGAGTTCCAAACCTGGTTAACAACTACCATTTTTCCGAGCCCCTCCACCTTGTTATAATTAATTTAATTACTTTTATAATCATGTTGTGAGTTAATTAATTAGAGAACCCCCATATGAAACTCATTATGTGAATAACTATCCACTTAGAATTGAATTACCCTCCCATGATATTAATATATATTCACATACTGATATTCCTATTTCATCATTGTTGTATATGCATATCTCTAAACCCTATTCTACCATCCTATAAACACCTCTATATACCAACCCCTTAATGTAATGGTACCAGATGTGATAATCCATTACATTATATAGATCTCCATTGATTCCAAAAAAACTAGAAATAGATCCATATACAAAACTGATATGGGAGATTTTGATGAAAACAATAGTGAGATATAACTCACGGATCTTGTTACACCCCAAAAACTACCACCATCCAAACATCCCGAACCAAAATATCTACAGAATAGTCCATAAAACCAAATCATCAACTAAGAAAGAAAAATAAAGAATCATCTCAAACCAATAACAATACACAGCTATTCTTAATAAGCACCATTACAACCACAACAACATCAACATAACCCAAGAATATAAATATATAATATATATGGAAACATTATCCCAAGAACAGTAATCACGGGAATATCCCTATATGTCATGATACTATCCAATTTGAGTGGAACTAACTCATCCACATGGTTCTAGTAAATGACAGAAATCCGGAACATATTGATTAGAAATGGTTGTCTCCCTCTTCATACACTCAAATAAAAACCACACATCAATATTTTGGGTAAATAGAATATCCCATAAAATCATTATAGTTCAAAAATAACATCATTATGGAAAAATAAATCATGGAATAAAAAAACAGCTCTTGGTATAGCGCACAGATCCACATCTTACACTCACATGTAAACTCATCTTGGTCCTCAGAACTCCATATCACATGATACAATGTGATGCTTGATCAATGAAGAAAATTTTCGTGATGATCTGGGAAATATAATTGCCGCTCCATGAGCACCTTCTCATTCTCAATATCTAAATCTCCTCAATCAGTATTGTGGTAGTAACTATAATGATACTGAGGAAGATGGTACAATTTGAAGACATCATGGATCCTATCAAGAAATAGTGTTAATTATAATTATTAAAACATGTTTTTAACACACCTAAAATACCATTTAATTGTTTAAAAATCATGTAAAAATGTTTCTCTCTACGAAAAACTGCTACATCCCTCAATGGGGGTTATTCATCCGGGACACATGATATCCAACATCAATCTACTGGGGCCTCTTACATTGTTCTTCATAGGTATTCTAAAATTCCTAAACTACAATCATCCTCTGTAATCCTAAATAAACATTCTGAATAATTTCTAATAGAACATCCAAGCCACGAACTATAGAATCCTCGGACCAAATACAATAAAACTATGAATTACAATGCTATGCATTCAATGCTATAAATGAATTTGTTCCCATTGATGACTGATAAATTTTATTGCTGGAAAACTGGTCCAAAGGATTGTCCTTTACCCATGATCCTCCAAAATTGTATATGAAGTAACACAACATATCTTCCAATATATAGTTGTTTTAATTGATTATTTCGTCATACTAATGGTAGAAAACAGATCTTGGGCTCAACTAGGATCCCAAAATTTTGGAAATATCCTCTAAACCAATGATGTAATATGAGTATTCGGAATAGAGATAACATCCCCAATTATCCTATGATACCAAACCACATAAACCACATGCCATCTGGAAGAGATATCAATGGCACTAGATTCTATGATAGCATAAAAATGAACTAATTTCATTATCATGTCCATAAAAAAAACAAACTGCACCATATCCTCCTTGAGAATGAGGAATCCCAATTTTTAAATTGATTGAGATGTACTACAATTTAAACTGAATACCATCCATAGAAAATTTAAAACTTATAGGGATAAACTTTTATTCATTAACATATTATAAAAATAAATACATAATTGCACTCTCTTCCACCATCTAATTCAACCCCACCATTAGATAAGTCTCCTCAAGCTACGATGGAACTTGGTCACACCTAGATATATTACTAAAAGAAATAAAAAAATCAAATAGAGAAATTCCTCATAAATATTGAAAAAAACAATCATCCTCTCATGGAACAATATATAGATGCAATTATCCTCTTACCATCCCTCTAGAGAATTTAAATGGAAAAAATAGTTACACCATACCTCTGCCTCTTAGTCCCCCCACTATGAATCATATCCATGATACATTAATGTTGATTCCCAATTCAAATGGTTAGGGAATACACAAAAACTGATCTCCCATATATCATGATGATTCATTAAATTCCCCTCCACTCTATTAAAAATATCTTCTGATTTGCAATGCACGTCTATTTGGGATATCTATCTCAAGACTTCTAAAAAAATCCATTTTTGATGGTGTTAGAGATCTCAAAATCATAATCATGGAGAAACTATATCCATATCCACTAGTGTAGATTCATATAATACTAATAGAAAAATTATTATGAGAACATATAATATTTGAAAACCCCAAAGGCCATTCCAAATAATTAATTCAACGAAAACACTAGATAAAAAATAATTATCTCCAAATACCGACCATGGGTGGTAGGGTAATTCTCATAAGGATTTATCTTCCTAAAACCATATGGAATTAGTATTATTATATTCCTCATGTTTCACAAAAAATCAATATGGTAAGAAAAATAGAAATCCTAAAACATCATCTATTCATCTATAAACTAATGCACAACCGAACTAATAAACATATTCCACATGTAAATGAACGATGACTAGTATTGAACAGTACGAATAAATGTTGTTTTTCTGTTTTCCAAGAAATCAGTGGGGATATAACTCGAATGAAATTTGAAAAAAAATAATATGATATCTTTAATGGATATAGAAGATATGAAACATTACCGTGTTCCCGGGTTATGCTGATGAAGCAATTTCCATGATATTTGAAGAGTTAATTTATATACAATAATGAGACACCCCATGTCCATGAAATTCACATCTCACATGAAGAATATGATATTGGATATATTGAAATTGATTTAGTGGTTTTCAATGAATTTAAATATAGATATGATATTATCATTATTCTCACCCACAAACATAGAGTAGATTAATATGTCATCAATTAAAGTAATGATGAAATAGTCTAGGATGTCATAGAATATAGATATCGTGATCCCTAAAAAAACACTGGGGTTTTTCTGAAATTTATATGTATGACATGAACACTTAGTGACCATCTCTACACATGATTTCATTATTCAAGATAACCATACCTTTCATTCTCATCTATTGAGATCATGACCAAAAGTTGATATTTGAAAAGCAACTGGCCTAATTCTCTGGTTGAATAGGTCATCGTTAATCGGAATACGGTAATACATCTTGACCATTACAAAATTTATATTCTATTAGTCCAAAAAAAACCTTATACTATTATCCTAATTCTTAGTGAACACCATAAGAGAACCACAAGTAGACGTACTGGGTCAGATGAAACCCATTTAAATAATATAAACAATATGAAAACTCAACATAAACAACATATTAGGTTCAAATTGTTATGGATCCATAAAAATAAAATACATACATTATTGAAATTATTTCCCAATATCAATATAATTTTGAAGGGGGTATTGCCATAACCATTTTAGGGAATATTTCAATAATCTCCCCAATATACTTTAGAATGTCTTAATCATGAGCTTCCTCATACTACCATACTAATTGAGACAAAATAAGTACTACATGTTTTCCACCGATCTGATAACCAATCTATCCAATGAATATTTTTATTATGGCATCACATTTATAAATGAATAACTCCACCAAAAGAAGTAAATGTATACAAGAACAGAATACAATAAATAACTAATTTATATAACATCCTATCTATGTATTAAAACTGAAAATAAATATCCCATAAATTGGTGTTTCCAAATTAGTACTCTATATCCCCAAAACATATCAAATAATGAATCATAAACTATAACCATCATATATGAAACAAGGGTCCTATAAGTGCCTCCACATCAATTCCTGATGTATGAAGAAATGATGGAGAAACATGGATATGCAAGGCTCTTGAAATAAATAAGGAACATACAAGAGTTGATTAAAAATCTACCAAACTAGGGATAACCAGTAGCCTAACTCGTGTCATCACATCAATAACATGCATCACACCCATCCAAGTTCTTACGTATCTCTACTTCAATGTTTTTTATGACATGAATTTGATTAAACTTTGTTAAAACATTTAGAGATATCATATATACCTATTTACAGTCATGTGATATAACATCCAAAACTAATACAAAACTCCCATTATTTTATGAATTTCTAATAACATTATGAATATATATTTGATACTCGATTTATACTGAATAAAAATTTGGTCTACGCTAACATGCACACCATATATATATCTATGTATTCTCTCCTCATACAATATTCAACTTTACTATTGAAATTTTTGAAAATCCCTCTCCCACGCCCCATCCTTCTCTAATAGTTTGATAATCTAATGATCAATAAAACCATAAATATGAACCCCTATTTCATGTTATAATGATGGATGATGAGACTAATCCATTATTGAATATAACAAATAAATAACAAACCCAATATAATGGAATTTTATAAAATTTTATTTTATTAAATAATTTTAATTTCATAAGATCACCCAATATAGAATCTAGTATAATAAAACATGATACATGTACTTCTCCAATATATCTACCGGAAATAATTTTTAACCTCCCTTTTGCATTTAATAACTTTATATTCATTACATTGAATAATCAGGGTCCACAAAATCCCATCTCTAAGACAATATCATTGTCCAAATTTAATCATAAAGATCCACTAGAAACATTTCACTACCAACCCCTGAAATCCACAATTTTCATAACTAAATACTACATACTATATATCAACCAAAACCTTTGTCACAAAATTTTATAGAACCCCTCATATATATGTTCTCATCTCATACTGGTAATGTGGTGAGGGAGATATTGACCACCGAGTCCCACCTATATTTATCCCTAGGATAGAGTTAGGAAGCAAGGGTTTACAAGTTGAACATATGGAAGGATTTACAATATATAACTATATAATATTATAAGATAGGATAAGGTTCCTCCTAGAGACTCTATAAAATAATATTAAGGAAATACCTAAACAATCCCCTAATGAAGTAATCATTTCATCAAATAAAAATACATTTCTTTATGTAAATACCATTTGAAAAATATTATAACAATGACTCAACAACATATTTAAAACCAATGATGGTAATGACTAACTTAGTCCCCATAGTACTCCTAGAAAACTGAAAATATTTTATATATACATAAAGTGTTTATAACATGTACACAATACTGGATCATACCCAAGTCCTCTTGTAAAAATTTGAAATGTACATCCTAACGTTATCGTGAATAGACATAAAAATAATGAAGCACCTACATAGGTCAACCAAATATTCCAACCTTACATTGGATCAAGAAAAAAATCATGAATCTAATTAAATAATAATTTCTAAAACATAGAAAGAGGATCCATTCAGTGTAACACTAATAGATTTTATGAAACATAATTATGTCCGATAACATATATTACATAAAAAACTAAACTCAAATGAAAAAACAAGATATAATTATTTAAATAAGACCTTTATAACCAAATTTTTAAATTATAAGGTATGGAATGGATTAAAAAATATATAAAATATATATAATTTCTTTAATCAATATAAATTTTGTTGATAAATTCATGTAAATAATAACAAATTTTTTAGTGATGTCATTTTATTCATTCAAATTATTTCTTCTCCCAAAATTTATATTATTTAACTTCATGAGAATATATTATACATAATTTCTATAATATTTTCATAATTTATATTGTAAAAAAATATCATTTTATAAATAAATATTTCAAAATTAGCTTAGAGTGAAATTCCGTGTTTTTTCCAAAATGATTGATTTTTAATGAATGTGGAAAAATAATCAATTTTATTGAAAATTGTGTTTTCTTTTTTTAGTAAGTGATATTCTATTTTGGATTAGTTTTAATATATAATAAGTTACTTAAGATAAAGTATCTTTCAATTATAGTCTTTAGAATAAATTTTAGGCATTTTATTGGTATAAAATATCCTTATACAAAAAAGATATTATTATGAATAAATCTATTTTCATGGTGTTTTGAAGGAATATTCAATAAATAAAATTTTCCAATTATATTAATAAAATCAAGATAATAAATTTAATATATGGGATCTGAAAGCCCAAATTTTTGAAACAGGTCCCTATTATTTTTATTAATTAACAATAGTAACTATAGTAAATATATATTACCATGGTAAAGGAATCTAAGTTAATTAACGATTAAAATAATATGATAATAGGTAAAAATAGGACACAACACATTCCATAATCCTATAGGATGAGTTGAGTTAATACATTCCAACTCTTAATTTGTTATAAATGTCCACATGGATCCAAATGTCTTTGATATTAAAATTTATAATATCTATTCAAATGATAAAGAGAAAATGTCACTTTCTTACTTTTATGAACAATAAGATTAATGAAAAGGTTAAAAAATGTAATGCTCAGTCGTAAATAGTTTTTCAAATGAAAATTGTTTTTTTATCAAGGTAATTTATTCGTAATTTTTTTAATTATATAATTACACGAAATTATTATGCAACGATTACATGGTATTGATTCAAATAATAAAAAAATAAATTAATTTATTATAAAATATTAAAATTTATATAAAATGAATTAAATACTATTTTCCAATAATTTTTTAGGTTAAATATAATGTTTTTATAATGGTTGAAAGTATTATATTATAATTATATTTTTTAATATTTTTTCAAATAAAAAATTATTTAATGTTTCTAAAAATGACATTAATGATATTTTATAGCAAAAACTATTTTATTAATTTTTTTAAATTCCAAAAAATATTACATATATCCATGTGATTGGGATATGGTTTAATATATTATTTATGGTACTTTTATTTTCTAATTTTCAATTTAATATAAATATATTTATCATGGTCCGTAAATATTAATGCATTTATTATCACCAAAAATGTCGAAATATGTTAACATGGGTTTAAACAAAGATAGGACAGTAAAAAACATAACTTAAATTGTAAAAATATAATTATAATATATAATTTATTCTCATCTGTGTCCTATCACTAAATTATATTAGTTTGGGTAAATTTTATGAAAATTATTTTATATTAATTTATTATGTTAAGAACATTCAAAAGATCCCCACCCCGAACATATAAAAGGGAATGTCTTCCTCTAGTTTAACTCAAATTGGATGACTTTCTTTACATCCAATAACATAAAAAATTCATTCCCTACATCCATTTCCACATAATAGATGCCTTGTATTGATTATAAAACCGTCCTCAAAAGTCTATTTCTATAAACAATGTAAAATCATTCCAAAGATGATTTATCATTCTTAACTGAGCATTTTTGTTTTATTTCTTATTACACATCAATCAAATCATACTGAACAATGGGGATTAATAACACCACAATCCCCAATGTAATTAATTTTTTTTTGTTAATGGGATAACCAATATATCTCTCCACTTCAATCATCGCCTCCCATAGATGTGTATGATGATTGGTATAATGTATATATATATATATATGATGTTCACAACATATTTATCATTATAGAAAATAAATATATTATACAATTTATTATATTTACATTCATTGTATAATGATAATGTCATGCATCCATACATGTTGAATACCAACTATATGAAATGATTTAATTTAATGTTCAGTACAACATCTATTTGATTGTATATACAAGTTTATTCAGTTATATAATATTATTTAGGATAAAATGATAAATATGAAATGTTAAAACCACACTTACATTATTTTCATCATGATCATTGAAAAATTGTTTTATTACTCATGAATATATTTGGTCGTCCTTGTCTATGATTGTAATGTGGAACATTTTTTATAACCAAATATTATGGATGGTATTAAACATTTATGTGATTTATAAAAATGATAATTTTTGGAATATAATTATTATGGACATGATGAAATAATGACCTCACTGACCATATTCATCCTGCTAAATTCATTTTTAAATTTCTATCTGACTATCATCAACGTGTCCATTTCAAATTTAAATGAATATATAATATAATATAAAACTATAACAAAAAAATTAAATTGATAATAAAAATTTAAAATGATCATATGAAATTAGATAATAAACATATGTTTTTTATTCTTCAATATAATGATCTTATATGAAGAATCATACTCAAGGTAAAAGACATTATTTTTACTAAATCCACATATGATGATTCTTTTCAAAATATTTATCTTCAATGACCATGTTATAATAAATTCTTTAAGAGAAATATGTTTTATTATTCAATGGATGCTAAGGGTAATTCTTGAAAATATATTTTTTTATTACAATTTTTTTAAAATGGAATATTTTTATGTTATTATGTAACTGACACATTCCTATGAAAACACCACTTTAAATATTTTAATGATTTCTTATATCATTCCTCATTGATGTGTGTATTTTTCAAAACATTTTATTAATTAATTTATATTGGCTTTAATTAATTGGAATTGAAATTTTTTGTATCTTTTTAAGTTTCTCGAATATTTTCAAAAGGAATCACAATACATATTTATACTAACTATTTTAACTTTCTTTAGAATATTTAAGAGCAATATGTAATTGCAATGTATGCAGTTTTAATAAAATATCCTTTCATCGCAACCATTATTTGGTTTTTGGATATATTTATAAGAACCCATAAATTATTCGTAGGCAAACCCTCTTTATATATATTATTTTTATTTTAAAAAATGGTATGAAATAGAATAGATTTTTTTATATCATGAAATTCTTTCTTATTGGGGTATGGGATCACTCAAATCCAAACTACTTCTTCAAGTTATGAAATTTCTACCGATAACTCACCTTATCTCTCTCATTAAGGTTATTTAATTATTCTAAATATATCTTATCTGTCTCTATTATATGTTTCAATATTATTCTCCATATCATTAATGGGGTAATACATGATTCATGATAATTTCTCAAATTCGTTTTTATAAAATATGTATGATTATGATACGATTCATGATTATGCAAGTAATTTTATTTTCATCATTAATTCATTTTTTATTCCTTGTAATTTGTATCCATTTTTTTGAACAAATTACATAGAACATGTTTAGATGGGTGCCCCCAGATTATTCCCTAATATATTTTCTAAATATATATTGGTGTAGGGATTAAATCTAATTAGCTTTTGGAATCTTTCCACCATGTTATGTTGTCTTGGTAGTTATCCTTGACTTATAATTTTGTCATTTTTTTGTTTTTTCTATATTTATTATTCTTCCACTATCATATCACACCATTCCCTTTATTTTATTCTTCAATATGATTAATCATTATATGATTTTCAAATAAAATTATAATATACTATTTAATGGTGAATCGTGTTACAATATTGAAATAGTTTTTAAAATATCATGATTTTAATGGAACCATTATCAGTTAAAGTTTCTAACAATATTTTTAGGTGATTATTTGTATAGAACTGTTTATTTCTTAAGTAGTAAAATGTTTATTTTTGATACAATGATTAATTTTGAATAGTAAATATATATATATGTAATCCTGAAATAACATGTTTCTTTATTTCAAATTATATGTCCTTTACTATGATCATTGTCCTAATTACACATTTTAAAATGACTCTCACAATGTTATAATGATGTGTGGGGATAAGGATGAGGTAAAGAGGTTTATTTTCAAGAGTATTCATGAAAATACAATGTATTATAGCATAAATTTGATTTAATGTTGGGAAATAGATATAAAGGGGAAATTTTAACTTCTTAATGTAATAATTATTTATGTAATGGTGATGGAATAATTATATAATCATCTAAACCATAATGATAGTTAAATTTATAGAAATTATTTTTTATCTAAAAACTGATGATTATGTAAATTTTAAGGTAGGGTCATAGTAGTTTTTATTAGAGGAAAAATTATAAAAAATTATAGATTAGTATTAGAGATTTTTTTTTGAAAACTCCATGGATGACACTATGTATGGGTTAACATTCTAAATTATTGTAATATAGATATTGTTATTTTATCTACATATATTTTTATTTCTAGATAATATAAGTGGATGTGGTTTTGGTAAAGATTAATTTTGGGGTAATATCAAAAAATGAGTTGGTTACATATATCATAACCATCATTATGGTGGATGTTTATTTTTTCTTTATGAAACATTATTTTTATACTCTCATTGGATATTAATCATAAAATATGTATCATCATTGTAAAACATATTGATTTATTTGAATAAACAATGATTATATACAACATATGTCAAGACTATGGGGTTATAATATAAAAATAATGAGTAATGATTTAAAAATTCATTAAAGTATTTTTCATAATTTTTATTATTTTTTCTCATACAATGATTTTGGATTATTTTAAATGGTTGGAACTACGATGAATGATGTGAAGGATATATGTGATAGAAATTTTTTTGATTCTAAGTAACCTAAATATATTCTAATTGATGTGAATGATATTATAATTATGAATAAATTTTAATAATTATATATGGTTGACAAAGAATACATTAAAAACACATAGGCTCACCAAGGAAGAGAAGATAGGAGTTTTCTAAGAGATATTGTTCAAGGAGCTATAGAAGAAAAAAGAGTCAATTTTCTTCATGTAAAAATTGTTAAAGAAGACACAAGGAAGAATTTCTCAAAGAAACATGAAATTTTTTATATTTTCAAATAATGTTAAAAGGTTAATTAAATGATGAGGAAAAATAAAAAGTTTAATAGAGATATATAAATTTTATTATTGAGATCTATTTATTGTTCTCTTTCTAATCATTGGGGAACCTGGATATTATCTGACTTAATACCCTCTTCTAAATGTAATCTCATTGAACAAGAAATATCCTATGATATAAGAATATTTTGTGTAATTTTATTTAAAGATATATTTATTTAGATGTGAGAATTATTTAGTCTATTTATTTTTATCAATTATATTTTGGATATAGTAATCATGAATCAAATCGTTAATATTCTTCATTTTTTATTCATAGATTCAAAACCAAATGTTTAAAGGTATTAATAACCAATTAAATATATTTAGTGTTATGTTGATATTTTTTTGAAAAAATAATTTTTATTGAATAGGGAACCTATAATATATTAAATTTTTGTGTTAATAATATTTAGTTGAGAAAAGAGATTATTGGAATTTGTGAAGTAAATTGGACAATTATTTGTTGAAAAACTAATGTTGGTAATCATTTTTGAAGTTAATTATAGTTCTTTATATATAAAATATATTTAATAAGTTTTGATTAATAATATTTTTTTATGTTTTTTAGAACATATGTACTTATGGGAGATAAAATTAAGAGTTATGGATACTATAATGGTTTTATATGTTTAAGTTTGATCATTTGTTCCATGGAATAGATACCAATTTCTAGTATTTAGAATTGTGATTTTGATTTATTTTTCAAATTTTACTATGTTTTATGAATAATAAACAATTGAGGTTTAGATACCACAACACATTATTATTAAATATTATTTTTTTATTGGATATTGATGAGTAGATAATATTAAAGGTTCGAAAGTGATTCATTGACAACATGATATTTTTAGAGATATTTTTTATCAAACTAATGATTACCTTTTTAATTGGTTTCTAAATTTGATTCATGATATTTTATTGATTTTATGAATATTATAATATTATATAGTGATTTATTAGGGTATTTTTGGATATTCCTATTTAATCTAAGATATATGTGAAAATTTGGTTTTACATGTGATATAACCTGAAAATTATTTAAGAAGAATGAAAATAAATTTTCCGTGATGTGATATAAATTGTATTATATCACCTTTTATGATAAATATTTCTTTAATTTTTAGGTGCTTATGTTTATTTATTATCTAGGAATAATTATTAATTTGTCAAAGTATATTTTTATTATTATTATGAAATATTATAGTTAAACGCATTGTATAATAATATATGGGTTTATATGCTTGTTATATTGTTATAACCTGTGAGAATGATTATTAATTGGTTAATATATAATGTAAATTTTAATATAATGATATTACATTATAAAATATGTAGCTAATTATAGTTAAATAGGACAAAACAATTATCTCGAGTAATAAAAATTTTGAGATAAAATATGATATTATGGTGGAAATCTATTAAAGGTTTAAATTCAACATGTTATGTAATTATATTTCAATAGGATCATACTCTAAATGGTGATGGAAATCCAAAACTCAAGAAAGATGATATTGAAATAAAAATATTATCATATTACCATAATTTTCTAAGAATTGATTGTTTTTAAAAACATTTGGTTTATATATTTATTGCTTTTAACATTATCACGATCATTCATCATGTTGGGATAAATGATTTTTGACACTATGGATCATTATTTAGACATTGAAATTTCATAACATGTCTATATTTTCTATTCCAAACAATGATCATATATTTGGGAACATAGTTATGTAACGACTGTCATATTTCCCTTTCCCCTATTTTCATGAGAATGTTTTTGTAATAGATTTTATGATGGATCATTTAATAAAGGAATTATAATATATATGAGACCTTTGTTTATCGAGACTGTGTTCAAATTGCGAGGAGTCAATTTAATAAATGTGGGATGAATATAACACCTTAGTATATTAAAAAATAAAACTATGTTTGATATAATATATGAAAACAAACACTAATCCTAAATAAGCCATGAAATATTATTATATAAATAAGATCATTTTATTTTTGATATTAGTTAGGACAGTATGAATTGTATTTTTTTCTTTATGAAATATATATAAAATCATATGCATGGTTTATATTGAAACTATTGAAAAATAAAATAATTGATTTCAGAAATATAAAATCAAATATAAACAGAATTAATTATTGTTTTCAAATAGTTTTGTAGAAATATCTAACAAAATATTTATGTGTGAAAGGGATAGATGTGAAATAACTTTTTTTCATGTTGTTTTCAATGTCCAATTAAATGAATTGTTCAAAAAATGACATTAATTATATTTTATAATAAATAATATTCTAAAAATGAATTAAAATTCCGAAAAATAATAAATTTATCAATGTGATTTTGATATGGATCAAAATATCATCCATTGTGATTTTTTTTGATATTTTTAATTTTATATAAAAAATCATGACCCAAAAATATTGAAAACATTATGATCATGATAATTTTAAATAAGGGTTATCTATGGTT
Organism: Viscum album; assembly: GCA_963277665.1. Classification (NCBI taxonomy): domain Eukaryota; kingdom Viridiplantae; phylum Streptophyta; class Magnoliopsida; order Santalales; family Viscaceae; genus Viscum; species Viscum album. The sequence continues at coordinate 681,919,587 of OY728132.1, read as the reverse complement.
ATAAAAAATAGAGAAGTGTAAAAAAAACCTAATCTGGTATAAAACATTTCAGATTATTTTATTTCAAGACAAAATCATGCTATATTATAATAATATTATTTTGAAGCCTTTAACTATGAAAAATAATGTATAAAAATTTAATTTCTAAAAATTTTCAAATGTGCCCATTCCTTCATTATAAATGGGATCATCATCCCCTTATTTATTAATACAAAAAATCCTTCTAGATCATCCAATATATTCCTAAATACCTCACTTAATTCCATTTTCACATCCTAGAGGCCTTTGATTGATTACATGATCCTCTGATGAATGATTTTGGCGTAAACCTTATATTGTTTTATATAGAAGATGTATCATTCATAACAGTGCATTTTTTCATTATTTAATCTTCTACCTCCTCAATATATTTTTCATCCATTCTGATATAATAACATCAATATATCCCATATAATGAAATATTATTATGTCAATGGAAAGACCTACATCCAGATATTCATCAATAATTAACTCTCAAGGATTTTTATGATGACTCGTTTAATTTTTATAAATCATATTCATGAAATAAGTGTCATTATGGAAAATTAATATAATATATATTTTAATTGATTTCTATTCATTGAAATATAATCACATCATTTTTTTATATTTGGGTTACTGCCTCTATGAAGTGATGTGATTAATTTTTCCATAACACAATACATGAATAGTATATATCTGTGTGTATTTAAACAAATAATATGATATTAATGATAAAATTTTCATTATTGAATTGTAAAATTACACTTACCATCCTTTCATCACTATAATTAAAAAATTGAAACGCTGATCATGTGTACGTACAACCGACCATCTATATTATTTTAATGAATTTCACTTCTATTTAACATATTTCATTGTCTGTTTTAAAATAATATTTGATGTATTTATCTGTTATTAATATTATTTTTGTATTTTTATATATGATAAAAATAATATCCTCAATGAAAATAGTCCACAAAAAAAAAGTCAATTTGATAATAAAAAATGAATATCAATAAAATGTTGAACATGAACATAAATAATAATGTATTTGATTATAAAATAGAAAAAATAAAATAAAAAGGATAAAAAAATTAAAAATGGTTCTTAAGTATGTAAAAAACTAATATAATATTAATATATTGGATGATAAGTAATGTAAATGATTAATCACACTCGAGGTATAATTCTTTTTTATTCCCCCATTTAATGTTTCCCATAAAACACTTTTTTCATGTATAAGTTCTTCCGAACATTTGAAGAAATTTATTATTTTTCACTAAAAGGGTTCTAAAGGTAATTTTTTTACCATCTTCATAATTCATTACAATGTTAAATAATGGTAATATTTTTTATTGGTTTACGTAATAGATTCATTACATCAATGAAAACATTTAAATTTTTTTAATGATATATTTTCAATATAATTCTCTTACATGTCCATAAACAAAAAATTATTTAATTAATGTTTTTATATGGTTTTTAATCTCTTGGAAATCATTAAATTTTATCCAAAAATGAATCTTTAATTTATTTTATTTGAAAACATTTCACATTTTGAACAAAAGTCTAGTGGAATGTTTAATTTTAATATATATGTTATCAATGATTTCTCTCACCAATATAAAAATTATTTGATATTTTTATTTCATTGAAATATTCCATTTTTTCATCAATAAACATAATATATAATTTTTTAGTAGATATTCTTTAAAATTTTTATAAATGGAATATATATTTTCATATATGAATATAATTTTCTCATGGGTGAAAGGAATCTATCTAAACAACCCTTTATTTCATTGTGTTATGACCATTATCTCCATAAATTAGTTTCTATATCCATTTCTTATTGTGAAATTATGTAAAATATTATATATATATCTCATGAAAAAATAACTATCTTACACTCCCTTTGACAGGGTAATACATTCCTCATGAGGATTTTAAAAATGAATTCTTTATAAAATATTATAAGATAATGATGTAAGGGAAGATTGTGAAATCTATTTTCTTTGCCCTGGTAATTTTTTATGATAGTGAGTTATGGTTATTTTTATTTTTATGTACACATAATCATGAGAATGATATTATAGGTGAACTAATATAAGGGTATAAGGCATTGGGTAAAGATTCTAACTAATGGTACATTATGTACAAGATTTAGGAGTAAACCTAATCCCTTATGGGACTCTGCCTATCATCTGACTTTGTCTTAGAAGGTAGACTTAGCTAATAATTATGTGATGTATTATGTTTTTTAAATATTTCTTATATTTACATATTCCTATGATGCCATATTCTTTATTTTATTCACCCATTTCATTACTCATGGGAATATGTCTAAGGAAAGGATTTTTTACTTCATAAGGAGAAAATGTATATTTTTGTTGAAAAATAATTCATAAGTGTTTCATGTTCACAAAGAAAACTTTATGAGTTTTTTCCCTCCTAAAATATTTCTTATTAAATTATTTATGAATAATAGTTAGTTGATATAATTAATTCATGGATAAATAAATGATTATTTTGGAAAAAATGTATATTTTTAATAATGATAATTGCAACTATTTATTCATGAACTAACAAGATTATTTAATTATATTTATATGTACCGTTATTTGATTTTTTTCAACCCACCTTATAAAAACACTTTCATAGGTTTATAAGGATGTGTAGGGAACATGATTATAAAAAGACGAATATTTTGAAGATTTTTCTTGGAAATAACATTTAATAGGATAAAATTTTTTTTTCTAGGAAAAATGTATAATATGTTTTAGTTTCAAATTATTGATGGAATATATATTTATGTCTATGTGATTTCCCAATTCTATAAAATACTAAAACCTAACGATCCTCAAATCTAAGTCGATAATTTATTAACTTAAAACTAAAAATTATATATTTTTTATTACAGGGTCCTTATACATAGCCACATCCCAAGAAATTTCACACTCTCACACCCCAATGCTAATCATCATATTCTCCCACATATTCTATACATATCTTATCTCATATCATACCACATATAATATTGGAAGGACACATCCCCACTTAACCCTCTACAATGTGGTCTAGAATCTGTTTCTATAATTCAACAAAATCACATCATTTCCTTATCTCATCAAAGCCTCATCACAGAACTATGGAAGTAGGGTTTCATGAATGTTAATGATATAATCCTTGTTCCTTCCTCCCACCAGGAATGTACCCCACCACAAACCATATCGTCATCATCACTAGTTAATATCCAAAACTAACACATATCATCAATATCGGGGGCTGTGTGTACAGATTGGGTAGCTAGTGATATGTATCAACACTATCCCGGATGTTGGGGAAAACATGTGGAACCCAAAATATTTTTCAATTGGTCAGTTTATATAACTCTTGTGGGGGATGTGATGAAAAAATATAAAAACATGATAGTTAGGTAGAAAACAATACCCAACCTCTAGGATCACATAATCTAAATTAGTATACAACCCCCCCACCCATAATCACAAATTAAATAATTCATAATAGTAACCACCAGTAATTACATCACACCACATTGTGACCACACATGGATACACAATTCCACATTCAATTATAGGTTCCACAATTTTTTTGATTTAATGAGTTTATACTAAATCCTTTTTACTCAAACACTCATTCACATTTACACCCCCATTTGTAAGTTGAGTTACATTTACAACACCCATTCAGTTATCGAAAAATTATTTTAATACAACTACAACACACTAATTACATCCCATTATTATTAATTTACCAACCCATTTAATTCAATTTTTTTCTTTATAATTTATTCTATGACTAGAAAGGGAACTGAAAGAATCACACTAGATAATAGATAACAATTATTATTTCAATCTTTCCCCAACACCACATCAAACAAGTAATCTCATCACTAAAACCACATATATCAACTACCAATCAAACCAACCACAATTAAACAAAACAAACTCCTTACCATTCATATCACATCTCATTCTAACTATCTATCAAATAATTTATCTACCCATTCCACAACTGAACTACTCAACACCATCATTGAAATATATCCCACATCATTGATGGAAAAAAACAAGAAAAAAAACCTTATATCATCACATCCCTACATAAGATATTTAGGTTCAATGGATTACAATAGGTAGAATCATTATTCATAATTGAATTCAAAAAAATATATTCATTTTTGAATCCATATCATTATCCACATATACATTATAATCCATTTATTCAAGGTGATATCAAATAATAATAACATTACGAGTCTCACATACATATCAATATATTCACAAGAAATGAATCTAATAACTTGTATTTTCAATAATATAATAAAAAATGTATAATTTCATTAGCAATGACATCATCAAATAAAAAATTTGATTTCAACCCATTATATTAAATTTTCAATTTATCTAACACATTATCTGTATTAAGATTTCCCTTGAAGTCCATACAAATGAATTTGAAAGCATACAATAAATACCCATGCTCAAAAATAAGTATATAATTAGGATTCCCTTCATTAATTACACTTTCTCATTCTTTGTACATAAAATAAAAAAAATAAGAACAACCTAAAAACAACATCTACAGATAAAATCCCTTGATCAACCTAATCTAGAACAATGTATAATCCCTAACACAACCCAAATTCTACATGAACAAGTAAAAAAATACATCTAAAACTAACATATTAAGATATAAATTAAACAAGGGAAAATGGAATATAAATCAACTCTATTTTCCAATGATCATTATCTAGGATGTAAGAATAAATCTTGGAAGAAATTGGATGGGTTAAATCATAATTGTTTTTATGATTTTCCAAGAGTTCATTGGAAGTGAAATATGGTAGAATGAATTAGTTTGTGGCCTGAATTTTTTTAAAAAGATATTACTAACCACATTAAAATCATGACATACATTTTTCTATTAGGAGTGTCTTTGTGGATCTTTATTTTACGTTGTAAAAAATATTTACGATGTTGATTCTTAGAATTCCATGCTCGATGAAATTCCTACAATTTCCATTGTACCTCAAGCATGATTTAATTCCATTGGTGAATTTTCCATTTATTTAGTGTGTTAATTTTGAACTATATATGCATTTAAAACCGATGACATTAATTTCCAGCTTCCAATCCATGATTGAAGCTCTCATAATATAAATACATATTTATTCCCTTAACTACCCAATGAATAATAATTATATTTTCAACTACCTAATGTCATGAATCATCCTAAATAAACATATAAATACCTCTAACTCATATACCATCAGTGTAGTAGGATAATAAGGAATTGAATGTTGGATAAGGGGATAACCATACAAGATAAACCGACCTAATAATTCAAAAATATCCAAAAATATATTATAAAATCATCCAAACAAAATCCATAATATAATTATTAATAATAATTTCATGTCATTCATGGGTCTCCCAAGATAATAATGCACCAACATGCATATCATAACATACAATTCATTATAGAGGACCTTAATTGTAAGGACTTCCCACCTTAAGAGTATTAATGAATTGTTCTATGTATTACCTCCCATATAAGTCTTAAGAACCAATTATCCCTGTTTTCATTCCCAATTCATTATATGAGGATTATTGAAACATGGTTCAAGAATAATAACATAAAAAATGATTGAATTCATTTAGAATTTTCCAGTGAGAACTACCATCACAAATGGATCTAGATCTAATAAATTAAGATAAATTGATGTTCAATTGATCTGGGAATAAATCCTTCGATGATATAATAATTTCCAAATATATCATATAGGAATAAAAATATTTTACCAAAAAAACTCTGATATGAGATTCATACAATGAGAAAGAGGGATTTTTTTGGCTAGTTTGGAATAATCATATCATATAGATGCCACAAAAATCAATTAAATAATCAAATGGTGAATGAAATGGGATAAGAGATAAAAAACCATATAAGGAATATATTCTCATTCCAGATGAATGAAATTTTATCCAATAAAGGTTATATCATATAGTAGTTTGGCTAGGATTTTGTATTCCACCATTAAAAATTCAATTGGAGAACACTAACAAGACGATTGATGTATACGGATTCTAGGGATTTCCCCTCATTGAACAGTAAGCTAATGGATCCATATCAGGTATCTGGTGGACTCAACAATATTGAAGAGTCTTTATTAATTCAGTCATATGGGTAGTGGTGAAATATCGATAAGATGGTGGCCCTCTAACATATTTAATGAGATTTTACATGCCATATTTTTCATCTAATTGTAATACCTAGTCTCCCACTATAATTATACATCACGAAATAAGTAAAAATATATTAAATATTTGGAAAAATGGAGAAACTAATTACTTGAAACTATCGGGTGTTATAAATCTTTACCTCTAAGAATTTTCATCTTCATTCATTGGAAAACATGAAAATATTATTAATATGAACTTCATCATCAATGATAAAGTTCAGAATCTCCATAATAGTTTTTGAAACATCATAAATATTAATAATTAATCCCTAAAAAAATTTATAGACCAATTAATGGTTCAATTTTAATGTATAATAGACATGAAACCAACTATAAATAAATAGGTACAATAAAACATAATTCTAAACACATGATAAGGAAAATAAAATTAATTCATATAGGGAATGAATAAATTTGAAGAGATTGGAATAAAATAGATATGATTGAGTTTTTTATTTATTTTATTATGATATATATGTCTATGATACAAGAGGATAAATTAAATTCATGGAAATTAGAGAAATATATAATGATTACAGTCTCTATTTACTTTGATCGACTCATTTTTATGTTACAAAACATGTTCTAATATTTATGGAATATAGATCAAATAATTTAAATAATTATATCATAATAATATTATATTTCATTATATGAAAAGCCCCATTTGTCATTAACTCTTTCATGTGATTTTGGTTTCATTATTCTTAATGTTTTAATGGGTTCTATCTCAATTTACCATCATTGAGACATTTTTGGTATTTATATACATATTGTAATTTTATGGGAGTCTATACTGCCATTTTTTATTTTTTACAATGAATTCATTTTATTCATGATTTTAAGAAAAATAATTTCTAGGTTATTGATCTCAATTTTTTCTACTGCAAAATTATTACAGAAGTTGTATGGGTATCAGTATCAATTTAAATTCATTGAGATATGTTATGTGATTGACCATGTATTATTTTTTATTATGTACTTACAACCCCATTTTAAAATTTATGTCATCATTCAATTATAATTCTTCATATTAAATTCCACATTCATGCCACACTTCACATGGGATATTTATTGAACTATTCTAGTGATTATAAGGGTCTCTATCTAAAATTCTTATCATTGATAAATATTTCAAACATCACACCAAATTTCAGTTTTTGGTACTCTAATTTCAATCATGATAACTTTTTCAAATGCATTTGATTAAATTTATCATCTTGTTTTAAGAAATTTTGTGGTCTCAATTCTACCTCATTGAGAGATAATTAATTTTTCCACCATGTTTTCTTTTAGTCATATATTCACTGACCATGAATATATTTTTATCACAATAAATTTATTTCATTCTATTTATTAGTAAAATAAATTTCCCTTAAACATATTCCCGTTGGGTCATTATTTCCCCAGTGGGAACATTTTTAGTTTACTCAACATTCAGTCATTGAGTTATTATCATTCTATTGAACTAATTTCACATAAGTTGGGTACACTAATCCCTTAATTTTATTATAAGATATTCAATCAATTTTCTTCTTTATATACATTCTTACAAAATTGATCATTTGAAAAACATTTCTCTCATCATGGAATATATTCTTTTTAAACTATCCTCTATCTTAATTTGAAAGGATTATGATCATGTATTTCTAGTATTGACTTATCAACATAGTCATTATCTAATACATTGTGAACATCACATATTTAATAACTATGATTTGATTAATTCACCTAGAAGTATTGGCCTTCAATTTTTATGTGGATATATTTTTGGAATTAATTATTTTGATCATCAAATATGGGAGATCATGGCGTAGTTGATTAAGTATTGTTTGAATAACAAACATTTTTCTCTATATGAGTGAAGATGATGCTATCAATGACATCCCATCCCACTGGGGCCAAAATTTCTAGTGAAAATATCATCCATTATATCCATATAGCAAAACCATTTAACTATGGTCTAGTGAAACATCTATAGAATTAATAACTAAAATTGGAGGCCTAATTATAATGTATCTAAACACATAAACCCAATGATCTCCATGTTAAAGATCATTGTAAAAATAAATTTCTCGAGTATATAATTTAAAAAACACAATCTTGAAATATACTATAAGAAATATATATAATTATTATAGTAATAATATAAAGTGAAAAAGAGAGAAAACAAATACACACCAAACCATAAATGAATTCCAAAACTAGCTATAATTAAATGATGATAAAACTGAATTAGACAAGCTCTTGGTCAACAAGTCCCAACCACTGTATACTAATAATGTTCCCATGTATCCCTAAGCTCCATTGTTTTCTATGTTGAACTTCATATCATCTATATAATACATGATGCTTGTAGGAAAATACCACAAAGGGGAGAGTATGTATATACCCTTTTTGACTTCCTCAAAACCAGAATGGGAATAATATAAATATTGGAATGAAGTATAATAAACCAAATTATATAGGTCAAAAATCCATCATATATATATATATATCTGTGTGTGTGTATCTATGTCTGTGTGATCATAAATGAAACCAGTGAAGAGACAGAGGATATTTCATCCACTAGCCAATCCAAAATCTATTAATCAGCCAATAACTCAAATGGCCTATCCTTGATTCCCAGAATCACATAAATACTTTTAAGAATCATTATAGAGGGGCTCATCCTTCTATGTAGTGATCGATATCCAATGTAGTCACAAATACCATGTGGACCTGCTTAATAAAGAGAATCAATTATAGGGTTCCAGAAATTCATAGATAGTGGACTTATACCATATTGTGGGGGAGTTATGAATATATTTATAAAAATGGTGTGGGTAACTTATGCTATAGTGTTGATGTGGATTACTATAAACAATGTATCTCTAAAGATCCCACCCTTTTCAATGATAAAATGGACCTTTAGCTGATGAAGTGTATAATCATGGATCACCTCACATCATATCTCAAATAATATTACAATTTCCACCTTTGTGTATAATATGATTAATGATTCTCTTGGCCTGTATTTTTTAGACCCTCATGATCTTTTTGTACTTTATCTTCTCCAAAATTTAATATAAATTTTTAATTTCTTGTAAGATAGATAGATTCAAGGGAAATAACATGGTATGTATGGGGGTCTACATGGAATGTGACCTATCCCCTCCTCTTGAATGTATTCTACCATGTACTTGGCTTGGAAATCCATATACCACTACATGGTGTGTACTAGTTATAGATGGAATTTCCAAGCCACCAGAGGGTGTCACATGATATTATAATTGTTCCTATTAATATGATCTCATTCCCATGTAAATGAATGTGTCTAGTTATCCTGTTAATGTCTTAGTACATAGACAATATCATTTAATCTGGCATTTCTTATGTTCATGGGCATGTATGTGAAAATGTATTCCTATTATACACATTAATCCACCAGTACATGGTCACATAAAAAATGGTGGTTGTACATATAATGTGATTTTTTCTTCTCTTGTAACCCTCACTATCGAGAAAAAGTTACAACTAATGACTGTACATCATAATAAACTCATTGTAGTGGGTTTCTGTATAGAAATATTAATCTCTTTACATGCATGTAGAACTACCTTCCCCACTAGGAAATACATCTTTTGACCACCCAAAGTTGAATGATAATTCCTCCAACCATCTATTCCCATCATCTAGTGGCTGAAAATTAGAATATAATCATCTATCAAAGAACCACTCTATTTTTTGAACCTTATATCTCCCATCATTTCATTGGACGCTATATCTATAAAGTATCACATGAAATCCATACAAAACCATCAGAAAATCAACATCTCAGTCATTTTTTGAATAACCGACATGAATCATGTTTTTTATCATTCTTGAACCCATCCAAACAATTTCAAACAATGACACATTGGTCAATGGGAAGAACGCGATGAAGGATTGAAATAAATTTCTAAGAATAAGTTAAATCCCACATCATCCAAGTATAACGTGGTAATGATCACATAAAAATATATCCAATTGTACTAAAAAATCATATCATGAATAATTTTATTTTAATAATTAAAATTATTGAAATATCAGATTCCATGATAAAAAAATAATATATGAAATAATAACGTTATTAAATCAATTATTTTTAAAACAATTTTGGTTGAAATACAAAAAATAATGTTCCCAACATCAATTTCATATAGATCGTTATTAAAAAAATATTAGTGATTTTTATGATCCTCTACATTAAATATTATTCCTATCATTTGAAACACCTTGATCTGATCATCATTCAACATCTGATCCAAATCCACCATTAATGAATGCAAGTTATCCTCTTATAAAATATGACTTGTGTTATGTAGTTGGACCCTGTGATTTTAGATAAATTATATTAATAAGGTATATCTTTTAGGGCATTTGAAAAATAAAATACATAAATTATTTATTTTACTTAATCAAACCCAATAACAACTACTACACTCAGAACATCTGACACCTACCATCATTATGTCGCACCTAGGGTAAATCAGGAATTCTAGTATCACTCGTGGTACACATTAGACTCATCCCAGTTGGTGAGGAATCTTAATATGCATCCATGAGACCCAATATCCAGTCCAGAAAGAGACATATTTTTGGGTACTATAACAAAACTATAGAATGTACCATATCAGGTACTATAGATGGTATTGTAGCACTCACATAGAAAGTATTATAGAAGTTAATGTAGAAGGTACAATAGTAGTTACTATAGCAGGTATTGTAGCAGGTACTGTTAGGTGTTGTTCCATCCATAAATATTCACCTTTGGGCCCTCGGTTTGGTACGAGATTCCATGAAGACATCATGCCACCTAGGCCTTCTAGTCAGTAAGGCCTTAGAGACACCTTATGTACTTTGGGCTACCTCAAGGCCTTCGGGACACATGATGTCAAGACATATACAAGACAAATTCATCAAGGAACAAGATCTAAAAGAGGATTCAGGGAAACAACATTCACCATTGAAAAGCTATCAGATTTGGATGAATGGGAGGATATGATATTTTCCATTAGTAACATTCTTCTACATCTCTGCCGATGATATATTACCGTAAAGTCATGAGAAGTTAGACAGCTGATCCCAATGTAGATTCTAGGGAGGAGAAATTTCAAGTAGTCATAGTCTTGGAATAATTAAATTAAAACCATCAGTTTCTATAATTTCATAAATCCTGCAGGCCATGAATGGGTTCCCTTAAACCCTTTAAATTGGGGTTATCAAAAAATGAATAAAAATTGAAGGCCTTCGGGCTGTTTGAGAGGAATCACTCATAGTTACATATCTCCCATCCTAGGTGTCAATAAATCACTAAACCATTCAAACAAAAATGATTCATGTAGATTTAATAAATATATTAACGTTATTAATATATTAATTGGTCTAAGTCACCAAATCACCCTGACAACTATTGGTAATATATATATATATATATATATATTAAAAATAAAACACTATAAAAACTATAATAATTGAGACCTACATTCTATCAAGGCCAATTGACCTAGGAGGATGATGATACAAATGGTGGTGTGGTGTATAGAGTCGTCATCTGACCCTATATCTCCTAGTATATCTCCTGCACACTCAAATTCTACAACAACACATGGACTAATGGAATTCTTCATCATTACATAATCACCTTTTATTGGTTTTCTATAACCACTGGCTACTCCACAAATGTGGATCCATCATTAATTTTCATCCCTCCCCAATAAATTATATTTTTATTGTAATACATGAATATTATAGGGTGTAAATAATAGAATTTTTCATACAACCACCTTAAATATGGGTGTATGGATAATTGGTTTTTATACTCAAAAACCCTTGAATAGGATCTTGAACAGACCAATTTACGTCAGGGATAACTTTACACTCAATCAAAACCTCTACTACCCTTATCCTTGGGGGAATATTAAGATAACATTGTCTCTATACTAGAAATATAATGGAATATGTCATTTATATACATAATGTTGCAGTTTTATATGGGTTATCCTCATATTGTCGTAGATCACATGAGCTTTCTCTTTCATCGCTTACACCATCATTGTAAAAACAAGGTATGTATTGATTATTTCATTCTAGAATACAGGTGATCTACATGGTCTCCCATACAGGTCCTCAAAAGGTGGCATATCGATGGTATAGTGATATCAATTATTATAAGAAAAAATTACCAATGGAAAATGATCTTCATAGATTTGGTTGAAGGACCACATGCTTGATCCCAACATATCCTCTAGTACCTAAATAGTTTATTCAATATTACCATATGTCTATGGGTGAATTTTGTTTGCACATACTCAACATATTATAAAAATAATTCATGATTTTATATAACCATCACGATTATATATGATCATATAAGGTACCCCATGAAGATAGAAAATCACTTTTACATAAAACTACCCAAAATTATATACTACACTGAGATATATGGATGGAAAAAACTATGATGGCAAGGTGAGTCTATCAAAAATCCCCTTGATAGAATCTCATACTATCACTATCTATATAACCCATTCCAAAAATATCATGGATATTTAATCCCATTTCCTCTCTATTATTTCAAGAGGCTATTCCAAACCTATTGATACCTTGTTCTTATATTTTAACATCTGACATGTGAGACACTTAGTGAGGAACATGAAAGATATCCCCCTTTTTCAATCACACTAAAACCTCCCCTGATGATCATTTTACAAGTTTTACTAACTGTGATATACATATAAGGGGGATTATGAAACTCAATCATCACTATATGCAATGTGATGGGAACCAACTTTAATCACTTGTATAGGTTGATGTGTTATATCCTATAAAAAATCCATTTGTTTTATCTCATGTAGATATATAGTCCAATAAAACCTCTAGGGAATCATATCAAAACAAATACTCTCTCATAGGTTGAATAATTATAGGGGTCACCACCATCAATTGAAGGAAAACGTAGCCCCTCTCAACCATCAAGGATGGATAACAAGATGAAAACTACATAAATTACTCCTCCACCAAGAGATAATGAGACTTCTTGTTAAGGGAATATACAAAAAATGTTTCGTTCCTAGGAGTATAGATTATATTGATGTCACATTCATACATAAAAACCAACCAATTCCATATTCTTATGTTATGATATATCTTAATAATGGTTTACCTGAGACTCCTTTTGTATGTGTAAATAAAAAAAATTCATGCCCAAAAGATAGTGTCTCAATATATTCAAATGGAAGACTACCACTACCTACTATAGGTCCAATGATGTCTAGTGTTTCACATGGGGTTTCATATTCCTTTACCCATAAGGTATCACTACCTATCTCTACACAAAGATGATACCAAACCTATCTCTAAATGAATTATAAAACTCTTCGTACCCCATTTCCTTCTCTAGTAGTCTCAAAAAAAGCATTGGTTACCCTCATCCTTGTATACTAAAAGAAACTCTAAATAATATTCTTCCAGATTAATGGCCACCCATAATGCATCAAGTTTTTAATTCTACCAAAATTTTATATATTTCTAACAAAAAAACTCATTTAATACCACTACAAGAGAAAAACATAGCAAATACAACACACTATTGGGGGGCTCCCAAGAATGAACCATTTCAATCCTTACTAGGTCCTCAACTATATCATAATCATACGTGATATGAATAAAAACTTAAACCTCATGAATACAAATATGCAACATTGAGAGTATAAAATAAAGTTGGTTCTCCCTTTCTATGTTTAAAACCATTAGCATATACCATTCATGATCCAACTTTGATATAGAGTAAATATTTTTGTCTTTAGTGTTGAAAGCTATGAGTCAATATGAGCATAGATAGAATATTTGTTTCATAAGATCTATAAACATAGGGAAAATTCATCACACTAAAAGACACCCCAAGAGCTCATAGTGTCTATATTGAGAATAAAATTCCTTATTCAAAATATCATCCTCGCAAGCTATTAACTGAGGGTATCCATATATGATATTGATCATCAAGAACAAACATGGTACTATGATATCATCAATTAATTAATTAATCTCCCTAATCATTTATTTTTCCTTATCATTATTTAGTTTAGATGATGATAGTCAATGAAAATCCTCAAACCCCATCATATTTTTCATTTTCAAAATAAGAGTTTCAATGTGGGATGCATTAGGTCTGATGAAACCCTTATCTCACAGATCCTCTAACTATTCCCATAATTCTAAGTGTTTAATAGGGAATATAAAATATTCAAAAGAACTTATCAGGGTATTTCCATGGTCATTGTAAATGTATATTCCCTTTTCCACCCTCAAAGTTAGTCCCAGAACATCCTCGAGGAAGACCTAAATAATTTCCTTCACTACTAATTGAATACAGACACATCAAGAGACCAATATGGGAAGGGATAAACTCACCAAATAATGGGTTATTGGTTACTAATTCTTGTACAGAAGACACACTCTCCTTATGATGATATATCTATTCCCAAGAAAGAAGAATCTAATTCGATCTATTTGGATGAATCCATATCATCTTCAATGTCAGCCAATTTGGACACAATTAATGGAGAAATAGTACATTCCCAGGTTGAAATAATAGGTTGTCATCATGATTACTTGGTGACCCCATGAGAAAATATATCCATCAACTAGAATCTCACACTACTAAGAGATATGTGATATCAAATATTATCTCACTATAGGAACCTCACACAATAGGATACAGAATAAAATCTCAATCTGAAGATATATCTTGCATGTAAGGGATATTTTGGTAAAATAATGAATTCCCACTATGTTTAATGGTACTAGGAAATGATTAAAAAAGATGTAAATCATACATTTATTAATCTCAGGTGGTGACTAGTCATATCCCTCTATTGCCTATATCTCCCTATGGCCTTAACCATCATCACTATAATCCTTACAACGACCACTTGATGTGGTGGTAGAATAAGATCATAAACCTTGCCTCCACCATCAAATCCTTTATCTGTATCACCACCCAGGGGCATATCTAACCCAAACTAGAAGATCCTGAAAATGGGATAGAATCTTCCATTATGTCATCCCACATTTTTATTACACAACTTTTAATTACATTTTACATGTAGAGGATCATTAATATCTAGTGTCTTGGAAATAAGGAACATAAAACATGAACAAAACATAAAAAAAACTTCTAAACCACTTTTAAGGATTCATAATAGGTTCATACTATGTACAATTACTAAATATCATATTCAGGAGACATACATCAAAGGAAAGGGTGAGAAGAAGGCCTAGTAAGTGTAAAAAAGGGAATTAGTTTTTCTATGAAATCAATAAGAACTTGATAAAAACATAAAGACATGACCAATGAATGTATTGGAACATCATAATGAAAATAAATTTATACATAAATTGAATATGTGTATACAACATTTCAATTATACATTCATGAACATATCACCAAGGTTCATCCCCAGGTGTCATAAAAAATAACTAAGGTTATTCACCAAGGTATCGTGATACTTGTCAACTCTAGAGATTAAATTCACTACCCAATGAATTAGAGTAATATCAGGGAGAACCCTTAACTTGTATTTATTTTCCTATGATCCACATATTTCACAATCTTATATTTCATAAATAACCCAAAGAGAGTAAAATAAAGGTTTTCACTTCAAAATCATGATGTTTTAAAAGTGCTTAAAAATAAGATCATTATGGAATTTATAAACCCTGGAAAGGGAGTGAGGGTTATATATATGTCACTTCTAGAATCAAATATATCATTTTTTTGTATTTGTGAACACCCATATAAACTAAATCGGTTGGGGTATTCACATAAACAAAACAAGATAATTTTATGAGATAAAGAGAGAAATTTTGCAAAGAAATTTATGCAGCATAATGACAATATAACATGGTTTTAGAAAATAATAAAAACAGTAGAGGAAATGGTATCCCATAAAAAATTAATAATTTTATAGTATATGTACATAATAAATATTAATAAGATCATGTTTTTTAATGATAAACCACATGAAAATAAAACATTTAAGAAAAAATAAAATGTGATTTCTTATACAAAAATTCGGCAGACTAATGACGTCACAAAAAAATTCAGAAAATAACTTGATGAGAGCAGAAAGGGGATCTCATCATATAGACATAAAATGTACAGTAATAAGAACATATAATAATATACCCCTTCATAAAAATATGGTAACTATAATAAATATCATTAAAGAAGTCATGACTTAATAGAGGAGGGTGAAAGGTTCTCTTTCCTTGAAGAGTAACTTTGAAAGCATAAGGTCAGGATAGTGGGAGGCTTGAGGGAAACCTGGGAGGACTCCTTGGGAGGAAAAAAGACTAGAAATTTTTTTAGGAGGATTTTGTAATGAAATGAATTTGGGAATGGCTTGGTATTTATAGAAATAAAGGAGGGAATATTTATTTAATTTCTAAGGGACACCTCATCGGTGGTATTTGCAAAACCATTGGCATGCCCATGGTATTTTCCCATGGTATTCACTACATGGGACACCTCATAACATAAAATACTATTAAAAAGTAGACCAGATTTATTACATCATGATTACATCATAAATGATGTCATTAAACACCTGAAACTCAAAACTATATTTTTTAATATTCACTGAAAAATCAGCTATTTCAGAAAAATACCAAAAATTTACACTAACATAACATCGATGATATGAAATAAAAATTTAACTCTATTTTATGAAAATAATTTTCTAAATATTTTTAATATTTTTTTAAAAAATAATTATTTATTCCAAAAATAAAACTCTAAAACTATAACTCATTTTGTAACAAGTTTAGAATGTAATCTAGGTCCCATAAAATTATCGTAAAACCAAAAGATAATAATCTAACAATATATTATTACATTTTACGAAAATAAATTTCCATTTTAAATTATTAAATTTAATATAAAATGATAAATAAAATATTTTTGAAAAAGAAAAAAACAAAACTTAGGATATGATCGTTTTTTTCACTTGTACAATGTCTAAAATGTACTAATACATTCGTGGGTGATGTTTATATTTTTTTGGTCGATATAATATTCATTAAAATTCATACAAGGTATTTTACTATTCATACATTACTATTAACTAAAAATTAAATTGATCTTATTAGACTCTAAATTTCTTATTGAACAAAACTGTAGAAGAATATTTTTTGAAAATCAATTCACATTATTAATTATTTATAGAATACCAAAAGTATTTTGAAATAACCTTTTTTCCAAAATTCATCAATAATATGAAACTTCTATAAATTCATCTTATATTTATCCAAACATTGGAAAATAATTTTTTTACCATAATAAGAAGTAGAAATTTTATTTATACAAAAGGATTACTGAAAGAAGCTATATTTTCGTTATATAGACCCTTATAACACATGCATAGGACCTAAGTGTAAGGTGTGCTATGGTGATAGAGTCTTGGGGTGGCTTGGACAACATTTCCTGAGTGATGATTTCTATTGGCTTGAACTTCTCCCTTAGGTTATTCCATTCTAGCTTCACAAGTTGATGTTTTTCGTGGGCATGGACCAGAGAAAAGACCAGTGATGCTACCTCCTTACCAAGATTCAATAAATTACCTTCATGTGGCTCAAGTATACATGATGATTCCATCGACTCTTCTTTCTTTATTAATTAACCAAGATCATTTAAATTTAGAAACCATATTTGTTACACTATGATTTTAGTTTCCAATGTTCATATTGACCAACTTTCATATAACAGTCGAAACCCAACTGTATCACTACATTAAATACAGGATATAGTTTTTGGAGTATAAAATGAAATAACACACAAATTTAGGAAGAAAATATTTTTCAAAATCTTGGGTAATTACATTCTTGTCCCTTTAAAAATTTTGTCCCTGAAATTTTAACTCATACCTTAAGAAGAGAAAAGGTATGGGTACTTCAGTGTCATTGACACATCTTGTTCCCATTTTTCTTTTACACATTTTTGGTTCCTCCACAACACCTTAAAACAATGGGTCGTCTGGTTGCGTAAAAACTTATCTCTATGATCCAAGATCTCCCCTGGATGCTTCTCCTAAGAGGGGTCATCTTCCAGATGTACCAACTTTGGATTTAATACATGTGAAGGGTCATGTATTTAATCGATCACGAGGGATACATGGAAGACATCATTAACATGTGATAGATTTGGAGGAACTACAAGCTGATAGGCCACTACTCCCATATGATCATGGATTTCATAGGGACTAATGTAGCAAGGGTTGAGCTTCCCTATCTTCACAAAACTCATGAATCTCTCCCAAGCTGAAATCCAAAGAAAGAATTTGTCACCAACATCAAACTCTAAGTCCCTTATATGGTAGTCGACATAGCACTTTTTCCGACTCTTAGTAGCCTTAATGTGTTGTTGTATGGCATGGACCTTTTCGGTCATCTCATGCATAAGATTAGGCCCAAGAATCTTTCACTCACCAGAATAATGATAAAAAGTAGGATTTCTACATCTCTTACCATGTAGATCTTCATAGGATTCCATTTGAATGTTAGAGTGGAAGATGTTGTTGTAAGAGTACTGAACTAAAGGGAGATTTTTGTCTCATCCACCTTTAAAATCCATTGAGCATGTTCCCAGCATGTCCTCATGTGTTTGAATAGTCCTCTCAGATTAGCCATCAATTGGGGGGTGATAGGCCATACTAAAATTCAATTGGGTTCTTAGTGTATGTTGAACACTTCTCCATAATTTTGATTTGAACCTTGGATCACGATCAGATACAATAGAAAGTAGAACTCCATGTAACCTTACCACTTCATTCACATAAATCCTGGAAAGTCGATCAAAAGGGAAAATCTTCCCGAATAGAGATAAAATGGGCAGTCTTGTTGAGACGGTCCATAATAAACCATATCACATTGTTTCTTTTATATGTGCTCAGGAAACAAGTGACAAAGTCCATAGTGATATTGTCCCACTTCGATGAAAGTATGGGTAGTGGTTGTAATACCACTTTAGGAAGGTGTCACTCTACCTTCACTTGCTGACATACCAGACACCTTGAAGTGTAGTCAGCAATCTCTCTTTTCATATTATCCCACATATAATGGTCACAAAGGTCCCTATACATTTTTGTTCATCCTAGATGTATAGATAAAGTAGAGATATTACCTTCATCTATCAACTCTATATTTATTTATAGAATAGATGATACACATATTCTTCTACGAAATTTTAGTACACCTTCTGGATCAATATTGAATTTGGGAAACTTTCCTTAATTCACAGCCTCAAACTTCTTCTGTAACAAAGGATCTTCGTTCTTATCTTTCTTGATCTTCTCTAGTAATTAAAGTTGAGATATAACTTGGGTTAGGACTGATGATGTACCTTCCCTTATAATTCCCATGTCTATATTCACAAGGTCATTGATCAATGGATTACATTAAATCCTTATCATGGAAATAATAACTGGGTCTTTCCTACTTAATGCATTAACGACTTTGTTTCCTCTTCCAGGATAGTAATGAATTGAACAATCATAGAATCTGAGAAGTTCTAACCATCTCATTTATCTCATGTTTAATACCTTTTTTGTTAAAATATACTTCAAAATTTGATGGTCTGTGTATCTATCACATTTCTACCCCAAAAGATAGTGCCTCCATATCTTCAGAGAAAAAAACTGCAACCATCTCCAGATCATGTGTCGGATTTTTCTACTCATAAATCTTCAACTGTCGAGATTCATAAGCAATGAATTTTTCATTTTTCATGAGAACACACCCAATACGTTTTAGAGATACGTCACTAAAAATGACAGAACCATCTTCACTTGAGGGTAGAGTTAACACGTGTGTAGTAACCAATATCTTCTTCTGCTCTTGGAAACATTCCTCACACTCTTTTGTCCAGATGAAAATGAACCATTTTCAAGATAACTTGGTTAATGGGTTAGAAAGTCATGAAGTATTTTTCACAAACCTCCAATAATATATTACTAGTCCAAGGAATCTACGAACCTCAGTTATTGTTGTAGGCGGAGGCCACTCCTCTACAACTTTTATATTTGCAGGGTCAATTGTGATTCCTTTGAAGGTAACAATGTACCACAAGAAAGCAACTAGTTGTAACTAGAATTCACAATTGATGAACTTCCCAAAAATCATCTCCTTCCATAGAGTTTGCAAAATAACCCTTAGGAGATCTTAATCCTCCTCACTAATTTTGTAATATTTCATAATATCATCAATAAAAACTACCAAAAAGTTATGAAGGTAGCCCTTAAATACTCTATTCATCTAATAAATAAAAAAATCAGGTGTATTAGTCAGTCCAAAGGTCATAAAAACAAACTCATAATGCAAATATATTGAGAAAAAGGTTGTTTTTGGAATATATTCTTTCATCCCACTCAGTTAATTATAAGTAGATCCAAGATCAATATTAGAGATGAATTGATCCCCACAAATTTGGTCAAATAAGTCATAAATTATTGTAAAAGGGTATTTTTTTCTATGATCCCATTCAGTTCTCTATAATCAATGCATAGCTGCATCGATCCATCCTACTTCTTCCCAAAGAGAATAGGTGCTCCTCATGGAGACACAATCGGTCAAATAATCCCCTTCTCCAAAAGATCTTGGAGTTGTTTCATTAACTCCTCCAGCTCTACATTTTCCATCCAATACGATTTCATTGATATCATATGGGATCTGGGTACGAGTTCAATGGAGAACTCTACCTGTCCTTATTAGGGTGGTCTGGGTAACTCCTTAGGAAATACATCAACATATTCTTGGACGATGGGGATATTTATGTCCTAAAACACTCATTTCCTTCATCTTATTCACTGATCAACTCCATTAAATAGGTTATAAGAGGTTCTTCTAGTCAAGTTTTAGGTTATGATATCTCTCCTTAGAAGATAAATATAGTTTTTACATTCAAGACTATTGAGATCTCATTGCTTCTACATTGAATATTAGCAGTATACTTTGAGAGCTAGTATATACCTAGTATAATGTCAAATTCTAGAATGGGAATGAATAATAGATTTGTGATAAGATTGGGCTCACTAAAGTAAATATTATAGTTTCTAAACAGTTAAGTGGTTTGGATAATCCTCCTAGGTGTCTTGAATGATAACTCTACTTTTATCAAATCCGGGGTTGATTTTTAATTCTTTGCAAACATGGTGTAAATGAATGAATGCATAGAACAAGAATCAATCAATGTACTTGCTCAATATGAGATTAAAATAAGAGTACATACTACCACATAATTTGGAGCTCTAACTTCAACTGTCATGACAGAAAAAGCACGATCTTTCTCTCTAGGCCTTTGTTGAGGCTGATGGTGGGTCCCCTCCACTACCCTCAGATTTGAACAGTGATTGGTAAGGTGCGTAAGTTGTCCAAACTTAAAGAACTAGACATCTGGTAGGGCCTGCAACATCTACCCCTTGTCATTAGTGTTTGGAAGTTGAGGTTTCACCTCACTACAAAAATTCATCACAATATGGCCATATCTTCCATACATGTAGCATTTCCCATTCCTGCGCATGCAGTTCCCTGAATGCTTCTTCCCACATTTATTACACACGGTACATTTCAATTTCTTGCCTCCTCTTCCCTGATCAAAGGTCCTACCAAATATAGACTCCATCGATCTCTTCTTGTCGTTAGATTTATGAGTCCACTACATATCACCAAACTCCAGCTCGACTTTCACCGCACTCCATATGATCCCCTCATAGCTATGATAGTCTCGTTTTGAATGATTCTTCTACAGATGAAGCCTCATTCCATCAAAAAATCTATCAATCATATAATTTGGATACATGAAAAATCTAGAGGTAGAATGTTGAATCCTTGTGAAGTTAATCTCATAGCTTCCCACAGATTCATTCTCCTTCTGCTTCAGCTCAAGAAACTCCTTCTCCATTTTTCTCCTCATGGAATGATGGAAGTACTTACTAAAGAAGATTCCTATGAACTCTTCCCACTCCATAGATTCAACATCCACTCTTTTCCACATGTTTTTAATCAGTTCCAACCACTGATCAACTTCTTATTCTATGTGATAGACAGCCAGAGTGACATTCTCTTACTCTGAATAGCGGAGCACAGAAAAAGATCTTCTTGATAGAGCTAATCAACTGCTCAGTAATTAGATCTTCAGTCGATCCACAAAATGATAGCGGTCGTTGACGCATAAATGACTCAATAGAATGTTGTTCCCATCATAGTGAGATCAGTCTCATAGCCTGATTCAAGTTATTTACTATAACTTGAGTCATTTGATTCATCATTGGCATAATAGTTTCCATTCCGACTTCCATTAAAGGGTCATCAGCGCATGGTCCATTGTGGTCACCATTTGAATGGTTCCTATTATTTCCCACCATTTTTTAAAATAATAAAACCTTAGTGAGAATTTTATTTCATTTATTAATCTTTTAACTATAAAGGATTTTATGTCTTAATACTTTATGATTTAAACAATTACATTTTTCTATAAATCCTTTATAATGATTCATTAAAAGATTATTGTTAACCAAACATATCCCTAGAGAGTGTCGTAACTAAGAGTCTAGAAAGGACTATTATCATGTACCATGATACCCCGGGTCATGCCTGAAACTTCTGGTCAGAGTTTTCACTCCTAGGTACATCTTTGCTAGAGCCACCTCTACCTGCTCGTATCGAGACAGATATTTATTTTCTTGATAAACCACTTACTCAATACTCACCAAAATACCATGAAGTATTCCAATATTTAAACGTTTCTATAGTGTTTTTCCTAAAGTTTTCATAGCCTAATTTTCAGAAATATTTAAACTGTCCTTTGATACAAACATTGGAATCCCACCTTTTTATTACATAACTTTTCATTACATTTTACAAGTAGAGTATATTTAAAGTCTCGTGTCTTGGAAATCAAGAACGTAAAACATGAAAAAAACATAACAAATTCTTCTTAACCACTTTTAAGGATTCATCATAGGTTCATCCTATGAACAATTACTACATCTCAAATCTAGGAGACATACATCAAGGGAAAGGATGAGAGTAAAGCCTAGTAACGGTAAACAAAGGAATCTGTTTACTTGTTAAATCAACAAGAACTTGATAAAAACATATACACATGAGCAATAGAAGTATAGGAATTTAATAATTACAATAACTTGAAAGATAACTTTAATATGTGGCTCAAACATTTCATTTATACATTCATGAACATATCACCAATGTTCTTTCCAAGGAGTCATAAAAAATTACCAAGGTTATTCAACAAGGTATAGTGAAACTTGTCATCTCAAGAGATTAAATTCTTTACCCAATAAATTGGAGCACTATCAGGTCGTAACCTTAATATGTATTTATTTTCAAGTGATCCACATATATCATAATCATAAATTTCATAAATAACCTAAAGTGAGTAAAAGAAATGGGTTTCAGTTCAAAATCGTGACGTTTTAAAATTGCTTTAAAATAAGAACATTATGTAATTTATAACCCATGGAAAGGGATTGAGGTTTATATGTATTTACATTAATGAATCAAGTATATCATTTTTATTGTATTTATGAACACCCATATAAACTAAATAGGTCTGGGTATTCACATAACAAAACAAGAGAATTTCTTGAGAGAAAAAGAGATAAATTTTGAAACGAAATTTCTGCAGCTAAACTGCTATATAACATGGTTTTGAAAAACAATAATTAGAGAGGGGAAATGGGTCTATCATCAATAAATTAATCATTTTACCATAGGGGTATAGAATAAAAAATAATAATATCATGGTGTGTAATGAAAGACCACATGAAAAAGAAACTTGAATGAAAAAAAGAAAATGCGATTTCTTTTACGAAAATTCCGCAGCCGAAAGGCGTCACTTAAAAATTCAGAAAATAAATTTATGAGAGCGTAAAGGGGATCTCATAATTTGGACGTGAAATTGATAGTAATAAAAAAATATTAGAACATACCCCCTCACAAGAAGATAGTATCTATAAAACATAACATAAAAGAAGTCATGACTTAAAAGAGGCTGAAAGGTTCCCTTACCTTGAAGAGTAACTTCTAAATATTGAAGGTCGGGACCACGGGAGGATTTAGGGGAACTTGGGAGGACTCAATTGGAGGTAAAAAGTCTAGGAAATAGTTGATGAGGATTTTGGAATGAAATGAATGAAATGAATGTGGGAATGTCTTGGTATTTATAGAAAAAAAGAAGGAATATTGAATTAATTTCCAAAGGACACCTCATCTGTGGTATTTGAAAAACCATGGGCTTGACCATGGTATTTTTTCATTGTATTGTTCACTTGGGACAACTCATAAAATATACAACTATTCAAAATTTTACCAGATTTAATACATCCTGATTACATAATCAATGATGTTATTTATCATCGGAAACTCAAAACTGTATTTTTACTATTCACTGAAACATCAACTGTTGAAAAATCTAAAAAAATCACTCTTATCTAATATTGATGCTCTAAATTCTAAAATTGACCCCATTTTATGAAAATAATTTTCTAAATATTTTTAATTGAATTTTTTTAAAAATCATTATTTATTCCAAAAATACAACTTTAAAACTATAACTCATTTTGTAACACATAATGAAAGTAATACAGGTCAAATAAAATAATCTTATAACTATAAGACAATAATGTAACACTATATGATTAAATTTTATGAAAATAAATTTCCATTATAAATTATTAAATTAAATATAAAATTATAAATAAAATATTTTTGACATACAAAAATACCAAAAATTACACTATGATTGTTTTTTCACTTTTAAGATGTCTAAAAGGTATTTATACATTCATGGGTGATGTATAAATTTTTTTGGTCGATTTAATATTCATTAATATTCTTATGGATATGTTACTACTCATACATTAATATTCACTAAAAAATAATTTTCTCTTATTGGAATCTAAATTTCATACTGAACAAAACTGTAGAATGCCATTTTTTTTAAAATCAAATCAAATTATTAATTATTTAAATAATACAAAAAATATTTTAAAATACTCCTTTTTTTGAAAATTCATCAATAATATGGAACTTATATAAATTCATCCTATATTTATCTAGACATTTTAAGTTCCAAAATTTTACCATAATAAGAAGTAAAAATTTTATTTATACAAAAGGATTACAGAAAGTAACTAAGGATTCATTACATATCCCCTTATAACACCTGCATATGACCTATGTGTATGGTGTGCTATGATGATAGAATCTTGGGGTTGCTTAGACAATATTTCCTGAGTGGTGATTTCTATCAGCCTGAACTTCTCCCTTAGGTGATTCCGTTCAAGATTCACATATTGATGACCGGCTTGGGCGTGGTCCAGAGTAATGTCCAGTAACAATACCTCCTTCCCATGCTCTGAAAGATGGGCTTCATATGGACAGAGTCTATTGGATGATGCCATTGACTCTTCTTTATCTATTACTTAACCAAGATCATTTGAATTTATAAACAATAATTTTAATGTTAAGAGGATAGTTTCCAATGATTATATTGACCAATGGTCATATAACAATAGAAACACAATTTTATCACTTCATTAATTAAAGGATATAGTTTTTGGAGTATAAAATAAAATAACACAAAAATTTAGGAAGCAAATATTATTCAAAAGTTTGTGTCGTCACATCCATGGTGGTCCACCAACTGCCTACCTCTCCTACATGGAATGATGGGTTACAAAAAACATTCCATTTGACCCATACATCATTAATATAACATTGGACACTTCATAGTTGTCTATATCTTCTATGGTATCCCTATGATGTAGATACACTTTTCTTCATCAATGAATGATAATTAATCCTCTATCAAGTCCATGACATCTAATGGCTATTAAATTCAATAGAAGACTCATCAACATAATTCCCATTTCCATCTCGAACTATCTGGCATCCCTATTATATGATTCTAGTTTTCAAATGATCCCTCTCTATAAATGGAACATTTATTGGAATTAATAAGGAGACTATGTTGTTATGAATTCCTTACAGGAGACCCTACTCCAACATCAATATTTAGAATAAACCATCCCACATCACGTCAAGTAAGTAACATGTGATTTTAGTAAACCACGTAGAGAACTCAAAAATTATCTTCTCACCCTACTATAGGACAAAAAAACATAATTACACATAGAGCATAAGCATTAAGGGTATTACTCATCATAAAATAGATTTTTGAAATATAACCATGAGAGTGTTCTCCTATCATGGATCTACATTATTAGACACCACCACCATCCTACAGACTCATTTAAAATACTGAATCAATTTAAACCTTCTAATTCTCCAAGATTCACATGATATTTATTTGTTCATTCATTAACTTAATACAATTTTATACATCTTTGGGATCTTACTCTCCATTTAACCTCATATGTCTCTAATGCTAGAACCCATAATGCTTGATATGCATGGGCTCATCGTCAACATATCATGTTTCTACTATATGCTACTCAAAAGTTGGGGGAGCTAATACCTACCCTACTACAATAGAAAAATCATGAGATTTCTCCTTAACTGAAGCGTCATAAGTCAATGGATAATCATCACCATTCAGTATTGGTAACATGGATGGATGGATCCATGGATGCATCTGAAATGTGATCAAGACATACCAAAGATAAAAGAGTATATATATATATGGGAAGTTTACTATAAAATAATAGTAAATTTAATTGATACTATTTTATTCATATAGCATTATTCCACATATATAATGTCTTTTTATACTTATTCAACTTATAGGTAATTTGAGTCTAGGTAAATGGAAATGTCGGGAACCACACCAATACTAGGATCCTGAGCCATAAATCATTAAATCAATCATTATATTATTTTTTACTGATGTACCAAATAATCCCCACAATGGGTAAAACATCAAACACCATCCAATGAAATTAAATGCTCTCATACCATTATGAGATGAACCAACACACTAGGGCCCTTCTTGATGGTTTCATGTCTTGCTATCATAACCCCATGACTAAATAAAATAGTCTATGGTCTAGAGACAAGTGATGATAATGAAATATTAAATTGGTATCCCTTATACTAATATACATGTATACATGCACCCAACCACATACAGTTCAAAGAGACAACTAATTATAAATTTCAATAACATCTAGAGTAAACACCACACATGCAATTTCTTATATGAAGATTATCATATTAGGATAGTAATAATATAAAGTTTAAAATAATGTAGAGAAAATATTATCCAAATAGAAAATAACGTTCTAATAAGAATACAATATAAAAAAGAGTAAAACTGGGATGGTTTATCTCTTGATTTCAATGTCATGACCACTGTACATGATCAATGATCCCAAGTAACATTAAGCTCAATAGATTTCTATATAGATTTGTCTATCATCTAGGTAAGTCATAAAACAAGTGATACAATCTCATATAGAAGTTATTAGGAACATATTAATTTAGAAACCCCAAAAATCAAATTCTTAGAAATTGAATGACATAATATATTTTATTTCAAACCAAAAAATTAGGGAAATTAAACCAAGAATATATATATTTTCTAATTGAAACCCAGTAGGGGGAAATAGGATATCTATCTCATAGCCCATCCATTTTCGATGAGTAATCTTATATCTCATATATTTCATTATTGATTACCAGTATCACTCCTGAACCCAAAATAATATTTTTGATGGTTCCATCCACTCACTACTACTCTCTACCACAATCAGAGATGCACCTCCCTTGGAAGTCCCTCTCCCCACCAGTACAAAAATATAAGGTATTACCTCTTTATATATAAAGGAACCACTCTATGATGTGGGGGATTTTATACTATACCTATGTAATGAGTATGGGGGCTTAGAACTGATTGTGATAGGGGAGTACTGACCCAAACATTTCTCTGATGATCCTTCACTCTCAATTTTAATCATCAAGAATTTATAAAAGAATACATCATTCTCATATAACCTCACACATTATCTCATAAGCCACAAAAAAGTAAAAATAATGTTATACATGAGAAATAAACACTCAATATATGATACTTGCGGTTGAAATAAAAGTCTGGCAGAAGGATATATGAGATGAAGAAGATTATAGGTGGAAAAATGTTTTTTATGGGGTTCCATATGACATATTACCTCACCCCAGTTTCTAGGAATATTCTCCCCTAGTACTGGATATGGAATCTATGCCATACTTCATGGTGGGTATTTGTTGTACGTAGTGTGTAACATCCAGCCATGGAATTCCCTATCTTTTCCATTTGTGTCAGTGTACATCAAATTGTTCCCTTTTATAGGGATATATCCAGTTTTCTTGAATATACTCAAGTACACTACCATGACCATGTACTCTGGAAATGTTCGTGTATCTATCCATGTATGTACTCTTGTACTACATGTGTACATGCCTTGATGCCAACATGTGGTCACCAGAAATGTGGTTGAAACCACATCCAACTAATTTAGGGTACTACAGGAAAATTTATCTTAATAGAACATTCAATGTAGTGAATTTGTTCATATAAAAGTCATTTTACACATGAAGATCATTATTCACCTTCACCACTATAATGTGACCCCATAAACCAGTCTAAATTTTTGCGAAATGAATCATGTTATAAATTCCAAGACATTGGTTGTGAAATACCAGATTCCATTCATCCTCCAAAGATCCTCATGCATCATGTGCACCTCCCATCAATCATCTCCACTACAATCCTGATTTTTATTAATTGACACCAATGATCCATCCTGATTCATTAAAAAATAACCCTCACTCTTATTTTTTCACAACCATTATGAGTCTGGGGTTTTCATCATTATTGAACACAAACCATCAATGTCAAACTGTGACATCATTGGACAATAGTAGAGAACATGAAGAACATTGTGGATAAATTCTAAAAAATGAAATATATCATGTTTCACAACTTTTATTGGCTAAATATCACATAAATAGGCTATTAAAATGATATATAAAATAATATAACAAATTTTTTATACCATTCAAATTATAGAATGATTTCATCAAAATAGATGTTGATAGTAGATAAAATTAGATGATAATTAAATTCATAATTCATTCTTATTTTGACTTATAATTCATTTTACTAAACATGAAATAACCAAATAAACAGGTGATGAGACCCATAAAAGAGGTTGGAAGTGATGTATCCCTAGTGCATATTCTTGAAAAACAACCTTATATTCTGGGGATGTCATCATAAGCTATCATAGATAACCAGTTACTCAGCTGTGCTTCCCATCCGAGAAAAAAAATCCGTTGCGAAGTTGGCTTCTCTCCAAATGTGGTGATCATTTTTCCCAATGATAGTCCCCACAGAACAACTACGAACCATGTAGATCGAGTTCCGAAACCCAATAATATGCCCCTAGATATCTCTCACTAGAAAATTGGAATCTGACATAATATTAGCAATTTAAAAATCATACACCCTAAATATTTTCTATACATGACAAATGGGGCTTCCCTTCCACACCTAAGGATGATATGGGCCCATAGAATGCACTGAAACCCATATAAACTGAACCCCTAGAATCGTGAACCACCCCTCCACCACTCATCAGCCCCACCCCCCTGAGAGAACCATCTACATTCAACTTCATGCCACCATGATGAGGTATCCACTTAATCCAGAGGCCCTCCTTCTAGTTAGTCGCGTAAAATTTGTTGAACGAAATGCATGACATTACCAAAATATTATTCAGTTTATGGAGTGAGCCAAGATTAATGATTAGATATTTTAATCATATCTAAAGGACTAGATACGTTCTCTTGGATCCCAATTGAGCCTGGTTGCACACCTCCCATATTATCCAACAAATTGAAGAAAACATTATAGAAAAAAACTTGCACTACATGGACATATATTATGAACCATGGATCCAAGACTCCAGAAATCCCTAAAGTGAAGGTTTTTCATTATCGAGGAATGGATGAGGTGCGAAAAGGGAGAAGAGAAAATGAGCCAAGGTGCTATGGATGAAAAGGTGAAAAATGGATTCAATATGGGGATTATCACAACAATATTAGTGTGACACCATGTTAATCCCCTTCCGTTGGATGTTTTCATCTATTGGAATCAATTTAATCGATATATTCCATGTGAGGATGGTCATTTTTTAGGAATATTATTACACCAGATCTTGGAAGGCCATGCGTTATGTTGTCTCTCATCATACACAAGATCTATATAATCTTTAGTGATAAACCTTCCTCCACATGAACCCATAAAGCATCACTTATCTATCTCATAATTCATTATAATATCTTAATTAAACATAACCTGATCATGGGTGATAATGTATTGAATCACACCAGTGCGATCGAAATTTTCCTTGAAGGAGATCTCCTATTGGGGGAAATCAAGAAAATCACGTTTCTCACCTTCCCAGTTAACATTCTAGAAGCTAAAATCTCCTTTACCAATGATCCACCTAGTAGAGTTAGAGATAAATTCTATATGGGAGACCATGAATCCCACTATGTGATAAAGAATAAGACCATTTCCACTAGACATATCCCTTTGCACACCATAATGGATCCTGAAGAATGTTTCTAAAAAAGATTCACCCTTAAAAATATCCCAAGCCAGTCAGCCCAGCATTCCATGCATTAATTTACCAATATTCCGAAGAGCTACTCTGCACATGGACATAGGTCTGGGAATGTGATGCCAAGAAGATCAATGGCTTCGTCCTTCCTAGCTGGCATACCACACAAAGGAGGATAAAATGTTTTCAATCTGCTTGACCAATCCATTGAAAGGACTGAGAAGGGAGAAAACATACATCTAAATTGACGTGAAGACACTATTAACTATCTTCACCCTCCCA
Source organism: Viscum album (assembly GCA_963277665.1). NCBI lineage: Eukaryota > Viridiplantae > Streptophyta > Magnoliopsida > Santalales > Viscaceae > Viscum > Viscum album. The sequence goes on along the minus strand of OY728132.1, from coordinate 681,888,357 downwards.
CCAATTGTGGGAAATTTGTTCTTCCAGTTTAATATCCTTCTGACATGTCGATTAGTGATGTCTTCAAAATATTGTTTTTTATTGCCTCTCTAAGAAAGTGGATCACCAAGATATAAAATATGCATATACTTATTTTGGAAACCCACAATGGACTCAATTCCCATGAAACATCCATATGGACATATATTAGTGATAAAATCATTCCTCTTCGATGAATTTATCTTTTGTCCACTCAAGCGCTCATATGTGTTTAAAATCACAATGAGATTGAGAAATGACCTTCACCTTACATTAGTAATGATTAAAATATAGTCTAAAAGCATTTAATGGTAAATAATCTCCAAACCGAATCTACTATGATATCATACCATCATTCCATTTTCCACTTTTCATAAGTTCTAAGATAAGTCATCTTTCACCAAGATAAAGAGGCTTGGAGATAAGGAGTCCCCCTGACGAACCCCACGAACCAACCGGAAGAAACTGAAACATCTTACCATCATGGATATGGAGATCCAAGGTGAGGAGAAGCACCTGAAAAAAAGGTCAAAAAACATATCCTGAAATCCATACCTCCACATCACCCAAATTCTGAAGCCTCATTTCATTTTTTTCATAGGATTTTTTTATTTCCACTTGAAATATTACATTTGAGCCCACTGGCCGTCAATTGATATCATTAATGAACTCACTTGTAATCATGACTACCCCTGGATGATCTATCCTATGATGAAGCTGTGTTGTTCCATTAAGACCAACCGTTGGAGTACAATACTACACATTGTTTAAATAAGTGAAGACAAAATATATTAAGAAACATTACAATGGAAGAAAGGCCAGTAATGACCAATGCTTGTGGGAACTTGTTTTTTTGGGGCTAATAACAATTTTGGAGGCACAAACCATTCTTTTCAAGGATCCACCACAAAAATAATCTTGGAATGCTTCCACATCTTCTAGTATGACCACCTCCCAATCCACCACAATTAAATCTCCCAGAAAACCATTCAGACTAGGTGAAATATCACATGATAATCTAAAAACCATCTCATATATTTCCTCCTCTATTGGCAGTGTGGGCAAACAGTCGTTGTCAGATCCCTCTATCAGGTGTGGAATGCATCCCAAAAATTCATCCTCTGCCATGTCCCCCTAAACACCTTCATATCTATAAGGAAATGAAACAGTTAACATACCTTTAAAGTGATCCCGTGCCATCGGTCCCACCACCTCCATGTCAGATGTAATGATACCATTCCCCAAAGTAGTATGGATATTTGAATAGCTCATCTCCTTCAAACATGCATGGAAGAAGTAACTATTGTGGTATCCATCCCCCATCCATCTAAAATAAGAACTATTTTTTCACTCCCTCTCAATCTCATGATGATTTTCCAAAATAAGTACATGCTTTTCACATAAAAGAAAAATGATATTCTCATCCCATGTGTCCGAAAGATTTGATTCTAGTCTATTCTATTGATATGAGCTTGGATTCAGTCTACCCTATAGTTTTCATTCAGTTTGATTGAAGACCAACACTGGATATCCCCCTAAGACATTTCAAATGATTTTTTAGGATATACCAAGCCCTCCTAAACCCACCACATTTGCAAAAATCTTGGATGATAGACATGAATCTCTCATCATAAAGTCATGTATTCTTATAATGGAAAGAGTAGATTCATGGGACCTCTTTCTCGAGATCGAGTAAAATAATGGAATGTTCTGAGGGACATCGAGGGATGTGAGTAACTATAAAATTGGGGAAGGATTCCAGGACCTGGATGTTGGTAATACTTCTTTCAAGGTGGCTCCATATGCGATTAAAACCCATTATATTGTTAAAAAAGAGAACATGGGTCCAAAGAATCACAGGTCCAACAAGCATTCTGAGGATACGGTGTTCATAAAATCATTCACTCTTATATTTACGATTGACGAACCCCGTTTCTTTTTTCAAACATGAACAATCGCGTTGAAATCTCTTCCTACAAACCAAGGTATTTTATCAATTTTCAATAAATCCATGATTTTCCATAAGCTCATCCTCTCCCAAGGGTTGGTACCCACATAGAAAAATTAATAAAAATCCACTATACTATTATAAGAGATATTTAGATTCATGCACTATGATGAGAGACTCACCAGATCAACCGAGAGGTGCTTCTTCTTCCAAATAATATGTGATAATAGTTGGGATATCCATTCAAGGAATGTGGGTATCTCATTTTCCTATCCATAGCTGGTAGATTTCATGGATTTTGTTTTGGTTCAAGGATGGACACAAGAGATGATTGGTGTGTAAGAAACACCTTGGACATAAAAGAACACTTTATTTATTCCATAAGGCCACAATCATTGCAAATGAGTTGCGAGATAATTACGTAATACCCTTCTAGACCATCTAGATATGCATATTAGGTAGGAATATAATAGGGGTTGCACTTTATTTCCTCAATAGAGAACGTTTAAGGGGCCTCATAGAACCACCATAAGGAGTTCTTTGTTTTGGTCTGAGAATATTGTTATGGAACAATCCATCAAGGGCCTTTAACAAGGGAATACTGTTGTTTGAGGGGAGGCATAGAGGTCACACCTCTTAATCAACTTGTATAAGAGAGACCAAGAGAATAAATTTTGGAGACGTCTGATCAAAATGTATCTTTTTCACCACCCCTTTGTAAGTGATTCATTCTGTTCCAACACTTTAAATCCTGACACTAGATTACTAACTAGGTATTACTACAAATTCCCTAGAAAAATTGTGAAGAAAGGCAGAAGGATGAAAGGGGTGATGATTACATCATGGGGTTCCATGATATAGATAATAGAAGGAGATCACATGAACCCTAGGATAATATAGGGATCCTTATGGGAGAAGCCAAAGAATACTAATCCCAAGACTCTGGGATGAGAATTGGTGAAAAATCCAGATGATCTTAATGCATTGTTCCCATGTTTGACAAAATTACTCCCTCACCCGGAGGGCCAGATGTGACAGTAACCATCGACAATGACAAAAGATCCCCATGCTCTATTCCTATTCCTGTCAAAAGCTCACCCACATCAGAAGGGCTAGGTGTGATAGGATCATTCCCTGACATGCTGGTTCCACCAGTGGAATTAAATTTTAAATCATCGATCCCAATGGAACCCAGGCCCGACCACGCCGCCCTAGAGTGTGATGCATCAGAAGGGCAAGGTTTTCCTATGGTCAAAAATGATTTAAAACCATTTCATAGTGATTAATGAATTTTATTATAATGAAGAAAATAATTTTAATTTTTTTCCTCTCAATCTACCTCAATATGATCGATGTTCATCATCCTATATGAATCTACCAATAATGGACACACATTTTCCTCCTTTATAATCCTCCATGTGTAATTAGGATATTCTAGGAATGTTCAATAATTAATAATTGTAGAGGACTAGATTTGGGCCATTATATTGAAATAAAAAAAATATTTTTTATAATTAAATACACCAACTAATGTCCACCTCTCTAAAATTGTATGAAACTGAACATCCATAGTCCATGCCTCAGGTAAACCTAATGTTCTATAATAAAATATAGTCCATCTCTCTCATTAAATACAAGCATGTACCACCCTGGAATGATAAATGGTTAAATTACTAAATGATATGAATCATGTCAATAAGGTGAACCTTTCTTTTCAGGAGCCTACCTGATTATAACTCTAATGTTAATCATGCATGTCATGAAGTAGTGATCTGGATGGGTGACCATCTCAGATATTTCACTGGGTGTGTGTGAGTGAGGAAAACGAACCCTGAAAATGACATGTTTTGCACTATAGAGATAGTCATTAGTTTGATGACCTGTTCGAGAACATTGTTGGGCACTAGAGAGGGGACCACGTGTTTGTGGGAAAACTGTTGATACCTGGCATGCCAAGACCCAATGACCATGTTACAACAGGTTTTATGTGCTATCACCGAGGCTCAATTGTTACATTTTCTATTAGAGGAGGAACCAATCTTTATGTGTGGTGGACTGAGTGGGTTGAGATGTAGGTCCCATAATGAGGATGTTGTTCTCTGGGCGGGAGTGAATGTAACTCCTTCAAATGATAATGGGTTAACTAGAAAAATTATATGAATAATGTCAATAATGTTCACCTTCCATTTTTAAATCCATCCTAACTAGAAATACACAGTTATGCTTTCTTGGTTGGGAGTAGTGATTTTTATGGGTGAACATCTGAAAAGTTTCCCCGAGTGTGTGTGAGTGAGAAAAAATCACACTGGAAAAGACTTGTGTTCGCATGTGGGGATAGTCATTAGTCAGATGAACTATTTAGACATGAGTGTGGGAGCCAAGGAGTGGAACACATGTCTGCAGGGCAACTGATGGTACTTGGTGGTGCAGGACAACACAACCATGTTAAAGTGGGGTTCTTGTGCTTTCATTGTTGCCCAATTGTTACATTAAACTATCACACCCAAACCTCAGATGTTTTCTTATTTCATTTTTCTCATGGACATGCATCATTTGGAAATAAAATTTGTCTGGGGCCCTGACATAATATATTTTTTTATGTTTACCAATATTGATGGGGTCCAGAATAGTGTACGGACACCGCACGGTTGGTGGTAACCGTGCGGTCGGCCCAGGTGCCCTTGTGGTTGCCCATTTTATAAAATAAATTTTTATGAGAATATTTTGAGGAAAATATTTATATAATAACAATAATAATAATATGTAGATAATAATTATGATATTATTAATAGTTTTTAATAGTTTAATTATCACTAAAATTGTTATTAGTTTAATAATTATTAAATATTTATTAATATTATTGTGTTTTAAAATGAAATGCAATATTATTATTATTATTAAGAATAAAATTACTATTATTATCATTATTGTAATTATTATTGTTGTTGTTGTTGTTGTTATTGTAATAGTGAAATTATTATAAAAAACTATTGCAAACCATAGGCGGTTTCTCCCTCCATCCTTTGTTTGTGGTGCACAGATCCACACCCCATGGTCCTCTCATCCTCTTCCACTCAGGCCAGCAGCCCGTATCCCATGGCCAACCTCTCACAATCCCCATCGGTGCCACCAACCTCCCCTTCTCTCATGGTTTAGTGCTATCCTCCTCACAAATACTTGCACAACATTCAGGTAGCCATCCTCCTCCTATACATCATCATTACAGTAGCTCGATCTCTTTTTCGGTGTGACTCAATCCAACCCAACCTTGCACCAACCAGCCGGACCTCACTGCTCCACCTTGTTTTGGTGGCCTGCAGTGATTATCCCCTACTTTTCTCCTATTCAAGAGTGAAATGAGCACCCCCATGAACACCACCCTGCCCAGCGGTTCAACTAGCTAGGTCCAATGTCACCCAAAACCCCCTTGTGCATCTCCTCTACCTCTCATTCAGTGCACAGTTTCCTTTCTATTGTGTTCTCCTTTAAAATAGTGTTTTATTCAATTTGGACAAACCTACGGTTGATTATAACACCCTATTTTTGTGTACTTCATTCAATTTGAGATGAAAATGGTGTCTTGGGACCCATTGTTCCTTTATCCAGCATCCTTCTCCATAGACAAGCCGAATGGACATGATTTTCCTTTTCATCGATGTTTTAGGTAAAAGCTTAAACCGTCTAATTGGTTATGTACCATCTAATTTTGGATATTTTTTATAATGTGAGTCCTTGGTAATTAATATCATATGTGTTGTTCCTCCTAGCACTAATTGTGGGTGAAGGATGTTATTATTAAGGTATAGAAATAAATTCCAAGTGTTCACACCTTTGTGGATGTGCATGTACATGAGCTGGTGGCGGTTTGAGTTAGAAAGAATTGGATCATCCAATACATTATGGTAGGTGTCTCCATGCCCATTATTCTAATTTCAATCCAATTGATTGGCTTAGGTTGGTCTATATTTATGAGCTTTGGTCTTTTATATTAAATTTTTTATTGGGCTAATAAATAGTGTGTGGGTGGATTCTTTGAAAATGTTTGGGAGAAGATAGGGTGTGCTATGCCATTGGATGTGGGAAAATCCATTGTTCCATAGAGTGAAAAATATGGATGGTCCTACAAAATTATTAGGAAATTTTAAGTGTTCATTTTCATAAACATGGGTTTTTAAAAATAACTCTCTCCTTATCTTTTCCTCTCTTTTGAAAAATTGTTCCATGGTTTACAAAAGGACTTAGGGTGTTTTAAAAATTGTGTGAATGGTTGTATGACTCATTTGGTGCAGGATAAGTGGAATTTGGTAACTACTGTGGTTGAAAGGAAGTTTTGAACCTTTTTTTTTCATGTTCATGTTCTCAACAAAGTATTGTGATAATTTGGATTTGAGATAGGTGACCATTTAGAAAAATGTGACATGATTGGGTGTGTGTTTGGAAATAACAAGTTTGAATGGAAAGGGTATATTGAGAATGGAATTTCTAATTATTAGAAATTTTTTTAAGGCGTTTCATCCTTATGGGTAAATGTACACTGGATTGGTAGATTAAAGACCCTTTTTACACCTCTAACTCAATTATCATGTTTTTATGAACATTTAATATGGTTTGAGTTTAGGAAAATGTGTGACCCCATTTGGAAACATAAATTTCATTGTGAAATGGTTTAAAATTTCATGTGTTGTGATGGCTTGGTTGGCACTGTGGATCATATGAAGTATAAATGTTTATATATATAAATATATATCTAGTGGGAACCTCTATAAGAGGGTTATATCTTTATGGGTTATCAAATAGGGTGTTTGTGTTTAGGGTAGGAAAGTGTTGTTATGAAATGTAAGGTGATTTGTTCATGCGAGATCATCCTACATACACAGTATTACTACCACCATGGGTTCTTGGGAGTCATTTAGATGATATAGTGACAGTTTCTGACCAAACTTGATTAGATGGGTTGGTACCCCTGGATTTGTGGTTAGGCCCGGTGGGTTGTGTCACTAGTGAGGTTGTTTAGAGTGGCCAGTTGGGGATAGACTATGGTGATTCAACATATAATGATAGGTGGTTCCAAACTAACTACGTCGATGGTTTTATAGGGATTTACAGTATCACACATGGTTATTATTGTATTTCTTGTTTACATTCAGCTATTCTTGTTAGTTTATTTCAAACTTATTCTATTAATTTCTTTAGCAAATCCTTGGTTTTAACTGTTAGTTGGTTTATAAAATGGTAAACTATTTTGGAAATGGTGTGTGTCATTACATAGAATTTAAAATGGAAAAAATGATGTTTTTTACTTAAAAATGAATACCATAATTTTATACCTTTATTTCAAACTGGTGTTTCTAGGTTCTTTCAGAAAATTGCATGTTTATTTTTTGAAAATGTTAAAACTCTATTTTTAAATTTCTATTTAGAAAATGTGTTAATTGATTGTTTTGGGAAATGATATAATGGATTCAACGGTAAAATTTTAGAATACATACTAATCATCACAATGCTCATACCTAATTCATCATTCTTGTTTCATGTTTTGGTTTTGGACTTATCATGTAGCGAGCGTGATACTATGTCAGGTGGTGACCCACAAGGTCACATGGAGGTACGTTTGTTCGCGTGGATTTATTTTATTTCTATGGTTAGGGTTTATCAGTTCTGTTTAGTTTATATATATATATTATTTGAAAAATTATTCCCAATAATTTTATTTTCATTTTCGATATTAGTTTCTAGCCTCTTGGGATCAGGAATTCCTTTTGGACTATGATGCAGACTAGCTCGTGTGACTGGTTCAAGGTCTACGTAGGCTGGTTCTTCACACACCAATATATAGAAAACCATTTAAACATATATTCTAAAGTAATTTATTAGATTTTATATATCAATTCCATGTTCGTTAAACACCCAGTCACTACATCAACTCTGAGGATAAATCAAGATATATACCAAGAAATATTCAAATAAAATATTCATCAAATCATGAATTACCACACTATATCTTTTATTGAAACTGATATAAGTATTGGAATTATTTATGACTATTGAAATTGTATTCTAGTCAATCATATATGGATATTTTATATTATTCAATATCTATGTAAATAAGTATTTATTCATCCAATGGTTACTCATGGAATTGAATGAAAATTATTGGTTAATATTATTGTGAATGAATTAGAGATAATCAAGTGATTAGGGGAGCCCAAAATTATATATATTTTGGATGAATAAATAGTTTCGATGAGAAAAGAAGGTCAAATTTTTGGTATTTTACATTACCTATAGTTGGACTAGGCCTTGGAAAGGGCGTTGATGATATGATTCTATGACTCCAATTGAAAAACCAAGTAAATTATCCTTACACAAGGGATGGATAAAATTTTCTTGATAAAGGTCATCAAGAATTACATCATTATAAGTTTAGTATTATTTAAATACATGTTATCATTTATTTTCAATGATGTAGAATTAAATTAGTTTGATGTCTATTTGGGATTCATGTTTTTCATCTATTACATTATAATGTCTATGCCATGTTTACTAAACAATTTCATGGGTTAAATTATTGGATGAAATATAAATTAACATCACCAATTATTTTGTTTCCATGTTCATATGTTATGGATAAATTGTGTAAATGTGACATTTTTAGAAGGATAACTCATGTGATTGAAATTTTAAGAGGCATTTTTATTTTTTTCTACATATAATGAAAAAATATTCTATTTGATACAATGAACATGTGATTTAGATGTTTATATTTATCCTATATCTCTAATTATATAAAAAATTTAACAATTTTATGTATGAAATTCAATCCGTGTTATTGAAATCATATTTATGGATGGTTATATCATTTAACTTATAACTGGAATGAAATAATGAGTGTAGTATATATTCCTATGATCAGAAAATATGTATATTTGGGAATGAGGAATCACAATATTTTATATATACGAGGAAAAAATATCATTAAATTAAATAAGACATTAGAATTAAACATGTTTTTTAAGATTGAGGTTTAGATAGATTCGTTGTAACACAATAAAGGGTGTTGAGTAAATAAAAAGATTTAAAATATCGGTGTCATTTTAATTGAATCCCCCCAACAGATTTAATGGGATATAAATTTAAATATAAAATAAATTGATAATAATATAGAATAAAAATAAATAAATGTTCAAAATAATTTAAAAAAATGGAAAAAATTGGTGAATATGTGTTATGTCTTAGTTAAGAATAATTTTGATGCAAGAACCCTTGAAATTATTCTTGCTTGGAAAATTGTTCTCTAACCTCCACAATAAAAAAATAAAATATTAATAACATATTTTTGAAACATATTGGTACCTATTTATTTTTATAATATTAAATAGTAAAAATTTATTAAAAATTTATTAGTAATTTAAATTTTATTTTCATAATTAGAATTAATTAGATATGGTTTTATCTTTTATACTTATTTTAAGGACAATTCTGGTTTTTTTAATGATAAAATGTGAATCTTCGTAATACCATTAATATAACTATATTAGATTTTTTATATTTATTTATATTATTCTAATTTCATATCATATATATTTTAGTAATAATATGTGATGAGGAAATTGGTATTGATTTTATTTCAATAATTTTTCAATGTATAAGAAGTGGTTATAATAACTAATTAACTAATAATAAAATCATTCCAAAACATTAAAAATGAAATTATTATCTCATTATTTTCCAATAATGGCTATATTTATGTTCAAATATTCCTCCATGATTAAAATTTATTGCAACGTTGATGTTCATGGTTAAAAACCCCAAAAATTAACAAGATTTAATAGATGGGTTAATATGTTTATGAAAGTATTATATGTATATTATATTAGTTATATTAGTATAATGATATTATTTATAATTTATATGGTGGGTAATAAAATTATAATAATTTATATAAAAAATAAATTGATAGACTACAATATAAATTACATAACATTGAGGGATTGGGTATCCCAAATATATACATGGGTGATGCATTCATTTACAATAAAATAATCGTGGTAGGAGTTGGTAAATATTTTCATATAATTAATAATTTTTAAATATCAATTTTTATGATTTAACTCATGATTTCAACTATACATAAAATGCGGTTTTGAATGACAGATCATGCCAGTTTCAGTGGTTATAGTTCATTTTTAACACACGAGTCATTTTTTATCTAATAGTTAAGATAAGGATAAAAATGTATATTCCATTAGTATAATAATTTTTATGAATATTACTAAAATTTGTTTTTATATAATTTCAATTATATAATTTGTCGAAGGTAATATAAGAAATATAAAATTAACGGATCTTGGTGGATAACATTACCACTCACTGTGGATGTCCTCCCTTGCGTTACAATTTATGGACAATTAGCATGCTCTTTTTGGAAAGGTAATGGAATATATGATGTTTTGATAGAATATATAAGAGGTTAGGGTACTTTTTTTCATGATTAGTCTTTTGAATGGGTGATGAAATGTGTTGAAATGTATCACTTTTAAATGTGACGAAAATGGTGTTTTTGTAAATACCCATTACTTTATTAGAGATATAATTACAAAAATAAAGGGTAAATCGATCCCAATATTGAATTAATGGAATTTAGGGGTGATATATGGTTGATAAAATATATAAAAATAATTTTTAAACATGTTTTAATGATGTTTCCAATATTTTAGAAATTTTTTTAAATATTTATATTTTCTTTTTTACCTTAGTATTTTATATTTAGTTAAAAAATATAATCCAAAAGCTATAAATACATCGTGATGATTTGAACGTAAATTTAATCTCTATAAAAACTAGTTAAATTTCTAAATATGTGATTTTTTAGTATTATATTATAACAATTAATATATCAAAAAAATATTAATCTCTCTATTATGTGTTCTCAATCTTATATAAAAAAATTACACATTAAATGATTCATAATATATTTTTATATATGTTAAAAAATCATATCAATGTCATTATAAAAAGTAAATCAAGATAATAATATTTATAAAAATTATTCCATATTAAGAAAACTATTCGTTGATTATTACCCTTTCAAAAATATCTTGGTCACAAACAGTAATAGTAGTTAAAGAAAAATTATTACTATAAATGAAATATATACTATTAAATAATATGATAATTTTTATCTAGAATATGAATCATATTTTTATATTTAATTTGAAAATGATTTGAAAAATTATTTTTAGTATTAGAGAATGAAAATTGTATTAAAAGTATAATATTACTTATTTTTCAAAAATATTTAACATGTGTTTTATAATTTCTGCATACTATATTTAATGATTCACATAAATCTATATATATATATATATGTATTACAATAATGTTTGTATTTATTTTTTATTACATATTACTTCATGTTAATTTTTTTAACATTAAATTACTAGTGAAAACATTATTTTATACTATTCCCTAAAAATTAAATTATTCTAGATAAATATTAAAATAAGAATATCATAATATTGAAAAGTTGAATCTACAAATGATCCAATTTTTTAATTCAAATTAGAAATATTATTAATTTAGATTCTAAATGAAAATATATAATATAATGAAAGTATTTATTTTCAGAAAATCAGACAATTTTTATCAATAATGTTTATAAATTTATATTACATCATTATATATATAATTTTTTTGTTATAATATTTTATAATAAATCAATTTAAATAACTAGTACAAAATATATAATTTTTTATGAAATAATTATTTAATAAAGAAGAATATGTTTTAACATTTAATTATATTTTTAATTTATATTATAAATGTAATAAATTTTAGATAAATAATATTTTTTTATTAACTATATGTTTACTTAATATTATATTTCCTCAATAATATTAATATATTATTTCTTGATCATTTTAGACCAGTGTTTCATGTTATTCAAAATATAAATCATATTATATTTATTTAATGGAAACATATAATGTACAATCTAGGGGTGTTACGGTCTCCACAGTTAAAAAGTTTTAATCATCGCAAATTAAATTTTTAATCACTAAAAAAGTAGTTATCTATATTCATAAGATATTCATGAATCAAGATTAAATTTCTAATGAGATGTTTAAATTACAATCATAATTGAGATGCAGAATATTCTTTCCCACACATTCTTCTTTAAGGGTTTCTAGAGATAAAGATTTAATATTTTCCTTTCCAATATCGTATTAATAAACAACAAATAAGTTAATAGGGTTGTGATACTATCTAAAAAAATCAATATAAATGTTCTTCTAAAAATTAATACTTAATATTCCATCTCTAATGACAAATTTATTTATAAGTATGTACCTTTTGATTCAATAAAGAAATAAATAGATAAACATATAACTCTTCAGTTAATCCTAGGTAATCCATAGTAATATTCTCATCAGGTTAAGTAACATAACACATATATTAATGAAAATATATTTAAATAAATTATAATGGTTTGAAATGAGAATGTAAATTATCCAAACTCTATACACATTGAGTTTCTGTCTCGATTTTCAATCTGTGGTCCACTCATCACACACTGAGTGAAGATCAACACGATACAAAAAAACATATATTCACGATGATTACCACAAGATTAATATGTGTTATATCATGATAAATATAATAGTATATAAATGTGGTTGAAATTTTTATGAAACAACTTAATCATTAATTAAATAATGATTTTTAATTTTTCTTATTCTTAGACTCATACAATGAGTTTTCAATAAATTTTACTAAACCAAATCCACATAATAACTACTACAATCCTAAAAAATAGCTACAAAATATTTTGTTTCCCACTAACATCACTAAACTATAACTCTTAGATCTGGTGAAAAAAACATTTTCTAGGAACATTAGAATTTATAAAAAGTGACATAAACTTATGGATATTTTATAAAACATTCTGATTCATTGATTCCAATATTTGTAACAATTGTGGAAGCTCAAAACTAAAATTTCTATTTTTTTTATGATTAACATCATTAGAAATATATTTTAAAATAGATGTGAATATTTCCTTATAATTAATCCATTATAGGGTAAAATCTAAATTACTTATTTGTTTCACTAATATCTATAACACATGGAATAAAAACATATGATAGGTGTTTGATCAAATTCCTAGTATGTAAAAACATATAAACATATCAACATGATATAGATCATAACAATATGTGAAGAAATTAGTTTTTGAAAATATCTTTGTTGACCTCAACTGTTTTGATAATCCCAATTATGTGTTCATATATTATGCTACTCTCAATTACTGATGAACTACATTTTAATTCATTCAAATCAGTGATCAAGTTGATAATAATGTTTAAATAATCTCTGATTTATGTTAATCTCAATTATCCCTGTTTAGCTTTGAAACAATTCTAAGTCAATTATATGTGGGTTGCATAAGAGCCAGAGCTACCGATGCACACAGAGCTACCGATGCACAGAGAGCTACCGATGCACACAGAGCTACCGATGCACACAGAGCTACCGATGCACACAGAGCTACCGATGCACACAGAGCTACCGATGCACACAGAGCTACCGATGCACACAGAGCTACCGATGCATACAGAGATACCGATGCACACAGAGCTACCGATGCACACAGGGAGCTACCGATAAGAGCTACCGATAAGAGCCACTGATAAGAGTTTGAAGAGCTACAGATGGAAGATCCCTACACCGAGTCAAATGTACATGTCTACAAACAAACGGCTACCTATAATGAATTGTGGAGTCAAATCCTATATCCTCGACACTATTTGTTTATTATACTAATGGTTACATTCGTTACTTTTGATGCATTTAATGTTATTAAATGATTTATGTTGCCATTTCAGGAAACCATACCAAGTACGATCAAAAAGTATAATCATTCCTTCTTGTCAGAAAAATAAAAAGGGTATAAAGAGGACATCGTGTATGTATCAAAAGAGAAGTGAGAAAGAAGTGCGTGGGTAAAAGAAAACTCGAAGATATCAAGCACATAGAATACACTTGCGATCAAGCTCAAAACGTTCCAAGATCAACTGGAGAACGTGCAATCATGAGACTACTACTACCAACCTCCAGAACATAGAGCATACATCGATCAATATATGATATAGAAGAACCACACAAAACTCATCATTCTTTGAGCCGATAAGCAAGCTGAACCTCGAAGTCATGGAAGCAGATGGTACTCTGTTTTCCAGACAAAAACCAGAAGAAGACTCAGAACGAATTCTAATCAACAAAAGGAGTCAAGAGCTGCATGAAGATCACTAGAGCCTTTTATAATCTCTAAATCTTTATCTCTGTGATTTACTTTTTACATTACGAGCTGTGTGTGTTATCTACTGTATTTTAAACACACATTGTGTCCTGAACCTTAACTGGAGGATTTGTAAATCCTCACTCACTATCTTTTCATTCTTTTTCCCACTGTGGATAGTGGTAGAGTTCGTGTGTGACCTGGACAACTGGTTGCTGTTGTTTTGTTTCCCACGGATAACAGTGGTAGAGGTCTTGGACCTGGACAGTTGTAAACTATTGAACCCCAATTCACGGTGTGGATCATCCTTATATAAGATTTTGAGAGGACTAAGTCTCGGCTTGAGACTGAACCTCTTGGTTAACTCCTCTCTGTTTTTAGTTAAATTTTATATCCATACAATACATATCTATTTCATATTCCGCTTTTATTACTTTAAAATATAATTTTTCTTCAAAGCTACTTTGATAGTTAAACTCGCAAGTGTTTATATTTATTATAAATCAGTAAGTTAGTTTCAAAAGTTAATTTAATCATCAGATTAAGTTAACTGAGAACTAATCAATCTTTGAGAAACTAATTGAACCTTTATAATCTGTATAAATTCACTACAGTTTAATCTGTTTTTGAAATTGGGGGATTTTAATAGAAATTGTTTTTAGCAGAAATTTTAATTGGAACTCAATTCACCCCCCCTCCCCCTTGAGTGTCCACTCCGACCAACATTTGGTATCAGAGGGTTTATTAATACCTTATAAATTACTCTTATTTCAACTGTGATTTTAGTTGTATTTTAAAGTTCTTAAAATTTCTGTTATTCCTAAATTTTTATCTCTTTAAATTTTGTTTATAATGGATAATAGACTTCAGGGTGCTGCTACTAACCAGACACCTTTCTTTAATGGAAATAACTATGCTCAGTGGAAACTTAAAATGAAAATTCATCTAGAAATCATGAGTTTTGATATTTGGACTGCTATCGAATCTGAATATAAAGTTCCCACTACTGATAGATCTACATGGGATGAACCTACAATGACTGCTTACAATAATAATTTTAAAGTTATGAATGCTCTGTACTGTTCTCTAGGAGATGAAGAATTTAATAGAATTTCTCCATGTAAAACTGCCTTTGAAATTTGGGATACCTTGGCTGTTTCTCACGAAGGAACAACTAATGTTAAAGAAATGAGATTAAACACTTATACTATTAAATATGATAATTTCAAAATTAAGCATGATGAACCTATTTATGACATGTATCTCAGGTTCAATGAGATAGTGAACACAATGAGATCACTCGGAAAGATTGTTCCTACAAAAGAGCAAATTATGAGAATACTGAGATGTTTACCAGATAGATGGAGAGGTACATCCATTTCAATTAGAGAATCCTGTGACATTGGAACACTGCCTCTCAAGGAGTTAATTGGTAAGATGATGATGTATGAAGAAGAGCTTAAAGTAAATAAAGAAGAATATGAGGAACCCAAAAGAAAATCTGTAGCGTTTAAAACTACTGCCTTTAAGAGTAAAGACAAGGATAAACTACAAATGGAGACTGAGAGTTCAATGAGTGAAAATTCAGAATCTGACAGTGATGACGAGATGGCTCAAATAGCCAGGAGATTCAAAAAGTTTTATAGGAAAAATAAATTCTTTAGGAAACCAAATTACAAAGGAAAGTATGATCACCAAGGCAAATGGAAAAAGGATTGGAAGAAGGCTGACAGGACTGATGAAGTTGTCTGCTATGAATGTAAGAGAAAAGGACATATCAAAGCAGACTATCCAAAGTTAAAATTCAAAAAGAAATATGATTACAAAGACAAGAAGTACAAGAAATCCATGAAGGCTACCTGGAGTGCTTCAGAAGATAACACTAGTGAAGCAGAATCTTCAGACTCTGAAAGGAATCGAGCCAACATGTGTTTCATGACAAATACTTCTGAGGTAACATCTCACACTCCTGTTTTAAATTCATATTATTCTGGAGATGATTCTGATTCAGAAAACATGTCAAAATCTGAACTATTTGAGTAATGTGATATGTTGGAAGAAACCTGTAATGAGCTTAAAGACAAATACAAAGGTTTAAAGAAACAGTATGCTTTAAGTGTTAAGCATAAATATGATCTTGATATAGAAAAGGAAAAGAATTCTCAACTACTAAAGGAAAATACAGAACTGAAACTGTCAAATGAGAAACTTAGAAAGTATTTAGAAAAATTCACTAATGGAAAGGATGCGTTAACTCAAATGCTAGGAAAGCAAGTTGCACCTAGATATGCTACTGGTTTGGGATACCAACCTGGACAAGGACAGTTCACTAGAACCCGATTTATTCCTAAGTCTGAAAAACATTCTGCTAGTTCTAGTTTTGGAAATTCATATGCTTAAACGGGTTGCTCACATGGTTATAGATCAAATAAATTTTATCTTTCAAAATCTGTTGTTTCTGTTAATTGTATGGGACCCATAAAACAAATTTGGGTACCTAAGGCCCTGATTACTAACCTATCTGGACCCAAGAAAATCTAGGTACCAAAGTCATTTCCTGTTTAAATATGTTTTATAGGAGACCTGCTTGAAGAGCTGTCACAAGAAGATATGGTATTTAGACAGTGGGTGCTCAAGACACATGACTGGAGATTATTCTTGCTTCAAGAGATTAATAAAGGTTGATGGAGGTCATGTCACCTTTGGTGACAACTCTAAATGAAAAATCATCGGCCTAGGCCAGATTGGTAACACTGACTCAGTATTAATTTCTAAAGTTTTATTTGTTGATGGACTTAAATATAACTTGCTTAGTATATCTCAATTATGTGACGATGGTTTCAATGTCAAGTTTGAAAATGACTCGTGTGATGTTTTTAACTCCAAAAACTCTTTAGTATTTTCTGCTCTAAGGAATGAAAATGTTTATGCTGTTGATTTAAATTCTTTATCCAAACAAAATATTTCTTGTTTGAATGATTTTCATAAAGAATCTTGGCTATGGTACAAAAGATTAGGACACTGCAACATTCACTCACTTAGAAAAATGGCTAGGAAAAACTTAGTTAGAGACTTACCTAAGTTAGAATTCCCAAATGACAAAGTGTGTAATCCCTATCAAAAGGGAAAACACCACAATGTTTCTTTTAAATCAAAGAAATAAGTCTCAACTTCTCAACCACTTGAGTTGGTTCACATGGATTTGTTTGGACCATCAAGAGTTTCTAGTTTTAATGGGAAGCATTATTTCTATGTTATTGTAGATGACTTTTCTAGATATACTTGGGTGTACATTCTAGCTCACAAAAGTGAATCTTGTCCTTACATTATTAAATATTCCAAGTCTGTAGAGAACCTTAGTGGACTTAAGATTAAAATCCTAAGAAGTGATCATGGTTGTGAGTTTGAAAATCATGAGTTTGAATCTTACTGCTCACACAATGGCTATAGTCACAATTTTTCTGCCCCTAGGACACCCCAACAAAATGGTGTAGTAGAAAGGAGAAACCGAACCCTTCAAGAAATAGCTAGAACCATGCTCAATGAATATGAACTTCCTATTTACTTTTGGGCTGAAGCTGTTAATACAGCTTGTTATGTTATCAATAGAGTCTTGATCAGACCTGTTATTAAGAAAACCCCATATGAGTTATGGAACGATAGAAATCCTAAGGTTAATTGCTTCAGAGCTTTTGGTTGCAAAGTCTTTATACTTAATACTAAAGATAATCTGGATAAGTTTGCTCCCAAAAGCGATGAAGGAATTTTTCTGGGTTACTCTATTTCAAGTAAAGCTTATAGAGTTTTCAATAAGAGAACCAAATGTGTGGAAGAATATTTTCACATCAAATTCGATGAAACTGATCCACATGAGCCTAAAACCTCTCTTGAGAATCTTGAAGAAGATTTGTCTATTCTGGACCATAATGATAAATCTAAAGAACCTGTTATAAAAACATCCAGTTCTGGACTTTCTCCAGAATCTTCTTCTGTTGAACCCGAACCTATAGATGAACCTGAAGTTTCTGGTCCAACCTTTACCAAATCGACTAAGATTCTAAAGAATCATCCTTTAGATGCTGTTGTTGGTAATCTTGATAGAGGAACACAAACTAGAGCTTCTCTAAGGAACCAGGTTGAACATCAAGCTTTTCTGTCACAACTAGAACCCAAAAATATCAATGATGCTATCAATGATGAATTCTGGGTAATAGCCATGCAAGAAGAGTTAAATCAGTTTGAAAGAAACAAAGTCTGGGAATTAGTTGACGGACCCAAGGACACCTTGACAATAGGCACAAAATAGGTTTTCAGAAATAAAGTTGATGAATCGGGAAACATAGTTAGAAACAAAGCCAGACTAGATGCACATGGATATAGTCAAGAAGAGGGTATAAACTATGGATAATCTTTTGCACCTGTAGCTCGTCTGGAAGCTATTAGGATCTTACTTGCATATGCATCACATCTGAATTTCAAGTTATATAAAATGGATGTCAAAAGTGCATTTCTAAATGGTTTTATAACTGAAGATGTTTTTGTGGAACAACCACCTGGATTTACAAACACTCATTTTCCAAATCAAGTTTTTAAACTTTCTAAAGCTTTATATGGTTTAAAACAAGCTCCAAGAGCTTGGTATGATAGACTAAGCAATTTTCTTATTTCAAAAGGTTTTACTAAAGGGATCGCTGATCCAACTCTTTTTATTAAAAAAATTTCTAAATATGTTTTAGTTGTACAAATATATGTTGATGATATTATATTTGGATCTTCTAAACACTCTTTAGGTACTGATTTTTCAAAAAGTATGCAAAATGAATTTGAAATGAGCTTAATGGGAGAGCTTAAGTATTTTCTTGGTTTTCAAATTTTTCAAACTAGAGATGGAATTATTTTAAATCAAAGTAAATATACAAAGGATCTTTTAAAACGTTTTGGTTTGGACAGTATTAAGGAAAGTGAAACTCCTATGAGTACAATCTGTAAATTGGATACAAATGAAACTGGGAAACCAGTGGATCAAACCAATTACAGAGGTATGATTGGGAGCTTACTTTATCTTACTGCTAGTCGACCAGACATTATGTTCAGTGTATGTATGTGGGCTAGATTTCAAGATAATCCTAAATAATCACACTTACTGGCTATTAAAAGGATTTTTAAATATCTTAAGCATACTGTAAATTTAGGTTTGTTTTATCCAAGAGGACAATCATTTGACCTAACTAGCTATTCAGATGCTGAATTTGCTGGATGTAAGTTTAAAAGGAAGAGAAAATTTGGAACATGTCATTTACTTGGTAAATCCCTAGTGTCATGGTGTAGTAAGAAACAGAACTCAGTTGCATTTTCTACTGCTGAAGCAGAGCATATAGCTGCTGGTAGTTGCTGTGCACAAATTCTGTGGATGAAACACACTTTATTGTACTATGGATTCGAGTTTAAACATGTTTCAATCAACTGTGACAACACTAGTTCAATAAAAATATCTAAGAACCCTGTATCTCACTCTAGAACCAAACACATCGATGTAAGACATCATTTTCTGAGAGATCACTATCAAAAAGGTGATATCACTCTTGAATTTATTGGCACTGAACATCAATTGGCCGATATTTTCACTAAACCTTTAAGTTGTGATAGGTTAAGTTACATTAGGCACGAGCTGGGGATGATCAATTCTCGTCGATGTTGAAATTCTCACCGATGATCAATTCTCACCGATGTTGAAATTCTCACCGATGTTGAAATTTTCACCGATGATCAATTCTCACCGATGTTGAAATTCTCACCGATGTGAAATTCTCACCGATGTGAAATTCTCACCGATGTGAAATTCTCACCGATGTGAAATTCTCACCGATGCAATTAATTTTAAAACTTATGTCTGCCTCCAAGAATATGAATTGTTTTATTTTTATGTTATTTTACTTTATTCGTTTATTTATGATTCCTACATGATAAAACTAAGCCTAAACCGCTTCTCACTCCACCGGACCCAAAACCTTTCACCTTTGAATCCTAGCTCCCTAATCGATTGAGAACCCTAAATCCGCGATGGCAAAAACCAAGATTCCTGCCAGAAGAGATGACAGTGTAGAGCCTAAAACAAAGAAGCAGAAAGTGCGGCAAGAAGCTCGTGGAAGTAATGTCAGAACTAGGTCGGGAAAGCGACCAGTAAACCCCCATTTGCAGAATAGAGATATTGTGATTGAAAAGGAGTTATGCGTAGATTAGTTGCTACCAAGCAAGTCGTTGGTGCTTGCAATTCTGGATGATCAGAGATGGGTAGATTGTTTTTTCAAATAACAATGGTCCCTACTACCTGAAGTTAGTGAAACGGTTCTACGAATTTGTAAGCTTCGAGAAGTCTGAAAATGTGAATCGGGTAAGTTCTTTTTTAAATGGAAAAGAAATGTCGTTTTCTTCAGTAGAGTGGGAAGAATGTTTAAAAGTCCCACATGAAGGTGTATCTGGGTATGTCTCAAGAGCAATTCCACCTACCAGTAACATCTTTGACTATGAGACCGCTTTAAAAGAGCTAACGGGTAATGGATGTCAAAGGCGATTGGTTGCTACTGAATTGGATGGAGAGAACAGACTGCTTTTCAAATTTGTTCAACATGTTTTGATACCGAGGAGAGGATATTTTTCTAATCAGAGATATCAAGATATTTATCTTCTACAACTGTTAAGACATGGTGTAAAAGTTAATCTTTTCAGACTACTTTTGAATCAAATGGAAGACATGATTAGGCCAAAATCAAAGACTAATGCTTTATTCTTTTCCAAAATGATCTCTGTGATGATAAAAGTGAAAGGGATAGCTGAGTCTCAGGATGAGACAGTTGTAGTTAAGAATAACTTCTGTATCACTACTACAGTTTGTAAGTACATGAAAATCAATTGGAACCCATGGAAAGGAGAATGGGTCAGTGATGACCAGAGGGTGTATGATAAGTTTAATCCTGTGGATTATCCTTCAAGGCCAAATGATAAAAGAGATCCTGGTTTAGGATCTGATGAAGAGGAACCCGAGTACAGTGATGAGTCAGAAGAAGAAGAAGAAGAAGAAGAAGAAGAAGAGGAAGAAACTCCTATGGATATTCGAGGAGATCCAGACTTTCCCCCAAGTCCTGTTACTGAGTTTGTATACTCAAGAAAAGGAAAAGTAGAGGAAGTGTTATCTATTCATAAGGAAGACCAGCCATTTCCTCAGCAAGAAGGAGAAAAAGAGAATGTATCTGAATCATCTGATTATGCTAGGTTGAGTCTGAGTCCATTGATAGAAAACTCAGTTATGCCTACTGATGAAGTAAAAAAGGAAAGAGAAGAAGCTGTACCTGTTTCAGAAAATCTCCTTACTGCTGCTGAGTTGGAAGTTGTTGTGGAATATTCTGATGAAGAAATACCAGCATAAAATGTAGTTGTTGTACATAGGAATGCACCCATTGAGGGGGAGCATCATTCCACTCTTGGAAATGTTACAGTGGCTGTTGAGATTGAAGACTGGGTAGAAGACCCAGGTTTTATAGTATGTGGATTGGATTATCCTGATTCGGATAATGAAGTATCCTTGAATATACCAAAGATCAGCTATGACATCAATTCTGAGTTATTACCTGATGATGTGGTCCGAGTCCATGATTTAGATGTGCTGAAAGAAAATCTCAAAGTCAGTTTTGTAGAAGAAGTAAAGACAATGGAATCTTTTTTAGTTTCCTCGATTCAATCAGTCATGAATGATTCAGTAGTCAGCTTAGCTTCTGCACGAGTATCTACTACAGTTGCTCCTACTGATTTTGTTACAAAGTCTAATCTTGAATCCCTAAATCATGAGCTGAAAGAATCCTTCAGTGCTTTAGTTACTGAGATGAAGCACTGTTTTCGTGAAGAAATTAAGTTGTTAGAACAATCTCTTGAGCTTTCTCTTGGTTTCAATATGTCAACTTTTATGGGTGAGCTAATGGAAGCAGTTAAAGAGTGCCAGACCCAATCTTCTAGAATAGAAGCAGATCTTGAAGACTTAAAGAAGTCTGTTACTACTTTAGACTCCTACATGAGCTCAAAGCCTCAAGCTGATAAGGATTTAGCCTATGTGAAAAGTGATGTAAGCCAAATGGTTTCAGTATTTGAAGATTTCAAATCTTCTATAAAGGATCATGTTAAGAATCAGGACTCTCAACTGCAAACTTTGATTAGTGTCTTGACCAAAAGTTTCAAAGAAACTGTATCCTTCTCGGTTGGTCCTCTAGCTTCAAAACCTGCATTTGATTTGAATCAATTATGAGCTATGATGAAGGAGGATCTTGGTTCTATTTCAACCAGTGGCTCTGTGGACTCATCAGATCTAAGCTGGGTAGTTCTCTCTAGAAGAGATTCAGTAAGGGAAATAATGAAAATCTTCCATGACACTATGAAAGAGTCCTCTGCCTCTCAGGAAGAAATCAAGAACAAGGTGGATTATTATTTTCAAAGGATTTTTACCAAGCAACAACTCACCCATCATTTCAAGCTGATGTTGGAAAACATGAAGTTACCCCCTGTAACTCAAGCCTTCCGAGAACAAGTGAGCAAGCTAAGGGAGCTGACTCCTGCCTTAGAAAAATTTATGGAGAACAAAGATGATTTTATATCTTCTATGGAAAGAGGAGGAGGTATCATCATGGATTTCAGAAATATGTTGCTTCCCTTTTTGCATGTTGATGCCAGACCAGTTATTGTCCCTCCTGCCTTGCCTGCCTCAGCCTCTACTAAGTCTCTAGTCCAGATGACTCCTGCTCAGGCCATCCGAAGCCTCACACCTATGATCACTCAACAAACTTCCCAATACAGGCCAGACACTGTATCAGTGGCTCAGCCTCCTGTCATCATTTCAGGGATTCCAAATACCTCACTCATATCCTCACCACTTGCCTCCTCTTCTGATCCAAAAGGCAAATCTCATGTTGAAGATCCGGATTGCTGAAGTGGCTAGGCTGTTTGATAGGAATTGTCTTTTTTCCCTTTTTTCTCTTCTATTCTGTTTATGTAAGTTTTGTCTGGTCTAATAAAAATTCTTTTCTTTACACTATCTCTGTTTCTCAGTTATCTCTCTCTGATTTCCCACTTTTTTATTATCACAAAGGGGGAGAAAATAATAAAAGAGGAGAAAATATTAAGAGAGGGGGGGGGGCAATATCAAAGGAGAGAAATTTTGAGCCTTTGCTACTATTCTTACATTTCCTTCTTTGGTACCAACTCTTTCAAAGCTTATCTCTGATACTATTGTATTTAATACATCCTATGATAATTTTTGATCTATTTCATTCTATTACTATTTCCTCTATTTCCTCTGATTTCTTTCTTTGAAAATTAGAATATAAACGTTATATTCTCTTATAGAATATTCTCACTATTTTTGGTCATATCATAAGTTGTGATTATCAAAAAGGGGGAGATTGTTGACCTCACCTGTTTTGATAATCCCAATTATGTGTTCATATATTATGCTACTCTCAATTAATGATGATCTACATTTTAATTCTTTCAAATCAGTGATCAAGTTGATAATAATGTTTAAATACTCTCTGATTTATGTTAATCTCGATTATCCCTGTTTAGCTTTGATACAATTCTAAGTCAATTAGATGTGGGTTCCATAAGAGCCAGACCTACCGATGCACACAGAGCTACCGATGCACACAGAGCTACCGATGCACACAGAGCTACCGATGCACATAGAGCTACCGATGCACACAGAGCTACCGATGCACACAGATCTATCGATGCACACAGAGCTACCGATGCACACATGGAGCTACCGATAAGAGCTACCGATAAGATCCACTGATAAGAGTTTGAAGATCTACCAATGGAAGATCCCTACACCGAGTCAACTGTACACGTCTACAAACAAACGGCTACCTATAATGAACTATGGAGTCAAATCCTATATCCTCGACACTATTTGTTTATTATACTAACGGTTACATTTGTTACTTTTTATGAATTTAATGCTATTAAATGATTTATGTTTCCATTTCAGGAAACCGTACCAAGTACGATCAAAAAGTATAATCATTCCTTCTTGTCAGAAAAACAAAAAGGGTATAAAGAGGACATCGTGTATGTATCAAAAGAGAAGTGAAAAAGATGTGCGTGGGTAAAAGAAAACTCGAAGAGATCAACCACACAGAATACACTTGCGATCAAGCTCAAAACGTGCCAAGATCAACTGGAGAACTTGCACTCATGAGACTACTACTACCAGCCTCTAGAACATAGAGCATACATCGAGCAATCTATGATAAAGAAGAACCACACAAAACTCATCATTCTTTGAGCCGATAAGCAAGCTGAACCTCGAAGTCAAGGAAGCAGATGGTACTCTGTTTTCCAGACAAAAACCAGAAGAAGACTCATAACGAATGTTAATCAAAAAAAGGAGTCAAGAGCTGCACGAAGATCACTAGAGACTTTTCTAATCTCTAAATCTTTATCTCTGTGATTTACTTTTTACATTACGAGAATTGTGTGTTATCTGTTGTATTTTACACACACATTGTCTCCTGAACCTTAACTGGAGGATTTGTAAATCCTCACTCACTATCTTTTCATTATTTTTCCCACAGTGCATAGTGGTAGAGGTCGTGTGTGACCTGGACAGCTGGTTGCTGTTGTTTTGTTTCCCACGGATAACAGTGGTAGAGGTCTTGGACCTGGACAATTTTAAATTGTTGAACCCCGATTCAGGGTGTGGATCATCCTTATATAAGCTTTTGAGAGGACTAAGTCTCGGCTTGATACTGAACCTATTGGTTAAATCCTCTGTGTTTTTAGTTAAATTTTATATCCATACAATACATACCTATTTCATATTCCGTTGCTATTACTTTGAAATATAATTTGTCTTCAAAGCTACTCTGATAGTTAAACTCGCAAGTGTTTATATTTATTATAAATCAGTAAGTTAGTTTCAAAAGTTAATTTAATCATCAGATTAAGTTAACTCAGAACTAATAAATATTTGAGAAACTAATTGAACCTTTATAATCTGTATAAATTCACTACATTTTAATCTGTTTTTTAAATTGGGGGATTTTAATAGAAATTGTTTTTAGCAGAAATTTTAATTGGAACTCAATTCACCCCCCCCTCTTGAGTGTCCACTCCGACCAACAATCTTAATTAAAAGAACATGAAAAAATCATATTATTCCATTAGTTATGATAAAATGATGTATAATCTCAATTAAACATTCATGTACAATGAACTAAGAGTGTAAGATAAAAAATGGCCCTTGGAACATAATCATATGAATACAACATAAATATGTGGTAGAACATTGAGAAATAGATTAATAAGAAACCTAAAATAAATCTAACGATAATATGACATAAGACTGTGAATGTAGATTTTCTATAATTATTTCCACCAAGATAATTTTGAGCACTAATATGTACAATTACATCTACATAGTTTCCAGTATATATTATTTTTCCAAAATTACAACCACTAATATTATTTTGATCATTATTTAACCAAAATATATTTTCCACACAATTTTTATAGCATAATATAACCACAATTACACACATGGAAATTCATTTCATCAATTATTATATTTAATTACACCCACACATAGTATATATGATAATATATTAATATAATTACACTCACACATAGTCATTGTGAGCATATATTAATTAAATTACTATCACCCACCACCTTTGATAAAATAGCTTACTACAATTACAAACATGAAAAAATTAATATTCTCATTAAAATCAAAACTTTGTCCAATTCATTGGAGTGTGATATATAACCAAATCCATCATTCCTCCATAATATGGTGTTCTACTCAAAAAAAATAATTCATCAGATAATGAAAACCCCATGGAATGAATAATGGGTTTTTACATTTCCCTATGGTGTTTTAAAATTCTACCAAATGAATCTAAAAATATAATAGAAAAAATAAATTGAATCCAAAAAATTATTTTAAAATAATAATTAAATGTTTATTCTTGTTAATTAATTTCCCATGAAACCAATAATATAGAAATAAAAATAAAAACAGAAGGAAAATGATAAAAATGTTTTAATAAAATTATTCTATAATTTTTTTAAATCATTAAATAACTAATAGTTCAAAAATATTAAGTAACAAATATTGAATATATTCTATTTAAAAATAATTCTTAATATAGGGGAATTTAAATAAATAAATATATATATATTTTTTTTAAATGGTGAATTAGAGTCCTCATGTAATAATTTTATTTTTAAAGAAATAATATTATATAAAAAATCAATGAAAAATAAATAATGTATTCAAAAAGTGAAGTGGGTTTTTTTGGTAATTTTTAATTTGAAGAATAAAATTGAATAATTGATCACTGAAAATACATAGTGGTTATAAAAAATTAATGTTGAGTGGAATTTAAATATTTTATTATGAATGGATATAAGACCTTTTTAAATATTTTATAATATCATTATTAACATCACATATCTTACCAGTGTAATAAAATATCATTTATAATAGAGGGGAAGAAAAAATTATTATCAAATCGGATATAAAATAATTGATTTCCCAAATATTTAGGTTTAAATTACAATGGAATTAAAATACAAGAAATGATATAAAATAGTCTTTAAAGGGGATGAAAATCATTATCAAAAAAAGTATTCATATTATGGAGAAAATAATTGATTTTAAAGTATATTAACTAAAAATAAATTATCCAAAAATTCGAGATGAATGTACCATGAAAAAAATTCTTTTGGATGATGGAATAAAGCTTGAAACAAACATGTTATATTAGAAGCATTAACGCACCATAGAGGGCGTTGTGCTAACAAATTCCCTTATAAACTTATTATTTACTGAATCAAAATTACATGAATGATTGAATGTGACATGTATTTTTAAATCCATTAAATTGACTTAAAATTATGAAAATGTTAAATCCTTATTCAAAATATTTCCCAAAAAATAAAATAACCAGTGGATAAAAATCAATTCTCAATAAAGTAAAATTGAAATGAAAAAACCCTTAAATTTATTCTTTCTTTGATGAGTATAATTTAAAACCATGTATAACAAAAATAAATATCATAATCACAAATTATTGAACAATATTGTGACCCATATCCTTTTATAAAAATAATTTTTAACTATTAATTATAAATATTTTTGTTAGTTATATTTTATTTCCAAAAGTTATTGTTATTATTTTTCATTGTTTCTTTAGTAATAGTTTCATTTGGGCTATTCATATTATTTTTTGTTGAACCCAAGTAAAACACTCTATGAAAATAATAGGTACATTAATATACCTTTTAATATTATTTATAAATTTATAATTACTTTTTATAAATATTTTATTTATGATTCTTGTAGATAATTTTATTAGAGAGATTGTTTTGATAATTTTTTATCAAATAATGTTTGCTATTATAATATATTAAATATTAATATATTCCATCTAAAGACAAACAAATTATTTATTCACTATGTAATTTCAATAAATAACATGCGGTTATGTTTCTAAATTTAATCTTGATAAAAATTTATAGAATTGTTCAATTAAGTGGTTTAAGACAAATAGAAAAGAACATGACATAATATATATGTGAGTATGTTTTAGAAATATATTAGTTTAGAATAATTTAATTATTAAATAAGTATAAATATATTTTATTTATATTTTATTGGATTTTAATCATGTCATTATAATAGTAAACTAAATAAAAATTACTACAATGTAAAATAGGATATATCACATTCATTGAAACGTTCGTCCCCATGTAACCACATGTAACACTTTTTTCATCATTGAATGTGAAGGATGTGTAATTGAATTATTTAGTATGTATTTTAATAATGATTTAAATGTCATATTTACTCATGAAATATACCCTTTTAGCAATATTTGTATGTTATCAAGAAATAATAGGTCACATCATGTATGGAGGTTGTTGTCTGCATCTAATAAAAAAGAAGTTTTCATTTATAGTATAGTTTTTAGGTGTGTAGAAAATTGATATTGAAATAGTTTAATAACATTTAATTGTATTATCAATACTTATGTTATCATAATTAATTGTATATAATATTTTTAGGGGGGTAGAAGAATTAAATAATTAATAGAACTATGTTGAAAATATTAACTCTCTCTTGGTATGTTCTCCCTTTTGTGACTCATTAAGGCTCTATATACTCGTTTTTTAGAATGGAAAATTAATGTATTACATGTGGAATAATTTTAGAATAATATAGGGTTAATGTTTTGATAATACAAGGCTCTATATTGAGTAATTAATGTAGGGTAATTGGTCTCATTATATATGTGAAAGAAGTTTCATTTAGGGGAATTCTGATTAATTTAATCAATTAAACCATTACTCTATAAAATGGTCATAGTCTCAAAAAGTTGAGAATAATGATGTTTGGAGTGAAATAAGATCATTAAATACACATAAATTCATTTTCACACATGTTTAAAAAAAATTCAAGTCATTCAGCAATATATTTCTACATTTTATGATTTTTTGTATTATGGTAACTTGTTTAAACCTATGTAATTTGTAAATCAGTAAAAATATAAGGTAAAACACCTTATTAAGTTTTTTAAAGATATATTTAAAATATTTATAGTTTAATTAAATTTCAAAATAATAAGAAATTATTTTTTAAACTAAAACATTAACATATCGAAATATAATTTACATGAAAAATATTGATTTCACCATTATGAATTCTTGATGTTAAATATCATTAATTAAAATTCTATTAATAATTTTTATCACACAATTAATAATTTATGATTGTGTTTTTAAATTAATATATAATTAAATACTTCATCCATGATTTTTAAATAATGTGAAATCTACTATTAAATTCTATTATTAAATATTATAAAAGAAAAATATTACATTTCGGTTTCATATTTTGATTTAATGATAAAAATTCATTTGATAGCAATTTTAAGATGTTTTTATTACATTGACTTTTTTATCTTATTTATATATTTAATATGTATATATTTATTAATTAAATATATAAATAATAATGGGTGAAATAAATTGGAGTTATATTTTTATCATGGGATAAATGAGTTTAATTTGAATGAGTGTCATAATAATATGGTTTGAAATTTTGTTAATAACTTTTTTGAATATTTTTTTTATTATAAATTCATAAATAGAAATTTATTTTCATGAAACAAATATTAAATTATTGAAAATGATAACATATTTCATAATTTGTTGATGTCAATGTTTAGAAACATTAAACAATTTAAAAAATTAAATGTTTTAAAATTTTAAACATTAAAAAAATTACATTGGTGAGTTTAGTAATTTAATATCTTTTGTACCATAAATATATTGAATATCTTGGAATTAATGTGGGTCCAGTTTATATAAGTTTTAGTATTTATGTTAGACATATTATTTTCAACATTTTATGAACATTTTTTTATTTGAATTGAAGAATAATTGGTCAATAATTAAAGGCAATTACTCGTTAAAAATATAATTTTTTGCCTCAATGAGTGAGAAATTTGTGATTTTTATTTTTCATGAAAATTGTTTATTTATGTAATTTTTAAAAAATCTTATAAAAATAGATTATATTTTCTTATAAAAAATTTGAATAAAAATATCATGTGTTTGATATATTTTTCTGCTTATAAAATTTTGAATTGTTTGCTGTTTAGAAACAAATATTTATATAAATTATTTATATATTTATGTAACTATTAAAAATATTTATATTTTTTATAGATGTATTTAATAAATATTATTCCATTTAAATTGATAATATATTTTTCATAAAATTAAAATTAACTTGATTGGTTAGTTTTATTAATTGATATTTAATTTTAAATTAGTTTAATATTATATATTATTGAAATGTTTCATTGTTATACATGTTTTTATTAGATAATTGGACAATTACTATAGTAATGGTTTCATATATCTGAAATTAAAAAATCCATATAAGGTTATATGTTTTCATGGAATACTATAGTGGATATCCTAAACTATATATGTATCAACCATATCATCTTGTAAAAGAATCATCTAATGACAATGTATATTATCCCCACAATATTTCAAATGTGATACTCATTCAATCATAGGAGTCACAGAATTAATCCACTCATTATAATACCTATTAAACATACAATAAATTATGTATTAGTGATTTCATGATATTTATACAACCATTGATTTTAATATGATAAAATGGAAATAAATCATTGTGTAGTAGGTAATGAAGAATTAGGAAATAGTTGTGATTTCAGATAAGTTAGATTATAGTCTTACCAATTAATGATATCACTATATTTTTTTAGATAATATTTTTATGGAAATATCATCAATCAAGTGGTGGGTGAACCCAGTAGAATGTTACTCCCTGACCCTATCAGCCTAGAACTAGTGTTTTATTTTATTACATTGGTATTAATATAAGGAATCAAATCCTGATGTACCATCTCCTTTAGAAGTCATGTAATTCCACATTACATAAATTATTCCTACAATACATTTTAAAAAAAATGCAATCATGAAACATAATAAAATGAAATAATTTTCATCCTTAAATTCTTATTCAAATATTTCATGTTTATAACCTGGGGAAATGAAACATAATAAGGGTGACCTCAAATTATCCATTAGGGTAAGTGAAGTAGAAAAAATATTTAATAAATGAGAATAAATTAAAATTTAATGTAATTAACTGATAACACATGGCATTAAAATAAACAGATACAGAAAAATCAATCGGAGAAGTCATGAAATTGAGACACGTGATAATTAATTAGTAAACTGAAATGAAATATATCCATAAATATGTAGACGAAAAATATCATGGATAAATAATAACTAAAACTAAATGATTGAAATTATTAATTGTATTCTGATATTTCTGAGTCACATGATGACCTATTACCATCAATAGATTTCAAAAACCAATGTATAATTATGTATTGAAACCTACTTAATTTGGCATATTAATTTTTCTCAGGAGAACCAATTGATTCTTCAAGGAGCTATATAAATTCTCAGCTCCACCCGTCATTTCTAGTCCATAATATTCATCATATTTATAAGTCAAAACAACTTATAATCCCTATCATATAACTATATTGAATGAGAAATACATATTTATCAATAATTCCCTAATAAATCAAATTACTCTAAATGTAAACACCATATGAAAAATCGTATACAGTTTAGGAAATACAATATTATATTGTATGATAATATGGATAATAAATAAAATTTTCAATGAATAATGATTAAAAAAATAATTGTTTCAAAATAATGTTATCAATTTAAGGATGAATGGATATTTCCAAGATAATCATTATGACCAATCTTGAGGAGAGTAATCTTTAAACATTCCAAATTGTCCCATACTATATTCAAATATTTAAATTATAATCCCCAAAAAGTTATGAAATTAAATTATACTTAAAATATCCTGATGATAAGTGGATTCAAGATATAACATTAAAAACAAATTATATACACCAAATAAATTTGAATTGGCATGTAATAAAAATTATGTATCAATTGAATGTAAAATGGAATTAAATTCCCTTACCTTAACCTGTTTTTGTTGTGCCTACATTATCGTCCTGTATAGATATTAAAATTATGTTACTAACTTATACCATAAATATAATCATTCTCATATTATTACATATCATTTTTTATAATATCTTATTACCAATTTATTAACAATCATTCATTATTTTTACTATTTTGAGTGTTAACTGCCTAGGTTTCTCAAGTAATTTTGACTTGTTGTTTTTTTCGTATTAATCCAATCATGGTTTCATCATATTAATAGTGTAAACCATGATTCAATTATCTTATATATTTAGTACATATTTATTTATAATAACCTATAATGTTTGGAGATAATAAATGACATGCACCATTCATGGAGTCAGTAGGTCGTACGTACGTAGGAACGCTACTTCCATTTATTTTTCATATTAAAGAATGAATGAAAATTAGTCATATATATATATATTATAATTAAAATATAATACATATGTTATATATTATATTATTTTCTAATACCATTTTTTATAAATTCCATATATGGCATGAACGTGTCACATCGTCGTGAGGGGGTAGTAGTTCACCATTCCTCAAACGAAATTATCGTATAAAAACAAGATGGAAAGTGAAAAGGTTTGTTCTAAATATAAATTACAGAAGTATAAAGATATTATAAAAATTTTATATATAATACATAAATATATTTTCCATCAAAATCGCCGCTATGATATCTGGTAAAGGAAAATTGAACAATCATCATTTCATAAGGCACTAGTTCATTGTACATAGAAACAGTATGTTCGTTACCCATTAGATATATGTTCGTGAAGGTGTAGGTATAAATATTAACATAAAAAACTCCTTGTATAGTTGTGATACATGTTTTTTATGTAATCATATAATAATTATATTTTGGGGTTAGATAATATAAATAAACCTATGAAACTAAAGAAAATACATTACCACTTAATCAAGTAACTTCATTCGGTTTCATAAAAAAACACATCATTATATATGTTTCAACTGAAATCAATTATCCTAGATCTATATTATAAATTTTGGGAGACGATATGGGTTGTTATTGGCTAATATTAAGAGGTTTTATAGGTTTGATGAAGTGGGAGAGTTGGTGGCTTTTTATAGGGAAGGACACGGGCTCACTTGAAATATTTGAATTCATGATAGGTGTAAACATGTTCTTACCTAAAATAAGTCATAAAATACCCAAAACACCAAATAATAGAAGCTATATAGATGATAAATTTCCATAAAATAGTAGTAGGACATGTGGCTAGGTCATTTGGGACCTTATATTTTGGGTTTACTTCCAAATTAAGCTTAATTTGACCTTAATCACTGTGATTAATTTAAATCTCTTTTACTAATATTTTTGGTCAAAAATTTACTTGGTATAATTAGAATCTAAATATTTTACTGAATATAATGGTTTATGTAATATTTTTTAAATTAAAATCAAATAATTAATAAAATAATGACTAATGCTAATATCGTAGACAAATTAATTACCTAGTTTTATTAGAAAATGTTTAAAATATTTTTTGTTTTTTATATTCAATTTTATTCTAAAATTGATTATAATAAAATAAATTGTATGAATATATTAATAATTGATTTAATATGAATTTATAACAAATTTAGATTATAAATATATATAATAACTATTTAAACGGAAGTAGAATTTTTAACCAAAATCGAATATTTTTCTTTATTTGCGAAAAACTAATGTTTCTCATAAATTTCCCAAAACATTAACCCTAATCAAATTTTGAAATCAAGAATTAAAAAATGATGTATATTTTATCAAATTAAATTAATAAATTTGTTAAAATTTATATTTAAATTACATGCTCCATTAAAATATAGTAAAACTACTTTTAATAAAAACATATTATTTTAGGAGTATTGATGGATTTTTTGTGATCTTATTATCATAAAATTAATGGGATTAATTTTTTTGAATATTTAATATAAATATTTCATTAAAAAAATTTCTAATTATTATTACATTAATTTATTTGGATAAAACAACTTTATGAGCTTAAAATGGTTTTATATAATAACATTGTGTTTATATTCTATTGGTTTCTATATTTATTTCGAATTAATTTTTAATTAATAAATTTATATTATATTATTGAAAACTATATATTTCATAAGTTAGTTAATATTATTCATAAATGATAACAAAATTGGCAATGTTGTATCATATTATATTAAAAAATAATATTTTAATATTACATTGATATTTAGTGAAACTCATTCATGCATATGATGCAAGATATCGAGGAAGTTCTCTCATATTTGTAAGATAATATATCGAACAATGTATCTCTTTCATGTAACACATGATTACTTAGTGTTTGGTGAGATTGCAAATTTAAAATATATAAAATCTATTTTAAATAGTATATATGTTTTATTATATCTGGATATTATATCCCCTTATGCACTTGGTGTCTCATGTGATACACTATATCCAATACAATACTATATAATTTTGGGGTCTCACATTCTCCACCCATTAATTAAGTTGATTCATTTCAATTTAAACTTGATCTTAATAATCTGGGTATTGAAAAAAAAACTATTATTAAAAGACCCACATCTTAAAAGGTTTACTATGACATCATAATAATAAGTGAGAAAAGAATGTAAAAAGGTAACATAAATAGGTTTCCTAATAATAGAACATATGTGGGAATTGGAAAAACTATTACAGAATAAAAAATATAACACCTATGTTTTGGTGGATAGTGATTGAGAACAAGTTCAGTTGAAAGTTATGGACCACAAAACAAGAATATAAAGGGATAAATAATCTCCATTAATATTGTCATAAATAGTTCTAATAGGATATTATTTTTTAAATCCATTTTTCTATAGTTATGGTATTCTTTCACACTTTAATAATATATGTAAATATATGTTTCTATATATGTAATATTTTCCTTTTCTTATGCCTTGATCTATCTAGACATTATCTTATAGCACATGATACTTCATATGGTGAAGTAATAAATTTACCTCTAAAATATAATCTAATGATCAACTTAAAACATTTTTTAAATGTTTAAATTTTGAAAAATATTATTATAAATCAAATTTGAAATAAGTTATTTGAATTTCTAGGATGAACATATCATTATCCATTCATCAATGTGAATTATCTCAAAATTTTCACATTCCAATCATGTGAATAAATTCATCATGTATCCTATTAAAATATAGTAATAAATTGAGTCACCATAAAAACATATTAGAATCTGAATTATTACTTATGCCTTGTGTGAGGCACATGTTATTGGATATATTAGATAAGTCAAAAAGTGTTGTAAGATCCTTCAATGATATCATAGACCACTTATCGATATGTCATTAATCAGTTCCAAGGTTGTCAATAGTTACCCAAATCAATCATTTCATCATCATTATCTCAAAATAAAGTACATTCAAGGGGTTGTTATTCGCTCTATATTTTGTTCCCCAATTTTCTTAACATTTTACTAAATAACATTTATTGGTACCATTCGAAATATGATTTCAAGTCCATAAAAAAAATTAATATTATAAAATACTCATATATTACATAATTATTATAGACATAAATTTTTGATGAAATAATAAAATAAAACAATTCATGAATATACATATTAATCATTCATAATCATCTGTAGTTTGGAAATAACTTGATCATTATTCAATAACATCATATGAGTTATATTAATTTGGTTCATGGGACATTTATTTTTATAGTGTCCCATATATATGATGTTGATGCATTTTACACTAGAAACCTTTTTATTACCCTTTAAATCATTATTTTTGTGTCCTTTTTCTCCACACATTAAACAAACCCCCATTCCCTTAAATAATTTAACTTAGTTATTCTTTCCACTTTTTTCACATGTAGGAAAAAAATTCATTCCTTTCTTCCATTTCTCCAACTTGTTATTGGACATCCTCTTCTTCTCTTTCTTACCAAA
The DNA here is from genome assembly GCA_963277665.1 of Viscum album. Taxonomy (NCBI): domain Eukaryota; kingdom Viridiplantae; phylum Streptophyta; class Magnoliopsida; order Santalales; family Viscaceae; genus Viscum; species Viscum album. The sequence goes on along the minus strand of OY728132.1, from coordinate 681,852,515 downwards.
AATTCCATTGTACTTTTACAATTCATTACATATCTTGTTAACTTGTGATACTATTTACTCATATGATGAGAATACTTGGGAGATTATTTCCCTTCAAAACGATGGATTAATACCATTAATGAGATGATCATTATTACACTTTGTATCATGTGCATTGGTCGGGTTCTCATTCATTTTTCTAGGTTCCATTTATAAAAAATTCTATATACTATAATAGATCATAAAATTATGAACTTTATATAACTTTTACCATGGTAGAAAAAATAATATAAATTTATGTATCATAAATCCTAGAACTATAAACCTTAGTTACATTTGAAAAATACCTACTTTTAATTCCATTGTAATGGTATATAAATAAAATGTGAACAATATTAAGCATTTGACCTTGGTGTATCAAAATAGGTGAACAATGAGTCCCATTATCATGGACCATGTTAGCCCAAGTCATGCTCGAAACATCTTCTTGGAGTTATTACTCAATGGTACATCAGTTCCAGAACCACGTCAACTTGTAGTATCTAGACATTTATGTATTAGTAGGAATAACCACATAATATCAACATTACCAAAAATCTAACATGTTATCCTATTATTATACTCAATTTATATCTTAGGGCTATATTCCCTAATCAATTTTTTCCAAATCTATTTTCCATTGTTTTTGTTAAACGTCATTTGATACCAACTATAACACCTCGACCCCAAAATCATAAAGCTGGTGAATTATTTTATTAAATTGGAAATATTATGGGGAATAAAATTTTAAAGGACAATTAGGTTTATCAGTCATGGAAATGAATATTACATATATGAATCCCATAATTCATTTATAAATAGAAAATAAAAAAATGATACAAAATAAAATGAAATAAACTGTGTCCTTTAATGCATATTCAAAGATTTCTTCTTCATAACATATGGAAATGAGACATAATAATGGTGAGATCAAATGATCAATTAGGGTAATTAATGATGAAAAATAACTAATAAATGAGAATAAATTAACATGGAAAGATAAATAACTAATAACACAAGCCATTGAAAAAACTAGATAAGGGAAAATAAATATGGAAAGGTAGGAAATTGGATCACATTCAATTTAATCAATGAACTGAAATATATTATATCCATAGATATATCGATAGAATATATCATGGTTAAATAATAACAGAAAATAAATGAGGAAATTGATTAATTTTTTTAAGTCATTTTTGAGTCACAGGAAATTATTTTACAATAATTACCATTTATATGATGGTTTGAAACTACGAATGGAAACACATTTAATTTGGAAAACTAATTTGTCTCATGAGAACCTGTCCATGCATCAAGGAGCTATATAATTTCATGGCTACACCCTTCATTACCAGTCAAATACATTACTCATATTGAATAACGAAAATTTATAATATTCCTTATCATATAATCATATTGAATGATAAATACAGATTTACCAATAATTCATTGATAAATAAAAAACCTACTAATGTAAAATTCATATGATAAATTGAATACAGTTTATATAATATTAATATCTATTATATGAGAAGATGGATATTAAAATAAAATTTACATTCAATAATGATTTAAAAAGTATTTATTTTAAAAGAAAGTTAAAAATAAAAAAATGAGGCTATATTACAAACATAATCATTAAGAAAATTCTTGAGAAGAATAATCGTTAAACATTTAAAAGTACCCCATACCACATTGAAACAATCAAATCGTAATCCCAAAAAATTTATGACATTTAATTTAACATAGAATATCAATATAATAATGGGGTTCTTGACATGACATATAAAATAGAGTATATACACCTAATAGAAGTAAATTGGCACATAAAAACAATAAAGCCTTAATGAAATATAAATTCATTTGAAATTCCCTTACCTTAAACATCCTTTTGCATTGTGGTCTTTATCATCATGTATAGTGATTTCAAAATTTTATCTAGATTATACCATAGCTACACTATTGTTTATAATATAATATATCATATTCTTATAATATCTTATTTCTGGTTCGTTACCAATCATTTATTATTTTGACTATTTTGGTTTTTAATTGTCTAGTTTTCTAAAGTATGTTTTGAATTGTTGTTTTTTATTCTTATTAATTAGATAATGGTTTCTTAGTATCTAGAATATAAACCATTACTTAATTATCTTATATATTCAGTATATATGTATTTATAATAATCTATATTGTCTTGAGAAAAGAAATGAAGTGCACTATATATATATATGGTAGGCCATACATATGCATGAGCAGTACTTTCATATCTTCATCATATTCAAAGAATGAAATGTAAATGAAATGTATAAATATAATAATACCATAATAATATATATGTTATATATGTGAAAAATATTTATTAATACCATATTTTATACATTCCATATACGATATGAATGAGTTACATCGCTTTGAGTGGGGGTATTTGAGGCTTCCTTAAACGAAACTATCATATTTACCCAAGAAGGGTGGCATAAAGTTATTTTATTAATGAAAATTAGATAGTAATAAATATATTTTAAATATTTTATATTTCATATATAAAAATATTTTCTATCAAAATTTCAACTGTGAGAGGTGGTAAAATAAAATTGAATAATCATCGTTTCATGAGGCAGTAGTTCATTGTATATAGAAATTGTATATTTGTTACCCATTAAATGGAAGTGTGTGAATGTTTTGGCACAAATAGTAACATAAAATTCAACCAATTATATTTATTATTATTTTATGTTATTTAACAATTTAATAATATGTTTTTTGGGTTTAGTGAATATAAATAAAACTATTAAACTAAAGAGAAGATGCTACATCTTCATCGAGTAACTTTTTTTGGTTTATAGCAAAAGGATTCCTTGGAAATACTTCTACCCAAATGGATGAATCAAGGAATATGAGAGGTATTTTGGGAGGCTATTTGGATAGGTAATGGCCAATCATAATAGGGTTTATAGGTGTGAATAAGTGGGACAGGGGGTGTCCATGTATAGGGATGGAAAAGGAATCATATGGAATATTGGATAACAAGTTAGTTTTACCCATGTTCTTACCTAAAAAATCATAAATACCCACAAAAAACTCAATAATTGAAGATTTATGTTCTAGACAAGCCTATAAAATTGGGTTTTGTAAACGATTCGTGGTTATTTGGGGCCTTAAATTTAGGATTTAGTCTCTAATTATGCTTAATTTCACATTAATGATTTTGAATAATTATTACCAATTTTAGAAATCATTTTGGTAAAAAATTATCATAAAAAATGGAGTCTAAATTTTATATTCATATAATGGTTTATTTTGGTTTTTTAAAATAAAAATAACAGAACCTAGAAAATTATGATTAATTCTTATCTTAGAGACTAACTAATTTACTAGTTTTTCATGAAATTTGTTCAAAAGATTAATAATTTTTTATATTCAATGACAAAATTAAATTGATTATAATAAAATAAATTGTCTTAATATATTTATAATTCATATAATATGTATTAATAACTATATTAATATATAATTTTACATTAATAATTTTTAAATGAAATTTAAGATTTTAAGTTAAATGCAATATTTGTCACTATTCATAAAAAACCAATGTTTCCCAAAAAATTAACTATAATTCACCATAAGCTAATTTTGGAATCATGAATTAAAAAATTAATTATATTTTATCAAATTATATTTTAAAATGTGTCAAAATCTATATATAAAATAGTTGCACCATTAAAAAGGTGGTAAAACAAATTTTAATAAAAATATATTATTTTATGTGTATTGATGGGTTTGTTGTGATATTATTCTTATCAAATACATGGGATTAACATATATTTTTTGAATATTTAAAATATTTATTTCACTATAACCATTCACTAATTATTAATACTTTAATTTATTAATAGAAAACATCATCGTGAGCCTAAAAATGGTTTTATATAAAAACAGTTGGTTTTATTAAATGGGTTCCTATATTCATATATAATTAATGTTTAAAATTTAAATTATTCATATATTATTTTACAATATATATTCAATAAGTCAATTAACCTTATTCATGACCTCTAACATTATATATAGGTTATATCATATTAAATCAAATATTTTTTTTAATATTACAATGTAATTTTCTAAAATTCAGTCTTGTGTGTGATGAAAGCTATCGTGGAATGTCTATCATGCATGTAACACAAGAAATAAACATGTAGTATATCTTTTCTGAAATTAAATATAACTTATTTTATAGTGAATTTCCAAATTTAAAATATATTAGATATTTTTAAAACAGTAAATATTATTTTGATTATCAAGGTATTATATCACCATACATTCTTGATGTCACATGTGATAAATGATTCCAAAATCAATAATGTATAATTTCTGGGTGTTACATAGAAGTCCTTCAGTAGGTAATGGTGAACTCGAATAGGTGTTGGTGATCATCCGATGAAAATCATTCAGTGGTGGTTTAATTCTTCATCATTCCTCATCTTGTCAATAAATAATTTTAAAATATGAATTTTTATGGAAAATAATATCCCTATTATGATATATAATCTAATAGTTACATTCCTCATTGTCATAGGAATTTTTTACTAATAATCATAACTTGTTTTTGTTTTCTATTCCCTACTTTTATATATGTGTACGATTAAGAGAAACTATCATGAGTAGACAACACATTTCCATGAACCAAGTCATCTTACACCATGGTTCATATGAAATAAATTTGTTTCATTCACAATTAACTATAATACATTACCCTATAGGTTATTTATCAGACAAATAACTGTACACATAGGCAAATACAATTTCTTTTAGATTTATTTTTCATCAATCAAACACACCATAAGAACTTCTTATGGGTTACACATCCTAACACTACTACATGAAAGGAATGATTAACTCTTGAGTCATTATATAGAATTATCCAAAAAAATTAGTGTAATTTAATGAAAATTAATGTAACATTAGGTATTTCAAATTCTCACTTTTATAGAGGTGTTACATTCTATACCCGTCTGAATCACAACATCCTCACAGTGTAAATTACACCACAAACTCCTGTAGTAACACTAAACATATTCTTGGGTATTTTCCCTGATACATTTTTTAAATCACCTCCCAATAAAATGATCCATGTCAATTATTAATGATTTTGGGTGTTTTTATTCCAATCGTAGTAAAATTGGCAATGTCGTGGCCTCAGAAATAGAGAGAATTAATTTAAATGAATGTTTAGTCATTAAAATGAGTAAAATATTTCAAAATGAAATTTAATTCCTTGATACGATCATTGGATTCCTTATGAAATTTTCTCATTGGGAGTATTGGGAAGAGAACCGATATTCAATTTAATTCTCCATGTGTAGTAATTTTGGGATGGGAAACTAAATTCAATGTGTCTAATAAAAAATTTTATTGCCACGAGGAGTTACAAGAACCCCACATGATGTCCAATGGATAAGGAATGAAAGGATGATAGCACATATACAATTTTAATTAATTTATAAAAAACTAGATTTTGATTAATAAATCATGGTTCTACGTAACAGTATTATGAGAGATCGAATTCCATGGGAATTCCAAGATGAGAATCTAAAAATTCCATATAATACTTAATAACACCAAATGCATGTATGCTGAGTTGGATTTCATATGATACTTCATGTTAATATGTAATTATTTTAGTACCACATAGATTCCATGTGATTATTTAAAAAGGTTTGTTCATCATAATATAGTTAGATACACCGTGATACTGGAAAAAAATAGGTATACTCAATTGGGGTAATGGACTTATGTGTGAAAAAATACAATTTTAGCCAACTTGTCACTATAAAAAAAGGTTTTGGAAATTTTTTTCTTGTTTTAATTAGTAATAAATTTTACTAATATTAAAAGATTGTATATGTATCTATTTTTACAATATCTACAAGAATATAATATTAGACAATATATTTTAGAGACACCATTTGTGGTATCCTAATGTGTATTAATCACACCATGCTCGGGCCACCATTAATCTTACATACCGAAGAGGTCAATATTAATATTTATGGGCATATGATTTAGTTCAAGGGCCTGGGTAGATTAATTTCGTTGAACATATTATGTTCGGTTTCAATGATCATACAGAGAAAGAAATTGGACCATTTTTTGATAGGTTACATTCCTTAGAATTATTTTAAGCATATATACGGCTTTTGTATTATCCTCTACTGGGGGATCTAGTTGGTATATATGAAAAATTAATTTATTTTTTCATACATGTTTTATATATTTTTTAGAGTAATAATTTGATGTTATTTCTATCTTGATATTTACTATTCATTTTATTTCTATTGTTATTATACATTGATTTGATGGTATACTTTCTTGACATTATTTAAGAGGCCCTCATTTGTAATCATCAGCCAATGCATTATGGGGAGGCACCCCTAGGTCATGTTGGAAACTATATTATTTTAAAAATTCATTATATTCTACATTTTGGTTTTATATACGTCCCATGGAATATGGAAACATGATTCATTTCTTCAGGATTTTGGGTTTTGAAAAATTTAATATAATCTAATACTTAACCTGAAGTACAATGGTGCTATTGGTGCTTTAGGTTAGGGGTCAAAAAATACAATTATTCATCTTTTTTAAATTTTTTATGGATGACATGAGACCTGAATGTTGTCATATATTGGTTATGAGCTCATTTCATGTTGTCAGTATCCACCTTTACGGATAATATACTTGTTTCCCGGGAAATGAATATTTATTTATGGATTTCTTCATTCAAATGTGTCTAATTTTCAACTTTAGATGTGAAAATTTGTGTGATTATATTTCTTTATGTTATCATTAATCATTCTTGTTATGAAAGAGAGTGTGTGCATTCATGATTTATGATATTCATATAATATTTATATATACTCTATTTTTTTCTTGTGATTTATAGTTCCTTATGACTCACACAATTTTATATTTTATTTAATAAATTGCATTTAATTTAACATGAAATTTATGTCTTCAAATGGAATAAAATAAATTATTGGGATTGTTATTTACAATTTATATAACCAATGATATGGTTTTTAAATATATTTTTTATGTGAAATATATTTAACCAACTACTCAGCAAAACTATGGTTGAGAGACAAGTATAAATGAAATGATGTGATGGTTTTTGTAAAATAATGTCTTAATAATATATTTATAAGTTGTTTCCACTTATAGAATGTAATTTTCATTCTATTTAACATACCCATAGTGTGATTTATATTTATATTGTTAACTGTTAAAACTTAAAATAAATATGAGTAATGAATTATTATTAAAATTGAATCCATTTAGTTTTAATTATAGATAATATTAATAGTTTCTAATATTCATATCTTTGAATATTTAGGGAACCTATTGGTGAATATATGTTATATTTATGATATGAAATTTTATACACATAATTTGGGCCCAGAGGTAGATCCAATGGGGGTGAAGCCCTTAGATGTGGGTTTTGATACCTTAATAGGGTTCTATTAGATAGTCAGATGTGGCCCATTATGCATTAAATTAGGTTTTTTCTATTGTAGTTGTTATGTGCTTCCTCATATCATGAATTATATTGACACTTTTTGGTTATCACCATGTGGTTTCATAGTATCCTAGATTGGATGTCTTCTCTAGTAGTTCCTTTGATAATGATTGCAAATCAATGTGTGTTTTAGACCTAGATAATGTGGGTTACATTGGTACATTAGATACTCATTGTCTTGGAACACATGCATGAGTTTCTCCCATGATACGTGGATTGTATGAGGAGTGAGGAGATTATTCGGTATGTATAATTGATGAATGGGAGGATAAATAAATTGTTTGGTAAGTCTTTACTATACCATTGTTTCATTCTAATGGGAAGAACATTGAGTGTTTGTGATTTTTTCATAACTATTATTATAAAGATTCATGATTATTATGATATCTAGAGATTTTGTTTGATAATTTTTCCACATTTTAATAAATGCAGGCCCGTATAATTAGTCTAAGGAGATGACAATGTGAGTTTTTCCTATTAAATTTGGAATACCGTATGGGATAATAAGTGGTCATGTGGTCAGATTTTACACTATAGTGATATTAAGCTTATTTGATGAGATCATAATTGATGACTAATGTTTGATGGGGATAGATAACAAGAAACAATAGAAATATTATGGAGTAGTCCCACTATCCAAATAGTGGTAATGAATAACACATAGGATAATTTTTCATGTCTGGTAAAAGGTTATAGTGGAGCATGAAACCCCCTGATTTAATGATTTTGATATCTTTGGTGCATGATTTTGATGTGAAATGTGGTCTAGGTTATGTGATTTGGTATGTCTAGAGTAAGAACATGATACTACTTATATGTTTGGTGTTATAGCTAATTGCAATGTGTGGGGAAATGTTTGGACTTGTCTAGTTGGAATGGAACATCTTCATTTGACTAGGAATTATTTTAGGTCATGTAGGATCTCAGGTGATAGAGTGGTGATATGATAGTAAAGTTATGTATTTCAATAATACATGGTAAGGTATTATAAAATAAATAGAGATTCCACATTAATAATCACTCTCAAAGAGAGGAGATATGATGTATGTTATAATAATTTGGAATGGTGGAATTATGATTTTTATGTGATTGGATGATTTTTCCTCAATTGTGATTAAAACACCATGGATAATGTTATCAATGGAAATTGAATCAATCTGTGTATGAACCAGGATGAATATGGAATATATTACAGGAATGGTAGAGTTGTTGTGATGTTTTTTGTTGAGCTGAAAGAATAAGATGAAGATATATTAGGACATTTTAAGCTATAGGAGAGGTATGTGAATTCATATGGGGGGATTCCTATATTAATGGTTGTAGGGGGATTTCTTCTTTATGAATAATCCATTAAAAATATTTTTTAATATCATTTTTGCTTGTTAGGAATGTGAGGATGTTGTTGTTTATTTTATTCTCAAGGGAGAGTAATATGACCTTGTCCAGAATTTTTGTTGTGAAATTATTAGTCTGTAGGGCATGAATGCTATCTCCTTACTTATGTGATATACCAACAGACCTTTGGGTTGCAGTTATAAAAGCTTCACAATATATGTGCCTTGTGTTGGAAGGGTCTTAAGAATGGGGAGATAATCCTAATGTAGTTGTGGTGGTCTATGTAGTCCTATGAAAATAAAATTATATGTGTTCCTAGATTGAATTTGGAATGAAAAAAATAAAATTCATTATGGTGTGGGGTTGATACCAATCATTAAATTGGAAATAATGATGGTTTTAATGTCTTCATAGGGTTCTTAGATATTATTTCTAACAGTGTGTGTGATATGATATAATGAATTTTTTTTACCATTATTTATCCACCAACACGCCCTCAATATGAATCAGGTGCAGACTCCATTGCGAATGGTCATGTGACCGTATTATTCCCCCAATCCTATTAACATCATGACTAAAAATTTAGTGTCTCACTAATGGATGATGCTATTGTTTTATAGGAAAAGTCAGTAGGAGGTGGTTATAATTTCATTATATATGTAATTGGCTATGTAGGTCCCTAACCCATTGTGAGTTCATCACATTCTATATGATAGACTATTTTAGGATTTGACTTATTATTTTATAAAAAAAGTTATCATTTTTGAATGGTTTTGAAAGAATAAATATCATCCTATTTTATTTATAAAATTTTACAATTCTAATGTGTAATTGGGTTTCTCTGATGTTTTTAAAAATGGTAGGTGTAGTTCATTAGGGGCCCCATCGAGGGGAGTCAGTGTAATGATAGGTTTGTTTTTTGTTGGAAAATACCATGATTTAGGTGTGGATTAATAAATGAACAATCATAACAATTTACTATATTGGGAATCACTATTATCTAGGTGATCATTTGGGTAAACCTCATAGGATAATCTATATAAATAGTCTTGGGTATGGTCCATTCAAATGTTTTGGGTTGATGATTGGAATTTTCATGTGTTCTATCATCATGAGGACATTTAATTAGTGGTTTTTATTTAGAGGTGTTTTTATATATTGAAATGGTATGAGTCAATCTCGAACTGAATGGGTGACCAACTTAGTTAGAGATGGTCTGTTGGAAGACCACTAAGGTTTCTGAGTATGAAAAATATTTTTTGGGGGGATATTATAAAAGCCATTGACTATACGGGATCCCGAATATGGTGTAAAAAACATATTTCTGGATTAGTGAATGGGTGAGGTATTAATTTGGTAATAGAATTCATATATATAGGGTTGTATCCCATCAATATATCTATTTAGACATGGAATGAAGTTCCTTATAGGGATAGAAAGGTATCAGGAGCTCACGGGAAGCTTGGGAGGTAAACATGGAATGCATCCATATAGATGAAGTTCCACCAACATCTAGATAGATACCACTGACTAGATGGGGACCCTTTTATAAAGATATAGGATCTATATTTTCCAATTAAAGGTCCACTATTTAGTAAATGGGATCATAGATCCTGTTTTAGTTAGGGGTAAATGGAAATGTTACTCAATTATCCCATTTCTTATAAACATAGAAATGTACAATTTTAGGAACATTTTAAGTAGTGTGGGTGCCAGCATCCCATCTACCGTGGATATAATTGATCTCTATTAATTATTCCCCATTTTTTTCTATAACACCTTTTGATATTAATATATACTTCCCTTTAAATAAAAGTTTTTCAAGAGCATGTAATACACACATCAATGGGCCCAAATGAATCGTAATATAGAATACCATAATAACCAACCCATTAAATTATTGGTTATAAATGGTACTAAATATGATATAAATAATTTATTTCTAAAATAAATTCCCTGATGATCTTTTTATAAGAAAATGAAAAAATCATTCGAATGTAAAATAGTGGCTTTTTTTGAAACATCGACTTCATATGCACAACATATTTTTATCTTAATATATTATAATATTTACTATTAGTAAATGATATTAATTAAATTTACATGTTATTTATATTAAATAAAATATTTTAACATTCATCTTATGTTTTTAAGTATGATAGAGTCAAAAATATTTTTTATGCTTAAAATTTATTTTATCTAAAAAGTGGGTTTGGTAGTTTAAATCGCACATATCATAGAATTAATTTTATATAATTAGAGGTTATGAATTTGAAAAAATAGATAACATATTTCAAATCAAGGGATGCAAAATTTTTAAATTCATTCCTTTTATTTTGGCATTGTGAATAATAATTGTAGTACAATATGTCTCCTTAGTAAAGGATAAATCATGTTAATATAGGTGGAAACTAATTTTTAATGCCACTATTTTTCTTATAAATTACTACGGGAGGAAGTTAATATTACCCTCATTTTTTCTAATTTTAAATTTATGTTTTCAAGGAACAATTTTCCATAATGATGAACAATATAATTTTAAAATAAAAAAAATTAAAAAAATGTCACTCTCTTACTTTTCATTATCTATTATGTGATGACAAATAGATAAAAAAGTGGCGAATAATTTTATATTTTCATTTTTATATTAACAACTGATTTTAATGATGAATTTTTATTTATAATATATAGGTGTTATATAATAAACATAATTTCATACAGAACCCTAAAATTTTTTTTATTCATTAAATATATAATAAAATATATTTTAAAAAATATAAAAAGTAAAACTAATTAGTTGATTTCATCTTGTCCATTAATTTTTTAGACAAATATAACATTTATGGTTCTGTTTTATATTTATATACAATTTTTAACATTGTCCTGATGTATTTTATATTTATATATAATTTATATCATTTTCCTGATGTATAACACATCTAATTAAATCAATAGTTTAAAAAATGATAATAATGGAATTTTATGAAAATAATAATTTAATAAATGATTTAAAAATAACTAAAATACTAAAATAGGAAAATGTGAATAAAATATGGTCTAAAATTTCATCATTTTTTCATTTATGAGTCAATTTTGAACTTATAAGTAATATTATAATACCTCTATAGAGAAGAAGATATCACCATAGTAATGGTAAAAATTGGTTATCCAAGGGGTTAAACAAAAAGATAATGTTTACAATACCATACAAACATGAAAAAATATTATTATTTGATGAAATTTCAACTATATAAAAACGTATCTTCGATCCAATTCTATTTTCAACCATTTCTCAGTAGAATTAGTTTGTTATATTTTAATATTTTTAAAATTGCATTGGTGTCCAATTCAACTCTTATAAAAGGATATCCCTTTAATAATTTTCAACACTTTTAGAAACCAATATCAACCAATACATCCCAATTTAACTTATAAAAATACTTATCCATTATATATCAGTGTACGTATCCGTAAAATGTCCACCATAGTTTCAAAAATAATTGATCTAAAGGAGGTGAAACACAAAATAGGTAGTTGTCTTACCTGACATCATTTAATTTATTTATTATTTTACATCTTTTAAATAAATTATATTTGAAATGATATAATAAATTTATTATCCCAAAAATACAAAAAATTTATTATGATTATGAAAAAAATAATCAACCCTCTTTTCTATCAAATGAAATGTGAATGTATCTATATATGGATTACTACTTCCACATATCAGTAAAATTAATTTTTCATCACCATATTTTCTGAATGAATATTATTATGGGTCTAATATTTATATATGATTTTTATGACTTAATTATACACCTTTAATTATGTTATCATATCTACCTTTTAACCTTTCAATATATTTGATGACGATAACATCTCTTGTGTATTCATGTGAACTACCTATTCCCCGAATCGATGTGATATGTTTATTATTAATTTTTTATATAGATGGTAAAAAGTACATATTTATGTAATATATATTATTTATATGCTATATTAATCATTTTATAATGGATAAGTATTATTTACCACTCTTTTATTCCATCCATCAAAAAGTGAAAACAATGTTCACGCATATATATGACCAACCTTCAACACGAACGATGTAATTCATTTAATAATATCAATTTCCTATGGATTACTATATATAAAAAATTAATACATATTGTATTTATATTATTGGTAAAAAATATAGAGATTATGTATCCATAATTAGTGATAATGTATTGTAACTCCCATACCAAAACATACATAAAATATGAAACATTTATTACCCAAAAATTGATTTTAATGAATAATTGGTAATAAATGACGGTAAAATAATATTATTTTAAAATATATGGTAAGATATATGGATTATGTTTATATAATATATGTATAATAAATAAATATTTATTATATATAAGGCTCAGACATATACAATGGAAGTTGAATGTGAGGTAAGGGTTTATTTTAGAGTGTCATCATTATTTGTGATTGTTTATGTTTAAGTCACTATAGGGAGAATCATTATGGATTTCTATATTAAACCAAATATAGTTTAGATTCCTAATTTTATTTATTTAAATTACATATTTTTCATTCAATTTCAACTCTTTATGTTCTCAAGGCAATGACATAATGTTTTAAATTAAAATCCACCATGTTTTTCTACTCGACCATGATTTTTTCATTCCCATGTCCCTATTTTTAATAATGTGTCTAAAATTATTTTTTATAATAAAATGATTTAATAATGAAATTTTTACCCATTTATAACTTTTTTATATTATTTTTTAATTGAATATTTTTTATCATTTCCCAAAAGAGGTACCTTTTGACCTTTTTACAAAAGAGAGGGAATGAATGTTTTTTTTAATTTTTCTAGCCTAAATAAAAACTACCTCCTTCATGACAACTCATTTATTTGTATCATACATTAAAATTTTACAAATTTATTTTAAATGAAATTTTTATATTAATATTTATTAAAATATTATATTTTAAAAAAAAAATCAATGTTAAATTGTTATCTACATAAGAAATATTAAATTAATATTTTGAAGGTATTTTAAACTCTAGAAACATTATTTTTTGGATCTTATGATTCAATGAGGTAATATTCCTACAATAAAATCCTATATATTTATTTATATGGTTTATTATTACCTTGACTCAGGGATGGAAAATATTTTTTTATGTTATTCATTTCACTATAGACTATTATTTATTTATATTGAATGTTGATTATGTTATTTTTCATATTAATATGATGTGTTCATTATAAATATTTTTTAATTGGTGGGGCCTACAATCATATTGACCCTTAATGAATCGACAAGACTCATGATATGAAATGGATTTTTTATTTAGTCTAGTCTTTATCTTTTTACGTATTTTTCTTCTGATGACACCATGATAGTTTTTAGATGTCTTGGAGAATATACTAAACAATAAGATTAGTTGTATGGAATTATTCATTCCATCGATCAGTAATTTTTTATTAATTTCTATGAGTTTATTTTAATTATTTTTCATATTCTTTGATAATTTCAAAAATATTTTGACTTTTTTATGTGTCATTATTTGATCATCATTTATTACTTCCAATTTATTAATTATTTATCTAGGATCCATTGTATAAATTATTTACTGAGTATGTAATACCACTTCTTTATTTTGTATCCTTTTGTAAGATATTCATAAATGTGTTATGATTCATATTCATGTATATTTTAAAGGGAATAATTTTTTCCCCAAATATGATACTATGGTTTATTTTATTTTTTCAAACATACTAGGGGATTTTTTTATCTAGTTTAATAAATTTACCAGCATATTAAGTGCATTGGGATGTGATTTATTATATTTAGTATAAATTTAATAAATTTATCAATAGAAATGTGCTACTAGGGTTGTGTTCTATATAGATGGAATCATAGAATGTTTAGTATATACCATAGAAACCAGATTTAGGTAAAAATAGATTTGGGAACATAACCCTAGGGGGACCTAGAGAATATTACTAATTAAATTAGGCTTGTGATTTTGATATTAGTTATACATATTTTATTTTATGTTATGTGGTTCAATAGTTTTTAAATCATTCATTATGATTTTAATTATTATTATCTACTCTAGTGTAGAAAATTATTTATAAATTTATCTAAGAGGATGAAATTGAATCCTTATCAAAGCACATATTCCATTTAGGTACTTCCCTCTCATGTATGACAATGAAACAATTCAGATGCGAAATGACTTAATTATAATAAAATATTTTTGATATAAAATAGTGGTAAATATATTGTGGATGAATAATGCATTACAATTGATATTTTTTACCCAATAAATATTATAATTTTTATGATGGGTAATTCCTCGATAGAAAAATATTTTTTCCAGAAAATATAAATGATCACATTGGAAAATATTTTTCACCCATCACAACTAATTTAAAATAATATTAAATGAAATATAAATAAAAAATAGAAGAAATTACAGTTAATAAAAGTGTAGGCATATGAATTAGTAATAGTATTAAACATAATAACATCATCTAAATCTTATAATAATAATTTTTTCAAAATAATACATCATTCACCATAATGTGAGAGGGTCGTCTAGAGGAGATGATGGATGGAAATCCATCACAATATCACCCACTAATCGCTACATGAAGTCCATCATATGATCACATTGCTTTTCCTTCCATCGACAATACTTCTCCTCTTTCTACTACTACTATCAAGTAATTTACTTCTACTTTTTTCATTTTACTAGTAATTTTTACATTTTACCATTAATTTTTACTTTTGAAACTACTTTTAATAAGTACAACATTTTTATCCATTATTTCATGTTTTTAGGATTTAACACTATTTTTTATCATTTACTATTATTATTTAACATTTACCTCTACTTTTTACTCTTTTTCACTAATTTATATTGTATGCCTCTAATTTTTACTACATTATTTTATTTTTATTACATGTTATTTTTATTGATTAAAATATATTTTTAAGAATGATTTCTAATTTTTAAAAATTACTACCATAAATACTTGTTACTAAAAATATAATATATATATTTTTGATAATAATCAATAAGTTTTATTAATTACAGCTATATCATACAGATTATCACTAATTTTTAATGATCATTTCTAATTTTTACAGATTACATATTATTATATGTATTTATAAAAAAAATTAAATAATTAATAGTCTCCATTATTTACTGAAAACATTTTTTTTACAAAAAATTTCTAATTACAATGAATTATTAATATTTTATATAAAATTTTGTTAATTACTACTTTGTTATGTTAATAATTAAAATGTTTTGATAATTAGTAGTAATTATTTATCAAATATGATTAATTACTAGAAATTATATTTTTTAATTATTCTAATTATAAATATATACATCTAACTCTATCAAATATTTGTTTTTTGTTAATATTTTTTTACTAATAATAATTATTTTTTCCAGATTCTCACTAATTACCAATATTATTTACTAATTCCCACTATTTGTTTTACTATGTGCCTCTATTTTTTACTAATTACATCTAATTTATACTCATTGCCACTATTTATTGAAAAAGTTTACAAATTACTAATAATATTTACTATGTGCTTCTATTTTTTAATATTTTCCCATACTTTTTAATAATTCCCTTTAGTTTATTATAATTAATTCTAATTATTTGTAATTACTGCTAATTTTTAGTGATTAATTATAATTAATGATAATTCGTACTATTTTTTAAAATAATTAATATTTACCAATAATTACGACGAACTACTACTAATTACTACAACATAATAATTACATATTATTGATACTAATTTGTTGAAAATTATTATTAATTATTACTAAGATCAGTTAATTATAACTAAGTTCTATTAATTAGTACTAATTATTTTTTAATTATAATTAATTACAACTATTTAGTAGTAGATACTAGAAATTGAATCTATTTGCATCTAATTCCTAATAATTTCTTTTAATTACTTCTAAATAAAAGTAATTCTGGCTAAATTGAACTAATTAGTAAAAATAAAAATCACTAATTTTAAATATATAATAAAAAATGATAATTTAAAATTAAAAATATTAAAAAAATACCTCAAAATTGATGAATTAGGAAATTTTAGATATTAATTATAATTTTAAATGATTACATCCCCATGAAATTTAAAAATGTGAAAGGAAATAAAATGTATTAAAGAGAATATAGGAGGAAATGAGATAATATGATAGGAAATTTGGAGAGAAAAATTAGAGGTCATGAAATATATATATTATATATTAGTAGAGACGAAATTTTGTTATGACGATAATCCCTTATTAAATAGTATTACTTGCGACATAGCCCTCAAGAATTGTGCCCACCATAAATGAAGGTGGTGGTGAAAAAAATTATTAATATATAATAGGCTCTATAACAAAAATAATTCTACCGATATATTATTTATGACAGGTAGTAAATTCTCATCAAACTTAAAAATTCTGTTAAAAAGTGTCTACAGTGGGGAGCATATTAAAAAAATTAATGATTTCTACTATATAAAGAACATGTGCACCAAATTCAATTCAATGGTAAACATTTAACTTAGAAAATAAGAGTAGAAAAAAAAATTTATATGAAATCCATAATGTTCCAAATTAGACTTATTGTAGAACTAAAATGATAGAACTCTAGCCCATCATAATTAACAAATTTTTCTATTATGTTGGAGTTGGTTTTGTAGCTCCAAGTAATGAAATTATATCTATAATAGGGTAGATGACTTGGGTTATAATCAATAACATTTTTCATATGGAGTACCCTACAAATCTATAATAGGGTGTAATAATGGTAATCAACTACAAATGTCTTCTAACTCCATAATTCAGTGCGTCTAAAAACACATTTGTAATTGAAAAATGGATACGTTTATTATAGAAGATATTTCTCACTTTGGGATAAAATGAAAGTGATTTTTTCTTCATGGATGTCTATTTTCTCTCATGGGATGTGGATTAATAGTTTTAATGTATTTCAAAAATGATGTATGAGGAGGAAATAGTGAGCCAAGAGTGGATGTAAATTATGGATATTTTCATTGAATATGATTTTCATATCAATCATAGGTAAGAGGTTGAGATACTATTCTAGAGTCTATGAAAAAATGTAGAGGATAATTTTTTTAGGTATGAATTTGAAATTTTAATGATATAAAGGAATTCTACAGACTATGTATGTATTCTAGAGAGTAATATTGATTCATTCATTGATTTTTCAAGGAAAATATTTTGAAAGGAAAAATACTCCCCAAAATTATCATCATATTAGGATATAGTACCACGTTTTATCAATAAAAAAATAATTTCTATGTAATTTAGATTCAATGAAAGGACAGAAAAGAAGCATAATGAAGATCAGAAAATTGAGAAATGGATGAAGAGTTAGAAGAATATTATAGCATTTGATACTTGAGTAAGGAAATACCTCTATACATTCCTAAAGGGAAATAGAGTTTTCTTTATGTGGGGAAAAGGATATCATGATCAGACTCCAAGGGTATGAGAGAATACATCCAATTACAATGTACTAACTCTTTGGATATTATAAACTATTCCATCAAATGACCCAAATGTCATGGGATCCTATCAAAGATGAATATAAGAGAATAAGTTCAAGCTTGTGAAACTACATCATCCAATATCGAAGTTCATCGTATCATTTTTAAAGATAAACATATCATCCACTCTAGAATTAGAAATTTTTAATTTGATTTTTATGCCCACTTTTTCATATTTATAGAATTAGACGATGTTATAATGTCACCACCTCAATGATACAATATTTATTTAGGGATTAAAAGTCTAATTGGTAGGACGACCACATACCAAATCTATAACTTCTCTATGATTGAGTTTTGGGGTATGTCTATTCATGTGAATAATTTTATTCATACTCAATATTAATTTGATGTGATTTTGGGTATTGATAGTATTTCCCTGTATTGAGACCTTATCAATGTTTGAATAAGAGATGCAATATTTGTTATACCGAATCATCAATAAATCATCTATCAATATGTGCATGAACCAAAACACCAAATGGAAATTTCATTGATCATATTGGTCTTACTACTTATTTAGAAAGGATATTTTTCTCAAATAGTAGGGGATAAACTCAATAATCACAGTCTTCCTTTTTCAAGAATATTCTCATAAGATTCGTAAATTATTTATTTGGCTTACCATGAATCTTGAAGATGAATTTTTATTTAACTCCTATGTAAATACCAGACCCACTAGTGCCTACCTGGAAAATGGAAAACATGGTTATTATAACCCCATGTATGCCTTCATAATAGATGGGATAACGATAATCGTCAACAATAAATATCTAAAATGGGATTCCTTTTCTTAAATTATCATTATTAATTCACCTAAATATCTCCATATAGAAGTGTAGATGAATAAAAATAACTGACAGAAACACCAAGAGTAATAAACATTCAGGTAACAAACACTACAAAATATTAAATAGTGAAATAGTGTAATAAAAAAATCAATTCACATAAATTCACAACCTAAAAATAATTCCCATCCTAACAACAAATTGATATGTAATGTTGAGATATCTCATCTCTAAATATCCATGCCCAACCACCGTAGATGGTCAATGCACCCAAGTATCCCTAGATTCATTTTTAATCATTTACAACCTATCTAACATACACAAAATACATGAAACATGTATGTAAATTACATGCTTGGGTTAGAATATAAATACCCATTTCGATACCCCAAATTATTGTCGGGGAGAAATGAATATCCTGAACGAATTAGTCAGCCCAACCCAATGTAAAAGTAATGTGAAAAATAATACACAGATATATATTCTAAAAACATGAAACCTAGGAGAGAGGGAAAGTGGATATATATATTGAAATATTTCCCTGTATAATGATTCCCCCTACATTTATAAATGTCCATAATCTATACCATGTATCTCCTCTATCTTTTTGATGAAATCGTGAGGAGGAACTACACACCACCCTTATTCCAATGAATAAGGGAGTGTAATATCCAAAATATAGAATAATCTCACCAAGAATATGGTATTACCTTATATACAATGCACAAAAAGTATGTAGTACATATGACCTAATGAGATAGGGGATATCATCAAGCTTGGTAGACGACCTACACCCTAGGACAATTGGGGAGTACCCTCTCTATCTGAAAAATGTGCTTCGACACTAACTTGCTAGTATTATAGGGGAGTACCATATTTTTTTATAGAGGATCCAAAACCTTGTATATATGGGAGTTCAATCTCTATCATAATAATGATTATATATTACCCATTACCTAGCGCAACTAGGGAGTACAACCCCCATGGAATGCTATCTGGTAACATGTTACTATAGGGGACTATAGTCTCCATATAAACAATGATTATGGAGAACCGTCACCCTAATGTGACATAGGAGTACCATATATGTGGATATAGGTCACTTAACCTTTTTCAATAGGGGAGTAGTATCTTTTTATATAAATTGAAATGACCATATGAAAATCACATTCCTTATTCATGCATTGACTAAAAAATCACTACACACAAAACATCTTGAATAAAATCTAAATATCCACAATTAATACCACCATTACATTATATGATGAAGAACATGAATGATTGGTTACTCATGGGAATGATTACATTTCAAGAACCAACACGGGTCGACCCTGAATCAATCACCAGAGCCGGTCCGCAACATGACCTGAGATGCATTCCCGATCCTCCCGGGCTGGCGACAAGCCCTAGGGAATCAATAGAGGACACATGGGAATGATTCGGCCAAATAAAAAATAGAGTAGTGGAAAAGTAGAACAACACAAAGAAAATAAATGACACTAAAAAGTAGGGTCTAACAAAAACACACTAACCTGGTCTCGACCAAAAAATCCTCATGACTCCGAGAGTCGCTCACCATACCATAACCAACCCTCACCCATGGCGAGCAAGCTCGAGCCGAACCTACAAGAAAACTAAAAATAGGAAAACACTATCGGCGTGACTATTAAAACTCAGTAGGTGTGCCCAAAAAACTATTCCCAATGCACTACCTTTAAATAAATAAATTCACTAATTTCATGTTTGAAGTAAATTATATAAAATATGGGTTTCTACACACACTTTCATTTCTAAAACAAGTATCAATCCATTCCCATTTTTAGTTTTAATACAAGTTTAATATTTTAAAGGAGTAGGTGAATTGAAATTTAAAACATTTTTATGAATAATTATATATCCAAATTTTAGTGTTATGGAAAAACACAGACAACACACACTAAGGGTAATAAAAAAAGTGGCGCACAAGGGCCAGCAACCGAACTAGACCTCTCAACCATCCACCACACTCAAACAAACACTAATGGAAACATGGGTCGAAACTAGGAGATCGTGAACAATACAGAACGCACTATACATCTGACTCATCCAGAAAGCATGCTCTAACTCGATGACGTCATAATGACCTAACGCTTGGCATAGCCCTGCATGGCCTAAACAAGGGGCCCAATACCCATAGCAGCAATAACTTAGTATTCCCATGCTCTGGGTACACTAGCTAGTGCGTAATATAAACTAGTGCAACAATCGTTCTCAGAAGATTCCCTCACAAAGCTAGGTTTTCATGTCAACACATTCAATAAAAATGGGTGCATCCACAATGTAAATCAATCACTCACGATGCACAAACATCACATACAGATCACGCAATCAACGCACACTAAAGATCACCCCGGAATGGGTTTTCCAAAATAATTTATTTTATTAAAGTGTCAAACGGGACTTCACCAATTTTAAAGAAAAATGTCATTTCTTGAGAAAACCCAAAACACTTGTTGAGAAGAAATAATTAACCTTTAAAAGTATAAGTACATTAGAAATTCTGTGAATTATGTTTAAATCCCAAATGGTAATTCTCTCAATGCTAGGTGTCTGCACATCAAGAAGATGTATCAAGTGTTCGGTATAAAATAAGTGGATCTTTTCACACCAATTAATCATTTAAAAATTACTTATCTTATATTATTTTTAATTCATTAAAATTAATGAAACATCAAGTAATTAATAAATTCTAAATTTAAAGGTGAGTGCAGTGGGGGACCTACCTCGGTACACTACTTGGTTACGACGACGACGCGACACATCTCAAACTCACGCACAAGAACGTGAAACCTACTGAAGACCGCAGTATCGCGGGTTTTCCTCACCAAGGAGCAGCAACAAACGAAAAATAACTGAAAACCCATTACCACTCACTTAGAATAATTCAAAGGAACAAACAATGCAAAATCCCCTTCGACCAGTTTTCAAAACATCACATCAAAAAACGTATCAAAACACAACCAAAATCTATATTAGAACCCAACCACGACCTTTAGACACACCAACCTCATTACAAACATCATACGCACCACATGATTAGAGAAATAAACCATTTGAATAATTTATAAAACATTCGCAAAATTTGAAACCAAGGTTCACATCAAAACATATTCAGTTTCACATAAGAAAACATTTTAAAATAAAACACACAACATCATCACACCAAAACATGACTCACACCTCACAAATAACCCATTAAACAATTTTATAAAATAACGCACTCATTTGAACACACAAAACATCACTTCTTTCTGTTATAAATTATGTTCGCAGCACTTACACATATTCACCTCCTTAAAAATAAAATTTCACACCCATTAAAAAATTGTTTAAACACTTCTATAAAATATCCAGAACAAAACCAAAATAAAAAAACACAATTTTTAATAGAGAATAAACTTTCATCACATGTGCATGCCAAAACATAAACATGGAACACATCTAGAGATTTTTTTAACCAGTTATAAAAATATATAAACATCATAAAAGACTAATTATCTATACCATGAAATAAGGAATCATGTAAAAATAATAATTGAAGTAACATAAGCACCAATTTATTGTTTCAGAATGGAAAGGGGAATAAACGCCTACCTCAAACCAAGAGTAGATGTGACAAAGCCTCAACGGAAGGAGGAACAATGACCTTCTGACCAATCACGCACCTAATACAACGAAAAAATGAATAAATTAGAATTTTCACCATTAGGGTGTGGTTAAATTTAAGAAAAACCGCTAAACTATGAAAGAAAAAATACCAGGGAAAGGGTTTTTTGACAAGGAAGATTCACCAAAAAAATATTGCGGTTGTCTGGAGTGGGAGAGGGATCGGGAGGGAACCGCCACTGCTAGAGCAGGCCGAACAAAGGCCAGGGACACTGAAGCAGGGGTACTGGCCAGAGCTGGGGGTCAGGTTCACCGATGAAAGGGAATGGAGCAAGGGGGAACCGACCATCGTCATGGAGAGGGAGGTTACTGCTGCTGGGCGGCACGACGAGGAGGGTGGGGGTTACAGAGCTGGACAAAACGGCAAGAGGAGGCCGTAACAGGGGGCGCGTAGTGATGGACAGCGAAGGGGAGGACGGGATGCCTGGAGGGTGGCTGGTGCGGAGAGATCCAAGGAAAAGGGAGGCGACGAGTAGGGGTCAGCCAAGATGGAGGGACAGTTGCAGACAGGGGTGGCGAGTCTGGCGCAGGCGAGGGGCGAAGGGGAGTGGAAACGCCGCAGATGGAGGGCAGGGTCAGGACGGAAAATCCAGGGTGCGAGCGGGGTTAGGCACGACGTAGGGGAAAGGTAGGAAGAAAATAATAGGGTCGTCGCTAGTCTAGGGTTTTCCAGATTTTTTTTCTCTTAATTTTTTTTCATTTTATTAGATTATCAATATCATTATCACAACAACAATAATAATAATAATAATAATACTATTATTATAAATAACATAATTATAATCATAATAAAATTAAGAAGAATAAAAATAATAATCTTATTCATTCTATTTTTCTTTAAAAAAATTAAAAACATTAATAATAATAATAATATAACATTAACAATTTCCATAATCACAATTTACTCATAAAAAAATTAAAAACACTTTTAACAACCAATTAACATTAAAATATATTTATGAAAATAATAGAACATCCAATAATAATATTCTTATTATCTATACAACAATAATATTTTTATTATCATGGCACAAACATTTAACAGACTTTATTTTTACAAAATTTTATTTATTTTAAACACTAGATAACTGCACAAGTAAGTTAACAGACCGAGCGGCTACAACCAACCATACGGTGCCTTTACACTAGTCTGAAACCCCCCAAAAAACATTAAATGATAAAAATATTAGACTTGTGCTTTCCCCACACCTTGGAAAGGCTAAAAAACCAATAAATAATAAAATTAAATAATTTAAGGAGTCAGGGTGTGACAATTCACTCCACCACAAAACTTTCTGCCCCCAGAAAGTCACCAATCCAACAATTGACACAACTAGAGTCCATGACCAGACCAAACCAAAAGAAATAGAGAGGATCGGGGTGACCATTACCAACACAGGTCACACCCGACCAACTTAAGAACAACCACTGCCTAAAGTTGAGGTGAGAACACAGGGGGGTTCTCCTCACCACAAGAATTCCATAATACAGAAACCCTTGAAACCTGAACACACCACCCCCTGGGGGGCAATGTGGGAACTCCCAAACCAAACTCATTCATTTTCCCCACATGGATCGAACAAAACACCTGTGTATTTGACGAAAAACTTGTTACAAAACAACCCTGCAACTTAAGGATGACAAATTAACTCAACACCTACCATCAATTTCACGAAACAAACAACCCCTTAACAAACACAATTGAGACCAACTCAAAATCAGAACTAGTCCATTCATTCACAGCCCACACCATTTAAAGTGATCGAACAATTTAAAAACCACAGAGAGTGCAGAGAAGTCCTCTTGGATCCTGGGAGAACGTGCTCATCATGCAACCAGAACAAGGATGAGATAACGAGAGAAATGATAATTGAACAAGGAAATTTCATATATTTCTATCTCAAAGATTAAAAAATTATCCAGAATGATGTTCTACAGACCTTCAGCAACTCCTCACTATGTGGGTGCTTCACCTCGATACCTGTGGCTGGGGCCCGGATGGCTGAAGCATCTCTAGACTCACAGTCAGGCATTTTAATATTTTGGTCTCTAACTCCTTCTATTTGATGTTTCTAAAAACCATGATGGTCGTACGTTTTCAAAGGGATGCAACATGACGACATAGAATGTCTAGACAGGAATACTGGTGGTGCACAAGAGAGCAGTCCGATGAACTAGGAGCCGACACTGATGAGGAGAGTTTCTTGGAGACAGCTTCCACCATCCCACACTCCTTGCCTGATGGGGAGCCTTCTCGGAAGTCGACCATCATTAATTAAACCAAAAACTCTAACTATGATGAGAAATTTCATCTTTACTAACCCAGAAATGAACCCTTAAATAAACCTGAGACGGTACGATCCTTTTCACTATCGGGAGTTCCCATAACCCAAAGGCACACACTATCTCCGTGGACCGTACAACTGCCTCTAATGGATTTCGATTACCTCGATAAGCAAGAAACACACAAAAGAACTGGGAAATGGCCATTAATCATTAACAACTTTTGGAGGCTTTTTTGGCTGTATACTCAAAACAACATGAAAAACACAATAGAAACTGGCATCAAGCCAAAACTCAATCAAATCAACAACACAAGCTAAGGACAATAGACCCATAAGCCAAACATATACAACACAATGAGAAATCACTTCTACTAAACCATCATTTCTTAAAAAAAAATTAAAACCCACTTATGGCACCTTATGAACCATCACATGTGTGTTTATTAAATCTCTCTCATATCATCTGCAAACAAGTTCCCCCATGAACGTTTTGAACATACCCACGCACGTGTGACCCTCCATAAGGAGTTCCAAGGTTCAAGCACTTCTTCTCCTTACACAATCCAAACACACACCCCCTTTTTTTCAAAACGATATACTTGGCCTTTAAAACCCAACTTTACTAATTTTAAAAAAATTTAAAAGATACACTTTTAAATTTCAGAAATCAATTTTACTTTTAACGCACACTCGCATCCACCAATATTAAAATGAAAAACCACCAACAACAACCCACTGGAATGAGGAACTAGTGTATGTGCCTAACCCGACGACATGGTGGTGAGCCATGCCCCAAGTAAGGAATAACACTAACAGGACCTCAAACCGGCACTTGGAATCCACATGGGTCACCATCCCATGTGAGGCCACAATGTGAACCAATTCACACCCATTTTCATCCCTCAATCAAAAACAACCAATGACAAAAGACTCAAATCCAGGACTCCACCTGGTAACTCAGGTCTCTTCATGAGTGGTGGACATCAAGCACCGACCCGTAACCAACCTCCTGAGCCCTGACAGTCCTAATCTCCTTCTAACAGACATCCCAAATAACAAATGGTTCTCTAAAAAATGGGGTCCACTAAGAGGAGACTTCCTCTGATACCATTTTTTCACGATCCAACTCGGGTCGACCCTAAATCGATCACCCATGCTGTTCCGCGACATGGTCTGACAGGCGTTCCTGATCTTACATTTTTAGGAGAAAAATATATGAGTTGGAATAGTTCGATAATGATGTATATGGCATGTACCAGGGGTCACACGACATGTATCCTCACATAGGATTCTGGACGTGTCTACTCTAGAATATTTATTGTGGTTCATATAGTACTTCATAGAGTATAAGGGTATTGTACTATATTTATTTACCTCCCAAGGTTGTGTCATGTGCTCTTGGTCTTTCATGAATACATCATGACATATCTGTGTACATGGACATGTACATGGGTATGTTAGTGTACAACAATACACCTTTGTACTCCTAGAATACAAAGAATTTCTTCCCATATATGGTCCTCTGTTTGTACTACTAGAACATGGGTTGGGTACCTAGGGAGGGTCACAAGACATTTTGGACTACCTCCACAGCCTGCCATATTTATTTTTTCTTGAGAATATATTGCTACAGCCATGGGATACACACGGTTTGTTCTTCATGCTACATGAAATATAGTCATATTTTTTTAAAATCCAAAATAAATTTCCTAATATTTCCTCAATTATAAAACTTTCACCATTTGACCATCCAAAGTTGAAGGTAATCACCTCCATCCATCAATTTCGGTTCTACAATGGAAATAAAGTGGATTAACGATCAACCATAAGAAATATACAATGCCTCTTCCTCCCAGAGCCTTATGTGTTACATACTAGGATCCAAAATACAAATTAGAAACCCCTCAATGCATCCATATATATCTGAAGATCAGTATACCATCCATTTTCTATAATACTATTATTATTAAGGGGTCCGATCTTGCTCATAGGTGCGTGACAATGTCAATGTTTGTCAATATAACCTAAAGGAGAAGAAAGAGATGAACTAGCGAGAGAAATGAAAATCAATAATGGATTATCAATTTGTGGAAAAATTTTCTTTTCCAAATATCCTGGATCAGAGATACAAAGGGTGGGATACATTTAATACTAAAGAATGAATCAAATAAGAAACATAATTTGATGCACAAGTTGATGTAAAGGATCAATTAATCTCTTAGAATATAATAAAAGATAAGAACATAATCAATCTTTCAGTCAATGGAATAATCCAAAAATTATGATACATAATAAATATTGGATTTTTCATTGGCTAATAATGAATTCTCTAGTGTTAAGTGGACGATATATTTCGTTCAATATCTATAGTTTCACCTAGATCTGATAATTGGCCATCATATAATCTCAATATAGAAAAAATGAATAATTACACCTCCAATCAATGATCCGAGGGTGATGAATATTTCCATATAGAATTTTCATAACATTATTAAAATTGAGGGAAATATGTTTTAGTCACTAAATTAATTAAATAATTTAATTAATTAATTAATCTACTTAACATACCTTCCAATTACTGCCTCATATGAATGTCAGGCTCCAACCTTCTTATGTAAATCCGTAGTGTATCCCCCATGATTCATATTAATCGAATGTACCATATTTCTATTCAATAATATATTCATGTTATATTTTATAAATTCATAAATACTGTATATATGTGATATAAAATGTAGTTAATATTTTTATAAAATATATTTCTTGGTCACATAGAATTTCACCCCATCTCAGTGACTGGAGCCAAAAAAATTATTTAATATATTACAATGTCATATAAAATATTTGGTATCTACATTATTCAATTATTCAATGATTTTGATCCCTGAATAGATCTAACTAAACAATTAAGTGGGTATACTAAGACCACATATGGATCTCCTTCACCAATGAGATCCCATGCATGTTCCCATTCTTACACAACACATGAACCAAGGAATTGATCTATCCATTTATGATCCTTGCATGCTGATCATCAATCATCAAAGGGTACTCCACAAAGGTCAGTCCATTATCATTATAAATATTTCCCTAATCAATGAAATTCATAGGATCTTTATTGTATCTCCTTAGTTAAGAAAAATTTAGGACATCAAATAACCCCTCTAACTAGTGTTGTAACACTAGGTGGTAATAAACATCTCCAACCCTTTATAGGATCTTAAATTTTACTATATATCATGAGAAATAATTCATAAATGACTAAATCACCATAATCCTCATCATGGGGAGACTCTTAGGAAAATGTGATCTACCTACTGAAACTCAAATATATAATGAAATCAATCAAAAAACATTTCTATGAGATCAGTGCTATCATCATCCGCTCATGGATCTCTATGACTCTTTTTGTGGTCACCTACACCAATCTCTAACCCAACATGAAATTCCTAACCAATATCAGTCTTGTATAAGGTTTACATGAATGGTCCCCCATAAAAGACATTGAATGGTGGAATGTTGATATTAGAGTGATATAAATTACTATAAGTAAACACTTCCAATGTTTTGTAATCATTCCAGGTGTAGATGATGTTTACCATATAATCCCTTTACACATCCTCCATCATCTGTATAGTGTTTTGGTCAACACATCCACCTAGTGGGAAACAATTCTCCACCTCAACAAGGTTCTAAAAACCACTTTCATAAATCAATAAAATCATGATGTGAGATGAAAATATTATTTAGAGACAATCATCGATGGGACCCTATGAATGAGGTTGATCCTCTATAGATACCAATTCCCCAAACTCTCCAAAAAAACATGTACTGCTAGATTGATAGGATGTGAGATGAATGGGTAAATAGGTCAATTATCACCTAGATAGAATCCTTCACTCTCCCTATACATGGAATCCCAATTAATGAGTCTATTGACATGCTTTCAGATTTCCAATATAAGATCTCCAGAGGCTACAACAAACATGCATAAACCTAGGGCTCATTTTTCACCTACTGAAATTTAAGAGATGGACAAATTAACTCAAATATACTATGCCTTATCCCATCCCATAAAAAACCCAATAAATCAATAAATCAACTCTTACATCGATTGATGATGTGTTTTAGATTCCTGATATTAAAATACTCTCCCTCCACAATGAGATCATTGTCAACCACAAAAGAGAATCACATACCATCTATTAGAATTCATATGTCTCATATATGGTGATAGCCAATCTAGGATCTAGC
Source organism: Viscum album (assembly GCA_963277665.1). Taxonomy (NCBI): domain Eukaryota; kingdom Viridiplantae; phylum Streptophyta; class Magnoliopsida; order Santalales; family Viscaceae; genus Viscum; species Viscum album. Next base: position 681,822,940 of record OY728132.1, on the reverse strand, counting down.
CTTGGAAAAAATTCCCATACAAAGAATGACTTTATAAGAACATATCATGATAAAAATTTTGTCACAATATAAACTCTCTCCACCAAGAGATAGGTCACACAGTTTATAGATAAGTGTTATCAGAGAAATTTTCCCCATATGAAACTCAATAAAATGTTCTTATGCTAATGACCCAATTGGGATCTCTATATCACTCACTAGGAATAACGAGATGATGGAATAGATCTAAACTTGTTATACTAGAACTAATGTATTAGTAGAATTAATATATATCATACTTAAGATAATATATTGATCTTCTCGGTTATAATTACCCAAAGCATGTAGCTGCCTATGACCCTACCTTCTAGCTCTTTTAGTCTTAATTCATTCCACCTAGAGGTCATTTTGGAATTATCTCATATCATCATTACCTTACAACCTACCTACTCCTTATGTATCCCCAACTATTCTTTCTCCATATCTACCTCCCTATGGGCAGACGTAGAAATGCACGTGAGAACCCTAATAATGATGATACCCCTTCCTTTGTAGTCTAGCCACTATCTACATAACATACTCAAAAATTTGGGTCATGAAATCATATTGCATATGTTTTCACCTATAACATACATAATATCGGCCCTATCTATGAAACCCTGGTACTCTCTGTGTTCAATGAGCCACATGACCCCATGCATTTGTTTGTGTATGTGTATGCCTCCTGTTACATAGAACTCATCATCTACTATCCCATTTTGATGACTCAACCATATGATAGTCATTTCCAAATCTAGCTGCATGGAGTCCCTTCGATAGAAATATATCCATTAACTGCAGTTTCTCTAGTACTCCAACATATGTGGGAATCCACAGTGGAACCACACTAGAATTTATGTCTCTTGGGAACCCTGATCAATCATTTATGATAGTATTTAACCACCCCGAATCATATCATGGGAGTACATGGTAATGTTACTATACCTCATGATAAACTCAGAAAATATCTTCCCTCTATACGGTTGGTTCAGAAGTCCCTGAATCTAGACTTAATATAAGAACACATGGTAGTACAACTCATAAAAAATGTTCTTGATGTTTTCACTATGAGAGTGATAACTCATCAGGAATCTATGTGATAGTACTATACGAGTCCCTAACTGCATTTGGGAAAATAATAGCTTCTAGCACAACTTTATGATCAATCAAAGTTTGAAAAGAACTAAAAATCAGATCACCAACTCAATTATATCATATTCTTCTTCAGGATTGATAATATTTTGTATCCTCAGTGGACACTAGTACATGAACTGCTAGAGAATTATAAGCCTATGTGTATCCTTATCATGGTATGATATTATAATATACTTCCCAAAATGAAGAGGTACTACTACGTATCCTCCTAGAGGAAATATATCATGATATAGACACAATAATAATGAATCACCACTAATTAGATCAACATTATTATCGTAAATATGTAACAAGTATAGTAATTTTCATAGGGGCATTAGAGTGTAATCAAGACACACCATGGTCAGATGAGGAAACATATATGGGGAACTAGATCAAAAAGTTAAGTAAAATTATTTAATAATATAAGATGAATATTACAAAATTCCCTTAAAAAATGACATGTTTTTTTGAGTCTATAGGTGGGTATTTAGATCCCTAGTGTATCGATACATAGATTTCCACATGAACTTTGGGTTCCTTGGCTTGAAATGTGCACTTTAAACACATTGATATTGTTTCCCTAAGTCCCTCAAAAATCCACATTATCGAATATCTATAAATACCATCCTATGGAATTAACTTCTCTGATACCCATATGTAATGACCCAACACACCAGGGCCCACCTGGCTAAGAGAACTCTATTCCCCCAAAACCAAAAGCACACATAAAAGTTCAAAGTGATGGAGAAAAGTGCTGAGAAGGCATAACGAAAATGATAGGCCTTTATTAAAAACAATTTATGGTCACACCCAACCATATCCATGATGAAATGAAGTGGAATAAGAAAAATACAATATTATCTAATGTAATATTTCAAAACATTGGATGGGCATAAAATTTCCCAGTGAGGGGTTTCAAACCCATTAAAATTACATCTAAACATATATAACTAAAAACTAATAATACATTTTTAATAAAATAAAAGTATTAACTATATAATATTCATTTCAAACCCATTTCATAACACATATTATTTTCAAACCTATCAAAAAAATTACTCTGAAAAAACCTTTTTATTTATCTGTATAAAATGTTTGAATATAATATTTATTTTATGGGTTAAAATTAAAAATGGAAGATACCTATAAAAATTTTTGTCTACAAGAAATATCATTGTTTGGAAAATTTCTCATCGAGGTCCTGGATTCACTCCTCATTCCTTGTCCAATAATTTGATACCCATGTGCTGAATTTATTATTTATAAAAAAATAATTGAAGAATTATCTTTCTCAATCATAATTGATTAAAATTCAATTAAAATAATTATTTATAATTTTAATATATATATCTTTTAGATAATACCATATGGATTTTTGGAAAATCCATTTTTTATGAGAAGTTGAAAAAAATTCAATAGATTCTATAAATTAATATTAACATAACTTACTCTAACTATTTCAGTAATTATTGAAATTATTTAATTTTATTAATAAATAATAATATCCTTTAAATACATTCATAATTATCCTGTCAAGAAATGATTCGTAATAATTCATGAAATGATATAGTTCATGGACATACCTATATGCATATGCAACATCCATAAATTTTAGTAATTCCCTTCATATAAAATGATAACTTTTCCCATTTCAAATTTCACATAAAATGGTAAAAGATTTAATGAATCAAATTTCATTTAATCAAGATTTTTAAAAAATAATAAAATATGAAAAAAAAATAATTATTGTAAAATCACTCTAGAATAGTTTATTGTATAATAGGGGTTTTCAAAATAATCATTTGTTATTATGAATAAATTTGAGGATAGAAATCCTTTATAAAAGAGGAATTTATCAGAATTGAAATTTTAAATGAAATGATAATATAATTATCAAATTAAAATGTTTTAACAAGAATATAATTTTGATGATATAAAAAATCAATAATAATAAACAATCACATAAAATATTTGGATTAAAATTTCAATTTTGAAAATACTACCATCCAATTTCCATAAAATTTGTAAAATTACACAACATGAAATTTTAAATTTTTACGCCCTTACATTAAATTTTAAACAAGGATAAACTATGTCATACATGTCTTTTGTTCACTAATTTTATTTTGTAGGAGTGATTCGAGCCTATACAATACCTATAATGAAGGTTGATTCCATATTTATGGAATATTGTTGGAATGCGGAGAATCTAAAATAGCCAGGACAATTAATTGTGGTACAGATTATATATGTATTTATCTCACACTACAAATTAAATTTGATAGAACCGACCAAAAAATAATTTCATAATTAAGATATTGTATTTTTAGAGAATCAGAAATACTGATGATGATAATAAGAATTTTAAAATTTATATTAGAATGCATAGTGACATATTTATGAAGGATTATAAAAGTCACCACATCCTATTTAATGAGGAAACAATTGATTATTTTATATTTCTTATTTTAAAACATTGATATATATTATGGTCAAAATTAATGTTGACGGTATATGGTTTTCTGAGGTGAATGTATCAGTAGAGAAGAATGAAAAAGCCTACATTGGGGGTTGCTTAGCAGAACTGAGTTTGGAGAAATAATATGATGAGATTTTGAATGGTTGAGATCAAATGCATAAAACAACCATGATATAATAGATCTTTTTATAATTATTTAATTGTAACCTAATATATTTATTCCATTTCATAAAATGATTAGATCATTTCACTCATAATTAGTAAAGTGGTGAATGCCACACCCGTAAACAAATAACATTGAATCAACTGATAGATTTAGCACTAATGTAACTCTTCCAAATTCAATAAAGTTAGTGGGCCTTATTTACGATCCCACTTATTCTGAGTAGAAATTATTTAAATATTCACCTTGGTGCTTCTACATGGAACCTCCCAACAAAGCCTCCTCCATGGTTCTACAAGCTATGTTGGCTTGTCCAGGTTGAACCTCTTTCCCACATCAGTAGTGTGGTAGATGTCCCAATCTTAGAAATGTAAAAACAATAATTCTTTGTAAATGTAAAGTATATTACAAAAACAGTCATTTAGAATAACTATGTTTTAGATTGACTCTCTATGTACATTTTCAATTTTTTAATTCTCATTATCTTAAAAATATTACTACTCTAATAACATCTTGAAATCATAATAATCATGTTACCACTAAAAATATTATTACTTAAAGGCGAATCATTTAACATTAATAAGTACATAACAAAGTCAAACTGTTATAATTTATATAATGTTGATAAAAAACTACAATAAATTCATTCCTTACATATTTTTGGATAATACACATTATTCAAAATTAATTTCTCATTCTTATAAAAATAGTTCCCTTCATTCCACTTGATCATTATATTATTTCTTTCTTTTTTTTCTAGTATATTTCTAATTATGGAATTTCTAAATGTGTTGGGTTATACCTTGGTGATTTTTACATTTATTAGAGGAGTTTAAGTAGTATTACTAATTCTTGTAATAATATTATTCAATTAGTTTCAAGATATTTTATTTTATTGATGTATTGATGTATGTGTATCAGTAAAAAATTATTCATCGTTGAATTTACATTTATAATCTTAATTATTTATAGTACTTACTTAATATATGAAATTCAAAAAACGACGATGATGTTAGATGATAAACCATCCAAATATAAATAAGTTCATAATATGAAATATGTCTCAACCAAAAAAATTGTTATGAAGAACAATCAGAACTTTAGTATTATGAGAATCACAACCTCATGAAATAGATAAACTTATAATCATTTTTAAATATCCATAATTTACATAAAAATAATGATGAAATACATTCTTGGGAAACTTATATACCACACAATTGAAATAAGTGGTGAATATCGAATAAGTATAATATAAATACAAGTGATATTAGAATCCCTTTATTCAAATATACTCTAGAATCTATCTTATTCAAACCCCCTATATATAAAAAATTGATTAATTTTGAATATATTCTAGAACTATACTTATATATATTATAACAAATATGATTTTAATATAAAATAAGATTAATATTTTATTAATAATTCATTATTAAAATCACTCTTTTGGGTAATAACTTCTTCATTTTTTGTTTTTTTATATTCCAAACCCATATACTTCGATCATGGTTCGATTATCTATATAATGATAAATATTTCATGAGTATAATATATAATAATTATGTAATATTTGGTAATTATTCAAATAAACTAGTGATGAAAAATAAATTACCTCACTTTTTGATGATGATAGTCCTATGTATGCATGAAGGGTATTTTCATTTTTTGGTTGGAACGATGTAAAGGTAAATAATATTTCACCTTAGAGATTAATTATTATATCACACACAATAGATATATTCATTAAATATTTCCGTTTGACTATTCATATATATAAACAATGACAATCAAATCAAATTAATATCCATACAATGTAGTAAATATTTATACACAAGAGATACACTTCATTACCTATTTTAGGAAAATGATTTGTAAATTGTAACATATATTATCATAAAAACAGAATACTTATTTCACTATTTTCTAATTTATATTAAAGATTTAAATATATTATTAAAAGAAATAAATTTATAGTTCTTAGTTAATATTTATAACTCTTTATCAAGAATCCAATTTTTCATTACACATTAGTACATGAATGGAAGTAATTTTTGAAATACTATGATTGCTTGAAATTATTTTAAAAAATTTCAATCCATATCTAATATTTAAACCACATTTAATCAATTTAGGTCTTATCAATGAAAACCAAGATTTTAAACAAGATAATAAAATTATATGACCAAAAATAAAATGCTGCAAATAATCATATTTGGATGTAAATTTTCCAAATTTTGAATCCATTTTATCATATCCAATATATATATTTGGAATAAGGTAATTTTAATATATGAATGAAAAATTTGTCAAAAAATATTTTAAGAAAAGAAACACCTTTAAGAATATAAATCATTTTAATGAATATCATTTAATAAGAAAGTTTATATGAATTTTTAGATAAATAAAAAACAAATGTTTTTATAAATTTAATGCAATGAAAAAAATAGAATTGAATATTCCAACAATTCCATTAATTGTAATTCCCTAAATAACATTAAATTTAAATAAAATACTATATGTCCTAAAATAAAATCAATCATGGGTTCGCAATTTCAAAATAATATGTGAATATTATGTATATAGTTCATTATAATTTTTCTAATAAAACTCATCTAATATGTTAAATCTAATATTTTGTGTTATTTTAATTCATAATCCCATGGCATTACATTGTTTTATTAGTTTTACCCATAGTGTTGTGACAAATATTTACCATGTTTCACTTTTTAGTAACCAAAATATTTTTTGACCATATTAAATATTATTAATTATGATGATTTCAAAAATAGAATATAAATTTTGATATTGTATGTTTATAATAATTAAAAATTCATATTAAAATAAGCATGAAAATTGATAAAAACCTATTTTTAGATAAATGATTGTGTAGGAATATTATTTTATTAATTATTATTCCATGCCTAGTAAAGATATTATGTAAAATAATTTTTCTAAATATTTAATATATAAATTTAATGAATTACATTAATCAATATAGATTTATGTATTTAATTAAGATAAAACTCATAGCACATATTAAAACAGTTCTGAGGAAAATGTGTTTTTATGACTAAAAATAAATATATAACAAAATATTATATAAAGATGTTCCTATTTATTTAATAATATTATATCTAATTAAAATATTATTATATTAATTTATAAGAATATTTAAAATTTAATAGGGGTTTTGACATATATTATTTAATATATTAAAATAAGTGTTCTACGATGGTTGCTAGTACTCATATTATCCTAAATAATATATCATTCAAAAAGAATAACAAAATTTTACCCTATGCATATATTTTTATGTTGATTTCATAAATGATAACATTTTTATAAAATTCAATTTAAATTTATTTAATATGTTAATTAAAATATTTTTGAACAAATAGTAATAAAAACTGTTCTTATTGAAATAAAAAATTTTAAACGTAAAATCGCATTACTTAGAAAAGATTACTTATAAATTAATAAACACATTTCAATCAATTAATATATATATATATATATATATTGTGTGGTTAATCCTATTCATATCCTTAAAATTTAATATGATGTTATAATATATATTGGATCATTTAATGCTTAGTGTTATTTTTTAATAAAAATATCAGACACATAAAATTTATTTAAATATAATATATTCTAAACCCATAAAGTGTAAAAATATGAAGGCTCATTTAAAAAACATTAAAATAAATGGTGTTATAGAAGGGTGGTATTAATAATTGAAATATTTTTTTTGTAAAATTTCCATATAAATAAATGGATTACAAGATCCATTTTTTATTCGCACAAAATGATAAAAATTTATATTTTTCATGTTTTTAACTATTTAAAAATATGTAGTATTTTCTATTTTATAAAATTATGAACTAATTCTAATTTGGAGTATAATTATTAAGTGGATAGTAACAAATCCTGATCAAATAATTGGATTTTACATTGTTATACTAAGATTCCAGACACCTTTAGACATAGTGGTATATTATCTAAAACCTTTTTCATGGTAGTGAAATACTATATGAAGTGTAACTCCAAAAAATAGAAATGTGATGTTTTTTGTGAAATATCAATAGGAGTTATTTATCACGCTCATGAAAAATCCCTAGGATATCTATCATATTGATTGTAGGATACTCAACTACAAATTTTTTATAATTATTAAACAGTGTTTCTAAATAAAAAAATGCTTGATGAATTTAATATCATTAAAGAGTTTGTTATATATTTTGGGAAACAATTACAAGGATAAATTTAACAATAATATTCCCTAATTATGTTATTTCATATTTAATTATAAATGGTGGTTTATAATTAAGAAACATTACATTTATTTTTTTAATTTTGTTATGTATGAAATATTATTATTTAATTAAAATAGATGAAGATAAATATATCACGTAACTAAACTCTCCACCAGATATTTTTAATCATCCAAAAATTATAATACACTATAGTATGGTTGATTTAAGATTTATTAATTTATCAGATGAATTAATTAATAATGAGTATATTAAAATGGAAATTTATATCCAAAGTGATTTATTATTACATTAATTGAATGAAACCATAGGAATATGATCATATATGATTCTTAAAGGATTGAACAGAGAATAATCATGATCAATGTCAAGTGTAAACTCTATCTATTGATGAAATATATAAGAGTTGTGTTGTTATTACCATACTAAAGATAAATTAATGAATTATTTCCCAAATTTGGGAATAAGAAGGTGATTTTTTTATATAAAACTATTTATTTTAATGATTCAACATTCCTTTTTTCCATAATATGTAACCACTCAAATTGATAGATCCTTCATTCATTTTTTCATTCGACCTATTATAAAATAACGATTCACATTCAGACCACATGTTTTTATGATGGTATGGTTTTAATGATAAACTGAAATCACAATATCATAAGATTTATTATAAAAAAATGTATAAGGATTTTAGAGGGTATAATTTTATTCCTTAAAAAAATAGATAGACATAAAAAAATATGGATGAATCTAAAATCATTTTGTGAATTTTATATGCTTTATTATTTTATGACTATTAATAATAGTGTAATTATACTAAAATATATTGGATTACATATTATGAATCTTTATAATTGTGGTGTTTTTATTATTTGGTTTTTGACAACTTATTGTGTGGAGTGGTAATATTAGTGGTCAGTGGTCATAACTCTTGTAAATTATTGAATATAAGGCTTTGATATAAAAGAGTTAAGTATTTACAGAGGATAGAAAAAATGTGATTTAGATAATTAGTATACTATAAAAATATAATTCTTTGAGAATTTTGTGATGTGAAACTATAAAAGAATATTTTTTACCATGGAAATACATCAAATTAGTGAACATGTTACTATACAGATTACAATATCTATAGAAAAGTAATAAATTATTCACTATTAAGTAATATTTGTTATATGCAATTTATATAAACTTAGTAAAAATATGATTGTTTGTATTTCATGGGGAATAAATATTAAGTGTGAAATTAGAACCTCAAAAGGTTGAAAATGATAAAAAATGATCATAAGAAATATCAATATATTCAATTTAGTCTATGGTGGTGAATACACATAATATCTTCTCAAGAGGGTTTAATATTACAAAGATAGTAAAAGACACATTAATTTTAATAATACACTATAGTATAATAGAATTTATGAATGGTTGAACCATATTAATATTTAAATGGGAGAATTTTTTGTAGTCATCCATTTTGTACACATTTTTTGGGATACTTTATTAATTTGTTAAATATGAATTGTTTATAGATTTCAACATTTTCTGACTGATTGTAAAATTTTTCTGGATGATTAATCAAGTGAGAATACATTTAATTTTATTTTTATATACAAATCTATAGTTGTAGAGAATTTTCTCATGCCTAAATATAAATGTTGGATTCTTGAGTCAATAGTGATATATTTTTATCCTTGTTGATGATTCTATGTAATTCTAACTATGGGAAGAAAAATTAAAAAATATTATTTTTTATAAATACGTCACATTTAATGAATCTATTACAGTGAAGTTAATTTTTTATAAAATTATAATGGATGTATTACATATGATATTGAATGATTAAAATATAAATACATCACTAATTGATAAGGTTTTATAAGAGTATGGGTGAAATGATAATACTAATTTCCTGACTGAAGAATATGATTTATTGTATATGGAAAATAAATATATAGATAGAACTAGAAGACCATATAATAACTGATGCTGACCTTCCAATTAGAGTGATATTTTTATCATTCATTAATATAAAAAAATATTTTAAATAGTTTTTGATATTTTTTTAGAAATTAGTATGAAATATTACATGGTGTTATCTATGGAATAATATATGATTTAATTGAATTTGAATCAGACAGGTTGTGTTGTTCTTCTTCCAAATAAATATTTAAATTAGGTTTTTGTAGGTGTTTTTTATAAATGAACTTGACTTTACCAACCATTTCTTCACATATTAGGATTTACTTATTGTTAATGATTATTTATAGAAGGAAGAGATAATCCACATTAAGGTATTTGATCATGTGGTGATGTGTGTATCTATTAAAATTATTATTAAAATGTTACATCAATTTGATTTCAATATCATCTAATTTATATATTAGAAATCATTTAACCATGTATAAATATTTTTTTGATATATATAACAAACCTTGATGGTTATCAGGAACAATGGTAAGATAATTGGGTTATCAAGTTGAATGAAATCATTTTGTGGAAAAAATAATTCAATGGTAATGTTATAATAATAGTTTTCAAACTTATGTGGAATGAAAAATATATTTTTAGTTAAATAGAGAATTTTTTATACATTATCACATAGTAATTTTGTAAATTGAACTTCTCACTCTTATATGTTGATGACATTTTTAGTGTATATATTTTTATATGGATATTGACATACTAAAATATATTATTAACTCATACATTTAGACGAAGGATAATTGAGAGGATAAAACAATTTTAAGGTATTAAAATAAATATTTATTTAGATATGGTATTACTTATCTTTAGAAAAAAAAATATTATAAATTTCTCAATGATATTAATATTGGTGATAAAACCAAACAAGCTAAAATCCTATTAGAAACTCATTTTAAAATTAGTGGATTTTTATATATAAATACAAACGAACATAGGAAAAATATGGATCTTGTACTATGTTTATGTGTTATAGGATCACAAATATATAGATTTATGTATAAATGACTATATATTTCATGTGTGATGTCCATTAAAATTTAGTGAATGCTTAACCATGGAAATGGTATTTCATTGGTAGTCAAATGGTTCTTGATGAATATAAAAATTATTTTCAATTCCAGTTTGACGATTATGATATATAGTTATAATATAAGATATTTTTCAAATATATAGATTCTAGATATGATGAAACATGGAAAAATGATGATACACTACTATTAATGATTCTCTTTGTATAAGGATTATTTTTAAACTAGATATTTACACTATATTCAAAAGTGGATTATTATATAATGGAGTAAGATTATATAGTATTTAATAAATATTTCATAGAATTTATCATGTTATATATATGGGATAATGACATGGATCTCTTCTAGAGATACATTAATTTAATTTTTGATAGATAATGTTAAATGATCATATGGATTATTAATACTCAATGAATTAAAATAATGAAAAATAAAAGTTCAATTTCATTTAATCTAAGATATTATCAATTTATGGTGTATCTCCATTCAAATGTTCATGATTAATATGAAGATGTAAATTATTCTCCCTAAGGTGCTTGTAGTGATTGTGCCCCAAATAAATTAGAACATCATCAACAACTCTCTTATCTAAGAAGTTTATCTTCCCAAAAGGGTTCATTGATTCCTCCAAGCATGATAATATTAAAATATTATTGTCCCTTTTAAAATTTACTAAATACTAATAGTATATAAAATATGTGGGGTTGAACCCATAGGGACTACAGGTAGACAATAAACCAAGTGATTTATGGCCTTTAAAAGTATTCCTCATGATCAATCTTCAAATTCAGATTTACATGAACTGGGTAGTTTTGATTTAGATCAGATAAAAAATGAAAGATCAGGTTTTATTTTAGCACATTTGAAAAAAGATACTCTTAAATCTATCGTGAGATATTTCTACATACTTAGCTATGAATATAAGTAAGGTACATCAATTTGTTATGATCAAACCAATTGAAAATAATGCAACAAAACAATTCCTCTGTCCATGTGTAGTTAATAACCTAGATTCACCACACTTAGATTCTAGGGAAGAATACATTATAGGATAATGAACATAGACTTTTAAAATCCAGTTAGGTCAATTTCATTAAATTGCAGCTCTTGTGTTGAGAGTCATGTAAGAGAATGATATAAACATATTTATAACTAATTTCCAGCCATATGGTTACTGATATTAAATTTATATATTAACTAGGCTAAAAAAACTCTACATTAAACCCCTAACCCTATGAGGATTATTTGAGCATGAAGGTATTAATAGAAATTAATAATAAAAAAAATTATTAGCATAATCATTAGAAAACTTGAGAAATAATAAATCCACACTTGCATTAAAAAATAATAAATAAAAAACTCACCTTAAATGATGAAACATGAACAAAATAAATTTTTTTGATGTAGAATGAATAATGATGTAGAATGAGATTCAAAATAGAAAAGGAATAAACAATATCAAATAAATTAATTTGAATGTATAACAATGAAAAAAGATGTGTTAAAATGAGAAAAATGTTGTATTAAAATTGGTTCAGAAGGAAAAAAATATAATAAATAGAGTATAAAATTTGAGAAATATGTATGTCCCAACTCATTATCAATGGTATGAGTAACCAAAATATTTATAGGTACAAACATTAGTTGATGTATAAATCATTCACATCATTTATTTTCAATAAGTGACCTTTATCTTGAATTTTATATAAAATAAAGTATTAACATGTCATGTACATCCGATCCATAATTTTTTAAATGAAAGATTAATATTTTAGGATCCAAGATAAATATTTTTGACTATATAGGACCTCAATAATTTTCATTTTGTGTAAATATTACATATTAAGTATGTTATTTATGTCTTGTACATTATATAGGTTGTTTATTTTCATTCGGAATTGGACATTGAAAATCTCACAATGTGTACAATATTTACACTTCATTTAAAGGCTTCACATCATGTATATTTTCATGAGATAGAAAAATTTCTATATGGATAGGATGAATAATTAATACATGTCATGAAATCATTAAAAAACATGTAAATTATATTTCTCCCAATATTCATCATTTCTTCATGAAGTATAAAATTCCTAATTCTTATAAAGAAAATAAACCTCAATGAAATGTAAAATAAAACAGAGATAAACCTTAAATAAATGTATCCAGATAGTCTGTAAAAAAAATAATCTAATCAAATTCCTTTAAAATTGAAAATTTTCATATTATTTAGGAAAAAATCATCCAATCAAGAATTACAAATGAAAAAAAAAATTAAAATAACAATGATTCATTAAAAATTGTAAAATAAAACTAAATGGATTCAAAAACAATAATTTCCTACTAATTTAATCTATTAGAGAATTTTTTTGTTTGTCAAATTTTAGTTCTCCTTTATAATTACTTCATGCATTTATTATAATTCAATAATGTCCCCACAAAAAAAATATACCAAATTTTGAATTTACACCTCAATAAATTTTCACATTTCAATCAATATAAAATTAAACGATATTTATGACCATCCCCTGGATACATGTTCTTAAACATATGATTTCATTGCTTTTACCATATCCACTTCAAAAAGTCAAATAAAAAATAAAACATTAGGGCTTTCTGAATAAGGATCAAATGTCATTGAGGATTATGTATGGTTTAAATGTTATAAAAATCATTCTTAATGAGAAGTTTAATCTCAAAAATATAATGCATGAATTTTTTTTATAGTGAAATGATGTGTCTCCACATTAATAAAATGTTCCCACCATATAAAAATCTCAATTTGGGTTAATGAATGTGTCATGATCGAATTAAAAATGTACCATGTCTAATTTCTTTTCATTTAATATATTTTAAAGAAATGATGTGTAGTACATGTCTTATATCCATCACATAACCACATATGATCTATTATAGGAATCATTGGTCTGGTAATGGTATTTTTTGGATATCATAATTCAAAAACCATTTGTTAAATGTAATATGGTATATATTGTTAATATGAAATTTAATCATGAACCACATCATATCAATCTATTGAATGTGTCACAATTTTTCTCTTTACTATCAACATCTCATATATGGTCGAGATAAAAAATCTCCCACACATTTTTAAAAGACAATAATGCATAGTACCAAGAGTTTCATCAGAAGGGAAAACAAGAATGATATTTTTCCATCCTAAAAACATTATAAAGGGATATTATGGTCTAATGAAAGAAATATGTATAGGTGGGACTCAAGAATAAATTTGATAAAAAATATTTCTTTAATAATTTTGAAATATTAGTTGATAAATCATAATTTCAATAATATGTCAATAAATGTTGTTATAGGGTTAAATTTCTAAAGTGTCTCTTAAGAAATATGTTCAGAAAAGAATATTAATGTGATGGACTAGAATCCCCTTGGAATGGTATTATTAAAAAATAAAAAACAATCACTCAGAGTATAAAATCATTAACTAATTCAATCAAATGAAAGTTCATGAATCTAAATTACAAATTAATATACCCAATTAAAAAATAATGATAAAAATTATTAATAGTAAGAAAAATTTATTTCAATAATATTCAATATAAATTTGTTTTTATTTAAATTGGTCTAATTAGATTCCATGTTTAAAGCATTATTTGACGGAAAAATGTCTACTAGTCTATTTAAAATTGGAAATAATTTAATTATATACACAATAATGATTAAAAATGACTACACACATTTAAAATGAGACAAAATACTCACTATAATTGAATAAATCATTCAATACATTGAAATTATTCCATTAATAAAAATTTGATGGAATTTTCAAAATTTGAAATAGGGAATCAAAAGCTCCAAGTATCGATATTCATGTCATGGGAAAACATGTTGGATGATGAACGAAAAATTTTCTACATAAAAATTTGATAGAAACAAGACACAAAAGATAAACCATTAGTCTACATGGGTTAAACAATGTGGATGTAGAATAAGTATTAAATACATGTAGTCAAAATAAAATAAAACAACCTAGATAAATGAATTATGAGAGTACACTGAATTTTGGGATGATAGATGAAAAAATAAAAGAAAAACGAAGAATAGTTATCCTATAAGAAAAAATTAAATAATGAAAAAATTATAGTTTTCCTAACATAATTAATTAACAATATTATTTGTAGCTATATTGGTGGGAATGGGAATCAGTTAGTTCTTTATATTAGTTAAAAAATTGGTTGCCTCTTGTAGTAACTAGTGTATATTTCATTGAGCTCAAGAGAGTGATTTTTGTGATTAACCACCTCTGAAAGTTATCAAACATGAATCTCATTTTTTAGGACGGTCATACATTATTTTCATAGAGAAATAACTGAATATATTTGGGTATAGAGATTTGGATTCTCAATCTATATCTAGATGTCATCCAAATGATGAGACACCACAAATGGGATGTTAGATGATGGTCTCAAAAGGGTTTTATCGATCATAGTGGATATAAAAGATATAGAAAATTATAAAATAAAAAAAATATTAAAATAATAATTAGATAATATTCATTACATAAAAAAAACTATATCCCATATATATAAATGTGAGTAATGATATATATATATATGTAAAATATAATAGATGTATTTAAAAGAACATACCCAAGACATAAGATATTAGAAATTGAAACAATGAATGGAATAAATATTCAACACTTTCTTATCGGCATAATCATCATAATTCCCAACTAAAATAGCATTTTTTAATATCTCGTCAAAATCAATCAAAAAAATAGAGGAATGAGGTGTAGGATCAACCACCATAAGACATTTCATGGTGTAGGATGTGTTATTGATTGATGATAGAGGTAGATACGATAAAATTTCCACTGAGGGCATGTGTATGGAATATGGATTGATTCTAGTCACCTTATATGTAGATTGAAAGATAGTTACCTTTTCCCGTATGGCATACACCATAGGATACACTACTGGGCAGTATGGTCCTTGAGATAAGAAATCATATTCGCTTGGTTGAAAGATGGTGTAGGGAAAGATTTTGAAAAGGGATCATCATCTGGGTTGGGTGAAATGATAAAGGAATAGTGTAGGGGATGATTGTTTAGGTATTATTGGTAGGCGAGGATAAGCTATCTTTATGTTGTATAGATTCTTCCTTATCACCCTTAATATATCCAAGCTCCCTCTAGTAGAAACTCCCACTATTCATTTGTATAACCTTTAATAAACCTTGGTTATTTCTCAACTAGGTTAGGTAGAATAAGGATAACAACTTTTCTATATTGAAAGATGGTCCACCCATCACTAATGAAGGAACGATTACCTCAATTTAGATCGCACTCACATAAACAGGTCCTTGATCTAGTCCGGAGTGAGCTTCATCCCTTGAATGATCTGAAGGGTAACACCTTAGAGCTAGTTTATCATTATCATATAATGATCGCAATGGCTCTATAGGTCTATTTCTATCCAATAACAATGTTTTGAAACATGATCCTTGTTTGGATCATGTTAGAAGGTTTATAAATCTAGGGAGTTGATGATTCTAGTGGGGTAAATGCGGAGGCCAACAACAAAGACGCCAAGGGTGATATCCCATGGCCTACCTCAAAGTATGGATCTAATGGAGTTGTTGGGTACCTCAAGGATGGATAAAAAATTAAGGAACTAATCCATGAATATATCTTCATACAACTATATATTAGGGTAGTGGTGAAATAGACCAGTGAGATCAAGAACATCCATGTAAATCATAATCCTCTAGATCACGGTGAGATCTAAGGTTGTTTTGGACCTTATTGGATTCTTCATGAGATAGACCAACATGACCTTCTGATTTTGTGCCTATAAGTGAATGAATGTATATAGGTGCGTGTTTTCAATTCTATTTGACCTTATGGATGATGAATACATGACTACATATGACGAAGTATTGAAAATGATGAAACCAAATATGATGTGGAAGGATCTGTTGGGGGTGGATGAGGATATCCATCTTTCACTTGGGTGGTAGAGGTATCTAGGTGTACATCATGGAATGTTTTGAGGGTGAATAACACATGGTTTATTTGTGGAAAATTTTGGACTGATAGTAATAATAGGGAGATGGAGAGGAGGGGTGGGGGAGGAAAATGAGGGGAGGAGGAGTTGAGGTGCGATGATGAGGGGATGAAGAAAGGTCGTTTGAGGTGGAGAGGCTGACTATGGGGGTATAATGAAGGGTGTTGAGTAGAATGTGAACCTAGGGTTCATGAAATTTTAAAAAAAACTAAAACATTGAAATCATATAAGGAATGAATTATGTTTAAATATTCAGTTTCATTTTTTTACTATCGACATTTACACACTATGTAATGGTCACATGCAATGAGTTTTTCATTTTGTACTCCTTTTTAGTTGAGTCCTCATAAAAATATAATAATATTAGTTATTTTTAATAATGAAAAAATTTAAAAAAAATCAATCCTATTAGACCTACCAAGGGTTTCCATATAGTCATCTCTTCATTTAATGTACATATACTGGCACATTTCAATTCAAGTGAATTTTAATGTAATGATGCACCCATCGATGAATGATACATGATATATTTTGAATCCTTATCCATTAACCTTGAAATGGGGTAATTATCCTTTTTTAATTTTAATAGTCTCGTTAGGGAAAATTTTTATGACTTTCAAAGAGCCTTAACTTCATTATTTCATCATTCGATGGAATAATTTCAGTCATGAAATGAATAACATGTCATTATACTCAAGGGTGAATATTTGATTCTTAACTATTTGAAGATAACATTTATTTTCCTATTCATTAAAAATTCTAGAATTCCAATAGTAATAGTTTGTAATTTATTCCAGATCTTAAATTTGGAGCACTCAGAATTCCCATCTTGTTGATCATTTATGTTTAATTTTTTTGTTTCCCAATAATATTGGCTCTCTATTTCCATTAGTAGATGGAATGAATTTCTATGAAAGAGTTGGTATAGATTACATTAAATTGAAATATTTAATGATGTATGATACACCTAAGTTGTGTCAAGTAGTTTAATTCCCCCAATCAATTATACTTAAGATGAATATCTTCATCAGGATATATTTAATTTCCCAATTTGAACATTAAACTTTTCAACATGTTTGCGGGTGGTAGGGTGTTACAGGGTCTCTATGAATGCCATAATTTTGTAGCAATAAATCGATGAAATTATTTTTGAAATATATTCTCCTATCACTATTATGTAATTAGGTGAAAATAAATCTTGATATGATATTTTTATTTTTAAATTTCATTTTAATATTTTCTATGTTATGATTAGACACCTAAGCTTCAACTCATTTGAAGTATGGAAAACGCTGACAAGGATAATTTTCCATTAGAATTATGTAATGGACCAATAAAATCTATCACCAATATATCTATGATTTTGACTTCCTTGACACGAGTTTGGAGAATTTGATTTCATTTTCTATGCCGAATAAAAACTAGTATTAATCAAAATATTGAAAAAGATCCTTGTATATTGAGGAATCCTTGTCCAAAATAACCCAAATTGAATGATTTATTCCATGGAACATTCTGTTCCACGATTCCTTCTAGTTGGTGTTGTATTAAATACATCAAGTATTTATTTTATTGCATCTAATGGGATGCAATTTAACATCATGCCATTAATAAACTGCTTAAAATTTAATAGATCTTCCTAAAAGACATTGTATTCATTGACTAAAAGTCTTGTCCCATATAGATAAGTGTGGTCTTGTAATAGTGATCAATTGGAGAGTTAATGTGGGATATCTAAAAACCATGGTCGATCATGGGTAACTATTATTAATAGGGTTTCATCCTAGAATTCATCCTGGATTTCACGATTATCATCACTCATAATGATGGGAAGTAAATGTCTTTATAGATGATCCTAGATGATGTTCTTAGATCCCATTTCTTATTTTATAAATATATCAAACTTACTAGAATTTGGATCCATCATATACTACTTGGTTTGGAATCATATTTAGTAAATAGATATTTATGTGCTACATGATCAATGTAGTCCACTACTTTGAAAACGTCATGGTATGAGAGAAAACTATTCAAACACATTGAAGAGTTCTAAAAGATCTATCACGGTTTTTATTATTATTCATCATTGTATGATCTATTTTTTGAATTTCATATTAAATTTTTCAAAAGATTTTTCTATCTATCTATCCAATGAAATAACAAACAATGAAGTCACTAGCATCGTACATGATCTCAAAGTCTATATACCAATATGTTGAAAAGATGATAGGTGAAGGCACCAAGATATTATTTTGGGTGTTAATTGACCATTGACACACATAAGTGAACATTAAATGATTTCATATGATAATAACAATTTTAGGGAGTGGTCTACATTCTCAAATTTTTCATGGTGCAGTAGTAGAATCATGTGTGGCCCAAAAATGTCATTTTAGATTTTATTGTTGTAGTCTTAGTAATGTAATTTATTACATTTATTTTTTCTAGATCTACTTAAATTACATGATTTTATATTATACTTCCATGTAATATTCATTATTTCACCATTATGTGATATTTTTTCTAGTTTAATACAACTATTGTTCTTAATAATGTTTTCTTACTATGTATAAGTTACTAAATAACAATGTGATAGATCTTACATATACTGATAAATCATCTATAAACTTTTTATAGGACTTTTTGACCATATAGTGGAATATATATTTTATTTACCATTTAATTTTTTTCCATTAAACATAAATAATGAAATATGACTATAGGTTATTGATCATAAGGGAAGTGAAAATTTTTTTGGTGTAGTTTTCTGTATTGAATGAAATTTTATTGTATTGTGAGTATATGACCAGTAAAAATAGAATTTTTTTCCCCGCTATTCGGTATTTAATTTTATCCATAAAAATATACATTTTTTATTAGTGCACATTATAATAACTTATTTTAAGAATTTATCTAATCAACTAAAATTCTCCCGCATGTGGGAAGTGTGAGTACTGGTGTTGTGATTATGATATTTTTCAATTATATCAATCATTATTAACATTCACTGGTCAGGAAAAAAAATACTCTGTTCTATGTGATCTTTTTTATAGGGTATTTATATAATGAATGTTTTTCAAAAATTCATTAGTAATACCATATAAATTATAGAAACTACATATATTTTTTACAATTAATATCATAGGTGAGTCCTCTATTACATTTGTCTTAGAATAGTATATGAATATCACTTTACTGGTGAAAATAACCCCAATAATGATACATCCTTCATCCAAAACAAAAATTTAATATGAAAAGCAAAAATATTATCCTTTTTCAATCTCCACAATATAATATTCAAAATATCCACATAAACATCTTTTCTATTTGATTAATTCATAATATCATCTATAAATACTACCAAATTTTTTTTGAGGTAATATCTAAATGTTATATTCATTGATTCTATAAAGATTTATTGAGAATTGGGGAGTTTGAAATTCATCACTACGAACTCCAAATGTCCATACCATGTTCTATTGTTAGCTTTGGTAATATCTTCAATCTTCAAACAAAGTTTGGGATATCCCGACTGAAGATGAACCTTAAAAAAAATATTGGGATCTATACAGATGGTCAAAAAAATATATATTCATTGGATGAGATTATTTTTCATCATCATGATTTGGTCTAGTTCAAGATAATTAATGCATAGGTGCATTTATCTTTCCTTTTTCTTGATTATGTTGAATGATAAACCCCATAGTGATGAAGTCTCGTATATAAAATTCCTTCCTTGTTTCACTTATAATTTTTTATTTAGTTCTTCCAAAAAAATGGTTGAAATTCTATATGGAGTCTTATATATGTGCATAGATCCAAATTTTTGATCTATTGAGAACTAAAACCCTAGATTTGGAGGATGAAAAGGGAATTCATAAGGGAATACATCAGTATAATCCCACAAATGGTCTTTTGATTAAGTATTATTATTAAATTTTTCTCAATCATTATTTCTATATATAATTTCTCATACGTAAATAATATCCATTATTTAACAGAAGATTTTATTTGGGTGTTATAGTCCTCTACACACTCATAATGAATTGAAGGGTGACTTGGTATGTAGAGTGTGATATACCTCTCTTTAACGATTATGTTGGAATTATATAAGGATATCCAATCTATTAACAAAAGAGAATACAATCCACCAAACGAAGAAATATGGTAATTTATGGATCACTATTTCAAAAAAATCCTTATTAGTGATTTTTATATGTGGAATTAAATTATCAGGTAGTTTTATCTCACATATATTTTAACCTATATGTTATGAGGTTGTTTTGGACTAGTTCTACTATATATAGACAATATTATAAAAATCTTAGAACATGAGTCAAATAGTAAATTCTGTATTCTTGAAGGAATTACATGTATACATATAAAAACATCACTTTTTGGATCCACCATAGTAGCATTGACAACATTTTCACCTAATTTATCTCTATTCCTTAAAGTGTGTCCTCATTCATTGTCTCTAAAAACCCTTACAATAAGAAATTTCATTGAATAATGCATGTGTTCCTGGTGATTGGAACACTACACCATTGGTTGAGTGTTGATATGAACATTATTTTCATCCTCCTCATTATCTCAATTCTTAGTTTTCCATTTGTATTGTTAATCATGATCCCATTATTTCCAACTTTTAAGTATATCTTTTTTTATACATGATAGTTTCTAGGATTCCTCTTTCTACACTTTTTACAACTCCATTGTTGGGTTTTCATTCCTACATTGTATTTATCTTTTGATTATAATAAATAAAACTCTATTTATGATCTTTCTCAATAGTCCCACTGAAGAACAAGGAGTTTCTAATATCCATATCAACATTTAGGGAACATTGAATAATCCACATATAGCCGTCAATGTCTTGACTAGTTAATGATTTTCATAGAAATTAATTTAAGAAACTGAATAAGTTTTCCATCTTAATTTTATTTTTGATGTCAATTATATAATAATACTGTGAAAACCTTGTAATATTTTACTCAAATTCCAAGATAGACTCTTCTTCTTTTAACATCATTCATAGGAACTACCTATATATTTTAAGGCATAGTGTTCCAGAATTTTGTAATTGAATAAAATTTTCCTAATGAATATCTATTTTAGGGAATCAATATCATATTTAGAAATTTTTAATGATCAATTTTCAGTATTGATAAAATTATCCATCAATTTGATAAATATATAGAACATAAATATCTCACTAATTACATTGGATAATATAAAATATATTCATAATGGAGGTAATACATTCTTCCATGACGTGTGTATCAAAAAATCCAGTCAAGGTTGGGATACATTCTCTGATTTGAGACTCATTTGTAACATGATTTTTCTTATGATTCGTTTTCTATTCTACTTGATTCATGTAAATTTTTTAGTTTCAATTAGTTTACTCAGTAATTCCATAAAGGACTTAGCTCTTATACCTATAATATTAGGCATATCATTGTGGAATTCACTACATTTCCTATCGTATTTGTTTGTTGACATAGGTTTTTTTATTTCCTAAAATTAAATTGAGTAAATATATATTTAAAATAAATTAAATAATAAATATACATAAGGAATCAAATAAACATTAGAGGAATAACTTGTAAATTATAATTTCATTTTAACATATGAGACTTTATGTTTCATCCTAGGCTATCCATAATAATTTCTCTATTAATTTTTTGAACCAAATAATTTATTCAAGTCATTAATAATGCATCTTAATGAGTTTGTGACTATCAATAACATACCTCAAAGGTGTGTCAAAACTTGTGTGAAGTAAGGCCCATTTAATGTACCATGTGATTCTTGATTAAATCCCAACACATTATATTCAGAGTTATTACACCAAGGTACATATATTCTAGACTCATGAATGGAAATTTATTAAAGAGAAAAGAAAAACAGAACAAGAAAAATACAAACAAAAAACACCAAAACCATAAAAAATGGTTAAGGTGAAAAGGAAAGAAACCAAAGCAGACAACAGCCCTGGTCTTTATTATCCAAAAAACAGCAACCAAAAAACCTTCCTTCTACCAAATGAATCCAGAAACTAAACCTCCAGCCAAGAAAAACTCCAGCTGTCCGGCTTTAAAGCAGTAACCGCAGAAATCCAGCTCTGTAACAGAATTATGATCACAGTACTGCCCAGCTTCAAGCCCTGTGGAAGTATCCAGGTATGAAGCAATAATAAAAACTTATTTATCATCCTCTGAAACCAGACTTCAAACCAATCATGCCTCAAACCAACAAAAACGTGAAAAAACATCTCCTGTAAAATGAAGAACCAGACCCCCAAAAAAAAAGATCCCAATCCCAAAAGGGAGTCTCCTGCTGTGACAAAAGGCAAAGCTGGAATCAAAAAGCCAGCATGATCCCACTGACTTGAATATTCTCAACTGAAGGAATCGCCTGATTCCACAAGTGCCAAACCAAAAAAAATCAACATCCAAGGAATACCCTTGCACAAAAGAAAGGAATCCCCTATTAGAATTGCCTCTAGAATGAAAGAGATCCATGAATAACCAACTCTGAAACCTTCATAAGAATGATCTGAAAAGAGTACACTTATTCAGCTCAACGACCAATCATATTTATATCAAACACCACCCACTGTACCATGAATAAAATTGCCTCCAGGAAATCCAAATAGTTTTCCACAGATTGATGTCACCACAACCAAAAAACACCGGCTTGAAAATGGAAGTTGTAAAAAGCTGTTATGTAAGAAGCCTGTTGCAAAAAGGCAGAAAGCTGGGCTCCTATTACACAAGACTAAAAATTCAGAAAAAACTGATACTCAACCTCCGAAATCTGTGAGTCATAAACCAGAAACATTTCTAAACTCATAGAATAGGTGAAAACCACCTTTGAAACCTATTCAAAAACCAACTAAGTAAATAAGGTATTGAAACCAACGCCATAAGTGACATGAACCATCCGAGAGAAAACTCATGGTAAATTATTTCCAGATTCAGTCAGCTCATCAAGACATGCTTTGTTCATGGTAATATGCTTTGAACTCCTAACCTTTAAAGCAAAATCCATGATTTTCCTGGCTTTAGGGGGTCTCCCTACTTTCCTTTTCAAACATTGGGGACCTTTGCAGCCTTGAAGCAGGTCCTCAATGTTAGCAACTTCAGGTAATCCACTATCCTTGGAAAATCTTTGTGAGCATCCATGGGAACCAGAATGATGGGCAACATCTAGACTCATATACACCTATATAATCCATAATGGGATGTAATTCTTCTGAACACACTGGACGTATACTTCAACATGATTCTAATATATTTTCTATAGTTATAAATATCCTTATACTTATCAAAACTGTACTATGTAATGTTTCATTATCCTGGTTATATTGGTTTACTAATTTATTACTATGATACCATCCTTAGTGAACTAATAATTTTGAGCATATTCATACAAGGTTTATAAGAATAAATATGCAAAAAGTATTACCCCAAAAATCATGAATCCTAATTTTTTTGGATGAATAGGTTCATATTACATATCTTGAACCTAAAACATAGAATCAAAAATCATTTATCATTAATCATATCCAAAATCCATTTGACCTCCTAAAATTTCATAGGCTAAAAAATGAATACATAAAAATATGGTGAGCTAAAAATCCTATCATGTGAATGAACTTGATAAAGAAATAGCATGTGAGTCAATGAAATAACATGATATCATTAAAGATATGGGTTTTGATTAATCACATTGAATCTTCATATAAAAACAAAGATTCATAAGATCATGGTAACATATGAAATTTGATAAAAACATATAAAATTTCATAAACATGAATCAATGCTAAGTAAAAATACAATATGACATGGTAGTCAAATTCCCATACTAGATTTGGTTTACTCTCTGATCCGTATATAAAGTATCAAAAGATTATAAAATTATACAATGCCATATTGCACTATTTGGGTGCACACATCACAATATTTTCAAAATATATTTGATAAACATATGGTACGTAATTCATAACCCATAACATAATATTTACCCTTCAAATTAAAATGGGGTTTATAATCTTATGTCACATAATAATCAATGCAAATTTCAAAGTCAATGGGATTAATAAATTTAAAAAGGATTTTTCTTTAATATTAAATGAAAGGGATAGTAAGATATATATATACATGTGATAGCAATATATATATATATACTTTAGAAGTATTCCATAATTTTTAATAGAAATATACTCCATTTGAGAGAGAATATTTATAACTTATAAAATATTGTTTTGTTAAAAATATCCGTTACATATACTCGCTTTTTCCCAGGAATTACTTATATTCATGAAAAATAAATGTATATTAATTATTTTATTACATAATAAAATATTTCATGTTTTTATTTTTTTAATTTTTTTACATTTCATATTTAGTTATTTAATCTATTAATATCACATTGGATGTTTAAATGATAAACTTCTCATATGTCCAAAAACCATCATTTACTTGAATAAGGTCAAATAGATTATAATTTACTCATACGAGGAATGGTATTAATTATAGGTTTATCATTTAATATATAAATTATAATTTTAAAACTAACCATAAATAATTAATATAAAAATTAAACTATGTTATAATTATATAGATTGTAGGTTATATGTATGATTCTGTGAAATTTACATTTTTTGAAAATCATGAAGAAAAAACGTTAAATGTTATTTTATCATTAATGTATGATAATTATATCATAAATATCATAATTTTAATATAACATTTCACATACCATATATTTGATTCATTAACAAGAATGAATCGAGTCGCATCACTTCATATTGTAGTAGTATTCTGTATGCACGAATAACATTATCATTTATTCAATTAATGATATGGAAAGAAATTATAGAATATATATTTTGAATAATTAATAATATTTCATGACTAACATATATAAATTTAAAATTTAAAATTATTACCTTTAATTGAAGCATATATGATGAATTATTGACATCTATCCGTGAGTTGGTAGTTAATCCTACACACGAGCGACGTTATCATATCATCTATTGAATGTAATATAAAAAGGAATATGTTATATAATAATTATAGTAATATAATTTTATCTTATATATCATATATATATACATTATATATTCCATTATATCCATTTGTGTGAAGAAGTGATGGATAATGAATTAAATCACTTCATGAGGCAGTAGTCCATCATAAACACAGTCAACAGTTTTATTTCCCATTTGAGGGAGGAGTAAATTGATGTAGTTCCTAGGTTTTGTCTTTTAGTTAGACAAGAATATGAAGGACATGGGTAGTGAAATTGGGGAGACACTTGGATGGGATTTTACAAACCAGATAACTCTAAATGGAAGATCAAGAGAGGAAAGGTGCATCCCTTTTAAATTATAGGGGAGGGAACTCTAAGAATTACATAAAGTATTAATGAAAATATAAATTATTATTAATAAAAAAATGGACCCAAATTGATTCATTTAGATGTTAAGATCAATACTATTCAAAACCCTCTCATCGAATAATTGTTTTTAAAGATTATTGTCTTTTCACACATATCAATATGTTTTAAAACTTATTAAAATATTTCCAAAATTATCTTGGTATTAATGTTTTTGACACAATAAGACTAAAGAAAGTCACTATAAAATGAATTTTGTCTCATAAGAATACTATGGATTCTATTCTAAACCATATTTATGTCACATTTCCAATGATTATATTTTTATAAATATTAATTAATTTAATAAAATATTGTTTACAATAAAGTATCTTTAATTCCATTCATTAAACTATTCCTTTAATTTCAATCAAATGTTATCAATATTTTATTTGATTTTGAATATAACACTTTAAAACAATCATAATATGTTATATTGATCTATTGGATTCATGGGACACTATAACTCACCCACGAAATCTAAATTTTAATGAATTTAATATCATTTCTATGAATTTTATACAGTTTGAACAAAGATTATATCATTATTGTATAAAAAATTAATGCCATGATTTCCTAAGTGAAATTTAAATATAAATTATCATGATAAAAAGTATATTCAATTTTAAAAAATATTTAAAATGGAAAAAAATGCATTTCAATCTATATGAAAATATTATAGTTATTAAAACAATGAGAGTTATATTTTGTTTTTATTACTTATTTAAAATCATATTATGGTCATTAAAGATAATTTCCATGAAAATAAAATTGAAAATATAATTTCATGGTGGTGGTTTAAACACACATATCCAATGAAATAAATTTAACTTTTATGGAAATATTTAGGCCTTATCATAATATTTTCTAGTTAAATCACCAGATTTACCTTTACGAAGATCATTAAATAAACTACTGTGATTATTTTTAATGAAAAGAATACAATGAACTTATTTAGAAAATATTGAGATCCTAATTCAAAAAATGGAATTAAATTTTCAAAATTAAATTTATATATGTGAATGAAATTAATGTTATATTAAATCTCAAAATGCAACAAATACATTGTTTAGTGAAAAAGCACTTTTAATACAAAATTACATATAATGAACTTATTCCAAAATTATATATAATGATGAATCCATTGAAGATAATTATTCATAATTAAATTATATTTTTTACATTATTATAAAAAATGATTTTAAAATTATATTTTTTCATGAAACATAATTTTAGTTTTAAAAAAATTATTATTTTTCACTCTTATATGAAAATTGATTCCTTTCCGAAAAATAGTAAAATGTCACCCATAAAAAACAGTAATTTGATTATTTCAAAAATGAAGTCAATTTTTTCAAATTTATGTAGTAAAATTTACAAATTTATTTTTTTTAATAAAAACATATAATACAGGAAAAATAATTTAATAAAAAATAGTTCTCATTTAAATTTATATCTGTTATTAATTTTCTTATAATGAATATAACTATATAAAGTCAAATTATTTAATATTAATAAGTCTTGAAAGTGATTATTAATGTTACCTAGGTTGTTACTCATTGAATAAAAAACAATACATAGTGTGAATCATCATATTCATCCTAAAACACAAATACATTTGGTTAAATTTTATATCTCATAAGATACTAATTTTATGCATAGTCATTACTAATTCAATTTTTTTTAAAACTTTATGTGTTGAAATGATTATTTATTATCTATTTTAACTTATCTACGTGTGGAATTATTTTTTGGTTAACTATGATCAAACCAATATGGGTGTATATGATTTGTTTCTTATTTTTGAAACATTTAATGTTAACATGGTAGGTTTGGCAACATTCAAGAACATGTTCCTTGATATGATTATTTTTAAATGTTCACAATTATAGTTGTATTTATTATTTTTTACCAATGAATACAACATTATGTGTGGATAAGATTACATGTAGCTATATTGACATCCTTTTTCTTTGATTTTATTGTGGTGGAAAAATTTTATAAACATATACATGGCCATTATTATTTATTATAAATGAACAATATTTCATTATTTTTTATTCCGTTATTTTAAAAAAAATCAATGTTTTGTAACGTTTCATTGTAATTCTCTAGAGCTATTGATTTATTTAGTCTTTTAATTTTAATCTATGTTATATGATTGATAATATTCAGTTATATTTCATCTTATCCTATATTAATGGCAACTATTAAAATCATTGTTCTATTTAGTTATATATGTCTCCCATGTTATTGTATTCTAACATTATTATGAACTAACCATTTCTGAAAAATTGATAATATATTCCCTCACATTGAATTTGAGGTCACTGTAACATATATTTCCCATTTATAAAATTGGATACATGAATTATCATGTTTAGAAGGAATTAAATTGTGGAGAACATTATTGGAGACATAGTAGAAATAATGCTTAATAAATCATTTATGTTACTAATGCCTAAATATTGAAACCCTTTAGGTTATAAGATACTTTTTTATTCATGATATGATATATTTATAATATATAAAATATGTAAAATATTTTTTTTATTATGAATGTGTCCCCAAAATTTATACAAGAGGGGTCTATAGTTATTTTTAGGGATTTAATTAAATTTTTTATGTGAAACCACCTAAATGATTAACATGTTTAAATGAATGAGTTGAAATTTGATCATATTATGACATAATTGAGTAGAAATTATAATTGTATAAAATAATGGGTTCATATAGTAAAACAAATTATAAGTAATATATTACCTATAAATTATTATATAATCAAATTTCATTATATATTATATATTTTACACATTTTAGTCTTAAGTAAGTTTTTATAACCATAACAAACTTAGTTCACAACAACTATGATGGGAAATATGATGATATTACAAATAAGAAACCAAATGGGATTGGATTATGATTTAAATAATATATGGAAAATATAATGTAGTTTTTGAATAACATCATGAACCATGATGAGCTATTGAAAATACCATAGAAATAGAAACATTATATTATGTGTTTCAGTTATCGAAGACATTCAAACACTGGTGGGTCATCTAGTACACACAATTTCATTAAGTTTATAACCACAATAAAAAAATTAATTCTTAATTTCAAATATTTTGAAATAAAAATTATTTTTATTTGGTTCTCATAGGCTTTTCCATGAGATAGACTAAGCTGGACTAGTGCTTTGGTGCTGAGAAGTGAATGCATGTATAGAGGTGTAGGTGGAAAGTGGCCTATGACCTACCTAATCATAACTGAGAGTCCTTAAAGGTTGATGTTGTTAAGAAGGATGAAATTTAATAGTAGGATGATGTCTCTATGGTTAAGATAGGTGGAGTAGTAGTTCACCACTTAGGTGGTGGAGGAGTCTCAGTACGATCGAGTATGTGTTTGGAGGGTAAATATCACATGTTTTTTGTGTTGTATAATGTTGTTGGAGAGTTACATGGAGGATATAGAGATGAGTAGAGGATGAATAAGGAGGGTAGGAGGAGGTAAGGTTCTATAGATATTGGAGGGGCAGAGGTGGATGAGAGTAGAGGGATGAAACAAGGGGTGAATAAAGGAGTGGGTGAGGGCCATGAACCCAGGGTTTATCAGATTTAAAATCCAAACAAATATTTCACATCATGTAATTAATATATGATGTGAAAATCATAAGGATTATTTTTTTCCATACCATTTACATTAACACACTGTGTAAAGGTTACACAACATGTATTTTCTATTTTTCCTTTTTTTTTGAGATAAGTCATAATTAAAATGTACCGAAAACATTTATCCTTTATATAGACTAAAATAACATATTGTAGAATATTATACCTTCCCTAAATTACCTTTTAGTTTTTTCATTGTTTAATTTAAATATAAGGAATCATTTTAGTTATGATGAATTTGAATTTAATAATGCAACCCCCATGGAATGCGTATTTATATATTTTCAATATTTGTAAATTAACATTTAACAGGGGTTCTCCTTCATTTGGAATGTTAATTTCCTCGTAAGAGAAAATATTGATGACTTTAGAAGGACCATACCATCATTATTCAAGCATTCCCTGGAATAATTTTAATCATGAACATAATAATAGAACTCTATCCCCCTATATTAAGACATGATTCTTAAATATTTGGTTGTTACATTTATTTCCCTTCTTATTATATATTTTTGAACTCTCATAGGAATCCTTTCACATTTATTCTACCTCATTTATTTGGTGAATTTTGACATCTCCAGGGTTTTGAGCATCAATGTTTTATGTTTTACCTCTTAAAATGTGTGGTTATCTAGTTCCACATGTGGATGACATGAATATCTAGACATAGAATAAAACAGGGAAGTGCTGATGGGTGTTGGTAATGGTGTAAAATATGACCAATATACAACATCAAGTTTGATACTCTATTCATTTATACTTTTTTTTATTTTCTTCTCTCGAATTTCTTTAATCTACCTATTTAATAATTGGTCTCTACAACATTTTTGTGTCTTTTAGGGAGTTATGGAGTAATAATGAATACCATATATTTCATGTAATAAATTGATGAAATTATTTATGAAATTAATTTCCCAATCAAAATGAGTAATCGATGGACTATTAATCATGATAGAATATTTTTGTTTATAAAAAACATGATGACATTTTCCATGTTCTTAGTGGTGACCTCTTCTTTCTCATATTTTGATAAGTATTAAACACCCACCAGGATATATAATTTTCCTTTAGTATTAAGGAATGGACCAAAAAATCTGATCATTAATATGTATAAGAGTCTTACATTCTAGATTGGATTTTGGGAATCCCCTTCATTTTCCCAATGGTTCTTTTCCACTAGTATCGATCATATATTTGAAAACTGTTCTGTGAATCATGATGAAGTGTGGACCAAAATAACCTTCATTGAATTATTTTATCCAAGGTACATTTTGGATAATAATAGCATCCAGGTGGTGATGTATGTCATATGTTGAGTATGCTTTGAATTTCATATTCTGTGATATAGACACAAATTAATCCTAACTCACATTTCTTAAAAAGATGTTTCTAATCCTTGTAGTAATTGTAATCTTAAAATAATATTCTATTTATCTACCAATACGTGAGGCCTAGTTAGATTGATTAAATAATGGGATAATTTTCAATATCCAAAATCTATTTACAGTCTTTGGTATTTATTAAGAATATTGTTTCATCATGGAATTTGTCTTGAATGTCAAGAATATCATCATTATTAATGATGTATAATTAATGTTTTGATAGATTATCAATGATGGTGTTCTCATTCTCACTTGTGTCATTTATGACTATACTGATCTCTTATTGTTCCACAATCCACCGTACCAAACATGATTTCACATGATTTTTAATAAATTGATATTTATGTCCTGCTTTATCTGTGTAGGACACTAATTTAGATAGTTCGAGGTATGAGAGATAATTTTAAAAAACAAAGACCACCCTCATATGATCCTTTTCAGAAGTTTTATAATTCACATAAGCATCATTAAGTGTGTGACATTCATAGTAAATGTGTAGAAATATATGTTTTAATCACTATTCTAATAAAGAGACAATAACAAAGTCAATATAATCAATCATTTTCTTGATTTCATTATACAAATTTGGTGAAATGATGATAGGAGAGGATTCCAGGTTATTATTTTGTTTATTAAATTCAATTTGATATAGTTCTGTGAACAGTAAAAGTGTTTCTTCTATAATTACTATTTCATGGGTTATTCTACATTCTCAAATTCATATGTGAAGTGGATATGGAATCATGTGTTTCCTAGAAAGATAGATATGCCTTTAACTATT
The DNA here is from genome assembly GCA_963277665.1 of Viscum album. Lineage (NCBI taxonomy): Eukaryota > Viridiplantae > Streptophyta > Magnoliopsida > Santalales > Viscaceae > Viscum > Viscum album. Next base: position 681,790,521 of record OY728132.1, on the reverse strand, counting down.
TTAGTATTAGGTAATTGTTTTATTAAATCTATTTTTTCTTGATGAATATTTCTTCTATTACCATGAAGTGACATTTTTCTCAGTTTATTACTAGAAATATTTCATCACAATGTTGTAAGACAGTGTCCTAATTATTTAGGCAAACCTAAAAGGATCTACCATATACCAATAAATTATAATTTAGGATTTCTTGGAACTCATCTTCCATATAATCAAATATTTATTTCATGAGTAGTGCAAAATTCATTGTTGTTTTACACATACAAAATGAAATAGGTATATAGGGGAAGAACCTGATGGGACAAGTGAACACATTTTTTGATTAGTTTTCTAGATCCACTATAATTTGATGCATCTTAATGATCTATAGAAACAACTATGGAATTTTTCCCTACTATTCATTCCTCCATTTTATCTATAAACACATTATTCAACATTACTACACATCCCAATCCAATCATTTATGAATCATTATAAATAAAAAAAGTAACCCACTAGAGATATGTGTATGTTCTTATGTAGTGATGATAATCTTTTTCAACTCCAAAATAACTATTCTCATTCATTGTTCAAGAAAAAAATTATTCTGTTCTTTGGCATATTGGTTACATTTCTTGATGTTGATGGTATATTATTCTGTAAATATTTACTAAAACCTAGCTAATTTATGGAATGTACATATTTTTTATACAAATACTATCCCAGGATAGTCCTTGATTGAATTAGTCATATAATGGTCTCTAAATATAACATTAATTGAGATAATAAGCTCGAATAATTATTTATCCATCATCTATAACTCTCTATTAATATATATTACATAATGGTACTCCTTTCTCAATGTGTTCAATATAATAATCAAATTATTCTCATACTCATCCATTTATTTGGGGTAAATCATAATATCATCATTAAAGACAACCATAATGTTTTCGATGTAATATCTAAAGACTATATCAATTGAGTCACCAATGATTTATAGAGTATTGAAGAGTCTAAAAGGAATTTATATGAATTCATTGATTCCATACCTAATTCAGAAGGATATTTTGTGAATATCTTTTTTATTAACCCTTAATTGGTGGTATGTGGACTGAATATGCATCTTAAATAATTTTTGAGATCTACATAGTTTATCAAACAATTCATCTATCCAAGGGTGATGAATCTTTTTCTATATCTTGTATTTTTTGAGTTCACTGATAACTAGTGTAGAGGAACATTTATCCATCATTTTCAATTATGATGTGGAATGGTGAACCCCATACTGAAGCACACAGGCATATAATTTTTTTTCCAGATTCACATATAACGACTTCATTAGTTCTTCCAAATCAATGGTGTAAATAGAATATAGTGACATAGATATGGGCAGAGGCCCATGTAGGGTTTTGAATGAGGACTCAACCTCTTGATTTTTAGACTGAAAATTATTGGCTTTGGGGAATAAATAAATATAATCCCTCATAATGTTTATGTTTTCTTGTATGATTATCCAATTTTTTTCAATCATTTAAGATATATCTGGTTTCTCATTTGGATGTAATTTCTATTATTGAACATAATATTACATGGGTTATTCAACCTCATTATTACAGTTTTATAAAAATATACAGTGAAATTAGATTTGGAGTTTTATCTACCCTTCATTGAAGTTGATGTTTTCATTATATAAGGATATCCAATCTAACACCAAAATAACATCAGAGTCCTCGATGGATGTAAGATAGTATTTCATGGATCATTATGTCCATAAAAATTTCTTGGGGATAGTTATATATTGGGAATTAAACCATCAAAAAGTTTTTTGTTTTCCCAATTATCTTAACAACAATTTTTTAGGTAGTTCCTGAATAGTCCTACTAAATGTGGAAGATGTCGATGATGACATAGAATGTGGGCCGAATAGTAATTTCACTAATCTTGAATAAATAACTATTGTATATGTCACAAATTAATTTTTTGGATCCAACCAATCGATAGTGATAACATTTTCTCAGCAATTATATCTATTCCCTAGAGTTTGTTGTCATTTATTATCTTTGACAACCACTGTCATAGGGAATCAAAATAAATAATGCTTGTGTTCCTAGAAATTGAAACACTGGAAAATTAGATGGGTGATGATTTAAACCATCTTTTATTATTCCTCATTAATGGACTTATTTGTTTCCTATTGGTTTTGATAATCCTTATTCCCCTTCTTTACACATTTGAAGAATCTCTTAATTACAAGTAGGAAGTTTCAAGAAATCATCTTTCAAGACAGTTGACAAGTGAAATGTTGATCTTTCATGCCTCCATGGGATTTTTATATTGATTCTCCTAAAGAAATATCTAATAATTTCTTTTGTATATATTCTTACATGACCACAAGGAGTCACTAATATATATATATATATATATAATCTTTGAGGGAACAACATATAATCTATTTATAGATGAAACTTTTGTTATTGGATAATTTTTTTTCATAAAATTAAATTGATCAAACTAAAGAAATAGTCCACCTTATATTAATTTTTTATTACAATGCTGAAGGTGTACTGCGAAATCATTGTAAATTTTTGTGAATGCCCCTTGATAGACTCTTCATACATATATATTATTTTAGGAACTACCTCTCCATTTTATTGTAGTTATTTTAGGGAAAATATTTATTTAATTATTCTCATTCCATTGAAAGAATAATCTCTTGGGAAATTTGTTTATTAATATTGTCAACCACTGATCAGTTTCTCTAAAAATTATATAAATACAGAGTTCAAGATTATATTTCTCCATTAATTAAAGAATAGATAATATCATCTCATTAGAGGTAATACATATTTTTTGACATGTGGGTATCAAAAGATAAACTCAATATAGGGGGATGTTTCCTGGATAAATGTTCATATATAAATTGATTATTCTTATGAAGAGTTTTACATTTTCAATGGTTTATGTTACTTTTCATAACATGAGTATTTTGATCCAGTAATTCCATGATGTTCCTAGCTCATGTACACATCAAATTAGGGATATCATTTCGAAAATCATCACATTGACCATCATGTTGTTTATTGGAATATATTTTCTATCCCCCCCCATTAATATGAAGATATGTAATATTATAATACACTAAATAATAAACATAGACAAGGAAACATATAACACTAGAGGAATAAATTATAAATGATAACTAAATTATAACATATGAGTCCTTAGGTTTCATCTTTAGATATACATATTAATTTATTTATTATGTTTTCTACCCAAATAAGTTTTTGAATTCCTCTATAATGGTTCATAAAGAGTCTTAGAACTTCTAAAATATTCTCAGTTGGAGTATTATACCAATTGTTACCCAATGTGACTTTTTAGGTACAATGTAATACTTAAGCCAATGACGAAAGACCATTTTCATATTTATTACACCTTGGTACATAAATTTTAGATTCATATCTAGTATTATTATCTATAAAATCATTTAATTTATTAGAAACTACTAACTCTATAATTCATTATGATTCCATGATATTCTATATAGTTATAATGATCGTTAGGCTTATCCATAGGGTTATTTATAAAATTTTATCATCATAAGTATAATGGATAACTAATATATTTCAATGATAACAACTACAGTGACCCATTCCTTTTTAACATTTTATACATTATTTATAAGAATAAATATCCAATTAGTACAACCTGAGTATCAATAAAAATTATTTTGTTGATATAGTAGGTTCATATTATATCACATTAAACTAAAAAATGGAATCCTAAATTATTTCTCTATAATCAAGTCTTAAATAAATTTTTACTACTAAAACTGAATAAAATAACCCAATGAATACAAAAAAATTATCTAGATCATAATTCGAGTAAGGTAATAAAAAAGATACGGAAACATAACATGTGGGTCATATGTAAAACATGATATCATAAAATATAAGGCCAATGGGAAATAAACTATAAGAATGATACATTCAACCTAGAATCATAAGATCATAGTAATAAAGGAAATTAGGTAGAATAGTATAACATTACATAAAAATTAGTCAACTCTATGTTCTTATAAAATATCACATGGTGGAAAAAGTCTCATAATGGATTAGGTTTATGATAGAGCAAATATTTTCAATTAATTTATATTGAATATCATTGTTTTAAACCCACAAAATTGTTCCTATAAGATAAATTGTTTCATTTTTATGATAATGGTGTTATTTTGAGCTGAATAGTAAAAATTGGCCATTTTGGATTTTTAACAGTTGTAAATTATTTCAGAGTTTGGCCATAACATTATCTACAATGATACAAATTGGAAAATTCTTTCTTTTCTAGATTCTACACATCCAGTGATTCATTTAATATATTTGGACCAAAATCTGAATCGGCCATATTGAAGCTCAAAAGAAGCTCACAAGTTTGCTCAAGAAAACTGTTTTCAGTTCTGCCTAGTTTTGATGTGCGATCCATAAATCATCCACTGTGGGCCCAAAGCTTGTGCAATTCTGTGGCTGGACGCGCAAGGCGTTTTGGATCATCTTTAATGAAGGAAGCACCGAGGTAATTGGCCGTTTATGGGGTCATTAACTCACCCTAATCCGGAGGATTTCGTTTTGGAGAGTCTGACTGGACAGAATAAATTCTCATAGTAAAACGGCCATAACTCTCGGAATACATTTCCAAATCCACTGAGATTTTGAGGAGACACGGCCAAGGGAATTATGAACAACATTGAAGAAGGGCTCAACGCGTGACGATGTAACTTAATGGGGCCACAACGCGTCGACATTCGGAGGAAGCATTCTGGCTATAAAAGGAGGAGAGCTCCACCCTCTCAAGGCATCCATTCTCCACCCCATTCCTTCTGGGACACCAAGAAGGAGAATTTTTCAGCTTTCTATTTTATTTATTTTTTTTCATTGTTTTTTAATGCCTTCTTCTTCCCCATTAAACTCGATTACCCTTACCATGGTGGGGTAAACTTTTGGAGTGATTGGGGAAGGGTTGGTTTTCTACATTGTAATGCTTGAGTTCTAGGACGCAATTGAATAAATTTCTTTCTTCTTCAAAGTTGTTTTCAATTTATTATAGAGGATTTTATAATCAAGTGCGATCATTCTTGAATATTAATTCCGTTATTTATTTTTTCCTTGGTAAAATAATCAATATCTCCCTCCACTAATTTATGGTTTATATACGATGGAATAAACCAGGAATTAGTTGTGAAGTACTTGACGATCGTCAGTACGTGTAAAACGTGTAGTGAATCTTCTTGATTTTTTGGGACAAACAAAACCCGATCGGGTATTGCCCATTTCAATTAAGGATATTCAATACAACTATTTTACACATGGAAGGAGAGTTGACCAAACCAAGATCTTGGTAAGGTTTTCTCTCACAATAACAATTTCACCAAGGAAGTGAGAGGAAACGATTGTGGAAACTCACTTTAATCAACTAAGAAGAAGAGGTTTGAATTAAATTGAACAAGGATAGCATTATAATTAGGAAACCGACCCCCACCTAATCACCCTTTTAATTTCTTATTTTTTCAATCATTTGAATTTCAAATTTCCTTTCACAACATTTTTACCCCCGTTTTAAAGTGACAACCCATTTTGTGTGCACTCCTCTTCGGGAGACATCCTAGGTCAACCACATTACTATATTTTAACTTACAAAATAATTGTTTTGACATTCCCTACAATAGGCGTGTGTCAAACTTGGCGCCGTTGCCGGGGAGGCAGTGCAACAAAAAAACAAAATTGAATGACCCGCACCTCAAAAGAACCATTAATTGAATTTGATCCAGAAATTGAAAGAACATTAACCCAACTAAGAAAAAGAAATCTACCAGAAATCTTTGAAGAAATAGATCTCTCAGATTCAAGTAAAACTCTTAGTGTTCACTCTGAACCTGAAATCATGTCTAGAAATCCCAACCAAACCCTGCGTGATCTATGTGCACCATAATTTGACATTCAAAATAACCAACTAATTGCACCCACTGAACCAAATGATTTTGAATTACGTCTCAATATGATTCCTGTTCTTCCAAAGTTTCATGGTCTTGCAGGAGAAGATCCAAATCGGCACATGTAAGAATTCAGATACACTTTCTCAAGCTTCAGGCCAAGAGGAGCAGCCGAAGACCAATTTCAGTGGAGGGCATTCCCCTTCTCACTTGAAGGAATAGCTAAAGAATGGTTGTACAACCTACAACCAGGGGAGATCAGTGATTGGGAAGACCTAAAATGAAGTTTCATGCAAAGATTTTTTCCCACATCGAGGAGCACTGCCATCAAGAAGGAGATTTACATCATATGACAATCAACTGGAGAAACCCTCTACGAGTACTAGGAGCGCTTCAAGAAGCTATGTTCCAGCTGCCCACATCAAGAAATGGAGGAACACTAATTCCTTGTGTTCTTCTACCAAGGACTAATGGATAATGATCGAAATCTTCTAGATGCCTCATTAGGGGGGTCCCTGATTGACAAGTCTCCTGCAGATATCAGAATACTAATTGAGAAGATTGCTCAAAACTCACAACAACTTGGACTAAGAGGAATGGGAACCAGGGGGATACATGAGGTAAAAACATCTGATTCATCTACATTGATTGAAACCAAAGTTGATGACCTTGCAAGATTAGTCCGTCAAATGGATGTAACACAAGCAAATGGACAACAAGCTTCAGCTCAGGTATGTGGTTTATGCTATTCTTCCACTCATTATACTGACTAGTGCCCTGAGATACAGGGGACAGAATACTGTGCTGCGGCCTTTCAACCAAGACAATTCCAACAAAATCAACTGCAATCCCAACAAGGATATGGGAACCAACAAAACCAGATGAGACCATTTAACCATCACCCCAGTCAACCTCCTTACCACCAGCAGCAATACCAGATCCCCCCTCCCTTCCAACAATCTTATAAACAGCCCTTCCAACAACAAAAATCTTTTCAGCCTCCACCATTCCAAAGAAAGACAAATGAACAACCATCCACCGGCACACAACCTTCTGTGGAACAGCTACAATCCAAGTATGATGGCCTAGCAGATAAGGTTGACAAGCTAGTAGACACAGTGGGAAGTCTTGTAGAAATATTTTCCAAGAATCCAGGTAAGCTTCCATCCCAAACAGTGACAAATCCTAAAGAGAATGTCATTGCAATCATAACAAGAAGTGGAAAAGAAATCCCACCTCCATCCAACCCTGAAACTGAAATAATCCCACATATTCTGAGGGATAACGATTCAAAAATTCTTGTGAAAATCCACCAAGAAGATGAAAAGGAAGAGAAGGAGGAGAAGGATAGGCCACAGAATAAGAAACAAGAAACACCAATGCAAAGAAAACAAAGGGAGAAGAAAGAATTACCCCCACCATTTCCAACAAGGATGATCGAATCAAAGAAATTGCATGAAGAATCACTTCAAAAAGAAATTCTGGACACCTTCCAGAAAGTGGAAATCAATATCCCCCTACTTGAAGCTGTTAAACAAATTCCAAGGTATGAATTTTTTTTTGAATGATCTTTGCACCAAAAAGAGAAGGCTTCATGGGAATGAAAGAATCAACTTGGGAAGAAGTGTCTCAGCCCTTATCACGCCACAGATTCCAACCAAATGTCAAGATCCAGGGACGTTTTCCATTCCATGCACCATTGGTTCATTAAATTTCACTAATGCTTTGTGTGATTTAGGTTCTTCAATTAATGTATTGCCTCACTCGGTATACACTTCTTTGCAGATGGGAGAATTGAAGCCCACAAGAGTGGTGGTCCAGCTTGCAAACAAATCCACATTATTTCCTGCATGAGTTTTGGAGGATGTCCTTGTGAAAGTCAAAGATCTCTTATTCTCACCTGACTTCTACGTGCTCAATATGGAAGAAGATAGGATCACATCACATTCACCCATCATTTTGGGGAGATCTTTCTTGAAGACAGCCAAAACCATCATCAATGTCCACGAGGGGACACTCACCATGGAGTTTGGAGAGAGCACAGTCCACTTCAATATTTTTGAATCCATGAGGCATCCATCAGATGATCACTCCCTTTTTTCTCTTTCCCATGAAGTTGGTGCAGAACCAATTGAAGAATCAGGTGTGCTCTATGAATTCTTAAACTTAAGAGACACTTCTTCCCTTGAAAATATCATTGAACATGTGGATGCTGAAGATGTTGGAGATTCTGACTTCATGTGGGAGGAAGAGGTAAAATCTGATTTCTTTGATGATTTGTTAAATAATGAGGAAGATGATATGGTTTCTTGTGTGCAGGAGGTCCAAAATTTGGAAGAAGAAAACGTCAATTTAGTCTCATACCTTGAGAATCCCCCTAACCTGGAACTCAAACCCCTCCCCATTGATTTGAAATATGTATACCTTAGGGAGGGAGAGAAACTACCAGTGATAATTGCTAATAATCTTTCTAAAACCCAAGAAAAATCATTGATTGAGCTTTTGAGAGAGAATGTCAAGGCAATAGGATGGAGCTTAGGTGATATCCCGGGAATTAACCCAAAAATATGCTCACATAGAATTTTTGTTGAGGGAGATTCAAAACCTATTAGACAGCCCCAAAAGAGACTGAATCCCACCTTGATGGAGGTTGTGAAGAAGGAGATCGAGAAGCTCTTAGAAGCTGGGATCATCTATCCCATTTTAGATTCGCAGTGGGTCAGCCCTATTCATGTCATTCCAAAAAAAACTGTCCTGACCACTGTGAGGAATGAAAAGAATGAGTTAATCCCTATGAGAATTCAAAATAGCTGGAGAGTGTGCATTGATTTTAGGAAATTGAACCAGGTCACTCGAAAAGATCATTTCCCCATCCCTTTCATTGACCAGATGTTAGAAAGATTGGCAGGGAGAACTCATTATTGCTTTTTGGATGGATTTTCAGGTTACTTCCAGGTACCCATTGCTCCCGAGGATCAAGATAAGACGACATTTACATGCCCTTTTGGAACTTTTGCATATAAAATAATGTCATTTGTATTATGTAATGCTCTAGGTACATTTCAGAGGTGCATGGTGAGTATATTTTCTGATCACATTGAAAATTTCTTGGAAGTATTCTTAGATGATTTCACAGTTTTTGGAGATTCTTTTGATCATTGTTTGAAAAATCTGGAAAATGTTTTGAAAACCTGCATTGAAAAAAATCATGTTTTAAATTTTGAAAAATGTCATTTAATGGTTCAAAGAGGAATTGTTCTCGGTCATGTCATTTCCCAAAATGGAATTGAAGTGGATAAATCAAAAATTGAAGTGATAAATTCATTACCTTACCGTACTTGTGTGAATCATGTTAGATCATTTTTAGGACATGCAGGATTCTACAGGAGGTTTATCAAAGATTTCAGTAAGATTTCTCTCCCTCCCTCTAGATTACTTTTGAAAGATGCTGATTTTGATTTCAATGATGCATGTAGGGAATATTTTGATGAGTTGAAGAAGAGATTGATTTCACCACCTGTGATGCAGCCTCCAAATTGGGAAGAACCATTCAAACTACTTTGTGATGCCTCTAACCAAGCAGTTGGAGCAGTCCTTTCTCAACGAATTGAGGGAAGACCACAAGTCATTTCATATGCCTCGAGAACTTTAGATGCGGCACAATTCAATTATATAACCACGGAAAAAGAGTTCTTTGCAGTTGTTTTTGCTTTAGAAAGATTTAAATCATATCTTCTTGGAACTAAAATCACTGTGTTTTCTGATCATGCAGCTTTGAGGTACTTGATGAAGAAAGCTGATGCTAAACCAAGGTTAGTGAGATGGATGATACTACTGCAGGAATTCAATATTGAAATCAAGGATAAGAAGGGATCTGAGAACCAAGTGGCTGATCACTTAAGTAGACTGCCAAACACTGCTGAAATTGATGTTCCAGAAAGACACCCACTGAATGATCAAATTCCAGGAGAGCAGTTGTACTTGATTGAAGGAGAAGTGCCTTGGTATGCTGACATAGTCAATTTTCTGGTAACATCTCAGGTCCCATCTCATTTTAATTATCACCAAATTCAAAAACTAAAAGCTGAATCTAGATATTACATTTGGGATGATCCATTGCTTTGGAAGATTTGCAATGATCAAGTAATAAGAAGATGTTTACCTGAAAGTGAAGTTAAATCTGTCTTTGATTTTTGTCATACTTTAGCTTATGGAGGCCACTTTGGACCTCAGAGGACAGCAAGGAAGGTTTTATAATTGGCCCACGCTTTTTAATGATGCTCATGAATTTTGAAAAATATGTGAAAAATGTCAGTTTTCAGGAAATATTTCAAAGAGACAAGAAATTCCCCAAATGCCATTGAATTTTTGTGACATTTTTGTAGTTTGGGGGATATATTTTATGGGTCTTTTCCCAATGTCATTTGGAAATTCTTATATCTTTCTTGCAGTTGATTATGTTTCCAAATGGGTGGAAGAAAAAGCAACCAGAACTGACGATGCTAAAGTTGTTTGTGATTTTGTCAGGTCTAACATATTTTGTAGGTTTGGAGTGCCCAGAGCAATCATTAGTGATCAAGGGAATCACTTCTGTAATTTGAGAATGGAGACATTGCTGAAGAAGTATGGGGTGCATCATAAAACATCAACTCCCTATCATCCACAAACTAACGGGCAAGCTGAAGTTTCAAACAGGGAAATCAAGGGAATTTTGGAAAAGACTGTTAATCCAAACAGGAAGGATTGGAGCCAAAGGTTGGATGATACCTTATGGGCTTACAGGACAGCCTATAAAACCCCGATTGGAATGAGTCCATATAGGCTGATTTATGGGAAAAGCTGCCACCTACCTATGGAATTGGAGGATAAGGCGTATTGGGCTGTGAGGAAAATGAATTTGGACCTTGAAAGTGCTGGAAAGGAGAGAAGATTGAAGTTTTAAGAACTGGATGAAATAAGAAGGGAATCATTTAAAAATTCAAGGATTTACAAAGAAAGAACAAGAGTGGACCATGAAAAGCTAATCCAACCAAAATACTTCTCTCCTGGAGACAAAGTGTTATTATTCAACTCAAGACTCAAGTTGATGCCAGGTAAACTTCATTCCAGATGGAAAGGTCCATTTATTGTTACTCATGTATATCCTTTTAGTGTTGTGCAGATTATGAAGGATGGAGAGCAGGATCCATTCACTGTGAATGGACATAGGTTGAAAAACTTCCTTGGGACCCTACCATCAGAGCCATTGGAGGAGATCGCGCTCCTCCAAACTATTTATCAATAAGATCCATCAGGTTGTACCTCTCCTTCACATTTTCTTGCTGTTGTGATTCAATCAGAAATCTTCTTACATGTTAAATCCACTTAAATGCATCGAGGACACTGCATCATTTAAGTGTGGGGGAGGTAACCTTTGTAGTATAGGATTTTTATTTGATGTTTGTTTTCAAAAATAAAAAATAAAAAAAATGCGTGTTTTCAAATTTTTGTGTGTTTATTTTTCAATTTTTGGTGTGTTTCTGATACTTTTGAGCTGAAATGATTATCAATACCATTTTTGAAACCCATGTCACTGAGTGAACCGGTCTATTTCATGAAAATGATCTTAAATTAATGCTGAAATAACTTTGTTTCAAGTTCAAATATTTTGGAAATTCATGAAAAGTACACTGATTTTTAAATCTCATGCCATATTTCACTGTCTATATCATTGAAATAACTTTCCTGTGAGGCTTCTGAACCATTTTTGTCATATTCTTTTCATTCACCTCATTTCATGTGAGAACTAGACCACGCTTTCTTTAACCATAATTTGATTTATTCCTTTCAAAACTTGAGGGTTGGGGTACGTGTGTTTTAAATGATTGAGGAACTTATTTTGTTTGAATTCCCCTTTTCAAAATAATCCTTTTCATTATGTCCCTCCTTTACATTTATTTTTCATTTTATCCCCTAGTATCCATGAATTGCCTGTTAGGTTAGCCACATTACAAGCCAATTTTCCCTATCATACCTGCTCTTGAAGTAAAATTGCAAGATCTAGTTGAACTTAAGTGTGGGGGAAGATATCTTGTGGTGTACTACCTCATTTGGTTATACATTTGGTGAAAAATAAATTGTGGAAGAGATGTGTGTGATGCAAAAAAATTATTCTGTTGAAAGCTGTGCATTTTCTGGAGCTTTTATGACAAGAGAAGTTGTGCCTTTCTGGAGCTTCCAAAAGAAAGTTGTGCCTATCTGGAGCTTTAAAAAAAATTATGTTTGAAAAGATTGAAATATTTGCTGCTGAGCTGTTTGAATGATGATGGAGCCTATTTTCAACAAAGGGGAAGTGAAGGAGACTGTATTTGAGTGAAAACTAGAATCTTGCAATTCTTCTTCAATAAGAGCCAAGCCTTCCTTTTTCGGCCTCAGAACTTTTAACATCTAAATCCTACCAACCGGAAGCCACAGAACAACCCTGAAAAGTCCTCATGAGAAACACATGTCCTTGACTCACATCGGGTGGAGAAGTAGGAATTTATCAAACCTATGGTGACTCTTGTGTGAGTTTGTATGAGAAAAGCCTTGTTCAGCCTTTACATTTATGAGATGAGAGAAAATTCATGTGAGGTAGGTGTTTTGTGTGCATGGGATAATAAATGAAGTGGAAATATATTAAAATCTTAAATGGCGAACTTGAAATAACTGTTTTTGACGAGGCATGATTTTTTTGTTTCTTGAAATTGATTTGATTGATCTCATTGATATGTGTTTTGATTTTGATTTGATTTGATTTTTACTTGTCCAGGAGTCCAAGTGATAAGTGTGGGGGAATTGATAGATCAAATATTTTAAATTAATTTATATTTAATATCATTGTTTTAAACCCACAAAATTGTTTCTCTAAGATGAATTGTTTCATTTTTATGATAATGGTGTTATTTTGAGCTGAATAGTAAAAATTGGCCATTTTGGATTTTTAACAGTTTTAAATTATTTCGGTAGTTTGGCCATAACATTATCTACACTGATCAAAATTGAAAAATTATTTCTTTTCCAGATTCTACACATACATGTATTCATTTAATATATTTGGACCAAAATTTGAATCGGCCATATTGAAGCTCAAAAGAAGCTCACAAGTTTGCTCAAGAAAACTGTTTTCAGTTCTTCCTAGTTTTGATGTGGGATCCATAAATCATCCACTGTGGCCCCAAAGCTTGTGAAATTCGGTGGGTGGACGCACAAGGAGTTTTGGATCATCTTTAATGAAGGAAGAACCGAGGGAATTGGCCGTTTATGGGGTCAGTAACTCACCCTAATCCGGAGGATTTCGTTTTGGAGAGTCTGACTGGACAGAATAAATGCTCATAGTAAAACGGCCATACCTCTCGGAATACATGTCCAGATCCGCTTAGATTTTTAGGAGACACGGCCAAGGGAATTATGAACAAAATTGAAGAAGGGCTCAACGCGTGAAGATGTCATTTAATGGGGCTACAACGCGTCGACATTCGGGGGAAGCATTCTGGCTATAAAAGGAGGAGAGCTCCACCCTCTCAAGGCATCCATTCTCCACCCCATTCCTTCTGGGACACCAAGAAGGAGAACTTTTCAACTTTATCTTTTATTTATTTTTTTCATTGTTTTGTAATGCCTTCTTCTTCCCCATTAAACTCGATTACCCATACCATGGTGGGGTAAACTTTTGGATTGATTGGGGAAGGGTTGGTCTTCTACATTGTAATGCTTGAGTTCTTGGACGCAATTGAATAAATTTCTTTCTTCTTCAAAGTTGTTTTCAATTTATTATAGCGGATTTTATAATCAAGTGAGATCGTTCTTTAATATTAATTCTGTTATTTATTTTTGCCTTGGTAAAATAATCAATATCTCCCTCCACTAATTTCTGGTTTATATACGATGGAATAAACCAGGAATTAGTGGTGAAGTACTCGATGATCGTCAGTACGTGTAAAAGGTGTAGTGAATCTTCTTGATTTTTTGGGACAAACAAAACCCGATCGGGTATTGCCCATTTCAATTAAGGATATTAAATACAACTATTTTACAAATGGAAGGAGAGTTGACCAAACCGAGATCTTGGTAAGGTTTTCTCTCACAATAACAATTTCACCAAAGAAGTGAGAGGAAACAATTGTGGAAACTCACTTTAATCAACTAAGAATAAGAGGTTTGAATTAAATTGAACAAGGATAGCATTATAATTAGGAAACCGACCCCGACCTAATCACCCTTTTAATTTCATATTTTTTCAATCATTTGAATTTCATATTTCCTTTCACAACATTTTTACCCCCGTTTTAAAGTGACAACCCATTTTGTGTGCACTCCTCTTCGGGAGACATCCTAGGTCAACCACATTACTACATTTTAACTTAGTAAATAATTGTTTTGCCATGCCCTATGACAGGAGTGCGTCAGTTTACTCTCTAAACCCATATATAATGTTTCAGTAGATTACAAAATAATCCTATGAATTAGAGCACTATCATGGTGAAACCATCATTAAATTTTTATGATCTATGTGCTTAGAATAAGTTAACTCAATATTGCATCATAAAATTATTATGAACAATTAAATGAAAATAATTTTCCTCATATTGTCTCGTATAATAATAAGTGTAAATTTATTAATGAAATCATTCAAGCAATGAAAAAATTAATTCTATTAAACTATAAAATAGAGGTAGAATAATCTATGTATTCAAGTGATAAGAGTATTTATAGAATGTATAATCATTCTATATCATTAAACAGAAATAATTTGGGGTATAATGATAATGATCATAACATGGAGAAAAAGGTTTGTAAAAAATATCTATTCCATGAAGCACAATTTTTTCAAATGAATTTTTTATCTTCATAAAGAAAATATATTAATTATATAATTATATAATAAAAATTTTCATGTTTATTATAATTTTTATTTTATAATTTAACTCTTCATTTTTATTTAAATAACCAATTAATTTCATATTGGATGTTTTAATGATAAATATCTCATTTGTCCATAATTATATTGGTTAGAAAAATTATGTAAAAGAGATTATTATTTAATAATAACTATAATGTTAATAGTTATATATTTATAATTTTTATACAAAATTTATACTTTGAGAACCAAAAATAAAATATTGTTATTAATAATGAACTAGGTTACAATCATTGAGAATGTAGCCTGAACGTATGCATGTGTAAAATTTATAATTTTTGAAAATAATGATGGAAATAAAGAATGTATTATTTTAAATTTCTATGATTATAATTATATCATAAATATAATATTACAATTTTAAATATCATTTCACATACCATACAATTGATGTGTAATAAAAAAAATAATATTTCATTATATAGAAGATGTCTTCCAAATGAAAAAATGACATTATCATATGGTAAATGGAAGAAATGGTATGAAATAATTGAATATATAAATTTTAAATACTTATTATTTATTCCTTATTATAATATATGAAAATATAATTAAAACTAACTAACCTCTATGTGAATCATAAGTGAAAAATAATCACATCGATTTGTGAGGTGGTATTTCATCGTAAACTAGAGAGATGTTTTCATATACTATATTTAATGGGATGTAGATGTTATATGTGTGAATATAATCCTGTACTATAATTGTATGATAAATAAGATATATAATCATTATATATATAATTATATTCATTTGTGATATTTGGTTATGGATTAAGAATTACATTAGTTAGTGAGGCAGTAGTCATGCGTAAACATGATCAACTGTTTCATTTTCCATTTGAGGGGGGAGAAAAGGCATTTAGTTCGTGACCATAAAATAAACAAAATATATGTATATGGTATAAACACATCATATTATTTTGTAATTTTTTAAATCAATATTATGTTGGTGGAGAAGCAAGAAAATAATGTTCTTTGTTAAGGATGTTACCTCTTATTCAGAAAACATCATTAGGTTTTCACCATAATCTATTTGATATAGGATTTATGTGAAAAAAAATTATAAGATGAGTTGAGTCAATAATATATGATATTTAGTTAGGTATTATTATATCAGATGTAAATTTTAAATGTGTTACTCAGTGGATAGGGGGTCACCTTTTTTATGTGGTTATGAGGACACACATAGAATTTTGGAAAAAGATGAACTAAACCCACATTTATCACTTGAAAAAGTTAAAAAAAATAGAAAATTATATAACCATAAAAGATATTAGGATGAAAAATTCTATAATATAGGGTTTAAACATGTTTCTATCAATTTTTATCCCATATATTTTTATTTTAACTGCTTGGTAAACCCACTTTTACATTTTCCGAACTAATTAATTTTTAACGCTTTTTCTATTAATTATCATACAAAATTATGTTAAACATATAAAACATTAAAAATTATTTATGTTATATATTTAAATACATATGTTAATATTCATATCAATGAATTGATATAAATTAATTGAAAATTAGACCCATATACGTGTTGAAATAATGGATTTTTATGAAATTAATGATTCTATTAGATGATGGCCTTATAATAACTATATCAAAAAATAATAATAATAAAATGAATTTAATTTATTATTTATTCATGTATAACATATATTTCAATTAATAATTTTATCATTAGGGGGAATTTAAATTTATTAAAATGTTGAAATATTATTCAATGTTAAATTGACTTAGATAAAGGTTTCTATATATAAAAATAATCATATACTAAAAACATGTATAAAAGTGATTCTAATTTAATTAAATGGATTTAATACAACTAAATAGTAATTATGAGAATTTTAATTCATATTTAGAATAATAATGGTACTCTATTCATTTTAATGAAATGATAATTTAATAATATTATATATTTTTCCCTATTTTAAAAAAACATTATATTTGAAAAAACAATTAATTTAATCCTAATTTCAAGTAGATAAGTTGATTTCAATAAGTTTTTTAAAAAAAATTATATTTCAATGAGTTATAAAAAAAATTACCATATTTTCTCATGAAAATAAATATAATTTATTTTTGAAGAAAACATTTTTCTATGGAGTTTTAATGTAATTATTAAAAATTATTTTTATATACATGGAATTTATGAAGACAATTATATAGAATATGTATATCAGATATATCATATTAATTATTCAATACAATTTATGGACATTGATGTAATGATAGGTTATAATTGTCATAGGTAATCATGGTTCATTTAGGCTCTGTATTGCATGTCACATACTCTATCAAAAATAATTTTCATTTTAAAAACTATAGGTGGTAAAATTTCATTTTTATAACCATCCCTGAATATATTATAAGATAAATTAATCACACCTTTCATGGAGGTTGTAATCCACAGGTTGTAATTAAAATTGTTATAATTTTTGAATTGATAAAAGGGTATGAAATTGTATGATATATAATCTTTCTATAACGACAATTATTTCATCAATATAATATTTATTTATTAAATCCATAAAGATAGAAAAACATGTTTGGTGATGATATAACATAGAAAACATCATTTCATTGAGGTGTTAATCCAACCATACAAAGAAGTGATGTTTTCATTTCACATTGGAAGGAAAATGAGAATTAAAAAATCATAACATAATAATAATAAAATTTAAATATATTTAATAAATTTTTGTTATAGTTTTATAAATTTATTCAATGTTTTGATGGTGGTGGATTAAAAAATAAGTTTAAAATATGTCAGTTGTAATTTATACATTCTCTTTAGAGAACCTCTTTGGCATACCCCATAAGACTTGTGGGTTTGGTCTATTAGTCAGATGAGCATATCTAGGACCATGGTAGTGATGTTTAGGTGACACATTGAAATAGATTTTCTTAACTAGATAGCACAAAATTGATGTTTAAATGTGGGTAGGTTGATCCCACTTTTATATGAGTGTAGGAAACATTGAAAATTTCTTAAATTATGAAATTAATATAAATTAACAATCTTAGAAAACTAGAACTAAATTTATATACTCCGTAGTTAGGATTCGTAATATTTTAAAAATCCCATATAATAATAGTTTAACATGATAGTTACATTTTTCAACGTTATATTTTTTCAACATTTGTTAAAACATTTAAAAAATTACCATGCATCAATGTTTTTTGTATTATTTATGAGTAATTAATGTTAATATTATTGGAAAAGTTTATTGAAAAAATACCTGTGAAAATATTATAAGCTGTATACAAATCATATTTCAAATGATAATAAGTTAATAAATTTTAAATAAAAAAATATTGGTTATAATAAAATATCATTAATAGTAATTTTTAATCAATTCATTTAATTTGACTCTGTTGAAATAAATATTTTAATGAAATTTTAATATAAGCGTTTTAAAAATCTATAATATATTATATTTAACTATATGATCCCTGAGACACTATAACTCTCCAAAAAATAAAGGTTTTAGAGTTTTTAAAATAATTTAAATGTTATTTTGACATCGTTATCATGTTTTATGTTGACATTTTATAATCATTAAATGTTATTATATAATAACTAAAATTTGAAAATAAAATAGCTTGAAATAAATAATTTTATTTTTCAATTAACAATTAAAATAGATCAAAACACCTTCTAATGTCTATAAAAAAATTTATGTATTAAAACAAAGAGAGTGCTATTTTTTTCTCATTCTTTATTTAAAATCATATCATGGTCATTAATAGTAAGTTTCATGATATTGAAAAAAATAGAATTTTATTTTTTGGTTTAATAATTATTTTAAATTAAAATAAATACAAATATTATGGAGATATTGAGGCCTTATCACAACATGTTTAGCCTTAATTACCCAATTTATATTTACCGAGGTGATAATATTATTTATATTTATTATTCATAATGACCAATAATAAAGAAAAATTATTTAGAAAACTATGAAGTCCTAACATCAAATATGTAATTACTTTTTAAAATGGTATAATTTTTTTCGTATTAAAATGAGAAATATAATAAAAACAATTTTTTTAGAAAAAGAATTTGTAAAAAAATAAACATATATGAAAATTAGTTTTAATGACACGTATTATGTAATTAATTATATCAATTCTAATTACAGAAGAATTTTCTAATATAGGATAAAATGGTTCCTCTAAATTACTATATTCAGTGAAACTAAATTTTAATTCCATAAAAATTAGTATTTATCAGTATTCTGTGAAAAATAATTCTCTTAAAAAAGTAAAAAAATATCACATGGAAATCATTTATATGAATATTTCAAAAATCATGTTACCTTTTCCATATAAAATTAAAAAAAATTTGAAAATAATTTTTCATATAAAACCTTAAAATACATAAAAATTATTTTAATAAAAAAATAATTCCCATTTTTATTTAAAATAGAAAATAATTTTATTATAATGAATATAACAATATAAAATCAAATTGATGAATATTAATGAGTCGTGAAATTGATTATTGACATTACACATGTCGTTAGTGTATTATTTTAAGTAAAAAGAAAAATCATAGGAATATCGTAGTAATCCTTAAACATCAATGTATTTGGTAGAAATTTATATCTAATAAGATAAATATTTTATTCATGGACTTTATTGATTCACAATTTCATTCACAACTTTGTGTTTTGAAATTATTATTTCTAATCAATGTTCAAAACCCTATCCAAGGACATGAATTTTTGTTAGTCATGTTCAAACTCTATGTGGTGACTTGTCTTTTTAAATATGATAAAAAATCCAATGATAACATGGTCTATTTGGATATGTTCACAAACATCTCTATAAACAAGATATATTTAGTTATGTTCACCACTCTAGTCATATTTATTATTTTTTAGAAAATACTGCAACATTTTTTATGGACAGGATTTAACTTACATATATTCAAATAAAGTATCTTTGAAATTTTTATAGTGATCGATGATTAAAATCATATACCTTATCATTATTATTGATTAGCCATGTCCATGATTTCTTGATTTAAAATTCCTTGTATTATACACCATGTTATGTTATGTTTCAATTCTAAGCCCCACATATCATAATTATATTTCTTGATCTATGAATTTTAATCATTTCTATTTATATTATTTCATTTTATATATCCATTTATTATTCTTTAATTGAAACCCTTATGAATCATTATTCTATTGAATTATATATTTATCCAATTTTCTTCATTTTTAACATTATTATGTTCTAGACCTTTCTGAATAATTGATAATATTCCCCCCCCACATTGTGTTTTATGACACTCCATCATATATTTCCCATTTACTTATTTAGTTACCTGAATGATTATGATTATATGTAAATCCATTTGGGAGAATATTATTCGTAACATAGAATTAATAGTGTCTAATAAATCATGTATAAAGATAATATTAATTACCGAAAATTGTTAGGTTATATTATTATGTGTTTATTTTTAATAAGAAATATTTAAATTATATAATATATATAAAAAATATTTTTTTTATGAGTCAGAAATATATTTTTATATCAAAGGGGTGTTTACTTATTGTTGGGGATTTTATTAAAAAATTTAGGGGAACTCACCTAAAAGAGACACATATTAATCTGATTGGGTTGTAAGTTGGTCCAATTATGTCATAATTGAATATAAAGTATCATAGTATAAAATTTTTATTTTCATTGTAAGTCATATTCTATGATTTAGTTTACATTTGTTTTATTATTTTCTATGTTTTCATAATATATGTAGGTATTTTATCATCTTAACCATTTATGTTTTATGTACATTTAGAAAACCACGATGGCGTAAGCTCACAATGACTGTAGTGGACAATATGATGATGTTACAAATGATTATCTCCGTGGGATATCACAAGTATTTAATTAATTTATGGAAATTATATCACAATTTATGAATAATATATTGAAACATGATGAGCTTTTTTACACATCATAGAAATATAAACACTGTCATGAGTTATTGAGTTATAAAAGATTATTGAAATTTGGTAGGTAATTTAGTCCATTAAATTTATAGAAATTGATAACCATAATAATGATTTTTTTCATAAGATTTAATTCTTTGTAAAATAAAATGGGCATATTTTTTATCATTTATATATTGAATAATATAAATGGTTTAATTTAAATAAAATAGTCAAGCATTACAAGTAATATCAATGATTTGAGAAGTACTCAAGGATGCTTGTTTCGATAAATATTGTCCCCATTTACTTAAAAAGGATAAAATTTTTGTTATTAAAAATAAAATGAAGGATAGTTACATTGAAATATATGAAACAAACATTAACTGATTATTGATGTATGATTCTATTGCTATGGTTCATCCAAAAAGACAAATGAATTTTTATATTTCTATATTAAATCCATGTCTCTATGTTTCACGGGTTATCTTTCATCCCAAATTCAAGAGACATGGTGTGATAAAAATATGGAAATGGAAATTTGGAACTGTAATTATAATTATAGATTTGGATTCATAAAATAAATACAATTCATGAATACTTGATTGATAAATCTCATATGGTAATTTCAATTCAACTATATACACATCAAAATAGTGGATATATAATCTATAATTTTTGTTAAAATGAACCAAAATATGATTTTAGTATTAAAGGGATTTATATCATATTCATTATTTCTAGTGTTATATGAGGGGTAAATATCATACAATAGATTGAAGAATATGTAAAAACCAATGAACCACCAACACTTCAAAACATCAAAATTAATGAAATATGGAATTATACATTTTAAATACCTATCATATTGTATTATGAAGATAATAGAGATGAATAAACCTATAAAATGGAGAAGTATAAAGTCTTTTATAATCACAATGATATAAGTGGGTCAGGAATATGAAGGGTTAATAGATTAATTTTCATCCTACCAAGAATAAAAAATTTCTTCTTTGATTCAAGTTCTAACCACTCTTGTATGTCTTGAAGGTTTTACAAGAGAATTAAATATCCACCATAATGACTTTATATTTAATTTTTTGTGAATATTATTTTTGAATTACAATTTAATCTCAAACATATAACTCTTATGTAATAAAACAGTTTGGGAATTTTTTTAATAAATTTTATTATTCTTACATTTATTAAATTTCAACTTATTTTGGACATGTATTGACACTCTATACATATATGAAATATTGAATTCTAGGATAAAAAATTATATTTCATATCTAGAAATAACTAATTTAAATGTATTATTTAATGATGAATATATAATAGTTAGGGAAATTACATTCATCGTATGATTCTAAAACATTATCATTATAGGTATTTTTCTTAAATAGTTGACTAAAAAACACAATTTTGAGGATATGCCAATTTTGGATATATATAATGATATATTTCATAATGATTTTATTGTTAATTTCCTAAATCATGAGGTTTCACTGTCATTTTTAATTACATATCAAATCACATCTATCTTATAGATACCCTCAACAACATTCATTGGTGAGATATAAATATAAATATGTGTAAAACCTTTATTTAATGGGGGATAAAAAAATATCCGATGTTTTAGGACTCATTTGAATCTTTCAAAATACATTCATATCAATGATAAATCGTATTTTTTTATTATATTAAACTATTTTAACTTGAGATTAAAATAAGTAAAAATCGATATGAATAGAAACAAAATTATTTTATTCACTCATAATGGATCAGTTCACAAACAGTACAATAAACAATGTATTATATACCATGTTTGATTACCCCACATAAAATGAAAATATAAGAAATTTTTTCAATGAACAATAAAAAAATATATTCATAATTATAATTTCCACTAGATCATTTTGCCCAAAAAAAGTGTTATAATTTTTTTATTGAACTAACAAAAGAAGAAGAAATCTTTGATGGAGAAAGAAAATTATAAAATAAAAAATGATAAATATATGAATAAAGAGTATTGTTTTGAAGATCTAATATTATTAATTTATATATTGTTTTGAGGAAGACATAGGCATTATATGAATACTATTAGTGGGAATTTAATCATTGTTTAAAATTCCATAAAATCCTTAATGAATTTATAATTACTAGTTTTTATCTAATATGCACAAGGTTTATTTTGATATAAAAAACATATATTATCAATATAAATTATTTATTTATGAATGAAATTCATTTTTAAAAATATAATTGATTATAATGAAAATATTTTTTAACATGAATTTTTTTGTAAAATTTATTAATCTAAAAAAAGATTTCTATAAGATGCGTTGATAATGATAAATATGTTATTAGTTTAATTAATTAGTAAAATATAATAAATAACTTTATAATAATAATGAATTATAATTTAATAATTTATTCCAAAATTAAAAAGTTCGATATAAAAAATATTTTACATTATATCTATATTTAAAAAATAAATTTCATATATTTCAAGTAATAAATGAAATAAATTATATATATTTATAATAATATTCATACATTAATTTATTATCAATTGTTTATAAATGAAGATAAAATTATTTAATGGAAAAAGATATGTTTTTGTATGAATTATTTTCCATTGTCTTGTGTATTTTAATCTTATTAAATTACATTGATCCCAGTTAAGTAATTATTTAAATCACACACACACACAAACACAAACACACACACATGTATATATTATGAAATCAATTACCATTATTATTTTGTATCTTAAATGAAAATAAATTATAATAAACTTGTTTTAATTCTTAAAAATAAATTTTTCTATAAATGTGTTTTCTTTGATTCGTTATTTCTTTATAGCCCAAAAATTGAATATAATATTGTAAAATGATTAATTTAAGAAATATTGTTTTTTACGAATAAAAAATTGATGAAAGTAAATAAAATTATTAATTTAACTTAACTAAGATTATGTGCAGTTAGTGTTAAACATAATTTTACTAAAAAATTATTTTTCTATACTGTTGTGGCATGCATTAAAAAATGTCATAACTATAAATTTTATAAGATTATATGATGCCTAAATATTTCATAATCTCATAGGGATTAGGTACGAGGGGTATAATATATTATTAGTTCTCACGACCCGTCCTCAGGACCCGTGTCATGACTACCCCAAGCCCACCTTCCATAGGCCAGAGGCAGGCGACTAGCACCAAGGCGTAAATCCCGATAAAAAAGAAAGGCATTGCCTTTGTAAAGTAAACAAGCACCACAGAGTACAAGCGGAAGAAGTAAACACTAAGTAAAAACTGAGTACAAAAGTAAGTACATAAAGTAAAAAGGGGCCGGAAATACAAGCCCAACTGTAAAGTACAACTCAAAAGGGAAAACAACAACTGTAAAGTAAATCTGCTACACCGAGCTGTCCACTGGAAATCCCACCTGAAAGGTGGGTACAGATAGCTCCACTGTTCCTCGGGCCTCGTCGTCCACTCCGAGTACATCCCGCCCAGTGGTCCACCTCTAGGTACCGTCCTGCTCTGCAAGCCTCAACCATGATCAACGCTGTCCGTCGTCTGCAACCAACACAGCGTAGTGTGGGCATAGCCCATGCAGGGGTGAGTATAAGAAACTCAGTAGGGACCCCGAGACCCCCGAAGGTCTCCCAAAATCCACAAAGGATAAACCACAAAGGAAATATACAAAAACGAAGTAACAACCAACACTGCTTAGGTATATGACCATACATATACCTAAGTCATCAATTCCAATACTCTCCAACCTCTGAGCCCAAGTACAACTCAGTCCACACAGGAAAGTATACGTATTCCACATAGGAAAGAAAAATGTAATCCACACAAGATAGCACAACACAGTCCACACAGGAAAGCAAACAGGATTCTGTTCACATAGGTATACTTCTTCGTAAGATGATAAAGATGATCTCTGATCCATCTAAGTCATTGGACCCACAAAGGATCGATAGGTACTAACCCCCGCAATGACCCACACAGGATCGGTAGGAAACTAACCCCCGCAAAGACCCACACAAAATCGGACCCACACAGGATCTGAAGGCACTGGCTCACATAGAACTGTTGAGCACTGACCCAAATAGGATCAGACCCACACAGGATCGGTAGCACCGATCCACATAGGATCGCTGAGTGTTGTAGTCGTCGTCGTCGAATCCACTGAGGATCTCTGCACAGTCGTCGTCGCAGTCACAGTAGCAGTCGCAGCCAGCACTAGGGTTCCCGCACATAGAAAGCTCATTCGGGAGGGTCCACTCCATGAGCCGAGAGGCTGATACATCAACTGTCACATAGTCCATAGTTGATGTATCCAAAAGATCCGCATCGTCAACAGGAACTCAACGCAATAGACGACGCGTGAATCAGACGCCCGATCTGAGAGTTATGGCTTTTTCGTCCCAGGGGCCCGGTTGGTTTTTAAGGCAAAACAAACCCGACCGTACTCCACCTGCGTCCAAACCTCGGGCGAGTATGCAAAAAGATTAGTCTCACTAATAGGAACTCAACAAAGTTGACGGCATGTCAATCGGACGTCTGTAGCTCAAGATATGAGTGTTTCCGCTCTGAGGGCCCGGTTGGTTTCGTGTACGAACCAACCCGACCGAACTCAAAGTATTCCGAAACCTTGAGTGAGAAATACCGAAACGACCATCTCGATCCAAGGATCGCATCTCCGTTGACGACGCGTCGTTTGGAAATCCGTAGCCTGAGTTATGGGCATTTGAACCCAAACAGTCCGATAACGGGGGTTTCGGGCCCGAGACCGACCCGGCCCGAGACCCCCCGGTTGGCCCGAACCGGGTCGACCCACCCCAGACCGGGTCGGCCCGGCCCGGCATGGCCCGGCCTGGTAGACTGGCTGGGGACAGCGCACCCAACGCGCTGTCTGGCTCGGCCTTTGGCCGAGCCGTTCGGCGAAGGGGGGGGGTGCCTGCCCCCCTGTGCAACCCCCCCCCCCCTCATTTATGGGGGGCCGTTTGTAGCTGTCCAGGGGAATTTAATTCCCTCGGCTTTCCTCTTTCCTTCCGGTTCCTTCTCAACGGGACTGTCGGTGGCCGGTCCCTTTCCTGCTCCGACACCGGCAGCCCGGCAGGCCGCTGGTCAACTTGCTCCGCCGCGGCCCGGAACCGGCCACGACCCTTGTCGTCCGGTGGGGTGTGATGGCGCCATGCCCCTCCGCCGCGGCCCCACTCCGGCCGCAACACCTTCATTTTCCTTCGACGCGGGGCGACGACACCGCGTTCTTGAACTTCTTTCCACAGCGCGGCGCAACGGCGTCGCGTAATACTTGTCGTGTGATTCCCGCATTGTGCGACATCACCACGCCGTTCCATTCCATAAAGAATCATTCATGAACATAGGAGGGGGGGTTCGGCCATGTTTTTACGTTCTATTCCCCTCTTGTTAAACGATATCATCTAGTCAAAAATCCATGATAATAAATAAACTAGAATCATGAACGAAATTAATTTAATAAAATAACAATAATCCCCTACCTCGGTTTAGGAACGGTGTTCGTCAATGACCCGCTGATGACGAGCGTCATGGAGGTCGGGCGTCGCGGCGAAATAACGTCGACATTGAGAAGCGAGTATACGAAGAGGTTGACGGATATTTCGTCGTGGAAAACCATCGCGGAAGAGACGACGCAAAAGAAGAACGTTGCGTCGCGGATACGGGGTCGCGGAAGAACCATGTTCTTCAGCGGAGAAGTTCTTTGTTGAAGAACGGTGTTCTTCGCGTTCTTCATCGAGGAAGAAGGTGTTCCTTAGCTTTTTCTCCAAAGATCTCTCAAAAACCCAACACTAAACCCTAATAAAATAAGTTCTAAACTTATTTTATTAACACAACAACGCATTTGAAATTCAATTGTTTTAATTTCAAAAACATACATGTAACTCACCTTAATAATTATAACAAGTTGTCAAAAATTAATAAAAGTGAGTTAAAGGGGGAGTTAGGAATGTGAGGGGTTAATAGGGGTTAGGGAGTTAGGGAAAATTGAAAAGGTGGGGGGTTAGTGTAGGACCCACCCTTTTAATTATCCACACATGGGAAGTTGGGTGGATGTTGGCCCCACCACCAACTTCCCATGGGAGAAATTAACCACCTTGGAAAAGAAATAAAATCAATTTAACATTTTTATTTGCTTTTTTTAATTAAACCCCATTAATTAACTTCTTCTCTGGCACAAACGCAACTACAGTAAAGGTTCCCTTAAGCGACTACCTGCATTGCGAGTTTATCGGTGCCATCAGATTTCAATTCCGAGCACCGGTTCAAAAGATAGGAAAACCCGCTTGTTCGTTCACTAAACGTACCCGAGCCAAACTTCGGAAATTGATTCCGGGCACACCGGGCCTCGGAATTAGGTGCCGTCAAGAACCGCGTTCTTGTAAAATTCCAAAGAAAATTAATAAAAAAATTTCGTTTAATTTTAAGGGTCTTTACATTACTCCCACCTCAGGGCTTTACATCCCCGTAAAGATACATCAAAACTAGGGAAACAAATGAGGGTACTGAGCACGCATCTGATCCTCCCGCACCCAAGTGCTCTCCTGGAGGATCCAGTGCTGCCATCTGATGTGCACTAGAGGAATCGACCGTCCACGTAGGACCCGCTCCTGTCGATCCTCGATCTCCACCAGGACCTCCGTAAAATTCTCCCCATCGTCAACGTCAAGCTCCCCATGGTCAATGATGTGCGTCGGCTCGTGCACGTATCTCCTCAGCTGAGATATGTGGAAGACATCGTGCAAACAGTGCAACTGAGGTGGTAGAGCCAGACGGTAAGCCACCTCGCCAATCCTGCTGAGGACCTGGAATGGTCCGATGAAGCGCGGAGATAACTTTCCGCCTCGGCCAAATCTCCGTAAACCACGTCGAGGTGAGACACGCAAGAAGACGTTGTCGCCATCCTCAAACTCTAGTGGCCTCTGCCTCCTGTCAGCGTATGACTTCTGCCAGCTTTGAGTTGTCCTCATCCGCTACTGGATGACCTGGACCTTCTCTGTCATGGCCTGGACCATCTCTGGTCCCACAAGTGCTGACTCCCCAGGGTCTGTCCAGCACAAAGGAGATCTGCAAGGTCGGCCGTACAATGCCTCGTATGGTGCCATCCCGATGGTGGAGTGGTAGCTGTTGTTGTACGCAAACTCCACCAAGGATCGGTGGTCCTCCCACCTACGACCAAAGTCGAGGACACATGCGCGGAGCATGTCCTCGAGAGTCTGAATGGTCCTCTCCATCTGACCATCCGTCTGAGGGTGAAAGGTTGTGCTCAGACGTAGCTGTGTCCCGAACGCCTCCTGCAATCCCTTCCATAGCCAGGAAGTAAAGGGAGCATCTCGATCGGAGACGATAGATGATGGCACACCGTGAAGCCGAACATTATCCTGAACGTAAAGATGTCCCAAGCTCTCCACTGAGCCCTGCTCTCTGATGGGTAAGAAGTGAGCCGTCTTGGTGAGTCGGTCGACAATCACCCAGATGGAGTCGTGAGCTCTGGAAGTGCGTGGAAGTCTAGTCACGAAGTCCATAGATATGCCATCCCACTTCCACTCCGGAACCTCCAAGGTTTGTACCAAGCCTGCTGGTACCTGGTGCTCAGCCTTCACCTACTGGCAGGTGAGGCATCGAGAAACGAACTCTACCACAGCCTTCTTCATGCCTGGACACCAGTGCTGTCGTCTGAGATCCTAGTATATCTTCGCCACTCCAGGATGTACCACCAAAGGAGAAGTGTGAAACTCTCTCAGTACCTCCTCTCGTAAAGCGACCGGTACGATGGTACATCCTCTGAAAAGGATTTCTTACTCTTCTCCAAAGGAGAAACCATCAGGTGCCTGTCCTGAGGATATTTGTGCACACCGCGTCTCACAGTCGGTATCCCCACGCTGTGTCTCTCTGACTCCCTGCAGTAGTGGAGGAGTTACTATGAGAGACTGAAGGAAGGCTGCTCCATATCTATCCACAAAGGATATCTGCAAAGAAGCTAGCTGCTCTGTCACCTCCTCAAGTAGCTGAATGCCCGTCCTCCTGGTGATGGTATCAGCTACCACGTTCCCCTTACCAGGAGTATTGACTATCTCAAAGTCATAGTCCTGGAGGAACTCGAGCCATCGCCACTGTCTCAGGTTCAGGTCCTTCTGAGAGAAGATGTACCTGAGACTCTGATGGTCAGAAAAGACTGTAAAGCATTTTCCCATCAGGTAGTGTCACCATGTCTTCAGAGCGAAGACCACTGCTGCTAACTCCAGGTCATGGGTAGTATAGTTCTGCTCATGCAGCCTCAACTGATGTGATCCATAGGCGATCACTGCCCGCTCCTGAATCAGGACACATCTGAGTCCGGTCCCAGATGCATCACAGTAAACTACGTACCCTACTCCCTCCTCAGAAAACCTCAAGATAGGTGAACTGGTCAATCTCTGTCTCAACTCCTGGAAGCTCTACTGACATCTGTGTGACCACACGAAGGGTTTACCATTCTTCTTCAAAGCTGAGAGTGGTGCCGCAACTCTGGAGAAGTCTGGCACGAATCTCCGGTAGTATCCAGCTAATTCCAAGAAACTCTGCACCTCTGTCACGCTCCTGGGTGGCTCCCAAGCTAACACTTCCTCGATCTTTGCAGGATCCACTGCAACTCCCACCTCAGAGATGACATGTCCCAAGAAGTGGACCTCACGTATACAGAACTGACACTTCGAGATCTTACCATAAAGTTGGTGCTCTCGGAGTGTGTCTAGTACAACCTGCAAGTGGTAGGCGTGTTCCTCCTCAGTTGTCGAGTAGATCAAAATGTCGTCGATGAAGACCACAACAAATCGATCGAGGTATGGCTGAAATATACTGTTCATGAGGGCCATGAACACTACTGGAGCATTGGTTACGCCGAATGGCATAACCAAGAACTCATAGTGGCCATACCGACACCTGAAGGCCGTCTTCTGCACGTCCTCGTCTCGAACTCTAAGCTGATGATAGCCTGACCTGAGGTCTATCTTCGAGAACCACCATGCTCCCTTGAGCTGATCAAAGAATTCATCAATCCTCAGTAGCGTATACTTATTCCTCACTGTTACTTGGTCCAGGCGACGATAATCGACACATAGTCCCAAGCTCCCGTCCGCCTTCTTGGCGAACAAAATCAGGGAAGCCCAGGGTGAAACACTGGGTCGGATAAACCCCTTTCCCTACAAGTCCTCAAACTGTACCCGTAGCTCTCGAAGCTCGTCGGGGGCCATCCGATATGCTGGAGTCTATATCAGAGCTGTCCCGAGGTATAGGTCAATATAAAATTCTACCTCTCTGTGAGGAGGGAGTCCTGAAACGTCGTCGGGAAAAACGTCTGCAAACTGATCCACCACTACAGGAAAACCAAGACATCGCACGTCAACTACTCCTAGGATGAGGCTAGACAACTCATGAGTGATGGGATGTCCTCTCCTCCACAGAAGTCCATCCTGTGCTGCAAAGGCTCCCTTCTCACCGGTGAAGGTGAACCTGCTCCCGTCGGTGCGTACACATCGCACCTTGCGCCTAAAACAGTAAATCTGTGCTTGGACCGTAGATAACCAATCCATGCCTAAGATGACGTCGTAAGGCCTCAACGCTGCTACAAAAAGATCCCAGTTAAAGCTCTCGCCTCATAGAGTAAGCTCACACTGTCGGCACCAGTGCGTAATCGTCGAGTCTGCTCCCGTAGGAGTCTCTATCCGTAAGGATCGAGCCAACGGCTCTGTCGGAATCTCCGAGCTCCGAACAAGGGCAGCGTCTATGAAAGAGTGACTCACTCCCGTGTCTATAAGTACTGCATCAAGGGTGAAATAGACATAGATAGTACCTCGAATCATCTCGGGCGCGCCATGGTCGTAGGCCTCCGCTACCTAGAGATGTGCCTTTCTCTGCCTGCTAGCTCCCTGTGGTAGGGTTGGAACTCCTGGTGGTGGTGGTGGTTAGCCTCAAAGCGTCGTCCACCACCTGCTGATCGGCCAGATCCTTTGCCTCGTCTGCCACCTCCTTGCAGACTGCCACGGTTGACCCTCTGCCTTTGCCTCGGTGGTCCCTCAACCGTCTGCTGCTCCTCGGCACGACGGGTCGGGCAGTCACAAGCCATGTGGCCCTGCCCGCTGCACGAGTAACATTGTCTGCCTCTCGAAAGACTGGCTCCGCGCTGTGTGCCCCGCACTGCTGAGCCAGTGTCCTGAGGTCATCTTCCTGAGGGTCTGGTCTGCCTGGACCCATGTGTCATCCGTCGACTGCCTACTGCAGATGACTCTGCTACGTACCGCCCTGTGGTGGGTCTCGGCGCTGGTGTAGACTCAGCAAGAAAACTCTTGATCAAAAGGGTCCGCTCCGGTACTCCTGTCTGAGTCAGAATGCTGAGGGAGATCAGTGATGCCCTGATCTCATGTCTCAATCCCTGCTCAAAGGTCCGGACCCGGAATAATGGGTCCCGTACCATGTCAGTCGGGTAGCACGACAGATCGGTAAATCTCGCCGAGTACTGAGTGACCGTCATGATGCCCTACCGCAGCTGAAGAAGCTCCTGAATATGCACCGCACGGAGGGTGGCTGGGACGAACTCCAAGTGGAAGAGGCTCTCAAAGTCCGTCTAAAGTAGAGATGCCTCATCGTTCACCTGGATCATCAAGCTCCACCATCGGCCCGCTACTGCGTGAAGTAGGATCGCAACAAGGATCGCCATGAGGTCTGCTGGTGTCGTCAATAACCGAAACACACGTACCACTGCCTCCAGCCAGTCCTCGGCTGCCTGGGGGTCCGTCTCCCCATGGAACCTGGGTGGTCGCTGGTGCTAGAACTCATGCAGTGCACTGAGGTGACGTGGATCGTCAGCGGCTGGTGCTGGAAGTATCAGTGGCTCAGCGGGTTGAGCTACCGCTGGTGCCACTGCTGACAAAGGGCCTTGCACCGAGGCCTCGTCGCTCGGTGGGCTGTCGTCACGCTCAACTCTCGGAACCCTAGCTGGCTGCCATCGTGGGGCCATCCTGAAAAGGAAACAGGTGTGCCACGGTCAGAACAGTATACCTGGTGAGATGATACAAAGTAATCACAAGAAAACATGAAACACACACGCAATCAATGTTTTCGTGCATTAAGTCGGAAATCAAAAGTCAGGGTCCTGGTGTACGGATACGTAAGCCACCGCACCAACGCTGGACTCCCCGGACTGATAACCACACTCAATACAGTAAACACTAATGCTTCACATAGAAAAGATCGGAGTTCGCGGTAGAACCTAACTCCTCTGATACCAATTTGTCATGACCCGTCCTCGGGACCCGTGTCGTGACTACCCCAAGCTCTCCTTCCATAGGCCAGGGGCTGGCGACTAGCACCAAGGTGTAAATCCCAATAAAATGGGAAGGCATTGCCTTTGTAAAGTAAACAAGCACTATAGAGTACAAGCGGATGAAGTAAACACTATGTAAAAACTGAGTACAACAGTAAGTACAGAAAGTAAAAAGGGGCCGGAAATACAAGCCCAACTGTAAAGCACAACATGAAAGGGAAAATAGCAACTGTAATGTAAAGCCGCTACGCCGAGCTGTCCACTGGAAATCCCACCTGAAGGGTGGGTACAGATAGCTCCACTGCTCCTCAGGTCCCGTCGTCCGCTCCGAGTACGTCCTGCCCAGTGGTCCACCTCCAGGTACCGTCCTGCTCTACAAGCCTCAACCACGATCAACGTTTCCCATCGTCTGCAACCTACACAACGTAGTGCGGGCATAGCCCGTGCAGGGGTGAGTATAAGAATCTCAGTAGGGACCCCGAGACCCCCAAAGGTCTCCCAAAATCCACAAAGGATAAACCACAAAGGAATGATAAAAACACAAAGTAACAACCGAAACTGCTTAGGTATATACCCATACATATATCTAAGTCATCAATTCCAATAAGCTCCAACCTCTGAGCCCAAGTACAACTCAGTCCACAAAGGAAAGTATACGTATTCCACACAGGAAAGAAAAACATAATCCACACAGGATAGCACAACACAATTCACACAGAAAAGCAAACAGGATTCAGCACACACAGGTATACTTCTTCGTAAGACGATAAAGATGATCTCTGATCCATCTAATTCGTCGGACCCACAAAGGATCGATAGGTACTAACCCCCGAAATAACCCACATAGGATCGGTAGGAAACTAACCCCCACAAAGACCCACACAGGATCGAACCCACACATGATCTGTAGGCGCTGGCTCACACAGAACCGCTGAGCGCTGACCCACACAGGATCAGACCCACACAGGATCGGTAGCACTGATCCACATAGGATAGTTGAGTGTTGTAGTCGTCGTCGTTGAATCCACTGAGGATCTCTGCACAGTCGTCGTCGCAGTCACAGTAGCAGTCGCAGCCAGCACTAGGGTTCCCGCACACAGCAAGCTCGTTCAGGAGGGTCCGCTCCACGAGCTGAGAGGCTGATACATCAAATGTCACATAGTCCAGAGTTGATGTATCCAAAAGTTTCGTATCGTCAACAGGAACTCAACGCAACAGACAGCGCGTCAATCGGACGCCCGGTCTGAGAGTTATTGGCGTTTTCGTCCCAGGGGCCCGGTTGGTTTTTAAGGCAAAACCAACCCGACCGTACTCCACCTGTGTCCAAACCTCGGGCAGAGTATGCCAAAAGATCCGTCTCACTAAGAGGAACTCAACAAAGTTGACGGCACGTCAATCGGACGTCCGTAGCTCAAGATATGAGCGTTTCCGCTCCGAGGGCCCGGTTGATTTCGTGTATGAACCAACCCGGCCAAACACAAAGTATTCCAAAACCTTGAGTGCGATATACCGAAACGACTGTCTAGATCCAAGGATCGCATAGCCGCAGATGGCGCGTAGTTTGGAAATCCGTAGCCCGAGTTATGGGCATTTGAAACCAAACAGTCTGATAACGGGGGTTTAGGGCCTGGACCGACTCGGCCCGAGACCCCCCAGTTGGCCCGAACCGGGTCGACCCGCCCCGGCCCGGGGCGGCCCGGCCCGGCGCAGCCTGGCCAGGCGGACCGGCCGGGCGCCGGTCCGGCTGGGGACAGCGCGCCCATCGCGCTGTCTGGCTCGGCCTTTGGCCGAGCGGTTCGACGAGGGGGGGGGGGGGGGGCGCCTACCCCCCTGTGTAACCCCCCCCCCCCTCATTTATGGGGGGACTTTTGTAGCTGGCCGGGGGAATTTAATTCCCCTATCTTTCCTCTTTCCAGCCAGCCCGACCTGGCAGGCCGGTTCCTTCTCAACGGGACCAGCAGTGGCCAGTCCCTTTCTGGCTCCGACACCGGCGGCCCGACTGGCCACCGGTCACCTTGCTCCGCCGCGGCCTGGAACCGGCTGCGGCCCTTGTCGTCTGGCGTGGTGCGACGGCACCATGCCCCTCCTCCATGGCCTCGCTCTAGCCGTGGCACCTTCGTTTTCCTTCGACGCGGCGCGACGGCGCCGCGTTCTTGAACTTCTTTCTACGGCGCGGCGCAACGGTGTCGCGTAATACTTTCCGTGTGATTCCCGCGTGGTGCGACGGTACCATGCCATTCTGTTCCATAAAGAATCAATCTTGAACATAGGAGGGGGGTTTGGCCATGTTTGTGCGGTCTGGCCCCCCTCTCGTTAAGCGATATCATCTAGTCGAAAATCCACGATAATCGATAAACTAGAATCATGAACGGAATTAATTTAATAAAATAACAATAATCCCCTACCTCGGTTCAGGAACGGTGTTCATCAACGACCCGCGGAAGACGAGCATCGCGGAGGTCGGGCGTCGCGGGGAAAGAACATCGACGTCGCGAAGCGAGGATTCAAAGTCGTTGATGGTGATTTCGTCGTGGAAAACCGTCACAGAAGAGATGACGCGGAAGAAGAACGTCGCGTCGCGGATACGACGTCGTGGAAGAACCGTGTTCTTCGGCGGAGAAGTTCATCGTTGAATAACGGTGTTCTTCGCGTTCTTTGTCGAGGAAGAAGGTGTTCCTTAGCTTTTTCTCCAAAGATCTCTCAAACAACCCCACACCGACCCCTAATAAAATAAGTTCTAAACTTATTTTATTAACACAACAAAGCATTTGAAATTCAATTGTTTGAATTTCAAAAACTTACATGTAACTCACCATATTAATTATAACAAGTTGTCAAAAATTAATAAAAGTGAGTTAAAGGGGGAGTTAGGAATGCGAGGGGTTAAGAGGGCTTAGGGAGTTAAGGAAAATTGAAAAGGTGGGGGGTTCGTGTGGGCCCGACCCTTTTAATTATCCAAACATGGGAAGTTGGGTGGATGTGGGCCCCACCACCAACTTCCCATGGGAGAAATTAACCACCTTGGAAAAGAAATAAAATCGATTTAACAATTTTATTTACTTTTTTTAATTAAACCCCATTAATTAACTTCTTCTCCCGCACAAACGCAACTACGGTAAAGGTTCCCTTCAGCGATTACCAGTGTTGCGAGTTCATCTGTGCCATCAGATTTCAATCATGAGCACCAGTTCAAAAGATAGGAAAACCTGCTAGTTCTTTCACTGAACGTACCCGAGCCAAACTTCGGACATTGATTCTGGGCACACCGGGCCTCAGAATCAGGTGTCGTCAGAAACCGCGTTCTTGTAAAATTCCAAAGAAAATTAAAAAAAAATACCATGATTTTTACGGGTCTTTACAATAGTAAACAAATAATATCATTGTTCAATATTTATAATATTTTAATGGTTAAAAAGTGGTAAACTAAAATTGCTTCTATTTGTGTAGTATATAAGATATTGTAATATTATAGAGGTCTTTATATCGTATTGGGAATATTTTTCTCTCCAAAACCTCTTTACCAAGATTTCATAACTCCCTTATGAAACCATATTTCCAGTCCTGCTAAGTAACCTTTCAAAAATAACATTATTGGTATGCTATGTTATATAATATTTAATTGAAAGACATATAAATTTAAAAAAATCAAGAGTATCAGTAGAATGTGAGATTTTATAAAATTTCATCCATTTACAACTTTTTATCCACCTGTGAAACATCCCCCAATTCGACACTATCATATATTGTCTAAAATGGTTTGTCTTGAGACCTCATGAAAGCATCCACGTACATTATAGGATGTGGAGTAGGAGTGGTTGTGTGAAATATACAGTGGATAGACTTTATCGAATTTTTATAGAGTTACAAAAAAATAATAATCTTATAATAATAAGAACAATAAATATTATAGTATGGAAATTTATTAAAATAATATTATTGAATGGAAAATCCAATAATATAATCCAAATGAATTCTAAAATAAATTATAAAAGAATAATGTAATGTCGTGCTGGAATATGACTAAATTTCATATTTGATGTAACATAGAATAATATGATAGAATACTGAATAGGGACTCCAAAGTCGGTGGTCCCAAGCCCCAAGATTTTTTTTTCACCAAAATCCTTCCCTTCAAGAATGAAAGAAATAAACAGCAGGTTCTCTTTCCCTTGTACAGTTTTGCATCTACATTATCTTCTCAGTTACCAAATTGAAAAACAAATTGGGTGTGAGTATTACATGGTTGGATGACACCACAAACATACAACATGACCAAATTGACAAAAATGCATGAAATAATACAACAAACTAGTGTATTTATTTGTTAAACAATTAAATTAATGTCACCTAACCCTACTCCTGCACAATTCATGAATGTCTCAAAGCATGTATCAAAACTATACCAACCAAATACGTATAAAATTGAAAAACGTGACCTTCCTTGGCACCATGTTGTAATATATCTAAGAAAGTCTCACAACCATTCCAACAATAATCTTATAACCACTATAAAAATCTCCCAAATCTATGTCAAAACCCACTATATATGCATTTTGAAAATCAATTAGGGTCGATATCATTTTATAATCATTTCATCTTGTGTCAGGACCATGTGTGGTATATAATACATTTATCATGGATAAGTCCCAAGCATGATATATATGTATTTATAGTCATTTCACTAGGATTAGTCTGCTATATATGCATGTTAGTATGTTATAGGGCATAAGTCGATAAATATACATTTCATTATCTAAATTGGGCTAATGCCCTATATATTCATTTTGAAAAAAACACTTGTCCAACATCCCATATAATCATTATTTCATAGGATTCACAACAGATTTCATTAAAATAAGGATATCACAATATCGAAATGTATGTTTAATTGGTAAACTATGAAAATTACCATTTATCATTAAGTTAATCTGTTTGTTTATCATTTTTTCAGAACCATAATATTATAATTGTCTCAATATTCATGCCAAACCAAGTTGAATATATGTCAAGAAACCATCCAAATTTTATTCCATGCTAAACACACGTTATCAAATTTCATAATTATTTTATAATCAAGGTTTACCACACCTGAATGATGGCCACAATGTAGATCAAAAATCAATCGGATCTAAAGGGACACTAAGGAATTATAAAATTCATCATTTTTATATTCATCACACAATATTTTGGGCCATTTTTCAATATTTCACCTATATGAAAAATATGAAACAACATGGTTACGGTTCCCAAACAATAATTCCTTTGGAAAACACCAACAATGACGAAGGTGGAGATGATCCCAAGAATGTTACAATATCATAAGTTTTCAAGATAAAAAATATAAATAGTCATCGTCCAAAGGATATATAGCAATGTCCAAAGAAAAAAATATGAGATGAAGAAATTCTAACTAAAACCACTTATAAGGGACTGATCTCATGAACAGGGTATTCAGAAACAATAGAGGAACTAAAAAATCACCTAAAATCTTCCCATTGTCAGGATAATGAGGCTTACCAATGTAATTAGAATAGAATCATCCACATGGAAAAATAAATAATTCTTCTCAGGATATTACACAACACGAAATTTAGTAACACATCATGTATTTCATTGTAAATTGATATAAAGATAAACATGTTACCTTTGGGGGATTAAACAAATTCAAAATGATTTCATGAGATGAATTTCCTTCATAGTGTGTAATCATTTCACCTCACGAACCAGGATCATGGTTTGTTCCTTGTAGTATTTAGAAATAATGTATCATTATTAAATAACATGTAATTTCTCTGAAAATATCATTAATCATGTTTCCCATGTAATGAACCTAAACCACTTCTGAATACATACAATACAGGAAAAACTCTCATAATAAAAATTAAAAAATTTATTTGTAAACTCTGTTAATCCAAAATAACATATATCCATGATCATTAGGTTATGTTTCCCCAAAAAAATATCCCCGTCTCAAAAAAAGACATGGCCACAATGTCTCAAATGAAATTATCAAAGATGGATTTCTCTGAAATAATATATGACAATACAACCCCATACATATAATACCAAATCGTTGAGCTACTCCATGAATCCCTATATGCTAGCAAGGAACAATTATTTCCACTGTTCTAACATATCAGACTCCCTCTCTAGGGTGTCATCCTAAACTCTCCCATGTTTCCACTACACTGAATCCAAAGGAATCACCCTAACCCAGAGATAATTCTCACTATAGTCCTTAATTATTATAATACTTTTCTCAGAGGAATAATTAGTAATAATATCAATGTATTCTATGTCTATCACATGATATGTTTTTTTATATTATTTCTCTAATGTTGTCACAAATGAAAAATATTATTCATGAAACTATAGAAAAATGTAATGAATAATTATTACAATAGTATAATGAAACTATCCACTATATGAAATGGCTTAAAAACAAAAATGCTAGCTTTGCCTATTTTGTGATGCAGCTTTTTCCCAACTTTGGAAAATCTTAAAAGGAAACTTGATTACTAACCATGAACTCCACATGTATTCTTAGATTGATAAAATGATATTTTTGCCTTCTCTAGGTGGTCACCAACTATTTTATGATCAATTCATCTTTTATAGATGTATTTTTCATGATTCTAGGACCAAAAAGTGTTATCTCACCTATTTCCACCCAAAAATAAGATAAAAAACATTCACATCCATACATATCCTAAAAGCGTGTCATTTGGACTGATTCCAAGAATATTTTTTATATAAAAACTACATTATTTATATATGCTACACCTAAAAACCACAAAAATAAAAAATACAGGCTTGTAAAATATACTCTATAACGTAAATAGTACTCTCATATTGATTGTCAGTTTTAGGATGATATTTCATTCCCAAACGGACCTGTGATCACATAGCCTTCTAAATACCATTCAATATTTATGATGTGAAATGAGGAAATCCATCTGAAATGATACTCCTCAGAACACCATCCAATCAACCTACCTTTAGACCATAAATACGTCCCATATAATTATTTATGGAGGTATACTTGATAGGTAAAAATGGGGTTAACTTATTCTGTCAGTCCATGACACCTATAAATAATCATTATTTTTCATTTTCCAGCATAATCCTTTCAGAAAATTCATAGTAAAATCATCCAATTTCAACTATAGAATGTGAAAAGTCATCAATGCCCACCTGGCCACCAATGCCCTACTTTCACCTTCAAACAATAGAATCATCTATCCAAAAATTTTATTACTTTTTTATTCATTATTAACCAATATTCTTATATACATATATCACAATACATTCATACAAACAAAGATGTACTTCCCATATAGAATCATGAAACTCTTACATTACCTCCTTATAAAAGCTTGTAATATTCCCTACACATCCTCATATAATTGGTGTATTTCCACTTCAAATATACCATCCTGATGGTGTCTCTCTACCACATGAGTTTGATCTCATAACTAAGACCTTTGGATATGGAAATTATTCAGTCTTGGTCTTGTACAGAAGCATGTCTATAACAGATTTTTAATTTTTAGAAACTTGGCCAGGGTAATCTTTAACATCTATATTTAGGTCTACAAAAAGGTAAATTACCCTCCATTCATCAATGAATTTTGATAGTAAATCTATCTATGTCTTTTATAATATTGAATCACCAAAAATGTATCCATTTCTTATTTTAAATGAAAACTATATATTTAAATAATATTAATATTCGACCAAACTCCTATATCTATGGTTTAGGTCCAGTATAAAAACGATTTACCTGATACCCATGTGGTACATGTATACAAAAAATATCTCACACATAAAATAATTCCCCCTTAAAATCAATACATTTACCACTTCTTCTAACTAGAAATAATGAGCAGGATACATCGTTTCATGTGGCCTCAACTATCTAGATCCATAATCAACCATTCAATCCTCTTACATCTAGAGTTCACTGAGTATAAATATTATTGTTTCATAGTACATGGTATATTATTTACCTGAAATAGGTAAATTGATGATTGATTTTTTAGGTCAACCATCCCTTAATCTAATTAAAATCTCTTTAACAAAAATCCTAGAGAAATTATTCATCCCTTTCAAGGTTATCCCAGTCATTGGTGGGGACAAATCTAGAAATTCATAAATAAGTCATCATTCCTATCTTAATAAATATAGAATGTTATGAATATCTATAAAACATAGGTGCTCCTCCCAAGATACCATTATAGGAACATTCTCCTAGTACACTATCACTCTTTCCACTAAGATAAAATTGTCCTAGAAGTAAACATTGTCATACTATAAAT
Organism: Viscum album; assembly: GCA_963277665.1. Classification (NCBI taxonomy): domain Eukaryota; kingdom Viridiplantae; phylum Streptophyta; class Magnoliopsida; order Santalales; family Viscaceae; genus Viscum; species Viscum album. The sequence continues at coordinate 681,749,980 of OY728132.1, read as the reverse complement.
TTTATTTAGATAGAATGGGTTAAAGTTGATATCATCTCAAAATACATAAGATGTTGTCAAGAAGTTTGTAATGATGATCTTATATGTATGATTAAATTAATATATCATTAACATAAACAAAAAAAATAGTCCATAAAAGGTTGAAAGATATGATTCTTCAAGGCTATAAATACCATGGGGTAATTTTTCAAACCAAACACTTTCACTAAGATCTCATACAAGCCATACAAGCTTCTAAAATCAGTACAATGTATGATTGAAGTTCTCACCAATAAATAATTGTACCAAAATATCAAACAAATATAGGATATGATATTAGAAACTCTATGTTTATCAAGGATATAATTGATGTGCGGAATGGGATACATATTTTTCCTCATTATCTAGTTCAATATCCATTAATCTATACACATGCATAATGTCCCAAAAGACATATTGGCGATGAAAACATGACAACCCCATAGAGATATTCATGTTCATATTAAACCATTAGATTTCAGATCTTTGAACTGAAAATTCAACTAACTATAGTCTTTTGGAGCCATTATATAATGCAGGATACAACCATCTCTTATCTAAGCACCAAATTGATAATAAATTTTCTCACTCACATAGGTGGTAATCTATAAAAATCATCATTAAAAAAATATTGAAAAATTATACCGCTATAAAAAAACATACATCATTCCACAAGCATCTATAGAAATACAAGCTATGTGTTCCATGATACAATCTAATCTACACAAAATTGGTCTTGTAAGGACCACATGAAAATCTCACTCACCATGGAGAGAGGTTTGAACCCACTCAGGAGATAGAAAAGTGAATGTCCTTTGGAAATTGTTGATATTATTTATTTATATAACTAACCATTATGTACCAATAATCATATAAATTATTATAATTTCAATCACAAATATTTCCAAAATGAAATGTTAAAAACCAACATCTAGAGGACCCACCTCAAACATTTGATATTCTTTGAATGCACTCCCAAAAGTGTGAAAACTATCAAAACATGATCAATTTTATCAAAATGAATTCTTCAACCATTTACAAAAAAAGAGATCAAATTTGAAGGTGGTTTTTCTATACGAAATAAAACACAAGAAGAGTGTAGGCGATAAAAGAAACATACCTCTAATAGTAGAGGGTCAAGTATCCACACTATTTGGAGTAGTATTCGTAATAAATAGTTGTCCATCCATTATTCCTTGGGCTCTAGACTAAATACCAATAGGTATCCTCTCTACCTAGTAATATCATTCATATAGGGTGGTATCGTGTCCCATGCCTTAACCACAACATCATGTGGAACTTCAGCTATATGTCAGCTAAAGAGTAGCTATGTCCTTTTAAAAAATTGGCACCAGTTTGGATTCCCTACCACTTATTTCATGCTTCATGCCCATAAGAAACCTTTATAGGTGGCCCATACTAACACAAGTATGTCACTCAAATTTCAGGTACAGACACTGAGCCCATTTTGACCCATCATTCTAAGCTAATAGCACTGGAATGAAACACATACTTGAGGTAGATTCCCACATCCTGGATTGGTTTGAAAAATACCTCATCAGTGAAAATAATTATAGTAATGATTGTTTCAACTAGAATATTAGTTCAAATATTTTCTTGCTGAAACTACATGGCCACATTTCGGGACCTTTATCAGATTCTACTTAGTGATGAGTTCTGAATTCACCATGTCTTAAAAATAGTTCTGATCGAACACGGTCACCCATGACCTAATATCATAATGAAGGAAATCATTAAAATTTATATACCTGGATATCTTATTAAGAACCATTGATGGTGCATAGTATTATAGGTCAATGAAATGTTCACCATAGTAAGGTCCTGGTATTCCCTATTGTGATAGATCCTTGAACTCACCAGCCTTTTCATCCCTCAATATATTAGGAAGGAAAAGAATGAGGAACTTCATCTTGTTATCCTTCTAGGAAAAATCTTCATTCTACCCTATGTACTCTAGAATTTCTCACCAACACTCGGTCTGTACATAAATAATATACAAAGAAATATTTACCCACATTTCTATGTTTGTCTCAAGACGCATAATGATTTTCCTCGAATGAATTAGTCCAAAACATGGCCGCATGTGGGACTCCCTCCCTAGTGAACGTAGGTTGATTCTACATATGTGAATCTGTCATCATATCATTCCCAAATCCATGATGTAAAGAATCTATCTTTCCATGGATCACAAGAACCTCATGAAGCTATCATAATGCTAAAAATACATCTAGTCTTCATCATCTATATGAAGATCTAGTTTTGATATGTGAGGATCATAATAATTTCCAATATCTTAATGCTTTAATAAAATATGGATATAATTAATTTTTTATAATAGAAAGAATGATCCTTATAAAAATTGATGTAAGAACAGTGTCAACCTCAAAGGGTGATAATAATAGAGAGCCACTAACTCATCTTCTCTGTAAAATTATATTACATGTTTTTTACAATGAAATTTTAGTTAATTTATTCTATTTCACACATATAGAAGGTATCTCATATCTTATCCAAACATGAATCTATATACTACATGAAATAAATTTGTCCCTATCATGATCAATGAATTTTAATATCTTATAATGATGCATTCATACTCATCCCATGCCATATTGGGCCATGAGTATAAATCTCATGAACCAATAAATTCATGATAATATAACCTCACACAAAACTGAGAATCATGCCATGTGAAATAATATCAAATGTAAAAAAGAAAACTACATAATCCTCAATCCACCACATGGATCTCGGATTTTCCCTATACATGGCTTAGATAATCCCATGCACAAGATCCTTACCATGTCTTGACACGTCCCTGTCTCCATTCAGCCATTTCAAAATAGTAAATAAATATAAAATAAACCTTTTGTTCTCTAATACCACATTATAATGTCCCCTGATATTATAGTCTCTCACATGGCTAAAATGATTCAGATACAAAAGTGCAAGCATGTCTCCTCAAATTCTTGTTGGTGAAAACAATTAGTATGGGTGTGATATGTATAGTAGATCGCTTTTATCCCTTAGATAAAGAGTTACAAGACATCTAAAGAATCGTATAATTATTTTTTATATTAGAGTTCTGAAAATTATGAAGATAATTCAATATAGTGGAAAATTAAATAGTAAGATCTATTTGATTAATCTAATAAAAAATAATTTAATATTGTAATGTTATGATGGAATGTTCTTAAATGTAATTATATAAGAAATATAAAACAAAAAACTAGCATACAAAATAATGACTAAAATGTCCCTAGTCTCGAATCCCACGTCGGTCATGTTGCAAAACACTATCACACAAAACAAGAAAATAATAAACTACACGGTCCATTTCCCTTTTCCAAAAAGAAATGAAAACAATATTCTTATGTACCAAATAGAATCTTGGATAATATGTGGTTATAACTCAGTAGGTCAAAACCACCATGTCTAAAGATAACCATCCTGGTAACAAGTTCATTAAATAATGTAAGGAACATATATATTAATTAAATTAGAATTTCAATTAATACCACTTCAACCTGATTCGGAAACATTCCAAAAATTCTCAAATCATGTATCATAACCATTCCATCCAAAACCATGTAAAAATGGAGAATCATAATGTACCTTAGTTCCATATGAAGTCTTATGACTTCTTGTCTCACAATCATGCCAACAATAACATTATAACCATCATAAAAAATCAATGATCTAGGTCAAACCCACTATATAATAAATTCATCATTCAATTAGGGATTGGCTTGGTATATATGTATTTCAGTAAGTTTCTAGGACAACCTCTGTATATAAGAAAATATAAATGTATCATTGAAAAGACTTAAATATAATTATTTCAGCTTGTTTCACATGGAATTTCCAATTATATAATCATTTTATCACGTTATAGGGAATAGGCTGGTATGAAATAAATTTATCATGGGAACTGGTCAAATTCCCCATGTTATTAGGTAATAAATGTATTCTCCAACGAACCACATAAGAATTACAACATATAAGTCATAAAACATATCATGGATAACCAGGATCTAACAATATCACAATATAAGGATATAAGTTTGATTATGCATATTTCCATTTATATTTCGTTTAAAATTTTCATTTAGATTTTTTATAAGAAATAACATTTATGTTATATGAATAATCATGATAGTCCAAAGTGATTTAATATCAATTATTTTCCATATATTCTAGTAATGATAAACACACATTAATAAATTTAACAATTGTATTACAATCAAGGGATCACTCACCCGAATGATAGCCACATTCTATGTAAAAAACCAATGAAATCCAAATTGAATCCATGTTATAATCCAATTCATTATTTAATTTATTCTAAACATGACATGTTGGATAAATTTTCAATATTTCACATACATGACAATTATCCATATCAAAAAAATCAATTCTCATGGTTATAATAATTCACCAAAATATATTGAGATCAAATAGGGGAGGAGGAAAACCTAACAGAAAACATATAAAGTGTCAATTGAAAGAACAAGACATCCCAAATCAAAAGAGGTGCACAAAATCGCATGGATGATTCCCAGGGGTGGAGTTGAATATGACACATAATGGAATGGGTCAAAACTTATCTTCTTAAAACCCTTAATAGAATTTAATTTGAATTTAAACAACATGATATTCAGTTACACATCATGTATTTATTTTCAGATTGATACAATAAAAACGCGTCTCCTTAGGTGATTTTTTACACATTCCAATCATTACATGACATGTAATCCCTTCATATTTTTTATTCATTTCACATCATGAACCGACCTCATGACTTCATCCTCAAAATATTTAAACATCATATATCAGCATTAAAAGGGATATAAATGCTCTATAAATAGCCTTCATGCATTTTCCCATGGAAATAACCAGAACCACATATGATTCCATCCAAATCATAGATGACCTCATGAACACATCAAACACATTTATTCATTGACTCCATTAATCTAAATAGGCATAAATTCTAAAAAATTAGGTAATTTTCCCTAATAAATTCTCTCTGTATCCAAATATGACTCTACCACCAAGGCTAATATTTTAAATTAATTACTGACGTACATAGAAATCGAAGGTATCTTACAACTTTTCTGATTATATTTTAATTTATTACATTTAAATGGAAATAATTATTTAAATTAGTGTAAGGATAAAAATGGTTAACAAAAGGGTTAATAAAAATATAAGTATATAAAAAACCCCATAACATGTATGCATTTTATTAGATAAATATATTTCATCTGTATAATCTTCTTTTAATTTAACTGATTTTTAATGATATGGATTGGGTATGAAAGTAACATATATTTATCTTTATGGATATTTCTAGTATTTCCTCTCCCTCCATTATAAAAGGATACCACCACTCATTTATATAACCCATATCATGATCCTTTTAGATCAAATAGTCACTACCATAATCCCTTCATAATACCCCCTCACCCCATAACCTATATATAATGGGTTAATAAACATACTAACTTTTTAGAATGATCCATATTTTCTCACATATATTCTATATCTTATTAATTGAATATTATTACCTAACACAATGATCCATGATAGAATAATATAGGTATATTTTCAATGGAAATTTGGATACATAAAATACAAGTACATAAGTGAAATACATTATCCCCCAAAATGTTCATCATAACTATCACCCTTTTTCGACTTATCAATCATAATTCTATTCTTCATAAAATAGGGAAAAATAATTTAATAAAATGCGAGATATAATGCTAAATATGGGTAATATATATATATATATATATATATAATTGATCTATTAGACATAAAATGAGCATAAGGGTATAAGAAAATTTCTAAAACATTTGAAAACATTATGCTGCATACCATTGATCATAATCTAGTTTAGGGAATAGATATTGTAATTTCAAAATATATTATTCATAAAGGGATAAAAAAATTAATAAATGAGAGAATAAAATTAGAACAAGAAATGTGTTTCTAGATTTCAAATAATCATATAAAATTATTTCCTTAGTTGATAAGGCTTGCATTTGAGGGTTTCACAACTAATTGGGTCTACTCCCTAGAAAATCCTAGATGTCAAGATTCAATCTAATGAAAATAAATGTAGAAATAGTCCTTTAATGAAAAAGGTTTACTACCCATTCTATCATGATAATCTTATTAAATTTAAATCATTAATAAATTTATTAAGGGACTATATAATTCCAATGCCATTTTTCTCATTAAAAATCCATATATATGTCTTTCAAAAGATCATAAAACATTCATCATATCATAATAAAACAACCCATACAATATAAATTTGTTATTAAAAATATTTTCATCAAAATTATAATCTAACCAGAGAAAAAAATTGATGGAAAAATTTTATATTATCCCCATTAATGATTATAAATATTTGATAAATTACATCTTAGATTAAAAATTCAATAAAAAGATTCCTTGAATAATTTCTTTTAGGAAAATACTAATTTTTAATTTGAACAAACACATTTAAAATATAAAAATTTCACTAATAGTAAAGGAAAAATATTCGTTGAAATTATCTTTTGAAGCATGTAATGGAATCTTCAAATATCTTAGTGTCTGTGATGGTATAATTTTTTTTCATTCCATATATGTTAAAATAATCATTCCATTAACATTTTTAGAAAAAAAAACATACCGCATTCGTAAAATGACAAGAATATTCATTATAGTTTTATTAAAACAATATTTAGTAAAAATGAGTATAAATAGTTATTTTTTAATAGTTAAAAAATTATTCAATTTTTTTTGAAACATTGAAATGGAAATGGATGGATATTGAACTTAAGAAATAACGTCATCTTTCCTTCCAAAGTTATTGTAGTCTTTTGAGTTCATAAAGAATGGAAAATGAACGGAAAGCATGTATTCTCAAAAAATAACAATAGGATAATAAAATTAAAGAGATTTTTTAATTTTATATAATTAAATTTCATCATCTAATGAATAATCATAAACAATCCCGATAAAGAGTGAGATTTTATGAAAAAAACCTCTACTATAGGTTTAAATTCATTATTTTGTGTTCAAGTCTATTGGATAATAAATATTATTTTATTTTAAATATATTTCATAACCATACACATATATATCATAAAATATAACACTGATTATAACCTTTAATCACTTTTTTATTAATAATTCATTTTTTGAATCAGTTTTCCAAGTGATAACCTTTTCTTTTTTCATGTCTGTAAGGGTTCATTCCTTCTTGTCCATATACACAGATCATGGTTCTATCATAGTCACAATTTTAATAATTAAATAAATAATATATATATATATATATTCTTTATATACATATTTATAGTCACACCAAAAATTTGTAGATATAAATATGAATTACATAGTTAATAGATAGTGTAGGTCATGCGTATGTATGAATACTATTTTCATATATTGAAAATTTTAAAAAAATAAAGATAAAGAATAATTGAACATTAAATAATTGTTCTTATGTCATATAAATCATATATATTCATTAATACATACTTATTATTATCCATGTAAAATTAAAATGGAAAAGGAATCACATAGTTTCAGGTCAGTGGTAGTCCACAGGTACAGAAGAGTGGCATTATCATTCACCAATTAATCTTAAAGTAAAAAAAGATGATTTGATATTATAATTATATAATGTTAATTACAATATATATATATATATATAATAAATATAATTTAATTTATATTTATATTCATATGTGGGAGGTAGTGATGTAAGATGAATTATATCGGCTTGCAAGGTAGTAGTATACAATACACATGATCGACTTTTTGGATTCCCTTGGGATAAAATAAATGATAGATATAGGTTATCCATTTACTTAATAAAATATCAATATATGTATGATATTTGTTTTATTATTTGATAATGACTAAAGAAAATTTGAAATACTTATAATTATATATAAAATAAAATTTCATTGATAAGCACTATATAATTTCTTTAGACAAAATCAGTATTTTTATACATAATAACCTACTATGATGGTTTTTGGATAAAACATGGTACTCTAAGTCATGATGACAGATGAAAAGAAGGATTTTGGGAATTAAATATAATTAAAAAATGTCTTTTTATTTGTGGAGAAGAGAGGAGAGGGGGTGTACATTAATATGTGGGGGAGAGAACCCAAATTGAATTTTTTAAAAACAAAAAATAATTTTATCATCTGATTCGAATATGATCTCAATCAAATGTATCATTGATCAATCATAGATTATATAAGGTAAAAAATGTACATCGAACAAAATTTATAAATTTTTAAAAGTAAATTCAAAACTTATATATTTTTTAACCCACAGGTAGACCAGTCTTAACATTAATTGTGGTAATTGATTTATTTTTATAATTCATTACGATAAAAAATTAATTTGACTAAATTTTATAAAATATATAATGACGATTAAAAATATTAAATCATTTATTATAAATTTAAATCCTCTATTGGGAAAAATTTAATTTAAAATTAATATATATAATGCAAAGAAAATATATTTTTCTAAAAAATATTCTTATGTATAAAATAGTATTTTAGAAAAATTAAAGATAAAAATTAAAGAAATGTATTAAATTATAGTAGATTTATTTTCACGAAAAAAATGTTACTTTTTATTAAATTTAATCCAAAACTGTATCTTTTCCAATGATTTAAATGAAAAGGGATTTTTTAATAGAAATCATTATTTTTTAATGTTCATCATCTCTTAAATCGTTTCTGAAAATTCCAAAAAAATTACATTAAGATAATTTTGAAATTTTTAATTCAATAATGGATCTATTTTTCCTAAATAAATATTATAATAGAGGAAACTAAAATATTTATATTATTTTAACATAAAAGGAAAAAATACAATTTTATGGATATAGTAACTTTTTGAAATATATATGGACATCCATAAAAATATATATTTTATTTATCTAGAATACCTATTTTTTGAAATTTTTTATTCGCATTTATAAAACCTATTTAATCACTAGCTTTTAACGACATAAACTATTATGGTATTTTTAAACATGTGGTTTTGGGTATTGATAGTTATTATGAAAAAAATTATTTAAAAATAAAAAAATCATTAAATCTCATGGTTTTACATTCAAAAAACTAAAATTAATTTTAGACACATAATTATTCTACATTGATAAAAAAATTTGGTTTCTCAATTTAATTACATCTTATATATCCTAAATAGATTCTTTGAATTTCTAATTAATTTAGATAACTTTGATCAAGTTTGTATGATTTGTCTTACTACTTCATCTCTATATTTCATGACTTCTACGGGATGTTCATCATAGGAAATACCATACTCTAGTGGTATGACCTCTGATTTTAGTACTGGTGAAGTATTCGGTATGTATATCCTAGAGAGATATACATAAAACACATCATGAACTTGATAAAGGTTTGGTGAAAGGGAAAAGCGGTAAGCTACCTTCCAAACTCAATCAATAATATCGAAGGGAACACTATTACTAAGTATTATATCTCATTTCTTCCTAAATCACATGAACTACTTCATTGGGTAAATTCTTAGAAAAACATTCTCACCAAATTTAAACTCCAAATATCTCTTATAATTTTCAATATATCATATCTATTGACTATGAGGTTTGTTTATGTGTTATTGAATAGTTATTACTTTATTATTCATTATCCATGTAGATGAGGTCCCAATATGTTTTGTTATATAACTCCATCAAAATAAAATGGAGTTATGCACATTTTTTCATGGAATGTCTCATAAGGATCCATTTTAATGATCAACTGAATAAAATTATTTTATGGAAAGTAATCTAGAGGAAGGTTTTGATCCCAACTTTCTTTGTAATCCAAGGGAAAATATGTCAACATATGCACAATGTTTTTAATGGATCTATCAATATCACTATTTATCTAAAGATTATATGTTGTTTTTAAATATAAATCCATATCTAGAGACTATAAAATACTTTTCGACAACTATAAGTTAATCCCATAGTCATGATCAAATATAATAAAATATGGTACTCCATGATGGATTTCAACATTATTTTTGTATATTAATGAAAATTTACCAAGGGATAAATATTATTAGATTGAAATGATGTATTTTGACACTTAATGAAGATAAACTGCACCCCAAATAGCATTATGACTTTTATGCATTTTAGGGTTCCCTTGAAAAAATCAATAATGATGTTTTTGAAATTTACACTCTGCTATATATAATAGCTTTAATATCCTCATAAATTACTTTCTATCATCCATAAATAGTATACACACTAATTACTAAGATACAATATCTAAAATATTTTTCTTAATGTTTTCCCACTACAAATACTCATTGATATCTCTATAAATATTCATAATTCCAGGGTGAATAATGTATAATAAACTATTGGCCTTCATTTATAGCTCTTAAAATTTTTATTAGATGTAATATAAACATGGTTCCAAATCCTTTTCATTGTATCCCTACCAAGTCATTACTAAGTAATATTTATTACCTTGTTATATAGTTTCAAAACATCCCTTTATACCACTTTAATATTCACATGGATGGATGGTGGAACACTAATTTGAGAAAGATAATATTTCCCCATTTAATTTTAGAATTCTATATCCATTTCTTGAAAATCAAAAAATTTTGGACCTTTTATGGGACTCATTCTTTAAAATAGAGAATGATCTGTTAATGTCAAAGAATAATCCACTTTTTTCATTTCTTAGGAAGGTAATGTATTGATCTGTCATAAAATATATTCAGATCCAATGATATTATACGGTGTATATTAAAATCATTCTATGTGGATATTTCTTTTATATTTTATTATTAGTATTTTTATCACACCTTTCTCTATAAGGATAATTCAACCATAACATTAAATTAAAAGTTATCCTAGCTAATTAGGAATCAGGGGTTTATTAATTTTTCTCACAAACCATCAATTACAATGATTCATAATCTATATTTGTATATAGGGTAGAGGATACTACATATTTACAGTGATCCATTTTTATTTCCTAATAATCAATACATAACCGCTTCAATCCATCATTATTTTCACTAAAAAGAATAGGTTCACCCCTCTTTGAATATTTTAGATGACAATATTTCTTGTTAATATCCACGTAGTGTTTCTTCTATAATTATTATAACTCAATTTATTCCATTCAATATAGATTCATCAAAATAGTTTTAACACTAGGTATGTGAATTATTAAGAACTCAACTTCATGATTCAGTGGGAGACTATGCAAATATTTTGGAAGGCGATTATTAAAATCTTGCTTAATATGAATATCATCGATGATTAGTATATCCGAAACCATCTAAGAAAAAAACATTTTTAATTTGAATCATGAAACCTAAAATGGGTTTGATTTACATTAGATGTTTATATTTATCATTTCATAATATAGGATCATAGTTTGGTTCTAAATATCAAATTTGACTCCACTTTATCATTAATTGATATGTGATTTATGTAGGAAAGAAAAATCTATGCCTAATATGAAATCAATTTCTACATGAGGGAGAGTGACATGATTTTTAAGAATAACATTTCTTCAAAAAAATTATATGAAAGAATCTTGGACATGGGATATGATCATAATACAATTATTCATTTTTTCCACTAATCCACATATAATTGTTGGGGTGGAATTTTAATGCACATGGAAAATAAATATGAATTAAAATATCGAGTTGATAAAGAGAAAATATTTCATTATCAATTCAAGACTATATGTTATCTGTACCTTTAAACATATTGTTTTCATATCCCTCCTCAGAAATAGGGATTCCAAGGAATTTCCCTTTACATATTGGAATAATAGGTCTATTATGTTGTTCATGATCATTGAAATTAAGATTTGATAATTTTTATTAATTGTTCACATGACCCTTTCATTTGAATGAAAATAATCTATGTGGTTAATTTAGTGGAGTTTACTCTCATTTAACATAATTATTTAACTTCTTTCCATCAAATTTTTATTTAAATAGTTATTGACATTAATTTCCATACATAATAATGTTACCATTACCCTTAAAAAATCATCTATGTTTTCTTCCACAGTTTAGTAATTAAGGTTATTTCATCTTCTTTTCAAATTTGAATATAGTGTTTCTATTGATTTCAATAATTATTTTCATATAAAATCAATTGAGTGATGGGTAAATATAATATCTATTTACACCTTTTCTAAACATTTAATATCATCTTTATAGATATTGAAGTCTAATATTGATAATTCACAAAAGTGTATTAATGTTAATACACTCATGAATTGATTAAAAATATTATTATGTTCTATTTTAATAAAATATTAGTACCATTACATTAATGTAAAAATATCCTCGTTAGAAAAAATAGATTCAACATCCTTATATTTTAGCTCAGGTAATTCCTTCTTTATTTTCATAGGAATAATTCAAGGACAATAATTATTTTAAAATATGTTATTCAATGAATCCCACTCAAGGTATCCAATTTCATACAATTACCTCATATTCGTAATAAAATTACATCAATGATTTAAATCTCCTTACAAAGAATATATAGTGGAAATGAACTTCTCATGTTCTAAACACTAGAGAATAGAAAATAAATTTTCAATTGAATTATTATATTTCATAGAAACAAGTTAATCAAAAGACCAACTATAATAATGTGTAAATTGCCTCATGAATCAATTAATATAACATGGTCCACTTCATTGAACATTTCTTTGTTTAACATAATTGATTCGTTGAAAATTATTAGTAGTTATAGAAATAATATTTTTTTATTCACTATCCCAAAACATTTGGTTTATCATGAGGAAAATCATTTCATTTTTTCATAATTAGAACTACCATGTCTCATTTATGTTCCTTACATTCACTAAAAAAAATCACAATGACAACAAAAATATTCATCTCTAAACCCATATAATCATGGATAATTATTTTTAGGTTGTCTATGTAATGAACCATTTATTCCAATATATGAAATATTTTTCACATGTTTCATAAATGTTCTTTATCTATTCATATATATTATGATGGTTAATAGATGATTTTTTTATTAACCTAAGAATATCAATAAAGAGTGTGAAACAATGTTCACTGAAAGGGAACACTCGCAATTCCCCAAAATTATAAATGATATATATATATATATGAAAAACTCTATCTAGGGTTAAAACCCATTAGGGAATCTATGACAAAACCATGTCCAATAGAAGTATCCAGAGGTGTATGTTAATCTTGAAAATGTAGAATCCATTATTTAACAGAACATAAGACATTGTTCTAAACTTATGAATATACATAGGGTTATTACTAATGTTTTCTCATCCAAGATTCATTTGGTAACTAAACCTTTATCTGGAACGAACTAAACTAACCCATAATTTTCATACATAGATATCACATCTTATTATCAGAATATTACTACATAAAATAATGATACATTCCAAACTCACATAAATATATTGCCTTTTGAATGGTAGATAAATAAAAAATGGTCCATAATTCTACAACATCATCTCTCACTTGGTTCGTTATAGCCATCATACTTCTTATTCATATTTTACATAATACAATTTTCTTTACTTATGTAATGGAAAAATACGTAAATGTGATTTTTTAAGATATAAGGGTAAATAAGTAAGATATTAATGATCATAAAAACATTACATCAATATATGGGTATTTGAAAATAATCATAATAATTTGAATCCATATATTTTATATTATGGATCATAATCCTAAATAATGGTAAAATTCATAGTTGTTCATAGTGTCTGACTCATAATATAACACAATGACATAATCCACAATAGAATAAATTTGGAATAAGACCCAAGTTTCTTTCATATACATGAATTGTTAAAAAAATCATGGATATAAAATATTACTGCAGAGACTATCATTGTGGAATGATTCCACTCCCAAACCATTATAGAACATGATTTTTACTCACAAGATTATCATAGTGTACAAATTACCTTAAAATATTTGGTTCACTCTCTATTCCAATATTTTTATCTCATAATATTTCAATTATTAAAAAATTCCTTAGAGGTATATATATTTATAGTCCCACCTGTTATAAAATAAAAATCATACACATGTGTTCTAAAAGATCAAAAAAAATTCCTCATATCATCATAACATAATATGAAAATAGAAAATGATATTAATATTTATATTATCATCATAATAATAAACAATACAGATAAATAATAAGTATATAATAATGGGATAATATCCCCATTAAATATTAGGATATTTAAGAGGATTCCATCTTAAAATGGAAATGATTTTAAAATAGCACATAAATCATTTATTCATTAAAATACAAATTTAAATTGAAATTACATACTTGAAATTTAAAAATTCCCAAATTTTAAATAAATAATTTTATTCTATAATATCATACAAATCATGTAATTATTTTTATTAAATTATTGGGTTGTCATGATAGCAGGAAATTCTATTAATGTTGTTTACATTAAAACCATGATTCCATTCACATTTTCAATAAAAGGTAAATATTAACACATTTTAAAAATGATAAGAAGATTAATTTTGAATCATTTAATAAATATTAAATCATTGGGAAATATAAATTTAATTTTTTTATTTAGTAGTAAAAAATTTTAAAATATATTATGAAAATTTAGATATGGAAGGGAATGGATAGCGGAATGAAGAGTGAAATAAATATGAATTTCATTAAATCAATTCCTTATGTATATATAGTACATAAATTGAGTAAAATGAATGAAAAAAATTTATTTTATATAAATAAATATAAGAGAATAAAATTAATGATATTATTTAGAAATTGGTCATGGGATTCTAATATCATAAGAATAATCATCAATAATCTAGATTGGCAATAAGAATGTAATATAAAACCATTACCTTAGTTTTGACCACAATCATATGTGTCCAAACCTATAGTATAGTGAATATTTATTTTTATAAATATATTCTAGAACCATACTCACATATACCATAACATATATAATTACCTATGACTATTTATCTCTTCCTTATTAACAATTCTTTATTAGAATAAATTTTTTGGTTGATAATTCCTTCATTTTTCATGTAGGATTTGGTTTTCATATTTTTTCCTTTATGCTATTACAATGGTTCATTAATATTTATATTTTCAATAATTTTTAAAAAAATTATATTCATCATATAAATATTTATATTAATATATACATTTTATATATATTAAAATGAATTCCCATTCATTGAGACTGTTTGTCATATGTATGCATGAACATTATTATGATTCATCTATATATTGAATGAACTTATGTTAAATAATAATTAAACTCTAAATAATTCTTATAATATCATATAAATATTATATTTCCTTCAAACCCATACATTTTAAAATCTATGTAAAATCGAATTGAAAAAAAATAACATCACTTTATAGGGGAGGTCATCCACATGTATACCCAAGTGATGTTGTCATTTTCCAATGGATTGGAAGGGTAAAAGGTAAATATGTTATTATAATTATATCATTATAATTATTCCATAAATTTCATACATATAAATTTAGTCCATCATAATTTCAATGCTTGAGATAAAATGATGGAAAATGAATTACATCGGTTCGAGTAGTGGTAGTCTTCCATACATAAGATCAAAAATTTCATTTCCCATTTAATGGAAGGGGATTTGGATATAGATTGTGTCATTAATATAGTAAAATATAAATATATGTATTTGGAAGGACATTTTTTGAACCATAGATTCATATGTAATTTCCATCATTTATGACCAGATTAAACATTCCAAGAAATTTTTAATTTTATTGTTTTGTAGATGTGTCCTTCTCTAAATAAAAAATTGTATTTTCTATATGATACTTAGAACACATAATTTTATTTTATTGGATGATTTTTTCCCAAATGTTGTATCAAGTGTTTAGTTGGGTTTCTTAATAATTGGACTTTGAATGCATAAGTTTATTTGGAGTAGAATGTAGTGCATTGATGTTGCATGGTTAGTTTAAACATTCTTGTAAAATTGTGAGAACCCTATTATTATTCAGAATGGATTTATTATACCATAAAACTCCAAGGTATAACCATATGACATTTTTCATTGGTTTTAGTGTGACGCACTCAGTCTACAAACAGTTTGACTCAACCATGCACCAAGCTTACTCTCTTAGTTCCACTTAGTAGGTAGCTATACAAGGGTAGGTGTATGATTTTTCAAACCACTTATCCCATCCTTGAGCCCCATTTAAATGGGTTATTACTTTTTTAAGTGAATCCAATAGGGTATGAGTATGTTTGTTTAAAACCATGTGTCTCTTTAAGTTGGGTAATTTTAAAAATTTCCCTATTTTTTTAATGGGATCCCCCTATTCATATCTTTCCATCTATGTATAGTAGCATCCCCTTCATTGGACATCCTCCTCCCTTATCATATTAATGAATCTATCTCCCCAATCCTTTATTATAACCACATTTCACTTTTCTCATTTGATTCATACATGTAATCTTATTATACCATGTGCTTCTTTAATTGTTTTTCTATCCATATTTGTCTCTATCATTATGCTATCTAGTACCCACAATTTTTTGGGTATATGTCCATTTAATTGACTTATCTTGATTTAGATCAAATGAATGGTCTATTTTGTATGATTTTCCCATTTTAAGTACATAGTACATTGTGTGTATATAAATATATATATATTATTCAATAATGTCATACTCGTTTATAAATTGTCTCATTGTGACGCAAAACAGATTCTCTTTGTGTGTCCATTAAATTGTGAAAATAATTTTCTAAGGCGTAATTAAATAAATTAAAATACAATTTCAGTTTAAACATAACTGCTAGAGGTTTTCCACCTTGATGAAAACCACCCCTTTTGGTAAGTTCTTTATATGCATCTGACCATTTTTTCTTACTTTCACTAATTAACTTCATATGTTTTTTTAAATCATATTTTACACATATTATATAATTATAATATATATATATATTTATATTTATATTTATATACATACATTCCTATTTTCAAATAGCAACCTCTATTCATAAATATCCTAGATTAGGCCGACGAATGTATAGTCATCCAGGTGTCCTTCGGAAACCTCGTCCCATCTTGTTTACATTTAATTATTGATTTATTTCATTACATAATACCTCCGCAATGTTGTATTTTATATTTAAACTATATATTTCTTTAAAAATAGTATGTGGTGGCCTAATAAGTATATATCAAACCCTTTTGGGGACACCATTGCACTAGGATACCCGAAAAACCTCATGTTTTCTATTTTATGATTACAGATTCATCTTATGTTGTGACCTTTATACATAAGAGATTATGAGAATATGAGTTAGTTAGGGATTATGATTATCATAGGGTTATTCCCTGTAGATTGTTTCATTCATTATGTGTTATTTTTTTACATATTTCATCACTACTCATTATATATTTGTATCATGATCTAGACATGCTTGCATAATTTTATATACATTATTAGCCACCTCATAAATGATTATGTTTATCTTTTATTGATCTATATTATATTCATAATGATTCTTATTTTTATTTTTATATATTTGATATAGCAAAATGTTTCTCAAATTATGAGGGTATAGTCTCCCAAACATTACATCATTAGACCTTCGATGCTAGTTGGTAGCCTATGGTCTATGGGGAGCCATGCTTGAGTCCCAGTTGAAAACTAACTAGAGGAAAATATATAAGTGGATCATAGTCTAGGATTCTAGTACTCCTAGTTTTTTGTTATGTAACCATTACATAATTATTTTCATGGTTATAGATTGTGAAGGTGATGAATGAGAGAGTCAAGAGAACTTGGAATGATGTTTTGAGGAAAAAGGGGAAGTTGCATGGGCAGTGTACGGTTAGCCTAAAATGTACGACCAAACCGTGGGTAATTGGTCGTTTGTGGTTGTAGCTCCCATGCGGTGGGAGCACGGTTCAAGAGACTGTGCGAGGAGGTCATGTGAGGGTCTGCCGAGGTAGTGTCTAATGCACAGTTAGCGCACGATTTTTCTAAACCGTGTGAACTTACCATGCAGGCACATAAATGAGATCCTAAAAAAGTGGATCTCACCTGTTTTGGCCTTTAACGAGCTTGTTTTTCTTATTAAGTAGCCATTACCTGGGATTTTTTCCACCATATTCCAGAGAAGGTTCTCCCATCATTTCGGAAGTGATCTGAATGCTTCCTTTGGTGTATCAAAGTCAGATTCTTGTAGTATGTAATTGTTCTTCTTTTGTTCCTATTCGGTTCATTAGATATACTTAAATATACCTATCCTCTTATTTTAGTTTCTTAGATCTACACCCGTTATGGGTAGATCTATGTGTGTGTATGCCATATCTAATGATATTTGGTCTTGGTCTTTCTAGGAAAAGAGATCTAATACGGGTTCTTGAAAAATCAACCCTTTTTTCTTGTGTATTCTTCGTTCATTATTGTTTTCATCAAACCCATTGAGGTAGGAGGATTTTTTCTCAACTCGACTTAGTATAACTGATTGGAATGATTTCAAATTGAATTTTTGTTGTTGAATTGATTTTGATTTGGTTTGTGAATAGTTTTTTGAATCCTTCTTGACTGATGGTTGTGAAATCTGGAAAATTGGGGATTTTGAAGGAGTGCTTTGGTGGTTAATTTTAAAATAGATATTTTAAATTGGGGATTTTTTGTAATTGTGGAACATGATTGGGATTAGATGTTTTCAATAAAAGGGGAATGCTTTATTGATATTAAATGTTTCTTTTAAATGTTTTGTGCTTTGGTTTTCATTAAAAATTGTGTTTTATTGAAATGGTTTGACATTGAGATGGTTTGGAATTGAAATGGTTTTGATGGAAATGGTATTCAAGAAAAATGTGTTTTATTGAAAGGGTTGTTTTGGCATGATAGTTGGGAATTTGTGGCGTGTGTTCATGGTGCATATATGGGGTGTTGTTGAAATATAACCTTGTGCTTGGTGTGAAATGTGTTATGGAACATGGGTATTGGATATACAAGGCTTGGTTGAAATATCTCCTTTTTCTTGGTTCTAAAGGAGTAATGGAAAATGGGAAACAATTACCATGTGATAACTAGGTAGATCAATGAGAAACTGCTCATGAGTATTAATCTATCAAAACGTACATGCATGGGTTGTTTCTTTGGTTTTTGAAATGGTTGCGTATTCCAAAAAGGGATACTGTGAAATGGTTTTAATGGTTGCTATGTAATTTTTTTTGGAAAAATAATTTGTTGGAAAAATTTCTTTCTATTGCACTTGTATGATTTTGGTTATAAATGGTTTTGGAAAGTTGTTTATATTTTGATATAAACTGTTTTGGTAAATTGTGTTATATTAAATATTTTATATAAATGTTACTAACATTTCTATGCTAGTGGCGTGAGTAGGGACGCCATTGGGGGAAACCTACTGAGTTTAATACTCACACATTCTTTTGAACTTTGGTGATTTTCCAGATGTCGTATTCTGAGACACGGGTAAAGGTATGACATCTCATTACTAGTGGTTCGTGGTGATGTTTGGGATTTGTGGTTGTTCTTGGAGCTTGGATATGGCTCTAGAGCTGTGGAGTGTGTCTTGTCTTATTTTTGGTCTTTTGTTTAGTATTCCACATTTTACTCTGATATTGCATTTGGTTGTATTCGTTTTGGTTGGTATTGTGGAACAACATATTTGTCTTTTGGGAATACATGCTTGAATGTTTTATTGACATGCATCATATAGTGGATGTTAGAGGATGGTTTGGTTGGTTTCTTTCTTAAGGGAAAATCATTCCCCACTATTCCTTGAAGACCTTGATATTTATTGCCAGCCATTGGTGCCTTGGGAACGTCACTCAAGGCCATGTAACCCCCACCGCCTCCTCATTCCAATGAGGGAAGGCTAGGGTCTTACAAGTGGTATCAGTTTGGTCATTCCGTGGTTGTACAAATGGTCATCAGTGTTCTTGGTCATGGAGTTGGAATTTGTTTTTTTTCTATTCCTTGGGTTGGAATCATAGAAAGGAGTAGGATTGTCAGAACTTGAAATGTATGGCATAAAAGGACGTAGGTAACCCGTTTATGCAGAACTTCAAGTTACCATGGTGTTGGGTACATAATTGGTTTGGATACACTTCTAGAATGTTGTAAATCTCATTGTCATGGTTTTATCCAATGAGATGAGCATGACATGAATTTTAGGGGAATGAATTCTCACTAGGAGTGCATACATCATTTAAAGAAATTATCATTTTTGAAAATTATGGAATCAGTTTTCAAATGAATGATTTTGAAAAAGAGAATGATTAATTTATTTTGAAAATGGTATAATTTTCAAAACCATGTGAATTTGTTTCAAAAAATTGTTGAACATGGGAAAAAGGATGTTTTGGAAAACAATGTTTTGACAGTTGATGTCATAGAATTTGAAATGTTAAGTAATCAGTTACAAGAGAG
The DNA here is from genome assembly GCA_963277665.1 of Viscum album. NCBI lineage: Eukaryota > Viridiplantae > Streptophyta > Magnoliopsida > Santalales > Viscaceae > Viscum > Viscum album. The sequence continues at coordinate 681,729,410 of OY728132.1, read as the reverse complement.
TGAGATTGACTGAGGTTGTTGGTTTAGAAATTGGCCCTGGGTAGGTGTCGTAGAGACCAACCGGAAGTGTCCATTTAGAACATGGTTGCTCCTGAGCCCCAGGTGAACTAATAGTTAGTCTAGAGAATAGTGCAATATTTCTAAGCTATGGGAGGTGTGAATACAGTGGACGATCCAAAGCATATTGATTATGCATCTCAGTTTCAAAGTAGGATCCAACCGTCTTTAGTTGTGATTCGGACCCAGAAAGGGCAGAGGTGTTGCAGTCCAGAATGATTAGAATTTTTGAATTCATGGGGATGCTAGTAGAGCTGAATGTAAAGATAAAAACGTATAAGCTGGAGGATCTTGTTCTTCATTGGTGGGATTTGGTAGTCGAAGAAGGAACAGATCAGGGTATGATGTGGGAAGTCTTTGAGGAATTTTTTAATAAAACATTCTACCCACTTATGTCAGAATTATGTGCACAAATGATTTTTTCAGTCTAAAGAATGAGCCAATTGGTCCCAGAGTATGCTTATAAGTTCATGAATTTAGTACGGTTTGCACTAGAGGTTGTGGAATGTACGTCTTTGAAGGCACACATCTTCGAATCAGGGATAAGGAAAGAGATTCAATCGAAAACTGTGGTGATCTGTATTATGGATTATACAGAGATGGTGAACATAGAAACTGTTGTTGAACATGACATCATGGGATTTATAGAAGGGGGAATGATGATGCCTACAGAAAATGGTGGGAATTCAACCGCTGGGAACAAGAGTAAAATGGACACCTATTTCCATGGTGCAAGTGGAAGTCAAAACCCAATGGCCGGATCAGTAAACCTTCCTCCACAACCCTAGAGAAAAGAAGGTTATTTTCCATGTTGTTTGCTTGACCACATAAAGAGAGATTGTATGGAAAAACCTAGATCCTGTCATAATTGTAACAAGATTGGACATATTCAGTACTATTGTCGCAGTGCTCCAAGGTTAGGGGCTCGATATAGTTCTCATCTGTCGCAAACATCGTATGCTTTGACAGGATGATGGCATCAGAATTAGTCTTGTCAACAGTGAAGAGCTAGTCATGGTGATTCCAAAAATACCATGACTCCTCGACCAGGGAAACCTCTGCAAGGAAGCAATTAGAAAAATATAGTGAAGAAGAAATTTTATGGAGCTGAGCAGATGATTTTTGATGATTAGGTTGTATCATCTATAGTTATAGGTACGATTATTTTGAATTATACCTTTGTGAAAGTGTTGTTTGATAGTATTTCATCACATTCAGTCATTGATTCTCGTGTTGGTGACTTTCTATGTTTAAAAGTAGAAATGATGCCTTCTATTTTGAAAATGAAAACTCCACCTGGTGAAAGATAATATAGATAATTTGGGTGTAGAGAATGTGCTATAACTGTTGATGGTGCTGAGTTAAAATAGGCCTTCTCAACGATGGATATGGATGTCTATGATGTAATCCTGGGTATGGATTGGCTAGAAACGTTCAAGGCTCACATTGACAATTATATGAGAACAGTTAGTTTTCTGACTTAGGATAGTATCAAGAATCTCTTTTGAGGAGAGAGGACAATAATGAATGGTGCAAAGATATTTCTGGAAACAATGGTGGGAACAATATATTACAAATTTGCAGTGTTGACTTTGGAATCAAACGAAGAGAGAGAGGAAAATATTTTTCCATTTTTTGTGGATCAATTTCCTGATGTCTTTCCCAAGAACTTCTTAGGGCTACCACTTATAAGGGATGTAGAGTTTACGATTGATCTACATATCAAGACCAGTATAATTTCCCTTCCATGTTATAGGATGACACCAATAGAGTTATGATAATTGATTGTTGAGTTAGAGGAGCTGCAAAAAAAAAAACGGTTTATGAAGCCTAGCACGTCTCCTTGGGCAGCCCCAGTGTTGTTTGTGAAGAATACAAATGGAAATCTTTGGCTGTGTGTTGATTATCATAAGCTTAACTATATTACGATAAGGAATAGACATCCACAACCACGAATTGATGATTTGTTCAACTAGTTGAGGGGAGACCAGTGGTTTCCAAAAGATTGACCTGAGTCAGTATATCATCAATTGTGGGTGAGGAAGGACGATATTCCTAAAATAGCTTTCACAATTAGATATCAGAAATATGAATATGTGGTTATACGTTTGGTGTCCTTGGGGTGTGTTCTCATGCAAAGGAATCATGTGGTTTCTTATGGTTCAAGGTATTTGAGGGTGCACGAGAAGATTTACCCAACACATGATTTGGAATAAGCTTTAGGCATCCTTGCTTTGAAAGTGTGGCGTCATTATCTCTTCAGTGAAAAATTCATGGTATACACAGATCATAAGTTCTTGAAGATATTTTCTCACAAAGGGATTTGAACTTGAGGAAAAGGGGATGGATGAAGTATCTTCAAATGTTTAGATTTGACTAGATGTACACACCAAGAAAAGGAAATTCGGTTGCGAATGCATTGAGTAGGAAGTCAAATGCTCAGTTGGTGAAAGAAGCTTCAGATGAATGGTAGTTGATGTCGGTCTTAGCCGACATGCATGTGGAATGTGAAAAACAAGGTGATGTTTTAGTTTTATTTTTAGCTAGTCTTGTTCCTGATTTAGTAAAAATGATAAAAGAAGCACAAAAATATGATGTTGAATGTCTAGTTGTAAGTTAAAAACTAAATGATGGGGATACCATTGGAGGATGGAAACTTTATGGGGGTACAATTATGTGTTTCATAGAATGGATGGTTGTACCTATGGTTCATCAGGAACAAATCGTTTATACTTACCACCATTCATGTTGGGCTATACATCTAGGTACACAGAAGATGTATAAGGCATTGAAGGTGCAGTTTTGGTGGAGTGGCATGAAAAGGAAGGTGGAAAAGTTCATCTAGTGGTGCTTAACTTTTTAGTTGGTTAAAACAGGGCATCAGAGACCATCTTGTTTGTCACAATCATTCTCTATCCTAGTGAGCAAATAGGATCAAATAGAAATGGATTTTGTTACATGTCTTCCAAGAATGGTCTAGAAACACGATGCCATTTGGGTGACAGTGGATCATCTAACCAAGTTGTCCCATTTCATCCCAATTTGTGAAACTCATACGATGGTGGATCTTTCAAATATCTATATCCGCAAAGTGGAGAAGAGGCATGGTGTACTAGTGTCTATAGTCTCTGATTGTGATCCGTGGTTCACATCTCATTTCTGGAAATCAATACAGCAACCCCTTGGAACTCAGGTGACTATGAGCACCGCGTATCATCCTCAAACAGATGGTCAATCCGAGCAGACGATATAGACATTAGAAGACATGTTATGGGCTTCTATAATGGATTTTGGAGGATCATAGGAGGATCATATACCCTTAGTGGAGTCTCATACAATAACAGCTATCAAGTCTCAATACACATGGCTCCGTTTGATGCATTTTTTGGGCGTCCTTATCATTCACTACTATACTGGGTGGAAATGGGTGAAACTTCACTAGTCAGGCCAAGCCTTGTCCAAGAAACAAAAGTGAAGATCAAGTTGATTAGAAAGAAGATGGAGATAGCTCAGAGACGTTATAAATCTTATGCAGATAACCGTCGAAGACCATTGTCATTCATTGTGGGTGATCATGTCTTCTTGAAGATCTCTCCCAGGCTTAGACATCGTCATTTCAAGAAGTAGGGAAATTTATCTCCTAGATATATTGGCCCTTTTGAGATAATAGAATAGGTTGGAGAGGTGGAATATCTATTTTCATTGCTACCATGGTTTAGTTCGGTGCATAATGTTTTCCATGTATCCCAGTTGAAAAAGTATCACCCTAATCCTGACCATGTGATCATATGGGATCACGTTGAGCTAGAACTGGATGCATCACTAGTACATATTCGAGTGAAGATCATGGGTAAACATGATAATGTCTTGAGTGGGAAAAGAATTGGCCTAGTGTGGGTTCTTTGGAATCAAGGTCAGATTCAGGAAGAGACTTGGGAATGTGAGAATGAAATGAAAGAACAATGGACAAAACTATTTTTGGCCAGTAAGGATTTTCTACTTTCTGAGGATGGAAAGACCAATGGATCGTAGAATGTAGTAACCTGATTTCGGGTATGTAACCATTACATAATTATTTTAATGGTTATAAAGGTTAAAGGGGATGAATGATAGAGTCGGGAGAACATGGAAAGAAGTTTTGAGGCAAAAGGATAAGTCACACGGGTGGCACCCAGTTTTTCTAAACCATGCTGCCAAACCATGTGTAGTTGTTCTTTTCAGGTAGTATCTCCCACACTGCGGGAGAACAGTTTGAGAGAACATTCAAGGAAGGCATGCGAGGGTCTGCCGAGGCAGTGGCTAACACATGTTCAACACACAATTTTTCTAAACCATGAAAACTAACCATGCAGGCACTTAAATGAGATCCTAAAGGAGTGGATCTCATGCGTTTTTGCCTCTAAAGAGCTCATTTTTCCACCTAAGTGGCCATAACATGGGATTTTGTTCCTTCTTAGGCCAGATAAGGTTATCCTATCATTCTGAAGGAAATCTGAAGGCTTCCCTTGGAAAATCAAAGCTGGGTTCTTGTGGTATGTAATGGTTCTTCTTCGTTCTTTTTCGGTTCCTTAGATCTACTTAGACCTACTTCTCCTATTCTTTTTGTTTCTTAGATATATTATTTTTATGGGTTGATCTATGTGTGTGGATGCCAAATGTGTTGATATTTTTTCTTGGTCTTGCTAGGGAAAGATATCTAAAGCCGGTTCTTAAAGAATCAACCCAGTTTTCCAGTGCATTCTTTGTTCGTTGTGGTTTTCATCAAAACCTTCAAGATAAGAGGATTCTTTCTTGACTCCACATAGTAGAACTGACTGGCATGCTTTCAGATTGAATGTGTGGTGTTTAATTGATTGTGATTTGGTTTTTGAATAGTTGTTGGAAAGCTTCTTGAGTGATGGTTGTGAAATCTGTAAAATTGGGGATTTTGAATGAGTGCTTTGGTGCATAATTTTAAAATAGAGATTTTAAATTGGGGATTTTCTATAATTATGGACCATGATTGGGATTAGATGTTTTCAGTAAAAGGGGAAAGTATTATTGAAATTAAATGTTTCTTTGAAAAGGGTTGTGCTTTGGTTTTCAATAAAAATAGTGTTTTATTGAAATGGGTTGACATTGAGATGGTTTGGCATTGAAATGGTTTTGATGGAAATGGTTTTCAAGAAAAAGGTATTTTATTGAAAGTGTTATTTTGTCAAGATCCTTGGGAATTTTTTTCATGTGTTCATATTGAATATACAATGCTTGGATAAAATATGACCTTGTGCATGGTGCCAAATGTGTAATGGCACATGTGAATTGCATATACGGTGCTTCAATGAAATATGACATTTTTCTTGGTTCCAAAGGAGTAATGGAACATGGGAAAAAATTACATTGTGACTACTTGGTATATCGATGAGAAACCACTCATGTGTATAGAACTGTCGTAACACGCATGCATGGGTTGTTGCATGGGTTTGTGAAATGGCTAGGTATGCCAAAAATGGATACTTTGAAATGGTCTTAAAGGTTACTTAGTATTTGTTCTGGAAAAATAATTTGTTAGAAATTTTGGTTTCTATTTTACTTGTATTCTTTTGGTTATAAATGGTTTTGGAAACTTGATTATATTTGGTTATGAACTGTTTTAGTAAAATGTTTTTTTGAATTGTTTTATATAAATGTGACTAACTTTTCTGTCCTTGTGGCATGAGTAGGGAAGTCATTGGGGGAAAACCTACTGAGTTTTATACTCACCCCTACTTTGGCAGTTTGTTACTTTTGCAGATGTCATATTTCAGTACACAAGTAAAGGTAAGGCATCTCATTACAAGTGGTTCGTGGTGATGATTGGGATCAGTGGTGGTGCTTGGAGCTTTCAGTTGGGTGTGGAGCCGTGGAGTGTGTATTGGCTTACTTTTGGTCCTTTGTTTAGTCATCATCAAAGTACTATGATATTGTGTTCAGTTGTATTGGTTTTGGTTTTTATTGTGGAAAACATGGTTTTCTTTTGGGAATACATGCCTGAATGTTTTATTGACATGCATCATATAGTGGTTGTTAGAGGATGGTTTGGTTGGTTTATTTATTAAGGGAAAAATATTCCCCAGTGTTCCCGAAATCCCTTGGAATTTATTTCCAAACATTGACACCTTGGGAACGTTGCTTAAGGGAAAGTAACCTTCACCTCCTCCCCATGACATTGAGGAAGGGGTTGGGTGTTACTAGGATGCCACAACTTGTATCATAGATTTTATATTCCTTTATTTTTATTATTTTTTGAATTGTTATACAGGATAATAAAAATGTGTAATTATTGGGTAAGTCATCAGGTCTACATTCGGTCCAACCACACATGGGTAAAAGACTATGTTTCCAGTGATGGGATAGTTGTTCGTGTTGTTTGATGTTATAGTTGATCTTAATTTCAACATAAATGAATGATGAACAATTTTATATTATGTTTTTGTGAGAATTAAAATATTTTTCCCTTCTCCTGGTTTGGAAAGAAGTACCATTACATGAATCACTATAGGAACATGAGGATTCACATGCCATCCATGTTTTGTTATATGTATTTTCATAGATAGATGTCCCTTGTGTGATTTATTATTTATTCTAATTTTTAAAACATGATGTGTATTTTATTAAAATATATACTTATACAAAATTTTATAATTATTATTATACCATGCTTCATGATTAGTTATCAATTTTATCTACTTACTGCAATAAGGTAATTATTTCCCATTTTTTCTGTAAATTTTTCTTCTCATAGCATTCATCGCACTTATTTTGACATACAGTTAGTTATTAATGCATCTTTATAAACCTAAATAGAGTTTTCATGTATATCTTTATAGTGGGACCATATATAGCAAATAATTGGATGTCTAATCCATAGACCATTAGTTTCATGGGATGAAACATACAAGTTTCTGTTAAATGGGATCCAATTTGAAATGTATATTGTGTATGAGTTCTTTTTAAATTTGAAAATTGAATCCAATATAATCAAACAAAAATTAATGAGATTAATGTTCCTTAAGAGCATCATATAAATTTAAAAGATTTAATTTTTTTTAATTTAAATTAATTGTTAGACAATAGAGCTTTTCTGTGACTTGACAAAAATTTATCTATCTTAACCAATTAGGGTTATGTGATAGACTAGACTAAAACCACATCAATTGGTCATGAAAAAAAATTCATATTAAATATACCCATTAAGGGTGTTTTATAATTTTATTGATTTAATTTTTTTGGTTTTAATATATATGAACCGAGAATGGAATATCAGAACCCTTATAGGTGGAATTTATGTTGTTATGCCTTACTTTTTAACCCCATAAAGGTATGTTTAGGTTTTATTGGGATGGTTATATAAAATATCCACATCCACTTATATGGTATTACATATAATTGTTCAGTGGAATCATACATAAATAGTCACCTAATTATAAAATATATGACCTAATATATACATGTGAGTTCTACATATATGAGGGGTTAGTTTATTAAAAATCTAATTACAACCAAAATCATTTTTTACTTTATAAAATAGAATTGGAATTTAAGTAAACTAATCCTGATTTTGATAATATTATGAATGAATGATTAAAAATAAATTTCTAAAAAGGAAGCTTCATTGATCTTTAATGGTGTATTCTTATAGATATAGCTAAATTAAGTACAAATAAAATTTTACTTATGAATGTTACATGATGTTTTAAATATGAGCCTTTAATATGTTTAGGAATCAAATGTAAATAAATGAATGAAATAAAATAAAACCTTTTTTATTTTTATAGATTAGAACATCATATAAGTTTATATTAAATGTTCAAAAAACCTATACTTACAATGAGAATTTGATTATTTCATGTAGTCTTTCATAGAATGATGTGTAATGGGATACCATAGCCTCTGAGTGGTGGGTTCCTCCTTTTCGGCCCATCTAGGGTTTCTTTACGGGTGTCAATTTCCTCCCCTCCTCCGGTGTCGTTAGGTGGCTTGGCATAGGCCTTATCTGGATCACGTCTCCATGGTGGAGGAGTTCGGCAACGAATTCTTTTGGACTTTGTCTCGGAGGTAGGGTTCGGTGTCAGCTTTGGCAGTGTTTTGGTGTGGCTCGAGTTGTCTCCGGTTCCCTTGGCTTGGCGACATCACGAATCGGCCCTGGCTCTGGTGGTCTGTATCACATCATGGAAGCGGTGAAACATGACGGGCTCTTGTCGTCTAGATCCTGGCATCGGCTTCTGGTGGATGGATCTCAGACTGGCTTCAGCTCGAAGAATTTTTCTCGGTGCGCGTCGAGTGGTTCTACGACGGCTTATGGGTTTGGGAACTATCTTGGATTTCTTTCAGATTTAGATGCGTTCAAATGAGGCTCAGCGTCTTCTCCGAAGAAACTTGGAGAGGGTAGGTTTGCATTCAGTTTTCTTGGTTTGATTTCGGTGCGTGTTTGAAGTTATTGTTGCGGTGTAATGGCTTTAAGGGTATCTATTTTCCTGCTGGTCCCTTCTTCATCCTACGATTTGACTGATTTGGATGCTGGGGTGGGTTCTTCCGTGGTTTCGATCTGATCTGCTTCATCCCAGAGTGGCATTGCCAGCTTAGATCTTCTCGGTTCCCCTCATCGGCGATGGTCCATCAACGTGCTATTGGATCTTCCAGTTCTAGGTGACGAAGATCTAGCTACATTTTTCATGGTTTGTCATCTTTTTCGGGTTGATGCATAAATGTTTGAAGTGTACCTTGTGGTTGCGACAAGGCTCTCCTGGTATCAGTTCCATCAGTGATTTGGATCTCTTGAAGTTGAATTTATCATGTTGTAATGGATGATTTCTAGAATCTCCACCTTTGTATGGGTATTTCTGCATGGAATTTTATTTTGATAAGTGTTTTAGGATTTGGATGTGTGGAAGTTGTTTTGTTTTTATGGTTCGATCCTGTAGGTGGGACGATGTAGCTGGTCTCGATCACATGGTACAAGCCCAAAGGAGGATTCAGAGTCATCGTTTTAGCTTTGCAGTGCATTTCAGATTCGGTTGTTTGATAGGGTATGTTGTCTATCATCAGATCGGGCATGTGCTTTGACACAGGACACTTGCTTGCTGGTTAGCCTTGCAATGTTGAAGTGCTTCAAATTGCCTTTATGCTCGGGTGGGGTTTTCTCTGGTTGTCATTCTTTTTTTCAATCTCTTTGTCATTTGTATGTGTTTTTTCGAAGTCTATGTAGTTTATTGGGTTTCCCCCTTATTCCATAAAAAGGGGCTTTATAAATAATAAAAAATATTTTAATGCCTTCGGGTCATTGGATGGATGTAGTCTTTCATAAATTTTCCTATGTTACACAGAACCTAGATGTTAGGTAGTATATTATAGTGGCCTCCTCAAAAAAAACCTCACTATAGGAATGACACTATATTTTTTCTAAGGGGTATAATATGGTAGGTGGTTCTATTAGGGTCATAATAATATCTAAATTATGCTATAGGTTCTCAAATTATGGGTGTTGTTTAGGAATAATTTTCCAATATCGAAATTTTTGTTTCTAAAATTAAACCTAGGTAGGATGAGTGGTCATGTAATTATTTTAACCTTGTTATATATGTGAGAATAATGTAATTCTTTGTTTTAGAATGTCAGACATGCCTAGGGAATGGCTTTATGATTTGTAATTCGTGTAACCCTTATTAGTTATCAAGTGGAGAATTGGGGAGGTCATCAAATATTTTTTTTAATTTTATGAGATAATAAAACATTGATAATGTTTTTTTATAGGAAATCATATGCTAGGATTCATATGTTTAATATGTATGTTGATTGTATAAATTTTGAGATATTGTTTAATGAAACATTACTGTAGTATGCGATGACATATACAGAACCCATTATTTTCATAAAACGGTTTAATGAACCTTATAAGATTAATGGTAATCATTTTAGTCATGCGATGTAAACATCAGGTCATCTATGAGGAATAGTGACTTAGTCCATATGAGAAATATGACTCAACCAAATTCTTGATATCTTTTTTTAAAGTGAATTGGGAATCTTGGACATTCAGATCAGTATGTTTTGGCCATATGACTAATTCAAATGACATGCTTAAATGCGGATCATAGGAGCATTATGAATACATCTATGTTAATCTAAGATAAAAAACTTTTAAAGTGGTTATTTTACTTCTATTTCCTAATGTATAATTGTTAAAATAATATTTTTCATGTCTAGGACCCAAAATTAGTGTTCTATGGAGTGTCAACCATGAAATTAGTGTTCAATTTCAATAAAACAATTACAAGTGAACTTCTAAGGTGGGGATTTTATTGTCGAGCATATTTAGTATATCCTTATATTTCTATGAAGCACAACTATGAATGGAACATCATAAATTTATGTATTTTTTTTAAATTCTATTGAAGGTGGATTTTATTGGAAAAAATGATAGTGCATGTAGGGAATCATGAAAACCAAATGTATTTTTGTGTACACGATCATTAAGGGAACTATTTCACCAGGATAGAATAATTTTTTATCCATGAGTGATCATGTAATGCCTTATGTGATAAGGAAAATGTATTTATTCAATCAATGTATGTCTATGTGATTAGCTGGGATCTTTTTATTGAAATTAACCTGCGGTGGTTCAAATGAATCCTTCATATTGTTGTATATGGTTGGTTGGGAACCATACTTGGAACATCCTCAGTAGAAGTGTTGTTTGACTTCATTATCACTATTAGTATCAACATGGTGTACTCTTTTATTAGTTCTGATCATGTACACTATGTTGAAATCATCTGTAGTTTAGTAAGGGGGAATCATTTATACAAAAAAGGAAAATTAAAATTCCAAAATATTTTGATAAATATTCTCTGTTGGAGTTGTGTTCCAAAAGTGTATCTATTTATTAAGGAATGGTTGTTCTTTATTGAATTTTTGGTTCCAATGTAGGAACTATTGGGATGGACTCATAGGATGTAACGACCCAATGTTTCATTAATGGAAAATCCTTATTGATCCAGTTAAATGTCTCTTTATGAAATTTTTTTTTATAAGATGTCAACGTCTTTGGTTTTATGTTATGAATTGTGACCGTTGTTAATATAGTCGTTGAACAGTGATCACATGATTAGTATAAATATAAGGCTTTAATGAACCCAATTTTACTCAGACAAAGGAAGCGATGACCTCATCTAGTAGAATTGCCCCACACGAAGCCCATTTGTCGGAGCTCGGAAAAGAGGTGGCATCCTTGGGCTTCGCCCTTGACCTAGCCCAAGCTGAGCTTCATTATGTCAAGCTCGAACATGACTGTCTACGGGAAAAGTAGAAGTTGATTGAAATTACCACTCGAGCGATGCTATCCGAGCCACCCCAAGAGTCTGTCACCATTGCACACCTTACCCTTAGGTCTTATGCGGCTGTTTTAAGGGCTTATGTAACAAATAAGTTGTACTATGTTCATGTACATTATTTTTTTGTATTTAATAATGAATATAATTTCTAGTTATTTTTTATACGTTGTAAATAGTTTTTAAAGTACAAATGGTGTTTTTAGTTATTATTTAATTAAGAAATCTATTTTATTCTATTAAGGTATTTTTGAAATAAATAATATTTTAGTAAAATATTATTATTATTAAATTAATTTTTATTATATATAAATTATATTATTATTTTATGAATGCAATTAAAATATTTATTAAGGTTTGAAAGCCATTTCTGTCAAAACCCATGAATTTTCGATAAATGTTGGTTTTTATTTTAAAAGTGAAAATTAAAATATTTAGAAATTTTTTTAGATAAAATAAATGTCATTTCTGGAATCAGGACATCGAAATAATCCAATGGTGAATTTATTCATAATTTTCTAAGACAGTCAAATTTTTGGGTAAAAATTAAATACCGTTTAAATATATAATGTGTTTTACGACATCATAATGACCCAATGTTGATGTAATAGAATACCATAATCCTTATGTTCGGCTAATATATGTTTTATCATTAAAATTATGTGATTTTGGGTTTGTTTGACTTACTTTTCAAAGCATTAATGAACCCCTCAAGACTTATTCAACACTTTGCATTTTTAAATTAATTTCCATGGGAGTGTGACTCACCTCCACACAAGCAACCTTATTATTTTAAGAATTTCGGACTTTGTCCTTATAAAATAATATTTTCCTCTTCCCTTTTCCAAAAACCATGGGCAAAAATCATGGGATGGTTTGTGGTTTCGATTAATTTAATATAAGGGGTCCCAAACCAAAATAATAAAGAATTCTCTCACCTTTCCTATATAAACCCTACCAAGATCCCACTTCCTCCCCACTCAAAGCCCATGAAGATCGTCCAACCTCTACCCTACTCTCTCTAGAATCCTCCCAAGGTGCCCCAAGCTCCCATGAAGCCTCCCACAAGCCTCTCTCTAGCCTTTGGAAGCACACTTCCAAGTAAGGGTTTTTTCCTTCCTTTCTCATTTTTGTCAATTTTCTTTAAGTTGTATTGCCATTTTAATTTCAATTATGAATGTTGGGGTATTGTTTCTAACCTCCCCCATACTACCATATTATTTTTTGAATGATGGGAGACCCCTTTCTCTCTCATTAAATTCCTCCCATGTACACCTGTTACTATGCCGAAATTCTGAAAGGAAATACTCTCTCCTCTTTTACATTCATGCAATACTTTTTTATCATGAATTTAAATTCCATTTCAATTGTTGGGACATATAACTATATGACCTATTCAATGTCCATTACATGTATATATGATTAGGAACCCCTTTCTCTCTCATTAAATTCCACCCATGTACACCCGCTACTATGCTGAAATTCCGAAAGGAACTTCTCTCTCTTCTTTTACATTCAAGCAATACTTTTGTATCATGAATCTAAATTCCATTTCAATTGTTGGGACATGTATCTATATGACCTCCTTACTGTCCATTACAAGTAAATATGATGAGGAACCCCTTTCTCTCTCATCAACTATTTTTATGAATTTATATGTCACACCTTTACACTGCCGAAATCGCACCGATTTTCTAAGCCAATGTCATTGTGTAGTGAATATCATGACTATTTGTCCATCAAGAGTATCCACCTTTATAAACATTTACTTATGGATTATAAAGTTCCATGTATGATTTCCACATTCCATTATCGTGGAATAAATTATTATGTTTTATGAATCCATGTTTTATGATCCAGGTGGCACACTTATGCATGAAATGAAATGTTTAAGAAGGGTGCACCCTTATAGAGCTCCAATGCATTGGGTAAAGTATAGTATCATGATAGCTCATGTGCAATGAGTGTTGAATCATGCTAATTCAAGTGAAACGAGGGTTTAATCATGCTTCATGGCAATGAGGGTTTACTCATGCTCCATGTGCAATGAGTCTTGGATCATGCTAATTCAATGTTAAGTGTTGTTGCCACATTTCCATGTTAATTTTATCATGCTTTATCATGCCTTTATGTTCATGTTTCTTTTATGCTCTATTGATATGCCTATTGTATAACATGTATTGTACTCCTCATGTTATTCCATGTGTACTCCATTACTGGGCTTTATAGCTCACCCTTTTCTTATGCATGTCCTCAGGTTATCCCATGCAATGCTAAGTACGAGGTAATGTAGTGGTCATGTAAATGATGTTTTCAATAAAGATTTTGTACTTAATGTTTTAAGTTTTTATGTAATGATCCTAAGCCCCAAAGACACTAAACCTCTCTATATTCTTTGTTGTATCAAGTGAAGTTTTATGTAATAAAGCATGTTTAAGTTGTAATAAAAAGCAGGGTTGTCATAGTTGGTATCAAAGGATAGGTTTAGTTATTTTTGGGATGAGGAAACCCTAGTACAGCCTTAGATACAAGACTAAGTATAATAAGAACGTCCCAAATTTTTGGTGAGTATTGAGTAAGTCGGTTATCAAGCAAATACATCCATGTCTGGATACGAGCAGGTAGAGGCGGCTCTATAACATATGTATCCTAGGGGTAAAACCCAAAAACACTGATTTAAGCTAGACTCGAATGGGAACTGGTGCACGACAACGGGCCTTGCTGCACTCTTGGTTAAGACACTCCTGGGGGATATGTGTTGATAAATTCACAAGATTAGTATGAACCCTTATTAAGGGTATTAAAAAAAAGCCCCTACGAATATTTGTTAGAAAGTAGATCATGAAAATCCAAGATTGAGGCCTATAGACTCATGATTTATGGAATGAAAGTTTATTTATAAGACATCAACTTTTGTCTTTGGATTACCCTTTATTTTTTACCCCAAAATATCCTTTTATTCCAGCCAATGGCCAGTAATAGGAGGACTCGGGATAACGACCATTGTGAAGATCAGTGTGATGACTGTACTAATGAGATGCCAAATCCAATGGGAGCGGGAATCGTGAACTTTGTCACGCTTCTCTCTTAGATAACTCAAGTTTTTAATAGAAACACGGGTCAAGAGAACGTTCAACCCCCCATAAGAAAGAACAAGTCTCTATTGAGAGATTCATGAGACAAAGTCCTCCTACTTTTAGTGGATCATTCGATCCCATTATCGCTGAACAAATGGATCAACTCCATTGAAAAGATTTTCTCCATCCTCCAACGTCCTGATCAAGTGAAGGTTCTCCTGGCTGCTTATCGTATGGAGGGTGAAGCTGATCAAGGGTGGACTTTGATCGAAAATACGAAGCCTGAGGAGGAGATCGAGGCTTTGGAATAAAAGGAATTCTGGAAGATGTTTTTCGATAAATATTTTCCGCGCACCCTCCAGCTTAAGATGGAAAGGGAATTCCTTTCCCTCAAGAAAAAAGTGAATAATCTGTTGGAGCGTACGAGGAAAAATTCACAAGGATTGCACGATACGCTTCCAGCATTGTCGTTACCCCCGAATGCAAGGTCGACCGCTTCTTTGGAGGGCAGAAGCCTAGCTTGCAGAAAGCATTAGTGATCCGTGACTTCGACATCTATGAGGAAATTGTCTGATGTGCCCTCAAGGTCGAAATGGAGATTGGGGAATCATAGGGGTATCATGGGGACAAGAAGCATTAGGTGGACTTCAATGATGGTGGTCTGATGGATAAATACAACGTCACTAAGAAGTTCCATCACCCCACTTTCCAAAAGTGCGAAAAGAAGCACCCTTGATATTGACTTAAGGGGATGAGAAAATGCTTCAGGTGTGGAAGAGAAGGGCACATAGCTGTTAACTGTCGGCAAGAAGGACCTGCGGCTACGACAGAGGAGAGGAATGCTCTGTTCGAACCTCAACGCATTGTTCAATGTTACAAATGAAAATAACTGGGTCATTTTGCAAATCATTTCCCTAATACAAGGGTTATCGGAGGCAACCAACAACCTCCAAGACATCAAGGAAGAGTTTTTGCCATCACTTCTGCCAAAGTGAACCCCGAAAACTAAGTGGTGATAGGTACACTAGTTATTCATTCAAGAATAGAGAATGTACTTCTTGATTCAGGTTCTACGCATTCTATTATATCTCGAATGTTTAGTAGAACAATCCCAGCACCACCACAATTAATGGAAGTAAAGATGTTGGTGAGTACGGAAAATGGGGAAATCATTGCATCCCATGAATATAAGTCCTCCCATGTTATAATCTGTGGATTGAATTTCCAGGAGAACCTCTTCATACTCACTTTGGTGGAATTTGATGCAATTCTTTTCATGGATTGACTTTCCTTATATAGAGCCAACATAAATTGTCGGGAGAGGGAAATCACACTCCTTATAGAGAATCGACCCCCGATTCTTTACAAGTGTGAGGAGGAAGATGAATCTCTTTTAGCTCCATCATATCAAGAATGGATATTACTGCCCTATGAGCATGCGTATCTGGCTCAGATGATTGAGTCCAAAGAAGAAACCATCCTTGATGAAATGCCTATTGTGAGGGAATTCGCGGAACTGTTTCTCGAGGAACTGCCTGGTCTTCCTCTTAGAAGAGATGTTGAGTTCTCAATTGAACTTATACTTGGGAATTACCAATATCCAAGACTCCATATAGAATGGATGTTGTTGAGCTTGAAGAGATGAAGAAACAACTACATGAGAATCTGGATAAAGGGTTTATACGCCCAAGTGCTCCACCATGGGGTGAATCAATCATCTTCGTCAAGAAGATGGACCGGTCAATGCTACTTTGCATCGATTATTGTGAACTTAACAAAATCACGATAAATAAAAAGTATCCTCTCCCAAGAATCAATGACTTGTTTGATCAACTGAATGGAGCACAATACTTCTCCAAGGTGGACTTACGGTCGCGATATTATCAAGTAAGGGTGAAGAAGGAAGACATCCCCAAGACTGCTTTTCGTAAAAGATAGTAGCACTATGAATTCATAGTAATGACTTTCGGACTCACCAATGCTCCAGAAATATTCATGGACATGATGAATAGAGTCGTTAGAGATTACCTTGACAAATTTGTGGTAGTCTTTTTAGATGATATTCTGATATACTCCAAAACCATGGAGGATCATGAGGAGCATTTAAGAACTGTACTGGAGACATTTCACAAGGAGAATCTCTATGAAAAGTACATCAAGTGTGAGTTCTGGTTGAAGGAGGTCTCATTATTGGGCCATATCATCACAAGAAATGGGATATCTGTGGATCCCTCCAAAACAGACGCAATTGAGGGATTGCCGAGGCCAACATTGGTAACGGATATCCGTAGCTTCTTGGGGTTAGCTGGATATTATCGACAATTTGTGAGAAATTTCTCATGATTGTCCAACCTTCTTACCAAGCTAACTCGAAAGGGAGTAAAGTTTTCTTGGAGTGATGAATGTGAAGAAATCTTCAAGGAGTTGAAAAGGAGGCTTATCACTGCACCTGTTCTCACTTTAACCACAAGTGGGGAACTTTTTATAGTATTCAATGATGATTCAAAGAAAGGATTAGGTTGTGTGCTGGTGCAGAATGATAAAGTGATATCCTATGCCTCAAGGCAGTTGAAAATCCATGAGAGAAACTATCCAGTGCCTGATCTGGAGTTGGCTGCTGTGATCTTTGCCTTGAAAATCCGGAGGCATTATCACTATGGAGAGAAATGTGAGATATATACTGACCAAAAGAGTCTTAAATATATATTCACACAGAAATAGCTTAATATGCGCCAGAGAAGATGGATAGAGCTCATCAAGGATTATGATTGTTCAATACATTACCACCCTGGGAAAGCGAACAAGGTGGCAGATGCCCTATGTAGAAAGGATCTGGTGATTCTATCAATGATGAGAATTGAGAAGGATCCAATCTTCTTAAACTTGATGAAGATGGACGTGGGATTAATAAAGAAGGGAACATCATCAATCCTTTCACAAATGATTTCTCAACCATCTCATTTGTAAAGGTTAAAGGATTCTCAAAAGGATGATGTGGGAATTCGGGAAAAAGTGGAAGCTATCAAAAAGGAGAAATCCTTGGAGTTTAATGTTAATGGAGAAATAATTGTGCAGTTTGGGAAAAGACTATGTGTTCTATCAAGTCCGGAGCTGAAGAAGGAACTTTTGGATGATGCACATAGTTCAAATTTCTCTATTCACCCAAGGAGAACAAATTTGTATTGAGATCTCTGAGAAAACTTTTGGTGGGATAATATGAATAAGGAGATCGCCGAATAAACATCAATGTTCCTGGTGTGCTGGCAAGTGAAGGCAGAGAGGCAGAAGTCTAAGGGGATGATGAAACCATTGCCCATACCAGAATGGAAATGGGAGAACATCACCATGGTCTTTGTCACTGGACTTACAAGGACATCCAAAGGCAACAATGAAATCTGGGTTGTTGTGGATCATCATAAAAAGACTGCACACTTCATTTCTGTTTGGGAGGATTTCTCATTGGATCAACTAGCACAGATATATATCAGGGAAGTGGTAAGGTTTCATGGAGTACCACTATCTTTTGTGTCTGACCGAGATCCAAGATTCACCTCTATGTTTTGGAAGAGTCTTCAACACGCACTGAATAATGAATAGAACTTCAGTATGGCCTATCATCCTCAAACTGATGGCCAATCCGAGCGGACTATCCAAACACTTTAGGATATGTTGAGAGCGTTATCAATGGACTTTAAAGGAGGATGGGATCAGCATATTTCTCTGGTTGAGTTCTCTTATAATAATAGTTTCCACTAGAGCATCCAAATGGCTCCAGATGAAGCCCTGTATGGGAAAAGGTGTCGAACACCGGCATGTTGGGATGAGGTCATGGAACGTAAGCTGCTTGGACCAGAAATGGTCGAGGAAATGGTAGAGAAGGTAGAAACCATTCAGAAGCATATCAAGGAATCCCAGAGTCTATAGAAGAGTTATGCATATAATCGTCAACAAGACCTTAAATTTAAAGTTGGAGACATGGTGTTTCTACACATATCTCCATGGAAGAAGGTCATGAGGTTTGGAAAGAAAGGGATGTTATGTCCAAGGTACGTCGGCCCCTTTGAGATTCTTGATCGTGTTGGGGCTGTGGCCTATCGAGGAGAACTTCCGCAAAATATGGCCAAAGTGATTGATGTCTTTCATGTATACCTCTTAAGGAAGTACTTACCGGACCATTCACATGTACTCTCTTCCGAGGTGGTACAATTGGAAGATGATCTTTCTTATGAGGAGAAACCAGTGAAGATCTTAGATCGTAGAGAAAAAGTTCTATGAAATAAGACAATGCCCCTCGTCAAGGTGTTGTGGAGAAACCACGTGTTTGATGAAGTAACTTGGGAATCAGAGGAAAATATGAAGATGAGTTACCCAAATCTGTTTTAGTGTGGGAAAAGGAAAATTTAGAGGGCGAAATTTCTTAATGGGGGAATGCTGTAACAACCCAAAGATTCATTAATGGAAAATCCCTATTGATCCAGTTAAATGTCTCTTTATGAAAAATGTTTTTATAAGATTTCAAATTCTTTGGTTTTATGTTATGAATTGTGACCATTGTTAATATAGCCATTGAACAGTGATCACATGATTAGTATAAATATAAGGCTTTAACGAAGCCAATTTTACTCAGACAAAGGAAGCGATGGGCTCATCCAGTAGAATTTCCCCATACGAAGCCCATTTGCCGGAGCTCATAAAAGAGGTGGAATCGTTGGGCTTCACCCTTGACCAAGCCCAAGATGAGCTTCATTATGTCAAGCTCGAGTGTGACCTTCTACGGGAAAAGTGGAAGTTGATTGAAATTACCACTCGAGTGATGTTATCCGAGCCACCCCAAGAGTCTGTCACCATCTCACACCTTTCCCTTTGGTCTTATGCGGCTGTTTTAAGGGGTTATGTAAAAAATAAGTAGTACTATGTTCATGTACATTATCTTTTTTTATATAATAATGAATATAATTTCTAGTCATTTTTGATACGTTGTAAATAGATTTTAAAGTACAAATGGGGTTTTTAGTTATTATTTAATTAAGAAATCTATTTTATTAAATTAAGGTATTTTTACATTAAATAATATTTTAATAAAATAATAATAATATTATTAAATTAATTTTTATTAAATATAAATGATCTTATAATTTTATTAATGCAATAAATTTTTTTATTAAGGTTTGAAAGCCATTTATGTCAAAACACGTGAATTTTCGATAAATGTTGGTTTTTATTTTAAAAGTGAAAATTAACATATTTATAATTTTTTTTAGATCAAATAAATGTCATTTCTGGAATCAGGATGTCGAAATTATCCAACGGTTGATTTTTCTTAATTTTCTGAGAGAGTCAATTTTTTGGGTAAAAATTAAATACCGTTTAAATATATAATGTGTTTTATGACATCATAATGACCCAATGGTGATGTAATAAAATACCATAATACTTATGTTCGGCCAATATATGTTTTATCATTAAAATAATTTGATTTTGGGTTTGTTTGACTAAATTTTCAAAGCATTAATGAACCCCTCAAGACTTATTCAACACTTTGCCTTTTTAAATTAATTTCCATGGGAGAGTGACTCACCTCCACATAAGAAACCTTATTATTTTAAGATGATCGGACTTTGGCCTTATAAAATAATGTTTTCCTCTTCCCTTTTCTAAAAACCATGTGAAAAACCATGGGTTGGTTTGTGGTTTGGATTAATTTAATATAAGGGGTCCCAAACCTAAATAATAAAGAATTCTCTCACCTTTCCTATATAAACCCACCAATGCTCCCACTTCCTACTCACTCAATTCCCTTGAAGTTCGTCCAACCTCTTCCCTACTCTCTCTAGAATCCTCCCAAGGTGCCCTAAGCTTCCAAGAAGCCTCTCAAAATCCTCTCTCTAGCCTTTGGAATCACCCTTCCAAGCAAGGGTTTTTTCCTTCCTTTCTCATTTTTGCCAATTTTCTTTAAGTTGTATTTCCCTTTTAATTTCAATTATGAATTTTGGGGTCTGGTTTCACACCTACACCATACTGCCCTCTTATTTTTTGAATTATGGTTTTGAGTCAATAAGGTTTTCCTTATGACTTTTCCATTCCTTCTTGTTTTGAAAATCAAAAACACCTTACCTTTAGGAAAATTGTTTTCTTAAAGAAAATTGCTTTTATAAGGAAAATTGCATTCTTAAGGAAAGTTTCTTTTATAAGGAAAATTGTTTTTATAAGGGAAATAGCTTTTATAAGAAAAACTATCCTTATCATATTTTCATCCATATTTTTCTTAAGTATGAGATTCAGATTCATTTCAATTTTCTCGGAATCGTTGAAACTTTGATATGAAGCATTCTGTTTTAGGATCCGAATTCTGGATACGAACTGTTAGGAAGTTTCATTCCGAATTCCGGATACAAACTCTGACTAAGTTCTACTCCAGACTCAGGATATGAATCCTTATGAAGTTCGACAACGAATTCTTATTACGAATTCTGATGAGGAATTCTCATTACAAATTATGATGATGAATTCTCATTACGAATTCTGATGAAGAATTCTCATTACGAATTCTGATGAAGAATTCTCATTACGAATTCTGATGAGGAATTCTCATTACGAATTCTGATGATGAATTCTCATTCCGAATTCTCATTCTGAATTCACCTAGTAAACACAATCTGATTATCTTTGTTTTATACACTCTGAATTAATTCAGACTCTGAAAAAATATTTTGGTTAGACTCTGAACTTTTATTTTTCATACACTTCTATAATTTTTCTACTCTTTATTATTTTAATTACACTTCGAACCTTCACTCTGAAGCGTTCATTCAGAACTTTTGAGTTAGATTTCAAAACGATGTCGTACATTCTGTTACACTTTTTTTGTTATAAACTAACCGTTGTCTAAGTGACACGTGTATAGGTCCCTCCGAACTTTAAGGAAAATATGACCGTTGGAGAAGGAGCCGACCTTACCTATAAATAGGAGCTCATTTAAAAGAGCTGAAAAGTGCAAATGGCTGACTAATCATCGACTCATGTGATTACATACTTTAAGTGATTTCTAGAGAGAGAGGTTCTTATTAACTCTCAATGTTTCGTGCGACTCCGAATGTTGGTGATTACATTCGAGGGCTTCTAGGGATAGAAAGACATAGGTGCCGACTACCTTGAAGTTCGAGGGCTTCCTTGCTGAGGAAGACATAGGTTGCCAACTACCTTGAAGTTGAGGGCTTGCAGGGATAGCAAGACAGAGACTCCGATCTTCGTATCAAGGGCTTACCCTGGTGTGGGTAAGACAGACTTGCTTGAAAGTATAAATCAAGGGACCTCTATCCAAGGTTGTTGGATACCCTTCTCTTTGGGTTAAAAGACTTATATCTTGTTACTTGTAGTTTAACTACTTGTTTATATTCCGCTGCATATTACATTGTAAGGAAAGTATAACTTTCTTATACTTCCTTATTTGTACTCTGTTTCATTTAGATTCTATACTCTTTAAGGTAGAATCTCATATTGTAATCTTTTGTTAAGTTTCAATTTCTGGAACCATATTTCCGGAACCTACTTTCAGAATCTCTTTCCAAGGTTTCATTCGGTGTTAGAGGCATTGTGAATTTTCATAGTTTAACTTTGTTAAACTTAGCCTTTTCCTTTCTCAGGAAAACATAATTTCTCTTAACTAACTTTAAAGGTTCCAAAAGAATTTCTAAAGTGTACAGTTCACCCCCCCTCTTGTAAATTGAGCATCTACATCACTATTTCGATCCTACAATTGGTATCAGAGCAGGTTTCTGAAATATTTATACTTACGAATAAGTTTTTCTTGCTCACTTTGTCATTCCAAACTTTGCCATTCCGAACTTTCCTATTCTGAAAATTCCCAGTCCGAACTTTGTTATTACGAATTTTTTTTCTAACAAATTTGTGTGCCGAAGATTATTTTTAGTATGGCAGGAATTAATGTTGGTTCGGTTGATAATATAAATCCTACAAGACCACCAATCTTTGATGGTAATGACTATGAGTACTGAAGAGATTGAATGAAGACTTTTGTTATCAACACTGGAGTGGACAACTTTGTTATGCTTACTGGTGATTATAAAATTTCTGACAAGGAAGTTAGAACTTTTACTAACTAGGAAAAGAAAGAATATCAACTCAATTACAAGGTACACAATACTTTACTATGTTCAATGACTAGAAATATATATAGCCAAATTTTTTCATGTGAAGAAGCTAATTGTATATGGAATAAGTTATAGGTTACACACTTTGGAACTTCTAAGGTGATTGAGACTAGAAGAGCTATGATTAGATCTGAATATCATGGCTTCAACTTTTCTTATGGAGAACCTATCTGTAAAGTTCAACAGAGATTTATGACTATATTCAACAACCTACAGTCTATGGGAGAGAAAGGTCTTGATGATGAAGCTCTTGTGGATAAGATAATTGATATTATGCCAAATGAGTGGGAATCCAAAAGAACAGCTATAGGTGAGAACATGAAGGTCACTCAAATTACTCTTGACGTGTTATTTGGAACTCTTCTACAACATGAAACCAGAAGGAAGAGAGATGCTGACAACATCAAGAAGAAGAATGGAAATGGTACTGTTGCTTTTACTACAACTTCAAATCAGATGAAAGCTAAGACTCCTGAGAGAGTAACCAGATCCAAGTCTAAGAAAGTTATTTTCCAATCCGAATCTAGTGAGAGAGAAGTCTCTGAAAATGAATTAGCAAATCTTTCTCGAAGGATGAACAATATAGCTGGACATAGAAATTTCCAATCCAAGCATAAGAAAAAGGACAGGAAAGATAAGAATGATGGAGAAGTTACTTGTTATGAATGAAAAAGAGATGGACATATTAGACCAGATTTCCCTATGCTAAAAAAGAAAGAAAGAAGAGAAAGGCATTCAAACAGGAACATAAATAAATATTATAAAGCTAAAGATAAGAAAGTTCTGAAAGCTAATGACACCTGGAGTGCCAGTGGTGGTGACTCTTCAGATGAATCTTCTGATTATAAATCTTCAGGACAGAAGAATCTTGGTCTTATATCCAGATTACCTAATGATAATCATTGTTTTATGGCTAAGGTGCGAAATGCTGAATCATTGACCAATGTTTCTTTGAATTCCAATGATAGTAAGTATTATATCTCTTCTGATGAAGAATCTTATTCTGATGAGGAAAATACTTTACCTACTTATGAAGAAGTCTCTAGGTTTGCTGAACTTCTTGAGAATGAGAATTCCAAAATCAATAAGAAACTTGATAAGGCAACTTCTTGGAATTCTATTCTTACAAAAGAGATATCAGATCTTTCTAAATATCTTGATAAGAAAAATACTTATTTTGAAAGTATTTTAAAAAATCTTGAGGAAGTAAGTTCTGATAAGAACATACTTTCTAAAGAATTAGAAAAAGTAATTTCTAAGAAAAATGTTTTCGAGCCTAGCTCTAGTTCTAAAACTAATGATTTTCAGGATAAAAACTTGGTTGTAAAACTCAAGTCTGAAATTTTTTCCTGAAATAAGTGTTTATCAAACTTTACCCATGGTAAGGAAAATTTTGATAAAATGTATTCCCAAATACGACCTTTAAGAAATAAATCCGGATTTGGTTATACCCATGAAAAACCAATTTTTAGTAACAATAATTTTGTTCCTCAAAGTGCCCCATTTTGTACCAAGTGTCAATGTGGTGGTCACTGGGTAAAGAATTGTTCCTTAAACAAAACCCAATCTCTAGGATTTCACAAAGCTTACTTTTCTAAGAAGATGTGGGTACCTAAAATTTTATTATCTGAAAATCTCAGATCCAAACAAGTTTGGATTCCGAATGTCTAATTTTGTTCTTGATTTCAGGAAAATAAAGAGAGTACCAGCAACAATACATGGTACATTGATAGTGGATGTTCCCTGCACATGACTGGTAACAAAATCTTTTTTGAAAAGATTATCAAAACGAAAGGAGGAAAGGTAACTTTCAGAGATAATGCTAAGGGAGAGATTGTTGGTATTGGTAATATTGTTCTTCTTGGTAAAACCTTGATTTCAAATGTTCTTTTTGTTAAAGGTCTTAAGCATAACCTCATTAGCATAAGTCAGTTATGTGATAAAGGTTACCTTGTGAATTTTAGGAATGATAAGTGTTTATTTCACAATTTCAAGGAAGAATTTATTCACTTAGCCAACAGGCAAGAGAATGTTTACACCTTAAACATAGAAGATCTTAGAAGCCAAGATTAACCTTGCCTAAGTGCAATGGAAGATCACTCTTGGTTATGGAATAGAATACTAGGTCACTATAACCTTATGAACCTATGTAAACTCTCTAAGAAGAAACTAGTTAAGGATCTACCGGAGCTTAGGTTTGATTCTTCTAAAGTCTGTGATCCTTGTCAATATGGAAAGCAACATAAATCTAGTTTTAAATCAATCGGTGAAGTATCAACAACCGATGCATTACAATTAGTTCACATGGATCTTTTTGGTCCAACATAAATTGGAAGTATTGGAGGAAAATAATATGTTTTTGTTCTAGTTGATGATTACACTAGGTTTACTTGGGTCTATTTTCTACCAAAGAAGTCTGAAGCTTTTTCATATTTCAAAAGTTTTAGAGCTCAAGTTAAAAATGAGAAAAACCTTCCATTGAAAACTATTCATAGTGATCATGGAGGAGAATTTCAAAATTCTAATTTTGAAACTTTTTTTAGTAAGAAAGGTATTACTCGCAATTTTTCAGCACCTAGAACTCCTCAAAAAAATGGTGTAGTTGAAAGAAGAAATAGAATTATTCAAGAGATATCTAGAACCTTGTTGAGTGAATATTCTATTGCTAGACATTTCTGGGCTGAAGCTGTAAGTACTACTTGTTATACTATAAATCGAGTTTTGATTAGACCTTTTCTTAATAAAACTCCTTATGAGTTATGGAATGGTAGAAAACCAATACTATCCTACTTCAAAGTTTTTGGTTGCAAGGTATTTATTTTGAATACTAAAGATAACTTACATAAATTGGCACCAAAATCTGATGAAGGGATTTTCTTAGGATATTCCACAACCTCTAAGGCTTATAGAGTTTTTAACAAAAATACTTGCACTGTTGAAGAAACAGTACATGTAAAATTTGATGAGTCAGATCCTTTTGTTTTTAAACCATCCCTACCTACATCCTCAGATGTGTTTTCAAAAACTGATTATCAGCCTTTGATAGAAGAACCTTCTGATAAGGATAATGTTCTTGAAGATACTTCTGAAACATTTACCCCAGAAGACTTTCTACCCTATGTTGATGAACAAGATTTACAAAACCAAATCATGTGTTTCTTAAGAATCATCCCAGTGATAGTATCATTGGTGATGTAAATCAACCTGTAAGGACTAGAAGTTCCTTAATAAATGAAGTAGAACATCTACCATTTCTTTCCCAATTAGAACCTAAAAGCACTGATGAAGCTTTAGGTGATGATGATTGGATTAAAGCCATGCAAGATGAACTAAATGAATTCGAAAGGAATAAATTTTGGACCTTGGTTGAAAGACCTAAGGAAACTTCTGTTATTGGAGTAAAATGGGTTTTCATAAATAAATGTGATGAAAATGGAGTCATAGTTAGAAATAAAGCTAGACTTGTTGCTAAAGGCCATAATCAACAAGAGGGAACAAACTATGAAGAACCCTATGCTCAAGTAGCTAGACTTGAATCTATCCGTATTCTACTTGCCTTTGCAGCATTCTTTAATTTCAAACTTTTCCAAATGGATGTGAAATGTGCTTTTCTTAATGGTTATGTTCAAGAGGAGGTTTTTGTTGAACAACCTCCTGGATTTGAAGATACAAAGCATCCGGATCATGTTTTTAGACTTACCAAAGCTTTGTATGGTCTTAAACAAGCACCACGAGCATAGTATGATAGACTCACTAGATTTTTGAATCAAAATAACTATGTTATGGGAAATGCAGATCCAACCCTTTTTATAAAGAATGATATGAAAAATGTTTTGATTGTTCAAATTTATGTTGATGACATTATATTTGGTTCAACTCAGCAATCTTTGACTGACTCTTTCGCTAGTCTAATGAAATCTGAGTTTTAAATGAGTATGATGGGTGAGTTAACAATTTTCCTTGGATTTCAAATTTCTCAAAAATCAGAAGGAACCTACATATCTCAATATAAGTATATTAAAGATCTTATTAAAAAGTATGGTTATGACAACACTAAAAGTATAAGTACTCCCATTGGTACCTCAAACTCTTTAGATCTTGATGAAGCTGGGAAACCAGTAGATCAAACATCTTTTAGAGGTATGATAGGAAGTTTACTTTACTTAACAGCTAGTCGATCAGACTTAATGTTTTCAGTATGTTTATGTGAAAGATATCAATCCAATCCTAAGGAATCTCACATAAAGGCAGTAAAAAGCATTTTTCGCTACCTTAAGGGAACCATGGATCTAGGAATATTTTATACATATGGAAATGATTTTGTTCTAAAAATATTTTCTGATGATGACTTTGGTGGATGTAGAATGGATAGAAAAAGTACATCTGGAACTTGTCATTTCTTAGGATATTCACTAGTTTCTTGGTCCTGTAAGAAGCAACATTCTGTAGCACTCTCCACTACTGAAGCTGAATATGTAGCAGCTGGAAGTTGTTGTGCTCAAGTGCTGTGGATGCAACACACACTCACAGACTATGGCTTGAGTTTTACTAAAACACAAATTTTTTGTGATAACACAAGTGCCATTTCCCTTATTAAGAACCCTGCACATCACTCCCGTGAAAAACACATAGATATTAGGAATCACTTTCTTAGAGATCACACACTTAAAGGAGATATTATTCTTCAGTTTATTGG
Organism: Viscum album; assembly: GCA_963277665.1. Taxonomy (NCBI): domain Eukaryota; kingdom Viridiplantae; phylum Streptophyta; class Magnoliopsida; order Santalales; family Viscaceae; genus Viscum; species Viscum album. The sequence continues at coordinate 681,702,061 of OY728132.1, read as the reverse complement.
AACGCAAGATAAACTTGCTGATATTTTCACAAAATCTTTGCCTTCTGATAGATTTGAATATATTAAACAGAATTTAAGAATGATAACCGAAAGGTAATCCTCCTTAATTAACTTTCTATTGAAAAAGTTTCATTACAGCAATAAACTCCTTTTCATAGGGGGGGTACATTTGATTGGTAGTTTAACAAAAAAATTTCAAAATTTATTTTCAAAACTTTTCGGAACGAAGATTTCCAAAATTGGATTTCCAGAACTACAATTTTTCCAGAATGAACATTTTCATACAGAATACTTCTGGAATGGAAGTATTCGTATTGAAAACATCCGGAATAGAAAATTTCGTACTAGAATTTTCATAACGGAATTTTCGTACTGAATCTTTCATACTGTGTTTTTCGTACTGAATATTTCGTACTGAGTTTTTCGTACTGAGTTTGTTTTCCGTAGTAAAGTTTTTGAGAACACTGTTTTCGTAGTCATTTTTATATTACCCATTACGAATAATCCTCCTAAGCCAATCTGAAAGGTATAATTTCCTTACTCATGTTTTCTTAGTCATTTTTTCCTTGCTGGCATTTTCTTGTATTATGTTTTCGGATTATAGTTTTCTAAATTCTTTGTTTTAAAAACCTCAAAAAGATCGGATTCAAGTTTTCACCCGTCAGATCTGATCTCAGCTTATCCCAACCATTATATCAGCCAAGGAAGTTGAACCGTCGTTCCATTGCCTATATAAAGGGTACTCAATTACTTGTCCCACATCGATTTCAAGCTCTCACGTCCCCAATCTCTGCCTCTCTGTTTTTAAAGTCGTTCTGAACTTCAGACTTCTATGTTCCGAACTTCTCAGAGTACTTCCGATCCGAATGTCTGCGGAGTTAGCGTCTCAAGAGATGTCATCCACCAAACCTATTTCACAATGGTTATTTTACAGAGAAAGTCTAGTCCATCCGGATTTCTTCAATAACTATGATTCTCTTATTTCAAAGAACATTAAGTTGAATGGATGGGAAGATATTTCTTTATCCAAACTGGGGTTCAAGACGATGTTTTTACGGAGTTACTTGTTGAGTTCTATGAAACAGTTTCATTATTTGAGGAAGATAATAGGGAGAAGTTTTCTTTTATGTCTTATGGCAAGACCTATAAGCTTTCTTATACCAAGGCAGCATGATTGGTAGGGCTAAAGAATAAAGGGGAAGCTAAGTTTATTTCTCATGTGTTGCCGGACTCTAAGGGTAGCTTCGACAAGGAAAAAGACTTGAATACCCTCGGACTCTCAGACGACAAAGCTCCGAAGATTGCTAGTTTGCCTACAAATTTCCAGATTCTAGAGTTGTGGGTGCAAGGGCTTATCGTACCGAGGAAAGGTGATAAAGACAGTTTGAAGAAGAGTGAGATCTATATCTTAGATTTCCTGATAAATCTAAGGAAGTTCAACTTCATGAGGCACATTCTTATAACCATTGAGAATCTTAATAAAGGAAATCTCAGAGCCCAGATCATAATGTACCCAGAAATTTTATCAAGGTTGATAGTTCAGTGCCTTGAATCTTTCAAGGAAGATTGCAGATCTAAGCCACGGGTTTGTAAAATTTTTTTGGTCAGTGATGATACCCTTAAGAGGATGGATGTGGCTTTCAACAAGGAGACTGGTGAGTTCTTCGATTTGCCTAATCAAGAAGAACCGGCTCCGAAGGCTGCTGAACCGGAATCATCTAAGCCAGTAAAGAAAAGTAAGTTGAAAGAGGTTGCAGTTGATGTTGAGGATCCTAAATCTAAGGAAGTTCAGACCGCACCACCCAAACCAAAGAAGAAGAAAGCCTATCCTGATGAAGTTGTTGCGAAGTGGAGAGCAGATAAAGAGAAAAGGAAAGAAGGGGATCCACAGTTCGGATTGGACCCTGCGGAGGCTAAGGCCTTGAAGGAGAGAACTACTTATGAGCTTGAAAAACAAGTAAAGGAAAAGAAGATCAAGAAGAAGATGACAGAAGCCAAGGCAGTCCAAGAATTGTTAAAGTTTAATGAGATGGTATCTGGAAGCATTCCAGTTCCGAGATCTTTCTCCTTAGAATCTCTACCTGAGACTCCAGGAAGAAACCTTGATTTTCCGGAAGAGATTACAACTGAACATGTTGAGCAACTCGAGAAGATTCAGCAAGTGGAATAGGAAGAAGTAGTTGCTGACGGAAGTGGTGAAACAAGAGATTTATTGAAAGAAGTAGATGATTATAAAGGGTCGCCTTCAGAACACCTATCACTCCGAACTTCAGAGGCTGAATCCTCTAAGTTAGTAACTCCAGAGAAGGATAAGAATGAGGAATATATTGTTCATAAATTTGTTGATGATATTATTCAAGTGTCTATCGGCAAGCAGAAAACTCCTGTTCAAGAATCGATTCCGAAAAAGGACAAGGGAAAGCAACTCCTTGTTGAGACTTCGAAATCAGTGGCTAGCAAGAAAAGAGAAATTGACGATTCTTCTAAAAGGAAGTTGGAGATTATTGAGGAATAAAATTCTCCAAATAAAGTTTTAGATTCAGTGTCATCCTCGTTGGGACATGAATTTGTTGTTCAATCTTTGAGGAAGTTACTTGGTTCCATTCTGACCATCTCGACTATAGACTCAAGATGCCAAATGCTCCAACATGCTCTGAATCAGAAATCAGATTCCGTATCCTTGGTTATGGATAAGTATGTTGAGATAGCAGCCTAATTCAAATCATTTCTTGTTGGCTATGAATCCCACAAATGATCTTGCAAGAGAATGACGAGCTGGTCGATGAAGACTATGGAAGAGATGAGGCTATTCAATGAGTTTCAAGACAATGTTAAAGATGATTTTGAGACCGAGGACAGGAAGATAAATGAGTTAACTTCATCCATTGAAGAGAAGCTGATATATGAAAAGAACTTCCAGATTCAGGAAGTCAGAGATCTGAATGAGAAGCCGAATTCCCTTTCTCAAAACTGGAAATTTGAAAGGGATCATCGGATTGAGTTTGAACAGAAGATGAAGTCTCAGGAAGAAAAGATCAAGGCTTAGGAAGAAAAGATGAAATCCCATGAAGAAAAGGTTAAAGCTCAATCTGCAAGAATAGTGGTCTTAGAGATGCAAGCTGAAGAAGATCATAAAGACCTGAATAAGGTCAAGACTATTCTTAAGGGGCTCATGTCGAAGGAAAAAGATCCGAAATAACTAAATCCGATCTTTTTGTTGTATCTAATTTTCTTTGTTCTCGAGATTTCAAACCTAATGAAAATTGTGCCTCTCGTTTCTTTTGTTGTTATTACTAATTTTTCAGGTACTTTGTTATTTTTTTTCCATTCCCTCGATTTCTTTTTGAAAATCACAAATGGGGAGAAGGAAAAGATCCTTAAGAAAAAAAGAACTCCAATGAGAGTTTATCTAAAGGGAAGAAGGAAAATATACTTAAAGGAAAAAGAACTCTAATAAGAGTCTATCTAAGATGGAGTTTTTCATTAAATAAGACTTTCTTATTCATAATAAAATGTCACTCCGGACATCTAGAATACGATCCTTAGAGTTTCAAAGCCTAAGGGGGAGTTAGTCGTATTCATCTATATCCTTAAAGCAAGGGAGATAAGCTTTTTCTTCTTATAATTTCTTTTTCGTAAGGATGATTGTGCTTTCCAAAAAGGGGGAGATTGTTGAGTCAATAAGGTTTTCCTTATGAATTTACCATTCCTTCTTGTTTTGAAAAGCACAAACACCTTACCTTTAGGAAAATTGTTTTCTTAAGGAAAATTGATTTTATATGGAAAATTTCTTTCTTAAGGAAAATTGCTTTTATAAGGAAAATTGCTTTTATAAAGAAAATTGCTTTTATAAGAAAAACAATCCTTTTCATATTTTCATCCATATTTTTCTTATGTATGAGATTCAGATTCATTTCAATTTTCTCGGAATCGTTGAAACTTTGATATGAAGCATTCTGTTTTAGGATCCGAATTCTGGATAAGAACTGTAAGGAAGTTTCATTCCGAATTCCGGATACGAACTCCGACTAAGTTCTACTCCAGACTCAGGATATGAATCCTTATGAAGTTTGACAATGAATTCTTATTACGAATTCTGATGAGGAATTCTCATTATGAATTCTGATGACGAATTCTCATTATGAATTCTGATGAGGAATTCTCATTACAAATTCTGATGATGAATTCTCATTACGAATTCTGATGAAGAATTCTCATTACGAATTCTGATGAATAATTCTCATTACGAATTCTGATGACGAATTCTCATTCCAAATTCACCTAGTAAACAGAATCTGATTATCTTTGTTTTATACACTCTGAATTAATTCAGACTCCGAAAAATATTTTGGTTAGACTCCGAACTTTTATTTTGCTTACACTTCTATAATTTGTCTACTCTTTATTATTTTCATTACACTCTGAACCTTCACTCCGAAGCGTTCATTCCGAACTTTTGAGTTAGATTTTAAAACGATGTCATACATTCTGTTACACTTGTTTTGTTATAAAACGATGTCGTCTATTTTGTTATAAACTAACCGTTGTCTAAGTGACACGTGTATAGGTCCCTCCGATCTTTAAGGAAAATATGACCATTGGATAAGGAGCCGACCTTACCTATAAATAGGAGCTCATTTGAAAGAGCTGAAAAGTGAAAAAAGGCTGACTAATCTTCAACTCATGTGATTACATGCTTGAAGTGATTTCTAGAGAGAGAGGCTCTTATTAACTCTCAAAGCATCGTGCAACTCTGAATGTTGGTGATTACATTCGAGGGATTCCGGGGATAGGAAGACAGAGGTGCCGACTACCTTGAAGTTCGAGGGCTTCCTTGCTGAGGAAGACAGAGGTTGCCAACTACCTTGAAGTTGAGGGCTTGCGGGGATAGCAAGACAGAGACACCGATCTTCGTATCGAGGGTTTACCATGGTGTGGGTAAGACAGACTTGCTTGAAAGAATAAATCAAGGGACCTTTATCCAAGGTTGTTGGATACCCTTCTCTTTGGGTTAAAAGACTTATATCATGTTACTTGTAGTTTAACTACTTGTTTATATTTCGATGCATATTGCATTGTAAGGAAAGTATAACTTTCTTATACTTCCTTATTTGTACTCTGTTTCATTTAGATTCTATACGCTTTAAGGTAGAATCTCATATTTTAATCTTTTGTTAAGTTTCAATTTCCGGAACCATATTTCCAGAACCTACTTTTGGAATCTCTTTACAAGGTTGCATTCGGTGTTAGATGTATTGTGAATTTTCTTAGTTTAACTTTGTTAAACTTAGCCTTTTCCTTTTCTTAAGGAAAACATATTTTTTCTTAACAAACTTTAAAGGTTCCAAAGGAATTTTTTAAAGTGTACAATTGACCCCCCTCTTGTAAATTGAGTATTTACATCACTATTTAGATCCTACAGATGGGAGAACCCTTTCTCTCTCATTAATTTCCTCCCATGTACACCCGTTACTATGCCGAAATTTCGAAAGGAACTTCTCTCTCTTCTTTTACATTCAAGCAATACTATTGTATCATGAATCTAAATTCCATTTCAATTGTTGGGAAATGTATCTATATGACCTCCTTACTGTCCATTACATGTAAATATGATGAGGAACCCCTTTATCTCTCATTAAATTCCTCCCATGTACACCTGTTACTATGCCGAAATTCCGAAAGGAACTTCTCTCTCTTCTTTTATATTCATTCCATACATTTGTATCATGAATATAAATTCCATTTCAATTGTTGGGACATATATCTATATGACCTACTTACTTTCCATTACATGTAAATATTATGAGGAACCCCTTTCTCTCTCGTCAACCATTTTTATGAATTTATATGTCATGCCGTTACGCTGCCGAAATCGCTCCGATTTTCTAAGCCAATGTCATTGTATAGTGAATACCATGCCTATTTCTACATCACGGGTATTCACCTTTATGCACATTTACTTATTGATTATAAAGTTTCATGTATGATTTGCACATTCCTTTATCGTGGAATAAATTCTTATGTTTTATGAATCCATGTTTTATGATCCATGTGACACACTTATGCATGAAATGAAATGTTTAAGAAGGGTGCACCCTTATAGCGCTCCAATGCATTGGGTAAAGTATAGTATCATGATACGTCATGTGTAATGAGTGTTGACTCGTGCTAATTCAAGTGCAACGAGGGTTTACTCGTGCTTCATGTGCAATGTGGGTTTACTCATGCTCCATGTACAATGAACCTTGTCTCATGAAAATTGAATGTTAAGTGTTGTTGTCACATTTCCATGTTATGATTATCATGCTTTATCATTCCATTATGTTCATGTTTATTTTATTCTCTATTGATATTCCTATTGTCTAACATGTATTGTACTCCTCATGTTATTCCATGGGTACTCCCTTACTGGGATTTATAGCACACCCTTTTCATATGCATGTCCTCAGGTTATCTCATGCAATGCTAAGTACGAGGGAATGTAGTGGTCATGTAAATGAAGTTTTCAATAAAGATGTTGAACTTCATGTTTTATGTTTTTAAGTAATGATCCTAATCCCCAAACACACTAAACCTCTTGATATTCTTTGTTGTATCAAGTGAAGTTTTATGTAATAAATCATGTTTAAGTTGTAATAAAAAGAAGGGTAATCATATAGGAACCAACCATATTTTCCTTTAATGTCACTGCTAATATAATTCCTCTTTCGACTCAATCAATGTTCTTGATATGTGGATGTTCCTCTTTTTACTAATGTATTATTTGTAACTTCTAGAGTTTGGACTATAGTGGATGAACTCCTTGGAATCCATTTGATTATTTTGAAGTTACCCAATAAATTTGTACGCCTATGAAGATATGTTTTAAGGGTAATGATCAATTTTTTATGTGTCAAGTTAACACTCATGTTCTTGATGGGTAATGAAAACATTAATGATCTTTTAAGCTTCATACATCTCTAGATTTCTTAAATGGTATTTGGTGGATGTGTTAGTAGTAAACTTGAGGTGCCTTAAGAGATGTAATCATGTTTCATGTTGAGATATTCAAGAAGTATTAGATGTTTTTTGAAAATATTTTATTGTGAGTGGCTCAACATGGTTCCGCTTATTTTGTTAAATGACGTTATTAAGGGGTATCTTCTTGCATACTGTCAGGATGAGTTTAGTGTAATGAATGTTTTTTAATTTTATTAGTTAAAACAATAGTAAAATAAGTTTAATGATTAGGATTAGGAGTATACCATACTCTTATGTTATGGATCATTCCATGAGTGTTGTTAGAATAGTAGGGGTATGATAAAATAATAGATTTTATAGTAGAGATATACAGTTCATAGTTTTTCATTAAATGATAGAACAAATAATGGGGAGAACAATAGTATATATGAATAAAGATATGAAAAAAAATTATAATGTATCTAGTTTTATGTCTTAGTCAATGTGTCGTATCGATGTTTTTGTTTTTTATTTCAGCAGCATATGTATTGTATCGTTAAAATGATGTTTGGGGGTGTGTTGGATATTCCAAAAAAATGAAACCTTTTGAATGAAGGTTCACAACCTGAGTAGTTAGGGTGATGATTTTATTGTTTCCCTAGGTCATATTATGAATGATAAATTCTATGGTTTTGATATTATAACATCATAGGTCTTGGTACTTTCTAAAATTTCAAAGTGTTTTAAATTTTACAATTTGGTGGAGGGGATGTTCACAAAGAAAAACATCAGATTTTAAATAAAATCTTTGAAACACCAAAAAGGGTTGTTTTTTGGATTAGGTTTAAGTAAAATAAGGTATAATAGGGGTTATTTTGAGTTTTGGATGTTTTGGACACCAAATGTACCACTTTGTTTAGGAAAACAATTAGACACACAATAGGTGCATAGTTAGTTTAACTATGTCGGTCGACCATATAGCCACTTTTTTAAGAGGAATTATTTTATTAAATTGTTCAACCATATTGAGATAAACTTAAAATATGGTGTATGTATTTAAGGGTAACCCACCTGGGATGGGAGCATTTTGACCAAACCTTATTCCTATCCCACAACAACAGTTCCACATAACCAGAAGCTACACACAATTAGACAGATGATTTTTCAAATGGTGTGGCCCAACCGTGTGCCCATTTTAAAAAGGGTATGACATTGGATAGTGAGGCACGAATGGTCTCTTTATGGTTTTTAAAAGTGTTCATTAAAACCATGAAACTCTTTAAAGGGATATTTTTATAGTTTCTTCCCAGGTTTCTATTAAAGGGATTCCCCTTTTCATGTCCTCCCATCAGCATTTAGCAGTGGCCCCATTATGGGAGCCCCTACTCTGTTATCACAAGAATGGATATGTCTAACTTTAATGATTTTGGAATAACTTGTTTGAAATATCTTTGGAAACATACCATATTTCTCATTGTTCATGTTTCCCCTTTCATCATTTGTCTCACCATCTTTAGTGCTATCTTTATGTGACCTAATTGAACCTATTTTCAAGGAATGTTACTTTTCCATGGATTTCACTAGAATAGGCTCAAATAATATATATCCATTGAGTGAGTGGACTACCATATGTATGATTAAGGTGGTCTATATATTTTTCATTACTCCCTTTCTCATTTATAAATTGTTCCATTATGCCACACTCAAGATTCCTTATACATAAACATTAAAATATGAAATTAATTTTGTAAGGCCAAATTACATAAATTATTTTGTCATTGTACCTATAATTTAACCATTGGTGGATTTACACCTTATTTGGAACCACCAATTTGGATGTGTTAGTTATTTTACATTGTCTTCTATGAATGTACAAAAAATTAAACCCCCATTCTAGGGTGTTTCTCTTAATTCACATAGTTATAAGGATTGTATTGTCATGCTTTCCTTTTTTTTGTGATGAATAAAAAATAATGTATGGAAATATTGACTTTAAATTAAATAATATAGGGTTATATAATTTCCCACATTATAAAATAAAACCACTGATGAGGTGCACTATCGCCTTTAATAACATAATGAAATTAAATTGTTTTGAAATACATGATTATGTAAATTGAATTTATTATTTATAAATTAAATAATATATGGAAATCAACCATATTTTGGTATACATAAATTATTCTATCTCATGAATATGATCATGTACTATTTTTAATTATACTAGGACGGATAAATGAATCATGTATTATCTGAGTGATATATATATTCCCATCTATAAATTCATTGGACACTGTAATGACCGAGGTATATATAGAATATTATTTTTTCATATGTAATAATATTTAATAATAATATATTAATATTACATTAAATAGGACACCTTCTCCAATAACATGGTTTCTATGAAATCTAATGTTTCTCACAATGTTGAGTTATACTGAAAAATAATACTATAATAATATTTTTATTTTAAACTGTAGTAAACAACATGATGTTGAATTGACATAAAGAAACTAAATTAACTATATTATGATTTTACATATTTTTTAATTTCTTTACATTTATCCATTGATTTTTAGAGTATTGAAATGAGAAATAATCTAATTTTAGGCATAAAATAATCAAATATGTTTAAAAGATCTATTTACAATCTTTTGATGGAGAACCATTTTTAATGATATTGTTTCACTTTTATATGTTATATTTGATAAAATTAACATCTTATTTGGAGTCGAGTGATGAAAATTTACTTTGGGTGAAAATTTCATATTTTTTAAATAAAATCCATATTTTTATGAATAGTGAAAAATACTACTTTTTAATTCATAAAATCATTTTCATCTAATTTATTTATATAGTTATATTTTACTTTTAATGGGTTTCAACATGTAATTGTATTATGTTTTTTTATCATTTATTTCAATTATGGTCATTGTAATTAATTTAATATTTAAATTGGACATAAACACATGTCACTATTTTTATAGTTTTTACTTATTAAAAACACAATTTTTTTTACTATGGGAATTAATTTTAAATTAATTTATGAATTTGTTAATGGAAATTTATTAAAGAGAAAAGAAAACATTATAAGAAAAATACAAACAAAAAACACCAAAACCATAAAAAATGGTTAAGGTGAAAAGAAAAGAAACCAAAGAAGACAAATACCCAATAAAAGCCTTGGCCTTTGTTAGCCAAAAAACAGCAACATAAAAGCCTTCCATCCACCAAAAGAAGCCAGCAACTAAGCCTCCAGCCCGCTCCAAACAGCACACTGATTCCCAGAATTTGGGAAACCAAATGAAGCCAACAACTCTGCAGACTCCAGCCTGCTCCAGATCAGCACACTATTCCCAGAATTTGGGAAACCACAGCAACTCGACACAGCAAAGCTCTACTGCCAACCTGAAGAAAAATAAACAAGCCACTCCAAAAAACAAACAGGCCCCAAATGAAACTAAAAAAAGTCTAAAAATGGGGGATTTGTCACGGTCCTTATTAATAAAAATAAGGAGATCATCAGGAACTTGATCAAACCAAACAAAATCAACACCATTAACACCTTTATTAGCCAGACCATCAGCAACAGAATTGGATTCCCTATAAACGTGAGTGATAATATGATTCAGTGAAAAAAGAGTCTCCAAACAATTAATCCAGCGATTAGTAAGCTTCCAGGACAAGTGATAAAGACCCATCCTAATTGCAGAAACAACAACAGAAGAGTCACTCTCAAATCATAAATTACCCCAACCACACTGCATTGCATTAATTTATGAATATTTTGTGTTTTAAAATAGTAAAAATAGATTCCATATTTAAAATCATAAGGTCTTTTTTTTATTTTTACCTTTCATTTTTGGACATTATGAATGGTAACTTTAATAATTATTGGTATTTACCATGGTTAAATGTTAAATCAGGTAAATAAAAAAATTAATATTATATTTAAATTAATCTAACATAACCTGTTTCATAATCCAATTTATGAGTTACTCCAAACTCTAAGAAAACATGGGTCAATTTTAGGACCTCATGGAGCCACTAGGGTGTGAAAAGGGAATTTTATAATATTTAATTTAATGTAAAGTGAAATATAACATAGACATGTATTGTTTTACTAAGAAACTTTTAAGGTGGGGTTATATCACTGATCTCTTCAACTATAAATATTCATTATATATATATAAATACATCCAACATCATTATATTTTTTTTATAATTTATAGAAATTAACTAAATAAATTTAATTATGACATAATGGTGATGTAGTGATTGATTCATTAATAAATGATTTAAATAAATGATATTATAAAAATTAAAATAAATATTATGTGACATATTTATGTTATCCACTAATTTTCAGGTGAATATGACAAGTTATAATTGATATAATGTTTTTTTGATGGAATCTTGTTGTTGTGAATTTGTAAAAAATCTAGTATGAATAGTGATCAAAATTGACATAATTCATGACTTACAATATAAAAAAGATTATTAAATGATATTAAATTCATAAAAATATATGATTCATCCAAATGGTCATGATAAGTCAAAATATTTCATAAATGGAATTCATATGTGTCATTTGACAGGATAAGATAATTACATAAACCCAAAATGATCAAACAACATGATATCAGTATATGATTAAAAAGGGAAAAATAAGGGTTATAAAAAACGGATAAAGAATTTAAAATATTAAAAACATGTCTAATTTTTTTATGATCTTTATTTGAACAAAAAACGTCTTATATTTAATTAAATGATATTTGGACCACTTTTAATCAAAATAAACTTTATAATAAATTAATATTTCATGTCTTTCCTAAATTGACCCTCACCTCTTCTCTAAAATGGAACTTATTATTATCTTTATCTAACACATAAAAATAATTTTATATTAAAAAATATATATCTAATACTCTTCCTTTAATACCTCCCATCCTCGTTGAATCCATAGCTTGGGCAGAAGGAAATTCAAGAAAACCATTGTGCTCAAATCATATGTAGTTACTCAATTTTGAGGTAACGTCCTCTCTCAAGTTTTTTTAATTTACTTTCCATGTCCACTCCCTATTATATTATTATTAAAATATTAAATAACAAATCCAAAATCCCCAATATACTAGGATTTTGTTATGAGATTTATTAAAACTTAACTAACACACACCTCCATCTAATGGACACGAATATATTATTTTTTGTGTACGACAATCTACTACCTCATGAAACGACGATTGTCCAATTTTATCCTTCCTCCTTTCATGGTAGAAATTATGATGGAGATGTTCTTATGTATGATAAATATTATATTTATTTGCACTATATTATTCTATAATTTTTGTAAACATAAACCATTATGCTTTCCATAATGTGTAAACACAATAATTTCATTTGAGGAAGTGTGGACTGCCATCACCTCAATGTTATATGAATCATTCATGCCATAAATTAAACATATAAATTATCATATAAATGAAATTATTGAACATATATAATGTAGTTCTTATAATTTAATTATAATATAGAAATGTATCATTTAGTTTTCATTCCTTTAATATGACAAAAAATGAATGTAGTGTTCATGTGTACGTACGACCTACTGTCTCCATGAATGGTACAATTTATTTCTTATCTCAAAATGTTATGGAATATTATAAATACATATATACTATATATATATGATTTTTAAATCTTGAATAATATTATAGAGATAATGGAATTATGACCATGTGAATAATTTGCATCAAAATAAGTTAATTTTCGACTCATGTACTGAACATCGAAAAAATGTCCAATATGTAATCAAAAAATTAAATAATTGAAATTACACGATAAAAAGTTATAGAAAATGGGTAATAAACATTTAAAATGTTCTAAATAATCTATAAATTCACTTATGTTTATTATTCAGGAAATTTAAGAATGAATGGGACAATTTGGATTCAAAGTAAGGTAACATTTAATCCCAATTTCTATTCTTTGGGATAATCTTATACTTCATGATTACGTTGTTCTATGATTATGTGATAAATAAAATTTGATATAATATCTTTTATATATACTTTATTTTTTTGTATTTATAGTCAATACACATAATATATCTATTTTATTAACAAACTTATATTTTTAAAGGAATTTCTAAACTCAATTTCCACCCATTGGGTGTTATGCATACATAATTGGTTACATTATAAAAAGATTATGTGTGGAATATCTATTTGTTTAGTTATGTTTTAATTTACACTCTCTTTTGTTAGGATATATTTTAGCTACACATAATCACAAAATTTATAAATTCTTACTTCATTTATATAAACATTGTAAGGGAAATTGTAACTCAATATCATTTCATTGAGTTTAAAAAATCCATGTCAATTGTTTTGTTTTTCCAATAATATCTGTGAATGACCTATAATTGTTTTTCACTGAATATCCACTTTTATTTTCTATATTTTAATTTTTCACAAATAATTATGTCATTGATTTATCCATAATCTATTTATACAATCTTTCTAAGGTACTTCATCTCAATCACATTTTATTGAGACATTTCTTGATGATATGAAACTTTATTTTTTTATAATGTTTATATAGAACCCATCTTACATTACTTATCCATATTATATATTTACTCATGATATTTTAGGACCATTAAAATTTTCTAATTTCATGTGGCATATTATTTAAATGATCAAAATTACAATGTACACTTTATCAAAAACAACTTATGAAATGTTCTAACAATTTAAAGATCTAAATAATTCTATTTTATGTCCATGTTTCAAAAATTATTTTAAGTAATTATTTATATAGGCATAAATATTTTTAACTGTAACTTTGTATCAAACGTTTTAATGTGGTATGGGACACATTGATTCAAAAATGTTCTTTTAAAATGTATTAATTGTATTTGAAAAGGGGATAAATTATTTCACCAACTTTAAATGTTTTTTATATTCATTATGAATGGAGTTCCTCAATTTTATCTTGCTATTATGATTTGATTTCTAACATTATAAGTATACCATTTTGATTTAAAATAAATATTTTTCATTTATGAGTATACAACTTCTAAATATTAAATATGATTCGAAAGTTGAAATGATATTTTTCATTTATTTTTGGTTTTTATGTTATGATTATGTTTTTGTTATTGGTAATTTCTTAATTATATGATTGGTTCCATGATAAAACAAGGCCGGGTGAGCCCATGATGTCTCTCCAATGCATTGGGTAACATGGCAGAGGTAAATGTCAAAGTTTCTCCTAAGAGATTTAGAAAATATATTGTGATGGGTTTTCCAAAAATAACCATTAAGAGTAATCCCTTTAAAGATGTGATATATACAATGTAAGTATGGTATAAATGCCACAAGTTACCTTTTTTGTTTTATGATTTATATGATTTTTGTTGGAATATTATTATTACATGACGAAAGATAATTAATTTATGTTATATTGGCGAAAATTATGAATTTATGAAAAAATTTATTCAGATTCAAATATTCATGGACTAATGGTTTTATTCCTTATTTTATATTCCATATGGAGATTTTTATACTCACCCCTAGTTTTTTAAATTTTTACATAGATTATATGGAAGTATTAGAGAATAAAATAATTCGATAAGATTGATATCAAAAAAATAATTTTTGTTTTTAAGGAGTTTTATTGTTTTCAAAAATTGGAATTAGTATAAGTGTATACATTGTAATTTTGGAGATTTAATGAAATAGTTATACCATATTTCTCTAAAAATATAATCCCAAAAGGATCCTTAATGTGAATTCTTAACTTAACGCAATACTAATTTATGATTAATGGTGGGGCCTTATAGTTGGTATCAGTGGTCAGTTTAGAAAACATTTAGGATTTGGAGTTTTAGATAAACACATGGTAGTTATGTATTTTTTTTCATTAAATTAAATCCTTGTTTTATGACTATTTCAGATCAAGGAAAGATGGTTACAAATGGATGGAGGGGGATCTGAAACTACATTCTTATCTCTTCTTAATGACTTGCTTACAATATTTTTTTGCAATGTCATGTTTGGATGATTAGGAAACATTTTATAACATACAAATAACTTGCTATTAGTTTCTTTTGAAGTCAAACACCTCCACTATACCTCAATACCATTGTGGATTGTGGGTTGTATTTAATCAAATAATATTTTCTCAATATTCTTATATCTGAATGAAAGGTAGATATTATCAAGTCATTCTCAAATATCTTAAATTATCACATGATTTTAAAGTTTATTATGATTTTTAAAAAGGTACAAAAGAAGGAGACCCTTTTAAAACCTATTTATATTTTCATTCAAAATATATTCATTAATCTAATACATATAGTATTTTAAAAGGATAATTGACTGAATTTTTCATGTCAAACTCAGTCGAACTGGTTTATAAAAATCATGTTTTATCAGTTGTCTTGAAATTATATAACATACATGATTATTTCCTGGCTCTATTTTTCTATGAACACCCACATGAACCATGTTATACATGGTGTTTTGGGATTATGTAAGAAAAATATTTTAATGAATCCCTAAATCATTGTTGCAATCTATAGACCTTCTACCTCTTTGAACCAGGGAACAATGAAACAATGTGGACACCATGATCAAGGTAAGATGTTCTTTCTTTTGGGAGTAGTCTTCTTTTATCATTTAGTTGTGAAAAAAAAGTCAATATATATAAGACTTCTTGAATTAACATATTGAGGTCATTATGAGTTGGGATGAAAATGAGAGGTATAATAGAACCATTTTGTTTAAAATAGATTAGGGTTATTTTTTATTTTTATAAAAGGGACAACCCTCAAGATGGGTGAAGACCTGTCTCCTCTAGAAAGACCACAAGAATCGATGTATGACTTATTATTTTTAGTTAAATGATTTTATGGATCAAGAATATGTTGATTTTGGGAACTTTTGTTTTATTAAATAGATATCCTTATTAAATGAAAATTATTTGTTGATTACATGATAAATGTTACTTTGGAAGACATTCCCTCTTTTGGGACCACTATATGCCTAAGGAAAATTGAATACTATTGGATTTTGTTTGATGAGTAATGGATGAATATTATTTTGGAAGAACCTATGATTTATTGTGGACATAATCAAATTTTGGTTATTTAAGTAAATGATTAACCTATTAGGCAGAATATGTGATTATGTTAATTACATTGAAGTATGAGACGTTAAAAACAGTCGATGTTATTTAGAGATAAATGTCAAGATTTATCAAGGAAGACTATGTGAAATAATCCTTCTGAATTTTAGATTTCAATATGAGTTTAGATTATTTCCAATAATTTTAAGGAGAATTGTTTATTTAATGGTATTTGGTGAAATTTTGGTACTGTTTTTTAGATTAACAGTAGTATTTCTTTTTATAAAGGATTGTTATTTTGGGGGTATTATCTAATCTTGTATGAAACATTTCAGATTTGGTTAATTTATAAAGGAAATAGAAATATATTGTTCATCTTTTTTGGGTAATTTGATTCTCTAGAAATGTATTATTGCACTTTATGTGTGACCAAGACATCTTGAATACTCATCGTTTGGAGAAAATATGATTTTGTGGTACATATTTTTTTATAAAACTCTAATTGACAAGTAAGTATTTATCCTTATATTCTTAGTCAAAGTAATAAATAAATTCATCAACATTATGAAAATGAACTTAAAACCAAAACATTGTTTTTTTACTATTATTACCCAATCACATGTTTGTGGTTTTCAGTTTGTTAACATTCTTTGGATCATTTTTTCTATCACTCCCCCTTAGAACAATATGGATTGTTTTTCATCCATATCTATGTTATAATACATGGAATCCTATATGTGTTATCTCAGGTGACCATTTTCCTACCCATTATTTATTTTAATGTGTAACTTTTATTGAAAAGTTTTTATTATGAGGGATTTTCATTGATGTTTCTGAGCATAATTTTTTTTTAAATTGTGAGTATACAATTTTCCAAAAGAGGGGAATGATGTGAGAACCCACATACATATAGAATAACAAATTATCATTTCTAATAAAATTTATGATTTGGATATGATTTATATGTTAAATATAACACTTTGTATGGTAGATTACCCGGAACACAACAAATTGTTTCTCTGAAATTTCACGTAGCACACAACATTGAGTATTACCGAAAAATAATACAATAATAATATTATTTATTTAAATGGTAATTAACAACAAGTTTTTGTATTGGTGAGAATGAAATATGTTAACTAGATGTTTAATTTACTTATTTTATACATGTTTTTATATATAACAGATCATTTTTAGAGGCTTAAAATGATAATCAATCCAATTTTAAGCATAAAGTACATTAATATTTTTAAATGGAAGGTTTACCAACTTTTGATGGAGAACCATTTTAAAAATAGATTTTGTACCTTTTATATGTTATATATGATAAAATAAACAACTTCTCGTTAATATTTGTAACACACCAAGATTACATGGTATGTTTCCCTTTGAATAATGCAATAGCTTGCATTGTATGCAATTTCAAGATTCTAACAATCTGTGACCAATAAAACTAACCATTAGGAATAGTAATACACACTTTTTGAAATTTTATAAATTTTATATTTCAAAATTGACTTCATTTTTTGATTCGGAATATCGAAATTATCCTAGGGTGAAATTTTGGTATTTTTCTGAACACTTTCATATTTTGATGAATAGTGGAAATTACTAAATTTTAATTAAAAATGAATTTTTTAATCGAAATAATTAACAGTGAATAATTGTGATTTTGAGTAGTTTTAATTAATATTTTTAATACTTCTTTATCATTTAATACAGTGTTGGTTATTGGACATAATTTCACATTTAAACCGGGCATAAACAAGTGTCAATCTTTTGATAATTATTATTTCTTAAAAACATGCTTTTTTGTTTTGAAAGTGGGAATAAATTTTAAATTATTTTATTCCACTTCTGTGATTTGAATTTATAAAAATGGATTCAATATTTTGAATCAGGAGGTCCAAATTTTATAAATAGGTATCTTTTATTTTTAGACATTTTGATTAGTTACTTCGGAAAATATTTTCTTTACCATGGTTAAAGGGTAAATCCGATAAATAAGGGTAACAAAATAATATTATAATAACACTAAATTACCCTAAAACGTGTCTTAATCCTGTTTTTTGATGAATATTCATCCATGGTCATCTTTGGGTCGATATTGTGACCCCATGGAGCCACTTGTATGTGATAATGACACTTTATATTTATTATGATAAAGTAAATACAAAAATGAAATAAGCATATATCTTTTAGTAAAACAATTTTTAAATAGTGTTATATATGTTATATTTTATACTTTAAATATTAATTATAATTCTAAAAAAATTTCTACATCAGTGTATTTTTTTATAATTTTTAGACATATAATAAACTATATTATTTATGACACAATAAAGATGAAGTGTTTACCTCATTAATAAATGATTTAAATAAATAAGATTATAAGGACTAAAATAATACACAAATCTTGTCCAATTCATATTGTATGATTTCATTTCAATCATGAGTCATATTATACTCATCTTTAATGAGTTTTAGACCTTTAGAAACCGAATATCATTATACAATAAAATAATATTTTCAATACTTCCTAAAGATCCCCTCCTCCCCCTTATAAAAGGACACCACTTATAACAAATTCCTCACACCTATCAACCCTTTTTTCTCATCCAAAATCTTCCCAATTAATCTCCCTACATTCCAATACTACTCATAGAAGCCTCACCTTAGGTATAAGGCACTTCAAGAGTCCTTTTTGATTCAATCCAAAGGGAGTTACCCAAATTAAAGGTAACAATTTCTCTTAGCTTCTTTTATTTTAATTTAGTTTTCCAACCCCTAAAATCTTCTTATTCTATTACTTTTTAACAACACCATTATACTAAATATACTACGATATTGTTATGAGATTTATTCAAACTACACTTACACAAACCTCTATCTAATGGGTGAAGAACAACATATTTCTGTGGATGGAAACCAAACGCCACACGAAACTATGATTGTTCAATTATCTCCTACCACCCCTCATAGTGGCCATTATGATGGAACTTTAATTAAATATGATATTAATGACAATTATTTTATATATAGGATTCTATAATTCCATTTTATATCATACCATTATTCGTTTCATGTTTTATATATATATACGATAATTTCATTTGAGGAAGTGCGGACTACCGCCCCTCAAAGTGATATGACTCATTCATACCATACATGGAATGTATACAGATGGTGTTAATGAACATATGTAACATATATAAGATTTTAAATTATACATGAATAATAATATACCTTTGTATCATTTAGTTTTGATTCCATTTAAAATGAAAACTAAAATGGAAGTAGCGTTCATGCGTACGTACCGAGTACCATCTCCACGAACGTGATGAGATTCATTTCCGCATCATATCTATTTATGAATAATTATAATATGATTATTAAAATAAATTTTTAAAAACGTGATATCATTCTGGATATGAATATGATACAACATATCCCTGACAGACATATCTTACGTAACAAAGCATATAAAGGAGAATGAATCAGTTAACACCCGAAACGACGATAATACTAAAATATTATTAACAAAGCAATATTAAAAGATCATATATGATATCATATTTATGTAAATGAATATTTTATAATTTAATAACAATGATTTAACTATTATATAGGATGATAAACTACCCTTGACAAAGGAAAAGTACATTGTAAGGGTTTATTTCACAATTTCTTCATTATCGGAGGTTGTTTATACGTAATTATCTACTGGGTCCTCTTTATCATCCACATCCATATTCCATAATAATTCATTTCAAATCATTCTTAATATTTTATAGACTGTGGGATAATGTTATTTATACCCTTGTTGAATTTTTATTATATTTTTATAAAGGAATCTTTCCTTCATTTTCCAAACAAGGTCCGTTTTAACCTTTTCGACGGAATTAAGGTAAGAATGTATTTTTTTAACTTATACGGCGGATGCAGCTATTTTATGCCATTATAAAATATTTTAAGCTTCCCTTACAAGATTATAATTATATTTTAGTGGTAAATGTTTTATTTTATAATTATTTTACTTTTAAATGATTTAAAAAAAGAGATATTTCTCTCAAATTCTTTTGATTTCATCTATGTCAACATCGTTTGAGGGATTTTAAGAAAATTTGAAGTTGATTTATTAGGATACAGAACATCTATATTTTATTGTAGGTTTTTTGATATGTTTGACTGTGGATGTGTTATTTTTATACCATTCATTATTTATGGAGAATGTGTTGACATTTCGTATGCTAGTTTTAATACGAATGTTTATGTTATGTTTAAACCTATTCATATGAGGAATTAATTGGACTTAATAAGTGACAGGTGGAGCCCACTATAGCTCCTCAATGCATCAGTGGGTCTAATGAGACAAAATAGTGTCTTGGAAAAAGGCCTTGAAAAAATTTTATTTGTAGTCTTGGCACAAGGCCTTGACTATGTGGTCATGATAGTCTGACATTATGCATTCCATCATTATGAAAGTGGTTATTCATATTGTATATGATTATTCAACTAGTAGAATATTCATGTGACTAAGTAAAAGGAATTATTTCACTTTATTGTTTCCATATTATTCTGATGTTCATTTTTAAAAGGATTTTGTTTTAGTTATACGTTGCCTTAAATGATTATGATTATTTATGAATGTTTACTCTATATTGTTATCCTTACTATGTATTTTTGGTCTCCCCTTTCTAGGTTTTATTTTTCCCTGGATGTGAAGAAGAATTTTATTAATGACTTATAGGGATAGTATAAGGGATATAAGTGTAGAGACAAGATGTTGTTATATTTTTCACTTTATGATGTAATGTAAAATTTATGAATGTAACTAGTGATTCCAAGGCTACTAAACTAATCGGTCCTTCAGGACTTGACATTTTGTGATCATGAAAATGTTATGTAATAATGCACCGACTCTGGGTAACTGGGGTTAGGGTGTTATAGTTGGTATTAGAGGGAGGTTTAGTACAAACCTTGTATGCTAGATTTAGATAAACTCGGATTAGTGCACATAGCCCAAAGATATACATTGAGGATTAGTATAGAATAACTTCCTAGAATTTTGGTATTGTAATGATTTTTTGAGTTTTCCAAGAAATAAATCCTTGTCTGGATACGAGTAGCTAGAGGAGGCTCTGGAAAAGTTGTACGTAGGGATAAAACCCGAAAACACCGCATTGATCTAGAATCGAATGGGAACTCGTGCATGACAGTGGGCCATGCTTCACTCTTGGTTACGACACTACCGAGGGATATGCATAGGATAATTCTCATTTTACTTACAAACTATTATGAAGGGTTTATGAATATATACTTCCTAGAAGAAAACATTTTTTTTATGATTATAGATTATAACCATGAATATTTCAATTTATGTTAACTGTTTTACAAGTATGGAATTATGTATTTTGATTCATAAACTAATCTAGTTTATGCCATTGTATAGAAATTGAGACAAGTGGAAGGAATGGAAACCATATCATTGCATGCACTCCATATAGGGATTTCACTCTTGCTCAAGATAATTATAGTGGAGCTAGTGATACAATTGGTGCTGACCAACTTATCACCATATTGGGACAACTCACTCAGGTTATGAATAAATTCCTTACCGGTATGGAGCACCCTTATCTATAGCGTGGAGGTTCAATGTCAGATCGCTTCATGAGGAAACAACCACCTACATTCAGTGGAAGTAAAAATCCACTAGTAGCTGAGTAATGGATAAATTCCTTAGAGAAAATATTTCATGCCTTGGGAAGTAGTGAAAGGGAAAAAGTTATCGTGGCAGTTTACCACCACACTGGAGATGCAGATCAATGGTGGCCAGTGATTCAAACAATGAAGGATGATGATGAAGTACCAAATATGGAATTGACGGAGTTAGAAAAGATTTTATAAGAAAATACTTTCCTCGTTACCATCAATGAGATATGGAAAATAAATTTCTGAGTGTGAGGCAAAATGAGGATGAGAATGTCACAAAGTATGAGGCTAAATTTACAAGGTTATCAAGGTATGCTACAAATTATATACGTAACCCAAGAAGTAATATTGATCATTTATTTGATGGGTTAAAACTGTTTCTTCGTCGAGCATTAGTCTCACAGACCTTCTCATTGTTCGAAGATATTATCTCATGCGCTATCAACACAGAAAAAGAATTCTCTAAATATTATGACTTTAAATCAAAGCAAGATAAGAATAGATCTTATGATCACTTTGGGAATGGAAATAAGGGGAAGAATAGAAAAGTTGAATATCCATCCTGCGGTAAATGTGGGAAGAAACACCCAGTACTTGCTTAAAGGGAATGCGAGTCTGTTACAAGTGTGGTGAAAAAGGCCACCAAGCTCGTGATTTCAAGGGGAAGAAGGAAGCTACTAATGTTCAATGATACAATTTCAGGGTGATGGGACATTATTCAAATGAATTCGCTAAGCGTTAGAGAAACATACCTTAGAAAAGGCCAAGTTATCAAGGCTAAGCTTATGTGATCCCTACTGCTGTTTTTGATGCTCTGAAAGATGTGGTGGCAGGTAATTTAATGGTTTCCTCAAGTTTAGCAAATGCTTTATTTGATTCTAGATCATCACATTGTTTCATATCTTCCCAGTTTTCTTATAAAATTAGATATTTACATTTTGATTTAACAAGGGATATGTCAGTCAAAATTCCTAAGGGAAGTATAATTGCAATAATGTTTTGTGAATCGGTCCCCATTAGAGCACTTAAATGTTCTTTATCTGCTGATCTCATCATCATACCCATGATTTAATTTGATATAATCCACGATATTTATTGGATTTAGGACCATGATGGGAAGATTTATTTTAAGAAGAAGGAGGTTACTATTTTTGATGATGATGAGAAAGAACACCTTATATTTAGAGAACAATCGTTACCAACTGATTCTTGTCTAGATCCACCCCCAGTAGCTCAACTAAATTCAATTATCTGGGAGGAAGAGAATGAAATAACTGTGATTGAGGAAAGAAATGTTTAAATTTAGGATGGACTAATTGTTAAAGAATATGTATATGTGTTTCCTAAAGATTTCCTTGGACATTTTATAGAACGAGAAATTGAGTTATCCATTGATTTAATTCCTGGTTCATGGCCTATATCGAATACCCCTTTATAGAATGACAACTGTGGAATTAGTTGAACTAAAGAAAAAACAAAAGGAATTGAGTAATAATAGATTTATTCACCCTAGTGTTTCTCCATGGGGAACCCCTGTTCATTTTGTTAAAAACAATGATGGATATATGAGGTTGTGCATTGACTATAGGGAGATCAATGTTATAACAATAAAGAACAAGTATCTCATACCTCGCATTGATGATTTATTTGACCAACAATATAGAGATCAATAATTTTCAGATATTGACCTTTGATCTGGATATCATCAGTTGTGTCTGAAGAAGGAATTCATTCCAAAAACATCATTTCGAACTAGGTACTAGAATTACAAGTATATAGTAATGCCTTTTGGGGTTTCTAATGCACCCTCTATTTTCATGGATCTGATGAAAAGATTTTTCAAAGAATACCTCGACGATTTTTTAGTGGTATTTATTGATGATATCTTGGAATACTCCAAAATCTATGAAGATCATAAAAATCACATGCGCATTATACTAAAGACTCTAAGAAGACATGAATTATATGGGAAGTTTAGAAAGTGTGAATTCTGGATTCAAGAGATTTATTTTCTTGGCCATATTATCTCTAAGGATGGAATCTCTGTTGATCCTTCTAAGACCAAGGAAATCCATGAATTTCCAGCACCGATATGTATAATTGAGGTACACAGTTTTATTGGTTTAGCAGGTTATTATCGACATTTCGTCAAAAATTTTGCCTGATTGGCTAACCCATTAATGAAGTTCACACTAAAAGGGGTTAAATTTGTTTGGAAAAAAGGGTGTGAAGAATCTTTTAAATAACTGAAGATAATATTAGTCATTTCTCTTATATTAACTCTACCATCGTAGAATGACGAGATAATAATTTATAGTGATACATCGAAGAAAGGACTTGGTTGTGTCCTTATGAAGAATGATAGGATTACTTCCTATGCATCACGATGACTGAAAATTCATGAGAAAAACTATCCTACTCATGATCATGACTTATCAAATGTAATATTTGCTTTGAATATTTGGAGACACTATCTATATGGTGGAAAATGTGAGATTTATACTGATCACAAGAGTTTAATGTATATTTTCTCACAAAAAGAACTAAACATGAGGCAAAGGAGATGGCTGGTACTACTCAAGGATTATGATTGCATGATACACTACCACCCGGTGAAGGTAAATAAGGTGGTAGATGATTTGAGTAGAAAGGATCATGGAGTTTTGAACAAGATGAGAATTGAAAGGGATACTATTTTCATGGATCTAGTGAAGATAAACATGAGAATAACCATGGAAGATGAAACATCAATGCTTTTTCAAATGATTTCGAAACCATGTTTACTAGAAAGGATAAATAGTTCTTAGACCAATGATTAAGAGTTTAAAAATAAGATTAAAGCTGTGAATGATGGGAGATTGAGTGACTTTGTTTATGAAGATGGAATTTTGAAAATTCGGAATAGACTTTGTGTTCCTGCTATACCTAATTTAAAAAGGAAATTTTTGGATGATGCTCATAGATCAAATTTCTCTATACACCCTAGGAGCACCAAAATGTATAGAGATTTGAAGGATCATTTTTGGCGGGACATCCTGAAGAGGGAGATTTCTGATTTGTGTCTAGATATATGGTTTTTCAATAAGTGAAATCTAGAAGGCAATAGTCTGGAGGATTCATGCAACCTCTTCCCATACCTGAGTGGAAATGGGATAATATCATGATAGAATTTTCCATGGAACTACCAAAGACTCCTAGAAGGAACGATGCAATATGGGTCATTGTTGATAATCGTACCAAGTCAGCACATTTTCTTTTTATAAGGGAAGATGTACCACTTGAATGTCTAGTAAGAATATATATTTATGCAGTTGTGAGACTTCATGGAGTTCCAATATCAATTATTTTGGATCATGATATTTGTTTTACATCAAGATTCAAGAAATGTCTATAGAAATCCCTGGATACTGAACATCGTTTGAGAATTTCCTACCACCCTAAAACTAATGGACAATCAGTTTAGACTATTCAATCCTTAGAAGACATGATGATATCATACTCACTTGACTTTCAGGGTATGTTGGATCAATATTTACCTCTGTAAGTACTTTCTTATAACAATAGCTTCCATTCCAGTATTTAGATGGCACTATATGGAGCATTATATGGAAAGACATGTTGCACCCCAACTTGTTCGGATGATGTTGGTGAAGGAAAACTTGTAGGCCCAGAACTTGTGGAGGAAAAGATGGAAAAGGTGTAGGTAATCCAAAACCACATCAAAGTAGCTCAATGTACACAGAAGACCTATGCCGATAACCGAAGGAAGGATTTAGAATTTCATGTTGGAGATCATGTTTTCTTGAAGGTATCTCCATGGAAGGTAGTAATACATTTTGGTATAAAAGGTATATTGAGTCCTACATACATCAGAACTTTTGAAATTTTTGAACGAATTGCGGTTGTAGCATACCATTTGGCAATGCCGCCAAATCTCTCCAATGTTCATGATGTGTTCCTTGTATCACTGTTGAGAAAATACATGCCTAAATCAACACATGTACTCACCTATGAGGAATTAGAAGTAGGACTCAATCTATCTTATTGCGAAGAGCCCGTCAGGATTCTTGATATCAGAGAACAAGTGTTGAGAAACCGGACGACTCATCTGGTAAAAGTTTTATGGAGAAACCATAAGATGGAAGAGGAGACGTGGGAACCCAAGGATCATATGATGAATAACCACCCGAGTCTTTTTATGTAGTAATATTATAGAAAATTTGATGTTGAAATTATTTGAATGATGGGAGAATGTAACACCCCAAGCATCCACAATACGTTTCCCTTTGAATAATTCAATAGCTTGCATTGTATGCATCTTTGAGATTCTAACACACCTTGACCAATCAAACTTGTTGTTGTGAATATTAATACCCTCTTTTTAAAATTTTATAAATATTATCTTTTAAAATGGACTTCATTTTTGGATTTGGAATATCGATATTATCCTAGGGTGAAATTTTGGTATTTTTCTGATAACTTTCGTATTTGGATGAATAGTGAAAATTACTAAATTTTAATTAAAAACAACTTTTTTAATCAAAATAATTAAAAGTGATAAATTATTAATTTGAGTGGTTTTAAAGTATATTTACAATAAATTTTAACCATTTAATACAATGTTTGTAATTGGACATAATTTCACGTTTAAACCGGACATAAACAAGTGTCAATCTTTTGGTAATTATTATTTCTTAAAAACATGCTTTTTGTTTTGAAAGTGGGAATTAATTTTAAATTAATTTTTGAAACTTCTGTGTTTTGAATTTAGAAAAATGGATTCCATATTTAGAATCAAGAGTTTCAAATTGTGTAAATAGGTAACTTTTTTTAGACATTTTGAATAATTACTTCGGTAAATATTTTATTTACCATGGTTAAAGGGTAAATCCAGTAAATAAGGGTAAAGAAATAATATTATAATAATACTAAATTACCCTAAAACGTCTCCTAACCCCATTTGTTGATACATGTCTGACCATGGGCATCTTTGGTTCTATTTTGGGACCCCATGGAGCCAATTGTAAGTGATAATTACAGATTATATTAATTATGTTAAAGTAAATACAAAAAGGACATAAGAATATATATTTTAGAAAAAAATTAAATAGGGATATATATGTTAATTTTAAACATAAAATATTAATTAGAAAGATAAAACTATTTCCTACATCATGGTATTTTATTTTAATTTTTAGACATCTAATAAACTAAATTATTTATGACACAATAATGATGTAGTGTTTTTCAGATTAATAAATGATTTAAATAAATAAGATTATTAAGACTAAAATAATACCCAAAACCTGTCCAATTCTTATTGGATGATTTCATTTCAATAATTAGTCATCTTATCTTCATCTTTAATGAGTTTTGGATCTATAGAAACCGAATATCATTATATAATAGAATAATATTTTCAATCCTTCATAAAGAGCCCCTCCTCCCCCTTACAAAAGGACACCACTTATACCAAATTACTCACACCTCTCAAGCCTTTTGGCTCATCCGAACTATACCAAATTAAGCTCCCTACATCCCACTCCTCCTCTTATAAGCATTACTTTAGTAATAAGGCACATCAAGAGTCCTTTTTGGTTCAAAGCAAAGGGAGTTAACAAGATTAATGGTAACAATTTCTCTTAGCTTCTTTTCTTTTATTTTACTTTTCCAACCCCTAAAATCTTCTTATTCTTTTATTATGTAAAAAAAATAGTATAATAAATATAATAGGATATTTTTATGAGAAGTATTCAAACTACACATACACACAACTCCATCTAATGGGTGAAGAACATAATTTTTCTGTGGATGGAAACCAAACGCCACACGAAACTATGATTGTTCAATTATCTCCTACAATATCTCATGGTGGCCATTATGATAGAACTGTAATTAAATATGATATTAATAGTATCTATTTTATATGCATTCTTCTGTAATTCCATTTTATATCATACCATTATTTCTTTCTTGTTGTATATATAAATATGAAAATTTTATTTGAGGAAGTTCGGACAATCACCCCCTCAAAGTGATATGACCAGTTCATACCATATATGGAATGTATAATGGATGGTGTTAATGAAATTAAGTAACATATATAAGATATTATATTATATTGGAATAATAATATACCTATGTATCATTTGGTTTTTATCCTTTTAAAATGAAAAATGAAATGGAAGTAGCGTTTGTGCGTACATACAGATTACCGTCTCCACGAACGCGATGTGATTCATTTCCCCATCATATCCATTCAAGAATAATTTTCATTTGATGATTAAAAGTAATTTTTAAGGACTTGATATAATTTTTGATATGAATAAGATACAACCTATCCATAACAAACATGGCTTATGTAACAAAGCATAAGAAGGAAAATGAATTAGTTAATACCAGAAACGACGATAATACTAAAATATTATTAACAAAGAAATATTAAAAGATCATATATGATATCATATTTATGTAAATAATTCTTGTATAATTTTATAACAATTATCTAAGTATTATACGGGAGTATAACCTACCCTCGACCAACGAAAAGTACAAGGTAAGGGTTTATTTCAGAATCTCTTCATTATCTGAGGTTGTTTATACATAATTATCTACTGGGACCTCTTTATCATCCAAATCAATGTTCTTTAAAAATGTATTTCTAATAATTCTTGCTATTATGTAGACTATGGTTTAATGTAATTTATACCCTTTTTGACTTTTTATATGATGTTTATAGGGGAATCTTTCAGTCGTTTTCCAAACAAGGTCCTTTTTAACCTTTTCGATAGAATTAAGGTAATAATGAATTTTTTTAACTTATAAGGAAGGTGCGGCTATTTGACGCCATTATAGCATATTCGATGATTCCCTTACATGATTATAAGGATATTTTCAAGGTAAATGTTTTATTTTATAATTATGTGACTTTTAATTATAAAAAAAGAGATATTTCCCTCAAATAGTTTTGATTTCTTCTATGTCAACATCCTTTGATGAATTTTAAGCTTATTTGATGTTGATTTATTATGATAAAAAACATATGTATTGTATTGAAGGTTTTTTCATATGTTTGACTATATATGTGTTATTTTTATACCATTCATGGTTTATATAGAAAGTATTGAAATTTCGTATGCTAGTTTTAATACAAATGTTTATGTTATGTTTAAACCTATTCATATTAAGAATGAATTGGACTTAATACGTGACAGATAGAGCCCTATATATCTCCTCGATGCATTGGTAGGTTTCATGAGGAAAAATAATGACTTGTAACATGTCTTTGACAAAATCTTATTAGTAGTCTTAGCACAAATCCTAGACTATGTGGTTATGATAGTCTGGAATTTTGCATTCCATCATTATGAAAGTGGTTATTGATATAGCATGTTATTATTAGACTATTTGAATATCCATGTGAATAAGTAAATGGAATTATTGCATTTTGATTTTTCAATATTATGTTTAAGTTCATGTTTAAAAGGCTTTTGTTTTAGTTATACATCGCCTTAAATGTTTATGCTGGTTTATGAAAGTTTCCGCTATATTGTTATCCTTACTGGGCATTTGAGCTCATGCCTTTCTATGTTTTATTTTTCCCAAGATGTGAAGAAGTATTTTTTGAATGATCTATAGGGATATTATAAGGGGATATGAGTGTGTAGACAAGATGTTGTTGTAGTTTTCACTATATGATTTAATGTAAACTTTATAAATGTATCTAGTTATTCCAAGGCTACTAAACTAATCGGTCCTTCGGGACTTGATCTTTTGTGATCATTCCAATGTTATGTAATAATGCACAAACTCTGGGTAACTGGGGTCAAGGAATTACAATATTTACACAAAAACTTACTTTACATGACAATTTTTTATTTTCTGATAAAATCCATATTTTTATTAATAGTGAAAAATACTACACTTTAATTCAAAAATATACTTTCATATAATTTATTTACATATTTTGATTTTCATTTTAATTTGTTTAAAAGTGTAAATGGATTATTTCTTATCATTTAATCAATGTATGGTCACTGAAAGTAATTTCAAATTTAAATTGGACATGAACACATGTCAATCTTTGTATAGTTTTTACTTCTTTGAAACATTATTTCTAGTTTTGACAGTGGGAAATAATTTTAAATTAATTTATGAAAATTATGGGTTTTGAATTTGGATAAATGGATCCCATATTTTTAATAAAATTTTCCATTTTGTGTAAATATGCGCCTTTTATTTTTTGACTTTAGGAATAGTAACTTAAGTATTTATTTCTATTTACCATGGTTAAAGGGAAGATCAGGTAAATAAGGGTAGAAAATATTATTAAAATAATATAAATCTCTCCTAAAGTGGGTTCTAAAACTATTTTATGTGTTATTTATGACCATGATCATCCTTTGGTTGATTTTAAGACCCGATGGAGACACTTGGGTCTGAAAAAGTCATTATATAATAATGAATTTAATGTAAATAATAATATAAAATAAACATGTATATTTTTACTAAAATAATTTTAATGTGGGGTTATATAACTGATCCCTTTGAATATAATGATTCATTATAAATATAAAAATAATTCAACAATCAAGGGATTCATTTATACTTGTTAGACATTAAATAAATGAATTTAATTATGACATAATGATGATGGAGTGTGTAACACCCCAGGTAAATAAAGAATTTGACATTTTTATATTTATCGATATTTCTAAATAAAATATTAATATTACTTTAAATGGGATGCTATGCTCGATGGCGTACCCAATACGCAACAACGGGTTTCTTGGGAATCTTACGTTGCACTTTAATAATAAAATAATATTATTTTAAATGGTAGTTAACGCCTAGCTATTGTGATGTAGGGAATGAATTGAACTAACTACGAAATGATTATATATGTTGGTCAAATATTTTTACTTTTTACAATAAATGTTAGAGGATTAAAAATGCGAATGAATCCATTTTTAAGCGTAAACATTCTAATATTCTTTAAAAGGTCAATTAACCGCCTTTTAATGGTGAACCTCTTTTAAATCCACTTTTTGACAATTTTATGTATTATATTTGACAAAATAAAATTCTTCTTTATAATCGGGACATCAAAATTTACTTTGTGTAAATTTTTGGTATTTTTCCGAAAAAGTTCAATTTTTAATGAATAATGAAAAATGTTGTATTTTAATTCAAAACCTCTTTTTAATCTAATTTATTTATATGATTAGATTATATTTTGAATTGTATTTAAAGTGAAATTAGAATATATTTTTACCATTTAATCCAATACTGGTCATTGAAATTAATTTAACTTTGAAATCAGACTTAAACTAGTGTCAATATTTTGATACATTTTGTTTTATAAAAACACTCTATTCGTGTTGACAGTGGGAATTAATTATTAAAATAATTAATGAAAATTATATGTTTTGAATTTTTTAAAATATTCATCATTTTTTAATTTGGAATATCAAATATAGCTTAGGGTGAATTTTGGGTAATTTTCTGAAAAACATCAATTTTTGATAAATAGTGAAACCACTAAGTAGTACTTATAAAAACTGATTTTCTGTTAAAATGAAATTTTGCCATCTTTGTGTTTTGAATTTTAAAAATACGACATAAATGGTTGTCATTAAGAAGTAAAATGTGGTTCAATGGGATTAAAATAATTTTTTTGGTGAATAGTAACTTATTAAGTTTTTAATCGCGATTAGAGGTAATTAGTGTAGTTTAAGGTAAGAATAATGTTTTAATAAAATTAAATGACCTAGAAACATGTCCTACCCACATTGGATGAGTCATGGCCGACTGAGACAATCCATGGGTAAACTTGGGGCCCCCATGGCGCCACTTTGGTTGGAAAATGACATAAATACCTTTTTATTTAATGTTAAAATTAAAATTACACAAACAAGAGAAGTTTTTAAAACAATTTTTACATGGGGTCATACAAGTCAGATATTTGACTATAAAAATTAATTATAAAGATAAAAATATTTCCTACATCATGATATTTTTTTATAATTTTTAGACATTAAATAAATTAAATTATATATAACATCATGATGATGCAGCGATGACCTCATTATTTAACGATTAAAATAAAATGGAAATATAATGTAAAATCTAAGACCTACACATGTCCAAAACCTATTTAATGGGTGTATTTCGAACCCGTATCACCTTATCCTCGAAAAACATCAATGTGGGACCACCAAAATCCGAAACTCATTCTAAAATAAAGTAACACTTCTTTACATTCCAAGAGTGCCTCTCCTCTCCTCTTATAAAAGGCCCCCACCTCTACCTCCTTAACCACACTTCCAAAGCCTTTGTCTCGGCCAACCCCTGCCCATTTTTTCTCTCCACATCCCTCTATTTATCCTTTAAGCCTCACTTTGCGCTGAAGTCTTCCCAAGGAAGCCTTTGAGCTCAAACGAAAGGGAGTTACCCGATTTTAAGGTAATGTCTTCACTTGAGTCCTTTTGTATTATTTTGCTTCTCCAACCCCCTAAACTCTTTTTATTAATTTCTATTATAACAACTCCAGTATCTTAAATATACTAGGATGTTTTTATACGAATTATTCGAGCTACACTTACACACACCTTCGTCTAATGGTTAAAGAACATACTGTTTCTGTGGTTGGCGATTTTCTGCCTCCCGAAACGATGATTGTTCAATATTATTTTAACACCTTTAAAGGTGGCCATTATGATGTAAATTTATTTTATATATGATATATATGGTATTTATGTTTACTATATGATTATTTGTTTTATATTTAAAACATACCTTTATTCTTTTCATGTTGTGTAAATGCGATAATTTCATATGAGGAAGTGTGGACTGCCGCCCCCTCAAGTGATGTGACTCGTACATGCAATACATGGAATGTATAAAGAATGAAATTAATGAACATATGTGAACTATATACCATATATATTATACTATAATTATAATATATATATATAATTTATTTTTTTAATTCCATTAATATGACAAAAAAATGAAAGTAGCGTTCAAGCG
This sequence comes from Viscum album, assembly GCA_963277665.1. Lineage (NCBI taxonomy): Eukaryota > Viridiplantae > Streptophyta > Magnoliopsida > Santalales > Viscaceae > Viscum > Viscum album. The sequence continues at coordinate 681,669,244 of OY728132.1, read as the reverse complement.
TACGTACGGCCTACCGTCTCCATGAACGGTGCTTTTCATTATTTATCTCCAAATGATATGGAATAGTATAAAATGAATATGTACTGGATATATATTATATTTTAATCATTAATACTATTCTGGAAATTATTTACTTATAACTACATGGGTAATCATTTTTCAAACAAGTTCATTTTTGACTCATGTACCAAACATCGGCAAAAACGTCTGATATGAACTAACATTATTAAACAATTATTATAACATTATAATATGTGATATGAATTGAATAATAATATTTAAATGAGGTCCTTAGGCAATTATAAATTGACCAATTTTTATTATTCAGGAATATAAAGAAACGAACAAGACAAGTCGGATTTGAGGTAAGGGATCCTACTCCTCTCTTTTTTAAGTACACTATTTTATGTCCTTTTTTTAATCTCATCTTTCTTATGATTGGGATGTTATTTTATATTACTCCTACTTTAATTTTTATTTTCATATGATGAGAGACCCTATTTTATCTCATCAATCCATTTTGGGTGTTTTGAGTGGCGCCGTTGGGCTGCCGAATTTTTGTAAGAGATATAACCTCTCTCTTTCTTTTTAAGTACTATCATTTTTGTCACTTCTTTTAAGCTCCTATTTGTTTCCATGGGGGATGTTATTTTATATTCCACTTGATGTAAATTTTTTTTTAATATGATTAGAGACCCTATTTGATCTCATCAATCCATTTTTGGAAGTTTTAAGTGGCATCGTTCGGCTGCCGAGTTTTCGTAAGGGATTTTTCATCTCACTTTTAGTCCTGTGAGATTTATGCTACATTTTCCACCATTTCCTTTGAGGGGTGTACGTACTTCCCATTATTATACTATTTGTGTAATATAATTTCATTTATGGGTATTTACATATTCATTGTATTCCCCTTCTTCAATGGGGTGTATGTTTCGAATTTTACCCATGTCGGTAAGGGAACCATTCACCCTCCTCTTTTTAAAAGACTTATTTTGATATGTATTTTAAATCATATACTATTATGTTGGGATATGTTATTATATATCCTTATTGATGTAAATTTTATGACCAAGTGATGAGATAACCTTTTTATCTCTCATCAACTCTTTTTCTGAATTTGGAAGTGACGCCGTTAGGCTGTTGAATTTTTGCAAGGGAACGTCTTAACTCAATTTTGATTCTTTGGGATAAACTTGTACACCTTGAATATTTCTTTCTATGATTATGTGTGAATTTCATCTAATTGTTTTACACTTAATACCCACTTATATTTCGTGTATTCGTTTGTCACACATAATTATGTAACTGATTTATCCTTAATCCAAAGATACCGTTTTTTGTATGGGACATCGTCTCAATCTCCTTTAATTGAGGCATATTTTGTTTTATACAAAACCTTATTTTATACAGTGTACAAACCCCTTGGAATTTTACGTTTATTAAAAAAGAATCTTTTTTATATGAAGCATTTACTAAATGAAAAAAGGGAATGTTTTTGTCGTACGTATGCAGCGACAATGACTTCTCCACCGCCGTAACCATTATTTGAGATTCGGCTTCCTCTACAAGCCATACCTTCTTTTTAAAAGGAAAAATAAATACCATGTTTTACTTTTCTTTTATTTTGGTATTTAAACTGGTTTTCATAATGTTTTTATATCAATGTGTTGTATTGATATGTTTTTATTGAAAGGTGAAAATGTTATGTTTCCTTTAGGCATGTTTTATGTGATAAGATTATGTTATGGTTCTTGGGCACTGTTATAAAGACAGGTGGTTCCGTGATAAAATAAGGGAGGGTGAGCCCGATATATCTCTCCAATGCATTGGGTAATGCGAAGGAGTGAAATGTTATGGTTTCTCTGAAGAGATTTAGGGAATATACTGTGGTGGGTATTCCAAACATAACCAAGAGGGTTACTCCGTACGTGAGAATGTTATGAATGACTCAAGTTACCTTTATGTCTTATGATTACTATGATTTATTCATGTTTTGATGAGGTATGTTAAAATGCTTATGTTTTATAGGTGAAGTATGATTTAATTATTATGTATATATAAACTCATTTTTCTTTTCCATATTTTTATAACCCTTACTGAGCTTTTTATGCTCATCCCAAGTTTTTTTGAAATGTTTTTCATAGGTCAAGGGAAAGGTACATGATATGATGATAGTGTCAAGGATGTGTCAAGAAAGAATACATGTTTTATTTTTAAATATGTTTCCGTTGATGGTAAAAAATGAATAATACCTTTTATGAAACCACTTTGTTTAAATGTGGAATGTAATGCAAGTTTTATGATCTAATTATCTAAAAATCTAAACTTGAAAAGATCCTCAATGTGTAATCTTGTAATAACTCAAGATTAAGTAAGGTTTAAGGCTGGGGCCTTATAGAGTGATTCCTTCATTAATAAATGATTCAAATAAAGCATATTATAAATATTAAAATAAATATTTTTCGACATAAATAATATCATAGATTAATTTTAATGGTGAATAAGGAATGCTAGGATTTATTAAATGTGTTTTTTTGAAGGAATCACGTTTTTAAGAATTTGTAAACAAATCAAGTATGAATAGTGACCAAAATTGACATAATAAAAAACTTAAAATATAATTTTTTTATTAAATGAAAATATGTTCATTAAAATATAATATTCCAACAATTGGTTAAAGTAAGTCCAAATATACCGGAAATAATTATTTTTTTGGTATATTGACATGATATGGTGATAACATTAACTCACAAAGTGTAAATAACATGATAAAGCTATAAGATTAAAAGAAAATAAATTAGGGTTAAACAAAAAAGATAAGGATAAATAAATATTATAAAATTATCTAAATATTATTTGATGATTGGTATTCGAAATAAAAACATCTTATATTATAAATAAATTAATTTTGTATGATTTTTAATTGAAATTGAATTTATAATAAATTAATATTTCATGAATTACCTAAAGAGTCATCCCCTCTTCTATTAAAGGACACTTATTATTCTCTTTAAATCACACTTACAAAGAATTTAATTTTAGAAAATATCCTTCAAATTATCATTATATAATCCCTCCCATCATCCTTGAAGTCTTAACTAATGTATAAGTCAATTAAAAAAATCTTTTATGCTCAAATCAAGAGAAGTTACCTGATTTTGATGTAACATCTTATCTCATGTTCCTTTCCATTATTTTCCTTCTCCAATATGTATTCTATTCTTAATCATTTATTACATAAAAAAATTGTCCTAAATATACTAGGATGATTTTATGATATGGATTCAAACTAAACATACACACACCTCCATATAATAGATACCAACATACTGTTTCTGTGTAAAACGAACTAATGTCTCACAAAATGATGATTGTTCAATTTTTTCATACCACCTCCCATAGTGGCCATTATAATTGAACTGTATTTATATACGATATATATTATATTTATTTTGTTTCTATTCTTATTTATATTCTATTTACAATAGTCTTTTATGCTTTTTATAATGTGAAAATAAGATAATTTCATTTGAGGATTTGTGGATTACCTTCCCCTCAAAGTGATATGACACATTCTTTAAATAAATTGTACATAGAAAGGATGATGTAAATGTACATATGTAACATATGTAACATATATATAATAGTTTAATTATAATATAATTGTGTATAATTTAATTTTCCTCCTTCCGTATGACAACGTAATGAAAGTAGTGTTTATTCGTACGTACAACCTACTATCTCCATAAATGGTGCATTTCATTTCTTTTCTCAGAATGTTATGAACTGTTATAAATACATATATACTAATTATATTCGATATTTAAATAATGAATAATATTCTGGAGATAATTTAATTATGGTCACATGGATTGTTATCATAAAAACAAGTTCATTTTTTAATCAAGTATTGAACATCGACAAAAACTTCTGATATGAAATCAAATAATTAACTAATTTAAATAACATGGTAATAAGTTATATAAAATGAATAATAAATTTTTAAAAGGTTATAAATAAATTACAAATTAATCTATTTTTATTATTCAAGAAATTAATGAATGAACGGGATGAGTTAGATTCTGGGTAAGGGAACTTCTTAACAAAGTTTCGATTCATTGGGTAAATCCTCTATGTCTTATATATTTCATGATATTATTATGTGAGAAATAAAATTTGATATAATATATTGTATTTATAAATTATTTGTTGTATTTTTTGTGAATACACACAATCAATCTATTTTATTAACAAAATGATCTTTGTAAATGAATTTCTAAATGAAATTTCCACTCATTTGAATTTACACTTACTTTGTTGATTATATTATTGAAATATTTTGTGGGGAATAAATTTTATTTATTCGTTTAATAATTTCTACTTTAATTTGTGTGGATATAATGTTTCTACACATAATCACCACATTGATATGTTCTTACTTCATTTATACAGACATTGTAAGGGAAATCATAACTCAATATCATTTCATTGAGTTAAAATTCCATGTCATTGGTTTCGTTTTTCCTTGAGTATGTGTGAATCAACTATTATTGTATTATAGTTAATATACACATTAATTTGGTGAATTTATATTTTTAACAAATAATTATTTTATTTATTTATCATTAATATAAGGACATGATCTTGGTAATGGATATCATCTCAATCTCCATTCATTGAGACATTTCTTGATGATATGGACCATTATTTATTTATAATGTTTTAATAAAACACATTTTAAATTAAATATCCATATTATTTCTATACTCATGATATTTAATGTTTTTAAAACAATTTAATTTAATGTGGTATATAATTTAAATGTTCAAAATTTTAATGTACTCTTTCTCTGAAATATCATTTTAAATGTTTGAATGATTTATGATTATAAATCATCTAATTTAATGTACATGTTTTAAAAATATTTTTAAAGAATTATTTATATAATAATCAATGGTTTTTAGTGTATCTTCCTATAAAATGTTTCAAATTGGTATAGGACACTTGGATTCAGAAATCATCTTTTAAAATGTTTAAATTTTTTTAAAAAGTGATTTGTTATTTCAATAACATTGAATGAATATTCTATGCTTCATAAATGAAATTTATCACATTAATTACTCTATTATTTATTGATTTTTACATTAAATGTTTTCCATTTTATTTAATAATAATGTGTTTTCATTTTTGAGTGCCCAACTTCTAGACATGAAATCTGATTTAAAATGTAAATGTTATCTTTCCTTTATGCTTGGTTTATGTGTTATGATTATGTTATGATTATTAGTCATTTCTTATGTATATGAGTGTTTTTTTCATAAACCAATGGTAGGATAGCATGTGATAGCTCTCTAATTCATTGGGTAACAAGATAGAGGTAAAAGATAAAGTATTTCTAATAGATTTAGGGTATAACTATGATGGGTATTCCAAATATAATAATGAAGGTTACTTCTTATGTACCTATGAAATGTTCAATGGATGAATTATATGGCTTCCACAATTTACCTTTTGTTTTATGATTTCAATGATGTTTTGTTGGAATCATATTATTACTTGATGTAAGCTAAGTAATTTATGTTCTATGGGTGGAAAGAATGATTTTGGGAAAAAAATTTCATTGTTTTTTATTATACTTGGATGAAAGGTTTTATTACTTATTTTATATTCCATAATAATATTTCTAGGCGCATCTTATATTTTTGAAATGTTTTCCACTAGGTATAAGGAAGGATAAGAGAATGGATTAACTGAAGAGGATTTTTATCAAGAAAATAATTCTTTTTATTATTAAGGAGTTTTATTATTTTGAAAAATTGGATAGAGTAAAAATGTAGAATTTGTAATTTTTGATATGTAATATAATAGTTATGGCCTAATTCTATTAAGCTGTAACCGAAAAAAGATCCTCAATTGGAATTCTTGACTTATCTCAAGATTAAGTAATTTTGTAGGTTGGGCCTTATAGATGACCTCATGGTCTATTTGACAATACATTACCCCTGAGTGATACTGGTTTCCCTAGTGGATTACCTTATATAACATTTGAGGTAAATTACATTTTACCATGCGATGAGTGATTCTTGGTACCCTAGTGGGTTACCTGGGATGGTCTGATAGGGTTATACAATTATTGCACAACGTGAGTGATGAATGAGTTATGATTCATATGTAATATAAAGATATAATAGGATTCTTGATGTGTTGTATTACTTGATTATAATAGTACATAATTTACATATAAATATTACATAAACTTTTATGAATATTTATTATATAACATAACAAAAACCAAACAAGGACCATATTGGATTAGGGTCTCTAAAAATAAGGATTCATAAAAAACTGGCTCAAAAAACATCCAAATTGTCTTTTATTTATTTCATTATAACTATAATAATTTTTTAAATATCTTACTTAATACCCTTATTTAAGACCTGGGAAAAATAATCATATGATAGGGTGAACTCAAATGCTTAATAAAGGTAAATAAGGGAAATATCAAGCATATCATAATCATAAGAACATAACATTTGGATATCTTATCCTCCAAATAAAAGCAAAAAATATTTTTTCAGGGGATAAATAATAAAAGTGAAATGTAATCCCAATATTCATAACATAATACATGAAATTTCGTTTCATACACACATAAGCATACATAATGATATCATATTTTTCAATGCTCACTACTGAGACCATCAAAGCAGACAAAGTCCGTTATTGAACCGAGTTCACTTTTCATTCCAGCCCTATATTACTAAAATACATTTGCATTAAATTCTACTCATTATTATCTCATGAGATATAAATCATTACCCAATGCATTGGAGAGATATATAGGTACCACCCATCTCATAATGAAACCATTCTTATGTGTGCCACATAAACATAGAAACATTCTCCATTGCATAACCCATGAAATAAAATGGGTTTCTTAATCATCAATACATCATTATTGATATAAAACAAATGGAATTACTAATGAACATTCCATAATAAATGAAATAAAATCATAGTAATATTAGGATTACAAATATTACCCTATTTAAAGAGTTTCATCTTAGATGGAAAATAATTTTGAGAAAACAATTGAAATTAATTTCTTAGGAAAATATATTTTTTCATCAAAAACATTTTCATTCCTCCAAGTGATAAAAATTTAAAAAAGAAAAAATTTTATTGGAATTTAACCTTTTAATATTTTATTGGAAGCTTCATGGAAATAATTCATAATGAAACCATAAAAATCCATTCATGTTGTATAAGTTAAAAAATATTATTCTCGTACTTTTACTAGAAAAGTCAAAAAGTACCTTGTATCGAAAACAAAAAAAGATTCCATTCATACAATTTAGTAAAAATTCACCAATGGGTAAAATTAAATAATGATATAAATAATATTTATATATAAATATTTAGTAAAAATGTTTGGGGATGATAAATGTACCCTACTAAAGTTTGACAAAAAAAAGCTCGGATAAAAATGAGATTTGCAATGTTTTCACATACCATAGGTATGATATGCTTTATAGGTATCTAAATCTCTTATATAATGATATTAATAATATTATTGATTTATTATCGAATCATAATAACTTTTATGATAATATTTATGATCATATTTTAATCTTTTTGCTACTAACAGTTCACTGCTACATGTTATTTGGGTATTAACTGCTCTATGTTCTTATGCATGTTTTGTCGGATATGTTCTTATTTATATATTTAGGTTATAGTTATATCATATAAATAATGATATTAGTTTAATATAACATAATTATTTACTCAATTAATATATATAATCATGCTTCAATGAAGATTATGTAGAACCGAATCATATCGCACCGTGGAGATAATAAACTGTACTAATACATGAGTGACGATATCATTCTCATAATTGTTGAATGGTATTGAAGTGTGTGATTTATAGTATCTCATATAAAATATAATTTTAGATAAATCATAAATATATTTATTAATTCCATTATTATATTCATCCATGTACTATGGTGGTGAAAATCAAATTACATGATGGTGTCAAGACGGTAAGATATACATACAAATGCATGGTGATTTCATTTTCATAGGATTAGTAGAAGGTGTAATATGGTTATTTCATAATCATAAAAACTTATCTTTATATATTTACTACTGGATTTATTACTTTATAATGAAATAACCCATGAGGTGTATGTTGAAGATGAAAGAAGATTGAATGAATAGGTAAATGATATTACCTCTTCTTCAACGTGCCTCCTCTAAATCAACTCTTAGAGAACTAAATTCAGTCATTGATGAAGACTAGGTCCTATAGTGTGTTTCTATGGTATTTAGATTGTAAATTAGTTGTGTATGGTATATCTTGACGACTCAAAATGAAGTGAATAGTTGAGGGATGAATTTCCCTTTTATAATTGAAGTGAAGGGCAATTTTAGAGACGTCAAAAATATTAATTTATAATTAAATTTATCACCTCATTAAAACCTCCCAAATAAACCAGTTTCGAATATGAGATGAAATAAGGTTGTAATATAATCAAACAATTAATTTTAAGCAATTTTTTATGTCAATTATAGCATTATCTCTTAATTAACACTTAATTATTCTATTTAATTTTAATGGTGCTAATAACATTCAAAATATTTAATGGTTATAAATATTTACATATATAGTGTTAATAGACCATAAATGGATGTTTAATGAAATTTTAGACCATATAAATATCACTTTGTAATTTTTAAATATTTTTATGAATTTTAAAATATTTAATTAAATTTTATTTTATTAAAATATAAATAATGTCAAATTTGAAACTATTAAATAATTTTAATTAAATAAATTACAAAAAGAAGATAAATTAAAAAAAAATTAAATACACTACTAACATGTCATATTCACCTAGAAAATTATTGGAGAACATTAATTAGTTCATATGATAATTATTTTAACATATTTAAAACTATTTATTTGTTATTTCTGTTAATAAAATAATTTCTATATCCCTATTGGGTCGTCATTAATGGTTAAAATTTAATATCAAAAAATTATAATTAAATTTCAATAATTTAGGAAATTATATAATATTTCTATAAACTATATATAGTTGGCATTATCACATATCTATCTATATATTAAAATTAATATACATAGATAAAATGATATTGTGACATTTTGTAACATTAATTAGTTTTTATTATATTCATGTAATATTCATAGGTATGTTTCCATTAAGTGATTCCATTGTTAAAAATAGATAATAAGGGTCTCATTTAGTCATCCAATTGTATTTTTATAGTTCATATGGTAATTTTAAAAAATTATTTTTACCTTTAATTAACTGATTTACCATCGGCTATGGTAATAAAAATAATTTACAAAGATACTATTTATAATTCCAAAAAATAAAAGTATCCTATTAACATAATCTGGACCTACTGATCCCAAATATGTAGTCCCTTTTCAAAAATTCAATACACATACCTTTTAGTAATTAATTTTAAAATAATTCCATTGTAGAAGTTAGAAAAAATTGTTTTAAAATTTAAAATATTGCAAATGATTGAAATGATTTTACATCTGAATTTAATATAAATTTAATTCCAGTGAACTACATTATATTAAATTGTAAAAATTGATTCTATTTGTAACGCCCCGACCCTAGTTGCATAGAGTCGGTGCATTATTACATAACATTGGCATGATCACAAGAAAGATCAAATCTCGAAAGACCGATTGGTTTAGTAGCCTTGGAAACACTAGATATATTCATAAGTTTTACATTACATCATAAAATGAAAAACTAATACAACAACATAATATTTCCACAATCCACACTATTAACCCCTCATAAAATCCCGGCAAGTCATTCATAATTTACTTCTTCACTACCTGGGAAAAATAAAACATAGAAAAGGGGTGAGCTCAAATGCCCAGTAAGGATAACAATATAGAGAAACTTTCATAAATAAAAATAAACATTTAAGGCAATGTATAACTAAAACAAAAGCCTTTTAAACTTGAACATTTAACATAGTATGGCATAAATAAAATGAAATAATGCCATTTACTTTTCACATTGATATTCTACTAATCGAATAATCACATGCAAAAATCAATAACCACTTTCATAATGTTGGAATGCATAATGCCAGACTATCATAACCACATAGCCAAGGCCTCGTGCCAAGACTACAAATAAGATTTTGTCAAGGCCTTGTGCCAAGACACTAGTTTGTCTCATGAGACCTACCGATGCATCGAGGAGCTATAGCGGGCTCCACCCGTCACTTATTAAGTCCAATGCATTCCCATATGAAAAGGTTTAAACATAACATAAACATTCGTATTAAAACTAGCATACGAAATGTCAATAATTTCACAATAAACTATGAATGGTATAAAAATAGCACATCCACAGTCAAACATATCACAAAACCTTCAATACAATATAGAAGTTTTGTATCATAATAAATCAACTTCAAATAATCTTAAAATCCATCAAAGGATGTTGACATAGATGAAATCAAAATTCTTTTTAAAGAAGTATCTCCTTTTATTTTGAAATCATTTAAGATCCATATAAAATAAAACATTTTCTTTGAAAATATTCTTATAAGCTTGTAAGGAAAGCTTTGAAGATTTTATAACGGCGTAAAATAACCGCACCCGCCGTATAAGTTAAAAAAAACATTCTTACCTCAATTTTGTCGAAAAGGTTAAAAAGGACTTGTTTTGAAAATGACGGAAAGATTCCTTTATAAACCTCTTATAAAAAGTCAAACAAGGGTATAAATGACTTTAACCCATATTCTTGTAAATAGTAAAAATATTTTGAAATACATTTTTAAGAAACATGGATGTGGATGATAAAGAGATCCCAGTATATTATTACGTATAAACAACCTCGAATAATGAAGAGATTGTGAAATAACCCTTACCTTGTACTTTTCCTTGGTTGGGGTAGGTTAACCTCCTGTATAATGGTTAAATAATTTTTATTAAATTATACAAGAATCATATATATTAATATGATATCATATATGATCTTTTAACATTGATTTATTAATAATATCTTAGAATTATCATCATTTCGGGTGTTAACTTACTCATTTTCTTTTATATGTTTTGTTACATAAGCCATGTTTGTTGTATCTTATTCATATCCAGAATGATATCAAGTCCTTAAACATCATTTTTAAATCATAAAATGATAATTATACTTGAATGGATACGATGGAGAATGAATCTCATCGCGTTCGTGGAGACGGTAGTCCGTACGTACGCACGAGCGACAATATCATTCTTTTGATATTAAAATAATATATAAATGAATGGTATATCATATATACAGAATCATTGACATGTTATATTTATTATTTACATGAGTTACACATCATTATTATACCCATCCAAATAATATTATATTGAATAACAATTACACCACGACGTGGAGACGGTAAGCCGTACGTACGCAGGTATGGTGACATGTTATTCAAAGGGTGGATAGAATACTGAATATGGTTGTACCATACTTATAATAACATCACAGTATATGTGAGATACTAGAGTTATTATTTTATAATGGTAAGAACAAAGGAAGAAGAAGTGGAAGAAGAAATGAACTTAGAAAAGTGTGGTGAAATCATTACCTCTTCTTCGGGTTCTTCCTTTTGATTTGATCAAAAGGTCTCCTTAGGTTGGCTTTCTGATCAAACTAAGGCCTCTAGGATGAAGTGAGGGATGTTGGGAGAGTATTTGGGCAGAGTTTGGCCGAACCAAAAGGCTTGAGAGGTGTGAGGAAAAGAGAAGGAGGAGTGCCCTTTTATAAGAGGGGTGAGGGGCACCTTTGGAAAAGTTAGAAATATTAATTTATAATAAATTCATATTCGGTTTACAAAGGCTCCAAAGTTTACTATTCAAAGGATGAGGTGGGGATAGGTCGAAAACAACTCATCCAATAGAATTTAGACAGGTTTGGGTACTTATATTAACCTTATCTTGAATTATTAACTCTAAGTTAATTAGTTTCACTTTTACAATGTCTCTTTGTATTTTTATATAATATGGTTAATAAACTTACTATATACATCCAAGCGACACCCAAGTGGTCCATTAATGATTAACCTATCATAATATAAGTCTTTTGGCCGAACCTTAGATTTTTAGGAATTTAATATCAATTAATAATATAATATATGTTTTAAGAACTCTTTTATGTCAATTTTGACACTATTCAATAGTTGATTTTTGTGATACTCATAACAGATTGATTACTTCGAACAAAGTCAATTAAATCAATACTAATATATCATATTATCCTAGAAAATTAGTTTAATTCATTAAAAGTTTCATATTATATTTATTTGGGTATTTATAATATCAATTATTTTAATTTTTCACTATTATAGTAATTACTGCATCATCATTGTGTCATAAATAAAATAACTTATTTAATGTCTAAAAATTATAAATAAAATATAATTATGTAGGAAATATTTTTAGCTTTCTAATTAATATTTATAATCTAAAATCCAACATATATAACCCTATGTAAAAATTGTTGTTCTAAAAGATATATGCTTGTGTCATTTTTGTATTCATTTTAACTAAATTAAAATAAAGTGTCATTATCACTTACAAGTGGATCCATGGGGTCCCAAAATAGACCCAAAGATGCCCATGGTCGACCATGTATCAACCAATAGGGTTAAGACACGTTTTAGGGTAATTTAGTATTATTATAATATTATTTTTTAACCCTTATTTACCGGATTTACCCTTTAACCATGGTAAATAAAATATTTACCGCAGTAATTATTCAAAATGTCTAAAAATAAAAGTTACCCATTTACACAATTTGAACATCCTGATTCCAAATATGGAATCCATTTTCCTAAATTCAAAACACAGAAGTGGCAGAAATTAATTTAAAATTAATTCCCGCTGTCAAAACAAAAAGCGTGTTTTTAAGAGATAATAACTATCAAAAGATTGACACTTGTTTATGTTCGGTTTAATTGTAAAATTATGTCCAATGACCAACATTATATTAAATGGTAAAAATATATTCTAAATATACTTTAAAACCACTCAAATTCACAATTTATCACTATTAATTATTTTGATTAAAAAAGTTGTTTTTAATTAAAATTTAGAAATTTTCACTATTCATCAAAATATAAAAGTTATCCGAAATGTACCAAAATTTCACCCTAGGCTAATTTTGATATTCCGAATCCAAAAATGAAGTCCATTTTGAAATATAGAATATATATGATTTCAAAAAGTAGGTATTACTATTCACAATGGCTAGTTTAATTAGTTGTGGTGTGTGTTAGAACTCGAGGTTGCGTACAACACACGCTATCGCATTATTCGAAGGGAAACGTACCGTAGAAGCTTGGGGTGTTACATTCTCCCCTCCTTCAAATAATTGCGTCCTCGCAATTTCTAGGGTATTACTGCATAAAAAGACTCGGGTGGTTCTTCATCATAAGTTCCTCGGGTTCCCACGTTGCCTCTTCCATCTTATGATTTCTCCACAAAACTTTTACCAGACGCGTCGTCCGGTTTCTCAGTACTTGTTCTCTTGTATCAAGAATCCTGACGGGCTCTTCGCAATAAGACAGATCGGGTTCCAGTTCTAATTCCTCATAGGTGAGTACATGCGTCGGATCAGGCATGTATTTCCTCAATAGAGATACGTGGAACACATCGTGTACTTTGGAGAGACTTGGCGGCATTGCCAATCGGTAAGCTACAACCCCAATTCGTTCTAGAATTTCGAAAGGTCCGATGTACCTGGGACTCAATTTACCTTTCTTACCAAAACGTATGACTCCCTTCCATGGAGATACCTTCAGGAAAACATGATCACCGACTTGAAATTCCAAATCCTTCCTTCGATTATCGGCATAGCTCTTCTGCCTACTTTGAGCTGCTTTAATGTGATTTTGGATTACCTTCACCTTTTCCACCGTTTCCTCCACCAGTTCTGGGCCTACAAGTTTTCTTTCACCAACGTCATCCCAACAGGTTGGTGTACGACATCTCTTTCCGTATAACGCTTCATATGGTGCCATCTGAATACTCGAATGGAAGCTATTGTTATAGGAAAATTCTACTAGTGGTAAATATTGATCCCACATACCCTGAAAATCAAGTGAGCAAGATCTCAACATGTCTTCTAAGGTCTGAATAGTCCGTTCTGATTGTCCGTCTGTCTGAGGGTGGTAAGCAGTGCTCAAATGAAGTTCAGTATCCAGGGATTTCTGAAGACTTTTCCAAAATCTTGAAGTAAAACGGGGATCACGATCCGAAACAATCGATATGGGTACTCCATGAAGTCTCACAACTTCATTAATGTATAGTCTTGCTAGACGTTCCAGGGGTAGATCTTCTCTTATAGCAAGAAAATGTGCTGACTTGGTAAGACGATCAACAATAACCCATATTGCATCGTTCCTTCTAGGAGTCTTTGGTAGCCCCATGACAAAGTCCATCGTAATATTGTCCCATTTCCACTCCGGTATGGGAAGAGGTTGCATGACTCCTCCAGGCTGTTTCCTTCCAGCTTTCACTTGTTGACAAACCATACATCTTGACACAAAATCAGCAATCTCCCTCTTCATGTTGTCCCACCAAAAATGTTCCTTCAAATCTCTATACATTTTGGTGCTCCCAGGGTGTATAGAGAAATTGGAACTATGAGCATCATCCAGCAATTCCCTTTTCAGATCAGGTAAATTGGGATCACAAAGTCTCTTCCCGAATTTCAAAATTCCACCTTCATACGCAAAGTCTCTCAATCTCCCATTATTCACAGCTTTAATCTTCTTTTGGAATTCTTCATCATCAGTCTGAGAACTCTTAATCCTTTCTAGTAAAGATGGTTTGGCAACCATTTGAAAAAGAATTGATGTTTCACCTTCCCTGGTTATTCCCATGTCCATCTTCTCTAGATCCATGAAAATTGGATCCCTTTCAATTCTCATCATGTTCAGAACTCCATGGTCTTTTCTGCTCAAAGCATCTGCTACTTTGTTTGCCTTCCCTGGGTGGTAGTGTATCGTACAATAATAATCCTTGAGTAATTCAAGCCATCTCCTTTTCCTCATGTTGAGTTCTTTTTGTGAGAAAATATACTTCAAACTCTTGTGATCAGTATAAATCTCACATTTTTCACCATAGAGGTAGTGCCTCCATATCTTCAAAGCAAAGATCACAGCTGCTAACTCAAGATCATGAGTAGGATAGTTTTGTTCATGAATTTTCAACTGTCGTGATGCATAGGCAATAACTCTATCATTCTGCATAAGGACACAACCAAGTCCTTTCTTCGATGCATCACTATAAATAACGAACCCATCATTCCCCGATGGTAGAGTCAATATAGGAGCATTGACTAATCTTCTCTTCAGTTCTTCGAAACATTATTCACACTCTTTTGTCCAAACAAATTTAACCCCTTTACGTGTGAGCTTCGTTAATGGGTTAGCCAATCGGGCAAAATTCTGGACGAAACGTCGATAATAACCTGCCAAACCAATAAAACTACGTACTTCAGTTATACTCGTAGGCGCTGGCCATTCTTGGATTGCCTTGGTCTTAGAAGGATCAACAGAGATTCCATCTTTAGAGACAATATGGCCAAGAAAAGAAATCTCCTGAAGCCAGAATTCACACTTGCTAAACCTCCCATATAATTCATGCCTCCTCAGAGTCTTCAAGATAATGCACAAGTGATTTTCATGATCTTCATAGGTTTTGGAGTATACCAAGATATCATCAATAAATACCACCACAAATTCATCGAGATACTCCTTGAAAACTCTATTCATCAGATCCATGAATACAGAGGGTGCATTAGTCAATCCAAACGGCATTACAGTAAACTCGTAATGCCCGTACCTGGTTCGAAATGCTGTCTTCGGAATGTCTTCCTTCTTCACACACAACTGATGGTATCCAGATCGAAGGTCAATCTTTGAAAAGTATTGAGCTCCATGCAGTTGGTCAAATAAATCATCAATACGAGGTAGGGGATACTTGTTCTTTATCGTTATAGCATTGATCTCCCTGTAGTCGATACATAACCTCATAGATCCATCTTTCTTTTTAACAAAAAGAACAGGGGCTCCCCATGGAGAAACACTAGGGCGAATAAATCCCTTATTACTCAATTCCTCTAGTTGTTTCTTTAGTTCGACTAACTCTACAGTGGCCATTCTATAAGGGGTCTTCGATATAGGCCTTGATCCAGGAATCAAATCAATGGAAAACTCAACTTCTCGTTCTGGAGGATGTCCAGGTAAATCTTCTGGAAATACATCTACAAATTCTTTCACAACAGGTACATCCTCTATTTGAACATTCCTTTCCTCACCGACAGTTATTTCATTCTCTTCCTCCCCGATAATTGAATTAAGTTGAGCTACAGGGGGTGGATCTAAATAAGAATTAGGTGGTGACGATTCTGCTCTAAAAATAAGGTGCTCCTTATCATTATCATCAAGAATCGTAACCTCTTTCTTCTTACAATAAATCTTCGCATCATAGTCCGAAAGCCAGTCCATACCGAGGATTATATCAAACTCAATCATAGGTATGAGGATGAAATCAGCAGATAAAGAAAATTTATGTGCTCTAATGGGGACTGATTCACAAAACCTTGTTGCAACGATACTTCCCTTAGGAGTTTTAACTGACAACTCCCTTATTAAATCAAATTGGAAATATCTAATTTTCTTAGCAAACTGGGAAGATATGAAACAATGCGATGATCCAGAATCAAATAATGCATTTGCTAAACTTGAGGAAACCATTAAATTACCTGCCACCACGTCTTTCGGAGCTTCTACCTCAGCAGTAGTGATAGCATAAGCCTGGCCTTGATCCCTTGGCCTTTTCTGAGGTAAGTTCTCCTGACGCTTAGGACATGCATTTGCATAATGCCCCATCTCCCTGCAATTTTAGCACTGAACGTTGGTGGATTCCTTCTTTCCCTTGCAATCATGAGCTTGGTGGCCTTTTTCACCACACTTGTAACAGACTCCCATTCCCTTCAGGCAAGCACCGGGGTGTTTCTTCCCGCACTTACCACAAGATGGATATTCAACCTTTCCCTTCTTCCCCTTATTTCCATTCCCAGATTGATCAGCAGGTCTCTTCTTCTCTTTCTTTGCTTTAAAGTCATAAGACTTAGAGAATTCCTTTTCGGTCTTGATAGCACATGAGACAATGTCTTCGTACGATGAAAAGGATTGTGAGACTAATGCTCGACGGAGAAATGGTTTTAACCCATCAAAGAAACGATCAATCTTACTTCTTGGGTTGTGAATATAATCTCCAGCATACCTCGCTAACCTTGTAAAGTTAGCCTCATACTTTGTGACATTCTCATCCTCCTTTTGTCTCAGACTCAGAAATTGCCTTTCCATATCTGCTCGATGGTCGCGAGGAAAGTATTTTTCTAAAAACAGATCTTTGAACTCCCTCCATTCCATGTTTGATACTTCATCATCTTCCTTCATGTTTTGAATCAATGACCACCATTGATCAACATCTCCAGTGAGGCGGTAAACTGCCATGGTAACTTTTTCCCTTTCACTACTCCCCAAAGCCTGAAATATTTTCTCTAGGGAAAATATCCATTGCTCAGCTACTAAGGGATTTGTACTTCCATTGAACGTTGGTGGTTGTTGTCTCATGAATCGATCTAACATTGATCCTCCACGCTGCGGATCAGGGTGCTCCATACGGGTAAGGTTATTATTCATAACCTGAGTAAGTTGTCCCAGTACGGTGATTAGCTGATCAGCACCAGTTGCATCACCAGCCCCACTATAATTATCTTGAGCAGGAGGGCAATCCCTACATGGAGTGCATGCATTGATACGGTTTCCATTTCTTCCACTAGGTGCCATTTCTAAACAATGGCATAAACTAGATCAGTTTATGAATCAAAATACATAATCCCATACTTATAAAACACTTAACATAAATTGAACTATCTATGGATATAATCCATAATCATAAATATGTTTTCTTTGAGGAAGTATATACTCATAAACCCTTCATAATGATTTGTAAAGAAAGTGAGAGTTATCCTAAGCATATCCCCCGGGAGTGTCGTAACCAAGAGTGCAGCAAGGCCCGTTGTCGTGCACCAGTTCCCGTTCGAGTCTAGCTCAAAGCGGTGTTTTTGGGTTTTACCCCTAGGTACATCTGTGCCAGAGCCGCCTCTACCTGCTCGTATCCAGACAGGGATGTATTGCTCGGAAAACTCAGAAAATCTCTACAATACCAAAATTCTAGGAAGTTCTTCTATACTAATCCTCAAAGTTCATCTTAAGTCTACGTGCTCTAATCAGAGTTTATCTAAATCTCGGTTCCAAGGTTTGTACTAAACTTCCTCTGATACCAACTGTAACGCCCCGACCCTAGTTGCCTAGAGTCGGTGCATTATTACATAACATTGGCATGATCACAAGAAAGATCAAATCTCGAAAGACCGATTGGTTTAGTAGCCTTGGAAACACTAGATATATTCATAAGTTTTACATTACATCATAAAATGAAAAACTAATACAACAACATAATATTTCCACAATCCACACTATTAACCCCTCATAAAATCCCTGCAAGTCATTCATAATTTACTTCTTCACTACCTGGGAAAAATAAAACATAGAAAAGGGGTGAGCTCAAATGCCCAGTAAGGATAACAATATAGAGGAAACTTTCATAAATAAAAATAAACATTTAAGGCAATGTATAACTAAAACAAAAGCCTTTTAAACTTGAACATTTAACATAGTATGGCATAAATAAAATGAAATAATGCCATTTACTTTTCACATGGATATTCTACTAATCGAATAATCACATGCAAAAATCAATAACCACTTTCATAATGTTGGAATGCATAATGTCAGACTATCATAACCACATAGCCAAGGCCTCGTGCCAAGACTACAAATAAGATTTTGTCAAGGCCTTGTGCCAAGACACTAGTTTGTCTCATGAGACCTACCGATGCATCGAGGAGCTATAGCGGGCTCCACCCGTCACTTATTAAGTCCAATGCATTCCCATATGAAAAGGTTTAAACATAACATAAACATTCGTATTAAAACTAGCATACGAAATGTCAATAATTTCACAATAAACTATGAATGGTATAAAAATAGCACATCCACAGTCAAACATATCACAAAACCTTCAATACAATATAGAAGTTTTGTATCATAATAAATCAACTTCAAATAATCTTAAAATCCATCAAAGGATGTTGACATAGATGAAATCAAAATTCTTTTTAAAGAAGTATCTCCTTTTATTTTGAAATCATTTAAGATCCATATAAAATAAAACATTTTCTTTGAAAATATTCTTATAAGCTTGTAAGGAAAGCTTTGATGATTTTATAACGGCGTAAAATAACCGCACCCGCCGTATAAGTTAAAAAAAACATTCTTACCTCAATTTTGTCGAAAAGGTTAAAAAGGACCTTGTTTTGAAAATGACGGAAAGATTCCTTTATAAACCTCTTATAAAAAGTCAAACAAGGGTATAAATGACTTTAACCCATATTCTTGTAAATAGTAAAAATATTTTGAAATACATTTTTAAGAAACATGGATGTGGATGATAAAGAGATCCCAGTATATTATTACGTATAAACAACCTCGAATAATGAAGAGATTGTGAAATAACCCTTACCTTGTACTTTTCCTTGGTTGGGGTAGGTTAACCTCCTGTATAATGGTGAAATAATTGTTATTAAATTATACAAGAATCATATATATTAATATGATATCATATATGATCTTTTAACATTGATTTATTAATAATATCTTAGAATTATCATCATTTCGGGTGTTAACTTACTCATTTTCTTTTATATGTTTTGTTACATAATCCATGTTTGTTGTATCTTATTCATATCCAGAATGATATCAAGTCCTTAAACATCAATTTTAAATCATAAAATGATAATTATACTTGAATGGATACGATGGAGAATGAATCTCATCGCGTTCGTGGAGACGGTAGTCCGTACGTACGCACGAGCGACAATATCATTCTTTTGATATTAAAATAATATATAAATGAATGGTATATCATATATACAGAATCATTAACATGTTATATTTATTATTTACATGAGTTACACATCATTATTATACCCATCCAAATAATATTATATTGAATAACAATTACACCACGACGTGGAGACGGTAAGCCGTACGTACGCACGTATGGTGACATGTTATTCAAAGGGTGGATAGAATACTGAATATGGTTGTACCATACTTATAATAACATCACAGTATATGTGAGATACTAGAGTTATTATTTTAGAATGGTAAGAACAAAGGAAGAAGAAGTGGAAGAAGAAATGAACTTAGAAAAGGGTGGTGAAATCATTACCTCTTCTTCGGGTTCTTCCTTTTGATTTGATCAAAAGGGCTCCTTAGGTTGGCTTTCTGATCAAAATAAGGCCTCTAGGTTGAAGTGAGGGATGTTGGGAGAGTATTTGGGCAGAGTTTGGCCGAACCAAAAGGCTTGAGAGGTGTGAGGAAAAGAGATGGAGGAGTGCCCTTTTATAAGAGGGGTGAGGGGCACCTTTGGAAAAGTTAGAAATATTAATTTATAATAAATTCATATTCGGTTTACAAAGGCTCCAAAGTTGACTATTCAAAGGATGAGGTGGGGATAGGTCGAAAAAAACTCATCCAATAGAATTTAGACAGGTTTGGGTACTTATATTAACCTTATCTTTAAGTATTAACTCTAAGTTAATTAGTTTCAATTTTACAATGTCTCTTTGTATTTTTATATAATATGGTTAATAAACTTACTATATACATCCAAGCGACCCCCAAGTGGTCCATTAATGATTAACCTATCATAATATAAGTATCTTGGCCGAACCTTAGATTTTTAGGAATTTAATATCAATTAATAATATAATATATGTTTTAAGAACTCTTTTATGTCAATTTTGACACTATTCAATAGTTGATTTTTGTGAAACTCATAACAGATTGATTACTTCGAACAAAGTCAATTAAATCAATACTAATATATCATATTATCCTAGAAAATTTGTTTAATTCATTAAAAGTTTCATATTATATTTATTTGGGTATTTATAATATCAATTATTTTAATTTTTCACTATTATAGTAATTACTGCATCATCATTGTGTCATAAATAAAATAACTTATTTAATGTCTAAAAATTATAAATAAAATATCATTATGTAGGAAATATTTTTAGCTTTCTAATTAATATTTATAATCTAAAATCCAACATATATAACCCTATGTAAAAATTGTTGTTCTAAAAGATATATGCTTGTGTCATTTTTGTATTCATTTTAACTAAATTAAAATAAAGTGTCATTATCACTTACAAGTGGATCCATGGGGTCCCAAAATAGACCCAAATATGCCCATGGTCGACCATGTATCAACCAATAGGGTTAAGACACGTTTTAGGGTAATTTAGTATTATTATAATATTATTTTTTAACCCTTATTTACCGGATTTACCCTTTAACCATGGTAAATAAAATATTTACCGCAGTAATTATTCAAAATGTCTAAAAATAAAAGTTACCCATTTACACAATTTTAACATCCTGATTCCAAATATGGAATCCATTTTCCTAAATTCAAAACATAGAAGTGGCAGAAATTAATTTAAAATTAATTCCCGCTGTCAAAACAAAAAGCGTGTTTTTAAGAGATAATAACTATCAAAAGATTGACACTTGTTTATGTTCGGATTAATTGTAAAATTATGTCCAATGACCAAAATTATATTAAATGGTAAAAATATATTCTAAATATACTTTAAAACCACTCAAATTCACAATTTATCACTAATAATTATTTTGATTAAAAAAGTTGTTTTTAATTAAAATTTAGAAATTTTCACTATTCATCAAAATATAAAAGTTATCCGAAATGTACCAAAATTTCACCCTAGGCTAATTTTGATATTCCGAATCCAAAAATGAAGTCCATTTTGAAATATAGAATATATATGATTTCAAAAAGTAGGTATTACTATTCACAACGGCTAGTTTAATTAGTTGTGGTGTGTGTTAGAACTCGAGGTTGCGTACAACACACGCTATCGCATTATTCGAAGGTAAACGTACCGTAGAAGCTTGGGGTGTTACACTATTGATTCTATTAAAAAATATATAATATAATTTAAATCTGTAAATTATTTTAATGAAAATATTTATTTTATATAAAAATTTAGCTTATTTTTACTATTTATTAAAGCATGAATGTTATCATGAGAATATCATAAATTCATACAAAATAAATTTTTATATCCCATATTAAAATAACATGTTTATTTTTTTTATAAATATTATTAATTTGTCAAAATATTAATTTAAAATGGGTTCTTAATTCAATGGTGTATAATTATCGTTTTTAAAAAAATATGTTTTTATACATCCAATATAGATTTATTCATACCCTATGACTAAAATATCCATTGGATGAATATCAAAAATATTTTATTAAGTATATAAAATATATATAACTCAGTAATTTCATTATGAAAAGTAATTCAATCAAAAATAAAAATAACTATTTGATTTATATTTTTCATAGCTAATGAATTCCCAATGCATTTTCATAAGTGAGTTATAATTTTTCCAGCTATCAAACGACTAGGATGTAATGGTAATTTTATAATAAGGGTGTCAAAATGCTTTTTTAAACCCAACATTGCGTGCAAATAAAGCTATAGAAAATAAAAAATATTTACAGAAAATATTTCATAAAAACATCCAGGTGTTATATTTTACCCATCATAAACTGAATTTCACCCTAATAATTAATCACATTGAAATAGACAGATGAGGATTCATCACTATAATAGCATCCTCACATTCCCATGCAACTTCTTCAAATTGGTGGTTCCTCCACAAAACATTAACCAATCATGTGGTCTTGTTTCGTAGATCTTTTTCACTATGATCTAGAATCTCTATCAATTATTTTTCATATGAAAGATCATGCTCCAGTGGTATGCCTTTTAGGCTTAGTACATATAAATAATCATGTATGTACATTTTCAAAAGAGAAACATGGAACACATCATGAACTATAGAGATATTCTGTGGAAGTTCCAATTGGTAAGAAACCTTCTCTACATGATCCATAATTTGAAAAGGATCGATATACCTAGTGCTCAACTTTCCCATCTTTCCAAATCTCATTACTCTATTCTAAGGAGATATTTGCAGAAACACCTCATCACCCACGTCAAGTAGTATGTCATTTCTTTGTTTGATAGCATAAATGTTTTTGACTCTAAGTTACTATTATGTATTGTTGAATAGATCTATCCTTTTCCGTTATTTCATCAACAAGATCATGTCCTAAAATATTTCTTTCCCCAACTTCATCCAAGAAAGTTGGAGTTCTACACGTCATTCCATAGTTGTCTTCATGAGGAGCCATTGGAATACTATAGTGAAAGTAATTTTTTATGAAAATTCTACCAATGGTTGGTGTTGATCCCAAACACCGTTGAAATTCAAAGAGTAAGCTCTCAACATTTCTTCCATGGTTTGAATTTTCCTCTCATACTGGCTGTCTATCCAAGGATGATATATAGTACTGAAACATTACTCTATATCTAGAAAATTTTTAAATCATTGTCAAAACAAAAAGGTGAACCTAAAATCAAAATCATAAATAATGTAAAATTTAACTCCATGAAATCTTACCATTTCTTTTACATATATCCGAGAAAGATGATCTACAGAGAAATCCTCTCTAATAGCAATGAAGTGTGAAAACATCATAAGGTTATCAACTATAACTCATCTAGATTTATGGACTTTAGATATATGGGGATGTCCAAAAGAAATGTCCATTGTGATTTTCCCTATTTCCATTATTGTATGGGTAATGGTTTTAATCCCGTTAGACTTCTATAACTTATCCATAAATTGGTGACAAACCAAGCACCGACATACAGATTTGGAAGCATCACTTTTCATGCCATACCACTAAAAATACTCTTACAGGACATTGTACATCATTGGGATTCTAAGATGAATAGATAATGAAGAACTCTAAGCCTCATAAAATAGATAAATCTTTAATTTTTTGTATGTTAAGAATACAAATACAATTCCTGAACATTATCATTCAATCACAATCTAGGTTTAATTTAGGGACATTTCTCACCTATTTTTGTAACTGTGCATCTTCCTTATGAGAATCCTTAATCTTCACTTGTATATATGGTTGAAAATTCATTTGAAAAACATATTAATTATCCCCTTCAATTAAAATTTTAAGATCCATCCTTTTCAATTCCTATAATATTCTCAATTTTTTATCCTCATCATGGATAAGCTAGCATGGTCTTTTGGACTCAAAGAATCTGTAACCTTGTTTTCATTCCCAGGGTGGTAATGTATTGATCATTTGTGATCATTAATCAACTCCAAACAGCTTCTTTGGTGCATAATAATATCCTTTTGCATGAAAATATATTTAAACATTTACGATCAGTATAAATATCACACCTTTCACCATAATGATAATGAAACCATATTTTTATTGCAATGATTATCATGAAGTTTATACTATCACCGTATCATTTTTCATGGGAACACATCTCAACCCCTTCTTGGATGAATCATTGTAGATCACAGACCATTATCCACTACAAGGTAGTGTGAGCACGAGTGCACTGGCTAAAATTCTCTTTATCTCTTTGAAATTATTTTCACATTCCTCTGTCCAAACGAACGTAGCTCCTTTTAGAGTCAATATGGTTAGTGGATTAGATAATCATGAAAAATATTTCAAAAGACGTTTATAATATCCATAAAAACCAAGAAAACATTGGATCTCTGTTACCATTGTTGGTCTCGACATTCTTTTAATAACCCCTATTTTAACTGGATCCACATATATCCCATCTCATGATATTATGTGAACCAAAAAATTAATCCTTCCAAATCCCAAATTCACACTTGGAAATGTTTTCATAAAGTGTATCCTTTCTCAAGTTTATCAATACAATTCTCAAATGATTTTCATGTTCTTCCTTTCATGTTGAATAGACCGTATTATTGTCTATAAAGATTAACACAAACTGATCAATATAGTCTCTAAAGACTCTATTCATTAGATAGATAAATATATTGAGGACATTAGTAAGACAAAAATGCATCTCTATAAATTCTTAGTGTCCGTAACATGTATTGAATTCCATATTTGGTATATCCTAATTTTGTACCCTTAATTGATGATATCATGAACAAGGATCAATCTTGTAAAAGTATTGTTCTCCATGTAGTTGGTTAAATAAGTCATCAATGTGGGAAAGAGGATATTTTTTCTTGATAACGATCTTGTTAAGATCTCAATAATCAATGAAGAGTATCGTTAATCCATAATTCTTCTTAACAAATAGAATGGGTTCTCCCCAAGGTGGCACACTAGGTCATATGAATCCCTTATCATGAATCTATTGGGGATTCTTCTTCAATTCTTACAACTAAATTGGAGCCATTCAATAAGGTGTCTTTGAAATAGGCATAGCACATATTATGGGTTCTATTGAAAACTGAACTTTATGATTTTGGGGAAGACCAGTAAAATAATCTAGAAATACATCAATAAAACCCCATACAATGGGTGTATTCTTAATCATGATATTCTCCCCAACCATTTGAGATAAATATATTTCATTTATAATAATAAAGACTAAAAATATTGATGAAATTTATAGTGGAAGTTTATATTCATCCTTGTATCAATGGATGATCGTAGATTAATTTGGAATATAAAATATTTCTTCCCTTCCTTGGAAATTGTTATGAGATCTATATAAATATAGCCAATCTATTCAAAGAATTATATAAAATTCAACAATAGGAAGGATCATAAGATTTTCAGGGAGTAGTTTCCAAAAAAAACATCAACCAGAGAAGAATTAAAAATGTTTGATGTGACCATTATTATATTAAATGTTGTCACATCTATGTCAACATCTAATTGTTGAGGTAATATTATAACACCCATAGGAAATTATTATGATATAAATTTTTGGGTAGATCTAGAATCCAATAAAACATTTTCTACTTTAGAGAGGATGGTAAGTGTACCTTTCACCACTTTATTATTTTACTCCATGTCGCCGATAGTAATTGTATGTGGAATTCATTTTTATTTGGCCTTAAGAGTTATGTAATGTGGATTATCATCAATAACCCTTGTATTTGGCCATTTATTGTCATAATGACCCATTTATATCTATTGTATCATTGAAGTGTAGGAAGTGCATTCTGTAAAGCCTTTTATTTGTTTGTATCATTAAACATATTTTTCCCATCATATAAGTATACAAATTCCCTATGGGATTCTTTTATACACATAATTCATTTAATAGTCCCTTTAAGAAAATTCCCTCAATGTTTCATTAAACAATTTGACCATAGGTGAATCCTCATCTTCTTTTCATTGTGCTCTTTAAATTTTCCTTTGAATTCCATTTTTTCTGTTCTTATAAAACTCATATGACAGATGTGTTACTCCAATCACTATCTCATCCTTGAGATCAAATCAAACAATTTTCTCATAGCTATTTATGTCCCTTATGTCTAATTCCAATTAGAGACTTGGTTATAAGCCACTATAGAATCAATCAATTTTACTCTCAGGTTGGATAATAATTCTAGAATCATACCTTGTATGTCTTGAAAAACATTATTTGGAGGTACAAAAAGATTCATGATGCTTTTTCTTAAGTTCATTGAACTTATTATCTATTATTTTACAAAAAATATTTTAAAAGTAGTTATTGGAAAATATGTTTGTGAACCCATCACATTCCTTGGACTCAATTTAATTTCTTTTCCTGGTACTTTTTATAACATTCAACCATTAACATGCTTTGCCTTAAAAATTATATACTTATTAGATGAATTAAAAATGATCAAATCATTGTATAATTGAAAATATCTTTTCAATGGTATAGATCCATTGTTCATCCAAGAATGGATTTGAAGACCTACTGAATGAAGGTGGATGCTACCTCATGAATGATTCAATATATTGTCTCTATCTACATTTTCACGTTTGGATGACTTTCATGATTCAAATCTTGATAATGTTGTTTGATAATGGGTACATGATTTTTAATCCTAGATTCCATAACATTTGGTTGTTCAGTAGGAAAATCATTGCATTTACCATAAAATTAAGCATTAATGTGTTTCCTTCGGGTTCCATCCATTGACTAAAACCAATAAACATAGTGTGAGAAATAGTAACCCTAATGGGAAAACCAGATAATTCAAGAATAAAATTTCAATTTTAGTTAATTTAGGTTTTTTCCTAGGTTACTCATGAACATCTCTAAAACACGAGGATATGATTGTTACATATACATAGACATATCATTAGGGTTCTTACGAAGGCTATCTCATATAGTTTCCTAAGGTTAACTAAGAATTTACTCAGATAACAAAAATAACATCCAATACTTTACATATTGATATTAATTCAAAATTGAAGAATAATTATTACATAACATAACAAAAACAATTCCATGATGGTATTGGTGTGTTGCCTTTTGAAACTGGGTAACATAAACAACTGGATCTTAAAACATCCACAATGTATCATGCTTATTTCATTATAACTTTACTCCGTTATGACATATATTACTTAATACCGATATTCATGACATGGTGAAAAGGTACATATTAAAGGGAAGCCTAAAATGCTCAATAAGTGTTAAAAATGGAAATATCAATCATATAATAATCATAATAACATAACATTTGAATACATTATTCTTCATATAAAATCACATAATTTCCTATCATTCTATAAATTATAAAAGTGAAATGTCATCGCAATATTCATTACATAAGAAATGAAATTTTGTGGCATATAGAAATAATCACCGAAAATAATCTCATATTAGTTATGTCTCACTACTAATAAAATCATAGCACACAAAGTACACTACTGAACTGAGTTTTCTCTGCATTCCAGCCCTATATTACTTAACTATATTTACTTGATATTGTAGTCATATCTATCTCATGAGATATAAATATTTACCCAATTCATTTGAGGGAGATATAGGTCTCATACATCTCATAATCAAACAATTCTTATGTGTTCAAAAAAAACATAAAATCATTCACCATAACATAACCCATAATACAAAATGGGTTTCCTAAACATCATTCCATAATAAAAGATATAAAACAAATTGATGTCTTAAATAAAATTACATTATATATTCAATAAAATAATATTATTAATTGGGTTATTAATATAACCTTATTTATATAGTGGCATCTTATATGGAAAATAATTTGAGAAAACACTTAAAATTAATTCCTGAGGAAAATAACCTTTCTTCTTTGAAAACATTTTCCTCCCTAAAACATGAAACACAATTTTAGATGAAATATAATTGTTTAAAAATAACCATTTTATAATATATGGTAATATTAAAGGAAATAATGCATTATAAAATCATAAAAACATGTTCATGTCATACTAGTTAAAAACATTCTTCTCATACTTTTACCAAAAAGGTTAAAAAGTACCTCGTACTGAAAAAAAATAAAGATTCCATTCATATGGTTTTGTAAAAATTCACCAATGGGTAAAATAATAAATGGATATAAATAATATTTTGAAATAATAATTTAGGAAGCATGTACATGGATGATAAATATACCACAGTAAATACTTACGAATATACAATCTCATATATAAACAAGATTTGAAAAGTTATCCATTACCTTAGGTCTGATATTTTAAATCTGTATTCGAAACTCTTTTATAATGATTTATATAATTTTACTGATTTATCCCAAAATCATAATCATTTTTTATGATAACATTTATGATCATATTTTCATCTATTTGTTAATAACATTTCATTGTTACTCTTATTCGAGTATTAATTGATTTGTGTTCTTATGCATGTTTGGTCATATATGTTCATATTACTCTTTTTAGGTTATAGTAATATTAATTTAAAAATGGTATTAGCATAATATATATCATATTAATTCCTTCAATTAAATTGTACAATCATGATTTATTGATGATTATGTAGAATATATCACATCCCACCATGGAGACGGTAAGTTGTACGTATGAACGATGGATAATATCGTTACCATAATTATCGAATGGTATCGAAGTGTATTGTGTATAGTATATCATAATAAATGTAATTTTATAAAAATCATATATTTATTTATTAATTCTTTCATTATACCCATCCATGTAAGTTGGTAATGATAAACAGAATACTCCACAACGTGGAGATGGTAATCCGTACGTACACATGCATTGTGATTTTATTTTTCATAGGATAGTTAGAATGATAACTACATTTGTTTCATAATAATAATAACATCTCCGTATATATTTACTACAAGATTTATTAATATATAATGAAACAACTTGTGAGGTGGAGGTAGAAGAAGAATGATGTTTGAATGAATCGGTAAATGATATTACCTCTTCTTAGATGGGCCACCTCAAAATATCATCTTAGAGAACAAGAGTTGGTCTTTCAAAAATACGAAGACATCTAGAATGTTTCTAGGGAAGTTGATAAGGGAAATGGGTATGGTATGGTTGATATTTAATGATCAAAATGGATTAATGATTTGAAGGAAGAAGTTAAATTTTATAATTGAGGTGAGGGACACTTTTGGGACCCTAATAAATATTAATTTATAATAATATCAAACCCCACATAAAAACCAAAAAATGTCCAAATTTAGAATATGAGATGATTTAGGATATTAATCATGTTGAAAAATTAATCTTAGACTAATTTTTATGTTAATTAAATCATTAACATTTTAATTAACACTTTGTTAATCTATTTAACTTTAACAGCAGTAATAGAATTAAAGATATTTAATGGTTATAAATATTTATATATATGGTTTTAATTTAATATAAATGGATCTTTTATGAAATTTTATACCTTATAATTATAACATTGTAAAATTTTGATATATTTATGGATTTTAAATAATTTGATAGTTTGTTATTTTCATAAAATATCAATAGTGTCATGATTGGTACTATTCAATTATTAGACTTTAAATAAAACCCACAGAGAAGATAAATTCAAAACAAATATTTAATAGACTCTTAACATGACATAGTAACCTAGAAAATTCATGGATGACATTAATTAGTTCATATGTTTGTTATTTTAATATTTTTAAAAACCATTTATTTGATATTTTTATTAATAAAATAATTTTCTATATCACTATTGTGTCATCATTAATGGTAATAATTTAATATATAAATATTAAAAATAAAATTATATAATGTAGGTAATTATTTTAGATTTATATAAACTATCTATAGTCAATATTACATTATATATATATATATATATTAAAATTAATATAATTACATAAAATTAGATTCAGAAATTTTCTCGCATTCATTAGTTTTTATTATATTCATGTCATATTCATAGTTAACTGGCCATTAAGTGATTCCATTTCAAACAATAGATGAAAATATTCTAATTTAGTTATTCAGTAGGAATTTTACATGTGTTAATGTAATATTATAATATTATTTCTACCTTCAATTACCTGATTTACCTTCAACCAGGGTATTAAAAATAATTATGACAGTTAATATTCATAATGACTAAAAATTAATGTATCCTACTAAAAAATCATGGACCTACTGATTAAATATATGGAGTCCATTTTAGAAATTAAAAACACAGAAGATTCAGTAATTAAATTAAAATTAATCCCATTGTTGAAATGAAAAAACTAGTTTTAAATGATAAAATATTACAAAAGATTGAATTGTTTTTACATCTAAATTTATTGTAAAATTAATTAAAATGACCTAAATTATATTAAATGGTAAAATTATATACTATTTATTCCTTAAAAACATTCAATAATATAATTTATCAATATAAATTATTTCAATGAAAACATTTATTTTCAATTAAAATTTAGTGTATTTTTATTATTCATGAAAACATGAAAGTTATCAGAAGAATATAAAAATTAATACAATGTAAATTTTTAAATCCAACTTAAAAATAACATGATTATGTTGTTATATAAAAATTATTAATGTGTCAATATCTTAATTTAAAAGGGTTTCCCAATTCGAAGGTGTAAAATTAACCTTTTTGTATAAAAAATGGTTTTAATACATCAAATTGGGTTTAATTCATACCCTTTGACTAAAATGTCCATTATATAAAGATATAAAATATTTGATTAAGCATATAACAAATATAAATCTCATTAATTTCATTAGATAATTCAATTCACTCACAAATAAAAATATCTAATTAATTTGTATTTCTCATATCTAATGAATTCACAAATTTATTTTTATAAGTTAGTTCAAATTATTACCGTTAACCGAACGACTAGGCTATAATGACAATTTTATAACAAGGGTGCCTCTTAGTTTTTTAAAACTCACGTTTTTGGGAACAAAAACCTAATGTAGAATAAAAAGTTTTTATGGAAAATATTTCTTAAAAATATTTGGGTGTTACCTTGAGAGATACATTGATTTCGGGGTTAGAATTCATTGTACAAGCTCATTCACTAGATGATTTTCATATGCTCTGAGAGATACATGGGATTCTATTATTTGGGAATTAAATGGATGATCTCATTGGGAATATTTATGATATCATGGATACATAATTTTCATATTTAAGGAACACCAATGATGCGTTCATAAATTAATAGTATTATTTGACGTCTTGAGAGATGAGTGGGTTCTTCATTATAGGGTGCATTGGACGGTTTCATATGATTAATGATTTATATCATGTATATTTAAAATTACATGTAAATAGTTTATTATTTGAAGATTGTTTTCATACTAGTATTACATAGATTGATATTGAGGGTCCTAGAACAACTAATTGTCCCTTGTTTAGTTACATGTGCCTATCCAGATTCTCCCCTGATATTAGAGACACCCATTCATAGAAAATTTGGTTACAACTAAATTCATAACTAGCACCATATATCTAAATGTAGTTTTGTAGATATAATTACAAACTCAATATAATTTTGTATATGTATTTATGTATATATGATCACACAATGACCTCTATTTATTGATATCTCTTCATGGACCTATGCCTAAATTGTTTACATTACCTTATTTTTTTAATCTTACAAACAACATATTATTATATTCGTAGATTGTATTGTGATTTATAAAACATTGGTGGTGAGATACTAATTATATCTCACACTATATTAGGGTCTCCATAGAACTTGTGTACTTGAAGATACCATATGTTTAAAGATTCATGATTATAGATTCTTCTTGTGTTGTGACATTTTTTTAAGGGAGCATAGGGGCGTAAGACCTATCTGGAGATGATGATTATATTTTGATATATGTTGTGTATTTGATATTTTCATTATGTGCTATTTATTTATAATGTATTTCATATCTTCTACTTGTATACATTAGTATCAGCTGGACATGAATGAATTATTATATTTCTACCATTGGTCATCTCATGAGTAATTATATGTATCTTCCACTACTCTATCTACAATTCATATCACATATAATATATGTGTATTTATATCTAATATACCATTGGTCTTATCCATTATAAGTGTACATTCACCCCACCATACCACCATTAGACTCTCCTTGTTAGTCCAAAACCATTGTCGGATGGGGAGGCATGCATGAGGCCTGGTGGAAAACTAGTTCAGGTAGCTGAATCTAAGTGGCTTCCATGTCTAGACTCTAATTCATGAATTTTGGACAGTGTAAGAGATGCAATTACCATTAATAAATGGGCGATAGAACATATTTTTAATTTTGGAAAAGAAAAAAAATATTAAGGTCTTATTCAACAACGTTTATCCATAATGGACTATACCTGAATATTTTTTCAAATATGGTCAAAATATAGACATAAAATAAAACATAGATGAGTTTTTATGTAATTTTTTAACATAATTTTTTTTAATTCCATGTTAAAACTATTTTTATCATAAACATTGTAATAGATTTGAAATGTTATTATTATTCATTATGATAAAAAATTAACATTAACATATTACCAAATATTAATTATGTTGACTACAAATATTGAATCCATTTTTCAAATTTCAATTTTTATTGGCAATATAGATATCTTTAAATTAAACCCAATGGGTAATCGAAAATAAGTTTTCCTGTGAATTTTTCTTCTTATCTATAAAATGTTTATATATAAAAATTCAACCTAAATTTGCTTCTAATGACCTAAATTCGATTAATTCTATTAAAAATGAATTAATATTACTTTAATTAACCATTTTAAATGATAATTTTCAATCATAAATGAATTAAAAAATAATTAGTTTGTTACAAATTTTTTTAATTTATATATTCATTGAAATTTAAAACTTTTATAAAATATTATAAATGTCACATAAGATAATTAAGAAAAATTGATCTAAAAAATGATGTTCATTCCATCAACTGAATTTTACTAAAGTGGAAAAAATTAATTATATTATTTTCCATTAAAAATCATAATAAATCATATCAATGAAAATGTATCATTTATATAAAAATAAAGACTTATCTGAGAAAATATAATTGATTTTTCTTATAGAATTATACCTATATTTTAAATAGTTGTGATTCCGATTCATACTTAAAAATTAATTGTGTGTTTATAATGGTATACTATTTTTTTCTTAGACTCAGGTTTAGTGTGTCAAAATATATGATGAATGAAATTATTTTTTTCTAAGATTATCATAAATTCTATATGTTTTACACAATTCAATGTTAAATGTCTCATCCAATATAGGATTCCTTATAAATATTTATAACTCTTAACTGATTACTCTCAATTTTATATCTTTGAAATCGTCTTTGATCAATTCATATATATCATATCATAATCAGTCTAATATAAAATACATATTTATAATTTTTTTGAGGAGGCAATAACAAATTTACAACTGGTATCAACAAAATGATATAGAAATTATCGTCTTTGTGTATGGTGGACTAACACCTCCAAAAATAAATAAGATATATTTTCCATCACTATTTATCATGAAGGGTTATTATGATGGAATTAATGTTTATGTATTATATTTATAAAATAATTTTAATTTATGAAAAATATTATTTTACAAACCTTCTAACATCTAGATCCTTTGGAAAATGATAGTTGAGACCCTATGTTGTGGTATTCTACCACCTTAATGAACGTATTTTTTTTGTAATTACATATTTAAATGGATGTTAATAAGTATATATTTAATAAATGTATAATAATTTTATGATATAATTATTATTTATTATTAATGAATTATTATTTTTGTTCTTTTTCATTCCTTCAATAAAAAATTATAATCACCACTTTTGATTACATAAAGATTATTATCTCTATAAAGTGTTATTATTCATTTTTCAACATCTCATTTAATAAATAGTTATTAAAAAATATAAATTGAAAAAAAAATTGAAACATATATCATGATTACGATTCAATTGATAATTAATCCACAACCATGATGCATGTATGTGGACAAAAAAACTGAAACATGTATTTATAAGGGATGAATTTTCATCTGAATGACCATTTTAAAGAAAAATAATTAATAAATGAATATTAATATATCATAGATGAATTCAAATATATTTTTTTGTGTTAATATTATTCTAGAAAAGAGTTAAAAAAAAAATATATTTAGTATATATGAGTATTGACCCCAAATGAAGCATGATGATACTCGAGGATAAAGTTATTCACCTCACTTTTATTTCTATAATACATATGCAATATTCATGAATTTTTTTGTTGTATATAAACTTATAGTTAGAGTATTTTATTATGATTATATGGTAAATTATGTGTTATTAAACATAAATTTAAATTTATCCCTTTTATGAGAATTTTATTCTGAAGATAAATATTCATTATATGAATCTATAACAATATCTTTTTTTTGGATTGTCTATGCTATATATAAATTGGGGAATATTTTATTTTTATTATCATATAGAACCCATATACTTTATTATATTATTTTATTGTGAAATTTTCATGTAATAGAACACTTTTCATCCCTTTGGTACATAAAAATATTAATAAAATAATTTTTCTGAATAATCATCTGTATATCCTATTTAGTTGAGGAAATTTTTTTCCTTTTACACTCTCTTAGAAGTAATTTAATAGAAATTTGAAAATATATATGAAAATGTTTAAAAAGTAAATTTTTAAAATTTTAATTCATTTTTATGGGTTTCATGTA
Organism: Viscum album; assembly: GCA_963277665.1. NCBI lineage: Eukaryota > Viridiplantae > Streptophyta > Magnoliopsida > Santalales > Viscaceae > Viscum > Viscum album. The sequence goes on along the minus strand of OY728132.1, from coordinate 681,633,883 downwards.
TTATTTTTTTTGTTTTTAATTTTTAATAAACCAATTTTTTAAATTGTTTTCAAAAGGATGAAAATAATGTTCTATTTTAATGTATAAATCAAGAATATATATTTCCAATGTCATAATTATTCCCATAATTCTATAATTATTTACATATGTCTATATTTCATTTAAATTGAATTTGTTTTCTACTAATCCTAAATTTTTTTTATTTGAAATATATATTTCAAAATTAAATGCTTATTTACCATGTAAAGTTCTCCAGTGAACATTTAACAGTATTATTATTTATGAAATAGTCTTTTGATGGTACTTATTATTCACTGAGGATATATAATACATATATTTTTCTTACAATACTATAAAATAATATTAAAAATAAAAAATATAAAATTTATACATTCATTGATTTAAAGGTTTAGTGTCTTGTGAAAATTTGGATCATAAATAACATACACATAAAAAAATAAAAAATAAATAAAATTATTCTTCCTTTTTAACTTATATTCTATAACCTTATCCTTATAAAATGTTGGCACCTGATTATATACATAATTTAAATGGGTTAACTAAAATATATATAAGAGTAAGGATAATATAGATGAAATAAGATAAATGAATTAATATTAAATGTGTGAGAATAATCATCATAATAAAGTAATAATCAAGGGATAATCATTATAAAAATGGAGAATACATTTTAAATATGTATTTTAATGTTCTATATTCATAAAAATGAATGATCATGTAATAGTATTCAAATACCAATTAAATATGTGAACAAATCTGGCATCATTTCAAGGCATTACATATGATCATATGTCATAAAATCATTATTGTGGTAAAAGTAGGATAATGTTCATTCATAATACACATAATTTAATGATATAAATAACATTACCAAATTTATTATAGGGTTATATAATTCCAGACTCACCTATCACATGATAATATTTTCAAAATAATTCATGCCATATAGAACGTATAACAATCATAGTCCTGAAAAACCCCACAGAAAGGATTGTGCTTGATAAGTATTTGGTAAAGAATTATTTGATGAATATATTTGGGGTTGTCAAATAAAAAATTGAAAACATATTTTTCATAAAGTTCATCATTATTCTCTGAAGAATAATCAACTCAAGAAGAGTAAAAGATATGTTTTGGAAGGAAATGTATTTTTTTAAATGTATTTTTATTTGGATTAGAAATCAAGGTGGAACAGTGTATATCCTTGAAATAATGGGGAATAATAGTGAATTTATTTTTATGTTTTAGTAGGTGAATATCTATACTAAAATTTATGTGAATGTGGGGAAACCCATAGAAATGTAGTAGAATTCAAGAATCCTATTGACTTAAAATCCCATTTATTTCCCCACTTTTTTTCCTCCCAAATAATCAACATTAGTATATTGAAACATTTAAAAGTTGTAAATTATTTTAATTTTATACTAATTTTAAATAGTTCTTAATTTCTGTGGGTTGACGGCGTTCAAGTTGATATCATGCTTTACTTAATAATTTCCACTTTTGATTAGATATATCAATTTTATTCAATGTAATTTAAGCATTCATATTAATAATATTAGAATAATTATATTACTATATTTTTTTAATATTAATATTATAAATATATTATAAAAAACTAGACATAGGGTTGGTTATAAGAAATGAATTGAAAATGTCCTTACTCTCATTTAACTGACTGTTAATGCCAATTTGTCAAAAGGGTGACAATAATAATTATGGAAATTTAATGGGATGAATGTATACTATTTAAATCATGTTCAAATAATTAATATAATTAAAAAATATGACATAATTATACTTATATTATTTTTTTGTATTTGGGGGATAATTAGGGAAATTAGAGTGGTGAATGAGAGGGATAATTTATGAGAATGTTCCCTCCTCTTTGCATTGATTCTCCTATATGGTCAAAAACACAATTGATTATTGGATTTGGATAGATATAGAAAATAATTATGTATTATAAAAGGATTTATAATGTTTATTTGGGATGAAATTTATATTTGGAAAGTGGGGGAAGATTATTTTTTCATTAGAAGGGAGAGGGGTTATTTATTAATGAGGGGAGGGTTGTTTTGAGTTCAAATATTTAATAAAATATTATATCTAATGTAAACATTATAATAGTGAATTTTTGACATTATAAACCATATATGAGTTAGATAACACAATTCTAATAATTTTTTTCAATCTATAATTCTAATTCACCAGTTTATAGAGAAGGAATGGTAGAAATTATGGAATATTATTTTCATGTAATGAATTATATTTTAGACATTAGAGTTTTCTTTTATGGTTTGTAAAAAAGGGTTTTTCTCAATTTATTAATCATTTATCAAATTAAATGTTTTTTTCTAACCTCATGTTCTAGAAATGATTATTTCATTATTTCATCATGAATGATGTAATTTAAAAAACACTATAAAGCGATCTAGGATTTTATTACATTCATATTGTATCTTTTTAGATGAATATTTTTTACATTAATCAAACAATAACTCATGGATTTTATTGGTTTATTTCCTATGGAAACACGAAATACAATATTCTAAATTAATGATTGATATTCAATGTATCCCAAAAATTTCCTCCACTTTGGTACACCTACTTAAAACATTTTATTATATCGCTATGAATGAAAAAAAAGAAATTTTGATCATAGATGCTCTGTAGAGGTAATCAAGGATGATATGTAAGAATCACATTAAAAAATTTCCTCAGAACATGTTAATTAAAATTCAAAATCATACCTTACATATCAAATATCCTAATCAAGAGTCATCGAATAATGAATAGAAGTTCATTAGAAATGAAAGACAAGGTAATAAATGTACATGATCCATGATTGCATAACATTAGCATATGATATAGATTTGTAGCATAAAATTAAACATATAAAATATTATTTCAAGGATTCCCACCATGAAATTCATAACATGTTTTTTTAGTCTAATAATCCAAGTACATACTTCTGGTGTAGGAAGACCACATTTGTACCCTATTTTTTAGGATTGGGCTAACATCTATTGTACCCTTCTTTTATAGCATGAGATAAGATCCCATGTACCCTTTGGTATCATAGTTAAATTATCATTACCCTATGAATAAGTTTGATATATAAGTCCCACCCATCACATAATGAATATCATTCACACGTGTTCCACAAAATTATAAAACATTGGTTATATAAAAAACCATGAAATGAAATAATTTTCATAAATGTTTCAAAATATATTAACCTCTATAAATGATACTTGTTTCATAATAATTTAATCATTTTATTATATCACTTCCCATGTAAAAAGAAATGGTTTTCATAATAATTTTATTATGAAATAATTTGTTAAAGAGAACTAAGTTACACAAACCTATTTTAATTGTAATTATAAAACATTTATAGAAATAATACAAATGAAATATTCAGATAATTATCCTAGTTGAGAATAATTATGATCAATGGATTCCATATTATATGGAATAATCTTTTTAATGTTCACCTAGAATATTTATATAGAAAATAATAAAATTTCATTGAAAATCACTTTTTAAAACATAACAAATTTTGAACTGATTTTCAATGATTGTATACTTGAAAATTAATAGATTAAGATTTAAATTTAATTTAAAACTCTTACAGATTAAAATATACATTCCATAAAAAATAGAAAACATTTTGAATTTTTTTTATTTTAGGTGCTTTTGGAAGAGAAAGGGTGTTTGACCAAAAAGATGATTTTTCTACAAAGAATTAATTATTTGGAAATCTTGAGTACATAAAGAGAGGAAAAATATAGGGAAATACATATTATTATGAAATAAAAATAGTATATTTAAATTAAATACTTTCTTGGGAGATATATCATAATATTACTTCATCAGAAAAATAATAATCAATAATCCAGATTAATGATGCGATCATATCATAAAATCGTTACAACCATGGTAGCATTAAAATGTAACAAAAATTAAGGACTATCATTAAATAAAACATATATTATATAGAGGATAAATAAATTCATGATATAATAGGCAATTTTTTCTATACACCGAAGTCTTATAGTATGATATGTGTATAACACAACAATGTCAAAAAGAATAAAAATTGAGGCAAAACTCCCCAACAACTTTAGTAATCTTTTGAACAACAATGAACCATAAATAATAACGTCAAGTAAAATGTTAAACATTATTAACATAATGGTATTAATGATAAGAAATTTTAAATTTAATGTACAAACACCCAAAAAATATGAGTGGTGAATTTTTACGTCTTTTGGAAAAAAGAGAGAGACCAGAAGTCCCTTATATTAACTCTTGACTTATATTGTACAAGTTAAAACAACACATATAATAAATAATAAATTTTTATAAATATATATAATAAATATATTAATATATATCATACATATATTGTTTTATTATGACCTTTTATGATAAATTAATAAAAAATTACACATTAAAGTTACGTTTCGAGTAATAAATGCATGGTTTTTCATAAACGTTTTGTTTTTTTATTTTAAACCCACTTAATTCGATGAAAATTTATTGATATAAATATTTTTTACCATGATATAAATTTTTCATATATTCATTATATATTTTTTTATATTAATCCATAAAATTTAGTTATTAAAAATTAAATACATCATCCTTTGAGATGGTAGGACATATGTATGCATGAACAATGTATCCAATTTCATGTAAAATTAAAATAAAGGACATTAATCGATATATTTCAATTTTAAAATATTTTATATTTAATATATATCACATAATATCATTAAAATCAACATTAATACCTTCCTTACAAATATTCAATAAATCATAGTGCTTCGCGAGGCAGTAGTTTGTCATACAAATGAGTAACATAATAGTATTCTCCCAAAAAATAGAGTACGAAGGTATGTATGATTTAACAATTAAAAAATTAAAATAAGAAAATATATATAATCTATTTAAAAATAAATTAAACATTATTTCTATTGTTGAGTGGTGTAAATGGAAATAATGACATTAATTCGTTATGTGGTTTCTCATCGTATGCACAAATCAGTATTTCGTAACCCATATGATATAGGTGGATATGGTTGTAGGTAGAGACCATAACATAACAACATATTATTATATGGATATAATGACATTATTATATCATCCTGGTATAATAATAATTGATGTAGGTGGAGTAATAAAAAAACAAAAACTTTTATTGATGAATGTTATCTATTCTTTGGGTATCCTCTAGTTTACAAAAAAAGTGTTACAAGGATTGATTTATATTCAAACTATGGATTATAGGATGATAGAAGTTAATTTTTATTTATTCAGATACAAAATACATGAAAAAGTGTATTTATTATGTGAGTAATTGAAGGGTACTTGTGGCCTTTTATAAGTGGGGAAAAGGAAACCACTTGGAAACTACCAGTATGTTTACCAAAAGATAGCAAAAAAATAAGTCATTCTGAAGAAAATAACTTCCAAATGAACCTAAAATATATCTTTTTAAAGATAATATGTTTATATGTTCATAAAATATTATTTTTATTACTCAGTTGGTCATTTAATCCTTATTTTCTAAGTTTAACCACATGGTAAACCTATTTTATCCTTAAATATGTTAAATAACTGTTTTGGGTACCCTATTTATTTGGTTAAAAAATAATGTTGGACATATTAGATAAAATAAATTATTTTAATTAAAAATATGGAATCCATTTTTAGAAATTAAATAAAAATATGTGTAAAAATTAAATTTAAAATTAATCTGGTTGAAATGATGTGAAAGTTTGGGTTTTACCAAGAAAATAATCGAACATATATAATGATTTTATTTTAAATGTCAATATGAATTTTATTATAATTACCTAAATTTTATTCATAGATATATAATTGAACTAATTAAACCTTAAAACAAAATAATTTTTTTTAACAAGGTGAATTATTTAAGAGAAAATGTAGTTTTTATTTAAAATTCAAATTTTTTCACTATTAATTAAAAACAATTATTATCTAAAAAACTCTCAAAAATTGAACCTAATATAATTTTTAGATAATACTTAATATTTTAAAAAATAAATTTTATAAAAATTTAAATAAATAAATTTAAAACAAACCCAATAGACACAACAAAAGTGGATTTTATAGATGATTATTTGTTTCATGTATAAGATGATTTATATTAACTTCATATCAACAATAATAATATATTTTAATTTAAAATATAATTTATTAATATATAAAATATTAAATAAATTTAAAACATCCCTTATTTGAGAATGTGTTTATTAAATAAAATGAAGAAACATTGTGTTCATTAAAATAGATTTCAGAAAAAAACCCATTTTAAAACTAAATATTGAATGATACTAAAATAAAATATAAATTTGACTCAATATTAATAATTATAATTAATATAATTAATTATCAAGTATTTTACTTTTAATCATAATGGATAATTTAAATTACTTAATTTATTGATATGAAATGGTTGTTTTATAAAATAAATACTTTCACTCTTCACTGAAAAATCAATGTTTTCGAAAAAATACGTAAATTCTAACAGAAGTAAATTTTGATATGATGATTTCAAAATAGGAATTTAATTTTATGAAATATAATTTCACAAATATGTATATTATTCTCTCATCAACAGTAATAAAAATAATTTATTAATAAAAAATTATTTTGGATGAATATATTCACTTAAAAAAATATTAATTGATTTTTTACTAAACTTTTATAAAATAATTTGTATTCATTAATAAATTTATATTTATATTTCATAAATTAGTTAAATATATTAATACCCTCCAATTTAATGGATATATTATAACTATAATAAAACCATATTAATATTATGTCATTTTTTAAAACATTGGGCATCGTTTAATGAAAGCCAAACATTTTGTTGTTTTTAATGGAAGATAAATTTATTGGTGCATATAATGTAATATCTAAAAATAATTTAAATTAATTTGAAAATATATTTCTTATTATATTAGGATTTTACATTGTACCCTGTAGAAATTTAATGTCTCCCCCTAAATATGTCTCGATAATCAAATGATTAAAATTTGAAAACACATTCATTGAAACCCACATCATAAAAATGATCCATATAACATACTATTGAAAAACAGAAGGGGACATGTGAATTTTATCTTTAATAATAATATATAGTTTCTCAAATCAAATAATATAGTGTAGAAGTGAATATATGGACACAGAAGGAATGCATAAATTATTTTTTATAGTAATATAGATCATTGATCCAAAGACTGTGGGTGATCCATAGAATGTTAATAAACAGTAAACCATAAGCCAAAGATTCTTAAAAAAGGTTAATGATATCATAAAAATGATTATATGAGGACAATATTTTATTTCATAATAATTTCCATAATGGTTGGTAATTTTTTTACATCTAGGCATAGAATATATGGAATTATACTTTCTAGCTATCTGTTGTCTCATAAGAAAAATTTCATCCATTTGTTGCACCTTGATAAATTTAGACTTTATATCATACTCTATGAGATGAAATTTTAATATATTATGTAATAAATGAGGTCCATAAATGAATGATAAGTCATTAATTCTACCTACGGTTAAAAAAATAAAACAATGTTTACCAAGTATGGGAAAATAGTCAAAAAGTGATGTAAAACATTAATATCTAAATCCTATATCATTATTCAACAGAAAAACATTTCATAAATGGATAACATTATGAGAATAAAAAAATTAAAAATTTATATTGTTCACTAAATTTCATGGAATAATCATATCATTAATCATATAAAAATCATTAAGAATATTTTACTGGTCACACGCCAGTTATGGGAATTCCATGGCCATATATTCTTTTTAAGTATAGTAATAAACCCGAATTATAGCAAAAATACATTGAAAAAAAGCATTCTTACTCATTACATTAATAAAATAACAAATTATTGTACATAATCTATATACCCATTAATTTTTTTATTTCACATGGTTGATAACATAAACCAATTTTTCCAAAAGAACATGTATCGGTTATGAGGTCCCCAATAATATAAATTATAATTCATCCATATCAATCATCCATTTATCCAATCTAAACACCATTTCGTCAACCTCTTGGACATATTAAGGGTTATATTAAATTATTCCAAATATCACATTTACGTTAAATCACTTTTGTAGTCTATTAAAACCATTTAAGATATTTTTTAAAATACTTAATGATTATATTATACTGAATAATCCTTATATATTTTAAGAATCTTAATGAATAAATTCCAATACATAAATACATTAATCATCCCACTTCCTTCTCGAACCATTAATTGTGATTAAAAGTCATTTTTAATACTTTATTCCATTCAAATATAATGTGCAATCTCTTCATCATATATAATATTCTAATTAGTCATTAATACTTTCTAATTCTCTTCAAGTGATTTCCATTTAGGAAGTTAATTTTCATAATTCAAATACATTATAGATTTAAAATATTCACCCATTGATAATATCATATGGAGATCAATATTACCATCTATTGTGTAAACTAAACATTCCATTTTCCTTCAGAATTTTTTTACACAATTCCATTCTTCTCAACACAGAAAACATCTTATTGTTCCTTTGAAAAATTCTGTGGAGTATTTTTATCCACATTCTCAACAAATAATAAATTTCATCCTCTTTCATTAAGGGTATCCACTAAAAAAATATAAAATTTTATCCGTCTCTTTTATGGTGAGGACCATAGTTGATTAAGGGGTATATATTTAATCATTTTCACTAACTACATATTATGTGTAATGACAATGTCCTTTACTCTAGTTATCACCCCATTTTGTAGCTCATAATAATATTTTTGTTCACATTAAATTTTAACCATATTCCTTTTACTCTCTCCATTGAACAATACCAAATATCATAGTTTAAAAACATTAATCTTAGCCAAAACTGACATAATAATGAAAGAAATATCATATAACATGTCTAAATAATTACCCATTTTTTAATATAAGTGATATTAGGTTTATATTAGTTCATTCAAGGTTATTATATATTTAAATCCTTCATGATGGTATATAAGGGGGTTTTCAATAATTAATCCAAATCCTCAGACAGCTTCGAACCTAGTTTATATCAAAGAATATTTCAATGAACTTGGTGGAAATCAAATATATCTCAATGTTCCCTTTTTGGAGTCATTACCCAAAGGGATGAAATTTCATAAAACCCACTTAATAATTTGTTTTCTAAAATTTGAATACGTTTTATTGTTAATTAACATATCCTAGGAGAAACTCTAGACATGTCCTTGGAAATAACCCTTACTAACCATAATACTATATTCATATCCTAGTTTCAAAATTCTATCTAATCAATTCATATGATACTAAATATAAATAATTATGAATTTCATATTTTATTATTACATATTTTTTGTTGTATATTCATTAAATTACATAAAAACACACATAAAGAATGTAATAGTTTAGTGCCATTGGAATAGTGGAACATAAATGTTTGAATTCATGATGATCTTCATTATCATGTATAATTATATTCCCATTTAATACACCTTTATAAAAATTATTTTGTTACTTGAGGAATGGAAACATATGAAAGGCTTAGATCAGATGACCAGTAAGTGTAAATAAGGGGTATATATAGTCAATAAATTAATATAATGGTATAAAAATAATAGAAAAAACATATGAAAACCATACTATGCATATCAAAAATCATAATCTTGTGTCCTGGAATAATGGTCAATAATTTACAAGACATGAATCATAAAAGAATTAAATAACATGATCCATGAGATAATATAATTTGATAAATATATATATTTGTGGAATATACACAATAATAGATAATATTCTATTAAGGATACCCACCAGGAATTTAATAACATGTTATCCTTGGGATGACAACCCATGTACTTAATTTGGCCTTGGGATAACCACCCATGTTCTTTATTCTCAAGCTTGGTGTAACCTCCCTTGTACCCTAAATTCATGATTTGGATAACCACTCATATACCCATTGATCAAATAGAACACTTATTATCAACCAATACCTAGGAGGGATATATAGACTCTATATCCCAAATAGAAAATCACACACTCGTGAGCAAAAAGATTATAAAACACTCATCATATCATAACTAAGTAAAATGAAATGGATTTCATTATAATTTAATATTAGGATAAACTATTGAAAATATATAGGTCTTATTATAGTTGAATGATTTCATTATACCCTATCCCATTGAAAAATAATTGGGTCTCATAATATTTTTATAATATAATAACATCTAGAAAAGGAACATGTTTCGTGATAATCTTTTAATGATGAAATATTATGTGGAATCTTATTTTGAATGATCACTTGGACAATTTCCTTGAAGAAAAATAACATTTCATAGAATGAAGTTTTTTAAATAATAAAATAATTATAAATACATTTCTTTAAAAATAAACATGAAAAATATTAAGGGATGACATAAAAATAATTTATATCATTTATTAAGAAAAATATCCATTCCCATTTCGATAAAAATTTTAATATATTTTTTTCAAATTCATTTTTTGAAAACATTGTTTTGGAAGAAAAAGGGTTTTTCAATGAAAATAATATCTTTCCTTAAAATATTATTTTTTGAAAAATTCATTTCGTAAATAGTGAATAATTATGGGGAATGTTTTTTTCTCATGAAATAAATATAGTGTAAGGAATTTAATGTGTTTCTATATAAAGACATCATATTAATTTTTCATCCAAAACATAATCGTAAATAATATTGATAACTGATTAGACTATAACATAAAATATTTTCCAATATCGTACTTTAGAAAAGTTATCCCAATTAAAGAATAATATTAAATGAAAATTAATATATCATGGGGATAAATAAATTCCACAAATTTAATTTAATTGAGGTTTTATACATCCAACATACAAGAATAAATACGTATTGAATAACATATGTCTCAATGAATAAATATTGAGACAAAGATCCATTACTTCCATAATAATATTTCCAGTCATAATTTATATATAAAATAATATCAACTAAAAATATAAATATCCTAAAATTAGTGGGATTCATGATATAAAATTTCAATGTTGCAGTATATACCTCACACAAAAGAGACAAGTGTTGAATTTCATTATTCCTCAATGAAATAAAATACTGACTATAATTCCCTCAACATAAGGCTTGACTTCCATAGTATATATTCAAACATCATTTATAATAAATATATGTTTATTATAATTATATTTCATAAATATATATTAATATCATACAATATATTATTTAATTATAACTTTTTATTTCCAATTTGTTAACAATTAAATGTTAATGTTATGTTTTCAGAAATAACAACTTTACTTTTCATACATGTTTTGCTATATTATTTTTGGAATTATTAAATAAACCAGTATTTAATCATCTCTATAATATTAAAAAATAATTAAAAATAATTTATAGTCAGTTTATAAATATATATATCAATCCTTACAATTTTGGAATGAAAAATGAAATACACTATTTAAAAAGATGGTAGGTCATACATACTCATGAATGTTCTGTACATTTTCTTTTTGGATTAAAATATTGGAAATAAAAAGATATATTACCACTTTAGAAGAAATTTTATTTAATATATATAATATATTATCATTAAAAACATTATTAATATCTTCAATGTAATGTGTGAATGAATCAAATTGCTTCACGAGGCAGTATTCTACTGTAAATAAGAGGGACATTATCATATTCCCAAAATATAGATCGTATGAAGGTATGTGTGATAAAACAAATTTATAAGTATAATAATATCATATATATATATATATATATTATAAATCTATCACCATTTCTATATATTATAGGTTTTAATGGAAAAGGAATAGCATCGGTCCGTGGGGTTGAAGTCCGTCGTACACATGAACATTGATTTCATAACCTATTTCATAGACCTGGAGATGGTTGTTGGTCATTCCCTTAAAATATATATATATATATATATATAAGATATTATGCTTATTATATCATTAGTATTCAATAAAAATTTATGGAGGAGGAGGAATAAATAAAAACAGTCATTGATTAATGTTTCCATTTCTTTAAGAATCATCCTTATGTTTGACCCAAAAGATTTCTAAAGTTGAATTTTTGTAAAAAATAAGTCTCATTGGATTATAGGATGGGATTTTAGAAATGTTGGCTTTGACATATCCCAATTAAAATGATTTTTATGTTATTAATGTCTTATTGGTGGTGGTATCCTATAATTTGTTGGGGAAATAAACACACTTTGAAACAACTTGTAAATTTCCAAATACACTCCAAAGAATATTCATTTCATAGAAAGAGATTAAAAATGAATAAAAATAAAATCATGAGATATATTTTATTGAAATACATCCACTTAATAAGATTTTCACTGGTTCAAAGTTCATTATAATCCTTATATTATTAGTTTAACAGCATTGTAAACCCATTTTTACCTCAACCATTGTATATAATTTTTATTGTTTTTAGTAATCATTTTTTTGAAAAATTATGTTGAAATTATTTTATTTAATAAATATTTATTATTAAAAATATTTATATAGTTATTTTAAATTATTTTTTACATGAGTGAAAAATATTTATTAAATAATAATAATGTAGGCAAGATGAGGAAACCTGTTTTAGGGAAATAATTCAACATTTTAAATAGTTTTATAAATATTTCAACAAAAAATTTATTAATATGACATAAATTTTATTAATATATTTCTAATTGAATGAATTTTAATTTAAAAAAATTTAATATAATTTAATATTATAATTAATTACAATACAATAGTGGTTTCCAATTAAAATACTCTATTTTATTATAATGAATAATTAATATTTTAGAAAATTATATAAATATTACCCTTATATTATTCGTAAATTTTGATACAAATATTTATGATTACATTCACAATTAAATTTTTTTAAATTTAGAAAAATTGAATTACAAAACCTTCATACATAATGAAAACATTGTTTTTTGGAGGTTTATTTTTTATGTATAGGATAGTTTTTATTAAATGTATGAATAATTATAATAATAATTATATTAATATAAATTATTTCTTATTGAGATATAATTTATAAATTTCATGTAAATTATCCATCATTAAGTAATATTTTATTTTTTTGAAATATAGAAACATTAGGCACTTCAATACAATTTTTAAAGAATCAATTTTTTGAGAACAAAAAACAAACTTATACTAAAATATAATATAAAGCTAATTAAAAATTTATTAAGTGGAATAAAGAAAAATAAATAATTATTTTTTTACCTTGAATCATAGTGGGTCATTTAAATTATTCACTTTGAAGAAAATATCTAATAGGTTTAAAAAATGAGAATTTTAAATTATTTATTGAAAATTAATACATTCCAAAAGACACCAAAACTTAACAGTAAGTTAATTTCAATATAATGATAATGAAATGAGTTAAATATTATAAAATTAAATTTTCGAAAATATTTATATTATTTAGTCTGAAATATAAAAATAAATTATTTTTTAAGAAATACATGTTTGTTATGAATGTAGAAATAATACAAAAAATTATTTATTATTAACTAAGAATTTAGAACTAAATTTATATATTTTTATTAAATTAATAATTATATGTCCTAATTTTGTTTATAATATTCATACCTTCCAATTTGAAGGCTAATATATAATTATCATTATAATATTTCAATAATATATCATATTTCATTCAAACCCACTATTGTGTGTAACACTAGACAATCACCATGTTGCATGAAATAAAAGCAAAACTCAGTGATCCATATATACCAATATACTAAAAAATAATTTTAATTTTAAAAATAACTTCATAAATTCAGGGAATTTTTCACACTAGTTAAGAGAAAAATAGTAATTTTAATGTTCACTAGAAAAATAATGCGTTTTAATAAATTTAAATAATCATCATTATAAAATTTCAATGTGATGATCTCCAAAAATGACACTCATTTTTTCAAATTAAATTTACATAAAATTTAATTTTAATTTTATGTATTAAAGTTAATATTTTTAAAAAAATCCATTAAAATTCACCTTATATAAAATGTGGATATATTTCCATTTGTTATTTTAATCATGATATTTTTTTGGAATTGTAGTATTTTATCCAATTAAATTAATATTGATAAATGTTATTTATATTAATATATTTTTTCATGTCACATTACTTTTCTTGTAGTTATGCTAATATTACACGGGTCACATTACCATTATACTAGTCACATTACCTCTATTAAATACCTATTCATACAATAATTCATTATTCACCTCCCTTTCAATGTTATATAATTCCATTTTATATAATTTTGATTGGTTTACAATTTTTTTTTATTTTCAATATTGTCATTCATAGTTGAGATTATTCTATCAAGTTTTGGTGATCCAAATTTTCCTATTATTGATTTTCAATTTTCAATTTTACCCTTCTTAATTTTTGAAAATTTATTCTGTTTTTTCATTGACAGATATAACGATTTTTAGTAATGAATTAATGTTCTGTTGGTTTCCCAATGTGATCTATGTGTATAATACAGTTATAATACATTATAAATTGATTTACTTATGAAATTATTATAATTTAAAAATATAAGATCATTATATTCTTCTGTCTTTTGAAAATTCCATCCATCAGTTTTAATCTCTTATTATTTATTGTGAATAGGTGATGGATTTTTTTTATTTCATCAAGTTCCCATGTTGACCGATTATAATAATTTTTTATCCACGACACATTGATAAGGTGTGATTAATTATTATGTATAATATTATCTCCATGGTTTAAGATATTTACTAGAAGATCCCCATATTATAGGCTAGTCAACAGTTGTACCACCTTCGAATTCAATTCATGTGAGGGTTGTTTATGTACTTCATCAGGAGAGATTTGTGGAACAACTGATGAAATTGATTCCTCATTAGTGAAAATGCAATACGATAGGCCAATGCTCTTATGCGATAAAGGATCTCTACGGGGATATTTTATGTAGGTATAAGATTGTCTTTCTTTAGAAACCACAAACCTCTTGTCCATGATGATATTCAAAGGAAATACTTTTCTAGATCATCAAATTATATATCCCATTGATGGTTGTCAGCATAGGTCTTTTTTTTAACTCTGAGCTACTTTTATATTATATTGGATAAGTTAAAAAAAATTTGTAATCTCTTTCACAACATTTGTATTGAGTAGCTCCAGATCTCCAATATCATTCGAAAAATCAAGAGTTATGCATCAATTCCAATATATAGATTCATATGTATCTATTTGAATACATGAGTAGATGATTTTTTTGTAAGATAACAAAAATAAGAAGCGATATTGATCCCATCCACCTTTAAATTTCGTTGAGAAGGCCATTATCATGTCCTTCAGTTTCTAAATAGATTTGTCAGATTGTCCATCTATTTGGGGTTGATAGGGCATACTAAAACACAATTCAATATCCAAATCATGTTTAATAATTATCTATAATTTATATTTGAACCATTAATCCTGATTAGAAATGATATAATTTTTTATAACATGTAGTAACAACATGTCATTCACATATACCATGGAATGTTATTCAAGTGAGAAATAATCGAGAATATCAATGATGTGAGTTTATCAAGCATAACCAATATCAAATTTATTCCTCTGGATTTCTTTGGAAGACAACTGAAAATGTCCATAGTGATTTTCTCTGATATCCTTTTGGGTATAGGAAGTAATCTCATCACCCCCTTGAGTTTTGTTCAATATTATTAAACATTATGACATACCTAGAATCCTTAGATATAATCAAAAATATCTTGAGTCTTGTTTTACACCCAGAAGTTCTTTCCAATATCACACTAAATCATTGTACTTCTAGGATAGATGAAAAAATAATAACTACTTGAATTATAAAATAGCTCATTCTTTATCTCAGGTGATTCATGCACACAAATCCTTATTCCAAATTGAATGACACCATCCTAATTAATGTGAAATTAATATATCTTACCATTACTACTACTCCATCCAATATTCATCAAGATAATTACACTATGAATCTTTTATGTCATCTATGATA
This sequence comes from Viscum album, assembly GCA_963277665.1. NCBI lineage: Eukaryota > Viridiplantae > Streptophyta > Magnoliopsida > Santalales > Viscaceae > Viscum > Viscum album. The sequence goes on along the minus strand of OY728132.1, from coordinate 681,617,711 downwards.
GATGGGCTGAAAATCATTTAATAATGATAGGATTTATTTTGTGCATTTATGATTTCCATATACATCCATTGCATATCCTAGAAGATAGAGTCATTATCAATACACATCGTGGATAATGTAGCCAGTTTTTTCTTATAAGAGAATAATCTACCTTGTTAATGTTTCCCTGATTGTAATAAATATATAAATCATAGTTCATGATTAGATCTAACCATCATCTATGTTTCATGTTGAGATATTTCAATGAAAATATATACTTTATAGTCTTATAATCTGTATTGTGACATCCCGAGATTTTATGAGATAGATTACTTTTAATTTCTTTGATGTCTGGTGTTGTACATTACACTAATATTAACTTGATTTATACAAAACACTATATTATCTTGTAGTATATGCAACACAATTTTGTGCTTACATTACACATAAGAGTGATCATCCACGATAGTTGGTGTTGTAGGCAATACCGAGTTTCACTAAAGAGTGATATATTATAAAAATATTTGTATATAATGGGATATAAACTAGAAATAATGATTAGTATTAAGTAAATTTTTTATTATACATATCATTAACATTCATATTATTTATTTTATAGATCTAATATAAGAACAAATTCAATTTTTCAGATAAAAGAACTATTTTTTTAAAATGCAGTTTTTCCACCTCTAGATGGCACACCCATTTTAAATTTAATTTTTAAAACATTTATATATTATATTTTAAAAAATTATATTTGTCTTTGAAAGATGTACAAAAAAATCACTTTTTTTGAATTTTTGGTATTATTCTGAAAAAATTCTTATTTTAATGAATAGTAGAAAATAGTGAATTTTAATTCAAACCCTCCTTTTCATATAATTTATATATATAGTTAGATTATATTTTTAATTTGTTTTAAAGTATAACTAGATTTTGTCTTCATCATTTAATAAAATTTTGGTCATTAGAAGCAATATCACATTTAAATTGGACATAAACACATGACAATCTTTTGATAATTTTTACTTCTTAAAACACAGCTTTCTTATATTAATAAAGGGAATTAATTTTAAATTAATTTTTACTAATTAATTTTTTTAAAATAAGAAAAATGGATTATATATTTTTAATCAGTGTGTCCAAATTTTTTAAACAGGTTACATTTATTTTTGGACCCTATGAATAATAAATATGTTAATTTTTTTATTAACATTGTTAAAGGTATATAAGGTAATTAAAAGTAAAAATAATATTATAAAATTACCTTAACAAATTTAAAAATCCAATTGTATGAATAAATTAGACCCTTATCATCTATATATTGAAATGGAATAACATAATGGACACTTTCTCATGAGTATAACGAATAAAAAACATCAGTGAATGTGAGAAAACGTCAGGGTCTCATTTTATATATGTATATTAATTTTAATTTAGGGATTAATAGGCAATAAAATTGACTATATTGAGTCTATGTAAATATAATATAATTAACTACAATAGATAAATTTATTTATAATTTTTAGGATTTATTTATTTATCGTTAATGATGACACAATAGTGATGGAGAAATTATTTTAATAATAGAAATGTCAAATAAATTGTATTAAAGATATTAAAATAAATATAATTTGAGTGATTTAATTTCCTGAGATAATTTGATTATGGAATTTGAAATGTTATTTTGGTTTTGAAAGAGTTTTTTTCAAACACACTTTTATGTTATGAAAATTCTAAATATCCAACTAATGAATAATGTTAAAATTGACACTATTGATATCTTATTAAATAATAATAAATTCATAAAAAAATATAAACATCAGCCAAATAATTGATAGTAAGTAAAACATTTCACCAATGGTCGATTTATGGATTTTTTGTAATTTTATAGTAACTATATTAATCCATAGTAAATAAAAATAAATATTGCCATAGTAAGAGTTAAATGAATTAATTAAGGGTAAATCAAAATTGTAAGGTTTAAAATATAAAAAAAACATGTACAAAAAAATATTGGGTGAATAATATTCAATAATTAGAAGAATAGGATATACTTTGAGTTTTTAATGGATACTTGCACCTGAAAATATATTATATATTAATTAAATCAATGATAGTTACAAAATATCACTATCTTGAATTTTAATAACAATTTTCTATCCACATAAGGAAGAAGTAATGAAATGGATAAATAAAAATGTCTATTTTGATATAAAGGAATCAATTTTCTTTACATAAATTTATTTTTAATTTTTATAAGTTATATAATTACCTTAAAAGTCTCTTCAATTCTTAAACTATATTTAATCAATTAACATAAAAATAGATGAAATGATTTTGATAATTTTAATTTTGTTATATTTTGGAATATTTAATATTTATAACAAATTTAAAATGTCTATATGATATATTATAGATGATTTAAAGTATTATATTCGAATTCACAGTTTTTCTTATTGTAATTTATGTCAATTTAAATAAATAGTACTAAATTTGGCAATAATAATATCTTATTAAATTAATTTGATATTAAATTAATTAAAATATCAAAGATGATAAATAATACCAAGGATATATAATATGGTCGAAAATTTATTATAAATATTATTTATTTGCCATTTTTAATTCATTAAATCTAGAATAATCTTATTATATTTTAATATTTTGAGAGATTCATAAAGTTCCCATATCATGTCTTATAAAAATAAAATATCCTCCAACATTTTCTCACACCTCTCAAGCTCCATGACTCATCCAAATTCTTTGCAAGTAATCTCTCAAAATACCTTCCTTCCTGTATGAATCCTTAACATGGGTAGAAGGAAATTCAAGAAATCCCTTTGGCTCAAATCAAATGATGTTACCCGATTTAGAGGTAACATATTCTATGAGTTATTTTCTTTTTATTATCCATATACACTCCCTATGGTATTATAATTATATTATTAAATAAAAAAACCAGTATCAAAAATCTAATTGGATGTTGTTATGGGAAATATTTTAACTATACATACACACACCTCCATCTAATGGAAATGAACATACAGTTTCTGTGTACGTCAAACAACCACCTCACGAAATGATGATTTTTCAATTTTTTTCCACCCACGTCTCATGGTGGCCATTATGATGGAATTCTATTTATTTATAATATATATTTTATTTGAATAGTATATATTCATCTCTATTTTTTTATATACACCATATCTTTATGATTTCTGTATGGTGTAAATACTTTAATTTTATTTGAGGAAGTGCAGATTACCGCCCCCACAAAATTAAATGACTCGTTAATGGAATAGATGAAAGGTATACCGTTTTGTATTAATGAAATTATGTAACATATATAACATATATGTTATAATGGAATTATAATATACCTATGTACTATTTATTTTTCATTCCTTTAATATGTAAAATAAATGAAAGTAGCGTTCATGCATACGTGCTGCCTACCGTCTCCATGAACGATGTATTCAATTTCATTTATCTATCAACTATGTATAATTATATACTGAATATATATCGTATATAAATCATTTTTTACATTCTTTATTTGATTAGAAATTGATATAAGTAATTATATCAAAAATAACAAGTTAGAACATGTAATATAAATAAAACCATTATTACCAAAAAGATAGCTTTAAAGTGGAATTAATAAATTAACAGTAAATATATAGTCATAAGTGAATCATATATGATGTCATAAATATTATTATGGTTATGTTACAAGTTAATTATAAGTATAAAACCACTATAATTGTGTTTTTGACACATACAATGGATATCAGATCCAAGGTAAGGGATAATTGTGCAATCTCATTTTTATTCGAGATTGTTTATTTGAAAGTATTTACAGGGATATATTTATCATCCATGTCAATGATATATAATATTTTTTTCATATAGTATTTATTTTTCTTATATGTATTTTTAATTTCAATTTTAACCATTTTTTACATTTACTACATTGTTTGGAAGGGGTCTTTATTTAGTTTACCCTATGAGTTACTTTTTGAATTCGCTAAAAAAGTACGAGGGGAATTTTTTTACATATATGAAATGAATATATTAGTATGTTTTCATAAAAAAATTATTTACTTGAATATTATTTTACAGGATTTCATGTTTATTTAAATTTAAAATCATTTCTTTTAAAAAATCATGATAATTTGGGGAAAGAAAACATTTCAGAAAAAGAAAGGATATTTTCTAAAAGAATTATGGTCAAGTGTTTCATCAAAATTATTTACCCTCAAAGATGACATAGGTTTATGTATCTATAAATATTATTATATTGAATTGATTTTTATTATGATGTAATTATTTTTATGAAGTTTATTTATCATATAATGATTATGTTATGATTAAAAAATGATGTTTAAGAATCCCATTTTATTTCATGTGTTATGATATGATAAATGATTTATGTTTTGTGGCACATGCAAGAATGATTTCATTATGAGATGATTGAGAACTATATATCTATCCAATTTATTGGGTAATGATTTATATATCATGAGTTATACATTACTCGAATGGAAAGAAAATCTAGTTTAGTAATACATTGCTAGAATGACAAGTAATCCTAGTTTAGTAATGGAATCTGTCCATTATGATAGTATTTGTAGAAATGCCTTTGATACTATAGAAATAATATTATTTGATTATTATTTTCAACAATTAAATGTTTTATGCCTATTATATTCTATCATGGTTATTGTTCCTTTATGATCTATGCCTTATGTACTACCATGATTTATTTCATAACTCAATATTTTGATTAATAATATTTATGTTCATGTTTTTAAGTTCAAATTTTTATAGTTTGTTTTATGTTTTCCATGTTTACCATTATTGAGAATTTCAGATAACCATTTTTTATTTCATTTTCCCTAATATATAATTAATGGTATTGGGTATGAAAACAAAGGTAAATATCTTTATAGGAGATGTCGATGATCTTTCACCATGTGAAAATATTATGTTTTGAGATTCAAAGACACTAAAATAATACGGATTTTGGGAATATATTTGTGTAATTTATTATTTATTCCTCAAAATAAATGTAATGTCCATGTACTTCATGATTGGGTTATTAGAGTAGGTATCCGAGCGAATGTTTAGTTAAATTTTGGAAACAAGGATGTAAAAACATTTATGAGATCCTTAGTTCTATTTCTATGGTATGTATAGGGATGTACCTAGGGTTAAGTATAACTATATCTTATAGTCCTTGAATTATGGTAAATATCCTTAATAACCATGGATTAAACATAATATGTTTGATATTGAATGTATTCACGCATGTTAATGTTGTTTTCATAGTGTGATTTCTTCCTGTCACACTATTCTTTTTGGGTTCTAGACGATGGATGAAACCTAAGGGAACCGTGTTAATGATAAATTAAATAGGAAATGAAATTATTGTCCCCCAAAAGAACAAAATATTATTGGATATGGAATAAAAAATCATATTTCTATACATAGATAAGATATGAATCATTCTAGATTTCCAAAAGAACATAGAAGGGAACAACATTCTATTGGGTCTTTCATGAGGCAACACCCACCTTCTTTCAGTTGGGTTTCTGATCTAGTTATTGATGAACAATAGATCAGTACCATTAAAATGATACATTCCGTCGTAAACTATTCATAACATGAAATTTTCTTTGGTTGTTTATCAGTTATAAACTGAAGTAGACCAGTGGTGGACTCTAATTATGAAGACAAGGAAGTAATATAAAATTGAATCCATGGAATGGGATGAGTTCAAGAACCTATTTTTCAACATGTAAATACCTCATATTTTTTGAAAAAATATATAAAATTAGTTTCTTGAGCTTATGGAAAAGGATAATAAATCTATTGGTACATATGAAGAAAATTTTACAGGACTTTAAATGTATTCTTTTGGATTTATCATCCAAATTTAAATTATAGTTGATCAATATGTCAATTTCTTAAAACCATATATTTGAAGGGAATTAACTATAAGAGACTTAAGTAACTATAAAGAGATTGTGCATTGTGATATCAAGGAAGAAATGAAATTTTCTGTTACATATCAATCTCATTTTTTGACAAGAAACAAATGATGGAGTTTAAATGATAATATCAAAAAAATGGTTAGGATAAGATGAATGTTTCCTTATGTTAAAAGTGTAGAAAAAATCATGGTGGAGATTGTATTAAAGGGACAAGAAAATATTTTAGGTGTAGAAAATAAGGAAATTGATATGTTTAGTTCCAAATTAATGTGAAAATGTTTCTAATGATATGAATAGAGAAAAGACTATTGAGAATGCACCACCCACACTTCAATGCTACATGGGAAATGAAATGGGGCATTATTCTAACCAATTCACTAATACAAGGGTTAATGATTATCAATGCCTGAAATATATTAAGTCCAATGAAAAATTCAAATCACATGGTATCACTATTGGTGATGTGGAGTATGACAATGATGTGGTTGAATGATTATCTTTTAATGGAATAGGATTAAAATATAGTGTTGTTGGATATCTTTAATATTATTATGGAATATTTTAATATCTATGAATTGGACGATTTTGGATTACATAATTATATGGTACCATTATCCATGAAAATAGATCGATATATTTTTGGAAAGCACATGATATCCACCTAATAAAGGGATGAGGAGATAGTGAGATGTTTATAGTGATATCACGGTTTCAGTATATAGAATTATTGGTATTTTTTGTTTGTGGATAGAATTAATTTTGATAGAATTAATGTTTTAACTAAGGTTCTATAGTAATTCATGTCATTACCATGTTTCAATAGAATGCATGAATAACATATTAACATGTTTGGAATGTGACAACCAGGAACTGCCAAATAATATATGGGAGAAAACTATTAAGATTATTTAGTTCAAATCATTCTAAAGTATTATATTTTAAGTTCATAGTAGTATTTTCATTTTATCCTTTAATGGATAGTATAAGTTATATTCCAGTTTTTGTTTGTTATATTAATGTATTATATCCTTATAGGTGGACTTAAGCGTATTTGATAACCTTATATAAACTTTTTGTTGAGACAGATGGATTGAACTATCATTTTATCACATGATTTGATAGAACTTAAAGAATGGAAAATTAAACATCATTAATTTAAATGAGATATGAAGTGGAAATTGTTCAGGAAATGATCTACAATGGTATTTTAATGATATCAATAAATTATTTATTCTTCAGGAAAAATTCATCAACTTTAGGAAAAATATATTGAAATCAAAAATGTAATCCTAGTACATTGATATCCAATGAATCAGATGATTCCTTATATCATCACATATTTATGGGCTTTTGGTAGTTAACTTTATACAAACCTTATTCTATATCACTATCCATCAGAACATTATGGTTAGATCTCTCTTCATATCCTTATTCTCAATTCTCACCAATGTTCTCATATGTGGAAACCTTGTGATGAGTTAATTTGGGTAACTGTTATTTTTCAAAACATCCATTTTAAAATAAAGTTTTGTTATTACTTTCTATGATGTGGGTTACCATGATATAAACATTAATTCAGTAATCTATTTATAACCCCCAATTAATTTTGATATAGAAATTCAGTTTACAGGTTGTAGAATGTGACACCGAAAGATTTTATGAGATATATTAATTTTAATTTATTTTATTTCTTGTGTTGTATGTTCAACTAATATTAGCATGAGCTATATAAAAAACTATATTAGTTTACAGTATACACAACACTGTTTTGAGCTTTCATAACACGCAAGAGAGTCTTTCTTCAACAGTTTTCATTTTACGCAATACCAAGTTTCACTAATCAATGATATATTATTAAAATATTAATATATGACGGGACATAAACTAGCCAATATGAATAATATTAACAAATTTTTTCATTTTATATAATATTAACATTAATCTTATGTATTATTGAGACATGATATTAGAATAAATTCAATTTTTCTGATATAAGAAGTGTTTTTTAAAAAATATAGTTATTTCTAACTTTTGATGGAGAACCCATTTTAAATTTAGTTTTTAACACTTTTATATATTCTATTTTGCATAATAAACTTCTTATTTAGAAGAAGAAGATAAAAATTTACAGTTTTTGAATTTTGGGTGTTTTTCTGATAGAATGCATATATTAATGAATAGTAATAAATACTATATTTTAATTCAAAACCTCATTTTAATCTAATTTATTTATATAGTTAGATTTTTTAAATTGGTTCTAAAGTGTAATGGATTATTTTTTTATCATATAACTCAATTTTTGTTATTGGATGTAATTTCCCATTGAATTTTAACATAAACACATGAAAAACATATCATAAGTTTTATCTTCTTAAAAACCCACTTTTTGGTTTTAACAATGAGAAATAATTTTGAATTAATTTATGTGTATTCTTTGTTTTAAATAATGAATAATGCATTCCATATATTGAATCAGTGTGTCCAAATTATGTTAAGATGTTTTTTTATTTTTGGGCATTATAAATAGTTACATTAGTAATTATTTTTATTACCATGGTTAAAGGTTAATTTGGTAATTAAAGGTAAAAAACATATTATTAAATTACCTTAAAACATGTCAAAATCTTACTAGATGAACACATTAGACCATTATCATCTATTGTTTGAAATTTAATCACATAATGGCCACATTTCCATGATAATTACATGAATATAAAAAACATTAATGCATGTGAGAAAATGCCACACTCTCATTTTATGTAAGTATATTAATATTAAATTAGGTATTACCAGGGAATAAAATTGACTAACGGTGGTCTCTAGAAATCACATAGAATTACCTACATCATAGAAATTTATTTATAATTTTTAGAAATTAAATATTTGTCATTAATGATGACTCAATAGTGATGAAGAAATTATTGTATTAATAGAAATATCACCTAAATGATATTATAAATATTATATTTAATATAATTTGACTGAATTAATGTCTTACACTAATTTTATTTATGGATTTAACATTTTATTTATGGTTTAAATGATATTTTTATCATATATTTCTGTTATGATATATCTAAAAAGTCATCAAAGGAATAGTGTCAAAATTGACACTATTGATATTTTATTAAATTATATATAATTTATAAAAACTAAAAAATACCGAAAACTAATTGGTATGAAGTTAAATATGTCACCAATGGTCCATTTATGGACGATTTGGAATTTTTGAGTAATTATATTAACCCTATGTAAATTAAAAGACGTGTTTCCATTGTAAGAGTTAAAGGAATTAATTAAGGGTAAATAAAAATTATAAGGTTAAAAAAACATTTCCAAAAAATTTATTGGGTGGATAAGATTCAATAATTAGCACAATATGATCAATTTCGAGTTGTTTAATGGAAACATGTACATGAAAATAAATTATATATTTTTTAAATCAATGATAGATACAAAATGTCATTGTCCTGTATTTTAATATCTTTTAGGTGTCTACATAGGGCCACATTCAGGCTATGAACGAATATAAATGTATATTTTGATATAAATGAAAACATTTTCTCTATATAAATTTATTTTTTATTTTTTGATGTTATATAATTAACAAAAATGAATCTTCAATTCTAAAACATAAAAATAGAATTAATGATTTTAATAATATTTATTTTTTTATATTTCGGATTATTTACTGTGTATAAAAAATTTCAAAGATCTATATTATATATTATAGATGTGGGAAAATAATTATCTTATAATTCCCACTTTTTATTATTGTATTTTAAGTCAAATTAGAGGAATATTATTAAATTGTAAAATAATAATATCTTATTGAATTTATTTATTTTTGAATTATATAAAAATCACAAAAATGTTAAATAATCACAAGGGGATAAGATGTGGTCAAATATATATTATAAATTTTATTTATGGGACATTTTTAATTTTTTAGGTCGAGAAGAGTCTAATTATATTTTAATATTTTGAGAGTTTATGAAAGATCCTCTCTCTTATCTTATAATAAATGAATTTCCTCCCACACTTCATCACACATCTCAAACCACTTGTCTTGCCCAAATTGCACCAAAATAATCTCCCTACATCCATCCCTTCCTCCTCAAATCCTTACCTTCATGAAGAAGGAAATTCATGAAAGCCATTGGGATCAAATCAGAATAAGTTACTCAATTTGGAGATAACATCTTCTCGCAAGATATTTTCTTTTATTTTACTTCTCCACTGCCTATGATCTTATTATTATTTTATTATAGAAAAACACCAAAATCCTCAATATACTATGGTGATGTTAGGAGTATGATTTAAACAACCCTTACACACACCACCCTCTAATGGATACGAACATACTGAATCTATGTACTGGTAACTACGACCTCCCAAAATGATGATTGTTAAATGTTCACCTACCACCTATCATGGTGGACAATATGATTGAAATGTACTTATATATGATATATATTATTTTTAATTTGTCTCTATTCTTCTATATTTTTTTTTATTTACTTCATATCTTTATGATTTCCATAATATGTAAATATGATAATTTAATTTGAAGAACTGAAGACTACTACCCCTTAAAAGTTATATGACTCATTCATGCCATACATGGAATATATAAAGGATAGAATTAATGAAATTATGTAAGATATATAATATATATTTTTTAATATTATTATAATATACTTATGCATCATTTGTTTTTCATTACATTAATACAACAAAGGAATGAAATTGGAGTTCATATGTATGTCCGACATACCTTTTCCATGAACGGTGTATTCAATTTCATTTTTATACCTATTATATATAATAATATTCTGAATATATATGATATAGAATTTATTTTTTACATAATATATGTTATTAAATCATGGTAAAAGTAACAATATATTGAATAACTAGTCAAAAAAAGTACGATAAAAAAAGATTATTACCCAAAACAATGCTTTAACCTTGAATTGTTAAATTAAAGGGAAATATAAAGTCATAAATAAATCATACATGATGTAATAACTATGATTATTTTCCTTTACAAGTTAACAATATGTTTAAACCAACTACACTGGAGTTTTGGATATATATGAAGAATATCAGACCTAAGGTAAAGGATAATTTTGTAATCTCATTTTCATATGATATTGTTTATTTGAATGTATTTATTACGGTATATTTACCATCGAAGTCCATGATTTCTAATAATATTTTCATAAAATACATAATATTATGAACTTTTTGTTTAATGTAATTTTAAACCATTTTTTATTTTACTACATGGTTTGGAAGGAATATTTCATTCATTTACCATACGAGTTACTTTTGGACTTCTATGAACAAAGTATGAGGGGGATGTTTTTAGAACGTATATGGAATGAACATATTTTTATGAATTAATAATTACTTATTTCAATAAATCATACGTTACAATATTTCACGTTTATTTTCAATTAAATTTATTTCCATTAAAATTTAACGACATTTTGAGAAAAGGAAAATGTTTTGTAGAAAAAAGGATATTGTCCTTAGGAATTAAGTTCAAGTGTTTTATAAAAATTATTTTCCATCTAAAATGACATGTGGTTAGGTTTAAATCCTTATTATTACTTTTTTTATTTTTTTTGTGATTAAATTATTTTTATGTTGTTCATTTATCTTATATGGATTATGTTATGATGAAATGTAGTTTTAGAATCTTATTTTATTTCATGGGGTATGCAATGATGAATGAATTAGGTTTTTGTGGAACAAGTATGAAGGATTTAATTATGAGATGGGTGGGACCAATATCTCCCACCAATTCATTATGTAAGGATTTATATCTCATGACATATACATGAATACAACATCATGTAAATCTAGTTTATTAATACATGGAAGGAACGACAAGTATAACTGGTTCAGTAATAGACTTTTTCAACTATAATGGTCTTGGAAACAATGACTTGGCTACTAGGGAAATAATATTATGTTCTTATTACTTTTCCATAATTAATTGTTTTTTTCAATGATATTCTATTATGTTTAATTTTCCTATATGATCTAGGCCTTAATTAATTCCAAAATTTATTTCATGAATCATTATATTGATGTTTAAACATTATTTTTATGTGTTGGTCGGAGTGGATACTCGAGAGGGGGGAGGGGGTGAATTGAGTACTAATTAAAATTTCTGTTAAAAAGATTTGTATATAATCCCCCAGATTAAATAAATGTTAAACTGTAGAGAATTTATAAAGCTTGAAAGGTTTCAATTAGTTTTTCAAAGATTGATTATTTCATAGTTAACATAATATGAAGAATAAGTTTCCTTTTGAAACTAACTTACTGACTAAAAATTTTACAAACACTTGTTAGTTTAAAAATCAGAGATACATTAAAACAAATTTTAATTTCAAAGTAATTATCAAGAAAATATTGGATATAGTTTAAAATTAAATAGGATGCAAAAAAGGTTTAACCAAGAGGTTCAGTCTCAAGCCGAGAAATAGTCCTGTAAAATAGTTTATAAAAAACATAAATCCACACCTTGGATCAGGGTTTACCATAGTACTAAAACTGTCCAGGTCCTCATACCTATACCACAATTTGTATGTGAGAAATAAAAAATAATAACAAATCATAGGATGTCCAGGTCACACTTGACCTCTACCACTATCCACAGTGGGATATAAGAGTGTAAGTGAAATATTGAGTGAGGATTTATAAATCCTCCAGTTCAGCAAAGGAGATAGGTTGTGTTTAAAATACAAAACACGCACTGCTCAAAATGTAAATAAATGAAAACACAATAGAGATAAAAATAGAGATGAGTTTAGAATGCTATATGTGTTTTGAGTGAAGATATGGACTCCCATGATTGATGAAGATGAAGCTTTGAGTCCTTCTCTAGTTTTTAGACAAGAAGAAGAGTGTCATTTTTGTATTTGACTTCCAGGTCCAGGTTGATCAGTCTGATCACCTTGAGTATGGGTGAAATCATTGGAGCTGTTTACACCTTGAATGATCAGGTTTTACTGATTCAGAATGAATTCTTCCTTTTTATTCTATGCATGTACGTCCTTGTGTATCTCTTTTATTTTTTTTCGTATGTGCATGGATGGATTGATTAGTCTCCTTTTTTTAGTTCAGGGTTCCCTTATATATATATATTTAGCTCCAGCAATGGGAAATATTACCTTTTTACATGTATGAGGTACGGTTTACTGACATTCTATAGACATTAATTAATTAATAGTAGTTGCATTGAAAGCAACAAATATGACCATTGTAAATAAACAACTATAAGTAGGGATTATAGATATAGTGGCTTGTTTCCATCGATATCTCCCAGTATCAGTGGGCTTGTATCGGTGGACTTGAGTCAGTAGGTCTATAACGATAGTTGTTACTCTTTTTAATAATAGACCATGTATCTGTGACATTGACTCTATATCAGTAGCTCCTCTTATCAATGGCTATTCTATAAATGTTTCATTCTTGTATCGGTGGCTCTCTCTATAGCTAACTCATCTATATAGGTAGAATTCATATCAGTAGTTGTCTGTTTGTATCAGTAGACTTCATATCGATAGCTGTCTGTTTGTATCAGTAGACTTTATATCAGTAGCTGTCTGTTTGAATCGGTAGACTTCATATCGGTAGCAGTATATTTGTTTGTATCGGTAGCTCTTAATTATAACAGTAGACTCTGTTTATCAGTGATCTTTTCCTACCGGTAGACAATGTCTCTATCAGTGACTATGTATCGGTAGGTCTATAACAGTGACTGTAAAACATAATACTTATCTGTTATATGCAAATCAAAACCACAGTGAGTTAGTATTATTTCAAAACATTTATAAACATAGATAAAAATTGATTAACATATTCGAATGATTATTTATATATATATATATCAACTCAATAGAAGGATGACATAATTTAACATATATATAGGATTATCAAAACATATTAAACCATAATTGATATTATCAAAACATGTGAGGTCAACAATCTCCCACATTTTTCTAATCACAAATTAAGGTATTGAAATCTAAAATAATCATTAATATATCTGGATAATATACATTGGGTCTCGCTTCTTAGTGTGAGGAATGACATTTTCAAATGTATAAGAGAATAGAGTATTACATGCAAATGTATCAGAGGTATGAAACCACTGTATCAAAGGTATAGTTATAAAAAAATTGTACCTAAGTTAGAATATATTACGCTCATATTTTCCCCCTTTGTGATTAGAAAAAAGTAGTAAATAATGGATGAGAGAAGTAACAGAAGGTAAAATAGAATAAGTTAACATAAATTTCTTGGGGAAAAATATAGATAAATAAAAAATTGAGGAAAAAAGAGTACAAGTGATTCCTATCAAATGTCCTAGACACTATTCAATCCACATCCTCAGCATGTGATTTGAATTTTCCCTTGGAATCAGAAGAGGATTCAGGCTGGGTAGATGCAGATGGAGTTTTGGGAACACCAGTGATAATAATAGGAGGCTGAGCTACATATATAGTTCCTGGACTATAATGTGGAGCCCTTTGGGTGATCATAGGAGAGAGACTTCTAATTTCATGAGCTGGTGTCATCAAGGAATGGAGGTAGACTGAGCAGAGATAGATAGATCTGGAGGAACAATGATAGGAGTAATGTCTACATGTAAAAATGGCAGCAAAAGATTCTAAATGTCCATAATGATTCTTCATCCTCATTCTATAGTACAGATGAAGTCATCCATGTTCTCCAAAAACTAGTCTAGATCAGGAGTCAACTCACTAAGCTTGCTTACTTGTTCTATAAAATCTTGAGTGTCTGGAGGTAGTTTCATGTTCTCTAACATAAGCTTAAAATGATTGTTCAACTAATGTTTAGTGTAGACCCTTCGGAAATAGTATTCCACTTTTTCTTTTACCTCTTTATGATATGTAGTGGCCTATATCATGTAATTATGAACAATTTTCCCTATATCCCTTGTGGTAGTCACCACTTGGGTCAAGGCAGCAGAGTCTATAGAGCCATTGGAGGAAGACTGTCCAATCACTTCTCTCATCACAGCTCGAATCTGATCAATATCCAAAGAAGGCATGGTAGTACTCAGATATGCAACAGTAAAGGCTACTATTTCCTTAAATGATTTATTCAGTCCACTAATGAGATTTTTCACAACAGAGTCCTGGGTGCTGATATACTGCTCCGTGGAAATATGAAATTCCTCAAAAACTAATACCATCTGGCTAAATAAACTTTTTAAAAATTCCAAATCCTTGTCTTCTTGAGATTTAGATCTCATATATGATTCCATAAAGACAATTTATTTCTTTAGAGATTTAACATCCTCTTCCAATATTGAAACTTGATTCTGGCAGGTCTTGACATTATCCAAAACACCATATACCGATTCAGTCATCACAGATTGAATAGATGATATTAATGAGGTTTCCATTCTTCCAATTTTATCTTCAAAACAGGTCTTAAGATCAGATTTAAACTTGTCTAGATCATTTTTTCTTACTATATCTTCAGTTAATGTTTCTGAATGTAGATTATAAGAGACAAGGGGTCTACTGATGGGTGTCTCAACTTCTGAATTAGGATAATCCAACCCAAAAACTACAAATCCTGGGTCTTTGGCCCAGTCTTCAATCTCATGAGATACTGAAACACTACCATGTCTAGTGGGATGCTCCCCCTAAATCTGTGCATTTTCTTTTAAATGTACTTAAATAGTGTCTTGGGCAGATAGGTTATCCTCAGAAGAGTTTTCCCAAACTTTATCGACATCAGGTCTCCCAACCTAGGGTTAATGAGGACTAGATGCAGGCCTATCTACTTCAACAATTTCCTCAGTAGTCATTGATAATTACCCAATTAGTGGACTGAGACTCAAACATGAAGAAATAGATTCTTCATTTTCAGATTCTTGTTCTCCCTCATTCTCTAGAGCAGGCTGGTCTTCCTCATCAATAGGGGATTTTTCATTGCTTACTCCCAACACAGTTTCCATTCCAAATAATAAAACTTCAGAAACTAGACTTGGAGGCATGTCTAGATCCCCTCTATCAGATACAGAGGTATCCTTTACATCAGTATCATCATTATATTGTGGTTCCTCTTCATCAGGTCCTAGACCTGAATGTATTCTGTCTCTGGGCCTATTGGGATGGTCAATAGTGTTGAACTTATCATACACCTTCTCATCATCAATAACCCATTGCCTTATCCATGGGTTCCAGCCAATCTTCATATACTTACAGATTGTTCTTGTGATGAAAAAATTGTTCCTCACAACTACTGTCTCATCCTGAGACTCAACTACTCCTTTCACCTTGATCATTACCAAAATCAACTTTGCAAAGAATAAAGCATTGGATTTTTATTTTAGCCTGGTCATATCCTCAATTTGTATCATCAATAAACTACACATATTTTCCTTGAGACCATTCCTCAACAGATTCAACAAATAAATACCTTGGTATCTGAGATTTGCAAAGTCTCCTCTTCTTGGACATAGCACATGTGGGATAGATTTTAATAAAAGCCAGTTTTCTCCATCCATCTCATCAGCCACTACCTTTCATTGTTTTCCACTACGGGTGAGCTCTTCCAAAGCAACATCATAGTCAAAAATGTCACTAGAAGGAGGTATTTTCTTCGAGGTATACCCAAATACACCCTCATGCGAGACTTTTAGACAATCATCCAATTCAACAGATGAAAAAGAAATTACCTTTCCATTCACTAATGAAACCATTGTGTTTTCTTCTTCATACTTATCAAAATAAACAAAAGCATAAAAATCCTTAACCAACATTGGATAATGAGGTCCATTTTTGTTTTCAAAACAATCGAGCCATCCATGTTCCTATAATACTCTTAGAACCAAGGACTTACTAGGAAAGATCCATTCTTCACTGACTTCATTTTCGATTACTATTTCTCTATTTTGCAAATACGGGTTCACTCCTTGCATCCCCGAACTTGTTATACTTTCACTACCACTAAATTCATGTCCTATTTTATGCTTCTTAACACATGCCACATCAATATCATCCCTAACTATCAGGTGTTCTGTTCTTCCTATCTTCAATCAATGAACATATGGTTATGTGTAATGCGGGGGTTCGAGAAGTGAGGATTGAAGAGAGGAGAGTTTTTGGTGGATTGAAATTTGACTAAGGCTTAGCTTTTTATCATTTAAGAATTGAAATTTAATAAATATAATTATTCTAAAAAAAAGAGTTTTGGCTAAGGAAAATGAAAACCAGACAACACATGACATATCGGTGAAAATTACCAGTGAGAACCCAGACATCGAGGTTTATCTATCGGTGAGGTCTCTAGAGGTGAGGTATCTCTAGCGGTGAGGTGCCTCTAGCGGTGAGGTTTCTTAGCGGTGAGGTTTCTCTAGCGGTGAGGATTCTATAGCCGTGAGGTTTCTCTAGTGGTGAGGATTCTCTAGTGGTGATGTTTCTCTAGTGGTGATGTTTCTCTAGCGGTGAGGTTTCTCTAGTGGTGAGGTTTCTCTAGTGTTGAGGTTTCTCTAGCGGTGAGGTTTCTCTAACAGTGAGAATTTGGCTAATGGTGAGTATTTGGCTACGGTGAGGATTTTCTTATAAACAGTTTATGATTCCTAACTCATGTCTAATGTACCTTAACCTATATAAACTTAATGTTTTGGTGAATATGTCAGCTAATTGATGTTCAGTACCTATAAATTCAAGAGTAATATCTCCCTTTTGGTAATGGTCTCTCAAAAAGTGGTGCCACACATCAATGGGTTTGGTCCTAAAGTGAGATATGAGATTCTTAGAGATATTGATCACACTATTGTTATCATAGTTTATAGATAAATGTATAAACTGATATCTGTAGTCCAATAATGTATGTTTCATCCATAGAATTTGTGCATAGAAACTACCCGCAGCAATATATTTTTCTTCAGTAGTAGACAATGCAATAGAATTATGCTTTTTATTACACCATGATATAAGGGACTTGCCTAGAATTTGACATGTTCCAGTAGTGCTCTTTCTATCTCACTTGCAACTAGAAAAGTAACCATCTGAATACCTTATTAAATCGAGTAATTTTCCTTTTGGATAACATAATCCTATGTTATTAGTATGTTTAAGATATTTGAAAATTCTTTTAACAGCAAGCAAGTGCGACTCTTTTGGATTAGCTTGAAATCTTGCACACATACACACACTAAACATAATATCTGGTCGACTAGGAGTAAGATAGAGCAGACTCCATATCATACCTCTATGGTTGGATTTATCCACTATTTTTTCAGTTTCATCAGCATCCAACTTACAAGTGATACTCATGGGTGTGTCACTACACTTACTACTATCCAAATCATAACTTTTTAAAATATCTTTTGTAAATTTAATTTTATTTAGGATAACACCGTTTTAATTTTGACAAACCTGAAATCCAAGAAAATATTTGAGTACTCCCATTAAACTCAATTCAAATTCATTTTGCATACTCATTGAAAAATCAAAACAAAAATTATTTATAGATGATCGAAAAATAATATCATCAACACGGATTTGTACTATCAAAACATATTTGTAAATTATTTTAATAAAGAGAGTTGGACCAGAATTCCCTTTACAAAAACCTTTTGAAATAAGAATACTACTATATCTATCATACCAACCTCATGGGGCTTGTTTTACACTATATAAAGCATTAGAAAGCTTAAAAAATCAATTTGGAAAATGAGGATTAGTAAATCCTGGTGGTTTTTCAACAAAAACATCTTCATTTATAAATCCATTTAGAAATCAATTTTAGCATCCTTTTGATATAACATGAAATTTAGATGAGCATCATAGGCAAGTAAAATAAAAATATCATCTAATCTAGCAATAACTGAAAAGGTTTTGCATAGTCTATTCTTTCCTCTTGACTATATCCTTGTGAAACTAGTCTTTCTTTGTCCTTAACTATATTTCCAGACTCATCAACTTTATTCCTAAAAACCCATTTAGTGCCAATGGTCAAAGTGTCTTTAGCTCTGTCATCTAATTCCTAGACTTTGTTTCTTTCAAATCGATTTAATTCATCTTGCATAGCCATTACCCAAAATTCATCATTGATTGCATCATCGATATTTTTAGGTTCAAAATATGAAATAAAGCCTTGATGTTCAACCTGGTTTCTTATAGAAGTTCTAGCCTGTGTCCCTCTAACAAAGATTACCTAAAACATCATATAAAGGATGATTCTTTATAATCCTAGGAGATCTGGTAATGGTAGGACTAGAAATTTCAGGTTCTTCTCTAGGTTAGGGTTCTTCAGAAGCAGATTTTGAAATATTTTCAGAACTAGTTGTCTTAACAACAGGTTCAATGAAATTATCACTAAGGTTCAGAACAGACAAATATTCTTCATGATTTTCAAGATAATATTTAGGTTCATGCAGATCTGTTTGATCAAATTTGATGTTAACATATTCTTCAACACATTTGGTTCTTTTATTAAAAACCCTATAGGATTTTCTAGATAATGAATAACATAGAAATATTCCTTCATCTATTTTGGATTCAAACTTATCAAGATTATCTTTATTATTGGGAATAAAGACTTTTCAACCAAATACTATGAAGTAACTAACTTTAGGTTTTCTATTATTCCATAATTCATAAGGGGTCTTTTTAATAACAGGTCTAATCAAGACTCTATTTATAATATAACAAGCTGTATTGAAAACTTCAGTCAAAAAATAAACAGGTAAGTCATATACATTTATTATATCCTTTGCAATTACATGAAGTGTTCTATTTCTTATTTATACTATACTATTCTATTGAGGTGTCCTAGGGGCAGAGAAATTATGATTGTAGCCATCTTGTGAGTAGTATAATTAAAATTCATGATTTTCAGACTCACGACCATGATCACTTCTCAAGGATTTAATCTTATGTTCACTAAGTTTTTCTACGGACATGGAGTATTTCATAAAGTAAGAACAAGATTAACTTTTGTGATCTAGAAAATATACCCATGTATATCTAGAAAAGTTATATACAAGGAAATAGACACAGTACATCCAATTTAAACTAGAAACACTTGATGGTCCAAATAAATCCATGTGAACTAACTCGAGAGCTTGAGAAGTTGAAACTTCATTCATTGATTTAAAAGAAACTTTATATTTCTTTCCCTTTTGATAGGGAGTAATGACTTTTTCAGATTAGAATTTATGTTGAGGTAGGTCTCTACCTAAATTTATTCTTTGTCAGTTTCCTAACTGAGTGTATATTACAAAGTCTTAATATTCTATTCCAAATCTAGGATTATTTATGAAAATCATTTAAATAGGAAATATTTTTCTTAGCTAAAGAGTTTAAATACACATCATAAACTTTTTAATTTCTTAAGGCAGAAAAAATTAAAACAATTTTATAATTAAAAATATCACAAGAATCATTTTCAAACATTACATTAAATCCATAATCACACAAATGTGAAATTATAAACAGATTATATTTTAGTCCATAAACATGTAAAACCATAGAAATCAAAATAGAATCAGTGTTACCAATTTGGCCTAAGCTGATGATTTTTCCTTTTGAGTTATCACAAAACGTGACATGTCATCCATTCACACTGACTAATCTTTTAAAATTTGAGAAGTATCCTTTCATATGTCTTGAACATCCACAGTCCATATACCATGTGATCCTACATGAACTTTTTAAGCAGGTTTCCTACAAAACAGGTTTAGATAGAATATGGTTTTGGTACCTAGATTTTCTTGGGTCTAGACATGTTAGCAAGAAAAACATTTAGTAATAATAATTGTCTAATGGGTTCATTTAATAAATAGATTCAAATAACATTGAAAGATAAAATTTTTCTAATATATAACTATGTGAATAAATAGTTGAGGGAAAAGAGTTTCTATAACTGGAACTAGAAGCAAACTGTACAGTTTTTGGAATAAATTTATTTTCTAAGATATGTATATGTCCAGGTTGATAGGCTAACCCAGTGGTGTACTTTGGTGATACTTTTTTTCCAAGCATTTCGGCAATATTGTTATTTCATTTAGTAAATTTTTTCAAATCTTTCCTGAGATGACCATTAGACAGTTTCAGTTCAGTATTTTGTTTTAATAGTTGAGGATTCCTTTCCTTTTGTACTTCTACTGCTGATTGGATAGTGCTAGTTAAAGAATGTTTTTATGGTTTTATACTTGTCTCTTAGCTCATTGAAAGTATCTTCTAGCATGTTACAATATTCAAATAACTCTTAACAGGATATGTTCTCAGAATCAGAATCAGAATCATCTCCAGAATAATAAGAATTTAAAACCAGACTATCCAATGTTACCTCAGATGTATTTTTCATGAATCAAATATTATATTTTTGAGATTTTTCATCCTGAGTGGAATTAGAATTACTTGAATAGTCTTATGAATCACTCCAGGTAGCATTCATAGCTTTCTTATATTTTTTTCCTTCTTGTAATTTAATTTTGGACAGTCAGCCTTCAAATGTCCTTTCCTCTTGTATTCATAGCAGAATATGTCATCACTTTTGTCAGTTCATTCCCAATCCTTCTTCCAATTACCTTTATTATCATACTTCCCCTTATAATTGGATTTTCTAAAAAAACATCTTCTTTCTATAAAACATCTTGACTCTTCTTGTAATCTGATCCATATCAGCATCACTATCAGATGCACTCTCTTCACTTCTTGAACTACCACATTCACTTTGAATTTTTCCTTTGTCCTTATTTGTAGAAGCAGACGTCTTGAAAGCTATAGACTTCTTTCTTGGTTCATAGTCTTCTTCCTTTTTTACTTTCAGTTCTTCTTTATACATCATTATTTAACCAATGACTACCTTGACATGAAAAGCACTAATGTTTCAAGATTCTATAATTGAAACTGATGTGCCTCTCCATCTGTCTGCAGACATCTTAGTATTGTCATGACCCGCCCCTACCCGGGCTCGAGCCGCAACTACCCTAAGCCCGCCTCCATAGGCCAGGGGCTGGCGACTAGCGCCAAAGGCACAACAACTCGGGGAGGCCTTTGCATAAGAACATGTACACACAAACACAACACACTCAATGCAAAAGTGAAAAGTAAAAAAATGACTAGTAAAGAAAAGGGAAACTACTATATATATATATACCAAAAATGTGCATCGACCTCTAAATAGTACTAAGTAAAAGCTGAAAGGAAAAGTGGAAAAACACGTGCCCAACTAGAAATGTGCCACAACCCATCAACAGGTAAATAAAAAGAAACAGCTGATGGGTCTCCCTCCTGGAACCCAGCTACGACCACCACACGTGGTCCAAGCTCCCAAACTCCTATGCTCAACTGAAGTCACGCTCCACCTGTCCGTCGTCTGCATGGGCACACGAAGTGCAGGCAATGCCCAAGCAGGGGTGAGTATTAAAATTTTCAGTAGGATACCCTGATGGCTCGACGGAGAAACAAAGGAGGTACTGAAGGGTGAGAAGTAGAGTGAACATGGAAAAGTAAAGGAGTACAACCGAAAGTAAAGTAAAGAGTACAGTGAAGAGTCCAACTCAACCCAACAAGAGGAAAGAAGGTAGACTCTTCCATACACAAGGAGATGGAAAAAGTGAGAAGATGAACATCCCATCGAGTTTTCGCTACCTATTGTATGAGTGTAGACTCGTCCAACCACGAGAAGCTAGACACAGAAATCACGTGGCATACCCTGTGCGTATTCGCCTCTCCTGGAAGGAGAGTAACCAAACCCAAGAAGTGGGTAATGGAACAAGGTATATACATATCCTTATGCTCAGCAAGAATCCCAAACAACATCGTAAAGGGATCTCCATCCCGTAACTCAGTCCAAGAAAAGTGAGTCTCCAATAGTCCCAGAAGTAACGCCATCGATGCCTAGCATCCCGTATGCCTTCCCCGAAATACAAGTCAAGGGCTAAATCACTACACCTCGACACTATATACTTGGGGCGACACTAAATCTCCCACACAGTTTTGGGTCGTGTTACAAGGACGCATCTCGGTGGGGAAAGCGCTCCTCATTCCTGAGAGTTTTGGGGGAACGTCAGACCACGACTCGCCACTGCCCCGCAATCAAGAGGTCTCCTCAATGTCAAGATCGTTCCATCACTGACCCGTACTACCAAGGGTCCCGCTCTGATAATCACAGAGGAAAGCCATAGACAAGACTAGTAGAAAGGAATGTGTCTAGAATGTCAATGGGTGACCCACTTCCCAGCCCTACTGGAGGGTAATTCATAATAAGATATCGGGTGACCCACTGCCCTGCCCTGCTGGAGGGTAAACCATAATACATCATCAGGCAACCCACTCCCTAGCCCTGTAGGGGGGTAAACCTAGAATAAGTCAGCATGCGACCCACTGCCCGTCCTTGTTGGAGCTTAAAGCCAGAACAAGACGACAGGCGACCCACTGCCCAGCCCTACTGGAGGGTAGACCCTCAAGATTCGTTGGGTGACCCACTTCCTAGTCTCTGCAAGAGGGTAATCCCTGAACAAGTCGACAGGCGACCCACTGCCCAGCCCTACTGGAGGGTAGACCTGAAACAAGATGACGCGCGACCCACTGCCCAGCCCTACTAGAGGGTAGACCCTCAAGAGTCATCGGGTGACCCACTGCCTAGTCTCTGCTAGAGGGTAAACCCTGAGTAGTCGATGAGTCACCAAATACCCATCCCCACTGGAGGGTAAACCCAGAATTTCTCTGGCTATCTCTAATAGATGATACAACACTGGCCAACCGAATGCGGAGTGGGTGTCGCGCAACCATCTAACTCCGGAACAAGACCAGGGGAAACCACTCAACCCTGCTGATCTGAACCATCAGGCACAAAGTCGGGGGAAAAACTCAACCCCTCTATTTAACAAATGGGAACCAAGGGACCCTCTATGTCGAGATAGGTCAAAGGTACGCAAAGTAGAAACATGGCACGCACCTGGGGCCCACACGATCTGTGACCCCATGTCAACCCCAACCAAGCACACAAACATTCTCAGGTACCAACATCCACATTTACCTCCTAGCATTCCCGTATACTCCCAAAGTATACCATGTTCCATCCCAAAGGCTATCGTGCACATGACACCCAATGTCAATGCGAAGGCATAACATAATAACTCCAGCCTGCCATCTCAATGGCTGAGGCACAGTCAACCACGTCTCATTAAACACCAAACTCGCTCTCCCAGGAGTGCACGTGGTCACACGCCAAAGGTCCGCTACAAACACGGCAGAAGGACTACCACCGGGGCACCATTCATATTTCCACACATAATAAGACCATGTATGAAGCCCCGCACAACCAAAAAGATCATACCATTGTAATCCTCATAGAAAAACACGCGAGATAGACTACTTACTCACCTCAAATGGATATCCTATGGAAAGGTCGCTAACACTGCCTCATGCCCGAACGACATACCTTGATCCCGAACCTCGGCCCCAGAAATAGTCAGGCGCATCGCACCATTGCGATCCCCTCGGGAAAACACGTCAAAAGCACTACTCACAGGTGTGCAACGGATATCCGGAGAAAAAGGTGCATTTTGGCGCACCTCCCACGAGCGGTGCTTCGTGGGACCTGCATCCTGGTCTCGAAATAACATGAACGGATCACACCATTGCGATCCACTCGAAAAAGTACACAAGTTTGGCTAACCACTCATCCGAATCGAACACCTGGTGAATGAGTTGGAATTCACCGTCAGCTCCCAAAACATCCCACGTGGGGCCCACAACTCCGTTCCGAATTAAAGCGGGCGGATTACGCCATTGCAATTCCCCTGGAAAAACACCCAGAATTTACTACTCGCACGCCCCAAAAAAACATCAGGTGAGAAAGTCTCTAAACACTGCACGCAGCTCAAAAGACGGGCCATGGGGCCCACGCCTCAACTTCGGCCTCAACACCTGAAACCACCCTGGAAGGCTCCGCCTTGATGCCAGGGTCCCAACGCCAGTGATGGCACTTGAATCGGACGTCATACTTGTCCGCGCTGCCCAAAACAAGATCCCCTCAGAAAAACATCAATTCACTTATAGACGTGTCGCGCCTCCAAGGCCCCTCATTTCGGGAATTAAAAATTCCCGAAACCATCTCAAAACATTCCCCTCAATCCCAGGATTGCATCTCCATAGACGACATGAAAAACAGATACCCACAGCTCAAAATACGGGCTTCCAAATGTCTTAGGGGATTAACCCTAGGCCGAACCGACCCGGTCTGGCCGGTCCACCCCGCTCGGGCCGGCTCTCTCCAGCCGGCCCGCTGAGCCGCGGCGCAGCCGCTGGGCCTAGCCCAACAGAACCCGCGGGCCGCCGTACCGCAGCCTGCTGCCTCACCCTCCACCGACCAGCCGACACTGCCTGTCGCGTCCACTTGGAGACCCTCATCATGCGGGTCTTGGTCTACCCAGCGGGGTCGCGAGCCGCGACCCCGGGCGCGCTCCCCCTCGCAGGCGCCCGTGGCCAGTGCCCTCGGCCGGTCTGCTTGCGCCACCCCGCACCGGCGAGGTGCCGCCCAGCCAGTCGTATGGCTAGCCGGCCTTCCGCCACACCTGCTGTCGCGCCGCCGTACGCCATGGGGCCATCGTCCGCCATGGGGCCGCCGTCCGCCGGACCCCCTTGCCGACCGCCGGAATCCATCCTTGTGGTCGGAAAAATTCAGAGGACCACCGGAAACGATCCAGTGGTCAAAAATTCGATCTGGATAGCTTTACGGAAAGCTCAGAACATGATCTACGCAACTATGGGCTTGGATCGCAGATCGGGCTGCAAATAGACAAAGCAAAATTAGTAAGAACATGTTGCGGGAAATAAAACGAAACAAAAACGACTCCTATCTATTGGGTGATGCCCGCAGCTTCATGGAGAGTCCGCCGCCACACAGCTACCTTTCCGAAGTTGCCTATCCGGAGGTGACTCACTTGAGTGCTTCGCCGGAGCTGGAGGAGAGGGGAGGGTTTGATTAAGAAGAAGAAGAAGAAGAGGGGAGGGGATGCATTTAAGTAGAAAATACTTAAATGCCCGCCCGATAGCCTCGAACCCGAAATTTCAGCGGGGTCAGGATTAAGGCTCCCCTAGGATAAAAACCATGCTCTGAGCGCAACAGCGGTCATGGAATTTTTATCCGAGGCCCCATTCAAAAGTTGCAACAACCGCGCCCAAGGCCTCCAAATTACGAAAACACCCCTAGGGTACCCTTTTTTACAGAAGGCCCGTGCCCGCGATAATTACACCCCTTTTAGGGTAAACAGCACGTTCAGAACTCAAAGGTGGCCTCAATTTTCCAATCCAAACCACCGTTTCAGAGATACTTGATATTCACCCTTAAAAGAATAAATTAATTATTTAATTTATCCGTTTCTCGTTCCGGAAGCGAGCAAGGGGTCCAAACATCCCACACCGACATGTTTTATGTCGTTCCTAGGGTAAAAACCACCTTCCAGACCCATCCGTCCACTCAGATCACTGATCTGAAACTCTGTTTAGAAGTTATCCAATTTATTTGGCGTTTCCAGTGTGAACGCACTGAAAATTTAATTCTGCCCACTTCGGGGCTCGGAATCGCACGCCGTCTGAAGGCACTGCTCTAGAATAATATCAAGAATATTCCAAATCTTTTTGCAGAAAAAACTGGGTTCTTAAAATTATCCTCATGATTTTATCTTTTGAAGGAACAACTTTTCCATGTGAGCCCATTGTTTTTACAATTTTGTTGAACATGAGATAAATGTCTGAAATTGATTCATCATGCCTCATTTTAAAATTATCATACTTAATAATGTAGGTATTTAATCTCATTTCCTTAACATTAGTTTTTCCCTCATGGGAAATATCCAAAGTATCCCAGATTTCATAAGTAGTATCACTAGCAGATATTCGATTAAATTCATCATCCCCTAAATCACAATACAGAGAATTCATTGATTTACAGTTATTATTGTACAAAACTTTAGTAGGTTCATCCCAAGTAGTTTTTTCAGTTTTTAGAATCTTATAGTGAGTCTCTATAGCAGTCCAGATATCAAATCCCATAATTTCTAAATGAATTATCATTTTTAGTTTCCATTGGGAATAATTAAAATCATTAAAGAAAGGTGGCCTATTGGAAGCTTCACCTTCTAGTATATTATCCATAATTAAATTTTAGCTAATGTATTGAAAGAGATAAATTTTTTGAAACAACTAAAATTTTGAGATTATTAAGATATAACTAAAACCATAGTTAAAAACACTTTCACAAACATAGTGTTTTGAAAAAAGGATAACCAAACCTACCTCTGATACCAAATGTTGGTCGGAGTGGATACTCAGGATGGGGGGTAAATTGAGTTCTAATTAAAATTTCTGTTAAAAAGATTATAATGAAATCTCCCCAAATTAAATAAAAGATAAACTATAGTGAATTTATAAATATTGAATGGATTCAATTAGTTTCTCAAAGATTGATTATTTCTCAATTAGATTAATATGAAGATTAAGTTAGCTTTTGAAACTAACTTACTCACTGATAGAAATTACTAACACCTGATAGTTTAAACATCTGAGTTACTGTAAAATAGATTTGAATTTAAAAGTAATTAGCTGCAAAATATAAGATATAGTTTAAAATTAAATATGATGCACAATAGGTTTAACCCACAGGTTCAGTCTGAAGCTAAGACTTATTCCTAGAAAACATTTTATATTAAACTTTGACACACTCCCTCGATCAGGGTTTACAACAGTACTCAGACTGTCCCGGTCCTCAGACCTCTACCACAGTTCTATGTGGGAAATCAAAAATAAAAACAGCTCACAGGCTGTCCATGTCACACTTGACCTCTACCACTATCCATAGTTTGATAAAAGAGTGTAAGGGAATGATTGAGTGAGGATTTATAAATCCTCTAGTTCACCATAAGAGATAGGGTGTTTTTAAAATAAAAAACACACACTTCTCAAAATGTAAATAAATGAAAACACAACAGAGCTAAACAAATAGATATGAGTTGAGAATTTTCTATGAATTTTGAGTGAAGTTATGGACTCCTTTGATTGATGTAGATGAAGATTTGAGTTTGTATTTGGTTTTTAGACAATAAACAGAGTGTCGTTTTTGTATTTGACTTCCAGGTCCTGGTTGATAAGTCTGATCATCTTGAGTATAGGTGTAATCATTGGATCTATTTACTCCTTGAATGATTAGGTTTTATAGATTCATAAGTTATTCTTCCTTGTTCATCTATTCATGTAAGTCCTTGTGTATCTCTAGAGGGTTGTTTCATATGTGCATGGAAGGACTGATCAGTCTCTCTTTTGAAGTTCGAGGTTTTCTTATATATATATCTTTAGCTCTGGAAATGGGAATGATTACCTTTTTACAGGTATAAGGTACGGTTTCCTAACATTCAAAAGACATTAATTAATTAATAGTAGCTGCATTAAAATAACCAAATATGACCATTTTTAATAAACAAATTTAAGTTGGGTTTAGAGATATAATGACTAGTTTCCATCATTATCTCATAGTATCTGTGAGCTTGTATTGTTGGACTTGAGTCAGTAGGACCGTAATGGCTGCTATTACTATTTATAATGGTAGACTATTTATCAGTGACAATGACTCTGTATTGGTAGTTCCTCTTATCAGTGGCTCTTTTATAAAGGTAGAATTCTTGTATCGGTGGATCTGTCCATCGGTAACTCATCTATATCGATAGAAATCATATCAGTATCTATCTGTTTGTATTAGTATACTTCATATCAGTAGATTTCTGTTTGTATTGGTAGACTTCATATCGGTAGCTGTCTTTTTGTATCGGTAGACTTCATATCAGTTGTTGTCTGTTTGTCTATATCGGTAGATCATGATTATAATAGTAGACTTTGTCTATCAGTGATCTCTTCTAACTGGTAGAATAGGTCTGTATCAGTGACTACGTATCAGTAGGTCTGTAAAAGGGACTCAAAAACATAATACTTCTCTATTCTATGCAAATCATATTCGGAGTGAATTTGTATTATGTCAAAACATGTATAAACATAGATAAACATTGATTAATATATTAATACAATTATTTTTATATATATGTCAACTCAATAGAAGGATAACATAATTTAACATATAGATAGGATTATCAAAACATATTAAATCATAATTGAGATTATCAAAACAGGTGAGTTCAACGTTATATTTTTAGATTCAAACATTTATGGTTTGTTTTATGTTCTCCATGTTTACCTATAAGAGGAATTTAAACTCACTATTTTTATGTTTTCTTTTCCCCAGGATATAAAGTAAGGTTTTAGGTATGAAAAAAGTGGAACATCATTATGGGATATATTGAAGATCATTCTCAATGTTAAAAGATTATGATATGTGATTCCAAAGACACTAAACTAATACGATGTTTGGGCATATATTTTTTGTAATGTATTATGTATTCCACAAATGAAATTTAACATTCATAAAAGTCTTTCACGGGTCGTTAGATATATATTTCACACATGTCAAAATAGAGGTAGTATTTTCCAATCATTAAGTTGGAGATCACTGCTAATAGTTTTAGATCATGAGTTGGGTTGTTATTCTTGTGGATCTAATTCTTTGGTGAGGCATATGTCATCACATCATCATTATTCATGACTACACACCCAAAACATCAATTAAATCATTGTTTTATATAATGAATCCTTATCCACTTATTGGTAGTGTTAGTACTGGTGGATAGATTTGCCTCTTCATGAAATCCATAAATAAATACCTACATTAACAACTCCATACATACATTACTACATTCGGTGTTAAAAAAGCTATCGAGCTTAAGAATCAACTGATATTTCTCACAAAACATCAGTTTTTCCAAGATATGCCAAAGAAATTACTGATTTCTATGAAACTATTGGGTTTAGTATAATCCTCAATTTCCATTATCTTTGATGGGTCTATTTAAATTATCCCAATTATGGTCACATTCGATAATAAATTGAATTATTGTATCCAAAGTCACAATTGCTGAGTATATATTACAATATATGAATACATAATGTTTCCAGTCCAATCCCAATATGAACATCATGTTCCTAACTTATCTTGGAGTAATTGAGAATGTCATTAATAAATAAAACTATAAATTTTGAAATGTGTCCACTTATGTCTATATTTATCAAATCCATGATTAATTATATGGAATTAGTACGTCCAATGTGAATAAAAATGAACCTATATTGTCCTTATATTTGATGTGAAATCTTATTCTAAATATTATCCTACATCACCTTAAACTAATGATATCTAGAATAAAGAATCACATTTGAGAATTATTAACCTCTGTGAAGTTGATTGAAAAAGAATTAATACTTTTTAGGGGATAGTTTTTCTTTATGGTGATATTTTTGAGTTCTTGATAATCAATTCCAATCCAAATTGATTACTATTTTTCATTAAAAATAGAATTTTCACTCCACAAGTGGATTTATTTGGAAATATGTACACTTTTCCAAAATATTCATATAGATTATTTTTTAACACATCCAGTTCGATAGGGGAAATCCAATAAGAAAATTTTGAGATATGAGTGATTATAGGTATATTATCAATAGAAAACTATAACTTATGGTTGATTGGATGTCTAAGTAACTCCTTAGGAAATATATTAGTGTATTGCCTCATGATGAGAAATTTCACTTATTTGATGCATTCATTTGGATCACCCATTTCTGTAAGGTATTTTTCTTCATATGCTATCCAAAAAACATGTTTATGTGTTTTCCAAAGGATAATCATGATATTCTATTAATTTACGGAGGACCATGGGATATTTTATTATTTTAATATATTTTTCCTTATTGAAACAGTTGACGTGTTCTCTATATAATGAGAAATAATCTATGACTAGTATAGAATCAAATTTGACCAAGAGAATTATTATTAGATTCAATGGGTGAATATTACCATGTATTTGAAAAGGATAAGAGTCCAAAAAATGGAATACAATTATCACACCCCTATGTTTTCATAAAAATATCTCTAATACAAGGTATAAATGCTTTGATTCAATAGTTATAGAAAACATGAATGATATAAAAGAAAGCATAGAACCAGAATTGTATTAAGATTTTGAAATTGTTTATTAAATAGGATGTGTAACATGTATTACATCATTTTGAGGATTCTAAAAGTCCTTGATTTGGAAGATGATTTAATTTTCCCCTTTAGATTTTGGGGTTTATGACATTTATTACCCTCATGGAACCTTTTATTTGTGAATCGGTATACATAGTTCCATTTCTCGCTACATTTAAATTAGTGATCCACGTATGGAGAATTATTAGGCTCCTTCCTTTATTCCATCATCATTGTTTATTTATTACTATGTGTTTTCCATTCATGATATTCATGGAATTTACCCCACACATTGATTATTTCCATGTTCCATTGATGTAATTAAGATGATTCTCCTTCCATAAAATTCAATAAGAGGTTGGTTGGATCCACTATCCCAATTTTTAATTTGATAACCCAACTAGAAACTCATGACTTATCTTTTTATACCAATTTATAGAGGATAAAACACAAAACTCCAACTCTAATTTATGATCACACTGAATAACTTCATCATAACTCCCATTCCCTCAAATAGCTAATGTATTTAAACCAATCATTTTTAATCAACTATAGAATCTATTTATTTTTCATTCATTGTTGGAAACAAATATAATGTTGTATATTTAAATACATGTTAATTTTTCCATTCAATTCATGATATATTCAACCTCTTATTCCTTTATCTCTATAATCTCTGTCTCAATATTTTTTTGAAATATCTGAGGGATATACTTGTTAAGAAATTTTTCGGTAACTCATTACCACTCCATCTATTCCATTTCATACTTTGACATGGAATTAGTTTTAAATTCCTACCATTTATTGTTTTTTCAATAAAAACAATATATGGACATATCTATATTCTAAATCTCTTGATGTGGAGAACAAAAATGATAACACCCTTTGATATAATTCACTACTCTATAAAATGTTATTCCAAATATCCCCTAAATATTTGTGGTTGTTTCCAACATAATGGAATAAGTGGCTAGTTACTCCTTCTTGGGTGGATGATAGTTGACATTGTTTAGGTTATTATTAATAGATTAATAAAACATGGTCTGAATTTTTATAATATTTTTAACTCCACCTCCCATGATAGTGGTAATTTCCGTTTGAAAATTGATTCTTTTTACAACACATGGTTTTTATCATGGTTTCTCGTGGTTTACATCATTTTCTAAAATCTATAGGGTCTCAACAAAAAACATTTCAATAAATATTGAAAAAAAATTATTTCTATTTAAATAATAAAAATAAAATATTATTTTATGGGATTATATTATATATATATATTCTAAATGAAATATTCCAGTTTGTTTTACATGTAAATAGTTTTATCCAAAGGGTTTTGAAAAAAGTTCTCTAATTATAAGATCAATATTTATTACACCATAGATCTGATACCAACTATAATGACTATAAAGTATAATATTAGGACATTATATCACTTATATATAATATAAAAAAAATATCCACATCCTTATTTTTTACCGACATAAAATCTATCATGTTCTTCATAGTCAACTGAGGACAATTATTAAATAATGGGGTGTTCTAAAATCCGAGTAAGGTGAAGGATAACATAGCTAAAAAAGATACATGAATCAACAGTAAATATATGAGAATAATCACTATAATCCTAATATAATATTGGGATCATCATCATAATAATGAGGATACATTGTTTAAAAATATTAGGAATGTGGAATATGAATAAAAATAAAATATCATGTCATAGTACTCAAAAACAACACACAGTGGTGAACAAAGCTGACATTATCTTCATAAATAACATATATATATAAATAATAACATTATAATTGTGAAAAAATATAACCTAATTTTAATTCATAATAAACATAATCTCATTATATACACCACATAACCCATTTCTGATAGGGACATATAATTCTGGACCCACCCATCACATTATAATATTTAAAAAATCATCAATGAGATTTAGAAATTATAATAATAGATGTGATGAAATAATACATGTAAATGATCTAGTTTCATAAGGATTCCATCAAATCTATTATCAATAATAAGAATGGGTCACCAAATGAATAATAGAAAAAATATGTGGCATAATGATCATAATTCTTGAGTGAATAAGATACAACTCAAAATGTGTAATAGTTGTCATTTGGAAAGAAAATTATATCAAAAAATATTTTTATATTGATTA
Source organism: Viscum album (assembly GCA_963277665.1). NCBI lineage: Eukaryota > Viridiplantae > Streptophyta > Magnoliopsida > Santalales > Viscaceae > Viscum > Viscum album. The sequence continues at coordinate 681,584,411 of OY728132.1, read as the reverse complement.
TAAATCATGGTACTAAGATTAATTTTAAAAAAATAAAAGAGAATAATATTGAAATGATATTTATAAAACATTTGTGGAAATCCCATAACATAATTGACATGAAAGAGGGATGACACAAATAATGGGAGTTGGGTTCGTGAATCCACTTAACATAAATCTTATTTTCTTTCATCAATTTTTTATATCATTAATAATAACCATATTTTTTTAATATATATAAATTGAATTGAATTATAGATATTTTTACCATTATTTATAAATTATTTTCTTTATTTCATTACTTTTATTATTATTTTTTAGTTGTTTTGATGCCATGTATTATTAAAAAAACCATTTTTCTCGATTTCAAATTTTCATCAATGACATTTATTCATATATATAATTAATGCTAGATGAGTAAAATAAATATATTTTAGTTTATAAATATCATGAGTATTTTAATATATACACCCATAGGGTTGGTGATAAGAAGTGAATTTGCAACATCCTCTTTGGTGGTTAACTTCCAAGTAACAATAAATTGGAAAAAGGGAGAGAATGAGATGTATGAATATTTAAAATTTATATATATAATACATCATGTAGTTTAAAATAATTAATATAATTATAAAATATTAATTATTTATTTTTCAATGATTTTGGTGTGAAAAAACATGTAGGAAAGTGCCATAGGATAGGAGAATGAGTGGTAGAATTGATGAGAACATACCCTCTTCTCGTTTTTTCATCTTCTCTATGGCACTATACTCCATTTATGATTAGAGTTTCAAAGAAATATGATGTGTCTAGGTATTCTAATATACTGAAGATGTGGGATTTTGGAAGATATTTTTCTTTGGAAGAAGAGGGAAGAGTTTTTTACTAGGGGAGGGAGATAGGTTAACTATACATGAGGAGAGCGGTAATTTTTATTTAAATTATAGAATAAAATATTGTGTCAAAGGTTCACCTTGTAATTGTGATATTTTTTACATTATGAACATATATCAGTTAAATAACATATTTTAAATAATTTCAATCACATTATAATATTAATTCACTCATTTAATCAAAATTAAATGTGAATAAAGTGAGTAAATATTATTTTAATGTCATTATTATGATTTTAGAATCTTGAAATTATGTTTTTGGATCTATAATCATTTTTAATATATTTTGATAGGTTTTTTATCATATTACATTTTTTGGTTTCCTATATAGTTCTATAAATTATTAAAAAGTATTACATCATGAAAGATGTAATTTTGTATTCATCAATTATAAGAAAAATTGTATTTATACTATTCACATAAAAATTAATGCATTTCATAAAAATAATAATAATATTCCATGTAGAAATTTCAATTTTCTAGATTAAAAACTCATATTCATTTTATCAAAATACTTTTCTAACATACATAATTATAATTTTGAAATTAATAATTATGATTTAAAGAAAAATTAAAATATATTGTATAGAAAACTGTGTTTATATTTTCATATATTTTTTAATGATGATATTAATTTTACAAGAATTATAATATTTGTATACACATAAATTACACCTGACAAATGTTATTTTTACAAAATATTATTATTTTGTGGTAAAATTACTATTTAAATTATTATATTACAATTCCTAATGGTGAGGTTACTATTTTCAATGGAAATGTTACTATTGCTAATGGTGAGGTTGATATTCCAATGGTCACATCCACATTACAATAGAAACGTTGTATCATATAATTACCTATTCATTCTAAAATTCATTAATTATCTCAACTTCCCCCAAGGTTCAATATTTCCATTTTCAATAACGTCGATTGGTTCTCTATTATTTTGTTTAATTTATATAGTTTTTATCATGTGGGGATGATTCTAGTCAATTTAGGAGATCCATATTTTACAACTTCAGTTTTTATATATTCAATTTATTTTACAATTTTAATATTTTGAATTATAATTGGTTTAATTAATCACTAATCTAATTATTTTAAGTAATGAATTTAAACATTATTAGTCTCTCAATGTTATTTATGTGTATAATACATATATATATTATATTATAACATACATGTTTTAACAAAAAAAATTATCATTTAATAATTTTGGGCCATGAAAAGGGATATGGTTCAATGATATCTTCATTATTAATTCAATTGATGGTATATGATTATGATGTAGATATATGGATGAAATATTTTTTATTTTCATTGGGATAGGAAATGATGAAATGATAAACATTTTCAAGTCCATATATAATACATAGTAATGAAGAATGTGATTTTTATGTCTTATTTCCCCCCAATACATTAGTTAATGTGTGATAAATCTTATTATATATATGTTGTGGATTATATCTATTTACTATTCAAATCATTATATGTGGGCATATTTTTATTTATAAAAGGTTTGTCATAATTTTTTTCAATTATAAGATTATATGTGGATCGGTTTTCATCTCAATAACTTTTTGAGAGGACATAATTTTGATTCCATATTATAATATCTGAAACTATTAATTTTTATACTTGTTGACAATGTTATAATATTATGCTAGTTCCATATTCATATATTTTGGATATGCTCTCATGGATCATGATTATTTAAGATTCTACATTATTAAGACTTGTTTATTTTTTTGTGACAAATACATATTCAATGACACATAATAAAACAATATTCATTCATTTGGTACAACATTCTTTTGTATAGTCATGTTAAAAAACCTTACTATTTATTCTTATCATTAATTGATATATCCTCTGTTTAACGTATTTAAGCATCTCATTTCAACGCATCTTATGTCTTCTTTCACTATATTTGGGTGAATCTATTTATGAGTGATGAGTTTACAATGATACCTTATATAAATAAATATTTTTGAGATGATTAATATTTTACTTAAAAAGTATTTTTATATGTATATCTTCCAATTACAATAATCCTTTATTATTCAAATGAATTTTTATTTTTGAGATATATTAGATATTAAAAAAATATTTAATATCTATATATGTTATTCTTAGGACACTATAGGTTGTATAAAAACATGATTTATTAATTTATTTGAGATTGGGGTTAGTAAAAATTTCAAAAATCCTTTAGTACTAGTCTACATATAGGATAATATCCTAATGCATTGGTAATGTAGTTATTTTTTAATTTTTTAATAATACATCATTTTTTGGATAATATAACGACCCAAAATTTACATATAGATATTAATTCGACATTAAATAATATTTATTACATAACATAATAAATAACATGCCATGACCATAATGGATTAGTGTCTTTAGAAACTAGGAAACATACACAAATAGATCATAAAACATCCATATTGTATCCCGCTTATTTCTTCATAACTAGGAATATTTTTACCATATCATACATAATACTATTCTTCGTGACTGGGGGAAAAGAAAATTTTGAAAGGTTGAGTTCAAATTATCTGTATTGGTAAACAAGGGTAATATCAATTATATCATAATAACAAGAACAAAACAATTGAAAATCTAATCACACATATAAAATCTCATAATATCATGTCATGGGATAAATCATAAAAGTAAAATGTAATACCAATATTCATAAAATATGATAATAAGTTTCTTATCATAAACACATAAACACATAATCATATAATATCATTTTATATTTGTCAAGGCTCACTACTGAGTTCATCATAACAGAAAAAGTCAATTACTGAAATGAGTTCACTCTAAGTTCCAGCCTTGTATTACTAAACTAGATTTACACGCCATTCTAGTCATGTATATATATTGTGATATAAATCACTAACCAATTAATTGGATGGATATATTTGTCCCCCCAATCTTATAAAGAAACCATTCTTATGTGTTCCACAAAAACATAAAAAACATTCACCATATCATAACCCAAGAAATAAAATGGGGTTCTTAAACATAGTTCCATCATAATAGATATAAAAAAGTGGGTTTACAAAATAAAATTCCATCTTAAATGTAATAAAATCACAGTAATAACAGGAATATAAATATAATCCAATTTATAGTGTCATATTAGATGAAAAATAATTTTGAGAAAACACTTTAAATTAATTCATGGGAAAAATATTCTTTCTTCATTAAAAATGATTTCCTTCATCAAAATACTGTACAATTTTTGAAGAAATAAATTTATGTGAAAATAACATTATAATATTGTAGGGTAATATTCAAGGAATAATGGAATTATGAATGTATAAAATTACATTCATTCCTAAAAAGTAAAATAACATTCTTCCAGTACTTTTACCGAAAAAATAAAAAGTGTACCTCATATTGAAAAAATGATTCCATTCATACCATTTAGAAAAAATTAAAAAATTGGTAAAATTATAGAAGGATAAGAATAAAATTTGTAAATAAATATTTAGGTAAGATTGACATAGATGATACATATACCCCAGTAAATACATACAAATAAACAATCTGAGATAAAAATGAGATTTTCAAAGTTGTCCCCTATCTTAAGTCTGATATGATTTGTATATATTAGAAACACCTATATATTGATTTAAATAATGTTAATTGTTTATTATATAATGAAAATAATTTTTATGATAACATTTATGATCATATTTTCATCAATTGTTTAATAACATTTCATTGTTACTCATTATTCAGGTATTAACTCCTTTATGTTATTTTGCATGTTTTCATATATGTTATTATTATTATTTTTATGTCATAGTTATATAATTTAAATTATGGTATAAGAATAATACATATCATATTTATTCACTAAAATAATTTATATAATAATTCATCAATGATGGTTATGTAGAATAAAACACATCGCGCCATGGAGACGGTAAGTTGTATGTTTGCATGAGCAATTATATAGTTCCCATATTTGTTGAAAGGAATTGATGTTGATTGTGTATAGTATCAAAAAATAAAAATAATTTTATATAAATAATATATATGTATATATATATATATTTTAATTCCAAGTTTATTCTCGTCCATGTAAGGTGGTGGTGAAAAATGGATTACAACATGGTGTGGAGACAGTAATCCATACCTATGAATGCATGGTGATTTCAATTTTCTATAGATGGGAAGAAGGTGGAATATGGTTTTTCATAATAATAATAATTTCTAAGTATATAAATACTAATATAGTTATTACTTTATAGTGAAACAACTCATGAGCTGGATGTAGAATAAGAATTAAGTTTGAAAGAATCAGTAAATGATATTACCTATTCTTCGACATGCCACCTCTAAATATCCTCTTCAACAACTAGAGTTGGTATTTGAAGAAGACCAAAACCTAAATAAAGTTTCTAGGGATATTTATAAGAGAAAACAGTATGGTATGGTAGATATTGTGACTCACAATGAAGTGAGGAGATGAGGGAGAAATTTCCCTTTTATAATTGTTGTGAGGGGAACTTTTGGAATCCTGAAAAACAATAATTTATAACAAGACAAAACCCCACATAAAAACCTCCAAAATATCCCAATTTCATTGACTAGATGATATAAGGTTGTAATATCATGAAACAATAAATTTTAGACAATTTGATATATCATTTTAAGCATTATCTATTTAATTAACATTTAGTTTATCTATTTAATTTGATATATTATAATTTCATTTTAAATATTTCATTGGTTAAAAATATTGACATATATGATGTTAATTGACCATAAATGGATATTTTTTTGATATTTTATACCGTTTAATTATCAATTTTAAATTTTAAATATTTTTAGGATTTTTAAATAATTTATTAAAATGTTATTTTTGTAAAATATAAATAATCATAATGTTGACACTATTCATTTATTTTATATTAAATAAAATCCAAAGAGGTGATAAATTTGGAAAAAATATATTTAATAAATGTCTAACATGTCATTGTAACCTAGAATATTCGTGGGGCACATTAATTAATTCAGATTATTTTTATTTTAATATTTTGAATACTATTTTTTGATTTTTCTCTTAGTAAAATAACTTCCATGTCACTATTGTGTCACCATTAATGGTAATTATTTAATCTCTAAAAATTATAAAAAAATTTATATGATGTTTTTAATTCTTTTAGATTTATAGATACTATATATAGTTGAAAATATCTTCTAGTTATCAATATATAAAAATTAATATACTTATATAAAATGAGATTGTGACATTTTGACACATTAATTAGTTTGTATTATGTTCCTGTCATAATAATAAATAGGTGGAAATTAAGTAATTCAATTTACAATAAATTGTGTTTTATTCATACCCTATGACTAAATTATCCATTGAATGAATATAAAAAATATTTTATATGTTCATAAAAAATATATATCTCATTAATTTCATTACCAAAAGTAATTCACTCAAAAATACAAATATCTAAATTATTTATATTATTCACAACAAATGAATTTATAATTCATTTTCTTAAGTTAGTTATAATTATTCTCTTTAACCTAAATTCTATTCTATAATGGTAATTTTTTAACAATGGAATCTCATAGTTCATTTAAAATCATGATTGCATGAAAATAAATCTATTGTTGAATTACAATTAATAATATAGAATGTTTCATAATAATATTAGGGAGTTACATTCTACCCCCCATTAAACTAGATTTCACTTTGAAAATTCATCACATAGGAACTAACAGATGAGGATACCTTTCCCTCTTTAAATCCTCAAGTTCCCATGTAGTTTATTAAAATTGGTGGTTCCTCTATAATACATTATCCAAGTGAGTGGTATTGTTTCTTATAAATTTTTTTCTATGATCTAGAATATCTGTCAATTATTCTTCATAAAAAAGATATATCTCCACAGGTACTAAATATGATATTAATACATATAAAGGATAAGGTATGTACTTCCGCATGAGAGATAAAACAAACACATCATTAACTTGGGAGTGATTTAGTTGAAGTTCTAATCAGTAAGCTACCTTCCCAACATGAACTAGAATTTCAAATGGAGCGATATACATAGGGCTTAGAATTCCCTTATTCACAAAACAAATTACTCTATTCCGTGGAGATATTCCTAAAAACACCATTTCACCAACTTCAAACTCTAGGACACTTCTTCTATCTTCAGCATTGAATTTTTTTTCGACTCTGACCTACTATGATGTGTTGTTGAATATATCTAACATTTTCTACTATTTCATAAACAAGATCAGGTCCTAGAAGATTTCATTCCCCAACATCATCACAATAAGTTGGAGTTCTTAACTTCTTTCCATATATGGATTCACAAGGAGACATTTGAATACTGGAGGGAAAGCTATTTTTGTACGGAGATTCAATCAAATTTAGTTTTTGATACCAACAACCTTTTAAAACCAAAGAGAAATCTCTCAAGATGTCTTCCAGAGTTTTAATTATCCTCTCAAACTGGTCTTCTGTCTAAGGATGATCTGTAATGCCGAAATTGAACTCTGTATCCAGTGCATGATAAAGACTTTTCTAGACGATATTGGTAATCCATTTATCCCAATCATATATAGTGTAATGTTGTAACACATACAATCATAAAACTTCTTTTACATATATCCTAGAAAGTTTATCAGGGGAAATGTCCTCTCTAATTGCAATGAAGTGTGCCAACATTGTAAGGCGGTCAAATATAACCCATATCGCATTATATCCTTTAGATGCTTTGAGAAGTCTAACTAAATAGACTATAGTGATGTTTTAAAATTTCCATTATAGTATGGGTAATGGTTGTAACAACCCCTTATACTTATTTCTCCAATCCTTAACTTGCTGACACACCAAATACATAGGGACATATTCAGCAACAACTCTTTTCTGGTATCCCGCCCAAAATAATCTCCATGGTCCATGTACGTCTTTGTGCTTCTAGGAATAATAGAGGATGATGAACTACGATCCTCATCCAACATATTTTTTTAATTATTTTATGGGAGGAATAAAAATTCGGTTTATGAACCATATTATTCCATCATACTACATGTTGAATTTAAGAACATTTTTCACATTCTTTTCTATCTCTACATCTTCCTTCTTCACCTCCTTAATATTAACTTATATTGATGGTTGAAAATGAATTTGAGAAAGATAATATTTTACCCCTTCCTTTAAAATTTCAAGATCCATCCATTTAAAATCCCAAAATATTGGATATTTCGTGATCCCCATCATAGATAAGCTAGAATGGTCTTTTCGACTCAATGTGTCTGCCACGTTTTTCGCATTCGTATGGGTTAATGTATTAGGAAGTCATTATATTTAAACAACTCAAACCATCTTATTTGGTTCATATTTATCTCATTTTTTGTGAAAATATAATTTATACTTTTATTATCAGTATAAATGTTACACCTTTCACCATAAAGATAGTTCCTCAATATCATTAATGTGAATATTACCACTGATAACTCTATATCATTAGTGGGGTAATTTTTCTCATGAATTTTCAACTTCTGTGAGGAATAAGATATCGCTACCATGACCCGTTCCCCAAGGCCTATATCATGACTACCCCAAGCCTTCCTTCCATAGGCTAGAGGCTGGAGACTAGCACTAAAGGCATAAATCCCTAAAAACTGGGAAGGAATTGCCTTTATAAAATGTAAACACACACAACAAGAGTACAAGCAGAAGAAAACACTAAGTAAAAGCTTTATAACAATTGTAATGAAAGTAAAGGGGTCAGAAATACAAGCCCAACAGTATAGTACAAGGAAAGGAAAAACATGTACAACTAAAAATAAAAAGAGGTGGAAGATGACTACCAGCTCCGGGATCATTCTCCGGGGTTCTTACATGGAGGATAGGTATAGATGGTCTCCACAACAATCCACATCCGTCAGAATCCACCGTGTACCGATACATCGTAGGTCCTTCTTTGGGTACCATCCAGTTCTGGAGCTCTCGGCCTCTATCAGCATTGTCTATCATCTACATCCAACACATCAAGGTGCGGGCATAGCCTGTGCAGGGGTGAGTATGACGACACTCAGTAGGGACCCCGAGACCCTTAAGGTCTCACAAAATCCAAGAAGTATAATCCAAAAAGTATGAATTCAAAGGATAAAAATTACTTAGTTATATATCCATACATATACCTAAGTAATCAAATAAATCATCTCAATCATGAGAAAACAAAAAGGTCATTGACTCAGCTTAAACCATGATTTTCATTATCGAAAACATGGCTGCTAGAGAACTACTCCTCTATCGAGTATAGTGGGCATGTCGCGACTCTTAGGTGCTTCTCACTAACCTTGGATTGTTGAGGTACTCCTTCTATTGAGTACCACGGGCCTGCTGCCAACCACCAGGCACTCCATCCTTTGTGGGTCTGTATCCAAATACCATGCGCTCCCCCTAATAGCCTACATAGGTACTCCTCCTGTCAAGTACCATGGGTCTGCCTCCAAATATCGGGCGCTCCTTCACCAAGGGTCTGCCTCCAAATACTGGGTGATCCCAACTAGGCTAGTTGAATCACTCCGAGTTGAATCAGTCAAGCAGTCGTTAGGTCTGTCAGTTACTAGGTCTCCGTAATTTGTCTGCTCGTCTTCGAGAGGGTTCGCTCCATGGGCTACTGGTCGATAATCCATGTGTCACTAAGTCTCACGTGTAAGTATCTCAAAGGACCGCCACGTCATAGGGTTCTCAACGCAATAGATGTCATGTCAATCAGACGTCCGGTCTATGAGTTAATTGCATTTTAGTCATAGGGGCCTGGTCAGATTTGTATATGATCCAACCTGACCATAACTCATCTATAACCCGAACTCCAGTGGGGTATACTCAAAGGGAGAGTTTTGCTTCAAAAATACTGGCACCACTGATGGTTCTTCAAATAGACGACTGGTGCTAAAGATGTGGCCAAAGTAAGAAAAGGGTAAATAATGTGCCTGAGTCTGATCCGACCCGAGCGGACTGACTCGGCCCAACCCGGTCTGGGCCGACCCGGTCTAGGTCGACCCAGTCAGACTCACTGGGACTGACCCAGCCCAATCGGCGGGTCAACCTGCTATGTTTTAACCTAGTCTGCTGGGTCCTGACCGAGAAGACCGTGAGGGTGGTCCGGCCCGATAGTCGCCACGTAGGAGGCACAGTGACTCAGCCTCGGAGACCGAGCCAGTTCGGCTAGCGACACCATGGGGGAGGCCTCGGGTCAGCCCGGGAGGCCGGTGGCTTAGAGGCCAGCAGGCAGTCCACGATGGGCACGGGCTGGCTGGCTAGTCACCAGGCAGGCCGCGGATACACCGGGCAGGGCGCAACAAGTCGCATGGTAGGTCACAGGGGTTTCAGGAAGGATGTTGGGGTGCCAGACAGTGCATCAGGAAGTCGTGCAGCGGGCAGAGTGCCAGTCAGCACGTGGGGGCACGCTGCGGAGCACGGCAGGGTGCTGGGGGGCACCGAGCAGGGCGGACGGGCACCACGGGGTGTGCCAGGCAGTGCGGCAGGTCACTCAGGGGGGCAGGGTGGTAGGGTACCTCAGGGTTCGGGTAGGCCACCGACAGGGCCGGGCGGTATGCAAGGGGCATGGGCAGGGCATCAGTAGGGCACGGGCAGCGCGCCAGCAATGCAAGGCGGGCCACCGGTAGAGCCGTGGAGCAGCGTGTGGGGCACGGGTCGGGCACCGCATGGCTGGGGGTGTGGTTCACAGAGGCCATGGGTTGCATGACCTTTTTTAGTAGTCGCCTCTTTTTCATTCCATCATCATCAATCGAGAACAACAAAAGAGAAGGGTCGGTCTTGTTCGTGCGGTCTGACCCCCCCCCCCCCATGTTACGTTCATATCAAAAGGCATAACATACTCCATAAATAAAACATTGTAGAACAAAAATAAAAACAACATAAATCCCCCCAACTAATTTTTTTTTCATAGATAAAGTCATGGTAAATAGGTGGCGACGATTCCTTGATGTCAGGAGGCGTCCGGGGTAGGAGATCGATGAAGATGCGTCGTTTTCATTCTCCGTGGTCGGCTCCTTATCTTTAGGCTCAGTCGAAGATCGAAGAAAGGTGTCCGTCGTTCATCATTTGAAGGGGGGTGTTCTTCATTAAAAGATAATTCTCTTAGGGTTCGCCAAAGCTCTACCCAATGCTCCAACAAAAGGTTATTCCAACAAAATAATAGAGTGAGAATCCTATTAATTTTGATGGAACAAAATTTGAATTGGATTAATTAATAACCTGACTCCACAAAATTTGATACACGAGCATTGGCATTTTAATTGGGGAGTTGGAAATATTCAAAAGATATCAAAATGTGGCAAATAGATAAAGGAAGAGAGATTTCAATTAATTAAATGCATGGTTTGGCACAATTAATTTATCGGGGAAGGTAGAGAGTTTCACTAATTAATTGGGGGATTCCAAGGGGTTTAAAGCCGGGGTGGTCCCCACTGATAAATATCCTCTCAAGGGAGGTTATGTGTGGGTGGGCCCCACCACCATAACCTCTCATGAGAGGTTATAGTGTGTCAGTCCACACCTCTATCTTACCCTTGGATATTTTAACCACCACGAAATAAAAATAAGCTATCAACTTATTTTTATTTAACATAATTAATGAACACCTAAATCTATCTTCGAATCATGTTAAAACGCAACTTTGGTAATGGTCTCAATAAGCAATCACTGATTCTGTGAGTTCAATGGTGCCCTTGGATTTCAATACTGAGCACTTGTTCAAAAGTTATAAAGTCGCGCTCGCATGTTCACTGAACGTACCCAATCAAATCTTCAGAAATTGATTCCAGACACACCAGGACTTGGAATCAAGTGCCATAAATTTTTTCAGACTCATATGAATCCCTTTAATTTAAGAAAAAAAAATTCCATGGAATTTCAGGGTCTTTACATTCTCCCCACCTAAGGGCTTTACATCCCCATAAGCTACAACTCTCACTAAGGGAACAAATGAGAGCACTGATCACACATCCGTGCCTCCCACTCCCATGTTCTCTCCTGGAGGTGTCTGTTCTTCCAACTAATGAACACTAGATGTATCGACTGTCCACTTAGGACCCACTCATGTCGATCCTCAATCTCAACTGGATCCTTCATGAAAGTCTCCCCATCATCGATGTCCATCTCTGCATGGTCTATGATGTGGGGTGGGTCGTGCATGTATCCCCTCAGTTGATATACGTGGAATACGTCGTGCACTCGGTGCAACTGAGGTGGAAGATCCAAGAGGTAAGCCACCTCGCCTACTCTATTGTGGACCTGGAAAGGTTTGAATAATTAAGGAGAGAACTTGCCACCACGGACAAATCTCTGTAGACCTCGTTGTGGTGATACCCTTATGACGACGTGGCCACCATCCTCGAACTCCAGAGGTCTCCATCTCCTGTCATCATACGACTTATGCCTGCTCTGTGCAGTCTTTATCCTCTCTTGGTTGATCTGCACCATCTCAGTTGTAACCCGTACCATCTCTGGTCCCACTAGTGTTAACTACCCTGGGTCTGTCCAGTACAGTGGCGATCTGCAATGTCTTCCATACAACGCCTCGGAAGGTTCCACACTGATGGTGGGGTGATAGCTGTTGTTATATTAAAACTACACCAAAGGTATGTTATACTCCCATGTATGAACAATGTAGAGGAAACATGAATGGAGCATGTCCTCTAGGGTCGGAATGGTCTTATCGGTCTGGCCATCCGTCTGAGGATGGAAGGCGGTGCTCAAGTGAAGTTGTATCCCGAAAGCCTTATGCAACCCCTTCCATAGCCAGGAAGTAAACCGTGAGTCTTGGTCGGAGACAATAGAAGTAATTACTCCATGAAAATGCACATTCACCTATACATAGAGGCGTCCAAAGCTCTCTACTAATCCCTTCTCTCTGATTGGTATGAAGTGGGCCGACTTGGTGAGTGGGTCAACGATCACCAAAATCGAGTCGTGACCCCTAGATTTACGTGGAAGACCAGTCATGAAGTCCATGGATATCCCATCCCACATCCACACTGGGACCTTTAAGAGATAAACCAAGATTTCTAGTACCTAGTGCTCTACCTTCATATATTGGAATGTGAGGCACTGTGAGACAAAATCCACTACTGCCTTCTTCATACCTGGCCACCAGTACTATTGTCGTAGGTCCTAGTACATCTTCGCCACTCCTAGGTGTAACGCTGGAGGGGAAGTGTGGAACTCCCACAACACTTACTCCTAAAATGAAACCGATACCATGGTACGTCCTCTGAAGAGGATGCCGTGATACCCAACTTCAGAAAATCAATCAGGTTCCTGCCCTATGAATATCTGAGCACGCCACGTCTCATAGTCAGCGTCTCCACGCTGTGCCTACATGACTATTTGAAGAAGTGGAGGAGTGACTATAAGAGACTGAAGATAGGATGCTTCATCCCTATCCAAAACATATATATGTAAGGATGCTAGCTGATCTGTCACCTCTCCTAGTAGTTGTATACCAGTCCTCCTACTGAGCGCATCAGCAACAATGTTCCCCTTCCCACATGTATAGACTATCTCGAGGTCATTGACCTGGATGAACTCAAACCCTCATCATTGTCTCAGGTTCAGGTCCATCTGAGTGAAGATATACCTGAGACTCATGTGATTAGAGTACTCAGTAAAACGTTCGCACATCAGATAGTGCCGCCACATCTTCAAGGCGAAAACTATTGCTTCTAACTCCAGGTCATTGGTAGTGTAGTTCTTCTCATGATGTCATAACTGCCAAGAACCATATGTGATCACAGATCGCTCTAGCATCAGGACACACCCGAGTCTAGGTCTTGATGCGTCACAGTAGACTACGTACCCTACGTCTTCCTCTGTAAGCCTCAAGATGGGAGCACTATTCAGCTTCTGCCTCATATCCTGAAATCTCTGCTGGCATCTAAATGACAACAAGAAGGGTTTCCCCTTCTTCGTCAAGTTTGATACTAGTGCTACAACTCTAGAGAAGATTGTACTGAATTTTTGGTAGTACCCAACCAATCCCAGGAAACTCTGCACGTCCGTCACCCTCCTGGGTGTCTCCCAAGCATGTACCGATTCAATATTCGTTGGATCCACTGCAAAACCCAGCCTCCGAGACGATGTGTCCCAAGAAGTGAACCTCTCAAATCCAAAACTGGCATTTCCAAAACATACCATAAAGCTGGTGCTCTCAGTGTGTGTCTTGTACTACCTGAAAATGGTAGGCATGCTCCTCCTTAGTAGTTGAGTAGATCAAAATGTCGTTGATGAAGTCTACGACAGAGCGATCGGGGTATGGCTGGAAGATCCTGCTCATGAGGCTCATGAACATTTCTGGAGCATGGGTTACGCCAAAGGGCTTAACGAAGAACTCGTAGTGGCCATAACAACACCTGAAGGCCATCTTCTACACATCATTGTCTTGAACTCTAAGCTGGTGAAATATTGAACTGAGTTATATCTTCGAGAACCATCGTGCTCCCTTGAGATGATCAAAGAGGACGTCAATTCGTAGAAGTGGGTACTTGTTCTTCACGGTCACCTGGTTTAGGTGATGATAATTGACACAGATCCTCAAGCTCCCATCTACCTTCTTGTTGAAAAGAATCGGGGATACCCAGGGAGAAACACTAGTCCGAATGAATCATTTACCTTGCATGTCCTCTAGCTGTACCTGCAGCTCATGAAGCATCGTGGGAGCCATCTGATATGATGGAGTAGATACCGGTGTCGTCCTGGGGTATAGGTCAATGTATAAGTACACCTCTTTATGAGGAGGTAATACTAGAACATCATCATGGAAAACAACCGAGTACTGGTCCACCACTACAGGATATGTTGGAATCTCCACATCATATGCTCTGAGGGTAAGGCAAGCCAACTGTTGAGTGATCGGCTGCACCCTCCTCTAAGTAAGTCCGTCCGGTGCTGCAAAGGTTCCCTTTCTCGCCAATGAGGGTGAACCTGTTCCTATCTGTATAGACAAACTGTACTTTTCACCTAATACAATCGATATGAGAATGGACTGTAGATAACTAGTACATACCCAAGATGATGTCGTAAGGCCTCAATGCCGCTACGAGGAGATCTCAGCCAAATATCTTGCCTCCTAGAGTAAGCTCACACTTTGGCATAAGTTCATAATCGTTGAGTCTACTTTTCTAGGAGTCTCTAGCCATAAGGATCGAGCCAACAGCTACATCAGAATCTCTGAGCTCTAAATGAGGGGAGTCGATATGAAAGAGTGACTGGCACCTATGTCTATAGGAACAACAACTATGGTGGAGTAAACATAGATTGTACCTTGAATCATCTCTGGAGAACCATGGCCGTATGCTTCAGCTGCCTGAATCTGTGCTCTCCCCTATCCTCGCACTCCCTCTGGCCGGGTTGGACCTCCGGGTGGTGGTGTCGGTAACACCTCATAAATTCATCCACCGCTAGTTTCATGACCAGCTCCTATGCCATGTCCACCTGCTCTCTGCAGTCCACCTCGATAGAACCACTTCCTCTGCTTGGGAAGTCCTTCAACGGTCTGCTGATCATCAGAGCGGCAGGTTGGACAGTCATGAACCATGTGACCAAGCCCGCCGAAAGAGTAACACTGCCCGCTCCTAGTATGTCTGGCTCTATCTCCACTCTGGGTGCCCCGCACAACTGATCCTGAGTCCGATGGTTGACCACATGTGGGTATGGTCCTCTGGGACCTCTGCGTCATCTTTCTAACTCCGGCTGGAGAAGACTACACTAAAAGTTGACTAGTGGTGGGTCTCACTAATAGAGACCACTCATCAAGGAAACACTCCATTAAGAGGGCTCGCTCCAGCACCCCCATATGTGTCGGGATGATGTGGGAGATAAATGAAGCTCTAATCTCCCTCATGAGTCCCTGATCAATGGTCCAAGCCCCGAAGAATGTGTCTCATAAAATATCACTGGAGTAGCGCGAGAGGTCAATGATCCTTACTGATTACTGAGCTACACTCATGCCGCCCTACTACAGATGAAGTAGATCCTGCATCCACACCACTCGAAGGGTCACTAGAACAAACTCCGTCTGGAATATGCTCTCAAAGACTTCCTATAGAAGTGATGCTTCATCATGCATCAGGAGAATCAGGCTCCACCATCTGCCTTCTGCTGCCTGAAGGAGGTTGGCAGAAAATATCACCATAAAGTCTGATGGTGTCCCAACAAGCCTCAAGAATCTCACCAGAGCCTCCAACAAATCCTCATCCACCTGTGGGTCCCTCCCTCCACATATTCTTGGTGACCACTGGCACTGGAACTTGTGTAGTGCACTCAAGCGGCGTGCATCATCTGTTGTTGGTGCTAGTGGAAACGGTGGACCAATGGGAAGTTGTACTACTGGTGACTCAACTAGAAGAGGGCCCTATACTGAGGACTCGTTGCTCGGTGGTCTGTCAGTATGTACGACTCTTAGGGCTCTAGTTTGTCGTCTGTGTGGAGGAATCATGAAAGAAACATATGGACACGGTCAAAAGACTATACCTGGTGAGCTGACCTAGTTGAGCTAACTTAAAAAAACTTTTGAAAAACACACGCAGTCAGTGTTTTCATGCACTGAGTCAGAAATCATAAGTCATGGTCTTATTGTACAGATTCGTCAGCCACCACACCAACACTGGACTCCATGAACAGAAAATCACACTCGGTACCCTTAACATTATTGCTTTATATAAAAG
Organism: Viscum album; assembly: GCA_963277665.1. Taxonomy (NCBI): domain Eukaryota; kingdom Viridiplantae; phylum Streptophyta; class Magnoliopsida; order Santalales; family Viscaceae; genus Viscum; species Viscum album. The sequence goes on along the minus strand of OY728132.1, from coordinate 681,567,783 downwards.
AAATATCAGAGTCCTCAGTTATGCGGTAGAACCAACTCCTCTGATACCAATTTGTCCCGACCCGTTCCCTGGGGCCCGTATCGTGACTACCCCAATCCCTCCTTTCATACTCCTGTGGTTGGATACTAGCACCAAAGGAGTAAATCCCTAGGGATAGGGAAGGTATTTATTTTATAAAACATAAACACACACAACCAGAGTACAAGCATTTGAAAACACTAAGTAAAAGCTATATAACAAGTGTACTGAATGTAAAGGGGCCGAAAATACAAGCCCAACTGTAAAGTACAAGGTAAGGAAAAATAGGTACAACTAAATAGACAAACAACTAGAAGGTGTCTTGAAGATCTTGGATCATTCTTCGGCTTTCCTACCTGAAGGATAGGCATAGATGGTCTCTAAAGAACTCCAAATCCGTTAGACTCCACCGTGTACAGATACGTCGTAAGGTCCTCCTCTGGTTATTTTCCAATCCTGGCGCTTTCGGCCACTGTCTGTGTTGTTCGTCGTTTGCATCCAACACAATGAGGTGCGGGCATAACCCTTGCATGGGTGTGTATAACTATACTCAGTAAGCACCCTGAGACCCTCAAGGTCTCACAAAATCCAACAAGGATAAACCACAAATTATGATTTCAACAGATAACCGTTAATTAGGTATATTCCAATAAATATACCTATGTTATCAAGTAACCAATTAGAATCGTGAGGAAAACACAAAGGTTATTCACTCAGCTCAAACTAGGATTTTCATTATCGAAACCACAACTACGGGAGAACTCCTCCTCTGTCGATTACAGTGATCATGTCGCGACACCAAGGCACTTCTCACTAACCTTGGACTACTGAGGTACTCCTTGTGTCAAGTATCACAGGTCTACTGGAAACTACCAGGTGCTCCGTCTAATGTGGGTCTGCTTCCAAATAATTGGCGCTCGCCCTAATAGCCTAAAGAGGTACTCTCCCAGTCGAGTACTGCGGGTCTGTCACCAAATACTAGGCGCTCCTCCACCATGGGTCTATCACCAAATACCGGGCACTCCCCACTGGGAAAGTCGAATAACTCCGAGTTGAATCTGTCGAGCTGTCGTCAGGTCTGTCAGCTACCATGTCTCTCCACTCAATCTGCTCGACTCCAGGAGGATCCGATCGACAAGTGACCGGTTGATAATCCAATTGTCATGAAGTCTCACGTGGAAGTATCTCAATGGATCACCACATAATAGGGATATCAACTCAATAGACGACACATAAATCAGACGTTCGTTCTGTGAGTTATTAGCATTTTTGTCCTGAGTGACCTATTGTATTCGTGTACGAAAAAACCTGAACATAACTCAGCTATACACTGAACTTCTGTGGGGTATACTCAAAGGGAATGTTATGCTCCATGAAAACAGATGCCACTGATGGTTCATCATACAGAAGCCCTGTGCTAAAGATATGTCCAATGCAAGCAAAGGGTTAGTAATAGGCCCGAGTCTAGTCCAACCCGGTCAGACCAACATGGCCCAACCCAGTGTAGGACAACCCAGTCTGGGCCAACTCGGTCAGACTCGCTGGGTCTGACCAGACCCTATGGGGGGGGGTTAGCCCACTAACTATTTACTTGGTCTGTTGAGGCCTGGCCCAACAGACCGCGAGGGTGGTCCTTCCTAGTAGTCACCACGTAGGCTGCTCGGTGACTCGGCCCAGGAGACAGGGCCAGTTTGGCCAGTGACACCGCGGGTCGGATCAGGAGGCTGGTGGCTGGAAGGCTAGTAGGTAGACCACATGGGGCGTGGGCAAGGCACAACATGCTGCTGGGCAGGACACGGGGGAGTTGGGATGGATGGCGGGGCGTCGTGTAGTGCGCAGGGACGCCTTGCAGCGCGAGGGGGGGGGAAGAAAGCATGCAGGGGCATGCCGGGGAGAATTGAAAGGCGTCGGGTAGGTTGACAGGGTGCCGTGGGGTGCACCAGGTAGTGCCGCAGGGCACTGGGGGCGCCGAGCTGGGAAACAGGGTGCCGCGGGGTGCACCGGCAGTGCGGCAGGGCGCCTGGGGGCACCGGGCAGGGCGGCAGGGCGCCGCGGGGTGCGGGCAGGCCGCCGGTAAGCCTAGTGGGGCGCGGGCAGTGCACCGGCGAGGTGCGACGGGCCGACGGAAGGGCCGCGGAGTAGCACGGGGTTTGCGGGTCAGGCGCCGCTAGCCCGACGGTGCGGTTCGAGGAGGTTGCGGGTAGTACAACCTTTGTTCGTCGTCACCTATTTTCCATGTCGTCATCATCAATCGAGAACAACAAAGGGGAAGTGTCTACCTTGTTTGTGCAGTCCGACCCACCCCCCCCATGTTAAGTTGATATCAAAAGGAATAACTTAGTCCATAAATAAAATTTCGGAGAATGAGAATAAAACCAACTCAAATCCCCCTACCTCATTTGTTGATCATAGACGAAGTCGCGGGAAAAAAGCGGCGTTGATTCGTTGATGTCGGGAGGCGTTCGGGGTAAGATACTGATGAAGATGCATCATTGGCATTCTTCGTGGTCGGTTCTTTCTCATTAGGCTCAGTCTAAGATCAATGAAATATGTTCGTCATTCTTTGTTTTTTAAGTGTTCTCCAAAGCTCTACCCAAAGCTTCAAAAAAGGCTATCACAACAAAATAATAGAGTGATAATACAATTAATTTTGTTGGAAAAAAATTTGAATTGGATTAATTAATAACTCGTCTCCCCCAAGTTTAATACATGAGCATTGGAATATTAATCGAGGAGCTGGAAAAATTCAAAAGATTTCAAAAGGCTCCATATAAATAAAGTAAGATAAAGTTTAATTAATTAAATGCATGGGTTGGCACAATTAATTGATGGGGGAACATGGAGAGTTTCACCACTTAATTGGGGGGTTCTAAGGGGTTTAAAGACCTGGTGGTCCCCACCGATAATATCCTCTCAAGGGAGGTTATGTGCGGGTGGGCCCCACCACCATAACCACTCATGGGAGGTTATGGTGTGTTGGTCCCCACCTCCAACCTCCACTTGGAGATTTTAAAAACCACGAAATAAAAATAACATATCCCGTTATATTTATTCAACTTAATTAATAAAGCCCAAAATCTATCATCCAATCATGTGAAAACTCAACTGCGGTGAAGGCCTTACTAAGAAATCATCGATGTTGTGAGTTCAATGGTGCCCTCTGATTTCCATTCTGAGAACCTGTTCAAAATTTATAAAACCCTACTCGCACATTTACTGAATGTACCCAAGAAAAACTTCAAAAATTGATTCCAGGCACACCTGGCCTTGGAATCAAGTGCCTTAAATTTTTGAAAACTCGTAAAAATCCCTTGAATTTTAGAATGAAAACATATCCACGGAATTTTCAGGTCGTTACAATCGCCATATCATTTTTAATTATAACACATCCTAACCCCTTCTTGGATGCATCATTATATATCATATTCCTTTCTCTACTACAAGGTTGTGTCATAACAGGTGAAATGACATTCCTTCTCTTTAGATCATGCAAATTATTTTAACATTCCTCTATCCAAATGAACATAACACCTTTTTGATTCAAATAGGTGAGTTGATTAGATAATAATGATATATCATTCACCAAACGTCAACAAATCCATCCAAACCATGATATCATCTGATCTCAGTTACCTTTGATGGTCTTGACCATCTTTTAACAATCTACATTTTTATGGATCCACAAATATCCCCTCTCTTGAGATAATGTGACCCCAAAATGAATATTTTAATGAAAAAAATCACACATAGTAAATTAGGAAAAAAAATCTCATTTTAAGGGTCTTCTATACAATTGTAATGTGATATTGATGTTCTTATATTCCCCTTGAATAGACAATAATATTTTCTATAAGGACTCCCAAAAAATAATCAAGATAACATCTAAAGACTCCATTCATTAGATCCATGAAGATAGTGGGGGAATTAGTATGATTACAAGGAATCACTGAAAATTCATAGTTTCCATACCTTTTATGGAATTCCATCTCTATTATGTTCTCTTTTTGGACCCTTAGTTGATGATATCCAAAATGAAGATCAATAATGGAAAAGTATTGAGTTCCATGTAATTGTTCAAAAAAATCATCAATATGGGCAAGAGGATATTTGTTATTGATTGTGATCTTGTTATATTCTAGAAAATCAATGTAGAGTCTTATTTAACCATCTTTATTTTTAACAAATAGAACATGTTCTCCCCAAGGTGTTTCACTAGGGCATATGAATTCCTTATCAATTTTGACATGGAGTTTATTCTTCAATTCGTCCAACTTAATTGACTCTATTCTATAAGGTTTATTTGAATTTAGTATAACACCTTGTATGAGTTCTATTGAAAACTCAACTTCACGATTTAGTGGAAGAATGATCAATTCCTCCAGAAAGACATCATCAAGCTCTCATACAATGGGTGTATTCTAAATATTTAGTTTCTCCCCAACCATTTGACATAAATAAGCTTAATTTGTATGAATCAGGACACATAAGATGAAATAAATTTTTACTTGAATGTAATATTCATACTTTCATAAAAATATGATCAAAGATTGATCTGTAATATGAAATGTGACTTCCCTTCTCGGGAAATTAAAATAAACTTCATATTGAGAAAGAAAATTCATGCCCAAAATTACATCAACTTCCAATATAATATGGATTGTAGGATTTATAGGAAGTACTTCCCCACAAACATCAACCAGATAATAATTATAATCATTTTATGTGACCATTGTTCCATTAAGAGTTTTCATCTCTAACTCAAAAAAATAATTGTTGAGGTAATATGGTTATACCCATAGAAAATTCTTCTGGAATAAAAGAGTTGGTGGATCTAGAATCACATAAAACATTTTTTAATTTAGAATTTATTGTAAGTGTACCTTTGAACACTTTATTATCATACTCCACATCGATGATAGTGATTTCATGTGACATTAATTTTTCATTGTCCTTAAGAGTTTTTTGATGTCGATCATTGTCAATATCACTTGGATTAGAATATTTATTGGCATAATGACCCATTTTATTTCACTAGTATCATTAAAATGTATGATGTGCTTTCTATGTGTCCTTTTCATTGTTCACATAATTATACATCTATTTACCATCACTTCAACAATCAATAGCCTGATTACCTTCCTTTCCACACTAAAAATATTTACTATTCCCTTTTAGTCAATTCCCTCTATGTTTCTTTCTACACGTTGAGTATAAGAGAAACTCATTTTCTTCTCTGCGTGGTCTTTAGATTCTCCTTTGAATTCCATTTTTCTCTTCCTATCAAAACCATAAGACTTATGGGTAACTCCAATCTTCAACTCAACCTTGAGAAAACATATAGCAATTTCTTCATAGCTATTGAAGTCCCTTATGGATAATGCTATTTATAAACATGGTTTTAAGCCACTAAAGAATCGATCAATTTTACTCACTTGTTGAATAGTAATTCTAGAATCATACCTTGAGTGTCTTGTTAAATTTGTTTCATAGGTACCAATGGATACATCATCAATTTTATTTAGTTCAAGGAACACCTTATCCATATTTTTTCTATAAATATGAAAAATGTACTTACTAAAAAATATGTTTTTGAACTTGTCCCATTCCATGGACTCAATTTTATCTATTGGAATCATATTCTTGATAATATTACACCAGTGATCAGCTTTACCTTCCTAGCATTATACTGATAGGATGACATTATCATGATTATAACATTGTAGAATTGAAAATATCTTCTCACTGGTACTGATCCATTGTTTAGTCACTAATGTATTAGAAATACCATTAAATTAAGGTAGACACTACCTCATGAAGGACTCAACAGAATGTTTCTACCTCATTTTCTTGTTTGGGTGTTCGACATGATATAAAACTAGAGAATGTTGTGTGAGAATGGCTATAAGATTTTTAATTCCATATCCCATTACATTTTTCTTCTCACAGGGACAATAATTGCATTGACTATCGAAATCACAATTAACCAGGTTCCTTCGAGTTCGATCAATTGACTAAAACCAATTATCATAGTGTTAGAAACACAAATCAAAATTGAAAAACACATAATTTAAGACAAAAATTTCAATTTAGGATAGTTTAAGTTTTATCCTAGGCTATTCATGAACATCTCTAAAACCCTTGGATATGATTTAATCATATTCATAAATATTTCATCATGGTTCTTACAAACTTTATATTATCCTAGATTCCAATGGTTAACATTAACAACATTTGAAACCAACTCTAACGACCCATACCATACATATAGATATTATTTAAATATTGAAGAATATTTATTACCAAATATACCAAAAACCATTCCATGAGTGAATAGGTTTAGTGTCTTTATAAACGTGGAAATATGAACAACTTTCTCATAAAACATCCACATTGTCTCCCAATTATTTTTTAATAAATAGAATCATCTTTCTAAATTTCTTACTTAATACCATTCTTAATGACTTGGGGAAAAGAATCATATGAAAGGGTGAGATCAAATTCTCAGTAAGGGTGAAAAAGGGAAATATCAAATAAATCATAATCATAAGAACATAACATTTAAAAATATTATCCTTCATATAAATGATCATTATATAATATCACAGGAAATAACAGAAAAGTGAAATGTAATCACAGTATTCATAACATAAGACATTAAATTTCCTGGCATACACACATAATAATATAAAATCATTTTATATTATTTAAGGCTCCCTTTCGACATCATTATAGATGAAAAATTCTATTACTAAATAGAAATCACTCCTCATTAACGACATGTATTACTGAACTAGATTTATTTTTCATTCCAGTCATGTCTATCTCATGTGATATAAATATTTACCCAATTCATTGGAGGGAGATATAGGTCTCACAAATCTCATAATTAAAACATTATTACGTGTTCCATAAAAAACATTCACCATAAAAAACCCATAAAATAAAATGGGTTGTTTATACATCCTTACATCATAATTGATATAAAACTATAGGATTTATAAATAACATTGACTCATACCTCAAATAAAATAATAATAATAATAGGGTTAGAAATATTACCCTATTAAATGATTGTCATCGTATATGGAAAATAATTTTGAGAAAATACTTGAAATTAAATCTTGAGAAAAATATCATTTCATCTTCAATTATGTTTTCCTTCCACAAAATGCTGCAAAATTTTAAAATAAATCACATTATATGGAAATAAACTTGTAAAAATGTATTGTAATATTCATATAAATAAGTAATTATGAAAGAATATAAAATACCTTCATTTCTTACAAGTTAAAAAAACATTCTTCTCGTACTTTTATTGAAAAAAATTGAAAAATTAACTTATACAGAAAACAAAAAAAATCATACCATTTAGTAAAAAATACCCATTGGGTAAAATTATATAAGGAATTTTTTTGAAATACATATTTTGGAAATATGGTCATGGAAGAAAAATATACCCTAGTAAATACTTTTAAATAAATAAATATGGATAAAAATGAGATTGGAAAAGTTATACATTACCATAGGCCCGATGTGATTTGTATATATCCAAAACTCCAATATATTTATTTAAATAATGGAACCAATTTATTCTAGAATAATAATAATTTGTATGATAATATTTATTGTCATATTTTCATATGTTTGTTAATAACATTTTATTGTTACTTATTATATGGGAATTAACAACATTATCTTCTTATACATGTTTCATGAGATATATTCTTATTTTGTTTTTATAGGTTATAGTTATATCATTTAAAACACAGTATTAGTATAATATATATCATATTTATTCATTTAATTCAATTAAATAATCCTTCTTTAAGGAAGATTATATAGAACAAATCACATCGCGCTGTAGAAATGTTAAGTTGTATGTACGTACATGGCACGATATCATTCACATAATTGTTGAACGGTATTGAAGTTGATGGTGTATGGTTTCTTAGAATCAATATAATTTTATAAAAATAATATATATATATATATATATATTAATTATATCATTATACCTATCCATTTAAGGTGGTGGTAGAAAACAGATTACACCACGACGTTGAGACAGTAATTCATACGTATGCACGCATGGTGATTTCATTTTTTGTAGGATGGGTAGAAGGTGTACAGTGGTTGTTTAATTATAATAATAGAATTCAATATATAATTAATAATAGAGTAATTAATTTATAATGAATCAACTCATGAGGTTGGTTTAGAGGAACAAACAAGTTTGAATGAATCGGTAAATGATATTACCTCTTACTCGACGTGGCTCCTCTAAATCATCTCTTAGACCACTAGAGTGGGTTTTTTTAAAATATCATGAACTATTTAATGTTTATAGGTACTTTTTGATGGGGAACTGGCATAGTATGTTGGATATTTAAGGATCAAAATGATGTGAAGTGTTAAGGGAGGAATATCCCTTTAATAATTGAGGTGATGGGAACTTTTAGAATCCTTAAAATTATTAAATTATAATAAAATCAAAACCCATAAAAAACATTCAAAACATAACAATTTAAAAGATGAGATGAGATAGGATTGTAATATCTCAATACAATATATTTTATACAAGTTTTTAAATCAATTTAAGAATTATATTTCTAATTGAAACATAGTTATTATAATTAATTTTAATTATGGTAATGAAAATATAAATATTTAATGGTTATAAATATTTCTATATATGGTGTTAGTTGACAATAAATGGATATTTTATAAAATTTTAGACCTTATAATTATATATTTTTATATTTTAAATATTTTTATGATTTTTGAATAATTTAAAAAAAATGTTTGTTTTATAAAACATCAATAGTGTCAACTTTGATACTATTAATTTATTTGTATTTAAATAAAATCCAAATAGAAGATAAATTCAAAAAAACTATTTAATACACTCCTAACATGTAATACGAACCTATAAAATTCTAATAGAAAATTATTTTCTTCATAAGATATTTATTTTAATATTCTTAAAACGATTTAATTTATATTTCTATTAATGAAATAATATATATATCACTATTCTGTCATCATTACTTGTAATAATTTAATCATTAAAAATTATAAATAAATATCAGTTAAAATCTTTTTGAATTATAGATACTATAAATAGATTATTTTATCTCCAATATTTCTATATATTACAATTTATATTATTATATAAAAGGAGATTGTGACATTTTCTCATATTCATTAGTTTTTATTTTATTCATGTCCTATTGATTGGTAAATAGAAATTAACTAATTCCATTTCTAATAATATATGATAAGTGGTGAATTTATTCATCCAAAGGGATTTTTACGGGTGTTAATTTAAAATAATATTAATTTTTTTACCTTTCATTACCCAATTTACCTTCAACCTGGGTAATAAAAATAATTACCAAAGTTACTATTCATAATGAACATAAATTAAAAGTAGCATATGAACATAATTTAGAAATAGTGATTGTAAATATGATGTATATTTTTAAAATTTAAAAACATGGATGTTGCAGAAATTAATTGAAAATTTATCATGTTTTTAAAATGAAAAAATGTGTGATAAAGGTTCAAAAATTGCAAAATATTGAAATATTTTATCATCTCAATTTAATGTAAAATTAATTCCAATGACCTAAATTATATAAAATTGGAAAAATATATTAAATTTATAATTTGAAACCATTCCATAATATAACTTTACAATATAAATTATTTCAATGAAAAAAGTTATTTTCAATTAAAATTTAGCATATTTTTACTATTCAACAAAACATGACAGTTATCAAAAAAATATAAAAAATTATTCCAAAGAAAGTTTTTATACCCTACTTCAAAATAACATGTTTATAATCTTATATAAATATTATAAATGTGTCGAAATATTAATTTTAATGTGGTTTTCCATTCAAAGATGTAAACTTAACATTTAAAAAATAGGTTTTTATACATCAAATAAGGTTTTATTCATACCCTTTGACTAATATATCCATTATATGACTATAAAATATATTTTATTAAGTATATGTCACATATATATCTTGTTAATTTTATTACCAAATGAAATTAACTCTAAAATACAAATATCTAATTTATTTATATTTTTCATAGCTAGTGAATTCACAATTCAATTTCATATGATAGTTATAATTATTCCAGCTAACCTAACGGTTAGGATTTAACATTAAAATTATAATAAGGATGCCACTTGGTTCATTTAAAATCACGATTTCCTATAAAGAAAGCTATTGAAGAATAAAATTTATTTAATGAAAATATTTTATAAAAACATATTACTATTATATATATGAGAATGTGCATGCAGTTGTGGCACTAATACACGTTGGGGTAAAAATATTATATGATAAGATTGGGAATTAAAAAAGTTTACTCTAGTATATGATTAGTGGGATAAATATAACACACATTTAAATAAACTCTTGGGTGATATTCCTAGTTTATTTCAAATTATCATTTTGAAAAATTTTAATGATTGAGAGCATATAACCTATGGATACCTATGATATGCTATAGTGAAATAGGATAAACTAAATCTGTCCTGGGATGAATAGCCCATGGTTGATTTTATTTTTATTCTTATAGGTACCGCTTCAGATATTTTCTTTGTGATTGTAGTGTTTGATGATTAGGGATATTTTTGGATACATTTATGGGATACCACTAATTGGTTTAATATATATTTTAGAAAAAGGATAAGGGTACATGAGTAATTTTATATTTTTTTGGACATAATATCGAAGATATTGATAACCATCTAAGATAAAAATACCATTTTTGTAAATATGGTTAACTGGTGTATATGTGTTATCACATTTTTGTAATATTATATGATCATGTTAAACATAATTTAACATATGAATAATTAGATTATTTATGGGGAAATATATGATTTTATTCTGGTTTTATTTTTATTCATGTTATTTTGAGAAATCAGAAGCATGTTTAAAGAGAATATATGATCATGATATTCACATTTCTGATATCATATATTATAAGCTACATTATGATTTTGGGGCATAAATGATAATGTTAATTATGGAATAATATGTGTTCCAATGATTATTTTCCATGAGGATCAATTTTGTTTAGGATTATTTTGAGAAATTTTAAGGATAATTGTTTGAAGAATTATTTATATTTTACATTGTATGTTATTATTCATATTTTAGAGATAATTGAAAGAAGAATTAGTTATATTGGGTAATTTTTTTAGCATTTCAGATTTGGTAATGATCGTGAGACAAGAGGTTTGACCGTCATTATTTTATGATTATTTTCATCTAATAAAACATAATTTAAACTCATTATATTTTTAAATATTTCATCATTGGTTTTTAGCATATGGTAAATGAGATGAATTAGGGAAGGAGATATGGTAAATTTAAATTTAAAGGAATAAAATATGCTTGTGTTATGGAATAAAATCAATTAAGTACACTATATCATATTCTCTTCCTTAATGGTAAATTATTTCTTAACTCTTCTAATAGGACGATAAAACAACTCAGTGTTATGATAAATATATAACTCACTTATCATGGTTTGTTTTGGAAACAAATTAGTCTTATAAAGATTCATACTGTGTATTAAAAATACTTAATTTTTAAATAACAAGTTCTTTATTAGTGATAAGAAATTAGTATACATGGTAGAAGAAACATAATATTTTATTACTATAACAAAAAACACTAATTATAGTATGTGATAATTAAAATTATGTGGTGGAAGTTTATTTTTGGGTGTATAATGAATCTATTTGACACATTAGAACATATTTATCTTTATATAAATTGTATGTGATTGAAAGATTTCTTGAAATGAAATAATATGTATAAAACTAATTATAATATATTATAATATATCCATTAATTTTCCAATATGATCAGGAATAAAAAATATGAATATTTTCATTAATGATTTTCCAAACTAAAATTTATTGATTATTTCATAATAAATATGTAATCAATTTTTTAAAAAGTAATTTAATATCATAAAAGTAATTTTCTTTTAAAATTTTTTTACTTCATTTTCAATATAAATAATCTGAATAACAACTAAATTATGATAAATTTTATTTTAGGAAATTGTTTTATTTTATAAAACAAAAAATTTCTATATAACCTTAGAATAATTATTTTAATTTATTCTTATATTATTTATTTTTATGTGATTAGTTAACAAATGCTATACTTTGTAAAACTATCATTACTAATCATTAATTAAATTAATAAAAATTTCCCATTATATTTTTTATTTGGGTTTGAAGAGAATTGAGATCAAATTTATTAAATTAAATTTAATAAAAAATATAATTTTTAAAATACATTATTTTGTTATATATTTCTTTATTGGTATATTTAATTTTTTCAGAAAATAGATTTTCATTGTGTTTTACAAAATCATATTAAAATATATATATTTACAAAAATAAATTAAATCACATGAAACGAATTCAATGTTTTGAACTAAGAAGTTCATATTTAGAAAATTGGTCAATTTTATTTTTATTCATTATGATTAGTAAATCGTGTCAAATACTTATTTACCCGATCTGGTTTCTGTTGATAAAATGGGGTTATAAATATGATATATGGTTTCATATGAACCTAATAAACATCATTTATTTGGATGAGACTAATTTGATTGTAAAAATTTTAAATTATAATATAGGGAATTTTTGTTCGTGATTCATTTAATAATTAAATTTATACTATTATTAGGTTTTCAAAGTAAAAAAGTTACACTCACTTTTCTTTATTATATATTATATATTTTTTTCAGATTTAAAGATGTTATGATATGTTATAGATTTTAAATTTTTATATGAATAAATTATATTGATATAAAATAAGTTTTTTTTATTTTTTTTATGATATAAATACATTATTTAAATATTCCACAATGACATAATTCCTCCACAAATAATAAAAAATAATGTTAAGTGATTTTAAAAATAATAAAATGGAATTTTTTGTAAATAATTTTGGGATAAAATTAACTTATTATGATATTATAAAGTAAAAAATTTTCGAAATATAATTCTACTCAAATTTAATTATTATATTGTTTACCATGTTGTTGAATTAAGAGAATAGTCCTAAAAATTACTAATGATATTTTAGATAAAATAAATTTTATAAATTCATTTAATATCAAAAAAATAATAATTCACAAATAAATTATTACATCTAAATTTTTCTAAAAATCTATATATAGAAATTTTTTGATACACCTTTCTATAGTTAAAAAAATTTGGTGCCATTATGTTCTAAAATATGTGTGACAATTATTATTATTAAAATTGGATAAAAAATGTGTTAAAGAAATGATAATGCTTAAAATTTCACAAATATAATTATATATTTTATTAGATGATTATATTTAGCCTCATATTTTTTATGATTTAATTTACTTCCATTTTAACCATCTTTTTTATTTACACATCAATATATATTATTCTTCTGAAAATTTACAAATGTGTCTTATACCTTCAATATAAAAAACCACAAATCCCATCTTTCCCAAAATTAATGATTATCTTATCAATGAAAATAACTTCCACAATACCATAATAACATCCTTCCATAGGTATTATCGGTATTTATTTGATCGTATTACCATCCTTAAAAGGAATATTGTTTATGGAAAGTTATGTTTCTTAACAAAGAGGTATTTCTTTGAACTATGTAATTTATATTTTATTTCGTCTAACACATTCTCTAAAACTATCATATAAATAATAATATTATTAATTTATTATTATAAATATTATTTTTGGTTTTTTATTATGATTTCATTACAAATTTCCACCTCCATTCCCCCAAATCAGAAATGAATGTATCACATGTGCATACCTGTGAAATAACACCTCCATGTAGTGATATGTATCATTATCCTTCACCAAATTTCATGTTTTAATTTTGTAATTTATTTAATTTTTTCCATACGATATTTATAAAATAATTATACATTTTTTTTAAAATATCTTATCTAAATTTTACCATCTTATCCACTAAAAAATTGATAACATTACATGTGTGTACATGTGCACTACCACATCCATAAAGGTATGTTCCTAGTTTTATATTTATACATTACATGGATCATAATAATTATATAGATAATAAATAAATTCTAAATTTATTATTTAATAAACAAAAATTTTATTTAATTTTTTTTCCATTCTTTACTTTAATCCATCAAAATTTTGAATCATCACTAGAGTGTACACACATCTTTCAAGCACAAAAAATGGTGTAATATTTTTATATCAGAAATATCTATAAATGTTTTTAATAGTTTATATAATGAATAATTGTAGAACTAATGTCATGATTAATATTCTTGATATGATGAAACCATAATAAAAGGCCATTTACAAGGACAAACAAATCGAAACATGCAAGGAAAATGCATCAGTAATCACCTATATATTATTTTAAGTTATAATTATTAAAAAAAGGATAAATAAAATTTATATATATTGATACATAGTAAATTATGTTTTAATTTTGTTAAAAATATATTTCTAATTATCTTTATTTATTATATAGGAATTTTGAACCCATAAATAGAAAGACAAAACATGGGATAATGGTTTCTTATCTAACTTTTATTTGTACATGAAATTTAAAATATACACCACTTGTATTTTTTTATACAAATTAAATAAATGTATTTATTGATTATTATGATGAATATTATATTGATTTTCATGTTTGTAAGTATTTATATACTTCAAAAGGTTATGATTTTGAATTACCAAAGGGGTATGTGTGTAGAATAAAATCACAATCATTTTTGGGACTGCCTATAATAAATTTTAAAAGAGATTAATTATGGTGTTTTATCAAAAAAATATATTTTATTCTTATATGGATTTTATTAAATTCCCATGAAATAATTTCAATTTGATATTTTTGGTACATAATGTTAAAAAGATAACATTTTCAATGAAATTTTCACCATATTTTCTCTTTGTTTGAAAAACGTTTTCTTCTGTGTTAGTAAATCTAAATTGTGTTATATAAGTGTTTTTATATATAATGAAATGTTTGGAATATTTAATTTTCATAAAATTTAACATTATTTTCAATGGTTTAGTGGTAATATTTTTAACCAAATGTTTTTTTTGGAACAATTAAGTTTTTCTTTTATTACAAAAGTATGAAAAAAATGTTCTATATTAATGAATACGACAAGAATATATATTCATTTCTTAATTATATTTATTTATATTGATTATTAAATTACAATATTATATGGATTAATTAAAAAAATAAAAAATCTCTAATATTATAGATCATCATATACATTAAATTGATGAAATCAAAAAGGAAATGTTTTTTAGAAATGTTTAACTGATCAAATAATGATATTTTTAAATTAGGTGATATCCAATAATGTTATTTTTGATTGATTTTTTTTATGATCGAGTTATACTATATGTTGTCATTTTTTTGGATTTCTAATTCTTTTTTCAAGACATTGATGAAACCTACATTATCTTCCCATATAAAATCTTTGATCAAATAAAAAATTATTTCATTATCATGTGGATTACATATGAATTTATAGTGTGATATGTTAGACTATTATTTCCCTCTAATGTAATGGACAATATGGGTAATTTATGATATTACACTAATTTAAATGTACCTAATTTAATGTTCAATATATTATGTTGGGACCTAGTTTCAAATCGATTTTTTATGCATGGACCATTTTCCTGTCCATAATTTTAGGTTTGGATCTAATTTTGTTTCTATAATTGTACATGAGGACCTGATTTCCTATCTGTAACATAATGATAAAACTAGTTACCAAATAAAAATGATTACTATGGAATGATAATATGGTTGTGTCACATTACTATGATCATGATACACTCTAATGGATCATAATTTATTAATTATGATTCCATACAATTTTTAATATATATTTTTTATAGAGAATAATTATTTCATGACTATTGATTAATGATATTTAATAAATTGAGTATGAAATTCATTAATCATGATCATTTTATCATTCCATTATTCTTAATTATTATCATTGATTGATATCTACTTTTATTAACCATAATGTGTATATAACCTCACCCTTTATTTTATTTATATTAAATGATTTATAAATATATTTTTTAAATTGTGTGTGTCATGGAGGTTTATATTGTGAATATAAATTAATGGGACCTGTTAAAGAAAATTGAAGAAAAAAGGGATTATGCATTTAGTATCAAAATAATCTGTAACGACCCAATGCTTTTCAATAGAAATTCTCTTCTAATAATTATGTCATAAAATCAAAAGAAAACACAACACAATGTACTAATAAGTTCTAAGTAACCTTTAAACATAAGTTTTTCACATTTGTGTTTTGAAATATAAAAATCTGACATTAACGGTTGTGTTTAAGATGATTTTTGGGGTCCAATAAGAAAAACATATTTTTGGTGAATAGTAACTGACCATTATGAATAGTAACATACCCTTATGAATAGTATTATGACCCTTAGAAATAGTAAATTATCCAAAATAAGAGTAACCTTACCCATGAATAATTAAAAAAAATTGGGCATCATAGAAAGTGACAATTTGACCATAGTAAACGTTTGAGTATTTTTGTAAGTCATAAATAAATAATTATTATTAATTAATTAATTTAAAAATAAAATTTATTTTCATAAATTTTTTT
The DNA here is from genome assembly GCA_963277665.1 of Viscum album. Lineage (NCBI taxonomy): Eukaryota > Viridiplantae > Streptophyta > Magnoliopsida > Santalales > Viscaceae > Viscum > Viscum album. The sequence continues at coordinate 681,551,055 of OY728132.1, read as the reverse complement.
CATAAATTAAAAAATCTTTGTATTTTAGTTTTTAGATAATTTTATAAGTCCCTTGATAATTTTTGAAGGCAATATAAAATCAGTTTTACTTTAAAAAACTGTATTGTTCATGTAAATTATAAATTTAATTAAATATTAAATTAATCATGTTTAGAAAAATATTTTTTAAAAATGGACTTCATTTTTGGATTATACACGTTGAAAAATGGTTTAGTTGAATTTTTGGGATTTTTCTAAAATACTAGAATTTTATGGTGAATAGTAAAATACATTAATTTACCATATAAATACATTATAATTTAATCCCAATATTCATAACATCAAAAGTGATGTAAGCACTAAAATATTGAACTAATATGCATTTTTTACTGTTTCTGGTCATGGAGGACTTACTATTCCATGTCTTGTGGAGAAATAATAAACTAATGAATTTTATATTGAGAAAACTCATCTCCCCTCCAATAAAAATACCACCCTCCACACCCTCATTTATTCACACCTATAAAGCTTAAATCCATGTCTAATATCTACCCATGCATCTTCCCTAGCCCCTCACCCTTTCCCATGATCATCTACTCTAATTAGAAGACTAGGCTTAGGCCCCTTGAGGAGGATCTATAGAGGAGGAATCGAGTGGTAATTTATCTCCCTCTTTTCCTAAAATTTCCTTTCAATTTAATGATCTTTTCTTATTCTCTCCAAACCTATATTTTTACAAATGGTATGGTAACTATTGTATCATAAATATACTGTAATGTTATGATATTAATGGGATATTATACCATCCAACCCCCTTCTCCTCTTCCTTTTATTTTTAAAAGAAAACGTTGTTTGTGAGGTGTTAATCTATCACCTTCAAGAATGACCTGTTTTATTTTTTCATTTCTACCTTAATATTTGTTCATGAAACCATTTTTATGGTTTAAATATAATATTATATATTTATTATGTCCTATTTAAATTTCTATAACTAACTTATGTACATATTAGTAAATGATTAATCAGAACAAGTTCACTGTGGTCGAAAAGGAGCCCAAATTAACTCAAAAAATTATCATTTAATTATTATGTAATGATTAATCAATATGGTATAAAATGTCAAACAATATAAGAACATTTTCACTTCTATAATATAATTAATAAAATTGAATATATGTTCTTTATTAAAATCCATGTTCTATATGAACTTCAATGCATGAATACATGTGAAAAGCTAAAGAAAACCATAAAAATGATCATTCCCGAACAATATTTTTAAACACTATTACTCATCAAAAGGAACATAAAATAACATAAAGAAACCAAAATGACTACTATTAATGTATAAAAGGTTCTGTAATTTCTAATTAATGAATATAATGTTATTATAAAGGACAATAAAGCGAAGGAAGCGCTCCAATAAAAGGTAAGGAGAAATTCTCGAACCCAACCTTCATCCTTCGGGTTCTCTCTCTTTCAATAATTTTTTATATGGTAACTCCATAAGATAATTTTTTTCATAATTTTCTATCCTTTTCTTGGATATACATGTTTTTCATGGTTATTTATTTGAAACTAAATGTTTTCCAAAAAAACACTTCTTTTATGAACACACCTTTTACTTCTCATTCATGATTGAAAGTTCTGGTAACATGTATGTTATTACCTCTTTATTTTGAGAACCCAATGTTTATAAATGTGTTCTTATGAGATGAAACCCATTAATTTTCCTGGGTTATTTATGTTCAGTTTTTATATTTTTATTGTGGTATGCATGATAAATAATAATGTTATGATGTGACGGGTGCGCCCAGAATTATATTGCGCGATATAAACGTTTCAATCTGTCGGGTTCGGCCAGAATTATAAAGTGCTCTAATGTATTGGGTAAAGTGAAAAATATCATGAGTTAATATTAAATTATGTGTGAAAAAGATGATATCTTTGTTCAAAAGTATGTGTGGTAGTTACCCACTAAGACATGATGATTCATTTTTATGCATTGCCACATTTCAAGTCTTTTATTAATGATTCCCTCATGTTCATGATTCTTCGCCTATGTTATGATAATTCTCACCCCATGATATATTGTTCTTATATAACCCCTTAATATGATTCTTCCACACCCCTTTTAATATATATCCTCATGTGGCTACATGTACTAAGGAGAGGTCATGTGCTAATAAGAATTTAGAGAATCATAGAAAAAAGTAAATTTGAGATGGTGTAATTGTTATGTATTGTCCTAGTTTTCCGAAGACACTAAGCCATTGGATACTCAATGGGAAATACTATTACATTTTTTATCTTTAATATGATGTGATAGTTAATTAAGAAAAGTCAAGGTCGCTCTATAAACTATTTCATTTGGTGATTGGGAATGTACTATTATGAAATGTATTGAATATTAACAAAAAAATGTTACAAGATTAATCTATTAAATGCTCAGTTAACCAAATTATGAGTGATATATTTTATTGTATGAGTAATATTATTCTTAGTATGATTTAATTAATTCTATGTATAATTAATTTCACATTGTTTATGTGGTCAATTCGTGTTGTTCTTTAGCAAATAAAATTATGTATAAGGAATATAACCTAGTATACAAGTTAAAGAGGGAAACTTATGTGTCATTTCATTCTATATATGCATCATTTTCAACATTGGATGAGCCAATACTTGATGAAAAATTATATAATTTAAAATAAAAAAATATTTGTTTCTATAATATATTTCTGAAATGTAAAATATTTGGGATCATGTTTATTAATTATTTTTTATCTAAATATCCAAATTCCTACAATAATGTGTGATTCATGAAAAAATAGGAAATTGATATTCATGTTGTAGAGAAGATTATTAAATCATGAATATATTGTATAGAGAATCAATGATTATTTAAATTATAGAACATACATATTTTTGTAAATCAACTCAAAATATTTTTGTATTACTTTTCTTAGATCAATACATAACAAATTTAATTTTTACACATGTTATTTGATAGAGATACCGCATTTAGAGTTATTGGGAATAAATTATATGACCAAATTAATTATCAATTGTTATTTTCATCCTCATGATGGAATTCTATATTAATTAAATATTGAAATATAATATATGATGTTGTTGGTCCTCAATTTAAGTGTATAAAAATGCCCAAAAATCCATTAAAATTTTAGCTAAAAATTAAAATGATGTTATTTTCTACTCGTTCTTTATTAATGATTAATACTATTATTGAAATAAAATAACTATAAAACTATAATATTTTAAAATGGTAACATCATGTTCGATAGAGTATATGACATACAAAATAGAGCTAAAAAGAGAATGCAACAACCTATGAATTTATGATATATTCATTTTTCAAGAAAAATTGATCTCTTCGTAGCATGAAGTGCTACCAAACAAATGATTAGAAAAACATGTGATACTCTATTAAAATATTATTTTTTAGAAAAATCTTTAAAATATTGAAGTTATCTTGGATCGTAAAAATATGATTAAATAAATAAAAAAAAATTTATGGGTTACAGATGTATAAATTAATGTCAATTAGTTTCTATTGATTAAAAATAAAATAAGAATCAATTTAATGTAAAAGAAATGTTACATAGAAAATAGAATTTTCATAAAAGGTGGATTAGTAATGTTTTGTGAAGATAATTTAAAATAAATTTTAAAAAAATAAATAAAAAATGAAAAAATAAACATCATTTTTAATATTAAATTAAAAATTATCTTTGGGATATTTTTAATAATTTTGTGAAATGTTTAACTTTTGATGAATAGTAACAAATGATTTTTATTAAAAACTGAATTTACATTTCAATTATTAACAAAGGTATGCAATCGTTTAAAAAAATTTAATGTAAAAGTTATTCAATAATATTAGAATTAAAAAAGTATTGGTCATTAAAATATTTTTGGAAATAAATATTTCTGTAAATTTTTTTAAGCATTTGAATGATTATCTTCAGAAAAAATTATTTTTTGACACATATGTGGGTAATATTTTAAAATAATTCTACCAAATCATTGAATTTCATTTCAAAAAATAGATACTAAATTTCAAATAATCATAATTTAAATTATTTAATTTGGTCAAAATAATATTGACTCCAATGAATAGTTAATGTAGAATAAATTAATTACAATGGTTAAGGTAATAATTGATTTATCATGGGGTTAAAATAAAATTAAATGGGTCAAAATGAAATAAATACTTTTCTAATACCTTTTTTATGGTAACATTTCGACCCTATCATCCAAATTTTTTAATAATACCCCAAATATAAATGGACACCACTCTTATCCCATTTATACACACAGAATGCCTTTATCTTGACTAAGATATACTCAAATTTCCTCCTTAATTATATACACTAATTATAGTCGAATTAGATTTTTTAGTAAACCCCCCAAATATGGATTTAGGTATAATCTTAAAATTTCTCTCCAATGATGAGATAATGTTATTTTACTTGAATATTGTGTTATTTATTATTCAACCTCCTCCAATTATTATTAAAAAAGGGTAATATAAGAATATCATTGTATCCTATAATCTAATATGTTATTACTATAATGGAATAACATATATCCTTATCCAATTTAATTAGATTGAAAATAAAACAGTCTATCACGTAAAAGGACTACCTCCTCACAAACTAGTGTAAATCATTTTCCATACAACCATTCAATGATAAATGTCATCATGGGGCTAATATATGTATATAATATTTATGAATATATTATACATATTGATAAATTATATGAGAAATACATTCTTCTATTCCATTTTTCTGGGGGATGCCATAATGTTATTGGTGTGTACATCAGACTATTACCTCCTGAAGCGATGTGAAATGTTTTTTTCCTCACACACTACATAGATTATATTATGGGAATTTTTAATTAATATATGTGATATTTATGATCTATCCATACATAATTAAATATAATATCACATATAACATCTTCCCTTTAAATACATAAAAAAACTAGAATGTTGGTCGAGCATATATGTGGCATACCATATCCATATAGTGATGTGAAATTTTCTACACTCAATATTTATATGGATATTAATAACGATTTATTTGATTTATATACACAATATATCTCTAACATTATTAATATTATTTAATGGGTAATTAACCATGATTTTCTATTTATTCCACCCCTCGGGAATAATGTAGAAGATGTTCATACATACATATGAACTACCCTCAATATGATTGGGTGTTCAATTTCATATATAAATCATTTATTTATTAATATATAAAATATATAATTAATATGTATGATATTTATTTCATTTTTTACATTATTTAGATGATGTAACCATGATTAAAATAATATTTCCGAAAAATTCCAAATCAAATATACCTGATGAATATATACATTATTTACATAAACCTGATTTAAACATGGAATTGATATTAAATGGATGAAAATAGAATATAAGTGAATCATTTATGATATAAAATAAATTAATGCAGTTTATAAATATAATTATAATGAACACATATTTTTTATATCAGATGTCTTAACACATATTGAGGATGTCGGGCCTGTGGTAATTAATTTTTTTCTATATTATTCTTAATTGAGAAATATGACATGTTATTCAACTATCGTCATTTATGAGGTGTATTTATAGCCTCATTGACATAAAATATCATGAATTTATTTCTTATAATTATATATTATGTTTAAATTAATATTATTCAACCATGTTGATTATGATTCAATGTAACCATTATACGAAAGGTTTTATAATATAATCTCATCATTTTTAGTTATTTGTTATGGACAAAATTCAAATTATGAAATATTTTGTTAAAAATCCAAATAAAATATTTTTTATTCTTCTATTATTATGAAATGATATTACATTTTTTTCATTTAATTTTCATTTTCTTATGTACTTTTGTGAAAAAAATAATTTTTTTTTGAAAACCCATATATATTCATATCTTAAGTCTATAACCTATTTTATTCTATATTTATGTTTTCTAAAAATGTTTTCATAAATTTTTTAACATTACCTAAAGGATTTATAATATAAATTTTCACCCTTTTTTATTTTTAAATATGATTTAGAATGAATTTTCTGGAGTTTTTTCGGTAGAATTAAATTCATTACTTTTTACAAAAGTGTGGATTGAATGTTTTATTTTAACTTATATGAATTGAATAAAATTTTAATTAATAAATACACTATAAGATTAATTTATGATATTCCATAGATATTTTAATAGAAAAGGTTCACCAAAACACTTTTCGAATTTTCTATGTTTTTAAAATGTGATTTTGAATGAATGGTTTTTTTCCTCATGAAATGTTCCAACTGATATTTGAAAATAATTTTTCATTTATAATTGCGTACATTGATGTTACTTATGTGTTAATGGAGATAAAATCCATTTATTCCATACTTATTATTCTTATTTGTGGGTTATGGTTAGTTTGACATGGGAATATCTATTTTAATATCATTCTCTGCATTACCCTAAATGATTTATTATTATATTTACTGATTAAATTACATATCAAAATTTAAAAAGTTTTTTTCAAAATAATAAATTTAATTATTATTATGTTTCAAAAAATGAATATGATGAATTAATTAGACATAGTATGTGACATGAAGGGTCTTTTATATCCCCTAGATTCATAGGAAGGTATCTTGAGACAAACATGATTAGCTCATTGGAAGATTTCATACCAATTTATGAATGATGTATTAGAATGTGGAATTAATTCTCTGGTTATAATGTTCTAAATTATGCATTCCCTCATTAACAGAGTAGAAATTGTTATTCTATGTCATTTTTAGATTAGTTAGAATATAAATTCTTAATATTCACGCTCAAGTGATTATTTATATGGATTTATTTGATGTTATATTATTCATGAAATATTATTTTCAGGTTTATGTAATTAATTAAATAGAATGTTTACTAGTTATATTCATTTCCTTATTAATTATTAATATTTATTCATGATATATTATATTGTACTCATACCCTTATTGAGAAATTGAGCTGATCCATTTCTTACATTTCATTCTATAGGATTCAAGGATGTGTATTATTTTTTATAAAGAATTTTATTTATAAGGAACTATTAACTCATGTGAAGAAAACACATTGTTATAGTGTATGTTTTCATTTCAAAAATTAAGGTCTTATATATATAGTTAAAAATTCTACTAAACTATTTGGTTCTTCAAGATATGATTCCTTATAACTTATTCCTATATAATAAAGTAGGCCCCAGATTTTAAAAAATGGGTACAATGTCTATAAAGGCAGTATGAGAAGATTTATATTACAAACTTTGTGAATTATATTTTAAAAAAATATATTCAAGAACAGAAACCTAATATATTTTTTGATGATATGTATATATAAATATCTTATGGTTTTTTCTAGTAGTGATCATTAGTTATTTCATGGAAATATATCTCTAACTAGATACTATATTTAATCATGGTTCTTGAATAGATTTAAGTGTGGGTAATAACTATAAAAATGGCATTTTGAGTATTAACTCAACATTACCTGGTACACGATAGTGGTCCTTACTACCAATTTTTTTTTACAATCACGCGGGGTTTTCTCTGAAAGATTAATATTTTCTTCATAAACCATTATTAATAATTTTACTTCATAATGATAATGAAAGACTTACTTGAAACCTATGATATCATTGATTGAAAAAATATGAGTTTTGATTAATAAATTATATAAATAATTACATAATTGTTTCAGTATGGTTATTTATTCTCACACTATTATTTTTGGTATTTTTCAATGGATATAACCTAATGGAATCATTTTATCATTTAATATGAAGGGAAATGTGGTGACTATGATGAAAAAATGTAATGATAACTAGAATAGAATTTATCATGATTATTACTTATAAGTTTTCATAAAACATGATTAACAACTGATACCATAACGAACACTTGACGTCATAAAAGAAGAGAGTGATAGAGCACACTAAGAGATCAAGTGATAGACCATGGAGGAATGAAGTTTCAATTTACATAATTATAGTAATTTTTATAATGATACCATTTATTGTGTATTAAAGGACTTGTAAATAGTTTTATGTGTGTAAAATAAGGGCATAAATTAATTATTTTCAGAAGAAAAAAGTGATGTATGATTGAAAAAAATAAATTTTGCAATTAGGATCCATTTATTAATCATTGTTTGTTATGTGGGGAACTTGGGAATTATCCAATTCAATTAAATCTTCTAAAAGATAAACCAATTACCAAAGAGGGATTTATTTCAAAATATAATATTTGTTGTGTTTATATATAAAGATTCCAGAATTAATATATAGATGAAATTTTACAAATGGTATTTTGGTTATATAGATCATGACACCACTAAGTATAGTGTTGATGTTTAGAATCATATACGTATTTGTGAAATAAATAGTTATGTATACCATAATGGGTTATTACTTTATGGTTAATAATTTTTTTAATATATCAAATACCACTTTTGAAGATTTATGATATTTTAATTTATCAATATTAAGAATATATTTTTTAACATTTTTGAAAATAAAACACAATGAATCAATATATATTTTATTGAAATCATTAATTAAGGAAGAATAAATATATATTTTTGAAATAATATTAAAGGTATTGATATCTTTTTATGATAATATTATCACTAATTTTGATGTAATAATGTTCAATTAAGATTATTTTATTTCATGGAAAAACATATTTTATATTAAATATGCATGTTGTTAAAAAGATAAATGCTGACCAATTTTATTTTTGTGGATATAAATTTTTTTTATAGAAGTTAAAGGAATTGAATAATTATTGTTTTTGGATAGGGACTATCATCATTATGGTTGATAACCAATTACATCTGGAAAATCTCTAAGGATTGAACCAATAACTTATGGGTGATAAAGGTGAAACACCTTCCCTAAGACTATGTGATGTTACAGTTGATATGATAGGGGTTTTCGCCATCTATTTTATGGATATCAACTTATTGAATGTATTAATTTAATCATTTACTATTATTTTTATTTTTAGATATTAATTTATTATATTAGATGACTCATCCTAACCGTAATATATTTGGTAACTATTTAGAGTCATACAAAATGACTTATTACTCATTAATGGATCTTATGATCCATTAAATGATTATTTTAGTGCTTCCGGCAAAAAAAAATCATTTTGGATAATCATTTAATGTATTATTAAATCAATTTATAATTGAACGATGTACAATAGAGGATTGATATTATTTCTTCAAAATAAAAAGATATAATGTAATTATGTATTCAAGTGTTATCTATCTAGATAATAGAGGAATTTTACATCACTCGGAATAAAATATTGAAAAACAATTTTTATCATAGTACATTCATTAATAATGATTAATATGTTTATTTAATTCATTAAATATTTATTTCTCTACTGTGGTTAAAATTATCTGGGCCAGTCACTTTATTTTTTAATGAATTTACTCTTTTATTCCATGTCCATCTTTTTTTACTTCCCATTATATTTTTCTTATATTGAAACCTAGTTATGTGTATTTCTAGATAGAAATCAAAAATATATTTCTCTATTACAAATACTATGTTTTATTAACCATTTTAATGATGTGGGTTTTCAATTATAGATATACCCATGATGACCAATATATAATTGTGTGGGAGTAATTAATTTAATGTGGTATAACGTAATACCAAAACATTTTTAAAAGATTTACATAATATTTGAAAAAGTATATGAAATTAAACACCAATATTTAGAGAGGCTTTGAAACACCAAGACTTTTTGATATCATTCACTTTAAATAAAATTATTCTATATAATTTATTATGATTAAGAAAAATTCGGATTAAAAACCAAAATAACCTATTAAAATATTAGTATTAAAAATGATAATTTAAGATAGGAGTTTTTTTTGGTTGGAATGTATTTGAATAAATAAATTATGTTAATTATAGTTTTTACATATTAATAAATTAAATTAAATAGTATTATATTTATTAAAAATGATAATAATTTGAAAAAAATGTTATGTTTTCGGAATAACTATATTTTTCTTAAAAAACAGTTTAGCTTCATGTTATTTACATAATTTAAAATTAAATTTTAGCACTTTTACAAACATTATTTGGCCAATTAAACATAATTTTTGTAATTTTCATGTAAAAAATAAATATGGTTGAATATTTTCAAAATTTTTAGAAATATTAATTTATTTATGAATAATGAAAAATATTCATTTTTAATGAAAGCTACTTTTTTATTAAATAATTTAAAATGTAAAATTATAATTTAAATTTGTACTAAAGTTAAAAAATTTAAATTATATTTTAATTTGAATAATTATGTTCATTATAATCAATTTCTTATTTAATTATTATTTAGAATCTTTTTTATCATTTAGATGTTTTTCTTTGGAAAGATATATTTTTCAACATGTCTATGGGTTTTATATTAAATAAATTATTCCACTAAGGGAAATATAATTTAAATAAATTGATTATATAATTAATATATTAATATATAATATTGTTTGGTAAGTTTAAAATGATTTATGAGCATAATGACTAGTAAAAATATTAAAATTTATTTATTATAGTTAAGATAAATATTGATTTAGTATGAGTTAAAAAAATGTACGTATCAAAATGACATAAATTACTTTCTAATTCCCATTTTGTGGCCATATTTAGACACCATAGTCTCAATGGTTCTATAATGATACATTTTTTTTGCTTTTTGTAATGTTATAAATATTGATTTAATTTTTTGTTTTTCAGAAATTGCTTATTTTCCCTCTCCCCCATATAGAAAATGGGTACCAGTATCCAACCTACTTAACCATCCTAATGGAATCATTCATAAGAAATAACTAATAAAATATATTCCATGATTACATCCCATCATCATAGAGGAAATACTATTTTTAATGAACCTTATAAAGATAGAATATGTATTAACATAAAGAGGCTCCTCAAAGAGGGGTCACACTTTTTAAACATTGATTTTGATTTAATTTATTCACCCACCTATTGAAAATATTTTTAAAGTATGATAATATGATACTATAAAAATTAAATTATAAATAATGTAATTTTTTGTTATTATCTAATTTAAATATTCTATATCTATCTCTACTTTCATTAAATGGAATGTGAAACCATTGTTCATGTGCACATCAGACTAACACCTCATTAACCGATGTAATTAATTTTCCATACAATATTCACATATTAAATTATAGATTTATTTAATGTATATATATAATATTTATTAAATATTTATTTTTATTTTATTTATATATCACATATACAATAATTCGTTCCATTAAATGGGGAATATGATAATGTCGGTTGTATGAAAGGAAGACTACCACCTCATGAAGTGATCTAATTCGTATTTCACTTATGATTTACATGGAAGCTATTGAGGTTAATGTTAATTAACATATCATATATTTATGATATAAAAATTCTCCCAAAAAAATAGTATTGCGGACATCTTACCTTCATGTATGTTGGAAAACAATATCGCCACTCATGTGTACGTGTAGACTACAGCCTCCACATAGTGATGTGAAATGTTTTTCACTTTAATTTTACATGAATTCTAGTGAGAAAGGATTTTATTAACATAAAATATATATTTATATATATAATATTATTGTGGTACTATAAAGGTTAATTAAAAAAATTCATTTCATTCAATTATTCTAGAAAAAATAAAACTATATTCATCTATACGTACAGACTACTATCTCCAAGAACAGTTTATTATATTTCTTATATTTATATTTATTATATCAAAATTAATATATTTATTTATTTATAGATATTAGGGTTTTCATTTTTTATATTATGGATCAATTGTCAATGTTAAAGGAAAAAATATATGAAATAAAAACATACCAAAGAAACAAACATGGAATTATAGAAATGTTATTTTATCAAGAAAATATTATTAATTGGTTATAAAAGTCAATAATTAAATTTCATATGTTCTGAAATATAAGTGTATAATTCATTAATATGTAAATAATAAACCAATTTTTATTATACTATAGGTTCATACATGTATGATGTCAGACATATGGTACATGATTTTTGTCAGAATATTTCATCATTAAGAAAAATATCAATGTTTGAATCAATAATAATTTATGAGGATTATATAAAGTCCCATTAACATATACCATAATTAATTAATTTAATCTCATGAGTTGTTATGATTTATTAAATTTTATTCATCTATGAGTTTTACAATTCAATATATCAATAGATTTAATGTTTTTATGATGTAATATAATTATTAGTCATGATTTTTTATGATTACTTATATGATGATGGATTCATATGATCCATATATCATGAAAGATATAAAATATATTTTTATATATTTATTTTATTAGAATAAATGTTTTCATTTCATTTTCATCTCTTTTTATAATCAACTATTCAATTTTTTTTTGAAAAATCAACATTATTTCTCTTTTAAGAAGAAAAAACACATTCATAAAAAATTTTGTTTCAAAATAATATTTTAAAAAAATTTAAAAAATTTTAAAAATAATTTAATAAAGGTTCTTTTAGAAATTTTCTAATTTTTAATAATGTTTTAAGTGGAATATTCTTGTCATTTTCTAAATAATGTGATCCTATAAATTATACAAATATTTAGAAGGTATTTTTTATTTTAAATTTTATGTCACGAATTGAATATTCCATAAAAATTATCAGGGAATTATCCATGAAAATATTCCAAGGTGAATTATAGAGAACATTATATCATTAGTATTTTATGCATTTTCATTATTTTAAGTTGTGATATTCAATAATTTGTTATTTTCATCAATAAATGTTCCAAGTGATCTTTCAAAAACATTTCCATGGATGGTTAAATACGTTTAATTTATATAAACATTAATGGGGAAATAATATTGTGGTACTATGCTTATTATTTTTTCTTCTGGTTTATCATTATTTGGTCTGAATATGTACTACATTAGAACCATTTTCCATGTTACATTGAGTGGTTTATTATTATATTTATTATTATCTTAATGTATTATCATTTCATTTGTTATTTTTTTATTAGAATTTTTTATAATGTGTTTCACCACATTAATATGAATAACGCATTGGACATATTAAGGGATAGTAAGGGCCTGCTATAATCCCTCAATGTGCAGAAAGTCTTACGAATGACAATAGATTGGTTTTTTTGATGTGGCCTTACCAATTTATGAAATATTTCAATCCAAGAGGCATTGAAAATATGGTTATGATGGTCTACATTATGAATTCCCCTATTATGAAATTATTTATTTATGTTCCATGTGATCATTTGATTAGATAGAATATCAATATTTACATTTCATGGTAATGTGATTATTTATATGACTTTAGTTAGTCATCATTTTTTCCATCCATATTAATCTTCATTTTCATATTATAGTGTTGCTATATTGTGTTTCTGTTATTTTCCATTCCATTTTGTTTATTCATATACATTCATTATAGCTTCCACTGTACACATACCCTAACGAAGCATTTTATATCTCCCATTTCATACATTGCATTCCCAATGATTCCATGATGTGTATTATAATTTATATAAAGGAATATAGTAAAGGAATTAACGACTCACTTTACAAAAAACATTTTTAAACATTATGTTATCACTAGTAAAATGAGATTAACATTTTTATCTAGTTAGTAAATCAACTATATAATTCATTCTTTTGCAATGAAATTCCTTTTATGTTATCTAAATTTAATAATTTAGAAAATGGATATCGGTTGAGAGAATATACAATAGAAAATTTCCTCAAACCATAACGATATTCCCAATGAGAAATAAATTATTTTCTATATATTTATATTTAGAGATTATCTTTGTGAAATGAGTAATATTTATGTAATTTTAATAAATTGAAGTGTCCCATGTCCTATATAAATTATTCACCTAATTTATCTTTTTATATTGGAAATGACAACATGAAATAAATAAATTCCTCCACTATTATTTTGTAAGAGACATAAATTTGATCCAATTGAATATATGAGATCATTGGAGCACCCATAGGCCAAAATTCTAAGAATAAAATAGTTGAAAAAAAAATTATATCAATGAATTGAATTTAAAAATATGTTCTATATTATAAATATTAACAATAATATTATTGTGACCTATGTATAAAATATAAAATTATATTAATAGAAAATTTATTAAATTATTTGATATCTGAGAGAAATATTATTGATCTCGAATATAGAATAATAAAAATAATACTATTTTTAATGATAATATAGTCTGTTTTGGTGAAGAAGAAGAATATGATTTTTAAGGCCACTTTAATTTTGATATATAATTGAGTGAGACAAAGAGGAGTGAGAGAAAAGATGAAAGAATGCAGAGACCAGCAATATTATTCTTGGAATAATGTATTTGATGACGATTTTAGATATTGTATTGTTATTGAATAATTGATGATTATAAGATTTCATGTTTTGTTTAGACATCTAGGTGATTAAGTAACATAATAGGTCAATGAATATGATCTATAAGTATATTTTAGGTTGAAACTTTCTCTAGAGTATCCAAAGTAATTATAAGAAATTATAGTATGAAAGGAGATAAAATCATTAAAATATAGTGACAAATAATACTGATAGGTTGTAAAATTTAGAATATATAAAAATCACATTTATACACATGGTGAGGATTATATGAACTAGTGAGACTCAATGTATGTAGAGAAATTATTGTGGGGAATTGTGATTGTAGGGGGATATGGTAAGGGGATATCAGGTGATATGATGGAAATTATAAGTATCTATGTTTTTCTATAACATAAAAAACCAAATATAAAACAACACATATTAAACAAAGGAATTTAAGAGTAGAGATATTAAACATTCAAGAAAATGTGCCGGTTCTCCATGGAGTGTTAGATATTTGTTAAAAAATCGGGTGCTTCTCAAAACACTACGTTATTCATTACATGTGGTTTTTCGTGTTTTTAAATGATAAAAAATATTGATTAACAGTATAAATTGTATCCTAGGTAATAATATTTAACGAGTAATGGATTTTAGGGTATTAAGTTCAAATAAATTTATGACATAAATGATTTACTCACCCTCTTATTTGTTAATACTTGATCATAATGTTAATTTTAAATTGTATGTGGGAAACTTTTTATCAAAAGGATATCAACATTCCATTCCTGGGAATATTAATTATTGAAATATTATGTTAATATTTAATGAAATAAACACATGAAAAAATAATTTTTTATTTCAGTTATTATATAATTTTATTTTTTCAAAAATACATTGAAAACTGAATAAAAAGTGGCACGCAATGTGAGTGATGTATAAATTATTTTATAGGATGAACCAAATAAAAAGGTAGATAGATTTAAAACATGAAATATGATAATGTTGATTATTAAAACTTATAAGAATCACATTAATTATTCATTGAATATGATTAATAAATTTGTGAAAGTCAAGTGAGGGATTTTAATTCTAAATTGAGTGATATATTGATATCATCCCCATTATTTTTTATATAAATCATAAAATACAAAGGGACTATAAGTATAAAAATTACAAAAAAAAGGAATCAGATTTCATGAATGATACATTATCTAGAATGATAGGATACTGTAACAAACTCCCAAGTCTACTAAAACATAGTGTTAAATAGTTTTCGTGTGTATTTAAAATATATCTATGATTGTTGAAGTATATAAAAATATTATTTTTGGAGGTGGATGTTCTTATATAATATTTTATTAAAGTACTAATTAGTGTATATAATTGATCTAATGGCACAATTCTGGTCATTTATGCACTAATTTATGTGAAAGAAAAGTAAATTTCTATTAATAACAGATCTCAATATGAAAATAAAATGGTTTATAATGATTAATTAATTGTATAAGGAATGGTGGGAAGAGAGGTTGAAATTAGTAGAGATAGTGAAGTATTTTCTCAACAAGAAGTGTATACAACATGAATTGAAAATGATAAATAAATGTGTATCTCTACCAAAACCCTCAAAAATTACTTATAAAATAATGTCAACAAAAAATATCTCTAAATAATAAGCACGAAAACATTTTTAAAAAATATCATTCCGTATAGAATTATAATATGGCCATGAAGATCAACTATAAATCAAGAAAAATAAAAATATGAATTATTTATTTAAGGGGATGTACAAACATATTGTCATAGTGGAAGACACTAATGATGGATAATTTAATAGTCTACCAGAAAAGGCAATCAGAATTTTTGAAATGACATGTGTGGATTGGTCAAGAAATCAACCAATATAGTTTGAAATACATGAATTTTTTGAATGGGAAAGAAGAGAATGAGAATGTACTAGAGACTCCTACCACTAGGATTGAAAATATTAATAATTATGCACCTAATAATAATACTATCAATGTTACTAATTATCATATAATCATATTGTATTAATTTTTTGAAAAGAGAAATATGATAGAAAACAATACATACTATAAATATTCCATCCCTATAAGAATTGGTATGAGTTTGTTTGAAATTTATATAATTCATAATGTGAATGATTTTATCATTCCCAATGATTAATAAATCGACAAATCAATTGAAAAATCAAGTACAATGATGAATAAAATCTTTATACCCACAAAAAATGTTTCTCAATTTTGGAAAATAAGTAACATCTTAGATTATATGACTAACATAACATTTGATAAAAAACATATTCCTCAATTATGTGTCTCAAAAAATTGAATTAATGGTAATTTTAGAAGAGAATACCATGAGGTGGAGGTACCGAAGAATTTCATGATTATACCTTCAAATTCAGTATACATAAATCTTAAAATATAGATAGCACCAAAATAATAAAATGATCAGATATGACATCCACTACATAATTGGTTTTTTTATTTTATTTTAAATTAGTTCTAAAATTGGAGTTATTTTCTTACATATTTATGGATAAAAAATATTTAAATGATAGTTTCTTGCAATTTTTGTGATTTAGAGTGAAACATAACAAATTATCTTTAATATCCATCATAATGGCCCCAATTCAGTTAAATTTAAATTATTTGGTATCCTATTTAGTAATGTGAGTGAAAAATATTTATTAATTTTTAAATTAACACTTATTATATAGAATAAGGTGGAACACATATATTTTGACATAAATTACTTAAATATCCTTACTATGAAATATGTGGTTCCTTCTATATAACAAATGGATCGATGTAGGATATAATATTTAGTAGGATAATATGTTTTTTATATTTATGTAATGAATAAAAAATTATATTTTTTGATCAAGAAATAGAGGAAATTCATTTTCCTCTATTTCATTTTCCCTAAATATGGGACAATAAAAACTGAATATCAGATGAAATATTTAGATAAACCTCTTTTAGATAAATTTGGATGTTGAATGTGTTAAAAATGAATAAAAACGTGTAGATTAATGTGATACTTACATTATTATTGTATTTTTTCTATTTATAAAATTTATATACAATTTTTGTGATGTGTAATAGAGTTTGAAGCCACCCACTAAAGATGATTAAGGTGGTACTAGATAATTATGGGGAACGGGATAATTAGTTTGTTACACCTTGTATAATTAAATACATAAGAATATTTTACTAATGATATATTTATTAGTGAAGAAATATGTTAGGTTTGAAGATTATAGTATACAATAGTGTCTTATAGTGGGAAGATATTGGATACTAGGATATACATGATAGATTATATAATATTAATTAAAAGGGTTAAAATATAATTATATTAATGAATTATTCTATATAAAATTCAATAGAATCTATCTATGTTAAATGATTCAAGTTTTCTTGTTGAATATACGTGGGAAAATAAATAATTATAGATAGTGTGAATCACATTATATATGTATTTGTAATGGTAGTTAGCAACATTGAAGAACTCAAGTATGTGCTAATATTATCTAATAGACTACAGGAATTATGTTAATATTTTTAATAAGGAATGAAAAATTCCCAAATATGCATTTATGACCTTTGATGTGTTCTTATACGTCTTTATGTCACTATGAACTAAATTGAGGAAATATCAAATTAATATGTTTAGGAAACAAATTCATTATCTTGGGACGCATGCAAGATTCATCCTAATTAACATAATTTTTTTAAATACTTTATATGTGTTATATAATATTGAATATGAGTGATCTGTAACAAATTATAATTCATTGTAATCTACACATGAACTAATTATAGTTATGTCTGAGTGAGTTTATATTGCATACAGGGAATTCAATGTTCTATATGAGTCAATATTATATTCTTACACATTATATCTCTTAGTTTATTTTTGGAAAATGGTTTATAAGAGTAAATTAATTCTTTTTAAGAATAATATTAAATTATATATGAGTCCAAACACAATGAAAATTACAATAATTTTACTAATAAAATATTTGTTTAATGAATTATTTTTTTAATGAATATATTTTACATAATTCTTAATCTATTATTTAGTTATTTAATCCTGAAAATAATTATAATGGTTGGGTCATTCATGATAAAAATGATAAAATAATGATCATTATGTTGTGAAGAAGAGGATCAATGCATATAATTAATCATAACGATATAAAATATTACTAATTTAGGTAAATTTACTTTTATGAAGAATAATATAAGATAATTCATATATTATTTTTCATGGATCAAATAATCACAAGTATAATTCTACAAAATTTACTACTTATGAGAGATTATGAACTCAATGATCATAAAAATAAAGACAATTTTATGATTAATTTATATGTGATAAATTTATCATGTAGCTGAAATTTTATATTAATTAGATTTTTAAATATAATATGTTATATTCTTAGTTAACATTTGAACAAAATATAAATATAGAAAAATTATTTGGAGTTTATTATAAAAATACCCAACAATTATTTACCCCTTATGTGGAGTTTGGAGAGTACATATGAATTTGAACTGAATATTTCAATATCAAATCATGATGAAATTGGAATTTCTTCATTGTAGACATAATTTTCCCTATATTTTTCATATAAACATTTTTTTTACAGATTAATATTTGGAGTTATTTTGAAATTAATAGTGTTCAACCATGTAGAAAAAATCTAATAATATATTGATGAAGGCGAATAATGAGTATGTGAAATAGAAGTGGGATCCTATTATAATTTTATAGGAGCCTACCATTTTAGATGATTGGATATATTACATCATGGGGGACAAACATATACAAAAATTAGAAAAGGTGATACTAAAGTATAATTATATTATTAAAGAGTTTTTCTAAAGAGTTTTTATTTTCTAAAAAGATATAATATTATTTTAGAGACCTATTTATGAAATTTTAAAATAGTGTTATATAAATTTATTTTGAATATTTGAGTTGTGAGAGAAATAATATTTATATCGAAGGTAGAATATGAATCCTGGTACTACTATGTGAAGATAAATATACTATGAATTAATATGTAATACGGATTATAAAAACAAATCTATCAAAATGATATCATATTGATTCACCTCATATTGTGATAATAAGATGAATGATGATGTCTATATGAGATATACACTATTTTTTGTGAATGATATGATCTTTCAACTTTTATATATTATGGAGAATATATATTCATAGAGATATTAGAATACTGAATATTAGTTGAGAATGTTATGTGAAATGGTTCTATAATAGATTTTGGGTTTATAATCCCTGAAGTTACCAGGTTGTAAATAGTTATTGAAGATCCAAAGGTAGTTAAAGGCTCTATAGAGAGGAAGGAGATCATATTTCAAGCACATAGTGTTATCCAATAATGATAAGAAACATAATTTGTACATTCTTTAAAATAATAACATTAATATTCATATTTTTATTCTATAGAACTAGTGAGGCTCTATTTATGCGTGTAATGTACATAAAAACATGTGGTACTTGTAAAAAGATCATAATTTAATGTCTAGTGGGATATTGGAGATTATAAGCACATTGATGCTCTTTGTTGTTGTGAAATAGACAAAACTTGTGGTATTATGAGATATATTATAGTGGAGATTATTTTATTTTTGTTGATAACTAATCAATATAAGGATCAAGTTTCCATTGAAGGTGTCAAACCTCTTCAAAATATGACATTTCAATCTTTAATTTTTGTTTTCTATGGCATGTGGTTGTTGCGTTTTGGATAAAGGCTAAAATTCAATCCCAACATATAAAAATAGGTGACACTCTGGTTTTTATATCAAAACATTAAAAACATAAAAATTACGATAAATGATAAGGACACCAAATTCACCCACATGCATGTACACTATATCTTATAGTTTATTTCAAATTAATTACATATCCATGCATGGTCCATGTTTATAATTTTTTTACATCAAAGTTTATATTAATATAATTAAATATATAAGGAAAATTAAATAAATTTCATAACACCCATGATAATTATTTTTTAATAAACATTTATAAGGCAAATTAATTTCATTGATTTTTGATAAATTGTATGATTTCATTATATTTTATAATGGACTTTATAGACTAAATTACAAATTAGAAAATGCAAAATAATTTTCTTTTTCTCAGTGTAAATAAATATTTCTATAATTTATT
Source organism: Viscum album (assembly GCA_963277665.1). Taxonomy (NCBI): domain Eukaryota; kingdom Viridiplantae; phylum Streptophyta; class Magnoliopsida; order Santalales; family Viscaceae; genus Viscum; species Viscum album. The sequence goes on along the minus strand of OY728132.1, from coordinate 681,530,334 downwards.
AAATTTATCTTTTTTAATGAACCATATTCAAACTATGGTTCATTTTGAACAAATAAATAATGAAACATAAAAATAAAGAAAACATGAATTATAAAATCCTTGACAACAATATTGGAAATAATATTATATTTATTTACTTCTATATAAGATAATCTAAGGAGTGAAATAATAACTAATATAAACTTTATACTAATGAAAAATAGTTAAGCCATATTAAAATTAAATTACATTTATGAATCTCCAATCAAAATATAATAATAATCATATGATATCCAAGTCATTTAACAACCTAGCATTTACAATGTTTTATATTTTATTTTAATAAATTATAATTTTTAATAACTAAAAAAATTAGAATGTGAAATATATACATAAAATAAATGTTATGAATATTAGTCAATAAGGTTACCATGGAAATAAATAATTTTATAGGATCAATAAAAGTATAATATAAGGATAATATTAATTAATAAACAGTAATATAATATTTAAAAATGTATCATCAAGATCTCATTGGATGATCAATCCACCTATGATTATAATATATATATAAGGAATATATGTTGATATAGAGATTTCATTTTGGGGTTAAAACAAGGGAATCAGATGTATGGATATTTATAAAGAAAAAATTATTATTTTTGGTATTCTTTTATATTTTATATAGTAATTTATTGTGGAAATTATGACTAGATCCTTAAAATAAGAGATAATATAAGATAATGAAAATTTAATATATCAATTGTATTATAATAATTTATGTTTTAATATATATATATGTTAAAAAATATTTGAAAATATATTGAATAAGAGATAGTTACTACAAAATTGTTACATATTATTATATGGATAACATGACATAAATGTTTTATAAATTTATTAAATCATAATATGTTATTTTGAAATCATATATTCGTTAACCCAATATGAAATTTTCTGTAAAAATTAATTTATCAATGTATCATTGAGTTTTTAAAATGGATGAATGTTTTATTAAATATAATATGAGAATGTAAAAGAAATTTAGTGTATTATTAGTAAAATTATATTAAAATTTAAAATAAGTAATCTCCATAATTTATGTTGAATATTTTTATCAATATATCATATATTATGACTTTGATTGAAATTATTAGTCATAATCTATAGTATGTTCAGGAGAAATTACATACATTTGAATCTATAAAAAATTTGAGAATTGTTTATAATAATAAAAAAATGTATTGTATTGTTATTTTCAAAAATATCCAAGGAAAGAATATTATATATCATTAAATGATAAAAATATATTTTATTGATTTAGTTTTGGTAAAATAAAATAAGTTACATATCCTTCACATCTTCATTAAAATATACAGTATATCCTTTCAAATTATTAATAAATTATTATTGGATGTTATGTATCCTATAATTTTATTTTCAATTTCTTCTTGTGGGTATCATAAATATATCATATACATAATTGATAAATTGGTATTATTCTGAATCATATATTCTCATTTGATATTTAATAAAGGAGTGACAATTCTAATCATATAGTAGTTTTTTGTTAATATTCCAGAACATTTTACATTATTTAATTTGGATTATTTCACCATCATCGGAAAATTATCAATCCATATCAAAGGTGTTAGAAATAATTTTTATAACTAGATAAATATAATAATCATAGTATGATTCAAGTGTTTTTTATATTCTAAAATCATTACTCATAGAAATGATAATCTCTCTCAATGCATGTTTGATTTATCAATTTTATTATAGGATATTCTATATACCACAATTATATAGTTTTCTAGTTCATCAATCATATTCTATGATATCTAATAAATAATCATTACATATGATCATTATTAAATTTACATATTATCCATTTCATATTTACTTTTTAAAACATTTTTACACTGAAGACTATAATGTTTCAAGTGTGAATACATTATGATATAAGAATATTATTTCATATGATTTCTTGTAAGTAATGATTTTCAAAACCTGCTGACCAATATGTATCTAATGTCTTTGAAAAATTATTCACTCTTAAGTATCTCAAACATATACATGGTGATGATTTCATATTTTCCATTTTTATGTATCCTAAATATTGGTGACCATTACATATTATATAACAAAGCATTACACATCATTATGAGAATTATAATATTTCTAATTCATGACATCAATTTTTACTGTCCATTATATATTCATTGGATGAATTATATATAATCTATGACTTTTCTAATGTCCCTACACCCATTATAATATATGCTGAATCCAATTTATCCCTACAACAATAACATATTTTACGTCCCAATGGGGTTATTCATAAAAAATGGTTTTAATTACCTTATGAATTGTATAGATCTTGTCCACTATATTTTTTTGCACCCAGTCACCCAATGATGGTGAGTAGATTTTAATGAATTAATTATCTTTTGAATTTTATTTTATGACATATTATATATTATACTTAAAATTTGGTCACATAATTTAATTTAACATTAAAATTCTCAATATAGTCATGGATGAGTGTATTTAACCTCGTGGAAATAGAATTTTGATTATTAATAATATATTTCCTTAATGAATCTTATATATTCTCATGTTTAAAATCATACATTCACCAACTACATATTATGAATATAAATAAACAAATTCACCACTATATCCTAATTTTTAAAGACCCAAAATGACATTAAGAATTATACTTCATGGCCCCTTTTGAATTTCTTCTAAAATAATTTGAAACTCTAATAAAATTATGGTACTTTAATATTGAATTCATAAAAATCAACTTTGTTAAAAAACCTTTTCGTTATTGTTAAATATAATATTTAATACAAGTTATGGGGAATTATATTTCATATGTATTTTGATAAACAAGTTATTAAGAAACCTAATGAAGATTTTTTCAATCTAATAATATATGTACTGACAATATTAATTTTATATGAAATGATGTCATAGTAAAATTACCAAGATTAGAAAATATAAATGGATTAATTTGAGAATTCTTTTAGATTCAAAAGAAATGTAAAAAGTATTATTTTAGGAGTCACCATAAATGATGTTTTTTTTTGAATGATCATTATAGAAAAGGTTTCAAAAAACCCTTTTTTGAATCATTTCTAATTTATTCAATCTCATGGGTTATATTATGAAAAAAATAAGATTGTAAAATTGAATAATGATTTTAGAAGGATCACCTAACTTTGGTTAAAAAATAATTGTTTGGGATACATGAAACAAAGTGAATCCTAAATATTTAATAGGTATATAGTCATCATTACACTGAGTAGATTGTGTGTTACAAGCCATTGAGAAACAAAAAATAAAGGGATATAAGATATGTTTCTACCAGTAATTTATAATTAAAAAATTACATGGAATATTTAATATGTATAAATATAAAAGAATCATTATATTTGATTCAATTTTTGTATTTAGTACTGAATATCCTAAATGAAGTATAATAGTTTACTCAAAATATCCAAATAAGAAACAAAATAACATTTAAAGCCCTTGTACTACATAATAACTGAATGGAAATTGGTTTTCAGCATTTAAATAAAAAATTCTTCATTATTTAAAAAATATATATTTTTTTTATGAATCATATTATTATAATTTATCATAAAAAGACTAAATAATAATTCATTATCCTTCTTTAAATAATGTTTATTTTGTTTTCTTCACCTATATATCCTATAATTAAAGACCCAATTTTCCGATGGGAATTCATGTTAGGTGATTTTTTGGATTAAAAATATAATAAATATATAAATTTATATACAATAAATTATATTCCATGTATTATAAAGAAATTAAATTCACTACATTCTCTTCCAAATTACAATCTGAACTATTATAATAACCTTCTTTGGGAAGGTGTATTTTAATGTGATTTATAAAGGATATAGTGAAGTGAAATCAATTATTTTTTACTCATGATTTAATTATTAATTATTAAACATTAATTTTTCAAACATATGAGTCACATATTATGATTATAGTTGGGGTAATAATTTTATAGACCACTATTGAATTGTTTAAACCAGAATACATCACAGGATAACATGTTACTGAATTATGAGTAACGAAAATAGATTACGAGACTCTAAACAATTTGATGATTATGTTGATTTTGATTCTGATCATAAAAAAATAGTTATTTCTTTTTTTATTACGCACATTTTATATTATCATAGATACCATAATATTATGTAATTTATACTATATTATCTTGTTGTATGTGAAAGTTTATGATTTTTAAATTATAAATTCTTGTTTTGTGTTGAATAGACATTTAAATAATAATTATTTTTTCTCAATGATCCTTTATTAAAATTTACAAAACCTTTATCAGTGTTATGGAGTTTCGTTCTAGGTTATTTAATACATGAAGTTAATTTTGTGGTGAATTTTTCTACAACATTGCAAATTATTTATTAAAAGTAAATGATTTATCCTACATTTTCAAATGTTATAAATTACCAACAAGTTTAATTTTTTTATAGTAAATAAAATGATTTAAATTCTACACCCATGTTTTCTAAAATATCAAATAGGATTGAATTTTAGTTTGAAAATTTGTAATATATCAACAAAAATACGATCCATAATTCTTGAATGAAGGATGTGTATATATTATTGAGTTTTATTTAGTGTACAAAATGACCAAAAGTTAATTTTTGTATTGAATTTTTAATTTTATTGTTATTTTTATTTCTCTAAAACTTAAAAAATAATAATATTTTGTGTATTTAAGTGATGTGATAATCTCTATAAACAACTTAATAATGGGATTTTTATATAAAGGTCCTTAAAATTAACATAACAGAGTAGTTAAAAAAAGTTATATATTTAATCATTAATTAATTAAAATAATTTAGAGGTTTGAACAAAATAATTTATTAATAATTTTGTGGCTGAAAATAATTTTAGAGGCATAGATTCTCTTTTTGAGGGATTTTTTATTGGAATTTATGTTGATGAATTATATTTTCGTATATTTTCATTGGATTTTAAGAAGAATATATGGTTAAAATATTGATAACCCATAATTATATTATATGATTTGTGGTTGAAATAATTACAACATATAGATATTATGGGTTTAGAATATTCAACAAATATTGGTGATCATTTAGGATCAGTTTAATTAAAGAGAAATGTTCAGTTGAATTTTGTAGCAAACATGTGATTTTTACTTTCATATTTGGTATAAAAATTTTCAAGTAAATTATAGTGTTTTGTTAATTTATATTCGATAAATTGAAAACAGAAACATTGAGTCACCAAATATTTATTTATGAAAAAAAAATTACATTGTGGTTTCTTATGATTTTGACATTATTATATTTTCAAATTTTTATTATAATGGATTACTAGAAAACATGAAAACAATATAATATCTATTCACCATAATTAATGATTATTTAATGAATAAAAATGTTAAGATGTAATATATCATGGATTATGGTTGATAATTCATCTCATCATATTTCTACCAATTAATGATTGATTATCATGATTGAAGGGAAAAATATCCAATAAAATTTATATCACTTTCATAAGATTGACATAGAATTATTATTTAATAATGTTTCCATTTTGATATAGAAATATTTTCTAAGGATAACCTTACATGACAATAACTCTACAACAAAACTCATTATTCTTATATATATATATATATCAAAAAAATCATGGGACACTTTTGAATATATGTTTAAAACAAAATATTCGGCTATTTCATGCTCTAGAAAAACACCGATTGGAATATCTCATTTTTTTTATAACTGAAAACCCATAAAATTTTCATTCTATTATAAATTCATCAATAATGGAGTCTGGATATCATGATACCTAATTTTCAACGCTTTATATTAAAAAAAAAGATACATTATTCAAAACATTTAAATTATATCAACATCTATTATGGTAATAATGTAAATACCATAATTAGATGAAATATATAATTGAATTTAAAATTGATAACAAGAATTACAAAAATATAGGAATTGTCTTGAGGTATTAGGAATAATCAATTTTTAAAAATTATTGGTGACCATCTCATTATTCATATTTTAATGGTTTAAAAAAAACCATTATATAATAATATGGAAATTGAATAGGTTGAAATTTATTTAATCATTTAGAATGTATCAATCTAGGATTTAATATATAATATCATATTACTTATTAAATTTTTGTTTCCTATTAATATATGACCCATTCTAGGGAATATATTTTATCATAGAAGGAATGAATTAATATTTAAGGCATTACAAATAAAATAATTCATTTCATTGGTTTAATATAATTATAATTGGGAAAAAAATTAAAAATTATGAGAATACGTAACATATTTATAATATACATTAGTAAGAATTCCTATTTATATGACTTAACATTTTTTATAGAATGAATCCATTTATGATGATTTATTAATGTAGTTTAGAGGATCAACTGAGTGAATGGGATGTGTGGATATTTATAAGGGAAATATGAACATTATTGGTAGTTAATTTATATTCGATAAAATATTAATTAAGGATAATCGTTAATAGATTCTTAAAAATAATAGGTAATATATGACTAGTATATTTTCCTAAATAAATTCTATGTTTCAAAATACTATTTCAATTTATATATAAGTCTAAAAATATTTTACAACATATTAATAAAAATTATATGTTGAAAAATTTTATTTTATATTCTACAGATACCCTAATTTACAAATATAGATTATTTATTTCATTTTTAAATATTTTAATAATGGGTTGTGTTTATATGAATAATTATTTTAGAATAATATTACTAAGGTGGTTATCAATTTTATAAATGTAATCTTTTTTAGCAAATCCTTTAAATAAATTTACATGTTTTTAGTCTATAAAATGGATTTTTATTTTAAAATTTATATTCTATGTTATTTATATTTTATGTTAAAGAGAACATGAAAAAATATTGTATCGTTTCAATAATAGGTTCATTATATATTTTAATCATCCAAAAGTGTAGGAAAATATGATAATATTTCAATCTCTGTAAAGGGATAAAAAGTATTCATCATGATTTTAATTTTATATTTATTTAACAATTATAAATATTAAAAATTAAAAGAAATTATATATCATTAAATTTACAAAAACTATATTAGGTTTCAATTTTTAGATAATTAAATTAAATTATATATCATATGAATGATATTAAAAATACACTATTTATCTATTATATTTTCATAAAAAATATTATTAGATATAACATATCATTTTATTATTCTTTATTCTACTTTTTTGCATCAATAAAAAATTTAACATATCATATATATGCTGGAAACTATTTACCTTTTCAATATTCAAATGATCTTCATTCATAAATAAACTATTGTATTCAAGTCATATATTTTTTGAAACATCCAAAACTATTTTTAGTACTTCATTAGGATGCCTTTACCTTCATTGGAAATGTAGCGATCAATTTTATAATTTTTTTTATGAATAATCAATGTCAATATGAGAAATTTATGAATGATAGTGTGATTTAGGACATTTCTATAATACCTGAAACCCACAATGTTGATTTTGATCATCTCTCTCAGGGAATGTTTGATTGTTCCATTGTGTTCTATTATATATTTTATATATTAATCCCATGGTTGGATGGGTAATCAGTCATATTTTAGGTTTGATAATTAGGAAGAAACATACATCGACATTGGTACATTTATTATTTCTTTAAATTAAAATTACTTTAAGAAAATTTCAAATACATGATAATTAATTTTTTTAGGTATAATCCTTTTTCATATAGGGATTTCCAATCGCATGTTTCCTAGTAATATCGTATTTAATAACTTGTTACCTTGATATATAACTAGGATTTTCCACCATTAATAAACCATACTCATTATTATCTCATATAAATATAGGGTGGTGTTTTCCATTTTAATTTTTTTATCCACTCAGTATAGGTGACCACCATATATTTTAATATTTATGTCTTCCCATCAGAATAGGTATTAATACATTTCTAATGTCATTTTTTCAGGTTTTATATTCGCTTATATATTATTTTTTAGAATTTCTAAATTACACGCCTTTTGAAAATTTCATTACATATGAGTAAGATATAGAATCAGTTAAGAATCAATATAACATTGACCAATTGGTTTATCTAAAGGGAGTACTTATATGTATATAAAATAATTCCCTAACAAATCGTAATTATGTAGTTCTTTGTCATGTCATAAACCTATAAATACCACGATCTGGGCATCCTACCAATTATCTGATGATATTTTAAACCATAAGTAATTATATAATAAATATATTAATTGTTGGATGGTCTCACAATCAATCATGATTTATGATTTTGCAACTTCTTTAGCAATTTACATGAAATATATAATTTAATCTCTTATTTATCAATATTTGGTTTTATTATTGACAGTTCAGTATTAAATGACTGAAATTATTTTCTAATTTATAATATTAATAATTCTATAACAATATTAAGAATATATATAGAAACCTCTATGATTAACATCATGACAACATAATATAAAATCCCTTATATGATAATGTTAACCCAGATTCAACCACAACTATATTCTAGAAACCCTTTATTATTCTGATTGAATATTTTTTTGAATATTTACTAAACAATATTCCATATATTAATGTTATATAACAATAAAATATAATGAAACTCAAGAAATAAGTCTAAAATCAAACGTAATAGGTATATGAGGGAAAAAATTAAATCTTATGATAACATAGTCAAATTATAAAAATTTCAAAATATAAGTGGAGTTTTCTAAAGGAGTTGTCATATTATACTTATTGTTTACAAATTTAATTATATTAATAATAAACAAAAATTATGTTTCATATGAGGGTATTTATAGATAACAGATATTAATTTTATATGTCTATAATATTAAACCAATTGAATTTAATGGAGTGTATTATTTGAAATAAATGAGAATTTTATATTTCATAAATATTTTATTATGATATTATTCTATTTATAATAAACGAATATTTTGGGATATACAAAATAGGGTGGAGTAAAAATATTTTTTTGGTACGTTATTATAACCACTTTATAAGGGTTGTGTGGTGTAGGTCCATGATAAATAGATTATAAAGGGATATATAATCAATTTACCATTTTATTTTATAGATCCATAACCATTATAATATTTGTGATAGGAAAAAACAAGAAAATATTATCAAGTTATATTCATTTTTATCGTTTGTATTATGTTATTTTATCAGAGAACTAGAATATGATTTTTTTAAAATCCCATAACATACTCATGATTTTGACATTGATGTCTTTCAGAAAAAATGGGTCAAAATTTATCCAATAAAATCATACATAATTTGTAATATGAGTCATTTTCCTATAATATTCCAACTATAATACACTAAATTATTATACTTCATATTATTATATCAATGTATTACATAGGGTTTCATTACATAGTTTATCTTAAAAGGAGGATCCAATTTTTCATTGAGACTTTATGTGTTGACTACTTCTGAATGAGAATTGGAAAATTTATAATGATAAAATAATATAAGATGGTTATTATTTTCTCCACAAAAAAGGAGCCAATGTGTTTGAATCACATGGATCATGTAAGCATCATATGGAAACTTCATAGAATGTCCATTAAAAGGTCATGTGAACAAAACATGGGTCACACATTATCTTCTTAAAATCCTAAAAATACTATTTTTGAAGCCTTTCCTTTCATGTAATGTTGTCTATGATAATATATAAGGACCATGTGGAAGATTGAAGATGAGTTCGGTTGATTATGAAACCATCTAACAGATGGACCCCTAAAAAATCACACAAAACTCATTGAAAATCATGTTTGATAATGTCAGAATCCTCATGTGATGGAGAGCTTCCTTGATATGCATGTGACACAATAATTAAATATTAAATACCTCAAGGAACCACTAATGTGATTTCAAACTTGTCATAGAAGATCATGTTGGCATGTGTCCATCATAATTTGATGGACCTCCGAAACCAATATTCATGAATATGATGCCCATGTTGCTACATATAAAATAAGAAATATTTTCTATAGAAATCATCACATTTCATTATAAGACTAATCATTGATCATATGATATATTTAGGAATAATATATAGATTGTCCCTAACTATGCCCATACGTTGTTTTTATAATTCATGTCCTTCTAAAATATGGGTGGAAATATAATGAGTTAAGGAGGAATATTCAATAAAAGGGAAGATACAATTATTTTCATGAGAAAGGGTTTATAAACACCTTTCTATCACTATAAACAACATGATGACCTCTGGCTGTGTTAGCGTGACCCTATGGAGCCCCCCTTGCAAGTCGAATTAGTCTTGCAATGCACCCCATTACTTTTATCTTCAATCACACAAAATACTTCCCATAGGGGTCCTAATATTCTAAGGACTCCATGAAATTTTTTCCAAACCCTTTGAATGTTATTTTAAATTATTAAATGTTTAGGAGTTGTACCATTGAATTAGTTTTTTCCATTAATAATGGAGATGGAGGAACATCCATGATCTCAAAATTATCACGTAGTGTCATGGTTAACCCACTTCAGAATCATGCGAAGCACATGATACCATATTATCTCCATCGAGTCCATCTCATATTATCATTATACATTCCATGAAATTTTTCATTTAAACAGGGTGGTGATATATATAAATCCCCCTCTCCTAAATAAAAAAATAAACATTGTTTGAAGAAATGTACAAGGTAATGCAAGGGGAGAATTATTAGAGTGGAAGTTCAGGCGATTTCAGTGGTCTTCCACCATGTATAATACAATGAATGACATTGGGGATCAAGATATATGAAAATATACATCACACGATCACTAAATATATCAATAAAAGAAATTATGTACTTTGGTTAAAATTAAATAAATGTGGTCCCACATTTCAACCGAGACATAATATTCCTATAATAAAATAGTACATGAAAAAAATGAGGTACATGTGTAAAAAATACATAAAGAAAACTATGAAAGCAAAAAAGGATTGTGTGTGAATATATATAATAATATTCATGTTCTTCTCAGGAACAACCCAAATTTCACACCGACAGAATGACAAGTCACCTAATCCATGAATCACTAAATGAACATGACATAAAGATATTTCTACATCCTCCATAGATGACGCCCAAGTAATTCAGCAGCCTAATGGAATGTCACCCATGTATAATAATGTAATTTTTACATGTCTCCCTAGTCATTTGATGTCCTCCAGAGAGGTAATCTAAGACTTGTGATATACTTAGTAAAATTCAGCTAGTTCATACTATGTCCTCTATAGTTGTTAGTTATACCATGTTATGTGGACCGAACAAGTTGGATAGAAAATAGATATTGTCAGAGTATATCATCCATGTCATGAGAAATATTCTATATTTTTCGGCATTGATCATGAGGTATCCTTCAAAACATTCCATATAGATCATGTTATGTCTTATTGAAAAGTCAATGGGATCATGTGATAAATTTTGGATGGGTCATCTAGGAAACTAGGACATGTCTAGACATCCTCATACATGTCATATAAACATCCAAAAACATTTTAGGTAGACATAAGGGATATTCAAGAAATGAAACCAATACCTATCAAATTAATACACAAGGACACACTAATTTTATTCAACTAAAATTTTTGGGATAACCACCAACTAACCAATGAAAACACTAATTCCTATCCAAAAAGGATTTGTAGGATTCCATCCAAAACACCCAGATCCAATAGGAATCCACATCTTCACATGTCCCCCTATGTTTCCATCATTCAAACCCATGGGACCGAAACTCTCATATGGGCTTATCTCCTCGAATCATCCATTTATGGATTGAGAAATCAAATGAACAATAAGGAAAATTATTCATACTATAAATATGATATGTTAGACACATTCATATGGACCGAGCTTCACATCAAATTTATAATTAGGTCATTCCCATTGCATAATTATCAAATTCAAATTTCAGGCGACTCATCACATGTTATCCTTTTTTCTCACACTAAGCATGGATCACAAGGCATTAGAGATAAGCAAGGATAAAATCATTCATGTCATTATATCCCCCTAAAAAGGGATTCCCCTGGGTATAAGCCTCATTGAGCGGCTTTATAAGACTATCCCCATACAAGGGAATCCACAATGGGGTAGTTTTGAGGGAATTATCGAACTATAATGAGTATGATTAATTCTATAAATAGTATATGTAGGAATCATTCCTAAGGATCAAGCTCCATAATTAATGGATATGTTCCCTCATATATTTTATTACAACATGATGTTAAAACTATATTAAAATAATAAAATATGATGTTTTTTATTCATGAAATAATTATCATTTGTAATAAGTCACATAACGGAATAATCCATCATTATAACACCCAGATGTTTTTATGAAATACTTTCTTTAAATAATATTATTTCTTCAATAGCTTGAATTTCACACAGTCATGAATTTAAACAGAACATTGAGGCATTATTAGAATTAAATTACTATTATTACAAAGATACTATGTTATTAAGAATATTATAACTAAATTTTGAATATTTATGGTAAATTCATTGGATAAAAATTATTTTTGAAAAATATAAACCATTTAAATGTAAAGGAAATATTTTTATTTTGTATTAATAAATTATGTAAATTACAATTAGAAAATTAAATTAATGATATTTATATGTTTTATATTTAATAAAATATTATCTATAATCATCCCATTAATATTTTAGTCATAGGATATGAATAAACCATTTTTTATGTATAAAACCTATAATTTTTTCGAATGTGTAATTTTGTTTCCATTTAATAGAGGACCCTCTGTAAATTAAAAATTTGACACATAAAAAATTATTATATAATTTAATAAACCACTTATCTTGAAGAGGGATATAAAAATTTGCTTAGGATTAAGTTTTGATATTTTTTCTATAAATTTTCAGTTTTAATGAATAGTAAAAATATACTAAATTTTTATTTAAAGATGTTTTTTTCATCAGAATAATATATATTGTTAAATTATAGTAATGATTTTTTATAATGTATAAATACATTATATTCTTATCATTTAATATAATTCAGGTCATTGGAATTAATTTTACTTTTAATTTAGATGTTAAAACATATCAATTAGCTGCAATGTTTTATCTTCTAAAAACTCTTTTCCCATTCAGAAAACGGAATTAATTTTTAACTAATTATATAGACTTATTTGTTTTGAATTGTGAAAAATTGATTCAATTTTTTGAATTTTGAAAAATGGCTTCCATTTTTTTAAATTTGAATAATGGATTCCAATTTTTGAATCATTTTGTAAAAATAATGTAAATAAAATTCTTTTATTTATAGGATATAATAATAGTATCTTTAGTAATTTTAATTAATATGTTAAAATCGTTTATCAGTTAATTAAGGGTGAAAATAATATTATAAAATTATCCTAAAACTTTTTCAAATATAATTGGATGAGTGTTTATCTACCTAAATCATCATGGGGTCAAAACATAATTCTTTTGAAGATAAATGGATGGGATTAGGAAATTTAATTTAATATAGTTATAGAAAAGTTAAATATGTATTACAAAAAATTTGATAACCATATAATTTTTAAATTAAGGTTATAAATAATATAAATTCAAATAAAAATACTGATTTTATATCCAAAATGTTATTATTTATCATGGTAAATAATTTGTAATTTTTTTGAAATAAATAATTACCTTAAATAAATATACATTGATGTTGCTGAAATTATTTAATTGGTGAGAAATCAATAAAATATTTTTTATTAAAATGATAATAAAAAATAAAAGACAAAAGAAGTATCCTACATAATGTTAGTCGATTTTATATCGACCATAATCTCACAAGGTTTGAGTTATTGATTATAAAGATCCAAATGGAATGATTATTACACTATTAGTATTTTATTTAATGTGATGTTAAAGTGGACACATTATTGTTCTAATAAATATAATAATTGTTATATAGAATTTTCCAGAAGAAATATTTTAATATAAGTATTATTATGAAACATAGATTATTTATCATAATCATTGTATTTTATTTTTAATTTTTATTCTCCACATATGTACATTAGATAATTATAAATAATGATATTGTAATTACTTTATCAATGAAAAAAACAAATAAAAGATATTAAAAATATTAAAATAAATATTATTATGGATAATATATTTTTAAAATGAATTTTAAGATATACCTTATCAAATAAAAATATAATTAAATATTTGGTTTTCATTTAAATTCTTATCTTTATATTTTTAATAATCAATGAACTGAGTGGTGTCAAAATTGACCCTATTGGTTGTTTATCAACATAAGGTATTATTATATAATTTAAAACTAGAATCTCATTTTAAAAAATATATAATAATATTGAATTATATTTAAATGATCTCATGTGTTTATTTATGATCTAATTAGTGCCAAAAAATTAAATATATCACCCGTTTAATATTGATATATTTTTTACAAAAGTTAAAATTGTGTTAAAAAAATATCTGTAAATTAAAATGATGTTGTTTAAATGGAACTAATAAGATGTATAAAATTTATTAATTCATGATATTACAATATTATCTCACATAATCATCTAATATTGTACATTTTTTATGTTTTTTAATGTGGTTTTATTTTATTATAAATTAATATTTTTTGGAGATTCCAAAAACTGCCCCCTCGCCTCATTTATAAAAGGGAACCTCCTCCCTCATTTAATCACAACTCATTGAGCCTTAAAGAAAATATATCCTCAGAAATTTTACATTATAACCATACCTAGTGAAAATATAGATGTTATAATCTTCCCTAATAACTTACTTATGTGAATTAAGATGATATTTAGAGACATCACGTCGAAGAAGAGGAAATCTTCTCTACCGATACTTTCAAAATTATTTCTTCTTCTACATCTTCTTATTGAGTTTTTTCATTCAAATTCAATAACTATAGTAAAAATTAAATACTAATATGTCATTATGAAACAACAATATTTTTCCTTTTATCCATCTTACGAATAACAAAATCACCACCTGTGCGTACATACGACTTACTCTCTTGAGGCCATGTGGTAATATAATTTTCTCCACCACCATACATCGTTGGGTATAGTGACGGAATTAATAAATAGATATAATTATTATAAAATTATATTAAATATATAAAAAAATAAATATCATCCATATCCATACAATTTCAAAATTATGGGAATGATATCGTCGTTTGTGTGCACGTATGACCTACCGTCTCTACAATAAGATGTGATTCATTCTACCTGATATCCATAAGAAAATTAATATAAACTTTTATATAATGAAACAATATGATATATATTATATTAATATAATTTTTTAGTGATAAATATATTACTTAATAAGTATTACCAGAACTTATTTGACAAACCATTCAAAATAAAATGAAAAAATTAATACCCAAAAAATGAGAAATAATGAAATTTTATTAACAAAATGATGATAATATGATGATATATGATATCATAAAAAGTAATATGACTCTGTAACATTTCAATTAAATTATTCAAATCTTTATACAAGAGGTTTGGATATATATGATAGATATTAGACCTGATGTAAGGGTTAATTTCGTAATCTCATTATTATCTATGATTTTTTATTTGTAAGTATTTATAGAGGCATATTTACAATCCATGTCCATGATTCCTAAATATGTATTCCAAAATATTATTTCTATTCCTATAAAAATCATTATAGTAAATTTTACCCATTAGGGAATTTTTATTAAATACTATGAAAAGAATATTTTATCATATTCGATATGAGGTACTTTTTGACTTATTAAATCAAAGTATGAGAATACTGTTTTCATTCAAATTATATGGTATGAACAAATTTTTATATTTTCATACCTCCTGATTTCCATGAATCTTAATTTAAAATATTTCAATGTTTAATTCAAATAAATTCTTTTTGTTATATATGTGATGACATTTTTGTGAAAATTATACATTTTTTAAGAAGAAAGGATATTTTTCTTAATAATTAATTCCAGGTACCCTATCAAAATTATCTTCTATCTAAATTGAAAATTCAATAATATGTTTATATTTGGAGTATATTATCCCTATTATTCAAATGGTTTTATTAGGTTCATGTTGGAATGATATTTATGAATTACATTTATTTTAACAGGATTATGTTATGATGGAATGATGTTTAACAAAAAAAAATTATTCCTTGGATTGTGCTATGACTTTTTTAATGGAAAAATAATAATGATTTCATTATGAGATAGGTGGGACCTATATCTACTACAAATAATTTTGGTAAATATTTATATATCATGAGATGTATAGGGCTGGAAGGGGAAAAGATCTCTATTTAGTAATATAGGGATGAAACAGAAAGTAAACATGGTTCAATAATACAGGGTTAGACTAAAGAGTGAACATAGATCAATAATGACTATTTCTGATATAATGGTAATGGAAATGATACTTTATTAATATGAAATTATTTTTTATTCTTATGTGTATACATCAAATTCCATGGCTAATGTTATGACATTTCGTAATATGTTAATTTTTTTATTATGAAATTATATGATTTTTTTTCCATGACATGACATCAGAATATTTCATATACAAGATAATATTTTCAAATGTTATTTTCTTATGTCATAAGATTATGATATGACTGATATCTCCCTTATTTAACCTAATAGAGCATCTGAGCTCATCCCTTCTTATGTTACTTTTCCCCATGTCATGAATAATTATATTATGTAAGATATGTCAAAAACGGGAGTAGTTATGAATAAATAAGAGGTTGAAAATGTAAATGGCTTATGAATGAGTTTTTTATGTTTCCCATTTTTTAATGACTCTTAACCTATACAGTCCAAGTGTGGTATTTTTTTTTGTAATGAATATGATTCAATTTTATATTAATATATATATGTGTAATATATAGTAAATTATAGTTGGTATTGGATAAAAACCATACATATTCATTGGAAAATAGGATTATAAATCCATTGTAAAAAACCCAAATGACATGTCAAAGTGTAGCATAAAATACTAGTGTTTTATTAATTTTCGTATATATTCTAGGATAAAACAATAAATTCCCAAAGTTGAAATTTATTTTATGATCATGTTGTCTTTCCACAATGATTAGTGTTTCTTAAACTATGAATCTTGGTTTTATTCAATGATTAGAACCCAGAGGAACCATGTTAATGCTGAATGCAAGGGGAAATGAAAAGATTGTCCTTCTGATAAGCTGAATGATATGGGAGTTGGAATGAAAAATAGTATCATTGAGTTCGCACAACATTGCTAATCTTGGAATCATGTAAAACATCCAAATGAACAAAAAAGGGAAAAAAATTCTATTGCGTCTTTCATGAGGCAGCATCAACCATAATTCATTGGGTCTTTTAATCAATTAATGGATAAATAATTGATTAGTTACACTGAAAGGATTTTATTCTGATCTCCAATCATTAGAGTATGATAAATTCATATTGTTATTTTATCGATTGGAAGTGAAGCTAATCAATGGTGGAATATTATAAGGAATATGAGGAAAATAGATGAAATTGACTCTTTTGAATGTGATGAGTTTAATAAAATATTTCCAATAATTTCATTCCTTATATTCATCAAACAAATATTGATAAGTAGTTTATTGATCTTAATAAAAAGGACAACGAATCTATTGGTACCGATAAAAAAAGTTGTACCTGACCTTCCTGGTACACTTCTGGATTCATTATCCACCATGAATGTAAAATTATTCAGTTATTTAGTGGCTTAAAACCAATTATCAGAAGGTAATTATTCATAAAGGGAGATTAATAGGTTTGAGAAAATTGTTCCATTTTCTCTCAAGGTTGATATGGATATCGGAGAAACTCATCAATACTATTTTTTAAAGAAGATAAAAATGGAATTCGATGGAAAATAGAAACACCATACTAAAAAAAGTTGAATTTTTCTCTGATTCTCAATGTGTGGAAAGAAAGATGCAGAAAATTGTCTTAAGGGACTAAAAAATATTTTAAGTGTGAAAAAGAAGTTAATCGGGAAATGGAATGCGGATGTATTGCAGAAAAATTTCTAATGATGCGAATTGGGAACATAATACATATAATGGACCTCCCACAATTCAATGATACATGGGAAAGTAAATGGGGAAAGTTCACACCAATGCCATAATACAAATGGTTATCAATGATGATCATCATTAGAAAACTCTTAAGGAAATAAGACAAACGCAAGTCAAATGTGATCACTATTGGCGATGTGGATTACAATAATGATGTGTTGAATGTTACACTTACCATCCACTGTAAAGTATAAAATGATTTATTTCACTCTTAATCTATCCAATAATTTATTTTAAAAGAATTTTATTATTTTATAGTCATATTACCTCAATAATTAAATATTATGTTATATGTTTCAATCCTAATGGAACAACAGACACATAAAAAGTTCATAATTATTCATCAGTTGATGTTTTTGGGAAATTAAATCCTAAAAATATTATAATCATTGATTTAGTGTAATTTAAAGTAATTATTACCATGTATTGAATTTCTTTATATATAGATCATATCAATTGCTGGGTAAGGGAAGTAATATTTCTTATTCTAGATTAATCTATGATCATTTATTGATGTAGGTAAGGAAACTACCTTCCTGTGGAAATTTAACCATTATTATGTGTATTGGTTCTAATAAATAAATTTTATATATCTCAAATGGTTGGGGTTAAACTCACTATTAAGAATACTCATGGTGTACATGATTTTGTTGAGTTATTTCTAAAATACTTTCCATGTTTATCACCAAATCCTGAAGTTGAGATTTCAATAGATCACATAATGTGTGATATGCCTATTTATAATACACCCTATAGAATTTTCCCATTTGATTTGAAGCTGTTAAATTGGAAACACCATGAGATTATTTACAAGGTGTTAATACACCCTAGTAAATCACCTTGGTGTGAATATATTTTGTTTTTAATAAGAAAGATGTATCATGGAGATTCTACATTAAATATCAAGAACATAACAAGATCCCTATCAAGAACAAACATCTTCAACCCAAATTGATAAATTATTATACAAACGATGCAAAGATCAATACATTTCCATGATTGGTCTTCATTCAGTATATCATCAATCAATGGTCAATAAAGAGGATATACTAAGGAAAAAATTATGTATAAGGTATGGTCATTATGAATTTATTGTGATGCCTTTTGGTCTTACAAATTCCTTTACTATATTCCTGGGTCTAATGAATAGATTCTTTAGAGACTATCATAATTGACTCGAGGTTGTGTTCATAAATTACATTCTTGTTTTATTTAAGATTAATGATGATCATGAAGATCACTTAGGAATTTTACTAAAGACCCTAAGAATGGAAAAGAATTATGAAAAATTTTCCAATAGTGAATTTTGGATTTAGAATGAAACCTATTTTTTCACATAATCTCAAGAGAGTAGAAATATATGGATCCAATAAAATTTTATGTTACTAAACAGTGTCCTAGGACAAGTGTGGTAATTGATATTAGATGTTTCCTTTTTTGGATGAATATTATCGAGGTTTTGTGAATAATTTTTCATGGATATATATTCCACTCACCAAAGATGAATGTTAAAGGATTTATGTTCCCATGGGCGATTGAATGCGAATATAATTTAAAAGAGTTAAAAATAAGGTTATCTAGTGCACCATGCTCACACTTCCTTATAGTAGAAAATGGTTTGTGGACTATAGTCATCCATCCATGAAGTGGCCTAGGATGGGTTCTCATGAAAAATTATATGGTGATAAATTATTCCTTGCCAAAAATGAAATTCTAAGATAAACATTACCTAACTCATGATTTGGAGTAAGTTACAGTAATATTTTAATTAAAAATATGTAGTCATTATCTTTATGGCGTAATTTTTGACATTTATTCTTGTCACAATTGTGTAATGTATATTTTCAAACAAAAGGATCTACATAATCTCTAATGAACATGGTTGGTGTTGATTAAAAATTAGGACTTCAAAATGCATTACCACCCTAGGAATGTGAACAGGGTGGCACATGCTTTGGGTCGAAAGAACCATTATAGCCTATCCATGTTGAGGATCACAAAAGATCCAATATTGATGGATTTTTTATTAATGGATCATGAAATTTTAATGGAAGGGAAGAAATATTACCTTTCTCAAATGAATTTTCAACCATCAATATAATTTATGATAAATGAGGCATAAAAAGAATATTTAAATCATCAAAAGAAGGTGAGAAATGTTTATTAGGTAAACATTTATAGTGATGTAATAATAAGGTTCATGAACCATTTTCTCTTCCTCCCACACAATAATTAAAGAAGGAACAATTGGATGAGTCTTACAGTTCTTTATTCTCTATACATCCATGAAGCCAAAATATGTTTAGGGATATGAAATAGGATTTCTAGACAAATTGGATGAAAATATATGTTTCTAAATAAGTCTCTTTGTGCATGACTGATCATAAAATTGATCCTGAAAGATAGAAGTCTGTGGGTATGTCACAAAAATTACCCATACCAAAATAGAAATGGGAAAACATCAATACAAACATTGTCATCGAAAATCCCAAAAATCAAAATCCTATAATTATATCTTATTTATAGTGGATTACCTTACAAATTTGGCATAATTAATTTATATTAAAGATTTTTTTATCATGGTCAACTTTTATAAATGTATATAAACTATGTGTAATAATTTAATGGAGTACCAGTTTCAGATATTTCATATCAGGATCTGAGGATTACCTTGATGTTCTGGAAAACACTTCAGTTGGCTTTGGATACATAGTTATATTTCCTAAATTCATATCATCCTTAGACATATGGTATGTCTAATAGGACAATTATATATCTAGAAGACATGTTGAGTTCTTTATCTATGGATTTGAAATGTGGACGGGATCCACAACTACATTTTGGTGGAATTTTCTTACAACAATAGGTTTCACTCCAGTATTCTGATGGATCCATATGAAGACCTCTATGGAAAAAAGTTCATAACTCCAAATTTCTGGTAATATGTTTGTAAATAAATCAATTATGACCTAATCTAGTTAATGAAATAGATAAGAATGTCAAATATAATAAACAATACATCAAGTATTGAAAAATTGGAAAAATGTTACGGAGAAAACCGAAGAAAATACATAATGGTTGATGTATTTGAAAAGGTGTTTCTATAAATATATCCCATGATGAGAGTAATGATATTTGGAAATAAGGGAAATACGATCCTTAAATATATATATATATATATATATATCCTTCTCTAATTATTTATTGTGTTGGTAATGTATCTTTTAGATGAGAGTTTCCAAAAAAAACTCTCTCATGTTCATGATGTGTTCCATGTATCTCTCTTGATGAAGTAAATACATGATCCTTTTCATGTACTAAACTCAGATACTATACATCTCGATTTAGAAAATTCTTATAAATACAATTTATAGAGATTCTGGATCGTAGTGAATAAGTTCTACGAAACAGGGCCAATCGCTTGGATAATGTTTTATGCAGGAACCATCAATTTAATGAGGCTACATGGTTACTTGAGGATGTGATGAGGTAGATGTATCCATATATTTTTGAATATATGTAATGAATTTCAATTATGAAATCCAGTTGAAGGGAGGTATAATGTAATATATGACTTTTTTTAGAAATATATTCTTTAAATAATTTAAATTAATCAATAGACTTCATTATATACTATCATGAGTTTTAACGAAACCTTGAGATGATGTTAGTATAAAATTTCCATTATAACCTAGATTTTATGTCATCCAGAATAAATATAGCTAAACTATGAAAATGCTATGTAAATTTAATGGCTACTAATTGTTTATCAATAATTCAAACTAATAAAAAGTAAATGAATTATTTGTATTTAGTATTAAAAAATATTTTAAAATGAAAGTAATTAAATATAAATATATTATATATTTAATAAAATATTTTATATTTTTAATCCAATATATATTTCAGTCATTGGATATAAATATACATTATTTTATGTATAAAAAAATATATTTTTTAAAAGGTTAATTTTACAACCTATTAACGGAAAATCCTTTTTAAATTAAAACTCTGTCCCACTAATAATTTTAAAATTAAAACATAAATATGTTATTTTTATTTGGGATATAAAAATATAATATGGGTTAATTCTTTATATTTTTCCAATAAAAATCATGTTTTGAAGAATAGTTATAATTTATCAAATTTTAATTGAAAACATCATTTTCAATGAGAATAATTTATATGGATAAATTATATTATTTAATTTATTTAAAATATAAATTGATTATTTTTTATCATTTAAAATAATATAGGTCATTGGAATTTATTATAATTGAATTTAGATGTCAAAAAATTTCAATCTTTTACAGTTATTTATCATCTAACACATGTTTTCTCATTTTGACCATGAGAATAATTTTAAAATAATTGTTGCAAATTTTATGTATTGATTTTTCAAAAATGGAATCCATATATGTAATCAATATTCCTAAAATATTTAAATTTTTTTCTTTTATTTTTTGTCATTATGAATACCAACATCAATAGATTTTATTGATACTGTAAATGGGTAAATCATGTAATTAATGGTAAAAATGATATTATAAAATTAACAAACATTTTTCAACATATCATTGTATGACGTTTTTTACTTAAACCATCCATGGGTCAAAATGGAATCATTTGGAAGCCATTTCAATGATATTTTTTTATTTAATTTTTTTAATTTAATGAAAATTTATATATGCCTTACTCGAAATTTTATAACTATATCATTTTTAATATAAGGTTATACAAAATATAAATTCTAATATAAATATAAATTGGAAATATAAAATGTTTTCCATTATCATTTTTTTTTAATTTTTAGAAAATAAATAATTATCTTAAATATGTTTACATTGATGATGTACAAATTATTTAATTAATGAGAAATGAATAAAATAATTTTTATAAAAAAATATAATAACCATTGAAATAAAATAACACATGACCAAATCTTATTGTTATTGTATATCCTGACCATAATAATTCTATGGTTGAGTAATTATCCATTTGGAACCATATGGAAAAGATTATGAAACATATAATATTTTATTAAAAGTGATGTTGAAGTTGTATAATTCATGATTTAATAAATATGTTATTCATAATTTAGGATTTGAAAGAATATATATTCATCTATAAGTATTTTCATGAAATAAGTAAGATTTATATTCATCATATTATTTTATTTTATTTTTTATTCAAAAAATTTTTTATATTAAATAATTCAAGAAAACTAATGCTGTAATTATTTTAATAATGAATATTACAATTAAATGTTATTAAAAATAATAAAATAAATAAAATTTCAGATATATATTATAACCAAAGTATTTTATAGATGACTGTGACCTCTTAGAAATATTATATAATTATTGGTTTTTAGATAATTGTTATATTCTTATTTTTAACAATCAATGAATTCAATGGTTTCAAAATAAACAAATTTGATTGTTTATCAAAATTATTTATTGTTAAATTATATAAAAAACATAAAATAGTTTTAAAATTTTTAATAAATATTATATGGTCTAAAATGTTCTAACTTATTTTTTTATGGTCTATTTTACATCCAAAAAGTCAATATTGGTCCCATCTAATGTCGAAGTTTTTGTAACCATTGTTAAAAATGAATAGAATAACAAAGTGTTAATTAAAATGATAAGGTTTAAATTGAAAAAAAATATCCCTAAAATTTATCAGTTGATGAGATTTCAATATTATATGATGTCATCTTCAAAAATAGGATATTTTTGATGTTTTTTTATATTAGTTGATTTTATTATAAAATAAAATTTCTTGAGATTCCAAAAGTTCTCGTCACCTCAATTATAAAAGGAAGTATCCTCCCTCATTTCATCACAACACATTGAACCATCTTGTAATTCCCCAAGTATTTACAAGTAAATTTAATATAAACATCATCAAATAATGAGCCTCTATGAAACAAACACATTTTTATTAGAGATAGTTATAACCGAGTTGTTAATCAAAAATTTTCTGCCTCAATGTTTTCAATATTGAATAACAGACATACACGTTTGTGATCAGTAAGATATTTAGAGTCTAATAGGATCAATACATAAATTTGGTGAATCAGAAGTTGACCCTTATGAATTGGAATGTACCCTTATGAATATTAATATGACTATTAACGTCACCCATTTATGTGTAAATAAAATTCACGCACCTTATAAATAAGAGTGAATAGTTTAAAAACTAATAATTATGTTTTTCCAATTTAGTGGGAAATGATTATTTAATTACAATATTCATTTAAAAAATTAATTTAATATAAAATAAATTTTCATAAACTGTATTCCTAAATAAATACATTATTGTCTTATGGTTTTATGATAATTTAATTATATCTAACATAATTTTTTAGTGTGTTATAAAATAAGTTATTTTTAAACTATATTTTCTAGTAAATGATGATTTTATTTTAAAAATAATTTTCATATTTTAGGAGATTATTTTTATAAAATAGATTTAATTTTTGAATTATACAAATTTAAATATGATTGTGTTTAATTTTTGGGATTTTTCTAAAATACTTGAATTTTTGTTGAATAATAAAATACGATAATTTTTGGTATAAATACATTATTATATAAATACACGATACCATGAATCATGGATGATGTATGAAACCCTTTAATTATAACTGACATTCAATTATTACTTTTTTGGGTCATAAGAAGATACAGTATTTCTTATCTAAAGAAAAATAATAATATAATGAATAAGTTATTGAAAAATCACCAATCTTCTCAACTATAAAACCACCCCTCAATACCTCTTCTCCTCACATTTATAATCCTTGAGAACTATCCATGTTCTGCACAAATACTCTTATTTAGTCTCTCCACACATACATGATATCTTGGTGTTTCTAAAAGACCAAAATCAACCCACTTAAGGAGATTCTTATGGAGGAATATCCAAAAGGTAAAATCCTTTTCCATTTCATTTTATATTCTTTTCAAGTCCCTTGTTTATTTATTATTACCTCCACACCACCTATATCAAAATTATCATTATAGCACCATTATTATATATATAATATAAATAAATCATGTTAACGGAAGACAAATTATCAATCTCATTACTCTATCTCTTTTATTTTAATGAAAATGAAATCATTGTCCAGGAGGTGCCAATTTACAACCTTCGTGGCTGATGAACCTTCATTATTCAATTTCACCTTAAAACATCATCATGAAACCATTTTTATAGTTGACAGAGATTATAAAATATGTATCATATTTTATTTTATGATTTTAGAAGCATCAATTTTCTATGATAGTAAATAATAAAATAGAATTTGTTCGTTGTGATTGAAAAACAGTTATAAAAATCTAACCAGTTATCAATAATGAATTATCTAATGATTCATCATGATTCTAATTAAATATATTATATATATAAATATTAAATATTTGGTATTTTTATTAATAATATATAAATTAAAACCAGGAAAATTATATTCATTCAACATGATCTTCTATACTTATTATCTCGCAAACCAATAATGAATATCAAGAAACTAACACTATTTAACCACATAATTCAACATTACAACTTAACAAAAGGTGGTAACTGAACATAACTAAAATTTAATAAAATATATACATGTCTAATAAGTTACTAATTATATTATTAATAGTTCTAATTTCATATTCATGTACCTTCAGGTCATGTCTAGAACACATTTGGACATAAGTTAAGAGTTTTCATCCCAAATCTTCATTTTCATTCAGGTTACCCTTCATCTCTACTTAACCCTAAGAAATTGTTACTTACTCTTATTTAATCCTTATAAATTATTTTTTAATTATATATATATATATATGTAAAATCAGAATCCTTATTTATTTTATGTGGAGTTACATGTTTTAGAAGGTTATTTGAAAAACTTCTTCCCGATAATCTAGCCTGTTTCAAAAGAACATGTTGAATTCTTACCTATTTTCAAATTCAATCTATAATAAGATTTAGGAAAACATAAATATTATAAAATAACTGATTTTATTATGAAAAAACTATCTTAATTCAGTTATGGAATTATATAAGGATTTTCTAAAATAATACTTATTTTAAAAGTAAAAGAGCGTCTCTTTGAATAATTAGACACTGATTTTATAAGTGTAATTTCATATATTTAAATAATAATTTTGATTATTATTTTTAATCAGGATTAATGTTTTATGATAACATATACCATTTTTTAAAAATATTTATGATTAGTTTTACAATGTATTTGGTATCTTGAAACCATTAACCATATTACATTGAATGGTTAGTGTTATGTTTAATTATTAGGGAAAGAGATTTACATTTACTATGTTATATTGAATATGAATATATATGTTGTTTATGTCACATAAAATTCAGAAGATGAATTCATTGGACTTAGTAATTGTTGAATGGTTCCCATTATAGACTTTTGGAGCATCTGTAAGTCTCGTTTGACAAACTAGTTTGGGGTTTTATCTGTTTATGTATGGTCTTAGAACACAACCTTGATGGAATGGTTATAATTCACCACATTATGTGTTATTTTATTATGATACAATTATGTGATAATATATGTGATTATTAAACAAGTATAATATCACTGGTTATGTTTTATTATGGAATTATTCATTCAGTTTTTATTCCTACCATATTATGCTCATGTATATGTTTCAAGGCATGTGCTTTTAGTTTTTGAGCACAGATGGTGTTTATTTTATGATTTATTATACTTTATTACTCACCCATACTTAGAAAATATTCTCACCCCATTCATTTGTTTTATTTTCACCCATGATTATATGAATTATATTTTGAATGACATTCATGGTTATTCTACAAGTTGTGAATGATTACAATTGAATTTATGTGATATATTTCATTTCATGCAATAATGTTTTACTTATATATGTATCTTTTTTTTGAAAACTACTAAAAAATTATTTCTTATGGGATGTGTCATCCATTTAAATATGCCAAATTAATAAATTAAGGCATCATCTTTGGGAAATTAGGGTAAGTTCTTTACAGTTTGTATTTGATGAAGTTATGTTGAAAAATGCAAACGGGGTATAGAAAATCTAGATTAGGGGAAAATCCACAAGGTAAAAATTGAGGATAAGAATAAAAAAACTTCCTATAATTTTGGTAAGTAATATATCTTGTGGTTATTCATAGAAATAATCCTTATATGGATACTAAAATTGCACGTGATTCTAAAATAGATGTACCTAGGAGTAAAAAATCTGACAAGGTGTTCCGGGCTTGACTCGGGGTAACCTGGTATACGAAAATGTGACTTACTACGGACCTAGTTTGTCACTTATAGGGGATATTATTAGGAAAATTCACATTTTATTTACAATACATTATGATGGATTTAAATGTAATTTTTTTTCAATGAAACCATGTTTAAGATTATTAGATTTACTATACATAGAATTCCAATTTATGTTATGTATTTTTCTATTTCAGATTATATATTATGATTCCTAACTTAATATAGTGTATGAAATTATTTATAAATGGATCTTATGTTATGGAATATGAACTATATTAATTCATGTATCCCATGTATTGATTTCCCTCACATGCAGGATAATGATTCTATGATTGGTGTGGAGAAACATATAAAAAAACTGAGACAAATGACTATGTTTATGAATAATAACCTTACCCGTATGAAGAATCCTGATCCAGAACATTGAGTAGAGATGTTATACATCATTATTTGAAAAAATACTCCATCATTTAATTCGACTAGAAACCCATTAGTAGCAGAGCATTGGAAAATCTCAATAGAGAATATATTTCTTTATTTGGAAAGTAACGTATAGGAGAAGTTTTTCATGGAATTTTATCATCAATCAATAGATTATAATCAATACTGGTTATTTATTCAAAAAAAATGGAGGAAAAAGATATTTAAAATATATAAGGAAGCAAATTTAAGGAAATTTCCTGGAATATATTTTCCCCACAAAAAATGAACATATATGAAATAGAAATTCTGAAATCGGAGGAATAAGGAGTATTAGAATGTTTCCAAATATGCATCCCACTTTTCAATTCTTGGAAAACATATTATATAACAACCTAAAGAATATATGATGCTAGATTGGTCACATTATTGATAGTTTAAAACTATTGCTCTGAAGGGTACTAGTCTCTCAGAATTTCTCATCGTATGAAAATATTATGTCATGGGATATCATGATGGAAAAGTAATTCTCCAGGTCATATGATTTCAATGTAAATCAAGTGATGAAGTGGGATGATTAGAACTCTAGAAAATGGAATAAGGAAATGGGGAAGAAAAGATGATTTGACATTCCACCCTTTATTAATTGTGAGAAGAAACACCACGGTACATGTCTGAAGGTAATGAGTGTTTATTACCAATGTAGAGAAAAAGGATTCCATTATCATTATCCTAGGGAAAGAAATAAGATTACAATGTTCAAAGCTATAATTGTAAAGAGATTAAAAATTAAGCATGTGAATGTCCTAATAGTCTAGTAATCTTCAACTAATGATGTCTAAGGGAGAAGGGTCATGGTTTTGCGATCATGACTACTAAAATTGAAGTTCCTAACAATGTTGTGGAATGTACGTTAATAATTTCCTTATACTTAGAAAATTATTTATTTGAATCTGGATCATCCCATTTATTCAAACTTCATAATTTTCCATGAAAATTCGACATTTTCTATATTATATAATAAAGGATTTTTCAATATAAACTTCTATGAGAAGTATGATTTGAATAATGATGTGTCAAGAAGACCCCTTATAACACAAAATGTGATTTATTTTCATACCTCATAACTATACCCATGAATTACTTTGATATAACTATTAGTATGAATTGGCATTCAAATTATGATATAAAGATCTAATGCAAGAATAATGAAGTAATGATTTTTGAGAATGATATAGAGTATATTTTTTGATCAGAAAAATCTCTATCCGATTCTTATCAACATCCACCCCTGGTAGATCTAATGAATTCAATGAATGAAGATGAAGAGAATGAAATAACTTTGTGTAATGAAAGAAATGTTCAAATTTAGAATATACCAATTGTGTAAGAATAGGTTTATGTATGTCAATATGATTTTCCTGGAGACCCCCTAAAATGGGAAATTCAGTTCACTATAGATTTAATTCGATGATCAAGACCTATACCATATTCTCCTTAATGGATAGACACAGTAGAATTAGTGTATTATAAGAAACATCTATAGGAATTGAGTGATAAAGGATTCATCCTCCATAGTGTTTCAATATGGGGAGCACTTATTCTCTTTTTCAATAAGAATGACGGATCTATGAGGTTTTGCATTTACTACATGGATATAAATTATATTAAGATAAAGAACAAGTTTCATCATCCCACAAATTGATGATTTAGATGATCGACAACATCATGCCAAATATTTTTTAAAGATTTACCTTTTATATCGATATCACCAGTTGTGTAGGAAGAGAAGATAATCTGAAGATAATATTTCAAAATAGGTATGTAAATTGTAATTTTTTTGTAATACCTTTTGTACTGACTAAAGAAAACTTAGTTTTCATGGACCTAATGATTAGTGTTTTCAAAGAATATTTCGATAAATTTTAGTGGTATTTATTGATGATATCTAGGTATAATCTAAAAGCTATGAAGACCATGAAAATCACGTACAGATTATTCTAAATACAGTAAGATTAAATGAATAATAGGGGAATATTAGCGTGTATTAATTTTAGATTCAATATGTTTCTTTTAATGGCCATATTTTCTAAATGGGAGGAATATTACTTGATCCTATGAAGGAAAATAATGTTCAGGAATGAAAAACTACAATTAATATAAATGTGTTATGTAGTATTATTGTTATGAGTTATTATCGGTGTTTTTTATAGATCCTTACCTGATTTGTAACCCAACAACCATGCTTATATGTAAAGGAGGTAAGTTTATATAAAAAAATAATTCAACTAATATTTTAATGAATTGTTGAAAAAGTCAGTGAATTCTCCAATCATAACTCTACCATAGGGAAATGATGGATTTGTGATCAATAGTGATGAATAAAATAAATGACTTGGTTTTGTCTTTATAAAGAAAAATAGAGTTATTTTGTATGCATAAAGTTAGTTAAAAATTCATGAACAAACTATCCAACTCAAGATCTTGAGTTATAAGCTATAATCTCTTATGTAAAGATATGAAGATGCTATCTATATCGTGAAGTATTTGAGATAAATACAGATCATAATATTTTGAAATATATCTTCTTCAAGGAAGTAATTAACATGAGGAAAATGAGATGGCTCTAGATACATTAATATTATGATTATTACATATACTACCACCCATAGAAGGAAAATAGGGTGGGAGATTCATTAGATATGGATAGATCATAGAGATATAATCAAAATGTTGGGGGAATTGGATATTGTGTTCATAGATCCAGTAAATATTGATATATAAATTATTAAGGAAGGTGAATCATAAAAACATCTTCAATTAGTTTCCCTATTAATTTTATTAGATTGTATTAAAACTTCTCAGCATGATGATGATAGTATTCAAAAGAAAATTAATGATGTGAATTATGGTAAGTTGGCAGACTTTATCTATGAGGGTGGAATTATGAAATTTGGGAAGAAGCCCTGGGTTCCCTCTATACCCGAGATAAAAACTGTATTATTGGATGATGGAAATAGTTTGAATTTCACTATACAACTATATATCACAAAGACATATAGATGTTAGAAAGAACATTTCTGGTGGAATAACATGAATTGGAAAATTTTGATTATGTATCAAGATGTTTAGTTTTTTAACAATTGAAGGATGAGACATTGAATCATAGGGGAGTCATTCAACCACTTACTATTCCTACATAGAAATGGGATGACATGACTATGTATTTGGCCAATGGATTACCCAAAACTCTATGAAATAAAGATGCAATATGGGTGACTATTGAATGACTTACCAAATCTTCACATTTCCTCGATATATGAGAGGATTTATACTAGAGTTTCTTGCAAGATAATCTATTAATGATCTTTTCAGACTTAATAGAGAACCTCTATCAATACTATATGATCATTATCCTTGATTTACATTTCTATTATAGAAAAGTCTTAAGAAATATTTAGATACTTAGCATAGATTTAGTAATATATATCACCCTAAAACTGACCAGAAATTAGAATGAATGATCCAAAATTTAGAAAAACTATTGAGGTTTTAATCATTTTTTTTTTCAAGGAATGTGGAATCAGTATTTAGCCTTGTTGTAGTTTTCCTATAATAATATTTTCCATTCTAGTATTCACATGGAACCAAATGATGTATTTTATAGAAAGATGTCTTGTACACCATCATGGAGGGATGATGTTGGTGAGTGGATGCTTGTTGGACCAGAGCATGTGTAGGAAACAATGGTGAGGTGAATATTATTCATTTCCATATCAAATTAGTTCAAATCAATAAAAAGAGCTATGTCAATAATATAAGGAAGGATTTGTAATTTCAATGTGGGAGATCACATTTTCTCAAATGTATCTCCATACAAGTTTGCAAAATAACTTCAGAAGAAAGGGAAATTGATCCCCATGTACATTGGTCCTTTTGAAATTATATAGATATTTGGAGCTATGGAATTACATTTAGAGATGTAATATATCATTTATAATGATCACAATGTGGTCTAAGTCTCACTATTGAGAAAGTACCTCCCATGCCCAACACATGACCTCACTTTTGAAGGTGTAGAATTGTAACTTGACTTATCATAATGTGAAGATACGATCATTATTTTGGACACTAATGTAGAGGAGTTGAGTAATTAGATGACTCATCTGGTGAAGGCACCTTGTAACATTAATAAAATTAAAGAAGAAACATTGGATCCCAAGGATCTTTTGATGAATAACTTCCCAAAACATTTTGTGATGTATAATTCTAGTAATTTTGGGGTTGATTGTTTTATAAGGGGGGAAGAATGTAACACCCTATGGATTTAAAAAATAATTAAATATAGAATGAAGACAACACATTGTCTCTATGAAACAAACACTTTTTATATGATATAGTTATAAACAAGCCGTTAAACATAATGTTTCCACTTTAATGTTTTTAATTTTCAAATATAGATATACACGATTGTGATCAGTAAGATATTTAGAGTTTGATATGATCAACTTAAAATTATAGTGAATAGTAATTTTACCCTAATGAATAGATATTTACCCTTATAAATAGTAATATGACCATTAGCCTCAACCATGTAATTACTAAATAAATTCAAACACCTAATAAATGAGAGTAAACATTTTAAACATTAATAATTATGTATTGTAATTTTAGTGAGTAATGAATATTTTTTTAGAATTTTCAATTAATAAATTTATTTAAAATAAAATTACTTTTCACAAGATCTATTCTTAAATAAATCTATTTTTGTCCTATGATTTTAGTATAATTTAATAAAATCTTCATTAATTTTTTAGGACATTATAGAATCACTTTTAGTTTCAAAACTGTATATTTTGAGTAAATGGTGATTATATTTAAAAATTATATTTCACATATTTAGAAATGAAATTTCATCAAATGGAGTCTATTTTTTAATTGTACAATCCAAAAAATATCTGTGGTGAATTTTTTGGTGTTTTCTAAAATACATGATTTTTTGTGAATAAAAGAATATGGTAATTTATGGTAAAAATATATTATAAGATAAATAAACTATTCCTTGTATCATGGCTTATGTAAGAAATAATTAGTTCAAACTCACAAGATCATATTACTGTTTTTTTTCAAAATAATCAACACTAGTTATTATTTGGAGAAAAATAATAGACTATTAAATAATATATTAAAAAATCATCCCTCTCATCCACTATATAAACCACCCCTCAATCACTCTTCTCATAACATAAAAAAGACTTGAATCATGTCAATTTTATACCCAAATAATTTTCTTTATCCTCTACCCACGTCTAGGAGCCCTTGTTCTTTCCAAAATACAAAAATCAATCCTTTTAAAGAGATTCTCACTGAGGAGTTTCCAAGAGGTAAAATCCGCTTCAATTTCATTTTTTTTTCTTTTCATCTTCCTTATTTATTTATTATTATCTCCCAAAAAATTATTCAAAATGATCCTAATGAATCCATTTTCATCAATATACATTATTTATATTATTATAATTTAATATATATCATTAATCTCCATACACCCTCTGTTTTATTTTAAAAAACGGAATCCCTATCCAAGATGTGCCAATTTACAACCTTCATGTATGATGAAATAATGTTATTCAATTTATCCTCCAAGGATAG
Organism: Viscum album; assembly: GCA_963277665.1. Lineage (NCBI taxonomy): Eukaryota > Viridiplantae > Streptophyta > Magnoliopsida > Santalales > Viscaceae > Viscum > Viscum album. Next base: position 681,496,729 of record OY728132.1, on the reverse strand, counting down.
AAATGAAACCATTTTTATGGTTGAAAAAAATATTAATTATTTATTATATCTTACACAATAATTCTGGACCAATTATTCATAAATGATAATAAATAAAATAACTATGCTACTTCGTTATGATCGGGAAACCACAGTAAAAATCTATAGGATTATAAAAAAATGACTTATCTAATGATTAATACTCATACCATGTAACAAAATGATTTATATAACCATTTTTACACTTAAATATGTTCATTAATAATATATAAATTCAATCATAGAAAATTACATTTATTCAACATGATCATCCATTCTTTTAATCAAGGAAACTGATCATGAATATCATGAAACAAACACTCCAGAATAATGAAATAAAATGTTATAAATTATCAAAAGACCATAGATGAACTTAATAAAATTATAATAAATTATATATATGTCAAATAGGTTCTGAATTAAATTATTAGTTGGTAAAATTTTATATTCCTGGATTTTATGGTCATGTGTATAATACATTGGGACATAAGGAAAGGGTTTTCTACCCGAACCTCCATTTTCATTTGGGATACTCTTATTTTATACATAACTAAGTGAAATTATTACTTATTCTTATTTAATCCTCATAAATTATGTTCTAATGATATAAATATATATAACAATCAGAATCCTTTAATATTTTATTGGGAGTTAAATGTTTTATAAGAATTAGTCAAAAAAATCTTGCCAATAAACAAGCCCCTTTCAAAGGAATTTCTTGAATTATTACATATTTTTAAATTCACTATATAATCTATTTTTGGACAAAATTATTTATTTTAAAATCAATAATATTATTTTTCAAAAAACTAACTTAATTCACATCTGGTTTTAGAGAATTATTTTTTCAAAAGAACTCTTCTTCTAAGAGTAAAGAAGTATTTATATCAAGAATTTCACGCTGATTTTATAAATTATATTCATCTATTACTACACTAATGTTGATTATTATTTATAATAATAATTAATATTTTATAATATCATCTAAAAAACTTATTTGATGATTTATGATTAGCTTGACTATTGATGTGCTATATTGAAACCATTCACCATATTACTCTGAATAGTTAGTGTTATGTTAAATGATTGGGGAAATTGGTTTACATTTCATACCTTAGTTTCAATATTAAAGTATATGTTGTTTATTTTTCAACCCATTCATATTATATAATAATTATACTTAGTATGTGTCATGTGGGGCCCTTTGTTGCCACTCGGTGCACCATTAGGACTCATGTGACAAACTAGTTTGATTTTTTACCTTAATGTGTTTGGTATTTTCCCATGGCCTTGATAGAATGGTTATGATTTCCCAAACTATACATTACCTTGTTATTAAACTAGTAACTATTATTACATGTGATTATTCGACTAGTAGAATATCCATGGTTATTTTTAATATGGAATTATACATTAATATATTATTCCTACATTTGTATGCTCAAGAATATACTTAAAGGAATATGTTGGTATTTTATCACCATGCCTAGTGTTTATGTTATTGATTACTTCCTCTTAATTACTCACCCTTACTAAAAATATGACCTTAATCCTTTATTATGGTTTCTTTTTCCCCAGGATGTGAAGAAGTATATTATGAAGGACTTTCATGGTTAATCTAGGAGTTTCAGATGATTCCAATGGAATTTTTATTATATATTTTATTTCAAGATATAATGTTTAACATATGTATGTTTCTTTTTCTTCAAAACTACTGAACTATTTCGTCATTCCCTATGAGTTTTCTTTTTTAATTTTCAAATTGAATAATAGAATGCACAAATCTAGGAAACTGGGGTTGGGTATTTACATTAAAAATATGCTATCCCCTAGCCTTTTCCATTATAAACTTTCTTATTGAAATTCTAGAGGTTATGATATTCTCCAAAGGCCAAACTAATATTTTAATGTGAGATTTAGAGGGAGGACATTGAAGAAGAGGTAATATCCACTACATATTTTTAAAAAAATATTTCTTCATCTACTTACTATTATTGAGTTGTTTACATTGAACTATAATAACAGCAGCATAATTGATATACTAAGATTTTATTATGATTATGAAAAAACTATATTCCACTGTCTATCATTCCTATGGAAAATAAATTCACCATGCATGCGTATATATGAATTATCATCTCCACGCCATGGTGCAATATATTTTTCACCACAACCATACACGGATGGGTATAATGATTTAAATAATTAATATATATGATTAATATAACATTATATTAATTATGGAATAAAATAAATATCATCCAATTCCATACCTTTTCAGAATCATTGGAATGATATCATAGCTTGTGCGTACATACCTCTTACCATATCCACGAAGTGATACGATTCATTCTAGATGATATCTTTTAAAAATGATTACATAAATTTATAGAATAAATAATTATGATCTAAATTAAATTAATATAATTTTTTAAATGGTATAATTATGATATTGAAGTAGAACCACAACTTATTCAACAAAACATAGATAATAAAATGAAACTGTTAATACCCAAATAACAAATATTAAAGAAAGTTCATTTAGAAAAGATGATAATATGATCTTATATTATATCATCTAAATTTATAATATTCTATATTAAGTCAATCAAATTATATAAATCATTATACAGTAGTTTCAGATACATACAAAGGATATCAGACTTATAGTAAGGGACAATTTTGAAATCTCATTATTATCTGAGATTGTTACCAATTAAGTATTTACTGGGTTATATTTTTCATCCATGCCCATGTTACCTAAATATGTATTCCAAAATATTATTCTTATTCTTATAAATTTTTTTGATATAATTTTACTAATTGGTTAATTTTTATTAAATTTCACGAAAGGAATCTTTTTTCATTTTTGATACAAGGTACTTTTGGACTTATTCACTAAAAGTACGATAAAAATGTTTTCTTTTAATTAATATGACTTGAAGAAATTTTTATGTTTTCAATAATCCTTATTTCTATAAAGATTCATTTAATATATTTCATGGATTTATTTAAATAAATTATTTTATGTTAATATTTCATTTTATTTTGATAAAAGAAAATGTTTTTTAGAAGAAATTATATTTTCCTCAAGAATTTATTTCAGGTGTTCTGTAAAAATTACTTCCCATCTAAGATGTAATTTATTTAATAGGGTTAGTGGTAATGTTTAATTTCCCTATTATTCCTATGGTTGTATTATTTTTATAATGTAATGCTGCTTATGAAAACCATTATTTACATATATTACGTTATGATGGAATGATATTTAAGAAACCCGTTTTAATCATGGGTCATGCTATGATTTATGTTTTTGTGGAACACATAAGAATAGATTTATTATGAAATGAGTGGTAACCATATATCCCTCCAATGAATTGGTTAATGATTTATAACTCATGTGATAAAGAAGGATGGAATGGGAAATTATCTTGGTTCCATAATACAAGAATATAATTGAAATTAAACCTAATTCAGTAATACATGGCTCAAATGTGGAGTAGACTGGGTTCTGTAATGGGAATTTTCCATAATGATAATCTTGTAAATGATCCTTGAGTAATATGAAATTATTTTTTTAAGCCTATCCGTATTCCAAATATTCCATTACTTATGTTATAAATTTTGGTAATATGTTCAATGTTTCTTTATGAACATATATGATTTATTACATTATAAGATATCACAATCCTTCATATGTAAGATAATATTTTCAAACGGAATGTTATTATGTGTTATGGTTATTAAATGATTGATATATCCCTTATTTATCCCTACTAAGCATTTATGAACACCCTTTATTTTTCCCCTAATTAATGAATAAGTTTATTAAGTAAGATATGTCAAGTAAGGGTCTAGATATAAAAAAATAACCATAATAAAAAATTTAATTATTATGAACTAGTTGTTTATGATTCCAAGTTTGTAAATAAACTAAAGATATATGGTCTTGTTGTGGTTTTTTAGGTTTTGTATTGAATAATCATCAATTTTTTATTAATTTTTATGTATGTAAAGTAATTTCCATTATAATAACCAAGATATCAATCAGTGCCCAAAATGGAAGTACACTCTAGAGAACCAAGTCATTTGGATTCAAAATATATGTAGTTTCTCATTGAAAATAAATATGGGAGAATGTATGGAGAAACATAGATACATATATTTATGGTCTCATTAATATCATCCCCATTAATTATAGAAGGATTAAATAATTTCTCATGTTTGGGTAACCAATACAATATCCTAATTTGGATATGACTATTGAATATAACATAAATCTATAAGACAGTCCCATAATAGGAAATACCCCCCACCCAATCATAAAATAATCCCAACCACCCATCCCACAAGAAAATGTGACTTAATAAGCATTGTTGGTTCTGAATCTCTAAATGAATGTCTACCTAGGGAATTTAGGTCAATAATCAGTTATGGATGTGGGAAATGAAATTAGATTCTATTAATTATAAATATTAAAAAATTAAAGATAATAATTTTATAAACATTAAACACCCCACAATCAGTAAACGGGGGGGGGGGGGGACAACACAAGTTGTTTTCACCAAAATCAAAAATAGTGAAACAAACATCAATCTCTTAAATAATAAATATTATATATTTACCATGAATTAGACCATTTAATTTTATGCTTCATAAAAAACTAAAATTGCATTCCTAGTGTTTAGTCCTATATATTCAAGTTTTTCATTACTAGGATATTCTCTCCATGAAAATTTAGTTCATTAAAAAGGAAACAAATTGCAATGATAAATTAAAATAATGATACCTATGAATATATTATCATTACCGTATCATATATATGATGATCTACTGATTGATTCCCTTATTAATTATTTTCTTCATGACTGTAGTTATTTATCTCACAAAAAATACTCAGAACCAAGATCAAATCTTCATCAAGAATTGTTTTTGGAAAATATGCTAAGAATACTAAATCCAGGGGTTAAAAAACAACCTCACACATCCAAGACCATCAACATTATGTTATAAAAAAATTAATGAATTAAATATTCATGGTATGGTCCCATCCCTTGAGGCTATATGAAAAGGTATCACGTTTTGGAAGCTGATGGGTTTTCTTCATAAATAGAAAGCTTAGATGAAACCAGTGGTGCCCAATGCCAACCTTGGTCACTTTTGAAGACTATCCAATGAGTCAGACAATTATAATCATCGTTATCTATTGGTAGTTGGTCAATGAGTCATATACGGATCAATTTACGATTAGGGGACACTATTGATGGAACATATAAAATATAGTAGGCATCATCATCCCACATGTTCTCCTCAGTCACCTACTGAGGACAACACCAAAAACATTTCCACCTAGGATGCTAATTCATAGGAATCAAGGAAGTATCATGGGTTTTTTAATTGTTTTTACAATCTGAATTTTTCGTATATCCCCACTTCCACTGGTTAAGCTAATCTACGAACTCCATCTTTAACTATTTGGATAGCTCATATCCTTACTGACTGAGATCATTTATATAAACATATTCATACAATATGCATCAGGGGGAACATATCTATCCCTCATTCATAAATCCGATAATTATATTATTCTATATGAAGTATATGAGTGATATCATAAACATGCATCATTCAATGATATCTGTAATTATATATTTGAAATAGAATATGTTCTCGCCAACATTATTGTAAAAACTTTACTAATATTTCACTCTATTCTATCAATATATAATGAACTCTACCGGGGTATTTCGATACTCATAAAGATATAGGGACATGTACATATTCATTCCATGATATCTAGGGTATCATTAAACACATATTAGTGTGAAAAAGAGGAGGATATAGATAAATCATACATTCTTTCACTTGTCCTGGAAGATTATCGACATATACTGGTAAAGGTAGATGAACCAGAATGTGCTAATATTTCTGGTCCAACTTGTTATCTCTATGTGGGAGTGGCATATTCTGCAATTCAGGAACACATTCATATCAATAAATGATCAATGCTTTAAAAAAAGTCCCCATACTATGATTATATTCCTATTCCAATCAAGGATAACAAACTGAGAGTAATAAATTCTATTATAATGTAAAGACCCGAAATTTCTTTGGAAATTTTTTTTCTTAAATACATGGGAATTTTACTAGTCCGTGAAAATTAATGGTGCATGATTCAGAGGTGGGGGTGTTCCCGGAATCAATTTCTAAATTTTTTTTATGGTACGTTCAGTAAACGTATGAGTGGTATTTTATAACTTTTGAACTGGTACTCGGAATTGAAATCTGAGGGCTGCATTGAACTCACAGTGCCAGTATTCACTTAATAAGGCTTTCGTCTCAATGGTAGATGGTCAAGAATGGTAGTTAGTTTTTGGTATTTTTAGGAATAAAGTTAAATTAAAAAAATATTTCTTATTTTTATTTGTGGTGGTTAAAACCTCGAAGGGGTGTTTAGTGTTGGAGGTCGCCACACCATAACCTCCCCTGAGAGGATATGGTGGTGGTGCCCTACCCATGCATAACCTCCTTTGAGAGGATAATTATGGTGGGAGCCACCTGACCTTCATAACACCTTGAATTCCCCATAAGTGGGGGAAAACTCTTGAACACCCCTCATTAAAGTTCTACTCAACATGAATTAGTTAATGGAACATTAATTAAATAAATATGATATCTTTTTAATTATTTCCAAGAATTAAATAATAGAAAAATCAATTATTTCTTTTTGGTTTGCATCTATTCATTTGGGGATCCTTGGAAGAACTTTGAGAATTATCATCACAATGAAGAACGTCTCTTCCACCAATGAAGAACGAAATTTAACCAGGGCATGCAAAGAAAGAGTCTCCCACGAAGAACGCTGATGTCTTCTTCGGATCTGTCTTCTCCAAACTATCCTTCCATCGTCAACGATAATCAAATGATGTATGGGTCATTATGAATGATTTTGATCTTCTCTATTCATCGTTAATGAGCTTCGTTAATGGATGATTGCTACCACCCTAACACAGAGGGAACATGGTGAAGAAACATGTCTCGGCCCCCGTCCGATTTTCTTTATTTGTTGACGATGGCGGCGGAGAAACTACAACCGGTGACGGGCCAGCCGCGAAAGGAACCAGTGGCTCAAGGGACACCGGGTCATCAGATGAGTGTGATGCCATCGCGCCATGTGGAGGACCGGGCCACGACCAGTGCGGGCCACGGTAGAGAAAGGCAGTCGGACGACCACCGGAGGGGTGCAGCGCTGTCACGCCACAAAAAGCTGCATCTAGGAAGGCCAAAACAGATGGAGGAGGGCAGCTGGTTGTGCCAGCCATATGTGGGAGCCGAAGGGTCCCGTGGTTACTAGGACGGTGCCACGCGTCGGCCGTTAAAGGGAGACGGGGGGTGGGGGTTTACCTCTCCCCTTTAATTATTCACCGCGGGCCCGCGAGGCGCGACAACCCGTTGGCTTCGTCTGGTGGACCGCCTCCTAGAGAAATGGGTCATGCCACCCACGGGTCAAAACGTTTTGTGGGCTAGGCCTCCCTTCGTGGGCCAGGCTAGATTGGACCAGCGCACCTGGTCGGACCTTGGTCCAGATCTTGACCAGGTTGGGTCGGGTCGGTCTGGCTGGGCCTGACCGGACCCAGACCCAATTCTGACCTATTTCACATTTTTGCCCAAATCATGGGATACATGTGTCTGATTGAGAAATATTCTATGATGACAATAATCTTTTAACCAGACTGTTCTTTTGGAATACCCTACTCGAGGTCAAGATGTAGTTGGGGTACAGTTGGGTTGGATTGAAACTAAATCCAACCGGGCCCTCGGAGTGGAAACACCAATAACTCACAGACCGGGTGTCCAATTGACATGTCGTCTTTCGCGTTAGGTTCCTTATGATGAGACGGAACTATGGGATAGATCTACTCGAGACTTTGTGGTAGTTTATGTGTTGACTCTTGGCTTCAGTAGTGGACCCTCCTGGATTTGAGAGTGATATGTGCGGGAACCCTATGGCCGTCTGCGATTGAGATGATAAGATCCTATGTGCACCTACCACTATACCAGGATCCTCCTTGGGTTTTATAGTGACGATACTAGAACAGGATCCTCGATGGGCTCAATAGTGATGATATTGGACCGGGATCCTCCGTGGGTTCGAAAGGGATGACTTCTGTACCTTGGATCCTACATAGGTTCGACAGCGTTGATTACTATTCCAGGATCCTATGTGGGATAGACAGAGAAGATGATTAAGTGGCTACATATAATCATCTCTACCCCCAACATGATTGTATACCTATGTGAGTTGAGTCTTGAATTTAAGTTTTTATCATCGAGAGGATTGACTTTAATTCTTTTATTGAATGGGTTGTGCTTGGGTTCGAGTGTTGGATTCAGACTATGATTGGTAACATAGGTATATGTTTGGGAATATACCAAATTAGGGATGGTTTTTACTTCATGTTTGTTGCTTACTACTTTGGTTTATACTTAATGGATTTTGGGAGACCTTCGGGGGTCTCGAGGTCCTTTACTGATTATTGGAATACTCACCACTGCACGGGCTTCACCCGCACCATGTTATGTTCTATGTAGATGACAGTCAACAGTGATCGAGGCTAAGGGAGACGGACGAGAGGCTGCTCGGAGCTGGAATAGATGGGATGTACCTCAGGGATTAGTTTTTTGAGATATGTACCTACCCTTCAGTTAGTATTCCCTAGTTGATGATCCATGATATGTTTTCCCCTTTTAATTGTACTTAAACTTCAGTTCAGTTTGTATACAGGCCCACTTACATTCAACAAACATTTCACATATATATTAGAACTTTTTTCTTCTACTTCTTGTGTTCAGAATATGTGTGTTATCGGTTTAAAGGCAATGCCTTCCATTTCTATCAGGGATTCACCTTTGGTGCTATTCTCCAGCCCTTGGCCTACGGAAGGCGGGCTTGGGGTTGTCACGGCATGGGCCCCAAGGACGGGTCGGGACAAATTTGTATCAGATGAGTCGGTTCTACAGTAGAACTTGGACTCTAATTCTTTTAATAGAAATAGTGTTATGTTTTATGGGTGTGGTTATCAGTTTAGGGAAATCGATGATGGTGCGGTGGCCGATGAATCCATACAATAGGACTCTGAATTCTGATTTCTGACTCAGTGCATGAAAACACTGATTACGTGCGTGTTTTCTTTGAAAAGTATTCTTTGTGAATACATTGTATCATCTCACTAGGTATATTGTTTTGACTATGGAAAAGATGTTTCTTTTCAGCATAGCCCCATGAAGGTAGCCAGCTAGGGTTTTAGGTTTTGTATGAGATGTTAGCCCACCAAGTGATGAGGCCTCGGTACAGGGCCCCATCACAGGAGAGGCACCAGCGGTACCACTACTTGCTGGGAAAATGATACCACTAGCTCCAGAAACAGATAGTGCACACCGTATGAGTGATTTGCATGCGTTTCAACATAAAAGGCCGCCCAGGTTCTGGGGAGAGACGGACCCACTGGCAGATGTGGATTGGATAGAGGTTGTTGTGAGTGTTTTTGGATTGGTAGGGACACCAGCTGACCTTATGGTGAACCTTGCGGTGAGTCTCCTACATGCAGTAGTAGGAATATGGTGGAGCCTCATGCTCCAAGTTCATGATGAGGCATCACTTCTCTGGGAAGACTTCGAGAGCCTCTTCTGGTCAGATTTTATTCCTCCCACCCTTCATGTAGTGCGGATTCAGGAGCTGCATCATCTGCAGTAGGGAAGCATGACGGTGGCACAATACTCAGGGAGGTTCACTGACCTCTCGCACTACTCCACAGATATGGTGTGGGACTCGTTCTTCAGGGCCCAGAAAATCGAGCAGGGACTCACCTATGAGATCAGTGATTTGATGATTTCCCTCAGTATCCCGACATAGGTGGGGGTTCTTGGGTGAGCCCATCTTGTGAAGATTTTTCTTGTTGAACAGTCACCAGCAGTAAGACCCACCACTACGCGATATGTAGTGGAGTCTTCTACAGCTGGCAGTAGACAGATGTTGAAGAGGAACAAGAAGACCAGGCCATCACCCGGATATTGATTCAGTTGTGCAGGGCACACGAGATAGAGCCTGACATATGAGAAGCAGGCAGTTCTATGCATGCGGTAGGTCGGGTCACATGGCTTTTGACTGCCTGACCTACTATGTAGATGAGCAGCAGGAAGTAGAGGGACCTCCCAGGAAAAGGTAGAGGTTTTACCATGTTGGTCCACTGGGAGCAGGCGAACGTGGTAGAGGAGCTGGCCAAGAAGCAAGTGGTGGATGACGTTTCGAGGTCCTACCATCACCACCACCTGGAGGTCCACCCTGACCATAGGGAGATGGAAGATAGGGTCGGTATCAACACCCTCTAGTCGAGGCCTACAACCATGGCACACCCGAGATGATTCAAGGTACTATCTATGTCTACTCCACCCTTGTTGTAGTACTTATAGACACAGGTGCAAGTCATTATTTTATATCCACTGCCCTCATGCAGAGCATGTAGATTCCAGTGGAGCTGTTGGCTCGATCCTTATTGCTAGAGACTCTTACGGGATAAGATTAGATGTTTACACACTGGTTCTGGTGGTGTGATCTCACTCTGGGATGTGATATATTAGGTTGGGATCTTCTAGTAGCGGCATCGAGGCCTTGAAACATCATTTGGGGTATGGACTGGTTAACCACAGTTCATGCTCATATTGACTGCATTAGGCAGAATGTGTGGTGTGTCCATGCGGATGAGATCAGGTTTAACTTCACCGGTGAAAAGAGAGCCTTTGCAGAACAGGATGGACTTACCCAGAGGAGGGGGTAGCGGATGACACATTAGTTGTCTAGCCTCATTCTCGGAGCAGATGCTGTGCGGAGTCTGAGTTTTCCTGTTGTGGTGGATCAGTGTGTGGATATCTTCCCTAATGAATTTCCAGGACTACCTCCTCATAGAGAGGTATACTTTTACATTAACTTGTACCCCAGGATGACACTGATATCCACACCCGCATATCATATGGGTCCAGTGGAGCTTTGTGATCTACAGGTATTGTTGGAGGTCTTACAGGGGAAGGGATTCATCCGACCTAGTGTTTCACCCTGGGCATCCCTGATTGTTTATGCCAAGAAGGCAGATGGGATCTTGCGACTGTGTGTTGATTATCAGTTCTTGAACCAGGTGACTATGAAGAACAAGTACCCACTTCTGAGGATAGATGACCTCTATGATCAGGTGAAGGGAGCACATTGGTTCTCAAAGATAGAACTTTTATTGGGCTATCACTAGATCAGATTCTGGGATGATGATGTGTATAGTAAGGCCTTCAAATGCTGGTATGGCCACTACGAGTTCTTGGTTATGCCATTCGACATAACCAACACACCAGCTGTGTTTATGAGACTCAAGAACATGATCTTTTAACAATACCTTGATTACTTTGTGGTAGTATTCAACGATGACATTATGATCTACTCACCTACAGAGGTGGAGCACGCCTACCATTTGTGTGTAGTACTTGACACATTCCGAGATCACCAAATTTGTGGTAAGCTCTCAAAGTGCCAGTTCTGGATTTGAGTGGTACACTTTCAGGGAAATTTCATCTTAGAGGCTATATTTTCAATGGATCTAGTAAAGATCGAGTCATTACTTTCTTGGGATCCACCCAAGAGTGTGATGAAGATATAGGGTTTTCTGGGTTTGTATGGGTATTATCAGAGATTTGTGCCGGACTTCTCCATAGTGGCAGCACCACTTTTAGCATTGAAGAAGATGGGGTAACCCTTCGTGTGGTCACAGAGATCCCAGTAGAGTTTCAATGAACTGAGGTAGAGGCTGACTAGTGCACCCATCTTGAGGCTACTGGAGGAAGGCGTTGGGTACGAAGTCTATTGCGATGTATCCTGGACCGGGCTTAGATGAATCCTGATGCAGGAGTGGGAAGTGATAGCTTATGGTTCTCATCGGCATAGACAATATGAGCAGAACTACACCACTCATGACCTGGAGTTATTAGTAGTGGTCTTCGCCTTGACGATGTGGCGGCACTGTTTGATGGGTGATCATTTTACAGTCTACTCTGACTACCAGAGTCTAAGGTACATCTTCTCACAGAAGGACCTGAACCTAAGATAGTGGCATTGTCTTGAGTTCCTCCGAGACTATGACTTCTAGATAGACTGTACTCCTGAAAAGGGGAACATTGTAGCAGATTCTATCAGTAATAGATAGGGCATTCAGCTACTAGGATAGGCGAAGGAGCATCTGACCACATTACAGATATCCATTGTGGATCATGATGGAGAAGGCCTTCTATAGTCTCTTACAGTCACACCTCTTCTTCTTCTTCAGAGATTTAGGGAGGCTCAACATGGGGATGTTGGGTACGAGGCTCGACATGCACAGATATCCATAGGGCAGGTACCTGGTGTATTTTCTATAGGTGGGAAGAACATCATTTTATTCAGGGGATGTACCATGGTACTAGTGCCACATCGGGAGGAAGTGTTGAGGGAGTTTCACTTGTCTCCTCTAGCAGAACATCTAGGTGTGGAAATGATGTAACATGACCTCTGATGACAACACTGGTGCCCAGGTATGAAAAAGTCAGCAGCAGAGTTTTTCCCATGATGCCTCACTTGTCAGCAAGTGAAGGTAAAGCACCAGGTTCCAGTAGGTTTAGTTCATCCGTTAAAGGTCCCTCAGTGGAAGTGGGATGTGATATCAATGGATTTTGTGACAGGACATCCACGTACATCTAGAGGTCATGACTCTATCTGGGTGATTGTCAACGGGCTCACCACGTTGGCCCACCTTCTACCGATTAGAGATCAGGGTTTAGTTGAGAGCTAGGAATGCCTCTACGTACAATAGATTATACGGAATCAAGGTGTGGCATCGACAATCGACTCTGATCAAGAAGCTCATTTTACTTCCCGGCTATGGAGGGGGTTGTAGGAGGCTTTCAGGAAGCAGCTTCGCTTGAGCACTGCCTTCCATTCTCATACAGATGGCCATACTGAGAGGAACAAAGAGTCTCGAGGACATGATCTATGCATGCATCCTCAACTTAGGTCATAGCTGAGATGATCACATACCCTTGGTAGAGTTCGCATACTACAATATCTACCACTCCACCATCGGGATGGCACATTTCGAGGCATTGTACGACCGACCTTGTGTAATGCCTTTGTGATGGATTGACCTAAGAGAGTCACCAATCATGGGACTAGAGATGGTGCAAGCTACGACAGAGAAGGTTAAGGTCATCTAAAAGCAGAAGAAGAGTGCACAGAGTAGGTATAAGTCCTATGCTGATAGGATGTGGAGACCTATGGAGTTCGAGGATGGGGATCATGTATTCCTATGAGTCTCACCCCGATGATGTTTGTGGATACTTTTCCAGGGTGACAAGTTATCTCCGAGGTTCATCGGACCTTTCCAAGTCCTCAGTAGAGTAGACGAGGTGGCTTACTGATTATCTCTTCTACCTCGGTTGCACCAGATGCACAACATCTTCCACATATCTCAACTGAGGTGATACGTGCACGACCCATACCACATCATCGACCACAGGGAGTTGGACATCGATGACTAGGTGAATTTCATAGAGGATCTAGTGGATATTGATGATCGAAAGGATCAGATCCTTTGTGGATGGTTGATACCTCTAGTGCGCATTCGCTGGCAGCACATGAACATCCAGGAGAGCAAATGGGAGCAGGAGGCTCACATGCTTGCTCAGTACCCCCACTTGTTCCCTTCATTCATGTTGTAGCTTTTGGGGATGTAAATCCCATGTGGTGGGGAGAATGTAATGACCTGGAATTTCTGTGGAATTTTTTTTTCTTAAATACATGGATATTATACGAGTCCGCAAAAATTTACGATGCATGATTTCGAGGCTCGATGTGCCCGAAATCAAATTTTGATGTTTTGTTCGGGTACGTTCAGTAAATATACAAGCGTTATTTTATAACATTTGAACCGGTGCTCAAAATTGATATCTGAAGGAACCGATGAACTCGCAACTCCGGTATTTTCTCACGAAGGCTTTCACCTCGACGACAGATGGTTGGGAATGGATGTTAGTTTTTAATGTTTTTAGGAATAATGTAAAATAAAAATAAGTGTAGATTATTTTTATTTGTGGTGGTTAAAACCTCCATGTGGTTCTTAGTGGTGGAGTCTGCCACACCATAACCTCCCATGAGAGGTTATGGTTGTGGGCCCCACCTAAGAATATCCTCCCTTGGGAGGATAATTAAGCTGGGGATCACCCGACCATCTTAAATATTTGAACTCTCCATATGTGGGGGAAAACTCTTGAACTCCCCTAATTAATGTGACACTCCAAATGAATTAATTAATGGGCCAATAATTAATTAAATTTGAAATATTTTGAATTCATGCCAAGAATTAAATAGTATACAAATATATTATTTCTTTTTGGTTGGAATCTATTCATTTTGGGATCCTTGGAAGAACTTGGAGAATTATCCTCCCAACGAAGAAAAACTCTTCTACCAACGAAGAACAAACTTCAACCTGTGAAAGAAAGTAAAGAATCTCCCACGAAGAATGTCGACATCATATTCGCCATCGTCTTCTCTGAACTCTCCTTCCACCATCAATGATCGATACATGAGGTAGGGGTCGTTTTGATTGATTTTGATCTTCGTTCTTCTTCGTTCTAGATCTTCGTTAATGGCTGATTTCTATAACCCTAACACGGAGGGCATGGGCCGAACAATCACAGCCCGTCCCCCTCGGATTTTCTTCATCTCTTGATGACGGTTGTAGAGCAACGACGACCGGTGATGGGTCATCTGTGAAAGGAACCATTGGCGCAAGGGTCGTCGGGTCGCCGGAGGAGTGTGGCGCCATCGCGCCGTGTGGAGGACTGGGCCGTAGTGGAGAAAGTCGATCGGATGGCCGCCGAAGGGGCGTGGTGCGACAGAGCCGTGTGGGTGGAAGGCCTGAGGCTAGGAGGGATGCTGCAGTTAGAAGGTGGGCGCGACACCGTCGCACCACACAAATTCGCGGCCAGGCGGGCCGTGGTGGAAGGAGGAGGGAGGTCGGCTGAGCTCGCTGCAAAAGGGTGCGCCACAAGCGGGACCTGGAGGATCCCACAGTTACCAAGCCAGCGCAAGGTGCCAGTCATTACAGGGAGACAGGGGGGCGCTGACGTCCCCCCTTCGCTCGATCAGGGCGGGCCCCGTGTGGCGCGACCTCCCGCTGGCTTGGCCAAGCAGACTGCCTCCCAGGAAGGCAGTCTAGGCCACCCGCGGGTCGGGTCGCGTCCCGAGCCAGGTCGCCCATCATGGGATGGGCTGGTTTCTAGCGAGCGGGGCCGGTTTCAATGGGCCGGTTCGGACCCCCAAACCGGGTCAGACACTGCTCTGGATTCGGTCCCAGACCCCATTCTGACCCATTTCACCTTTTGTCTATTATTGAGGGCTACAGGTGTCTTATTGACGAACCGTCTATGCTTATGGGAATCATGGAATGAGATGGTTATTTTGGCATACACGACTCGAGGTTTGGATGCAGTTGGGGTACGGCCAGGTTGGATTGAACGTAAACTGAACAGGGACCTCAGAACATAAACACTAATAACTCACACACAGAGCGTCTGATTGACCCACTGTCTCTTGTGTTGCGTTCCTTATGATGAGAAAAAACTATGTGTTACATAAAATCAAGACTTTGTGTTAGTTTATGCATCAACTCTTGGCTTGAGGAGCAGAACCTCCCAGAATCGAACGTGTTGTGTGTGGGAACCCGATGGCTGGCCGTGACTGAGATGATAAGATCCTACGTGGACCTAATAATGTACCAAGTTACTCCATGGGTTCGACAATTATGATACTGGACTAGGTTTATCCATGGGTTTGACAGCAATGTTACTGAACCAGGATCCTCCATGGGTTCGACAACGATGACTTTTGTACCGGGATCCTATGTTGGTTTGACAGTGATGATTACTGTTATAGTATCAAACATGGGTTCGACAGAGGATATGATTCATTTGTTACATCTAATCATCCTTAACCCTCTACATGAGTTTTATACCTATGTGAGGTGAGTCTTGAATTTATGTTTTTATCAACGAGATGATTGACTTTACTTCCTTTGTGGAATGGGTTGTGCTTGGGTTCGAGTGTTGGAGTCAGAATATGCTTTGTAACTTTTGTATATGTATGGTAATATACTAAAGTAGGGATGGTTGTTACATCGTGTATGTATCTTACTACTATGGTTTATCCTTAGTAGATTCTGGGAGAACTTTGGGGGTCTCAGGGTCCCTTACTGAGTATCGTAATACTCATCCCTACATGGGCTTCACCCAGACCTTGTTGTGCTCTGTGTAGATGATGGTCAGCAGCGATCGAGGCTGAGGGAGATGGATGGGAGGCTGCTCGAAGATTGACTAGATGGGACGTACCCTAGGGACGAGTTGTTCGAGATCTGTACTAACCCTTCACGTAGGATTCCCCAGTGGAAGATCCAGGAGTTGTTTTCCCTTTTCTACTTGTACTTGTACTTAAGTTGGGTATTTATACTGGCCCACATACTTTCATCAAACTTTTCTTTTCTATATTATTACTTTTTGCATCAACTTCTCATGTTCAGACTATGTGTGTTACAAGTTAAAAAGAAATGCCTTCCCTTTTTATTAGGGTTTCGCCTTTGGTGCTAGTCACCATCCCCTGGCCTATTGAAGGAGGGCTTGGGGTAGTCACGTCACGGGCCTTGAAGATGGTTCGTTACATGTAATGCATCATATCCCAATTTAAAAGGCCTATAGAATACTCCAAAATAACATAATCTATCTCATATCCCTACTCTAACTAAGGCTCACTAGGTGAGAGGGGATGTTTCATTAGGACAAGATCATATTCTTGTATGTTAATCTAATTGGAGTATTCCGGTAACTCAAAAAATCAAGGCATGTTTCCTTACATCCACTGAGGAATGATTACAACAGTATCATTGATAGAATTTTTTGGTTGAGGAACATATCCATTCTCATATTCCAAAATTTCAACGGCTAAATCCAATAGGGAATAAATATTTTTTCCAGTCTTATATCCCCACTTCATACATAGTGGAATGGAATATTCGATAAACCACCATTATGAAGGCTTATACTCATGCTAAAAATATATAATCTTGAAATAATATTATATAATATTCCCCAAAATAGGTATTATATTATCATAACACAAAAGGGTTATCAACAAATTTTGGAATCCATCATGGAATAAGCTCATATCCCTACTCAACACCAAAAATATGGATGACATATTCCATCAATAATGGTGAATGAGGATTATATCCCTCACCTTCTCCATGCGAGTGTCCTTGATGTTGTTCAAAAAATAAACATTACATCTCAAGGGAAAATTGAATATTCAACCAAAAAAGAAGGTGGCCATTTCTGAAATATTCCTCCTTATGGAAGTGTAGAGATGGATCATATACATCCATAGTGGTGAACCTCCCCATGATGACATCTCCATCAGACGTTTAAATCATCCCTTTTATTAGACCCAACTATATAGATTGGTTATCCAAATTTTTACCCATTCATATTGAGATGTTCTCAAAATATCAGAGAAAACCGTATATAATTTCCCCATAATGTTTGGGTAACACTTCATTATAGTCATAAAGTGTCCCTAGTAAGAAAATATTATGGTCATACCAGGTGGAGTCATTTACGTGTGATGAAGAGGATCCTAACATTGTTGTATATAGAAATTCATATGGAAATAACCTCCCACCATTTCCCATACAATATCTACCAATGACAATGAGATATATAATGATCTATAGAAGGAGAACATGAAATGACTGTGAAAAAAACATATTGGGAAATAATCACCAATTGAATGATATACACCTTCCTTACCCAGAGTATGAGGTACACCATTAGACCCTAAACATATTCTATTATCATCTAGATCAGGTCGCAATCTCAATAACATGGGACTCAAAAGCAGAATATAATAGAAAGAATGTACAAAATGATTTCTTGCATTGCATCACAAATATTTGTAAACTGATCTCGGATGAATAATCATGTATCGGTATCCATTGATGTGGAAATTATGGAGCGTTACACTTCACCAAAATCCTAGATCAGTAGAAGGTAAAAAAGGTTCACCATGATTCATCATAGCCTATGATGTGATCTTGGGACTGCATACCATGTGAGTAAGTTGGTCAGTACAAAAAAAATCCAATGCATTAATTATGTCAAGACATCACGAATGGAGGGGAATACCAATGAATCTTTTAACTGGAATCTCTGAAGAAATGGTGAGGTATTTCATACATAAAATCTGATGTTGTAGTAATCCTAATAACATTCAAAATAACATTTCTCCCATCATGGGATTCCATTGAACCCATATCATACACGATCACAACTTCACTAATTCAAATGGGTCATCATTGATATTTCAATACAATCATTCCCTGATAAAACCCATCCAACAAAGATGTACTAACATATACAACTAACTCCAAACCTTGATCATCAATACATAAGAGGATTTTAGATATATTATCATTAGATTAAAATCAACCCTATCCCACCTGGATGGGTGAATTTTTTTCTCTCAACCAGCATCAACAGGATCATCATACCCTTAGAAAATCTTATAAATTTGGTGGAAGTTATAAATCAAACCTATTATATAGATATAGAATAATCTAAATCCGTATTACCATATCTGGAGTCATAAAATCTGTGATTGAAATCACCTGGTCCTCAAAAATAGGATTCACAAATTCCAATTATGGCGTTGAATAAACCACAACCTATAATGTTGGGGGAATTTTCATCATCCAAATCATCATCATCACGGAGGGACTCACACTTCTCCAAATATGGATAATAATATCAATATTTGGCATCCCATATGTTCTTCTCTCATCTTTATGAAGCTATTACATTTAAGGAAAACTCAGAATACATGTCAGGAAACACAATCAAGGTCTCTATTCACAGATCGAGACATGAGTAGTGTATAAGAATTTCAAACAAACCCTCAAGGAGGACTAAGAAAAAAAGTTCAAATATATCCATGGGTCAGAAAAACAACCCTGATGTAACTAGTACAAAATCACAATGATACAATAAGACTGATGGGAAAACTACCATATCAAGAAACACCAATACACATTTCAATACATTTAAAACAATTGTTAACGTGGGTCATGATGATAATATAGAGGGAAAAATTCTAAAAATAAACATTGAGAGGAGTTTGAAACAGATGAACCAACTAAGGATTCATGCTTACAAAACAAGAGTAGGGTCCAAAACCTGAACCCACCAAATATTGAGTATCAACCTCTACTCCATAACACTATTGAGGATGATGGGAATGAAGTAGATATACCGCCCTTGTCAACCTAAAGAGTCAGAAATCATTCCAAAAAGATGAATTATGAACAATATGAGTATGATAATGTAAATCATAGTCAAATCAATGAGCATATACTCCAAGGAAACATTCAACCGTATAATCTTATCTTAATAGAGAAAGATTTTCCTCCTATGATACATTAAAAAAAAGTTGATCTACATTCGAGATTAGAATATGGGCATCGTACTGGATCCATATCTATGAAACCAGTCTATATATCTGAGGATATTAAAGTTGATCATTACTTCCATCCACTATTGAGACATTATCTCCCATACAAGGGTGATCATTCATCCTTAGAAAGAATCAATAATTAGGGATATATGAAAATCTTTCCACCTCATCCAGCCCCACCTACTCCATGAAGGTACGAGATGCCCTAGAAAACAGTACCTTTAGAAATGATCAATCGCATTTAGTCCCTAGTAACATTAATAGAAGAACGGTATGGGTAACACACACCTATACAGCCTTATTTGGTTGCATAATCTAAATGGGTTGATGAGACATTAAACACCACATAATTTTTCATTCCTACATTCTCCATGATTAATGGTTTATTATATCCAAAATTGCGTATCACAGACTATGTGTCCCGATGTGGGCTGATTATGGGACCTTGGGATCTGGAGGAGGCATCCAATATGAGGTGTTTTGTATATACTTTGGTAGGGACATCCTTTTTTGGTACAATAACATTCTCGAAGTATATTTTTTGAGATGGGAGCAACTTTTTCATCAATTCAAAAATTAGTTTAGCTAATCATTGAGTGACATGAAAATTTTTAATTAGAAAAATAAAAATAAGAATGAAAATGAGAGGTTTTTTACTACATTTCTAGATAGAAAAGCATTACCTACACACTCAACATCCCTCACCATCTAAGAAGAAATTTTGGGGACTATATAACAAAAATATTTCGACTAATATATAGACATATCTAATTAGAATTATTTAATGATGAGGATTCTTTGAGTTTTAAGAAATTGAAAATCATTAGGAAGATTCTATTTAGAGGAAACGAGATAAATACCGACTCTCAGTCATGGATTTGGGGAAAATACTCAAAAAGAAAGATACTCTAACAATTCACTTCAATCTAGTAGTAGATCTACTTGAAGAGCCTATACAGATCAAGAATCATTTGATTCCCCCATCAAACAATAAAAATACATTACTTACCTCAACCAAAATAGAAATAATATCAAGAACAGTTGTGTAACAGCCCGATATGTTATGAAAAATATTCTTTTTAATTTCATTAATGTATTGTGTTGTACGCTACACCAAAAGATTATTGAACAACACGCATCCTTGACATGCCTTCCATTACATGCAGGCACGACCTTCCATGATAGCGTGTGTTGTACGCAATACCGAGTTTCGCTAAACAATGATATACTGTTAAAATATTATTAAAACTAGCCATTATGAATAGTAATAACCACTTTTTTGAAATTTTGTAAATTTTATTTTCAAAATGGACTTCATTTTTGGATTTTGGAATATCGAAATTAGCTTAGGGTGAAATTTTGGTACTTTTCGGTTAACATTCATTTTCTGATTAATAGTGAAAATTACTAAATTTTAATTAAAAACAACCATTTTAATCAAAATAATTAATAGTGATAAATTTTTAATTTGAGTGGTTTAAAAGTATATTTAGAATATATTTTTACAATTTAATACAATTTTTGTCATTGTATATAATTTCACATTTAAACCAGTTATAAAGAAGTGTCAATCTTTTGATAGTTATTATCTCTTAAAAACACGCTATTTATTTTGACGACGGGAATTAATATATAAATTAGTTAATGTAACTGATATGTTTTGAATTTGGTAAAATAGACATAATTTTTGATTTCATAATATCAAATATAGCTTAGGCCTAATTTTTGGTATTTTTCTGGAATAATTCATTTTTTTGATGAATAGTGAAACCACTAAGTGGTAGTTAAAAAAATGAATTTTTCATAAAACCTAATTTTACCACTTCTGTGAGTGGAATTTCAAAAATCCGAAAGACACAGTTGATGTTAGTAAATAAAATGTGGTTCAATGAGATGAAAATAATTTTTGGTGAATAGTAACTTTGTACTTTTTTTACCACGATTAAAAGTAAATAGGGTAATTAAGGGTAAAAATGATATTATTATTACCCTAAAACATGTCCTAATTCTATTGGATAAGTGTAATTAGACCAAAAACAACCTTAGGAATAACATATGACCATTTAGGACAACTTGGATTAGATTAGGACATTTATTATTATTTAATTTAAAGAAGAATTAAAAGAGTTAAAATCAAAGTTTATTTACTAAAACATTTTTACGATAGGGTTATACATAAGATAAATTAGATTGTAAATATTAATTATAAATCTAATAAGATTACCTACATAATTATATTTTATTTATAATTTTTAGACATTAAATAAATTAATTAATTTATGACACAATGATGATGCAGTAATTACAATAATAGTGAAAAATTATAATAATTGATATTATAAATACACAAATAAATATAATTTTAGACTTTTTATGATTTCCACTAATTTTAAAGGTTAATAAGACATGTTAGAATTGATTTAATTAAATTTGGTCGAAGTAATAATTCTTTTATGAGTTTCACAAAAATCAACTATTGAATAGTGTCAAAATTGACATAAAATAGTTTTTTAAACAAATAATATATTATTAATTGTTATATTATTCATAAAAATCTATGGTTTGGTAAAATGACTTTGATAAGGTTATATATATTAATAAAACACAACTTGGGGGCCGCTTGGATGTATATGGTAATTTTATTAACTATATAATATAAAAATACAAAGTGACATGGTAAATGTCAATCTAATTAACAAAGAGTTAAAACTAAAATATAAGGTTAATATAATGACATAAAATTGTCTAAATTCTATTGGATTAGAGGATTTCGACCCATCCCTACCTTATCTTTGAAATAACTCAATTTGAAGCTATTTAAAACCGAACTTGACTTTATAATAAAATAATAAGTTTAGTTATTCCAAAGGTGACCCTCTCCTCCCTTATAAAATGGCACCTCCTCCCCCTCTTCCTCACACCACTTTGATCCTTCAAGCTCAGCCAACCCCTAACAATTTATTATCTCCACTTCCCTAGAAACATCCTAGAGGTTCTGGTCTTCTTCAGAGACCAATTTTAGTGCCCTAAAAGGAGGTCTCAAAGAAGCACTTCAAAGAAGAGGTAATGTCCGTTACCAATTCTTTCATCTTTATTTCTTCTTCCACTTCTTCTTTAGTTGTATCATTATGAATTAATAACATCAGTATCACTCATATACTGATATTTTATTATAAGTATGAAACAACCCTATTTCACCATCTATCCATCATACGGATAAAGAAATCACCGCGCGTGCGTACGTATGTAATACCGTCTCCACGCCGTGGTGTAATCTATTTTCCACCACCACCTTACTTGGATGGGTATAATGGTGTAAATAATCACTATATATTACAATTATAATGTGATACTGATTCTGAAATAGTATACATACACTCTAATACAATTCCACTATCATAGGAATGATATCATCACTCGTACATACGTACGGAATACCATCTCCACGATGTGATGCGACTCATTCTACATGATTTTAATTTCATAATGATTATATAAATGAATTTAATGAATGAATATGACATATATTACACTAATAACATTCTGGAAATGAGGTATCTATAACCTAAAGAGAAGAATAAGAATTTATTCGACAAAACACACATAAGAACAAAAAGTTATAAACACCCGAATAACAAGCAGCAATGAAATATTACTACTAAGAAGCTAAGAATATAACCATATATGATATCATAAAAATAAGTATGATTCTGTAATAAGTCAATAACATTATTTAAATCATTATACAGGCGGTTCGGACACGTACAAAGCATATCAGACCTAAGGTAAGGGAAATATCACAATCTCATTTTTATTCGAGATTGTTTATACTTTGGTATTTACTAGGGTGTATTTTATCATCCACATCCATGTTTCCTCAATATGTAATATTATTTCCATCCACTTACAACTGTTTAAATCCAATTTTACCTATCAGTGAATTTTTAGTAAAAGACATGAAAGGAATCTTTTTTCGTTTTTGACATTTCTGACAAAAGTACGAGAAGAATGTTTTTTTTAACTTATACGGCATGAATGGATTTTTAAAACAAAATTTCCAAGAATCTTCCTTTACAAGTTTTCAAGTTTATGTTTAATCAACTTCTTTTAGTTTAAAATTTAATGACATGTTATAAAGGAAAAATGTTTTTGAAGTTGAATGGATATTTCCCTCAAGAATGGAGTTCAAGTGTTTTATCAAAATTATTTTCCATATAAGATAAAAGAGGGTTCTGTTTTCATCCCTATTATTACATTTATTTGATAATGTTGTGATGGAATTATTTTTATGAATTCCTTTATCTTATATGAATTGTTTTATGATGTCATGATGTTTAAGATTCCCATTTTTATTACATGGGTTATGCTATGATATATGGTTTATGATTTTGTTGCACACATAAGAATGGTATCATTATGAGATTGGTGGGACCTATATCTCCCTCCAATGCATTGGGTAAAGATTTTATATCTCATGATATAGACATGGCTGGAATGGTAGGTTATACCGGTTCAGCTAAACAGGACTGAAACAAGGGTGACTTGGTTCATAAATTAACTATGTCCACTAAGATAGTCTTGGAAATGAGTCTTGACTAATAAGATATGATTCTCTATGATTATATGTGTATGACACAAGGTTTCATGTTTTAAGTTATGATTATTGGGATTTCATTTCTCAACTATGATTTATCACATGTTATGAAATTATGCTCTCTTTTGTAGGTTATGATTTCCAAAATGTTATGATCTTATGAAAATGATGTGATTGATATTTCTTTGGATTATCCTTACTGAGAATTTGAGCTCACCCTTTTATGTTTTCTTTTCCCCAGAACATAAAGAAAAGATATATGTAAAAAAAGTAAGATCTTTATGGGAGATGTTGAAGATCTTTCACCACGATTAGAAGATTATATTCCGAGTTTCCAAATACACCAAACTAATATGATCCTTGTGTGTGTGTTTTTGTTATGTACTAAGTATTCCGCAAAAGTAATGTAATATCCATGTACGTCAAGCTTCAGGTCTCTACAGTTGGTATCAGAAAAAAATTTTAGTCAACCTTTGGAAACTTGGATGCGAAAACGTTAGTGAGATCCCTAGAAATATTTCTATGGTATGTCTAGGGATGTCCCTAAGGATAAGTATACGTATAGGATATAGTCCTAGAACTACGGTAACAATATTAGATTAAACCAAAGATGTTAGATATTGAAGTTACTCCCCATTTATTATGATTTTTTCCTCTCACAGTATTCTTTTTGGGTTTTAGAAAATGGCTGGAAACAAGATGATTCAAGATAATGGAGGATATGATGGACAATGGAATGATATTCTTCATAAGCAACCAAATGAAATGGGATTTGGAAGTCCAAACATCATTATTATGCCGAATCAGCAATCACATAATATGATCAATAATGTAAAATTTGGTAAGTTTCCTGACTCATCTAATAAGAGAAAGATGGAGTTTCATGATGATCATAGAGGAATGAAAGTTTAATTTTGCCTATGTAAATCATGTGGGAAGAGACATCAAGGAAAATGTTTCAAAGGAACTGGAAGATGCTTTGGGTGTGGAAAAGAAGGACACAAAGCCAGTAAGTGCAAAGGAAAAGGTTCAGTTAACACCAGGGATAAGGATAATGGTATTGCTATGACATCAACAATGGTTAAATGTTTTAAATGTGGAATGTATGGGCATTATGCAAACCAATTCCCTAAGGGAAATTCTCATGAAGAGAATCAGTATGGTCGTATGGGTAGTATTTATGTGGATGATGATGAGGAGACTACAAATGTTATGTGAGATGAAAGAATTGTTGAAGCTCGGTCAATGGTTTAATAATGTAGTGGAATGATTACATGTTTATCATGTGTAATGTTGTATAAGTAATCTCATGGTACTATGGAATAAAGAGACATCTAAGGATTGTTACAATGTTGTCTTTCCTTGAGTTTTGAAAGTGTATGATTAATGTTACCAATATCCATGAAAGGTTATTCATATATTTTTGGAATGTTGATGATATGCGCATAATGATGGGATAAGGAGAAAATTAAATGTTTGATAGTATTCATGAGCTCATGACTGATATAAGGAGAAGGTTATATCATGGTTTGAGTATATAGATTTTTTGGATTTTGGTATGTGGAAAGAGTTAACTTTTGACAGCATTCATGTTTTCACTAAGGTTTAATGGGTATTCATTTTTCAAGAGAATAAATCATTAAGGTATTCACATGATTGGAATGTGACCAACAAGATATATGGGGGATAAATGATGGTATTCACATGCTTGGTTGACGACATTTCAAGTTATCATTTTCTTTATACTATAAGCTTGGACCGAAGTATTTTAGATAAGCCTAAAGATTGGAATGGATTATGTTAACAATAAGTTAGTATTGTTTAAGGATAGAACTTTTTTGATATTATTTATGTGATGTTATAGTAATGTAGTTTTAGAAAAAGGACAACATGCAGGATGGGCGACAACCCATCGCATCGGACAAGGCTGTGGGAATCGAACCCACAACCGAAGTGCGACTAGCCTTTATCGCCTACCACTATCCTACATGAAGTCCATATTTAGTAGAAACTAGTTTTATTATATTAAGCAGTATGATATATTAATTATAAGTCCATTTTAGGAACTATAAATGATTAATCTCACTATAGATGGACTTATGTATTTTTTTGATAACATTTCTAACTTTTGTTTGAGACAGATGGAATGACCCATCATTCTATCACATGATCTACTAACACATAACGAATGAAAAATTCAACTTCATTTCTTTAATATATGAAGTGAAAATTGTTCAAAGAATGACAAACGGTGAGACTATACCAAAATCATGAAAGTATTTCTTCTAATTCCAATTTCATCAACTTTAGGGAAATGATCTTGAAAACTAAAAATGTTGTCCTAGTGCTCTTATATCTGATGAATCATATAGTACCTTAGATCATCACAAATTTATGGCTTTGTGATTTCTAGCTTTTCCATAGCCATGTTCTCTACCACTCTCCGTCAGAACATGATGGTTAAATTTCTCTTCCATATCCATATTTTCACATATGTGGAAACCGAGTGATTAGTTTATTTGGGTAACCGTTACGTTTCATACTTTTGTTTTTAAAGGTTGGTTTTGGTATTCCTTTTTACGATGTGGGTTTCTATTAAATAAACTTTCGAGTAGTAAACCATTTATATCCCTGATGAATTTCGAGGGCGAAATTCATTTTAAGGGGGGTAGAATGTAACACCCCAAGATGTTATGAAAAATATTATTTTTATTTTCATTAATGTCTTGTGTTGTACGCTACACCAAAAGAAGCTTGCACAACACGCATCCTTTACTTTCCTTGCATTACACGCAAGCGCGACCTTCCGCGATAGCGTGTGTTGTACGCAATACCGAGTTTCACTAAAAAATTATATGCTAGTAAAATATTATTAAAACTAGCGGTTATGAATAGTAATAACCACTTTTTGAAATTCTTTAAATTTTATTTTTCAAAATGGACTTAATTTTTGGATTCGGAATATCGAAATTAGCTTAGGGTAAAATTTTGGTACATTTCAGATAACTTTCATTTTTTGATGAATAGTGAAAATTACTAAATTTTAATTAAAAACAACCTTTTTAATCAAAATAATTAATAGTGATAAATTTTTAATTTGAGTGGTTTTAATATATATTTATAATATATTTTTACAATTTAATACAATGTTTGACATTGTATGTAATTTCACATTTATACCAGTTATAAACAAGTGTCAATCTTTTGATAGTTATTATGTTTTAAAAACATGGTATTTGTTTTGACGACGGGAATTAATTTTTAAATTAGTTAATGTAACTGATATGTTTTGAATTTGGTAAAACAGACATCATTTTTGAGTTCATAATATCAAATATATATTAGGCCTAATTTTTGGTATTTTTCTGGAAACTTTCATTTTTTTGATGAATAGTGAAACCACTAAGTGGTACTTAAAAAAATGAAATTTTCATAAAACATAATTTTACCGCTTCTGTGAGTGAAATTTCAAAAATGCCGAGAGACATGGTTGATGTTTGTAAGTAAAATGTGGTTCAATGAGATGAAAATAATTTTTGGTGAATAGTAACTTTTTACTTTTTTTACCATGGTTAAAAGTAAATAGGGTAATTAAGGGTAAAAATGATATTATTATTACCCTAACACATGTCCTAATTCTATTAGATAAGTTTAATTCGACCAAAAACAACCTTAGGAATAACATATGACCATTTAGGCCCACATGGATTAGATTAGTACATTTATTATTATTTAATTCAAAGAAGAGTTAAAAGAGTTAAAATCAATGTTTATTTACTAAAACATTTTTAATATAGGGTTATTCATAAGATAAATTCGACTGTAAATATTCATTAGAAAGATAATAAGATTTCATACATAATGATAGTTTATTTATAATTTTTAGACATTAAATAAATTAATATATTTATGACATAATGATGATCAAGTAATTACCATAATATTGAAAAATTATAATAATTGATATTATAAATACCCAAATAAATATAATTTGAGAATTTTTATGAGTTACAATAATTTTCTAGGTTAATATGACATGTTAGGATTTATTTAATTAGCTTTGGTCGAAGTAATAAATCGGTAATGAGTTTCACAAAAATCAACTATTGAATAGTGTCAAAATTGGCATAAAATAGTTTTTAAAACAAATAATATATTATTAATTGTTATTTTATTTCTAAAAATCTAAGTTTAGGCCAAATGACTTAGATAAGGTTATATATGTTAATAAAACACAACTTGGGGGGTCTCTTGGATGTATATGGTATGTTTATTAACTATATAATATAAAAATACCAAGTGACATGTTAAATGTCAATCTAATTAACTAAGAGTTAAAATTAAACGATAAGGTTAATATAATGACCTAAACATGTCTAAATTATATTGGATGAGAGGATTTAGACCCCTCCCCACCTTATATTCTAAATAACACAATTTGGAGCTATTTAAAACCGAACATGAATTTATAATAAAATATTATTTTTAGTTATTCCAAAGGTGCCCCTCTCCTCCCTTATAAAAGGGCACCTCCTCCCCCTCTTCCTCACACCACTTTGAGCCTTCATGCTCAGCCAACCCCAACCAATTTCTTCTCTACACTTCCCTAGAAACATCCTAGAGGTTTTGGTCTTCTTCAAAGACCTATTTTAGTGCTCTAAAATGAGGTCTCAAAGAAGCACTTCAAAGAAGAGGTAATGTCCGTTCCCAATTCTTTCATCTTTATTTCTTCTTCCACTTATTCTTCTTTAGTTGTTTCATTATGAAGTAATAACATCAGTATCACTCATATACTGATATGTTATTATAAGTATGAAACAACCCTATTTCACCATCTATCCATCCTACGGAAAAAGAAATCACCGCGCGTGCGTACGTACAGAATACCGTCTCCACGCCGTGGTGTAATCTATTTTCCACCACCACCTTACATGGATGGGTATAATGGTGTAAATAATGACTATATATGGCTATTATAAAGTGATACTAATTCTGAAATAGTATACATACACTCCAATACAATTCCACGATCATAGGAACGATATCATCACTCGTACGTACGTACGGAATACCGTCTCCACGATGCGATGCGACTCGTTCTACATGATCTTCATTTCATAATGATTATATAAATGAATTGAATGAATGAATATGATATATATTACACTAATACCATTATATAAATGAGGTATCTATAACCTAAAGAGAAGAATAAGAATTTATTCGACAAAACACGCATAAGAACAAAAAGTTATAAACACCCGAATAACAAGTAGAAATGAAATATTACTACTAAGAAGCTAAGAATATGACAATATATGATATTATAAAAATATGTATGATTCTGGAATAAGTCAGTAAAATTATTTAAATCATTATATAGGAGGTTCGGACACGTACAAAGCATATCGGACCTAAGGTAAGGGAAATATCACAATCTCATTTTTATCCGAGATTGTTTATACTTTGGTATTTACTGGGGTGTATTTTATCATACACATCCATGTTTCCTCAATATGTAATATTTTTTCCACCCACCTACAATTTTTTAAATCCAATTTTACCCTTCGGTGAGTTTTTAGTAAAAGATATGAAAGGAATATTTTTTCGTTTTTGACTTTTCCGACAAAAGTACGAGAAGAATATTTTTTTAACTTATACGGCATGAATGGTTTTTTAAAACAAAATTTCCAAGAATCTTCCTTTACAAGTATTCAAGTTTATTTTTAATCAACTTCTTTAAGTTTAAAATTGAATGACATGTTAAGAAAGAAAAAATGTTTTTGAAGTTGAAAAGATATTTCCCTCAAGAATAGAGTTCAAGTGTTTTATCAAAATTATTTTCCATCTAAGATAATAAAGGGTTCTCTTTTCATCCCAATTATTACATTTATTTGATTATGTTGTGATGGAATTATTTTTATGAATTCCTTTATCTTATATGAATTGTTTTATGATGTCATGATGTTTAGGATTCCCATTTATATTACATGGGTTATGCTAGGATGTATGGTTTATGATTTTGTTGCACAAATAAGAATGGTATCATTATGAGATGGGTGGGACCTATATATCCACCCAATGCATTGGGTAAAGATTTTATATCTCATGAGATAGACATGGCTGGAATGGTAGGTTATACCAGTTCAGTGAAACAGGACTGAAACGAGGGTGACTCGGTTCAGAAATGGACTTTGTCCACTAAGATAGTCTTGGAAATGAATCTTGACTAATAAGATATGATTCTTTATGATTATGTGTGTATGCCACACAGTTTAATGTTTTATGTTATGATTATTGGGATTTCATTTCAATACTATGACGTATCCCATGATATGAAATTATGCTCTCTTTTGAAGGTTAAGATTTCCAAAATGTTATGTTCTTATGAAAATGATGTGATTGATATTTCTTTTGTTTACCCTTAATGAGCATTTGAGCTCACCCTTTTATGTTTTCATTTCCCCAGGACGTAAAGAAAGGATTTAGGTAAAAAAAGGAAGATCTATATGGGATATGATGAAGATCTTTCACCATGATTAGAAGATTATATTCCGAGTTTCCAAAGACACTAAACTATTATGATCCTTGTGTGTGTGTTTTTGTTATGTACTAAGTATTCTTCAAAAGTAATGTAATGTCCATGTACGTCAAACTTCAGGTCTCTACATGTTGGGATTTTAATAACCCATGATAAAATCATAATTTTTTGGAATGATAAGTCCATGTTTATTTCAACGAACCTATGGAAAACAACCTACACAAACTACTAGAAATCAGAAAATCCAACATGATTATCCTCACTAATCACTCTATTTAACTCCCTTTCCAAAGGAGACAAGGTAACTCCATCCATGATTTATTGTTCTACAAATACATTCTCTAAATCATTGCTGATTCTAGATATTTGATGTGGTAAAATTACTCATCCCTAGTGACAAATTTAACTATTTCCCAACAAGAGGTAGTAGGTGATTGGAAATAAGTTTCATCTAGGAATGTGTATAAGATCAATATTTGGAATACCCAACGGACAGTTAACCTATCTATTTTCACCCTATGATGACATTTTTTGAGACCTATTATAGTCCCATTACCAATAGAGTAACACCAAATATTCCTCCCATAGGTGTAAATAACAATAAATAACAAAATGATAAATAATAGGATGAGTCATATTCAATTCCTATGAAAGATCAAACTCTTGTATAATTATTTACTACAATTTTCTAAGCACCAGTACCACCTCTTTAAATGAAAACTTCATCAGATGAAGATCTCATATTTTGTCTTTTAAAAATAATAAAAACAAAAAACCCCTTATCTGATGGAGTTTATGAATTCAAATATTTGTTCCTCATACTTGATAGGAAAAAATAGAGGTTGTGGGTGAAGGAGTAGAAAATATATTTTAAAAAAGATGAATGGTTGGACCTAGTATCTCAGTCACAACATTATAAAAGACATATATGCAGTCAAGACCAATGGATAAGAACTATAGACATAAAAATATAAATAGTGGGGTGACTCAAATCCCTACCTTGGGAATTTTCTTTATGTATTTTAAAAAAAACTAGAGAATGGTTAGGTTAAGAATATTTTTAAAAATGCACCTAAAAGGCGGCGTCCGGGGTGCCACCTTTTCATTTCGGGTGCAAGGCGGAATTTGTGATGCCACCTTTGCACTTCGTGTAAAAGGAAGCATCTGTGATGCCGCCTTTCCCCTAAAAAAATTTCATTTTTGAAAATTTTTATTTTTATTTTTTGTTTTGTTTTGTTTATATATATATATATATATAGAAACAAAACAAAAAATTTCAGCAGAATTTCATTGCTATTAAAGATCTAGTGCTACAACCATTACAACAGTCTGTATTCTGATAGAATCTCTTACCCAATCTTCCATTTTATAAGAGGGTTTTCCCTGAAAATCATTCTGCATTTTCAATGTGGGATTCACGTTCTCCCTTTCCTATGTAGCACATTCTGCATTTCTGATATGAGAATCTGTTTCAAGTATGTGACATTGAATTACAATAAAATATAAACTATAAGTCCAATATATATGAAATTTTAAACATTGATTAGACATATAATAAATAGTTGAAAACAAAAATATTTTTTGAAAAATGTTGATGAAAAATAATCTAAATCCTTTCAAAACCGCCTACTTGAAACTTAAAAATGTTTCAAGTACGTGAATTTGAAAGACTATAAAATATAAACTATAAAACGAATATAATTGAAACTTTAAACATTGATTAAACATATAATAAATAGTTGAAAACAAAACAAATTTCTTATAAAATGTTGATGAATAGTAATTTATATGCTTTCAAAACCGCCTACATGAAACTTAAAAATGTCTCAAGTACGTGAATTTGAAAGACCATAAAATATAAAATAAAAGACCAATATAATTGAAACCAAAAACATTAATTAAAAATATAATATATTATTTAATTATTTAATTTTTAATATAAATATTAATTTTATAATAATTAATTAGTTAATTAGTAATATAATTTTAAGTAATTAATTATATAATAATTAACTAGTTAACTAGTAATATAATTATTAATTATATAATAACTAATTAGTAATGTAATGATTAATTATATAATTATTAACTGTATAATAATTAATTACTTAATTAGTAATATCATTATTAATTATATAATAATTAATTAATTCATTAAAAATATAATAATTAATTATAATAAGTAATTATAATTATTAATTAGAAATTATTAAAAATTAATTATGCAAAAATGAATCAGTTAATTAGTAATATTATGATTAATTATATAATAATTAATTAGTAAATTTGTAATATTATTTTTAATTATTATTATTCATTATAATTATTAATCAGTAATTATTAACAATTAATTATATAATAAATAGTTAGTTAATTTGTAATAATATTATTAATTATATAATAATAAATTACTAAAATAGTAATATAATTTTTAATTACATTTCTTTATTATAATTATTAATTATTCATTACTAATTAGTAATTAGTAATTATTAATTATTAATTAGTTAATCAGTTATATAAATATTCATTATAATTATTCATTATAATTATTAAATAGTAATAATTAATAATTAAGTATATAATAGTGTTGACGCACCTTTTTGTCACATTTTTCTAAAGGAATGGAAAGGGAAATGATTTAGCACAAATTGTTTCAGCCTATGAAGAAAACATCAACAATCGACAAAGGAATGAAAAAGGAGTCAAAGGACCTTGCACCACACAAGTTCCCTTACTACCATGCAAGTACACTTGCGTGCCGCCTAATGGTCACACAAGTGACTTGCGCACTATAAGTGATAACAGCTCTGGGTTTTCTCAAGCCTATAAATACCCCCGGTGGGCCCACCATTTCGGGAGGATTTTTTTCCAGAATTCAGATATAGAGCTCTGAACGCCCAAGTTTGTTCTTCAATTCTTCCGAACACTTCTAAGGTAATTCTTTACCTAGAATGGAAGGTCTAAACAAGAGGAATAATGTCTATGTGTTAAAATTTACTAACACTTTCACGCCTATGTGTTTTTACCCTTAAGGGAAATGGACACACTTGCGCTCCTCCTTGCCTATTAATTGAAACTTGCGCGCCACTCTTCTGGAAGTACCTCAGGATGATTCTAAAGGCTTTGGTCAAGAATTTCCCAAGTATTACTCTATTGGGAGAGTATTGCACAAGTACCCATGAGCCGCACAGGTATACATATGCGACCAATACTTGCACGCCCATGCATTACCTGCGCACCTGCCAGGACTTGCACACCCCTCTCTTTTTGGGTCCCCATCCTATCCATTTAACCCCTCTTATTCCATTCCACCTATCCTATTCAAGATTTAGTCTTCAAGACACTCTTCAATGCCATTTATGGAATTTTTTCTTGATTTACTTTTTTATCTGAAAGGTTCTCCGTGGAACATCACTCAAAACATAGTGATTTTTACATCTTTATGTCACTAAAGTTAGAGAGTTCATTCATTCAACCTCATCCTTTAAGATGAAAGAATCCTTAACCTGGGCCTCCTTTTCAAGAGTAAGCCCCAGTCCAAATCCTCATTATTTTGGGAATCCTCTTTAGGAGTAAGACCCAAGTCCACTAACCTGGGCCTCCTTTTCCAGAATAAGCCCCAGTCATAATTCCCCAAATATGGGCATCCTCTTTAGGAGTAAGCCCCAAGTACCTTAATTTTCAATTCCCTTTAACCTGGGCCTCCTCCTTAGAAATATACCCAAGTCTTAATTTCTCTTAAGCAGTCATAATTCCTTTTGATCTAGGCTTCCTTCTCAGGATTAAAAACCCAATCATAAGTCTTCTCCTAACTTGGGCATCTTCCTTAAGAGTAAGCCCCAAGATTAGAGTATCCAAATATCCATGAAGCACATATACCTTTATGGACCCCGTTCATGGATTTCATATTTGATGTAAATCATAATCCTTATCTATTTGGGCAGTCATACATAGATAAGCCCCACACCATTGCATGGCACAATTGTCTGGTTTCACCAATACCTCTTGTTTCTCACACCGAGCATGACTTGCGTGAGATTAGAGTGTAAAATTAATCATGACATCTTTCTTTGAGCCATCAATCATGCATAATCATCATACTCCCTTACTCGAACTATGTGGTTTTGATTCCTTTTCCAAAACAAAGGATACGTAGTTATCCCATCAGCGGGTATGATCCCAACTCTAAAATAATCCATGTCCTCCTGAATTACAATAAACTTCAAGTGCCCCACTTAGTGGATTTAAAACCAGTATGGTCATCATAATGACCAGGAGACTGTTATGTATTTAAGCACACCATCAACTATGAATCTCTAACAAATACAGATGATTTTCTATCGATGAAGAACCTTGAATACATAAAATAGATTCTCTAAATTTCCTTCATATCAATCATTGAGTGTCAGATTTAAAGGAAAGAACATTTTATACCTTGTAATGTAATAAGGATTCACGAACATAACTTAAATCATCAAAGAGAGTCCCGGAGTAGAAAATAATTCCCCTAAAATGGTGTGATGAGTCCGACCTCCCATCCTCTTGACCAATGAAAATTCCTAAGCCTCATCGGTCCACAACTAATGAGCACCTACCTTTGAAAAGTAGGTCCAAATGGATATGGAATCATTGGATGTTTCCTGTTCTACGAACAACCCCGTTAAAACCCGATTGGATTGTTTGACCCTTCAATCTACGAGGTCATCCCCAATTCCAGTTGAAACAAAAATTGGTGAACCCAATGTGAATCCTTAACCAAGTTAAAATGATTTTTTACCAATCTGTTAGGCCCCAATTTAAACTCAATGAGAGGGCCAACAAGACAATCAATAACATATGTGCATCATCCCAAAGATGTAGAAGCCGAACTTATCTTGATTATGATTATTATATCAAACATGAACTCTTTTTCAAATATCCTCTGCATTACGAGAATGGATTTTCTTAAGTCCACATCTGTGAATACATCTTCTGTGAAAACCTCTACTATAAATGCCATTGCTGCTACTCATACTAGATCATCGTCCGCTCTGAGGATGACATCACCTACTAATCTTCTTCAACACTGGGTATCTAATGCGCTGGTTAAGGAGTACCATCAAAACAGTACTATTCCGACTCTGGAGGCCGCTCTTCAAGCCCTCCAAGTCAATAAGTCAACTTGGTCATCCGGACAGCGATGACCAGTGATCAAGAAGCAGGCGGTGCTAACCACTGTCTCCAACCATTTCGGGTCGTTATCCCAGGAATGCAATCACCATTCACTCCCATATTCTGAGGAAGTGAATGAGAAGGTCCCTCAGGGCCTTAATTAAAGGAAGCTGGAGTCCCTCTCGAGGACTCCCATCAACAATAACCGCCAGACTCGTGTGGAAGTGCGCCCTCAACATGATGAGGGTATCGACTCCAGGCGTTCGGCTTACGTTCCTCGAAACCGAGCAAGCAAGACAAATCGCCAGAGGTAAATTCCGATCAACAGTGAGAAGGTTATCATCTCTGATATCTTTGAAGAAGTCCACCAACCTAACATGGTGGCAAGCAATGAGTGGGCACATACACTCGTCCGTTTTAATTCCGCTTTCCAGCAGACTCGTCTGGCAGCATCACACCAATCCCACTAGGCAATTCTGACAGAGTACTATAGGCAGGAACATTCACCTATTTATACGTCATCAGCTTGTAAGTAGGCTCGGCTGACTTAATATGATGTATGTCATCAACCATGTTTGGCGAAGTACAATAAGAAGGCACATACACCTGCTAGTATTGATCAAGCCTACCAACAGTCTCGCTTGGTAGCACTCGGAGAAGTTAGTCGAATAGCTCTAGCGACAAATAGGAGGAAGAATCAACTCTCTGCCCCCACACATGAGTATTTTCAAGATTCACTTATAGGAAAAGGAGGAAAGAGAATATACACACACCTACTCAAAGCACGGAATGAACATATATCCCCATTCCGGTAGCTGAAGTCACCAAGCATATTCTATCAATGGTGAAAGAGTAGAAGAAAATCCCTTCTCATATTCTGGATTCTTTCTTGGATATTATAATAGCTTCAGTAGCATCTCAGGGAAAGACACATAAATCTATCCCTACCAGTGGAGTGACAAATCAATAGTTCACTTAGGAACAGACA
The DNA here is from genome assembly GCA_963277665.1 of Viscum album. Classification (NCBI taxonomy): domain Eukaryota; kingdom Viridiplantae; phylum Streptophyta; class Magnoliopsida; order Santalales; family Viscaceae; genus Viscum; species Viscum album. The sequence goes on along the minus strand of OY728132.1, from coordinate 681,459,807 downwards.
CACACATCTATTCCAGTCCAAGATGGTTGTGGGGAATATTCCCCCATATCATATGGTCAACCAAGTCAGGAACAAACACCTGATTTGAGTAGAGATTGTTAGACTAACCTGTCCATCTCTCCTGATCAGGAACATACACCTCCTCAGAGTAGAAACTTTCGTCAACAAGTGGTTTCCAAGGTGGGTAAGAAGGTGTCTAAGAAGAATACCCGCCCAGCACAGTCACGAGGTCAAGAGCCAATCTGTAACAAGGCCTTTCTTGATGTTGGAGTTATTGAATCCCTCAAACAATTATATATTGGAATCCAAGATTCTACTCCCTCATTTCCCAATAGTGGGAACATTAATTCAGAAGGTCTTCAACAGAAACTTCCTCATGAAGGCTTGCTTCAACATAGTTTGGTCGATCTTGAAGATTCATCTTTAGATGAGAGCTACAATAACCCTCTATGTGTCCAGAAGACCAAGCAGGAAGGGATCTCATCTTTTGCTGTAACCCACCATGGTGGTCCTCCCCATGATGATGAATTTCACTACGAAAGTCCTCTCTGCAGTAGTGATGTACATTTCCCGGAAAATGCTCCATTGGACAATGTAGTTCTGAGAATTCCCTCTTATCTTGAGGTACATGAAAATATGAAACATGTTATGTATGATTCTTCATTGCTAGTAGGTGAAATACTTTCTCAACAAAAAGATAGCCTAGGGAGTATATCATTCTCTGAATCACCCATAAGTCATGCATCTTCTAGTTTGATCAGTGATTTCTCTACCAATCTTGTTGAATCCAACGAAGCAACAAGGAAACATAATCTCTGGTCAAATCAGGTAGAAGAATATTCATTGAATGAAAAAATAGGAAATAATAAATATTAGAAAACAACTGGAGAAGGGTGAAGTGCCAGTCATGTTTTGGCCTCTGGCTGACTCTGAGTATGACATTCCAGAGATGTTGACAGAAGATGGAATTCATGATATTAATCTTAACATATGGAAAACTATTTTTCAGTTGAAAAAGTAAGTATTATCTTATGAAGAATATTAAAATCATATTAAGATACTAGAAGGGTTACAACGTTAGATTGATTTGGAATCTCTATCAGTCTCTCGATATCCGAAAGCTAAAAAGAAGCAGAGAGCACTTCAACGTTCATGCCTTAGCGCACTAAGAAGATTTCACCAGTTAATTTCCAATGCCCCATCTGGTATTCATGTTTGATGATGGGGTGTCCATGGAGCACTACATTTCCCTGTACTCTCCAGTCAGCAAAGCCCGCCGAAAATGGTCTCATGCAATGTTATTTCCCATAGACGGCCACATTCAATAGGTTTTGTTAGTAATCAAAAACATTCTCAATAACAAGATTCTACTAGTTCCTCTCAAAATCAAGAATACAGAGAAAAATTTGTTTAATTACACCTGTATCAAGAAAATGAGAATATTGAACAAGCTTCTCGTATAGAGCAAGCACATCATCAAGTGACAGATGTATCAGAAATCACCCAACGGTCTTTTGAACCGTGTGATAAAAGTGGATATCGATTGATGCATCCAGCTAATTTTTAGACTAAGGTCCGCAAGATCAGGAGAAATTTTATGAAAGTCTCAAACATAGCATGTTTAGAACCACCCCAGATTTCTAGACTAGGGACTCTTATAACCCAACCCTCAGAATCAGCAAATAGGATTCGAGGAGTTGAGAAAATGCAGCAGGAACAGCCCCAGTCCACCGGAATGGGGACTTTTTCAAATCATCAATCCCCTCCTCAGCGAAATTCGGTCTTCTATCGAATGGGGAAGAATCCACAAGAGGAACGAAGAGCCAAATTATCATGAGACTCTCTTCAAATTATGGTTTTCCAAGAAGTTCCTGAGGGATCAAATCAAAAAAAGGTAATGTCTCATTAGGGGCATGGCAGAAGACAATATCACAGAAATGCTGATACAAGGGATATGATGCGTTATGCATCAATTAATGTCATAAATTCCATTTTTGTTGATCTACCAGATGAGGCTCACTCAGGGGACTCAGATAAAGAGGTTCCTGCTCCATAAGTTGTACTCACATACACAAATGAAGAAGGTGTGCGTACATGAAATCAAAGGATTACCCAGAATATAAGTAATTCTTCAAGTGACCCACATCCCCTTCTCTGAAAGGGAGATAACAAGGGGAAAGGAAAGAATCATGTTACATACTCTTCCTATGGAGAAGACCAATCGCTCTCACTAGAGCAAATATTTTCACAACAAGAGGAAGAAATGAAGGAATTGAGGAGGATGAATGCAAAATTACTTCAAGATAGTCTTCCCCCTAAGTGTTATGGAGTCATTCAGCCAAGGGAGTTTGTTGTAGTTACTGAGATGGATCAATAATATTCTCCTCTATCAGTACACCCTCATAGGTCTATTCCTATTGGTCAAGTGTGACAACAATTGGTGGTGCTACCATCAGTCGTAGTACCAGCCACCACATTTGTACCAGCTCTAGTCATTGCACCTGCCCAAGTCCAATTTCAACTGGATGTTTCTCAAAAGTTAAAAACTACCATTGAGTCATTAATAGCTCGGTTAGAGACTATGGAAGGGAAGCATGTGAAGTTTCAATGAGAAAGTAGAGCTTACCCTGAATGGGTAGATTCAATTTCTCCCTCATCATGTTTTAGGAACCCTTTATTCCCTATTTTCAATGGATCAGGCGATCTTGAACAGCATTTGACGCATTACGTGTCTTTCTGTGATCCTATGATGGGAACTCTGGAACAACAAGAAGCAGTGAAACTCAGATTCTTTGTGCGAACCTTGCAAGGACCATCTTTTTTTGGTATACAAGCTTGCAATTTCTGTCAATTACCGGGTGGGAAGATCTTCGCCAAAAATTCATTCTTGAGTTCAGCTCAACGTTTCCAAAGACAACAGTTTTTTATCTTACAAACTCTATGCAAAGGGAGAATGAAAGGGTCTCAGATTTCATTGATTGCTGGAAGGGATTAACATATTCCCTAAGCTTAGCACTCCCTCAGGAAGAACTGTTTCCAATCTGTGTGGAAAATATGTGTGACGAATTACATACGCCGTTGATCCCTGTGAAATATACAGGAGGGTTTTGAGACCTTACTTCCATCGCTCAACAGAATGAAGAATCTCTTATTAAGACTAAGGATAGGGCTCGTATAATTCCATTAGCTCCATGAAGGAGAATGGGTAAAGCAGAGACTGCTATAGTTATGCTTAAACAAGCACCTGTACCTGCTTCTACTTCAAAACCTTCATATTCTCGAAGGGCTCCACCTCCTGAGCATCAACAACAAAGACTGTTTCATAAAGATGATCAAATAGATCAAAGACGAAAACAATTTGAGGATATAAAGAGAAAAACATACTCTTTCCGAATGAACAAGTTCCGAGTTACATCATTTCGACTCTGGAAAATAATTTTGTTCAGTTGCCAAGTCCCAAAAGGCCAAACAAGGAAGGAGGTGAAGACCATCACAACTATTTACCATTTCATAAAATGTTGGGGCATCCCATCCAAGAGTGTTTTGTCTTCAAGGACCTCCTTCAAAAGATGGTCGACTCAAGACAATTCAAATTAAAAGGTTCTTCATCTTAGGTAGCATGTGTTACTGATACAGTTCTAGAGGAGTAAGGCGAGTGGAAAAAAGTTAAGAACAAAAATGCACAAAAATATAATGATTGGATGATCGGAAAGACGATCAACCAAACTCATGCGATTTTGCGAACTCAATTGACGAAACCAATTGTGCCTTCTGCCATGAATGACCAGCAAAACACTCTTCATCAGAGGAAAAATCCTCAGAGAAACGGAATGATTGAAAGAAATAAAAATAAGCAGAAGAAGATGAGTATGTGTCAAAGCCTAAGCTGTCATTGACTATGGTGGAATTAATGCCATCTACTTCAATGCAATGGGCACCACCCCATCAAACGACACAACCTAAACAGGCTAATCAGGCTGAGTCTTCATCGGATGAAGAGTTGGTTTTCTGTTCTATTAATATGATTCAATTAACAGATATATATTCCAGTCACAGTTTCAATTTTGGTGAGCCCGAATTCCCTATATCAAATAGAGGAATCATAGGATGTTCTAGAGGCTCAGGATACAGGGGAAGACATGGATCTTTCAGAGGCCACTATTCCAATTCTACCTCTACTAGAACCATTCATGCGGTAGAAATTCGTGGTAGAGCCCTTCAAAGAGCTCAATAGGATCAAGAATGTTCTTCCACACACGGAAGACTTATCCCTAGCACAATTATTCTGGAAGATCGGTTCAAGGTTCTATCTTCTTCCACTCAGCATGTAAATAGACCTAATCGTCTAATCTTCTAAATCTAGGAGTATTACCAACTCCTATCCTGGTACAAGATGCATCAAATTCCAAGGCATCAACTTTCAAGGCACCTGTTAAAACACATATTCCTGTTAGGAAATGCAGACCTTTGGATCAAAAGTATGATATATTGAAACACCTGGACCATGTAATGGACAAGTTATCAATTATGGATGCCTTCAATTTATCAAAGGATCTTCACGAGGCACTCATTGAGGATTTATAAAGTCCTCAGGAGGTTGAGACTGAAATTGATGCAGCTGAATTCTACCATGTAGAGAATAATCCTGCAGAATGCCACGTAGTAATATCTTTTAGTGATGAAGATGAATTTAATGTCATGAATGGACATATTATACCTTTGTACTTATCTGGAATGGTCAATGTCATAGAAATCCAAAGATTTTTCATTGATAATGGTTCAGTAGTCAACCTCATGCCCATTCGTACACTTCGTCGATTGGGCCTCACAGAATCTAATATATCTTCTTCTACATTGATGTTACAATCATATGATAAAAATTAACAAGAACCAATGGTCAAGATTACACTCAGAACTCAATTTGGAGATCTTGTGTCCACTTCAGATTTCATGGTTATTGATCAAGACTTAGCCTTCAACATCTTGCTTGGAAGACCCTGGCTACATCGGCATGTGGCTATCCCTTCGTCATACAATCAATGTATCAAGTTTTGTTTTGATGGTCATGTTGGGACATTATATGGTGATAATTACCCATTCAAGAAATGTGAGTCTCAATACATTGAGGCAGAATTCTACCACATGAAGGGAATGGAGGAATCCACAACAAAGTAGATTAACAATGTTAATGCCCCGTATGGTTTGGAAAGGATTCCAGTAAACCCATTAGCACATGTGAGTAAATATTATGTGTTTCCTTTCAGTAAAATTGATAGGATAAACCCAAATCAAAATACTCTTATGGAAAGATCCATAATGTCATTTATAGTAATCGAGCCAGACAACATGGGAGAAATTGGTAATTCACCAAGCAACGATGAAAGCTCAAATAGAGATGTCTTCATTTCATCTACTGAAATACAGCAAGTCTATACTTCACCAATAAGTCCAAGGAAAGTTATAGAAATTTCAACGGTAAAGGATGATATTGATTCTCAATCCATCATCTCCTATTTATTACCCAAAAAGTCCCTTCATCATCAATCGGGTCAGAAATGGAATATTCTTCTTCATGATGTGCAAATTTTGACATCTCTTCTAATCAGGAAAATTCTGCTTCATCATCTACTATGGAAGTAGAGACAAAGGAAATAAAACATGTTGAAGAAGAAGAAGAAGATATCTGGGATTCTCCTCCAACATTTGAAGAGGGTATCTCTACCACTGTGGATGAACTCAGAGAAATCAATCTGGTTACCAAAGAAGATCCACTCCCCACTTTAATCAGTGTGACCATGACTCTTGAATAGAAAGAGATGTATATTTCCTTTTTAAAGAAAAATAGATATATATTTTCTTAGAACCAAACAGAGTTGCCAGGGATTGATCCTGATGTTTCCACTCATCATTTGGGTTTTCTAGAAGAACAATGAGGATTCAAACAAGTAGCTAGAAGAACACACCCAACCTATGCTTCCAAAATTGAGGCTGATGTGGATAAGCTCGTCAAATCTATCTTTGTCAGAGAAGTTCTATATCCCAAGTGGTTGGATAATATTATCCGAGTGAAAAAGAGGAATGTGAAAATTAGAGTTTTCATTGATTTCAGAGGTCTTAATCGACATTGTCATAAGGATGATTTTCCAGTTCTGATTATAGAACTCTTGATTGAAGCGACAGCTGGATATGAAGCACTTTCCTTCATGGATGGATATTCTGGATATAATCAAATCCGGATGGCTCTAGAAGATGAATAATCTAAAACCTTCATAGCCCCTCAGGGTGTGTTTTGCTATCGGGTAATGCCCTTCGGCCTAAAGAAAGCAGGCACAACATATCAGCGTGACATGCATCGTATCTTCAAACCCTTTCTGGGAATGTTTTTTGAATGTTATGTGGATGATTTGGTGGTCAAATAAAAACAATGTTCTAATCACTTAGCTGATTTAGAAGTCATATTCCTCAAGCTTCGACAACATAATTTGAAGATAAACCCCTTAAAATGTGCTTTTGGGGTTACCTCGGGGAAATTTCTTGGCTTCGTCGTACGCAATAGTGGTATCGAGGTCGATCCTGAGAAGTAAAATTCAATCCTTGGAATGTCACATCCTCGAAATTTAAGAGAAATGCGAGGACTTCAAGGACACATAGCCTATATTCGGTGTTTCATCAACAATTTGGAAGGAAAAAGATTACCCTTCACCAAATTGATGAAGAAGGGAGTCACTTACCAGTGGACTGAAGAATGTCAACAAGCATTCCATATTCTCAAGAATTATCTCTTCAGTCCACCTGTACATATGCCACCAGTTGATGGAAGACCACTTATCCTCTATGTCATAGCTCTAGTGTGATCATTGGGTGCCTTTATTCCTCAAAATAATGATGCTCGGAATGAAAACACCCTCTACTATCTCAGTCAGACTATGCTTGAAGCAGAAACCCGATATTTAAGTACTGAGAAGTGCTACATGGCATTAATCTTTGCAGTTTATAAGTTGAGACACTACCTAAAACATCATGAGGACTAATTGGAATCTTGCAATAACCCGCTCAAATTCATCCTTTGTCGTCCGATTCTTACAGGATGTCTGAAAAGGTGGGTAGTTATCTTACAACAATTTGATATTCAATATGTGTCTCAAAAGGTGAAAAAGGGACAAGCTCTAGATGATTTCCTTGCTGAAAACCCTTTGGTGGAAGACACATCTTTAGATATTGAACTCCCTGATGAGGAAGTTTGCTCTTTTCAAGAAAGCCTTCAATCATGGGAAATGTACTTTGATGGTGCTTCCAGAAGTCCAACAGGGAGGAAAATGGAAAATCCTAAATTCAAAAATGTTGGCTTATGGATTGTACTCATTTCTCCAGAAAAGGTAGTGTTACCTTATTCCATCTTTTTATGGGAAGGTGATACAATTAATGCAGTGGAATACCAAGCTCTCATTGTAGGATTAGAGTTGTCTCTTCAAGCATAAGTGAATCACTTAAAGGTGAAAGGTGATTTAGACCTGGTAATCAAACAAGGTAATGAGGATTATGCAATCAGAAAAGAAGAAATAATACCTTTGCATCATTACGTCAGAAAGTTAATGGAGGAGTTTCCTTCAGAACTGACATTTTCTTATGTCCCAATATCAGAAAATGCCCAAGATGATACACTGGAAAATATAGCCACAGCTCTGGCAGATCCAAATCAGGATGAGACAACCATCAGTATTGCCCACCGTCATACAATATCAATTTATGTTCAAGCCAGAATAGAAGAGATCAATGAAATTAGTCCCATATCTGAACCATATGGTCACACAATAGGATGGATGGCACCTATTAGGGAATACCTTCAAAGTAGAATACTTCCACCTAACAGAGCCGGGAATGAACAAATATGGCGATGTGTGGTAAACATTACTCTTTATGATGGCCTAGATCACCTAGAGAAAATTCTCTACCAGTGTGGTTTTGATGGAGTTATCTTCAGATGCATTGATGGTGAAGAGACAATGGTTGTCATTAAAGAAGTGCATGCAGGAGTCTGTGGTGCCCACCAGTCTGGACATAGACTGTCTGATCAGATTCTAAGTCTTGGATACTTTTGGCCTTCAATGATACAAGATTGTGTTGATTTCACAAAAAAGTGTCATTCATGCCATGTACATGACAACTTCATTCATCAACCTCCAGAGTTGCTTCATACAACTAAATACTCGTGGTCGTTTTCCACATGGGGAATGGATGTTGTGGGACCTTACCCTTCAACTACGGCCAAGAAGTTTAATTATATTCTTACTGCTACCGTTTTCTTTTCCAAATGGGTAGAGGTAGTACCTCTCAAGGAAGTCAGTTTGAAAAGAATTGTTAGATTCATCAAGTCTAACATCATTACCAGATTTCTTGTCCCTCATACCATATTGATGGACAATGGCACCAACTTCTGTTAATCCGAGGTGAAGAATTTGTATCAAGAATACAATACAAATCCAATCATTCATCCTGGTATCATGCAGCATCCAAGGGACAGATATAAGCTTTCAACAAGAATTTTTTGAATATATTTCATAAGATGGTGGATGAAGATAAGAAGTCATGGCCTGATAAACTCTTTCATGCTTTATGGGCTTATCAGACCACTACCAATACTGCAATGCAGTCAACTCCATATTCACTGGTATATGGAACGAAAGCAGTCTTGCCCATGGAAGTTCAATTACCTTCACTCAGAGTAGCTATTTCTGATCAATAATCTACAGATGAACAATCTCAAAAGCGATTGGATGAATTGTAACGGTTATATGAGAAAAGATTGTGCACTCTCCACCACTTGGATGTCTATGAGAATATAATAGCATGAACTTTCAAAAAAAAGTTCATCTTCTTTCATTAGTTCAGGGAGAATTCATATTAGTTCTCAGAACTCCAATGATACTAGGAAAGAAACCTCCCAATCTTGAGCCAAAATGGGAAGGACCATATTCAATACATAAGGTCTATTCCAATGGAGCATATTCTTTAATCTCCATGGATAGAGAACTCATCACTACTCCAACTAATGCCAGATTTCTAAAGAAGTATTTTGTATAAACAGAAAATACATCATCCACAGTCCATACATATGACCTTAAACTGTTTGTATTACTTTCGTCCCACATGATGTTAAATTGTGACGTCCTAACTACATGACGCTAAACTGTATAAAAGTCCCTTACATCCAGCAAGATGTTAAACTGCATCATCCACTGTCCATACATATGACCTTAAACTATTTGTATTAATTTCGTCCCACAGGATATTAAACTATGAAAAAGTTCTCTAATTTCAACATAACATTAAATTGTGTTGTCCCCATAGTCCTAACTGCATGATGCTAAACTATATAGAAAGTCCTTTGATATGTCCTACATAACATTAAACTTTACTTTGTCCTGGCTACATGACGTTAAACTGTGCAGCACCAATAGTCCTAACTGCAAGACCTTAAAACTGCACAGTCCCTTTATATGTCCTGCATGATATTAAACTGTGCATCTTTAGGGTTGTGGCTACCTATTGTTTCTTACACCAAGCATGACTCACATGATCTTAGAGAAAAAATCAACTATAACACTCTCTCTGGTATACTAACCATGTGTAAGTCCCAACACTATTTTTTAGGTCGTTGTCACCAAGGATAACATGATCACTAATTAATTCTTTAATGGAACTATGTGGACTTTGATCCTTGCCTTCCAGGCTGGGTACATAGGCAACCTCCCAAATTTCAATCCCAAAAACAATCTCTTTACATCGGTTCACCTCCATCTCATACGATGTTGATTCATGAAACCGCCCCTAGAATCAATATCTTTACATTGGTTCACTTTCATCCTTGCTATACGAAGTTAAACTATACAACACTTTTTTCCAGTTTGACAAAAAACTAAAATATTCTTTTATACCCTCACCTAATAGGGAATCATTATTTACATTGATTTTTAATCATGCTTCATTTCAAAGACTACGTGCTTACATGGAAATACCTTGACCTTTTATCTTGGGTTAAACCATCATTGCACTAAAATCCCCTTTCACCCTTCACATGTACGAACCAAATTTGTACAGAGGGTATTTCGAGAACAACTTGGACTTGATTCACATCCTTATGGGATATGTAGGAACGTTCGAGTGTCCCTCGAATCCAGCCCCATGACTTTTTGGCCTAACCACAAATTCTACTTTTAGTCCTTGGCTAAAAAGTCCCCATGAAAACACACACTGTGTATTACTTGTAAATGGTCCAAGATCTATGACCCTAAAATAAGTTCTCCTATATTTTCATCATGCACGACGTTAAACTGTAATTTAAGAACTACGTATGGCTTGATTCCCATCTTTATGGGATACATAGTGAAGTCCAACATTTCAATTCAGGATCCAACTACAACATGATTATGGTTACTATTGATCTGTGTATCTCTGCATACATTGAACAATACCGATCTTTATGTGTCATAATCTTAACCTTAAATATTTTAAGATCTTCATAACCCTTTTCTTAACTTGTATTCACAATAGGCCTAAAATTTTGAGAGTTCTTTTCCCTGACCATGTAGCACGTGCCCTTAGGTGGCCATGCATAAACAGTCTACATAACGGACCTGCCAGCCAAAAGATGCTATTATTTGACTATGCAGTCAATGACCTTAGGTGGACCTGCATAATTCAAGTCCCTAATGGGCTTGTTAAATAGTGGTAACTTCATTCTTGGGAGTAAAACCTCTTTTGTCTTTATTTGTCTTGTTAATATATAGGGATCTGCAAAAATAGCCATCCTTAACATATTTTTCCCATATCCGTTTTCATGATCTGAATGTATTCAATTTTATGGTTTATATTAACCTTCCCTACATTTGGGTCAGACCTTCATAGGAGTGATATCCATCCAGTTCTTTGATAATCGTGTTTGGAAATATCTTCTCCATATTCAAGTACCTCTATCCATACAGGAAACTCTATACTTTTGAAATGTTGAATCCCCATAAACTTTTACAGGCTTCTTAGTAGTAGAAAAGTAAATTTCTGAGAGTTCTTTTTTCTGACTATGCAGCATGTGCCCTTAGGTGGCCTTTCATTAGTAGTCTACATAATGGACTTGTCACCCAAAAGATGCAATTTATTTGACAATGTAGCCAATGCCCTTAGGTGGCCGTTCATAATTCACCCCCTAATGGGTTTTTTAAATAATGGTAACTTCATTCTTGAGAAACTAATTCTTCTAATGCATTTTATATCTTTCTCATATCATTCCTCAGATTTAAATTTTCTTAATTCATAGTTTACAGATTTTCCCTCATACTTAAGTATGGTAATATGTTTTCAGATAAAGTGTCAAGGAATTGAGTCAATTATAATTCATTCGGTCAAAGATATTTTGACCATAAACATTAGCCTCTTTAAGTACGACATGCATGACTTTAAACTGCCCACAAAAGACAAGGGAACTCTGAATAAAATTCAACTTCCAGATCACTAAACATACATTTTGTATGATTTAGGTAATGTTGAGAAATTAAAAGATTCAATGCTTGTAGGGTTATTTATATTAATCCTAGTAAAAATCAAACTATGCTTACTAGGCCCATTTTCTTAGGTAAAATATAAAGAAGGTATCCAGAAAATACGTGTACAAGTGATTGAAGATAAAAGCATTCTTTCTATTTGAGGCACAAGAATTAGAAGGACATCCACAGATTGGAGTCTCTTCTCTTTTCTAAGAAATTACAAGAGGCTATCAACATAAGTCTTCACTTGATGAACAACATATCGAGCTTCATCAGAAGCCACATGGAATTCATTCATTCAACTGGATACAATAAGAGATGTAGTGATACTAGCTCTTCTTGGAACAATTGTAAAAGAATGTTCTTGAGTGCGGGTTGAGAAAATTTTCTGCCGATTAAACAGTGAAACTGTTTCTGTCCAAGAGACATGGAAGATGAATACATGGGTTTGAGAATGGAGCATTGGAAGTAAAGATCCATTTGGAGAGAGTACCATTTTCAGATATTATTTCTAATATCCTGATAATCTTCTCTCCATAAACCGGCAGCGGAAAACATATTAGCCCGTGTTTTGCCATTTTCATATCTACAAGGAAATGGTATGAAGGAAAAATTTGAAAGTTCACACCATTGTTGCTGCTCTTAATCTACAACATAACCGAAATAGAGGAGTAGTGGTGCAGTTGCATCTTAGGCATATAGTTCCTTGCATCTGGAACATTGACTCCTTGTAGAAGACCATGACCATACAGAGGTAGGTAGATACTCTATGTGAAATGAAGATGATATTTCATCAAGTACATAGCCAAATCTAGGAATGTGATGTTGTAGATATCTTATTAATCATGGAAAACAATGTTCATCATGTCATCAAGATGTTTTCTTGCCAATTCATCTGTCGTTCCAATTCTGTTGGGTGCCATTGAATATGCACAAAAGTTGAATGAATTAACTGTTAAATGGGTTTATTTTTTCGTAAAATTTGTAATGAAATTTGAAAAATTGAATAAGGAATTAAGGTTCACAAGTCTCATTTTTGTCGTGGAAGTATGATATGACGTGCAAGTATTTGGTGCGCAAGTATCAACACGCAAGTCTAGATACCTTGACAGCAGCGCGACAACGAAGAAAATAAGGAAAGTGAGCAACATGTGCAGTGAAGGGGACCTGCGCGGAGAGAGCTCAAAAATCCAGAAATCAGATGCTATGCGCAAAAAATGAATGCATATTTATAGGCTAGGATGCCCACCCGCGTGCCTAAAGCTAGCGTAATCCATCCAGCATTCTCTAGCCCTGCGTGACTCAGACCTGCACGATGATAGTCGTGCAGTGAACACATGTGCGCCTATTTCTCTTTGGTTTCTCTTATTTTCCTCAGAGTCACATCCTTATTCTTCCAGATCCAACTCTTAGGGGGGACTTCTATTGATTCTCTTTTTCATCACATTTGTCTAAAGAGATGGAAATGGAAATTATTTAGCACAAATTATTTTAGCCTTTGAAGAAAAAACATCGACAGTCGACAAAGGAATGAAAAAGTAGTGAAAGGACCTTGCACTGCGCAAGTTCCCTTATTGCCACGCAAGTACACTTGTGTGCGGCCTAATGTTCGTGCAAGTGACATTTGCACCCTATGTGATAACCACCCTTGGTTTTCTCCTGCCTATAAATAACCCCTGTGGGCCCCCCATTTTGGGAGGTTTTTTTCCCAAAATTCAGATATAGAGCTCTGAATGCCCAAGTCTCTTCTTCAAGTCTTCCAAACATTTCTAAGGTAATTATTTACCTATAATTGAATGTCTAACCAGGAGGAATAAGGTATAAGTGTTAAAATTAACTAACACTTGTTCACCTATGTGTTTCTACCCTTAAGGGAAATGGACACACTTGCGCGCCTCCTTACCTATTCATTGAAACATGTGATCCACTCTTCTGAAAGTACCTCAGGATGATTCTAAATGCTTTGGTCAAGAATCACCCAAGTATTACTCTACTGGGCAAGTATCGTGCAAGTACCAGTGAGCCGCACAGTTATATGTTGAGTCAATAAGGTTTTCCTTATGACTTTTCCATTACTTCTTGTTTTGAAAATCACAATTACCTTATCTTTAAGGAAAATCGCTCTTATAAGGAAAATGTCTTTCTTAAGGAAAATCGCTTTTATAAGGAAAATGTCTTTCTTAAGGAAAATCGCTTTTATAAGAAAAATTATCCTTATCATATTTTCATTCATATTTTTCTTAAGTATGAGTTTCAGATTCATTTTCTTGGAATCATTGAAACTTTGATATAAAGCATTCTGTTTTAGGGTTCGGATTCTGGACAAGAACTATAAGGAAGTTTCATTCCGAATTCCGGATATGAACTCTGACTAAGTTCTATTCCAGATTCAGGATACGAATTTTGAAGAAGAATTCTCATTACGAATTCCAATGAAGAATTCCCATTACGAATTCCAATGAAGAATTCTCATTACGAATTCTGATGATGAATTCTCATTACGAATTCTGATGATGAATTCTCATTACGAATTCTGATGATGAATTCTCATTACAATTTCTGATGACGAATTCTCATTACGATTTCTGATGACGAATTCCTATTCCGAATTCTTATTCCGAATTGTCATTCCGAATTCACCTATTAAACAGAATCTAATTATCATTGTTTTATACACTCTGAATTTATTCACTCCGAACTTTCACTCCGAAGTTTCTATTCCGAACATTTATGTTAGAGTTTAAAACGATGTCGTACATTCTGTTACACTTGTTTTGTTATAAAACGATGTCGTCTATTTTGTTATAAACTAACCGTTGTCTAAGTGACACGTGTACAGGTCCCTCCGAAATATAAGGAAAATATGACCGTTGGAGAAGGAGCCAACCTTACCTATAAATAGGATCTCATTTGAAAAAGCAAAACAACGGATGGATGAACAATTTGGACTTTGTGCATAAATGCTGTTGAAGTGATTTCTAGAGAGAGAGTCTCTTATTAACTCTCAAAGCTTCGTGCGACTCCGAATGTTGGTGATTACATTCGAGGGCTTCCAGGGATAGGAAGACAGAGGTGCCGACTAACTTAAAGATCGAGGGCTTTCTTGCTGAGAAAGACAGAGGTGCCGACTACCTTAAAGATCGAGGGCTTTCTTGCTGAGAAAGACAGAGGTTACCAACTACCTTGAAGTTGAGGTCTTGCGGGGATAACAACACAGAGACTCCGATCTTCGTATCGAGGGATTACTCTGGTGTGGGTAAGACATACTTTCTTGAAAGTATAAATCAAGGGACCTTTATCCAAGGTTGTTGGATACCCTTCTCTTTGGGTTAAAAGACTTTTATCTTGTTACTAGTAGTTTTACTACTTGTTTTTATTCCGCTGCAATTTGTATCTTAAGGAAAGTATAACTTTCTTATACTTCCTTACTTACTCTGATTAGTTTAGATTCTATACGCTTTAAGGTAGAATCTCATATTGTAACTTTTGTTAAGTTTCAATTTCCGGAATCATATTTCCGGAACCTACTTTTGGAATCACTTTCCATGTTCAGTTCGGTGTTAGAGGTGTTGTGAATTTACTTAGTTTAACTTTGTTAAACTTAGCCCTTTCCTTTTCTTAAGGAAACTCTTGTTATTCATAACTAACTTTAAAGGTTCCAAAGGAATTTTTAATGTATACAATTCACCCCCCCTCTTGTATATTGAGCATCTCATATTATATTTCGATCCTACAATTGGTATCAGAGGTTGGAAACCTCTTACTCTATACCATTCTTACATTTGGTATCAGAGCCAAGGTTACTGAAATACTTGTACTCACATACAAGTTTTTCTTGCTCACTTTTTCATTCTGAACTTTGTCATTCCGATATATCCATTCCGAACTGTTCTCATACCGAACCTTGTTATTACGATTCTATGCTACTAACAAGTCTGTGTGCAAAGTTATTTTTAGTATGGCAGGAATTAATGTTGGATCAATTGACAATCTGAATCCTACAAGGCCACCAATATTTGATGGTAATGATTATGAATACTGGAGAGATCGTATGAAGACATTTGTTATCAATACTGGAGTAGACAACTTTGTGATGCTTACTGGTGATTATAAAATTCCTGACAAGGAAGTCAGAACCTTTACTAACCAGGAGAAGCAAGAATATCAACTCAACTATAAGGTACGCAATACTTTATTATGTTCAATGACTAGAAATACATATAGCCAAATTTCTTCTTGTGAAGCATCTAATTGTATATGGAAGAAGTTAGAGGTTACACACTTTGGAACTTCTAAAGTGATTGAGACTAGAAGAGCTATGCTTAGAGCTGAATATCATGGCTTCAATTTTTCTTATGGAGAACCGATCTGTAAAGTTCAACAAAGATTTATGACCATTGTCAACAGTCTGCAATCTATGGGAGAGAAAGTTTTAGATGATGAAACTCTTGTGGACAAGATAATTGACATTATGCCCAATGAGTGGGAATCCAAGAGAACAACTATAGATGAGAACAGGAAGGTTAGTCAAATTACTCTTGATGAGCTTTTTGGAACTCTTCTACAACATGAGACCAGAATGACGAGAGATGCTGACAACATCATGAAAAAGAATGGAAATGTTACTGTTGCTTTTACTACAACTTCAAATCAGATGAAAGCTAAGACTCCTGAGAGAGTAACCAGATCCAAGTCTAAGAAAGTCATTTTCCAATCCGAATCTAGTGAGAGTGAAGTTTCAGAAAATGAGCTAGCCAATCTTGCTCGAATGATGAACAAGATAGCTGGACAGAGAAACTTTCAATCCAAGTATAAGAAGAAGGATAGGAAAGATAAGAAAGATGGAGAAGTAACTTGTTATGAATGTAAAAGAGTTGGACATATTAGACCAGATTGCCCTATGCTCAAAAAGAAAGAAAGGAAGGAAAGACATTCAGACAGGAACAGGAAGAAGTATTATAAAGCCAAAGCTAAGAAATTTCTGAAAGCTAATGACACCTGGAGTGCCAGTGGTGGTGACTCTTCAGATTAATCTTCTGAATATGAATCTTCAGGACAGAAGAATCTTGGTCTAATAGCCAGATTACATATTAATAATCATTGTCTTATGGCTAAGGTACGAAATGCTGAATCATTGACCAATGTTTCTCTAAATTCTAATGATAGTAAGTATTATAACTCTTCTGATGAAGAATCATCTTCTGATGAGGAAAATACTTTACCTACTTATGAAGAAGTTTCTAGGTTTTCCGAACTTCTTGAGATTGAGAATTTCAAACTCAACAAGAAACTTGATAAAGCAAATTCTAGGAATTCTATTCTTACTAAAGAAATATCAGATCTTTCACAGGATCTTGATAAGAAAAATGCTGATTTTGAAAGTATTTCAAAAAATCTTGAGGAATTAAGTTCTGAGAAGAGTAAACTTTCTAAAGAGTTAGAAAAAGTAATTTCTAATAAAAATATTTTCGAGCCTAACTCTAGTTCAAAAACTAATGATTTTGAGGATAAAAACTTGGTTGTAAAACTCAAGTCCGAAATTTTTTCCTTAAAGAAGTGTTTATCAAACTTTACCCATGGTAAGGAAAATTTTGATAAGATGTATTCTCAAATACGACCTTTAAGAAATAAATCCGGATTTGGTTATACCCATGCAAAACCTATTTACAGTAACAATTACTTTGTTCCTCAGAGTGCCCCATTTTTCACTAAATGTCAATGTGGTGGTCACTGGGCAAAAAATTGTTCCTTAAACAAAACCCAATCTCTAGGATTTCACAAAGCTTATTTTTCTAAGAAAATGTGGGTACCTAAAATTTTATTGTCTGGAAATCTCGGATCCAAACAAGTTTGGATTCCGAAAATCTAACTTTGTTCTTGATTTCAGGAAAATAAAGAAAGTACCAGCAACAATACATGGTACATGGATAGTG
Source organism: Viscum album (assembly GCA_963277665.1). Classification (NCBI taxonomy): domain Eukaryota; kingdom Viridiplantae; phylum Streptophyta; class Magnoliopsida; order Santalales; family Viscaceae; genus Viscum; species Viscum album. The sequence continues at coordinate 681,442,337 of OY728132.1, read as the reverse complement.
GATGTTCCCGGAACATGACTGGTAACAAAAGCTTCTTTGAAAAGATTATCAAAACTAGAGGAAAGGTAACTTTCGGAGACAATGCTAAGGGAGAGATTGTTGGTATAGGTAATATAGTTCTTTTGGGTAAAACATTGATTTCAAATGTACTTTTTGTTAAAGGTCTTATGAACAACCTCATTAGCATAAGTCAGTTATGTGATGAAGGTTACCTTGTGAATTTTAGGAATGATAAATGCTTAGTTCACAATTCCAAGGAAGAATTTATTCTTTCAGCCAACAGGCAAGAGAATGTCTACACTTTGATCCTAGAAGACCACAGAAGCCAAGATTTACCTTGCCTAAGTGCAATGGAAGATCATTCTTGGTTATGGAATAGAAGATTAGGACACTGTAATCTTAGGAACCTATGTAAACTCTCTAAGAAGAAACTTGTTAAGGATCTCCAGAGCTTAGATTTGATTCTTCTAAAGTTTGTGATCCTTGTAAATATGGCAAGCAACATAAATCTAGTTTTAAGTCAATCGGTGAAGTCTCAACAACTGATGCATTACAGTTGGTGCACATGGATCTTTTTGGTCCAACACAAACTGGAAGCATTAGAGGCAAATACTATGTGTTTGTTCTAGTTGATGATTACACTAGATTTACTTGGGTCTATTTTCCAGCAAAGAAATATGAAGCTTTTTCCTATTTCAAAAGTTTTAGAGCTCAAGTTAAAAATGAGAAAAACCTTCCATTGAAAACTATTCATAGTGATCATGGAGGAGAATTCAAAAATTCTGATTTTGAAACTTTTTGTAAAAAGAAAGGTATTACTCACAATTTTTCAGCACCTAGAACTCCTCAACAGAATGGTGTAGTTGAAAGAAGAAATACAATTCTTCAAGAGATAACTAGAACCATGTTGACTGAATATTCTATTGCTAGACATTTCTGGGCTGAAGCTGTAAGTACTGCTTGTTATACTATAAATCGAGTTTTGATTAGACCTTTTCTTAATAAAACTCCTTATGAGTTATGGAATGGTAGAAAACCTAGACTTTCCTACTTCAAGGTTTTTGGTTGCAAAGTATTCATTTTAAATACTAAAGATAACTTACATAAATTCGCACCAAAGACTGATGAAGGAATTTTCTTAGGTTATTCCACAACCTCTAAGGCTTATAGAGTTTTTAATAAAAATACTTGTACTGTTGAGGAAACAGTACATGTAAAATTTGATGAGTCAGATCCTTTTGTTTTTAAACCATCTCAACTTACATATTCAGATGTGTTTTCAAAAACTGATTATCAACCTTTGATAGAAGAACCTTCTGATAAGGAAATTGTTCAAGAAGATACTTCTGAAACATTTACCCCACAAGACTTTCTACCCTATGTTGATGAACAGGTTTTACAAAACCCAAATCAGGTGTTTCTTAAGAATCATCCCAGTGATAGTATCATTGGTGATGTAAATCAACCTGTAAGGACTAGAAGTTCCTTAAGAAATGTAGTAGAACATCTAGCATTTCTTTCCCAATTAGAACCTAAAAGCACTGATGAAGCTTTAGGTGATGATGATTGGATTAAAGCCATGAAAGATGAACTAAATGAATTCGAAAGGAATAAAGTCTGGACCTTGGTTGAAAGACCTAAGGAAACTTCTGTTATTGGAGTAAAATGGGTTTTCAGAAATAAATGTGATGAAAATGGAGTCATTGTTAGAAATAAAGCTAGACTTGTTGCTAAAGGCTATAATCAGCAAGAAGGAATAGACTATGAAGAAACCTATGCTCCAGTAGCTAGACTTGAATCTATCCGAATTCTACTTGCCTTTGCAGCATTCTTTAATTTTAAACTTTTCCAAATGGATGTGAAATGTGCTTTTCTTAACGGTTATGTTCAAGAGGAAGTTTTTGTTGAACAACCTCCTGGCTTTGAAGATACAAAACATCCTGATCATGTTTTTAGACTTACCAAAGCTTTGTATGGCCTTAAACAAGCCCCACGAGCATGGTATGATAGACTAACTGGATTTTTTGCTTCAAAATAACTATGTTAAGGGAAATGCAGATCCAACCCTTTTTATAAAGAAAGATAAGAAAAATGTTTTGATTGTTCAAATTTATGTTGATGACATTATATTTGGTTCAACTCAGCAATCTTTGACTGACTCTTTTGCTAGTCTAATGAAATCTGAGTTTGAAATGAGTATGATGGGTGAGTTAACATTTTTCCTTGGTTTTCAAATTTCTCAAAAACCAGAAGGAACTTACATATCTCAACATAAGTATATTAAAGATCTTCTTAAAAAGTATGGTTATGACAACACTAAGAGTATAAGTACTCCCATTGGTACCTCAAACACGTTAGATCTTGATGAAGCTGGGAAACCAGTAGATCAAACATCTTTTAGAGGTATGATAGGATGTCTACTTTACCTAACAGCTAGTTGACCAGACTTAATGTTTTCAGTATGCTTATGTGCAAGATATTAATCCAATCCTAAGGAATCTCACTTAAAGGCAGTAAAAAGAATTTTTCGCTACCTTAAGGGAACCATGGATCTAGGATTATTTTATACTTCTGGAAATGATTTTGTTCTAAAAATATTTTCTGATGCCGAGTTTGGTGGATGTAGAATGGATAGGAAAAGTACATCCGGAACTTGTCATTTCTTAAGAGATACTTTAGTTTCTTGGTCCTGCAAGAAGCAACATTCAGTTGCACTCTCCACTGCTGAAGCTGAATATGTAGCAGCTGGAAGTTGTTGTGCACAAGTGTTGTGGATGCAACACACACTCACAGACTATGGCTTGAGTTTTACTAAAACTCAAATTTTGTGTGATAACACAAGTGCCATTTCCCTAAGTAAAAACCATACACATCACTCTAGTGCAAAACACATAGATATTAGGCATCACTTTCTTAGGGATCACACACTTAAAGGAGATATTATTCATCAGTTTATCGGAACGCAAGATCAACTTGCTGATATTTTCACAAAATCTTTGCCTTCTGATAGATTTGAATATATTAAACAGAAGTTAGGAATGATAACCGTAAGGTAATCTTTCTTAATTAACTTTCTGCTAAAAAATTCTCCTTACAGTAATAAACTCCTTTTCATAGGGGGAGTACATTTGGTTGTTTAAAAAAGTTTTTCAAAATTTGTTTTCAAACTTTTCGGAACAAAGATTTCCGGAATGAAATCTTCCGGAATGAAAATTTTCCATAATGGATATTTTCGTACAGAATACTTCTGGAATGGAAGTATTCGTATTAAAAATTTCCGGAATGAAAAACTTTCGTACTGGTATTTTCATAACGGAACTTTTGTACTGAATCTTCCATAACAAGTTTTTTATTTACTTTTTCGTATTTACTTTTTCATATTGAGTTTTTCGTATTGAGTTTTTCGTATTGAGTTTTTCATATTTAGTTTTTAGTATTGACTTTTTCGTAGTCGTCTTTTTATTACCCATTACGAATAACTTTCCTAAGCTAATCCTAAAGGTATGATTTCCTTACTGAAGTATTCGTAATCATATTTTACTTGCTGATAGTTTCTTATATTTTGTTTTCGGTTTTTGGATTTCTTAATTATTTACTTTAATAAAAACCTCAAAAAGATCGGATTCGAGCTTTCAACCGTTAGATCTGATCTCAGATCATTCTAAACCGTTAGATCAACCGTGAAAGGTGAACGGTCATCCCATTGCCTATATAAAGGGGACCCAATTTCTTGTCCCACATCGGTTTGAAGCTCTTGAGTCCTGAAGCTCTGACTCTCCGATTTAAGGCCGTTCTGAACCACAGTTTTCTCCGCTCCGAACTTCAGTCTTCTCCGTTCTGAACTTCCCAGAGAACTTCAGATCCGAATGTCTTCAGAGTTAGCATCTCAAGAAATATCTTCAACCCAGCCTATATCTCAGTGGTTAGTATACAGAGAAAGTTTAGTTCATCTGACTTTCTTCAGCAACTACGATTCTATCATCTCAAAGAATATCAGGTTGAATGGCTGGGGGGATGTTGCAGTATCTAAAACCGGGAATCAAGATGAAGTATATTCTGATTTACTTGTCGAATTTTATGAATCCGTTTCTTTCTTCGAGGAAGATAATAGAGAAAATTTTTTGTTCAAATCGTATGGCAAGACATATAAGCTTTCTTACACCAAGGCTGCAAGCTTGGTAGGGTTATCTTATGAAGGAGAAGCTGAGTTTATTTCTCACGTATTTCCAGACTCCAAGGGTAGTTTCAACAAGGAAAAAGCCTTAGAAACTCTCGGATTGGATGATGACCAGGCTCCGAAAATTGCAAGCCTATCTACAAACTTCCGGATTCTTGAGTTATGGGTGCAAGGGCTTATCGTACCGAGAAAAGGTGATAAGGATAGCTTGAAGAAGAGTGAGATATATATCTTAGATTTCCTAATAAATCTAAGGAAGTTTAACTTGATGAAGCATATTCTTCTTAATATTGAGAATTTGAAGAAGGGGAATCTGAGAGCTCAGATCGTAATGTACCCAGCAATATTATCAAAGCTCATAGTTCGGTTCCTAGAATCTTTCAAGGTATCTTGCAATTCTAAGCCGAGAGTTTACAAGATCATGTTGCTTAGTGATGGAACGCTTAAAAGAATGAATATATCTTTTGACAAGAGGTCTGGGAAGTTTATTGATCTTCCTCCACAAGAAGAAGTGGCTCCGAAATCTGCTGATCCAGAATCATCCAAGCCAGTAAGGAAGAGAAAGATGAAAGAAGTGGAAGAACAAGGAGAAAATCCCAAGTCTAAGGAAGTCCACTCCGCACCACCAAAGCCTAAGAAGAAGAAGACCTATCCTGATGAGGTTGTTACAAAGTGGAGAGCTGATAAAGAGAAGAGGAAAGAAGGGGATCCGCAGTTCGGATTGGACCATGCGGAAGCTAATGCTTTGAAGGAGAAAGCTGTTGATGAGCTCGAGAAACAAGCTAAGGAAAAGAAGCTTAAGAAGAAAATGTCTGAGGATGAGGTAGCTCAGGCCTTGTTAAAGTTCAATGAAATGGTCTCAGCAACAATTCCAGTTCCGAGAAATTTTTCCCTGGAATCTCTACCTGAGACTCTAGGAAGAAATCTTATTGCTTCGGAAGAGGCTGTTGCCACAAATACTGAGGAAGTAGAGCAAGTGGAACAAGTTTAAGAGACTGCTGAAGGAATTGGTGAGACAGGAGATGTGCTAAAGCAAGTAGATGAGTATAAGGGAACTCCTTCGGAACACTTATCACTACGAACATCAGAAGCCGAATCCTCAAATCTAGTTACTCCAGTAATGGAAGAAGAGAAAGGAGAGGAAGAAGTTGCCTATCATGGAGAAGAAGAACAACTTTTACATGATATTTCTCAGATGGGAAACGTAGAGGTTGGTGTTCAAGAAGTTGCTGATGAGGAATATTTGGTTGTTCAAGTTTCTGACAGTGAAAATAAAACTCCGGAACATGATTCTATTCCGAAAAAAGATAAGGGAAAGAAAATTCTTACCGAGACTCCGAGCTCAGTAGTAAGAAAGAAGAAAGAAGCTGGTAGTTCTTCTAAGAGGAAGTTGGAGCTTATTGAGGAATAAAATTCTCCGAGCAAGATTTCAGATTCGGAGTCATCTTCTTTGGGGAATGATTTTGTTGTCCAATCTTTGAAAAGTTGGTAAGAACCATTCCAACCTTCTCTAGTATTGACTCTAGATGCCAGATGCTCCAACATGCGTTGAATCAGAAAACCGACTCCGTATCCATGGTTATGGACAAGTGCGTTGACATTGAGGCTCAATTCAAAACGTTCTTTGTTGGTTACGAAGCTCATAAAAGATCTTGCAAGAGGATGACAAGCTGGTCTAAGAAAACTGTGGAAGAGATGAGGCTTTTCGATGAGTTTCAAGATAATGTTAAGGATGCCTTTGAGACCGAAGACAAGAAGATTAATGAGCTGACTGCATCCTTCGAAGAGAAATTGACAGAGGAAAAGAACTTTTGGATTCAGGAAGTGAGAGATCTGAATGGAAAGCTCAATTCCATTAATCAAAGTTGGAAATATGAAAGGGATTATCAGATCGAGTTTGAAGAAAGGATGAAGGCTCAGGAAGAGAAGATGAAAGCTCAGGAAGAAAAGTTGAAGGCTCAGGAAGAAATAATTGAAGCTCAGTCAGCAAGAATAGTCGTCTTAGAGAAGCAAGCAGAGGAAGATCACAAAGACTTAAAGAAGATCAAGACGATTCTTAAGGGGCTAATGTCGAAGGAGAAAGATCCGAAATAACCAATCCGATCTTTTTGTTTTATTTTTTTCTTTTGTTGTCGAGATTCCAATTTTAATGAAAGTCGTACTTGTTGTTTCTATTGTTGTCATTACTAATTTTTCAGGTACTTTGTTATGTTTTTCCATTCCCTCCAATTCTTTTTGAAAATCACAAAGGGGGAGAAGGAAAAGATCCTTAAGAAAAAGAGGAACTCTAATAAGCGTTTATCAAAGGGGGAGAAAGAAAAATACCCAAGGAAAAATAACTCTAATAAGAGTTTGTTTAAGGGGGAGTTTTTCTTAAAGAAGACCTTCTTATGAAACATCACTCCGGAAATATGAATACGATCCTTAGAGTTTCAAAGCCTAAGGGGGAGTTAGTCGTATTCATCTATATCCTTAAACCAAGGGAGATAAGATTTAATGTGTTTCTTTCTTCTTGGAATAACTTTTTCGTAAGGATGTTTGTGCTTTCCAAAAAGGGGGAGATTGTTGAGTCAATAAGGTTTTCCTTATGACTTTTCCATTACTTCTTGTTTTGAAAATCACAAACACCTTATCTTTAAGGAAAATCACTTTTATAAGGAAAATTTCTTTCTTAAGGAAAATCGCTTTTATAAGGAAAATGTCTTTCTTAAGGAAAATCACTTTTATAAGAAAAATTATCCTTATCATATTTTCATTCATATTTTTCTTAAGTATGAGTTTCAGATTCATTTTCTCGGAATCATTGAAACTTTGATATAAATCATTCTGTTTTAGGGTTCGGATTCTGGACAAGAACTATAAGAAAGTTTCATTCCGAATTCCGGATATGAACTCTGACTAAGTTCTATTCCAGATTCAGGATACGAATTCTGAAGAAGAATTCTCATTACTAATTCCAATGAAGAATTCCCATTACGAATTCCAATGAAGAATTCTCATTACGAATTCTGATGATGAATTCTCATTACGAATTCTGATGATGAATTCTCATTACGAATTCTGATGATGAATTCTCATTACGATTTCTGATGACGAATTCTCATTACGAATTCTGATGACGAATTCTCATTACGAATTCTGATGACGAATTCTCATTACGATTTCTGATGACGAATTCCTATTCTGAATTCCTATTCCGAATTGTCATTCCGAATTCACCTATTAAACAGAATCTGATTATCATTGTTTTATACACTCTGAATTTATTCACTCCGAACATTCACTCCGAAGTTTCTATTCCGAACTTTTATGTTAGAGTTTAAAACGATGTCGTACATTCTGTTACACTTGTTTTTTTATAAAATGATGTCGTCTATTTTGTTATAAACTAACCGTTGTCTAAGTGACACGTGTACAGGTCCCTCCGAACGTTAAGGAAAATATGACCGTTGGAGAAGGAGCCGACCTTACCTATAAATAGGAGCTCATTTGAAAAAGCAAAACAACGGATGGATGAACAATTTGGACTTTGTGCATACATGCTGTTGAAGTGATTTCTAGAGAGAGAGTCTCTTATTAACTCTCAAAGCTTTGTGCGACTCCGAATGTTGGTGATTACATTCGAGGGATTTCGGGGATAGGAAGACAGAGGTGCCTACTACCTTAAAGATCGAGGGCTTTCTTGCTGAGAAAGACAGAGGTGCTGACTACCTTAAAGATCGAGGGATTTCTTGCTGAGAAAGACAGAGGTTACCAACTACCTTGAAGTTGAGGGCTTGCGAGGATAGCAACACAGAGACTCTGATCTTCGTATCGAGGGATTACTCTGGTGTGGGTAAGACAAACTTGCTTGAAAGTATAAATCAAGGGACCTTTATCCAAGGTTGTTGGATACCCTTCTCTTTGGGTTAAAAGACTTTTATATTGTTACTAGTAGTTTTACTACTTGTTTTTATTCCGCTGCAATTTTTATCTTATGGAAAGTATAACTTTCTTATACTTCCTTACTTACTCTGATTAGTTTAGATTCTATACGCTTTAAGGTAGAATCTCATATTGTAACTTTTGTTAAGTTTCAATTTCCGGAATCATATTTACGGAACCTAATTTTGGAATCACTTTCCAAGTTCAGTTCGGTGTTAGAGGTGTTGTGAATTTACTTAGTTTAACTTTGTTAAACTTAGCCCTTTCCTTTTCTTAAGGAAACTCTAGTTATTCATAACTAACTTTAAAGGTTCCAAAGGAATTTTTAAAGTATACAATTCACCCCCCCTCTTGTATATTGAGCATCTCATATTATATTTCGATCCTACAGTATACCTACGTTACCAATACTTCCGCGCCCACACATTACCTGCATGCCTACCAGGACTTGTGCGCCCCTCTCGTTTTGGGTTCCCTTCCTGCCCATTTAACCCCTCTTATGCCATTCCACCTCTCCTATTCAAGATTTAGTCATCAAGACACTCTTCAAAGCCATTTATGGCATGTTTTCATAATTAACTTCCTTATTTGAAAGGAGCACTGTGGAACATCTCTCAAAACTTATCGATTTTCACATCTTTATGTCCCTAATGTTAGAGAGTTCATTCATTCAATCTCATCCTTTAAGATGAGATAATCCTTAACCTGGGCCTCCTTTTCAGGAGTAAGCCCTAGTCCAAATCCTCATTAATTTGGGAATCCTCCTTAGGAGTAAGCCCCAAGTCCTCTAACCTGGGCCTCCTTTTCAGGAATAAGCCCCAGTCATAATTCCCAAAATATGGGCATCCTTTTTAGGAGTAAGCCCCAAGTCCCTTAATTTTCAAATCCTTTGAACCTGGGCCTCCTCATTAGGAATAAACCCCAGTTTTAATTTCTCTTAACCAGTCATAATTCCTTTTGATCTGGGCTTCCTTCTCAGGAGTAAAAACCCAATCATAAGTCTCCTCCTAACTTGGGCATCTTACTTAGGAGTAAACCCCAATATCAGAGTATCCAAATATCCATGAAGCACATATACCTTTATAGACCATGTTCATGGATTTCTTCATTCAAGTAAATCTTAATCCTCATATATTTGGGCAGTCATACATAAAAATCCCCACATCATTGCATGGCACAATTGTCTGGTTTCACCAATACCTCTTGTTTCTCAAACTGAGCATGACTCACGTGATCTTAGAGTGTAAAAGTAATCATAACATCTTTCCTTGAGCCATATTTCATGCATAAACATCATACTCCCTTACTCGAACTACGTGAGTTATGATTCCTTTTCCAAACCAAAGGATATGTAGGTAGGCCATCAGTAGGTGTGATCCCAACTCTGAAACAATCCATGTCCTTCTGAATGACAATAAACTTCAAGTGCCCCACTGAGTGGCTTTAAAACTAGTATGGTCATCATAATGACCAAGAGACTTTTATGTATTTTAGGATACCAAAAACTAAGAATCTCTAAAAAATACAGATGATTCTCTATCGATGAAGAACCTCGAATACATATAAAATATTCTCCGTTAATTTTATTCATATCAATCATTGATTGTCAGATTTAAAAGAAATCACATTTTATACCTGGTAATGTAATAAGGATTCACGAACATAACTTAAATCTATAAAGAGAGTCCCGGAGTAGACAATAATTCCCCTCAAAGAGGTGTGATGAGTCTGACCTCTCATCCTCTTAACCAATGCACAATCTTAAGCCTCATCAATCCACAACTAATGAGCACCTACCTTTGGAATGTAGGTCTAAATGTATATAGAATCATTATATGTTTCCTGTTCTATGAACAAACCCTTTAGAAACCAATTGGAATGTTTGAACCTTCAATCAACGAGGTCATCCCCAATTCTAGAGGAAACAAATAGTTAGTTAGTTCATTAGTTATATAATTATTAATTATATAACTGTTAATTAAAATTATTAATATAATTTTTAATTATATTTATTCATTATAATTATTAATTATTAATTATTAATTATTAATTAGTAATTATTAAATATTAATTATTAATATAAATATTAATAGTATTTATTAATTATATTTATTAATTATTACTTATTCATTACTTATTATTACTTATTAATTATTACTTATACATTAATTATTTTGTTAATTATTAATATAACTATTAATTATATAATAATTAATTAGTTAATTAGTAATATAATTATTATAATTTTTAATTAACAATTATTAATAATTAAATATGTCATAATTAATTAGTTAATTTGTAATATTATTATTAATTATATAATAATTAATTAGTAATATAATTATTACATATATAATAATTATTTAGTTAAATAATAATATAATTAATAATTATAACTAATTAATTAGTAATTTGTAATTATTAATTATTAATTAGTTAATTAGTAATATAATTATTAATTATAATTATTCATTATAATTATTAATAGGTAATTAATAATTTAAAATAAGTAATTAGTAATTAATAATTAGATAATTAGTAATATAAATATTAATTATAACTATTCATTAAATTATTAATTATTAATTATTAATTATTAATAATTCAAAATTACTTATATAATTATTATTTAGTTAATTATTAATATAACTATTAATTATATAATAAATAATTAGTTAATTAGTAATATAATAATAACCTTTCAAATTCACTTACCTGAAACATTTTTATGTTTCAAGTAGTCAGTTTTGAAAGCTTATAAATTCTTTTTCATTAACAATTTTTTGGGAAATTACTTTTGTTTTAAACTATTTATTATATGTTTAATCAATGTTTTAGGTTTAAATTATATTGGTATTCTATTTTAGGCTTTATGGTCTTTCAAATTCAAGTACTTGAAACATACTTTTTATTTCAAGTTGGTGGTTTTGAATGCATATAAATTAATTTTCTTCAACATTTTTCTGGAAATTTCTTATGTTTTCAACTATTTATAATACGTAAAATCAATTTTTAATGTTTCAATTATATTCTTTTTATAGTTTATTTTTTATATTCATTCAAATTCACGTACTAGAAACATTTTTAAATTTAAACTAGGCTGTTTTGAAAGTTTATAGATTAGTTTTCATCACTATTTTTGAGGAAAATGTTTTTTAACTATTTATTATATGTTTAATCAATGTTTAATGTTTCATTTATATTGGCCTTACTGTTTATATTTTATTTCATTTCAAATTCATGTACTTGAAACAGAATCCCACATCGGAAATTCAGAATGTACTGCACATGAAAGAGAGAACCTAAATCCCACATCAAAAATGCAGAATGATTTTCAGGGTATGCCCTCTTATAAAAGGGAGGCCTGGGTATGGGTATCTATCAGAATCCATACTGTTGTAATGGCTGTAGCACTGGATCATTAGTAGTAGAGAAATTCTGCTGAAATATTTTTATTTGTTTATATATATATATATATAAACAAAACAAAACAAAAAAATAAATTTAAAAATAAAAATTTTCCAAAAATAATTAGGGGAAAAGTGGCATCGCGGATTCTTCCATTCACACGGAGTGCAAAGGTGACATCATGGATGTATCCTTGCACCCAAAATGCAAAGGCAGCATCCCGAATGCCGCCTTTCGGGTGAATTTTTTAAAATATTTTTAACCTATCCATTTTTTTGGAATAAAAAAAAACATAAAAAAACATATCCAACGGTTACTAATCCTTGTTATATTATACTATTGACTCTATCAGGGGTGGTTCTCTGATCATTTCAATCATAGATGAATGTTGGAATGACCTACTACATCGGATATAAATGATTCAATGACCATGGGACAAACACCAATCTTATCTACATCAAATTACCAATCACATGAACTTTATAATAAGGAGAAACCTCTCTTAAGAAGCATCGACCATCATAAAAAAAGTATATTATTATGAAAAAGTAATATGTTTTCCTTGAAAAGATATTTATCATAGATACATTCTAGCATTTCAAATAACAAAGATATGAACTCATAAAGGCCCTACATATCCCAGATTGGATCAAGAAATAAATCACTAGAGTTAAGGTTATTCATGTAGGGACTATGGCATCCGAATACCACGTCTCCAACTAATTCACATAGCATGATCCAAATTATTTTATCTGGGGACATAAAAAACCCTTATATGTTCCAAAGAATATAAAAAATTTCAACATAAATATGCCTTTGATTGAAAATATTTCTAGTATCATCCCCTACACAATTCATACCCTTAAACATTTATGATATAGTGAGGGGGATTTATCTCCCACAATGTTAAACATTCAAGTGTGTGATTATAGTGAGAAAAGACATCTAAGGAAGATCATAATCATGTATATGTTTACGAATATCAAATCTAATGTTACAGAGAACCTCACATTTCATTCATTAGCATTAAATTACTATTTTTAAATAAATAATACATTTCAAAAACATATTCCTAAAGAATGTGTCTGTTTAGTTCCTATTAAATCCCAGAAGCATAAATTCTTGTACATGAGTGAGCGAATGTATCTACCACAAGGTAGTAATACACTAGAACACCTATTATGGATATCATACATACAATATATCTTCATAAACCGGGAAAATAAACATAAAAATGGGTCTTAAAAAAAGATCAGTATGGGTAAATAAGAGAGATATGTAAGAATAAACATGACAATAATGGTACGAGAACATGATCGTAACATTAGAAGATAATACCCTCCATATCAAGGATCATAATCATGTATCATAGTGTAATTATTGGTAGTTAATAAAACATGAATTATATGGATGTAAAAAGATAATACATGAAATAAAACAAAAGAATAAAACATGAAATTGTTGAAAACACAATAGAATATGTAATGATTTCTATATTTGTCAAGGAATCACTTCCAATTCCATCTTTGTGGTATGGTTTCACTCCCCATTCCATCATGGTATCCATTTTTAACTACCATGGATATCATAGTATTATGATTTCACTCCCTATACCATCTTGGTGTTCATGGTTCACTCCCATGTCCATAATAGTAGTACGAGTTCACACCGCATACCATCATGGTAGTAATGGTTCAATACCATGGCCATCATAGAAGTCAAGGTTCAGTCCACAAAAAATATTTTTTTATCTCATGAGATTTTAATGTTTTCCCAATGCATTTGAGTTATATAGAGGTCCCACCCATATCATAATTAAATAATAAATACATTTTTCATAAGTTAAAAAATAAAATCATAAGAAATGAAATGAAATGAGGTCCATGAGCATATAATAATACCATAAACTATTGAAAGTGATATGTTCCATAATCCTCTCAAAAACACATAACCGAGTACAAGAACTAGGATTCATAATAATAAAACCCAATCAAGGTGGGAAAACATAATAAAAATAGAACTACTGAAAGAGAAATATGTGTCTTAAGTTTGATTTTATCGAAACATAAAGCATTAAGGAAAGAATATAAATAGATATTTTGCATCATTTCCCATAAGGTAATGAGTAACATCAACAAATTTATTCATAAATTAAAAAATAATTTTGAAATATCTTCTAAAATAATATCATGAGGAAAATATCATTTCTTATTTAAAAAGTCCTCTTTAAAATATAAAACCATTTGAACAATTTCAATTAAAAATACATTGAAATTTTAAAAAGAAATATTGAAATAATTTTGAAAATAAAATCCCATGAAAAAATATTAATGATGGTTGAAAATGTTTTAAAAAATGTTTTCCTTAAATATTAATAAAATAATCTAGAAAACATTTTTGAAAACATTTTCCCATAAAAATATATAAAAGATCTTAGAAAACCTTTTTATTGAAATTACATTGAAATCACATAAATAAGGCGTGAAATAATGTTGAAAAAATTTTAAATTAAAATATTATAAAATAATATTAAATTTTTTTATTTCAAATTACTCTGAAAAGATACAAATATATCTTCAAGTTGTTTTTAATACCATTTTATTTAAAATACATCCAAAACCTATAATGAATTCATGAAAACATTCTGAAAACCCATTTATTTTAAAATACATTGGAAATTTATAAAGGATGCTTCATTTTTTTACCAAACAGATTCATTGAAAGAACATAGAAAAATTATAAATAATTCGTGAAAATATTTTGAAAACATTTTTATAAAACATGATTTTTAATGAACACATATTACTAACCAAAGTGATGCGAAACATTGGACTTTCTTAAAATGCTTTCTTAGTCATCATATGTACCAAAAAGTGGGGTAACAATAACAATATTTAATAAAATAATTAAAATATATAGAATAATTAATTTCATGATTTCTATTTATATATGGATTATAATATTTCATCAATGGAATTATAATCATAAACAATCTTGATAATCGATGAGGTTATTTCAATAAACTATGACCACTAGATAACATTGAATTATACACCCCTTGTAAGAAAATGAAATTACATGAAACATAAAATTAAATTAAAAGAGTGTGATTCACTATTTTACTTGGAAAAGGTTTTATATATATACCTCGTTAACAAATATAAGTTCATAATATTGAATGTGTCTTAAATAAGTACAATTGAGACAACATTACTCTACAAATATTTTATCATTTGAAATGTAGACTCGATGAAAGAAATACAAAAAATAAGTATATGTAAATACCTATAAATTTAAGTATAATAATGGCTCAATAAACTTATGGATATTATACATGCATCTTTTATTATTTATGAACATGACATGGATTTTGTCTCACTAAAAAAAATGTGAGATGTGGAAACTCTTAACAGATTAGTAAATTTAGAATTGTGATAAGCATGAAATAATAACAAAAATTTAAAGATATAAATAAAATTAAAGATAGGGATTAATGTTATGACATGTAATAGTTAAACACATACACCACACAAATGAAACGAGTGGTGAATATGGCTTGTAAATTAGGGAAATAAAAAGTGGGATAAAGTTCAGTTACCTTAAGTCGTGATGTTCATTATGGAAATTAGAAATTCTTGTAAAATGTATATAAGTTCATTATAAATATATTAAATAAATATATTAGTATAGAATATACCATATTTTTTTAGGTTATCCATTTATATTATCTGTTTATTAACAAGTCCAAGTTAATGTCTTATTTTGGGAAGTATCTACTTTATCATTCATATGTGTTTTGACTTGTTATTCATGAACATCTTATATAGATAATTATTTAAATATTTAGAGAAATAAAACAATGTATTAATATCATCTATATTCAGTATATATGAATTTATAATAATCTACGTATGTTAGAAATATTAAACAAAATACATCATTCATAGAGACTGTATAACGTACGTACGAATGAACATTGCTTCCATTTTATTATCATATTGAATGAATGAAATAAAAAGATATATATATATATATTGTATAATTATAGTATCATTACTAGGTAATATATCTCATATACTTTTACTAAATAAATCCTTAATATAAAAGATGTAATGTGTGAATTAATCACATTACTCTAAGGAGGTGGTAGTCCACACTTTCGCAAACTAAGTTTTCATAGTTACAAAAAATAGAAAGTATAAATTTTAGTATTGTATAAAACAAGACAAAAATATTATCTTAAAATAAAATATTTTTTTTCAATAGTGCATTAAATAAAAAATATCAAAATGTTTTCATTAATTCAAAAACATTTCTCAATATATATAGGTGACACATTCTCCACCAATAAAATTAATTTCTACATTGTAATTCATCGGGGGTTTGAAAATTTAAATAATTTAAAATTACATTTATATAATCCTACATCAAAAAAGTTAAAAAAATATATTTTTATAATGGAATTTTAGAAACATAATTGTTACCCAAATTGAGATTTAATTATGCTTATACGTAGTAAACATATATGGGAAGTGAAAATAAAGACATAGAAGAGAAATTTAAATATTATATTCTAATAGAGACTGATTGAGAACATTGATCAGCAGTAGTGGGTGATCACAAAACCAAAAATATTAGATGATCTAAAGACTGTCTGATTCATCAAAAATATATATGGTATGATTAATCTTTCTCAATATCCATTTTCATGATTCAAATAATTATTATACCATCCTGGAACATTATGAACTATAATTACATGATTTAATTCTATTTAATATCTTTAATCTCACTCTTTGGTTCATCATTTATAATTTCCCACTTCATCTATTATTCTAGAGAATGATTGTGAATTGTTCATTCATGAAGAACTAATAGATCATGCGATCTATAAATATAATGATAAGTGAATCCATCTTCCTTTGCATAACATCACATCAAAATGGTTACCACATGTTATCCTACATGAAAATATCCTCATATGGTATGATATTACATTTAATCTTACGAACCTCATCTGAAGTTCAGCATAATCCCTTCTATAAATTCACAACCTTATAACTCTTTCAGAAGTTGAAAATACAAGACTTTATAAATAAGGTCATGAAATCATATTAACATTGACCCCAGATATATCATAATGTATCTCATGGTTACAACTTTTCGAACATGTGAATTCCATCATCATATATTCTCTTTAATCATTGTAATAACCCAAATTACCATAAATCATTTCAAAAACATTCATGCATCCTTATTCCAAATATTAATTTATATATTCCTTAAATAAATCAAGTTTAAAGATTAATCTTTATTGAAGTATAATACCATATCAATAAATCCTTGTTTTTTCATAATGTTAATGATACTATCCAATTTAATTTATCTAAATCAATAATCTCTTTATCCATGGTAAATCAATTTTCACAAAATCTTGAACACATTAAGGGTTACCTGACTTTAATAGAAATATCACTTTTATATGTCATGATAACAATTCAACACATACATTTCAATACTTTTTTAATGACTTATACATAATATAATTATATATTTAATGATTAGTATAACATAATAATTGAATTACAAAACATAAATAATTCATTCATTCAACTGTATTCTAAACAAATTACATAGGGTTCACCATCTTATTATATATTAATTCTTTTTTTAGAATATGAATTATGAAATAATTTTCTATAGTTACCTAACAATAAAATAATAATACTTCATTCATTTTATGTTAAAAATTCATGAATAAATTTCAATACCTTTTACTTATCATTTTTTATTTTCTAATCATTAAATGTTATCCAATACTCATGGCCCTTCCTAATTTCATAAGGAGATTTATTTTTACAAAATAACATTTCATAATTTAAAGAATTTACGCATATAAATTAGTTACTTTTAACCTAGTTCATTATTGTTCCCTCTACTGAATAAAACCAGAAGGAATTTTTTCAGAGAGGATTATTATAGTAGAAAGCTACATAACCATGAAAATTTATTTGTAAGATGTATAAATAACAACACCTTCTTATTTAATCTTTAAATATATAGGGTAAATACAGGTTATTCCTAGTCAATTAATTTTAAAATCCTTAATTATATTTCAGGTGGTGTTTTTGAATTTCCAAACCGTATCCCCCTGGAATGTCACACTAGGTTCAGAGTAAGCACTATTTTTCAACACAAGTTTACCTCAAGTCAGGTCTGAGACATCATGTCGGAGTTGTTACACCTAGCTAAATTTGTGCAACAAAAACACCAACATTTAGTATCCATAAAAAGATATATTTCTAGTAAACCTCCCACTCTATAATTTACCAAAATTCCATGACATTTTTCTAAATGTTAACTAATCATTATACTTATCTTTAGAGATATTCCAAGATATATTCATAGTAATGTACCTGGAGATTTCACTAATATATCAAATCCTTGTTCCTAATGGTGGAATAAACATTCACTCTAATACAAACTATATTTTCCATCATTTTTTAAACATTAACAATACAAAACATTAATGGAATACTTAACACATTACAGAAATTAACCCCCAAAGAATGTGTAAGTGTAATGCCTTTGGAAACATATTAACCTAAACAGTAGTATATGAGTGAGCTAAATTATCTCTCACTAGGTTCTCTAAGACTATCACCCATCTTAGACATATCATACCTAGATTATATCATCATATCCATAGGAATAAAACATAAATTGTTGTGATCATATGTGCTGAGTGAGGGTAAATAAGGGTGACATGTAAGTATAAACATGAGCATAAGGGGTTGAGATCATGATAATAATTGTATAAAATTATACCCTGTATATAAAATATCAAAATCATGAATAATGGAAAAAATATTTTTATTTCATTAGATATGAATCATAAGGAAGTGAAGAACATAATACATGAAATAATAACATAGGAATAAAATAAGGAATTATGGAAAACACATATCCACAAAAAATGATTTCTATTATACTGAAGGAATCACTTACAAGGCCATCATATTAGATTCTTCATTCCACATACCATTTTCAACATCATGGTTCACTCCCATTTCCATGTTAGTTGTATAAGTTCACTCCATTTACCATCATCAATGTCATGGTTCACTCGCATGGACATATTAGTAGTACGATTTGACTCCCCATACAATATTAGAAGTCAGGGTTCACTTGAATTTACATTTTAGTAGTTAGGGTTCACATCATAGACAATGTTAGACTACCTCATGAGATATAAATATTTATCCATTGCATTTGATGGATATCTAGGTCCCACCCATCGCATATTTAAATCATGCATATATGTGACAGAAGATCAAAAAACCATATCATAACCAATGAAATGAAATTGGTTTCACAAACAGTAGTCATATTTTATTATGTTAAAAGAGACAGGTTCTATATTTATATCATTAAAGCATAACCTATGAAAAGAAACCAGATTCAAAAACATAAAACCCATGGAAGAGGAATGGATTTTTTAAACACAAGACACATGAATGATAAATCTGTGTCATAAGCATCATTACATCAATACGTAAACCATTCATGAATTAATATGAATGGAACCATAAGATAATATATGATAAGAGACTATGTCACATCAATGGATGTCATCTATGATGGAAAAATAATATTGAAATATATTTTAAAAAATTTCTTGATGAAAATATTCATTTTTCTATGAAAAAGGCTCCTCGTGACATAAATCCTTTTGAAATCATTATTCATAGAGAATATATTGTCAATTTAGAAATAAATATTTAACTAAATTTAAAAACCTTTTTCCCTAAATAAATATTAAATAATCATGAAAACAATTCGAAAACATTTTTCCTTGAAAAGATAAAAAATAATCATGAAAAGCATTTCAAAACCTTTCTCAATGAAAATGATTTGAAAAATGGAATGAATGAGTGAAATAATTTATAAATATTTTTTACCAGATAACATATAAAATAATCATCAAAAAATTATAAATTTTATTCATAACACTTTGAATATGTATAAATTATTCTTTAAAATGTTTTCCAACCTATTTCTTCAAAAATACATTGAAAACTTCTAAAGAATGATTCAAAATGATTTAACATCCACTTCATTAAAAATAGTTTCATTACATATAAATAAACCACAAAATTTTTTAGAAATATATTTAATTGAAAACACATTGAAAATTATTAATAATTCCTTAATACAGAGGTTATTTTTTAAAAAATATGATTTTGAAAGTACATGGGTTTTCAAATAAAGAGAGTGGTAAAGTCGGACTTTGTAAAAAACAAAATCATATTAATCTTTTTAACCAAATATTGGAAATGTGGGACCAATGAATAATTATATCACCAATATATATATAAAAAGAAGACTTATAATTAATCATTAGAGATGGATTATAGTATTTCATCGACGGAACCATAATCCTAAAACATATCGATAAATGATGAGATTGTTTTAGTAAACTCTTTCTGCTTGGTTAATTAAATTATACCCCCCCTGTAAGAAAATGAAATTAAATAAATGAAAAATACCATGAAAACATTAATATTCATAATATATCATTTCAATGGTTTTATATACATCTCATAGAATAATTTATGTTCATAACATGGCATGTGTATCATAGAATGAAACTTTAGACAAAATTACTTTACCAAGTTGGTACCATTTTAATCATAAACCCCATGAAATAAAGATCATAAAATGGATATATAAATAGACATAACATTATTTATAATAATCATAGAATAAATGTATGGATATTATACATATCACATATATGATTTACGAGGTGATCATTTCTAGTGTCTCACAGAAAATAATAGTGAGGTAAGAAAACCCATACTAACTCACTAACATTAAAATAATGATCCCCAAGAAAGAATAAAATTTATTTCAAGATTATAATATAATTTTATAGAATAAATTGATGACATAAAATTCAATATAAAATTATATAGATTTTACCGAAGAATCAGGTGGTCAATATGGCAAGTATCTCAAAGAAATAAAAAGTGATATGAAATTCCTATACATTAAGTCTTCACTATCATTGTACATGTTCAAAGCTCAAGAATAGAAAAATTATGTTTATTATACATTTAAAAAATAACATTATTTTTATATTTATCATGAATCGTCCCATGGGGCCCACATTTTGACTACCCCATGCTTGTATTCCATATGCCAGGGGCTATAGAGTAGCACCAAATGCGTAATTCCTTAAAACTGGGAAGGCATTGCCATTATAAAAAGTAACACACAAAAAAGCAGAGAACAAGCCGAAGAAAACAAAAATTATAGCAGTATAAAAATTGTGCTGAAAGTACAAAGGGGCCGAAAATACAATCCCAACAGAAAGGTACAACTACAACTGAATGGAAGTACAACTAAAAAGACAAGCAGTCGAATGGCGAAACAGCTCTTGGATCATCCTCTGGGTTCCTAACTGAAGGGCAGGTACAAATGTCCTCCTCATCACTCCTCATCTATCGGTTTGTTCCGTGTGCCGAGTTTCCACATCCAGGTACTGTCCAGTACTCGTACACTCTGCCACGGTCAGCGCTATCCGTCATCAGCATCCAACATAATGAGGTGCGTGCATAGCCCATGCATGGGTGAGTATAACGATACTCAGTAGGGACCCTGAGACCATCAATGTAACATCCCAGGTAAATAAATAATATTAAATTCTAATTTTTATCAATATTTGTGAATAAAATGTTAATATTACTTTAAATGGAATGCTTTGCTTGATGGCGTACCCAATACGCGACAACGAGTTCTTTGAAATCTTATGTTGCACTCTAATAATAAAATAATAATATTTTAAATGGTAGTTAATGCGTAGCCATTGTAATGGCGGGAAAGAACGGAACTAACTACAAAATTATTATATATGTTTGTCAAATATTTTTACTTTTATCTAATAAATGTTAGAGGCATAAAATGAAAACGAATCCAATTTTAAGCATAATTCTTCTAATATTATTTAAAAGGTTGATTAACCGCCTTTTGATAGAGAACCCTTTTTAAATATACTTTTGAAAATTTTATATGTTGTATTTGAAAAAATAAAATCCTTCTATATAATCTAGACATCAAAATTTACTTTGTGTAAATTTTTGTTATTTTTCCGATAAAATCATTTTTAAGTGAAAATGTTGCATTTTAATTCAAAACCTCATTTTAATCTGGTTTATTTATATTGATAGATTATATTTTTTACTGATATTAATTTTTATATAGAATATATTTTTACCATTTAATCCAATGGTGGTCATTTAAATTAATTTCACTTTGAAATTGGACTTAAACTAGTGTTAATCTTTTAATAGATATTGTTTCTGAAAAACACGCTATTAGTTTTCACAGTGGAAATTAATTATTAAATTAATTAATGCAACTTATATGTTTTGAATTTTATAAAATAGTCATCATTTTTGAATTCGGAGTATCAAATATAGCTTAGGGTGAATTTTTGGTATTTTTCTAAAAAACTTCATTTTTTGATGAATAGTGAAACCCCTAAGAGGTAGTTAAAGAAACTGATTTTTCGTTTAAATGAAACATTACAACTTCTATGATTTGATTTTAAAAAATAAGAAATGCATGGTTGTCATTAAGAAGTAAAATGTGGTTCAATGAGATTAAAATAATTTTTGGTGAATAGTAACTTTTAAGTTTTATTAATCGCGATTAAAGGTAATTAGTGTGATTTAAGGTAAAAATGATATTATAATAAAACGAAAATATCCTGAAACTTGTCCTAACCCTATTGGATGAGTCTTTTCCGACCAAGACAACCCATGTGTCGATTTTTGGGACCCCATGGAGCCACTTGGTAAGAGAATGACATTAATACCTTTTATTTAAAGTAAAAGTAAAAATGACACAAACTTGTATTGTTTTACTAAAAAAAAATTAAAATGGGTTATAAAAATCTTATTTTTGACTATAAATAGTCATTGGAAATCTAAAAAGATTTACTACATCATAGTATTTTTTTTTAAAAAATTAGACATTAAATAAATTAAATTATTTATGACATAATGATGATGTACTGATTACCTCATTATTTAACGATTTAAATAAAAGGAAATGATAATGTAAAATATAAGACCTAAACATTCCAAAAACCTATTCGATGGGTGTATTTCGAGCCCTTATCACCTTATCCTCGAAATATATTAATGTTGGACCTTTAAAATCCGAGACTCATTTGAAAATAATGTAACATTTTTTGACTGTCTAAGAGTGCCCCGCCTCTCCTCTTATAAAAGGCCCCCACCTCTACATCCTTACCCACATTTCTCAAGATTTTGGATCAGAAAAACCCTTCCCATTTAATCTCTCCACATCCCTCTCTTCATCATATAAGCCTCATGTTTGGGCATAATCCTTTCCATGGAAGCCTTTGAGCTCAAATCAAAAAGAGTTACCCGATTTAAAGGTAACGTCTTCCCTTGTGTTCTTTTGTTTTATTTTGCTTCTCCAACCCTCTAAACTATTTTTATTCCTTTATTTTGTAACAACACCAGTATATTAAATATACTAGTATGTTTTTATGTGAATTATTCGAGCTACACTTACACAATCCTTCATCTAATGGTTGAAGAACATACTGTTTCTATTGATGGTGAATTTCTACCTCACGAAACAATGACTCTCAAAACTTCTCTTAACACCTTTCATAGTGTCCATTATGATGTCACTATATTTTATATATGATATATATGGTATTTATGTGTTATATATGCTTCTGAATTTTATATTTAAAACATTACATTATGATTTTCCTGTTGTGCAAATGCGATAATTTCATACGAGGAAGTGTAGACTACCGCCCCCTAAAATGATGTGACTCGTTCATGCAATACATTGAATGTATAAAGAATAAAATTAATGAACTTATGTGACCTATATAAAATATATATTATAATTGAATTATAATATATATATCTTTCTCAATTATCTTTAATTCCATTAATATGTCAAAGAAACGAAAGTAGCGTTTATGCGTACGTACGGCCTACCCTCTCCATGAACGGTGCATTTCATTTATTTTTATCTCCAAATGTTATGGAATAGTATAAAATGATTATTTAATGTATATATAAGATATTTAAATCATTAATACTATTTTGGAGATGACTTACTTATAGCTACATGGACAATCATTTTCAAACAAGTTCATTTTTGACTCATGTACCAAACATCGACAAAAATGTCTGATATGAACTCACATTAATAACCAATTATTATAAAATTATAATATGTGATATGAAAAGAATTATAATGTTTAAAGGAGGAACATAAGAAATTATAAATTGACCAAAGATTATTATTCAGGAATATAAAGAAACGAACAAGAAAAGTCGGACTTGAGGTAAGGGATCTGACCTCTGGCTTTCTTTTCAAGTACCCTCTCTTATGTAATTTCATTTATTCTCCATGTTATTATGTTAGAGGATGTTCTTTAATATTAAACATACTTTAATTTTTTTTATATGATGAGACACCCTCGCTTACTCTCATAAATTCTTTTTTTAAGTGGCGTCGTTAGGCTGCCGAATTTTTGTATTGGATCCTACCCCTCTCTTTCTTTTTAAGTACACTCTTTTATGTCCTTCTTTTTAAGATCGTCCTTATTATAATTTGGATGTTATTTTATATTAAACATACATTAATTTTTATGTTAATATGATGAGAGACCCTATTTTATCTCATCAATCCATTTTGGAAGATTTAATTGGCGCCGTTAGGCAACTGAAATTTCGTAAGGAGCTCTTTATCACACGTTGTGTTTTCATGAGATTCAAGCTACATTTGATAATATTTTATTTTTGAGTGGTTTATGTACTATAAATTATTATACTATTTTTGTAACATTCTTTAGTTTATGATTATTTACATCAATGTTTTATAGTCCTTCTTTCATGGGGTGTACGTTTCGAAAGTTACCCAAATCGGTAAGGGAACCTTTCACCCTCATCTTTTTAAAAGACTTCTTTTGTTATGTATTTTAATTTTCATGTTATTATGTGGGGATATGTTCTTATATATCCTTATTGCCGTAAATTTTATGTCCAAGTGATGATATACCCTTTATCTCTCTCATAAACTCTTTTTCTAAAATTTGATGTGATGTCGTTAGGCTGTCAAGGGAACTTCTTAACCCAATTTCGATTTCTTTGGGTTCAACATGTATTTATTGAATATGTCATCCTTTGAATATGTGTAAATGACCTTTGATTATTTTATACTTAATATCCACTTATATTGGGTGTATTTATATTTGTTACACATAATTATGAGATTGATTTATCCTTAATTTAAGGATACCATCTTTATAATGGATTTCATCTCAATTTACATTTCCATTGAGACTTCATTGTTGTTATGCACCAATTCACTCTTATATGGTGTATATACTGTCCTTTGGTATATTATATTATGAATAAATTTATTCTCATGATATTATAAAGTTTTGATTAAATGTTATTCCTCAATTATTGTATTCAAGTTTCTCTCATTTTGATAAAAACACTTTAACTAAAATATCGTTTTAAATGTTTTAATGATTTATTCTTAAAAAATTTCTCATTAATATCCATGTTTTCAAATTGGTTTTAAGGATTTATTTATATGTATATTAATGTTTTAAAATGTTAAAAGCTTCAATGTGGAATGGGACACTTTGATTTAAAAATCTCTTTATTAAATGTTTTTAATGGTTTTGAAAATGGTTTTTAGAATGGATTCATTATTTCAATATATTAAAATGTTATATTGTTATTGAAATGTGGTAATGTTATCATTCATTTTTGATTAAGTTATGTTCTATGATTATGTTATGGTTCTTGGGCATTATTATGAAGACGGGGGTTACGTGATAAATTAAGGGCGGGTGAGCTCGATATAGCTCTCCAATGCATTGGGTTACGCGAAGGAGTTAAACGTCAAGGTTTCTTCGAAGATATTTAGGGAATATACTGTGATGAGTATTCCAAATGTAACCAAGAGGGTTACTCCCTACGTAAGAATGTTATGAATGCCTCAAGTTACCTTTATGCCTTATGATTTCTATTGAGTTATGCATAAATCTTATGATTTCATGAGGTATGTTAAATTTATTATGTTTTATGAGTAAAGTATGATTCCATTTATTCTTATGTATACATTGACTGATGTTTTCTATCCATACAGTTATAAACCTTACTGATATTTTTATGCTCATCCTGAGTTTTTTGAAACGTTTTCACAAGACATAAAGTAGAATAAGGTCAAGGATGGGATCAAGGAAATGTCAGGCTGTCTAAAACAAGGAACTAGACATGACTCTTTTGTTCAAGAGTTTTTATTTTGTGGAAAATATGGAAGCTGTGTAGACGTGTCTCCTTTATAATCTTTGAGATGTTATAGTTATGACCTAATTCTCTAAAACTCTAAACCTGAAAAGATCCTCATTGCGAATTATTCAATGTATTTCAATATTAAGTAATGTTATAAGGTCGGGGCCTTATAGTTGGTATCATAGGTCAGTTTAGTTAACTTTAGAGGTTAGGGTATTCTCTAAGCATAAGTGACATTACCATAATGGTTAGGATTTTAGAAAGAGTCCTAGTTTTAGATAAAGTGAATGAGTTAGTATATCTTAGTGTTTATCTTCCTCATTAGTACATGATGGTTTTGTTGATATACTCACACTGACATTTCTATTTTTAGTAAATGGGTGGATCTAGAAGGCACCAAAGTGACAATGGGTTTGAAGAAAACTGTAGTGGTTCTCTGATTAAGAGACTGAATGAAATGGGGGATTCAATGAGGAATATCGTGGTTGTTCTAAACCAACTATCAAGGATTCATGATCAACCACTTGAAACCTGGTGAGTTCTCTAATGCATCATGTACGAGATGACCAACTCGATGTAGAAGTTCAGGTAATAATTATAAATGTAACCATTAAGGATTATATGATCCTTACTTTTGAGGTAATTATGGGTTACTATATGTTATGATGGAATATGAACGACATGAGATAAGATTGAGGTTAAATTATGTTATGTTTATTTTTGAATATTTTATCATTTTTTGGGGAATGTTATAAAAATTATATAGTTTTGGAAAAAGGACAACATGCAGACTGTGTGGCAACCCGTCGCGTTGGACAAAGCTGTGGGAATCGAACCCACAACCAATGTGCGACTGGTATTTATCGCATACCACGGGACTACGTGAATTCCCTGATTAGTTTGAATAATTCTTTTTAGTTAGATGATTTTAGGAATCAAGAGTAAGTTTATTTTTGGTTATCTATGGAAATGATTAACCTATCATAGAGGATATGTGATTAGGTGAATTACTTTTCAATATGAAACTTTAAGATAAACTAATGTTATTTGGAGATTAATGTTAATTTTTACCTTGGAAGACTATGTGATTAAATCCTTCAAATATTTGGGTTTCAATCTTAATTTGGTTTACTTTGAATAATTGTATGGACTAATTGTTTATTGAATGGTCTTTATTGATCTTTGGGTATTGTTTGACAAATTTTGGAGATTAAGAATAAATTTTTTTATAAAGGATTATCATTTTTGAGTATTATCTGATCTCATACTAAAAATTTTGGTTTTAGTTTTGGTTAAGGTCTAAATACATGGGAAGTATATAGTTCTCTTTTTTGGATTAGGTTATTCTCTAGAAGTTGATTATAGCTCTCTTAATGTAAACAAGTCATCCTAAATACTCATCTTTTGGAGAAAATATGAGTTCGTGTAAGAAATCTAGTAAAAGTTGAAAGTCAACATGGAAAATAAGTATGTTTCCTTATGTTTTAGTTAAGTTCAAAAATAAATTCCTCAATGAAAATTATCTTAATTTTTTTTGTATGTTATCTTTTCCTACTGGGGAATCCAATACCGTGTAACCCATCACATGTTTGTGATTTTCTCAGGGTTAACTTTCTCCTATACATGTTTACTATCACTCTCCTTCAGAACACAACCCTTTGTTTTTTCCTCCATATCCATATTTTCATACATGGAATCCTAGTATGGGTTAACTCAGATGACCTTTGTACTTCTCTCCCATTATTTTTAAGTGATAGTTTTACTGACTCTTGTTCCGATGTGGGACATTCAATGGAGTTTCCAATCCCAATTTTGAAATTGCGAGGACGCAATTCCAAAAAGGGGGGAAGGATGTAACATCCCCGATAAATAAATAATATTACATTCTAATGTTTATCAATATCTGTGAATAAAATGTTAATATTACTTTAAAGGGAATGCTATTCTCGATGGCATACCCAATACGTGACAACGAGTTCATTGAAATCTTACGTTGCACTCTAATAATAATAAAATATTATTTTAAAGGTAGTTAACGCCTAGACATTGTAATGGCAAGAAAGAACGAAACTAACTACCAAATTATTATATATGTTTGTCAAATATTTCTACTTTTATCCAATAAATGTTAGATGTGTAAAATGAAAATGAATCCAATTTTAAGCACAAATCTTCTAATATTCTTTAAAAGGTCAATTAATATCCTTTTGATGGATAACACTTTTTAAATATAATTTTGACAATTTAATATGTTTTATTTGACAAAATAAAATCCTTCTTTAGTATCTGGACATCAAAATTTACTTTGTGTAATTTTTTGTAATTTTTCCGATAAAGATCATTTTTATAGGGAAAATGTTGCATTTTAATTCAAAACCTCCTTTTAATATGATTTATTTATATGGATTGATTATATTTTTAATATATATAAAAGTGTATTTAAAATATATTTTTTCCATTTAATCCACTGGTGGTCATTGGAATTAATTTCACTTTGAAATTGGATATAAACTAGAGTTAATCTTTTAATAGATATTGTTTCTTAAAAACGCGCTATTAGTTTTGATAGCAGGAATTAATTATTAATTTAATTAATGCAACTTATATGTTTTTAATTTTATAAAATAGGCAAAATTTTTGAATTTGGAGTATCAAATATAGCTTAGTGTGAATTTTTGGTATTTTTCTGAAAAACATCAATTTTTGATGAATAGTGAAACCACTAAGTGGTAGTTAAAGAAACTGATTTTTCGTTTAAATGAAACATTACCACTTCTGTGATTTGATTTTAAAAAATACGACATACATGGTTGTCATTATGAAGTAAAATGTGGTTCAAAGAGATTAAAATATTTTTAGGTGAATAGTAACTTTTAAGTTTTATTAATCGCGATTAAAGGTAATTAGTGTGATTTAAGGTAAAAATGATATTATAATAAAATGAAAATATCTTCAAACTTTTCCTAACCCTATTGTATGAGTCTTGTCCGACCAAGGCAACCCATGTGTCGATTTTTGGGACCCCATGGAGCCATTTGGTAAGATAATGACTTTAATGCCTTTTATTTAAAGTAAAAGTAAAAATGACACAAACATGTGTTGTTTAACTAAAAAAATTTCTAAAAGGGGATATAAAAGTCTGATTTTTGACTATAAATAGTCATTGGAAATATAAAAAGATTTACTACATCATAGTATTTTTTTTAAATTTTTAGACATTAAATAAATTTAATTATTTATGACATAATGATGATGTAGTGATTACCTCATTATTTAACGATTTAAATAAAATGAAATGATAATGTAAAATATATGACCTGAACATTCCAAAAACCTATTCGATGGGTGTATTTCGAACCCTTATCACCTTATCCTCGAAATATATTAATGTGGGACCTTTAAAATCTGAGACTCATTTGAAAATAATGTAACATTTTTTGACTGTCTAAGAGTGCCCCTCCTATCCTCTTATAAAAGGCCCCCACCTCTTCATCCTTACCCACATTTCTCAAGATTTTGGATCAGACAACCCCAGCCCATTTCATCTCTCCACATCCCACTTTTCATCATTTAAGCCTCACCTTTGGGCAGAATCCTTTCCAAGGAAGCCATTGAGCTCAAATGGAAAAGAGTTACCCGATTTAAAGGTACTGTCTTCCCTTGTGTTCTTTTGTTTTATTTTTCTTCTCCAACCCACTAAACTCTTTTTATTACATTATTTTTTAACAACACCAGTATATTAAATATACAAGGATGTTGTTATGTTAACGATTCTAGAAACAATTACACACACCTTCACTTAATGGTTAAAGAACCTACTGTTCTTGTGGATGGCGAATTTCTGCCTCACGAAACGATGATTGTTCAACCTTCTCTTAACACCTTTCATGGTGGCCATTATGTTGTCACTATATTTTATATATGATATATATGGTATTTATTTTTTCTATATGATTCTTAATTTTATATTTAAATCATGGATTTATGCTTTTCATGTTGTGCTAATGTGATAATTTCATATGAGGAAGTGTGGACTACCGCCTCCTCAAGTGATATGACTCGTTCATGCAATACATGGAATGTATATAGACTATAATTAATAAACTTATGTGACCTATATAAAATATATATTATACTTTAATAATAATATATATATATATATATATCTCAATTATCTTTAATTCCATTAATATGTCAAAGAAATGAAAGTAGTGTTCATGCGTACGTACGACCTACCATCTCCATGAACGGTGCATTTCATTTATTTTTATCTCCAAATGTTATGGAATAATATAAAAAGAATATTTAAGATATATAAGATATTTAAATCATTTATACTATTCTAGAGATGATTTACTTATAACTACATAGACAATCATTTTCAAACAAGTTCATTTTTGACTCATGTACCAAACATCGACAAAAATATATGATATGAAATCACATTATTAACCAATTATTATAACATTATAATATGTGATATTAAGAGAATAATAATATTTAATGGAGGACCTTACGCAATTATAAATTGACCAAAGTTTATTATTCAGGAATATAATGAAACGAACAAGAAAAGTCAGACTTGAGGTAAGGGATCCGACCTCTCGCTTTCTTTTCAAGTACCCTCTCTTATGTCATTTCATTTATGCTCCATGTTATTATGTTGGAGGATGTTATTTTATATTAAACATACTGTAATTTGTATTTTTATATGATGATATACCCCCTCATACTCTCATCAATTCTTTTTTTAAGTGGCATCATTTGGCTGCCGAATTTTCGTAAGGGATCCTACCCCTCTCTTTCTTTTTAAGTACACTCTTTTATTACATTCTATTTAAGCTCATATTTATTATTATTGGGATGTTATTTTATATTACTATTACTTTACCTTTTATGTTCATGTGATTAGAGACCCTATTTTCTCACATCAATCCATTTTGGAAGTTTTAATTGGCGTCGTTTGGCTACCGAAATTTCATAAGGGGCTTTTTTATATGACTTTGTGTTTTCATGAGATTCATGCTACATTTGAAAATATTTCCTTTTGATTGGTGTATTTACTGTCCATTATTCTACTCTTTGTGAAACATACTTTCGTTTATGAGTATTTTCATCAATGTTTTATAGTCCTTCTTTCATGGGGTGTACGTTTCGAAGGTTACCCAAATCGGTAAAAGAACCTTTCACCCTCCTCTTTTTAAAAGACTTCTTTTGTTATGTCTTTTAATTTTCATCTTATTATGTGGGGATATGTTATTATATATCCTTATTTCCATAAATTGTACGTCCATGTTATGAGATACCCTTTATCTGTCTCATCAACTCTTTTTCTAAAATTCGATGTGATGTCGTTAGGCTGTCAAGGGAACTTCTTAACCGAATTTCGATTTCTTTGGGTTCAACATGTAGTTGTTGAATATGTCATCCTTTGAATATTTGAGAATTACCTTTGATTATTTTACTCTTAATATCCACTTATATTGGGTGTATTTATATTTGTCACACAAAATTATGATATTTATTTATCCTTAATTTAAGGATACCATCTTTTTAATCGATTTCATCTCAATTTATATTTCCATTGAGACTTCATTGTTGTTATGCACCAATTCACACTTATATGGTGTATATATTGTCCTTTGGAATATTATATCATGAATCCCTTTGTTCTCATGATATTATAAAGTTTTGATTAAATGGTATTCCCCAATTATTGTATTCAAGTGTCTCTCATTTTGTTAAAAACCCTTTAACTAAAATCTCGTTTTAAATGTTTTAATGATTTCATCTTATAAATATTTCTCATTAATATCAATGTTTTCAAAATGGTTTTAAGGATTTATTTATATGGATATTTATTGGTTTAAAATTTTAAAAGATTCAATGTGGTATGGGACACATTGATTTAAAAATATTTTAATTAAATGTTTTAAATGGTTTTGAAAATGTTTTTTAGAATGGATTCATTATTTTAATATCTTAAAATGAAATATTGTTATTGAAATGTGGGAATGTTATCTTTCCTTTATGCTTAAGGTATGTGGTATGATTATGTTATGGTTCTTGGGCATTGTTTTGAAGATGGGTGGTTCCGTGATAAACTATGGGCGGGTGAGCCCGATATTGCTCTCCAATGCATTGGGTAACAACAAGGAGTTAAACGTTAAGGTTTTTCTGAAGAGATTTATGGAATATAATATGATGGGTATTTCAAACATAACCAAGAGGTTTACTCCCTACGTAATAATGTTATGAATGCCTCAAGATACCTTTATGCCTTATGATTTATATTGAGTTATGCATAAATCTTATGATTTCATGAGGTATGTTAAATTGCTTATGTTTTATGAGTAAAGTATGATTTCATTGATTCTTATGTATACATGGAATTATGTTTTCTATACATACTGTTATAAACCTTACTGAGCTTTATTATGCTCATCCCATGTTTTTGAAACATTTTCATAGGACGTAAAGTTGAATAGGGTCAAGGGTGGGATCAAGGAAATGTCATGCGGTATAAAACAAGGAACTAGAAATGACTCTTTTGTTCAAGAGTTTTTATTTTTTGGAAAAGATGGAAGTTGTGTAGATGTGTCTACTTTGTAATCTTTGAGATGTAATAGTTATGACCTAATTCTCTAAAACGCTAAACCTGAAAATATCCTCAATGTGAATTATTCAATGTAATTCAATATTATGTAATGTTATATGGTCGGGGCCTTATACTCAAGGTCTCACTAAATCCAACTAGAATAATCCACAAAGAAAGATCTCAACATATAATCTTTACTTAGGTGTATACCCATACATATAACTATGTTATCAAGTAACTCATCTCAATCATGAGGAAAACACAAATGTTAATGACTCAGCTTAAACAAGGATTTTAATTATCTAAACCACACCTGTTGGAGAACTCCTCCTATGTCGAGTACAGTGGCCCTGTCATGACTCTGATGAGATACTCACAATCCTTAGACTGCTGAGGTACTTCTTCTGTAGAGTACCGATGGTCTGTCACCCCAACACATTTGTGATCCTCTCCATGGGTTTTCCGCCCCAACCCAGTAGCACACCCTCTAATAGCCTACAAAGGTACTCCTCATGTCGATTACCGTGGGTCTTCCACCCCAACACAGTAGTGCTTCTCCGCCATGGGTCTGCAACCCCAACATAGTAGTTCTCCCCACTGGGCTAGTCAAGTCACTCTGATACGAATCGGACATGCAGTCATCAGGTCTCAGCCAGCTACAAGTTCTTCGTACTCTAAACACTCATCTCCAGAAGGATCCGCTCCACGAGGTACTGGTTGATACTCCATGTGTCACGTAAACTCACGTGTATGTATCTCAAAGAAACTCTTCATCATAGGGGTCTGATCGCAAAAAAAGGCGCTTCAATCGGATACCCGGTCTGTGAGTTATTACCATTTCTGTTCCAGGGGCGCGGTTGGTTTCGTGTACAAAACAACCCAACCGTATCTCAAATGTACCCTGAAATCCCATGGGTTATACTCAAAGGAACCATTTTTCAACGAGATTACCAACACTTTTGATGGTTCATCAAACAGACGTCCGGTTGTGAGTTATTGGCATTTCCGTTCCAGGGGCCCGGTTGGATTTTGGGTACAATCCAACCAGGCCATTCTTCAACTGCGTCCAAACCTCGAGTGTACTATTCCAAAAGAACAGTCTCATCAAAAGAAATCCAACGTAGTTGACGGCATGTCAATCAGACGTCTGGTCCTGAAGTTATAAGCGTTTTCGCTCTGAGGGCTCAGTTGGTTTCGGGTTCGAACCAACCCAGTCGTACATCAAACAACACCGGTTAACCAAACTGGTCAGACCGTTGTGATCCATACGAAAAGGCACATGAGATGGACTACCCATTTGTCCAAAACGGATAGCCAGTGAAAGAGTTGAACTTCACCGCAACATGCGCGAACTGGGCCTCATGGGGCCCACTCCTCGACCTCGACGTAAATATCCATAATTGGTCTTGAATCATCCTTCTTAATTTCAGGGTCGCAAAGTCACAGACGGTTCATCATTATAACACCATATGATAGAGATATGTTGGAAACAGGATCCCGTAATAATAATAACATTATTATAATTGGGTGTTTCATGGACCCGATCCACGAACCATAATTTAGTATCGAACATTAGACTTGAATCGACCATCTTAAAGATAGGGTCTTGTTGCCGCTGACGGCCAGTTAATCGGACGTCACAGGCAGGAGGTATGGTGGGTCGGAGATTTAATAATAATACAAAATCTATTATTTTTCTGAGCACTTGGGGTACCCGATCCGAAAACCCAAAAATGACATCCAATATTGGACTCAGAATGTTCGTCTCTGAATCTGGGTCGCACAGACAAAGACGGTTCGTGAAACTGAGGTCGCACGAAGGATTTGCTGGTGAAAAGGTGTTTTATCTACAAAAGTAATAGTAAACATATTTTATTTTTATTATATATTGTTTATTTATTTATATCGTTCTTTAACTCAAGAAAACAATCAATACACATTCCATTTTCCCCTTGCGTGCAGGAATCAATCACCTCTCCCTTATCCCTTTTTTCTCTTTATTTTATTTCCCAATCTATCTCTCTCTAATATAATTCTTTATCTCCAATTTTCTCGTGCTCCAAACCCAAAACAGTGCCTCCAACATGTAAACTGTGGCTGCCAACTCATTTCTCACCTGCTGCATCCACAAGAACCACTGCCGCCTCCAGGCGGCCGGCCGGTGTCGGCCGCTGCGTCGGCATCCCCTGCCGCCGCATCCTTCTGCGGGCCACCGGAGTCATTTTAGTGGTCTGTTTTAGCTCATGTCTGTGCCTATGACCTCCATGGGTCCTTCTCTACACTACGACGGCCTCAAAACAACGTTTCCCTTCTGGTCATCTATCACCAAACATTCCGTGTATCACGAACAAGTTGGCGGTGGGTCTGGACTTGTTTGTTAGCCTGTACCCACTACGTTAGAGGCTCAAACAACTATTAAACAAATAAACATTCATGTTCGATGGTATAAGTCACATATATGAAATTATACAATATCCACCTAACTCAAAATTGACATCGCACGTCGTCGAGCCGTAGAAGACGAGTGTCGTAGTAGTCGGTCATCGTGGAAGAACGGTATTTTCCCACCAACGTTGGAGTATGAGTTATTGTCATAGGTGACGCCTCTCGTGAGCGATGTATTCTCCATTGATGAAAAGGAAGAAGGTGATATGGGAAATCGTGGAGTGTTATTCACTGAGAGAGTATGACATTCATCGACGGAGGTGTTCTTCATCAGGAGAAGAACAATTTTCTTTTCTAATTCTCTAGAGCATTCCCATGTTTTCACCAACACAACCAATGCCTCCCTAAATAATAGATAATTCTATTATTTTATTCACACACCAATTACAAAATTCAAACAATCTAATAATTAATTGGAGAATCCCATTTAAATAATTAAAATTTGTTGGCAATCTTAATTGGAGGAAGGTGGAGTGTCACAACTAAAGAGGGGAATTAATGGGGAGTTGGCACATTAAATGGAATCTCATTGGTTCAAGGGGGTTAAAGGGGGGTTAGGTGCTCGTGTGGGCTCCACCACATGTTATCCACCCATGGGAGGTTATGTGGGTGTGGGCTCCACCACCAACCACCCTTTGGTGAAATAACCCACAAACAAAATAAAATTTATTTAAGACATAAATTTTATTTAGTTTAAAAAAATTCCACAAATTATATCTTTCGACCCACATAAAATGAAACTACGGTAAAGGAACCCATAAGAGAATACCGACACTGTGAGTTCATTGGTGTCCTCAGATTTTAATTCCAAGCACCGGTTCAAAAGATCAAAAAACTCGCACGTACGTTTACAGAACGTACCCGAACAAAACTTCAGAAATTGATTCTAGGCGCACCGGGCCTCGGAATCAAGTTCCGTCAGAAATTGTAGACTCATAAAATTCCAAGGTATTTATGAAAAATTTTCCCAAGAAATTTCTGGGTCTTTACATTACTCCCACCTCAGGGATTTACATCCACGTAAAGCTTAAACACACACTAGGGAAAACAAAAGAGGTACTGAACACGCATATGGGCCTCCCGCTCCGATGTGATCTCCTGGAGGTTCTCGTGATGCCAGTGAAATCACAGTAGAGGAATCGACCATCCACATAGGATCCTCTCCTATTGATCCTCAAACTCTACTAGAACCTTCGTAAATATTTCCCCATCATTGATGTCTAGCTCCATGTGATCGATGATGTGGGATGGTTCATGCACGTATCTTCCCAACTAAGATACATAGAAGACATCGTGCACCTGGTGCAAATGTAGTGGAATGGCCAAGAGGTAAGCCACCTCGCCTACCCTGATGAGGACCTGGAAAGGCCGATGAACCTCATAGATAACTTGCTGCCTCAGCCACATCTCCGTAGACCTCGTCGAGGTGAGACCCATATAAAGATGTGGTCACCATCCTCGAACTCTAGTGGTCTCTGTCTCCTATCAGCATAGGGTTTCTACCTGCTCTGTAATGTCTTTATCTGCTACTAGACGATCTGCACCTTTTCTGTCATAGCTCGTACCATATCTGGTCGGTAGGAAGTTGGCCAACATGGTAAGTTGGTCGACCACCAGCCTTCTTTGCCTACGAACTGTAAGAGCTGCTAAGATTTATCCTTTTCCAAAAAGAGAAATCTATTCCCATCCCCTAGATAAACCACTACAATTGCCTAATATAGTCAATCCTGACATGAATGATACATTCATGCCATAGATGACGTCATAAGGCCTTAATGCTACTACCAATAGATCCAATCATTACTCTCACCTCCTAGGGTCGAGTCACACTGTCGACATCAGTGTGTGGTCACTGGGTCTCCTCTAGTATGAATCTTGAAAGTGAGGGTCATGTCAACAGTTTAAACAGGAACCTCTTAGTATAGAAAAAGGAAGGAAAGCAAACGTCACAAGGAAAAGTGTCTTTTATTACTACAACTCGAGGTACAAAGACACAATGAAAATAAAACAATGACATTAACTAGGCTAGAAGAATCATGAACAAGGAATATATGCCTAGAACTAGTCCCGCTCATGTACACCTACTTTCGGAGCACCGAAGTTGTATGCTTCAGCTGCTTGATGTTGTGCTCTCCCATGTCCTCCTCTTCCACTACCTTGTCCACCGCTTGGATGATGCTCAAGCTCCCACTGCTTCTTCTGTCTCGGTGGCTCCTCCAACGCCTGCTAATCCGCTATGCGGGGAGTTGGACAGTCACATGCCATGTGACCAAGCCCACCATAGGCGAAACACTGTTCGTTCCTGGTATGCCTGGCTCTGACTCCACCTCGGGGGCCCTGCACTACCGATCCTGAGTTTTGCGCTCGACCACCTATAGTTCTGGTCCTCTTGGACCTCTGTGTCATCTGTCTACTACCTACAGATGACTTGGTTACTGATAGAAAACCCTATAGCAAGGGAAAAAGCTCTTAAGCACGCTCAGAGTGTTGTGTCTCTAGTATAAACTCCACCCTAAAAAAACCATCGAAGTTTCCCAAGGTGAAGGTCATCTCGTCGCAAAATTGGAGCATCTGGATCCACCACATCTCAGCTGCTCCCGGAAAGAGACTAACAGATTGGTCCACCATCAAGTCAGAGGGTGTCCCAGCACTGTGGAAAGCTCGTGCTACAAACTCCAACCAGTACCCAGCCGTCTGAAAGTCTGTCTCGCCTCGAAACCTCGGAGGACTCTGTCGTAGGAACCCGTGCAATGTGCTCTAGGAGATCACACCCTCTGCTCCTGGGGACAGTGATAATGGTAACCCAGCGGGTAATGTTACCGCTAGTGCCTTTACTGTGATGGGGCCCTGCACCGTGGAATTGCTGCTCGGTGTGCTACCATTGCGCTCTCTACTCAGAACCTGCGCTGACTAACTGGGTAAAGAAATCGTGAAAGAAACAGATGTGACATGGTCAAAATACTATACCTGGTGAGCTTACCTTGTTTGAGATGACTTAAAATAATCTTTTGAAAAAACACACGCAATCAGTGTTTTCGCACACTGAGTCGTAAATCAGAAGTCAGGGTCCTAGTGTATGGATACGTTGGCCACCACATCAACACTGGACTCCCTGAATGAAAAACCACACTCAGTACAGTTAACACTATTTCTTCACAGAATAGAAAATATCAGAGTCCTATTTTTTTAGGTAGAACAGACACCTCTAATACCAATTTGTCATGACTCGTCCCCAGGGGCCCGCATTGTGACTACCCTAAACCCACCTTCCATAGGCCAGGGGCTGGCGACTAGCACGAAAGGCATAGTTCCCTAGAACTGGGAAGGCATTTCCTTTAAAAAAATTAAACACACACACAATCATAGAACAAGCAAAAAAACACAAAGTATAGCAGTATAAAAAGTGTTCTTAATGTACAAAGGGTCTAGAAATACAATCCTAATAGAAAGGTACAACTACAAATGAAATAAAGTACAACAGAAACGACAAACAAATAAATAGTGAAGGAGCTCCCAGGTCGTCCTTCGGGTTCCTACCTGAAGGGTAGGTACAGATGTAATCCTCAGCACTCAACGTCTATCGGTCCGCTCCGTGGGCCATTATGCCAAGTGTCCACCTCCGGGTACCGTCAAGACCTCGTACACTCTGCCTCGGTCATCGCTAATCATCGTCTGCATCCAACAAAACGAGGTGCGGGCATAGCCCGTGCAGGGGTGAGTATAACGATACTCAGTAGGGACCTCGAGACCGTCAAGGTCTCACTAAATCCAACAAGGATAATCAAAAAAGAATGATATCAATATATAACCTTTTCTTATGTATATTCCTATACATATACCTAAGTTATCAAGTAACCCATATCAATCATGAGAAAAACACAAAGGTCATTTAATCATGTAAAACTAGGATTGTCATTATCGAAACCACAACTGCTGGAGAACTCCTCTGCCAAGTACAGTGGCCCTGTCATGACTCCGAGGCGCTACACACTAACCTTATACTGCTAAGGTACTCCTCCTGTTGAGTACCATAGGTTTGTTGCCCCAACACAGTAGCGATCTCCACCACGGGTCTGCCGCCCCAACATAGTAGCGCACCCCCTAATAGCCTATAGAGGTACTCCTCCTGTCGAGTACTACGAGTCTGCCGCCCCAACACAGTAGCCCTCCTCTTCCATGGGTCTTCCACCCCAACACATTAGTGCTACCCACTAGGCTAGTCAAGTCACTCCGATATGAATCGGACAAGCAGTCATCAGATCATAGCCAGCTACTAGGTCTTCGAACATCGTACGCTCGTCTTCGGGAGGATCTGCTCCACGAGATACTGGTTGATACTCCAAGTTTCAAGTAATCTCACATGGAATTATCTCAAAGGACTGCCTCACCATAGGGGTCTCAACGCAATATATAGTGTGACAATCAGATGCCCGGTCTGTGAGTTATTAGCATTTCTGTTCCAGGGGCCCGGTTGGTTTTGTGTACGAACCAACCCGACCATTTCTCAACTGTACCCCGAACTCCCATGGGGTATACTCAAAGGAACTGTTTTTCAATAAGATTACCAACACCACTGACTGTTCGTCAAACCGAAGTCCGTTCTGAGAGTTATTGGCTTCTCCATTCCAGGGGCCTGGTTGGATTTTGGGTACAATCCAACCCGTCCATACTCCAACTACATCCAAACATCGAGTGGAGTGTTCCAAAAGAACCATATCCTCAAACGATATCCAACATAGTTTACGGAACTTCCATCGGACATCTGATTCTTAGGTTATAAGCATTTCCGCTTCGAGGGCCCGGTTGGTTTCAGGATTGAACCAACCCGGTCGTACTTCAAACAACACTGGTTAACCAAACCGGTCAAACCATTGCAATCCATATGGAAAGGCACATGAGATGGAATACCCATTTTTCCAAAATGGATAGCCGGTGAAAAAGATTCATTTCACTAAAACACACGTGAATCGTGCCTCGTGGGGGCCACTCCTCGACCTCGACATAAATTTCCATAATTGGTCTTGAAACATCCATCTTAATTTCAGGGTCACCACGTTGCAGATGGTTCATCATTCTGACACCATATGAGGGAGATATTTTGGTTACAAGATCCCGTAATAATAATAATATTATTATCATTGTGTGTTTCATGGACCCGATCCATGAACCAAAATTTAGTATGGAACATTAGACTTGAATCGACCATCTTAAAGACAGGGTCACATCATCGTTGTCCACTAGTTAATCGGACGTCGCATGCAGGAGTTATGGTTGGTAGGAGATTTAATAATAATACTAAAACTATTATTTTTTCGAGTTCTTCGGGTAACCCATCCGAAAAACCGAAATAGATATCCAATATTGAACTTGGAATGTCCGTCTCAGAATCTGGGTCACACTGCTGTAGACAGTTCGTGAAACCCAGGTCGCACGAAGGAGTTTCTGGAAAAAAGGTGTTTTATCAACAAAAGTAATAATAAAAATATTTTATTGTTATTATTATTTGTTTATTTATTTATATCTTTCCATAACTCCAGAAAAACAATCAATACACATTCCATTTCCCCCTTCCACGCTGGAATCAATCACCTCTCCCATATCCCTTTTTTCTCTTTATTTTATTTCCCAAATCTCTCTCTCTCCAATGTAATTCTTCATCTCCAATTTTCTCATGCTCCAAACCCAAAACAACGCCTCAAACATGTAAACCGTAGCCACCAGCTAATTTTGCATCCACTGCATCCACAGGAACAACTGTCACGACCTTCCTCGGGCCACCAGAGTCATTTCAGTGGTCCGTTTTAGCTCTTGTCTGCACCTACGACCTCCTCGGGTCCCGCTCTACACTACAATTTCCTAAAAACAATGTTTCCCTCCCGTTCGTCTGTCGCAAAACATTCCATGCATCACGAACAAGTTGGCGGTGGGTCCAGACTTGTTTGTTAGCCCGTACCCACTGCGTTAGAGGCTCAAACAACTATTCAACAAATAAACTCCCATTTTCGAGGGTATAAATCACAAATATGAAATTATACAATATCCCCCTACCTCAAAATTGTCATCGGACGTTGCCCAACCACGGAAGATGAACATCATGGAAGTTAGGCATCGCCAAAGAATGATGTTTTCCCCCCAACATTGGTGTAGGAGTTGTTTTCGTAGGTGACGCCTCTCATGAGTAGTGTCTTCTCCCTTGACGCGGAGGAAGAAGAAGATAGGGGAAATCGTGGAGCGTTCTTCCTTGAGAGAGTATGACATTATTCGACGGAGGCGTTCTTTATTGGGAGAATAACACTTTTATTTTCTAATTCGCCAGACCTTTCCCATGTTTTCCCAAACACAACCAATGCCTCCCCAAAAAATAGCTTATTCTATTATTTTATTCACACACCAATTACAAAATTCAAACAGTCTAATTAATTAATTGGATAATACCATTTAATTAATTAAAATGTGTTGGAAATCTTAATGAGAGGAAGGTGGAGTGTCACAACTGAAGAGGAGAATTAATGGGGAGTTGGAACTTTAAATTGAAGCTCAAAGGTTCAAGGGGAGTTAAAGGGGGGTTAGGTGCTCGTGTGGGCCCCACCACATGTTATCCTCCCATGGGAGGTTATGTGGGTGTGGGATACACCACCAACCACCCTTTGGAGATATAAACCACCAACAAAATAAAATTTATATAAGACATAATTTTTATTTAGTTTAATAAAATTCCCCAAATTATAACATTCAACCCAGATAAAACGCAACTGCGGTAAAGGTCCCATTAAGAGAATACTAGCATTGTGAGTTCATCGGCGTCCTCAGAATTAAATTCCGATCACTAGTTCAAAATATCGAAAAACTCGAACGTACATTTACTGAACATACCCGAACAAAGCTTCAAAAATTGATTCCGGGCAGAACGTGCCTCGGAATCAGGTAACGTCAGAAACCACGAACTCGTAAAATTCCAAGGAATTTAAGAAAAAAATTCCATTGAAATTTATGATTCTTTAAAATATTAAATACCATATATGATTTTTCATGTCTTTATATTACATTCTAATTAACAACTCCAGGTAAAAGTTACATTTTCCATAATATCTGCTTCATTTTGTTTATGTATTTTTACTTGTTATTCTTGATAATCTTACTTAGATAGTGATTTAATTATTTAAAGAATGTAAAAAATTTAATTAATAGAATATATATTCATTATATATATTTTATAATAATCTATATAATCCAAAAATATTAAACTAAATAAACTGTTCATGGTGACGGTAGGCTAAACGTACGCATTATTGCTTCTTCCATTTTATTATCATATTGAATGAAAGTAGTTGAAATATATGTATATAAGTATATATAATATAGTTGTAATATATTATTAGGTAATATTTATAATATAATATTACATAAAACAACCTTAATTCATCCCATGAAATGGGTGGACAATTCATAATACTTTGAGGGGGAAGTAGTATACACTTCCTCAAATGTAGGTATCGCGATTACACGAAATGGAGAGAATAAAGTTATCTTATATATAAAAATTAAATAAGAATAATGAAATTATAAATATCATATATATAATATATACAATTTTTTTTCAATCATCTTTCACAACCATGAATGTTGTTAATGAAAAAATGAACGACAATGTTTTGTGGGTCGGCTATTTGTCATACCCGTATATGGAAAGTTTGTTACTTATGAGATAGAAGTGAATTTAGGTGAATAGAAAACCGTTATGATAACAACATATAACTATATTTATGATTAATTTTTTTATATTATCATTTAATAAGAATATTTTAGGTTGAGGATAATGAAAACAAAACAAAAAAGTTTGAGTGAGGATGTTACAACTTATTTGGGTAACTCTTCATGGTTTTCACCAAAGGGCTTCCTTTGATGGTAATTTTACAAAGGTGAGGATTCTAGGATTAGAAGATGGATTTTTATGGGATATATGGGAAAATATATTTTAATAAAAAAATTTATAGGTATGAGGTAGTGAGAGGTGTGAGTTAATTTTTATAGTGGGGAGGAAAGGACACACATTGTATATTTGGAATGAATTTTGTTTTCCCCATGTATTACTTTTTCACCAAGTACACAAATGGATCATTCTAGAACCTCAGAGTTGAACTGACCAAAATATGGTAATTAAATAGTTTTATAAATGTGTATCGGTAATTTCCCTATTAAGTGTAATGTGTTATCATATCCTAAGCTTAATTTTATCGTAATCGTTGTAATAAATTTTAATTGAATTCACTAATATTTTTGGAAAAAATAAGTACACCATATAATACATTATAAATTATGATTATTCAAAACAAGGAATCATTTTCCCAAATTCAAATCATATAATTGATTTAAATTAATTTAAAATTTAATATCAAAGAGGGTATGATAATACAAAAAATATAATAATATTACTAGGATTTTACATTAAATTTCAATGTAAAATTGACTTCAATGACCTCAATTGGATTAATAGATAAAAAGTAATCTAATTATTATTTAAAACTATAAATAAATATCACTTATCCATATAAATAATTTATAAGGAAAAATAATTATTGAATTAAATTACATTATTTCTCACTATTAATTAAAAACGAAACATCAAATAAAAATATGAAAAATTATGCATGAAAAGAATATTAATTTATATCATTAAAAAATGAGTTTCATTTTGTCATAAAAAAATTATATATGTTTTTTAAAATGTATTTAATATAGATTTTCCATTAAAAATTGGTAGAAATGTTTTTATAAAAATATAGTTTTTGATTTGAAATATTGTTTCAGTTCTCATCATATGAGTACAAAATTAGTTGGATGAGTCTCAAAAAAATATATTTAATATATAACATACAAATTTAATTAATATCACTTTGTAATTGTAATTAATTCATCTTATTATGATAAATATTATATTTATATAAATATAGTCTTTTATAAAATAATTCCTTTCATATTTATTGGGTTTCTATATTCCATTATAATTAATAGGTAACAATTGAATAAACATATATATTTTTATATTTCAATTAATAATATAATTATAAATTTATTAGATAGTATATATATTATTATATTAAATAATAATATTTTTAATAATAAATTTTTGTTTGGTAAAACTCAAACATGCATGTTATGTAGGCCATTATAGAATGTTGATCATGTGTGTAATATAATATAATATCATTATTCTATGTAGAGAATACTAAAAATTATGATGTGTGTAGTGAACCATCAATAATATGTTTTGTATAATTCAAT
This sequence comes from Viscum album, assembly GCA_963277665.1. Taxonomy (NCBI): domain Eukaryota; kingdom Viridiplantae; phylum Streptophyta; class Magnoliopsida; order Santalales; family Viscaceae; genus Viscum; species Viscum album. The sequence goes on along the minus strand of OY728132.1, from coordinate 681,398,131 downwards.
TTTAACATAATTCCTTAATATAAAATAAATTACTTTCAATGTTGTGTGAAATAAAAAATAATCAAAAGATTAAATTAATTTGAAAAAAATATTTCACCAAATATTAGACTGTTATAAGCATTAAGTTCATGTTTATCATGCTAGACACATCAAATAAAATCCTTCTTATAAGGCTTAGAGTTTATAAACATGTGGAGGTGCCATTAAAATTTGATTAAAGTTTAAAATACCCCATCTATAGAAAATTCATCATATTTTATGGTGACAGTGATACCTTTGAGTCTTGTAAAGATACATATGTTTTATAAAATGTTTACAATATGGAAGTAAAAAATCAATGGTCAATGAATATATCTTGGTTTCATTCCATAATGGATTGGGGTCCCACCCTTTCAATCCTTGGAGTATGCTATAGTGTGATTGAATACTACTTATAAACCAGATTAAGGTTTTAGACATAATACTAGATGTCCAAGTTCCTCATTTCCATACAGAAAACATGAAATCAAATCAGATACAAAATCTGTCTTCAATGACTCTGGAAGTAGGGGATGAGAATTACTCTTCATGTGTAATTTCCTATTCCAATAAGGATAGAAAATCCCACATATTTCAAAACTCACTAGAAATTTCAACCATGGAGTTTGTGATGGAAGTAGATGAGTATGATCTTAGGAACTCCCCTCCCACATTTGAGTAAAGCATATCTACCACCATTGATAAGAATATTTAGGTAAATATAGGAAAAAAATAAGATCTATATCCTTCATTGATTAGTGTTTCCTTACCTCTTGAGGAGTATGAGATAAATATTAAATTTATAAAGCAACATTGATAAATTTTCTCTTGGAATCGTATAGAAATTATCAGGTAAATCAACAATATGGCTACCCACCAGATAAGATAACATGATGACCATAGAAGATTCAACTCATCATATATGAAGATTCACCCCTCTAATTATACTAATTTATATTCATATGATAACAAATTTATCAAATCACACTATGTGTAGGAAATGAAATAATCAAGATGGATTGTCAAAATCATCCTTGTAATGAATAATAATAGGATGATTATTGTATGGATAGATTTCATAGAACATAATCAACGCTGACCAAATGATTATTTCCCATTACTGATCATATGAATTTTAATTGATTCCCTAGTTGGCTTCCAAACCCTTTACTTCATTGATAGGAAACCGTGATATAGTTTAGGAATGATGTACTCTGAATATGAGGAATACACTACCTTTAGAGCATAATAGAGGATATTTTTCTATCATGTAATGCCTTTTGTTTATATGAATGTGGACTATATTTGTCAAAACACCATGCATCATATATTTAATATTTTTTTGAATGACTAGAAGATTTTTTTTTCAATGACTAGATATTAAAATATAAATAGTGATGTGACCACCTCACAGATCTTCGATAAATCTTAGATAAGTTACTATATAAAAATTTGAATATTAACCCCAAAAAATGATCATCTGGTGATGTTTATGGGAAATTCCATATATTTTTATTATATGAAACCATGGAATCCTGTATGACCCATAAAAGACTTGTACAGTCCTAGAAATGTCACCCTATCAAAACCATGAAGAGTCAAGGGGGATCTAATTGAAAATCAATTATATTCAGTATTTCATAGATAACGTGGCCTGAAAATATCTCCCTTTCATAATTTTAATTAATAAGGGAGTCAATAATAATTGGATGAGGAAATCAATGAATCTTTTGAGAGTCACATGCAATACCTTCTACACGCACCAGTCCTTATGTCACATGTGGAATAAAATCATCTCATCTTATATGTGGACACCATGGAATGTTCTCCTGGTGATATCCTCCAAAAGAAATATTATGCAGATTATTAGGGTACGATCTATTATCATATCCAAATTATTCTAGGAAATGTGAACTGATATTATACTATTTAGAATAACTTCCTCACACTCATATTTTTATTTAAAAACATGAGGCAATACAAGTATAATAATGAACCCCACAAGGTATCTTGAATAAAAAAAATCAAGTATATCTTTTGTCTCTATATACTGACAAGGAATTTGGATACATTTGAGGTTATTCTATAACAATATTAGATAGTTATTGTGTTATATAATGTAGATGATTTTTAGACCCTAGTTAAATTAATTCTTGTATATCCCACCCTAAAAATTACACTTGTAGACACCGAAAATAAATATTTAGAGGTTATCTATGACTACAACACTCCCTAAACATAGCATATGTATTGTTATGTTTAATAGTAAATTCCTATATAAAAAATGATAGATAATACAAATCATAATATTTTTGCTAAAGGGATTTTATTTTTTTCTCCCCACTTTACAATTTTATGCACTCTTTGTTAATATCTACTGGATGAACTAATAGTGTGGATGGATACAATTACTTTATTTATGGATATTAAATATCCCTACAACTTTATATATCTTACCATAACATAAAAGGGTATTCAGTGCAAGTTATAATGTTGTGGAATCAATGATATTCCAAAAAAGAAAATATCTTCCCCCGATTACAAAATCCTTGAGATAACACACTAGCTAATTCAGTTATAGTTTTGGCCTACCATCTCAAGGATGAGGTCGTCATTGACATCACATACTAAAGGATGGTCTCATATATCATCATCTTTGACATGGATGAATTCAATCAGATTAACACTACACCATGGTGTGGTGAACCATTATCCACCCTTGATGGATGGGACCTATAATTGATTATCTTTAAAATGGGTCTCCCTTTATAGACTGAGATATTAGTAAATTGAATCAATACTATGTATCAAATTTACACTTAAGGGTGGTCCAAATAAGAAAAAAAATCACTCTACAAATGAGGCTTGAATAAATCTATCTTAGATGCATTTTAGAAAGAGATATTCCTTCTATAATTGAAGAAGTATGTGTAGGATGGTACTATGCTCATTATTATGTTATCAGACATTCCCAAAAAATCAGAAATCTTGGATACAATTGGAAAAAGATTATAATTGACCATGAGGAGTTAAATAATAAATATCATGCATTCCATATTCGTGGAAAAATAATACAAAACCCTAGAATTTCTACGTACTGCTATTTATTTTCGGACGTTCTCTTGACAGAGAATTTATGTTGTGGGGCCTTTTTCAATATCAACAACCATTTTGTTCAAGTACATCCATAATTCTAAAAACTATATTCCTAAATGGGATGGGGTGAAACTATTAAAGGGATATGGTATTAAGAATACCACAAAATTCATGAACTCTAATATCATTAACATGATTCATAGTCCCTAACATGATATTGACAGACAATGAAACCAAATTTTTTCTATTGAGTAGATTAAATTTAATATCATTTACAAAAACAATTCCAATCATTAATCCTATGATCATTTATTATAAAATGGAAAAATAGAGGCCTTACATAAGAAACTATAAATTATACTCTATATTATCAGGAAAAATCTTATCAAGTCCTAAATGGACAATCTCATCTATGCAATACGAGCAATTTGTAACACCACAAGAACAATTATGTATGAAACACCATATTAATTAGTGTATGGTTCTAAGGTTTTGTTTCCCATAGAATTCCAAATGTTCTCACAATGCATAGATATCAATAGATATATATTCAATGATGATAAATCACAAAAGCCTTTAGATATATTGTAATGGATTGATGAGAAAAGGTTGCATACACTGCATATCTGTCAGGTCCATAAAAATAATATCACATAATTAATAAATAAAAATAATCTCCTCTATTAATTCCATCAGGGAAGGATTTTATTGTCTATTATATCCCTAATGATATACAGAATTAATCTCTGAATCCTAGACCCCACATATGAAGGGCCCTATATCATACATATGGTCTATCATAATGTGGATTACTCACTAGCCACAATAGACAGTGAAAACATCACACCCCCCACAAATGAATGGTTTCTCACAAAATACATTGTATAACCACCACCAAACCCTCCCACATATGGACCACATAATGATAAACTATATGGATGTTGTCCTAGAAGCAGGACTACAAACAACAAATCATATCACATCCTTGCAATATGCCGATGAACTATACGGATGAGGTCCTATGTACCATAATATAAAAAATAGAGACTCTCACACAATGAAAAGATGACTAAAAATATAATAGAAGAGTTCTTGGAACCAAGATAATAAATTGAAAATCTTGTATTTTTCTAACCACATAATGATTAAAATTACAAAAGTGGTCATGGGATCATGAGCATTAACTGAAAATTATCTCACATCCTAACCGTATGATGATTGACTATATAGTAGCGGTCCATACAGCCTTACTTTAAATAGAAATTCCCCCACATACTAACCATATGCTGATAAACACTTCCAAATATGTCTTATAAGAAAGACATTGAACTACAAATCCTACCACATCCTAAGAATATGATGATAAATTGTTTATAATATGTCTTATAAGATAGTCTTTAAATTGAAAATCCTCTCATTTATAATCCACATGATGTTAAATTTTATGTATGTGATCCTATATGAAGGAAAATAAATTGTACATCATATTTAATTATAACCAAATTACATTACTTTGAATGGGAGATATCCTAGAATAATGGAATTATACATAAATGAGTCTCTTGACAAGGTCATGCGGCATTAAAATGATTGATATGTAATTATCCTATGACATCATAATACAGGAGAGGAATCTCCTCACTGATGATTCATTACACACATTATAGATCAATTCAAAAGGGAAAATAATTTTTCCATCTCTATTTGATAGTACGATATATATAGGGAATTTCCCCATCCATGAATAATATGTGTATTTATTCTTAAAATCCATGGATACATAGTGATACCCAGATCCCAAATCCTATGTTTACCCAACATATTTTCATTTTTTTACATGAAATCATTGTAGGATACAATGTTCAAGATATTCTTTTAATTTTAGTTAAACTTCTTCCTTACCACATGACAATAATCCTCCCACTCAATGTCCATACCTCTTTATGATAAAATAAATGGGTTTTCAAGAACAACGTGTTGAAAGAATACATCCATTAATGAATATTTATTGATGTAAAAATCTCCATTATTGGATCTAGCATAAATATTTATTTATTTTACATCGATTCTTATTTTTCCTTACCATATGATGTTAAAAATAATGTCTAAACATCTTATTGCACGATGCTAAAATACATGGATTTACATAACTACATACAGATTTATTCTCATTCTAATGAGATACACAAGGAATCCAAGATCATTCATATTAGACAAATCACTGCATGATGTAAAACCCCCTATATTTTATTTTAATTATATCTATATGGACAAATAAACTTTTCCCACTCCATGTTTCTCACACAGAGAAGAAATCACACAGGATTAAGAATTTTGTTAATGGATTCCCCATATGGTCGAGAAATATCATGTCATGATAGGGTTATCATGGTCCAGGATGAATGACCAGAAATGTAACACCATAGGTCCTTATCACTGGATGCTAAAATTCTGGAATGATGTCTCGTGCTTGAAATAAAACTATGAATTATTGTGGAAGTCACCAAATATAACCACATTCCTTATTCTGGGTCTCTAAAAAATATATATTTAGTATGAATTTGTCGCATGATTAATCAAAAAAAATTACATAGTTATTTCAAGATCTCAGATCTGATGTCTAGGTATGACTATAAATGGGAATAATGACTCTTATTTATATGGTCCAAACCTGAATAGAGAGGTTCCCATTATAGGAATACGTTTGGAATGATATTTATCACTAGAAGATATGTAGTGTGTCATAGATATCAATTTTTTGGTCCATCCATAACAATATATTGGAACAATTCCCCTCGGTTTATGGGTCATATATGTGTGGAGAGTTTCCTAATTGAGAAATAAAAAAGTCTTGATTCAATCTATTACAATGATGCCCAGATCTTTAATCATGGGTCCTTCTAAAATAATCAATTGAAAAATTTATCCCTCTATATATGGGGTATCCCTACAAAGAGTGTTTCATGTTGAATAATTATGTGTGTCTTGATTCATGTCATCATGTGATATGTAGTGACAGTTGGATCTCCATTATTGGGTACCACCAACAAATTCGATAGGAAGAATTCCCACTAGTATATATGGGTTATAACTTTGTGGGGGATGTTTCCATAATTGAACTAAGTGTGGTAAAATTCCCTTGATTAGTTGATATATAGTGACTCTCAGATCTTCATTCATTGGTCTAGTTGCAATAGTCAACATGAATAATTCCCCCCTTTTATGTAAAGTTCAAACTTGTGAGGAGAGTTTCATGTTCATGAAATATGATTGTATTGATTTATATTTTTTATATAATATATAGTAACAACTATATCTCTACTCATGGATCCATCTAAAATAATCAAATTGAACAATTCCCCCTACATATGGATTGGACCAACAAGGAGTGTTTCCCTTTAATGAACTATGTGTGGAATGTTTCCTATCAATATAAGATATGCAGTGACTTGTGGATTTCCAATACAAATTCCATCATAAAAATTAAATTGGAATTATTCCCTATAGGTACATGGGTTAGACCTTCATGGAGTGTTTTCCGGTTGATAACTATTCTAGGATTTATTCCTATAATCATAGGATATTAGCGACATTAGGATATCCAACCCTGGGTGTTGTCACACTAACCAATGTGAACATCATCCCCTATATGTATAGGTTGTACCTTATGAGAGAGATTTAAATGAAAAAACATGTGTAGATAGATTCCAATTAACACAAAATACATGATTAAAGAATGATCATGAATCCTAGGCATGTCCATAAAAATCAATGGGAAACATGCCCCATACACATATGGGCCTGACCTACATAGATTTATTTCCTTTCAAGAACTATGTGTGTAATGATTTCTTTTATCATATGATACATAGTGACAACCAAAACTCCAATACTAGTTCCAACTATAAAAATAAAACGAGAATAATTCCCCCCTCCATTTTTATACAGGTCAAAACTATGTAGTGAGTTTCTTTTTGAATAATTTTATGTGTCGTGATTCTTGTTATCATAGGATATGTAGTGACGACCATATCACTAATCCTGGTGTCCATCCATAAAAATAAATGGAATGAATCTACCACTCTACATATGGATCAATTATACATTGAGAGATTCTCATTCCAGAACAATGGGTGACTTGATTACTATTGTCACAATATATATAGTGACACTAGGATCTCTGGTCCTAGGTGTAGTTGAAAAAATCAATGAGAGCAACACCCACTCAACATATGGGTCAGAATTGTATGGATAGTAACCCATATGAGAAATATATGTGTCTTGATTCCTTAAATCAAAAGATACGTTGTGTCACTAAAATCTTCAATCACAGGACCAACAACTACATAAAAAATGCCCCTCCAATTTGGGTTACAGCTATACATTGATCATTCATATATGAAATAAATATGGAATTATTAATGTAATGATAGGATATATAGAGATTCCTGGATCTATAGTCACAATATGATCCACAACATATCTAATGATACTTATTCCCCCAAACATCGAATGGGATGGACCTAGGTAGTGGGATATCTAATACACACTCATGCATGGCTCAATTGATTTCCTATTTTACTTTTTTATTCACACTGATCATGGATCATGTGATCTTATTGGACATGGAAAGTCACTATTGATAATGTGATAGAGACATGTCATAGACTACGAACCGGTTTCTAGATGGAATACTATGAACTGCAATGAAAGTTTACTTCCATTCCACATTATGTTAAACTTCATAAATTAGAAATCATCCTTATCATATGACCAAAACCTATAAGTAAAAATTCTTTCTCGCATGAAAGGAAACATACAATTACATGCATCCCAACTATGTGAACATAAAATGTTCATTCCATCACTAATAAACATTCCTTATAAATGAGACACATGAACCTGATATTGTTCAACTAGTGGGTGAGGTGATTTCATCTTGATTTAAAACCTCATACCATAAATCATATGTCATGTCTCGATTGCCTTGGGTTTCCAAAAATAATCCTTGTCCCTTATGAAAGAAAATATAGATATTTTTTTTTGATAATTTTAGTGGAAAATATGATATTTTACCAACCATCCATAGACATCATATCCCTCAAAGAAGGGATTTCTAATCCTTGTGAGCTTGGAATCACATGTTCATGAATACAACACCTTATAGTGTTTTAGTTAATCAGTAGTATGTTTTTTCCATATCACCACTTTTTACCCAAGAACCATGATCCAAGACTTATATCCTTTTCACCACCCTCACAAAAGGATGTGGTGGTGCTCTTTACACTGGGTACCCTGATGAGTTTTTCTATGATATTCCCCTCATACTCGTTCCATGTGCATCCTCACCTAAAACCATATGAATATTCTCACATATGTGGGGCTATATTGAGGTATTTCCTATTTTATTTTCTTTCCTTTAATTACTAGATGGAATTCCATAGAGTTTTTTAGGATAATGTTTGTTTTCATGCCAGATGGGATGAGTCTCATAGTTATTGCACTATTCGGGGAAACTATGAAATAGAAAAGTGTTGGAACCATGGTCATTCTATGCATGAATTGGAGCATGGTTTGCTTTTTTTTTTGTCAATCATCAGAGAAAGTTCAAAATTTGTTCCAGCAATGTGATCATAGAGGTGAAGCAGATAACATTAATGAAGGTGGCATCAGTTTCCAGTGTTTGCCAAATTTTTGGGCCTGAAAATCATCAAATGAGGAAGGTGTTTTAGGCAAAGAGACTTGCATGACGTTGACTTTAAGGAGAGGATACTTGCGTGCCTTTTGTTTTTAAAGATCAGAACATGAAAATATGGTAACAGAAGAAGGCTGCCCAAGTTTTATGTTTGGTCATGCAAGTACTTGCATGCTGAAACTTGCACACTGAGGGAAGACATTCATGCTGCTGCATAGGGTATCCAAATGCCTATAAATAGAGGTCCACCCCTCCTCATTCAGTATGATTTTCAAACATAGAGGATTTCAAATCTCTCGTCGTGTAGGTTTAGTGGTCACACAAGTGGTGGTGGGTCACGTAAGTTGAAGTTGCTCGACAATTGTTTGTTGTACGTCCAAGGTTGTTTGTGTGAGAAAGGGGTTGATTCGCGCAAGGTTGGAGCTGGTGAAGAAGGTGACACATAGGTGGTGTGGTGACACTTGCACACCGGAATTTGAAGAAGCACGACAGATCACTATTATGCACCAAAATTGGTTTGGGTGTTGAAGGAATTGAGTCACACAATTTTGAAGTTGAAGTAGAGTGTGTCATGTAAGGGGGAGATCCGGACTTGTGCGCTATATTGAAACTTGTGTGTAGGCTTTGATACTTACGTGCAGGCTTGGGGAAGTGCGCCGGGTGTTGTTGAAGTATGCCGGTCTTTCTGGGGCTGTGTGAAAGTTGAAAGTTTACCCGATACCGTTAGTGAAAAGTGAGAATTGTCTTCGGGTGGAATTTGAACATCAACTGAGCATCTACATACAACAGAGGATGCATTCATTGGTGATGATGAAGAGACCCTCACATCTATAAACTGAGTGGGACTTCACTAAAGGTAGTGAGCCAGGAGGAGTCAACAGGAGTGACCCGAGGGACGCAGTGAGCTATCCCTGAATCTTTTTAAAGGTAGTGATCCTGGGATAGAGTGACTATGACCGATCCTTTGTAATCCACATCTTGTGATGTTTTGTGGAATTAGGTATGATAGGTAACCTATTGGAATATGCTCCTTAGACGTAACCCTTAGTGGTGATCCAAGTAAAAAGTGATGTGTCATCTCTCTACATATGAATGTTTTCTTTCTAATCATATTCATCATACAGTTTTAACAAGATCCTACTAATGTGGGAACAATATCCATAAAATTAAAAGAAAATATTGTCACCCTGATCCACCTCTCTAATCTCAGGGTGTCTTGGGGACCGACAAGTGGTATTAGAGGGTATAGGTTGCTGGTGTTGAATCTGGCCATTGTCATTATGGAGAATGTAGTCAATGTCAGGGGAGTCCCTCTCTTTTATGGATGTAATTTCCACATCAGGATGAATATAATTATATCTCATCTATGATCCCTTATAATGGAAGTCCCTTTTTCCACAGTCCAAGGTATTCAAGTTAAGGATCCAACAGGGATGGCTATGACGGATGCTGATAAGAAAATTCTTGATGCCGATGCTAAAGCGCAGAATACTCCCACTACATCCCTTTCTGATCAGATCCATCTAAAGGTGATGAGTTTTACCTCAGCAAAATACATGTGGATTAAACTCTAAAATATTTATGAATGAGATAAAAAAGTGAAGTAGGAAAAATTACAAGTCCTACACAGTCTGTTTGATGATCTGAAGATGCATCCAGACGAGAATGCAGACTCATTATTCAATCGAATTACTAAAGTGGTTGGAGTAATTTGCGGTCTAGGTGAATAAATAAAAGACATTGTTATTGTAAATATAATTTTAAGAATACTTACACCCCTGTACAATGAAAAAGTGTCAACCCTTGAGGAATGCGATCTTTCCAAACTTTCTTTAGATGATCTACTGAGTAGCATGGTAGCATATGAAATGAGAGTCAAACCAGAAGATGCTACGACTCGTGTGAGAATGTAAATGGCATTCAATGCCGGGGATAAACTGAAAATTTCAAAATATAATAGTGTTGAATATGAAGGAAGAAAAATAAATTATTTCTCTCATTGCAATGATGTTGCAAATGGTAAAAGTGAAATTCAACGAAAAGTTACCTCTCACATGTTTTTGTTGGGGAAAAGTTGGGCAGATTGCTTGTCAGAGTTTGAGAAATATCAATGATAGAGATAGTGAAGATGAAAACAGAGAGAAGCCTTGGAAAAGGTTTTTCAAAAATTGAGACTTCAAATATAGAAAGAAAAAACAGAAGAAGAGTTCTGTCTAGAAAGAGGAAGATGAGGATACTGAATTTTGTGAAGAAGAAGAAACTGAATTCAAAACAGGAAACCATGATTCCATGATGGCTACCATTGAAAAGTCAGAACCCTCAATTAATAAAGGCATAGATAATCATATTACTCCTAATGGTTATTCAAAGACTCAAATTGTGGATGATATTTCCAGGATTGAGAATAAATGTAAGAGATGCAATAGGTGAAAGGAAATGGTGGAAGAATCATCAGAATATGTTGATGATCTTGATGCAGAAATTGAATGACTAGAAGAACTAGTGAGAGTTTAGCCTTTTATCCTTGAAAGCACAGATGTCATTGTGGAACACAAGCTTAGAATGGAAGGACATGAAATGGTTATAAATGACCTCTCATCCAAACTAGAAGAGAAGTCTAAGACTGTTGAGGGTCAGGGGGAAGAAGTTGTTACCCTTAAGAGTAAAATTGAATGGAAACCAACCACAAATGAGGGTAAGAAGAAAATTCATTTTGGAAGATTCTCATATGCAGAATTACTATCAAGATCCACGTGTGGTTCAAATGGGTTTGGAAAAATCTTGAGTGATCAAAGACCCACTTGCATAGGAAATAGTGGAATTGGCTGTGAAGTTGAGACATCAACTACTGGAAGTAAAGAGAGCCAAAAGAAATAAAAGGTGAAAGTGGGACACATTGAAACATTACATGAGGTTCTAAAACAGAAACCCTCAAACCAAACTAAAATATGAACTTAAAATTATCCTCAAACCTTCTGAAATGACAGGTAGTTCAACTATTCCCCTAAGGAAGAAGGCATGATGAGAAATTCAAGTGAGAAGACATTTCCTCTCCTAAAGTGTCAGTTTTGTGGCTATTTGTGCCATACCATGTCATATTACGAAGAGTCAAGGATCTACATGAATGGGGAAGATCTGAAATGTCAACAAAGGAGACTGACTTCATATCCTCCATCTTACTGAAGAAATAGTTTCTAGGGACACTATTTTAGTGTTCTAACTTTGGCAATAAAGCGATGTATTGTAGGTAGAGATTTGATAGGAGAGATTCATACAATGCCCAAAGACGGGTCAATATTCACCCTCCTAATGGTGTGATCTCACAAACTGGTTTTCTCCTATGGAAGATGATTTTGGGTATGAATAATCTGATTATATGGATGTAATAATTATAAGACCATCAGTATCTTATACGCAATCCAATATCTCATGGAAATAAAAGAAGAAGATTGAGAAATCCATTCTTACAGAAGTAGCCTTCAATGATACAAAGAGCATTAGCACCTGGATTCTTGATAGTGGATTCTCTTCACATATGATAGGAAATACTAAACTTTTAAAGAACATTAAAAAGAATGTTAATGGAATAGTGTGTTTTGGTAATGATGGTGCTTCGAAAATTAAAGGCAGTGGGAATACTGTTCCCTCCAATGGAGTGCTAAAGAAGACTGAAGTTCTTTATGTGGATAGTCTACGCCATAATCTCCTCAATGTGAGTCAACTCTGTGACTTAGGGCTCATGGTAATATTCAATAAAAAATGCTGCACTATAAACTGAAAAATAGGGAATTCTCATATGAAAGGATGTAGAATATATGGAAACTTGTATCAGGTTGACAGTAAAATAAACTATTTTATTTTTCATTTGAAGAAGAAAAAAACCTATGGCCTTGATGGATGGGGCACATTAATAAACAAGACATGGAAAAGATATCTACGCTAAAGATTGTCATGGATATCCCCATTCTGAAACGTGAACGGGAAAAGACTTGTGATGCGTGCATATGGTGGAAGCTAGTCTGTAATTCATATCGACCATAGAATAAAAGGGCATCACAACTTCTTTATCTCATCCATATTGATGTATGTGGACTGATAAATGTTTCCAGAACTCATGTAGAGAGGTACTTCATCCTTTTCATTGTAGATTATAGTAGAATGGATTGTGTAATGTTTATTCACAGGAAGCGTCGAGTACTTGATTGCATGAAAACATATCACCGGACTTCCAAGAATGATATAGGATGAACAATAAAAGTCATGAGATCTAAAATAAAAGGGGAATACATGTACATTGAGATTTATAATTACCTAGAAAAACATGGAATAGAGCATGAGGTAGCTGCTGTGCAAACTCCACAGCAAAATGGAGTTGTTGAGAACCTGAATCAACAGGTCAACAAAATGGCCAGGACTCTGATGATTGATAGTTGTATCTCTTTCCATTACTGGAATGATGTTTTTGAAGCAGTAGTGCACATTCACAAACAAACAAGGCTTTATATGGGAGAAACGAAGACACTATATGAATTGTGTCATGGAAGGAGGCATTCATTGAAATAATTTTGTGTTTTCGGAAAGAAATGTTTCATCCGAAATAAAGAAGTAAATCAAGGGATGTTTGGTGAAAATACTGATGATGTAATATTTCTTGGGTATCCAATGAATAGAAAAGCCTATAAGGGTTTCAATAAACTCTTGGGGAGGATTATGGAATGCAATAATATTAACATCATTGAAGGAAAAACCCCAAATGATTCAAATAATTCCTATAATTATGAGATGGAAGATGAGGATGAATGTGAACATGGAGTAAATAAAAATACAGAAATAGAGGAAGGTGTATAAAACACTCAGGGGTCACATCGTGATGTTGAATCAGAAGAAGAATCTGAAGATGAAATCTTGGCTTGAGAGAATCCGACTGAACCACACATGAGAAATCAAAGAACTTAGATTGATCCATCTAACATAATTGGGGATAGTATTGCACCCACACAAACAAGGATGATGAGGAATAACACACAATATGCATTTCTGTTAGTTGTGGAGCCATCCTCATTTGAAGAAGTAGCAAAAGATGTATCTTGGGTGAAAACCGTGAATGAAGAGTTATATCAAATTGACAAGAATATGACATGGGATCTTGTTTAGAGACCTGAAGGTCACACTGTGATTGGTAAAAAATGGATCTTCAAGAACAAGTTTGATGAGCATGGAAGTGTTATCAGAAACAAGGCATGAATAGTATGTGAAGGATACTCTTAGATTGACGGTGTTGATGTTGAATAATCCATTGCTCCAGTTGCTAGACTGGAGTCAATCATGCTTTTACGTTCCATGACACTCTAAAGAGGATATAAAGTATATTAAATGGATGTCAAGGCAATATTATTGAATGTTGTACTCGAAGAAGAATTCTACATTGAACAACGAGTGGGTTTTGTTCTTGGTACTGAAGAATCAAAGGTCTGCAAATTGAAGAAAGCTCTATATGGTTTGAAGCAGGAACCATGAGCATAGTATTCCTGGCTGTAATCGTATCTCAAAAAGCTAGATTTCATAAGAGGAGGAGTAGAACACAATATATATGTGAAGAATTCTACAAAATATCAGTTCATGGGTCTAGTCTACGTTGATGAAATCATATTTGGTTGTTGTAGGAAAACATTAGTTGATGAGTTTTCCAATCACATAATGTTAGAATTTGAAATGTCTATGATTGGGGAGCTCACATATTTCGTGGGACTTCAGGTGATTTAAAAGAGATATTACACTTTCATTTCACAAGAAAAGTATGCAAGATATCTGCTGAAGAAGTTTAATATGCAAGACTCCAAACCAATGTCAACTCCAATTGCAGTTGGAACTAAACATGGAAAGAATGAGGATGAGACCTGTGTAGATCCCACCAAGTTCCAAAGGATCATTTGGAGCCTACTGTACCTAACAGCGACACAGCCTGATATTGTCTTTGCCACATGTCTTATATCCCGCTTTTAGAGTAATCTAAAGGAGGATCATATGGAAGCAGTAAAAAGAATCCTGAGGTATATTCAAGGTACTCACAATTGTGGCTTATACATTACTGAAAAAACGGATAGTGAATTATCAGACTTTTATGATGCTGACTGGACTAGTGATGTTGTGGACAGGATGTCCACAAGTGGTGGTGCATTCTATATTGGGAATAAATGGGTTGGGTGGTTGAGTAAGAAACAAGAAAGTACTTCTCTTAGTACGGCTGAATCAGAGTATATTTTCACCACAAAGGAATGCACTCAACTGCTATGGATGAGGAAACAACTAACTGATATTGGTGATGAGGTGAAACTACCAATGGGGATTTACTTTTATATCAAGATCACAATCGGTCTTATGAAAAATCATGTTCATCATTCTCATACAAAACATATTGAAATTAGATATCACTTCATCAAAGAAAAAGTTGAGCAAGGGGTGATTAGAATGGATCATGTGGGAACTGATGAGCAAGTGGCTAATATCCTTACCAAGCCACTGTCAACAGCTATGTTTTTGAAGCATCGGTTGAACCTCGGTGTTCAGTCACCTCCCAGTTCATAAAGAGGTTATGATATTCCCCTCTCACCAATTATGTTATTTTTTAATCGATTCTTGGATGTGATGAAGGTTTGTGGGAAAGATACTATCCAGGGAGAGTGTGGTTTGAGCTAAACAATGAACAATTACCGGTCTTTGAGTTTTTCTTCAATGGGGGAGAAAGGAACGAATTCTGGCATGTAATGGTTTTGTGACACATTGAGAATCCAGTGTTGATGATAGGATGGGAAGGAATACATTAGACATGTAATGCTTATATGACACTGTAAGATAATTTCTTGGGTGTCATTGAGAACTCCCAAACACGGGAAACCAATTCAAGATTTCTCTCTTGTTTTCTACACTGAGCATTTCTCATGTAGACTTAGAGTGTTGGATGAGTTGATTCTTGCATTTATGGTTTGACTGTGGCTCGGGATCTATTGAATTTATTTACTGATTACCAACAAACCCAAAGGGGATGATTGTTGGAACCATGGTTGTTCTATGCAAGAATTGGAGTATGGTTTGGATTGTGTTTTTTGTCAATCCTTAGAGAATGTTTAGAATATGTTCCAGAAAAGTGATCATCCAGAACAAGCAGATAACTGTATTGAAGGTTGAACTGTTTTCCAGTGTTTGCCAACGTTTTGGGCCTGAAAATCATCAAATGATGAAAAGGTGATTTTGGAAAAGAGACTTGCACTCTATTGACTTTAAGGGGAGGATACTTGAGTGCATTTTGTTTTTCAAGATCAGAACATGAAAATATGGTAAAGGAAGAAGGGCGCCCATGTTTTATGTTTGGTCGTGCAAGTACATGCGCGCCAAAACATGCGCACCGAGGGAGGAATTGCACACCACCACATAGGGTATCCAAATGCCTATAAATATAGATCCATACCTCTTCATTCGGTATAAATTTCAGACATAGAGAATTTTAGTGCTCCCATCCTACAGGTTTAGTGGTCACTCATGTGGTGGTGGGTCGCGCAAGTTGATGTTTCATGAAATTTGATTTCTTAACATCCAAGTTGGTTTGGGAGAGAAAGGGATTGAGTCGCACAAGTTTGGAGCTAGCGAAGAAGGTGTCGAGCAGGTGGTGTGGTGAAACATGGGTGCCTGAATTTGAATAAGCATGACAGATCATAGTTGTGTGCCAAAATTTGTTTGGGTGTAGATGGAAGTGAGTCGCACAAGTTTGAAATTGAAGAAGTGTGTGTCCCTCAAGGGGGAGAGATGGACTTGTGCACTGTCTTGAGACTTGATCGCATGCTTTGATACTTGCGATATGTCTTGGGGATGCATTGTAGGTGTTTTTGAAGTACACCGGGCTTTCTGGGGATGCGTGAAAGATGAAAATTTGACCGATACCATTTGTACAAAGTGAGATTTGTCTTCGGGTGGAAGTTGAACTTCAATAGAGAATCTACATACAACAGAGGATGAATTCATTGGTGATGATGAAGAGACCCTCACATCTATAAACTGAGTGGGACTTCACCAAAGGATGTGAGCCAGGAGGATTCAATGGGAGAGACTCGAGTGACGTAGAGAGCTATCTTTGAACCTTTATAAAGGAAGTGATCCTGGGACAATGTTATTGTGCCTGAACCATTGCGATCCACATCTTGTGAAGTTTAGTGGAATTAGATACGACCGATAACATGTCGGCATATGCTCCTTGGATGTATCCCTTAGTGGTGAACCACGTAAGAAGTGATGTTTCATCTTTCTGTATATGAATGTTTACTTTCTGATTATATTCATCATAGAGGTTTAAGAAGTTGATACCAACGTGGGAACAAGATCCATCATATTAAAAGAAAAAGTTGTCACCCTGATTCACCCCTCCCCTCTAAGGGTGCCTCGAGGTCCTACACCAAGTTGATACCATGTGTTCATGAGAGTGGAAATATTTTGTCCAGAAAACCTTGGACAGGAGCCTGAATTCTACCCAATGAGACTGTGTGGATTCTTTTCCTTTTGTGTAGAGATGATGCACATTTGACTCACAGTTTGAAAGATCATGTGGCCAAACCAAACAGTCATCCAGATAAATAAAAATCTCAAAATTATTGTTTCCTCTTTCAAATAATAACCCCAATTCACCATCACTCGCCTCATTCGACCTCCCCACCCTAGTATATCCTATCTCTATTTCCCCTCTATCTTTGACACTAATTCATGGGCGTTTTAGATTTTAATTTTCATGAAATCGTCATGTATGTTCCTTAAATCCTTATTCTTTACATACCATAGGTTTCTATTCACATCCTACATGGATTTTATACAATCTAGTAGATAGGATGACCTGAACATTGTTCATTGTTGTTCCATTGAGTTGGGTATTAATTAGATACAATTTTTTTCCATTATAGGTTCTCTCCATGGTTTAGTTGTTGTTTCCAACTGGTTATAGGTGATTTACTAGAAAATGGTAGGCGGTTCTTTGATTTGAAACTATCTGATGATGGTTTTAATCTTTATTTTTTCCAAAATGGGTTCTACAATTATTCTAGTGTGGTTAGAAAGGTGTTTTTATAAGGGATTTTGGGTTATATCATTGTTTGACTTTGTTTCTATGTTTTAAAATGGTTGTTTGTGACATGAGTTTTCTATTATTATAATTTTGATTCTGTGGAAAAAGATTTAACATGATTTTGGTGTCAGATTACATCACATGAGAACCTCATGTACTTAGAGGGTGACTATTCCTAGTACATATGGTGGGTCAGAAAGGCCAAATCATGTTCCCTAGCAAGATTACAACCCAACAACAACTAAAATCATATGATGGGAATAGGTTTTCTTGATAAGAAGATGCACTATTATGTCCATGTTTTGACAATTCAGAGTATTAGGATCCCTTGACCCCACTAACACTAGAAACTAAGAATTTACATTATTGTTTATATTGTGCTGTCTACTTAAGAAACTTTTATCATTCATATACTTTGTTTAAAAAAGATGTTTTTAGTTAAATAATAAACTTAAATTAATTAAAAAGGTAGAATTTATTTATTTAACTTTTTTTATAACATGGAATCATTTGGTGGTGTCCTATGATTGGATTTTTCTCACACCCAACATACACCCTTAGGGGTATATATGACATGTAATGTTTAACAAAGGTAATGTAAAGGATTTTATGGTGGTGATGATGGTTGTATGTTCTAGTGGAACCTTTTGAGTGAAGGAATTTTTGGTGGTGTCAGGGGTCATTGATGCACATTTTAAATAGCTCATTTGTTTTTATTTCAATACTCTATCTTTTTGGTTATTTAGGATTGTTTTGTAAATAAGATATTTTTGACTCATGTTAATGGTGTTTACTTTCATCTATTATGTTATGGTTATTTTGTATGATGTGATATAATAATTTTTGATTATTTATAGTTGATAATCAACGATGAAACTGATACAATGTGTTTTTAATCAATTTTCATGTACTTGTTTAAATCACATGGGTATGGATAACACACATTGTTCCACGCCACGAGTTATATTGGGCGTCAGGTTGGTTAATATATTTATCCAGTTTGGGTTTAAATGGAATCAGTTCCATGTAATTCCCTTTTAGTAGGTAATGTTATTTGGGAGAGTCTAGATATATTTTAGATGGTATTTCTAAGGCTTTATATTCTAGTACTCAGTGAGGTGCATAGACAACACACCTTGTGAATACACTTTTCACACCATTGAATATCCAAAAATTGTTTTGAACCCTCATCTATGTGTGATGCTAAGGATACATTATTCTCATGGGTACCATAGCAGGGTTGGGCAGTTTAATTTAGTTTTTTCATTTTATTTAGATTCAATTTTATTCACAATTACGTATAAATCATGTTATTTTGGGAATCCCTTATTTTTGGTGAATTGATGATAACCATGTATTGTTGAATGATGAAGAATCATTCCTCCCTATAGACCTCTATTGTGGACTTCGGTAGAGGTTAGGGAGAAATTCAAAAAACTAATTTATCAAATATATATAGAGGTAGTGGATTGGGCTAGTCAGTCAGTATATTAATTAGCGGTCTCTAGTCCTTGTCATTGTGTGGAAACAGAGTCTTTTCTAGAGAAGATAAAATATCAGGAGTCAATCATGATGAAAACTCATTTTTTCAAGGTAATCATATACCCTTTGAAATCTATGTAGTGTATTGAAAAGGTTTATAGGGTTTTGATGTTTCAATACAGTTATAATGTTATGATGTTAAATTGTTCTTCGTTTATGTTGGAATGTCCATTTTGAAGGTGGTGGGAATCATTGGTTTAAGCTAGGAAACAAGAGTGGATTTTCATGAAATATTTCAGGTCCATTTTCAAGGAGTAATATTTCCTTGAGACCTTGGACCTCAGCAAAATTTACGAGTTTCAAGAACTCATTAGGGTGATCACATCATGTTGGAATATTCCATCTAATTTTTGGAATTGGAAAATTTCATAGACATGTATTTTTATAATGGTATGCTTAAATATAAACAATTTGAAATGGGATTGAATTTAGATATATAATCATTAGTCTTCTTGATCATGCGGAAGACAGATACTGAGATGGTTGATCAAGACCTGTTGTTGGATATTGAACGGGAAGGTTAGATGGGATTTTTTGTGAAGAAACTACCTATTGTATAGGGTGGTGGTGGAACATATGAAGAGAATTGAAAGTGAAATTTCTAGGATAATAAGGGTGGTTTAATCTCAGGACACCCATTCTAATCTACTTTGTCTGCAACCATTGTTGGTGCTTCCATTGTGTCATACCAGTGTGGATAGATGGGGAATGTGCGGTGAGCATCCTTATTTCCACATCGACCTTACTATAAATGTGGGATCATGGATCATTTTAAGAGGTATTATATGAGTGGTTTTCCACTTAGTGTGATGTAGGCTCCGTAGCATAGAGATAGTTTCTAGCTCATCCCAAGGCATCAAAGATAATGGTTTCTTAAATAGATGGGTGTGGTGGTCTGGTTTGATACTCTTACTAGAAGAGTTAGTTCAAAGTCAATCCACTAGTATGTAATGGATCATAACAATTAGAATAAATGAAGCACCGTCATTCTCTAGCTCATGCGCCAATGGAATTCCATACAAAACCTGCAACTATTCGAGGAACTTTTTTATTATATCAGACATAGTGATCACATTATTTTAAATGGGTTCTTTTAATTATATTTTATGCCCAAGTTTTCAAACTTTTTATATTTAAAAAAATAGTATTCTTATTTTAATGGAGTGGGTTATTCAACTTATAAATAAAAGGGAACAATTCTTTTGGTTTTCATATGATGCTCTCACGTTTTTAGTAGTAAGGTTGTAATTTGACATTATATTTTTGAAAATGGAAATTTATGATGTTATTCAAGGAATTTAATGGAAAAATTGTTTCATCGTGAAAATTTATTGATACCATCGATGGGTAACTTTTCTCCACCATAGGTAGTAATTAGGTATTCCCACATGAATGGGGTCCCCGATCATGGTGATATGGACCTCTACTTCTTCATATATGAAATTTGGTTTTCTGGGATTTTTTTCCTATACTAAAAGAAAATGATAGAGATTATGATAATGGTATCACTCCTATAGTGTATGAGATTCCAGATCTGTTTCCAGAAGATTTATCGAGGTTTCCTTTAGAATGGGAAGAAGATTTCACCATTGTTTGGTGTTGGAATAAAACAAATATCTCTTCACTCATATCGAATGGAACCAATTGAGTTTAGTGAGTAATGTATATAATAAGAAATCATGGATTCTCATGGATTTATTTAACTGAGTGTCTCGACCTAGGCTGCCCAGTTCTATTTTCTAAAAAGGGTGATGGATAACAATGGTTGTGCATTAACTAATGTTAGTTGAATAAGGTCACAATTAACATCAAATATCTATTTATCCACTTTGATAACCTCTTTGATCACCTCCTTGTGGAATGGTGATTTTCCAAAAATTGACATGCACTCTATGTTACACTAGGATAAGGTCAGGGAGGCCTATTATTCTATGAATACCTTCTAAAGCATGTACTACCATGTTCATTATTTTTTCCATTCCATTTTATTTAAAAATTACATGAGTATATTTCATGGAACTAATTAACCGAGTGTTTCATCAATACATCAAATACAACTTTCTTCGTATATATTGATAAAATCTATGCCAACTTTGATATATTTAAAGATCACGGTTGACACTTGAGATTTTTTCCTTGCACTTTTTGAGATCACTTCCATCATGATAAGCTCTCCAAGTGCACTTTTTGGATATGGTATGTAACACCCCAACCCTAGTTACCTAATGTTAGTGAAATAATACATAAAACTGGCATGATCACAAGGGATCAAATATCGAAAGACCGATCAGTTTAGTATCTTTGGAAGTACTAGATACATACAAAAGTTTTACATTACATTATGAAATAAAAAACAACAATATTTTTTTCCATTGAACACATTAATATCTCTCAGAATATCGTTGAAATTCATTCATAATATTATTTTTCTTATACTGGTAAAAACAAAACATAAAAATGGGTGAGCTCAGATGTTTAGTAATGATAACAATATAGTGGAAACTATAATAAATAAGCATAAACATTTAAGGATATGTATATGGCTAAAACACAATCCGTTTATATATAAAATTTAGCATAATATGGCCAATATATATCAAATAATTTAATTTAATTATTCACATGTATATTCAACTAGTCAAATAAACACTTTTATTATAAATATCCAATTTCATAATGATGGAATTCATAATTCAAGACATCATAACCCCATAGACAAGGCCTCATTCCAAGACTACAAATAAAATTTTTTCAACTCCATCTTCTAAGAAAATAATTTGTCTCTTGAGACCTACCAATGCATTATGGAGAAATAGTGGGCTCCACCTATCATTAATAAGTCCAATGCATTCCTCATATGAAAAGGATGAATCATAACATAAACATTCATATTAAAACTAGCATACGAAATGTTAATACATTAACCATAAACCATGAATGGTATAAAAATAACATGTCCACAGTACAAAATATCACAAAACCTTCAATACTATATGGAAGATTATATAATAATAAATCAACTTCAAACAAGTGTAAAATCCATTAAAGTTTGTTGACGTAGACGAAATAAATACTATTTAAGAGAAATATCTCTTTCTATATTTAATTAATTTAAAAGTCACATAATTATAAAAGAAAACATTTATTTTGAAAATATTCTTATAATCTTGTAAGGGACGCTTCGAAGGTTTTATAAAGGTGGAAAATAGCCGCTCTCACAATATAATTAAAAAACATGTTTTCCATAATTTTGTCGAAAAGGTCATAAAGTACCTTGTTTGAAAAATGAAACAAAGATTCATTTTAAAATATTTTATAAAAAGTAAAAAACGGGATAAATGAATTTAAAATATATTCATGTAAATAGTAAAAAAAAATTGAAATATTTTTTTTAAGAAACATGGATGTGGATGATAAATAGGTCCCAGTAGATAATTATGTATAAACAACCTCAAATAAGTAAAAAGATTTCAAAATTAACCCTTACCTTGTTCTTTAACATGATAGGGGGTACGTTAACAAATTTTATAATATTAAAATCATTTTTATTAAATTATAAAATAACTACATAGTTAAATATGATATCATATATGATATTATAATATTTCATTGTTAATAATATGTATGTAGTATCATTGTTTCAAGTGTTAACTAATTCATTTTCTTTTATATGATTTGTTATGTAATCCGTGTCTGTTATTAATAGGATGTATTTTATTTATATCCATAATTATATTAAGTTATTAAAAATTATTTTTAATCATAAAGTGATAATTATTCTTTAATGGTTATGATGGGGATTGATTCTCATCACGTTTTAGAAGATAGTAATCTGAATGTACACACAAGGGAGACTATCATTATATTGATGGTGAAATCATGTGTAATTGGATGGTATATCATATATTCACAATCATTAACAAATTATATTAATTATTAAATCATTTATACTCATTATTATACCCATCCAAATAATGATGTTTTGAATAATAGATTACACCATGACTTGGAGACGTTAAGTTGTACCTATGCACGTATGGTGACTTGTCATTCATAAGATAGATAGAATAATTAATATGGTTGTACCTTATTTATAATAACATAATTGTATTTATATTGTACTAGATTTATTATATAGGTTTTTAAACCACAATGAAATATGAAATTCCATAAGAGAAGAACTTTGAATGAGGTGGTAAAATTATTAACACATTCCCGGGAGCTTTCTTTTGATTAGATAAAAAGTGCTCTTTGGTTGGATTATGATCCAAGTAAGGCCTCTAGGTTGAATTAAGGGTATTTAGGAGGATATTTTAGCAGATTTTTTCCGTTCCAAATGGATTTGGAGGGTTGATTTTGAGAGAAGGGGATGTACCCTTTAATATGAGAGGTGGGGGTCACTTTAGGAAAATCTAGAAATATTGTTTTATTATACAATCATATTCAGTTTATAATGGATCCAAAAAGATTAATTTCTAAGATAGGTTTGGGATAGGTCAAACAGTGATTAATCAATTGGTTTTAGATAGGTTTAGGTCACCATATTAACCTTATCTTTCACATTTATCTTTTAGTTAAATATTTTCTCCTTTACCATGTATTCTGGTGTTATTATAATTAACGGTTAATAAACATACAATAAAAATCCTAGGGAACCCCAAGAGTTTCTTTATTAATATATCTGACCTTATCAAAGTCCTCTGGATGAGCCTTATATTTTTATGAATATAATATCAGTTAATAATATAGTATTTTTTTTACAAAAACTCATTTATGTCAATTTTGACACTATTTGGTATTTTTTTAGTGAAAGTCATAACAACATTATCACTTCAAAAAAATTATTTAATCAACCATAACATATAATATATAACTATAAAGTTAATGTAATACATCAAAAGTCTAAATTTACAATTATATTAAAATTTATAATATCAATTATTTGAATTTTTTAATATTAAGGTAGTTACTGCATCATCATTGTGTCATAAATAAATTAGATTTTAAAATTAATAAAAATCATAAACAAAATACCATTATATAGGAAATAATTTTATATTTCTAATGAATATTTATCGTCAAATTTATCTTATGTATAACCCTATATTAAAAATGTTTTAGTCATTAAACATTAAATTTATTAAATTTTACACTTCTTTAAATAAAATAATAATAAAGGTCCTAATGTCATCTATGTGGAAAAAAGGATAATATTTTATTCCTAAAATATATATTGGTTGAAAAAACCTATAAAATAGAATTAGGACATGCTTTAGGGTAATTATAATAAATTTTTTACCTTTAAATACCCTATTTACTTTTAACGGTGGAAAATAAGTCAAATTTTACTATTCATGAGATATTATTTTCATCTTATTGAACCAAATTTTGCTTATTGATGTAAATCATGTCTCTTTCGTTTTATAAATTCAATTCATAGAAGTGGAAAAATTACATTTTATGAAAATTTCCAAATGCGTCAAGAAGGTGGGTAAAAGACGGTAAAAAGTCCAATAAAATTTTATATATCTAATATTATTATAAAATGACTCCATGGAATTACATTAAACATATATACACATTATCTATCTCTTTTTACCTAAAATAAATTTTAAAAAATAACTAATTTTCAAAATAAAAAGATGGTTTTAAACAATAACATAGTGTTTTTCACTATTCATAAAAAATTAAATGTTGTCAGAAAAATACTAAAAATTCACCCAAAGTAAATTTTGATATTCTGAATCGTAAAATGAAGTAAAATATGAAAAATAAAATTTATAAAATTTCAAAAAGTTTGTATTACTATTCATAACAGCTAGTTTGATTGGTTGTGGTGTGTTAGAACTCGAATTTGCGTACATCGTAAGCTTTTTTATTAATAAAAGAGAAGAGTACCATGGAATATTGGGGTGTTATATTAATTCCTTATTCAATTAATTTCATCATAGAAATTTGTAGAATATTACTGAACAAAATTATTTGGGTGGTTCTTCATCATAAATTCCTCGGGTTCCCAAGATTCCTCTTCCATCTTATGGAATCTCCATAGAACATTAACCAGACAAGTCATCCAGTTTCTCAACACTTCTTCTATGGTATCAAGAATTCTGATAGTCACTTTTCAATACGACATGTCATTTTCCGGTTCTATATCTTAATAGGTGAGTACATGCATTGGGTTAGGCTTGTATTTTCTCAACAGCGATATGTGGAACACATAATGAACTTTCTAGAGACTTGGCGGCATTGACAAATGGTAAGCTACAACTCCAATTTGTTCTAGAATTTCGAAAGTTCCGATGTACCTGGGACTCAATTTACACTTCATACCGAATAGTAAAACACCCTTCTATGGAGATACCTTTTGGAAAACATGATCTCCTATATGAAATTCCAAATCCTTCATTTGGTTATCGGTATATATTTATTTCCTACTTTGAGCTGCTTTGATGTGGATTTTGATAATCTTGACCTTTTCCATTGTTTTCCTAACATGTTATGGGCCTATGTTTTTTCTTTAACTAACATAATCCCAACAAGTTGGTGTGAGACATCTCATTCCATATAACGCTTAATATGGTACCATCTAAATACTTTAATGGAAGATATTAATATAGAACGTTCTACCAGAGGAAAATATTGATCCCACATACCTTGAAAGTATAGTGAGAAATATCTCAACATGTCTTCTATGGTTTGAATAGACAGTTCTGATTGTCTATCAGTTTGAGGGTGGTAGGCACTATCCAAACAAGGTTTTCTATCCAAGGTCATCAAAATAATTTTTCCAGAATCTTAATGTAAAACAGGGATCATGATCAGAAAAAATTGATAGGGTGACTCCATAAAGTCTTACAACATTAGTAATATATAGTCATACTCCACGTATAGAGGTAAATCTTCTCATATAGAATGAAAATGTGATGACTTGGTAAGACGATCAATAATTACACATATTTCATCATTCCTTCAAGGAGTGTTTGGTATCCCCAAGACAATGTCCATCGTAATATCATCCCTTTTACACTCAGGTATGTTAAGAGGTTTCATGACTTCTCTAGGATGTTGTCTTCAAGACATAACCTGTTGAAAAACAATAAATATTGACACATAATCTGTAATCTCCCAATTCATGTTGTCCAACCAAAAATGTTCCTTCAAATATCTATACATCCTAGTGCTACCATGGTGCGTAGAGAAATTGGAGCTATGAGAATCAACCAAAAGTTCCCTTTTTAGATTAGGTATATCAGGAACACGAACTCTATTCCCATATTTCAAAATTCCACCTTTATATATGAATTCAATCAATCTAGCATCACTCACACCTTTAATTTTCATTTTATGCTCCTCATCATGAGTTTGAGAAATTTTTATCTTTTCTAGTAAATATGGTTTGGAAACGATTTGAAAAAGTAATGATGTTTCACCTTCCATGTTCATTCCCATATCTATCATTACTATATCCATGAACATAAAATCGCTTTCAACTATCATCTTATTAAAAACACAAAGATCCTTTTTGGTCAATGTATCATCCACCTTATTTCGCTTCCCTAGGTTTTACTATAGAGTGAAATTATAATCTTTGAGTAGTTCATGCCATCATCTTTGCCTCATACTGAGTTCTTTTTGTGAGAAAATATACATCAAAATCTTGTGATCAGCATATATCTCACATTTTCCCCATAGAAATGGTGTCTCTATATCTTCAAAGAATTGATTATAGTTCCTAACACATGATCATGAGTTGGATATTTTTGTTCTTGAATTTTTATTTGTCGTGATGCATAGGACATAAATCTATAATTCTGTATATGGACACAACAAAGTTGTTTCTTTAAAGCATCAAATTAAAGAAAAAACCCATCATTCCCAAATGGTATAGTCAAGATAAGATAATTGGATAATATTTTATTCTGTTCTTCGAAACATTCTACATAATCTTTTTTTTAAATAACCCCTTTACATGTGTGATGGGTTAATGGGTTATCCAATTTGGAAAAATTCTCGAAAAAACAACAATAATAACCTGTTAAACCAATAAAACTGCATATCTTAGTTATAATTGTCGGTGCTGCCCATTCTTGGATTTCCTTATTCTTTGAAGGATCAATAGAGATTCCATCCTAAAAGAAAATATGGCCATGAAAAGAAATTTCTAGATGCCAGAATTCACACATGCTAAGCTTCACAATTAATTCATTTCTTCTTAGAGTCTTTAGAAAATTGGACACGTTATTTTCATTATCTTCATAGATTTTTGTGTAAATAAATATATCATCTATAAATACCTCTAAAAAGTCATCATGATATTCCCTGAAAAATCTATTCATTAGATCCTTGAAAACAGAGGGTGCATTAGTTATTCCAAAAGGCATTTCTGTAAACTCATAATGCCAATACATGGCAAGAAATGTTGTATTCGGAATGTCTTATTTATTCACAGACAACTGATGATATATATGATCGAAGGTAAATCATGAAAAAAAATTTATCTCCATGAATTTTATCGAATAAATCATCAATGTGAGGTAGGGTGTACTTGTTCAACCTTGTTATATCATTTATATCTCTGTAGTCAATGCAAAACCTCAATGATTTACCTTTCTTCTTAACAAAAATGAATAGGGGATCCCCATGGAGAAACACTAAGTAGAAAGAATCCTTTATTACTCAATTCATATAGCTGTTTCTTTAGTTCCACTAATTTCACAATGGTCATTCAATAAGGGGTCTTCTATATGGGCCATAAACCAATAATTTAATCAATAGAAAACACAATTTATGGTTCTAGAGGATATCTAGGTAAATCCTCTAGAAAAACATCAAAATATTATTGCACAATTATTATGTTGTTTATTTGATCATAGTTATTTCATTAAATTCCTCCACAATAATTTAATTTAGTAGAGCTACTAGGTGGATCTCGATAAGAATCAGGTGGTGACATTTCTTCTCTAAATATAAGGTACTTGTTATCATTATAAGAAAGTGTAACTTTGTTCTTATTACAATAAATTTTTGCATCACGGTCTGAAAGAAAATCCATATTGAGGATTATATGAAATTAAATCATGGGTATGACAATGAGATCAACAGTTAATGAACATTTATATGCCCCAATAGGGACTGATTCACAAAACGTTGTTGCAATTATAATTCCCTTCAATGTTTTTACTAACAACTCCCTTATTAAACCAAATTGGAAATATCTAATTTTCTTAGCATACATGGATGATATGAAACAATGAAATAATCAAGAATAAAATAATGTATGGGATAAATATGAGGAAACCATTAAATTACCTTCCACAACATCATTCAGAGATTCATCCTCAACTGTAGTGATCCCATGAGCTTGAACATGCTCCTTTTTCCTTCTCTAAGGTATGTTTTATTGGAAATTAGGAAATTAATTTGCATAATTCACCATTTCTCTTAAATTTTAGCATTCCACATTAATAGCCACTTTCTCTCCATTGAAATCACGAGCTTGGTGGCATTTTTCACCACACTTGTAACAGTCCCACATTACCTTCAGTCAAGTACCTGGGTATTTCTTCCCAAATTTACCACGAGATGGAAATTAAACTTTTTTCTTATTCCCTTTATTTCTAGTTCCAGAGTATTTAGTAGATCTCTTCTTATCTTGCTTTGTTTTAAAGTCGTAAGACTTAGGGATTTCCTTTTCTCTCATAATAGCACATGAGATAATATATTAATACGATGAGACGGATTGAGAGTCTAATGCTCAACAGAGAAATGGTTTATCCTATTGAAAAATCATTAAACATTACTCCTTGGGTTATGTATATAATTTTATTCATTCCTTGATAACCTTATAAATTTATCCTCATACTTTGCGATGTTTTCATCCTCCTTTTTCCTCAGACTCAAAAATTGTCTTTTCATATCTACTCGATGGTTACCCGAAAAGTATTTTTCTATGAAAAGTTATATAAACTCCCTCCATTTAATATTTTATTGTTCTTCATCTTGCCTTTTCTTTTGAATTAATGACAACTATTGATCTTCATATCCCTTGAGGTGATAAACTGCTATGACAACTTTTTCCCTTTCACTCTTCCCGAAAGCATGAAATATTTTCTCTATGGAACTTATCCATTACAAAACTGAAAAATTATTTTTATTCCCATTGAATTTTGGAGGTTTTTTTCTCATGACGTCGTCTAAAATTGATACACTGCATAGTTGATTAGGGTGCTCAATAAGGGTAAGGTCATTTTTCATAACATGAGTGAGTTTTCCAAATATGGTAATATGTTGATCAACACCAGTTGCATCCCCAACTACACTATAATTATCATGAGTAGGTGGGAAATCCTTACATGGATTGCATGTTTTGATATGGTACCCATTATTTCCACTAGGCGCCATTTATAATTTATGGCATACACTGTATTAATTTTTGAATCACAATACCTAATTCCAAACTTGTAGAACACTTAACATAAATTGAAAAATTAATTGATATAATCCATAATAATAAAAATGTTTTCATCCAGGAGGTATATACTCATAAATCCTTCCTAATTGTTTGTAAATAAATTGTGAATTATCCTAAGCATATCCCCCGAGAGTGTCATAACCAAGAGTGCAGTAAAACCCTTTGTTATTAACCAAGATACCCTGGGTCATGTCTAAAACTCCTTGTCATGGTTTTCACTCCTAGGTATATTTGTACTAGAGCCACCTCTACCTTCTTGTATCTATACATAGATGTATTGCATGGAAAATAAAAAAAAAATCTCTTCATTAACAAAATTATAGAAAGTTATTTTATAGTAATCCTCAAAGTCTATATTAAGGTAATGTTCTGTAATCAATCTTTTTTCTAAATCTAGTTTCCATGGTATTTACTAAACTTCCTCTGACACCAATTATAATGCCACAACCATAGTTACCTAGAGTCTGTATAATATTATAATACATTGGCATGATCAAAACGGATGAAATCCCGAAGGACTGATTAGTTCAACAGCTATGGAAGTACTAGATACATATATAAGTTTTATAGTACATTATGAAATTAAAAAAGTAACATTGTGTCTCTTTTGAACACATTCATCTCCCTTAGACTATCCCCAAAGGTCAGTCATAATATACTTCTTCACATCCAAGAAAAAATAAAACATAGAAAAGAGTGATCTCATATGCTCATTAAAGATAACAATATAGCACAAACTATCAGAAACAATAATAAACATTCAAGGCAATGTATAGGACTAAAACAAAAGCCTTTTATACATAAAAATCATTATAATATGGAAAAAAGAAATCAAATAATTAGATTATTTTATTCACATGGATATTCTACTATTCGAATAATCACATGTGATATCAATAACCAATTTCTTAATGATGGAATGCATAATAACATAAATCATAACTTCATAGTCAAGGCCTCTTTTCCAAGAGTACAAATAAAATTTTGTCAAGGCCTTGTGCCATGATAGTGGTTTGTCTCAATATTCATACCGATGCATCGAGGAGCAATAGAGGGCTCCCCCTATCACTTACAAATTCCAATGCATTCCTAATATAAAAAGGTTTAAATATAACATAACCATGAATATTAAAAGTAGCTTATGAAATTTTAATACTTTATCTATAAACCATAAATAGAAAAAAATAATACATCCATATTTAAACATATCACAAAACATTCAATACAATATTGATGATTTTATCATAATAAATAATCTTCAAACAATTGTAAAATCCATCAAAGAATGTTAGGATAGATGAAATCAAAACCATTTGAGAGAAATATCTCTTTCTATTTTGAAATTATTTAAAAGTCATGTAATTATAAAATGAAATAGTTATTTTGAAAATTATCTTATTATCTTGTAAGGTAAGCATTGATGGCGTTATAACAGAAAAATAGCGACACTCATTGTATATGTTTAAAAAACATTCTTTCCTTAGTTTTGTTGAAAAGATCATAAAATACCTATTTTGGAAAATGAAAAAAATATTCCTTTCAGAAAAATTTATAAAAATTAAGAAAAGGGTATAATTGACTTTTAACCCTTATTATTGTAAATAGTAAAATTGTTTTCAAAAATATTTTAAAGAAACATGGATGTGGATGATAAAGAGGTCCCCGTAGAAACTTAAGTATAAACAACCTTAGATAATTAAAGAGATTGTAAATTTAATCCTAACCTTGTACTTTTCCTTGACCGGGGGTATATTAATCTCTTGTCTAATAGTTAAATCATTGTTATTATGTTATACAAGAACCACATACATAAATATGATATCATATATGATCTCTTAATATTTCTTTGTTAATAATATTTCTGTAGTATTATTGTTTTAGGGGTAAAATATTTCAGTTTCCTCTATATTATTTGTTATGTAAGCCATGTTTCTTATGGATAGGATGTATTTGATTCATATATAGAATGATATTAAGTTTTAATTTTTTTTATTTATAAAATGAATATTATTCTTGAATGGTTATGATGGTGAATGAATATCATCATGTTTGTGGAGACGTCAATCCATACATATGCACGAGCGACAATATCATTCTATTGATGGTGAAATCGTATATAATTGGACAGTATATCATATATAAAGAATAAATAAAATATATTATTTATTATTTAAATAATTTGTACTCATTATTATACCCATCCAAATAATGAAGTGTTGAATAACAAACGACACCACAATGTGAAGATGGTAAGCCGTACCTATGTACATATGGTGACATGACATTAATAGGATGGATAGAATAATGAATATGGTTGTACCATATTTATAATAACATCACAGCATGTATAAAGTACTGTATTTATTATTTTTTCATGGAAATAATAAATAGAGTAATTGGAAGAAGAAAATAACTTTTAATGAGGAGATGAAATTATTACCTCTTTTTTGGGTGATTTTTTTTGTATTTGATCAAAAGGTATCTTTATTTTGGCTTATTATAAAATTAAGGCCTCTAGGTTGATGTGATGGTAGTTGGTAGGATATTTTATTTGTCTTTGGTATATCCAAATGGATTTTCAAGTGTGATTTTGAGGGATGTGGATGTACCCATTTATTAGAGAGGTGAGGGTCACTTTAGGAAAACCTAGAAATATTATTTTCTTATAAATTCATATTCAGTTTATAAAGGCTCCAAAAAGATTTAATTCTATGATAAGGTGGGGTTGGGTAGAAAAACTCTCAACTTATAGGTTTTATATAGGTTTAGGTAACCTTATAAACCTTATCTCTTATATTTAACTCTTTCATAAATAGTTTAACTTTTACCATGTATTATTGTATTATTATAATAAATGGTTAATAAACATAGTATAAAAAAGTGAAGCCCAAGTGATCAATTATTGATATATATAACCTTGTCTATGTTCTTTGGAAGAAATATAGATTTTTATAATATTATATCAATTAATAATATAGTATTTGTTTTAAGAAACCATTTATGAAAATTTTAACACTATTACGTATTTTGTTTTTCATGAAATTCATATCAAATTTATCACTTCAAAAAAAATTATTTAATCAAACCCAACGTGTCATATTAGCCTACAAAATTAGTGGAATATTTCAAAATTCTATCTTTACAACTATATTAATATTTATAATATCAATTATCTTAATCATTCAATAATAAGGTAATTACTCCATCACCATTGTGTCGTAAATAAATTTTATTATATAATGTCTAAAATATTTAAATAAAATAAAATAATGTAGGAAATATTTTTATCATTATAATGATTATTTATAGCCAAATATATCTTATGTATAACCCTATATTAATTTTTTTTAATTATTAAACATTGAATTTAACACTTTTAACTATTCTTTAAATAAAATATCATTAAAGGTCCTAATCTAATCCACGTGGACCAAAAGAATCATATTTTATTTCAATGGTTGATTTTGGATGGAAAAATATTATCTAGTTTAATTAGGACATCTGTTAGGGTAATTATAATATCATTTGAACCTTTAATTACCCTAGTTACTTTTAACTATGGTAAATAAAAGTTAAAATTTACTATTCACCAAATATTATTTTCATCTTATTGAACCAAATATAACTTAAAAATTTCAACCTTGTCTCTAAAATATTTAAAACTGAATTCAAAAATGTGGTAAAATTATTTTTTATGAAAATTTAATAATGCATATAGAAGGTGGGTAAAAGACGGTAAAAAGTTAAATAAAATTTTATATATCTAATATTATAAAAAATAAATACAAGGAATTAAATTGAATATAGATAGGTATTATGAATATATATTTTTACCTAAAATAAATTTAAGTAAAATAACTAAGTATTTAAAAAAAGTCGATTTTAAAAAATAACATAGTGTTTTTCACTCTTCCTAAAAATTAAATGTTTTCAGAAAAATGCCAAAATTTCACCCTAAGATCATTTATTTATTCCAAAACCAAAAAATGAGGTCTAATTTGAGGATAAAATTTCATAAATTTTAAAAAGTGTTTATTACTATTCGTAATAGATGGTTTGATTGGTCGTGGTGTGTTAGAACTCGAAGTTGCGTACATCGCAAGCTATTTTATTAATCCAACTGAAGTGTATCTCTAAAGCTTGTGGTGTTACATGTTATTCCACGATTCTAGGTTGTGTGATGTATGGAGGATTCACTTTAGTGTAACCTAAGGAAAAAAATCATGTTTACATGGGATCATTTGAGGAATGTATTCCATATCAAAAGATTTATGGGCCAATAATAGTTTTACATGGTGTTTGTCCAAGCTTTTCTCATCATTCATCTCCTATGTAAATTTATACCTAGAAATGGGAAATGATTGAATATAGCCAATAATTTTAAACATATTTTTAGGAGCATAATCAGTGGATGGACACTACTAATGTTTTGATCATACCAGAATCTAGTTAAGGATACATTATTTTGTGTGATGATTTAGGTATGGGTATTGGGTGTCTGTTGATGTAGGATGACCATGTGGTGGACTACATATCTCACCAACTCTGACATCATGAATGAAATTATCTAACCCATGGATTAGAATTGGTAGTGATGATTCATTCATTAAAGATATGGTTCCACAATCGGTTTGGGTAGAAATTCATACTTTACTCATATCGTAAGAGTAGGGCATGCATTTTTTTCTTAGAATTATATAAATATTAGTGTATATGGGTATTCTTCCTTCATGGGTTTAAAATTGATATTATATATACAACAAGAAAATTTAACATGGTTTCATACTATCTTATAAGGTATATTTCGATATAAGATACAAACAATCTAGTGATGTGTGGACTTCGATGGGACTTTTTCCCAGATGCACCTGCAATTAAAGAATCGTTGTGGAGGCATGTTCTTGACCAATATTCAATTGGTACCCTCTCTTCAGGATCTAAGTTGAGAAGAAAATTTTAATACTGAGATTTTGTATCATTATATGAATATATTAAATGGCAGTCAGGTTATGGATATGTTGTTATTTTATGTGGAGGCAGTTCTCTACTTTAAGGGTCACACAATGGGGTCATTGTCTTTGTATAAGGTGTTGATGCAGGATACACACTAGTCCCAGTAGAACAACCATCCTAGGACATCCAAAATTCTCCACAACATATGTGGATATATACCATCTCTAAGTATGTGGATTCATAGTGTAGGAATCAAATCTAGGTGTGATACATATCAGTGGGTTGATGCCAAACACTAGAGAACATTTGGTTTCTTCATCCACTATGCATTCCCATCTAGGAATGGGATGAGGTCACCATGTATTTAATTATTGGATTGCCTCATATACCGTAGGGAAGGAACGCCATTTCAGATGTTATTGACCCTCTGACCATGTCCACTCAATTCATTATGATCAAGTATTCTACCAAGATGGATGATCGAGTCTGGTTGTATTTCCAATAGATTCAAATTATTTGTGGTGTACAATCAACTATTGCATCAAAAAGGACCCACATTTTACCCCTTAGTTTTGTTAAGTACTTTAGTTTGAAATGGGTTCATAGATCAAACTCATTACAGTTTACCATCCTCAAATGGACGGTCAAAATGAGTGGGAGAACTAAATTTTGGAAACATTATCTATGCATTAATTCCTGATTTTTGATGATCATGGAATATCAATTTTGTTTTAGTGGAATCCACATATAATAATAGTTAGGAATCCTAAATTAATGTGGATCCCTTCGAGAGAATTTACGGTCAGACATTTTACTCACCTATCAATTTGAAAAAGTGGGTGGGAATTATTTAATAGGAACAACCATTTTACAATAGACATCTAAAAAAGTTAGGGTCATCAAGTATTGGTCATTGAAAATGTAGAGTCTCCATGTGTCTTATTTTGATCTATAGCATCATGATCAGGAATTCATAGATGGTGACCTGGTGTTTCTAAGGTGGACCCTTTCCTAGATCACCATCATAATTATAAGAAGGGAATGCTTTTTCCAAGGTATATTGGAATTTTGAAATTTTCAAATTACATAGTATAGTGAAATTCTGACTATCCGCAACATTATAGTTGACATCTATCCATGTCCCTCAATTAAATTAGTATTACCCAGACCTATCTCATATCTTGAACATGGAGAAGTCATGGATGGAATAATATATCTCAACGTTCAAGCAAAAAGTGTGGATTTAGGGAATCACCCATAAATATATTCCCCATTAAATATCCTAGTTAATAACATTCATTATAACCTGGGTAAATGAATAATAAGAAAGGGTGTTCTCAGATGCTAGGTAAGGATAGACAAGAAAGATATATAAGTATATCATGAACATAAGCCTATGAAAATATGGGCATAACATTGACAAGAAAAATATGGATATCAAATATCATAATATTGATTCATAAAAGTAATTATTATATGTTCATAAGACATGAATCATAATGAAATAAACAGGATATTCTGTGAAATAATAACACAGGAATAAGACATGAAATTATGGTAAGCACATAGGCATATAAAATGATTTCCATGGTAGTCAATCCATCCCTACAAATTACATATTAGTATTAAGGTTTCACTCCCCACAATATCTTGAATGTCATGTTTCACTCCCATGGAAATCGTAGTAGTCAAGGTTTTCTCCCAAAATCTTCTTAGAGGACAAGGTCCTTTACAAAACTGAGTTCTATACCCATTCCAGCAATACCTGTCTCATGAAATATAAATCAGTACCCAATGAATTTTCATGATATATAGTTCTAACACATCACATAATGAAAACCAAATTTATTTGTGACACATGACCATAAATTATTCCTTATATCATAGTCCATATAAGTATATAAGATTTATAAATAGTTCATCGTAATATAACTCATGGAAATGAAATAGGTTCCATAAATTTCATGACCTCATAAACATAAACCATTCAATGAAATAATAAGAATGGTATCCTTGGGTAATATATTTGATATAGAATTAGTGACATTAATTTAATTTATCTTATATGGAAAAATATTTTTTGAATGACCAATTGAAATAATTATTTAGGAAAATATGAATTACCTCATGAATTTTTTTTTTTTAGATCCTTGTAATTATAATGGAATCATTTAATTTGGAAATATATATAGAAGCCCATAAAGGAAGCTCAAAATCCATAATTCTTCATGAAAATGGTAGAATATGCTCACTTTGTATAATTAAGGAAGTTCGTTCTTCCATATTTTCGTCGAAAAAGCCACAAAGTACTTTGTTTAGAAGAATACAAAAAAATCCATTCAAACTATTCTATAAAAAGTATAACATGCCTAAAAGACATTAAAAATTGTATAATAATGATAATAATATTTTTGAAAACATATTTTAGTCACATGGATATGGATATAAATATTCTGTAGTGGATACATAAACATAAACAATCGTAAATAATAACGAGATTGCAAAATAACCCACACCACATTACAATAAATACAATCATATTCTCCATGAATGAAATAAACTTATATTTATATGAATGTAATATAATCATAATAATAATAGACATAGAATACATTCATAGGTTGTAAATACACCACAAATAATAAAAAACTAGTGTATAAGGCATGTGTCCCACACAAAAGAAAAATGAGAAAAAATCCATTACCTTTTTTCTTGAATCTCATTATAACAATTAAATGTTCATGTATAATAAATATAAGTATTAAATACAAATATTAAATAACAATAGTATTATATATAGTAACATATATTATTTTATTATGACTTTGTATTTCATGTTTATTAATAATTTGATGTTTATGTTAAGCTACAGGTAATATCCTTTTTGTTTTTCAAATGTGTTTTGATTTGATATATTTTTTTTCCTATTAATTATATCAAAATTTTAATTATAAAAAAATATATACCCATGATATAAATATTACATATATTCATAATATATGTATTTCTAATAATCAATAATATATATAAATAAAAAATGAAATACATTATTTATGGAGAGGGTAGGTCGTACAAATGGATGTATGATGATTTAATTTTCTTTTCATATAGAAAAAAAATTAAACAAAAAACATAATAAATCATTATAGTATAATAAATATTTCATATATATAATATAATTTCACTAAACTCATAATTAATATATTCCATGTAAATTTAGAACGAATCACATCGCTTTCAAGAGGTGGTAGTCCACTCGCCCACAAACGAACCTTTATCATTTTCTCAAAATGGGAAGAATGAAAGTATGTGCTATATATAAATTAATAAATCATAAATATATCATAAATAATATATATATATATGATATAAAAATATAAGTTTCATTATTATTACAGTCTTTGAAATGTTTCCATGGATGAATGTATGACATCGGTTTGAGAGGTCGTAGTCCTCTGTACACATGAATGATGATTGTGTATCTCATTTGACGAAATTGCATGAGGTTTTTGATCAAAAACATAAATTAAAATCATATTATTTTATTTAGTATTCATATGATACTGTATAAATATTAAATAAAAACAATTTAGTGGGTTTATAGAATAAATAAAACAAAACAATTTATTGTTTAACGTTATGTTTCCTTTGGGTATCTCTATTTGATTTGAAAAAAATGACTCCATTGGTTAGATTTATGAACAAACGAAGGATTTTTGTATATATTGAAGGAATTTGTGATGGAATTTGGAATGATTTTGGCCAATTTTTTTTTTCTGAAGTGTGAATAAAGAGAAGAAGATGGGGAAGGGATACTTTAGGAATTTCTTAAAATATTAAATTATAATGTATTAAATGTTTAATAGAATTACAAAAAATTGAAAGTTATTCAAAGATAAAATGTGACAGGGTGAAAATAAAATAATAAAAATAGATTCTATATTGGATTTGAATTAATTTGAAGCCATAAATTTTTAATTAACACATAGTTAATATATTTCAATTTTAACTATGGTATAGAATTTTTCAATATTAAAAGGTTTATATTTATACTTTTAATGTGAAAATTAGACCATAAATGGTCTAATTATGATAATTTAGAACATAATTATTTCAATTAGTTCTTATTTGGTATTTTTATAATTATTAAATTATTTAATAAATTATAATTTTCATAAAATATAATTATTGTCAATTTTTCCACAATTCATTAAATTAACTGTATGAAAATCAATAAAACAAGCTAAATTGAAACCAATTCATTGAATACACACATAATATTTCATATTCACCTAGAATATTATTGGTGAGACTTAAATAATTTAAATTTTATTTCTTTTAATATTTTTATATAACTAAATTTAGTTTTTCATTAATTTAATAATAAATGAATAATTATTGTATAATTATGTATAATAATTATTTACTCACTAATGATTAATGATACTATTACATGATTTAAAAAAAATATTAGAATAATATTCATATGTGGAATTTGAACACATGCAAAACCTAGATAAATCAAACTATCATGTTTTGATGGGGGTGATGGAGAACAAGGAAAGAAGAATTTCAACGTTCACAAATCCATTACTCAGTTAGGATTGAAAAAGGTCATTTATCTCATTACCCATACCCTCATAAGATACCATAAACAGTGGAGAGAGATAATGATCCCTGACTCCAACCTCTAATAGGCCCTAGGATGGAGGCTAGAACCGAAGTTGTAAAAAAATCTTTCGATATGGGAGCCATTATCCTCTATAATAATATGGGATCGGGAGATAAGATGGATCATCCACATACAACTCCAAGACCTAATATATATGATGAAAAAACAATAACAAATTAATTAAAAAATAAAACTTATATAAATAATAGTGTCCAAAAAATACCTAAAAGTAAAAATAATAATTGACAAAACAACTATCCAAGTTCCAAGATAGTAATGCCCAGAAGAAAAAAAATAGTTATATATATAGGGTGATCATTAAAGTAGGGTCAGATGGAAATACAATGTCTCTTGAGGATACGTAAAATATGTATTCTAATGCACCTATTAAAAAATACCAGAACCCAACGAAACATATCTAGGTATACTAACCATCTCACCCTCACCAAATGTCGTTCAATATATAACGTAAAGATAATAATATAATGTAATAGTAATTCGCATTGATAAGGGTACACTGCACAACATTCCCTTTTGTATGCTTCTCTCACACCCAAAATGGTACATCCTATCTCTCCCATATCTTCTCTATACCACACCTCCCCATAAGTACAGTAAAAAGCACCTCATCGATAAACACCTAGGCTCGCCTCCCAACAAGCACAACCACATCAGACCTCTCCTAAAAAAATCGGTGTTGCCACCAAACGAGTAAGGTCATGCTTTTCTTGAAAACACTCGGGTAATCCCAACTCTTCCAAAAAAACACAAGGGATATCAAAAACACTATTTAATTCACTAATGGAACTCTGTCTATAAAATCCATTACAATACCTACCTCACATAGAAGAGTGAATTGGAAAGAGTGGGTACAAATCTATCTGTACTTCTCACCGGATATTGGAAAAACATCCAACACATGACTATGCAGGTGTTCGTACATATTTATCAATGTTCCTAGGGCGTGTATAGATACCCAAAAAATATTAATATATATATATATATAATATCAAACGAAAAATTCAATCCTATGGGTTTACAAAAAAACCAACCAACTCACAACACTGTAACTTTCGCTACCACCTCTAAAAGTAAAACACCAAAAAATAATCCA
The DNA here is from genome assembly GCA_963277665.1 of Viscum album. Classification (NCBI taxonomy): domain Eukaryota; kingdom Viridiplantae; phylum Streptophyta; class Magnoliopsida; order Santalales; family Viscaceae; genus Viscum; species Viscum album. The sequence goes on along the minus strand of OY728132.1, from coordinate 681,357,464 downwards.
GAAACCCCATTTTAGATATTATATTTTTTAATTTAATAATCTCATTCATCATTATTTACGATAAACCATATTTAATCACACAACCCATCATTTAATAGTTCATTTCCCTTTTTCATCCAATTATCCAAACGAACCCAAAGTCAATTCAATTATTTTTAAACAATTATTCTATCAGAACATATAAATATAACACAATGAAACCACCACGTCACCTCCCCAAAAGAATAACAAAAAAACATATTTTTCTCCCTATAAACATTACCCAGAAAACACCATACCTCCACAAATTCACATCAAATTTAACCACCTAATTGTCCCAAAAGCACATCCAATAAAGCACCTTAACACTCAAAAATCACGAACTACAAACCATTTTATATCCATTCCTCAACCACACATAACCATCCCAAAATAATGGACAAAATAACAACAAAATAGGATCTTATTTATTTATTTCCCAAGGAGAATTTATCACATTTCACTATATTTTAGGGGTTTTATCAAACTAGACATAACCATGGGTAAACAATTTCATTAGAAAAATATTTTTTGTTAATAAATTTAAATAATATGCGATATCACAAAAATAAATATAGGCATAACTGTATTAGCACAAATCATCAAGCACCAAAAAAAATCATATAATGGCCATAATGTTCACTAGGGCAACATGCCAATACAATCCACAATATCATTTATATGAAATTTGTAAAAGAATTAGAATCAAACACAATTTACCACAGTCAATTTCAATTTAACCAGTTAAATATTTATTATACAACCTTAAAAATCATAACTCATAAATAAACCAATAAAAACCACTCCCTCATGATACACAATAATGAAAAATGGTGGACTTCCTATCATGGTGAATCCTTGTCGACTCGCTGTGCACCGCGTGGAAAATAAGAATGCCTGAAAACCACAACTGAACCATGAGAAAAAACATAACAACCTACACTGAAACTAAATAAAGGAAAAATGAATCCCAATACTCACCCATAAGCCTTAACTACATCACCGTAGTGAATCTATGGGTTAATAATGAATAATATCTACCATGAATAAATAATGGGATACAATGTGTTGCCAACAAACAACCACTAGGACCAATAGATCAAATATTGAGTAAGAGGCCTTGAGGAACTCATCGGGGCACACAGTATCATCCAAAAATGAGAGGAAGAATAATTCATGGAAATATGAATGTAAATTAGGCTGGAAATAACTTTTAAAACTACACTTTATCGGGTATTTACAAAACAAGTTATCCCATTTCACATCAATTAATCATTAGGGTTTGGTTTCACTGGAAAACATGTATTATTTTTTTATTACTCAACCCCAAGAATCTATAAATATTGATTCAAAATCACACAAATCATGAACCTCCATTACACATCATTTAGTATAACTACGAGACATTTATTTTTTAATAGATGTTAGGCTACAACTCCAGATTCCAACAAAAACTCTAGGAACCACGATCAAACACCTCTAAGAACCAAAACTGAAAAAGTAATAGAACAAGAGGGAATGAACCACTACATCATAGAATTATCACATGATTATCACCATTGAGAATCCAAAAACATTCACAATAGAGAAGGGGACAGAACTACAACCCAATGAGACACCTCTAAATGGTCTCTTCATACATCAATAACTACTACTAGCGAATCACACCAACCCAATTGACTACAAAACACATGTCATGACCTCATCAGTAAATCCAAAAGTTATGTCCTCTCACACAACCATACTACCAAACAAATAGTGTACAACCATCTCAACCTCCGTGCCACAAATACTAATAACCACTATATCCAGAGAACCACAATTTAATGAGAACATGAATTGGGGAATTTTGTCTTTTGTGTCTAGATATTATCTTCTCTAGGTGGTACTAACTCACCCACACAAGTTTAATCACATCATTGTTAATTCATCTAGACTGTGAATCAGGTCCCCCCATTTTCCAATTTTATGAATTTATCACACATATTTCACCACACAAATCAAAAACCAAATAAAAAATCTCATATAATAATAAATGTTCTAAAAATATCATCAAATAGAAAAAAAAAAACTCAATCCAACATGGGGTGATTGCCATGAATATTCTCCTCCTACTCTAATGTACTCTCCTCTTGGAAAACATGAATCCAAAACTCACAATCCAAACAAATGTTCCATAAACACAAAACCTTATCCTTGAAATCTTGGATGTCTACTGGCCACTCGATAAACATTATGTAACCCTAAATATCCAACTCTCCTTAGTCAATGACATGGGATTCACCATGAATATAATGATGAAGCTGAGATATGTGGAGGATATAATGGATCATTTCCAAACACGGTTTCAGTGCCAACTGATTAGAAACCACAGAAACTATCCAAACACCTGAATGATCCAAAAAAACATGTCAGAATGCTTACTGCCTCTACAAAATATCCAAATCACACATTAAGGGGAATTCTTCACCAAAACATGGTCCCCAAATTCCAACATCAATTACCTCCCTCTACGATCATCAAACATCTTCATTCATTCTTGAACTACTTTAATCCTCTTGTGAAAAATTGAACTCTCTCTATCGTTCTATGTACAACATTTGGACCAAGAATGGATATATCTCCATCCTCTATCCATCGCAACAGATAATGTAATGGTTTCAAATATAAAGACAAAAATGTTACCTTGCCAATGGAATACTAATATCCATTATTATATGTATACTCTAAAAAATAAAGGTGTGGGACCCAATATCCCAAAAAGATAAATATTCATGCCTAAAACATATCCTCCAATTTAGGGATACTCCACAATGTCTTCCCATTTATCTATGGTTTGAAATCAGTGTTGAAGACTAAATAAGTTCCAAAATCATGTTGCAATAATCTATAGATTTGTGAGGAAAATTGTGCATCCCGATATGAGATAATGAAACTAGGAACCCCTTGCAACCCTATCAACTCTTCCATATAACTCTCAGCCAATGCATCCATTTATCCCAACTCCATGATCACTATTAAATGTATTGATTTCATCACCCAATAAATGGCCACCCATATAACATCACAACCTCCCTGATTTCTGTGTAACCTTATGAAAAAATAAATCAAGATATTATCATATTTCTTCTCCAAAACATCCAAAGGCTACAAAAAACATACATGAAAATTATTTTCATACATTACCTATTTTCAAAGTAATCACATTTCCATAAACTCTACCATGACATATTTCAACCCGAACTATAAAAATTACATCTCTAAGAAACTGTAAGTCAGGGAAACTTTTGGGTGTAGTACCAAAGCTGAGTTAGGAAACATATGGAGGACACCCCCATGCATCGCTACTAGAACAAACATCCACCCATGAAACAACATCCAATTCCAACTATCTTTTGGACCATCACACTAGAGAATGACTAATGAAAACATTTATCATTAATCACTTATGCCTCTTCACATCCCCACTAAGAATCCTACACCTGATGCATCATAGAAGACCACACCATTATTTGAAACATATATCCTCTAACACCATCCACTCTTTCATCTATCTACAAGTATTAAAACACATCCATTGGTCTCCATACATCCCTAGATTCTCTAACTACATCCGTACACAATGTGTTTCTAATAAAATCATCCAAAATATTCCCCTTTAATGAGAGATACAATAACTTAAAAACGTAATACTGAATAAACTCTAACCACCTATAATTCCTATAGTTCATATCAAATTGGGGAAAGATGTACTTCAAACTCTTGCGATATATGAAGACTACAAATTAGTCTCTAATAGGGTAATGTTGACAATAATTTAGCACAATAATCATATTTTTTGTCTCTAGGCCTTAGTCGTGAAGTTACACTCATTGGTAAATAACTCCCTAGACTCATAACAGATCACATTTTTCTTCTACCTCAGCATGTATCCTAAGACCAGATAGTATGTTTCACAAAACACTTAAAAATAACCCCTTCCTTGGGAAACCAGTGCACTAGATCACTAAATAACATCCCCATCAGGTAGTTGAATTATTTCACGATCTTATAAATCCATAAATAATCATACTATATCATAGTAAATGTTATCAATGGGGTAGAGAATCAAGATTAATTTGGTAGAATCCTCCAATAATTTCATATAAGACTTAAAAAACTCAAAACATATGCAGAATTCTGGGTTTATTCTAAAGAAACAACATCTTCATCCTTCGATTTGTCTACTACCACACCCTACTATGACACAACATGTCCAGGGAAATGAAACATTCATGTCCAAAATATTCACTTGGTTCACCTTTGATAGAGATGGCAGCATTATAGAATCCCCAATATAGTTTTGAGATGTATGACCAAGTCCTCTTACGATTTAATGAAGATTAAGAAATCATAAATAAATATAATGGTGACCTAATACTAGAGACCATATAATATGAAGTACATAATCCCCAAGAACATAGATGGTTCATTCACAACACCAAATGACATTACTATAATATTGAAATGCTTATACCTACATTTGAAGATAATATTTAGGATACATCCCAACACCAACCTCAACTGGTGATATATAAACTATAAATAGGTAATAGAAAAACATCTCACCCCTCTCAATTTGTATAAAATATCCTCAATCCTCAAATGTGGATAATTATTTTTTACCATCACCAGATTCAACCTCTAGTAATATATACATGACCTTAGAATACCATACAATTTCCTGGAGAACAACACTGGGGAACACTATAGGGACACAAGAGGATAGATAAAACCATTTGTCATTTTTTAATCTCTCTAAATACTATAATCCCTCATATATAAATGTTCCACTCATTATGAAGCCATAAAAAAATGAGAATTATCAGGCTACATGTCTATCCTGAACCAAACACCATGTTGAGATGGTAGCATCACAACCTACATGGGAAAACATCCATGGAAAACCTAATGACCATGGGAACCTCTTCCATTTTAGTATCAACTGATTACACTAAAAAATCATCAATATAAGAAATAAGATTCTCCACATGCTGAATTCTAATCTAAAAACCCCAAACACCAACAAAAACAACATGTTTTTTATTCATATCTAGAAAACAAATATCTTTATAAATAAGTAATTTTTTTATTTATAGAATTATTATGTTTATTACAAGGAAAAAATAATATAGTTTCATCTGTATGAATAAAATATCCACATTGGGATGACGCAGCCCCATCATTAGTCTATATGCCCGGCACACATCAAATAAGTAGTTGTGGCCTCCCACAAGAGTACTCAACCCCATGGGAATGTGAGGAAACTCTATGTAAATTTTTATTTCATTGGATATAGAGGGTGAAAAAAATTATTGTGAAGCACTTGAATCAAACAATAAAAAACAATGGTACTAATAAATTGATCATACCATTATGAATCTATATCCCCCTTGGAATTGACTCTTCCACTACGTGAATCTATCCATGACCATATAATCTACCTACTTACTGAAGAACACCTATATGATCATTATTATATCATTGTCCTTGAATATGAGGAACATCCTATGGATAAACTATACCTTCTCCATATCCCCTTTCTAGAGCATATATTTGCTGACCCAACTATTGAAATGGTCTAATTAGAAATGGTGGATGAGGCTAGCACTAAAAATTAGTCCACCCCTCCCCCAAATATGCTTGGGGAACCATTGGTAACTGGCTCTCAATATGGTGGGGATCCCCACAACCAAAACATATTGGAACAAATATCCTCGAACAAGCATAGAAACCAGAACCCAATAAGGCTTGAAATATAGTTATTGACATCGAATCCCTTCCAGTAAAACCCAAAATTATCTTGGTTAATGACACCTACCACTAATGACTATAATTGTTGAAAAACCCAATAGGTTCACCTCTCATAGTAAACCTCATCATGATTGCATACGATAAATCACATATACCTTCTTTTGAACCTCTTTATATGTTGAAATCTAAAAAGACTAACTCTACACTAGATAGAAGGAATGATTTCCTTCTCAAGATGTTTCACATGAGACTCCCCATATAGAAATATATAAATGAAAATGGAGAAGGACCCTGAACTTGATTCTCATCTACCACACTGACATGGTCCTCTTCATATGATAAAGAATATTTTTCATCTTTAATGACTTCATGTTCAACAAAAGTAACCATGTCTAGAAATACTTCGGAATATCACCCTATAAAACATCTACCAACATCCAATATCCCAAATATAGTTTCTAGAACTGATGTAGAGCTCCTTGAATATGATTTATGGATAAAGGAACACAATACTCATTCAAGGATCCTAATTAATCACAATTTTATCTTGAAATACCATATATAGTTCTATATCTCCACCTCTAAAACCAAACCCCATATTCTCCTTAAGCATTCCTCTAGAAATAATGAAGCTTCCTCTTCAGCTGGTCATAATCCTCAACATGATCCACCATACCGAGATCAACTGATTCAACCTGCAGAGAATCAATTTATTGATCCACATGTAAACGGTAGACATGATCCGTTGCTGAAAGGAAAACAAGGAACTTATTATATCTGGAAGTGTGTAATTTTATTAAGATTCATTTTTATCCATCTAATCCTTCAAAAAACTACCCAATTAAAATAAGAAAACAAGTCATCATGAGTCATTTAACATTCCTAGGACTCTACACTACAAGCAAACCCATCACACATGGTTATTCAATATGCTCAGATTTTGTGCACTAGATCATAGGGGTGGGGTTAAAATCCCATGTCCCAGATGGTATCCCTTGCATATTTTACACACCAATGTCACCTGGAATTCTTTCCATACCACTGTATACAATCCTTGTTGTTCCAAACCCCAAACATCATCCTATCTATAAACCCTTCCATTGAATCTACTCTATCATGAACTCGAACATCAAAAGATATTGCAATGGTATAAGAGTGATAACAACCCCCTAAGTCCTGCCTCCGCTAGGTAACATGTTTTAGACTAGCATCGACAGTATAAAAAAATCTCGTGAAATGGGAGGCATTTCCATATATAATAATATGGGATCAAGAGAGAAAATGAATCATCTTTAAATAACTCAAAGACACGATACAAAGGAAATCCAAAATTATTTGACATGCATGTATAAATATAACCAATACAGATAAAAATATCCCATTTATGTCATGACCCAACCCAAAGTGGCTCGAGACATGACACCCTAATCCCGCCTCCAATATGGCAGTGGCTGACGTCTTGCACCGACTAGGCTATCACACACATGGGAGGCATTATCCCATGGTACCTGCACACACACACCAACATACACCTCCATGAAATAGTGTAGATATATATAGAAACTGGAATGAAAATGCATGCATACATCTATCCCAAACCAGAGTACAACAAATGTACAAAAGGGAAAAACAAGTCCCACCAAAAGAAAACCAAAAAAGCATCCAACCTACTCTAAAGAAGGGGTACGCTGCCAAAAGAACCACCAGAAACCACCTCGGCATGGCTCTTGTAAGACTCTACTATCAGTCCCGCTCACTCAGCTCTGCCTACTCTGGGTCCTCCTAGGACATCGTCGAAAGGCCTGTGGTATGCACACGAAACAAACATGTGTGGGAAATGTCCATGCAGGGGCGAGTATAATAGTACTCAGTTGGCACCCAAATAACTCAAAACAAAAGGGAGAAACTACAAGTAAAAAGTTTTCTCATCCCATCCAGTGGGAAACCATATTAGAGAGAAACTCCATCTTAGGACCATCCATTGCTAAATCCGACTAGTTAGCTCCGCTCAGGTGTATGCCCATACATACACCATGAACAACCCAGATATACTCAACTCATGCACCAAGCCACATGAGGTACCTACCTCATCACCAAAAATGGTTCACAACCAAGAGAGCACACTCCATGATCTCTATCATCCAAGTTGACACATGTCTAAAAGATACACTCCATCAGGTCCCTCACAAACATCCCAGACACCCACCCGAGAGATCATGCTTTTCAAATTTCGTCACTGAGGAATGACTCGTTGAAACAGAAAAAAACCAAACTCCTGAGATAGGGGATCATGCCTAGGGTCTTCTAGGGGATACTAGAACCCACACCAGTATACAAAGATCTCACCAATAGGGGATCACTCCTACGGTCTGATGGGGAATACCACAACCCGATATGGAATTCGATATGAACAAATCACTCAGATAGAGGATTGTTTCCCGCATAAAGGTGGTCACAATGATACCAATACCCAATATAGTACATCTTGCGCTTTATGGGATCGAACTGACGATGAAACAACCCTACATAAACCATGAACTGATTAGGGAATCATATAACCAACGATACCACAACCCAAATATAAACCTCATGTTGAGTAGGGGATCATATACCTGATGATGCCACAACCCTATTGAGCACGGCCCACAGGGTAGGGGATCATATACCCGATGATGTCAGAAGCCCTACAAGGTTAACACACTAGATAGGGGATCGCCACCCATGGATAAGTGGTTACAACGATACCAAGAAGCCAATCTAGGGAAACAATGCTAGAGGATCCCACTCTGGGCCCACCAGAGGGATGCCACAACTCATACAGATTAAACATCTCATCCAGATGATCACAATCCTATACGAAGGTTGTGATGCTGCACGAACCCTCGCAGGTACGAACCAAGGGAGTACCCTCAACCACTGTAGTTCCAAATGTTTCTAACACGAGAAACATTCCACAATTCCACATCGCACACCTCTAAGGCTGATAACGAGTCCACCATCGCGATCCACACAAAAAAACACACAGGAAAGGCTATTTACATGCACAAAACAGACAACTGGGGAAAAATGTACTATTCACCACAACTAGCCTGTGCCGGGCCCACATAACAAACCTGAAACACATCAAGCAGATCATACCACTGCGATCCCCATGAAAAAACACATGAGATTGACTACTTGTTCGTCCAAAATGGGAAACCGGTGAAAAAGGCACTATTCACCGAAACCAGCTCGCGTGGGGCCCATGCCTCGATCCTGAAACTCATGAAACGGATTGCACCATTACGATCCTCTTAGATAAACACTAAGGATAAACTATTCATCTGCCAAAATTGGACTCCTGGTGAGAAAGTTGTGTTTCTCCGCAAACGCCAAAACTTGGCCTCATGGGGCCCGCACCCCGAACTCATCCCCAACACCCAAAAACCAAAAAGAAAAGTATGTCGTACCATCAGGGCCTCAACGCCATTGATGGAACATCAATCAGATGCACTGGTTAGAAGACACAATGGCCCGAAGTCAAATAATAATAAAATATCATTATTTTATTCGACGTTTCAAGCTCCCTAGCCATGATCCCGAAACATAAAACTGCCGAACCCACACCAAAGAATTCTCCTTGTCGCCAGGGTCGCGTCGCCACATACGACATGTGAATCCAACCCTCGGATTGCTTGAAATAGGGGTTTTACAACCCCCATGTATTAAAAAGGGGAAGGACCAGCCTGAACCGGCAGACCCAGCCGCCGCCGCAATGATGCGCCGACCCGACGTGGCCTACCGCCCCTCGTCGGCATCGTTGCCGCCGCGCCTACGAGGCTTCCGCGGACCCCCAGGACCACTCCTGTGGTCCGTTTTTTTATCCGAAGGTACCAACATGACCCTCAGGACTCGATCTTCCCTAATATGATAAAACAAATGATTCAATTCGTAGAAAAAACAGGATCGGGTGATCAAAACTCAAACCGCCTACCTCGCAGGTGAAACACCGATGTTTTGACTTAGATCCGCCCTCCAAAGCTTCCACTGCATGATCCTGAAGCGTCCGCCATCGAAATCCGATCTCGATGGCACCATGATCACACGATTCAGTTCGAAGATTCATCATTGGATGGGGAGGAGGTGGAGGAAGGAGGAATAATTCATCTTCTGCGCATCATATGTCAAAAGGGGGAGGGGGAGAAAAGAGATATTTATTTATTTTTAAAATAAAATATCTCCCATCTCCGGCTCTCAACTCGCCTATAACCGATGCCCGATATAGACAATGGTGAGGTCTCCCTTAGGGTAAACATGATGTTCTGAATGCAATGGCAGACTCAGATTGTCGATTTCAGACTCCGTTCAGATGTTATTCGAGCCGATGCACATAAATAATCTTTTCCATTTATTAACGAAAATGCCCATGGTGACTTTTCTCACAGATGACCCGTGCCCAAAATGTTTACACCCCGCCTAGGGTAAAGGACACGTTTCAAAAGAAACTGTGCCATCAAATTCACGGTCCAAGCTACCGTTTAGTAGATATCACACCCTCACAACGTGAATAGTAAAAAAATACTTAATATTTTTATAAAATTAATTCCGGCCACACTGGGCCTCAGAATCGCACACCTTCTTGGTGCCTAGCTCTGGAATTATCAATAGGAATATTTCAAAGTGTTGTCGGGCCAAAACCAGAGTCACTACATCCTCTCCACCTTAGAAATTTTTATTCCCGAAAAGCCATATGCACATGGAAAGAAACTGGACTCTCAACTGGATCTCCCACACTAGCAATTTCTCCAACAAATACCCATTCCCCCACACATAAGTCATAGTGAATCATCCACCACCCCTCTACACTATCCTCTTTGGGTGGCACTGACATGCCCGCACAATTTTTAATCGCATCACAAAAACGCATCTCGGTGGGGGTAATGATCCCTCTTCCTCATGAATTCAAAGCACACCGAACAAAACCCACATAGGGTCATACCAACGCCCTGAACAAAACTCGAACAAGCAACAAAAAGGAATGAGTACCAATAAACAATGTCTATCAAACTACTGCATGAAGAAGAAAGGAAACAAGGCATACCACTATCCCCTGAAGGATCCTCTAGGTCAATAGCCTCTAGGGAATGTAGTTGTCCTCTCCCTCATCCACCAACTCCATGAGCATGGCATGGACCGCCTGGGGGTGGGGGTGGTGGCATCTTATACCTCCGACTAGCTCCTGCTGCTACACCAGCTCTGTCACCACATCCATTGCCCTGTGGAACTCCTTTCTTGAGTCGATGCCTCTTCCAAGTGGTATGTCGACCAGCTCCCACTCAGCAGCATGACAGGTCGGAAAATCTCTAGGATTATGTCCTCAACTATTGCAAGCATAACACTGCCTCTCTTATGGCTAACAAAAACTGGCTTGAGAGCCCTGTGAGCCCTAAGACTTAGATTCTCCATCATGGGGTCACCTCCTAAAACATTGTCCATGTCCAGACCACTACGCCTACCGCCGGCTACCAGATGACAATCCGAATGAAGAAGTCTCAGCTCTCACAATCCCAGCACTAACAGGTGGGATCTTCTTGGCCAGAAATCTATCCACCACCAAGGCTCGTTCCAGCACGCCAGCATAGGTGGGCAAACACAAAGAAACCACACTTGCCTGAATGTCCCTGCGTAGGTCCTAATGGAAGGTCTGAGCCCTATAGAATGAGTCCCGAACCATATCCAGGGAGTATCATGAAAAGTCAGTAAGCCTCGTTGAGTACTCTAACACGGTCATGCACTCCTACCGAAGCTGTATAAGCTCTTGTATCCGCACTGACCTCAGCATCACTGGAGATAACACTTCCCTAAAGAGCCGCTCAAACTCTGCCCACGTGAGCATCTCCTCATCATGGGATTGCATCACCAAACTCCACCATCTCTTGGCCGAACCATACAGAAGACTCCCCGCTAGGACAACCATCTGATCTGGGGGTGTCCTCCTAGGCGGAAAACACAAGTGACTACTTCGAGCAAGTCATCAGCTGCCTAGGGATCTGGAATACCCCGGAACCTTAGAGGTCACTTCCTCTAGAACACATACAGTGCACTCAGCCTGTGCCAACCTCATCCTGCACTGCGGGCATAACTAGCTGCTTGACAGGTGGTGGATCAACTGGTGGACCACATGGTGGTGTAGCCTCAAAACCTGCGCCCCAGTCTACAACCTCTACACGAGTTGGATCATCACCACAATACCGCTCTAGAACCCTCACTGGCCGTCGTCGCAGAGGCATCATGAAATACAATCAAGACGCCTCGTAGTATAAGACTATATCTGGAGAGGTGACTCAAGAAGGACAAGAAAAACCAAAAACCTAGTCCTATATGATGCATGTACTATTATGTCCCTGTGACTAGTGTCCAAACATCCCGAGTCGAAAGGCAGGTTATCAGAGTCCTGGTGTATGGATACGTTGACCGTCGCACCAACACTGGAGTCCCTGGCCTGAAAGCCAAACTCAAAAAATCCTAACACTTCGGCTATGCAACCCAACCCAAACACAAAGCAATTCTAGCTACACTATGATATCCGAAAGGTGGAATCTCTTCTGATACCCCTCTTTCACGACCTGACCAAATGGAGCTCAAGCCGCGACACCCCTAGCTCACGTCCAAAAGGCCAGGGGCTGGCGTCTAGCGCCGAGTAGGCTATCACACACATGGAAGGCATTATTCCAAGATACATGTACACATGCAACCACATACACCTCCATAAAATTGTGTAGAGATATATAAAAACTGGAAAAAATGCATGCATACAACTATCCCAAACTAGAGTACAACAAAAGTACAAAAAGGAAAAAATTGGTGCCACCAAAAGAAAACCACAAAAGCATTGAACTTTCTTGGAAGAAGGGGTACGCTGCCAAAAGCCCCACTAGAATTCTCCTCAGCATGGCTCCGATAAGACTCCATGGTCAGTCCCACTCACTTGGCTCTGCCTCCTCCGGGTCCCCATAGGACTCCGTCGAAAGGCATGTGGTCTACAAAAGACACAAACATGTGCAGGAAAAGCCCGTGCAGGGGTGAGTATAGAAATACACAGTAGGAACCACAAAAATTAAAACAAAAGGGAGAAACTGAAAGGCAACAGTCCGCTCATCCCAGCCAGAGGGAACCCAGATGAGAGAGAAACTCCATCTCATGACCATCCTCGACTAAACAAAATTAGTCAGCTCAACTCAGGTGTATTCCCATACATAAACCATGAACAACCCAGATATACTCATCTCGCACACCAAGCCACATGAGGTACCGAACTCATCACCATCAATGCTTCACAGCCAGGAGAGCACACTCCACGATCACTGTCATCCCATATGACACACGTCTGAATGATACACACCATCGGTTCCCACACAAACATCTCAGATGCTCTCTTCAGAGATCATTCTCTTTGGATATCATTACTGTTGAAAGACATGCTGAAACAATAAAAACCACAAACTCCTCAGATAGGAGATCTCACCTAGGGTCTTCTAGGGGATACTAGAACCCCCACCATTATAAAAAGATCTCACCGATAGGGGATCACTCCCAGGGTCTGTTGGGGAATACCACAACCCGATCTAGCATTTGACATAAACACATCACTCAGATAGAGGATCGTCGCCCACGTAAAGCTGGTCACAATGACACTGAATCCTTAACTGGTACATCTTACACAATAGGAGATCAAAATGATGATGCCGCAACCCTACAGAAACCACACGCTGAGCGATTCCATAACCCTACTATAAGCCTCATGCTGGGTAGAGGATCGTATACCCGATGATGCCATAACCCTACTGAGCATGGACCACTGCATAGGGGATCATATTACTAATGATGCCACAAACCCTACCGGGTTAACACACTAGATAGGGTATCGCCACCCATGGATAAGCAGTCACAATGATACCAAGAACCCGATCTAGGGAAATGATGCTAGAGGATCCCACTCCGGGCCCACTAGAGAGTTTCCATAAATCTAACAGATTAAACATCCCATCGAGAGGATAATAAACCTATACGAATGTTGTGATACTGCACGAACACTCGTAGGAACGAACCAAGGGAGTAACCTCAACCAATGCTAGTCCAACCTTCACTAAACTGAGCGACCTACCACAATGCCAATTTGGGCACCTCTAAGGCCGATACTGAGGCCACCATCATGATCCACGCGGAAAAAGACGCAGTAAAGACTGTTTACTCGCCCGAAATGGACAACTGGTGAAAACGGAACTATTCAACATAGCTAGGCCATGCGGGGCCCACAAAATGGACATGAAACTCATCAAGAGGATCACACCACTATGATCCCCTTGAAAAAACACATGAGATCGACTACTCGTTCATCCGAAACGGACACCCGGTGAAAAAAGCAGTATTAACCAATGCCAGCTTGGGTGGGTCCCACACCTCAATCTCGAAACTCATCGAACAGATTTCTCCATTGCGATCCTCTCAGAAAAACACTTAGGATTGAAAATTCATCTGCAAATATCAAACTATTGGTGAGAAAGTTGTGTTTCTCCGCAAACACCAAAACTCAGCCTCATGGGGCTCATACCCCGAACTTGGCACAAACACCTGAAAACCAACAAGAAAAGTCAGCCATACCATCAGGGCCTCAACTCCACTAACGGTGTGTCAATCGGATGCTCCGGGTAGAAGACACAATGGTCCGAAGTTGAATGATAATAAAATATCATTATTTTATTCAACGTTTCAAGCTCCCAGGCCACGATCCTGAAACATACAACTCCTAAACCCACACAGAAAGGTTTTCCTTGTCATTATCGTCATGTCGCCGCAGATGAAATCCAAATATGACCCCCGGATTACAGGAAACAGGGGTTTTAAAACCCCAGTGTGTTAAGAAAGGGTCGTACAGGCCTGAACCAGCCGCCGCTGGCCCACCATTGCCGGTGGCCCTCCGCCGTGCTACGGACCATGCCGGCCACTAGAACGTGGCCTCCACCATACCGGGAGCCACGCCACAGCGTCTTAGGTGGCCACTTCCACCTCGCTGTGTTGGCCCCCCTGTGGCCTGCCGCCCCTCGCGGGCGCCGCGCTGGTGCCGCGCCGGGGAGGCATCCGCGGACTGCCAGGACCACCGCGGTGGTCCGTTTATCGATCCGAAGGTATAGGCATGACCCTTGGGACTCGATCATCCCTGATATGAAATCAAAAAGAATTATTTCACAGAAAAAATGGGATCAATGGATTAAAACTCAAACTGCCTACATCGCGGGAGAAATGCCAACGTTCTGACTTAGATCTGCATTCCAAAGCATCAACAACATGATCCTGAAGCATCCACCGTTAAAATCCAATCTCGATGGCACCTTGATCACACGATTAGGTTTAGTGATTCATAGTCAGAAGGGGAGGAGAAGGAAGAAGGAGGAGGAATTCCTCTTCTACCCACCACACGTTAAAGGGGGGAGAAAAGAGATATATTTTTTAAATAAAATCTCTCCCATCTCCAGCTCCCGACCCGCCTCCACCCGATGCCCGATGCATATAAGGGTAAGGTCTTCCTTAGGGAAATACTATGTTATGAAGAAAACAGTGGACTCGGATTTTCGATCCGAGACTCCGTACAGATGTTATTTGAGCCGACGCTCATAAATAAACATTTCCATTAATTTACAAAAACACCCATAGTGGCTTTTCACACAGTAGGCTCGCACCAGCAAATTTTACACTCCACCAAGGGTAAAGGGTATGTTCCTGACGCAACTGTGCCATAATATTCCAGTTTTGAGCTAAATTTTAGGAGATATCACACCCATGCCATGCGCATAGTATAAAAATACTTAATATTTTTATAAAATTAATTCTGAGCACATCGGGCCACCTAATCATATGCCGTCTTCGCGCCTAGCTCTAGAATTATCCATAGGAATATTCCAATGTCTTGAAGGGACAAAACTCGAGTTGATACAGTGTATATAACAAAAAGTGATGTTTAAGAAGAAATAAAGAAACTATAAAGTATCTGATTTATTCATTTCAGGCACAATCCATGTTTTCATCATAGAATCCTAAAAATAGTTTTGGATATGTTGGGTGAGAAAACAAGTCTAATCAGACCGAAAACAAAATTTTATCCTGCACATGTAAATGATGCACACAAATTAACTTATGTGAAAGCAATAGAATAGAGAAAACCCTATTAAGGTAAGATAAATATACCAACCCCATTAACAATATGTCCCCAAATAATGCAAACCATGTAATATAATATAATAGGAATCACATTGATAAGGGTACCCCACACCACTTCCCAGCTAGTATTACTATCTCAGACACAATGTCGTATGTCCTAACACTCCCATATAATCTGTATACTACACCACCCCACTATAATGGTTGAAAACCCACCACCCCTGATGACACCTATGCTAGAAACCCCATATGAATGACCACATCACACTTTGCTGAATACACCTGGTCTACCACCCCAAAATCATGGTCATTACTCAACTCATAACACTTGTGATTTCACTCTTCACCTAAAAACACCATGTTTATCCAACCACCATATAATTAACTAAGATATTTATGTCCAACATAGGCTAGGTAATTTCATCCTTTCCTTGATGAGATAATGGGAATGAGTGGGTACCCTTCCATCTCGACTCCTTATTAAATATCAGAGAAAACACCCTCACGTGACTATGTGGGTGTCGACATATAATGGTAAATGTGGGTGTGGTGCGTATTGAAATTTAACGAATATAAATATGTGTGTGTGTGTATAAATTATCCAACACTAATTTCAAATAAAGGGGCTTAAAAAACAATCAATCTAACTCACAAAATTGTCACTATTATTACCACCTCAAAATGCAAAACACCACACAATAAGACACAAACCCCATTTCACATTTAAAACCAATTTCATTTAATCAAAAAATTGCTTAATTATTTTCCCCCAACCAAATTTAATCACATTGTCCATCATTTAATAATTCATTATGTATTTTCATCCCATTACCAAAATCATCCCATGTCACTTCAATCATTATTGAAAATTTATTCTAGCACCATCATCTAGCACTAAGAAACCACCACATCATTGCCCCAAAATAATTTCTAATAAACAACCTAACTTACTATAAAGAAAACCCCAAATACCACATCAATGATACAAAAACACGGATCCAAAACTAGATAACCTTCAGAAACCATTGTGTAGAAACCCTCTTACCGGCACAAAATCTTGCCAACAAACCACCTCACCCACCAATAAATCACGGCCCACAAACATTCTTCCACAAATTCCCCAAACCATACATCACTGAGTATAAATAATGGAAAAACATCACAACACATCATGAACCTTTTAAATAAAAAAAGATGATTTTAGCACATTTCACTTAAATTTAGGGGTGTTATTCGAATAGGCCGAATCATAGGGAAATAATTTCATTAGATGAAAATATATAGTAAATAAATTTTCATTTTATGGGGATATCATGAAAATCACAACACGTACAATAGTAATTGAACATATCATCCAATATAAAAAAGCCTCAAATGTCCATAATTTTATGTAGGGATTCAAACCCATACAATAAGGCCCCGAACCCAGATAGTTAGAGCCAGTACATTTTTTAAATCAATGTCATGATTATAAGGATTAAGATCCCAAAACACCGATCAGTTTAGTAGTATTATAAGACCATAATACATTCATGATTCGCATAATACATTGGGTAATAAAAATAAAACCCGATACAATATAAAATGAAATAAATTGATTCCTTGGAATATTATTCAATGTGTTCTTCTTCATAACCAGGGGAAAGGATACATAATAATGTAGTGATCCTAGGTGCTCATTAAGGTTAAGTAATGTAATTGGAGTTATCAAAAAAAGAAACATTTGGCATGGTTGATAATTAAAAATACGTTACTTTGAAAATAAACATGTACATAATATGGCTTGAAAGGGGGATGAGTAAATAAATCCATAATAAAACACATGAAACATTACCATGGATATTATAGTAGTAAAATAATCACATTGATTATCAATTAATAATATCATTATGAGGTAATTGAATATGCCCAAAATTTTGAAACATTCTGTCCTGGCCTCGTCCATGACATCTAAATATGATTGAGGCCACATCCAAAACCATATTTGAAAATGGGAAAGCCCATGGCCATGCCCTGATATGTTAGTCTCATGAGACCTACCAATGTATCTAGGGTCTATAAGGTGTCCCACTCGTAACATTCTATGTACAATGCATTACTAACATGAAAGGGTTAATGTATAAAAATTATATACACATGTATTTTAAATAACTTTCATGAATCCATAAACATAATTTATTACCATTCAATGTGATATAGTGAATGTAATCAAGATAACATATAAAAAGTCAAACTATTTCGAATCCCATTATAAATATATTGAGGATGATATCAAAAGTCATAAATCTTAGTGAAGTATTTTATCTGATAAAATATGTTGAAAATGATGAAGATACATTTCAATGAGACATTTCAAAATTCATGAGGAAATAATCCTTAAACATTTTAAAGTGTCCCATACAAATTTGAAACATTCAAATCATAATACCTTATAAATTAATGAGAATAAGGAGACTCATCATATAATATATATAAGGGTAGTAGATACACTATATGCATGTAATAAGTGGTGAACAAGTCACATATATCATAAAAGATAATGTGATACGAGAAAAATCATTTTCAATTTAGAAAGAAGTGTTTTTTGGAAAATCATTTTTATTTTTCATGAAATAAGATTGTAAAAATTTACAGACCAGAAATTAAAAGGGAAGGACACTAAAATTTTATTTGAGGCATGAATTATTTCCCAATAATGTTAAATCATGTAAAAAGATTTTAAAGATACTTTACAAATAAAACATTTTAGTATGATTTAGGGAAGATATTTTAAAGCAGAAAGGAATGTTTGTTTATATAAAACCAAAAATGAAACAATATAGTTTTTCATGGTCAAGTAATTAATTTTATAAAAATAATTATTTCTTAATATATATTACGTAGTGCACATAAAAATTGGTATAGATTCGAGAATTCCCTTGAATCAGGTTTTTTTATCGAGAAGAATTGGGGATGAAATAATTTTAATAAATTAATATCCCCATAAAAAGCATTATATGATCTGGTTATATGAGTTTGGATACTAGGAAAAAAATTATAAGAATTATAAAAAAGTTAATAAGAATTAAATTTAAGTAAATATATACAATGAGTAACTCGAATGAAAATAGGGTTTCAGGTAGAATTTCTTACCACATTGTAATTAATTGAATTATAAGCCACAAAATCAATAATAATCAATTTATATATTGAATCAAATAACTGTAAAGATATTAATAATATCATAAATTAATAGTAAGCATACATACCCCAAACACAAGAAACTGGTGAATAAGAATTATCTCACAAAAATGGATGTGAGATGAGGAAACCCACACCTTATATCTGAATGTGTTCTACACCAGACCATAAGGTCCTGGATTATGAAATTATACTCATAAAAAATTTAATTAAGAACCTATTAGACATGTATATAGTTTATTATAATTTTATTATGTTCATTTATTCCCATTTGGAAAAGTTAAAATATTTAATTATGTCATTCTGGCGTGTTAATTTCCATAATTTCAAGATCATTTTTCTAGATTATAAGAGTATTGAAGTTCATATAAAAAAAGTAAATTAAGTACATAATAGAATTTATATGTTATTAATGATCATATATAAATTTAAATTACCATATGATTCATTTTTATATTTTATATTAGGATGAATCATTATATAAAACATTAATGATAGTCACTTTTATTATTTTGAGCGGTTTCACTCACTTTAAGATTTTTTTGATTTACTATTCCCCATCACATGTGTATGGTGATTATAGAACATTAAATAAAATAATAAAAATACATTAGGATTTGGTTCAACCATAAATCTTGTTTCATGGCCAGGAATGAATACATTAATAGAAATTGAAAACCCTCCGTACATGAATGCTATAATTTCACACAACAGAGATGGTGTTTCCATTTTTTATATTAATGGAGTTGAAAAGAGATATGATGATGATTAATTTTATTTGATTAAAAACCATTTAGTATAATTATTTTATTGGAGTTATCATACCTTTTTTATGATGTGAATTTAGGATTAAAAAAAGAAAATAAAGGAACTTGAAAGAAAAATACAAGTTGAGAAACCCCTTATGAAAATTTATCAGCCAAACATCGTCACTTGAAAATCCATGAAATATGTTGATGAGATGAAAATGGATGTATAATCATTTTTAAATAATATGTACAGTAATGGGGATATGAGATTAAATATCCCAAAATAAACCAATGGAAATTAAAAAGAAATTACACAAAAGGAGTTCATGAAAAATAGAAGGATGGTGGATTCTATTTCCTTGTAGAGTAACTCCTAAAACATGATGGTTGGGAGTTTAGGGGGTTGGAGACACCTATAGAAGACACACATGGCCATAAAACTAACATACATTTGAGGATTATGAATTTGGAATGAATGTCCTTGAATAAATGGGTGGGTATTTATTGCTAATGTGAGGTAATTTTTTTGAACATCTGATTACACCACAGCAGTGATATATGCAAAAGCATTGGCTTTACCACGGTATTTTACAATGGTATTGGCCACATGGGAAACAAATATCATATTTTAATGTACACCAATCGACTATAATTTTATATTTATTATTACATAATTATGATTTCATTAACCATACCTAAAACTGAAAAGTGTGTTTTAACTATTCATGAAAAACAATTGTATTTATAAATTTATCATAAATTCAGTATAAACTAATATCAATGTTATGAATTCAAAAATAAAAATTCTTTTATCATAAAAATTCCCAAAATTTGAAAATTTTATCTTTTATCACTGAAAATACTTATTTTTTAAAATTAATAGCGGACACAAAATGCTTTGTAAAAAGCATAGTAAATTTTTTGAGATAGAGTAAAAATAAAAATATTTTAACATTTTTAATTAAAGAACAGTGTTTTGAGAAGTCCATTTCATTATAAGAATCATAAATAAAAACATTTTTTTATATAGGAGTTTAAATCTCTCTAAAATGTACACACATTACCTTTAAATTAAAATTTATCAATTTTGTCATATTTTTAAGAAAAACTAAACTCAAAATTGAAATGACGGAACAAAATTTTTTTGTATACTTTATTAGGTTAATTTAATATTCCATTGTTCATATTACTATTCATATTAGTAAAATTACTATTCATAAGGGTATATTATTATTCATTAGGGCCATGTTAATATTCACCAAAATTAAGTTAATCCTATTCGACTCTAAAAAAACTTATTGTCCACAATTATGTGCATTTGTTTTTCGAATGTAATGTCATAGAAGATGAATAATTATGTTTCATGGCTAGGTGATAAGTATAAAAACATGTTTTTTAGATAGACTAAGCATTTTTTGCATATAATCTATCTAATGAATTAACATTATTTATGAAGAAATATACCATAATATATGGGCGTTTCATATTAATAGTTAATATATTCATAACATAATTTATAATTTATCAAAATAATTATAATAATAAATAAATATATATATTATTTAATTAAATAATCTATTAATAGAAAATAATTTTATAAAAATATTAAAATATATATATTTATATTAAAATATTCTTTTACAAAAAATAATAATGGAAAATATAGTTTTTTTAACAATAATTAATTTGAAATCTATAACTTATAATTATTTATTATTATTATTATTAATTAAAACATATAACTTTAAATTGTAGAAAATAGATAAATAATTTACATGGGTGTTGCATTGTGCCCCCTCAGAAGAATTGTGTCCTCACAATTTGAAACTGCACTTCAAATGTAAATGTTGGATGTCTAAAAATTCCTTTGTGGGGAACCCATATAGAAAATATGTTTAATAAAACATCATCCTAAATTTGTTTAAGTGAAATGTGGTGGTCACCAAAAAAATTATTCATTCTTATGGGGTTACATTAGTTGGGTGTAAAAACATAAACATATAATAAAAAACCAAAGTATAATGTTCTAATAGAAAGTGATAGAGAACTTGTTCAGATGAAAGTAGTTAATTACAAATTTAAAAACTGTAGTGAAAAATCATTGATATTATCAGAGATTATGATAATAGAAAAACATTTTATTTAAGAATATTTTCCATGAGTTGAGGAATTATTCCACTTTATAAGAGTATAAATATACATTTCGATTTCATAAACACAATCTCATACTTTGATTGCGCCTTGGACTATCTATACTTCCACTCTTAGAATAGGATGTGTTAGGTGGTGATGTAATACATTAACATCTAAAACCCCGTACAATTATCAACATAAACAATTCTTAAATGGATAATCTTTACAAAATATAACGATACAAAACATTAGATAGAATATCACTTATTTTACTATATGAACATATCATTAACCCCTAATCAACATTAACCAGCTCTAAATTTTCACATTCCAAATATGTGAAAAAAATGATCATTAGTCTCATTTAAATATGTTAATAACGTTAATTAATATTATTATTTTTGGAAACATGAAATCATAGGTATTCCTTATATAAGATCCATGTATTCGATATATTACTTAATAAAAAATTATTGTAAACTCTATCGATGATAGCATAAACCACTTGTTGTCAAGTCATTAATCAGTTCTAAGGTAGTTAGTAGTTCTCCGAATCAATTATTTCTTGTTTATTTTATCAACATCAGGAAAATATTTTGTGTTTTCATTCCCTTAATCATGCATTTTCCAAAATGTTACAATTTATACTGAATATATTTTCTTAGAACCATTCTACATATGGTTTAAAATCCATAATGAAAAATTACTTCAATAAAATCCTTATATATTCCACAATTCTTATACCAGTACTTTGCTGATAAAATATCCAATTTATATGATTCTTGACTCGGCAAATTAATTCTTCACTTTATCTATGGCAGTGCCTTAACATGTTCATTATCCAATAACATCATCTGAGGTATATTATTTTTATTATTAGTATATTGATTCACATAGTTTCCCATCTACTTGGGAGATTAATCATTGTTTATTGGAAATAATTTTGTTACCCTTTCAATCATGAACATGGGCTCCTTTTTCTCCACACTTATAACAAACTCTCATTCCCTTTTAGCATTTACAATGGTGATTCCTTCCATAGTTATCAAATTTGTTAAAACCCTTATTTCTCTTCTTCCCTTTATCCATATTTTCCTCTTACATCCTCTTCTTCTCTAACTTCATTCCAAAGACATAATACATATAAAATTATTTCCCATTATTTCAAAAACAATATACTATTTCTTTATATGATAATGAAATTTTAGAGGATAGTTCCTTTCAAAAGACTATCCTAAACCCATCGATTGAATGACCAATATTACTATTTGTTTTATTTTCATTAATGTGGTTCCCATTACATCTGATAGGAACCATTTCAATATAATTTCATACACTAGATTAGATCATATGATTATGAAACATTATATATAACCCTAGAAATAATGAATTAACTTACAGAAATTAAAAAAAATTATAGAAAATCACATAATTATAAACATGGTTTCGTTTTTATTTTAGTCAATACATATCCTAAAAGTATACCATGGTTTTATGTCCCCTAATCTATGTTTTCTTAATATATTTTTCATGGTTTATGTTGAACATAATTTGTAACCAAATGTAATTCCCTAGCCCCAAAACCTTGGAGATGCTGAATTATTTTAATAAATTACCATGATTAAAGGAAAAAAATCCCGAAGAACTGATCATATAAATATTCTTTTAAGATCATATTACAATATTTATTCCTATAATAAATAGGGAATTGAAAATAAAACTTTACCTAATATAAAATGACATAATTTTTTTCATAGAAATATTATTAAATTTTATTATTCATCATAACATGGGGAAATGAGTCATAAGAAAGCGGTGAGATTAGATCCTCTGTAAGGGTAAGTAATATAATGGATTTTATCATTAACAAAATCATTTGGCATGGTGAATAACTGAAAACACATGCCTTTAAAAATAACTTTTACCATAGTATGTCATTAATGAATGTGGAGTTAATAAATACATATAACTTATCACATGAATCTTTACCATGGATATTATACTAGTAGAATAATCACGTGATTTATAAATTACTAATATCACGTTGAGGGAAATGCATATGCTGGGAATTCTGTAAAATATCATATATGAATCATCCAAGACATATAAAATGATTAAGGTCTTGGCCAAAACCAGATTGGAAAATTGGAAAGGCCTTAGCCAAGTCCATATCTATTTGTCTAATGAGACCTAATAATTCATCAAGGTGCTATAATGGGACTCACATATCACTTTCTAAGTCCAATCCACAAGTTAAATATAAAAGGGGTTATACAAAAACATCATATACATATTCAATGTAAATAATGTTCCCCACCTGTATCCATAATTTCTAACATCTCGGAGTAATATGGTGAATGGAAACATGATAGAACATCCACAGTCAAAACAATTGGAAACCCTTCAGAAAAATATTGATGATGATTACATATGAGATAATCCTTAATGATGTACCTGATTTGAAAAATTATGATGACATTGTTGAAGATACTTTTAAATGATACATTGCAATATTCTGAGGAAATAATCCTTAAACATTCCAAAGTGTCCCATAGTAGATTGAAACATTCAAATCATAATCCATTAGAATATCATGGAAATAAGGATACTCTTGATATGATATATAAAAGGGAATTAAATAAACCACAATAACGTGATAAGTGGTTAATGGGGTACATAACTCAAAAAAAAGTAAAGTGAGATGAGAGAAATCCTTTTTTCCTTTGGAAGGAACCGTTCTTTCAGAAAATCATTTGTATTTTTCTTGAAATTAGATTAAAAACATGCATATCCCAAAAATCCAAATTTAAGGACATCAAATTTATATTTATTTCATAAATTGTGTCAAAATAATTTTAAATCATGTAAAAAGTTTATTTAATAATTTTTAGAAATTAAACATTTTAGTGTGGTTTAGGGAAGTGATTTTAGAGAAGAAATGAATGTTTCATTTCATAAAACAAGAATTGAAACAATATAAATTTTCATGGTAAAATGAATGATTTTAGGAAAATAATATTGGCATACAATAGATAACACAGTGTACATGAAAATGGGAATTAATTTGATAAGTTCCCTTGAATTGGGCTTGTTTATCCAGAACAATTGAGAAGGAAACTTTTTTAAACCATGAATGTTCACATAAAAGAATGATAATATGATCTGAATATATTATTTTAGAAAATATACATATAATTTATAATATGGATACAAAAATAAATAATCGTTACATTTGAGAAATGGTAGATAAATATTATGCTAATGGAAAAAACGGTGGTTCAGGTAGAATTCCTTACAACATTGTAATAATTTGAATTATTTGCCCCAATTTTAAAAATAATCAATATATAAATTGAATTAAAAGAAAATAAATATATTCATGATATGATATATAAATTATTAGTATTCAAACACAATAAAAAATAAATATTGGTGAATAAGGAATACCTCACTGTAATGTAAGCGTGATGAGGAAACAAGTACCTTATGTCTGAATGTTTTATACACATGCCCTTAAGGTCCAATAAAATTAAATTTTACAAATTTATATTTAAATTAAGAACATAATATACATTATATAGTTTATTATAAATTTATTATGTTCATTTATATCCTTTTTGATATGTTATAAGATTTAATTATATCCTTCTTATGTGTTCGTTTATTTGATTTCATAATTTGTCTTATTGATTATAAGAGTATGGATGATCAGGTGAAAAGGGAATTGAAGACCATAATTGAAGTTATATGTTATTATTTATAATAAATATGGTTAAATTATCATATTAATAATTTTTATATTTTATTTGAGGATGATTATTTAGATAAAACATTAATAATTATCACATGGATTATTTTTAGTGGTTTCGCTCTCAATGAGATTATTTTGATTTATTCTTTAACATCATGTGCGTATGATGTTTATAGAACATTAAAAAAGTTAATATACATATATTATTATCTGGTAAAAATAATAAAATTTTTCATTACCATCCAGGAATATGTTAATAGAAATTAAAAACATGTCATCCCTGAATGTGACAAATTAATATAAATTGGTTGGTGTTTTCATTTTTTGTATAAAAGGATAGAGAATGAGGTATGATGATGAATTATTAAATTATAAAATCAAAATTATATTATATTTAAGGGAATTTAGTTTTCATTCATTTTGGATGTGGGGATTTTAGGATAGAAAAATAAAATAAAATAACATAAAAGAAAACGATAAGTTGAGAAATCCCTTACGAAAATATGGTAGCCTTACGACGTCACTTAACAATTCATTAAATATGTTTATGAGAGTAAAATGATTATATAATTATTTTTATATAATTTGGAAAGAAATATTGGACATGGAATGAAATATCCCAACATAATCCAAAGGAAATTAAAAAGGAAAAACATAAAAGGAGTGCTTGAAAAAGTGAAGGGTGGTAGATTCCCTTACATTGTAGAGTAACTCCTAAAAATCATGGTTAGGACATTAAGGGATCTTAGATAACCTGAGAAGACTCCTAGTGAGGTAAAAGTACAATATGTTCTAGTATTATAGGTTTGTAATGAATGTAATGGAATAAATGAGTGGGTATTTATAGCTAAAGTGGGACAATTTTTTATTAATTTCCATGGACATCTCACAAGTAGTATATGAAAAACCATGGGCTTGCCCATGGTATTTTCCCATGGTATTGTCCAATTGGGACACCTAATATCATATTTTAAATTAAAAAAGTATAATATCATTTTATATTAATTATTACATCGTTTTGATATCTTTATACTATCCAAAAACTCTAAACTATATTTTTACTATTGACAAAAAACAAAGGTATTTTATAAAATTTGAATAAATTCAGAAAAACAAAATATCAATGTTCAGAATTAAAAAATGAAATTTATTTTTTCATAATAATTATCTAAATATGAAAATTTTAACATTTTTCTATGAATATACTCATTCATTAAAAATAATAACGGATATAAAATGCTTAGTAAAATATTCGACACTTAAAAAATTAAAATTATTTTTTCATTTATAATTAAAGTAGAGTAGTTTGATAAGACTATTTAATTTTATTAAAAATTAATAAAACCCCAATTTTATCTAATAAATTAAATCTCTCTAAAATGTAAATTTTTTACCTGAAAAAACTATTGATCAAATTCATCAAACTTTTATGAAAAACTAAACTCAAAATTGAAATGATGGAAGAAAAATTGTATTTAGACATTATTAGGTGAGGTTAATATTAAATTGGTCATATTAATATTTATAAGGATAAAATTAATATTTATAAGTGTCTATTACTATTCATAAATTTCAAGTAACTATTAAGAAAAAAATAATGTTGATCCTATTAGACTCCAAAAAATATACAGATCACAATAGTGTATGTCCATTTTTCGAAATGAAAATCATAGTAATGGAAAAATTATGTTTCAGGGTAGTCTTAACAATAAAAAACTATTTTTTCATAGAGACTTAGTTTTCTATCAGTATTATCTATTTAGTGAAATGAATTTATTGTTTAAAAATTATTCCATAAAATCATGAGGTGTAATATTAATAGTGAATATATGCATAAAATAAATTAGTATTTATCAAAATAAATATAATATTATATATATATATATATTATCTTTAATTAAATAATCTACTGATAAAAATGATCTTTGTAAAAATATAAAATATATATTTATATAAAAGTATTCATTTACTCAAAATTAATACCATGAAATAGTATTTTTTACAATATTAAATAATTTTAAAGCTATAAATTATAATTATTTATGATTATTATTTTTAATTATAAAAATTCGCTATAATGTATTTAAAATTAATAAATAGTAAATTGGGGTGTTACATGTACAATCCACCATATCAGAAATAATATCAATGTTGAAAATGAATGAAAAAAAATCCCATTTACCCTATTCAATTTCAATTTAACAAATTAATTAATTCTTATTAATATAGAACAACCATAACCCATATATAAACACAATAAATTACCTCTCTAATGATACAATATAATTAAAAATGGAAAAATTCATACCCTGAAGAGGCATTTCTGACTCATAACTCACAGCACGGTGAATAAAAAACACCTAGAAACCAAAATAAAACCATTATAAAACATGAATAAAGATAAACCACTAACAAATAACATGAAAATGAAACCCAACATACAACCTAAAAACTAAGAACATTATTGAAGTGAATCACTTGGAGAATAACCTAAGATATCCTACCAAGTAGAATGAAGGTCTTACCAAAAATTTCTAATAACAAATCACAGAGACCAATGGATGAAAGAGGGTGAAAGGGGACTTTAGGAACTCATTGGGGTTCCCTGAGATCCCCCAAAATGATAGGAATAGGAATCCACAACCAAATGATGGAAATTCATCTAGAATGAACAGTTAAACTGAACTACACTAGGGATTTATAGGATGTGTAATCACCTTTCATGTTGTGTAATATCGCGTGTTATGTTTCACTGAAAAACATGTCACCTATTTTTATTATTTAAGCAACAAAATCACCACATCATGACCCAACATCATGCATGTAATGATCCAAAATTAAAAAAAATCTTGTACACTTAAATAACATATATTTCTTACAAATGTTCTTCTTCACCTCCATCTTCCATCAAAAACAATAAAAACCTCCACCAAACACCTCCAAAAAACAAACTAGAGAAGTAATAGACAGGGAGGGACAATACATTATAATTGATTTTATAAAATTGATAATATGTGGAAAATGTTTAATTTAAGACCATTTTCTTTAATGTTGAATTGTTTTTATGAAAACATATACTTACATGATTTTAGAACAATCACACATCACATTGTACCTTGATCAATTTCCACTTCATCTCTTATTATTTGAAATGAAGGTAAATTTTTATTTCTCAAAGTATTAATATAACATGAGATCCAAAAATATAATTATAGGCTATTCCATAATTATTTATCACAATATAAAATTTTTATCAAAGGTTAACTAATATGCATGAAAGGGAACTATAATCCATAACCTTATCTGAAGATATACACAAAATATTTCATAAATGGATACACTTATAATCCTTCCAAAAGAATAAAATACAAAACATTCCATATAAGCTTATAAATTTTTTAAAATTAACTTGTGATTAATCCCCCAAAAAACTTAATGAAAATATATATTGTTTCAAAAATAACATGTGAATAACAATATCATGTATTCACTTAAAACATGGTAATAACCTGATTTTTTTAGAATCACAGTGAAAAATGAATTATTTTAAAATAATAAACCATTCCTAATACCATAAATCAAAAAATTATATACATTCAAGAAATGATATCATATTAGTCCCAAGGTCATTAATACTGTAACATATATATTTTCACAATCAAATATCACTTAATTTCATTATCCCAAAATCATTCACATAATTAGGGATATCATTTAATTAATATTCTATTATCTAATAAAATATCACCTTACAACCTCAATCACTTTTCATTCATATATATACTATTAAATATATTATTTAATATTATAAAGGAAAATTTTTATTTGACCAATTAATAGATATTTCATAAACCCATAATACTATAAAGTAAATTTACAATCAATATTCTTGAATTTCATTACATAAACACTCAATAATTTCGAATTTTTTTTTCATACTCCATAAATCCAATAGTGATCAAAAATAATTTTCATTTTTCTAGGACCTTAAGAGGTTTCTAAAAATTATTTTCATCAACAACCCTTGTGTAAAGGCAGTAGATATCATAATACCCATTTTAATTACCCTTGAAACATTGAACTGGTGGGGGTGAATTTTTAGCGGCCTATAATATATACAAATCAATATAAAAATATTTCCCATTATGATAGTTTTAAATTACCATTGACCCAAATTCGTACAATAAAAAAATTTACTATTCCCCTTAAAACTATTTCAACAATTTTTTTATCACACTTTTAGAACAAAGAAAATTCAACTTAGTTTCCATATGGTTTTTATATTTTCATTTAATCTCCATCAACTATTTATTGTAAAAACTAAAAAATTGTAATGTCACCCTAACCTCCATTTCCACCTTGATATCTCAATGTACAATCACTATGTATATACTGAAATCTCTTATGTATAACTCCTTTCAATTAATTTGTTTAATGAAATTAATGAATCTATCAAATCTACCTTTAGGAGGGATGATAATACAATAAGTGTACCATCAAAGTCATGTAAAATTAGCATCACATGTCCTAATAGACATATTATCCACTTTAAATAACACAATGTACTCTTTATCCATCATTGTATGAAGAACATGTGGACAATACTTATTGAAGAATATGTTCTTGAACTCATCCCTATAATTGGATTCCATTTCATCGTGCTCCCTCATATAATTGACTAATTTCCACAATGAGACAACTTCACTATCAAATAAATTAATATCCAAATTGTATTTTTTAGGTTATAAACACTAAAGTATGGAAAATATCATATCAATTATACCTACCCACTATTCAGTGACATGTGAATCAGAAGACACACTAAAAGAAGGTAGACATTTCCCCATTGTCGACTCAACAAAGAGTTTTCCTCCATTATAGTCACTTGGATGTCCATAATAAATCATATTTCATAAGTATAGAGAGAATATTTTTTTCTTATAGCTCCCATAAATTATTTTTCCAGGATCTCAATAATTTATTTTCCCATTCCATTCATCATTAACACATATTTTTCAGGTTCTGGAAATTAACTGAAACAAAAAAAAAACAAATTATGGGAAACAGTAATCAAAGTTACAGACACACATATTCTTGGGATATTACTTATAATATTAAATTACATGAATCATTTTATTTAATCCTATGTTATTCATAATTATTATGAATGCTTTATGATTGTAACATAAACTTATAATTATCCTTACAGACATCCCTATAAATATCATTATAAATATCTCTAGATTTATCAATTTTTTTTTCTAACCATAGTTTCAAAAGGTTGACTAATCCTTTTATTTTATTCCAACTGTAACATCACATTCTTTTCATACATGTATATTACATCATTTTATATAAATATTCATTACATTACACTAACACATACACATGGATTGTAATATTTTTGTTCAATTTGAAAATTGGAATACATTCTACTAATTTATAGATTAATATTCACTGTCTTTCAAAAATATAAACCTATGTAGTAATATTACATTAATGTTTTCTTTATAACCTTGGGAAAAAATACATAAATTATTTTGAGCTTAGATGATCAGTATGGGTA
The DNA here is from genome assembly GCA_963277665.1 of Viscum album. Classification (NCBI taxonomy): domain Eukaryota; kingdom Viridiplantae; phylum Streptophyta; class Magnoliopsida; order Santalales; family Viscaceae; genus Viscum; species Viscum album. The sequence goes on along the minus strand of OY728132.1, from coordinate 681,326,080 downwards.
AATATGGATGATATAAAAGTATATCATGATTATAAGGGTATAAAAACCATAGAATAAAATTTACAGGAAACCCCTCTATATAAAATATTATAATCAATAATAATTTAATTAAATATTGGTATATTATAAAAGAAGAATAATTAGGGAATCATGAACATAATCCATGAAAGAATAATATAGTAATATGAAATGAAATCCTGGAATACACATAAGCATATAAAATGAATTTCATAGTATTCAAGGATTCACCTTCAATACCATTCATGATATATATGTTAACTCCTCATACCATCTACGAAGTTAAGGTTCAAACCCATGACTATCTTAGTAGTCATGGTTTACTCCCAAGACCATCATAGCTGAAAAATTCTTTTAGTAAACCATGCTCACTCTACATTCTAGCCATGTCTGTATTATGAGATATAAATCTTTACCCTATGCATTGGAAGCAGATATTAGTACCACCCATCACATTATAAAAACCATAAATGTGTACCACATAACCATTAATAATTCTTCACATAAAAACCTATAAAATTAAATAATCTTCATAAACACATCAATATAACATAACACATGGAAATGAAATGGGTTCCTTAAATAGAATACCATCAAAAACACAATCTATTTAGAAATATAATAATAATCTTATCATTTGTTCATATACCTAGTAAAGAATATGTAACATCAATAGAAGTAATCTTATATTGAAAAATCATTTTTTGAATGATCCCATGAAATAATTCTAGAGGAAAAAATCATTTCGTTTATGAAACAATATTTCCAAAAGGAGGTGCATAATTATACATGAAAACATTTAGTTTCAAAATAAACATGAACGATAGTAATGGATAATTCAAAACAACAAGGAATAATGATGGTGGAAAATTAATATCATTCAGTATAATGAAAAAAACATCCATTCCATATTTTCTATAATAAATCATAATGTACATCATATGGAAAATGACAAAACCACTACTTTCAAGTAATTTTCTAAAAATTAAACATGTGTACAGAGAAAAAAAAATTCTATAATAATAGAAAAAATATTTTGGAATACATATGTAATTAACATTTACAGGGAATAATATATTCCCTAATGTGGACTTTAACAATAACAATCCCAAATAATTATGAGATTGTGAAACAACCCTTACCAATTTATAGTTAGTAGATTAATATGCACCATGAAATATATATATATATATATATTAAATTAACGAAATCATTAGAATAATATTCATAAAATACATTCATGGGTGGTTTATACACCACACAAAATAAATGAGTAGTATATAATGCATGCTTCCCATAGAAATAAAAGTGATAAAAATATCCCTTAACTTATGCCATGACTATCATCAAACTCATGAAAGCCTCCTTTTAAAAAAATTAAAAATTATTATATATTTATTAAAAAACTATATCATTATATCTAATACCATTTATTATTTGATTAAGACATTATAATACTTTTTTATTAACAATTCCATGTTAATATAACCCTTCAGGTAATATCTGCTTGGTTTTTCACATGTGTTTTTATTTTTTTTATTTCTTCACACATACATATATCCTAGTTTATTATCACTGTAATTATAAAAAACTACATAAATATCATATATATATTATATTAATTTTTTTATAATGTATTAAATATAAAAATAAAAAATCCAATGCAACGTTCACAGTGATAGTAGGTCGTACATACAAATGATCTTTTTTTTATATTTTTTCCATTCTAAAACGAATAGGTAAATAAAATATATAAAAAATCATTAAAAAAATAATTTTTATGTAAAATATATCATATAGGTTCTCCAAATTCATTCTTAATACATTCCATGTAATTTGTGATGGAATCTCATTTCTTTGAGGCGATGATATTCCAGAAGTCCACAAATGAAGTTGTCTTATTTACACAAAAGGAATGATCGAATTTAAGTGTTATATAAAAATTATAGAATCATAAATAAGCCAAAAATATAAAAAATATCATATAAAAATAGAACCTCAATAATTAATCATATTATTCATGGGTGGAAATGGTAGAATCAAAGATATCAGTTCACGAGGTGGTAGTGTTCCGTATACATGAATGATGATTGCATATCACATTTGATAGAAGTTGGTGTGAGTATAGGTCCAAAAAATATGATAAAAAACCTTAATGTACTTAATATACTAGGGTTTTAATATTAACATGAAATTAAAATATTTTAATGGGTTTAGGTAATAAATAAAACAAAAATGTTCATTGATGAACATTTCCTATTATTTTGGTATTTGATTTTGATTTGTACAATAAGACTCCATTGGTTGGTTTAATCCCAAATTAAGGGATATATGATTTTTATAGGAATATGGTAGGATATTTTTACTGTGTTTTTTGAATTAAATAAGTTTTCAAGAGTGAAGAAAAGAGGAGAAGATATACCCTTTTATAAAAGAGGGCCGGGGTAGTTTTAGAATTTATAAAAATATTAATTTATAATAATTTAAATTCTAATAAAATTACCTCAAAATGGAAAAAAATTATAATATATTGTGATTTATGGTGATAATATTATAAATAATTTTTTTAGATAGGTTTTGGTGTATTTTTAAACCATATCATTTTTATTAACTCTTAGTTGACCACTTATAATCTTAATTATGGTGACAAGTTTTTTGATAAAAAAGGAATATTATTTTATTTTTAATGATTAAATAGATCCATAAATGGAAAATATATTATTATTTTGAACATAAATTAGACCATTTTCACGTAATTATCATTTTTAATATTTTTATATAATTTATTAAAATATTATTTTGAAATAAATATCATTATTGATGTTCTTAACACTATTCATTACATTGACCTAAAAAACAAATAAAGTTATGTAACATTGAATTAATTAAATACACCATTAATATGTATTTATCAACTATAATATTAATTCTTATTCTTATGTAATTCAAATTATATATATTTTAATATTATTATTGTCAATTAATTATGATTTTTGATAATTGAATAATTATTGTATCATCATTGTATAAATTTTTATGATAGTTATTTATTCAATAAAAATAAAAATTTCAATCCCAGTATTCACAAAAAATATATTATATTTCATAATAAAGAACATAGTAAAGCATATATTCTATTTATCTACTTATTAATATTATTATACATAGAGTTTGATATTTTTTCACCCTCTTTGATTTTAATAATATGTAAATAATGTTCATGGAAAAGTATACATTAAATTATTCAGTTTCTATAATTATGTGTTATGGTTATAATTAAAATATACCAATAAAATTCGGACAGTGTGTTTGGATATGTTACAAATAATATTATATTATTTTTACCCACAATTATCTGATTTACCATTAACCATGGTAATAAAAATTACTGATGTTATTATTCATATATCCCAAGAGTAAAAGGGATATTTTTAATAAATATGAAACTTATGAGTCCAAATTATTTTCTATTTTTTTAAATTAGACATATATATATTTTATAAATTATTTAAAAATTAATCCGCAGAAGGGATGAATAAATGAGTTTGTAACATTAAATTTTTTCAAAATTTTGGAATTCATTTATATATAATTTCAATGAGAAATTGATTACAATGACTGAAATTTGAAAAAATAACATAAAATTAATGTATTTATACATTAATACCAATCAAAAATATAATTTGACACTATGATTTATTGAGATAAAAATGTTTTTATACATTAAAATTCAGTACTGTACACTATTCGTAGTTGGGGGATTACTCGAGTAGTAAAAGATCCATGTAGTCCTGCATCTGACTCAGGTTCAAATCCAGTTGAGAGATAATTTTTTTAGGTAATATTTTTGGATTTTTAAAAGAATTTTAGAAATATATTTGTGTAGATACAATAGAATATATTGTAGTGGGGTACTATATGAGTAGTATTATTCAACTAGAATGGGATTTCGAACCATTGGGCCATCAGATGATCAAGGGGTAGGTGACACAAGCATAACGTGTAGTGGTGAAACAAAAATGATTCATGAAGGACCTATGGAAAATATAATGGTGGTCCTATAGGCCATGTAATAGGTTTCACACCCACTGGTCCTCTAGGTCAAAATATATGATGTAATAAAGTAGTATGTTTTATTATTAATCAAAACATGAAAATTATTAGAAAAATAAAAATAATTCATCCAATGTAAATTTTCACATCCATATTTCAAATAAGATTCCTTTTAATGAAATATTATTTAGTTGACTATCAATTTTTTTAAAACATGTTCCCCATCATACAGCGGGAAAAATACCTTTTTAGAAAAAAATACATCTTTTAAGAGTAAAATTCAACTCTTTCTATTTAGATGAATACCAAAATATTAATGTTATTATATTACAAATATATTTAATTAATATACTCTAATAAGTTTTATTTTTCTATTTGTTGGTAAAAACAAACTTGTGCATATATAATATGTTTTTCTTGAAAATGATATCCTTTAATGTTAAAAAGTGTTTTACATTTTATAATATATTTGTTACAGAATTATATATAAAATTGTAAACCATGATTTGATAATTTATTTAATGATTTTTATACCCTCTACTATAATAGCCATGTTATAATTTTTTAGTTTAAATATTTATAATAATATAATTATGTTTTGTAAAAACTCATTATTTTTTGTAACAGAAGGTTAGATGGATGTATGTATAACAAAAGACATCAAAGAAATCAAATTATTTTGAAAGTTTATATTTCATAAAAAATCCATGAGATATATAAATTTTATTGGTGGGGTTGATTTTATCATCAGTGGTGTTATTTTGAAGTATTTTCTCATTTATTTTTTACCGAATAATTATAGCATGGATTCATAATGACTTTTTGATAAAAATGATAGTGTTATTTCAAGTAAAAAAGGGGGTGGAAAATGATTAGAACATTGTTAGGGAAGACACACAATAAGATAGTAGAGACTGTGAACCTAAGATAATGGAACTATCTAATTCAGGCTTCCTAGAGCACATGCAGAAACCATCACTAAAGAAACAATATAGCCTCTATTCCCTTCCAATAAAGGTGAAACACTATTTGCACTAGGTCAAGTAGTTTGTGTGACCAATCAATATGACCTGGTCAATCATTAAAAAATTCCAAAATTCCATTTTTTTCTCCATGTTATTAACAAAAAACACCCTCACCAATATCATTTTGCCTCAATATCCCATGTAGCACCTCCATCTCTATCACTTATTCCTTTATCTACTAATATGAGTTTTTACCCAGATTAATTAAGAAAACATCATGTATAATCTTCCATTCCTTATTACGTCCCTTCCTTTTGTTCCTCTTACCTTTCTCTAGGGATTATAAATTTATTAGAAGGTAGGTATACATTATGTGGAATCAATATTATCTAATGGGTTAGATAATGATGTTTTATGTGCTATTTTATTCCATCGGTTACCTTTATCATATGTTCGTGTCTCCAAACTAGATTTGGGTGATTTCCATGCATGAGATTTATGGTTCCATGCATTGAAATTATTTTATGATGTTATATTTTTATATTTGTCCTCAAAATGGGATCTACAAATTGTGTGGATGGTGAGAATGGTGTTTTTATAATGGTTTTATTATGTATTCTTATTTTGATGATGTTTTTCTCATTGAAAAAGACTATTTTGGAAATGAGATTTTAATTATTAGAATTATGATTTTTTATAAATTGATTTCAGTTGATATTGTAAATGGTTTAGTGCTCATGGAATCCCCAAGTACAAAGGGGTGGTCTATGTCTCAAATATTTGGCAGGTCGGCAGGGTAGATGCCCAATATCATTATCTTGATTATTCCACGACACTAACTAAACATGTATGATGGAAGAACCAAGATCTTCTTTTTAGGTATGTTTTTACTTTTTTTTGGAGTTCTTGGAGAAAAGAGGTGTTTCTAGAAGTTTTTGAAGTACATTTCTTGTAATTAATGATTACACTCCATGTACTTCCTTACCACTGAAGGTCGTGCGATGGCTGTGTATTGGCCACACACACGTCCGAGTAAGGGTGTATCGAGGCCAGTTAAAGCGGAGTACAAAAAAGGAAAGTACACGTCGTGTACTCTAGAAGTACACACTGTGTATTTTTTTCATTAAATGCATCGGGGTCGCGTCTAATGACTAGAAACACCTCATTTTAGGTCTCGCTCAGCCGGGAGTTCCCGAACAGCCATGGATATTCGATGAACCCCCGAGCGATCATCCGTCCTCTACATCGAACTCCATCGATTGTGTTGGAACCGTATTGGTGAGTTCTCTATTCTATTATAACCTTGTTTCCTAATTCATTCTCTTTTCTAGGTAATCGTGGGATGAACATTTTAGATGTTTTTGAAGATCTTCAACATTCTATGGAGATTTAAGCCCCATGGTTCAAGTATATCGGTCTCCTAACATCAAGGTAGGTGGTTTGTGCCTTTATGTAGAAATTCTTTGATTATTTTGTGAAAATTTCACCAATACCCTTGAACGAGGTATTACATGTTTATTGTTTTTTCCTTTTTGTTTCCAAGCCTTTATTATATGTTTGATTGGAGAATATAGTTTGTGAATAAGGTAATTTACTATGCTTTGGAAGTTGGGCCCATGCATGTTTTTCCTGTTTATGACGGTTTGGTCTTGCTTTTCATATTAGGATATTTCTAGTTCCATTCCTAGTTTTTAGGATGGTGTGAATATTGTCCTTCAATGCATAGATGCAATAGAATAATAGATAAGTAGTTTTTGAGGTTACTTTGGCCATTATGTGATGCGATACTTGCTGACTTTACACAGGGATATGAGAACATAGTGTAGTAGACCATAAAGAGAATGGATGTAAGGGATTCTCCAGAGTGTCTTTATAATACGATGCGAGACCACATGAGGAGTTGAAATTGAGTGCTTCCTCAGAGTGTCTGTAGTTCCCCGATGTGGGCCACAGGGGGAATGATATGTTTAGTGTTTCCCAAGAGATCCTTTAGTACGATACAGGACTATAGTGGGGAATTGACAGTGAGTGTTTCTCCATAGAGTCTATTCCTTTGCTGAACCAGAAGGGTGAGACTGTATGTACCTCCCAGAGGGTTTATAGTATTTGTAGGTTGAACCATAGGTGTTAGGCTATGAGAACTTCCCAGAGGATACATGTTTGTTCTATTTTCATGAGTTACTGCATACTTGTTTATAATATAGATTCTAGAAACTATGGATTATTTGCTGTTGAGTTCTTTTCTTTTTACCATTTTCTATACTTTTACCTTCTATATATTCACTAACTGTTAAGCATAGAACATGGAGTGGTTTCCTATAGAGATTTTTGTCTCACACCCTATTTGGGTCATACGTTTGTGCCCAAACAGAATATATTGTTGCAGGTATAGATAAGGGAAATCACCCTTCTACTTCAGGTTCATGATTGCACTAGAACTGGAGAGCATGGGACCAAGCTAAGGGTTGCGATGCTGAAGAGTTGTTTATCTATTTTCCTTTTGTACTCAGGTTTAGTGCTATATTCAGTATTTTTTCTTGTTTGGCTGCATTCCTAGACAAATTTGTACCATGCATCATTTATATATTTTTCTCTAGTTGTTTATTTATCAGTCTTCTACTGTTTACTGTTGTTGGATATTTACTGCTTCCTATATTGTAAGTATTGCGTACTTCCGGTGTGTACTCTGCCAATGAGGGCATATTTTCCCCACTATCACACCCAAGGCCCTCACTGCTGGTTGGAAGCCTCTGGCATTCGGAGAAATTCCCTTGAGGCCATGTGACCTACTGGGTACGGGGCACCTCTGGGTGGCTTCTAGAACCAGGATGTTACAAAGTGGTATCAGACGAATTTTTTTCTCTTCATTTACTGTTTGGAGCCTTTATCCAGGGATAAGATGGATTATGTACTTGTAATATGATGTGTCTCGAAGTAGGTAACCCATGTACCAGGAAAAGAAAATATACCTCGATTAATTTCAATTATTCTGGTTTTTCAATTATTACAGTTGATTTGATTTCACCTTGAGTGATTCACATGTTTTGTGATATTACCATTGTTGTTATTATGGATCTATTTCTACAGTAACCCGATGAGATGAGGGTATTCCATCTCATTCATCATATATGAACTTTGTAGAAATCACATGCCATGTATTCTTTCCATTCCATCTAAGAAGAATTAGCGATTGAATGTTGTTGTGATAGAAATTTTGTATATTATTCATGTTGTTGTGATAGATGATTTGATAGAATCCCTTCTGTTTTATAGGGAATTTCTTGTATAGTGATTTGATTATATGGATGCCAAACATTGGTTCTTGAGGTGTTATGGGCCTTCATGGACTAAAATTTGGTCGATCATTGCTTGCTTTCCTTGTTATAACTTGTATATGATTCCATGTTTTGATTCGCGGGGAGTATGGGCCCTCATGGATAATAATTTTGGCACCTTAATATTTATTTTCTATGTTTTATAGGATATGGAGCAGTTTCTTAGGCTACTTCCTGGAAAAACCCAGAATAAACAACATTTACATTATGAATACATGCCGTGTAGTTTTTAACCGTGTCACTGATAGTTTGGGAAGGGACACAGTGTTATGAAAATGTTTCCAAGAACTTGCCATGTACAGAACTTACACGCCATATTGTAGTGACCGTATGTGTACCTGTGTGACTAACAACATGAATGGTTGAAAATGCGACTATACATGACGTGTCCCAATTCAACATGTCGTTCCTTGTAACCTAGGTACACGACCGTGTCACTAAAAACATGGGTTTGGGAAATCCTTCAAGTACATACCATGTGCACATGGAGCACACAATGTAGAGTGAACCATGTAGACGACCATGTAACTAACAACAAGGGTTATTTGGGACTTCGGGGTACACACCATGTTCATCTGGAACACACCATGTAGTGTGACCTGGGTACACAGGCCGTGTCACTAACAACACAATCAATGTGAAGCTTGTTGAGTACACACCATGTCTACATTGAACATTCCATGTAGTTTTGTCTTAGGAGAGCCGTGTGGCTTAACTATGTAGAAGGACTCGGGCAGGGGAAGAGGATTTAGGTTCATGCCATTTGTTAGGATAACACACCATGTGTTTTGGGTGTTAGAAGACCAGTTTTGGAAAACATACACACCCATGTAAATGACTTAAGGGAACATATCGAGTAGTCTTTATACACGCTATGTAGTCACGTTTTATAAATTGTGAATGCTTTCTTTCCCTTATTCCCTTATCAAACTAAAAGTTTGTAGTCCTTGATAATGTGATCTATAGTGTGTGTTTGACCTTGCAGAGTCATGGCACTAAGACGTCCTCCGGTTGCACGCCAGTTTCTAGGTGGTGATCAGATGCCTGTTATGGCTGATCAGGGACATCCTGTAGTTCCTCCTACTGTGCCAGCCTTGGCACATGCAGTGATACTGGTTACAAGCACTGATGCACATTTTAGGGAAGGATTTTTTGTGGATGATACAGACATTCCAGGGAGCTCCGCCTCCTGCCTCGACTATGGTAGACTTGACATGGGTTTTCTAGCTGCAGCATCCTCCCACCTTATCAGGAAAAGGAGGACATGAGGCTGCAGAGTCATGGATAGAAGCCATGATGACAGTCTTTGGGAATCTTGAGATGCCTCAAGAACAACAGGTCAAGCTCACTACATACATGCAATGAGACTCCACCATGAGGTGGTGGGACGTGATCTCATAGGTGGGGCATCAGCAGGTTATGGAATGGGAGGAGTTTCAGCACGTCTTTTATGATTACTTCTTTCCGGAGACCCTGTGGGCCAACCAATCATGGGGGTTTATGATCCTAGAGTAGGGTACTCTTTCTGTCATGATGTATTCCTCTAGTTTCACAGCACTTCAAAATTTCACAACCCTCCAGGGCAGAGATGGGTTGTTTCTCCAAACAAATTTTGAGGATGGTATTAAATGATATATCCTCTCACAGGTGAATATATTTAGGCTGACTTCCATAACTTCCATCATCAACTAGGCACTGATTACAGAGCGCAATTTGAGACATTATAGAGATGAGATCTAGGGAGGTTCCACTTCCAGGGTTATTGCTTCACCATATGACAATAGGAAGTGCCGTAGGAAGTCTATGTGCGGTGATCCGAGGTAGCGAGACACATCTACATGTAGCTAGGTAGTTTTATACCATTGTGGAAGGGTTGGGCATACGAGGCCACAGTGCCAAAGAGAGCTAGTGGAGTGCCGATCTTGTGGCATGATGGGTCACCTCCGGCACTTATGTCAGGTATTTTCACCAGCAGCTAGTGACAGGGGTTCATCCATGACTCCTTGTTCATGAGAAGTGCCTCTAGTTTCTCACCTGTTTGGGAACTGGAGTTGTTCTAGCTGTTTGGGCCAATGTGGAGGTCAAGGCTGTGGTGGTCGGTTACCGGTCTTTTTGTGATAGCATAGTGGATCAGCTCATAGCGGTCAGGCAGGGTCATAGGGCCATGGTACAGGTCAGGCTTTTGCAGTGGAGCAAACCCAGCTGGAGCAGGATACTTGAACCTCTACAGTTCGAGGTACGATCTTAGTAGACTCATTTTTATCATCTCGTATTTTCGATACAGGGGCTTCCCATAGCATTATCTCTATCACGGTTGTGGAGAGTCTTGGTCTTGATATTTTTTCCCTACCAATACTTTGACTCTAGACACACCACTGGGGACTAGGACAACTAGTGGTTGTCAGTACAAGGAGTACACTCTAGAAGTGACTGGGTATCACTTTTTATGGGACCTCTATTTCATAGGTATGACATGCTATGAGATCACACTCAAAATGGACTGGCTAGTTCCCTTCTAGGCAGTCATCGACTGCTATCACCACAGGGTGAGTTTTATATCACCAGAGGGTGGATCTTTTCTTCATAAGGGTTAGTGGAATTTCTAGCAAGTAGAGTAGGACCCGAGTGTCATGGGATAGGTAGAGTTATAGCTCATGTTGCTAGCATATATCTGGATGACCAGTGGACTTTGCAGTTAGACTTTCCTCTAGTGGTGGATCGTTTCAGGGATTTCCTTCCAGGGGGCTTATCTGGTTTTCCTCCGGAGACTGAGGTAGACTTCTGGAATGAGCTTGTGCTAGGAGTGGCATCGGTGTCCATTCCTCATTATAAGATGGATACACCTAAGTTATAGGAGCTCAAGAAGCAGTTGGAGGAGTTGCAGGAAAAGGGTTTCATCTAACCAAGTACTTCTCCTTGAGGTTAGCCTATCCGGTTTTTATAGAAGGCAGACAACACCCTTAGGATTTGTGTGGATTATTAGAAGCTGATCCATTTGACAGTCAAGAACTGATATCTCTTTCCTAGGATTGATGGCCTCTTTGATCAGCTTCAAGGATCCTGGGTTTTCTCGATGATCTATTTGAGGTCTAATTATCATCAATTGTGTGTTAGACCATTTTTTATACCTCTTATAGCATTATAGAGAAGGTACGGTCTATATGAGTACATGGTTATGCCATTCAACCTCATGAACGCGCCTGCAGTTTTCATTTCACTGATGAACCGAGTCTTCCATCCATACCTGGACTCTTTAAAGGTGGTCATCATGGATGATATCTTGGTGTACTCTCACACTCAACATGACCATGCTACCGATCTTGATATCATTCTGAGTACCCTGAGAGAGCTCCAGTTATATTCTATGCTCTTAAAATGCCACTTTCGGAAAGACCAAATTCACATTTTGGGCCACGTTATTTCAGAGACAAGTGTATTAGTGGATCTAGAGAATGTGAGAGCAATATTTTCCTGGGAGTATCCAAATAATGTGTTTGAGGTGCAGAGTTTTCTTGGGCTGTATGATACTACATACATTTCATACAGGAAATTTCACGCCTAGCCACACCACTCACGCGTCTGGCCAAGAAGTGTGAGATGTTCTTATTGTCAGATTCTTGTAAGTCATCCTTTCGGGTGCGAAAGGGGAGGTTGAATTCATCATCGATACTATTCTTTCTAGATCCAGGCAAGAGCTACACTATTTATTACGATGCTTTCGGTATCAGGCTGGTAGTTATGCTGATGCAGGGAGATGGAGTCATCGTGTACGGGTCTTGGCAGTTGAGGCCACATGAGAAGAACTACCTGACGCATGATCTGGAGTTGGCAGCTATTGTTCATGCCATATGCTGCTGGAGACATTATCTTTTGGGAGAGAACTATGTGGTTTTCACCGACCAAAAGTGTCTCAAGTACATCTTCACTCAGCGTGATCAGAATTTGAGATACACAGGTGGGTTGAGTGCCTACAATAATTTTACTTTGAGCTTGCCTATATGCTGAGAAAGGGAAATGCAGTGGCTGAGGTTCTGAGTAGGAGGACTCAGATACAGGTAGTTCAAGAGGCTAGAAATGAGTGGTAGCTTATTTCTCTATTCTCCGAGATGCATTTGGAGGTGCACGACAGAGAGGGGAAGACATTCTTCTCTTCTGTAGTTGTTACACATTCACTTCATGATCGAGTTCGAATGAGGCATCTATCAGATTCTAAAGGCCTAGAACTACGAGAAAACGTGTTAGGAGAGGACCCTATTCCTGGGTGGAACATAGGCGAGGATGAGATCTTATGGCTCAAGTGATGCATATGGGTTCCAAAAAACATACGAAAGGAACTGATGTGGGATTTCCATTCCTCATTTTGGGTAGTTCATCCTGGGATCACCAAGATGTATCGTGATCTACACCACCAGTATTGGTGGCCATGTATGAAGAGAGATGTTGCTGGTTTCATCATGATATGTTCAACTTGTCCGCAGGTGAAGGTAGAACAACAGCGACCTACAGGTCTTTTACAACAGTTACCCATTTCGGAGTGGATGTGGAATGATGTCGCGATGGACTTCGTGATCGGTTTGCTGAGGTCGGCTCGAGGGAATGATACTGTTTGGGTTTCATCGATAGGCTTACGAAGGTTACTCACTTCTTTTTGATCAGGAAGACCTTCAATGTTGATGATATGGGACAGCTGTACATCTGAGAGATTGTACATATACATGGAGTTCCTCACTCCATTGTTTCAAATAGGGATGCACGTCTTACTTCTCGGGTCTGGAAGGGGCTTTATAAGGCTTTGGGTATACAGGTACTTTCGAGTGCAGCATACCATCTCCAGACAGATGGAATGTCCGAACGTATGATTTAGGTGCTTGAGGATATGGTCTGAGCTTGAATTTTGGACATTGGATTTTCATTGGAGAAGCATATACCTCTTGTGCAGTTTTCCTACAATAATAGTTTTCAAGAGACTATTCAGATGGCACCTTATGAGGCTTTGTACGGTAGGATATTTCGATCACCCTTATGTTGGAAAGAGGAAGGGGAGGCAGTATTGCTGGGACCTCGTCTTTTTCAGGAGACCACAGACCAGATAGAGTTGATTCGAGAGAGGATGGATACTACATAGTCTCGACATAAGTCGTATGATGATCAGCGGAGATGACCTCGGGAGTTTGAGGTCATGGATCAGGTTTTTCTGCATGTCACACCGAGGCTAGGGAATAGGACGTTTAGGAGAAATGGAAATCTTTCACCAAGGTACATTAGACCGTTTGAGGTGTTGGAGAGAGTTGGGCCGGTTTTCTATCGGTTTAGTTACCTCAGAGGTACCAGGCTATGCACGACATTTTTCACGTTTCTCATCTCCAGCATAACTTTTCAAACCCGTATCATGTCTTTAAACCCAAGAAGGTTGAGCTTGATGTGGATGAATTGTTCACGTAGAATTCGATCTGGTGTTTTGATCGCAATTCAAAGGTTCTCCATGGCTCGTCCTTTCCTCTGGTGTGAGTGATATGGAAGCACGGGCAGGTACAAGACGAGACATCGGAGAGGGATGCCAATTAAAAAGCACAGTGGTCAAAGTTATTCGAGGTTTCTTCTTCTACACCATGCTAGGGAAATTTGGTGATGAATTTCATTAAGGCGGGAAGTTTTTATGAACTCAGATCTTCATTTCATGTCTGTTTTTACTTTTTATGGAGTTTTTGAGATAAGTGGAGTTCTTGGAAATTTTTAAAAGTACATGAAATTTATTTATGAGTATATGTCGTGTACTTCATTTCCACTGATGTCTATATGATGTCTATGTAGGGTCCACACACACGACCATGTAAGGGTGTTTGTAGGTCACATAATGTGGAGTACAGAAAAGGAATGTACATGTCGTGTACTCCAAAAGTACACACTGTGTATTTTGTTTTTTTTTCATTAAATGCACCGGGGTCTCGTCTAATCACCAGAAACACCTCAATTTAGTTCTCTTTCAACTGAGAGCTCCCGAATGGCCACGAATCTTCAACGAACCCTCGAGCGATCATCCGTCCTCCGAATCAAACTCGGTCAATTGCGTTGGAACTGCATCAGCGAGTTCTCTCTTCTACTGGAAGATAGTTTCCCAATTCCATCTTTTTTCTAGGTTATCATGAGTTGAAAATTTTAGAAATTTTTGTAGATCATTGACGTTCTATGGTGATTCAGGACTAGTGGTTAAATTATATCAATCTCCTAACATCATGGTAGGTGGTTTGTGTATTTCTACAGAAAGTCTTTGAGTATTTTTTGCAAATTGGACCGATACCCTTGAATGGGGTATTGCGTGTTTCCTATTTTTCCCTTTTTATTTGCCTGCCTTGCTTATATGCCTCAGTAGAGGTTATTGTTTGTGAACAGGGTAATTTACTATGCTTTGGATGTTTTCCCCAAGCATGTTTTCTTTGTTTGTGAACTTTTAGCCTAGTTTTCCATGTTAGGATTTTTCTAGTTCCATGCCTAGTTTGTAGGATTGTGTGACTGTTGTTCTTTTATAATGAGATGTTATAGAATGATATCCAAGTTGTTCTTGAGGTTTCTTTGGCTGTTACGTGATGAAATATTTGCTGACTTTACATAGGGAGGTGAGAACCTTTTGTAGTCGACCGTAGGGAGAATGGATGTAAGGGCTTCTCTAGAGTGTATTTATAATATGATGCATGACCACAGAGGGAATTGACGTTTATTTCTTCCTTAGAGTGTATGTAGTTCCTCGGCGTGGGCCACAAGGGGGAATGAGACGTTGAGTGCTTCCCCAGAGCGCCTTCATTATGATATGAGACCATAGGGGGAATTGACGGTTAGTGCTTCCCCAGAGAGTCTATTCTTTAGCTAAACCAGAGGGGTGAGACTGTATGTGACTCTCAGAGGGTTTCTAGTACATGTAGGGTGAACCATATGGGTTAGGATATGAGAAGTACCAAGATGTTACCTATTTGTTCTATATTCTTGAGTGACTGCTTACTTGTTTGTAAATTATATGCTACAAACTGTGGATTTTTGTTATTGAGTACATTCCTATTTACTGTTTTCTGTACTTTTACCTACCATATATTCCCTGACTATTAGGCACAGATCATAGGGTGGTCTCTTAATAGGTTTTTTGTCTCAAACCATGTTGGGGTCATGCTTTCGGTCCCAAACAGATTATATTATTGAGTGTATAGATAAGGGAAAGTGTCCTTCTATTTCAGGTTCTTGATTGCACTAGAGCTGGAAAGCATGTGACCAAGCAGAGGCTTGTGATGCAGAAGTGATGTTTACCAGTTTTCCTTTTTTACATTGGTATAGTATTTTATTCAACAATTTGAGTTGTTTGGATGCTTTCTCGACGCATTTTTATCATGCATCATTTATGTATTTTTCTCTAGTTGGTTATTTATCAGTCTTCCACTTTTTACTTTTGTTCGATATTTACTACTACTGCTGTTGTATGTACTGGGTAATTCGGCTATGTAATTTTCCAATGAGGGCATACTTTCCCCACTATCACATCCAAGGCCCTCGCTGCTAGTTGGATGCCTCTAGCATTCGGGAAATTGTGCTTGAGGCCATGTGACCTACGGTGTACGAGGCGCCTCTAGGTGGCTTCCGGAACCGGGGCATTACATATGAAAGGTATTGGTTTACATGACTATGAGAGAAAAAATTCTATGTTTTTATTAAC
The DNA here is from genome assembly GCA_963277665.1 of Viscum album. Taxonomy (NCBI): domain Eukaryota; kingdom Viridiplantae; phylum Streptophyta; class Magnoliopsida; order Santalales; family Viscaceae; genus Viscum; species Viscum album. The sequence continues at coordinate 681,310,013 of OY728132.1, read as the reverse complement.
AAAATTATATGGATCCTCAATCCCCACTGACACTATGTACTAGGGATTTAACAAGTTTCTAATATTGGGATACCTATTTCAGCGTAATTTTTCATTTATTAATTTTCTATCAAAAAGAAATGTTATATTTAAAAGGTACACTTCCTTTATTTTTAAATTAATAATTTATAATTTTCTCCAAATGTCATATTAGGGAATAATTTGGCAGTATCTTATTTGAAATTTAGGGTCACACCCTACATACACACATGGGTAAATATTGGTCTTGTTATTTATGAACTGTGTATAGTCATGGAATTCCATGGTGGTGATGGTGGTTCCATATTCCAGCGTTTACTTTTGTGGTTAGGATGGTATATGGTAGACTTTTCCATCAACCAACATGTTTTAGGGAGGCTCAGTTGTATGGTCATTTCCCCTTTTCCTTTTTGGTTATTTTGTATTTTGTTGTAAATGTGAAATGATTAACTCCTATTAGTGATGTTTCCATCCATCTATAGTTTTATGGTTATTTATTATGACATGATGTAATGATTTTGGATTTTCTATAGTTGATTCTCATGGGAGTCATCATTCCCAAATTCTGTTACTCAATGCAATTGAACTAATTCCAAGCATTTGTGTACTGAGAAGTCCCTACATTCCAATCCATGTTCTATGATGGGTATTAGGTTAGATGGTAACCTAGGATACTTCGTGACATGATTTTTTTCAATGTTGTAAGAACTCAAAAACATTATCCACTTATGGTCCAAATTGAATGACCATATACTACAATTGAACGTGTCAGAAAACATGTCAGGCTAAAACCTCTCAAAAGGTCGGCTACGAGAAATTCATGTATTCACTCTAAAACTCTTCATCTACAATTTTTAGTCTAGAGATATAGTTTAAATAAACATGTCATAAATATCAAGGTGCACACATTGTGTTACTAGTAAAAGAAGAACCAGGCTTATAGGGTCCATAGTGCCAGAAATATTTAGAGTAATGGTTGGAAAAATCTCTTCACCTTGATAGTGTGTTTACTAGGTCGAAAAATCCATTAAGGGTTTTCAAAACCTTTTTGAGTATTATATTTTTTATAATTCACACTACAATATTTGAGCACTTTGGGTCACCTTAGACCTTCGATGGCCTTGGAAAAATGAGACCCAGATTTAGGGGACCATTTTTTTACTATGAATTACATCAGTTGGTTTTTACATAGGATCCTCCCACTTTAAATAAAATGCATCATAACATGCAAGAAGGAATTTTTGGTCCTTGGGAGTCCTAATATCAATGTGGTGCAACTCATCACCTAATAGTATTTTGGATTATCCCCAACATGGTTGAACTATGTCATTAACACTTATTAAAGAACTCTAAAACTTGATTTATAACCATTTTACCAAAATATTCAAGCATATTTGACATCTGTGATGTTGCATCATTGGGTTTTTTCTCTTTATTAATATAGTAATGCAATAAAAAATTCTTTATTCTTTTGTTGGGCCACGCCAAGAGACTCAGAACCACATGAAATAGGGACAGATGCACCCCTGAAAAAGAGAAGTTAAAATAGGATGCCAGAACCCTTATTGGATAACATTCAATCCATGTTCAATTTAATCTCTCAGATGTATGAGTCTTTAAAAATAATTAATGTAACATGTAATGGAATAGGGATCCTCTAGACTTTACTATTAATGTAATAAAAAAATTCTCAACAACAACGGCTTGTGACCAACAAACCAGATAAATATCCTCCTTTTAGGAATAGAAATACAATACTCAAGATCCACAGTAACACTATAGTGTAATCTAACATCATATGGTGCATTTTCTCAACCATGGTATGTCATCCCAAATTTTCATTCATTCGCTAAAACTTTTTTTATGAATTATTCCTCCCATATTCCTATTATTCAAGTGAAATTGGATTGCATATAATTCTAACCCTCAAACAATACTATCCTTATAAATCATTCCCAATCATTTAAAAAGAGAAGAGGTCCTCTTTTCTTGACCATACATGTAATCCATATGGGATCATGCTAAGGCCTTATGAACCAACAACTAGAGGAATATAGTCCTTGTAGTAATTGAACCCCAATCCTCATGAGCATTAGGAACATAGTGATAGAACTAAGCACCCAATGGTTTTTTGGGTCATAACTAGAATGTTAGATCCATTATACATTCATCATGAACTAGAAGAAAAACTATAAAATCTATATCATATTTTTCTCTTTACCAAAAGATGTTAAAATTCATTGAATATTTTTTAACAAGAAGACTTTATATTGTATTGAATAGTTATTTCATTACCTAATGATGTTAAAAATCAAGGTAGAAATCCTTATAACATGAAATTAATAATTTTGATATATTTGTAACTGTATGACATTAAAATACAAGGGGTAAATTACAACATCAATGTTATATTTTCAATATATTTAATTCTGAGATATAATATATTAATACAATATAAGAAAAATTTCAATGGAAGAGGAACCAAAAATATAGAAATAGCATTTCCATAAGAGAATACCCTAAAGTATAGACCAAATTTTATTAAATTTCAGATCCCATGAAATAGCTGACAAAAATAGATGCAATGGTCATCGGGCTGCAAACCAGAAAAGGGAACCACGGAGAAAAACTAGTCTATACTTTTGAGATTTGAATTTATTGTGTTCCAAGAAATATTGAGTTCCCAAACAATGGAAAGGAACAATAAATGTTTGTCAAAAAACCAGTAAGATATAATCCTAAGGAAAACATGATTCTACACCTAAATAACATTCCATTATATGATGATTAAAAAAATATATGGAAATATAAATAAAATAAAATATATAAATATTTCATGGATAATCATTTAACCTTCAAAAAACACTCTAAACCAACTAAGTCCTCATAATTTATAAAAACATATATTACTCTTCTTCCATGACATATATTTTACACATATTTTCCTTCAAATTATGTGATTTCAAGACAACATTATTATGTTTATCAATGAGGAATATCATTTCTATGGGAATTCTTGAGAATTTTTGATGAAAATTATTTTTTGATTTAACCATTAAAATCAATATATTTGGGTTTACTTGTAATTATGCTTTGGATGAGTTTCATTGATGACTCATTCCTCATTATATTACTTTAATGTCCCTCACATCATGAAAGAATGAAAACTGGAGTGTAATATGTAAATGTCAAATGATTATTTCATAGATAAATCACCCAAGAAGTTTGAACCTCCTCATATTAGAGTCTCTATCACGAATTAATTAACAATGGGGGAATCATGAAAACTATAATCCCATCACAACATATTATAAGAGGATCACATGAACCCTATTGATTTTTACTCCAAGGAAACATTGGATTTGAACAAGTTATCAAAAAATTTATCTTCCAGCACCATGATCTAATATAAATCCTTCACCTTAGAAAAAGATTAATTCCTACCTTCCCTTACAGGTTAAGGATCCCATAATTCTCTAATTTGATTTTATTTGATATCTGAAGTGCATACTGAACTTTAGACAGTTCTTCTTATAGGATGATAATTCAAAAAGATTATGAGATTATTGCAACTATCCTAGTTCTTCCCTTGTATCTATGAGCCACTACCTCCAATTTTCACTAGGTTTCATCATTTATGTACTCTCCCCAAAAAAGAATTATTTAAGAGGAAGCATCAACACCCACTCCCCTTATTTAGAGGGGCATCTTTTTCTCCCTCAGATAGATCACCTCCATCACCCATGATGAAGGATTGTATAATCAAAACTCAAATAAAAAATGTTGGTGAAATTGAATTGATGTTGACCCACCTGGTCCTTTAGCCTTTTAAATGGTCCTCTAAAATTAAGATCCTAATATACATCCACACCTTCCACTACATTGACTCATAACGTGACATAGACTATGCAATTTTTCCCAAGACCATACAGGTAACTAGAATATAATCTCAGACTAAATGATTGAGTGAATGAGTTATTCTCATGGTCATTGATGGATTTGGAAGGGAAACAACCTCTATGATAGTGGACTCAGTTAGAATAATTCCTAAAGAAGAAGTAAATATAACATCTACTTTATAGGGTGAAGGGACTACAACAAATGGAATAATGGTTTTTTAGTTGGAGGATATATGGTATGATATTCTCCGGATTCAACAAATATTATTGATTTTGGAAACAAACAGTTTTCAATTTTATCAAATGAAGCTTCTGCTTCCCCATTCATATATTCATGTGAGGAAGAAACACCATATTGTGATGAGTGTCTTGGTAGCACTACCAATGTCTTCTCTATTTTGATATATTTCTCATCACCATTAATTAATGAAATAGTAAAATAGATGTAATCCAACATGAAAAAAGTAATATAAGTCATTTTTAAATGGAATATTAACCTTATCCAAAATGAACCACCATCAAACCGATATTGGTAATGGAATATCAATCAACATCATTTTCATCAAAAATCACATTTTCCTATGCTGGATCTGATGGAACAACTTCAAGAACATCTTTAGAAGGAATTGGGACTGACCATGCAAGCAATTTGGCCATCTCTATTTATTTATGGGTTAGACCCCACAATAAAGGCACTATTGATGGTATTCAATAGTCACATATATCCTCAAAAACATATGTGAGTTCCCCTAGGTGGGATATGGAGGGACCTATGCGTTATTGAAAAAACACAGTGAGTAACTCTAATGGCCCAAAATAGGGAATGAGTAATGTTTATCACATACTTGAGTATGCAGATAAAGAAGTCTCTGATAGTTCAGAGAAATTCTTCTTCCCATGTGTCTTTGAGGAAGGGAACTAAGAGTGTTCTAACTACGATGTCATTGAAGATGTAAATAATTGTAGTGTGGAAATTGATGCCCTGAGGATGATATTTGATTCCCATATTAAATCCATTTGACCTAGAGAACCCTCTCATCAGTCCCCCAGTCATCAGTTTCAGTTCCAAAAAATCTGGATATAAAAGATTATACTAGGGATGGAGGAATTTTCGAACATCTACAACTTCCAAAAATATCAATACAAAAAAAATGTTTGCATAGATTTACTATATCATTGTGCCATTGAATATGGTCAAAAGAATTGCCTTAACGCTACATAGAAAAATGGGATAACCCTATTCATCCATTACAAGATCTAAAATTTCCTAAAGAACTATTAGCTACAATAGAGGTGACTAGTGGAATTGAAATTTTATTATTTCAAATATTACATTATGGAATAAATAGAAATATTTGGCCATAGAATTCTGGTATTTTAAAAAGATACCTAAAGGGGAAAATGTGATCAAATCCTTCAAATAGTTATTCAATCCGGAATTATATTCTCGAGATATCATCCTCAATGTTTTATATTTTCTACATAATATATCTCTAAATTGTAGGTTGAAATAATATTTTAGGCATGACTTCACTGACAAGTGTTTCACTCACTATGGTTCTGCTTTTTTACGCTTATTTGGAAACAAGATTGATGGTAATGGAATCACATCTATATGATTAATTATCGTGTATTTTTTGTCTTCTTAAAACATTATTCTTTACATGTTGTGGATTGGAATCAACATTCATTGAAAATTTTGTATCCTCATGTACTCATTTTTATTATTTCACATTTGGATATGAGAGAATCCATATATCATCATAATTTTAAGAAACATTGATCTTGGCATCATAGGGAGGAATATTTTTCTATACATGAGTCTCCAACCTTGTGAAAATCAACCAAAATTGTTGATCCACCATTGGATGATTCTCAGATTGAACATGAACTGGGGTAGGAAAGCTCATCTGAATACATAGAAACTGATATCTGAACTGATAATATGCATACCATTCACATAGAATACTCTAATAAATTAAAGAATAAGTGATACCCTCATGATGTGTCATTATATAAGCCCAAGCATTGCGGTTGCACCCAGAATTTTATATAATAATACCAGTGGACAATGTCCCATTGGGATAAAAAGATAATCATTCATGACATCTTAAAAAGGCCAAGATCTACCAATGTAGTATTCTAAAGGGTCATACACTAATGATTCACTAAAAAAAGGATTAAAATGATATTCTTTGATACAATGTACTCTTTAATACTTGTAGATTCCTAGATGAACCCCAATATGAACCCCTATATGACCCCATAATTCATGAAAGTGTCTAGAAATTATGCAATGGAATAATCACTTATTAATTTTGTATGGGGGGAGATATAATTTCTCTAGAAAATTATTTGATAACATAATGACCTTAACTCCATCAATATAGTCCTCCATCAGAAAAGAGGGGACTCTGACTCCATCCCTTTCCTTCAATGGGAGTATGTAAATACTTAGGAATTTTCAATGAATTTCAGCCAACTGAAAATTATAGTCTTCATTGGGAATTATATCCCACCTCCATGTGGTGATTCATACTTCATAAACAATGGGACAATAGGCCCCAACACTTCTAGATTCCATTGTGTGGAATTATATTGGCCTCCTGATGTTGGGATCAGATCATATATTAATGATAAAATGTCCCACCCCTATATATATATATAATATATTCCCCATGAATTGGGGCCTTCTAAAAGGTCGTTTCATCTAATTTGATCTACTCCCTATAAATTCTAATGTTCCTATAAATATCATACATTGTAAAATATGAAAAAACTCATCATACATCTCTCTTAAAATGGATGTGCCACAAATCTACATTGAACTAAAATACTTATACCCACCTCACCATGTATATGGTGGAATGTGTTTTTATCATGGTTCCAATAACTAACCATGACCTCCATCAATCCTTCATTATAGTACGACTATGTTTTTGAGATGTATATTTTCTCATACCTCCCAATATGTTTATTAATTGAATAAAATTCATAAGAAATAAATTTCCCCTCGAAGGGATAAGTTCAATCAATTCCATAACTCACCCTGATCGATGGTACCAGTTAGGAAACCATCAAAATATCCAACTTCAGGTCAATTTTCTCATTATCTTGTGGTAAATTTGGATGTCTTAATAAGTATCACAAGAGTTCTCTCAAATGTATATTAATATAAAACATTTAATATATCCATCTGTACATTTATCCTACTGAATGAAATGACCTATACTGGAAATGTTTTCCTAAATGGAAAATAGGTTTTTAAAATCCATGTGGGAGGCAAAATTTATGACACTTGATGAAGGATAAGAGTGTAATTTTTGAGGATAATCCCACATAGTGGAAGGATTTATTAGAAAGGATATCCATTAAGGTTACTCCCCATCAGGTTATTCAAACATGTCTATGATTACTCGACAACATGGTGGTATCATACATCCACACTTGAAGAAGGGAGATATGATGATCCATTACCATTGTTCTGACAAAGTTAGATGAATTTTGAGAAATAAAATCGATCATTACATGGTAATGGAACATATGTTAAATAAAATAAGATATCCCATTAAAATATGTTCATGAATCAAACATCATCATTCGTGATGAATAAACCATGAAGGAAGTCACGATAATAATACACATTATAGGTCTCGTGAATTTAATGTCCCATTGAGAATCTAAAAAATCACATAACCCATCATGTATATGATGGATATATCTTCATTTATAAAACATACAATATCATGGGCCTAATATGGTAAAAATAACCACAAGAGAATCATGAAATCGTATTGCTAAGCCAGTTGGACATGTGAAGGTTGAACGAAATCCATGTGGCCTAGTATCTTTGTGAAATCATGTGAAATAAACAAATCTTTTGTGTCTATTATTATTAACATGTAGTGGAAAAAATCAGTCATGTATCCTAATCACGTAGTGAGCTCTCGAAATAAAGATCTTGCAATACAATCATTCAAAATAGTTTTCACGATTAGTTCGAGTAGTTAGGACATTCGTAAAGGATCTGGCTTCATGTTATTAGGTGGGGGTCATTTGATGGATGATATAAAAATAGCTACAGAGTTTCTGAGTTATCATTGGGATGAGATGCTCCATCACCTATTGTTTATAGATTTCTATACAATATACCAACGTTACTCAGAAGGCCAAAGGATGCCCCAGAAATTAATCAGTTATAGACCCAAATACTTGGGAATGAATTTTATATCCATTTAAATGAGCCCTTCTCACTAGAAATGTTTCTTCATATGGTGGGGGAGAATTTTCATCAAACCATTAAATGGGAATATTATAATATAGAATGGAATAAATACTCAAATCATGGGTATTTTTTCTCTTCTATATAAAGGAAGTGAAGGAGACTGAATCACACAGATCACGTTACCTTCATAATGAAACATAATCATGTGACATTCAGAAGATCATGAAAAATGACAATGTACTAAAAATAATTTAATATTGGTCACAAGATTCCCATTTTATGAGAATATTAGTTATTATTAAGGTAATTATGATAATTTTAAATCATCATTTAGAGGATTGTAGATAAATTCTTATAATCATGTTACTAATATATCGATTGATGCATAAAAAATCACCCAAATAACCTCATAATATAATGTTTTTGAAAGGAAAAATGTTCAACTGAATCCATGTTATGTTGATGTTATTTTGTTTTACTCATGTGATTTCCAAGACCCCAGTAAGTCCATGGAAACATGTTCACGATGTCATAAAACATCTTATTATCATGTCACCATAATCCTGAGAAAGATCACATACATGTACATTGAAGAATATTAATATTTTATGGATCCATAAACAAGATGAAATGTTTTTTTGTGTCAATTCATACACATCAGTGGGAGATACAACATGGATGAAATGATGCATTATAGACAATAAGAGTGAAGGTCCTCAATGATGCCCCCTTAACATTCTGATTTTTTTTGTCTTTGTAAAATGTTGAAGGAAATAAAAAGGGAATAGGAGTAATCTTCTTAAAAAGTTTAGATACAAAAATAATCAGGTGAATGGGTTTATACGCCTCGGGTTATCAACATTGATATTGAAAGGAACAAATGAATTTCTAGCTGGAGCTCATGGAGTCCCCCTAGAAAATCCATTGTAATCCAACAAAGAAATCTAGAAAAGTCATTTATGATTATATGAAATACTTCCAACCTACATTTTGATCTTACAAATACACCTAGATATGTCGATCAAAATTTTATGAAGCACTTTTTCATGTCATCATGGTTAATGGAAATCCATTTGATCAGGTGGGGTTTAATAAATATAGAAAAGGTGAATCATTCTCAAGGTCGTTGTCATCATGCATTAAAATTGGTTGACATAAGGTAGGTTCATGTTATGCGGGTGACAAAAAAATACCTCCACATACTCTATCTCAAATAATTTTGATATGTAAAATGATATTTTTTTCTATAACTAGTGAATTGAGTCCGGTAAATATCCCCCTAGCACAAAGATGAAACATAAGATGGAGACTATAACAAGGAAGTGTATGAGAAATCTTCTAGAAGTAGTAGGCCACATGATCAAAAAGGTATTCCACTATCAATAATTCTGGGAATGATTTAAGGGCTCACATAGAATGAATATTTGCATCACATGATATCTATATATATCAAGTGGAGAACATTCAACATAACAACCAGATTATGCGAAGGATGTCTTGTATGTTGAAAGGGTCCTGCAAAAAAATAAAAAAAAGTTGAAGCATGAATTTTTTTTGCAAAATATATGAATCAAACAATGTAAGAAGACTAAGAAAGTCATAATTCACCTGTAAATATAGATACACTAATATTCAAGTACATATCATGACCTACCTAGATTGGGAGACTGTACCAAGGAATATACATGATGTCTTGTGACACCCTTCAAGCATGAAATTTTGATCTTGATACATCCTCCCAAATGGTCTCCCATTTTATGCGGTAAAATAAAGTTATTTCACTCTGGTATATTCCATTTAATATGTCTCCATCATCTTGTGATGTCCTCTATACAAGTCATCCATGTGTTTTGATGTCCTCATGAAAACCCATCCATGCCATGTGATGTCCACCAAGAATTCAACCAGATCGTACGATTCCCCTTGGAAACGTCATCTAGATCCAGTTAAAACCTCAAATTATATTATCCTGGTTATGACACATCCTCAAAATATCTTTATATTGATAAGATGGAAGCCTCCAGACATGTTATCTGGGTAATGTGATGTCCTCCAAAAAGTCAAAAGGATCATGTTATTGTCCTTGGAAATCTATGATAGGAAACTAGGACATGTCCAAATATCCTCGTACATGTCATACACACACACATAGAAGTTTCATAAAAACCCCCATCACATGTCAAAAAGGCATTCAGTACATGTGAAACAGACATCTAGAGATATTATAACATTGTGTATTGGATATATTTGGGAAAAAAACAACTTATATACGAGAAATATGATTCCTAACCAATCAATATACATAAGAAGAAATCATATGTCCCAATTTACAATGAGATTCCACATTGTGTAATTCCATTAGTGTCTCTGACATTCAAACCTATAGAACCCCAACTATATTAGTGGTTCGCCTCACTTGCTCTTGCACTAGTGGATTGAGAAATCAGTTGTACTATAAAAACTCTAATTCCTTCTATAAAAATGATATGTAGTATTCATTATTATGGTATGATACCCACATAAATCATCCTCTCAGGTTTACCATAGTCCATCTGTCTTGAATCCATATTCTATGTTACTAATCACTTTCTATCCCTTATTTCAAACACAGATCATTGATCATATCTGCAAAATAATTTGTTAGGATCATGTCATTCACAGTATAAATCTTCCCAAGTTGGGGAAACATCCATGTATATTACCTATTTAGTGTCATAATATTTATTCCCCTTTATGGGGGCATCCACCTTGAGGTATGTCCCAAGGGCTTGATCTAACTATGATCACTCTAATTCTTATTATAAACTTGATATATAGGACAACATCCTAAGGCTCAAACTCCATACCTGGAGCCTATGTCACATGATATATGTCATTTCATTTCAATGTTAATACTACCATTATCAAACTTACTGTGTGGGTTTTTATTATTTCCCTAATCATTACACATAGGTTGTATCATAATGGATCAATCTTCTAAAAATCCTAGATTTTGTGAATTTTTATTATTGAATTAATTTATCATTTTGATATTTTTCATTTCCCGTGGAATTTGAAATATATAGATATATATATTAAAAAGCTATAGAAATCATTCTTTTAACATGTAATATCTTCTTCACTTCCACTACACAGAATTCCGACTTGTCTTTCTCTACAAGCATTACCGACTTGGCTTGCACTACACGGAATACTGACTTGCCTTGCGCTACACGAAATACCGACTTGTCTTTCCCTACAAGAACTACTTACATGGATTTATCTACATGAAATAATGACTTGTATTATTCTACCTTCCATACCAACTTCGTGTATATTACATGGATCCTAGATGTTTCTAAAAAACATCATTTTATTATTATCATTATTCATATGAGATAATGATAACCTAGAAGGTAAACGTAGTTATATGAATAGTAATGACAAATTTTGAAATGTTATTTATAATTTTTTAATTTTGATAATTCATATTTATAATTAAATGTAATATTTTTGGTAAGGTCCTTATGTTTTAAAAATACAATTTTCTCAAATAAGATGCTTTTAACAATAAAATTAATTTATGACAAAACTAGAAATTGAATATAAAATAACTGACATACACTATATTAATATATTTAATATTTATATTTTAGTTTGTTAAAATTAATTTATTAACTAAAATATTATCAAAAGAGATTAAAATTAATCAGAGTGATTAAGGTCAAATTAAGAATAATTAGTGTCTGAACCCCAATAATATGGTAGCAAATGACCTAGCCACTTGTCCAAAACCCATTGCAAGGACCATATATGTCCATAAATCATCAATTAATTACTTTTGTTGGTTTCTTATCACTTGTTTTTGTAAATAACATGTATAAACCTAACTCATTTGCAAAAATTCCATGTTAGTCCCTTTCTTTCTCTATAAAAGGCCGCCACCTCTCACACATCTTCACACCTCTAGAACATCTTAAACTGATGAATATATACCCAATCCTATATGAAACTTCAATTCAATTCACCTTTAATTAATCCCTTTAGTTGATGTAAATCCAATGAATCCTTTTGGAAAAAACAAAGGGGAGTTACATGATTAAGAGGTAATGTCTTCTCTCAAGTAATTTCTTATATTTTCTTTATTCACCCCAAAAACTCAATTTATTATATTATTATATATAAATAAATGAATAAACAATATACTAGTATGTTTTTATTTAAATGTTTAAACATACACATACACAGACCTCCATCTAATAGGTAACAAACATATGGTTTCTATGTACGGTGAACTACGAGATCACGAAATGATGAATGTTCATTTTTCTATTACCACCTACCCTAGTGGACATTGTGAATCAAAATATATTTATATATTAAATTTATTATGTATTTATGCTTCTTTATTCATTTTAAAAAACATATCTTTTTTACATTCTATTTTGTGTTAATATCATAATTTCGTTTGAGGATTTATGGACAGTTTCCCCATCAATGCGATATAATTTGTTCATTGACCACATAGATTGTATTATAAATTATTTTAGAGAATATATATGATATATATGATTACATAAAACTATGTTGATATTGATATATATATATATGCAGACATATGAATTTATATAGTTTTTCTTTCAACAAAATAATTAAACAAAAATAATGTTCATGCGTATGTACGACTTACTGTCTCCACGAACAGTGTATTTTCTGATAATTATATATTTTATAGATTATTATAACACACATATACTATATATTAAATGATATTTATGAAATAGTTTATATTCGTGAAATCATGATGTAGTTATAAGGAATAATGATATAACAAATTAAGACACATGTAGAAAATGAAGTGACTGTTACCATAGTAAAGACTTCAAATTAGATACATAACTAGAAACTAATATAATGTAATCCTAAAACCATATATGTAATTATTAATAAAAAACACTTTTTCAAAACATATATAATAATCTTATATTTTTTATAGCAGAATTATGTACGTGTACGAAGAGGTTCAAGACACAAGGTAAGGATATTCCTTCCAACATTGTATTTCTATGAGATATTTCTAGGTTTTTAACTCTTCTCTTTTGTGTGATGTATGAAATTGCAATTATTTTTTTCTATTTATAATATAAATAAATTCTGGGTTATTATAATATCTATTTTATGATCATTCTTTCACCGGGTTAATGTTTCAAAAGTTAATAAATTGGTAAAAAAATTGTCTCAATGTTTCTTCTTTCAGACACACGTTTTACTACCCATATATATTATATTGAATGTTTATATACAACAATTTTACATGTAATATCAATAATTTACATAATTTAATAATATTTAATGATCTATGTAATTTTATTTTCTTATATGGAGGGTGTGATCCCAAGTTACCTAGTTCTAAGAGTTTTTTATGATAATCTCATCACATTTCGAGATTATTTATGTTAATTCTACCATTGATGAAATTTTATGATACATATCTCATGGGAATTCAGTATCCTATGTTTATTAATTAATTATTACTGTATCAGTTCAATTTTTCTTCTCAATGTTATATAATATTGTTATGTAAGTGTTTTTAAGGAATCAAGTCTTTACCCTTTCTTTGGTCAGAAATTTTTGTTCCTTTAAAACCATGTTTTTATAAAAGGGTTTAAATTTTTTTTACACTAATATCTTATAATAATTAAAATACATTTTTAACCTTTTTGTATTTTTGAAATTTCTTTAATGTAATCATATATTCTTCTTCCAAATGAGGAATTTTTCTAACCATTTTACAACGAAAAATCAATTTTTTTTATTACCTCATATGATAAGTACGGATTTTTAAATCTTAAATCCTTGGAATATTAATTTTAGTGATTAAAAGTAAATTTTTAGAAATTTTTCTGATTAAAAATTTTAAGAAAACATGGTCTGCAAAACATTTTCATGTTATTTTATATGTTTTCAAGAAAAATAGCTTTCCAAAAAAATTCAAGATTATTTTATAAGTTTTTAAGGAAAAGGGATTTAATAATGTTTTGAAGCCTTATTTATATATCTTCAAAGTTTGTTAAATGGTAATTTTTTTCTAGAGGTTTTATGTTTTAGAGAGAGATTTTCAAATAATAATGGATATTTTCCTCATGAAATGTTTTTAATATATCCTTCTATGATATTTTCCTTCTAAGATGACTTCTTTTGGTGTTATTGATTCCAATATAGGATGTTTTCCAAAGGTTACATCAATTTAAATTCTTAAATGGTTATGATTTGATGGAATGACCATTATAACACCTATTTTTCTTCCATCAGTTATATTGTTTTGAAAATAACTTATTTTCATGGGTTGTGAAATAATGAAATGAAACCTATCTATTTTTCATAGGTTCTGATGTGAGGATATTTTAATAATTTCAAATTCATTTTTTATTTTTTGATTTGATGTTTATCAAACCCATATCTTTTTATGGGTCATTATATGATGAAGTTCTATCACCTTATGTAAGATGTATGAATTATTTTATTATGAAATGGGTGTGAAATATATATCCATTCAATGTGTTGGGTAATTATATAAGAATCATTGTATAAATGTTATGTGTAATCCTGATTACATGTTTACAATGTTATGTATAGACCTTGTTGCATGTCCAAATGTTTTTTGTAGGATATTGATTACATGTTACCAATGTTATGATTGAACCCTGTTTCATTTTGACAACGTTTTTCATGGATCTGTATTCATGTACAAATGTTTATGTGTCAACCTGATTTCATGTTCCCAATGTTATTCATGAGCTTGTTTACATGTTCACAATGTTATTCATGGGCCTAGTTTCATGTCCAAATATTTATTCGTGAAATATATTACATGTTCATAATTTTATGCATGAACCTGATTATATGTTCACAATGTTACTCATGGACATCTTTTCATTTATATAATGTTATGTATAAACCGGACTATGCATCCACATTATTATGTATGGACTTGGTTGCATTTCATAAAGTTGATGTGGTGGCCTAATTTCATGTCTATAACTTAAGGAGTGAACCTGCTTCTAATTATACATGTTCACAACATTATAAAAAAATGTATATGAAAAAAATTCCATGTATTATTAATATGTTATTTTTCCATGATTTATGCTCTTAATACTTTTATGAACTATTTCTTATGAATTTCATATATTTTTTTGTGATATTTAATATTCACGGTATGACCTTTAAATGGTTTTCTCAAGTTCCATACCTTTTTTTTTACATTATTTTTATACATTTACTTGATTTAACCTTACTAATCATATAATCTCAGGCATTTATTATGTTTTCTTTACCCGGATTATTAAGAATAAATTTAGGTAGATGTAATAAATGTTTATAACATTATTATCGATATTAATGATCTGGGACTAGTATAGGAGATTTTATTTTGGTTTTTTCAAACACACTAAACTATTATGATCCTCAGTCGTTTATTTTTGTAATGTACTGAATATTCATCTAAATTGATGTAATACTCATGTATGATAATCCTTGGTACCAATAGCAGGTATCAAAGGAAATGATTAGTCATCCTTTGGAAACTAGGTTAAGAAAAAAATAGTGATGTCCAATTTATATTTTTAAGGATATGCCTAGGGGTTTCTTTAAGGATATGTATAAGGATGAGTAATCGTTTAGGAAAATTGATTGGAATTTTGGTAAATGATTTTGTGAATTTTTTCCAAGCAAAACATCCATTTCTGGATACTACAAGTGGGTGTGGGTCTAGAACAAATGTATCTTAGGGTGAAAACTCTAAAAATATGTTTCGAGTGTAACATGGGGTAATCTGGTTCATGACAACAGACCTTGTTGTACACCTAGTTTGACACTCACAAAGGATATTCTCTGGGAATTCATGAACCCTTCATGAACCATCCGGATGTATGTTGATAAATGTTGGATATGAAAAACCTAGGTTTAACTGGGGGTTTTTTTATATTAGCAAAGGTTTTATGACTTATACATCCCAAAAGTAAACATTTTCATGACTACATGGTTTTATTCTCTGATAAGTAATACTCAAGCTATAGTTCTTGGTTTTAGTTAATAGAGGAGGCCAGAAATAAATGGGTTAAAATTGAGTCTAATAGAAATTCATGTGCTTTTGAGAAAATAAATTGGATAATGACTTGATGGAAATATATTATGATTAATCCAAAGTAGCTATCGAAGTATATGTTTAAAAATGTGAATATTGGTTATTTTCCTAACACATTGCATAAGAGAAAGATTGATATTTATAAATTTTCTTATTCTAAAGAAAATAGGTTAAAAAATATTTGCATACCTAAATATAAAGAAGAAGGGACGAAGAACACTGAGGAATTCCTAAAGTAGAGGAGAATCTATTATCTATATGGGAAAAATATTTAGTGATTGATGAATTTCCATGGATTTCAATGCATCATTTGTGGAGAACACTAGAATTACTCAACTCTATGCCCAAATATAAGAATATAATTTTATACCAAGGAAGGAATTATTCCATTCCAACCAGTAAAAGGATAAGGATTGTGGTATTTATGTATTTGGATCCCAGAATTCTGAATGGTTAATTATTTGAGTATTATTCCGTTTATTTTTTTTCTACAGATTTTCTATAATATGATGAATTTTTATTATGGATAAGAAAAGTGATATAATTACAACTTTATATTTATAGGAAGGAAAAGATTTTGGAAATTATAACCCTTATTCTCTTGATAATGTTAAAATAATTATTTTTGGATAATAGATATACTGGATTTAAATAAGTGAATTAGACAGTACTGATTTCCTAGGATCTGATTATTGATTAGTTGAAAAAGTGGTATATGTCATCAAGGATGATGTTTATTAATTCATGGATTTAAAAATATATCCATTAATTATCAGAATAAATAATAATTCATTCTTTCCAATATTATTTATGTTAATAAAGGTTTTGTCCATGTTTTATGTGAATATATGATATGGGTATTCACATTCTTGGAATGTTATAGAAAACTGGTACATTGTGATTTATAGGGATCAATGTTAGACTAATCTATTGAATTTTTTTATAAATAATATTTTATTAATATTTTGGAGGGTTTATGAGGTAAAAATGTTTATGTATTAATTATTTTAAACATTGGATGAAGATTTTTATGTTAATGTATTATCTTAGCACATATAGATTTATGCATATTGGATAAAAAATTATAAAAATGTGTCATTTATGATAACTAATAATAGATGGGATGGAATATCATGGGTCTCATGATCTGTATTTAATTTAATAATAAAAACCCACATTCATTTTTAGTGATAGAGGTTATGGGGATCAATGAACAATAAAGGATGAGGATGTACAGAAATCAATCATGTGAATCTTTTCATGATAATTCATTAACTTTATAAAAAAGGATCTTGATAAAATATGTTATTCTAGTACCACCATTTTTGATTAATTAGATGGTCCCTTAGTTCATTAGAGATGTATGGATTTCCGATTGTTAAATTTCTCCTAACATTTTTATCTATCATTCATAATTAGAACATGATAGTTATATTTTTCTTCCTTGTCTATATTTTAACATCCAATCTATGTTATACTATGTAGAAACCTAGTTATAAGTTTCTTTGGGTAAACATTTCTTTTGAAATTTTCCTTTTTAAGTGATGTTTTAGTATTCATATATACAATTTTGAATCTATGAATGAAAATTTAAAGTATTAAACCTTTGATAACTAAGACGGATTTCAAGGGAGAAATCCATTTTAAATGGCTGTAGAATATAACACCCTGATATTTTGTTGATTAATTTTTTAAATTAATTTATCTTTATGATATTTTTCATTTGATGTGTAATTGGAAATATTTCTTGATATATATATATATATATATTATCAAACAAATCCAAACATTCTTTTCACACATAATACCTTCTTGTCATGCACTACACATAATGCCAACTTGGGTTGCACTATACTCAATACTGACTTAGATTGCACTACATGAAATACTAACATGTCATGCACTACATGAAATACCAATGTGAATGGATATAAATTAAATATCAAATTCTATTTCACTATAATAAATATTGACATGTCTTGTGCTACCTGAAATACTGAATTGAAGTACGTTACACATAACATAGAAGTTTCTAAAAAACATCATTTTACCGTTATAATTATTTTAATTAGATAATGAAAACCTATCCATTAAAAATAGTTATATAGATATTAATAAATATTTTTAAAATATTATTTATATTTTTTAAATAGATAAAAAAAATTTATAATGAAAAATATGATATTTAGTAGCGTTCTTATGTTTCAAAATATCATATTCTCGATAGAATTTCTTTCAACAATAAAGTCAATTTTACACACAACTATAAATTGAATTTTTAAAAACCAACTTACTATGTTGTAATTTTTATAATTTTTATATTAGAATAACATGAATGATATTTTTTAAAATAAATATTAGTAAATGTTATCAAAATTAATCACATTAGTTATGGTCAAATTAAGAATAATTATGGACTAAACCTCAATCTTAGGGGCCCAAATTACCAAGCCTATTGTTCAAAACAAATTATATGACCATTTTTCGGGAATAATCCTTCCATTATTTTTTATTTTTGTTTATTAAGACTTATTTTAGGTATGTACATGTGTACACCATACATGTTTTCAAAAAATATAAGTGAGTCATTTTCCTTCACAATAAATTTTAACCACCTCTCCATTATCTTTTCACCACTTAAAACACTTAGGATCATAAAAAATATACCCAATACAAATATCAAAATCCCTACCTTCCTCTTATAATCCAACCATTTTTCATAAGGCTATTTAATGAAGCCTTTTGTCACCAACCAAAATGAGTTACCTGATTAATAGCTAACATCTTCTCTGAAGTCCTTTATTATATTTTCCTTCTCAAATCCATCCAACACTCTTTATTTTATGATTATAAGAATAAAAAAATATCAAAAATATACTAGGACTTTTTTATGTAAAATTTTCAATATACACATACACTCAACTCCATTTAAGGGGTAAAAAACATATTGTTTCTATGTATGGTGAACTACAACCTCACGAAATGATGATTGTTCATTTTTTACATTACCAACTACCGTGGTTGAAATTATAAAGGAAAATATGTTTATATATTTGATATATTAAATTTATTATGTAATTTAGCTTATTTATTTCATTTAACAAAACAAATAATTTTTTCTTACAATTTTTTGTTAATACGATATTTTCGTTGGAAGAAGTGTAGACTATCGCCCCCTCAAAGCAATATAAATCCTTCATATGAGACATGGATTGTATTAGGGGTTGTTTTAGAGAATATATATTATATATATGATATCATAAACATTATTTAATAATTACAAATATATATATTCCATTTATTTATTTATTACAACAAGAAAAATAAATTGAAATAGTGTTCATGTGTACGTACAACCTACCATGTCCATGAATAGTGAATTAAGTTTCATAATTATATATTCTATAGATTATTGTAATACAAATATACTGTATATAATTGATATTTATATAATTTTTTATATTCTTTATTTCATGATATATGTATAAGGACCAATGATAAAACAAATTAAGACACATGCAAAGAACAAAAATAATATTACCTGTAGTGAATCCTTAACACGTGCTATTTAAAAAGTGGGTAATATAAACTCATATAAATACATATATGAAATAATTTATAATAATATTATTATGTAAAATATTCATCACAAACTCATATTTATTATATAGTAATCTTGTACAAGTACGAAGAGATTCAAGACACAAGGAAAGGTGATTTCAGCTACAATATTATTTTCGGGAGATACATGCTATGTTCTCCACTCATTCCATTCATGGGGTGTATTTAATACAAATGATTGTATTATATTTATATTATAAATTAATTTATGTGTTTTAAAATATCTATTTTATGATCATTCTTTCATAGGGTTAATGTTTCAAAAGTTTCCAAATTATTGAGAATAGATTTATCTCAATTTTTTATCATTGAGACTTCAGTTTTGTTTTGTACCTATATTATATTGAAGGTGTATATACATCCATTTTATATGTAATATCACGAATTTTATTCCTTCCATGATATTTTATGCACCATTTAATATCCTTTTCTAACATAGAGAGTATGATCCCAAGTTACCAAGTTAATAGGGTCTATTGAGAAAATATCCTTTCTTTTCAATATTGTTTTTTAGGATTTAATTGTGAAATATCATGATCCATTTATAATGAAAATTATTTCCTCTATTTTAATTAATAATATATGTTTGGATTGGTTCAATATTTCCACTTTTTGGTACATAATATAGGTTTGAAAGTGTTTTTTGAAATCTCGACTTTACCCTGTCTTCGGTAGGATATATCTGTTCCTCTTAAACCATGTATACTAAGAAAGGATTCAATGAATATTATACTAATACCCATATTATCATTAAAAGATATTTTAACCATTTTTTATTTTATAATTTTTTTAAAGGAATATTCTTATCTCTTTATAAATGATGTATTTTCCAATATTTTTTACCATGAAAAAGTAATGTTTTTTACCTTGTATGACATATATGGATTTATCCGCCATCAATACATTGATGAATTATTTTCATTGTTGGTCGGAGTGGATACTCAAGAGGGGGGGTGAATTTATTTCCAATTGAATTTTTTGTTAAAAATATTTCTCTTAAAATCCCCCAATCAAAAATCAATGTTAAACTGTAGTGAATTTATTCAATGTGTAAATGTTCAATCAGTTTCTCAAGGATTGATTATGTCTTAGTTAACTTATTCTGAATATTAAATTAACTTTTGAAACTAACTTACTGATCTAAAATAAGTATAAACACTTAATAATTTAACTATCAAAGTTTCTTTAAATAAATTTGTGTTTCAAAGTAACATCAGTGGAATATGAAACATATATATAGTATACTTATGATTTAAACTAAAAAGAAGAGTAGAATTAACTAAGTGGTTCAATCTCAAGACAAGACTTAGTACTCCAAACAATTTATATAAATTTATCCACACCCTGGATCGGGGTAAACAATAGTGAACACACTATCCAGGTACAAGGACCTCTACCATAGTTCTTTGAGGGAAGACAAATAATAGCACACAGCTGACCTCATCTTACTTCGACCTCTAACACTATCCATAGTGGGAAAAAAAGTGATATGAAGTTTGAGAGAGGATTTAAGAATCCTCCAGTTTATCTCAGGACACAGTTTTTGTGTAAAATATACAAGGTACAGACACTACTCAAAATATAAATGAAATAATCACTAAAGAAAGTGAGAATGAGTTTAGAAGAGCTTTAGTGATTGGAAATGCTGCTCTGGACTCATTTGGTTGGTCAAACAATATTCTGAGTCTTTATCTGGTTTCTGCCCAAAAAACAGAGTGTCTTTTTCTTCTTTGTTCTACAGCTTATCAGCTTGAGTGCATGAAGTGTTTGTTGTGTTTCTATACTCAAGATGAATCTTTTGGTTTCCTTCAGAAATGTGGCTTCAAGTTTATCCATGATTCTTGGAGTATGGATGTATCCTTGTGTGAATGTACCACATTTGAATGATGACGAACCTTTTTCTTTTTCACTATCTGTGTGCCTTCTTAGTTCCTTGGTTCTTGATGTTTCATCATGACAAAACCACCTTTTTTAGCTAGTTATTTATATTACTTTTTATAGATTTCACCTCCGACAAAAAGGAATGGTCACCTTTTTCATGGGTACTAGGTACGGTTGCCTGACATGGCAACAAAGATCATTAAATAATATTAACTACATTAAAAACATCAAATGCAACCATTAGCTTAATAAATAAATAGTATTGAGAGTATGGAGTTTCACTGGTTGGTCAATCATTAGTATCCTTCCATTGGTAGATGTGTACGGTGGATTTTGTGTAGTAGTCCTTATCGGGTTTTTGCTTTGAACTTGCATTGGTAACTATTTTTGTCGGTAGCTCTAGGTATCAGTATCTCCCTCTATTGGTAGATCAATAGCTCTTTGCATCGGTAGTAGTTTGCACATTTATCGGTAGAATTTCTCTATTGGTAATTGTCTGTGAACTGGTTCTATCGGTAGACATCTTCACATCGGTAGCTTTGTACATATTAGTAATCAAGTGTATACTATAAGACTTAAGCATAAATGTAGATCTGTTCCATAGGTAGCTTGGTTTCTGTTGGTATATCACTACATATTGGTGATTGTGTCAATCAGTAGACTAAGTCTATTGGTAGACTGACTACCAGTATCTCTCTAACAGTTGCAATACGCAGATCAGTGACTTAACACTTATCTGTTTTATGCGAAACACATCTAATTGAGTTAGAATTAATTTATAACTTATATAAACATAGATAACCATTGATTAACATATCTCAAGGATTATTTTAACATTATGACCATCATGATAACAAAATATCATATATTGAGAGACTTTTAATATAGATAAACATTAATTGATATTATCAAACCATATAGAAGCATAATTGGGATTATCAGAATTGGTGAGGTCAACAATCTCCCCCTTTTTGATAATCACATCTTATGATATTATCATTTAAAAAAAATAATTATATCAAAGGATATATAATTAAATTCAATTTTCCAAGAGAAAACAGTATGTTATATAACATAATTTACCAGAGATAGAATTTTATGTAATAGTATTAGAGAATTAAATAAATTCAATGATATCATATTGAACATTTAGTGGTATCAGAGAGTTAAATGAAATGGTATCGGAGAACTACATATAATGGTATCAGAGGGGAAAATCATGATAGATCTTCCTTAGAGAAAATTTCTCCCCCTTTTATATTTTTTCCCAATCATATATTATTGTCCCTTTAATACATCTCCCTCTGTTATACATAAAGAATATTTCTCCCCTTTGTAGAATATTGGTAAAATATTTCTCCCCCATTGTGATTAATAAAAAAGTTGGAAACAACGAAAGAGAAGATGACCAAAATGAAAAAAGAGATAAAAGCTAGTTTTATTACATAAATAAATAAAACAAAATACAATAAATGCCAATCAAATAGTCTAGACACTTGATCAATCCACATCCTCAATGTGATATTTTCCCTTGGGAGTAGAAGAGGATTCATGTGATGTGGATACAGGTGAAGGCTTATGAATTTTGGAAATGATCATTGGAGGCTGAGCCCCAGAAACTATTCCTGGTCTGTACTGAGGAGATCGTTGACTGATCATAGGTGTGAGGCTTCTAATTGATTGGGTAGGAGTCATCTGAACTGGAGAAGTAGCAGAGGCAGAGGCTGGTAAAGCAAGAGGGACAATCACTGGCCTAACATCAACATGCAGAAACGACAGCAATAGATTTCTGAAATCCATAATTATTCCTCCTTCTCTCTCTATAACATATATGAAGTAATCTTTGTCCTCCATGATTTTTTCCAAAGCTGGAGACAATTCCCATAGCTTGATAACTTGTTCTCTAAAGGCTTGATTGATGGGAGGTAGCTTCATATTCTCTATTAGAAGCTTGATGTGTCTGGTCATTTGGTTCTTCGTGTAAATCTTTTGGAAATATGAGTCTACGTTATCTTTCACTTCTTTCTGAGTGGAATAACCTTCTCTCATATAGTTTTGGACTATCTTCATTATTTCTTGACCAGAATATCCAGTAGAAAGCACAAATTTGCTCAGATCAGATAAGTCTACAGAGCCACTGGTTGATGCTGAACCAAGATCCTCCTTCATCATAGCTCGAATCTGATTCAAACATACTGATGGTTTAGATGCAATAGGACCAATAGATAAGGTTACTGTTTCCTTGATGTTCTTGGTCAACCCACTAATATGATTTTGAACATGAGAATCCTGGGTTTTAAAATTATATTTCATAGAGGTTTTAAAACCTTTGAATACTGAAACCATTAGGCTTACCACACTCTTGACATAGGATATGTCCTTGTATGCTTGGGATTTTGAGCTCAGGTAGAAGTCCAAAGAGATAACCAATTTCTTTGAAGCTTTAAGATCTTCTCCCATCCTAGATACTTGAGTCTGGCACTCTTTAACTTCTTCCAAGATTTCTTCCATGAAGGTTGAAAAATTATAACCAAGAGAGCGTTCAAAAGATCATTCCAACATCCTCATCTCTACAGCAAAACAATGATTCATATAAGAAACATAGGCATTAGAAAACTCTTTCAACTCATCCTTGAAGGATTCAAGATTAGAAATGGTGATCATATCAGTAGGTGCAACTGTTACAGATTCTCTTTCAGATGCTAAACTAACCACTAAGTCAGTCATGATCGATTGAACTGAAGAGATCAGAGAAACTTCCATCTTCTTTACCTCTTCCAAAAAACTATCCATAAGATTTTTCATTAATGTATCCGGGCCATGCATTCTGACCATATCTTCAGGTAGCAACTCAGTCACAACATCATAAACAATTTTTTCCTATTTAGAGACGCTTGATTCACAGAATCAGGATAGTCTAAACCACAAACAACAAAACATGGGTCTTCTACACAGTCCTAAATATCAATAGCCACTGCAACACATCCAAACTTGGTGTGATTCTACCTCTCAACGGGTGAATCCTCATGTAAAACAATATCATTCTCTGAAGCATTCTCACCAAGACTCCATTTTTTAGGAGAATCTTCTACTATCAATTATTTATCAAGAGTAGCTAGAGGGTCTTCAAAACTTGTCAAGGGTATGTCAACTTCATTTACATCCATAGCAGGCACTAAATATTGTCTAATTACTAGACTAGGGCTGAAATCAGCTGACAGAGATGCTTCACGTTCATTAGTATCTTCTTCCTTATCTACAGCATCCACTTCAACATCCTCTAAAGCAGCTTTTTTATTTATCTGATTTGTGTTGATATAGATCTTCAGGAGTTGGGCTAGGAGGAAAGTCAGGGTCTCCTCCTTCATCAGCAGAGGACTCTTCCTCTTCTGAATCATCACTATATTCTGGATTCTCTTTATCAGGTCCCAGACCTGGATCCCTCACATCCTTCATTCCTGAAGGATGATCCACATGATTGATCTTATCATACACTTTCTTGTCATCAGTGACCCATTCTCTTCTCCATGGGTTCCAATTTATTTTTTTGTAATTGAAAACTGTCCTGGTATCACAGAAATTGTTCCTTACTACCACTGTCTCATCTTTAGACTCAGCTATTCCTTTCACATTGATCATTACTGAGATCGACATGGAAATGAACAAGGAATTAGTTTTTGACTTGTGTCTAATCATATCCTCCATTTTAGTCATCATCAATCTACATATATTCACCTCGACTCCATGTCTCAAAAGATGCAGAAGATAGATATCCTGATATCTTAAATTTTGAAAGTCTCCTCTCCTCGGTATTAAGACATGATGAAAAAACTTGAACAAAAATATGTTCTCTCCATCCATTTTATTATCAAAAACTTGCCTTTGATTTCCAACGCCAATAAGTTCCTCCAAGGAGGTCTCATAATCAAAGATATCAATAGTAGTTGGTATAGCTCTCGAGACATATCCAGATACACCTTCGTGTGGAACATTCAGACATTCATCCCACTCAGTCGATGAAAAGGACAACTCTTTTATTTTCACAAATGAATTTACTCAGTCATCATTTTCAGATTTCTCAAAACATATATAGTCATAAAATTACTTCACATGCTTTGGATAGTAGGGACTATTGTTGTTAGAAAAACAATCTTCCCATTTTTGATCTTTCAGCACTTCGAGCACTAATGATTTACTTGCTAGCAACCATTCCATGCACAACTCTCTTTCGACTACAATCTCTCTATATTGTAAATGAGGATTTACTGGTCATCTTTCTGATCTTGTTCTTCTATCACTACCCCTTTTTGATTCGGATCACTACTTCTTTTCCTTAGGCTCATTGGCAACATCTCTTACAGAAGGGAGTTTGGTTTTTGTTGTCTCGGATTCGAGGGATTTAGGGTTCTGAAAATATTCAGGAGCTATGGTTTGAGGGAAAGGGTTTGAGACTCAGTGGATTGAAGTATCTAGGACTTTTTTTCATCATTTAGGAATCATAAAATAAATAAATAAAATGAAATAATGTAAAAACAATTCATATTCTGGTGGCAGACAGAAGTCTAAAACATTGCACTCATCGGTATGGTCTATCAGTTAGAATTCCTATCAGTGAGGTTACATCGGTGAGGATTCACATTGATGAGAATTTACATCTATGAGAATTTACATCGATGAGGATTTATCAGTGAGAATTTATCAGTGAGAATTTATCAGTGAGGATTTATCGGTGAGGATTTATTAGTGAGGATTTATCGGTGAGCATTTATCGGTGAGGATTTATCGGTGAGAATTTATCTGTGAGGATTAACATCAGTGAGCTAGCTACCGATCGAGGTTAATCATACCTAATTCATGTATAATGTAACTTAACCTATCCGAACTCAAGGGTTTGGTGATAACATCAGCTAATTGATATTCAGTACCAATAAATTCAAGAGTAATATCACTATTTTGGTAATGATCTCTCATGAAATGGTGTCGTATGTCAATGTGTTTCGTCCTAGTGTGAGATACAGGGTTCTTAGATATGTTTATTGCACCAGTGTTGTCACAGTTGATTGAAACGTTCTTAAATCCATATCTATATTCCAAAAGATTGTGTGTCATCCACAGAATTTGTGCACAACAACTACCAGCAGCTATATACTCTACTTCAGGAGTGGACAAAGCTACAAAATTCTACTTCTTACTACACCAAGATACTAAAGATTTTCCCAATAAGTGACATGTTCCTGATGTGCTTTTTCTATCCAACTTGAAACCAGAAAAGTCAGCATCTGTATAACTCATTAACTCAAAGGATTTTCCTTTTAGGTAAAACAAACCTATGTTTACAGTATGTTTAAGATACTTAAAAATTAGTTTAACAGCAATTAAATGAGATTGTTTTGGATTAGATTGAAATAGTTCACACATACACACACTAAACATAATATCTGTTTGACTAGCAGTAAGATAAAGTAATCTTCCAATCATACCTCTCTAATTGGTTTGATCTACTGGTTTTCCAGTTTCATCTGCATTAAATTTACACACTGTACTCATATGAGTTTCACTTTCCTTAATACCATCCAAACCAAAACGTTTCAAAAAATCCTTTGTTCATTTACTTTTTTTTTAAAATAATACCATTTTCATTTTGAAATACTTGAGATCCATGAAAATATTTATGTTCTCCCATTAATCTCATTTCAAATTCATTTTGCATACTATTTGAAAAATCAGTACATAAGGAGTGTTTAGATGATCCAAAAATAATATCATCATCATAGATTTGTACTATAAAAACATATTTAGAAATTATTTTAATAAAAATAGTAGGATCCACAATCCCTTTAGTAAAACGTTTTGAAATATGAAAATTACTAATTCTATCATACCAAGCTCTTGGTGCTTGTTTTAAACCATATAAAACTTTAGAAAGTTGAAAACCTAATTTGGAAAATGAGGATTAGTAAATCCAAGTGGTTCTTCAAAAAAAACATCATCAATTATAAAACCATTTAGAAAATAACTTTTGACATCCATTTGATATAACTTGAAATTCAGATGAGCAGCAAAGACAAGTAGAATTCTAATCGCTTCTAATCTGGCTACAGGTGAAAAGGTTTCCTCATAGTCTATACCTTCTTCTTGACTATATCCTTCTGCAACTAGTCTAGCATTGTTTCTAACTGTGTTTCAAGATTATCATTGCTTCTAAAAACCCATTTAGTGCCTATTGTCAATGTGTCCTTAGGACTTTCAACTAATTCCCAGACATTATTTTCTTTCAAATTGATTTAACTCTTCTAGCAGAGCCATTACCAAAAATTCATCATTAATTGCATCATTGACATTTTTAGGTTCTAGCTATGAAAGAAAAGCTTCATGTTCAACCTTGATTCTTAGAGATGCTCTAGCCTATGTCCCTATATCAAGATTACCAACAAAAGCATCCAAAGGATACTTCATTAGAATATTTGTTGATCTAGTAATGGTACGACGAGAAATTCCAGGTTCATCTCCATGTTCGGGTTCTATAGAAGCAGATTCTAGAAAATGTCCAGAACTGTAATTTTTTAAGGCAGGTTCTTTAGATTTATCATTAAAGTCCAGAACACTCAAATCTTTTTCAAGATTTTCAATAGAGGTTTTAGGCTCATGTGGATCAGTTTAATCAAACTTGATGTGAACAGATTGTTCCTCACATTTGGTTCCTTTATTAAAGACACTATAGGCTTTTTTAGTTAAAGAGTAACCAATAAAAATTCCATTATCACTTTTAGAAGTAAACTTGTCCAGATTATCCGTTGTATTAACAATAAAAACCTTGTATCCAAATACTCTAAAGTAAATATCTTCAGGCTTTCAATTGTTCCATAACTCATATGGGGTCTTCTTATAAACAGGTCTAATTAGAACTCTATTAATAATATAGCAAGATATATTCATAGCTTCATCATAAAAGTATATATGCAAGTCATACTTGTTAAGCATGGTTCTAAATATTTCTTGAAGGGTTATATTTCTTATTTCTTCTACACCATTTTGCTGAGGTGTCCTAGGAGAAGAAAAGTTGTGACTATAGACATTGTGTGAGCAATCAGATTCAAACTCTTGATTTTCATACTCACAGTCATGATCACTTCTTAGAGTTTTAATCTTAGGTCCACAATGGTTTTCTATAGATTTGGAGTATTTAATAAAGTATGAACAAGCTTCACTTTTGGGAGCAAAGAAGTATACCCAATTATATCTAGAAAATTCATCTACTAGGACATAGACATAGTTCTTCCCATTTAAACTATAAACTCTTGATGGTCCAAACAAGTCCATGTGAACCAACTTGGGAGGTTGAGAAGTAGAAAAATCTTTCTTTGATTTCAAAGAAACTTTATGTTGCTTTCTGTTTTGGAAGGGATTACAAACCTTGTCATTTGTGAATTAAAGTTTAGGTAGATCTCTATCTATGTTCTTCCTAGTAAATTTTCTAAGTGAATAGATATTTTAGTGTCCTAATATTTTATTCCAAATCAAAGATTATTTATGAAAAGCTTTTAAACAAGTAATATTTTGTCTAACTAACAAATTTAAATAAAGAACATAAATATTTTCATTTCATAAAGTAGAAAATACTAAAACATTCTTAGATTTAAAAACATAACAATAATCATTTTCATACATAACATTAAAACCATCATCACATAATTGAGAAATACTTAACAGGTTATACTTAAGTCCATCAATAAATAAAACATTAAAAATTAAAACTGAATCAGTTTTACTAATCTGGCCTAGGCCGATGATTTTTCCATTTGAATTATCACCAAAGGTGACATGGCCTCCATAAACATTGATTAGACTTATGAAGAATGAGTAATCTTTAGACATATGTCTTGAAAATCCACTATCCAAGTACCATACCTTCCTGTGATAACTCTTCAAGCATGTTTCCTACAAAACAGATTTAGATAGAAAATGATTTTGGTACCCAGATCTTCTTGGGTCCAGAAGGGTTAGCAATCAAAGCTTTAGGTACCCATATTTGTCTAATGGGTCTCATATAATTTACAGAATCAATATATTTTAAAAGACAATCTTTATTTGATCTGTAAACATATGAATAACTAGTTGAAGCATAGGAATTTCCATTACTAGAATAAGTAGAATTTTTTCCAGACATAAGAATAAATCGAGTTTCAGTGAACTGTCTCTGTCCAAGTTGGTATCCCAAACTGGTAGTGTATTTAGGTGTAACCTGATTACCTAACATTTGAGTAAGTGTATATTTTCCATTTTAGAACTTTTTAAGACCTTTCTATGTTTTTTATTAGACATTTTTAGTTTTGTATTTTCCATAAATAGTTGAGCATTCTTTTCCTTTTCTATATCAAAAACAGATTTAACATTGATAGTGAGAGCATGCTATTTCTTTAGTGACCTATATTTTTCATTAAGTCCATTCCATGTTTCTTCCATTATATTGCAGTATTCAAACATTTCATCCTTAGACATATGTTCATCATTGTCTGAATCACTATTATTTCTAGAATAACAATCATTCAACATAGGGGAAACATGTACCTCAGAGATATTAGTCATGAAGCACATGTTGGCACGATTCTTTTCAGAATAAGAAACATTAGATTCACTTGTGTTATCCTCCAAAGAACTCTAGGTTGCTTTCATGGCATTCTTGTACTTCTTTTCTTTATAATCTTATTTCTTTTTTAATTTTAATTTTCGACAGTCAGCCTTGATGTGTCCTTTCCTCTTGCACTCATAGAATACTATATTATCTTCCTTATCAGATTTTTTCCAATCCATCTTCCAATTAACCTTGTTGTCATACATTCCTTTATTATTAGATTTTCTAAAGAACTTCGTCTTCCTATAAAACTTCTTGAATCTCCTGGCTATTTGAGCCATTTTAGCATCACTGTATGAACAAAAATCTTCACTAGTTGAACTTTCAGTATGTTCATGCATTTTTTCCATGTCTTTTCTCTTTGAAGCAGTAGACTTGAATGCCACAGATTTTCTCTTGGGTTCATCATCAGCTTATTTATTTATCTTAAGTTCATCCTTATACATCATTAATTTACCAATAATCTATTTTATAGGGAGAGCTCCAATGTCACATGATTCTCTAGTTGAAATAGAAGTGCCCCTCCATCTTTCTGGTAGATATCTTAAGATTCTCATGATTTGTTACTTTGCTGGAATAGCCTTTCCAAGTGAGCTCATAGTATTGACAATCTCAATGAACATGAGATACATGTCAAAAATAGGTTCATCAGTCTTCATTTTAAAATTATCATATTTAATATTATATGTATTTAATCTCATTTCTTTAACATTGGTTGTTCCTTCATAAGAAACACCCAAATTATCCCATATTTCATAAGAAGTTTTGAAATCAGAAATTATATTAAATTATTCATCTCTTAAAGCACAGTACATGGAATTCATATCTTTACAATTATTATTGTAACCAGTCTTTGTAGGTTAGTCCCAAGTTTTTCTTTCAGCTTGTGGAATTTTATATTGAGATTCTATTGCAGTCTAGATATCAAAACCCATACTTTCAAAACGTATTTTCATTTTTAGTTTCCATTAGGCATCGTTGGTTCCATTGAAGATAGGTGGTCGGTTAGTAGCAGCGTCCTCTAGTCTATTGTCCATAACTAGATTTTAGAAAGTAGTTTTAAAGAGATAAAATTTATAACTAACATAAATTTAAAATATTTAAAGATGCAACTAAAACCACAGTTGAAAAATAGGATGTTTTGAAAATTTATGTTAATAAATAACCCTTTGATACCAAATGTTGGTTGGAGTGGATACTCAAGAGGGGGGTGAATTGAGTTCCAATTAAAAATTATATTAAAAATATTTCTCTTAAAATCCCCCAATCAAAAATAAATGTTAAATAGTAGTGAATTTATACCGAGTGTAAATATTCAATCAGCTTCTCAAAGATTGATTGGGTCTTAGTTAACTTAATCTGAAGATTAAATTATCTTTTCAAACTAACTTACTTATCAACAATAATTATAAAGACTTGCTAATTTAACTATCAAAGTAGCTTTAAAATAATTTTGTATTTCAAAGTAACAGCAGCGGAATATGAAACATATATATAGTATACCTATGATTTAAACTAAAAAGAAAAGCATAATTAACCAATAGGTTCAGTCTCAAGCCTCGACATAGTCCTCTAAACAACTTATATAAATTGATCCACATCCAGGATCGGGGTAAACAACAGAAAACACACTGTCCACGTACAAAGACCTCTACCACAATTTTTCGTGGGAAATAAAACAACTGCTCACAGTTTCCCTTGTCTTACTTCGACCTCTACCACTATACAGAGTGGGAAACAAAGAGTTATGAATTTTGAGTGAGGATTTAAGAATCCTCTAGTTTAGCTCAAAAAGACAGTGTCTGTGTAATATAAACAAGGTACACACACTGCTTTAAAATTTAATGAAATCATCACTAAAGTAAGTGATAATGATTTTAGAAGACCTTTAGTGATTGGTAATGCAGCTATGGACACGTTTGGTTAGTCAAACAAGCTTCTGAATCCTTCTCTGGTTTCTGCTTATAAAACAGAGTGTCATTTTCTTATTTTTTCTACAACTTATTAGATTGAGTGCATGAAGTATTTGTTGTGGTTATTCACTCAAGATTCAGCTTATGGTTTCCTTCAGAAGAGTGGATTCAAGTTTATCCACTATTCTTGAAGTATAGATGTAACCTTGTGTGAATGTACCACATTTGAATGATGATGAGACTTTTTATTTTTCACTCTTTGTGTGCCTTCTTAGTTCCTTGGTTCTTGCTATTTCATCACGACAACACCACCTTTTTCAGCTAGGTCATTATCTTCCTTTTTATAGATTTCAGCTTTGACAAAAATAAAAGATCACCTTTTGCATGGGTACTAGGTATGGTTCCCTGACATGGCAATGGAGATCATTAAATAACATTAACTACATTAAAAACATCAAATGTAACCATTAGCATAATAAATAAATAGTATTGAGAGTATAGAGTCTGACTAGTTGGTCAATCATTAGTAGCCTTCCATTGGTAGACGTGTACGGTGGATTTTGTGTAGCAGTCCTTCTCTAGTTTCTAATTTGAACTTGCATCAGTAGCTATTTTTGTCAGTAGCTCTAGGTATCGGTTACTCCCTCTATCGGTAGATCAATAGCTCCTTGCATCGGTAGTTGTTTGCACATGTATCAGTAGACTTAATCTATCAATAACTGTATGTGAACTGGTTCTATTGGTATACCTCATCATATCAGTAGCTTTGTACATATCAGTGATCAAGTGTATACTATAAGACGTAAGAATACCGGTAGACCTGTTCCATCGGTAGCTCGGTTTCTGTCAGTAGCTCTGTACATATATATGTCTCTGTATATCAGTAGAATAAGTATATCGGTAGACTGACTACTGATAGCTCTTTATCAGTATCTATACACAGATCAGTGACATAACACACATATGTTTTATGCAAAACACATCCAATTGAGTTAGAATTAATTTATAACTTATATAAACATAGATAACCCTAGATTAACATATATCAAGGATTATTTTAAAATTATGATCATCTTGATAACAGAATGTCATATATTTAGAGAATTTCAATATAGATAATCATTAATTGGTATTATCAAAATATATGAAAGCATAATTGGGATTATCAAAATAGGTGAGGTCAACATTCATGTTTAATGGTAATGTTTTATGTAAATGATTTTAAATTATATTTTCAATGGAATGGTTTTTAGAAGGTTATCATTCTCCATAAAAACTTTCCAAGGAAAATATTTTTCAAAAATGTCGTCAAGATTATTTTATATGTTTTCATGGAAAATGGATTTAAAAATGTTTTCCAGTATTATTAAAATGTTTTCAATGTATTTTAAAATGAAATGGTTTTAAACAGGGTTAATGTTTATTAAGATTTTTTTAAAGAATAAATGAAATTTTCTTAAATAAATGTTTTAACAATATCCTTATTAGTAATTTTATTTTTAAGTTGAAATTATTTATTGTTACTCATACCCATATATGGAATTTTCTAAAGGATCCATTAATATCCTATATTGAATAGTTATGTTCTGATGGAATTAAATCGATGACACCAATTTTACATACACATGCTATATTCTTTTGAAAAAATCTTCGTTTCATGGGTTATGATTTGATGAAATAAAACCTCTATATTTTCATATTCTATGATGTGGGGAAATTTAAATTATGCCCAATTAATTTCATTTGATAGGATTTTTTAGTAATATGACACCTAAATTTTTGTGGTTCTTGATGTGATGATATTTTATTACCTTATAGGACATGTATGAATGATTTTACAATGAGTTGGTCGGGACCTATATCTCAATCCAATGTGTTGGGTAATAATGGATAACTCCTGAGTACAACTGTTTTGTGTGAGACTGATTACATGTTCACAATGATAAGCATGGACCTGGTTTCATACCCATAAGTTAATAAATAAACCTGATTAAATGTTCACAATGTGATGAGTGAACATTATTACTTGTTAACAATGTTATGCATGGGCCTGGTTGCATGTCTGTAAGTTTATGCATGAACCTGCTTACATGTTAACATTGTTATGCATGAACCTGACTAAATACTCCCAATGTTATGCATGGGCCTGGATTGAAATCCAAAATATTATATGTGAACTTGATTAGATGTTGAAAATGTTACACGTGGACATGATTACATGTTCACAATGTTATACAAGGATCTTATTTCTTGTCTATATGGTCTACTTTCATGTTTATAAGTTGATGTGGGGACCTAATTTCATATCCTTAACATAAGTAGTGAACATGACTCTACTTATAAATCTTCACAATGTTATAAACCAATGTACATGATACAAATTTCATGTCATATTAATATGTTATTCTTTCATGAATTACGCTCTTATTAATTTTATGTTCTCTGTATTGTGAACATAAAATAATAATTATGATGTCTAAAATTCATGGTAAGATCTTCAGATTTTATTATCATGTTCTATACCCATTTTTTCACATTATACTTACACATTTCCATTATTTACACTTACTGAGCATTTGATCTCACCCCATTATTATATTTTCATTCCCTATGAAATGAAAAAAAATTGTTGGTAGAAGTACTAAAAGTGGAGATCTTTATGATAGATGTATAGAATCATTCACTATGATATAATATTTTGTTTCCAAGTTTCCAAAGATATTAAAATATTATAGTCCCCAGGAATTTTGTTTGTAATGAACATATTATTCAAAAAAAATGTTGTAATATCCATGTATGATATGATTAGGAAACAATAGTTTGTATCATGGGAATGTTTTACTCAACCTTTGGAAACTAAGATGAGAAATAATTAGTGAGATCCTAAGGTATAGATATAGGGATATGTCTAGGGATGTCTTTAAGGATATGTATAAGGATGAGTCAATATTCAGAAGAATTTCCTATAATTTTGGTAATTAATAGAGTGAGTTGTTTCATGTTAATCCATCCCTATATAGATAATATAAGTGGATATGGATTTGGAAAAGATATTCATCGGGTTAACATCTCTAACAAGATGTTCCAGGCTTGACTCAGGTTAATCAGGTTGAAGATGGTTTTCCTTGCTGCACAAATGGTTTAACACTCCTGATAGATATGCTTTGTGAATTCACAAACTCTTCAAAAACCATCATGAAGGATTTAAATATATTTTTTCTATGAGTGACCTAGGATGAACCTATGTTTTCTTATATTATGGAAGGTGTAATGATTTATACATCTCATAGGTTAATGTTTTCATGGCTATGTGGTTTTCTACTGTGATATGTACTGCTCACACTATGCATCTGTGTTTTAGTAAATGAAGGAGACCTGATGGAGCTAGGTTAACTTTGATTTTTATAGACTTAGTGATTATGATAAAATAAATATGATAACTACTGGAGAGAATGATATTTTGATTATGATGAATCAACTATCAAGATATGTGATTAATAATGTGAAAATTGGCGACATTCCTAACACATTACACAAGATGATGATAAAAATTTATAAATGTTCAATTTATAAGTTGCATAGATGAAAGACTACTTAGATTCCAATATGTCAAGTTGATGGTGATAAGAACATTGAGGAATACCTCAAATAGAGGGGATGAAGTCATCTCTACTTGAAAAAGGGTCATATAGTGACAAATTTTCATAGAGGTCAATGTCTCATCTATAGAGAACATGTGAATTACTCAACTCAGTTCATAGACATAATAAACTAATTATAAACAAAGGAATTACATATTCCATTCCAAGAATTAATTTGAATGGATTTATGTATTTATTTATTTGGATCCCATAATTATGAACGGTGAATTATATGAGTATCATTCAATTTATATTTTTATCTATGGATTTTCTCTAATATGCTGAATAGTTTTATTGGATATAAAAAGAGATTTAATTACATGGTTATATTCATGGGAATAAAAATATTAAGGGAAAGATAACCATTAATGTGTTTCCAATGTTATGATAATGATTTTTCCATTAGGGAATTTTTGGATATAAATAAGTGATTTAGATGGTACTGATTACCTAGTATTAGATTTTTGATTGGTTGAAAATGTTTTCTAAGTCATAAAGTATTATGTTTATGACTTCTTGGATATAAATAATATATACAATAATCTTCAAAATAAGGATTTAGTTATGTTTTTTAAAAATATTTTTAGTAATTAAGTTTATTACCATAAATCAAGGAAATATATGATCAGGGTATTCACATTATTGGAATGTGATGAATATGTCATACGTTAGGATACATTGGGGGTCAATGTTAACACGATTTCATGAATTTGTTTATATTTATTTTTATTTTCATATTTTATATGGGTTATGGGGTAAATAATTTATGTAAATATTATACTAAACTTTCGAAGATGTTTAAGAAAAAAAAGTATTATCTTAACACATGATGATTTATGTATATTGCATAAACTATTATAAAAATATGGTGTTAATGGTAAGTGATGACTGATTTGATGGCATATCATGGGTCTCATGATCTGTTAGTACTTTCGGAATGAAAAATTCATATTCCATTTTATAGAAATATGTGATTTGGTTCCAGATAGAAAAAAGGTTGAGGTTGTCCTGAAACCATGCAACTGTATATTTTAATGAAAAATAATTAACTTTATGAATAAGGATCCTAATACCAAAAAATGTTATCATTGTACCTTTATTTATGATGAATTATATGGTCTATTATTTCATTGTAGGATTATGGCATTCTGGTTGTTAACTCTCCCCAACCTACTTTTCTTTATCACTCTCCATCAGAACATGATAGTTAGATTTTTATTCAATGTCAAGGTTTTCAGTTTCATCTTATGTCCTCTTATATGGAAACCTAGTTATATGTTACTTTGGGTAACTATTTTGTTTCCAAATTTCCCTTTTTAATGATTATTTATTATTAAGTTTTAAAATTTGGGATTCTATGAATAGAAATTCAATGCATTAAAAGGTTTTCAACAAAAAAATTCAAGGTAGAAAATCATTTTAAGGGGGGTAGAGTGTAACACACCGATTTTTTGTGAATTTTTAATTTTTGAAATAAATTTAATTTTTTATATAATTAATTTCATGTAACACTATATATAGGTCATGATATACACATATATATATATATATATTTATTTATTCTCTAATCCAAACATTCCATTCACGCACAATTCAGACTTGGCTTGCGCTACATGCAATACTGACTTGACTTTCTCTACGGTCAATAGTAGCATGGCTTGCACTACATGAAACACAAAATTCTCTTTCTCTACATGAAATACCAAATTTTATTGAACTAAAATAAATACAGACTATATTTCGCTAAATGGAATACCAACATGGCTTGTTCCACCCACAATACCGACATGACATACATTATACACAATAGAGATTAATTTACAAAACATAATTTTATTTTTATAATCATTTAAATGAGATAATAATATCCCAACCATAATACATAGTTATGTTTATAGTAATAATTGAATTTAAAATATTATTTATAATTTTATATTGATAAAAATATTTATAATGAAATATATGTTTCTTGGTAAATACCTTTTTGTATAAAAATGCCATTTTCTATAATGAACTGCATTTAATAAATATATTAAATATTGAAAAAACATGATTTTTTTTTCTAAAAACCAACATAAACCATTTTAATAAGTATAATATTTTGATTCTAATAAGATATGTTTAATTTTTTTCCAAAAATAATATTAAAAGTGATTAAAATTAATTACATCTATTATGACCAAAATTAACCATAATTAGGGACTAAACATCAATTATAGGGACCTAGATATCCAATAAAAATGTAAAAATACCATTTTATGTGCATTATTTTTAAATAAGCATTCCATTTTTTATTTATGATTTTTTTATTATTTATTAGGTATTACCATTTTTACCCCTATCTTGTTTTCAAAAATTCCATGTGAGCGTTTTTCCCTCTTTATAAAAGGACACCAGCTCTCCCACATCATCAAAACTCTAAAACCTATAATTTTTGTAATAAAAATTACCAAATAAAATTCTCAACATCAATACATTCTTCAATAATTATTCACTTGGGAAATAATTCAATCCAAGGAATCATTTTGGAACACAACAAAAGGATTTACCAGATTAAGAGGTAATGTATTCTCTCAAATCATTTCTTTCATATTCCTTATAAACCCATAAAACTCTATTTATTATATGATTATGTAAAAAAATTAGTTTCATAAATATACAAGGATTTGTTTATAAAAATGTTTCATACTAGACTTATATACACCTCCATCTAATGGGTAAGGAACATACTATATTTCTGTATGACGAACTACTACCTCATGAAATTATGATTGTTCATTTTTTCATTACCACCAACATGGTGGCCATTATGATGTTCTATATATTTATATGTGTAATATAATTAATTTATTATGTATTTAATATTTTTTATTCCTCTTTACAATACATATGATTTTGGTTTCCATTTTGTTTTTTATGATAATATCTTTTGAGGAAGTGTCGATTACCACCCCCTCAAAGAGATAAGATTCTTTCACACACCACATGGATGGTATTAAGGATGGATTTATTGAATATATATGATATAAATTATATCATAATTAAACCTTAATATATATATATATATATATGTTTTTTTCATTCAACACGACAATTTAACAAAAATATCATTCATGTGTACCTGCAGTATACTATCTCCATGGACGGTGTATTCCACATTATATATATATGTTATATAGATTTTTATAATATATATATAAAATATATAAATGATATTATATCATGGTGTACATTTTTTAAATCATAAGTATACCGACCAATTATATAAAAAATTACAACACATGCGAAGAATAATGTGAATAATTCCCTTAGTGATGCCGTAACATAGGATTGTTAATTAGCGGGAAATATATAGTCATAATAAAAAAATATTTTCTTTTTTGTATGAGAATATTGTTTTTTAAATTTTATATAATATTATTATTTTTATTATAACGAAATCATGTACAAGTATGGAGATATTCAAGGCACAAGGTAATGATATTTCATCTCACTTTTTATTTTCATGAGATGCAATATATGTTCACCATTCATTCATTTTTATGGTGTTTATAATACCCAAGATTTTATTCTATATATTATATACTTAAATATATTTGTATTATAATATCCATTTTATGATAATTATATCATATGGTTAATGTTTCAGAAGTTACCAAATTGGTAAATATATTTTTGTCTATATTTTCATTCTTTAAGATTCATGTTTTGTTAAGAATATAAATTCCATTAAAAGTTTATATACATCCATATTAAATTTCATATAATAAATTTACTTCATTTCATGATATTTTAAGATCCATGAAGTTTCCTTTTCATACATGGAGGGTATTATCCCATGTTACTTTGTTATAAGTGTTTATTGAGACAATAACATCGCTTTTTGAGATTGTTTATATTTATGTTTCCTTTGTTGAAATAATATGATGAATCTATCAATAACATTAATTCTCGTCTGGTTATTTATTATTTATGAATATATTCAAACCATTTTTTTATCTTTTAAACATATGATAATAAATAAAGTGTTTTTATAATGCCTTATTTCTCACAGTAATAGGTCAAAATTGTGTGTTCCTTTGAAAAATGTTTTTTAAAAATGATTTCCAAGAATATTATAATAATAAACAAAGATAATTAAAATTAATTTTTAACATTTTGTCTTTTAAAAATGTTTTCAATGTAATATTATTGTCTAAATCTAGATGAGGTGTTTTTCGATCCTCTTTTCCATGAAAAAGGAATGTTCTTCTTTACCTCGTATAACATGTACGTATTTATTTTCCTTCAATACTTTGACAATATCTTTTCATTTTTAATGGTTAATTTTTAAGAATCATTTTAAAAAATATATTTTCAATGATATGGTTTTCAAAACAATTTCATCATATAATATATTGTTTTCATATAAAATGGTTTGCAAAAATATTTTCAATATTATTTGATATGTTTTGAAAGGAAAATGTTTTAGATTTTTTTTGAGACTTATATCTATGTTATAAATACATTTTAAAAGGAAATGGTTTATAAAAGGTTTTATTGTTTTGAATATATTTATTTCTAAGAGGAAAAGATATTTTCATTAGTAAATATGTTCGAAATATCCATATATGTTATCTTCGGTCTAATATGACATCTATTGATGTAACTCCCTCCCATATAGAAAATTATGCCAATATTCCTTTCATATACATTCATTAATTGGTATGTTTTTATGTATTGATGCTTATGGAACTCATTTCTATTCGATTGGTTTTATACTTTGGAAACACAAATCTTTTCACATGTAATTATTTGATGAAATTAATCCTATATATTTTCCATATGTTATGATGTTATGGAATGAAAATGATTCCCAATTTATTTCATGTGTTATGATTTGATGTTAATAAAACCCATGTATTTTTATGTGTCATGATATGATGGAGTTTTATTACATAATAGCACAGGTATGAATGATTGTATTATGTGATGGGTGGGAAATATATCTCCATCCAATGAATTAGGTAATGATGGATGAATCATGAGTATACATTTTATGTGTGAGATTGATTTCAAGTTAAAAATATTATTTATAGACAGAGTTTCAAGTCCACATGTTTATGTGTGAAACTGATTTTAAATTCACAATGTTATGAGTGAACCTTATTTAATGTTCCCAAGGTTATGCATGGACTGGTAACATGTCTATAATTTTATGTGTTAACCTGATTACATGTTGACAATGTTATGCATGCACCTAGTTTCATAAAAAAATGATTATGATTGTACCATATTACTTGTTCTCAATATTTTGCGTGAGCATTATTACATCCTCACAATGTTATGCATCAACCTGGTTTCATGTCCTCATGGTTATGTGTGAACCTGATTACATAATAACATTATTATTCATGGACATGATTTCATATCCATAACATGATGTGGGGCCTAATTTTACATCCATAATTTAATAAGTGAACTTGTTTCCACTTATACATGTTTAAAATATTTTAAACCAATGTGAATGCCAAAAATTCCATGTATTATTAATATTTTTTCATCCTAGACATACTATCTTAATCTAATTATGATATACATATTATTTGAACATCCAATATTTATTATGATCTACAATATTCGTGGAATTATCTTGAAATGTTAAGCTCATGTTCCATACCATTTTGAATCACGTTATTTTTTGTCATTTACATTATTTACATATACTGAGAATATGAGATCATCTATTTATTATGTTACACTTACCCATTAAATGAAAAAACGTTTTAAGTATAAGTACTAAAGTTGGATACCATTTATGATATTTCACCATGATAGAAGACCTTGTTTCCATGTTTAGAATGACAATTAACTGTTAAGGTCTTTAGGCATGTATTTTTTTAATGTTCTGAATATATATCTAAAATGAGGTAATATATATATTCTAATATTGGGATTCTATAAATCCAATCCTTGGGAGATCAATTGCCTCCTTGGACAGTATTACACTCCATAGTAATCAGTTATATTTATACAAAATATAATAAGCAACCCATTTATTTGAAATAAAAGGGAATGGATGATGAACCTTGGATACATAATGATAGTCTCATTAATAGAACAACCCTTTAGGAATGGAATGATTTGAAACATGATCATTTTGTTCAGGTAAAATTTAATGTACATGAAATTTGAATATATTCTCGAACATATCATTAATATAAAAAATCGTCATTGAGTAAGAAACAATATCCCAAAAAATTGTGTGATGAGCCCTACCTTCCATCATATGGACAAATGTGTGTTCTGAAGAATTGTTCTATTTAAAACCACAATAGAACACCGTCCTTTGGACATGAGTTTTGTACTCTTTATTTATGTGGTTAATGTTGAGATATTTTAAAGGATGGTAATTGTGAACCTGATGAAAATAACTGTATAGGAATTAAACCTCCTACATTACACTATATTGAATAACCATTCTTTTTTTTTGGCTGGAATCATTTTTACGTAGTTTTTTATCAAAAATTTTATTGTAATGTTTTACTATATCACCCTGAATGATGTTTCTATGTAGATTCAAAGAAACTTCATTCTCTATATTTCATAAATTATTCCATTCTATATATTAAAATAGTATTCTTTTGAAAAAATGGATTTTCATCAGTTTTATTAATGTTATGGTGTAGTTTAAGCCCTTAATTTTCATTCAAATGGTTGATATATGATATGATACAATTTATTATGGTAAAAATATTAATTATTTTTTAATATGAAGCGAGTGACAAAAAATATTTTGACCTAAAATGCATTTGGGTAAATCCATATATTTCATGATCTAATATATCCTAGAATTCGGTGTAATCCCAACCCACTATAGGAATCATTTCACTTTTTGATGATGGTATGTAAAGTGATATTTGAGATAACAAATAGAAATTTATGGCTACCAAATTAAATATAGTATATTTATAAAATGTATACCACATAATTATGAAATTAATTCACATAAATGATATTTTATTATATGGTTTATATTTTTTAAAAATATAAAAACATTTTTGTAGGAGATATCATTTTAAGGAATTATATTTTTTACAGTAAAACATGAATTAAAAAAATAGTTCTATTTTTAATTAAAAAGTGTTTTTTATATATTATTTTTGATTTATAGATTAATTTTTTAGGAATTATATATTATAGAAGCTCAATAGTTTGTGTT
Organism: Viscum album; assembly: GCA_963277665.1. Classification (NCBI taxonomy): domain Eukaryota; kingdom Viridiplantae; phylum Streptophyta; class Magnoliopsida; order Santalales; family Viscaceae; genus Viscum; species Viscum album. The sequence goes on along the minus strand of OY728132.1, from coordinate 681,266,857 downwards.
TAGTGCAAAAACATTTTCATGTATTCAGTGGTCTAATATTTATAATATATATATTTTAACCCTTACTATAATGTATATACTCATCTTATATTTTCTAATTTCATCTACATTATATAATTATTAAAATAAATGATTAATTTCTATTAAAGATAATGACTAAATGTCCTTTAATGAACCACAACTATCAACTGTTGAGATTTTTTTGTGTCAAAAATTTCATAATAGGTGGTATATATATGTGTTTTTTTATTTTACAATATTTTAAAGTTATTTAAATATATACACCGCAAATAGAGTTGGGTGTGTATGTGATTATATAATTTCTATAAATCATGTTGTTATGGGTTGATTTTTTAGGAGTAATTATATTTACTCAATAATGATATAACGAGGATCCATTGTGACTGAAGAAGTAATCCTAGGAAACATTGGATACAGAGACATAAAAGTGAATGACAAGAAAATTACACATTAGATAGGGAGATATAGATAAACAAAACTAGAATTAGATTCATTAATTTCATAATCTATTTTAAAAATATCCTCACTAATGTCATCCTGAAAATAGTCAATATCATTAATTGTGGATTACCTCACTCATACATTTGGAGGTGGATTTTATTTATTGTCAGAAGAAACATCATAGTCTGATATATAGGTTTCTAGGGTCATTTAATAATATTAAAATATTTTCTATTTTTTTTACCTCCATCATGAAGTACGGAATAGAGGATGCAGTGTGGTGAATGTTACCTCTTCCAAAAATCAATAAATATCCCAAAAATCATGGTGATGCCAATGATTCATCCCATAATTGTTTGATATTTATAATATAATTATTATAAAAGATCGTGATAAGAAGTTATACATTTTTATGTGTATTTATTGTTGAAATTTTAAATCTTTACTGATGTGAAGTTCGTTATTTCATCGTTATCATGTTAATATGGAATATTTTCTTTTCTACTTAATTATTTTTCTTATTATCGAATTTTTTGGTTTGAATTTTTTTTTTCGAATATGTTAGGAATCCATCAATATTAAAAATGAAAATTTTCATATCTCCTTGGGATATGATTTAAAAAAGTATTCCATGTCTGTAAAAACAATCAATGAATCAAAATATTTACCCATATTAGACATTGTAAAAGTGAGGGGAGGGGGAGACAATTATATGCCTCAGTGGAAGGGTTTACACGTTTATGTGTAGAATATTGTTTTGTATAACCCATTAAGGTGTTTCCTCTCATTATATTCTTATTAAAGTTCTTTTGTAGTGTTATCATATAGTATGTCTTATTTAAAATTCCATGTTACAATTTCCACAACATAAAGATAATGTTGAACCTCATCATCAAGAACTATTTCACATCTACAGCCATTCCCATATATGGTGATTGGTGTGGTATATTTTTTTTATGTTTTTATTTAATATTTTTCGAAAAAATAGTTATTGGTTCAATTAATTTAACTCCCTAAAAATGGTATTTATTCTCCATGTTATTTCTATGTGGAATCCTTGCTACGGGATTGTTATCAATGTACCATATCTTCATATTACATAATAATATGTTACCCAAATGGAAATCCATCACATTGTGACATTTGTGGTTCAGTAAATCTTAATTATCATTTAATTATCTTTAGTTCCACTAGAATAATTTTAAAGATTAAATATATAATAAGTAATTTTATTCAAAAACTATTTGATATTAATTAATCTATATATGAATTAAAATTAGGGGATAATTAAATCCTTGATTTTGGGTTCTCATTTTCCATGTAATATAATGTTAAAATTAATGAATCAATTGATCTCTATGCATATTTCTAAAGGTTCAAAACTGGTACACATTTCCAATAATTAAAATATAGATGTTATTTCATCAAATAGATCTATAATTATAAATAAAATATTAATATTATATTAGCTTAATATGGTTAAAAAGGAATCCACTTTAATGTGACTAAAAAAACACAATAAAACATTATACCTCCCTTCATTCTATATAACACTAAATATTGTCTTAAATTATAGATTGTATTCTTAGATTGGATAAAAATATAGTTTCATTCGTAATATTTGGAAAACAATAGAGAATTTTTTACATTTATGTTATTGTCATTGTAGAAGAATTAATACATATCAATAAAATTCACAATAATGGATAATCATTATATATAAAGGGATGTATTTTGTAACAGCCTGAGATTTTATGAAAAATATTCTTTTTAATTTTATTAATGTCTTGTGTTGTACGCTACACCAAAAGGATCTTGCACAACACGCATATTTGACTTGCCTTTCATTACACGCAATCGCAACCTTCCTCAATAGCGTGTGTAGTACGCAATACTGAGATTCACGAAACAACGATATGCTATTAAAATATTATTAAAACTAGCCGTTATGAATAGTAAAAACCACTTTTAAAATTTTAGAAATTTTAGCTCTCAAAATGGACTTCATTTTTGGATTCGGAGTATCGAATTTAGCCTAAGGTGAAATTTTGGTACTTTTCGGATAACTTTCATATTCTGATGAATAGTGAAAATTACTAAATTATAATTAAAAACAACTTTTTTAATCGAAATAATTAATAGTGATAAATTATTAATTTGAGTGGTTTTAAAGTATATTTAGAATATATTTTTACAATTTAATACAATGTTGGTCATTGAATGTAATTTCACATTTAAACCAGACATAATCAAGTGTCAATCTTTTGATAGATATTGTTTCTTAAAAACATGCTATTTTTTTTAACAGCGGGATTTAATTATAAAATTAATTAATGAAACTTCTATTTTATGAATTTGGCAAAATAGACTTCATTTTTGAATTCGGAATATGAAATATAGCTTAGGATGAAATTTTGGCATTGTTCTGAAAAACATCAATTTTTGATGAATAGTGAAACTACTAAGTGGTAGTTAAAAAACTGAATTTTTCATAAAACTTAATTTTACCGCTCCTGTGAATGGAATTTCAAAAATCCGACAGACACGGTTGATGTTAGTAAGTAAAATGTGGTTCAATGAGATGAAAATAATTTTTGGTGAATAGTAACTTTTTACTTTTATTTACCACGGTTAAAAGTAAATAGGATAATTAAGGGTAAAAATGATATTAATATTACCCTAACACATGTCCTAATCCTATTGGACAAGTGTATCTCGACCAAAAACAACCTTAAGTGTAAAAGTTTATCATTTAGGCCCACTTGGATTAGATTAGGAAATTTATTATTATTTAATTTAAAGAAGTGTTAAAAGAGTTAATATCAATGTTTATTTACTAAAACATTTGTAATATAGGGTTATACATAAGATAAATTCGATTGTAAATATTCATTAGGAAGCTAAAATGATTTCCTACATAATGGTATTTTATTTGTAATTTTTAGACATTAAATAATTTAATTTATTTATGACACAATTATGATGCAGTAATTATCTTATTTACGAAATATTGACATAATTGATGTTATAAACACCAAAATAAATGTAATTTGAGAATTTTTATGAATTAAAATAATTTTCTAGGTTACTATGATATATTATTGTTGATTTAATGAACTTTTTACTAACATATAATTCTGTTATGACTTTCACAAAAATCATATATCAAATAGTGTCAAAATTGACACAAAATAGTTTTTAAATCAAATATTATATTATTAATTGTTATTTTATTCCTAAAAATCTAAGGTTCGGCCAAATGTCTTAGATAAGTATATTTATATTATTAATAAATAATTTGGGGTTCCTTTGGAATATTATAGTAAGTGTATTAACCATATAGTGAAAGAAAACAAAAAGACACGGTAAAAGTTAAATTATTTAACTTAGAGTTAAATCTAATTGATAAGGTTAAAATAATACCCTAAACTTGTCTAACTACTATTGGTTTATAGGATTTCGACCCATCCCAACTTTAGCTTCGAAATAAGACCCTTTGGAACCATTATAAACCGATTTTGACTTTAATATAAAATAATATTTTGAGATATTCCTAAGGTGCCCCTCTCCTGCCTTATAAAAGGGCACCTCCTCCCCCTCCTCCTCACACCAATTTGAGCACTCAAGCTCGGAAAACCCCTGCCAAAATCCCTTATCCACTTCCCTAATATCATCCTAGAGGTCCTGGTCTTCTTCAAATACCATCCTTAGTTCTTTAAGTGGAGGCTAAGAAAAGGCGCATCAAAAAGAGGTAATATCCATTACCGATCTTTTTCAATTTCTTTCTTCTTCATCTTCTTCTTCTTTAGTTGTTTCATGATAAAGTAATAACATCAGTATTTCTTATATATTGATATGTTATTATAAATATGAAACAACTCTAATTAACCTTCTATCCATCCTATGGAAAAAGGAAATCACCGCGCGTGCGTACGTACAGAATACCGTCTCCACGCCGTGGTGTAATCTATTTTCCGCCACCACCGTAATTGGATGGGTATAAAGGTGTAATGAGTAACTATATATGATTATTATAAAGTGATATTGATACTGAAATAGTATACATAAACTTCAACACAATTCCACGACCATGGGAACGATATCATCGCTCGTGCGTACGTACAGACTACCGTCTCCACGACGCGATGAGATTCATTCTCAATGATTAACCATTCATGAATGATTATAAAGTATATATAATAAGTAATAATGAAATATATGACCTGATAATGATTCTGGAATTATTTATATTTATATGTATGTCATCTACTTAATTCCATTCAATTCAATAAGGAAACGAAAACAGCGTTCATCCGTACGTACGGACTACCGTCTTCATGAACGGTGTATTTCATTCCATTTACTGATTTATTATATATGTATATTCTGAATATATATTATATATAAATCATTTTTTATATTCAATAATTAAGTAATTATGATATAACCAATCATATGAATAATTACAATTTAAAACACGAACGACAAATGAGACGATTTTACCCAAAATGCTACTTTAACATGAATTTACAAAAGAACGGGTAATATAAAGTCATAAGTGGACCATATATGATATAATAACAATGAATATGATTCTGGAATAAGTCAATAACATTATTTAAACCATTATACTGGAGCTTCAGACACGTACAAAGCAAATCAGACCTAAGGTAAGGGAAATGTCACAATCTCATTTTTATCCGAGATTTTTTATACTTTGGTATTTACTGTGGTGTATTTTATCATCCACATCCATGTTCCCTCAATATGTAATATTGTTTCCATCCACTTACAATAGCTTAAATCCAATTTTACCCTTCGGTGAGTTTTTAGTAAAGAATATGAAAGGAATCTTTTGTCGTTTTTTTTCGTACGAGGTACTTTTTGACTTTTCCGACAAAAGTACGAAGAATGTTTTTTTTAACTTATACGGAAAGAATGGATTTTTAAAACATTATTTCCTAGAAGCTTCCTTTACAAGTTTTCAAGTTTATTTTTAATCAACTTATTTTAGTTTATAATTGTATGACATGTTAAGAAAAGAAAAGTGTTTTTGAAGAAGAAAGGATATTTTCCTCAAGAATGGAGTTCAAGTGTTTTATCAAAATTATTTTCCATCTAAGATAATAAAGGGTTCTGTTTTTATCCCTATTATTACATTGATTTGATTATTTTGTGATGGAATTGTATTTTTATGAATTCATTTATCTTATATGAATTGTTTTATGATGCCATGTTGTTTAAGAATTCCATTTTTATTACATGGGTTACGCTATGATGTATGGTTTATGATTATGTGGCACACATAAGAAAGGATTAATTATAAGATGGGTGGGACCGATATCTCCCTCCAATGAATTGGGTAAAGATTTTATATCTCACAAGATAGACATGGCTGGAACGGTAGGTTAAACCGGTTCAGTGAAACAGGACTGGAACGAGGGTGACTCGGTTAAGAAAGGGACTTTGTCCATTAAGATAGTCTTGGCAATGAGTCATGACTAACAAGAAATGATTTTCCATGATTATGTGTGCATGCCACAAAGTTTCAAGTTTCATGTTATGATTATGGGGATCTAATTTTCACTTCTATGATTTATTCCATGTTAAGATATTATGATCTCTTTTGCAGGATATGATTTTCAAAAAGATATGATATGATTTTTATTTCCTTTATTTACCCTTGCTGAGCATTTGAGCTCACCCTTTTATGTTTTCTTTTCCCCAGGATATAAAGAATGATTTTAGGTAAAAAAAGGGAAGATCTTTATTGGAGATATTGAAGATCTTTCACCACGATTAGAAGATTACGTTCCGAGTTTCCAAAGACACTAAACTATTACGATCCTTGTGTGTGTGTTTTTGTTATGTACTAAGTATTCCGCAAAAGCAATGTAAAGTCCATGTACGTCAAGCTTTGGGTCTCTACAGTTGGTATCAAAGGAAAGGTTTAGTCAAACTTTCGAAACTAGGATGCGAGAACTTTAGTGAGATCCCTAGAGATATTTCTAAGGTATGTCTAGGTATGTCTCTAAGGTTAAGTATACGTATAGGTTATAGTACTAGAATTTCTCTACCGATCTTAGATTTTTACCTAAGATGTTAGATATTAAGGGTACTCCCCCTTTATAATGTTGTATTCCCTAGCATGATTTTTTCCTCTCATAGAATTATTTTTGTGTTTTAGTTAATGGAGGGAACCAGAAGGAATTTGGTTAACATTGTATCCAATGGAAAAATTGGTGACTATGAGCAACAAAATTGTGTAATTCCTAGAGAGAAAGATATTGTGATTATGCCGAATCAGTCATCGCGATATATGATTAACAAGGTGATATTTAGTGGTATGACTAATTCATCAAAGAAGAGGATGATAAACTATTATGCATGTTCGCATGTTGAGGAGCATAAAGAAAGGAAGATTGAGATTTCTAAAGAAGGGAAGAAGAACCTTGAGGAATACCTCAAATGGAGGGACCAATGTTATCTGTGTGGAGAAAAGGGTCATAGAGTGACAGACTGTTATGGAGTTCAATGTCTTATTTGTGGAGAACATGGGCATTACACAACTCAATGCCCTGACCTAAAAAGTTACTTCTAAATCAAGGAAGGACTTATTCCAGGACAATCATTGATGTGGATGGACTAAAGTGTTTCTGTATTGGTATTCAAGAATAATGTTGTTGAGGTACTTTTATGGTGTACTGAAATATTTATGTATTGGTCTATTTTGGTTTTAAATAATTTTAAGGTACCGGTAACCATGAAAAGTGATTCACATATTTTGGAAATTAGATGATATGCGCATAATTAAGGGATAAGGAGAAAATGAAATGTTTGACAGTATTCATGAGCTCATGATTGATATAAGGACTAAGTGATATCATGGTTTGAGTATATAGAATTTTTGGATTTTGGTATGTGGAAAGAGTTATGTTTTGACAGCATTCATGTTTTCACTAAGGTTTAATTGGTATTCATTTTTTCAAGAGAATACATGATTAAGGTATTCACATGATTGGAATGTGACCAACAAGACATATCATATGATATATGGGGATCAACAATGGTATTAAATCTCTGGTAATTGTTTTCACTATATTATGAGAGTGGACTGCAGTATTATGAATAAGCCTAAAGATTGGAATGGAATATGTTGGACATAAGATAGTATTGTTTAAGGATAGAAGTTTTTTGATATTATTTATGGGATGTTATAGATTTAGAAAAAGGACAACCTGTAGGATGGGCGACAACCTATCGCGTCGGACAAGGCTGTGGAAATCGAACCCACAACCGAAGTGCGACTGGACTTTATCGCCTACAATTGGCCTACAGGAAGTCCCTGTTTAGTAGAAATTAGTTTTATTATATTAAGTTGTATGATATATGATGTATAAGTACATTTTAGGAACCACATATGATTAATCTCACTATAGATCGACTTATGTATATAATTTTTTGCTAACCTTTTGTTTGAGACAGATGGAATGACCCGTCATTCTATCACATGATCTGCTAACACTTTACGAATAACAAATTTAACTTCATTTATTTAAGAGATGAAGTGGAAATTGTTAAAGGAACGAACAACAGTGAGATTGTACCAAAATAAAGTAAGTATTTATTCTAATTCAAATTTTTTAACTTTAGGGAAACGATCTTGAAAACCAAAAATGTTGTCCTAGTGATCTTATATCTGATGAATCAGATGGTACCTTAGATCGTCACAAATTTATGGCTTTGTGATTGCTGGATTTTCCATAGCCATGTTCTCTACCACTCTCCATCAGAACATGATAGTTAGATTTCTCTTCCATATCCATATTTTCACCTATGTGGAAACCCAATGATTAGTTTATTTGGGTAACCGTTACGTTTCATACTTTTGTTTTTAAAGATTGGTTTTGATATTCCTTTTTACGATGTGGGTTTCTATTAAAGAAACTTTCGAATAGTAAACCATTTATAACCCCGACGAATTTCGAGGGTGAAATTCATTTTAAGGGGAGTAGAATGTAACAGCCCGAGATTTTATGAAAAATATTCTTTTTAATTTTATTAATGTCTTGTGTTGTACGCTACACTAAAAGGAGCTTGCACAACACACATCTTTGACTTGCCTTTCATTATACGCAATCGCAACCTTCTTCGATAGCGTGTGTAGTACGCAATACTGAGTTTCACGAAACAAAGATATGCTATGAAAATATTATTAAAACTAGCCGTTATGAATAGTAATAACCACTTTTTAAATTTTAGAAATTTTAGCTCTCAAAATGGACTTCATTTTTGGATTCGTAGTATAGAATTTAGCCTAAGGTGAAATTTTGGTACTTTTTGGATAACTTTCCTATTCTGATGAATAGTGAAAATTACTAAATTATATTTAAAAACAACTTTTTTAATCGAAATAATTAATAGTGATAAATTATTAATTTGAGTGGTTTTAAAGTATATTTAGAATATATTTTTACAATTTAATACAATGTTGGTCATTGAATGTAATTTCACATTTAAACCAGACATAATCAAGTGTCAATCTTTTGATAGATATTGTTTCTTAAAAACACGCTATTTGTTTTAACAGCGGGATTTAATTATAAAATTAATTAATGCAACTTCTATGTTATGAATTTGGTAAAATAGAATTAATTTTTGAATTCGGAATATGAAATATAGCTTAGGATGAAATTTTGGCATTGTTCTGAAAAACATCAATTTTTGATGAATAGTGAAATTACTAAGTGGTAGTTAAAAAACTGAATTTTTCATAAAACTTAATTTTACCGCTTCTGTGAATGGATTTTCAAAAATCCGTGAGACACTATTGATTTCAGTAAGTAAAATGTGGTTCAATGAGATGAAAATAATTTTTGGTGAATAGTAACTTTTTACTTTTATTTACCACAGTTAAAAGTAAATAGGGTAATTAAGGGTAAAAATGATATTAATATTACCCTAACGCATGTCCTAATCCTATTGTAAAAGTGTATCTCGACCAAAAACAACCTTAAGTGTAAAATGTTATCAATTAGGCCCACTTGGATTAGATTAGGACATTTATTATTATTTAATTCAAAGAATAGTTAAAAGAGTTAAAATCAATGTTTATTTACTAAAACATTTTTAATATAGGGTAATACATAAGATAAATTAGATTGAAAATATTCATTAGAAATATAAAAAGATTTCCTACATAATGGTATTTTATTTTTAATTTTTAGACATTAAATAATTTAATTTATTTATGACACAATTATGCTGCAGTAATTATCTTATTTATGAAATATTTACATAATTGATGTTATAAACACAAAAATAAATGTAATTTGAGACTTTTTATGAATTCCACTGATTTTCAAGGTCACTATGATATATTAGTGTTGATTTAATCAACTTGTTTCGAACATATAATTCTGTTATGACTTTCACAAAAATCATATATCAAATAGTGTAAAAATTGACACAAAATAGTTTTTAAATCAAATATTATATTTTTAATTGTTATTTTATTCCTAAAAATCTAAGGTTCGGCCAAATGACTTAGATAAGGATATATATATTAATAATAAATAATTTGGGGTTCGTTTGGAAAATTATAGTAACTGTATTAACCATATAGTGAAAGAAAACAAAAAGACACGGTAAAAGTTAAATTATTTAACATAGAGTTAAATCTAATTGATAAGGTTAACATAATACCCTAAACTTGTCTAAATACTATTGGTTGATTGGATTTCGACCCATCCCCACTTTATCTTCTAAATAAGACCCTTTTCAACCATTATAAACCTATTTTGACTTTAATATAATATAACATTTTGAGATATTCCTAAGGTGCCCCTCTCCTCCCTTATAAAAGGGCACCTCCTCCCCCACCTCCTCACACCAATTTGAACACTCAAGCTCGGCCAACCCCTGCCAAAATCCCTTCTCCACTTCCCTAGTATCATCCTAGAGGTCCTGCTCTTCTTCAAAGACCATCCTTAGTTCTTTAAGTGGAGGTTAAGAAAAGGCGCGTCAAAAAGAGGTAATATCCATTACCGATATTTTTCAATTTATTTCTTCTTCAACTTCTTATTATTTAGTTGTTTCATGATAAAGTAATAACATCAGTATTTCTTATATACTGATATGTTATTATAAATATGAAACAACTCTAATTAACCTTCTATCCATCCTACGGAAAAAGGAAATCACCGCGCGTGCGTACGTACAGAATACCGTCTCCACATCGTGGTGTAATCTATTTTCCGCCACCAACTTAATTTGATGGGTATAAAGGTGTAATGAGTAACTATATATGATTATTATAAAGTGATATTGATACTGAAATAGTATACATACACTTCAACACAATTCCACGACCATGGGAACGATATCATCGCTCGTGCGTACGTACGGACTACCGTCTCCACGACGCGATGAGATTCATTCTCAATGATTAACCATTCATGAATGATTATAAAGTATATATAACAAGTACTAATGAAATATATGACCTGATAATGATACTGGAATTATTTATATTTATATGTATGTCATCTACTTAATTCCATTCAATTCAATAAGGAAACGAAAACAGCGTTCATGCGTACGTACGGACTACCGTCTCCATGAACGGTGTATTTCTTTCCATTTACTAATTTATTATATATGTATATTCTGAATATATATTATATATAAATCATGTTTTATATTCTGGAATTAAGTAATTATGATCTAACCAATCATATGAATAATTACAAGTTAAAACACGAACGACAAATGAGACGATTCTACCCAAAACGCTACTTTAACATGAATTTACAAAAGAACGGGTAATATAAAGTCATAAGTGGACCATATATAATATAATAACAATGAATATGATTCTGGAATAAGTCATTAACATTATTTAAACCATTATACAGGAGCTTCGGACACGTACAATGAAAATCGGACCTAAGGTAAGGGAAATGTCACAATCTCATTTTTATCCGAGATTGTTTATACTTTGGTATTTACTGGGGTGTATTTTATCATCCACATCCATGTTCCCTAAATATGTAATATTGTTTCCATCCACTTACAATATCTTAAATCAAATTTTATCCTTCGGTGAGTTTTTAGTAAAGAATATGAAAGGAATCTTTTGTCGTTTTTTTTCATACGAGGTACTTTTTGACTTTTCCGACAAAGGTACGAAGAATGTTTTTTTTAACTTATACGGCAAGAATGTATTTTTAAAAAATTATTTCCAAGAAGCTTCCTTTACAAGTTTTCATGTTTATTTTTAATCAACTTCTTTTAGTTTATAATTGTATGACATGTTAAGAAAAGAAAGGTGTTTTTGAAGAAGAAAGGATATTTTCCTCAAGAATGGAGTTCAAGTGTTTTATCAAAATTATTTCCCATCTAAGATAATAAAGGGTTCTGTTTTTATCCCTATTATTACCTTGATTTGATTATTTTGTGATGGAATTATATTTTTATGAATTCCTTTATCATATATGAATTGTTTTATGATGCCATGTTGTTTAAGAATTCCATTTTTATTACATGGGTTACGCTATGATGTATGGTTTATGATTATGTGGCACACATAAGAAAGGATTCATTATAAGATGGGTGGGACCTATATCTCCCTCCAATTCATTGGGTAAAGATTTTATATCTCATGATATAGACATGGCTGGAACGGTAGGTTATACCGGTTCAGTGAAACCGGACTGGAATGAGGGTGACTCGGTTAAGAAAGGGACTTGTCCACTATGATAGTCTTGGCAATGAGTCATGACTAACATGAAATGATTTTCCATGATTATGTGTGCATGCCACAAAGTTTCATGTTTCATGTTATGATTATGGGGATCTCATTTTCACTTCTATTATTTATTCCATGTTAAGATATTATGATCTCTTTTGCAGGATATGATTTTCAAAAAGATATGATATGATTTTTATTTCCTTTATTTTCCATTGCTGAGCATTTGAGCTCACCCTTTTATGTTTTATTTTCCCCAGGATATAAAGAAAGATTTTAGGTAAAAAAAGGGATGATCTTTATGGGAGATATTGAATATCATTCACCACGATTAGAATATTACGTTCCGAGTTTCCAAAGACACTAAACTATTACGATCCTTGTGTGTGTGTTTTTGTTATGTACTAAGTATTCCGCAAAAGTAATGTAATGTCCATGTACGTCAATCTTTGGGTCTCTACATATTTCAAGAATATTAAAAATCTATAAGAGGTCCCTCGGAAAGGCCGTAAGAACCACTAAGGATTGATTCGACCTCTCTTCATGTTATGGTTTTCATGTATTCCCAAAAATATATTGATAAAATAGGCCTTAGGATTGGAATAATTAGAAATAAAATGAATATCCCAATGAAAATATGTAACGTATTAATATTTTTATTGGCCATAAATCATTGTTTGAGACATTACAATAATATTTTTCTTGTTTTTAATTTTTTCGAGGAATATAAATGAAATCCCTAGCTAATGGAAAATAATATATGTGGTTAGCTAAACAAATTTAGTGTAATTAAATAAAATATGGGGTTATAATGATCTATCGATCAGTAGCCCTATATAATTTTGACATTACTAGGTTTGTTTCTACATGAACCTTTTTTATGGGGAAGTAATAAAAAATTCATACTTAATGCATGCAATTTCAACTGGTGAATTTGAAGGTAAATGAATACCCTAAAAATGGGTAAATTAATGATTTTGACATAGATTATTATATTATATAAGGGATATACCTATTCAATCTAGTACCTTATTGACATGATAGAAAAGGATTGGGCCACCACAACATAATAAAATTATTTCAATAATATTTCCCCAAGGTGATATGACACAAATTTTCATTACTAAATGCATGATATGATGGAAATCACTAATTATTAAATGATTACCCATGTTCTAACAATAATATATTCCTTCAGTTATTTTCCCCCTATAATCACTCAATCCTATCTCCTCAATAAGAGGATGGGGAATCTATACTAAACCAACTCATCCAGACTCATGAGCCATGAAGTAGAGTGTGTCAAGGAAAATTATCACTATTATTTATGAATAATTTAATATTCCTACAAGAATTAATATTGTCAAAACTCAATATATAGTATTTATAGTGATATAATAAATATTATATATTTTGATCAACATAAGTACTAAATATAAATGAGACATATGTTGTAGACTACGTCATTTTATCCCTCATATGTATTAATGAATAACCATCCCTCCCTATATTATCCCCAAAATGATATGCCACACACCCCAAGAGAATATTCCAAAATAAACTTTCATAGATGAATTCCTCAAGGAATAATATTAATCCAACATAGAGGAAATCAACATGAAAAATAGAATGTTACAATAATTGAGGAACTCCCCATGGCAATAATTGTATAGGTATTTCCCATGAAAACATTCTATGATATGAAATTCAAAAATCCATTTCATTGGTTTCCATTATGAGGGCCACCCTTAAACAATACATGATAACCCTCCCTGGACATCCATCCTAAAATACAAAATGAAAAGATTATCCTTGTGTTGAAAAAAAATCACCAGAGTGATCCTTACCCTAGTTTAACATAATTAAGGACCCATTGATGCCCTCCACATAGAAATAGTTGTAGGGGTCCTCCTTAGAATGTAGAATATTATATGAAGTTCCTCCCTATAACCACTAGACATTTTATGAAATATATTTTTTAAATAATTTTATTCCATCAATATCATTCATTTCATGTAATCAAGAGTTAATACACAACTATGAGATGACTTTAATATAAAATAACTATTATAATCTAGATATTATCTTTGTATTATTAATTATATATAAAATTTCAATATTTATGGTAAATTCATTAGCTTCCATTTATTAATGAAAAAATATAAACTGATTAAATGTAAATGAAATATTTTTTATTTTGTATTAATAAAAGAAGTGATTTACTATTAGTAAATGAAATTCATGTAATATATATGTTATATATTTAATAAAATATTATTATATTAATAATATAATAATTTTAGTCATAAGTTATTAATAAACCCTTTTTTATATACAAAAAACAATATTTTTCATTAAAATGGCAATTTGACCGCCTTTTAATGGACCCTATTTAAATTAAAAAATTTACACATTAATAATTTTTATATAAAGACTTGAATAAATTACTTTTAATGTGGATATAAAAATTTATATTGGATTAGTTTTTTTATTTTTTTTCTAACATTAATGATTGGATAAATAATATAAAGATAATAATTTTAATAGAAAAAAATTAATTTTCAAAATAATTTTTATGAATAAATTATATTAGTGATATTTTTAGAGTATAAATATATTATATCTTTATCATTTAATATAATGTAGTTTGTTATCATTAATTTTAAATTAAATTTAAATGTTAAAATATTTTAATGTTTTACAAGTTTTTTAACATTTTAAAGAGACTTTCTTATCGCGAGAACATAATTAATTTTTTAAAAAAATACTAAAAATTATATATTCGGAATTATAAAAAATACATTTCATATTTGTAATAAATAGGACCAAATAATGTAAATATGTTTCTTTTATTTTTGGTAATTTTGAATTGTCTCTTTTTTAATTTTTTTAGTACAGTAAAAGGTTTTATCATGTAATTAAGATTAAAAATAATATTATAATATTATCCTAAAAATTTTTATAACATCATTGGATGGGTGTTTTTATAGAAAAATCATCCATGGGTCAAAATAAAATTCCTTTAAAGCCACTAGGATGAGATTATGACATTAAATTTATTTTATTTTAAAAAAGTTAAATATGTTTTACTCCAAATTTAATAACAATATAAATTTTAATATAATTTTATAGACATTGTAAATTATATAATAAATAATCATTTTTTATATAAATTTTATTTCCTTTATCATAGTACTCTATTTTTAATTTTTTTTGGAAATAAATAATTACCATAATGGATTATATATTGATGATGCATAAATTATCTAATTGTTGAGAAGTCAACAAAATAATCTTTATAATATTGATAATAACCATTAAAAGAAAAAAATAGATGAACATATCTTATTAGTCGACTATATCTCGACCAGAATCATCCAAGGGACATTTTAGTTACCATTTTGAGCTATATGGATATTATTATGACACTTATAATAAATTATTTATAGTGATTTTGAATTTATCACTTTAATTTTTTAATAAATATAATATTTTTAATATAGGATTTTAATGAAGATATACACGGCTATATGTATGTTTATGAAATATTGATGATTTATCTTAATCATAGTATTCTATTTTATATTTTTTTCATCAAATATTTATATTAAATAGTTACACAACACTGATGTATTAATTATTTTATTAATGGATATAACATATTAATGTTATAAAAATATTAAAATAATTATAATTTTAGATAATTAATGTATCCAAATAATTTTAATGATGAACTAGACCTATTAAGTGTATAATATAGGATATTTTTCAAAATTAACTAGTTATCTCTATATAATAATTAATGATTTGAATAGTGTCAAAATTAACATTATTTATTGTTTATCCAAATAATGTATTAATAAATTATTTAAAAATCATATTTTTTCTTATAAAATATTTAATATTCAAGATATTTTCTGTAATTTTCTGAAGTAATTATTTATTGTCAAATTTACATAAAATATATAGATATTTTACCGTTTTAATATTGAAATAACAGTTAACTTAGTTAAAATTACAATGAATAACTAAGTGATGATTAAAATGATAAGGTTAAAATTGATTCTGAATCATGTCTAATTTTTTTGGTAGATTCGATTAATATCGTATCTCATCTCATCATTGAAACTAGATGATTTGGGAGGTTTTCATATGTATTTATATTTATTTATACATTAACATTTTGGTAGATTACAAAAGTACCCCTCAAATCAATTATACAAGGGCACATCCTACCTCATTTCTTCACAACCCATTGAGATACAATGCCTGTATATACCCTAAAATATTCCATTCTCAATATATATAGTTACATTATATAGGGTATCGACTTCTCCAAAGAACAACTCTGGTTCTTTAAGAAAATATTTAGTGGGATCCTGGCAATGAAGAGGTAATATCCTCTAGGGATTCTTTCAAAATTAATTATTCTACTAGTTCCTATTCATGAGTTATTTTCATTGTATTGTAATAACTCCAGTGTCACAGAAAAACTACGATTTTATTATGATTATGATACAACCAGATTCCCTATTTTATGTATCCTACAAAAGATGAAATCACCACGCTTGCGTATGTATAACATAATATCTCCACACTGTGGTGTAATATTTATTCACCAACACCTTACATAGACGAGTATAATGATGGAAATAAAATTTATATATAATTATTATAAAATTATATTAATTACAGAACAAAATAAATACAATCCACTTCCATAAAATTTAACAATTATTTGAATGATATCATTGCTCATATATACGAATGACTGACCATACCCGTGATGCTATTTGATTCATTGTACATGATATCCATCAAATAATGATTATAAAAATATATAGAATGAATAAATATGGTATATATTATGTTAACATAGAATTTTTAATTTTTAATTATGACATAAGAAGGATGTGTAGAACTTATTCGACAAAAAATGAAAAAGAAAATGGAACATTTAATACCCGAATAACGAGTAGAAGTGAAATGTTATTAAAAATAGGATGATAATATGATCATAAATGATATCATAAAAATGAATATAAATCTAGAATAATAATATTAAATTATTTTAATCATTATATTTAAGCTTCATAAACATACAAAAGATATTGGACATAAGGTATGGGTTACTTTCCGATCTCATTATTATGTGAGATTTTTTATAATTATGTATTTATGATTTATATATTTCATCAATGTACATGATTCGCAAATATATATTCCAAAATATTATTTATGTTAATATATAATTATTTAAATTAAATTTTTTCAATAATTTAATTTTTATTAAATGCTATGATATGAATTTTTTCCGATATGATTTACATTTGGACTTATTAATTAAAATTATGAGAATAATGTACTATTTTAATTTATAATGTATGAAAAGATTTTTAAATTTTCATAAATCATTATTTCCATGAAGATTAATTTACAAGATTTAATTTATTTCTCAAATAAATTATTTTCTTATAAAATTTGAAGGAAATCTGTGGAAAGAAATTTTTTTCTAAGAAGAAATGATATTTTCCTCAAGAAGTTATTTCAAGTGTTCTATGAAAGATTGTTTTCCATCTATGAATGAATTAATTTTTAGAGTAATGTTACACGTATAATATCTCTATTATTCTTATGGATTTATTATGTTTATGATGAAATTTTAATTATTATAACTATTTTTTACATGGATTAGGTTATGGTGGAATGATGTTTAAGGAACCCATTTTAATCCTTAGTTATGCTATGTTGAATGATTTTTGTTTTTGTAGAACACACAATAATGAATGCATTATGATATGTGTGAGACTTGTATCACCCTACAATGCATTGGTAAAGTAATTTTATACCATGAGATAGAATATTATGGAACATGAAATGATATCAATTTAGTAATACAGGGCTGGATTAGAGAGTAAACTCAATTCATTAATACAAGGAAAGAATGTGTAGTGAACTCAGTTTATTAATATTCCTTAAATGCTATAATGGTCTTGAAAATGAGCGTTGAATAATATTTAATCATTTACTAGGCGTATTTTTATTCCACAAATGCCATGTGTTATGTTATGAATTTTTAAAATATGTTCATTGTTTCTTTATGAAATTTTATGATTTATCCCACGACATGGTTTAAATAACATTCATATGAACAATATGATTTTCCAATGTTTTGTGCTTATGTATTATGACTATTATATTATTTATATCTCCCTTATTTTACTATACTAAGAATATAATATCACCCATTATTATGTTTATTTTCCATTGGTCCTGAAGTAGAGTATTAAGTATGATATATCGAAAAGGGGTCTTGTTATGAATAAATAAGTGGGATACAATTGTGATGTCTTATGAACCAGTTGTCTATGTTTCCCAGTTTCTAAGGAAACTAAAGAAATAAGATCTTGTAATGGGTTTTTTATGTTTTTTAATCGATATTATTCAATATTGATTTTATATATATGTCTATAAAATATGGTATGTTATGGTTTTAATCAAAAAAATTTATATTAAACCTTTGCAAACTTTGATGAGAAAACCATAGTAAGAACCCTTAGGATATGTCAATTTATTGGTTACAATCCTAGGGTTTTAGAAATGATAATGAATAACCTAGGACAAAACCTACTATCCTAAATTAATTTTTTTTCTGGATCATGTTGTTTCCCCATTATTAATAGTGTATATCAAACTATGATTCTTGGTTTTAATCAATGGATATAAACTAGATAAACCATTTTTATGAAGAATGTGAGGGGAAATTAAATGATTTTTGTCCTGAGAAACTGAATTTTATGGGATCTAGAATGAAACATCATGTCATTATGCTCACCCAACATTCTCAAGATATAAATTGTGTAGGGTATCAAAATGAGAAAAGGTGTAGAAAACATTGTATTGAGATCTTCAAGATGCTTCATCCACCTTCTTTCAATTGGTATTCTAATCCACTAATGGGTGAATAATGTATTAGTACCACTAATTTAATATTTTCAGTTCTCTAATGTTCATATCAAGATAATTTCATCTTCTTTGTTTATCATTTGGAAGGTGAATCTGATCAATGGTGGAATCATATCAATAATAAGATGCAAAGAGAAGTAATTGACTCTATAGAATGGGACGAGTTCAAGAACATTTTTTTCAACATGTATGTTCCTAATATTCTTTGAATAAATATATAGAATACATTCCACGAGATTGAGAAAAATGGTGGTGAATCTATTAGAACCAATGAAATTTTTTTAAAGGACTTTTGAGGTATGATTTTGGATTAAATATCAAACTATTAAGTAAAACAGATCAATTCCTTAGTGTATTAAAACAAATCCTTGAAAGGGTTTTATCCATTATGGAATTCAATAGATGTGAAGAAATCATTCATCATTATCTCATGTTTGAGATGGATATTGGAGTAACCTATATGTCCTATGGGTTTGATAAGAAGAAAAAATGGAATTCAATGGAAAATATAAATACCACACTGAAAATAAGATGAATAATATCTTTTTCCAAAATTGTGGAATGAAACATAGAGGAAATAGTCTGAAAGGTAATAATAAATAGTTTTTTTGTTGAATATAAGGTCATTTGGCTATTTAAGGTGGAAGTGTAGGAAAAAATATTATATGATACGAATAGAGAAAAGTATACAGAGAATGAACCTCCCACAGTTTAATGCTACAGTGCAAGGAAATGGGGAATTATTCCAACCATTTCTCTAACCCAAGGGTTATAAATGATGATCAACATAATCAAACTCTTATGTCCATTGAAAAATTAATTTCATATGCGATCACTATCATTGATGTGTAGTAAGAAAATGAAGCAGTGAAGGGTACACTTACCATGCACTCAAAATTTGACAATTTTTATTTGATTCTCGATCCATCCACTCTTTTATCTCTAAATAATTTTCTAAGGGTATCCCTATGTTACCACAAAAATTATTTTTTCAATTAGGTATGAATAATTTTAATGGAACAATGGTCACTGATAAATTTTTTAATTGATATCTTGTTGATGTTTTGGGGATGTCTTTCCTCTTAATCTTGTGATCCTACCATTAGTATAATTTTATGTATTTCTTAGAATTTATTTTCTTTCTATATATGGTTATTATAAATATATATATATATATCGAAGTAAGGTAAGTCACATTTAATAATACAGATCAATATATGATCATTTATTAATACAGGGATGAATACTTCCTGCAAGGTGAAATTTCATTAATCTTACATTTCTCGGTTCCTATAAAAGAAGGTTATCTATCTCAAATAGTTGGAGTGAAACTCGCTATTGTTAAAAATCCTATTGTATGGGAGTTTTTTGATGTCTTTATAGAATAATATCTAGGTATTCAACTGAATCTTGTTGTTATGTTATAAATATAACTCAAACTGAGTTCTATGCCCATTTCAAAGAAAAATTATAGAATGTCCACAATTGAGTTACATTAATTGAAGAAGAAACATCAGGAGAATCGTGAAAAGGGATAAACTTTCCATAGTTAGCCACCTTTGGGTGCACCTGCTAAATTTTTTATGAATAAAAATGGATCAATGTGACTCTATGTTGATTATCATGAACATAAAAAAGATCACTATAAAGAATAAATATCATCTTCCCTTCATTGATGACATATTGGACCCACCATGAAAAGATAAAAACACTTCCAAATTTTTTATTTTTTCATTATATCATCAATTAAGGGTAAAGAAAGAAGGATATACCAAATATAATATTCCATAAATGGTATAGACACTATAAATTTATAGTAATCCCTTTTTTTCTTACTGATTACCCCACTGTCTTCTTGGATCTAATGAATAAATTCATCATAGCCTATCTTGTTCCATATTTTGTAGTCTTTATAGATGATATTCGTCTATATTTTTAGAGAATATAAGAGAATGAAGATCACATGAGATTTCTACAAATGACTCTGAGAAAGGAGGGGATTTATAAAAAATTTACCGAGGTGAATTTTGGATTTTTAAATTTTCCTTTTTGGGTCACATAATTTCAAGGGAGGGGATATTTGTGTATCCAACAAAAACTGATGTCATTGAACATTAGCATATGAAATCAATGGTTACTTAGATATGAATATTTCGTGGATTGGATGGATAATATCTACATTTTTTGAATGTTTTTTCATGAATATCTAATCCAATAAATACGGTTAATCTAAAAGGATTTATCCTTTTGTGGATGGAGGAATGTGATGGGAATTTCCATGAGCTAAAAATAAGTTATCTAGTGAACTTATTCTCACATTCTATATTGTGGATTTTTTTTTCTAATATACAATGATGAATCTATTAAGGGGTTTGTATGTGTTCCCATCAAAATTATATGGTGATAACATATTATTTATAGAAATTGAAAATATGTAAGAAAAATTACCCAACTCATGATTTGGAGTTATTTGTGGTAATCCTTAAATTAATTATTTGGAGGAATTAACTTTATAGTGAATGGTTTTATACATATATTGATTATAAATTTTTAATGTATATTTTCACAAAAAAAAAGACGATAAATATGTGAGAAGTGTATTTTTTGTGGAGTTGATAAATGATTATGATTACACTACACATTTCCACAAATGGAAATAAAACAAGGTGGTAAATGCTTTGAGTAGATTGGACCATGGTATCCAATCCTTGTTGAGGATAAAAAAAATATCCCATATTTATGCAGTTGTGAAGAGTGTATCATGAAATTTTAAATGATGGTGACATATATTATCATTCTCAAATGAATGATCATCCATCTAAAAAATTAATGATTAAGGAGTCTAAGAAGGAATATATAGATCTAAAATATAAGGTGACGAATGTTTTATAATAAACCATTGATTATGATGGAATAATAATATTTAGGAATATTTTTTTTATTCCTAAAATATGAGAATTATTAAATGTGATATTGGATGACACTAATTTTTTTTTCATTCTCTATTCATCTTGGAAGCATGTAGACTTATATAGACCTGAAAGGGGTTTTCTTGGTGGGATGTAATGAGATGAGATATTGCTGAATATGTCTATCAGTGCTTGGTTTGTTAGCATGTTAGGACAAATAGGCAATATATTAAGGGGTGTTATAAACATTATCAATAGGAGAATTAAATGG
Source organism: Viscum album (assembly GCA_963277665.1). NCBI lineage: Eukaryota > Viridiplantae > Streptophyta > Magnoliopsida > Santalales > Viscaceae > Viscum > Viscum album. The sequence goes on along the minus strand of OY728132.1, from coordinate 681,244,500 downwards.
GAAAACATCTCTATGGACTTTTTTATAAATATTCTGAAAATATATATAGTACATAATGATATCTGGGTTAGTCAGAACACATCAATTCTATTAGAGATGATTTATCTATTGATTATTTTATAAAGATATACAAAAATAAATTTGTAAGATTTCATGGAGTACCACTCTCCATTATGTTAGATCAGGATCCATGGTTTACAATGATGTAATGATAATGTCTTTAGAAGGCTCTAGATATTGAGTTATGTTTTAGACCTTCACATCATTCTCAAACAGATGGTCATTCTGATAGGACAAGTCAAACTCTAGAACACATGTTGAGAGACTTCTCTTTGTATTTCAATGTTGGTTGGGATCGAAACATACATTTGGTGGAATTTTTATAAAATAATTTCATTCATTATATATTTAATATTGATTGTTATGAATCCATCTATGAAATTATTTATAGAACTCCATCATAATTGGATGAATTTGTGAAAATAAATATATTTATACCTTATCTTAGCAATGAAATGGTTAATAAGGTAAGATTTATTCATCATCACATCAGATCTGCTTAGAGTCAACAATGAAGTTGTGTTCAAAACAGATGGAAAGACATAGAGTTTTCAGTGGGTGACAATGTGTTTCTAATAATATATCCCTAAAATATAGCAATGGGATATGGAAATAAGACTAAGTTGAGCCCTAGGTATGTTATTCCTTTGGAATTTCTTGACCTTGTTTGGATGGTAGCATATAGATTGGGGCTTCAACTAAATCACTCTTATGTATATGATGTGTTCCAAGTGTATATTATGAGAACATATATATCTAATCCTTCACATGAACTAAAATAATAATTCAAACCACTACAGAAAGATCATTCTTATGAAAAAAATTGATAGAGTTTCGGGATCATATCTAAAAAGTTCTACGATACAAGACACCATGATTAGTTAGTGATTTATGGTGGAACCACAAATTTGAATTAGTTATGTGGGAACTTAAGGATGTGAGGGATAAGAAGTATACTCAACTATTATTATCCAAGGGATGAATTTCATGCTTGAAATTCAGTTTAATAGAGGTATAATGTAAGACCAATAATTTTTTGTGAAATATTTTTTTAAATAATTTTAATCCTCCAATAACTTTCATTGCACACAATCTTGAGTTTAACCAAATATTTGAGATTCCATTAGTATAAAATGACCATTATAACGTATCAATTATGTTATTTGGAATAAATATACCAAACATATGAAAATTTATGGTAAATTCATTGGCTACCAATTATTTAGGAAAAATATAAACCAATCAAATGTAAAGATTATATATATATATATTGAATTAATAATTATATGAATTAAAATTAGAAAATTGATTTAATGAAATAAATATTTTTTATATTTAATAATATATTTTAGATGTTAATCCAAAAGATATTTTAGTCAATGGATACGAATAAACCCATTTCTTTGTATAAAAACATATATTAATTTCAAAATATAAACTTTTCCACTATTTAATAGTGAATAAATTTTAAATAATCATTCTGAAACATTGAATTTTTTTAAATCAAAACATAAACCACTTATTTTGAATTTGTATATACAAATTTACATTGGATTAATTTTTTATATTTTTACTATACCATTTTTGTTTTAATGAATACTAAAAATATACTAAATTTTAATAGAAAATAACTCTTCTCAATGAAATAATTTTTATGGTTATATTATATTATTTAAGGGTTATAAAGATTAAATAAATTATATTTATTGATTTAATATGTAATTTTCATTAATTTCACAATGAATTCAGATGATTCAACATTTCAATCTTTTGTCGTACTTTAACTTTAAAAACATAAATTCTGACTCTAAATACTAGATTAATATGAATATAATACATTATACTTATGTGTTTTTAATTTTTAAATATTGATTCTATTTTTGGAATTAGTATTCTAAAATTATGTAAATATAATTTTATAATTTATTAGTATAACAGATAGTAACTTCAGTAATTTTAATTAATACGATAAAAGGGATAATCGAGTAATTAATGGTAAAGATGATATTATATAATATCTTAACACTTTTCAAAAAATGTTGTATTATATTTATTCAACCTAAGTCATACTTGGGTTGAAACATTATCCTTTGAAATCAACTTGGATGAGATTTGAACATTTAATTTATTTTATTTAAAGAAATGTAATATATGTATTACTCAAATTTTTCAAATTATATCATTTTAATATGAATTTATTAAAATGATAAATTTGAATATAAATACTCATATTATTGATATATTTTATTAATTATCTTGTTTAGTTATTATTTTTATTAATAAATAAGTAATTACATTAAAGGATTATACATTGACGATGCCAAAATTATTTAATTGATGATAAATCATTAAATTATTGTTATTAAAATGATAATATCTATTATAATTCAAGAAAATTTGGATAAATTCTATTAGTAGAGTATATGTATCACCCCAAGCTTCCATGATACGTTTCCTATTGAGTAATGCAATAGCCTGCATTGTACGCAACTTCGAGATTCTAACACACCGCGATCAATCAAAGTAGCTGTTATGAATAGTGATACCCAGTTTTTGAAATTTTATACATTTTATATTTTAAAATTGACTTCATTTTTGGATTATTAATATCTAAATTTTCCTAGTGTGAAATTTGGTACTTTTTGGATAACTTTTATATTTTGATGAATACTGAAAATTAATAAATTATAATTAAGAACAAATTTTTAATAAAAATAATTAATAGTGATAAATTATTAATTTGAGTGGTTTTAAAGTATATTTATAATATATTTTTACAATTTAATAAAATTTTGGTCATTGTGCATAATTTCACAATTAAACCAGACATAAACAAGTGTCAATTTTTTGATATTTATTATACCTAAAAAACACGCTTTTTGACAGCTGGAATTTATTGTAAATTAATTTCTGCAATTTCTATGTTTTGAATTTGGAAAATTGGATTACATATTTGGAATCAGGATGTCCAAATTGTGTAAATAGGTAACTTTTATTTTTAGACATTTTGAATAATTACTTCGGTAAATATTTTATTTATCATGGTTAAAGGGTAAATCCGGTAAATAAGGGAAAAAATATTATTATAATATTAATAAATTCCTCTAAAACGTGTCCTAACCTTATTGGTGGATAAATGTCCGACCATGGACATATTTGGGTCTATTTTGGGATCCCATGTAGCCACTTGTAGGTGATAGGGACACTTTATATTAATTAAGTTTAAGTAAATACAAAAATGACAAAAGCTTATATCTTTTAGAAAAACAATTTTTACATAGGGTTATATATGTTATATTTTAAATTATAAATATTTTATAGAAATCTATAAATATTTCCTACATAATTATATTTTATTTATAATTTTTAGACATTGAAAATGTAAAAATATATATGACACAATAATGATGCAGTATTTTCCTTATTAATGGAAGAATCAAATAATTGGTATTATAAATGTTAAAATAAATATAATTTGAAAGATTTGATGACATACATGAATTTTATTGTTTAATATGAAAAGTTAGGATTTCTTAAATGAAAATGGTTAGAATTAATAAAGTTGTTAAGACTTTAACAAAAATCAATCATTGAGTAGTGTCAAAATTGACACAGATGAGTTTTTAAAACCAATATTATATTATTAATTTATATACTATTCCTAAAAATCTAAGGTTCGTAAAAAGGACTTATATTATTATTTTTGTTTCATTAATGGAACACTTGGTGGTCACTTGGATGTATATAGTATGTTTATTAACTATATATTATAAAAATACAATGTGACATGGTAAGTGTTAAACTAATTTACCAAGAGTTAAAACCAAAAGATAAGGTTAATATAATTACCCAAACCTGTCTAAAATCTATTGGTTGAGAGGATCTAGACCCATCCCCATCATAGACTTTGAATAATCCACTTTTGATCCATTAGAAAACGAATATGATTTTATTATAAAATAATAATTTATGTTTTTCCTAAAGAGCCCCTCACCCCTCTTATAAAAGGGAACCCCCCTTCTCCTTAATTAAAATCTTCAAAGCCATTTGACCTAGCAAAAACATGCCCAAATAACCTATCAACTTCACTAAATTCATCCTAGAGGCCGTAGTTTGATTAGAAATCCAACCTAAGGATCCCTTTTTACCATATAAAAAGGAAGAACCCGAAGTAGAGGTAACGTCTTCACCACCCTCTTTAACGTTCCTTTCATTTTCAACTTCTTCATTCCTTATTATTTCCACTATAAAATAATAACTCCAGTACCTTCTATATACTATGATGTTATTATAATTATGGAACAATCCAATTCATTATTCTATCCATCCCATGAATGACATGTCACCATACGTGCATATGTATGGCCTACCGTCTCCGCGTTGTGGTGTAATTGTTATTCAATATACAATTATTTAGATGGGTATAATAATTCTGTATAATTCAAGTAAATAACAAATATAAATGATAATTATTATGTATATATGATATACCATACAATTATATATTATTTTAATATCAAATGAATGATTTTGTCACTCATGCGTACGTACGGATTACCGTCTCCACGAACACGATGAGATTCATTCCCCATCATATCCATTCAATACTAAATTTTATTGGATGATTAAAAAAATATTTAATTACTTAATATCATTATGTATAAGAGTATGATACAACCTATCCATAACAATCACATCTTATATAAAAGAAAACAAGTAAGTTAACACCCAAAATGACGATAATACTATGATTTTATTAATAAAGAGATGTGAAAAGATAATATATGATAAAATATTAATATATATGAATATTTTATAATTAAAAAACAATTATTTCACCATTATACATGTGGTTAACCTACCATAAACCAAGAAAAAGTACAAGATAAGGGTTTATTTCACAATCTCTTCATTATCAGAGGTTGTTTATACATAATTATCTACTGGGACCTCTTTATCATCCATATTCATGTTTCTTAAAAATATATTCCAAAACATTCTTACTATTTTATAAAATATGGGTTAAAGTAATTTATACCCTTGTTTGACTTTTTATAATATGTTTATAAAGGAATATTTCCTTATTTTTCCAAACAAGGTCCTTTTTAACCTTTTCGACAAAATTAAGGTAAGAATGTTTTTTTAACTTATACAGCGAGTGCGGCTATTTTCTGCTATTATAACATTGTGAAATCTTCCCTTAAAATATTATAAGAATATTTTCAAAATAAATCTTATATTTATGCGACTCTTAAATTATTTCAAAATATAAAGATTTATGTCTGTAAAAAATGTTTTGATATCATCTATGTCAACATCCATTGATGGATTTTATGTTTATTTGAAGTTAATTTATTGTTATACAAAACTTCCATATTCTATAGATGTTTTTGTGATATGTTTGACTGTGGATGTGCTATTTTTATACCATTCATTGGTTATGGTTAAATTATTTACATTTCATATTCTAGTTTTAATACGAATGTTTGTGATATGTCTAAACCTTTTTATATGAGGAATGTTTTGGACTTAGTATGTGATGGGTGGAGCCCGCTATAGCTCCTTGATGCATCGGTAGGTCTCATGAGACAACTAGACATGGAATTGGCCGAGGCACTTTCCCAATTTGATTTATGGTTTTGGCCGAGGCCTTAATCATTTTAGACGTCTTGGACGAGGCCTTGACAAAATGTTTCAGAATGTCCGACATTATACATTCCCACATTATGGAAATAATATTTATGGTTCATGTGGTCATTCGACTTGTATAATACCCATGATTATGCTTTATTATGGAATTATTTACTCAGCTCATAATCTTTCCATAAAAGTATTCGTGTTTATTATTGGAAAAGGCATGTGGTTTTCAATTATTTACCATTGATAATATTTATGTCATTTTCCGCTGTATTACTTACCCTTACTTAGAATTTGAGCTCACCCCATTCTTATGTTACATTTTCCAAGGATATGAAGATGTTAGTTATGAGTGACTTTCAGGCATAATCTAGGAGGCTTGGATGCTTCGAATGAAATATATAATTGTTGTATTTCTCTTAAAGATATAAAGTGGATCATATGTATGAATCTTGTTTCAAATAATACTAAATTGATCAATATTTCGAGAAATTATTTTCTTGTAATCATTCCAATGTTATGTAATAATTCACCGACTCTAGGTAATCGAGGTCGTGGTGTTACAGTTGGAATCAGAGAAAGTTTAGTACAAACCTTGGATACTAGATTTAAATAAACTCTGATTAGAGAACATAGCCCTAAGATAGACTTTGAAGATTAATATAGAAGAAATTCCTAGAATTTTGGAATTATAGAGATTTTGTGAGTTTTATGAGCAATACATCCCTGTCTAGATATGAGCAGGTAGAGGTGACTCTGGAATAGATGTACCTAGGGGTAAAACCCGAAAATACCTCTTTGAGCTTGACTTGAATGGGAACTGGTGCACGACAACGGACCTTGCTGCACTCTTGGTTACGACACTCCTGTGGGATATGCTTAGGATAATTCTCATTTTCTTTACCAACCATTATGAAGGGTTATGAGTATATTCTCCTCAAAGAAAACTTTTTTATGATTATGGATTATATCCATAAACTGTTGAATTTATGTTAAGTGTTTTAGATGTTTAAAATTATATATTTCAATTCATAAACTAATCTAGTTTATGCCATTGTTTTGAAATGGCGCCTAGTGGAATGAATGGAAACCGTATCAATGCACTCACTTCATGTAGAGATTTCCCTCATGCTCAGGATAATTATATTGGAGCTAGTGATGCAACTAGTGCTGATAAGATTATCACCATACTAGAACAACTCACTCAGGTTATGAATAATTACTTTACCCAAATGGAGAACCTAGATCCACAGCGTGGAGGATCAATGTTATATTGCTTTAGGAGGCAGAAACTACCGACATTCAATGGGAGTACAAATCCCATAGTAGCTGAGCAATGGATAAATTCCATAGAGAAAATATTCCATGCCTTAGGGAGTAGTGAAAGGGAAAACGTTGTCATGGCAGTTTATTGCCTCACTAGAGATGCTGATCAATGGTGGTCATTGATACAAAACACAAAAGAAGATGATAAATTATCAGATATGGAATGGAGGGAGTTCAAAGATCTGTTATTAGAAAAATACTTTCCTCCAGACCATCGAGCAGATATGGAAAGGCAATTTTTGAGCCTGAGGCAGAAAGAGGATGAGAATTTCACAAGGTATGAGGCTAACTTTACAAGAATAGCGAGGCATGATGCTGATTGTATACGTAACCCAAGGAGTAAGATTGATCGTTTCTTTGATGGGTTAAAACCATTTCTCTGTGGAGCATTAGTCTCGCAAACCTTCTCATCATACAAAGATCTTATCTCGTGTGCTATTAAGACAGAAAAGGAATTCTCTAAGTCATATTACTTTAAATCAGAGCAAAAGAAAAGATATCCACAGAACACTCTAGGAAAGGAAATAAGGAAACATGGAAGAAGGGTATAATTGAATTTCCACCCTGTGATAATTGTGGATGGAAGAACCTTGGTGCCTATCTAAAAGGAAAAGGAGTATGCTACAAATGTGGAGAAAAATGCCATCTAGCTGGAGATTGTAAAGGAAAGAAAGATGCTACCGATGATCAATGATACAATTTCAGGGAGATGGGACATTATGCAAATGAATGTCATAAGTGTCATGGAAACTTACCTCAGAAAAGGCCAAGGGATCAATGCCAAGTTTAAACAATCAATAATGCTGATGTTGAAGCCCCGAAAGATGTGGTGACAGGTAATTTAATGGTTTCCTCAAGTTTAGAAAATACATTATTTGATTCTTGATCATCACATTATTACTTATCTTCCCAGTTTTCTAAGAAAATTAGATATTTACAATTTGATTTAACAAGGGATTTTTCAGTTAAAACTCTTAAGGTAAGTATCATTGCATTGATGTTTTGTGAATCAGTCCCCATTAAAGAACATAAATGTTATTTATCCACTGATCTCATCATCATACCTATGATTGAATATGATATAATCCTCAGTATGGATTGTATTTTAGACCATGATGCGAAGTTTTATTGTAAGAAGAAGGGGGTTATGATTCTTGATGGTGATTATAAGGAACACCTTATCTTTAGAGAAGAATCATCTCCACCTAATTCTTATCTAGATCCACCCCCAGTATCTCAACTAAATTTAATTATCGGGGAGGAAGATAATGAAATAACTATCGGTGAGAAAAGGAATGTTCAAATAGAGGATGTACCTATTGTGAGAGAATATGTTGATGTGTTTCCGGAAGATTTACCTGGACATCCTCAAAAACAAGAAGTTGAGTTTTCCATTGATTTAATTCCTGGTTCAAGGCCCATATCAAAAAACCCCTTATAGAATGGCCACTGTGGAATTAGTTGAACTAGATAATCAACTAGAGGAATTGAGTTATAAGGTATTTATTCTCCCTAGTGTTTCTCCATGGGGATCCCCTGTCCTTTTTGTTAATAAGAAAGATGGATCTATGAGGTTGCGCATTGACTACAGGGAGATCAATAATATAACAATAAAGAACAAGTATCCCTTACCTAGAATTGATCATTTATTTGACCAACTACATGGAGCTCAATACTTTTCAAAAATTGACCTTTAATCTGTATATCATTAGTTGTGTGTAAAGAAGAAAGACATTCCAAAGAAAGAATTTCGAACCAAGTACGGGCATTACGAGTTTAAAGTAATGCATTTTGGACTGACTAATCCACCCTATGTATTCATGGATATAATGAAAACAGTTTTCAAGGAATATCTTGATGACTTTGTTGTGGTATTTATTGATGATATCTTGGTATACTACAAAAGCTACAAAGATCATGAAAATCACTTGCGCATTATATTGATGACTCTAATAAGACATGAATTATATGGGAAGTTTAGAAAGTGTGAATTATGGCTTCAGGGGATTTATTTTCTTGGATATATTGTCTCTAAGGAAGGAATCTATATTGATCCTTCTAAGACCAAGGAAATCCAAGAATGGCCAGCACCAACGAGTATAACCAAGGTACACAGTTTTGTTGGTTTAGCAGGTTTTTATCGACGTTTCATCCCGAACTTTTCCTGGTTGGAAAACCCATTAATAAAGCTCAAACGTAAAGGGGTTAAATTTGTCTGGACAAAAGTGTGTGAAGAATGTTCTGAAGAACTGAAGAGAAGATCAGTTAATGCTCTTATATTGACTCTACCATCAGGGAATGATGGGTTCGTTATTTATAGTGATGCATCGAAAAAAGGTATTGGTTGTGTCCTTATGCGGAATGATAGAGTTATTGCCTATGCATCATGACAACTGAAAATTCATGAGCAATACTATCCACCTCATGATCTTAAGTTAGCTGCTATAAAATTTGCATTGAAGATTTGGAGACACTATCTCTTTGGTGAAAAATGTGAGATTTATACTAATCACAAGAGTTTGAAATATAATTTCTCACAGAAATAGCTCAACATGAGGCAAATGAGACGTCTTGAACTACTCAAGGATTATGATTTCACGATAAACAACCACCCAGGGAAGGCAAATAAGGTGGAATATTCTTTGAGTAGAAAGGATCATGGAATTTTGAACAATATGAGAGTAGAAAATGATCCTATAGACATGGATATAGTAAACATGGACATGGGAATCTCCATGGAAGGTGAAACATCAATACTTCTTCAAATGGTTGCAAAACCATCTTTACTAGAAATGCGAAAGAGTTCTCAGACCGGTGATGAAGAGTTTCAAAAGAAGATTAAAGCTGTGAATGATGGGAGATTGAATGACTTTGTGTAAGAAGATGGAATTTTGATGTTTGGAAAGAGACTTTGTGTTCCCCATATACCTGATCTAAAAAGGGAATTTTTGGATGATGCTCATAGTTCCAATTTCTCTATACACTCTAGGAGCACCAAAATGTATAGATATTTAAAGAAACATTTTTTGTGGGACAACATGAAGAGTGAGATTCCTAATTTTGTGTCTAGATGTATGGTTTTTCAACAAGTGAATGCTGGAAAGAAACAGCCTAGAGGAGTCATGCAACCTCTTCCCATACCTGAGTGGAAATGAGATAATATTACGATGGACTTAGTCATGGGGCTACTAAAGACTCTAAGAAGGAACGATGCAATATGGGTCATTATCGATCATCTTACCAAGTCAGCAGATTTTCTTCTATAAGAAATGATCTATCACTTGAACGTCTATCAAGACTATATATCAATTATGTTGCGAGAATTCATGGAGTTCCCCTATCGATTGTCTCGGATTGTGATCCCTGTTTTACACCAAGATTCTGGAAAAGTCTTCAGAAGGCCTTGGATACTAAACTTCGTTTGAGAATTGCTTACCACCCTCAAATAGATGGAAAATCAGAAGGGAATATTAAAACCATAGAAGACATCGTGAGATCATGGTCACTTGACTTTCAGGGTATGTGGGATCAATATTAACCTCTGGTGGAATTTTCCTATAACAATAGCTTCCATTCAAGTATTCGGATGGCACCATATGAAGCGTTGTATGGAAAGAGATGTTGCACACCAACCTGTTGGGATGATGTTAGTGAAAGAAAATATTTTGGCCCGGAACTAGTGGAGGAAATGATGGAAAAGGTAAAGGTAATCCAAAACCACATCAAAGTAGCTCAATGTAGGCAGAAGAGCTATGCCTATAATCGAAGGATGGATTTGGAATTTCATGTAGGAGATCATGTTTTCTTGAAGGTATCTCCATGGAAGGGAGTTATAAGTTTCTGTAAGAAAGGTAAATTGAGTCCTAGGTACGTCATACCATTCGAAATTCTAGAACGAATTGGGGTTGTTGCATAACAATTGGCAATGCTGCCAAGTCTCTCCAAAGTACACGATGTGTTCCACGTATCACTATTGTGAAAATAAATGCTTGAACCAATGCATGTACTCACCTATGAAGAATTAGAACTAGAACCCGATCTATTTTATTGTGAAGAGCCCATCAAGATTTTTGATACGAGAGAACAAGTTCTGAGAAACCAGACGAGTCGTCTGGTAAAAGTTTTATGGAGAAACCACAAGAAGGAAGAGGCAACGTGGGAACCCGAGGAACTTATGATGAAGAACCACTTGAGTCTTTTCATACAGTAATTTCATATAAATTTCGAGGATGAAATTATTTGAAGGAGTGTAGAATGTAACACCTCAAGCTTACACGGTACGTTTCCCTTTGAGAAATGTAATAGCTTGCATTGTACGCAACCTCGAGATTCTAACACACCGCGATCAATCAAAGTAGCTATTATGAATAGTAATACACACTTTTTGAAATTTTATACATTTTATATATTAAAATGGACTTCATTTTTGGATTAGGAATATCAAAATTATCCTAGGGTGAAATTTTGGTACTTTTTGTATAACTTTTATATTGTGATGAATAGTGAAAATTAATAAATTTTAATTAAAAACATCTTTTTAACCAAATAATTCATGGTGATAAATTATTAATTTTAGTGGTTTTAATGTGTATTTAGAATATATTTTTACCATTTAATACAATGTTGGTCATTGGATATAATTTCACAATTAAACCGGACATAAACAATTGTCAATCTTTTAATAGTTATTATATCTTAAAAACATGCTTTTTGTTTTGACATCGGGAATTAATTATAAATTGATTTCTGCCACTTCTGTATTTTTAATGTGGAAAAATGGATTCCATATTAAGAATCAGGATCTCCAAATTGTGTAAATAGGTATCTTTTATTTTTAGACATTTTGAATAATTACTTCGGTAAATATTTTATTTACTATGGTTAATGGGTAAATCCGGTATATAAGGGTAAAAAAATAAAATTATAATATTAATAAATTACCCTAAAACGAGTCCTAACCATATTGGTGGACACATGTCAGACCATGGTCGTCTTTCGGTCGATTTTGGGACCCAATGGAGCCACTTGTAGGTGATAGGGAGACATTATATTAATTAAGTTTAAGTAAATAAAAAAATGACATAAGCTTATATCTCTTAGAAAATAATTTTTTACATATGTATATATATGTTATATTTCATATTATAAATATTCATTGGAAATATATAAATATTTCCTACATAATTATATTTTATTTATAATTTTTAGACATTGAAAAAGTAAAAATATATATGACACAATAATGATGTAGTATTTTCCTTTTTAATGAAAGAATCAAATAATTGGTATTATAAATATTAAAATAAATATAATTTGATAGTTTTGATGACATAAATGAATTTTATTAGTTAATATGACATTTTTGGATTGATTAAATTACTTTTTATTTAATTAATAATGTTTTTATGACTTTAACAAAAATCAATTATTGAGTAGTGTCAAAAGTTACATATTAGAGTTTTTAACAAAATTATTATATTATTAATTTATATTCTATTTCTAAAAATCTAAGGTTCAGCCAATGGAAATATATCATTATTTTTCTATAATTAATGGACCACTTGAGAGGTCTCTTGGATGTATATAGTAATCTTATTAACTATATATTATAACAATACAATGAGACATGGTAAGTGTTAAACTAACAAACCAAGAGTTAAAACTAAAAGATAAGGTTAATATAATGACCCAAACCTATCTGAAATCTATTTGTTGAAAGGATTTAGACCCATACCCACCTTAGAATTTAAAGAATACACTTTGGATCCATTAGAAACCGAATATGAATTTATTATAAAATAATTCTTTATGTTTTTCCTAAAGAACCCCTCACCCCTCTTATAAAAGGGAACTCCCCCTTCTCATTTATTCACACTTTCAAGGCCAATTTTCTCGGCCAACACCTACCAAAATATCCTCCCAAATTCACTAAATTCATCCTAGAGGCATTATTTTGATCATAAAGCCAATCTATGGAGCCCTTTTGATCAAATAAAAATGAAGAACCTAAAGTAGAGGTAACATCTTCACCACCCTCTTTAAAGTTCCTTTCTTTTTCAACTTCTTCATTCCTTATTATTTCCATTATAAAATATAAAATCCAGTAACTTATATATACTATGATGTTATTATTATTATGGAACAAAAAAATTCATTATTCTATACATCCCTTGAATGACATGTCACCATACGTGCGTATGTACAACCTACCGTCTTCCCATTGTGGTGTAATTGTTATTCAATATACTATTATTTAGGTGGGTATAATAATGATGTATACTTCATGTATATAATAAATTTAACATGATAATGATTATTTCTATATGATATACCATCCAATTATATATTATTTTAATATCAAAAGAATGATATTTTCACTCGCGCGTATGTACGGATTACCGTCTCCACGAACGTGATGAGATTCATTCCCCATCATATCCATTCAAGAATAAATTTTATTGGACGATTAAAAATAATATTTAAGGACTTATGATCATTCTGGATATGAGTATGATACAACCTATCCATAAGAAAAACGGCTTATATAAAAGAAAACGAGTATGTTAACACCCAAAACGTCGATAATAATAAGATTTTATTAACAAAGCGATGTTAAAAGATCATATAAGATATCATATTAATATTTATGATTATTTAATGAATCAATAACAATTATTTGACCATTATACAGGAGGTTAACCTACCATAATCCAAATAAAGGTACAAGGTAAGGGTTTATTTCACAATCTCTTCAATATCTGAGGTTTTTTATACGTAATTATCTACTAGGACCTCTTTATCATCCACATTCATTTTTCTTAAAAAAGTATTTCAAAAAATTATTAATATTTTACAGAATATGGGTTAAAGTCATTCATACCATTGTTTTACTTTTTATAAGATGTTTATAAAGTAATCTTTCCGTCGTTTTCCAAACAAGGTCCTTTTAAACATTTTCGACAAAATTATGGTAAAAATGTTTTTTAACTTATACAGTCAGTGCGGCTATTTTCCACCATTATAACATCATCAAAGCTTCCCTTAAAAGTTTATAATAATATTTCCAAAATAAATATTTTCTTTATATGACTCTTAAATGATTTCAAAATATAAAGAGATATTTCTCTAAAAAAGGTTTTGATTTCATCTATGTCAACATCCTTTGATGGATTTTAAGTTTATTTGAAGTTGATTTATTATGATACAAAACTTCCATATTATATTGAAGTTTTTGTGATATGTTTGACTGTGGATGTGCTATTTTTATATCATTCATTGCTTATGGTTAAAGTATTGACATTTTTTATACTAGTTTTAATACGAATTTTATGATATATTTAATCCTTTTCATATGAGGATATATTGGACTTAGTATGTGATGGGTGGAGCCCGCTATAGCTCTTCTATGCATCATCAGGTCTCATGAGACAACTGGACATGGAATTGGCTGAGGCCCTTTTCCAAATTGATTTATGGTTTTGACCGAGTCCTTAATCATTTTAGACGCCTTGGCTGAGGCCTTAACAAAATGTTTCAGAATGTCCAGCATTATACATTCCCTCATTATGGTAATAATATTTATGGTTCATGTGGTCATTCGACTAGTAGAATACCCATGATTATTTTTTATTATGGAATTATTAAATCATTTCATAATCTTTCCATAAAATTATTCATGTTTATTATTGGTTAAGGCATGTGGTTTTCAATTATTTACCATGCTTAATATTTATGTCATTTTCCGTTGTATTACTTACCCTTACTGAGCGTTTCAGCTCACCCCTTTCTTATGATTCATTTTCCCAGGATATGAAGAAGCTAGTTATGAGTGAAATTCAGGTATAATCTAGGACGCATGGATGCTTCTAATTAAATATATTATTTTTGTATTTATCTTCAAGCTGTAAAGTGGATCATATGTATGAATCTTGTTTCCAATAATACTAAACTGATCGGTCTTTCGAGACATGATTTCCTTGTAATCATGACAATGTTATGTAATAAGGAACCAACACTGGGTAACTAGGGTTAGGGTGTTACAATATATATAAACTATATTAATCCGAAGGTCATGTTATTGACCATTTAGAGGCATATAGAAAATATTATTACACTTATAATATTTTTTTTAATGTGATGAAAAAAGTTGTCACAATAATGATTAAATAAATATAATATTTAAATATATAATTTATGATAATATATATACCACTATAAGTATTATTATATAATATGAAGGATTTATATTCATCATAGTATTTTATTTTTTTGTTTTATTTCACAAATTATTTATATAAAATAATTCCAAAAAATTGATGTAGTGATAATTTTTTTAATGTAGGTAACAAATAAATGCCATTTAAAATATTAAAATAAATAAAATTTCAGATATTAATATATAAAATTATTTTCTAGAATACCATGACCACTTAGAAATATAATAAAATAATTTTTTCTAAGTTCAATGGTTATATTTATATTTTTAATTATTAGTGAATTGAATTGTATCAAAATTTACACTGTTGATTGTTTATCAAATTTTTTTGTTAAAATATTTAAGAATAATAAAACATTTAAAAAAAATATATAATAAAATATATATGTTATAAAATATTTTTATTTATTTATTTATGGACTAAATGACATTAAATAAGAAAATATTTTATCCTTTTGATATTGAAATATTTATTACCAAAGTTAAAATATAATATAATAACTAATTGTTGATTAATATGATTTTGTTTAAATTAAAAAACACATTTTCAGTATTTATAGGTGGATGAAAATAAAATATTATATAATATCATCTTCACAACTAGGATATTTTTGTGTTTTTTGGATAGGGATTTATTTTATTGTAAACTATTATTTTCATTGATTTCAAATATACCCATCACCTCAATTTGAAAAGTGTACCTCCTCCATTATTTATTCACAACTCATTGAGCCTTATATCTTTTCCATCCCCTACCGTTTTCCATTATCAACTACCTTAGTAAAATTAAAGATGTTCTAGTCTTCTCCAAATACCAACTCTAGTATTGCAGGAGGAGATTATGAGGGAGTACATTAAATAAGAGGTGATCTCGTCTATTTATTATTTAAAACATATTTCTTCTTCTAAATAAGATTCCTAAGATGATTATTTTCAAATTTAACTAATATATTATAAATTATTTACTGATATATTTTTATGATATTTAAACAACAATGTTCCATAATCAATTTATCCTATGAAAAATGAAATCACCACAAATGTGTATATACGACATACCATCTCCACACCGTGGTGTAATATGTTTTTCACTACCACCTTACATGGATGGTTATAATGATGAAAATAATAACTATATATGATTATTATAACAAGATATTAATTATGGAACAAAATTAAGACCACCAACTTCTATACCATTTCACATTTATGGGAATGATATCGTCGCTCTTGTGTATGTAGAGCCTACCATCTATGTAATGAAAAGTGATTCATTCTACATGATATCTTATAATAAAGATTTATAAAATGAATAAATATCATATGTATTATGTTAATATCAATTATCAATGATATAGCAATGATAGAAGAAGGTGAACTAGAACTTATTTGACAAAACATGCATAAGAAACATAAACAGTAAATACCCATATTAGGAGTAAAAATGAAATGTCATTAAAAAACTAATGATAATATGATCATATATTATATCATAAAAAATATTGATATTCTTGAATATTTCAGTGATATTATCTAAATAACTATAAAGGATGTTCATATAAAAACAAAGGATATAAGACCAATGGTAAAGGATAATTTCACGATATGATTATTCTCTATGATTGTTTATACATAACTATTTACCAGGTTATATTTATCATCCCTATCCAGGATTCCCTAATATGTATTAAATAATATTAATTTTATTCTACTATAATTGTTTAGAGTCAATTTTTCCCATTTCTGAATTTTTATTAAATGGTATGAAATAAATATGTTTTCATTTTCAATACAAGATACTTTTTGACTTATTCAATAGAAGTACAAGAATAATGTTTTCTTTTAACTCATTCTTCATGACTATATTTTTATATTTTCGTAACTCCTTATTTACATGAATCGTATTTTATAATATTTCAAGGTTATTTTAAAAGAAATTATTTATACTTAACAATGGATGGAATTTTGAGAAAAGAAAATGTTTTTTAAGAAGAAAGGATATTTTCCGCAATAAATAATTTCATGTGTTCTATGAAAATTAGTTTCCACCTATGATTGAATTATTTAATAGAGTTATGTTTCACATAATCTATCCCTATAATTCATATTGATTGATTATTTTTATGATGTAATTCTATTTTGGAAATCCATTTGTTTTACATGGATTATCTTATGGGGAATGATGTTTAAGAAACCCATTTAATTCCTTAGGTTTTACTATGATGACTGATTTAAGTGTTTATGGAAGACGTCAAAATGTTTTTATTATGAGAAATGTGGGACATGTATCTCCCTCCAATGCATTGGGTAATGATTTATATCTCATGATATAAATAAGGATATAATTTTAAATGATATCAGTTAAGGAATATAGGTTTATAAGGGAATGTAAAGCCGGTTCTATACTACAGGGCTAGAATGAGGAGTTAAATTGGTTCATTTATAGACTTTTTTTAGCTATAATGGTCATAGAAATGTGAACTAACTAATATGAAATTATTTTCATGTATTATGTGAATTCCAAAAGTACCATGACTTATTATATAAATTTTGGTAATATGTGTAGTGTTTCTATAAGGCCACATGCCTTAAACATTACTTAATCTTGAGTTATTACAAGATTACACATTGAGGATCTTTTTATGTTTAGAGTTTTATAGAATTAGATCATAACTCATTCATTAAATTCCACATTTAAACAAGGTGTTTACATTAATGAAAATATTCACTTTTACCATCAAAGGAAACAAATTTTAAACAAAACATGGAATCTTTCATGACACTTTCTTGACACTATCATCACATCATATAACTTTCCCTTGACCTGTGAAAAACATTTCAAAAACTTGGGATGAGCATAAAAAGCTCAGTAAAGTATATAAAAATACAGAATGAAAACATTAGTCCATGTATACATAAAAATAAATGAAATCATACTTTACTCATAAAATAAAAGAACATTAACAAACTTCATCAATTCATAAATAACTGATAGAAATCATAAGACCTAAATGTAACTTGAGGAATTGATAACATTCTTATGTAGGGAGTAACCCTCATGGTTATGTTTGGAATACCCATCATAGTATATTTCCTAAATCCCTTCAGAGAAACCTTAGAATTTAACCCCTTCGTGTTACCCAATTCACTGAGGAGCTATATCGGGCTCACCCGCCCTTAGTTTAACACAGAACCACCCGTCATCATAAACATTTCCCAAGAACCATAACATAATCATATCACACAAAACATGCATAAAGGAAACATAACATTTCCACATTTCAATCACAATATATCAATAACACATTGATATAATAAAAACATTATCTAAACCATTTTCAATACCAAAATAAAAGAAAAGTAAAACATGGTATTTATTTTTCATTTTAAAAAATGTTATGGCTTGTAGAGGAAGCCGAAACTCAAATAATGGTCATGACGGTGGAGAAGACATTGTTGATATATACGTGTGAAAAAGACATTGCCTTTTGTAATTTAGTAAAACACTTCGTATAAAAAAGATTCATTTTGAATAAATATAAAATTCTAAGGGGTTTATACACCATATAAATAAAAGTTGTGTATAAAACAAAATATGCCTCAATGAAAGGAGATTGAGACGAAGTTCCTTACCTCGTGTCTGGCATGACTCGAACATTCTTTAATATCCTGAAAAATAAACTTTATTTAATTTATACTTTATTAATAACCTTTTTCAAGTTTAGTATTCCTTCTATATCACTTATTACCATGTTATGAACACTATGTAATTATTTATGTTAATAACAGTCGTTTTTTCGATCATTGGTACTTGAGTCAAAAATAAACTCCTTATACTTACAAGTTGTTCACGTAGTAAAATATCCATTATATCCAGAATTATATTAATGATGTATATATCATATATATCATATATATTAAGTATATACATGCATTTATAATATTACATAACATTTAGAGGTAAGAAATGAAATGCACCGTTCATTGAGACAGTAAGTCATACGTACGCATGCACGTTAATTTCATTTCTATTTTGTATTTAATGGAATGAATTCATAATAATATAAAGGTATATTATAATTCCAGTATAATATCATATATAATATTATTAACTCCATCCTTTACACGTCCCACATATGGTACTAACGAATCAAATCACTTTGAGGGGGTGGTAATCCGCACTTCCTAAAATTAAGATATCATGTTTACCTATAATGGAAACCATAAGGGTATGACATAAATTAAATATAAAGAAGCATAAGGAGAACATAAACATAATATATATCATATATAAAAATAGGGACATCTTAATGGCCACCATGAAATGTGTTAAATGATTATTGAACAATCATCATTTCATGAGACAGAAATTCACCATCCACAGAAACAGTTTGTTATTTAACCATTAGACCGAGGTGTGTGTAACTGTAGCTCTAATACATCCCATAAAAACATCCTAATATATTGAAGAAACTTGTGTTGTTACAAAATAAAGGAATAAAAAGATTTTAGGGGGTCGGAGAAGCAAAATAAAACAAAAGAACACAAGTGAAGACATTACCTTTAAATCAGGTAACTCCACTTGGTTTGAACCAAAAGGGTTTCATTAAAATATTTCTGACTAAGTTAAGGCTTCTATGATGAAGATAAGGATTTGGAGAGATAAAATGGTAAGATCTTCGCTGAGCCAATTGCTTGAGAGGTGTGGGTAAGGAGGTAGAGGTGGGGGCCTTTTTATAAGAGGGAGGAGGGGCACTCTTTGAACGTCAAGAAATGTTACTTTATATTAAAATGATTTTTATATTTTAATGGTCCCACATTGATATATTTCTATGATAAGGTGATAAGAGTTAGAAATATACTCATCCATTAGGTTTTTGACAATTTTATGTCTTAGATTTTACATTATCTGTTCATTTTATTTAAATCATTCATTAATGAGGTAATTACTACATCATCATGGTGTCATAAAAACATTAATTTATTTAATATCTAAAAATTATAAAAAAATACAATAACGTAGGAAATATTTTTAGATTTCTAATTACTATTTATATTCGAAGAGATCATTTATGTAGACAAAATTAAAATAGTTTTAGGTAGGTGTTACATACTTTGTTATATTTAACTTTCTTTAAAAATTAAAGGATAAAAAGTCACTATCACACAAAAGTGATTCCATGGGGTCACGAAGTTTGGAACAATGCATCAAATGGTCGGCCATGACACAACCAGTAGCATTAGGACACATGTTGGGGTCATTTTTTATTATTATGATATTATTTTATTATCCTTAACTACCTGATTACTAATTCATCACTATAATTAAAGATAATTGCCATCGTTACTATTCATAATTTCCAAAAACAGAAGAGTCTTAATTACATAATTTGGAAGTTATGATTCCAAATATGGAATCCATTTTAACAAATTACAAACATAGAAATTTCAATAATTAATTTAAAAATAATTTCCGTTGTCAAAACAAATAGCGGTTTTTTTTGAAACAATATCTATGAAAAGTTTGGAACTTGTTTATGCCCAATTCCAAAGTGAAATCAATTATAAGGGCCACCATTGGATTAAATGGAAAAAATATATTCTAATTAAACTTTTTAACTAATTAATAGGACAATCTATCTATATAATTTAATTAGATGAAAATGCAGTTTTGAAGTAAAATGCAGTATTTTCCACTATTCATTAAAAAATGAACATTGTCACAAAAATACCAGAAATTTATCAAAAGTATATTTCAATGTCCCAATTCTAATGAATATGTTTATTTTGAAAAATAGTTCTTATTAAATTGTCAAAATTCTATTTTAAAAATGGTTTTCCATCAAAAGGCGGTAAAACAATCTTTTTAAAAAATATTAGAGAATTATATGCTTAAGATTGGATTTATTATCATTCTAAGCCTCTTAAAACACTATCTATTTCATAAATAGAAATAGATATGAAAATACTAAATTCTTTACTTACATGGGATGTTACATCCTTTTCCCCTTTAGAAAATTGTGTCCCCACAATTTATTTACTTATCGAATAAGTGGGGGTATTTATCCCTCATTGCATTTTCAGATTCCCATGTTGCCTCTTTAATCATGTGGTTTTTCAACAAAAAAATTACATGATGAATCAACTTATTCCGTAACACATGCTCCCTATGGTCAAGAATCTGGACTGGTTGTTCTTCATAATATAGGTTCTCTTCCAACTGAACTACCTCTGGACTCAAAACATGAGATGGATCTGGCATGTACTTCATTAACATTGAAACATGAAAAACATTGTGTACCTGAGATAAAATCAGAGGTAAAGCCACTAGATATGCAACTGATCCAACTCTATTAAGAATTTCATATGGTCCAATGAACCTTGGACTCAACTTTCCTTTTTTACCAAATTTCACCACACATTTCCATGGTGAAACTTTGAGAAAAACATGATCACCCACCTCAAAAGAGAGATCCTTCCTCCTGTTGTCCACATAACTTTTCTGCCTGCTCTGAGATTTTCTCATGTGTCTCTGTATCAACTGAACTTTTTCTGCCAACCCTTCTACCAATTTTGGTCCCATCAACTTCCTTTCACCGACATCATCCCAAAATGATAGAGTTCAACACCACTTCCCATATAATGACTCAAATGGTGCCATCTGTATACTAGAATGAAGACTGTTATTATAAGAAAACTCAAGCAATGAAAGATTTTGGTCCCAAATTACTTGATAATCCATCTAACAAGCATGTAGCATATCCTCCAATGTCTGAATTGTTCATTCTGACTGCCCATCTGATTGGGGATTAAAATCTGTACTAAAATTTCATTCAGTACTCAACAACTTCTGAAGGCCTTTCCAAAAGTTAGAAGTAATCCTGGGATCACGATCAGATACAATGGAGAGGGGAAATCCATGTAACCTGACTATATCTTTAAGATAAAAATGAGAAAGTTTATCTAGAGAAGAATTATCTCGTAGAGCAAGGAAATGAGAAGATTTAGTCAAGCGATCAACAATAACTCAGATTGCATTATTACCTTGAGGTTTCTTCAGAAATCCCACAACGAAGTCCATGGATATATTCTCCCATTTCCACTCTGGTACTGGTAAAGGTTGAAGTATCCCTTTCAGTAACTACCACTTTTCTCTAACCTATTGACAAGTCAATCACTTCATAGTAAAATCAGAAATATCTCTTTTCATTCTATCCCATAACTAATACTTTCGAAGAACTCTATACATCTTAGTACTGCCAGGATAAACTGAATATGGAGGACAATGAGCTTCACATAACAACTATTTCTTCAACTGGGAATCACATGGCACACACAATCTCTTACCAAATATCATATCACAATCATTATTAATGTTGAATTTAGGAAACTTACCCTTCTGAACCATCTCTACCTTTTTTTGCAACTCACTGTCTTGCTTCTGTGCTTTCTTAATTCTCTTTGATAGAGAATATTTCACTGATACCTGAAAAAAAACAGAAGACCATCCTGCACCTAAAACTTCTATGACAATGTTCATCGAATCCTTAACCAAAGGATCATGTTCCAAAGTCAACATTGTTAATGAAGCATTACTTTTTCGACTCAAAGCATCAACCTCTTTATTTGCTTTTCCTGGACGGTAATGAATTGTAAAATCATAATCCTTGATTAATTATAGACATCTCCTCGGTCTCATGTTCAATTATTTCTGAGTGAATATATACTTTAAACTTTTTTGATCAGTATATATTTCACACTTTAAACCATAAAAATGATGCCTCCAAAATTTTAATGAAAAAAAAACAGCAGCTAATTCCAAATCATGTGTAGGGTAATTTACCTCATGATTTTTCAGCTGACGTGATGTAAATGAAATTACCAGATCATTCTGCATTAGGACGCAACCAAGTCAATTCAATGAAGAATCACTGTAGATAATAAACTCACCATTCCTGGAAGGTAGTTCCAAAACTAGAGCATTAACCAATCTTGTTTTCAATTCCTGAAAACAATCATCACATTCTTTTGTCCAGACAAACTTAACACCCTTCTGAGTTAGCATAGTCATTGGACTAGATAACCGGGAAAAATTTCTAACAAACCTTCAGTAATAGCCTTCTAAACCAAGAAAATATGAATTTCAGTTACATTTTTGGGTCTTGGCCATTCTTCAACATCATTTGTTTTTGCGGGATCAACAGTTATTCCACCTTTAAAAACAATGTGATCAAGGAAAGAAATTTGTTGCAACCAAAACTCAAACTTTCTGAATTTACCATACATTTTTAAGGTTTGAAAAATAACCCTTAAATGACTTTCATGCTCGTCTTTACTTTTATAAAACACCAAAATATCATTATTGAAAACAACCACAAACATATCCAAGAACTTATGGAAAATTATATTCATAAGGTCCATGAATATAGCAGGTGAATTGGTTATCCAAAAAGGCATTACTAAAAATTCATAATGGCCATATCTTGTACGAAACACGGTCTTCAGAATATCTACTTCCTTTACCTTCAACTGATGGCACCCCATTCTAATTTTAATCTTTAAAAAATACTAAGCTCCCTGGAGCAGAACAAAAAAATCATCGATATGAGGCAAAGGAGATTTGTTCTTAAAAGTGATGTTATTCAATGCTCTATAATCAATGCAAAGTCTCATAGAACAATCTTTCTTTTTAACAAATAAGATAGGAGCACCCCATGGTGTTGTTCTAGGTCGAATAAATAATTTCTCTAATAAATCTTGCAATTGATCCTTCAACTCTAAAATTTCAATTTGAGCCATTCAATAAGGGGGTTTGGAAATTGGCTTAGCATCAGGAACTAAGTCAAAAGTAAATTACACTGGTGATCTGGTATTATTCTAGGAAACTCATCAGGAAAAACATCAGGATACTCATTTACCACTGGCATATCATTAATCTGAATATTTCTTTTGTTTTCAACAATATGTGCAAGGTAACATTCATTTCCATCTTTTAAATGTTTCTCAGCCTCCTGATATGTTATCAAATGTAAGGGTTCATTCTTGTACAATAACTGAATGTATTTCTGAAAAGAGACTTCTTTAGCTATACAATCAATTTTAGCAATGTAAACATAGAGCCAATCCATACCCAGGATAAAATCATACTCTACTAGAGGTAAAATAATAATGTTTTCAATTAGGTTTTTTCCATAGATAAGGATAGCAAGACTCTTATAAATTCTTTTTTGCCTCAACATTTCCCCGAGGTGTTTTTATCACAAGTTCCAGAGTCATTTAATAAGATGGAATTCCAAATTTACTAGCTATGTTTTCAGAGATTAAAGAATGTGTAGACCCCGAATCAAACAACACATTAGCATAATCTGAGAAAACAAACAAAGTACCAGATACCACTTCATTTATTGGACCAACATCTACTGAAGTAGTTGCAAACAATTTCCCCACTCCTTTTTGCATGTAGTCTGACTGCTTACTATCATTTGAGCTCTTTGTCGAATACTCGTTTGCATAATGACCCATATCATTGCACTTGAAACATTTCACTAACCGTAAATCAAATTCTGTATTACCATCACCTGATCTTTTTCAATGAAATCACGAGCCTTAGGTCCAATCTTACCACATCGGTAGCACTTTACAGAATTTAGAAGACATTCCCCAGCATGCCTTTTACCACATTTATCACAAACTGGAAACTTAGTATTCGTACCATCAGAACTTTTTGAAGAATTCATCCCTTTCTCCTGCCACCTGGGTTCTTTCTTCTATTGGTTTTAATAGAACACTTTATCATCGGAAAACTCCATTTCCACCTTCTCAGCACATCGAACAAGTTTTATATAACTCTTGAACTCACGAGAAGCTAAAGCCCTTCAATATTTTGGAATTAATCCTGAGTAAAAACGATTGATTTTTTTTATCAAGGTCTTAGATAAAATTTGGAGCATTCCTAGCCAATCGAGTGAACCTCTCTTCAGAAGCAGCCATTGAGTCGTCCTCTTTCCTCAATTCCAAGAATTGTTTTTCCATCCCAAGTTGAACAGCCTAAGGAAAATACTTCTCAAGAAACATACCTTTGAATTCATCCCAGGCCAGGGCATCAATCTCATCAGCGTCCCTAATATTTTTAACCATCGACCACCACTGATCTACTTCACCCTATAAAAGGTAAATTAAAAGACTAACCTTTCGATTGTTGGAACACCCCATGACATCGAAAATCTTTTCCAGAGATTTAATCCATCCTTCACCTAGAACAGGGTCATATCATTCTCTGAATGATGCAGGATGTTGCCTCATGAAATGTTCCACCACTGACGTGTTCCTCTGCAGGTGATCAGGCTGATCTCATGCATGGATACCACCACCGTTTATCGCTTGAGTCAACCGCGCCATTACTAGAAAAAACTGTTCAGTTCCAATTCCGATCATCTCAGGATGCTGATTCGGAAGGTCATTTCCTTATATATTCCTTCCTAGCACTACTTCCCTGTTTCCTCTGTGGAAAACCGTTCTGAACAAATATGTCTTAGATG
Organism: Viscum album; assembly: GCA_963277665.1. NCBI lineage: Eukaryota > Viridiplantae > Streptophyta > Magnoliopsida > Santalales > Viscaceae > Viscum > Viscum album. Next base: position 681,218,724 of record OY728132.1, on the reverse strand, counting down.
AAGCAACATGATAATCTTAAAATTCTTTATCATTTCAATTTGACCATAAAAAAATATTTTTGGATAATAATTTATTATAATTATAACTCCTAAAGTTATCTAAACCAACCTATGATACCAACTATAAGGCTCCATGCCATAAACACTACTTAATCATGAGTTAGTACAAGATTACACAAAGATGATCTTTTCAGGTTTAGAGTTTTAGAGAATTAGATCATAACTCATGCATTACATTACACATTTAAACAAGGTGGTTACATTAAAGAATATATTCACTTTTCCCACCAAAGGAAACATATTTAAAACAAAACATGGATTCTTTCATGACTCTTCCTTGACACTGTCATCACATCATGTACCTTTCCCTTGACATGTGAAAACATGTCAGAAACATGGGATGAGCATAAAAAGCTTAGTAAGGTATAAAAAAATACCAAATGAAAACATTACACCATGTATACACAAGAATCAATGAAATAATACTTTACTCATTAAACATAAGAACTTTAACAAACCACATCAATTCATGAATAACTCATAGAAATCAGAAGTCCTAAATGTAACTTGAGTCACTCATAACATTCTTATGTAGGGAGGAACCCTCATGGTTACGTTTGGAATATCCGTCACAATATATTTATTAAATCCCTTTGGAGAAACCTTATAATTTAACCCATTCCTGTTACCCAATGCACTGGGGAGCTATATTCGGCTCCCCCGCCCTTAGTTTAACATGGAACCACCCATCATCATAAACAATTCCCAAGAACCATAACATAATCGTATCTCATAAAACATGCATAACGAAACATAACATTTCCACATTTCAATCACAAGATATCATTAACAAATTGATATAATAAAAACTTTATCAAAACCATTTTCAATACCAAAATAAAAGAAAAGTAAAACAAGGTATTTATTTTACATTTAAATTTTTTTATGGCTTGTAGAGGAAGCCGAAACTCAAATAATGGTCATGGCGGTGGAGAAGTCATTGTCACCGCAAACGTATGACAAAAAATTCCCTATTTTCATTTAGTAAAATGATTCGTATAAAGAAGATTCATTTTAAATAAACTGAAAAACCAAAGGGGTTTATACACCGTTCAAAATAATGTTGTGTATAAAACAAAATATGCCTCTATGTAAGGAGATTGAGACGGAGTCTCTTACCTAGTGTCCGACATGACTCGGTCATTCTTTAATCTCCTAAATAATAAACTTGAGTTAATTTATACTTGCTTAAGAACCCTTTTAAAGTTCATTATTCCTTTTATATCACTTATTACCAGGTTATGAACACTGTGTAATTATTTAAGTTAATAATGGTCGTGTTGTTGATCATTGGTACTTGAGTCAAAAATAAAGTCCTTATAATCACAAGGTGTTCGAGTGGTAAAATATCCATTATATCCAGAATTATATTCATGATTTAGATATCATATATATCATATATATCCAGTATATACATGTACTTATAATATTACATAACATTTAGAGGTTAGAAATTAAATGCACCGTTCATGGAGACCGTAAGTCGTACATACACATGAACGCTACTTTCATTTCTATTTCGTATTTAATGGAATGAATTCATAATGATATAAATATATATTATAATTTCTGTATAATATCATATATAATATCATTAACTCCATCCTTTATACGTCCCACATATGGTATTAACGAATCAAATCACTTTGAGGGGGCGGTAGTCCGCACTTCCTAAAATGAAGATATCACGTTTACCCATAATGGAAACCATAAGGGTATACCATAAATGAAAAATACAGAAGACTAAGGAAAACATAAACATAATATATATCATATATAAATAGATTTTCATCTTAATGTCCACCATGAAATGTGTTAAAAGAGGATTGAACAATCATCGTTTTGTGAGGTAGAAATTCACCATCCACAGAAACCATAGATTATTTAACCATTAGATGGATGTGTGTGTAAGTGTAGCTCGAATCCTTCTCATAAAGAAATCCTAGTATATTGAAGACAATGGTTTTTTCATAAAATAAAGGAATAAAAAGAGTATAGGGGGTTGGATAAGCAAAATAAAACAAGACAACACAAGTGAAGACATTACCTTTAAATAGGGTAACTCCTCTTGGTTTGAACCAAAAGGGTTTTTTGAAGAGATTTATGCCTAAGGTAAGCCTTCTATGATGAAGAGAGGTATTTGGAGAGATCAAATGAGCATATATTGGATGAGAAAATGTCTTGAGAAGTGTGGGTATGGAGGTAGAGGTGGGGGCCTTTTTATAAGAGGGAGGATGGGCACTGTAGTAAAGTCAAAAAATGTTACATTATATTAAAATGAGTTTTAGATTTTAAAAGTCCCAAATTGATATATTTCTTGGATAAGGAGATAAGGGTTCGAAATATACTCATAAAATAGGTTTTTGACAAGTGTAAGTCTTAATGTTTACATTATCTTTTCATTTTATTTAAATCGTTCATTAATGAGGTAATCACTACATCATCATGGTGTCATAAAAAATTTAATTTATCTAATGTCTAAAAATTATAAAAAAAATTCTATGATGTAGGAAATATTTTTAGCTTTCCTATTAAAATTTATAGTGAAACAGATCATTTATGTAGACAAAATTAAATTTTTCTACTTAGGTGTTACATACTTTGCTATATTTAACTTTCATTAAAAATAAAAGGAAAAAAAGTCACCATCACAAAAAAGTGATTCCATGGGGTCCCTAAGTTTATCACAAGGAATCCCATGGTCGGCCATGACACAAACAGTAGAATTAGGACACATGTTGGGTCATTTTTTATTATTATGAAAAAAATTTAGTATCCTTAACGACTCGATTACTAATTAATCTCGATAATTAAAGATAATTACCGTCGTTACTATTCATAATGCCCTAAAAACAAAAGAATATTAATTACATAATTTGGGCCTTATTATTCCAAATATGAAATTCATTTTACCAAATTCCAAACACATAAATTTAAATAATTAATTTAAAAATAATTCTCGTTGTCAAAACAAATAACGGGTTTTTTGAAACAATATCTATAAAAAGGTTGGCACTTGTTAATGCCCAAATCCAAAGTGAAATCAATTATAATGACCACCATAGGATTAAATGGTAAAAATATATTCTAATTAATCTTTATAACAAATTAAATGGACAATCTATCTATATAATTAAATTAGATGAAAAATCAGTTTTGAAGTAAAATGCAGTATTTTTTACTATTCATTATAAATTGAACATTGTCAGAAAAAAACAAAAAATTTATCCAAAGTAAATTTCAATGTCCCAATTCTATTGAATATGTTTATTTTGAAAAATAGAGCTTATAAAATTATCAAAAGATTGATTTAAAAATGGATTTCTATCAAAAGGTGGTAAAGTAATCTTTTTAAAAAATATTAGAGAATTCTATGCTTAAGATTGGATTTATTCTCATTTTAAGCCTCTTAAAACACTATCTAATTCATAACTAGACATAGATATGAAAATCCGTAATTATTTACTTACTTGGGATGTTACATTTTCTTTCTGATCATATATGATTTATCCCAATAATATTTATCACAATCATTTATATGTAAAATAATGTATTAAAATGTTATATTATTTTGTCTTATGATTTTAATATGGTTAATATATACCTTATTTACCCTTACTGAGAATATGATCTCACCCTCTATTATGTTTATTTTCCTCACGTCATGATGAAGGGTATTAAGTAGGATATGTCAAAAATGGGTCTTATTATGAAGAAATAAGTAGAACACAATATAGATGTATGATGGACCTGTTGTTACTGATTCCCAGTAACAAAAGACACTAAACATATATAGTCCTAGCATGGTTTTGGTTTTATATATAATGAATATTTTTAAATATTTAATTAATATATATGTATGTAATTAATGGGCTATTATACTCACTATATCAATAATGATGAATGAATCAGCCAAATATGTCCCCTATATAAAAATCGACCGAATATAATAGTGGTCATTCACATGGTAAAGAAAAATTAGGCAGCCATAATAGTTCCCAACCCTAGTAAAACATAATTACTAAACTATTAGGGTCCAACCCATGGCATTGTCTATCAAGGTATAAAAAAAGAAGTCACATCCTAAAGAAATGAAATTATTTCTATTATCAATAAAAAAAATATAAAAACGACATTGGTTTTAAGTAGCCAAACCACCATAATATCAATATACTTCTTCCCAATGGAACTCGTTCTGTATTTCCATTTTTAAGTCATATATATAGTTCCTATAGAAGTCCCATCTACACTAATAACAAATAATCACAAAGCATAGAGGAATTAGCAATGAAAATAAAAACATAAACAATATATATCATGTCCATAGTACATTCTATGAAGGTCCTATAGATGGTAGTGAATAAAAACATGAGGTGATTCCTCCACCTGATGCAATGGTTCTAATTTTTATCACATAACCTAAAATTCTTCTAAAAATGGAGGCAATTAACAAGAATTTTTCCTCTTGACTATGGGATGTATTGATATAATAATCAAATAAGTTATTCTATTAAACCATTCAATACTAAAATATATAGTGATGTATAATATGAGTTTTCTCTTCAAAATGAAAAATAAATAAATCAACCCTTGTGGTAATAATAGAACAACATGTCCTTCTCTAATGATGGTTATGATTCAAAAATATTCTATAGAGAGTTTTACACAGACACAATACCTTGAATGTTGTGACACAATGCCACATTTTGGAATATTATCTCTCTAAAATGCAAGATGCTTCCATAAAAAACATTCATTATATTTTTTGGACATCATTCAAACATTTTAGGTGATATAGATTGTTTATTATGGAACCACTAATCATATAAATGTTTAAGATAATAAACTTTTACATGTTTAAAATTCCACTCCCAATTACCATTGAATAACTAATATAAAAAAATGTGTATCTAAAAAATTATTATTATAATATAATAAATGTAATTTTTTATAAAATGATAGAAAAATGCACTCTTGTGAGAAATAATGGTTGATACAAATTTGGAACCATCCATTTTTTGTCACCATTAACAATAAAAATCAATCATATAAATTATCTAGAAACATGATATATTCCAATAATATGCCAAACCCAATGACTTGAAATGATGATATATTGAAATTAAAATTATAACACAACATCTAAAATTCAAAAATTATTTACTCAATGATATAAAATAATATAAATATTCATATATAGGGATATAAAGAACTTGAATTATGACTATGATTTGAGGTAATACAAACAAATATAGGGTAAACTAACAATTTTAAATGGATCCACTAAGTATAAATTTCAATGAAATATGATTTATACTCTGATCATATGAATATGGGATTAAAAAGAGAATAAATTTATGTTTTAAAAAATAACCTCAATATAGAAAACACATCCAATAGTGTTGGGTATTATTTATATTCAAAATTCCCCTCAATAATATAAATCATAAAAACTAATACTGTTGTGAAATTATAGACTCCCATACTAAAATTAATAATTTTGGTCATATAGATATACCCATAGAAAAAACCATATATTACCTATTTGAATATTCCTTTATTTAAATTATATTTTTTGGTACACAGATAAGACTGCCTAAGGACGTGCAAAAAAAATATTTATCACTTTCAACTTAATTAAAATTTTAAATGAATAATGTAGAACATAACACGAGAAATAAAATAGCATATACCTCTAAAAATTAAATATCAATAAATTATTATGGTAATATAATAATGATTTATATATATAATAATTTTCTATACATCATAGTTGGATATGAGTATTTGGATAATCATATATTTTTTTAGTCAACAAAGGATATCAATATTGACCATGTAAAAAATGTAGAGAATGATTCTATCCTGATATATTGAGAATGGGAGTATCTATAGAGAATACCTAAATTAATATTACATTTATTATGTAATCTATAGTTGGATTCATAGGATCTCAGTGGGCTTAAGATCCCCTTATAACAACAATTTAAAAACACACAGATTTTTAGAACCATTGTTAAGGGAAGAATTGATTCTAAATAAACGGAATAACCATTTCATGAAGTTATTAAAACCATTATATGGGAATAATAATTTCATAAAATGATTAAAAAATAGATAATATTAGGTGTATTAAAATGGAATTAAATAATGTAATCATATTTTTTTAAAATACATTTTAGAACGAGGTTGTTCCACTTTTGGATAATTATAGCATACAGGAGGAGACTTCCTTACCCACGAATCAAAATCATGATATCAAATTCACTTAAAATAAAATAAGATAATTTGTGTAATTTTATATCCTTTTAATTATTTGGTGTTTCCTGTTATGTGAAATAATAAGTATTATCTCAAAAATTGTCATCCAATACAAAATATATTGTATTAAATGACATAAAATTAATAAATAATAGAATCTATTACGTCATAAAAAAATGATGCCGACTCATGTATATTTATAGTAATGTAATAGAAGAAAAAATACACTAAATGGGTAATCTAAAAAATTTCACTCTTAATAATTTTCATTACTATGTTTTCATTGTTTTAGTATGTATAATATTTTTATAAATATCTTCCCCACATTGACACCCAATGGATCTTAGTTTTCATATTTATAGTAAAAAATAAATTAGATAGAATCTGATATTTCATATGAAATTTAGAGGTCATATAATTTGACTGATATAAAATTATTAAATAGTTACATTTCTAGTTGGGAATATTATCACAAGTCATTCATCACCCAGCATTGTAATATTAAACCAAAAAAAGATATCTATGAATTTTTTAGCAAAATTTTTTATGATAATGACATTTTTAATAATTTTATTACAAGATAGTATATCTTAATAATCTCTCTTGGAAAATAGCATCACAAATATTTTAATTAGTTACATTGGTAGAGAATATACCCGATGTGTTATATGTTATCATCATTAACAAAATATATCAGTTTGAATTAAATATTTTTTTCATAATTGTTCAATAACTTGAGTAAAAATAAATTAAAAAACCTAAGGTTGTAGTTTTATCACTATAAAGATTGTCTTGATACGTGTAAATTGTTTTTATAATACATAATCCAGTTTCAAGGTAAAATCTAATCTCAAAACCAATCAAGTTTAGTATATTTCCCCATTTAGAACAATAAAAGTTACACACATAAATTATCAAAAAATAAGAATGTGGATACTGGTTCGAAATTATGTGAGATTGAGGATAAATATAAGGGAACATGTTACTTATAAAAATATGAGGTTATGAAAACATTGTCTTTATATTATAAAAAAACATCATTATCGTTTCAGGTATATACATTATATATTAAGAATAATTAAATGACTATTTATAAAATTACCATCAATGTTACTTGTTTAATTATATATATTGTATGAGTTATTTAAATTTAAACAATTTCATGAATTATGGTTGATGATGTTTTAGAGGTTCTTGAAAAAAATTCGTATTGTCTGAAATAAATTCCAACCACTCATATAGAAGTATGAGATGGTTGGAATGTGTCAGAATACAAAAATATTCTGAAATTTCGTAACCATATAAAATGGTAGTCATTAAATAATGAACATGGAATTATTTCAGCTTCATTAAATTTACTAGTCATGACCATAATTCTATCTACACCTCCTATAATAAAACCACTGATTTCTCAATGATATATGTTAAAAGTTAGTTTATTCATATAAGATATATATGATGATCCAAAGATGAAATTGGTGTCAAAATAAATAAAATTAGGCATGGAATCCGTTCCAAACTAAATTAGAGGGAGAAAACTACCACATATAGATATGATTATTCTGAGGAAAAACACAAGTCGTTATCTCTCTATATAATTTAATAAATAGATAAATAAACAAACCAAAAATAATTTTTTATAGTGATGTCTTATTGTAATTCTCATTGAAGTATATGGGATCATGAAATGATTACCTAATTTAAAATTAAAAAATAAAAATTAATAAATTATATGTATAACATAATAAGGAAACTAATGTAATATATATTAAAAATATTTGTTTTGGAATGGGTCTCATCTTAGAAACAACAATGTTTACCTAAATCATGTTATTATATTTGATCCCATGAATCATATAAAATAACATATTCATTGTTGGAATAAAATAATTCTATTTCACATTATCAAATTTATGGAAATGATAACCCTAGTTATGATCCATAAAGATCATACCATTATTTAATTTAGTCATCCTTTCTATATGATCGTAAAGAATCTCTTCGTAGGAAGAACAAAAACATTGATCAAATGTATTATTTTTTCATGATTAATTCCTATTCAATATACTTCTAATTTTGGATTCCCTCCATCACTCAAGAAAAATAAATAGGACACATATGTTTTTTTCAAATCCATAATATTTTATAAATATGATTCCAATTTCTGAAATATATCATCTTAATTAAAGATAAACTAATGGTCATATGGTTATATCATTTTCATATTAGGATAATATAAATGGAAATAAAAGTTCATATCTAATACTTATATTATCCTAGTTAAAAAAAAACAATATCAATATCGACATATCCAATGTGGAAATTGGTGTTGTAATCGACATAAATATTCTCAAACCCTTTTCAATATTTCTATATATGTAGGCTGAATTTTTTAATTTGGATATTATGATAAAAAGATATGGTAAAACTTAAATGAATCCCGTAAGGAAGATTGAAAAAAAATTAGATCTTTTATTAAACTATGATATGATATTAGTTCCCAATGATAACACATTAATCACCATATTATAATGTGTATGGACTCATATGCATAAATCATGGATATGTTAATATAAAAATAATTAAACTTTTAAATTTATTTTTAAATTATAGTATATTATAATTTTATATCCCATTCCAACTCTTTCAACCTTAAATTTCCTTAATGTGGGTTTCAATAAAGGGGAATATAATAATCCATTGATAGAACAGACACTATTGTTCACAACCAATAATAGGTTTAATAATAATTTTATTAACCCCATAAAGATATAAACAAGTGATTAATATTTTTTTAAAAAAGTTGAATTGACTAACCATATTTTAAAATATATTCAATCCTATAAGATAAATTATATGATACTAATATCAATTTATTTATTTTTTGATAGGAAAACCAATTCTTCAGTTTTATATTCTCCCTCTATAGGAGTGATGGTTTGGGTACGAATTAATTATAATGACCATGCTTTTGAGAATAAATATGAAACCATAGTTTTATTCATATGAATTTAATGATGAAAATAATATTTTATGGAATTAATATATACATTCAATAGAAAATGCATGGTTTTTTATTTTTCATCTCCATTCACAATGTATGAATGAAGCAAAAAAAAGACATCAATCCTGTATAAAATAGTTACAACTCCAATTTTGAAGAGAAAAAGTTTTCACAATCATCACAGAGTGACATTGTTTATATAATATAAATTATCGAACATGTTAATTAAGATGATCATATATATGAACCAACTATAATAAATAAAGGAATCTCCAACATTGTGCATTAAAAAACTGATTATTGATAATATCATACAAATAGAAATAATCATTTTATCCATGATACTAATGGAGTAAAATAAATAAGTTTTATTTTTATGGAATCATTTGGATATCATCCATGGATGATATCAATAAATATTTCATTTCTATCCCTCTGTTTTTTTCATCCATTGGATCACTATACATTGTGGTTACCAACATGATGCTAGTAGAATATATCCACATTAGAGTGGAAAATATGAAGATGAGGTGGATAATATAATAATAAAACATTACAAGATGCATTTAGTAAAACTAATATTTGGTAACAAAGTTACATTTCATGTTTTTTTCAAATTAATTTAATCTGTTTAATAATTTTCATTTCACATGAACACATAATATACATTTTTCAATGAATAGTCCATGTTTAGAATTCATTATATGAAAAAAATTTATTATTTCACTACTTGTAACACATAGATTAACAATAAGTACTTGTAAAACTGTTTTTGGATTTATCTACATTGAATACTGAGTCTCGTTGATAGATTGGGTTACACTCAAGGCTGGGTTTTACTGAACTAAAATATATTGTTAATAACATTATTATAATTTTTTTATATATACCACTTCGCTATTAAAATGGAAGTTTACAATAATATTAAATAAATGTTTAAAGTATGATTAAAAAATTTATATAATATTATACTTCTGGTTATCAAACATTTATAAAATAATGTGAGATCTATTTGAAAATAAAAAAATTATTTTTTTTAAAAAAATTATTTTTCAATGTACTAGTATAATTTAATCCCAAATAATTTATCAAAATTATTTTTATTAATATTATAAAAAATTTTAATATTATATATTATATATTTTTTTATATTCATAAAATGGATTTTATTGTTATAATATATTAATAAATCATATTTTATAAATAAAAAGATGAATTTTTGTATAAATTAATGTTACTTCCATTCAATCGAGAGCCCATTTGAAATATAAATTTTGATATTTTTATAATTTCTATGTGAAAAAATAATATTCAATTTCTAAATTTTAATATATAAATTTATGTTGGGTGATATTTTTGTATTTTTTAGAAGTATCAATTTTTTTGAATGTTTAAAAGCATTAAATTTAAATTCAAAACTGCATTTTCAACTAAATAATTTAGTGTGTTAAATTATATTTTGATTTGGTTTTAATGTTTAATTATATAAATATTAAATAAATTAAACCAATGTATTTCATTGGAAGAAATTATAAATTTAAATTTTATTTAAAAACAATTCAAATTTTGGATATTTTTACTTTAAAACTCATGATTGTCATCCTATCTACTGGATTAAATTTATGTCAATTTATGCCACTTCAATGACTAGAATTTGGAATTTTTTATTTATTATTTTTAATAATAATAATTTATAATTTCTAATATATAAAACATTGTTTTTACCATTAATTTGTGTAAAATTTATTAGAATTAATAATATCGATGAAGGGAAAAATTACCGTAACAAAGGACTAAGCCATAAACATAAGGACCAAAATTACCTCAAAACATTTCAAAACTCCATTAAATGTTCATAATTAAAAATTATATTCCTTTTAATTGATTGGGAACATTATTGAAGACATTATAACTAGGCAAAACATGGCTGAAATTCCCATTCCCAAAATTTGTCAAAATCCCACTCCTCCTCTACTATAATACAACACTCACCCGCCTATATATTCACACCTATAAATCAATTTTATTTCAGAAAAAATTAACCCATATATAATCCCAAAATCCATACATTAATTTTACCATACCCCCTTTTGAAATTAATCCAATCATGGAAGAAATTTGCAGCAAAACAAAAGAAGTTACTCATAGAAGATGTGATATCCTTCTACAAGAATTTTTGTTTTATTTTCAACATCCACCCCCAAATATTGTTATTACATTATTATATAAAAACCTCTTTATCATCAGTATTAATATATGTTTTCATTATTTGGTTTATACCTATAATTACACACACCTCCATCTAGTGTGTAAAGAATATACCATTCACATGTACGACAGAATGTGGTTTCATGAAATAATGTTATTCACCATTTTTTTACTACCTCTCATGGTGGGAATTAGGATGGAAATACAATTTTTATTTGAAAATTATTTTATTTATGATTATTTAATTATTAAATATGACATAACATCACGATTTTAATTTTTTGTATGTACGATAATTTCATTTGTGGGTGTGTGGACTACGACCACATAAGAGTTATTTGATTAATTCACATGTTAAAAAGATTATGTTAGGGATGGGTTAATAAACAATTATGATATATAAAAAAATAATTATACTAGAAGGATTACTTATATTAATGTTTTTAAATTACATTCTTTCTTTCAATGTGACAATAAAATTTAAATAATATTCATGCTTATGTACGACATACTATATCCATGGATGATGCATTCAATTTCATAATTATATCTTTTTATAGATTAATGTATATACTTATAGAAAATATATATATGATATTTATATCTTTTTTACATTTTGGAAAAAATAAAATCATGATCTTAGAAAAAGTATCAATAATAAAAAGTAAAAACATATACAAAAAATAATGGTGATGTTACCTAAAACGTATCATTAATATAAAATTGTTAACAAACAGGTAATATAATGTCATAATAAAATCATATATTGTATTATATATAAGAATATGGGTTATTTGTATGAATATAATAAACATATATTTATTGTATTATATTTGTGAATGTTTATTAACAATGTAAAGACTTATTATAAGGGTTTTCTCAACTCGCTTTATATATCTATGAGATACATGCCATATTAACCACTCATTTCTTTTAAGTAGTTTATATACTGAAAAAATGTATGTTATAATTATAAAAAAATTTGGTTCTTTATATATACATTTAATGATCTATTTTTAATAATGTTATTGGTTCAAATGTTAAAAAGTATGTAAAGTAATTTTATCTCGATTTTCTTTCATTAAGAGAATGTCGTGTTATAAACATGTATTTTTATATGAGGTCTATAACTACCTAAAAATGTTATGTTTTTACTTTATTATTTTCATTATATTATAAGCTCCATATAATGTTATTGTCCTTCAGGAATCATTATATAAATTGACCAAAGTTTTAAGCTTTTATTTCTATAACCTCTTTATTTATTGAGATTGTTTTTAATTATTCAATAATATATAAAATATTATAATCCTTATCTTAAGAAATATCATGAATTTTATTATCCACTATTTATTATTGTTATATTTAATAAATGGTACCATTATTTCGACTCTTTTTAAATAAATATATTAATGAATATGTACTTATGAAAATCCTATTTTGTTGCTCCTTTTGGTCATAAATACTTGCACTTTCAAAAAAATATTTTCTAAAAATATTTAAAAATTTGAATTACGATTATCCTAGGATTTTTAAAAGAAAATTTTACCCTTGTTTTACCTTTTTAAAAAGTTATGTCAAAGTAAATGTTCATTTCATTTTCCAATCATTGTACATTTATAATAATTTTAAGGTGAAAATATGTTGTTTGATAGGTCTAGAATTCCCTTCTATCGTGACCATCATTTCCGAGAAGAAAAATGTTATGTTTAGAGGGAAATTTTATTGAAAAAATATCCCTAATATTATTTAAATATGTTCATTTTAAAATTAATTTCTAATAAAAAAGATACAAATTATTTTCAAGCATCCATTATAAGTTTTTAAATATAATTTAATGGAATAGGGTCTTCAAAAAATCCTTATATTTAAAAAAATAAAAGAAGAAAAGATATAATACTTGTGAAATATTTTAAATAGTAATTTAAATATTTTTTTATAATAAATTTGTTATTTAAATGGTTTTATAAAAAATAATTTCAATTAAATGATATTTTCCATAAAAAATAGCCCATGTGGTCATTCACAAATCCTTCTCTATATATGGTGAAAAAATATGTTATTTTCTATTTATTATTTTGGATATTCTCCTATAATACCATTCATATTCTTTTTATAGTGGTTACTTTTCTGGTGGAATGATGTTTATGAAACCATTTTCTCTTCAACAAGTTACATTATTTTGAATCCTGCTTTTTTAATAGGTTATGATTTGATGATATGTTATTTAAACAAATATATTTTCTCTTTGTTATGATTTAATTAAATATTCTTGATACCCCTTTAATTTCAAAGGTCGTGATTTGATGAATTTTTTGTTATCTTATGAAACTTGTATGTTTTCAATCATTATGTGATGGGTGGTACATATATCCCCATAAAATGTATTGGGTACAAAATATTGTTTTATGGGATCAAATCATACATGGGAGGGAATCCAAAATATCAAAAAAAAAAATTAATACCAAAACTATGGTGTCTATGGAAGGGAATATGAAGCCCAAAACAAGAGGGTATACAAGAGGGAAACCCAATCCCTAAACAAGAGGGTAAAAATGGGGGCATCCCAGGCCTAAAAAGGGTATATGGTAGATAATCGCAGTACGAAAAAAAGAGGGTATAAAAGTGGGAATCCCAATACCAAAATGATTGGTTCCAGGGGAGTTCTTCCCATGCGAAAAATAAGATTTTACATGGGAGGGAATACCATGAACAATACATGAGTGTATAAGGGGGAACCCAAGCCTAAAACAAGAAAGTACAAGGGATGTCATCCCAAGACAAAAATAAGAAGGCACAAGGGAGGTCATTCCAATATCAAAACAAGAGGGTATACGTGAGGGAATCCTAATATTAAAACTATAAGGTATATGATTGGGAATCCCAATCCCAAAACACGAGTGTACAAAAGAGTCCATCCCTGAACTATAACAAGAGGGTACATGGGAGGGAATCCTAGGACTGATGTAGGTACACAAATTATTTGCCTAAGAAAAATTGTGATGATGTTTAGGGAAGTTAACCTTAACATAGGATTTTCAATGCTTATTGTTTTTCCACAGTTACGTGTCTTATTCCTCTATTTTTCTCTCATTGATTATGCTCATGATTTCCTTATGATTCATGTCTCATAAACTACCATGTTTTATGAAGTGACTCATTATTATTATTTTTTATATGCATTGTATTATCTTCTAATGTGATAATTCTATTTTTATACCCATATTTTCATGTCTTTTTATGTATCTCTCTTTTTTACATATACTGGGCATCTAACCTCACCCTATTATTATGTTTCCTTTACCCATGATATTAAAAAAGGTTTTAAGATGGGGTACTAATAGTGTCAGATTATTCAGGGATATGTTGAAGATCTTTTAGTAAGTTGGATTATTGTGTTTCCATGTTTCCAAATAAAAAACCATTATAGTTCCAAAAAATATATTTTTATAATGTGCTCAATATTAATAGAAAATGAATTTTTATACTTGTTTTTATGACTGATTCTCCATATGTTGGTTAGCACTGTCCATATTAAAAATAAGATGCAAATCAATGTTTTCCATATTTTCAAGAACATAAATAATTATTACCAGATATATATCTTCTCCCTTCATATAATTGAACTATTAATTTATGATACAACATGTTTTCAATAATTATCATTCATAGAAAAATCATTCATACTAATAAAATAAATATGGATCCGGAGGATGATGATGAAAATAAATTTACAACTCCATAAGGTATATAATACTATAGAGTTATTTAATTTTGTTTTAAAAATATACTAGATATTAATATAATAGAATGATATTAAAAACAATCAATACCTTATAATATAGTATTATTGAATGTTAATTTGATGATCAAGTCGTCAATTCTTTCTAGAGAATTGATAACAATTCCAATATAAAATTGTAGTCTAGAAATCATTAAAACTATATATAAATCAACTAAAATACATATTAGTAGTGATATTAGGATTATTTAACCATATAATGATTTTACATCATAATATTTAAGTCAACCTTGATAAAACGAATGTGATACTTAAAATGTCTCAATAATGAAATCTTTGATAACTAAGGTACTCACAGAATAATTCACACATATTAGGAGCCTTATTTCAATTACAATGTATATTATTTACTCTTTTACATATCTGATGATTAATGATTTTGTATGCCAATGGATTCATGAACTTACCTAGCTAATCACTGGAATAGACCCCCATGTCAGATTGTGATAAGGAACCATGTTCATTCACATTCTCCATGGGATATAAAGAAGATCATAGGTAAAGTAGAACTACATTTCATTTCCATATTTATCCTAATATAAAATTCAAACTAGGATTTGTTAAAAAATGCAAATAAATAATACCCAATATATATATATAATAATTAAATGTTTCTAAAAAGTAAATAACTTGATTAGAAATATCCTGATACTAAATAAGGGAAAATACAAGTGTGATTCTAAGGTAATACACTAAGGTAGATTAAAATGGTGAAAACAATATGAAATAAAAAAGGAATACTGATGCTACCCATTATCTATGTACATTTAATGATGTTCCATGCACAACCCCACCATACATAGAAAATTAGATCCAAGATCATCTACCATAATTGAGCATCACTCCAATGAATTAATGATATAAGAATAAACTAAACAATGTAATTTTTACCCACCTATCTACCTAATGCCAAATCCTTTAAAATAATTATTAAAATTCTAATTTTTAAATTAAATTAAAAAATATTTTCACAATATTCTTTTCATCTAATTAAATATAAAATTATTTTACCTTTATAAACACATCAAAATCTAAAATGTGATATTATTTCATGAATATCTAAAATTAAATTTACATTTAAAAAATAAATCAATATTTTCTATTAATGTAATTTCATAGAAAATATTAATGAAAATAAGAATTAAATTTAAAAAAAGAAGTAAATTACATTTTTAATATATCATCATAATATAATCATATTTTGTTTATGTGGGAAAATATTTAAAAGAGTAAACATTGTCATCAAAGATGTAATGTTTTTAAGCTGAAAAAATACACAATAACAAACACATCAAATCAGCTTGGCAATTCCATTGTATCCTAACTGATGGAAATCATTCCAAAATTTATCATTTTCCCCTCATAGAAGTCAAAATATAGAGAATAATTATGAACTACTATGAATCTATACCTAGACATTCCACATAGCTGACCATATCCTCCCATAATATAGAAAAATAAGTTAGCATTTCATTTAACCAGAATAGTAAATAATAATTAAATAAAAAAATATTTAACTCTCATTTCCATCATGAGCCAATATGTTAATATTCTTACCTAAAGAGTTTCACTTCTGGATAATAACTAAAAATTCCAACTAGGGTATCAAGTCATTTTTAATCGATATATGAAAGGATGTTTTTTGAATAAAATAAATAATTAAAATAAATTATATAAATCTTTTTTTTTGAATTTCTCAATACATAAAAAACACATGATCATTAGAAAATATAACTTCGTACTCATATTTTAAATCAAATTTATATAATATTTACAAATGAAACCATCCAAGAGAAAACCATGGATTTAAATTTCTAAAATATGTCATGAACTATTTGAAAATGAATATAAATTCATATGAGTACCCCAATTTTTATCTTTTTTTAAAACAAAGGATAAGTTGAGACCTTTAATATTACTCCAAGAACATATCTAAAATGATTTGATGAGGTTTAATATCAATCATGAATTATCAATTAGTAATATATTAAATTTTATAGATAAATTAAAGTGTCAAATGCTTGTAATATCTTTGATTTCAAAAACCATTGAGTAAAATAAAAAATAAATGGCCCAATCATCCTTTAAATCCCAATTCAGATCCAAATAAACTATAAAACATTAATAACCCCAATTAAGAAAATCTTAAATCTCTTATTCATCTCCAATAATTAATAGGGTATGATATAAAAAATAGTATAAACCACTAAAAGAGTCTAATTTTATTTGATTATATATTAACATTCATGTGTTTGAAGTCCATAAACATACATTTTAGTTCATGATAGAAATTGTACATCATTTCTCATCTTAAATTCAATTCATATTTAAAATTAAAATTTTTTCCCAATCAATCACCTATTTGTGGAAAACATTTTAATAATTTTTAAAACTTGATATTTTAGGATATTAGTTACCAATTTATTTGGAACATTTTATCTTTTATGATTAATTTATTAATCCCAATGAATGATTAATATTTTAGGGCATCAATGCATAACTATTCTGGAAAAATCCTAATGGGACAAAGGCCAATAAAACAATAGAGGGACCCACAATCCAAGACCATAGATGATCAATTATTTTATTTGTAGATGATAAAAATATTGGTATAATTTCATTAAACTATGGACAATTCTAATTATAATGTTTTTATCATGATAAATCGATCTCATGTTAACATTAAAAATCATGGGTTAGATTTGAAGGCCGATAAATTCATCCCAATTGATTGAGCATTACATCTAAACATATTTTCCAATTTTACATAAATTTTTTAATAAGTTATAAGATAAATAGAATATGAATTTTTTTCCTTCTATGAATACTTAGGATTTGGCCATATTCTGTAAAAAATTCACATGTCAATAAGAGGGATGAATCCGTACAATTTTCCTAGCAAGCATTGAAGCATCGAATTTCCCTTGATTTTCTCACAATTCTTTTGACTCTCTCAATTAATGGATAAGGAATGTATTTATTATGGGTAGACATAATACAATAGATATTATTATATAGGGATATTTTGGTGATGTTAATTAGAATATAACCTTTTACTTTCTATCAAATTATTTTCTTTTAATTGGAATTTTATAATTTCAATTTCTAATTGAATCTTAATTTTTTTTATGTATGTTTTTCATTCAAAATAAATAATTAATAAAATTTATTCAAATGCTGTTTTTCAATACCTATACATTTATATTTTTCACCATTTCATCATGGTGTTAACTTATTAATAAAAACCCTTTTTAATTTCATCACACAATGTTGGAGTGATCGTTCTCAATATTTTTCGTAATGAATTCCCCCATCAAAAGTGTACTCTAAAATTCTATTGATAGATTATAATAGATAGTGGGATAAACATCAACTGAATTGATCCATGGTAGTATCAAGGTTATGTATTGGATGTCAATTTATGTACTTTAATATTAAAATTAGTTCATTGTTTTAATATTTATATTTGATGATTTATTTTCTATTTATCTCCATCGACATTAATGATGACATATTTTGAGGGATTTTACAAACCAATTCCATGGTGTGATCATGAAACATATCCTATAATTGGATTATTGTTTGACATTAAATTATAGATGAATTAAATCATATATTTATATTGGGGGGTTATCTTATTAATTTTGATATCACATGAAATATCTAATAGAAAATTCATAAAAAAAATACACCCAATCAATCCCTGGAACATCCTAGGAATTACCCATCTTAATTTACTATTCCATTTCATGTAATATTATTTTTTATCACTAAAATTAATAGTTAGTTATTCAAATCAATCAACACCATTGTTTTCCACATCATAGCTAACCCATCAATAAATTTGAGTGTCTCGAGATTTAATCTTCAGCCCATTTGGATTTGATACCTACATCACTACAACAACATTACATACATTTAAGTAAAATATTGGTGAAACCAAATTTTATATCCATTTAAGAGGACCCCAGTATGTTTTCTTAGACACTCAGAACAGTTTCATAACAGAAATTATTTTTTTCACCCCAATTTCATTTATTTTTTCCATTTTCTTCACTCTAAAACATAATTTCATTCTACTCTAATAGAGTATCAACATAATTACCAAATCATAATCATGTTATGGATAAAAATTGAAAATAAATATTGGGAATCACCTCTCATATGAAATTTTATAGATCAAAATTTGAATGATTACAACACACCTAATGACACACATAATAATTGGGATGTTGAACATTTAAAGGAAAAATTTTCAGAACTCCTGTGTATGGTAAAATAAATTAATCTTATAAAATTCAATGATGTTGAGACTCCTATCCAAACAAGTCCCAAAAATCATCTTGAAAAATAATTGAAATGAAAAAAAACTAAAATATGTAAGGAACCGATTTCTACACTAAATATTCATTCCATAAACTTATGTGATATTTTTAGTTTCACAAAATACTCTCATAAATTTACTGAAGAACCAACCATTGGAATTATGGTGGATTGAGTGTATTATGTAATTGATGAATAGTATTTAAATCAATAGGAATATTTTTTTCTTCATAAGAGGGAAATTTTACGTCGTCGATTGAGTGTAAGAATTGATTATTGAATGATGATTTTTTAGAATCACCAATCATTCAAACATTTGGAGAGGTCACATAAATCCAGTCCATACCCACTACAAAAATTAAAATGGAAAATTATTGAGTGGAATCAAATTTCCAACAGGAAATGATAATTACTAATTTTTTTAGAGTCAAAATTGTTTTTTTTTCAAAATTTAGTCTTATTTAAGAAATTACTATCATGAAAAACTAAAAATAATTTTACTTCATTTCTCAGTCATGATTACCACCATATGTGATAACCATGACCTTTCAGTTAGCATCAATTTTTCTCCAAAATCCCACAATGGAGTATTGACTCTAAAAATGCTAAAATGGAGTATAAAACAAATTAGATCAATCATTTCTAAAATTCCATTGATTTTTAGAATTAATATCAATCATTGGTTTTCAAATAAAACAAATTATAAAAAATGATTCAATAATAATAATGTTGAAGTTGAGAAATATGTGGTCTTTAAAATTTTTAAAGTTTGTGTTGGACAATAGAGGGGGTCCAAGTGGAGCCAACAACATTAAATTAATATATTTATGGGAGGAAGCATCAATTATACAATTTTTTTGTGAAATTTTGTGTTGTTTTTTGTCAAGGGAACCCCTTAGGGTTACCAATTTATGTTATATTTTTTTGTGAGATTTAATAGTTGAATAATTTGGATCATTTAAAATAAAACCATTCCCATATAGAGTTCAAAAACAAACTTCAATCACCCCAAGGAGTCAATACATATTATGAAGCATAATTGATCAATTTCTTATTAATGGGACATTAACTAAAAACTGGTGGTATTATTCAATGATTAAATTTCAAATCACATTTCCCTTGATTCCTCCAAATTATTTTTTCTCACTTCTATTATATTTCCAAATTATAGACTATTTCATTTTATGTTGGTGGGAGTAAAAATACATGATTTCAAGATAAACAAATCAATTCAAAAAAATCAATTCATTACCCTTGAATACATTAATATATATTTTGAAACATGAAAACTGATTTTCCAATGATTTTGAATTCCTTGATTATTATTTTAATGCATGTTTATGTTCATGAGCATAGTTTTTCGAATATTCAGTTGTCTGTTGTGATTTTTCATACATCACATTTTCAACCTCATAATAAAAATTCCACAATTAATGCACATTAGATATTAGGTATAAACTTGAGTTATTGTCTCCCTTACATCATAACATATGGTTTCGAGTCACATTTAGTTTAATGCGAGTTTCCAAAAAAATTGAAATAATGAAAACATTTAGTAATGTTTTTTCTATATGTGTGGTGTCCATCCCTTGGGGATTGTGACTCCATTGTTGTCTTTCCCATATTTAGGATTTATATCTCTATTATAGAGCATGGAACTGATAATATTTGTGGCATCCGACACATGGGGATCATGAATATATAGTTTTATTTCCCAGTGTTATTGTTATTCATATCTATTTTGGTTAAAAAAACTGGATAATCATCATAAGGATTAATGTGATTCCCCCCAAGCTCCTCCCTTCGCTTCCCCCTAAACAAAAAATAGGCCCCTTATCATTTGTGAGACACAACAAATCATCATTCTAAATTGATATTATATGAAATGTGGAAATTAATTTTAAACAAGATTTGGATTTTCCTTGGGATATTATTTGGAACCACTCCTATTTGAAATTATTTTTAAAGGTTTCATGATTTTTTGGGATAATGTGTTTTTGTGAGAAATGTATGAAAAATGATTTTAAAAAAGTGAATTCAATTTCATGTTTTTTGGATACATTTTTCTAAGGACTAGAAATAATCATGTTTGGGGTTTGACTAGAAACTAAAAAGGGATAATATTCATTAATTTGGTCTAAAGTCCATAAATATTAATTTTATTACATTATATAAATTTAACAAAATTGTTCATCTAAAATTAATTTCTTGTTTAAAATGAAAATTTGGGCCCAATCAATGATCTATTTTTTGGGAATACTATATTAATTTCATGAAGTTGATATTGTGGGATATGATTTAATATTTAGTTTAGATCATTTTATCTTTTACTATTTATGCATGATTCTGAAGGGAATATGATTATTTTTGGGCATAAATCCATAAATTTTCTAGACAAATCATAATGGGACTAGGGCCCATCAAACAATAGTGGGACCCAAAATCCAAGACCAATGAAGCTAAAATTTTAGTTTTAGATAGATAAAAATGTGGGTACCATTTAATCTAACTAGGTCCAATGATAATTATAAATTTTTCCTAGAGATATATAGATCTCATTTGACATAAAAAATGGAGGTCCAGATTTTAATTCCTATAAAGTCATCCCACTTGATCAATCATAACACCGAAAAGAATGATCCAATTTTCATGAAATCATTAAATTCGTTATAAGAAAAAGTGAAGAGGTTATAATCCTTTTACAACCCATCTGGATTCATCTATCTTCAGATACAAATTCGCATATCAATAATACAACAAATTTTCCTTGTCAACATTAATACAACAAATTTCCCATCATTTTTTCACTCACCTTTTGACTCTCTCAATTAATGGGGAAGTAATGTATTGATGGTGTTTCTACATAAGGATCCAAAAATACCTATATTAGGAGCTTTTTTTGAAGGTAATTAACATCCATATTTTACTTTCTTCTAAGGTTTTTCATTTTATTGTAATTTTACACTGTTAATATTAAATCGCGACTTCAATTTTTTCCCATTTATTTTTTTCTTTCACCATAATTTTTTAATAAATTTTATTATTATTATATTTTTATGTCCTTATTCATTTTACTTTGATACCATTGAATCAAGTTGTGAACTTTTTATCCTAAACCCATATTAATTCCTTTACACAATGTGGGAGTGATTGTTTATAATGTTTTTATTCTTTGAATCCCCCATCCTATGTATACATCCCATAGTCGTTTCTATATTAGCCTAAATGGAAGGATAATCCTATTATGGGTTGATATAAGAGAGTTATAAGAGAATGGATTTGATGTTATTTTATATGATTTAATATTTAAATCAGTTCATTATTTATGGATTTATATTCGATGATTTATTCTAACTTTTGTCTTGATATACCTTAATGATGACACATTTTAAGTGCTACTAAGTACCAATTCCATGGATTGATCCTAAATGTGATCTTCTATGTGAATTTGTAATTATCATTGATATTATATATGAATTAAATTGGAGAATGATATTTTAGTGTTATCTCATTGATTGTATATCTGTTTAACAATTGAATAAATAATTCATAAAAAAACAATTAAATCCAATATAGACCTAACAACAATCTAGGATTGACTCATATAAATTTAATTTTATACTTCATGTCATTCTGTGTTTTTTTTGTTTTTCACTAATTTAAATTATTAGTAATTCAATTCAATCAACACAATAGTTGGCCACTTCAGGGCTAATTGATTTAAAAATATGAGTTTCTTAAGGATTCTTCTTCGGTCCATTTTTATTCAATCCTGAACTGTACTAAAAACAACTACATATACATGTAGGGTAAATATGGTTTCATACACAATCCCAAGGGTGAGGAAAAATATAGGATGTACTAAATATAATAACCAAATTAATGACTTTATTAATCTAAAAGGTTACACCATGGATGAAGACATAAAAAAATGGGAAAGTATTTGCAGTTGATGGAATCAAATGACAGGATGTATGAACCTCAAATGGTTAAACATAAGTAGGGGAAATGAGAAAAATCTGCCTTTCAAAACTTTGTTGACCTCATTCCTGACAAGAATCACAATTCAATCAGATGATGGAAATCATTCTTGAGTAATAAAATAATGAAATCCACCATCACAGGTCATGGACTATATTATAATTGTTGAAACAAGCGCTATTAATGAGTTTTATAAGATGTTAATTTTGCTTTTATGGTGTGAAAAATTTTATTCTCCAGTTTCCATCACTATGGAATCTATCAAGACTTCTGATACTCGTGAAAACAGGGGGCAGAAGAAAAATTCTATGTAAAAATATATAAATATTTAAAAATGAAATAGATGTTATAGATGTTAATATTATACCCACCTAATAAATTTATGTCCCCCAAATGTGTTATAAACATTAATTTATCTAGTGGAAGGGAAAATCACTTCTCAGGAGACAAATAAACCAAGACTACTCTTCCAAAAAAACCAAACCAAGACCTAGAGAATCATATATGATTAACTCTCAAATATATAAATTGAAATATTTTTGGAGTAGAAAAGGTCATTGTAAAATTATATTAGATAATGATCAAATATAAATAAATGAATAATTATTTATTCCCAAAACTAGGATTCATAAACCATATGAAAAATAAAAAAAATGGTGGAAACAATGAGAATCATTCCCATCTCAACAACTAATTTTCATTTATAAAAGAGATATACTCCAACAAGATTATGTGATGGTTTATTCATAGAAAAATATTAGTTTTTTGGAAAGAACATCCTTTCATGATACCAATAGAGGAATGAATTCACTAGATAAATTGAAACCATGATCCAACACGTTGTCCAATATTATTGGTGTACTGATCCTAGATAAAGTTAGAGATTCAAATCTCTATTCTTATAGAATCTCAAATGGTCATCACCAAACTATATTTAATATACAATAAGTCATTGGATATTGAAAATCCACTATCATCTCACTTAGAACCAGTAATAGAACATAACTGATGAGAATTTTATAAATATCTAAATAAAAATCACTAACTGAACCTCCATCATATCCATATGATGATTTCATAATAATTTAATTTAAAAACAATACTAAAATAGAAAATGAATCCTAAATAATAATAAATATTGAAATATCGAAAATAATTTCAACCAACAACAATGAAATTGGAATATATCACGTAGCAGAAGGATTTTTTTGGAAATTTAACAAAACGAGGTATGGCCTAATAAACACTATATAGTGTGGACCTATGTAAATGGATAGTATAAATGTATTATTCATTCGAAACTCAAGATCCTATTTAATTTAGAAAAACATCATAATAAAAATAAACTCAACAACTTTTTCCTCAACACATACATAATCCTTCCTATGAACGAATATATAAAAGTAAGGAATCATCAAAAATTACACCTCAAACATAATGAGTTATGAAACAATAACTGAGTAATGAAATTTACCTATGAAATAACATTATATAGTGTATAATCATGAGAAAAATAATGTGATCAATTTAGACACAAATTAATTCAATGTTTTCTTCATCCCAAGGGTTCAATTTCATTTCTGAAACAAGTCAATAAAATCCCCATAAAATAAAACAAT
This sequence comes from Viscum album, assembly GCA_963277665.1. Lineage (NCBI taxonomy): Eukaryota > Viridiplantae > Streptophyta > Magnoliopsida > Santalales > Viscaceae > Viscum > Viscum album. The sequence goes on along the minus strand of OY728132.1, from coordinate 681,193,466 downwards.
AAAAAAATAAAGTCATTAAATAATAGGAATACAAAATAGGGAAACATTAGATTAAAATTCCTTATAAAATGATCAACACATGTCCTCATGGACACCTCCTTGCAAGCAAGATGATTCTAAATAGTAGTATGTGTGTCAAGTGAAACCATGGGACGACTATATAACTATTATCATGTAATAGCATCGACAATCAATAATATACAATAAGATAAATAATAAGAGTAATCATAGGGAATGGTAAATAAGGAATAAATGGAATAAAATAAAACACCTCACATGGTGGTAAGAAAAAAAATTAATAAGCAGTAAAATATAAATATCATTACTTTAGAGTCCATCCCAGTCTACTACATTCTACGTGCTTCACATCACATACATCCACCACATGGCCCTTTCCCATCACTAGATACCTCCTAAAATTTACTAGAGAATATAAATACCCATGTAGGTTGTTAATACAAGACTGAGTAGGACACCACTAATGTGTCCATCAACTGCTGATTATATGTATACAATTGTATTACATAATAAAATAAATGTGTAATAAGAATAGTAACACACAATACCCAACTGAGCGTTCATACACTAACCCAGCTACCACAACCCCAATCTACTTATACTCCATGTCAGATATGTATTATATGTTGATATGTATATAAAACAGCCCACAAGAATGTTGGATTATCACTCAGAGTCTACATGGTATTGAGTGAAATAAACTACGTGAAATCCTCAAGGAATTGGGTAACACTGAAAATCCACAAGCCATAAAGAGTTGATTATCTACTAAGAATCCAAAACGCATCCAGTGGATTCTAGGTTACAAGTATATCATGTCGTGTATTCTCCTTCACCGCAAATCACACAGACTCATCAAATTGAGTGATAAGACCACGATGGACTCCTCCAAAGTATAAAATACCAATCATCTAATGGAAAACATGACATGTCACACAATGAAAAAACTATAGAAAACATCATGATAAATATAACATCATCACATAATTTAACATGTTAATCAATAATTATCATGGACTAATGATACCACATCAATATCATGAAATAAAGTACTACCACATTTCGGCTACACAGACACTCAAAAGTGATCAAAATTAATGAATGGTATGAATCAAGTCAGGACATAAATAAAATATAGAAACATGTGTCAAAACATCCCAAAATGACCAGGAACATCCTACCTCAAATTTCCTCAATGAAAAAATGTGGGAACGAACTAGTCAAGAACAAATATTTGGGTAATTATTATTGATCATCGACACTGAAGTTTTGTTACGATTTCCAAGAAAAAAACAACTATTTTTTCCAAAAACATATAAAATCAAATGATATGATGCTTTCTCTCACCTAAATTATTTTTGAATTATCATAAAAATATCACAAGTTATGATATTTTTATCTTTATAAAATAATTTCAAAGTTTTTATTTAGTTATATGCATGTGCTTATAATATAATTCGCAAGATCAAAGATCTCTTGATAATTTCTCAAAATATACAATTAAAAAACTATATATTTATAATCTCACAATTACTATTTGATAATTTTAAAAATTATTTAATGAAAATACACATAATTATTCTATAATATTCTTAATAATATTTCTATTTGATAATTATATAGTATTTGTTCATTAAAAATTAGAAATATATTATGTTACATAATATCATGATGTTATTAAGTGTAATTATGTTTCAATAAATATTTTATCTAACTAATCCTTTGATAAACACATATATATTACATTTTTATAATATTCTAAAATACCCATGAAAATTTTCAGGAAAAAATCATTAAAACCCTTCAAATATTAATTGATAATATCTCATAATTATCCTTTTGTAATAAATTTTTTCATTATTATCAATTGATTAGATGGACAGAATATTTTTTCATATTTTTACCCATATGTTGATAATTATGATAGTTATAATTATATAATTCATTTAAAAATAGTATAAAATAATGTATCATTCATTTATTTATTTTAATAAAAAAATTCCCATACTTCTATGAAATAATGGAAAATGGTATGAAATAAATAAATAAATCTAAAATAAATGAAGATAAACATGGTAGTGCATTACCTATATGTGGAACAAGAATGTGACTCACACCATAGAACCAAATCAATGGTACCACTTGAGACATGATGGATCATAACCAAGGGATTCTTGTGTTCAATAGGATTTGATGAGATCATACCCCAAAGGAAGGGTGAATCTTTTGTGTTTTTGAAAAAGAAATTAATGGGTCACTATTATCAATATTTTCAAAACACCTATATTTGATTCACCAGTTCAATATTGAATTTAAATAGGGTCATTAATTTCTTTCATTGATAGTGATACAAATTTAATGGATAAAAATAGTTATTTTTTTATTTATTTTGGATATCAGGAGGTATGGATATGGAGGATTCAATGGGTGGAGAGGAATGTGTAAAATAAATATGATTTTATATTAACTAAAAAAATATAATATATTATTTAATAAAATTATTAGATAACATAAAATTTACAAGTGACTCGACCAAATTGTTGTTTCCAATGAAATTTATACCATATCTAGGGTAAACCCCCCATTTCTGACCTAATGATGATCTTAGATTTATCATACGACACATTGTTTGAGATATTGCAATTAATTTTCATTTATAAATTTAATAAATAAATAAATAAATAAATAAATAAATAAAAAGTTTTATTTCACTTGTTTCTTCCAAACACCCGATGTGAATAAAAGTTTTATCATTTATTGGTTAAATGACACATTGGAGAAATAATCATTGTCTTCAATTTGTCATAAGAGGCCCCATATGGGATATATTAAATTACATTAAAAAAATATTATAATAATTATTAACTAAATTATTTTTTTGATTAAGGAATCAAAACATCTGAAGCATACAAATGTCATACACCTCCAATAGTAAACATCATGTTATAGACCTAACAGTAATCTCAAATTTCTCATAAGATGGACTATTTTGGAGTTATTTTATTATTTTAAAAAAAATCATGCACTAAATATAATATATTTAATTATTTTATTTCTTCATCATTGAGGATTTTTGGTCCTTGTAATCTGACACCAATATATCATCCTACTCCAAAAATATTTGATTGAATATTCAAGAGTTAACTATGATTTTACCATTACATAAGGCCTTTAACAGATTTATTAGGTTATTTTCACTAGTAAATATTTATTACTCATACAGAAAAATAAAATTATCCATAAGGTGGTTATATAATATTTTTAAAAATGAGGAAATTATAATTTTCCTCCTATATAAATATATATTACTTGAGTAGTATATATAATTGTATTTCTTGAACAACTCACGACACTAAAAATGAACATCCATGTCACACTCCCATGTATCTCCCCGGATCTATCCATCCTTCTACTGAATCTAGACTACTAGTATAAGGCCCCAGCCTTAAACCTTACTTAATCTTGAGTTATTACAAGATTACACATTGAGGATCTTTTCAGGTTTAGAGTTTTTTAGAATTAGATCATAAAACTTTCATTACATTCTACATTTAAACAAAGTGGTTAAATAAAAGATAGTATTCATTTTTTCCCATCAACGGAATCATATTTAAAAATAAAGCACGGATTCTTTCATGACACTTCCTTGAAACTATCATCATATCATGTACCTTTCCCTTGACCTGTGATAAAAAATTCAAAAAAAACTTCGGATGAGCATAAAAAGATCAGTAAGGGTTATAAAAATATGGAAAGGAAACATGAGTTCATATATACATAAGAATTAAATCATACTTTTCCCATAAAACATAGGCATATCAAAACATGAATAAATCATAGAAATCATAAGACATAAAAGGTAACTTGAGGCATTGATAACATTCTTACGTAGGGAGAAACCCTCTTGGTTACATTTGAAATACCCACCACAGTATATTCACTAAATCTCTACAGAGAAACATTAACGTTTCACTCCTTCACGTTACCCAATGCATTGGAGAGATATATCGGGCTCACCCACCCTTAGTTTATAACGAAACAACCAGTCTTCATAATAATGCCCAAGAACCATAACATAATCGTATCAAATAAAACATACATAAAGGAAACATAACATTTCCACTTTTCAATCACAAAATACCAAAAACACATTGATATGATAAAACATTATGAAAACCATTTTCAATACCAAAATAAAAGAAAAGTAAAACAGGGTATTTATTTTTCTTTAAAAATGGTATGGCTTGTAGAGGAAGCTGAAACTCAAATAATGGTCATGGCGGAGGAGAAGTCGTTGTCGCCATATACGTACGACAAAAACATTCCCTTTTTTCATTTAGTAGAAGCTTCGTATAAAAAAGATTCCTTTTTAAAAAATGTAAAAGTCATAGGGGTTTATACACTGTATAAAAGAAGGTTGTGTATAAAACAAAATATGCCTCAACGAAAGGAGACTGAGACGAAGTCCCATACAAAGACGGTATCCTTGGATTAAGGATAAATCAGTTAAATAATTATGTGTTACAAATGAATACACAAAATATAAGTGGGTATTATGTGTAAAACAATCAGAGGACATTCACACCGAATCATAGAATGACATATTCAAGGTGTACAAGTTTATCCCAAATAATCAAAATTTGTTTAAGAAGTTTCCCTGCAAAAATTTGACAGCCTAACGACGTCACTAAAGAATTCATAAAATGAGTTGATGAGAGATAAAGAGGGTATATCATCACTTGGACATAAAATTTAAATCAGTAAGGATATAGAAGAATATATCCCAATATAATATTATGTGAATTAAAAGACATAACAAAAGAAGTCTTTTAAAAAAGAGGAGGGTGAAAGGTTCCCTTACCGACATGGGTATCTTTTGAAACATACACCTCGTGAAAGAAGGACAATACAAAATTGATTTAAATACACATAAATGAATGTATATTACACAATGAGTAAAATAATCGGTAGTACATACACCACTCAAAGGAAATTGTGGAAAATGTAGCATAAATCTAACGTGAATAAAAGTGAGATGAAAAATCCTTTATGAAAACTCGGTAGCCTAACGACACCACTTAAAACTTCCAAAATGGATTAATGAGATAGAATAGGGTCTCTACTCATATGAACATAATAATTAAAGTAAGATTAATATAAAATATCATCCCAATCACATGAAAGAAGAGCTTATAGAGAATGACATAAAAGAGTGTACTTAAAAAGAACGAGAGGAGTAGGATCCCTTACCTCAAGTCTGACTTGTCTTGTTCATTTCTTTATATTCCTGAATAATAAACTTAAGTTAATTTCTACTTGATTAAGAACCTTTTTCAAGTACATTATTCCTTTTATATCACTTATTACCGTGTTATGAACTTTCTGTAATTATTTAGGTTAATAATGGTTGTTTTGTTGATCATTGGTACTTGAGTCAAAAGTGGACTTATTATATTTACAAGTTGCTCACATAGTCAAATATACATTACCTCAATAATGATATTCATGATGTAGATTCCATATATTTAAAATATATCCATTATATACATGCATTTATAATATTACATAATCATTTAGACGTAATAAATGAAATGCACCATTCATGGAGACGGTAAGTCGTACGTACGCATGAATGCTACTTTCATTTCTATTTCGTATTTTATGGAATGGAATCATAATTATATAAAGGTATATTATATTTATAGTATAATATCATATATAGTATCATAACTCCATCCTGTATACGTCACACATACGGTATTAACGAATGAAATCACATTGAGGGGCCAGTAGTCCACACTTCCTTAAATGAAGATATCACGTTTACCCATAATGGAAACCATACAGATATGCCATAAATGAAAAATACTGAAGCTTAAGTAAAACATAAAAATATTATATATAATATATAAATATAGTGACATCTTAATGGCCACCTTTGAAGGTGATATATGAGTGTTGAACAATAATCGTTCCGTGAGGCAGAAATTCACCATCCACCGAAACATTATGTTCTTTAACCATTAGATGTAGGTGTGTGTAAGTTTAGTTCGAATAATTCTTATAACAACATCCTAGTATATTAAATATACAGTATTTGTTACAAAATAAACGAATAAAAAGCGTTTATGGGGTTGGAGAAGCAAAATAAAACAAAAGGACTCAAGTGAAGACATTACCTTAAAATCAGGTAACTCCCTTTGGATTGATTTCAAAGGCTTCCTTGGGAATACTTCTTCCCAAAGTGAGGCTTCAAGGAGTTATAGAGGGATGTGGAGATAGAAAATGGGTAGGGGTTGGCCGAGAAAAAGGCTTTGTAAGTGTGGGTATGGAGGTAGAGTTGGGGGCCTTTTATAAGAGGAGAGGAGGGGCACTCATGGAACGTAAAAAAATGTTACTTTATTTTAGAATGAGTTTCGGATTTTAATGGTCCCACATTGATGTGTTTCAAGTCTAAGGTGATAATGGATATAAATCCACCCATTCAATAGGTTTTGGACATGTTTAGGTCTTAGAGTTTACATTATCTTTCCATTTTATTTAAATCGTTAAATAATGAGGTCATCGCTTCATCATCATGATGTCATAAATAATTTAATTTATTTAATGTCTCAAAATTATAAAAAAAATACTATTATGTAGGAAATATTTTTATATTTATAATGACTATTTATAGTCAAAAATATGACTTGTATAACCCCATGCAAGAATTGTTTTAGTAAAACAACACATGTTTGTGTCCTTTTAATTTTAACATTAAATAAAAAGGTATTTATGTCATTTTCCAACCAAAGTGTCTCCATGGGGTCCCCAAGTTGACCCATGGATTTTCTTGGTCGGACATGACTCATCCAATGAGGGTAGGACATGTGTCTAGGTCATTTCATATTATTAAAACATTATTTTTATCATAAACTACAATAATTACCTCTAATCGCGATTAAAAACTTAAGAAGTTACTATTCACCAAAAAATTATTTTTATCCAATTGAACGAGATTTTACTTATTAATGACAACCAGGTATGTTGGATTTTTTAAATTCAAAACACAAAGATGGAAAAATTTCATTTAAACGAAAAATCAGTTTTTATAAGTACCACTTAGTAGTTTCACTATTCATCAAATATTGATGTTTTTCAGAAAATTACCAAAAATTCACCCTAAGCTATATTTGATATTCCGAATTCAAAAATGATGTCTATTTTAAAAAATTAAAACATATAAGTTTAATTATTTAATTTAATAATTAATTCCCACTGTCAAAACAAATATCGTGTTTTTATGAAACAAAATGTATCAAAAGATTGACACTAGTTTACGTCCGATTTCAATGTGAAATTAATTCCAATGACCACAATTGGATTAAATGGTAAAAATATATTCTAATTTCACTTTAAAACCAATTAATATGATAATATAATCATATAAATAGATTAGATTAAAAAGAGGTTTTGAATTAAAATACAACATTTTTCACTATTCATTAAAAATTGAACTTTTTCAGAAAAATACGAAAAATTTACACAAAGTAAATTTTGATGTCCCAATTCTAAAGAAGAATTTTATTTATACAAATAAGGCACATAAAATTGTCAAAAAGGGGATTTAAAATAGGTTCGCCATCAAAAGGTGGTTAATCGACCTTTTAAAGAATATTAGAATGTTTACGCTTAAAATTGGATTCATTTTCATTTTTAATCCTCTAACATTTATTGTAAAAAGTAAAAATATTTTACAAACATATATAATCATTTTGTAGTTAGTTCTATTCATTCCTGACATCACAACAGCTAGGCATTAACTACCATTAAAAATAATATTATTTTATTATTAGATTGCAATGTAAGATTCCCAAGAAACTCATTGTTGCGTATTGGGTACGCCATCGAGCATAGCATCCCCATGAAAGTAATTTTATTCACAAATATGGATAAATATAAAAATTTCATATTCTTTATTTACCTAGGGTGTTACATCCTTCCCCCCTTTTGGGAATTACGTCCTCGCAATTTTAAAATTGGGCTTGGAAACTTCATTGAAAATCCCACATCGGAACAAGAGTCAGTAAAACAATCACTTTAAAATAAAGAAGGATAAGTACAAAGGTCACCCGAGTTAACCCATACTAGGATTCCAAGTATAAAAATAATGAAATGGAGGAAAAAACAAAGGGTCATGTTCTGATGGAGAGTGATAGCAAACATGTCTAGGAGAAAGTTAACCATAAGAAAATCACAAACTTATGATGGGTTAAAAAGTATTTGATTCCCTAGTAGGAAATGTTAACAGACAAAATTTTTGATTTAAGTTACCTTTCATAGAGGAATTTATTTTTGAGATTAACTAAATCATAATGAAACATACTTACTTGTCATGTAGACTTTCAACTTTTACTAGATTCCTTAATCAAACTCATATTTTCTCCAAAAGATGAGTATTTAGGAAGACTTGTTCGCATTAAGATTACTATAATCAATTTTTCGAGAATCAAATAATCCCCAAAAGAGAACTATATACTTCCCATGTCTTTAGACTCTAACCAAAACCAAAACCAAAAAGGTTAGTACAAGATCAGATAATCTAGAAAAGGATAACCCTTTATAAAAAGAAAATCTATTCTTAATCTCCATAATTTGTCCAACAAAACCCTAAGTTCAACGAGGACCATTCGATAAACAATTTGTCCATTAAATTCTTCAAAGTAATCCAAACTAATATTGAAGCACAAATATTTGAAGGATTTATTCACATAGTCTTCCAAGGTACAAATTAACTTTTATCTCCAAATAACATCAGTTGCTCTTAAAATCTCATATTGAAAATTAATTTACCTAATCACATATCATCGATGATAGGTTAATCCTTTCCATATATAACCCAAATTAAACTTACTATTGATTCCTAAAACCAGCTAACTAAAAATAATTAGTTAAACTAACCAGGGACTTCATGTAGTCTAGTGGTAGGCGATAAATACCAATCATACCTTGGTTGTGGGTTCAATTCTCATAGCTTTGTCCGACCCGACGGGTTGTCAGACGGTCTGCGTGTTGTCCTTTTTATAAAACTCCAAAAATAACACTAATATGTTTTAACCTCGATGGTTTCCATATACCTTTAATTTTCATCCAAATTCGTTGCGATCTCAACATCTTAATTATTTAAGTCTTATTTCACCACCATAAGATAAAATAAAACGATTCCCAAAATGAATAACAGCATACCATGATAATGGTGTCCACTCGATTTCATCGTCATCTTGTTCACGTAGGTAGACGTCCCATGCATTACAACAATGATTTAGAGTTCCTTCAAGATCATTTACTTCCTCCATCCAAATACACCTTGTAAAACATGGGTCATATGGGTGTTCACAGAAAAACATTTATGGAAAATAATCATGTATAACATATAATTCCCAAACATCTGATAAAACATGATTTTTATAAAATAGTCGGATAGAATTTGAGTTGAAACTTTTATTATTGGTTCTTTTAAAATACCATAAGTATGTGCTGAGAGACTATATTTTAAAATAAAATATAAATAGGTTGCGCATGGGTCTCCTTCCTCAGCACCATTTTTAAAATCATAATATGCTTCAAATTCTTGTGATAAGGTAAAATATTTGAAAATACCTTGATAATATTTACTTTTCTTGAAAATATGAGAATATTTGTGAAAATAGTATTTGTCTAAAAACAACCCCTGATCCACAATGATAATGAGGTATAGAGGAGGTGTTTGATATCTCAAAAAACATCTAGCAAGTGAGTTGTATGCTAGAAAAAGTTTCAAAATCATCCGAACATGACTTTGCAATAATTATTGCAGGCATGTCATCAGGAAGAGATAGGAATGTAATTTGAGATCCTTCTCCTTCCATTCGTAACTGACTTTACTTGTCCTGAAAAAAAGTTATAAAATAAGGATTTATCTGAAATAATAGATATAGGGACTAACCATGTGTCTAACAAAAACTCCTATTCCCTAAAGTTGTCTAAACCGACCTCTGATACCAACTATAAGGCCCCAGCCTTAAACCTTACTTAATCTTGAGTTATTATAAGATTACACATTGAGGATCTTTTCAGGTTTAGAGTTTTAGAGAATTAGATCATAAAACTTGCATTACATTCCACATTAAAACAAAGTGGTTACATAAAAGATAGTATTAATTTATTCCCATCAATGGAAAAATATTTAAAAATAAATCATGGATTCTTTCATGACACTTACTTGACACTATCATCATATCATGTACCTTTCCCTTGACCTGTGAAAAACATTTCAAAAAAAACTTGGGATGAGCATAAAAAGCTCAGTAAGGGTTATAAAAATATGGAAAGGAAACATGAGTTCATATATACATAAGAATGAAATCATACTTTACCCATAAAACATAGGCATATCCTAACATGAATAAATCATAGAAATCATAAGACATAAAAGGGAACTTGAGGCATTCATAACATTCTTACATAGGGAGTGACCCTCTTGGTTACGTTTGGAATACCCACCACAATATATTCCCTAAATCTCTTCGGAAAAACATTAACGGTTCACTCCTTTACGTTACCCAATTCATTGGAGAGCTATATCGGGATCACCCACCCTTAGTTTATCATGGAACCACCCGTCTTCATAATAATTCCCAAGAACCATAACATAATCGTATCATATAAATTTTACATAAAGGATACATAACATTTCCACATTTCAATCAAAAGATATCAATAGAACACATTGATATAATAAAACATTACGAAAACCATTTTCAATTCAAAAATAAAAGAAAAGTAAAATAGGGTATTTATTTTTCTTCAATAAAACGGTATGGCTTGTAGAGGAATCCGAAACTCAAATAATGGACACGGCCGTGGAGAAGTCATTGTCACCGCATACGTATGACAAAAACATTCCCTTTTGTCGTTTAGTAAATGCTTCATATAAAAAAGACTCCATTTTATTAAACGTAAAATTCAAATGGGTTTATAAACCGTATAATAGAAGGTTTTGTATAAAACAAAATATGCCTCAATGAATGGAGATCGAGACGAAGTCCAATACAAAGACGTTATCCTTGGATTAAGGATAAATCAGTTACAAAATTATGTGTGAAAAAAGAATACATGAAATATAAGTGGGTATTAAGTGTAAAACAAAAGGAGGATATTCACACATAATCATAGAACGACATATTCAAGGTGTACAAGTTTATCACAAAGAATCAAAATTGGGTTAAGAAGTTTCCCTGCAAAAATTTGTCAGCCTAACGGCGTCACTACAAAATTCAGAAAATGAGTTGATGAGAGATAAAAAGGGCATCTCATCAATTGGACATAAAATTTAAATAAATAAGGATATAGAAGAACATATCCCAATATAATATTATGTTAATTAAAATACATAACAATAGATGTCTTTTAAAGAATAGGAGGGTGAAAGATTCCCTTACCGACGCTGGTATCTTTCGAAACATACACCCCGTGAAAGAAGGACAATACAACATTAATGTAATTACTAATAAATGAATGTATATTACCCAATGAGTAAAATAATAGGCAGTAAATACACCACTCAAAGAAAATTGTGGCAAATGTAGCATAAATCTCACGGGAATAAAAGTGAGATGAAAAATCCCTTATGAAAACTCGGTAGCCTAACAGCACCACTTAAAACTTAGAAAATGGATTAATGAGAGAGAATAGGGTCTCTCCTCATATGAACATAAAAATTACAGTAAGAGTAATATAATATAACATCCCAATCACAAGAAAGAAGAACTTAAAATGAATGACATAAAAGAGTGTACTTAAAAAGAACAAGAGGAGTAGGATCCCTTAACACAAGTCCGACTTGTCTTGTTCGTTTCTTTGTATTCCTGAATAATAAACTTGAGTTAATTTGTACTTGCTTAAGAACCATTTTCAAGTTCATTATTCCTTTTATATCACTTATTACCATGTTTTGAACATTATGTAATTATATAAGTTAATAATGGTCATTTTGTAGATCATTAGTACTTGAGTCAAAAGTGGACTTCTTATATTTAAAAGTTGTTCACATAGTCAAATATCCATTATCTCAATAATGATATTCATGATATAGATTCCATATATTTCATATATATCCATTATATACATGCATTTATAATATTAAATAATCATTTAGATGTAATAAAGGAAATGCACCGTTCATGGAGACAGTAAGACGTATGTACGCACGAACGCTACTTTCATTTCTATTTCGTATTTTATGGAATGGAATCATAATGATATAAAGGTATATTATAATTCCAGTATAATATCATATATATTATCATAACTCCATCCTTTATACGTCCCACATATGGTATTAACGAATGAAATCACTTTGAGGGGGCGGTAGTCCGCACTTCCTTAAATGAAGATATCGCGTTTACCCATAATGGAAACCATAAATATATGCCATAAATGAAAAATACCAAAGATTAAGTAAAACATAAACATATTATATATAATATATAAATATAGTGACATCTTAATTTCCACCTTTGAAGGTGATATATGAGTGTTGAACAATCATCGTTTCGTGAGGCAGAAATTCGCCATCCACGGAAACAGTATGTTCATTAACCATTAGATATAGGTGTGTGTAAGTGTAGCTGAATCATTCTTATCACAAAATCATACTATATTGAAGATACTAGAGTTGTAACAAATTAAATTAATAAAAAGAGTTTAGGGGGTTGGAGAAGCAAAATAAAACAGAAGAACTCAAGTGAATACATTACCATAAATCGGGTAACTCCCTTTGGTTTGAGCTCAAAGGCTTCCTTGAGAAGACTTCTGACCAAAGCGAGGCTTCAAAGAGTTATAGAGGGATGTGGAGATAAAAAATGGGCAGGGGCTGGCCGATCCAAAGGCTTTGGAAGTGTGGGTATGGAGGTAGAGGTGGGGGCCTTTTATAAGAGGAGAGGAGGGGAACTCTTGGAAAGTAAAGAAATGTTTATTTTAGAATGAGTTTCGGTTTTTAATGGTCCCAAATTGATGTGTTTCTAGGATATGGTGATAAGGGTTTTAAATCTACCCATCCAATAGGTTTTGTATATGTTTAGGTCTTAGATTTTACATTATCTTTCCAATTTATTTAAATCGTTAAATAATGAGGTCATCGCTGCATCATCATGATGTCATAAATAATTTACTTTATTTAATGTCTAAATATTAATATAAAAATACTATGATGTAGGAAATATTTTTATCTTTCCAATGAATATTTATAGTCAAAAATATGACTTTTATATCCCCATGAAAATTTTTTTTAGTTAAACAACTCATGTTTGTGACATTTTAATTTTTACATAAAATAAAAAGGTATTTATGTCATTTTCCAACCAAAGTTGCTCCATGGGGTCCCCAAGTTGACCCATGGATTGTCTTGGTTTTTCAAGACTCATACAATGAGTGCGGGACATGTTCTAGGTCATTTCATATTATTAAAACATTATTTTTACCTTAAACTACACTAATTACCTCTAATCGCGATTAAAAACTTAATAAGTTACTATTCACCAAAAAATTATTTTAATCCCATTGAACCACATTTTACTTAATAATGAAAACCATGTATGTAGGATTTTTGAAATTCAGAACACAAAGATGGAAAAATTTCATTTAAACGGAAAATCAATTTTTATAAGTACCAGTTAGTGGTTTCACTATTCATCAAAAATTGAAGTTTTTCAGAAAATTACCAAAAATTAACCCTAATCTATATCTGATTTTCTGAATTCAAAAATGATGTATATTTTAAAAAATTCAAAACATATAATTTTCATTAATGAATTTAATAATTAATTCCTGTTGTCAGAATAAATAGCGTGTTTTTATGAAACAAAATGTATCAAAAGATTGACACTAGTTTAAGTCCGATTTCAAAGTAAAATTAATTACAACAACCACTATTCGATTAAATTGGAAAAATATATTCTAATTTCACTTTAAAACAAATTCAAAAGATAATCTAATCATATAAATAGATTAGATTAAAAATAGGTTTTGAATTAAAATACAAAATTTTTGACTATTCATTAAAAATTGAACTTTTTCAGAAAAATACCAAAAATTTACACAAAGTAAATTTAGATGTCCCGATTCTAAGGAAGAATTTTATTTAGTCAAATATAAACCAAAAAATTGAAAAAAAAGTGTATTTAAAAGAGGTTCTCCATCAAAATGCGGTTAATCGACCATTTAAAGAATATTAGAATGTTTATGCTTAAAATTGGATTCATTCGCATTTTTAATCCTCTAACATTTATTTTAAAAAGTAAAAATATTTTACAAACATATATAATAATTTTTTAGTTAGTTCTATTCATTCCCTCCATCAAAACATCTAGGCATTAACTACCATTTAAAATAATATTATTTTATTATTAGAGAGCAACGTAAGATTCCCAAGAAACTCGTTGTTGTGTATTGGGTATGCCATCGAGCATGACATCCCCTTGAAGGTAATTTTATTCAAAAATATGGATAAATATAAAAATTTCATATTCCTTATTTACCTGGGGTGTTACAACTAGTATTTTATTTCATCACATCACCTTAAAGGATTGATCTATAATATATAAGTGATTCACCTCTTATGATTTTTCAGTCTCCATTTGAACTCCATCAAAATGAATAACTTGAAAATATTCTGGTAAGAACCTATGATTTTGTGAAATATTGAACACCTCATGCATACATGAATAATGAGAGTGGTTTTCTTGGTAATACTCCACTACCCATATCTATTCAGTGATCTAAAATAGTGTGAATCCATTCCCTACTTCCCCATATATCTATGCCCCAACTGAGGAGTCCCCCTCAAGAAAGCCTACCCTCCCTCCAAAAATCTCCAAGGTTCTTCTCCTTCGAATAGAATATGATTATTGTCTACTCTGGGAGGTGTAAAATTTCATTCATATTAGTTTAACTATCTCATTTGTTTCTTGAAACACACTACAACCAACAACAGCTGCCATGTCCACCTCATGTGAATACAACAGTGAACGACACATTCTCCCATAAAGTTCTTTATAAGGTGCCTTCTGAAATAAATCCTAATAACAGTTTTTATACAATTTAAATCAATTATAGGTTATCATCAAAAACTATAAAATGTTCTAGTGCGGAATCTTAATGATTCTGCACAAATATGTTTCTCTTTCGCTCGTATTGTTTGTGAGTCTGAAGATGATATGCCATGCTCAATATCAATTGATTCCATTTAAATTTTTATATAATATTCTTATAAAATAATAAGAAAATTACTCTATACATAAAATATTTCCCAAAGGGACATCATTCATACATATAATCTATCAGACATAAATATTCCCGTAATCATTCACCATGTGGGTCTCCCTAATCAGTTAGATGTGATATGACGTAATTAACCGAAAAATAACCAATGAAACTATTTCATGAATCCTTGGGGTGCTGCATATTATCATTAAAAATTCCATTGGGATGTCTTACCACTTCCAAATAGGTATTAGGAGTGGCTATAACAACCCATCATGACACTTCGGCTCATTCATCACTCTCTGACAAGTGAGGTATTGAGAGAAAAAACTACCAATGTATCTCCTAATTTCATTCCATCATAACTGTCTCATGAATTAATAAAACATCTTGGTCACACTATGATGTTATACACATCTATATGCATGGTAATCCTTCACTAACACATCTCTAATAGAAGTAGGTACTACTACTCTTTTATGTTCCAAGATCACATCATCATCATCCATTGATAATATGGTCATAGAGTCATTTGAAACTAGTTGTTCCCACTTTATTGTACACATTGGGGATAACTCGTATTAATCATTTACCTAGTGCACAGGTGAGTATGTAACTATAAAGTGAGAAAAACACATAGAACCATGGTTCATTTAAGAATCCATTCTTTAATCATCCAATAAACTCAACAAATTACACAGATCCTCTAAGGCCATTTTCTGATGTTATTGCATTGCCTGTGTCATATTGATAATGGAATGTACTATAACATATTACTTCCTAGTTGAATATTATATCTCAATATCAAATATTTGTATATAATTAACCCAACACCTCTTCCTTAGATAATGTTCCAATTGTCTGAAGATATTATAAGGATCTCGTGGACCATTTAAACAATTAATCTCTCACCTAATAGATAGGGTCTCCATCACATTAATGACTGAAGCATTACTATGTAATCCATGTCATTTGAAGGGTAGTTCATACCATGGGGTCATATCTAATGAGACTCAAACGAAACTACCAGGTATATTTGCATTATAACTACTACCAGATAGACATCTAACTCCACAATATACTAGATAACCAATCCTAGGACCATGTTGTGTTAGTACTAGATCCTTTTTCATCATTGTATTTTTCTGAGGGAATTTGTCTTCACACTATTTCGACCACTGTATCATTAATCTATTCCTTGTTAAGGATTTCTTGGTAGCTAATAATATGTAGAATTCATGGATTATCCTCTAATAATATCCTTAAAATATTATAATTATCATAATCTCAAAAATGTTTTGGAGGGAATGCCCATGATTTTAATGCCATAATATTCTTTTGGTTTACTGATATGTTATCATGGACCGCACATATCCAATGTACATCACTTCTAAAATCCAAAATTCACATCTTGACAGATTGATTTAAAGAATTCATTCTTGAAGATTACTCATTAATATATCTTGGTTCTAATCATTAGCTCTGGTTTTAGTGAGTAAATTAGGGTATCATCAATGAACACTAAGATGAATATGTCTATGTATGGATGAAATATTTTATTCCTGATGTCTGTGAACAGCACTAGTGAATTTTTATAATGAACCATATCATCATGTACGCATACATTCCGTATCATTAATGAAACAACGTCATTGGAATTTCCTCCTCCCTAACTCGAAACTGGTGGTAGCCTGATCGATGAACCATCTTTGAGAAACATCGAGCTCCCTATAGCAGATCGAAAATATCATCAATCCAAAGAAAATGGAAATCAGTTCTTCACTATCAACTAGTCTAGATTTCAGTAGTCATTCTCTAGTTGAAAACCCCCATCCACCTTCTTAGTAACAAAACAGTTGCACCCTAGAGTGAAGTACTTGGGTTGATAAATCTCTTCCTCTCCAAGTCACATTGTTAAACCTTGAGCTCCTTTATCATGGTTAGATCTATATGATACAAGGGTAGAGAAATGGTTTGTGTATTTATATGAGAACTAACTGAAAGAAAACATCTATATTAGGTGTGATACATATGAATTCCTCTAGAACCATGTTCTTCCAGAGAACTGAAAATTTAAGAAAGGGTTATGGGGTTTTAATGGATACAATTAAAAGTTCCAAGCCTGAAATTTTTGATGTGATGGTCCCATGTTAGATCATGTCCTATATAACTCTAAATGCTCAACATTACTAATATTCTTACAAAATGAACACATCTCCCTTGGGAGAAGTAAAAGATACTGATCTATGATAGTAAACAATAAAATCACAGAAACTAGTCATCTAGTCCACGAATTGAGTCACATTGATTTTCATCGTCTCCAGAATCATGAATATACATAGATTTCCATAGCCAATGATGAGTAGTGGACACCATCAGATTAGTGAATATGGAACACTCTCGTACCCAATGGGGTATCAAGAAACACTAACTTTTATGAGAACATGAATGATAAGACAACACCAAAAACTACTTTTGAATATATGAATCAATAAGAAGAACCAGTATCAACTAAGGCTGTAGATAATGTAGAGGTGATCTAGACTATACCTCAAATAGTGGATTGTCCCTCTCCACCATCTATTAGACTATGGTCTACATCATACATGCAACTTGCCTCATTTTAAAATCCCTTTATTTGGTGGTGCATGATTAGTCTAATCCCACAATTGAGAACCACATTTTCATCCCCTTGTATAACCCCTACCTATGAGATATCTCATCGTAGACATCCTAGATAAAACTGGTTGAAGATTACTCTTCTAAACACATATAAAAAACATTCTCTAAGGTTTAGTGTATAACCTATAAAAGATTCAAACAATCTTATAGTTAATAATTTATTAAACTCCTTCCGAAGGTTCTGATGAAGTTGCACATTGGTCCACCTTAATATTGGTTCTTTCGTCATGTCTCTGGTCATCATATTCTAATTACCAAAAGGAACTCCAAATGTAGTGATTG
This sequence comes from Viscum album, assembly GCA_963277665.1. NCBI lineage: Eukaryota > Viridiplantae > Streptophyta > Magnoliopsida > Santalales > Viscaceae > Viscum > Viscum album. The sequence continues at coordinate 681,175,205 of OY728132.1, read as the reverse complement.
GAAAATCTATCAAGACCCCCCATGTACAAAGAGTTATCCCAAAACACTATCCTCCTCCAGTCCCTTTTCAAATGATAGAGCCTTATGAATGTCCTATGTTTACGTCTTCTGGTCGAATCCCCTATCCGGGAATCTATTTTCTAGTCAATGGAATATCTCCAATTTATGATCCTTCTATTCCTTGTATCTATCTATCAAAGGAGAAACATGAATCAAAATCCATAAATAAATAAGAATATGCAGAGATACTCATGGAAAGCTTTCCTAATTCCCTGAACTCATGTGCATTATCATGATTTATCTTATATTGAAAATACTGCTTGAGAAAAATCACTCTGATGGTCCCCCATGTAGGACCCTCTCATCTCATAGATTGGTTCATAGTAGCCCATCATCTCCTGGAGGGTCCCTGAAAAATTATGGTAACTAGGATCATGTTCCCTTATTCAGAAGTATGGACCCATTCCATGATTCTCTTAATAAAGTACAAGCAGTCCTTTTAATCTTACATGCCAGCAGTTCCCTAGAACACTGAAGGGCACTATAGCTAGAAATTTCAATCATGGTCATTCGTATTCCTCTATGTGTGACCACCTTGAACATGCACTTTCTGTAAAATTAATGACTGAATGGGGGAATATAGCATGAATTTCTTATACACATACAAGAAAATGTTGTGGTATATTCCCTGATACCACTGGTGGTGAAACAGGAGCATCCTGGGATGCCATGGCAAGCAGTCACATAAAACATGATTAAGGTGGAATTTTTTTCAATAGAAGGAACATTAGTAACAAAAACAAATATAAACATGTCTATTGTATAAAACAAGTTTTTCATAATCATCTACTATCGACATAATGCATAAACCTCCTTGAACTAACATGTATCTCTATTCCTACATGATACACCTAATTTTCATATGAATATAATGACACTTAATCATTAATAGTTCTACTATTTAATGCCAATAAATATATATCACACATAATTAAAATACATATATATCACACAGAACAAAATATCCCAAACAGATAGCTCAAATCAAGGCATTTAAATTAATTATCTACTTTTTAGTAAAACAATATGTATATTTACTGAATGTGAATATACATGACTATTCATGATGCATGAACTTATGAATAATATCATAAGTGACATATAACATAATGTTCTTATCCAAAGTACAACATAATAAATTTAAAAAACAAAATTTAATTTTCCATTAATGGGAACTCAGTGGTCCAATACACTGTGTTGGCCATGCACTAACATAGATACCTTTACCATGTCCCAAAAATTTCATCTCATGTGTAACATGTACAAAACTAAAAACTGAAAAGATCAAGTTAGTTAGTCTAGATACTCTAATATATGTTTGTAACATCCCTACCAGAACCTCAGGGTCTATGCTGGAGTGACATATATCCTTATTCACGCATCTTCATATGCAATAGGTTTTCAACTAGAAGTGAGAGACTTAGGTAGACCAGTGTGGACACGGTACCATTAGTATCATTTCTTAGGGTCAATAAGATACAATAAAAAATAGATAAATATTCAGAGTAATTACAAGGAATGGTAAATATGATATACCTGATAGAAAATAAAATATCTCACAAAGTAGTACGGAGAAGAAATATAATAATAAGAAAAAGATAATAACCACTCCTATAGATTCCATCTCAGTTTGTTACGTTTTTTGTTCTACACTTCTTATCCATTCACCACATGTCTCTTACCCTTAATCTGATCCCTCATGAAATCTACAAGCACATAGAAATTCTCAAAAAGGGCGTGAGTATAAAACTCGGTATGACACCACCAATGTATCTTTAATGTGATGTTCTCATGTATACATGTGTGTCCCATAATAAAATAAATTTGTAATAAGAATAAACACACAATACAAAACTAAACCTCTATGCTTTAACAATGCTGCCACAACACCTTATCGTACCTACTTTGGCTCCATTCTAGAACTGTATTGTATGTCTATGTGTATTTAAAATTAGCCACAAGGCTATTGGCGATTCTTTGGGAAACTAAAAGGTATCGAGTGAAACAACCAACCAAGAATAACCCGGGTATCAAGTATCTGTAACCTTCCTAGAATCCACAAGGCATTTTGTAACACTCGAAATCAAGTGGGCATCATGTGTCCATCATGTACTCATTATCCGCATGGCATGATGTAGATCCCAGTTTACATGGTTATGATGATGTTTGACCATATTCACTTCACATCATTCACATAACCCATAAGGATTAATGATACCTTGATATCCACCTATCATGTATACACATACCTATCCTCCAAAAGAAAACAAGATGAGGAAAAGTATGATAACAACCATAGAACACTTTATGATAAATATAACATCATCATATATTTCATCATTTAAATCTAACATCATCATTGTTTCATTCCATTACATAAATATCATGGAATAAAATCCTTAGATATCTGGTTCTACACACCCACCAAAAATCAACCATAAGTGCATCATGGTATAAAAAATCTAGAACAAAAATTAAGAATGGAAAATTGTGTACATAAGATCCCAGAAAGATAAAGATATTCCTACCTAGAAAATAATTGATTTGAAAAAGTGTTAATAAAAAAGTCCAAAAAACCTCATTGAATATTTTTTATAGAACATTGAAACTCACATTTCTTCATCCTTTCCAAGGACCAAAAAATAACTATTATTTTAAAATGAAATAGAATATAATGTGTAATCACAATTTCATTCAACTATATTGTTTTTTAATTATCAAAAAAATATCACATGTAAGTATATTATTATCTCTCATGAATAGCATTAAATTTTTCATTTATATAGATGCACACACTCATAATATTCACCACAAGATTAATTATATCTTGATAATTTATTAGAAATTATACTTAAAAAAGATTATCCTTTGATATTATCAACATTAATGTTTGATAATATTAATAATTATTCATTCAAAATAAAAATATTTATCTTCAGATAGTCATGATAATCATTCCACGTGAAAATAATATTTTAACTATCCTTTAACTAGTTGAATAATACAACCTATTATAATATCAAACAATTATTCTTTGATAATTATTTATAATTATCTTATGATAAGTGTTTTTATATTACTCATAATTTGATAAACTCATAAAAATTTACTTTGGATTATTTTATAAAGAAAATCCTTGAAAAACTCTAGCAAAACATCATTACAACACTTTTCAATTTTATATGAAAATATATCATAATTGTCTATTAAAAATGAATTTCCTTTTTTTGCTTATCCCTTAATAATTCAATGAAACCAATTCATAAAATTTGATTAAAAATAATTAAATTTTTTCAAAAATTTATCACTTTTTAATTTGTTTAACAATTATGAAGAATTAGGTTTCATTTATTTATTTATAAAAATAATAGTTTTTTCTAAAATACTTCGAAATAAATAAAAAATGTAGGAAATAATTATATAAATGAAAAATTTAGAAGAAAACTTTATTTGTGTAGTTCAGATTTGTGGAGGTTGGATATGACAAATTCAATTGAAAAGGATCAAGAGGACCACTCGAGACTTTATGGATTGCACCCATGGGATTCCCTAGTTTAGTCGAATTTGATGTGATCAACCCCATAAGGAATGGTGAATCATTCAGGTATTTAATGAAAAGATAAATAACTCTCTCACATATATATTTTCAAACTTATCAATTTGATTAAATGATTCATATAATAATATAAATAATGTTATCAATTTCATCAATTTTAGTTGTTAATATTTGAAAGGGGAATAATATTAAGGTTTCCATGATTTTTGGATCATTGGGAAGTGGATATGGAGGTTTCAATGGGCGGAGTAAAACATGAGAAATAAATATGATTTTTTTGAACTATAAAATAATAGAGTTAAATATTTACTACTATCAATTAATTTATATAATTATTAAATAAAATAAAATTTATGAGTGACGTGGTGAAACACTGGTTGTTCAATAATTTTATACCTTTTCTAAGGTAATCCACATATTATAGACCCAAAAATGGTCATAGAATTTGTATACAACATAATATTTGAGAAATGTTTTTGATATTATATTAAAAAATGTATTAAATAAATATAAAAAATAAGAGTTGTTTTATTGTGAGATTTTTTTCCAAAAATAGTTTGCACATAAAAGATATAATCTACCTGTGGTAAACCCTATGTTATAGAACTAAATGTTGTATTTGATTTCATAAATGATAAACCATTTAGGATATATTTAATTATTTTCACACATAATATTATAAAAATTGTTAAATAAGTTATTTTCATAAGAGATGCAACTAATCATCAAATTCATAGAGGTGTTATACACCATAAAGGGTAAACACCACATCTCGAATATTACAGTGGAAAAAAATTTTAGATAAGAAACACTGTTTTAATGTTACTCAATTATTTTGAATAAATTGAATCACTTAATATAATATATTGAATAGTTTTATTCTATCTTCACTAAGGAATTATGAGTCTCTCAATCTTGCACCAACATATCATCCGACTCTGAAAATATTTGATTTAATTTTTCAAAGGGTAACAAAGTATTTTACCCTTACTCATGGGTTTTTACACATTTAATAAATTATTTTCAAGGGTAAATACTTTTTAACATTAGGGACTTATAATTTATCAATAAGGGGGTTTTATTATCTTTGTAAAATTTAGTATATCACAACACATCACCAAGATAGAATCCTAGAATGACATGTGAAATTACAACATTTTCACTCTAAAAATCCAAAACTAAAATAAAAACATCCTTAAAAAATACAAGGTCAATTAAGGGAATTTTATTACATCGATATAAAACAAAGACTAATTTCGTATCATTATTATGTTCAATAGTTTCAAAATAAGGATATTTAGAAGAGGTAGAAAAATATCCGCATTTCTAATGAACAAATCTATTATATAACTTTTCCAGATGACCCAAAACAATATCATCTACTAGAGCTTTTAAAAGATTATTTTTTATTAGAATAGAATGTTCTTCCATTACACAGTGATATAATATAAAGTCCCTATTTCAGGATGAATTTTAAAAGAATAAAAAATGGTCTATTTATAGGATTACCTTCTATTCTCACATGGAATGGTTACTTTTTATATTTATGGAGATTCTGCTACAACATGAAAAAATTTAGAGGCCCAAAATAACTCTGGTACACCATCCAAGACTACATTAACTATAGTTTCATTCTTAAGGTACAATATAAATATATGTTTCAAATACATAGTAATACACTTCCTTTAGTTGATCTAGTTAATTTCCATTTCCAAAATACAATTCATTATAGGAATCATCTAAAGACACATTTAATTATTATAAAAAAACTCGATAAAATGAAATCCATATTCTATATAGATTTATATCAAAACTAATAGCCCAGAATATCAATTTCAATCAGCACGTTAACTATATCAATAAAAAAAATTGATTGAATAATGAAATGGATGTTTCTAATGAATGGTCCTACATTATAATAGTTTGAATGATACATATCCAACACATCAAACAAGGAACTCCTAGCATGTTGGATTAAAATATAATCTTAAGTTACATAGCTAAATCAATATGTAAAAAAATGTTATCAACCATTACTGTATGTATCACCTCATCATAATTATCTCATTTCTAAATGGAAAGAGTATGATTTGGGTTTCTAATAACTAAAAAGAAATATTTATGTTAAGGAAGTAGAGGAAGAACACTAAGTGATGAGACAAAATTATTTTGAACAGAAATCCCAACATGATAATGATCAACTAAATAATCCATTAAATCCTATAAAGTGAATAATTGATACATAAGAAAGAAAAAAACTTCAAAACGAATACAAAAAATCGAAATATCATAATATAAAACATAAGTAAATAATAATTATTAAAACACCATTAAAATAATGTTTTAATATTTCAATATACATTTCAATGGAAAAAATAAATATTCCCAACTATTATTTCCATGAATAAATAAAATAAATACACATCTTTACCCAATTGTGTTTTAACAAATAGTCATTTAAAAACTAACAATTTTGACCAAATTGAATCCTTTATAAAAATTTCCCTTAATAACTAATTATATCTAAACCATTCATTTTAAAATCAATTAAAAAATGATCACTTTAATTTTGTTTGTTTAATTTTCTTTCCCAAACCATAAAATCATTAAAATTGTTAACTCAATCCCTTTTCCAAATTTATTATAAAAAATTACAAATAAAATTAATTGTATTAAATCCACAATATTTTAGAAATATTTCCATGAACGAACACAATATAGACTTCAAAACATTTAAAATGTGCATCCTAATTTACGAAACCTATACCATTTTTACAAACATATAATAATTTAAAAAAAATACACATTTGGTGTGGTTATTTCAATTTAATATGAAACATCATAAACACACATAAATTAAAAAATATATTATAATTCAATCATAAAAGAAAATGAATAAAGTCAAAATATTCAATTAATGATAAATTAAAAGATTAGAAAAACTCTGAAAAATTCAAGGACTTACCACATATACTAGATAATCATATACAAAAAATATAATATTTGAAGTAAATCATCTATGTCACATGGTCTACAAAAGGTTTTCAAGAGAAGTAATATGAAACACATTCCCCTATATGCCACCAAATTTCCATTACAACTAATAAACCGAAAATAGATACATAACCAGTAATTGAAAGCAAAAAATCCTCCTTGTAACGATGAACAAAACATATCCCAAAAATCTATCGAAACATAGGTCTTATAATGAATAGTTTTGATCAATAATCTAAACACCATTGAAAACTTTTTTATGAAGATTCTAACTATCATCTACCATAATGTAAATAGTAAATTGATATCATACCATTGATACCAATTTTATATTATAATGCCTATGTAAACTATAAACATATCACTTGGGACCACCTGTTGGTAGGAAAAAATGTGTTTTCGAACCCTATATACAAGACACAAGTACTATGGAAACCAATAATGAAATTTCAGAAATATTTTTCCAAAAATAAAAATAAAAAAAATCCATAATGGGGAATGAAAAACACCCACAATATGTCAAAAGAATATATTGAGCATTTATGTTTCGTGACAAGAAATATCAAGATAGAATACAATTTAATATCATAGTTTTCTACTAAGGTTGTACATGAGAGATGATAATAACAATGAAAATATGCTGAATTAAATAAGACAACCCACTATTACCCATTCTCAATGTTAAAATGAGGAATCTTCAGATGCACAAAAATAATACCCAAAACATGAGATCTAAGATCAACTACATTAGGAATGAATATTATTAAAACATTTTTAGTATTTTGATGACATAAACAAACTAGAAAATATCCAACCACTGAAATGATTCATAATCATTTAATGGAAAAGTTATATCATGCTAGATTAAAAATAATGGTAAAAAATAGGTCATTCAGTAAATTTTCAATTTATGAAAATTTTAACGTATTTTCCATTCAAAATAACCCATTTGCAAATATTTGATATTTTTACAAATAAAATCATCAATTAATTTCTGTTATCAGAAGAATTAATAAGTAGTTGATAAATTATATTATGTACATCCTATAGTGATATCAGATTTATATTCACACCATCTACAAGCAACCAAACATTGGAATATATATCATCATCAGTAAATCATATGTTCTGAAGGGGTGAAGTAAAAAATAGTTCTAATATAGTCATCAAAGAGGTAATATTTTCAGTCCAAAAAATAGTTCCATGGTAATTGAGCAGCCCGAACACCGATTGTCACCCTTCATGGACTAAAAATGGGGAGATATACCATTAAATGACCTAATTCCCCATAAAGGGCCACTAAGTAGAGAAACATTCAGATCTTGTGCAACAATATTCACACCTATCTAATTTGTTCATTCCATAAAATATACACAATGGTTACTATTTAATGTAATAATCAATCCATATAATCAAATGAGAATATAACATTTCTAACTCGCCTTCACCTATACACTACCTTATATGATCATCCCCTTTATCTAATAAAAAACAAATTTATCATCCAATTATAGGGATTTTAATTATAAATAAATAAATTCCCATAATTTCTATCATACTGAATGCACCATGTCCTAGGGGTTTTCATTTAATAAACTGTTAAAAGTAAATACATGGCCTCAATGTAATTCTTTAGGGGTAAATAAAATAAATTTACCTATAAAAATAAAACCCATATATCTTTATTTGATGACACTAAGAAATATAATTTTCTAAAGAATTTCTCAAAATGTTCTAAACAAACCTTTTATATAGAAAACAACACTTATCAATGATTTTTGAATTCAAACTCACATGTAATTTAAATTTGAACCCAATAGTGTTCAAACTCGGAATTTCAATTTAAAAAATTACTCTTAATTTTAAAAATTATTTATTTATAATTTTATATGAAATAATTCATTTTCAAAATATAAAAAAATTGATGAAAAAAATTTATGGATATATCTTAAAAACCCATAACTGGAGTCATTAAAATATACATAGAACCCATCATGAAATACAAAAAATTAGATTTAATTATTAACTAAAAAACTAGACGAAACAAAAATTAATATATCTTATAATGATCATGGATTTAAAATTCCATGAAATGACCCATGTACCATTTAAAATTGATCATGTATCCAAAATATTAATAAAATAGAATCCAAATTTAATAATTACCCCATATCATATATTCTATCATCATTTATTCTATGGTCAGTTAATATTGAATCAAAAAAAGAAAAATATGATATGATATCAATCATTGATGAACCAAACTAAATATATAATAACATGAGGGATCCATATAGGTGGAATAGAGAATAAAATGTGTCAATTTTGGGATTATTGGGCTTCAAATGAGATGAATAATGACCCCAAAAGGGGTTAATCATTATTATGGGAAACATGTAAAAATCACAATTAAAACCTGTATGACCACATTCATGGTGTGAATATATATTCATGATTTGAATAGAAATTAAACAAGAATACTCAAATAGCCAAACCCTTCCATCACAAATCTTTAATGGTTCCGAGATATAAGAAACAAGTGATATGAAAATCTTCTTCATGACATGAAACTATTTTTCATAGTGTAAAATAATTTAGTCCATATTATAAAGATTATCAACCTCTCCTAGGAATATTGAAACTTACAAAAAAAAGTGGAATAATAAGGAATCATGTTAAGACACCAAAAATAAATATATTGAAGAAAATTAAAGGCCAGTATAAGAAAAATATGATATATATTTTTAAACAACCATTATATTATTGAATAGAAAATATTATAACTAGTTGTTTGAATGTTTATTATGGATGAAAAGACAATTATACTTTTTTCCCTACTATATATGTTGTAACACCCCATGATTTCATAGTGAGTTATTTCTTCAAAATAATTCAATAACCTGCACTACACACAACACCGAGTTCAATCACACCATGACTTACCAAAAAAAAAGCCATTAAAAGAGTTCATTAATAGTATTAACTAAATTTTAAACTTTATATAATCCTTATAATTTTAGAATCCATAATATGAGTTTCTTAGTCATAATGCAAGAACAGATTCATTTTCAGTATTGCACTTTTATCAACTTTTAATAGTGAAACCTTATTAAATACAATATTTTAAACATTTTGACTAAATGGGGACATCAAAAAAATTTAAAATGAAACATCCCAAGCCTCCACGGTACACCTTCCTTTGAATAATACAGTAGCGTGTGTTGTAAGCAACTTCGAGTTCTAACACACACCACAACCAATCAAACTAGCCATTATGAATAGTAATACCTACATTTTTAAATTATATATATTTTATAATTCAAAATGGACTTCATTTTTGGATTCGGAATATCGAATTTAGCCTAAGGTGAAATTTTGGTACTTTTCGGATAACTTTAATATTTTGATGAATAGTGAAAATTACTAAATTTTAATTAAAAACAACTTTTTTAATCAAAATAATTAATAGTGATAAATTATGAATTTGAGTGGTTTTAAAGTATATTTAGAATATATTTTTACAATTTAATATAATGTTGGTCATTGGACATAATTTTACAATTAAACCGAACATAAACAAGTGGCAATCATTTGATAGTTATTATCTCTTAAAAACACGCTTTTTGTTTTGACAGCGGGAATTAATTTTAAATTAATTTCTGCCACTTCTGTGTTTTGAATTTATAAAAATGGATTCCATATTTGGAATCAGGATGTTCAAATTGTGTAAATAGGTATCTTTTTTTAGACATTTTGAATAATTACTGCGGTAAATATTTTATTTACCATGGTTAAGGGTAAATCCGGTAAATAAGGATTAAGAAATAAAATTATAATAATACTAAATTATCCTAAAACGCATCCTAACCTTATTGGTTAATACATGTTCGACCATAGGCATCTTTCGGTCGATTTGGGGACCCCATGGAGCCACGTGTAGGTGATAGGGACACATTATTTTAATTACGTTAAAATGAGTACAAAAATGACATAAGCATATATCTTTTAGAAAAACAATTTTTAAATAGGGTTATATATGTTTGATTTTCGACTATAAATATTAATTAGAAATATAAAAAGATTTCCTACATATTTATATTTTATTTATAATTTTTAGACCTTATATAATTTAATTTATTTATGACACAATGATGATGTAGTAATTACTATAATAGTGAAAAATCAAAATAATTGATATTATAAATACCCAAATAAATATAATATGAAACTTTTAATTAATTAAACTAATTTTCTTGGATAATATGATATATTAGGATTGATTTAATTTACATTGTTTGAATTAATCAATCTGTTATGAGTTTCAGAAAAATCAACTATTGAATAGTGTCAAAATTGACATAAAAGAGTTCTTAAAACAAATATTATATTATTAATTGATATTAAATTCCTCAAAATCTAAGGTTCGTCCAAGAGACTTATATCATGATAGTTTAATCATTAATGGACCACTTGGGGGTCTCTCGTATGTATATAGTAAGTTTATTAACCATATTTTATAAAATACTAAGAGACATTGTAAAAGTGGACTGATTATCTTAGAGTTAATACTTAAAGATAAGGTTAATATAAGTACCCAAACCTGTCTAAATTATATTGGATGAGTTTTTTGCGACCCATCCCCACCTTAAAATTTAAATAATGAACTTTGGAGCCATTAGAAACCGAATATGAATTTATTAAAAACAAATATTTCTAGCTTTTCAAAAGGTACCCCTCACCGCTCTTATAAAAGGGAACTCATCCTTCTCATTTATTCACACCTTAAAAACCTTTTGGATCAGAAAAACTCTGCCCAAATACTCTCCCAACTTCCCTCACTACAACCTAGAGGCCTTAGTTTGATCAGAAAGCCATCCTATAGATCCCTTTTGATCAAATCAAAAGGAAGAACCCGAAGAAGAGGTAATGATTTCACCACCCTTTTCCAAGTTCCTTTATTCTTCCACTTCTTCTTCCTTTGTTATTACCATTCTAAAATAATAACTCCAGTATAATATATATACTGTGATGTTATTATAAATATGGTACAACCATATTCATTATTCTATCCACCCTTTGAATAACATGTCACCATACGTGCGTACGCTCGGCTTACCGTCTCCACGTCGTGGTGTAATTGTTATTCAATATATTATTATTTGGATAGCTATAATAATGATATGTAACTCATGTAAATAATAAATATAACATGTTAATGATTCTGTATATATGATATAACAACCATTTATATATTATTTTAATATCAAAAGAAAGATATTGTCGCTCGTGCGTACGTACGGACTACCGTCTCCACGAACGCGATGAGATTCATTCTCCGTCGTATCCATTAAAGTATAATTATCATTTGATGATTTAAAAATGATGTTTAAGGACTTGATATCATTCTGGATATTAATAAGATACAACATATTGATAAAAAACACGGCTTATGTAACAAAACATATAAAAGAAAATGAGTAAGTTAACACCGGAAACGACGATAATTAAAAGATATTATTAACAAATTAATGTTAAAAGATCATATATGATATCATATTAATATATATGATTCTTGAATAATTTAATAACAATTATTTCACCATTATACAGGAGGTTAACCTACCCCAACCAAGGAAAAGTACAAGGTAAGGGGTTTTCATCTCACTCATTATTCGCGGGAGAATCATTAAATATTTCCACCATTACCTTTTGTGTGGTGTTTGTACTGCCCATAATTATATTCTTTGTGTAATAAACTTTAAATTATGTGTATTTACATATTCATTGTATGATACATCTTTCATGGGTTGCATGTTTCGTAAGTTAACAAATTAGTAAGGGTTATTTCACAATCTCTTCATTATCCGAGGTTGTTTATACGTAATAATCTACTAGAATCTCTTTATCATCCACATCCATGTTTCTTAATAATGTATTTCAAAACATTTTTATTATTTACAAGAATATGGGTTAGAGTCATTTATACCCTTATGTGTTTCGAAAGGAATCTTTCCGTCGTTTTCCAAACAAGTCACTTTTAACCTTTTAGACAAATTTAAGGTAAGAATGTTTTTTTAACTTATACGGCGGGTGCGGCTATTTACCACCGTTATAAAATCGTCAAAGCTTCCCTTACAAGATTATAAGAATATTTTCAAATTGAATGTATTATTTTATAATTATTTTACTTTAAAAATGATTTCAAAAAAATAGACTTTTCTCTAAAATAGTTTTGATTTCATATATGTCAACATCCTTTGATGGCTTTTAAGCTTATTTGAAGTTGATTTATTATGATACAAAACATCCATATTTTATTGAAGGTTTTGTGATATTTTTGACTGTGGATAAGCTATTCTTATGTCACTTATGGTTTTTTTAAAGTATTGACATTTCATAAGTTATTTTTAATCTGAATATTTATGTTATATTTCAACCCTTCATTCAGATGAATGTGTTAGACAAGTATGTTCTGGGTTAGGGACCGGTAAAAGTAAGCCCTCCGGTTTGGTCTCCGGTTATTAGAGGAACTCCGGTTTAGTCTCCGGTTATTAGAGGAACTCTGGGTTGGTGTCCGGTTATTAGAGGCAATCCGGGTTGGTGTACGGTTATTAGAGGCACTCCGGGTTGGGTTCCAGTTACAGTTAGCCCCAAGGACTTGGGACGAGGCCTTGACAATGAAATTAAAGTTCAGCATTATGTATTCCATCATTATGAATGTTGTTATTGATTTTGCATATGATTATTCGATTAGTAGAATATCCATGTCATTAAGTAAATCGGATTATTTCATTTTATTTATGCCATACTATGTTGAAAGTTCATGTTTGAAAGGCTTTTGTTTTAGTTATACATTTCCTTAAATGTTTATTCTTATTTATGAAAGTTTCTGCTATATTGTTATCCTTACTAGGAATTTGAGCTCACCCCTTTTCTATGTTTTATTTTACTCAGGAAGTGAAGAAGTAAGTTATGAATGACCTGCAGGGATATTATGAGGGGATAATAGTGTGGGCTGTGGAGACAATATGTTTTTGTAGTAGTTTTTCATTTTATGATGTAATGTAAAACTTAAGAATATATCTAGTGTTTCCAAGGCTACTAAACCAATCGGTCTTTTGAGATTTGATCTTTCTTGTGATCATGCTAATGTTATGTAATAATGCACCGACTCTGAGTAACTAGGGTCGGGGCGTTACAGTTGGTATCAGAGGAAGTTTAGTACAAACCTTGGAAGCTAGATTTAGATAAACTCTGATTAGAGCACATAGATATAAGATGAATTTTGAGGATTAGTATAGAAGAACTTCCTAGAATTTTGGTATTGTAGAGATTTTGTGAGTTTTCTGAGCAATACATCCCTGTCTGGATACGAGCAGGTAGAGGTGGCTCTGGCACAGATGTACCTAGGGGTAAAACCCAAAAACACCGCTTTGAGCTAGACTCGAACGGGAACTGGTGCACGACAACGGGACTTGCTGCACTCTTGGTTACGACACTCCCGGGGGATATGTTTACCATAACTCTCATTTTCATTACAAATCATTATGAAGGGTTTATGAGTATATACTTCCTCAAAGGAGACATTTTTATTATTATGGATTATATCCATAAACTATTTAATTTATGTTATGTGTTTTACAAGTTTGGGATTAGGTATTGTTATTCATAAACTAATCTAATGTATGCCATTGTTTAGAAATGGCGCCCAGTAGAAGGAATGAGAACTCTAGCAATGCACATGATACAAAGAGAATGAAGGATCATATATTTTATGGTCTTAAGCCAGAATTTACAAGAGAAATAGTCTCGCATGTATTATCATCATATGAAAAAATAATATCATGTGTTGATAAGATAAGTAAGGAGTTTACTGAGTCATATGGATTTGAAGGGAATCAAGAGAAGAAAAGGATGCAAGAGAGAAAGATGGATAAAGGGAAGAGGGAAAAGAAATTTTTTTCCCATATGTGATAGCTGTGGAAAGAAACACCCTGGAACTTGCCTGAAAGGAATGGGAGTTTGTTATAAGTGTGGAGAAAAAGGGCACAAAGTACGTGACTGTAAGGGTAAGAAAATGGTTTCAAATGTACAATGCTTCATTTGCAAGGAGTTTGGACACTACGCGAACCTATGTCCCAGTCATCAGACTATGCCGCAAATGATGCTATTGGATAATAATCATGTTATGATACTACCACAGATGAAGAGGAATGATTAGAGTTCTTATGTTGATTATGTCAATTGAGTGTTGTATCAACAATGTACTTGTTATAATAATTATGGAGTATATAAGTATTGTATTGCAGTACTATTTCATTAAGGACTTGAGATTGTGTGGAACAAAGAAAAGTGACTCAATAGCTGGATAATTTTTTGGAAAATATATGGTTGAGAGAATGATAAACCATAATATAGTTCTGATACCAAGGTAGTGATTTTGGAATAATACATGATTGTTTTGGATAAATTATATTGGATATTCTTGACTACCTTGGAACTGATTAATGATATGTGTATTCCATCATTGTTGGGGTTTAAAACATTTTTGGACTGATGAAGTATATCCAGCATTCTATATGGAATAAGGGAGCATGAATGTAATCAATAAGGAATATGGTAACTCAGGATGTTTCAGTGTATTAAAAGAATACATGATGAAGGTATTCATATCCTATTACGGGGTAAAAAGGATCTACATTATGTTTACCTTCCTTGTAAATGTTGGACTGTGAGTTTGAACAGAAGTATTTTGGATAGTTCTAGTTTGGATTATTTTGGATTGCTATAAAAGGACAACCCGACGGTCGGGCGGCAACCCGTCGCGTCCAGCAAGGCTGCGAGACTTGAACCCGCAACTAAAGGGCGACAAGGGTGTATCATCTACCACTGACCCACGAGATGTATTGGATTAAATAATGTAGTTTTTATTAAAATATCTTATAGATGAATTATAAATTTGTTTATTTTGGAACCCTATACGAATAGTGTAAATAGAATTTTTTTACGTTCTATTATCTTTTAGAGTGAAAGATGAGTTTGTGGTAGAAATTTATTAATGGATAAAACTCTAATTATAAAGTAAGTATATCTCCTTATGATATTATCCAATCTCATAAATAAATTCCTCAACATTAAGAAAAGGAACATAGAACAGAAATGTTGTCCTAGATGGTTCCTTAAATCATCACTAATTTATGGCTTTGGGATTGTTGGCCTTTTCATAGCCATGTTCTCTACCACTCTCCATCAGATAATTGATGGTTAGATTTTTCTTCCATATCCATATTTTCTTACATGGAACCCTAGTATGTGTCATTTTCGGCAATCTTCATACTTTCCACTCTTTATTTTAAATAGAGGCCTCATTAATTCATTTTTCAATGTGGGATTTCAACTAAGATATTTTGAAACGTAAAAAATGTGTTATCCCAATACCCTATGTTTTGTTGAACCGATGGTATTTCAAATCATCATAGATTGATGAGTTTATGGACCTCAATTTTATACTTGTTTGTGATTTATGACCTCAATCACTGCCTATAAATATTTACGTTTCCCAATAATTATTTGTATCTAATTGCCACCAATGTTCTCCTAATCGAGATCATAATTTGGTGGTGACCCTTTCATTTCACTTTTCCTCATATTAAGACTAAATTTTAGTAACCCAATTTCCGATGTGGGTTTTCCCACAAATATATTTTCTATTTTCATATTTTAATTTCGAAGAACAATTTCAAATTGCGAGGATGCAATTTATTGAAGGAGGGGAGAATGTAACACCCCATGATTTCATAGTGTGTTATTTCTTCAAAATAATTCAATAACTTGAACTACATGCAACACCGAGTTCAATCACACCATGACTTACCAAAAAAAATCCATTAAAAGAGGTCATGAATAGTATTAACTAAATTTTAAACTTTATATAATCCTTATAATTTTAGAATCCATATTATGAGTTTCTTAGTCATAATGCAAGAACAAATTCATTTTCAGTATTGCACTTTTATCAACTTTTAATAGTGAAACCTTTTTAAATACAATATTTTAAACTTTTTGACTAAATGGGGACCTCAAAAAAATTTAAAATGAAACACCCCAAGCTTCCACGGTACGCTTTCCTTTAAATAATACAGTAGCGTGTGTTGTACGCAACTTCGAGTGCTAACACACACCACAACCAATCAAACTAGCCGTTATGAATAGTAATACCTACTTTTTGAAATTATATATATTTTATATTTCAAAATGGACTTCATTTTTGGATTCAGAATATCGAATTTATCCTAAGGTGAAATTTTGGTACTTTTCGGATAACTTTTATATTTTGATGAATAGTGAAAATTACTAAATTTTAATTAAAAACAACTTTTTTAATCAAAATAATTAATAGTGATAAATTATGAATTTGAGTGGTTTTAGAGTATATTTATAATATATTTTTACAATTTAATATAATTTTGGTCATTGGACATAATTTTACAATTGAACCGAACATAAACAAGTGTCAATCTTTTGATAATTATTATCTCTTAAAAACACGCTTTTTATTTTGACAGCGGGAATTAAATTTAAATTAATTTCTGCCACTTCTGTGTTTTGAATTTATAAAAATGGATTCCATATTGGGAATCAGGATGTTCAAATTGTGTAAATAGGTAACTTTTATTTTTAGAAATTTTGAATAATTAATGCGGTAAATATTTTATTTACCATGGTTAAGGGTAAATCCGGTAAATAAGGAATAACAAATAATATTATAATAATACTAAATTACCCTAAAACGTGTCCTAAACTTATTGGTTGATACATGTTCGACCATATTCATCTTTGGGTAGATTTGGGGACCCCATGGAGCCACTTGTAGGTGACAGGGACACTTTATTTTAATTAAGTTAAAATGAGTACAAAATGACATAAGCATATATCTTTTAGAAAAACAATTTTTAAATAGGGTTATATATGTTGGATCTTCGACTATAAATATTCATTAGAAAGATAAAAAGATTTCCTACATAATGATATTTTATTTATAATTTTTAGACATTAAATAATCTAATATATTTATGACAAAATGATGATGCAGTAATTACTATAATAGTGAAAAATCAAAATAATTGATATTATAAATACACAAATAAATATAATATGAAACTTTTAATGAATTAAACTAATTTTCTAGAATAATATGATATAATAGGATTTATTTAATTGACTTTTTTCTAATTAATAAATCTTTAATGAGTTTCAAAAAAATCAACTATTGAATAGATTCAAAATTGACATAAAAGAGTTCTTAAAACAAATATTATATTATTAATTGATATTAAATTCCTAAAAATCTAAGGATCGGCCAAGAGACTTATATCATTATAGGTTCATCATTAATGGACCACTTGGGCGTCTCTTGGATGTATATAGTATGTTTATTAACCATATTATATAAAATACAATGAGACATTGTAAAAGTGAAACTAATTAACTTAGAGTTAATACTTAAAGATAAGGTTAATATAAGTACCCAAACCTATCTAAATTCTATTGGTTGAGTTTTTTTTCGACCCATACCCACCATAAAATTTAAATAATAAGATTTGGAGCCATTAGAAACCGAATATGAATTTATTATAAACTAATATTCCTAGCTTTTCCAAAGGTACCTCTCACCCCTCTTATAAAAGGGCACTCCTCCTTTTCATTTATTCACACCTTCAAAACCTTTTGGTTCAGAAAAACTCTGCCCAAATAATCTCCCAACATCCCTAAATACAACCTAGAGGCCTTAGTTTGATTAGAAATCCAACCTAAAGATCCCTTTTGATCAAATCAAAAGGAAGAACCCGAAGAAGAGGTAATGATTTCACCACCCTTTTCCAAGTTCCTTTCTTCTTCCACTTCTTCTTCCTTTTTTGTTACCATTATAAAATAATAACTCTAGTATCATATATATAATGTGATGTTATTATAAATATGGTACAACCATATTCACTATTCTATCCACCCTTTGAATAACATGTCACCATACGTGCGTACGTACGTCTTACCGTCTCCACGTCGTGGTGTAATTGTTATTCAATATATTATTATTTGGATGGGTATAATAATGATATGTAACTCATGTAAATAATAAATATAACTTGTTAATGAATCTGTATATATGATATAACAACCATTTAAATATTATTTTAATATCAAAATAATGATATTGTCGATCGTGCGTACGTACGGACTACCGTCTCCACGAACGTGATGAGATTCATTCTTCATCGTATCCATTAAAGTATAATTATCATTTGATGATTTAAAAATGATGTTTAAGGACTTGATATCATTTTATATATGAATAAGATACAACCTATCGATGACAAACACGGCTTATGTAACAAATCATATAATAGAAAATGAGTAAGTTAACACCCGAATTGACGATAATTAAAAGATATTATTAACAAATTAATGTTAAAAGATCATATATGATATCATATTAATATATATGATTCTTGAATAATTTTATAACAATTATTTCACCATTATAAAGGAGGTTAACCTACCCCAACCAAGGAAAAGTACAGGGTAGGGGGTTTTCATCGCACTCCTTATTCACGTGAGATTCATGCCATATTGCCACCATTACCTTTTGTGTGGTGTTTGTACTGCCCATAATTATATTCTTTGTGTAATACACTTTAATTTATGTGTATTTACATATTATTTGTATGATACCTCTTTCATGGGTTGTATGTTTCATAAGTTACCAAATTAGTAAGGGTTATTTCACAATCTCTTCATTATCCGAGGTTGTTTATACGTAATAATCTACTGGGATCTTTTTATCATCCACATCCATGTTTCATAATAATGTATTTCAAAACATTTTTACTATTTAAAAGAATATGGGTTAAAGTCATTTATACCCTTATGTGTTTCTAAAGGAATCTTTCCGTCGTTTTCCAAACAAGTCACTTTTAACCTTTTCGAAAAATTTAAGGTAAGAATGTTTTTTTAACTTATACGGCGGGTGCAGCTATTTACCGCCATTATAAAATCATCAAATATTCCCTTACAAGCTTATAAGAATATTTTCAAATTGAATGTATTATTTTATAATTATGTTACTTCAAAAATGATTTCAAAAAAAGAGATATTTCCCTAAAATAGTTTTGATTTCATCTGTGTCAACATCCTTTGATGGATTTTAAGCTTATTTGAAGTTGATTTATTATGATACAAAACATCCATATTTTATTGAAGGATTTGTGATATTTTTGAATCTGGATAAGCTATTATTATGTCACTCATGGTTTTTTTTAAAGTATTGACATTTCATGAGTTATTTTTTATCTGAATATTTATGTTATATTTCAACCTTTCATTCAGATAAATGTGTTAGACAAGTATGTTCCGGGTTGGGGACCGGTAAAAGTAAGCCCTCCGGTTTGGTCTCCGGTTATTAGAGGAACTACGGTTTGGTCTCCGGTTATTAGAGGAACTCCAGGTTGGTGTCTGGTTATTAGAGGCACTCGGGGTTGTTTTCCGGTTATTAGAGGCACTATGGGTTGGGTTCCGGTTACAGTTAGCCCCAAGGTCTTGGGACGAGGCCTTGACAATGAAATTAAAGTTCAGCATTATGCATTCCATCATTATGAAAGTTGTTATTGATTTTGCATGTGATTATTCGATTAGTAGAATATCCATGTGACTAAGTAAATGGCATTATTTCATTTTATTTATGCCATACTATGTTGAAATTTCAAGTTTGAAAGGCTTTTGTTTTAGTTATACATTGCCTTAAATGTTTATTCTTATTTATGAAAGTTTCCGCTATATTGTTATCCTTACTGGGCATTTGAGTTCACCCCTTTTCTAGGTTTTATTTTTCCTAGGAATTGAAGAAGTAAGTTATGAATGAACTGCATGGATATTATGAGGGGATAATAGTGTGGGCTGTGGAGACATTATGTTTTTGTAGTAGTTTTTCATTTTATGATGTAATGTAAAACTTAAGAATATATCTAGTGTTTCCAAGGCTATTAATCCAATCGGACTTTCGAGATTTGATCTTTCTTGTGATCATGCCAATGTTATGTAATAATGCACCGACTCTGAGTAACTAGGGTCGGGGCGTTACATATGGATCTTTCTATTTCATTTTTTCTTGAATGAATGTTGTTTTTAATTATAATAGGAATTATTTCACAATTTATAAAATGTTTTAAGCTGTGATGACATATAAAATGATTTAAAATAATTCATGTGGAACAAAAATCACTATATACAATATCATAATGTTCACAGAGTCTCCTGTATTAATCCCATATAGTACATCAATTATTGTAACAAGTTTACTATATTGATGTAAATATGTGTTCTTGTAATTAAACTATTAAATATATGTTCCCTCTCTTGGATATTTTCAAGGATATTTTATTGGAATATTTTATAGTGCAATATAGTTCCCTGTATGAATTTCGCAAAGAGATACGTCACCCTAGGGTGTGTGTAACGTCCATCATTATATAATTTGAAAAATATTGAAATATAAATTGATAGAAGTTCATATAGTATAATTGGTGAGATTATAGAATATTAAAAACTAAATTGTATATATTCATGGATCTTAATTATTTCTAATGTTAGAGAACCTTTTTAGTAATATTTTCTACATTTTAATGGGTGTATATATTTTGAGTAAAAATACCATGGAATCATCACACAAGTAGATATATATTTCTAAATTTTATTCTCCAAGTATATTATTGAAGGAAAATTTTAATTTGAGATAAGACAAATTCAAAGGATCTAGGTTTTCAAGAATGAGTCAATATGTACACCTGAAAATGAATGAAAATTTATGAATTAGTTTCTTAAAAAATGTATTATCACTTATTTCACGATTAAAAAATGTTCATGCAAATTTTTTAAATATTTTAAACATGTCTCCCACCATTCATAATCAATGTTAAATGATCATCTAAATAATTTAGTAGAGGGAAATCAGTAATATTATCAATAAATAGTTTTATGTAGTAGGTGAAATTTCTATGAAATATTTATAGGTTATTTCATCATTTCCTCTATATAATCTTGCAATGAATTTAATTTCTCCAATTATATAGAATCTTTATAGTGGATATTTGACTAAATTATATTTGACGACTGGTCAAAATCATTAATGCACAATAATATTTATCCCCTATGATATCCATGACTGTAAAAAAACCTAAAAAATTATTTTATATAATTTATTTTTTATGTATTGAAGAATAATAGATCCCAAATTATATATAAGATTTACATGTCCCTACATGTGTTGTGCATAAAAATCTAAGAAATATCTATAAAAAAATAATGATATATAGTAACATTTACCATTTTCATAAATGATTATCTAAATTAATATTGAAATTTAATTAGTTTGAAATATATAAAAATTAATAATCAACCCCTTGATTTATCTAATTGTATAAAACATAGTTAACAAATTTCCACATGCATGAAACATTTCTTTCGTCATTACCCTTCCATGATACTGTGATAGTTCACGTTTTTTATTACTACCGCTAAATTATTTTTGATTCAAGAAAACCATCTTTCAAAAAATGATAACTGCACATAGGTTTTATTGATTTATTATATGTAATATATCATCACAACATTTTAAATTCATTACAATGTTTAACTAGAACAAATTATAAAAATATGTACATCAAATAAATTAATTCTTTATTTTAAATTTAAATTCTAATTTAAAAATTTATCCCACTATCAGCAAGTTGTAAAAATGAAAAAAAAATAATTCATTTCAAATTTAAAAAGTCTCATATAGGATATTCTTTGTAGGGGAATTTTTTAGAAACTAAAAAAACTAATCAACTATTTATTCTATTATTTCTCAGCCTCACATACTCCAACACAACAGAGCTAATAATTTCTAGTACCGAGAGCTGTAGTAGTCATTACAATGGATTATAATTCTCTATAACATTGAAAATATGATTATGAATAATTTATTAAGGAATATAAAATAATTTTATCATAAATATGGTGGAAATACATGATGAGGGAAGGTTTTAAGGATTACATAATCATGTAGATTATTCGTATTATCTGAGAGATGTATTTAAAAAAATCATTCATTCCACTATTTAGAAGGAATTTGTGATTGAACTAAGTATATTAATGATATTATAAAAAAATCATTCAAATAGGAATATAAAATATATGGAACTTGTATAATATATATGTTATACTGCTATAGAGTACATATATTAATCAATAAATAATATGTTTGAATTATTAACCATAACTATGAAATGTTTATTGTGTTTTAATTTTAATGTTAATTTAGTTCTATATTAATAAATACATGTCTCAAACATATAAGTATAATGTTGTAAATTATTTATCAGGAAGAAAACCTTAAACTAAATGGAGTATGAATTTTAGTTGAAAATCATCAGTAGAATATTATGTGTTCGATAAAACCAGAACATAAAAATATTTCATTAATAAATCATGTATGGAATTAAAATATTTGAGTGTATTGTTAATAATGAACATAAACAACATAATTCAACTTATGTAATAACCTAATTAATGTATGAGACTCTTTACATAGGATACATAACAAAAATAAACCATTTCGTAGATTGATACGTGTCTGGATTCCTATTATAAATGAATATATTGTAATAACATGATCACTTATTTTAATATATTTCAAAAAATATATTTCTAAGAAATAATATATTACAATATTATGTTAAGGAAATTCTAATAAATGATGTGTTCAGAAACTCATCCATATATTTGGTAAACCATACCCCATATTCATATATTTGATTCCTTTATACTCGTATCTGGTTTCTCATTTTATATTACATTTACAAACTATAAGAGTCTTTATTTCTACTAATATATAATAGGTTGTGATTATTATATCATATATCCTATTAACATTCAAAATTTATCATATTATCAAATTTAACTGTTAAATTATATTAGTCTATAGAAAAACATTCACATTAGTTTTAAAATTAATTTCGTATATGTGAATAAAACATTTAATTTATTTGATCTCTAATCTAAATACCACTCAATAGTTTCATTATCATGGAATACAACATTTTAGAACATATTTGGGCATGGGTCCTCTAATTATTGATTATTTTTTCTATTGATTTGATTAATGGATATAATTTTATATTCTAGAACTACTACTAGATTGATTGTTATTTGTTACTAGTTATGTAGTGATGTTTGAATCTCTTATTCAAGGGACACCTTTAAAATATAATTTTTAAAAAATAAAATTCTTAGTAAAATTTTCCAACTAAATTTGATCATCCTATAGTAAGAGGTTTCTATATATCATTACAAACTTCACTAAAATGTACTGTACATCATAAACCGAATGTCACAATTTCCACAAACATTAAATAATTTTTTAAAAGAGTATATATGATCTATATAGTCCCCCATTATCATGGAGACAACACGTGAACCGTTTTTATGGCCTTCTGATACCCATACATGTGAATAAATTTTTAAGGGGGAAATGATTTTATAAAACTATGTTACATTGAAACTACAATAATAGAACTAAATAATCAAATGTTTCTTGTTTTAATCATCACTGTATGTGCCTAAAATTTATAAAATCGGTCCTTAATAAAATAATAGTTAACACCTATCCAAGAGAATACATTGACATTTCCCCATACCTAACATAGATATCTCATGATATTATTTACATCATTCAATATTAGAATGTTCAAAAATATATAAACTCACATACTAAAGGATGTTTAGTTGGTTTTTATATTTACTATATTAATAGAACCAAGTTATTATTTAACAGAATCTAATTATAATTTAATATCAGTCAAATTATGATCATCCTAAAAACACATAAAACCCCATAAATTTTATATATTCTCTATAATAGTAAACATGATGCCAAAATTTTGGTCAATTATATATGTCCATAAGTATAATTCACCATTTTTCAAAATAGTATGATATAATATATCTTCCACCACTGGTCAAGTATATATATGAAACTAAATAATAAAACCATTTATATGTTTTATATAAAAATAATCATCATTTAATAGATTGTTTTCTATGATAATGGGTCCGTAAATCATTAAAGGTACATAAAAAAATTCATCTAGATAGAAAAAATAATAAGAAGAATGGAGAAATTTAAGGGAAATTTCTACTATTTCTTCCCATATAATGGCATGAAAAAGTTTCAAGAGTTCCAAAATAGACTAGATTATAAGAAAAAGATTTGATGGAATAAAAGGATAGGGTAAAAAGAAATGGATTATTAAAATCCAATTCATAATTCTTTCATTGATTGTGAGTACATTTATTATATAAAAGTAGAAGTAACAATGATAATGTGGAGTACATTGTGCCTAAAAAATCATTATCTCTTGGTTTTTTGACATGGAAATAAGGTTAAATATTGTCATGTTTCCTAAAATCTTAAGAGAAGGTTACCAGTCAAGGGTTTGATAATAAAATTTCCTTGGGCACTCAAAATATTCTCGAACATAATTTCTCTTACACTATATACCCTTTCATGATTTTGTTGAATTTATTTAGTGATATATTCATATATGAAAAATACAACCCTAGATCATGGTTCCAATATTTTTGAACCATAAACAACCTTCCTATAATCATCCAATACAACACATCAAATATAATATAATATCCGTTTCTTCTTCTATATAATGTAAAAAAACAAGTTATATGTTTATAAAGCATGTGTAATATATAAAGCCTCTATGTACATATATTTGAACCCATTATACAATTTATAATTGATTGATTGAATTTTTTCATCATTTTATCAAGTATAAAAAATAATTATTTATATTAAACATCATCTTTGAATGATCTCTTTTATCAAATTACACTAATATTACCCATTAAATGTTTTCTATGTTTTAGTTAGTTGATTTATAGTCATGAATACATTTTTTCATCTTAATATTAATGATCATGAACCACATACATAAATCAGGCCTCTATATCAAAATATTTAGTTATATTAAGAGACATGAAAAATTATCTAGTCTTAGAATAAATTGATAGATTAATTGAGATAATATATTAGTGTCAATAATATATAACATAATTCTTAATTATCAAAACAATATATGAAATTTTAATTTTGGAATGATAGATATTCAAAATCATGTTCAACTTTTTTAGGCATCAGTCTATAACTAAAAGTAATTAATAATAGTTTTTAAAAAATTTATCAACCCAATGGTTTCTAAATATATAAAATTATATAGTTTCTACACGTTTATTTTGTAATAGTCCTCAAAATTACGGGCCATAACAGTACACATTATTTCTGAAAACATTTACCTTCATTTCATCCATACAATTGATAGAGGTATCCCTCTAGGTTTATCCCATCATCAGTTTAATCTCATGATTCCACCAATATTTAGAATAATGGGTGATTTGAGAGAGTATTAAATCTTATAGCTATATTAAATGATCTATGAACTTTTTTTAGTGAGAACATTTTGAAACTTACGCACTATTATTTATCAAATATTATTTCTTTTAATCTAATATTGAATGAATGGGAATAAAATCCAATGAATCCAAATGTGAATATATTTTTTTGAAGGTTTCTTATTTATTATCAATATATATATATATATATTTATTTATAAGTATTATTTTTACGATAGATTATTTTTCTCTACACCAATTTCATTATTCTTGAAAAATCATAATTGATTTCATGTCTAAAATATATTTCATGTTAAAAACTAGCATAAAATCTTTTTATAAATCAAAACATGAATGACTAATAATATTTTTTCAAGAAAAAATATTTTTTAAATAAGTAATTTACTCAATTAATTTGAATTGATGAGACACTAATTCAATGAAATCATTTACATTTCTTGTGTTTTAGATGATTATGTTTCTTTAATGAACAATAAAGAAATTTATTTAATTCATCAAATATTAATCATAATGAACAACACAATGGAAGCTCATTATAAGATTATGAGGCATTAACATCTTCTTTAGTTTTTATTTCAATGGTTTATATTTTTTTAATATTATTGTGTTCTAGAAAAATTTATAAAATCATATGTTTTGATTAAAAAAATCCCATATTTGTTTAATCAATGTGTTAATTTATGTTTGATGAATTATATATATATATATATATTTCTTTAATTAATTGTATTTTAAGAATTTACCATCTGGTAGGTAGAATTTTTTTAAAAAATTTATATAATGTTATGTTGGAGGTATGAAAACCCCTAACATTAATACACTATAATTCATGATTTCTACATAATGCTACACTTAATAAAATCCAAAAAAATCAAGGTAAATAGTTTCATTAGGATATTAGATACATATTATTAAGTTTTGGAATAAGAATACAAATAATATATTTAAAAAATCTACAACATTCATATAAAATACATGAATCTTATAATATTCAACGAGATAACAAGGGGACACACATAAGAATGGGGGGAGATAATAATCACTTATAGTGAATAATGAAATCATCAAAATGTAAAATTAGTATATTTTTGCATGTAAGAATATAAATGATATATAGATGGGCGAGAAGATTGAATTTTAACATCAAAGGAAGACAAATGATAATAAAATTAAAGAAATATAGGAATGTAGTAATAACATAAAACATGAAATCATAAGCATAAGTCATGATAAAAACAAAGAAATCATAACATATTGGGATTAATATAACCTATAATTCACTTTAAAAATATTTCCCAATTCATTAGTGGGATATTTAATTATGGGTCCCCCATCATATTCAAATATTATACATTCCTTAGTGTTCAACATAGATCATATATCATAACAACCCATTTCATACCTTTTGGTCCCATTATTAATCAATGTTGGTGAAGTACCTGGGATTACAAAAACAATGTTTTATAGGCACATCTAAGTGAATAAATGTTAATTATAATGGGTATTGGTATTCACTAAATAAATTATTGTAATCAAAAAATCAAAGGATAATTTCGACAGCATAATGGGTGAATATGATGATTCTTGGAATGGTTTAGTGAGAGTGAAAGGTGGTCCTAATTACATTGAAATAAAATGGAATATAACAGGATGTGTAAAAATCATATTCTCGCCTAAAAATTTCAAATTTAATATTCATAAAACAATTAGAGTCATTTAATAAGTAGGAGGATGAGATATTCCCTTTCCATGAGGTGTTTCTTCTGAAAGATTGGGATGATATTATCCCATTATTATGAATACATTGGGGGATTTCGATAGTGACATTGAGATGAAATTATTTTTCAATGGGTTTCTAAAGAGGATGAGGAGGGATGTGTTAGTATTAATGTCAAAAGAGGGTGGATTCTTTATTTATTTCTAAACTTTGGTTTTGGAATCTATACAAAAAAATAATAAAAAACATAAAACATAAAAATGGGTTTTCACAAAAAAAAATTAATTCTATTTTTTCAATATTATACAAGGCCAATATTAAAACTTTTTAAATTATTTATTGGTGATTTGGAAATGAGAAGTGTTTTTCACGAATATATTTCAATACAAAAAAATATAATAGAGGTTTTGGAATATTTCATTAAATTAAAATAAAATTAATATAATAGCATAAAAGTATAATATTTTAAAGTTTAAAAACATTTTTTTTCATTTATTATTTTTATAGAATTTATTACAACACTTTTTAGATATTATGACATAATAGAACATATAATATATTTATAACATATTTAGTTTTTATCGAAATTTTTGAATATGTCTAAAAAATACGAAACATTAACCAATAGAAAATTTTTACCTACTCATATAATAATTAAAATTTATTTTATCAAAATAATCTTCTTATTATGATAAAAAAAATATCTATATAATGAAAAACACTAGCTTTATGATATTATCCAATTTATGACCCTTATAAAAATTACATTAGGCTTCGTTATTTTATATGATAAATAATATTTGAATAATTATTCCTAATAATAGTGTATTAAGATATCATTTTTTTCAAATATAATTTAATATAAAAAACAATTCCTTAATTGAAAGTCTATATTTCTGAAAAAAACGGTTTTCAACTCATCATGTAAAAAGTATCAATTTTATCAATATGGTTATATAATCATTGATAAATTAAATATAATTTTGGGTAAATATAATCAGTATTTTATTAAAAAACATATACATGTTCATGTTACTATGTTCTAAAAATAAAAATGCTTATTAAACAACCCAACTCCCCAAGGGTAAGGTTTTTGATGTTTGTGATGTTTGTGCTTTCTTATGAAGGTTCATCAAATGTGGTTGGGGATGTGATCTCAATAATCATGAATTAATCTAGAAAATATTTATATTCATGTTTCAATTAATCAATTTATGCATGGGATTTTCCATGTGAAATGTCTGGAGAGGTCATCACCCTTATAAGATCTGATAATAGGGATTTATTATGTACAATTCTAGTGGGTGAGTCCATCACTTAATTTGTACGTGTCTATAGAACCTTTTCATCACACCTCATATACAGTAATCAAATTGATAATTGTACATTGTTTATATAATCAATGGATAATATTATTAGTTAGGATTTAAACATAACCCAAAATATTTTATTACAGTCCAGAATAACAAATGTAACTACTGTTTCTTGCATAAAAAATTACATAATAAAGTATTCCGTCATTGTAAAATTGAATTGAATTTTTATAATTTCATATATTTACATTTTTTTATCCTTTATGAATTTCACCACTAAAATTTAATTTCATATTCTAAAATTGATATTGTTAATTATTTTTCATCACTTTTTATGGTTCCCATGTTGTTTTATCAAATATTTTTTATGACACATAAATTTTAGAATGTGCATTTTCTTATTTCGTTGAACATTGTACCCATGATCTGCAATTTTAACTAGTACCACCTCATATGAATGATTATTCTCTAAGGGTACCACCTCAAAATTTGGTACAAGATAAGTTTCCAATATGTACTTTCTCACGATGGATACAGTGACCACATCATGTTCCTAGAATAAGTTATGCTGGGGGTCTGGCTGATATGTCATAGATATGATGCAATCAAGGATCTAAATATTGTTGATAAATCTTGGAGTATTATTTTTTTACTTCTCAAACCTCATATCTTTCTTACGTGGTGTAATATAACAAATAACCTTATTTAAAATATCATAATACATGTCTCCTAAATTATATTCCACTTTGTTTCCTTGTCATTATTGGGATGACTTCATGTGACATAGACATTGTTAAAACCTAATCTATCATATCATTGATATGATATGGTCTCATAAACTTTTTCTCATCAACTTCATCTTAGCATGTCATAGTATAAAACCTTTTCCCATATAGTGCCTCATACAGTTCGATTGGAATTCCATAATAGAATCTATTGTAATATGAATACCACACAATGTGAGTGTGTTGATCCTAATATCATAAACATAAAATGAGAATGATCTTTCCATATCCCCTATAATTTTATTGGTTCTCCTTGATTGACTATACACCTATGGGGGATAAGTAGTACTGAAACTCATCAATGTATCTAGTTCTCACTGATGCATTCTCTAGAACCATGATGAAAACCTTACACATAATTAAAATACAATAGGGAGTGGTACTCCATCAAGTATTAGAAATAACCATATGTTTAACATAGTAAGATATCCATTTTAGAAATTATTCATTATATTAATGAAAAAAAATATGACTTTACAAGGAGATCAACTATCACATAGAATGTATTACTGCCTTTAAATGTACTTGGTATTCATACGATGAAATACATGATTATGTTAACCCAGTTTTATACGATTTTAGAAAAAGGTAGAATCATATGAATATACTTATTTCATTTTCCTTGACGTATTGATATATATTACATTGATATAATAATTCTGAAATCTCTTCATTCTTGTAATCCCACATGATGTTTTTCTTAAAATATATATACATATTAGTTCTTATAGTTTTTTAAATAATGATGATCTATTCACATTACATTGAAGTTTATTCTTTTGTTATGGTTTAATGGGACACGTTTCTTGGATCCAAACTATATAACTCTATCCTATAAAAGTATGAACACTATACTATTCTATACATTTTTTGTAGCTCCATCACATAATTTTGGGCCTCTTTAATCTCCTCCTAAATAGATTATCAAAATGTTATTTAGGAAACATAGGACAAAGATTATTTTATTATTTTCATGTCTATTTTTTATATATAAGAATTTTTAGTGTCTTTTAATCCTCCTCATGGATGAGGTTATTGGAAAATTTCTACTAAGGGAATTCTGAAATTTGTTTTCATTACATGGTTAGAAATGGGTTAAACAATCAAAATCCATGAATAGTACTAACCACATTTGTTGGAGGATATTGATATCTTGTATTTGAATACATACATGAGGATTTTATGATATATATATAAATATATATATATATATATCACAACATTCACTATAGTGATATTGTTTTTATGTCATCATAGAGAATATAAATATAGCCAATTAATGATCATGTGTTGGGTAGTTTTTTCTCATGGATCTTTAATTTCTAAGAGTCATAAACATTCAATTTTTTATCATGATTTAGTATGAAACCATGAAAAATTTGACTCATAGTATTATATCAAAAATCCCTTCCAACTAGTGGGTATTAATAGCATAGTTTTAATGATTGTGCTATTCTTTAGATTATAAATTCCCTCCTCATATTCAACCTTAGATAATAATTTAACTCCCCTCTGAGTTAACATTGTTTAATGGCTTGGAAATTATATAACGTTTCCCAAAAATTATCAATAGTATCCATGTAATCCATAAAACCTATGGATCTCTCCCCTAGATGTTAGTCTAGTCAATATATATATTACCACAAAATTATAAAAATCCATGGATATCATTTTACTGTTGAAAATATTCCCCTAGAATGTTACTTAATATTTCCCAAAATCATATTAAATGTACATTGCATAAAAATTTTCATTTTAATAGGGGATTTAGAAAACCATTTCGATATACTTCTTTTTCCCCAATAGTTTTTGTGTGGAAAATAATATTTTATATAAATAATTATAAAATAATTTCATGTGTAATCCCTAAATACACTATTAATTATGTCAATGAATATTATTAGATAATTTTTAAGCCTAATGGAAACACTATGAAATCATAATCATTGAAATGATTAAAAAAATAAGGGATTGAGATAACCTCCATCTCCATTTTTTGGTAACATCCTGATTGAAGATCCCCTATAAATAATTACTAGGCTTCCAATAGTTGGGAAAAAAGTCATTAATAATGAAAGAGGATAATTGTTCTATATCCAAATCATTTTAAGCTCATGATAGTAAATATAGATATTCATTGACTCATATTTCTTCTCAATAAAGAGGTCTGAAAAACCCAAGGGTGAAGTACATTTTCATCTAAATCCATTTTTCTAGAGTCTCCTCCAGTTTCTTTATTAGATTCTCATGTTCAATAGTGTGAATTATATGTAGAGTATTAGATATTGGAATATAATTTTTAAAATATTAATTGAGAACTCTACCTCATGGCTTGTATGATGACTAAAAATTTATTATGATACACATCTAAATATTTCCTTACAATGGTCATTATATCAAGTATGATATTTTTCATAGTCTAAATCAATAAGATAGATACAATTTCTCATAAGGAAGTAATATCCTTGATTGAAATGGTGATACTAAAGATGAATCAACCTCCTCTATTCACCTATATATAATCAATGGCTGATTAATGACACCTAGGGTTATTTCCTTCTATCCAAATTTTAGGTTATCTCTATAAAATGATAGCCAATATAAACCAATACGTCCAATAAATTACATTAAATTGACTATGACAAGGTTCTCTAGTTTGTGCATCATATAAACCAAGATTTTAGGAATCCTTTATACATGGGATAAAATAATTTCACTTTTTAAATTTTCTTAAATATTTCTACTACTAGGTTTTAAGGTTGTGTATGAATAGTTTTACTAATCATGGGTGATATGAAAGATTGCGTAGGACAATTATCACATGAGAAATTTTATGTTTTTAAAGGGATAAATATTGTGCCTCTCAATAATAATTCTTGAATATAATAATTTACATCATCAATAATAGATAGATGTATGATAATTTTCAAACAATTATTAATATAAATGGTAAAATATAATGATTTATGTGATAAATATGGAATTATATATATTCACTAACTTATGAATTATTTGGTTTCATTTTATGATATATAATGTATATTTCCTAAAATTATATATTATCAAAATATTTTAGTTCCCTTCAAAATTGTCTAAAAAGTGTTTTATAATTTATAATAGAATACTCCTCATGGGTTTCAAACCATGTATGTCGAAATATCAATTGTTATTCACAATATGATGATCAATTTAATACAAAAATACCATGTTATTTGAATTATAACCCATAGGTACAATAGCTCGAGCGCCACATCAACTTGTAGTATAAATAAATCAGTATTGATTCCTAGAAACAACACACTATATAATTTACCATATATTAGTGATATTTTTATTTATAGACTTATAAATTATAATTTAAAAAATTCTAATCGATTCCTAAAAAATAATTTTAACATTCTCTCATAAAACTATGTAAACCCATAATTCAAAAAATTCAAAAAAAATGATATATTACATCGGTATAAACCGAATTAAATCCTCAAATATCATTATCCCAAGTGTATTTGGATAATTAGATGTAGAAACAAATTAATTCAAAAAAGTAAAAAATAGAATTATTTAAAAAACTCAACAAAATGCTCTTAATTTTATTCAATCATCTAACAAATCACATGACAACATAGATACATTCATAATTAATGGGTGAGCTATAAATCCATGTATGGGAATAATCAAAGAAGAAAATGAGGAATGAAATACATGTTCGTCAAGAGACATATCAAGGATACATAAAAAGGTGATAATCATAAACATGAACATCAAATAATTATATATGATGATGATATCAAGGAAAAATAGTATTGTGGAAACAATATAAAAATGTAATCCTAATTATAGGTCAAGAATAATTATAGTGGAATCATAAAATAATCTGGATAGGATGACCTCCCATGCACTATATGTGGTATCTGACTGATTAAAACATTACCCAATTCATTGGGGGATATATAATTCAGAAACCACCGATCACACTCATATTATATAGATGTGTTATTTTTCCACATATTCCATACAAAAAAAATAATTTTTATCATCACTTTTAATGCAATGATTAAGGAGTGTGGGTTATATAAATGTATATCTGAAATCAATAAAGGATAAGTACACCTAAGTGAATACCCATGAGGGGGAATGTTGATGTGTATTCACTACACATATTTTTAGAATGGTTAAATAACCAGATAATTTCATCGGCATAATGGTCGTACATAATGGTTCACTTAATGGTTTAACAAAAGTAACATGTGGTATCTCATTTCCTGGAAATAATAATTACAGTATATATTTGTATAAAAAATATTCTAACATAAAAACAAGAAAAGAAAAAGGTATAATAATAAAAACTTCTTGAATAAAAAGGTAGATAGAATGAAATACCTTGATTTTTCACATCTATATTATTGGGATAAGCTTATTATGTTCGTTGGATCACCTTGGGATGGATGTATAGAGGGGGAGTGAGAGGAACATAAATCTAAATGGAATTTGTGGGAAGATTAGTGAGAGGATGGGAGTTAATTTATTAAAAAATAGAGGTAAATTCCTAATTAATTTATAATCACAGGTTTCAGATTTTTATGAAAAAATAATACATAACAAAAACCAAAATATGGGTATTTTTCATGGATTCTTCCAAATATGATTTTCATTAAACATTTTAGATGGTTTTGAATTGATTAGATTAAAATAAAACCATTACTAATGTGTAATTGGGTAATGTTCATAAATAATTTGTTTTAGTACATGAATAATTGACATAGGTTTTGTAGGATTCATTAATGGATTATAAAATTAAACAAAAGACACTAAAAATATAGTATTTTAAAGGGGAAATATATTTTTGTAGTGGGTTCCTTTTATTAAATTTATTAAATTACAATACGGCTATTATGATTATATTATACCCATATTATATTTGTAATTTCATTAATTCTTAAAAAAATTATTTTTATAGAAAAATATGAAAAATTAACCATTAGATAACTTCAACAAGGTGATTTAGGAAATATTATTCATCTCATTAAAATATTATTTGTGAAAAAAATCATATTATCTAAAAATTAATATTTTTTATGATATTAACCAAAGGCTATCACATATACAAATTATTGTAAACATCACAAAATTAAATTATCATTTATATTTAAATAAGTGTTATACAATAATAAAATAATAAAAGATCATTTATTTCAAAGATAAATGAATTTATCAAAAGGTTGTGTTAATTAAATATGTATATTTCCCAATGTTAAAATTTTTAGTTCTTCATGTCAAAATATTTTTTATAATACTAATTATACAATACATGATAGAGTAGTAATAATAATTGATAAAAAATTTAAAAATAACATATAAAAATTCATATTACTAGGGTCAAGATACATGGATCCTTATTACACCATCGTACGCCCTAACGGTCCGGTGTGTAATGGTGGTGCCTTCGTGTGGATGTTCAGTGAACATGGTTAGTGTCATGATCTTGATAGTACTGAACTTATCCATTAAATAGTACTATTTGTGTTTTTTTAAATATAATCTGGGGATTGATCCATGGATTATCACAGAGATTCAATCATTCTCGAAAGCTCTCATAATTGATATGATCCTTCAACTTGAGGATATTAAGTTTTCCATCAATATCAATTAAACATTAGAAAAAACTCTTAATAAATACTAATATTAATGATCATTGTATAATGTCCATATTTTCAATGGTTAAAATAATTAATGGCCTTTTACATCATAATAACTATAATTTATTGTGGTCCAAAAAAAAGAATGCATTTGTTATTTATAAAAAAATTACGTAATAAGTCCTTTATTAATTTATAAATGATACTTAATTTTAAAAAGTTTTCATTATTAAATGATGATATTAATATTATAAATAATTTAATAATTTCAATATATTTATCCATATAAAAATTAAAAATATACGAGATATTATGTGTGTAAAAAATACTCTTACATTAGGGAATGATACTATTACATCTGTTGTTAGTGTTATGGAATATTCAAGCGATTCATTATATTCTAATTCGGGGTATGCACCATATCTATTTAATATGTAATTAAAATGATGTTTTGTTTTATATAACATATTAAATTCAAGGAAACTCATATATAATTAAGGATACAATTAAATGAACATCGTAATTGTATTAATTTTATGAATTATCAATATATGGAAGGAGAAGTAATTCATATATATACAGTTAACTTTTTACTTATAATAATGGTTTGTTGAAGAATTTATTCTTATGTATGAATGGATTTATACATTATTATTACAATTATAATGCTCACAAATAGTTATAATTTTTTTTAATTTTTTAAAGAAGTGATTTCTAGAAATCATATTGTATTGATAATTAATTGAGTTATTTAATGAAGGAGTGGAATTAATTTTTTTACAATTTACTATTTCTGAATAAAATATTCAATAATGAATATAAAGACCCATATTTTCATTTGGATAACCTAGATTCATCCTTTTTTTCAAAATAAAATTATGGAAATTATTTATATTATCATTATAGAAGATTATATATATATATATATATTATATCAATTAATTGTATCTTATAGAGAATATAATTTAATAAATTGTCTCATTTTTTTTGTTAATTTTTTTTAAATATTTTGAAATAAGTTAAATTCATCCACTATGAAATTTTTGATTGAAAAAATAGAATTCATATCATAATGTGATACAACTATAATGTTGTATTTTTATGTTCATGATATACTTGTGGATCATTTACAGAAATAATTTTGATATATAAATGACTCTTTCATAAAGAGTCATATTAAAATTTTTGATAATTCAAGAATAATTGTATAATATTTCTATTATTATATTATATAAAATCTATTATATTTACCAAATGTAAACTTATTTTTTTATGTGTTGGAGTTAGATAATTCATATGTCATCATATAAAGAAAATGGGTTGTCATATTAATTAATCTTATAAACTATAAACATTAATGAATATAAGCTAGAACTGAGCTCTGATATCCCAAATAAAAGTAGCCAAATAAAATCACATTACATACCACAGTGTTTTTTGGGGGAGTAGTAGAAATTTTATTTAAACCATGATAAATTTATATAAAATATACTATTTGACTAAATTGAATCTCGTTATCATCAAAACATAGTCCAATATATCATTTTGGATATAAAAAAGGAAGTAAATAAATATGTATGTTGATTTTTTTATAATTTGATACACAATAACTCGTCTTACCTTCTCTTGATTCATTGGAATTAAAAAATGGAGCACAATGTGGCATAAGTGTAATGACATGGAGTTCTGTTCACTAATAAATTTTTGTTTGAATATATTATTTTTCTCTTCTAATAGATAATCTAGTAAAATTATTTTCTATGGTTATATATCCTAAATTTAATTGAGATTATTAGTGTTCTTCGAAGATGAAATATATTTTTTCTCTAATGAATTTGGTTTTGAATTTATATATTAATGTAGTAAAAATAATATACATTTCTAACTAATTATGTCAAAATATTGTGTTCAAATAATGACTCTTAGTATGTATTAAACTCAAAGATTATGAAATTAAATATTTATGGATTATGAAATTATGATTTTAATAACTTTTAATAAATAAATATTACATATTATATGTGGGAAAGAAATCTTGTTTTTTATATTGGTATTGATAATCTTAGTCAATTAAGATGAAATTAAGAAAAATAAATGGTTGATACAGTAAATATGAATGATTATTATGTCTATACACGTATAAATAGAAAAAGAAAAAAATTATAAAAATTACTTCCAACATGGGTATAATTATTCTGGAGTAATATTGTTATTTTTATATATGATGATTTTTAACAGATACACTGAGCAGAATAATTTTTTAATTAGATAATATAAAATTGTTTAATATTGAACCATAAAAAATATGATTGATATTATCATGATGTATGAAGTTAAAGTACAAGAAGAATAATATGATAATAAAAAAGTATGACTTGTTAGATTTAAACAAATTGTTTCATTTTCAAAGGATTAAAAGAGAAAATATAAATGTGTTCTTAGTAATCATGTTATGGAGAATATAGTATTTTACATTCAGGTGATTAAATTTTAGTGATTGAAAATGGATTTAAAATATAATATAAAAGATTTAATCGTATTATAATATTGGTTAACATGTTCAAAAACAACTTATGGATAAAAAAAATTAAATTCAATGAATTCATGATTATTGTGTCTATCAAGATTGATTTACCACAATATATGAAGAAAAATAAAACCGATTATAAATTTGTAAAGAATATAAAAGAATGAAATGAAATAAATATGGATTTTAAATATGATTTGATTTATTTTATAGTCTTCATCCATATTTATAATTCTGATCATAAGGATATGCAATCAATTAGAAAAGATAATGTATATCAAATTGATCAAAATAAATATGTAAATTAATATATCTCTCATTTAACATAAATATAATGAATGATGCTTTGACGAGATTACTCAATATTTAATTTTTTTAACATAAAGATAAATACAATTATTTTAATAATTATTATAAATCCATTAGAAATTCATATTATTATCATGTATTAAAAAATAATTTACTATTCATATTTTAAAACTATATTAAAAATTTGAAAAACCTGAATCATTATATGTTATGACTGCTTTTATAATTAATGATTTTTTTAATTAATATACCCACATTATGATTGGCATCATGGATTATTACCAAAATATTTTTAATATTCAGGAAAATTAAAATGTTCTCAAAATTAATTTATGTTTAAACAAGAAAGAGAAACAAATGGATAAAAGTTAAAAAAATTGATATTTAAATTTTCTAATTTTAAATTGAATAAAATTTATACTATTGATTTATTTCACTATGGAAATTGTACATGATAATATATTTAATTATTTATGATATATATAAATTAGGGCTATTAAAAGGTTCCTTATAATTAATAATTTATTAAATATATATGATATAAATACTTATTAATGAATAATTATGTCTTATAAATTTATTCAATTTCAAATATAGGTGGACAGAATGTATACCAGTACTAAAATATATAATTGATTGAATTTATATTATGAAAGGAGAAAAAAATAATTTCTAAATTGTATAGGGGAATGATATTCTCTATAAATATGAGTGGGGATTTCAAAAATTAATAAGATTTTTTATAACATTATTATGTAAAAGTCACACATAAAAAAGTGAGGGATCAAAATTTAGAGTTAGATATTTTGGAAACCCCTAATAAATTATAATCAAAGTGTTTATATAAACAAGGTTTAAATGAAATTATGATACCTATCTCTCAACTCTTAGAGGATGGTTATTCAGTTAATGTTGTAAATAATTCATATCTAATTTCACATGATATAATTTTTATATTTAAATTAATAGTTCTAAAAATTTTCATTATTTATATCATAATTGATTGGGTAATTATATGATAAATTTTCTAAATATTTTGATTAACGAATCATTTATTAGTCAAATAATACAGTGAAAAAATAATTCTTATTCACATTGAAATTTATTTAAATATAATTTAACAATTTTTGTTCTTGGTCTAAAATTAAAAATATAGTCTAGGTATTTCATTGAAATTTAGAAGGGAAAAAGGACTTATTTGAAATAAAATAATTATTTTCCCATTTATATACCCCTACAACATATCTACATCTATTTTTTAAAACATTATAGAATAATAATCCTTACAGGTAAACAATTTTGTGTGGTGCAATAATCTCTATAGATTTAAATTGGAATAAATTTTGAGACATAATAGATAAAAATATTATGTCATTAATATTTTTATTGATAGAATAAAAAGATCAAATAAAAAAAATTATATAATTGAATATTTACCATTTTGGGTGGTGGTAAAGTAAAAATTTTATCTAATTTTCTTCAATTTATGGTAATGAACATAAATTTATACTCTTAGATTTATTAAATAAATGATTTTTGTTAAAATCCATGTTATGGATATCTATATACGAAAGTTATATTAATGTATAGATATATGATACATGACAACATGAATTA
This sequence comes from Viscum album, assembly GCA_963277665.1. Classification (NCBI taxonomy): domain Eukaryota; kingdom Viridiplantae; phylum Streptophyta; class Magnoliopsida; order Santalales; family Viscaceae; genus Viscum; species Viscum album. Next base: position 681,135,176 of record OY728132.1, on the reverse strand, counting down.
TCCAAATAATTATTATCTAAGGAGGACTATATATAAATGACATTACACTTGATAAAAAAATGTAAAATGTCAAACACCATGACTATATTACAACATATTTTATCATTACATTTAAAATTAAACATACTCGTGTTCTAGATTTCATAGGGAATGTAATCCCATATATGGGTCTAAACGTAATCTCATTAAAAAGTATCTTAGACTAGATTACATTATAAAAAATTTACGAATAAATTGTATGATAGGGAAATGTAGATAGTCAGACTAATTCAATAGTAATATGGAACTGAGGGAATTGTATATACATGATAATAAGTAAAAAATGGAAAATATTTTATAATATCATACTAATGGAATTCATTATTTCGGACATTAGAGACATACCATCATGGGGTTGCATCAACTATGGTTTTCTCTGTTTGAATGAAAAAGATGTTGGTGTCCTAAAATATAGTAGTTAGAAATTTATTTGATATATTGAGCAGTCACCTTGGTGTTGGGAAGAAACCCTCACTAGAAGTTACTGGTGATTTGTGTCAATCAAGTCCTAGTTCTACGGAGCCTATTGGTTGTACATCTTCTGTAGTTTGGGAAATACAGGTTTTCACAACTTGTAACTAGTTCTAAAAACTGGAGGTTGAAGAGTTACCCCTTGTGGTTGAAGGATCTCATTCGATTGATGATGTTCAGAATATTTCTAGACTAGTAGTGGCCGTTGAGGGTGCAATAAATGGGGATTTATGTGATGGCCATGATGATATGTCACACTCTCACTATCTTTCCCCTTTTAACAATAACATGCCTCCTCAGATGATGGAAGGAGGATTTTCTAGTGTAGAAGGTTGATGGATTCAAGGATCTAGTCTCTATGAAGATCCATGGTAAATGGGGAAATGTTTTTTAACGTGATAAGAAAAATATTGGTGTTGTTCGACCTTCTTTCAGTGAAATTGTTCAAAGTGGAAGAAGGAAATTGTCTGGAAGAGATGGAGTTATGGCTTCTCCACCAAGAAGAATACTCAGGAAGGACTATTTTTATTTTCCAAATCGAATGGCCTCTAGGGTATCATCTAAACGGGTAAGAGGGGTTACCCTAGTGTCGCATGTGCAATACTTTGTGAAGAAGCCCTCACTGGAGAAGTTGAATCTTAGAAAGAAGTATGCTAATATTTTGAAGCAACATAAAAATTCATCAGAGTGGGAATCATATACTATGGAAGAAGCTTATTATTATGGATATGGAGAAGGTTGTGATTAATATGACATATTGTTTTCATCTTTTGGATGGAACTGGTTGGATGTGGGAAAGTTGTTCACCTGTATATTTATTTTTTGTTTTCTGTAAATTGTCATTTGTATAAAAATGTTCAGGGGTCTTCCTCTGACTGAGCATGTCATGTCTTATTACCATCAATCTTAATGGGTGAAAAAAATTTATATGAGATCAATTAATGGTATATTTTTAGGTGTAAAATGTATTTTTGGGCGGTATTTAAGTGTTGGTGGGATAAACCTTTATGTAATTGAGAGAATTGAATTTTCATAAAATTTAAACAAAATAATTTTGAGGGTACATGTTACAAATGGAATGTGGATAAAAAATGGGAAATATCATAGTGGGTAATGAGATAAGGATGATAATATATCAACAACACTATTAGAAACATATTTTCCAAATGTTTCGAGCTCTTAATCCTAATATTTATTAACTTTACCATTTGATTGCTATGGAATCTACTCGATATACATAATTAAAATTATTTTCTCCTAAAAATTATAGTACAATATTAAATAATTTAGATATTCTGACTCAAAAAATGAAATACATTTCATTAGATAAAATTTCTTTATTCAAAAAAATTAAATTTTACATTATCGTCTATATCATGTAAAAACTTGTTTTTAGATAGTTTTAATTTTTAAGATAAAAATTTACTATTACTTTAAAATAATAAAATTATATGATTATAATGAAATTAATTTTTATATTATATTAGTTAGGTGGATTTCACAGAAATGAAACAAAACTTATACCATTATAATATTTAATTAAAAAAAGAAAAAATTTATTTTTATTTTAAAATATTATGTATCTCCATAAAATGTTAAATATAGGTTTTATAAATTAAACATATTGTTTTTAAACTGTACGGTTTTATATATAGAATAAATATTTTATTATTTAAATGATATTATATACATTTATGCCTTCCTGGTGAAGAAAAAAAATTAATTGTTTGGTAAAAAATTTAACATTCAATATTGACCTAAAAATAAAATATTTCAAAAAAATAACAAAAATATTATAAATCATTTATTGTCACTCAAAATCCAAAATTGTTGTTATTTAGTTCAAATTAAAATAAAATGTTATCTTTTAAATAATTAATAAATAAATTTTCATTATATGGTGAATTATTTAATACCCATCTGATATGGTTTTTAATTGAGATAATTTTCCCAATCGAATAAATCAATCCACCATATTAAATATTTTTCCCTTTGAATTTGTACTATGTTATATAATAAAAAACTACATGTGGTCCTTCCTCATAAATTTTTTTAATCCCAAGTTTCCTTCATTAGTTTTTTATTTCTCCAAATAACTTTCACTCATCATATTTTCATATTTCACTACACCTTATCTCTTTTATCAAAATTATTTAGAGAATAATAATAATAATAAAATAAATTTTATAACTCAATTACCTTATATATGTGTGTGTGGCAATATAATCTCATGAAATTAATTGATAATTTAATATATTTCTTATATTAAATGAAACAAATATGTTCAATAACTTGTGTTTAATGATACACCAAATAAAAAGGAAACCCAAAATATTTCAAAAACATTTTTAATAAGCCTACAACATACAATAAAATGGAAAATAAATAAAATATACTATATTTGGAAGATAAATAATTAATAAGAGTTAATACATAAAAAGAACCATTTTAATAAGTGTTTGTTTATTTATATTACATATTATCTATTAAAAATTAAATTTAAAACTCTAGTATTTATATTTGATAATATAAAAAAAATTAGAATTAATCATAATAAATGTTTTATATTAATTATGTATTTTCAAATTTTTGTATTTTTAATTAAATTATATTATTCTTTACCAAATAGTAATTTTTTTAATTTATCATTTATTAACTATATATTATAAGATTCTAAAACCATTTATGTCAAAAAATGTTTTTTATGTAAAAAACATATGTCTTTCAAAATATTCAACAAACCAAAAATTCCATTTCAATCATTCTTTTAGAACGAAATTAATATGTTCCTTAAATATAAATTAATATTATCTCTTTTTAATAATGATTTGATATGATGGTGAGATTCCATTCTCACTGGATTGGAATGATATCTATGTTTTTTTTTTAACAATTAAAAAATATATATCCATAAAATCATGATCATAGTAATATAATATTATATATGAATTGTTAAAATTAATGACACACTCCCCCTATCTATTTTTAGCATTATTCTAAATTATTATAAAATTAAAATTTTAAAACAAGAAGAATTGTTTTATGAAAATGATGTAATGTTATTAAGTAATTATTTTTTTAAATTTATATTATTAATTTTATTAATTTTTATTTAATACTAATATAAAAATTACATATGAATGAAAAAAAAATTAAGTTTATAGTTAAAAAATGAAAATGCATAAAACCCATCTAGGATATCCCCAAAATATGTGGATAATGAGAATAATGTCCCGCACAAAACTACCTACAACTTTTTCCCATTTACAATTGAATGAAAATTGAATTATGACAATATTTTATTAAAAATATCAATGTTACTTTCAATTATACCCTTCACTTCAGTTACAAAAAGGAAATTCATCCAATACTTCATGTAAGAAACCAAATATGAATTTATCTTTTAAGATATTCCAATTTTTTCTTCCTAATACTCTCTCCCATTTAAATAATATCTTATTTAGAATTATTTTCCATAATTTCACCAAATCAAAGGAGAATTTCTAGTAAAAAATAAACTAGTAGACGTTTGTATACCCTTCTTATTATTTTTTAATAATTGTTTTTTAAGATACGAACCATTTAAAACCATATGAATAAAACTATATAAATATCATTATTAAACCAAAATATCATCATATTTATTGTAGAAACTTTTTTCAATACTTTCTATCAACTAATTAAACACAATAACATTGATTGTTCTTATGTTTGGGCTTCCTGCTCAACGATGTGATGCTGTTCTTTCCCTAACACTAAATCATAATAATGTTGTAAAAGACTGATATTATGAATGAAAAATGATTCAATTTAAAAAATAAAATTATTATATTTTCAATATTATATGGAATCATTTAATCATTTCATTGTTAAATTCCGTCATTAATTGAATATATTATGGACTACAACCTCCATAAATGACTAAATCCATTTTCCCTTACATTACATCTTATATAGTACCTTGAATTGATTTAATGATAATCTCTGATATTCCTGGCATGTTTAGGAATATATATTTTTCTCAGTATGAATATAAAAATATATCCCCTTTTAAATTAATTTATTATAGCACATTACCATTTTGGCCAATTTAAAGTCTTACTAAATCAATGTTATAACAATTATTTCATGACTGATTATTGGATGTCTTATAACAGAAAAATTAGTTAATAAATATTTATCAATTATTTTTATTTATCATTTAAAGGATATTTTATTGTATGAAGTATTTTCTAACATTTAAACATTTTATTATAATAATAAACCAAAACATGATCTTCGTGATTTACATTTTTGGATTCAGATTTGTTTTTCAAATAATCAAAATGTGCCACAGGTAGTAATTTAAAATGTTTATATTATATAATGGATTATCACTAAATGGTGATCTTTAAACAAATTAGTGATAATTGATTATCTCATGAGGTTTTTTATAATAAATATCAAACAAAATGTTTTATCATACAATAATGAGATCAAAATATAATCTATTAATATATTTGTAAAATATTTTGATAAAATAATTATAAAAAGGATATATTGTCTATATAATTTTTCTAATATAACTTATTAATATAGTTATGTCAATTTTATAGGAGTTATGGTTGAGTAAGTGGGAATACAAGGTAATGGAATCATTGTCTCATTTTTTTTCAAATCTATGAGATGCCGTAGATATGGTAAACCAAAATTATTTTATTTAGATTATTAACTATGATATTTCCATAAGTTATAATTAATATATCTAATTTCATTATTCTTTATTTTTAATTTCATTTTAACCATCTTATTATTATGTTACCATGACTATATGTTTTTTTGGAAACATATTTCGCAGTCATTGGGATGCGATTTTTCATCATTAACATATTGCATTTTTATTGGGTACATTCTACCATTTCATTGAATTATGTGTTAGTTATTATTGTTTTCTATGGATATATATATATATATATCATAATAAATTTCTAAATATCCCATACTTCATGATTTATGACATAATTAAGGGATTTGGTTAACCCAAATTTCCTATATTTTTGTTAAAACGATATTCCAGGAGCATCATTCTTATATGATTGATAAATAATATCATTTCATTCATTTATTTATTCATTATTCCAAAAAAACCCATTATTATTCAAAACCAAATTGTGTTCTTATTCATTTTAACCCAATATCTCCATTCAACCATTTTAAAATTAAGGATTAATAATTATTTTAAATTTTATGATATATAAAAATGTTCCATCCATTCATAATCAGAGATTTCATTTTACAATGAATATTTTTTGCCTTTATCTCTTTAATTATTTATTTGGTATTATTTACACTAATTTTATAAAAACTATTATATTTAGATTAAAAAAATATGTTTTAATATAATATATAATTCAATGTTATAAATGTTTTTATGAATAAGTAAATATATTAATTAATATTTACCCTCCATGATTTATCAATAATTATGTGATGTTTTGATATCCATTTATTTTTTATATTGATATTATTCCATTTCGTAAAAAAATATTATTTTTTTATGTTCATATTACTAGATTTTATATTGAAATTTTATAGAAACCCATTAATTTTCAACAGGTTTTTTATGATATGATGAATTGTTTTTGATATCCCACACATATGTGTGTATTTTTATTGGTGGGGCTCTATAGTATTCTCCAATGCATTAGTTTAAGTTTAATTCCACATGGGATGATGAATATTTTTTTCGACGATATGCGGGATTTATTTTTCACATGTTTTTATATAAATGAGATGTGGGGATCCATGTTCATAGCCTTATTTTGTGAACTTATTATGGGAATTATTGGTTACATGTTATAATTGTGAATGCAAATTTGGACCCTTGGTTCACATGTTTTTTTAGTGAATTAGAAGTGGTAAATTTTGAACATGTGTTTTTTTAATTATATGGGGGTGGATTTGTTTGAATTTTGTTTGGTGAATGTGATGTTAGAAACATCGTTCATATAATTTTATATGTTTATGTGTAACTATAGTTCAATATTATACTATGAATCAATGATTTTTTATAATTCTATGTGCTTATTATTATTCTCTTTATGTCATTATTAAAGAATCATCATTTGTCAATGTTTTTACATTGTATATTTTTTATTTGAGATTATAATTCCTTATATAATGACCTATGGAAAACTCTTATTATTCATTATTCTTTTAATTAGATATTATCCCCTTCTCATGTTTTCTCATATTATTGTGATATATTCTATTATAAAATGTTTTTAATTCCTCTCATCTTGATAATTCAAGATTACCCCTTCCATATGGATAACATCCCAATGTTATAATGACCACCCTAACATAGGGAGTTCATAAAAGTGGATCAAGCGTGGATTTGAATATGGAGAAATGATGACTATCAAAGTGAAATAAATATATCATGTAACTTATTCTGAAAAAATGAAATCTATAATGTCATATTATTTTCAGATTATTTGTGATTTTTAATGATTACCTAATGTTATTATAGTAAAATGAAGATACATTCATCACACATTGTACCAGAAAACATATTTAATGAAATATTATTTAGCATTAGACCTAGTATCATGGTTTGTAAATTTATTATTCCTATAAGTGTAGAGTTTAATTAATTTATAAGACTAGTATATACTTTTTTACTGAAAAAAGAGAATACAAATTAGTGAAAATCATATTTATATGTTTATGTGATAGGTATATATATGGGATTACATTATAAAAGTTTAATAAAGTAGATATTTTGTTGTTTAATAAAGTAGATATTTTGTTGTTTCCTCTTCAATTACATTACTTGAAGGATATTACAAGTCGTTTTATGCACTATAATATACATACCTAATGGAAATAAACTAAAAAAGAACATGTGTGGTATTTACTCAATCAATACTTATTACATGAAAAAGAGTCCTAAGATCACACCTAGTTTGACACTCTTATATGTTATTGTTTTTTCAATAAATATCTCTTTAATTAATAATAATTAATTATATGATTACGATTCTATCTATTGACGTTAAAGGACCTTATAAAGAATGAAAAAATATGACTACGTATTGAATAAAAAGCATCCAAGGTTGAATCAGAATTATAATATGTTATGTAGAATGATTTCATGGGGGAATATATCATCATAATTATGTTTTCATATTCACATTATGTATATTATCATAAAATTTCATGTGTTGGTAGTTTCTGAAAACAAAATTATTGAAATGATAATGAGAATTGTATGTATATGAGAAAAATATTCCTTATAACTAAAAAGAAGGAATATTTAATTCATTAATATTCTTTATATCTTAATATTATGAGAAAATAGTGAGTTTCATAGTTTTGCATAATATAATAGGGTTTATATCTCAATTAAAATTAATTCATCCCAAAAGTGTATATCTTTATTATTTTTTGAAATAATAGTGTATTCAAAAATTGACTGAGGATTTTATGAAACATCTAAGATTTAATTTACATAATTTTAAATTATAATATATTTTAAAAATATTATATAATATTTGTACATAAAATATTGGTTGTGTTTCATGGTTATAGTTTTGGATATAACATTTGAAAAACACATGGTTGAGGAGTGATAACTATTTACATTAATATGTGGTTACTTTTGAAGCAATAATGTGTTTATTGATTTTGGATGAAAAATGTTATATTCTATTTATAACCTTGGGAATGATATTTCATTAATAATATTTTATATTTTAATCATATTTTGGTATTGTGGAATATATATTATACAAAGAAATTTAACAAACGATTGGTAAATTAAAATTAATTATTAAAGCTCATTTCGGAAAAATATATTTATTTTTTCAACGGTTTTAATTCCTATTATTTTAGTTTATTTTGGGAAAGGTATTTTATTTAGTTTATATTATTAGGAGGTGTATATAACTGGGAATATGATTATATATTACTATTTGAGGAAAAGTTATCTGTATGGATCCTTCTTAAGAAAGTAATATAGTTTTCTCGTTATAAGATATATCATGATTGATAATTCCCTAATAAAGTCATTAGAAATCAATAATTGGAAATATTATCACACAATTTATTTAATGGGGGATGGAGAATGTAATAAACTTATATTTTGATATACGAATTCCTTAAAATGTGCCAAATGTGTCTGATGACATGTGTTACACAGTACCTGAGATATAAAGGAATAAAAAAATTATTATAAGAACAATATAAATAACATTATAATAAACACTAAGATGTTAAACCATTAAGAGTGTAACAAACCAATATTTTGGATCATTTAAAAACATATGATATTCTATAACTTGTGTCACAAACTACACCAAAAATTAAAAAACCAACTTAATTCTGATTATATCATTAATAAAACATCTATAATCACTAATATGGTAAACCATTAATAGTTGTAACATTTATATGGTAAATAATTAATATGTATTCATATTGAAAAAGGATATTTTCAATAAAACTCATTTTCTTTATGTTATGTATTTTTCACTATAAATTAAAATTTTCATATTTTATAATTTATAATTTATAATTTATACTTTATTTTTTCATTCCTCAAAAAAAATTATCATAGAATTTATTTATTATTTTTTTCTATTATAATATATTTCCCAGTGAATAGTAGTAAATAATACTAATTCTACAGATTCTGTTACTTTTTTATGACATATTTTTTTTAAATGTTATATAAAAAATATAGTTCTACATTAAGATAAATAATATATAAATACTATTTAAATTTATACAACCCATGAATACAATATTATAAAATCATGTAATACTTTATGGAAACTTACATTCATCTGATTCATTAATTAAATTATCTCTAGATTAAAATTGTATTAGGGTTTATTTTTAGGTCACTTAAATATTATTTTAAATTTTTTACCATATAAATATCTTTATAATTTGTAACAATATTAAAACCTTCCAATATATAAATTGTATGCTTAGAAAAAAAGATTTTCCATAAAAATTAGTTTCCACATTTCAATTGGGATAATATAAAGATTAATTTCTTAAAAAATTGATTATTAATTAGGTTAATATATTTTTATATTTTTGAAAATAGTTATTATATTGTACAATATTGAAAATATTATATTGGAATAAAATTTATATTATGAGGACAATTTATAATTACCATAGTAACGGTGAAAACATTATTTAAAAAATATTGATTTCCGAATATATAGGAAATTATATAAAATAGATTAAATTAAAATCTATTATATATAAAATATAATATAATTTATTGACAAAAATAGATATATTAAATCTTATTTAAATGATAATAAATACGAATATTTATTAATAATCCATTAAAGTCAAAAATTTCTATTGTTCTACTATAACAGTTTTTCTTCAAATTATCTATTTTTTATTTAAAAGTAAATTTAATGAAATTTTGAAATTTAAATGGATTAATGAATTGTGAAGTTTTTTTCTATTAGAACCTAATATTTTTATATTGGTTATGTTTTACTTTAATGAAATAAATAATCACCAAATTACAATCTTTTAAACTTATTTATAAGTAAAAGAGAAAATATAAAACCTTTATTTTAGAAATAGAAGAAAATGTATAAAACATGTTTTGAAAACAGTATTTGAGCCATTATTTTCAAAAATATGTCCCACGCAAATTTTTTTTCATATTTGGATCCACGAAACTATTAATTTTGAAATGTAATTAGTTCAAAATAATTTTTATTTCCAAAAGATTCCTTTCCCTCTCTTATAGACGGGGGTTCAATTTCAACCTATCTAAAATTAACCATTCATTTGATATTCCCACGAATCAATACAAAAAAAACTCTCCTATAAATCCATTACACTCTCTTAATCCCTTGGTTACACTTGTTTATCCTAAAACATTCAATTCTTATAAGTTCTCTAGAGAATTATCTAGTCTAAAACTTATGTGTTATCACATTTTAAAGGTTTCCTCCATAAAATTACACTTCCAAATACATTATATCCACAAAGATATGATGTTTTTACTATAATTAGTATACTGAGATTTTTTAATAATGTTATAACCATTATTTATTATTCTCCATATTCTAACAATACAAAAGTGTTGTTAGTGAATTACAAAGACTACCACCTTTACTAAAAAAACCCTTTCATTTTTCTGAACAACCATTGATAGATAATAAAAACTATAAAATTGTAAATAAATTATTATATTTAAAATATAATTATAAATATTAAATTTAAAATTATCGTATAAGTTATTTTAACCAATTCATTTATAAATATAGACATTAATCATGTTGGGGTGTGGACTGTCTCCTCCAAAAGAAATGAGCTTCATTTTTCATCACCACCAATCATTGTTGGGTTTAATAATAATGTTATTATATAATGTTTTTTATATAATAATAATATTATTATTTTTATAAGGATTATAATTCATATCTATTTATTATACAGTCAATTTATACAAAGAGTTAGCAAAAATTGATTAAATAACCCAATGTAAGTGACATATGTCAAAGAGATATAAAATAGAAATATATAATATGATGATAAATGATATAGATAAAATTAAATAAAAAATAGTATTTTTTATAATAAGGTATTTAATAATCATAAATTTATTGTTCATGAATTTAATAACATACATAGAATTAATCTAGAATAATGTAATAGTTTCATCCTCGCTTTCATTTTTATGGGGTATTTAAATACCATGAATATATTTTCATCATATTATATTTCATTCATGGGATTTAAGGTCAAATATAGTTTTCTTTTTTCTTATATCTATTGATATAGTCGTTTCCATTATAGTATGTTTTTTTGTTACTAAAACCCTATTTATTTAGTTATAATGTTTAATCTTTTCACATTAATCTTCGGTTCATTGATTCACTAATTCATATATTTTAGTATATAGTAATGTATTATTCTCCTCAGTAAAATGATGTTTTAATAAAAATAGTATTTAATTATTATTTTTATATTTTTTGATTTCATGAAAGGTAGTTTCTTATATTTAAAAATTATATTTCACAATAAAATGTTTTAGATACACATTTCCAAATTCAAATCATTATTTGATATTAAAATATCCATTATTAGTGATTCAATATAATGAAAAGAATTTAAATGATATTTCAATTCACAATTTGGAAAATAATTTTATAAGTGACACATATAATTTAATTTTACATCAATGGTAACAAATTAGTTTCTAAAATCACTATTATGTTTTCACTTATATTCCCTTTCCATTTTCAAAATGCATTTAACTGATAGGATGTATGTATTATGATTTGTCATGTTTTATATAAAAATGTTATCATTTAATAGAAATGTTTTTTATACCAAATAATATTAATCATCATACCTTAATGGTTTTAATATTTTAAGCATTATTTTGTGAATTTTTTTTTCATCCATTCCAACATACATATTTACTTCCTTCCTTAAACATGGGATATTATTTTTTAAAACAAACCACCTAGTTCCCTTGAATGGTTATTGATCATGAATTTCATGTATTGACTTAGCTATATACACATTACTATATACACTATGAACACGACATATTATATAATTCTGATTAGAAGATGTTCACCCATAAAAAACATTATTCTATTGAAATGGAGTATAATGATATAATTTAATATACATTTATTATAATACAGATGACTGTTAGAAACATTAAAATTCAATGTTTATCCATCCATATTCTTTCTATATATGGTCCATTATCATGTTATCAATTTTATTTATGCGTATAAATTTTTTATATTCCTTATGACTATTGGATGCTACTGTAGGTTGATTATGTATTGGACAGTTTTTTTATCATTATACAGAGATAGAAATTTCATTGAGTTGGTGGTTTTACATGGATTATAATGAACGATATATGGGAATATTATATTTAATGATTTATATATTGTAAAACCCCTGGAAAAGTGATACTTAAGAAGACTAAATGTTACTACCCATGTCAATAAGGTGCACCTTTCTTTTTGGGAGCCTACCAGATTAGAACACCATAGTTTATCAATATTGGCCTGGAGTAGTATTCAGGATGGGTGACCTTCTAATAATTTTTCTACTGTGTGTGTGAGTGAGGAAAAAACACATTGAAATAACATGTGTTGGCCTGTGGGGACATTCATTAGACTGATAAGTGACCTTGTGAGTAATAGCCTATGGTGTGCTGGAAAGGCATCCAAGGTATTACATGAGACCCATGGGCTCAGATGACAAGGTTCATGGCCTAGGGTGGCGAGTCGTGAAAAATTTGTATAAGAGCCAATACCCAGCCATAAGTACTTAGTAACTACATGGGTTTGAGGATTGGGGTCAACAATGTGGGCGTTGTGATTTAAAGGGGTGGATAATGTAACACCTCTGGAAAAGTGAGACTAAAAATAGTTAATGTTACTACCCATTTCAACAATATGCACATTTATTTTTTGGAGCCTACATTATTAGAACTCCACATTTAATAATTCTTGACCTGGAGTAGTAATCAAGATGGGTGACCTTCTGGGAAGTTTCCCATGGTGTGTGTGAGTGAGGAAAAAACACACAGAAAGAACACATGTTAGCATATGGCGACAGTCATTAGTCTGATAAGAGACCCTAGTGAGTAATATCCTATGGTGTGCTGGGATGGAAACCAAGATATTATAGGAGACCCATGGGGTCAGATGACAAGGTTCATGTCCTGGGGAGGCGGGTTGTGACAAATATAATCATGTGATGTGTGGGAATTAGAATTTTATGGCCACTCAATGCATTAAAAGGTATGATGAGAAAAAAACTAGATTGGTATTTCTATATTCATCTTCCAATAATAGGATATTTTATCAGGACAAGGACTTCAAAATAGTATACCATAAAAATAGTATCAATGAAAACTATAGGGTCTCATAATATGTCCATGATTTTGTTTTTTCTACGTTATGTATTCCATCATTATAAGATGTGTATCATGAATATCCATGATTTAATTTATATTCATGTATATAGAATGCTTTTAGTTTCATGATGTTTTTGTATTCCTATTATTGATTGATTAATACCATAATATTTATTCCATGATTATGAAATAATTGTTTAAGATATATGATCTCATTTATGAGGATTTGACCAACCAATTTTTATTATTACATTTCCTTATGTTTTTGAGAAAATATGTACATATGTGATATTTATAAAGATAATATATGTGAAATAATTTATGGGAGAGAATCTAATATTCTATTGTATTAATTAGTATTAATATAATCTGAAAACTATCCATTTTATATAAATAACTTGAGATTTATGATTTTATGTTGTATCTAATTTCTATATATCTATAAAGGGAAAAATATTCATTTATATTTAATTGATTCAATCATAGTTATTGATATTTCATTGTGGATGGTTGTGTCTTAGATTTTATTGCTACTATAAAAAAACTATGTAATGTATGTGTTTACAGAACCAGCTTTGGAAGTGCGGGTCATGGGAATCACTATAGGTATCAAAAGAAATATTTAGATAAAAATTTTTAGGATGTTTGGTAAGGATAATTTAAGGGATTGATATGTTACACATTATAAAAATAGTTAACACTTTAGGATTAGTATATAGTTTTAATAAAGAAATAGTAGACATTTTAATTGAGTATTAAGATAATAAACCATCTGTGAAATCCATAACAATATGTATATGTATTAGAATTTCGTCTGTTTTCATTATTGTAGATATTATATGGATTTCATTGAAATACTCTCAAATATTGATTTAGGGAAGTTCATTCATTGGGTGTTCAAAATCACTTAAGTCTTGTTATAGTGAAATGGTTTGTTTGAGTAGTAATTTATTGATCTAACTAGTTCATGATTTTTTATCTTAATTAATCACACTTATAGAGAAAATATTGGGGTATGTTATATGTTTAATCAAATTCTAATTACAAATAATTGTGGATGATTTAAGATGGATGATATTTAATTGGGTTAGAGATCCTAATAGAGACATGACCATGGTTAACGAAGTACTTAACATGTAGAGTCAATGGATTCCATTAATGAACCTTGTAGAAATAATGAATCAAAAGGGAAAAAAATTCATATTGATGTTTTTATAGTTGTGTTTTTGAAATTATCATTGCTATTTTTGTTATCGAATATGGTAGAAACATGACAATAAAAATGAATCATAGAATGGGTTATAGCCAGAAACAACTATCTATTACAGCTGAATAATGTAGTTTAAATAAATGGTTTAAAATTTATATATATGATGGTTATGATGGAAATAATGAGTTTTTTCATGAACTAATCCAGGATACCTTCAATCTCAACACCTCGCCTAGCCTGTGACAAGGCCCAAGGGGAATTCCTGATCCCCAGGGGCTAGAAACAATTTCTTGGACATCGACATTAGATTTGGAAATAAAATACCCCATAATGAAAATTAATAAATGTCTTAGAAGAAAAAATATTTTAGGTTGTAGTCAAAATAAATAAAACTATCTCATGTTAAATATTTTAAATTTAAAACTGAAATCATAAATTCTACAAAGGGGAAGGGAAGAAACTATGCGAAAAGTCTCCATTAAAAAATATGTCCATCACTCCCATGAAACCTCCAACAACACCTTCCATGAAGGATAACCACTAACAATTTGATCATCAATCCCCACCAAGGAACAATATGCATTTACCTAGGTCAAACCTAAAGTGGTCAATATACATGAAAATATGTATATAAGGTTTGATATTATTCCTAGTAGAATAATACTAAAATAGATTCCATTCTATAAAATTATAATATATGTTTACATGGTAGTTTTTTGAGAAAATGAATGAAAAATATGTTAAATTGAAAATGGTTTTAAATTTTATTAGAATGAAAATAAAATAACAAGATTAATGATAAGAATAACATCATAGAAGATGAGCATAATTGGTGAAATATATGTCACTATGACTAGTGGGGTCCATTGATCCTCGTACCTTAGTGACAAGAACATAAAAACAAAAAATCAACAACGTCCCCATGAAAGTGACACTATAGGTGAACACATCCTAATTTATAGTGGTTTGTAAAAATCATAATATTTTTAGTTAGTGTTGTAGTGTCATTCCAACATTGAGAACCTAGCCTTGGGCCTACTATACCAACTAACACACTAGAAAGAGACTTCCCTACCTAGTTATAATTGATTATATTTGGCACAATTTTATTCAACATGTCATATGTACCACTATATTCACACACACATAGATAAAATTGTTATTACAAAAAATCCACAAAATCCATTTCAAAGGGAAAATAATTTTTACATCCCCTTTAATATTCACCGATGTATAATATTAGAAACACCCATTGAAATTAAACATTTTCATTTAGCGATTAATAATTTTCCACATACGGAAACTAAAAAACTAGTAAACAAAATTCAAACAACCCAAAAAATCTATATAACCAATTTAGAAACTATAAATAGAATAATATAATCATGTAATTATGTAAAACCATGGATCCACCTATATTTCAAAAGGAAACACTTGAAATCCATGTGGAGTCCTTAATTGCACAATAAGGAGACCATGTAAAGGAATGAACTCTCAGGAAACATCAATATTCAACCCAATTAACCAAGTTTTAACCCAAATAGGGGAATCCAAACTTCTGAAGCAAGGAGAACCCACAAAAGAGGTAATATAAGGACAAAAATATGGAATAAACAATAATATGAGTGGTTTACCTATAGGAGTTTTTATGAATATATGCCATATCCACTTAGAGGGGGAGGTTAAAAGGGGCCCGTGGGAGGGGAATACAAGACTAGAGATATAGAGAAAAAATGAGGTGAGAAAATCCTGTATTTTTTATTAAATTCAATGAATAAAAAAGGAAAATTCATCATTTTAATAGATCTGAAAGGACACATGGTCTGGATGAATGGCTTTCCAAAATGATCCATAGTCCAGAAAAACATGTATCTATAGAGAAATGAATCCCCCAATATTTCTTGGGGAGGTAACATGCCACTATGGTTGATGATGCACCTCAAAATGATTTACTGATCATGGAACGCATTTAGTGGTATGCCTGTGTGGTAATACCGACATAATGATCAGTACCATTGATCAAAGAACTCTTCTTCAACTAGGACGACACGCGATTTTTAATAACCATGTGCCAATTGTGAACCCCCTACTTTCAGGTAAAAAAATTAATTTCATTAAAAAAACATAGAATGTACAATTGAAGAAATTAATACTGAAAATAAATTACACAATAATGTAAAATAATCCAATGAATTAAAAATTATCGCCATCTTGAGAACATTCAACCCTTTGAAATTCAACTTTAAGCCTACATAGAGAACAAAAATGGGTGCTAATATTCCACCCAAGACATCAACTCCCATTTCTCTATACCATCAATCCCATGATACTAATGGACCCAGACTAGCACCGTGGGCTTCCCCCAAATCACATTCTCATAGGAGTCTACAATTTTAATTAATCTGTCAATTATAGATGAATCATATTCCAGTTCTAGATCATCCGATTTTAAAATAGGATATAGATCTATATTATAAATCTTTTGTTGTGGGACATGTAACATTTCATGAATATACATCAATTGGTATGGTAATTATTTCTGGGTTTTTACCTTAAAAACTATCATGATAATCCAAAAAGGATCAAAATAACTTAATTTGAGCATCCCTTTCTTACCAAAATGGATGTAACCCTATTGAGTGTCCACCTTTAGAAACACTCATTCCCCAAATAAAAGATACAAGGTCCTTCCTCACTAAATAGAATAGGACTTATAGAAGATATGTTTCAACAATAAAACTCTAACTGGTAAATAGGGCTTTATCAAACATCTCTTACCTAAGGTGAAATACCAAGATAGATGTTACACCCACATTCCTCTAACATGATATTGAATATCATTGGTGAATATAAATTTCTCCTAAGGGAGATATTATTATATAATATTGGTAATTATTTTTATATGAAAAATCAACCAACCCTATATGGTTTCCCCATAAGCCTCCATAATCTAACATGCATGCATGTAGCATTTCATAAACAATCTGATTCACTAGATCTATCTGACCATCCATTTGCTGATGGAATATCATACAAAATATTATATGAGACCCCATTTCTATAGGAAGTCCATAAAAATTCCAATAGGTAAATCAGGGGGTAGGGATTTGTTAGAAATGACAGTAGATAGCACCACATAGAGCCTCACTATCTCTGGAACATACAACTCGCCCAACTCACCCCCATGGTGGAATCCTTCTGCAGAATGAAATGGGATGACTTATTCAGATGTTCATTCACTACACATATAGAATTCATCCCTACTTTTTATGAGGTGTTCCAACAATTATTTCAATGGAGTTGTTATCCCACATTATAGAAGAAATGTGGAGTGGCAGGAGAAAACTTGAGGTCCCCTGGTAGTCTGTGTTATCCTTATGACATGTACAAAACCTGGATATGAATTTATCTATAAATCATATCATACATGGAATCAAAAATTAATGATTCATTTCACAAAATATTTGGGGATGTCAGGATGAACGACCCAATTTGAATGGAGGCTATCATGCATCACCAACCTCTACAATGAAAATAGAACAACAAATTCCCTTGAGGAAATGAAATGTAGATGATGATAATGAAAAACCACTACAAAAATCCCCACCATTTTAGAATAGAAAATAAAACTAACACATCCCATAATTGGAATGCTCTTATGAAATTATCTCCATAAGTGATAGAATCAGCTGAAGACTCGCCAAGAACAAAAATTCAATATACTCTTCAGTCTTTAGTTTTATCTAGGAAAAAACCCACATCGAGGTCCACTCATCACTGAATTATTTAATATCTCATAGTAGAACTTTCATACCAATGGAATCTTATACCACATTTCCATTACCTTAGGTAAAAAAGATATCAAAATTGAACCCCAAAAGTACTCAACTAGATGATGGTACCTCAAATTTAGATCTATTTGTGAGAAAATGTACGGAAATATTTTTTCTTAATAAATATATATAAAAATTATCCATAATGTGATACTAAAGCCATGTATTCTGGGCATGTATTAATTTCTCTTATTCAATGTCAGGGGTTGAGTAATTATTATTTTTGGTTAGTTTTGACAAGATCAGTAAACCACCACATCCTCATATGGAACCAAAAACACCCCACAACCATACCTAAAACATCATAAAAAGCAAAATATACCTTATTAGATTCTGGAAAGACAAAAAATGGCTATGGTAAAAAACTTCTTTGCATCCTCATAGGAAGAATAAAATTAGGGGATCCACTCAAACCATACGCCTTTCTAGGTAAGTGCAGTCATAATAGAAGAAATAGAGGGAAAATATCTAACGAATAGACTTTAATTACATTCAATAAGTAAAATAAATCACAATATAAATAAATATTTTGGTTTCACCCATGACATCACTTCTTTAATCTTCTCAAGGTGCACTAAAAACCCACATTTCAAAATAACATAACCCAGAAACCTCACCTTCCTGATCTAAAATGTAGAAGTAGATAGTTTATCAGAGAGATGGTGATCCAAAAAAATTTATAGGATAATCATCAAGTGCATCTAATGCTCTTCTTTTGTCTCATATTAGACTAGAATTTCATCCATAAATACGAAAAAGAAGGAATCAAGGTAATGATGAAACAACCAACTTATAAGATATATGAAATGCACTAGAGAATTTTTCAACCCAAACGGAATGATCAAATTCTCAAGGTTATCACACCGGCTCCCCATGTCTTTATAAAGAATATTTCCTCTCTGACGCTAACTTCATGAATCCTAGAATGAATGTCCATCTTAGATAGTTTCCTTTCTGACTTGATTTTTTCAATGAGTTCATTAATATGGAAAAATTGATATTTGGTATTGATCTTCATCATATTAATCAACAGGTAGTTGATGCACATCTAAATAGATCCATCATGTTTTTTTTCAAAAATAACAAGGGTCCCCAAGGTGATATTATCATGAAAATTTATCCTTTAGATACCAAATCATCCACTAGTATCTTTAATTCCCCCAAAAAGGTGGGACCATTTGATATAAGGAAAGAGATATCGATTAAGTTCCAAAAACCAAATCAATAGAGAAATTTGTATCCCACTCTATCCACCATAGGAGGTATTCAAACCTCAAAACCTATACCATAATCCTCTTACATGAGTTACAAAATATGGAAAGAAAGGCTTTCCAATTGCAAAATTGGAGTTCTAACATGTCCTGACTGACGATCCCATTCACTATAGAAAATCGGTGTACTCCAATATTGTGGTAAAATTCCACCCACAAATTGTAGGAATCAATGTGGTCATGGAATGGAACCATCCAACACAAAATAAGGGATACATAAAATATTTACACTTCTTTAATCATGAAATCACATTCCACGTTGACTCCATACAGAAAAATAGAACAAGATAGACAACTAAAATTTTAACTCTCCTCTTTCCAAGTCAAATAACTAAATCCATTACATACGACATGATATGAGCTTGAATTGTAAAAAAATTAAAAAGATCAAAAGAAATAAATGGGTCAAAATCCCCAATATCAAATATAGTAGTGTCTTTAGTGAATAACATAAAACTATTACCCCAATTATTTGCGGTTAATACTTCTAATTAAACCGAAACCTGATCCCCAACACGTAGGTGTCTCATCTCATCCTATGGCTGAAAGTGACTACTTAATTGTGTGTATTAATTGTTAAAACAATGTCCAGATAATGTTCCATTACTAAAACTATGAATTCTAAACAAATAACCTTCTATCTAGGTTGAATCTAACAAGGGTAATTTTTTTTGAGTCTATTGAACATGTACCACCTTGATATGAATGAGAAACCATACAAAATTGTGGAAAGATCCCCAGGACTCCACACTGGTGGAAATTCCTTGTTGGGGATCAACATGTTGACCACATTTTCCTCATCCTTAAAAAAATATGGAATTACACATCTAAAACACATGAATCCACAGACTGAGGTAAAGAATGAAGGCACAAGATACTACATCCTCTCTTTTTAGGATTTTTATGTTTCCTTATTCCTCTTTGATGAGACACTTCTACCATATCATACAGCTGGAAGTATCCTAGAATAACTAAAATTTCTAGAATGGTCAATATCCACCATTAGGTATTGGTCAACACCATTAACAAACATATTTGGCTCAAATGAGAATAATTGTGACTATATCTTTAGATGAAGTACCACTTTGTACTATTGATCCTTCAACTGCTCAATGGAACCTTCTTCTTGTGAGAACCGAACAAACTCTAAAAACCAAAATTATCATACTCCATTAGAGTTTGAACCCTCTGAAAGAGATCTTGAAACTATAGTTCTTATAAAAGGACTTGTTATTATGAAATAATTATCATTGAAGACAAAATATAATTCCTTCCAACCCATCTGATCATGTTGACCAGAATAAAAATTTGATTACCACCACCTCTAATTTGGACCATACAATAAGAACAATTCACATTTAACGTTAACCACCTTAAGATTATTTAGAATCCCAAACATCATTCTAATCTTTTCAATATAATCATCTTCCTCGTAAGAATCGATGATACCCTGAATGGTAAGATATTTTTTCTAGGGGAATTCACAATCTTTTTCCTTTGATGGACCTCGTTTGGCTTCCCTAACCTATGAAGGACCAGAGTCTTCTCCCTTATCCAGATCTCGGACGTCCAGATCCACTACTTCCAGTAGCCTCTAATCAACTATTGTGGTTGATATCTATCTGGACACATCTTCTAGTTATATTGGAATTATCTTGGGATTCATGATGATATATCCATAATCAAACAAAAATGAAATCGTTAATGCATTGATCATAAATTTTTAGAAACCATGGAAAATTCAAAAGGATTCTATAATAAAAAAATCTTAATAATAAAAATAACATGCATACCATCCCATACCCCATTAGGTGTCCATGAAAAATCTACATCTGATACACCAAACCTTTAGGAGACATAAAAAAAATCCCAAGTCTCCCATGGTAACTCAAGGAATGTTAAAAGGTTTATTGGATAGACACCCCACTGAAAATGAGAACCTACGTGTAGACACCCGAAGCTTGACGTACATGGAAATTACATTAATTTTTCGGAATATATAGTACCTAACAAAAACACACACACAAGGACCGTAATAGTTTAGTGACTTTGGAAAATCAGAATATAATCTTCTAATCATGGTGAATGATCTTCAACATCTCCCATAAAGATCTTCCTTTTTTTCTACCTAAAACCATTCTTTATATCCCGGGGAAATGAAAATATAAAAGGGTGAGCTCAAATTCCTAGTAAGGGTAAACAAAAGAAATATCAATCACATCATTTTCATAAGAACGTAACATATTGGAAATCTTAACCTGCAAAAGAGAGCATAATATCATAACATGGGATAAATCATAGTAGTGAAATGAAATCCAAATAATCATAACCTAAAACATGAAACTTTGTGGAATACACACATAATCATAGATAATCATATCTTATTAGTCAAGACTCATTTCCAAGACTATCTTAGTGGACAAAGTCCATTTTTGAACCGAGTCACCCTCGTTTCAGTCCTGTTTCACTGAACCGGAATAACCTACCATTCCAGCCATGTATATCTCATGAGAAATAAAATATTTACCCAATACATTTGAGGGAGATATAGGTCCCACCCATCTCATAATTATACCATTCTTATGTGTGCCACAAAATCATAAATCATACATCATTACATAACCCATGTAATAAAAATGGGATTCTTAAACATTGTGACATCATAAAACAATTCATATAAGATAAAGGAATTCATAAAAATAATTCCATCACAACATAATAAAATCAATGTAATAATAGGGATAGAAACAAAACCCTTTATTATCTTATATGGAAAATAATTTTGATAAAACACTTGAACTCCATTCTTGAGGAAAATATCCTTTATGCTTCAAAAAACACTATTCCTTTCTTAACATGTCGTAAAATTATAAACTAAAAGAAGTAGATTAAAAATAAATGTGAAAACTTGTAAAGTAAGATTCTTGGAAATAATGTTTTGAAAATCCATTCATGTTGTATAAGTTAAAAAAAACATTCTTCTCGTACCTTTGTCAGAAAAGTCAAAAAGTACCTCGTACAAAAAACGACAAAAGATTCCTTTCATATCCTTTACTAAAAACTCACCGAAGGGTAAAATTGGATTTAAAAAATTGTAGATGGATGGAAATAATATTAAATATTGAGGAAACATGGATGTGGATGATAAAATACACCCCATTAAATACCAAAGTATAAACAATCTCGGATAAAAATGAGATTGTGATATTTCCCTTACCATAGGTCTGATTTGCTTCATATGTGTCCGAACCTCCTGTATAATGATATAAATAATGTCATTGACTTATTCCAGAATCATAATCATTGTTATGATATCATATATGGTTCACTTATGGCTTTATATTACCCGTTCTTTTGTAAATTCAATGTTAAATAGCGTTTTGGGTAAAATCGTTTCATTTGTCGTCCGTGTTTTGACTTGAAATTATTCATATGATTACTTAGATAATGATTACTTAATTCTAGAATATAAAACATGATTTATATATAATATATATTCAGAATATACATATATATAATAGAGCAGTAAATGGAAAGAAATACACCATTCATTGAGACGGTAGGCCGTACGTACGCATGAACGCTGTTTTCGTTTCCTTATTGAGTTGAATGGAATTAAGTAGATGACATAAATATATATATAAATAAATCCAGTATAATTATTATGTCATATATTTCATGATTACTTATTATATATACTTCATAATCATTCATGAATGGTTAAAGTGGTGAATGAATCTCATCGCGTCGTGGAGACGGTAGTCCGTATGTACGCACGAGCGATGATATCGTTCTCATGATCATGGGACTGTATTGGAGTGTATGTATACTATTTCAGAATCAATTTCACTTTAAAATAATAATATATAGTAATTATTTACACCATTATCCATATCCAAGTAAGGTGGTGGTGGAAAATAGATTACACCATGGCGTGGAGAGGGTATTCCGTACGTACGCACGCGCGGTGATTTCATTTTCCGTAGGATGGATAGATGGTTAAATAGGGTTTTTTCATACTTATAATAACATATCAGTATATGAGTGATACTGATGTTATTAATTCATAATGAAACAACTAAAGAATAAGAAGTTGAAGAAGAAAGAAATTGGAAAGGATCGGTAATGGATATTACCTCTTCTTTGAAGTGCTTCATTGAGACCTCCTTTTAGGGAACTAAAATTGGTATTTGAAGTAGACCAGGACCTCTAGGATGTCTCTAGGGAAGTGGAGAGGAGAAAATTGCAGGGTTTTTCCGATCTTAAAGGCTCAAAGTGGTGTGAGGAAGAGGGGGAGGAGGTGCCCTTTTATAAGGGAGGAGAGGGGCACCTTTGGAATAAGTAAAAATATTATTTTATTATAAAGTCATGTTTTGTTTTAAATAGCTCCAAATTGAGTTATTTCGACGATAAGGTTGGAATGGGTCGATATCCTCTCATCAAATATAATTTAGACAAGATTAGGTCATTATATTAACCTTATCTTTTAGTTTTAACTCTTAGTTAATTATATTCACATTTAACATGTCACTTTGTATTTTTATATTATATAGTTAATAAACATACCATATACATCCAAGAGACCCCCCAAGCTGTGTTTTATTAATATATATAACCTTATCTAAGTCTTTTGGCCGAACCTTAGATTTTTAGAAGTAAAATAACAATTAATAATATAATATTTGTTTTAAAAACTATTTTATGTCAATTTTGACACTATTCAATAGTTGATTTTTTTGAAACTCATAAAAGAATGATTACTTCGACAAAAGTTAATGAAATAAATCCTAAAATGTCATATTAACCTAAAAAATTAGTGTAATTCATAAAAAGTCTCAAATTATACTTATTTAGGTATTTTTAATATCAATTATTCTAATTGTTCACTATTATGGTAATTACTGCATCATCATTGTGTCATAAATAAATTAATTTATTTAAAGTATAAAAATTAAAAATAAGATACCATTATGTAGTAAATTATTTTATCTTTGTAATGAATATTTATAGTCTAATTTATCTTATGCATAACCCCATATTAAAAATTATTTACTTATTAAACTTTGATTTTAACTATTTTAACCCTTCTTTAAATAAATTAATAATAAATGTCCTAATCTAATCCAAGTGGGCCTAAATGGTCATATTTTATTCCTAAGGTTGTTTTTGGTCGAATTACACTATTCCAATAGAATTAAGACATGTGTTAGGGTAATATTAATATCATTTTTACCCTTAATTACCCTATTTGCTTTTAACTGTGGTAAAAAAAGTAAAAAATTACTATTCACCAAAAATTATTTTCATCTCATTGAACCACGTTTTAGTTCTTGATATTAACCGTGTCTCTCAAGTTTTTGAAATTCCACTCACAGAAGCGGTAAAATTAAGTTTTACGAAAAATTCATTTTTCTTAACTACCACTTAGTGCTTCACTATTCATCAAAAAATGAATGTTTCCAGAAAAATACCAAAAATTAGGCCTAAGATATATTTGATATTATGAACTCAATAAATGATGTCTATTTTACCATATTCAAAACATATCAGTTGCAATAATTAATTTAAAAATTAATTCCCGTCGTCAAAACAAATAGGGTGTTCTTAAGAGATAATAACTATCAAAAGATTGACACTTGTTTATGTCTGGTTTAAATGTGAAATTACATCCAATGAACAACATTGTATTTAATTGTAAAAATATATTCTATATATACTTTAAAACCACTCAAATTAATAATTTATGACTATTAATTATTTTTATTTATAAAGTTATTTTTAATTAAAATTTAGTAATTTTCACTATTCATCAGAATATGAATGTTATCCGAAAAGTACCAAAATTTCACCCTAAACTAATTTCGATATTTTGAATCCAAAAATGAAGTCAATTTTGATAAATAAAATTTACAAAATTTCAAAAACTGGTTATTACTATTCATAATGGCTAGTTTTAATAATATTTTAATAGCATATCATTGTTTAGTGAAACTCAGTATTGCGTACTACACACGCTATCGAGGAAGGTCGCAATTTCATGTAATGCAAGGCAAGTCAAGGATGAGTGTTATGCAAGATCCTTTTGGTGTAGCGTAAAACACAAGACATTAATGAAATTTAAAAGAATATTTTTCATAAAATCTCGGGGTGTTACATTCTACTAACCTTAAAATGAATTTCGCCCTCGAAATTTGTTGGGGTTATAAATCGTTTACTATTCATAGAAACCCACATCGTAAAAAGGAATACTGAAACTTAATTTTAAAAACTAATGTATGAAACATAAAGATTACCCAATGTAACTCATCACTGGGTTTCCACCTAGGAGAATATAGGTGAAAATATAGATATGGAAGAAAAATCTCACCATCAAGTTATGATGGTGAGTGGTAGAGAACATGGCTATAAAAAAGCCATCAATCACAAAGCCATAAATTTGTGATGATCTAAGGTACCATATGATTCATCAGATATAAGAGCACTAGGACAACATTTTTGGTTTTCAAGATCATTTCCCTAAAGTTAATGAAATTGGAATTAGAAGAATTACTTTCGTGATTTTGGTATAGTCTCACCATTTGTCGTTCGTTGGACAATTTCCACCTCATCTCTTAATGAAATGAAGTTGAATTTGTCATTCGTGATTTGTTAGCAGATCATGTGATAGAATGATGGGTCATTCCATCTGTCTCAAACAAAAGGTTAGAAAAGTTATCAAAAAAATACATAAGTCCATCTATAGTGAGATTAATTATATATGGTTTTTAAAATGGACTTATACTTCATATATCATACTTCATAATATAATAAAACTAGTTTCTACTAAACAGGGACTTCATGTAGGCCAGTGGTAGGCGATAAAGGCCAGTCTCACTTCGTTTGTGGGTTCGATCCCCACAGCCTTGTCTGACGCGATGGGATGTCGCCCATCCTGCAGGTTTTCCTTTTTCTAAAACTACATTACTATAACATCCCATAAATAATATCGACAAAAACTTCTATCCTTAAACAATACTAAATTATGTCCAAAATAATCCATTCCAATCTTTAGGCTTATCCAAAATACTGCAGTCCACTCTCATAATATAGTGAAAATGATTACTAGAGATTTCATATAACAAGCTTGTTAATACCATCGTTGATCCCCATATATCATAAGATATGTCTTGTTGGTCACAATCCAACTATTCTAAGGCCTTAATCATGTATTCTCTGGAAAAATAAATACACATTCAATCTTAGTAAAAACACGAGTGCTGTCAAAAGATTACTCATTCCACATACCAAAAACCCAAAATTCTATATACTTAAACCATGATATAACTATTTCCTTATATCAGTCATGAGCTCATGAATAATATCAAACATTTAATTTTCTCCTTATCCCTTCATTATGCGCATATCATCTACATTCCAAAAATATCTAAATAACCTTTCATGGATACTGGTACCATTAATCATACACATTCAAAACTCAAGGAAAGACAACAATGTAACAATCCTTAGATGTCTCGTTATTCCATAGTACCATGAGATTACATATACAACATTACACATGATAAACATGTAATCATTCCACTACATTATTAAAACATTGACTGAGCTTCAACAATTCTTTCATCTCACATATCATTTGTAGTCTCTTCATCATCATTAACATAAATACTACCCATACGACCATACTGATTCTCTTCATGAGACCTTACCTTAGGGCATTGGTTTTAATAATTCCCGTACATTCCACATTTAAAACATTTAACCATTATTGATGTCGTAGAAATACCATTATCCTTATCCCTGGTGTTAACTGAACCTTTTCCTTTTCACTTACTGGCTTTGTGTCCTTCTTTTTTACGCCCAAAGCATCTTCCAATTCCTTTGAAACATTCTCCTTGATGCCTCTTCCCACATGATTTACATTGGGGAAATTGAACTTTCTTTCCTCTACGATCATCATGAAACTCCATCTTTCTCTTATTAGCCGAGTCAGGAAACTTAACAAATTTTACACTATTGATCATATTATGAGATTGCGGATTCTACATAATAATGATGTTTGGACTTCCAAATCCCATTTCATTTGGTTTCTCATGATGGATATCATTCCATTGTCCATCACATCCTCCATTACCGTGAATCATCTTGTTTCCAGCCATTTCCTAAAACCCAGAAAGAATAGTGTGAGAGGAAAAAATCATAATAAAGGGGGAGTAACTTCAATATATAACATCTTTGGTTTAATCTAATATCGTTACCATAGTTCTAGGACTATATCCTATATGTATACTTATCCTTAGGGACATCCCTATACATACCTTACAAATATCTCTTGGGATCTCACTAACATTTTCGCATCCTAGATTCCAAAGGTTGACTAAACATTTCCTCTGATACCAACTGTAGAGACCCGAAGCTTGACGTACATGGACATTACATTACTTTTGCGGAATACTTAGTACATAAAAAAAACACACACACAAGGACCGTAATAGTTTAGTGTCATTGGAAACTCGGAATATAATATTCTAATCGTGGTGAAAGATCTTCAACATCTCCCATAAAGATATTTATTTTTTTCTACTTAAAACCTTTCTTTATATCATGGGGAAAAGAAAATATAAAAGGGTGAGCTCAAATTCTCAGTAAGGTTAAACAAAAGAAATATAAATCACATCATTTTCATAAGAACATAACATTTTGGAAATTTTAACCTACAAAAGAGAGCATAAATTCATAACATGGTATAAATCATAGTAGTGAAATGAAATCCCAATAATCATAACATAAAACATGAAACTTTTTGTCATACACACCTAATCATAGAGAATCATATCTTATTAGTCAAGACTCATTGTCAAGACTATCTTAGTGGACAAAGTCCATTTCTGAACCGAGTCACCCTCGTTTCAGTCCTGTTTCACTGAACCGGTATAACCTACTGTTCCAGCCATGTCTATCTCATGAGATATTAAATCCTTAAGCAATTAATTGGAGGGAGATATAGGTCCCACCCATCTCATAATGATACCATTATTATGTGTGACACAAAATCATAAATCATACATTATTGCATAACCCATTTAATAAAAATGGGATTCTTAAACATCGTGACATCATAAAACAATTCATATAAGATAATGGAATTCATAAAAATAATTCCATCACAACATAATCAAATAAATTTAATAATAGGGATACTAACAAGACCCTTTATTATCTTATATGGAAAATAATTTTGATAAAACACTTGAACTCCATTCTTGAGGAAAATATCCTTTATACTTCAAAAAAAAACTTTTACTTTATTAACATGTCGTACAATTCTAAACTAAAAGAAGTTGATTAAAAATAAACATGAAAACATGTAAAGTAAGCTTCTTGGAAATAATTTTTTAAAAATCTATTCATGTCGTATAAGTTAAAAAATACATTCTTCTCGTACCTTTGTCAGAAAAGTCAAAAAGTACCTCGTATGAAAAACGACAAAAGATTCCTTTTATATCCTTTACTAAAAACTCACCGAAGGGTAAAATTTGATTTAAAAATTGTAGGTGGATGGAAATAATATTACATATTGAGGAAACAGGGATGTGGATGATAAAATACACCGCAAAAAATACCAAAGTATAAACAATCTCGGTTAAAAATGATATTGTGATATTTCCCTTACTATATGTCTGATTTGCTTCGTATGTGTCTGAACCTCCTATATAATAATTTAAAAAATGTCATTGACTTATTCCAGAATCATACTCATTGTTATGATATCATATATGGTTCACTTATGGCTTTATATTACCAGTTCTTTTGTAAATTCCATGTTAAATAGTGTTTTGGGTAAAATCGTTTCATTTTTCGTCCGTGTTTTGACTTGTAATTATTCATATGATTACTTAGATCATGATTACTTAATTCGAGAATATAAAACATGATTTATATATAATATATATTCATAATATACATATATATAATAGATCAGTAAATGGAAAGAAATACATCATTCATGAAGACGGTAGGTCGTATGTACGCATGAACGCTGTTTTCGTTTACTTATTGAGTTGAATGGAATTAAGTAGATGACATACATATATATAGAAATAAATCCAGTATAATTATTATGTCATATATTTCATGATTACTTATTATATATACTTTATAATAATTCATGAATGGTTAAAGTGGTGAATGAATCTCATCGCGTCGTGGAGACGGTAGTCCGTACGTACGCACGAGCGATGATATCGTTCTCATGATCATGGGACTGTATTGGAGTGTATGTATACTATTTCAGAATCAATATCACTTTAAAATAACCATATATAGTTATTATTTACACCATTATACCCATCCAAGTAATGTGGTGGTGGAAAATAGATTACACCACGTCGTGGAGACGGTATTCTGTACGTACGCACGCGCGGTGATTTCGTTTTTCCGTAGGATGGATAGATGGTTAAATAGGGTTGTTTCATAATTATAATAAAATATCAGTATATGAGTGATACTGATGTTATTACTTCATAATTAAAAAACTAATTAACAAGAAGTTGAAAAAGAATGAAATTGGAAAGGATCGGTAATGGATATTACCTCTTCTTTAAAGTGCTTCATTGAGACCTCCTTTTAGGGCAATAAAATTGGTCTTTGAAGAAGACCAAGACCTCTAGGATGTCTCTAGGGATGTGTAGAGGATAAATTTTCAGGGTTTTACTGAGATTGAAGGCTCAAAGTGGTGTGAGGAAGAGGGGGAGGAGGTGCCCTTTTAAAAGGGAGGAGAGGGAAACCTTTAAAATAACTAAAAATATTATTTTATTATAAAGTCATGTTCGGTTTTAAATCGCTCCAAATTGAGTTATTTCAAATAAAAGGTGGGAATGGGTCTAAATACTCTCATCCAATATAATTTAGACAAGTTTAGGTCATTATATAACCTTATCTTTTAGTTTTAACTCTTAGTTAATTAGATTGACATTTACCATGTCACTTTGTATTTTTATATTATATAGTTAATAAACATACCATATACATCCAAGCGACCCCCAAGTTGTGGGTTATTAATATATATATCATTATCTAAGTCATTTGGCCAAACCATAGAATTTTAAGAGTAAAATAACAATTAATAATATAATATTTGTTTTAAAAACTATTTAATGTCAATTTTGACACTATTCAATAGTTTATTTTTTTTAAATTCATAACAGAATGATTACTTCGACCTAAGTTAATTAAATAAATCCTAAAATGTCATATTATCCTAGAAAATCAGTGGAATTCATAAAAAGTCTAAATGATACTTATTTAGGTATTTATAATACCAATTATTCTAATGTTTCACTATTATGGTAATTACTGCATCATCATTGTGTCATACATAAATTAAATTATGTAATGTCTAAAAAGTAAAAATAAAATAAAATTATGTAGGAAATATTTTTAGATTTATAATGAATATTTATAGTCGAATTTATCTTATGTATAACCCCATATTAACAATTATTTACTTATTAAGCTTTGATTTTAACTATTTTAACCCTTCTTTAAATAAATTAATAATAAATATCCTAATCTAATCCAAGTGGGCCTAAGTGGTCATATATTATTCCTAAGGTTGTTTTTGGTCGAATTACACTTGTCCAATAGAATTAGGACATGTGTTAGGGTAATAATAATATCATTTTTACCCTTAATTACCCTATTTACTTTTAACCGTGGTAAAAAACGTAAAAAGTTACTATTCACCAAAAATTATTTTCATCTCATTGAACCACATTTTAGTTCATGATTTTAACCGTGTCTCTCATATTTTTGAAATTATACTCACAGAAGCGGTGAAACTATCTTTTATGAAAAATTCATTTTTCTTAACTACCACTTAGTGGTTTCACTATTCATCAAAAAATGAAAGTCTCCAGAAAAATACCAAAAAATAGGCCTAAGCTATATTTGATATTATGAACTCAAAAATGATGTCTATTTTACCAAATTCAAAACATATCAGTTGCATTAATTAATTTAAAAATTAATTGTCGTCGTCAAAACAAATAGCGTGTTCTTAAGAGATAATAACTATTAAAAGATTGACACTTGTTAATGTCTGGTTTAAATGTGAAATTACATCCAATGAAAAACATTGTATTAAATTGTAAAAATATATTCTAAATATACTTTAAAACCAATCAAATTGATAATTTATCACTATTAATTATTTCTATTAAAAAATTTCTTTTTAATTAAAATTTAGTAATTTTCACTATTCATCAGAATATGAATGTTATCTGAAAAGTACCAAAATGTCACCGTAAGCTAATTTCGATATTAAGAATACAAAAATGAAGTCCATTTTGAAAAATAAAATTTACAAAATTTCAAAAATTGGTTATTACAATTCATAATGGCTAGTTTTAATAATATTTTAATAGCATATCGTTGTTTAGTGAAACTCGATATTGTGTACTACACACGCTATCGAGGAAGGTCGTGATTGTGTGTAATTCAAGGCAAGTAAAGGATGCGTGTTATGAAATCTCATTTTGGTGTAGTGAACAACACAAGACATTAATGAAATGAAAAAGAATATTTTTCATAAAATCTCGGGGCGTTACACTACGTCCCCGAATGTTCTAGATCATGTGTGATGGCCTTGTCTATACCGTGATCATGATATTGTCTAATGTGGGCGTAGCCTAGATGGTTTCAATTTCCCTAGGCTCTGTCACACATCCAACCTGCAATAAATGTTCTCATAAGGGATAGGTAACCACACCACGTTATAAAGGGGTGTTTCATGTACCTCCTCCTTCGATATAAGATGTTCATAATCCACCCTCTAGAAGGGTCATGTGTACCCACTAGAACATACAATAGACACTATCTCTGATACCATTTTTTATGGCCAAATCAATCCCATGTTCCTGATATTGTCTACATTGGTCCCAGTTTTTTATTGTTCTCCTGTAACATCATTGAATCTGTCCTTTAAAGAGGAATGGATACCAGTGTTGCTTCGAGAACTAGTTTGATAGATAACTCTACCTCTCTCACCCGAGGTAAACCTGAAAAGTAGTCCATGACGAAATCCCAGAAACAATAAACTATTGGAGGGAAATATATCTAATGCGTCCTCTGGTCATCCAAATATTAGCTCATGATATGTGCTATTATCCCACCAAACACAAGATGCTCTAGTCTAGCTCAGATTGATGAGAAATCCCATTCACATTTTTATTGAAAAGATCTTCCCTCTAGTGATGTTAAACATAGCCTACAGTGATAGCAATAAAAAAAATTTAAAATGAGTCCAGAGGGTCCATGTTGAGAATGTCATTAGAACTTGTAATCTCTAAGACATAGATATCCCATAGGATGTTACAACCACCCTCCAAATAGGGAACTCCTTCCACTAATACACACATGTTGTTATAATACCTAATAGAGTGTATGTCTTTATAACATCATCAGAAAATAAAATATATGGACATAGACTATACACAATTTGAAAAGATACAAAACTATGTGAAGCACCAATATCAAATAGTGTTGATGCTAAAATGGAGGTGACTAGAATAGTACCTCTAATAGTTGAGGATTTGGGGTCCTACTTTTACTGAGTCTGTTGTAATGCATAAGTATGACCTGTATCCTAGCCTTGTGAAACTATTTGGAAACCCTAAGCTGATCCACCCTGCTATCACTAAGAATCTGATGTATATCAACCACATCCAAGACCACCACCTCATCCTAAATGGGCTAATTAATTCCAGTTCCATGACTAGTGAATTGCTAATAATCCAAATCCATTACAAGAAGTTGGTGTGGATCCTCTCTCACAATCTACTGATGGAAAAATCTTATAGAAGTGTTGTAGATGCCCTTTATTTCCACATGATTGGTACTCGACTAGGTCCATCAGACAATGATATATTTTATTCCAAATAATGCCACACTAGTATCACCTAACACGGATACCCAACGATACATCCAGACTACTAGCATCAGTGTGAGATTGCTCTTGGTGATGCATCCTACAACCAATCGAAACAACGATATTAATTCTGAATAGTCCTTGCTTGATCCTCCAAATTCCATAAAAACACACTCAGTAATCATTTTCTGATTCACTATAGTGGATACAATAGTCATTTGGAAGATATTTTCCAATGATCAGATGTTGTACATGAGGTCATCATAAAAACACCTATACTTTAATAGATATTCACCCAACAGAATAGGTTTAATGAATTTGAGGTTAGTAACAAGGTCCTAGTAATCAATAATTGATAAGAATACATTCTCTAGGTGCATAAACCCATGGGCTTTATTGGACCTCCACGTCTCAGTAGAGTAGTAATCATATAAGACTTCTTGAAAATCGTCGCATGCCATATCGTAACGATGGTCCCTCTTAGTTATAACATCCCACTATTTCATGGTGGAATATCATAGCATATAGGTCGTGAACATGAACCTCCACAAAAGAGGTTTCTCCAGATTCTCCAAGACCATTAACATGGCCTCTAACGATGAATATACAACATGTGGTCTACCATCCCCTTGAAATGTGGGTGGATGCTACTACTGGAACACTCACATCAGCTCTTCAATATACATGGAAGGGTGTGGTGCTCTCGGAAATGTCTTCATTAACCACATAAATCCTTCAAGGAAATGTGTATCAAATCATGCATCTGATATAATTGTTAGTTATGTAACTGGAATGACTAGAGGATCCACTAGTAGCCCATGTCCTAAAACATCTGAGATATGATCACTACCACTCCTCTATCATAAAACTAGTGGTCATATTGGAGGCATAAATTTACTAGGTCAAGCACACTCATTAGTTGATGTTCATTATCACGTTTTATAGTTCAAGACATCAAGAACTAAACAAGAGATGAAAACTATCATAGGTTACCAAAAAAGGAGTACATGGCATGTATAAAATGAACACAACATGTACCCTCATGCTTATACCTAGGTGTGTACTTCCACCAACCTGGGCATGTAACCATCCTATGTTCAAAACATTTAGGACTAGAATACGACATTTACTCAAGTCATTTCTCCTCTCCATGTACTTTTAAATTGAAAGAGCCACATGGGGTCAACCTGGTGAACACTATACTATGTGTACCTAATGTAAATTGTGTGCACTATACCAAACCATTATTATTATATATTTCATCCCATGTGGCTGGATACACGGTCATTTACCACAAGCTTTGTACAATATGTACATAGTGTGTACATGTAGAACATGTAATGTACTTAATAAAATCCATTCTTCCTGAATATAAGAACACATGACGTGTGTTTATAGAACCACATGCCGTGTTTTGTAGGTTTTATAATATTAAACCTATGAAATATTCTTGGAACCCCCATTTTTTAAAAATAAACCAATGTTATGCCAATGCCCAGTTTGTGGGGACCCATACTCCTTGATAATAATTGTTTTGAATCCCAATATTTAACATATCATAAAAAAAATTCACTTTAAGACATCAACATGTTCCAACAAATTTGGATCCTAGAGATCCCATACACCTTAGGGACCAATGTTCCTTGTCCACCAAATTCAAACAAAAGAATTTATTGATACACCTATCACAACAACATGCATATCTACCACAATAGCATGAAATATGTAATTATCTCTAAATGACATGGTATTATTACATGTAATGTGATTTATAACATGTTCCTAAATGATGTTTGAGATGGAATAACCTCATATCATCAGGTTGTAAAAAAATAATACCATAATGATATAAATAATAGCAGCACATTACATGTGGTTCACACACCATTGAAATCAAATAAATAGTGACAACTCTAAATCCAAAAATCACAATTCAATTCAAGTAAATATTTCTTTTTTCTTACCTAGGGTAGCTATGGCTGGGCACATTTTGCTACTAATTTATATTTCCTTCATATCCATGTTTAATTTTTCCAAACTGTAAGGAAAACTAGAAAGGGACTCACTCTCATACAACTTTTTAATTTCCTCGATTCAGATGCCACTCAAAGGTGCCACGTACCCAGTTAATTCCAATTCCTAATGTGAATTTCCCCAAAATATAGAGGCTACCGACTAGAAGGGAGGTCCTAGGTCTGATAGTGGGAAACTAATCCCTAATTTTAAGTGTGTACCATAGTGCAAAAAAATAATTATACAATTTCAGAAGTACTAATACAATGAAAAATAAGTAAACATAATAATACATACAATATGAAATCCAGATGACATATCATACAAAGGATGATGCCACATGTTCTAGGATAATAGCTATAATAGTTGACACTGTGGTATTATATAATAGATGTGCCAAAATTAGAAAATTGACATGATCAAATCAAAAGTATTGAAAGCCTTTGTTTGGTCCAATGCTTTCGTTATCCTATGCAGACAATCATGTACCTAAAGTTTGTCACTTTCCCTTATCAATACTTGACAAAAAATAATCTTCTAAGGCCCAATGTATGGACCAAAAATGATGTGGGACTAAATATGAGTATTCAACCTCCCATGATCTATTCCATTCTATCAGTGAATATATATAATAGAAATTGTGCAATAATGAAATCATTAAACATTGATGTAATCAAAAAATTCCTATACTCACTGGTTATCATTGATATTCCTTTCATGTTCATTTTAAAATAAATTTCTGTGAATTATATAGGTATCAAGATTCTTCTTATGCCGGATGATCCCCATATAAAAGTATTCACATTTGATGTATCAAAAGACCATCTAAATAATTATATATGAAGACCAAATCCATTTTTGTGATTTGTCTTGAATAAAACATCATAAGTCATTTAATTTAAATATTAAATTATAAATAAATTTCAACCCATTGAAAATAAAATGCTTCTAATAGAGACCTTCATTGTAATCCCTCATTGTATTCAATGTTCACTCAACATTTAAATAATAGTATCCATGAGCCCAACCACTCCATTCATTACACGCTCAAGACTAAACAAGATGATACACTCATCAGTTCATCCTTGTCATTTTAATAAAGTGTGTGGTTCAACCAAGGTATAAGGTTTAATAGTCAAATTATCTCGACCATGCCTCTTATCCTATGTCTATGCCTTGCCAATTTCTATTTACGCCTTTACCATTTTTAATAAGAAGCAACTAATGTATATTAAACTATTACATGGATTTAACATCAATAAATCATGAGAGGAATTCATATCATAAGAAATAAATGTAAATTAAAATATTTCGTGGATTATCATTTAATAATAGCAATTTTATAAAACCCAAGAAGTGAATTTAAGGTATGCCACAAAGGAATCCAAGGCCAAATGGAAAAAAATAGTCATTCATTGGAAACACACCAATGGGTGGCACTTAGTAAATGTAAAATTCGTAACCATATTTTAAAACCTTTAATAAACTTCATAAAAATAGTATGAAATATATATTGATAAAATCCCATCAAGGATACACCCTAATAATTAGTTCATGACACTCTGACCCATATATTATACTTGAAAATTAGAAAAAGGAACAAGCCAACGTACCTGATGCTAGTATAACTCTTTTCATCCAGTTTCAGCCTTTAATTCGACATAGAACAGAGTACATATACAAAAAGAGCATTAAATCTCAAGGTTTGATAAAAGTGATGAGAGGAGAAATCAAAAAGAGTGGTTTATAAAGAATTGATAAGTGTACTAGTGGAATCCAATGTATCTGACTATGTTCAAATCAGATATCGGATGATGAAACGGGAGGCCAATATAT
Organism: Viscum album; assembly: GCA_963277665.1. NCBI lineage: Eukaryota > Viridiplantae > Streptophyta > Magnoliopsida > Santalales > Viscaceae > Viscum > Viscum album. Next base: position 681,097,660 of record OY728132.1, on the reverse strand, counting down.
CATCATATCACTTGGGTGCAGTGTTCGTCATATGAAGGGGGGACATTTTGTCCGTATTTGGAAAAAGTCACTACATCCCTATTTAATTTTTTTTTGATAAGTACATGACATATACTTTAAAACACATGTCATATTGTGTCTGTATCTGTACGGTTACTAGCTAGATCACTACATGGCGTGTATTTTGAGTATACAGTGTGTAACCACAATTACAAAACACGAACCTAGGTTACACGGTGTGCAACACCTTTTTTCCTCCACTTACATATCAACAACCCTAAAAGATAATATGTATACCTCAAATGACTAATCAGGTTCTTACATCTTGTCCATTTAAAATCTCTAAGTCAAAATGACCCTCTAATATATTTGAACATGGAAATGATAATATTTTGTGATGAATAAGGAAAAGATTCAATCCTACCTAAAACCCAACCCATCCCATAATAATTCTTGAATGTAGTTTCAAATCTCTATATGCTGGAAACTAGTGCCTGGGAAGAACCATAACATTTTGGAATGATATCGCCTATAATAATCCACCATAAACATCTCACAAGAAACACGAATCATGTTATAATAAAAATAAATACAACAAATGAATGTAAAATAGATTATTTTTTCAACCAATAACCAAATTACCAATTATAGGAGAGGAACAAACTAGACACACGTGTCCATTAAAAAAATGGTTGTCAGCCTCATTCCACTTCCAGAATCACCTATCAAGAATTAAATCCACTAACAACCAAATCCACAATCACCACCACGGAACAACATCCATTTTCCTCGGTCAAACCTAACAAGGTCTTCATTCACTTGAGTTAGTATAAAGGGTGTTTCCCAATTCTCTGTAGGATAACACCAAAATAGAATCCATGGAACAAATATTAAAAAATGTAAATATGTTAGTTTTTGGAAAAAATAGATATATATTTTTTTAACCTAACTATTATTTTCAATTTAAAAAAGAAAATAAATTAAAATAACAATCTGAATGATAATAATATCATCAAATGAGATTAGAACACTAGGTCATACCTACAAAACAAGGGTAAATGGGGTGCTGCGATATTTGTAGCTCAGTGATAAGATCAAATAAAAAACACACCAAGTCCATTTTCATGAGATACTAGATGGGAACACATCCCAAGGTATACAAGACTACAACCATCATCATATGTTTATATAGGGTTGTTGAATAAATAATACAAGGGGAAGAACATATAATCCCTTATAGTCCCTATAGGGTACTAGACCGAATCTATCATACCTAGTTCCCAAAGATTCCCTTTTCCAATAATTTCATTCACAATATCACATGAACCACCACTTTAACACATATACACATGTCCAATAGTTGAAACACACAAAAAACAAAATCCAATTCATATAGAAACCATTTTAAAAACTCATTTCACATTATCCCATGTTCAAAATTATAAATACCCTTGAAAAAAATTAATATGGAAATTCACCATTTAATCCTTACACACAAATACCATTTGAAAAACTAGATTTTCACCACCCACCTAAGGTATAGAAACTATTTTGAAATTAGTTATTTAAAAAAATAATTTTAAATCATTGAAACATATATATTTCACTTTTAATATTGTGGAAACTATGTTGAATCCTTTACCACATAACAAAGCGACCATATATAGGTAATGACACAAAAAAACTATCAATATCCCACAAAAATAATCAAGGTTGAGCCCAATTGGGGGAAACCAAATAGGTGATGGATGGAGAAAACAAGGATGAAGGGAGATAATACCATGAAAATGAAAGAAACAATAAATGGAGTACCATAAAAGAATACTCCATGAATATAAAAGGCAAAATACAATAAGAGAGGTGGATCTAAGTGAGTGAAGAGGGAGGTGGAGATGAACCTCCAACATTAGCACTTGAATGGGGTGTTCCAAATAAGTATTTAGGAATAATTTTGATTATGGAAAAAAAATTAAATTCAATATTTGTAATAATCGTGATAGGCTGTAAGGTTTGAACATAGTGTTTTCCAAAGCATATTATAGTCATGCGGCCCCAATATCCATAAAATAAGGAAGACACACTATTTTCACATGGGAGGACTCAAACTAATGGGTTAAACCATGATACTCAAATAGATCCAATAATCTAGAAACATGGTTTTCTACACGCCTATGTGGTTGGCCATGCGTCCAGGTTAGTAACACTAATAAGGGTGCCCAGGTTCAACTTGGTAAGTGAATAATTTCTTCTATATCTATCCCAACAATGTGCCACCTCTTTTAAGGTCTATAAATTCCCATTTACTTGTCAAAAACATGATAAATATAAGGTTCCATCATAATATTGAAAATTAATGATAAAATAACACAAAATAAACCACAGATGTGACATGTTTCATAGTTTTACCTAATGTAGAGAGGTTCATATCATAATAAAAAATTATTCTTGATACTCTTATGTACATTAATTAGGTATGTTATACTTATCAATATAGTGTTGTAATATTATAAATGTTTTTTATAATATTCAGAACAACTGAGTACAATTTCCTAACAGTTCATCTATAAAACCTTGGAATGATATTTTAATTCGTATCGACAAACTTGAAATGTTATTTTATGTCCATGTGATTTTTTTGTCAAAACTATTGGACAACACATGAATATGGTATCTATAAATCTTAATTTTAATATATATAAGATTAAGATATAATAAATGGTGGTTTCATTTTGAATAACTATGATTGATGGAATTTGAAAACCTTAGGATTAATAATTTTGTCTGGGTTTTTTGGATATGTTCAACCCATTTTTTGTATCATGATATGTTGATATAAGTTTTTGACTTAAAAACAATTAGCTAATACCATTTAAGGGTTAAAAGTAGATCCCATTTAAGAAATATTATAAACTGACAGTATTGATTGATTTAATAAATATTCAAATTAGTTGTGGGAATTGTAGTTTATTTAGAGTGTATGAATAGGGTATGTATATACATTTGTATATGATTTATGAAATATTATTTTCGTTTCATTTTGTATAAGTGGGATTTAGAGAACATGTATTTCAATGATTGTTGGGTTTATAATAATTTGTGAATTTTCACTGTATTTTTGGACCACAATTTTGATGATTATGTTAAGAAGTATGAGAGAACAAAAATCAATGTATCCTAACATCATTATAGGATAATGTTTGTTGAGTAATCACTGATTTCGTTTGAACTAAATGATTTGAATTGTTACAAGTATAAAAAAAATTATTATCCTATAAGATAAATATGACTATGGAATAAACACCCTACTGCAACTACAACATGTAATTTATGAAATTGAAGTGAATCTAATATAATAGTCCTCCACATTATGTTGGGGGATATCAAATTTCAAAATATTTCTAGACAACCTATTTGTCCTAAGATTAAATATAATTGAATGAAATAAACACATTAATGATTTGATTTTATCATTTATTATTATTGTTTCCTAAATTGATGTTATTGGAATATTCTTTTTTAAAGACATATTATTCATCATTTTGAGAAATTAAATTTTTTTAAAAATTTATTGGCATTCTCCATATATAATCCATAGTAAACATAAAAATTTCAAAATATCATTTCAAAATTCCAAAAAATATCATTATCAAAATGTAAAAGGTTAAATATTTCCCTCTTACGAATAATAACTACATTATAGGAGGTACGATACTATATCCGATGTATTTTCTATCCCATATGGTTAGAATTAAAAAAATATTGGTTATACCTCATAGGATAAAAAAGAATAGTTTTGAAGGTTTCACCTAAAATAATAACATAGATAAAAGATTTTAAATTAACACTCATAAAATATATATCATATGGGTACCCTTACCTATCATCATTACTATATCTTAATAAAATTTCAAAGATAAAAATTATTTATGTGGGATGAATATAGTGACCATGGATTTTGGATCCCTTAAAATAATTATTATGAGTTATTATTGAAAAATTTATTTTCAATAAATTCAATTTTTATTATATATATTATTTTAAAATAATATGATTTAAAAATTAAAAATACATATTTATAAAATTGTAAATTTGTTTTTAATACCTCAAAAATTATTTAGCTATGGATTTTTTTTATGAAATCAATCATTTTTTTGGAAAATAGTAAAAACTAAAAAATCATCAAATACCTTCACTTTTATAAAACATGTATTATTTTAAAAAAATGTTGAAATATAATATATATATTTACAAATAAAACCAAGGCATTTTGAACTCTATTTTAGTTTATAAACCCCATTAATTTAATTTTTGAAAATTTAATATCCTTTTAAAAAACTCATTATATTTTATTTAATTAAATAATTTTATTCATGTGGTAATTAATAATTATATTTATTTTAATGTAGTTTTCCACTAATTTAAATAATTGCCATATTCATAATATTTTTATAATAAATTTCATTGATAAATTTTTCTTCTACCTATTCTTTATTCTTGAAAATACACTTTTTTTAAAAAAAACTGGTTTTTACCGATTACAAGACCGTGCACAGAGAAATTTAACTTGATCAATATAATATAATATTTTAGAAAAAAAAATATTTAATATCTCAATTTTCAATTTGGGTTATAAAATTTAAATAATTATGATTAATGACAATTAGCAAAATAATATTTTAAAATTATCATCTTATTAATATATAGAAAACTATATCCCATCTTTTAAAATTATAAAAAATAAATAATGAATCTAATATAATTTATAAAAATATAAAAAAATAAATTAAAACTATTTTTTTTGGTAATAATTACAAATTATGATTAGAAAACCACATAAATCCAAATGTATTTTTTCTAATAAAAAAATTTTTTCAACAAATTTTTTTTTTTAACATAAAATTAATATTTTCATATATTTTTAAATTTTCTTTTGTAGAATATATTTTAAATTTATTCCCATATTACCCAAATTTTTTATATTTGTTATATTTTTTTTAAGAAAAGATAAAATCACTTAGTAAAAAAACAAGTTACGTTTTCTAAATGAAAAAAAGTGAAATATAAAATCATAATGTTAAAAACCATAAAAAGGTTTTTATATTGCGTGTAATGAAATTTTATTATTAATGATTGATCCAAACACACACCAAGCTCCATAATTTGTAAAATATGGATCCATTTTTATTGTAATAATTTCTTGGACTTTTTTAAAATATTACGGTTGATTCCAAAAGATTTATTTTCCATATTAAAAAATTGGGTTGCATTTTGAATTTCAATAATTAATGTCACATTATAATATATTCAGAACCAATTAAAAAATTTACTCTCATGGATTTTCCTCACACTCTCTATACACACTATGTTATCATAATCCCAATAAATATAATGAGTTTTCTTAGATAATATCATGTCTCCAATGATTGTATTATATCCTTCTTATGTTATTCCTTTAGATAATTCTATTCTAAATAAATTATATACTTTTAATATGATTAATTTATTATGATTATCATCATGGTATGTTGTTATATTATTGTAATAACAATTATTTATACCACTCCACCAGCTGTGAAAAATATAATTGTCATTACTATGTTTCACATAATACATCCACCATAGTGATAGGTCTTATTTTTTAAACATAGTCATTTATCTTTGAACAAAACATTTAAATGGGTGAAAAAATACGATATCTATAATATATTTATTAATATAAAATCAGATATTTTAATTTTTCTTCTTCTCACTCTAATTCACTGACAAATGGAATCATTAAGCCTTTGTATGTGTGAACTATAACCAACATGAGCATTGAGATTTATTATTCATTTCCACCCATTTATAATGTATTTAACGATATATTAAGTAGAAAAACATAATTATTTTAAAATATTAAGATTATTTATATTATTAATCTATTTTATGACGATTTCAACAATTGTGAAAATCCATAATGTGATATTAATAAATTGGAAAAATAACATCAATTAAAAAAATATAAACGAAAACTATATAATTAAAAGTTATCTTATTATAATTAACGACCCATATTATATTAAATAAATAAAAATATGGTTACAAATAAATTGTGTAATAAATGAATTATTAATCAAGATTTTATGTGTTTTTTCGATATGAATCAAGAATTTGATGATGGTCTTAGTCTCAATTTCACTTCATTGATACATGTTTATGTTATACACCACATTAAATTCTTTTCAGTGTAATACCCAAATTTTTTTAATATTTATATCTTAATTATATTATTATTAATGACATTTAATTTCTAGTTTAATGTTTACATTCTCATGGGATTTTGATTCAAGTTATATATTGTTTTAAGGGATTGTAATATCAAAATTCATCTCCTTGATATATATTTAGTATTAAGAACCTAATTTAATTTATTTCATGATTGTAATTCCTATTTTATATATTATATATTGAATTATATTTTAATCTTGTTATTTTCGGTTCATTTAAAATTACTCTTCTTTATGCCGTTTGACTAAATTTTCAGTCATTTCATAAGTGTTTTCAGCATCTCAATTCTTATTATTCTTGATGAAATACATGTTTTACCCCATGATTCATTATTTTAGTGTAATAAAAATGAATGGATATAATTTTATCATTCTCCATATATTAGACTTTATTAACTTGATAAATCTTGTTACATTATTTACGTTTTTATTGATATAGTTGTTTCCCTAGAATTAAAGATTTTTTGTAACTCAGTTCGAATTCATGGAATTTTATTATTTCATCTTGAACATTGTTCTTCAGTTATTGGGATCTCCCAAAAATATATATATTCTATTTCAGGATCTTATCGTGAATAATTATTTTTTAATATAAATAATGTTTTATTAATATTTCTATAATGAATGATTTTAACAAAAATTATTTAATTACTTTAAATGTTACATTATTAATGAAATGTTTTATATCCACATTTCATAAAAAACATTTATTTTATTTTCAAAGATAAATTATTGTATTCTATTTTAAAAGAATTGCTTTTAATTGATCATTGAATTAACCATCGGAAAAGGACTTTTGGTTATGACATGTATTTTCATCCATTATATTAATATTATAAAATATTATTAATCTTTATTCTATTTTTTGACTATTAATAAAATATGAAATAGGGTTTTCTTATTATTATTTCTAAAATAATATATATATGATATCAATTAGGTGGAAAGAAATCATGACACCAAACTAGTAGATTTGTTATCCTTTTTTGGGTTGTATAATTATGGCATTCTCTAGTGATCATGTTTTTCATCTTTTTCAACATAATTTTTGGTTTCCATTATTGAAATAGGGATGACTTCTAGTTAAAATATTTAATTCCTTCCCATGGTCCGATTATGATATATTTTTAAGGAGTTTACATATCTGTATACAAATTTCTATAAACAACATGAAACATCCTATTTTATATAATTCTTGTTGGATTATTTTCACCATGAAATAATATTATTAGATTGAAATTGGGAAAAGTATTGGAAGTACATATATTAGAATATCAATATATATGAGTATTAGAAAGTTTGAAATTTAATGTTCAATAATTTAAATCATTCCACTATATGGTTAATGATCATGTTATTTTTTTCACCAGAGCCTCATCCCGGTTAGTGATGACTATTAAAGTGAATATAATATGGCACAAATCAAATCCTGGCAGAGATATAATTTTAGGTTTCTATAGATGTAATGTATCAGGCACTAAAGTAGATATTGTTCAATACTATAGCATCTAAAACGATTAATCTATTTCACTAGTTTACTTATTGAGTACTTTAAGTCCATCAGGATGCCCAACACCATTAGGCTAGTATAGATTATGGGCCACCTCAAGGAATTCGGGCCACATCAAGACATTTCGAACACATGAAATTAAGATGAAACTAGACATATTACAAACGAAAAAAAACTCTATATGAGGATTTTGGGAAGGCATATTAACTAGAGATGAGCTTACTAGAATTAGAAGAATAAGAGGATATGGAATTTCCATTAGTACGAGGCCACTTTATTTATGCATAGGATATCTAGAAGAATATCCTTGAGAATTTGGAGAGCTAAAATCAAGATATATGTTGAGGATGGGATGTTTCAAGTAGTCAATTTGGGATGAATTCCTCTACGTCCTTCGGGTCATGTAATGTGTAACCAAACCTATGGGCTATATAAGGATTACCCTACAATCCTTAAAAGGGTGGTTATCAATAATATTTAAAAAATTAAGGCCTTATGTCCATTCAAGAAGATCATGATTTCCCTTTAATTGTCACATGAAAAAATATTGGAATACATGATTATTATTGATGGATAACTCAGGTTGTTTATGTGTTTTATTTCCATATTTTACATTATATTGACAAATATGTTTTATTTAGTGAGTGGTTCTTCATGTAATAGTACAAAAAATATTGATAGATGATAGGTTGAATTCATTGGATATTATTTTTTAATGGGTGGGGCATGGAATAATATATACCTTTGATGCACTTGAAGGATAATGAGACAAATTCAGTACAATTTTTGTCTTTTTATCTTCCCATAATAGGGTAATATCATGGCACATGGCATTGATAGTATGATTTATTTAATAAGTTTTAAGGACATGTAATGTTTCTTGTAATATTTCTTTTATAGTGGGTTTTGATATCTATCATTATGCATTCCAGCATTATGGGATATGGATTTTTGATATCATTTTTTCATTTATTTATAAATATATACAATGCTTTTAGTATCATGATGATAATGAAATCATATTGTTTACATATTCTTATTTTAATTTTTATTTATTATTATTCTATTTTTTATTAAATATATTTTTGGTATTGTGTTTTTTTCTCAACCCTTATTATGTTTCCATTTCATTATGCTATGGGAATAAGTAGTACACATGACATTTTTATGGTAAAAAAGGAAAAATATTTTGTCGTGGATAATAAAAAATGTTAATGAATTACTTTTTTTGTATATTATAAGTAAATTGATCATTTGGTATGATTAGAAAGGGATTTATTAGTTCATATGGGTTTTTAATTCATTAAATCTATAAACCTAAAATTATCATTCATATTTTTGAGATGGAAAAATAATTACTGATATTTCTTAATTATCGATGGTAATATCCATGTTTTTATAGGTGGTATCAGAACCTGTATATTGATTATGTGTTTATACCTACAAATATGGAACTAAAATTCTTGGGAATCACAAAATTATACAACTTTTGAAGTAAATAATTTATATGTGACAAAATTGTAAATAGTAATTTTCAAAAAATATCAATTTATATATATTATGGAATTTATTAAAAATATAAAATTCTATAAAGTATATGTGATAAAAGAATATTAATTTTTAAATATCTATCATTAAAAATATTTTAATAAGATTTTTTTAGATTTTTTTTGGAAATTATAGTTTTTTATCTAAAAATATGGTTTCTATGAATAATTTAGTATTTATGATTTTATCATAAAGCATGAATGCTTTATATGATTAGAAACACTTTTTAAAAAAAATAAGAAATAAGGAATAACATTATTTATTTTATGATATTATTTCATCTTCTGAATCCTTTATCCATTATTTATTAAATTTATAAAAAACATTTATGTTAGTAAAAATTATGTTTATACTATTCTTCTAATTACTTTTTAAAATAGTGAAATTTATTTTTTGATTTATTTGTATTCTACTGACCTTGAATTTGTTTAAATATAAATCATATTGTGACATAAAATTTATTATGATTGAAAATATTTTCAGGAATAGGAATTTATAAACATAGTAATCAACAATTGATAATAAAACTGATTTTATACATTATTAGAATTTATTTTAAAATTAACATTTCAAATCCTTATCAATTTATTTGGAATTTTTTTTAAAAATTCTAATCGAAACGATCAATTTAGGTAAAATTTTGGTTGTTATTTTTTTCATTAGTAGAAATTAATATTCTTATAAATTAATTACCGTAGAAATTAGTAAATTTGGATAAGCATTAAAATCCTAATATAAATGTAATAAAAACAATATTTATCATCTCTAAAATGTGTTTATGAGGAGGATATAAACCATTACATAGTTCACCTATACAATAATCTATGTTGGAGTCACTGACCTTCCAATATTAACAATGCATTATTAACAATGTAATCGTTACTTCCAAAATATCTAGTATCATAATTTATAAAATGGCAACACATCCACATATTCTAGAATCATGTATTCTTATGATATATTATTGAGAGTATTCCACATTGATCCAAATGGAACTTGTTACCCCCTTCTAGTTATGAGTATTCTTTAGTTTGTTTTTTAGTTACCCGTGACTTCTTTTTTGAGTTTTTACATTCTGTGTTTTAACAACTATCCTTTTAGGTGAAAAATAACACTTGTGTGGGTTTGTAGCATAACCTATCTAATTGTGTGGTGATTCCCTTTAGGGTTTTGGTTTTGGGGAAATGAAAATTTTCATGGTTTAAAAAAAATGTTAAAATATTTCTTGTATTATCATTAAATTTCTGACATTGTTTTTGTGGAGATAGTGTATCACACATGGTTGGTGGGAAATTTGCTAAAATAGGTGGCCAAAACATGTGTGTTTTCTGGGTTATTAAAAATATTGATATTTCCCATTTTAACATGTTTTTATTTACTCCTCTTTTTTCCATTTCATCTCCCAACCATTTCAATCCATATTCTTTGACTTTGGACATACTTCTCTAAGAACGATGGTAGATCCCCTCATTTTCATAGTGGATTAGCTTGAATAAATCTCTTTACTTTTTATTTTCATTCTTATTACACTCATATACACTTTGTTTTCATTTAAATGGATGGTGGGAACCCTAGCCAAAATATTTTTCAAACCTAGTATTAATGATTGTGGTTTTGTATTTTTTTGTTATCTCATTCATGTCTGAAGACCCCCATTATTGATTCAAGTGGTATCCATTGAAGAAGTGGTTTTTTGATGGATATAGGAGGTCAGTGTATTCATAAAAACTAACCTCAAACTTCCATCAACATAATAATCTTTATACTTGATCTTGTGTATACAAATAATGTTTTATTTATAATTTTTACTATGTTGAGATATATTTTTTATCCTTGTTGAGTGTATTAGTAATTTTGGGGGTCATTTATTGATTCAAAGGTGAAAATAGGAATGGGATATGGTTTCATATTAACAATTAATAGTCAGTTAAACCATAAATGGTCCCTATAGAATGGATCTATAACCATGGAAGTTATTGTTTCACGATTGATAGAAAACATACCCTCCCATATGGCCAAAACCAATATAGAAAAATTTCTCTAATTTTTCCCCTTACTATTTTTGTATATTATTTCTAATAGATCATGATAATTTTGTTATATCCTATAGTACATGTTTTATTGGGGTCTAAATAAAATTTTTATGTTTTTGTGTTTTGATTTTTAATATGTCATGGTGTTCTTAATTTTATAGGATGGGGACTTATATTTGTGAGTGAATTTTTTTAAAATTTAAGAGGGGAATTCAGTGAGGTTTTTCTTTTAAAAAAAATAGGTAGTTAGAAAATATATTTAGATTTTTTATAATATATGATATTTTTTAAATCGAAACAGATCTAAAAAAATATTTTTGTCGAAAAATAATTTTAGTACACAAAATTCAAATTTATGAAGGATTATAATTCATGATGTGCATATTTAAATAATTGGTTAAGAAAACAATTTTTCCATGGGGTCTTTTGTTTCAAATTTTGTTTTTATTCATTTTATGAAGAATAATCATCTTATTTATCTTTGGATTTTTTGGACTTTTTTAATTTACATTTAATGTTTTAAATGAGTTTGGTTTTTGAAATGTATCAAAAATAAATTTCTAACTATATAACAACCCTACTCTTTATTACACACTTAAAGAAGATTTATTACATAAAATTTCACTTAAGATAACTCCGAGGATCGAGATGTCTGGTATCTTGGGAAATTAGAAAAATTAAATAACAACATAAAACAAAAAATAATAAATCAATATTTAAAAAACATATTTTTAAAGACCTAATACTTCCTTCATACTTAGAATTTCATGAAATTACCAGAGGACATACATAAAAAATGGTGATCTATAAAGACCATTAAGGGAGTAAACAAGGCATAACATGAAGAATAAAATACATGTTATAAAATAGGCATATCAATGGAGAATAATAGAAACATGAAAATAGAGGCATGGCATAACGTTATTATCATCATAACATGAAAATTTGGAAACAACATACAACATGATATTAGCATTATCCAAGGCTCATTACATGAGGATTAGCATGAGTAAACCCTCATTTCACATGAACTTCCATGAGTAAACCCTCATTTAATATTGATCATCATAGTTAAAACCTCCTTTAACATGAATTTTCTTGAGTAAATCCTCATTACACATAGATTATCATTATATGAAAAATTACCCAATGCATTGGAGTGCTATTAGGGCGCATCCGTTATAAACATTTTATTTAATGCATATGTGTCCCACATGGATCATATAACATGGAATCATTAGACATAATAATTTATTGCATGAATAGGGAATGTGGAATACATACATGTATGTACCATTAAGAATGTATATTTTTATAATGTTTAATAACATTTATAGAGAAATGGGTCTAGTATTAACTAAATGATGATTTTGTCTTGGAAAATCACAATGCAATTTTGTCAGCATAGTATTGTTGTATAGAAATTCAGAAGTTGGGTTGATGAGACAAAAAGGGTTATATAATCATTTATAAATTATATATATATTAAGGGGATCATGGAACATAATATAAAAATATATGAAATGGAATTCCGATGCATAATATGATAGAAAAGAATGAATTGAAATAAGAAAAGAGAAATCCTTTTCGAAATTTCAGCATGGTAACGGGTGTACATGAAAGGAATTAATGACAGATAAAGGGGTATCTAATAATTAAAGCATAAGGTCTCCAGTTTTTCAATGGTGAAAAATTGTACCCCGACATTGGAAAATGAAAATAAAATGGTATAACAACATATTGAAACTTGGACTAAATTTTTGAAATGAAGGTATCCTTTATGAAAATTCAGCATGGTAACGAGAGTACATAAGGGTTCATAAGAGGGAAAAATGAGAGTGAAATGGGATACCATGATTTATAAATAAAATAGAAATTATGGATGATATTTTGTAAACTATCACAATGTGGGAATAAAATAAATTAAAATCCATAACCTTAAATGAATCCCTGAAAAAATGGGAGGGTGGAAGATCTCGTACGAAATTTTGGCATAGTAATAGCTTAGGTAATGGTCAAAATGATGGAGGATAAATAATTTTTCATTAAAATAAAATCAAATGGATTATTTATATAATGATTAAAAAATATTTATATTATAGAAATTTGAAAATACAAGATCTAATATTGAATAAGATGCTTGATTTTGGAAGGAGAGGAATGTGAGGATCCCTTACATGGAAGTGTGATCCAAAAGGCTTGGGAGAGGCTTGAGAGAGGATTATTGGTAGATTGGGAAACATTGGAAGGATTATAGAGAGTGTAGGGATAATTTTTGTCGATATCCAAATGGTTTGAGTGAAGAGGAATGGGGGAATGGGTGGGTTTATATAAGATAGGAGTGAAATTCAATATTATTTCAGATATGGACACAACACATTAAACTAAAGAAAACCAAAAACCATCAAATTATTTTATCCCATATATTCTATAAAAGAGTATTAGTATAAAATATTTTATAAGGCCATTGTTTAACTATATTAAAATATTCATCTTTCTTGTGTGATGGTGAGTCACACTCTCAAGGAAATCATTTCAAAATTGTAAAATATTTTATAAGTCATAGAGGGTCCATAAAGGCATTATAAAAATAATCGAACAAATCTAAAATAATAATATTAAAAAATAAAAAACATATATTGGTGGAACAAAACATTTATAATATTATATTACATCACAATATTGTCATTATGATGTCTTAAAACACAATATATATTTATAAGGTATATAATTTTTACCAAAAATTTTGACTGTCTCATAAAAAAATGTAAATTTCACCATAGGATAATTTCAAGGTCCTGATTCTAATAGTTACATTAATTTTATCTAAATAATTTTCTAAATTTTTTATTTTTTAATTTTTAATTAAAACTTGTCATTTGTCGTAAATTGAAGGGTTTTTTTTTAAAAAGAGTTTGAAAACATTAATTAATGTTTCATTTTACTTTATAAAATTTATATGATCATTTATATTTAATTTAAATGTTATTTATTATGTAAAATTAATTAATTCATTATATTTAATTATTTAATTAAAAAACCAATTTTAGTTTTATCTTATGGAAATATTATTCTTATTAAACTGAATCCTTAATCTTTTATAGAGTAAAAACAATAAGGAATAAATATAGTGGTCACTTATATTTAAAATTAGTGTTCTTAAAACACAATTATATCAAAATTAATAATGAAAAATAAGTTTAATATAATTATTTATATATTTATAAAAAGTATCAATTTACTATAAAAATAAATTTCTCCAATTCATTATATTTTTTAGAAAAAATTTCCTACAAAATAATATATAGAATCATACTTTATATTTATAAAAATTGATTACATAATAAGTAACTAATAACATTTTACATAACCCCTTATAACACCCACATAAAACCTACGTGTACGGTAAATGATGGTGACATACTCTTCTGGAGGTGAGGATAACAACACTCAGGTGGTAATTTATATTGACTTCCACTTCTCCCATAGGTGGTTTTGTCCAAGAATAAGGTGTTGAAGATGAAATTGGTCTTGGTAAAGAGAAAATTCAATGTTATGATACCTTTTTTCTGAGCTCTAACAAATCATCTTCTTATGGACCGAGTTTAACAGTGTAGGCCATCTACTCTTCTTTTTGAATTAAATTTTCCATTGTAATTTCTATTTACAAAAAATACTTATAACGTTAAAATTATTATTGATTACAAAGATAAAATTAATCTTAAATAATAATTTACCAATGGTCAAATAACAAAAAAAAATAATAGCTACATTTCAATTTATACGTATATACTTTTAATTAATGGGACACAATATAACATGCATTTTCAGAATAAAAAATATTGTTCAAAAGTTCGGGTTATTTCCTTTTTCCGGCCATAATAAATTTGGCCTCCAAAATTTCCTTTTGTAGAATATGTCAAAAATAGCTGAGGGTACTTCTCCTTTATCTCTTTAATGAGGTATTCAGTTTCTTATTATAGTTTCTTTTAAATAAAAAGGATTCTTGTATCACAATGGTACCTCATGATATTTCAAAAATAATCTACTTCCTTTACCCCAAAACACCATAAGAGTCATGGATTATATCAATGGAAGCACTAATAATTCATTTACAAGGTATTTATTTTATATAATTTTGAAAAATCAACATGAAATTGTTTTTTATAAAAACTACTTATTGAAACATCTTCAAATATTTCAAAAAAGTGTTTTGGTTTATCCATTTTGTTGTTTCCACATAGATAGAAATCTATATTTTGATACTTATAGACTACTATGAGGTCACCCTATTTTATAGAATCTAGAAAATAATTTAGTGTTTCATCATTTTTAAATAAATATTAGAATATTAAAACACAATGATTATACTTTCCAATCATTTCATGGTAAGAAAGTTGTAAGTGCAAAATTCTCAAATTGATGGTGCCTGATACATGAAAGAATCATGTAATTATAGACATATTGGATGAAACAAAAAGTTTTTTTCTTGTAAATTTTATATTTTAAAATGTTTCAAAGTCATAATATCATGACTTTGGGATAATAACTCTATGTAGTTATTCATGAATAGATAGAATATTTGTTCACGATCTTCCCCCTTCAATGTTTTAACTAAGAAAAAGAAAATAAAATTTGGGTTTTTGAATACTTACCTAATAATAATGTAAAAATAAAACATTGGAAATAGGTGGATAAACTTGTATTTTGTAAACTATCTTATGATATCCTAAGATTCAATCTATTTTATCCAT
The DNA here is from genome assembly GCA_963277665.1 of Viscum album. Lineage (NCBI taxonomy): Eukaryota > Viridiplantae > Streptophyta > Magnoliopsida > Santalales > Viscaceae > Viscum > Viscum album. The sequence continues at coordinate 681,081,549 of OY728132.1, read as the reverse complement.
GATCTATTTCATAACCTATATTCTTATGGGATTTTTTGTTGCATTAATAATGTTTCGTACTATGAATATGAATTTATTGGAGAATAGCCCGTGGGAGTGTCGAACCAATAGTGATGAAAGGCCCATTATCACACACCAGTTACCATTTGATCTAGCTCAAAACATTGTTTTTAGGGTTTTCCCCTAGATACATATATGCCAGAGCCACCTCTACACGATCGTATACAAAAAGATATATATTTTCTTGATAAACAACATACTCAACACTCACCAAAATTTAGGATTGTTTTTCTTATAAAAATTTTATACTTAAGGATTTCACTAGGGTTTTCTAATCCTAATCCCAAAAATAATTAAACCTATCATTTTTACCAAATATAACAACCTGCCTATTTATTACACACTTAAAAATAATTTATTAAATAAACATGCACTTAAAAAATTTCCAAGGATTTAGAGGTCTACTATCATTATAAATTAAAAAAATTACATAAAAACATAAAATATACAATACAACACCCTTATTGAAAACTTATTTTACATGAACACAACATTCCTTAATAATTAGCATTTCCAGATATAACATGATGACATGAAAAAGAAAAGGGTGATCTATAAATCCAATAAAGGGAATAAAAAAGGCATAACATATTAAATAAAATACATGTTAAAATATATGCATATCAATTTAGAACAAGATAAACATGAACATAATGGCTTGATATTGAATTGTTATCATAATATGGAATAGTGGGAACAAAAAATAACATGATATTAGCATGATCTGAGGCTCATTGCACATGGATTAGCATGAGTAGACCCTTATTTCACATTAATTTGCTTAAGTAAACCCTCATTTCACAAGGATCAGAACGGGAAAACCCTTATTTCACATGAATTAGCATGAGTAAACCCTCATTTCACATGTTGTATCATGATACTAAATGTTACCCAATGCATTGAAGTTCTATTAGGGAGCATCTTTTATAAACATTTCATTTCCTGAATAAGTGTTCCACATGGATCATATAACATGGAATTATTCATCAAAATAAGTTATTCCACGAATATGGAATTTGGAATACAGACATGTATGTAAAATTCATTATGTATATGTGTATATTGGTGAATAACCTGTATAGAAAAATGGGTATGGTATTCACTAAAATATTATTTTGGCTTAGAAAATCACAGTGCAATTTTTATAGCATAACTTCATCATATGAAAATTCATAGGTTAGGTTGATGAGGGATAAAGGTGTGTATCATAATTTATACATGAGATATATATTAAGGGTATTATAGAACATAATATCCCAACATAGAAAATGGAATTGAGATGCATAACATGGGATAAATACTTGAATAGAAATTAAAAGAGAGAAATCCATTATGGAATTTCAGCATGGTAATGGGTGTACACTGAATGCATTAATGAGAGAGAATGGGGTATACCATCATTAAATAATAAGTAGGTCAATATATTAGAGGTGTGAAATAATACCACAACATTTTTAAATGAAAATAAATGGTTATATCAACATGAAGAAACATGGAAATAAATGAAAAAGGAAGGAATCCCTTACCAAAATTCGGCATTGTAATGAGTGTACATAAGGGTTAATAAGAGGTATAAATGAGAGTGGAATGGGATTTAATTATTTATATATAAAATTGGATGTATGTATTATATTAAATAATTTATCACAATATAGGAATAAAATAAATAAATAGACATAACCTGAAAAGAATCCTTCATAAATGAGAAGGGTGTAAGATCCCTTACGAAATTTTGTTATAGTAAAAGCTTAGGTAACGGTCAAAATGAGAGGAGATAAATAATTCCTCATTAAAATTACATTAAATTTACTGTTATGGAATGGAAATTAATGATATTATCTCCATTTGAAAATAAAATAACTACTTTTGAATAAGATGTTTTAATTTGATAGGAGGAGAGGGAAGTGGGGATCCTTTACTTGGAAGTGTGATCCCAATCACTACTGGAAAACAGGCCTATACCCACGGTTTTCCAAAAAACCATGGGTATAGGGTTAATATGGGGACCTATACCCACAGTTTTGGACAAAACCGTGGGTATAGATTATATTTGAAGACCAATACCCACGGTTCTGCCGAACCGTAGGTATAGGTGATTTTTTTTGAAGACCTATACCCACGGTTTTGGACAAACCGTGGGTATAGAGTTTTTTCGGATGACCTATACCCACGGTTTTAGAGAACCGTGGGTATAGCTTTGCCGCCATAAGGCGGGAACCAAAATTACGCGTGACAACGAAAAAAACATTGGCGGGAACATGGCTATGATTAATATATATAGATTTATACGAATAAAAATATTCAATGTTTCGGTAGCTCGGTTGGTTAGATGCAGCACTGCCGTCGGGGATCTGTAGTTAAGTGCGGGTTCGATTCTCACCAGCTTCTTCTTAAAATTAAATACTCAATATTAATATATATACGATGATATGTGTGTAAATAACAAATGTAAAATATAGCTCAGTTGGTTCGATGCAGCGGTGCGCTACATGGTCTCCAGTCCAGCGCGGGTTCGAATCTCCGCGCCTGCATTTTTAAATAAAATAATCTATATTAATATATATATGCTGATATATGTATAAATAACGAATTGAAGTCATGGCTCGGGTGGTATGAGGGTGTTGTGATTTCGGCCGACGCTGTGCGAGGCCTGGGTTCAACACCCACCGGGCTCAATTTTTTGAAAATTAAATCCCCACTGTTCTCAAACCGTGGGGTCAATGCATTGCCAGCGTGGTCACCCACTTGCCACACTGCCACAAACCTATCCCCACGGTTTCTCCAAACCGTGGGTATAGGGTGACCCCCCCTATCCCGATGCCATTCCATCCCGCGGTTCCCAAAACCGTGGGTATAGCCTATACCCACGGTTTTGGGGGCTATACCCACGGTTTTGAACCGTGGGTATAGGGCAATTTTCCAGTAGTGAATGGTTTGGGAGAGGCTTAATAAAAGATTATTTGGAGATTAGGGAACCTTGTGAGTATTATAGATATGGGAGGGAATAAGTTGGTCGAGATAAAAATGGTTTGAGTGAAGATTAATTGCAGAATGGGTGGGATTATATTGGAAATGTGTGAAAATTCATTATTATTTAGGTTCTGGATTCTACACATTAAACTAATAAAAACCACAAACCCTAAAATGGTTTTACCCATGGATTTAGGAAAATGGTAGTGGAATAATATATTTTATAAGGTAATGGACCGATGATTTTAAAATATTAGGATTTTCTATGTGAAGGTGAGTCACACTCCCAGGGAAATTATTTTAAAATGTTAAACTATTTTAAAAGTCTTGTAGGGTCCACAATGGTATTATAAAATCAACCAAAAAATATAAAATCATAATATTTTAATGTTAAAACATATACTAGCTGAATTAGCCTTTTATAGTATTTTATTACATCATTATAGGGTCATTATGATGTCATAAAACAAATTATATCTTTATTAGGTATTTAATTTTTACCCCAAAATTCGATTGTCTTAGAAAATTATGAAAATTTCACCATTGGATAATTTTTACATCTTTATTACTAAAAATAATATTAATTTTATCAAAAAAATTTCTATATATGTGATTTTTCAATTTTAAAATAAAAATAGACATTTATTAAAAATTCACAGGTTTTGAAAAAAATAGTTTCGAAGCCTTAATAAATCTTAAATTTGACTTCATAAAAATTATATGATTATTCATATTAAATTAAAATATTATTTATTAAAAAAATAAATTTATTCATAAAAATTATTTATTTAGTGAAAAATATTTTTTTATCGTATGAAAATATAATTCTTATCAAACGGAATATTGAATCATTTATAGAGTAAAACAATAAGGACTAAATATAATCATCACTTATAATTAAAAACATTATTATTATAACATTATTGTAATAACATTATTAATAAAAAATTGGTTTAATATAAAAATTTTAACATTACTAAAATGTTTCATTTTACCAAAAAGATAAATTTATCTAATTCATTTTATTTTTATGAAAAACTATTCTCATAAAATAATTGATGAAATAAGAAGTTTTAATTATAAAAATGAATTACATAATTATTAACTAATAACTTATTGAATAACCCCATAAAAACCCCACATAAGGCCTAAGGTAAAGGTTTGTGATGGTGACCGACTCTTGGGGTGGTTCAGATAACATCACATAGGTGGTAATCTCAATTATAATACACTTCTCACGAAAGTGGTTTCATTCAAGCTTAACATGTTGAATCATGGCTTGAGTGTGGTAAAGAGAAAAGCCCAGTGATGCTACCACATTTTTTCCTCTGAAAAATAATCATCATACAACCAGAGTCTACAAGATGAGGCCATTAACTCTTTTTTGGAATTGATTTTTCCATTTTCATTTCTATTTATAAAAAATAATTGTAACATTAAAATTATTATTTTTTCTAATAGTTAAATTTATCTCCAATATAATTATAAAAATTGTAATATAATGGTGGAAAAATAATAGTTACATTTCAATTTATACTTATATAGTTTTAATTAATGCGTCACATTAAAACATACATATTTGGGAATCAAAATTTTAGTTAAAATTTCATGTCGTTACATTCTTCCCCTATTATGAAATTTCACCCCCAAAATTTTGTTTTACATACTATGTTGAAAAATTGTGATGGTACTTCTCCTTCATCTGTTTAATGAGGACATCATTAATTCCTATTAGTATTTCATTTAAGTAGAAAGGGTTTATGTGACACAATGGCACCTCAAGATATTTCCAAAATAGTCTACATCCTTTACCCAAAAAAACCTCAAGCATCGTGTACTATATTAATGGAAGTATTGATACGTCATTAAAAAGATATTTCTTATATATAATTTTAAAATATCTTCTTGAAATTTATTTTTATAAAATATCATTAATGACTCATCTTCAATTATTTCAATCTATGGATTTGGTATATCAGTTTCTGTGATTCCCGACAAACATAAATCTATTATTTAATACATATAGACTGCTTGGAGTTTACCCACTTTTGTTGAAAATATAAAATCATTTAGTGATTCATCATTTAGAGATAAATAGAAGAATATTATAAGACTCTAATGGTACATCCCAAACTTAGCATGGTATGAATGTTGAGGGCGCAAGATTCGTAAATAGAGAGTGCATGATCCTTTTAAGAATCATGTAATTATAGAAGTATTGGATGCCTCATAATGTTTCTTGAATGTATCCTTGATATTTGAAAACCTTTTCAAGTCATCTGAGCATCACTTATACATAATACCTCTATGTATTTCTTCATAAATTGAGAAAATATTTGTCTGTGATATTCCTCCTTTCATTTATTAGCAAATAAAAATAAAATACAATTAGTGTGATTCAACACTTAGCTAATAAAAATGTAATAAAAAATCATTAGACATAGAAGGTTAAACTTGTATTGTGTATCCTAAATTATAATACCCTATGTCTTAATCTAGGTTTTCTATGATCTATTTTATAACATATATTCTTAGGGGGGGGGTTTGTTCCCATAATAATGGTTCATAATAAGCTTATTAATTTATTTAAGCATATTCCATGAGAGTGTCGAATTGAGAGTGATGAAATTTCCATTAGAATTCTCCCATTCCCCTTCAATTATATTTCAATGCATTGTTTTTTGGTTTTACACCTAGATAAATCTGTGTGAGAGCCAGATCTACTTGTTTATATCCAGATGTGAATGTATTTTTTCTTGATAAACAACTTAATCTATACTCACCTAAATTTAGGGATGTTTTCCCAATCATATTCTTATACATAAGTATTTCAACAGGGTTTTCTAATCCTAATACTGAAACTAACTAATCCTAACCTTTGATACCAACTATAACAACCCCCATCATTACTACATAGTTAAACATGATTTATTACATAAAATTCCACTAAATATAACTCTATGGATGGAGAGGTCTAGTTTGTTGGAAAATTAATAAAAATGCATAACATAAAAAATAAAGTAATAAATGTTTATTGATAAATTATTTTACATGACCCTTACATTTATTTATACGTAAAATATCATATTATAACCTGAGGGCATATATAAGAAAATGGTGAGCTATAAATCCTAGTAAGGTAGTAAGCAATGCATATCTTGAAGAATAACATGTGTATTAGAAAATAAGAATATCAATAGAGATCAATAGAAACATGAATATAAAAGAATGATATATAATTATATTCATATCATGTAAATGAGTAAACAACCTATAACATGATATTATCCTGAGTCAAGGATCATTGAAAATGTATTAGCATGAGTAAACCCTCATTGCACAAGAATTCGTAAGAGTAAACCATAATTTCACATGGATAAACAAGATTAAACCCTCATTTCACATGAATTATCATGATTAAACTCTCACTGTACTTGGTGTATCACGATACTAAACAATAACCAATGCATTGAATTTCCATCAAGGAACATCCTTTATAAACATTTCATTTCATGACAATGTGAGGCACACAGATCATATAACATGGAATCATTAAACATATTAAGTTATTCCACAAATAGGGAATATGGAATTAATTTTAAGAAGTAATATTAAAAATTTATATGTTCATAAAGGTGAATACCCTTGATAGAGAAATGGGTATGATATTCACTAAATGATGATTTCATCTAGGAAAATCACAGTGCAATTTGGGTAGTGTGACGACGTCATATAAAAATTCATAAGTTTGTTTGTTGAGAAATAAAGGGGTATATCTATATTTTTACATAAAATAGATATTAAGGGTATAATGTAAATTAATATCCCAAAATAATAAATGGAATTCATATGTATAATAAGGGAGAAATACTTGAATGGAAATAAGAAGAGTGAAATCCTTAACTGAATTTATGCATGGTAACAAGTGTAAATGGAAGGCATTTATGAGAGAGAAAGTGGTCTATAGTCCTTAAAGCATAAGGTGGAAAATATTGTGGCTGATAAATCATAACCAAAAAATTTTATATGAAAATAAAGGGGTATGTCAACATAATTAAACATGGAAAAAACAAGAAAGGAATGAATCCATTATGAAAATTTGGCATGGTAATGAGAGTACAAAAGGGTTTATAAGAGGGATAAATGAGAGTGAATGTGGTATCATGATTTATAAATAAAATGGTAAGTATGTATTATTTTGAATAAAATATCTAAACATAGTAACAAATGATATAAAAATACATAAAGTGAAAATAATTCCTAGTAAAATAAAAGGGTGGAAGATCCCTTACGAAATTTTGGAAAAGTAACGGATTAGGTAATATTCAAAATAAGGGAGGATAGAAAATTTCAATTTAAGATATAATCAAATGAAATGTAATATAATTATTATAAATTAATGATATTATAACCATTTGAAATTACATGAACTAATTTTGAATAAGATGCTTTAATTTTAATGGAGGAGAGGAAAGTGAGGATCGCTTACATGGAAGTGTTATACTATTGGCTTGGGAGAGGATTGAGAGAGGAATAATGGGAGAATTGGGCACCAAGGGAAATTAAATAGAGTGTAGGGAAATGTTTTTTTAAAATTTAAATGGTTTTACTGAAGAAGAATTTGATAATGGGTGGATTTATATAGGAAAAAAGAGGAAATTATTTATTATTTAGGTTTTGGACACTACACATTAAATTAATCCAAACCCCAAATTATAAAATGTATTTTTCAAATTTATTCTGTAAAACTTGATTGTATACAATAAATTACAAGGTTAAATTCCAAACATATAAAAATTTTAGGCATGCTTAGGTAGAGGTGAGTCACACTATCAAGGAAATCATTTTAAAATGTTAAAATGTTTTATAAGGTTGGAGGGTCTACTAAGGCATTATAAAATTAATAAAAAAATGATAAAATCACATTGTTATAAAGGTAAAACATATATTCATGAAAAATACTTTTTATATTATTTTATTACATCACTATAGGGTCATTATGATGTCATAAAACACATTATATATTTATGTGGTATTTATGTTTTACCTAGAAATTCAATTGCCTTATAAAATTATGAAAATTTCATTGCTGGATAATTTCAATGTTTTGACGCCAAAAATAATATTGATTTTATCTAAAGAATTATATATTTATTTGAATTTTCAATATTAAAATAAAAACATTCATTTATTGAAAATTTATGGGTTTTGACAAAAACAGCTTTCAAACTTTAATAAATTTTACATTTGACATCATAAAAATTATATGATCATTTATATGAAATATAAATATTTATTATTCCAAAAATTCATTAATTCATCAAAGTAAATTCTTTAATTGAAATTAAAATTTTAATTTTATCATATGAAAATATAATTCTTATCAAACTGAATACTTAATCATTTATTGAGTAAAAACAATAAGGAATAAATCAAATCCTCGCATATAATTAAACAGAGTTTTTTATAACACATTCATAATAACACTATTAATTAAAAATTAGTTTAACATAATAATTTATATATTTCAAAAATATATAATTTTACCTATAAATTAAATTTTCCAATTCATTATATTTTAATGGAAAACTATTCTAATAAAAAAATTAAAGGAATAAGAAATTTAATTTATAAAAACGGAGTAAAAAATATGTAACTAATACCTTGTAACATATAAACATATGACACCTACATGATAACTATGTTTAGGGTGGGAAATGGTGATAGACTCTTGGGGAAGCATAGATTACATCGCTCGAGTGGTAATCTTTATTAACTTCTACTTCTATCATAGGCTGCTCCCTTCACGCATAACGCGTTGAAGTTCAAATTGGGCATGGTCTAGAGTGATTCCCAATGACACTACCTCATTTATGAGATATGAAAAGTGAGCTTCATATAGCCTAAATATATATGATGATGCCATTGAATCTTTATTCTAAATTAATATTTCCTTGTTCATTTCTATCTATAAAAAATAATTTTAAAATTGATATTATTAATGTTTCCAATGGTCAAATTTATCTTTGATCATAATTGAACAATTTTTATATATATGTCAAAAACTGATCATTACATTTCAATTTAATATTGTATAGTTTTAATTAATGGGACACATAAAAAAAATACATTTTTAGGAAATAAATATTATTAAAAACATTAGGGTGTTACAAACTATGTGTCAAATTTCATTAATTCCTATTACTTATTCAATTTCTATTGAAAAAAAGGATTATCCCCTTCTTTAAAAGGTTATTGATAACTATGGATCATGTTATTAGGTTAGTAGAAAATAATTTTGTTTCTAAATTATATTATTAAATATGTCTTTAATGTTTTTTTCAATGTGTGTTGATTGGTTACCTTGTTTTTTGGAGAATTTTTAAATTTATAGAATATTGGTCGTTAGGATCATGTCATGTGTCGGTACGTAAGTGCCTCCTAAAATAATAATCATGGAAAAAATGGGATCTCCCTTGGAGTATTTCATATAATATTTTTTATAATTTTATTATATTAACAATTGTGATCACAATAATTCCTAGACTATAAACCATTATGGAGGATCCCTTGATCCTTTGGGGCACATATTATGGTTTGGTGATAAATTCCAACCTAGGTTTCCATTGAAATAGGGTTAGGCATTATGGTTTAATTTTCTTTTTATTTCTTACTATTGAGGGACATATTTTTTTTATGGAAAATTGTTAAATTTTATCCCATTTTTATAATTTTATTCAAATAAATGTGTTAATGGTCAATTTAATTTCACATGGAATATTATTTTAATATGTAATTTTATTTTGGGACTTGAAATGAAAATTAACATTGAGTGTTAAAAGATTATTTATAGGTCTCAATGGTATTTCAATCGGTTGTTGACCTCATTTGTGTCATGAATTGTATTACAAAGTCTTGTTTGGATCATATGAATTTTATTTTGATAATTCAAGTGGGGGCATAAAATAACATATTCACTTTAAATTGTTGGATTTTATTAAATATGTGATGTTTTAAAAATATTTTACCATCATTAGTTCACTATATTAATTTTAAGGGATGTAAAATCTATTTGAGAGTTTTAAATTAATTTAGGTTTTTTATTTAAATAGTTCACCTATGGATTTTGTGGTAAAAACTTCGGTAAATTTTTTTTTGTTAAAAATAGGAGCTAATTTATTTTAAAAAAATGATTTTGGTGGGAAATAAACTTTTTAAAATAGGCTAGATTTCCAAGTATTCTTTTTGAGGACTCCATAAAACAGTTATTGATTTCCTAAATGGAGTGGATAAGAATGGAACCATATATACATCATCATGTTATCTAGTGATTCAATGAAATCCAAGAGTCTATTTTTTGGATTCCATTTGTCTTTTCTTTCATATATCCCCTTACATGGTTTTTTGAATGATATTTCTTTATTCTTGACCCTTCGGTAAAGATTTTTTGATATTTCATATTTTATACTCTTGTATGATTTATAATTTAAGCACATTATAATTTGTTACTAAAATTTATTTGGTTTGTTGTTTTGATTATCATTGTTTTCTGTGTTGTTTTTTTAAACTTTTTTTGAAAGAAGGAAAAAAAGTTTTTATTTGTTAAGTAGTTTTTTAAAATAAACAAATTTGAATACACCATACATTCTTGATTGGGAATGCATTTTTTAAAAAAATAGGGTTTACTCCAATAAAAAATAAATTTCAAAGTTATTTTTTCATTTATGAAAAATGGGAGGGTTTTTGTGAAACTATTGTTTGTCATTTTGATGTATTAATATGTTTTTCTATGTGAAAAACTTCTGCCATGTGTGATGATGTAGGTTCATTGATTTTTGATTTATGCCTCATTGTTTCAGTTTACTTCCTCTGGATCCTCAAGTGATTTCTCATTTTGTTTCTATTCTATTGTCATTTTATTATTGATATGGACATGCATGTCCATTTATGTTGATGCTTAGGTAGTTTGGATGGATGTTTCCATCTGGATGTTAACCACTCAAAAGTTCCAACATTATTAAATTCACCGTAGGACATTATTATGAGTATAGTACCTAGTTGGACCATAGATTACACTGACCTTAGTCAATATCATATTCCATATCTTATGAGGAAATTCATATATGATATCCCTTATTTTTATTTTGTTTAAAATTACTAATGTTTCGAGTATATGGTTAATTATTTTAATATTGTTAGCATTCCATAAATGAATATAGAATCAATTACTATGTATTCCTTGAAAAGTTTTGGATATTCATCACAATTTGAAAGGTCTTTTTGTTTGGTTTCCTATTTTGTTATGCCATTAAGGAAATTTATAGGTTTTTGGATGACCTATTCATGGTCTTCATTCCCTTGTAGGGTATCCTATTAGTGAGTGTGGTGAGTTTATTCATAGATACAACTGGTGGTTTTCGGTCATGATGGTTTAGTTTATAAGAATATTCAGTGTTCAGTAGTTTTTTCCTAGTGACCCATCTATAGTTTTTCCATCCAAAACACCATGGTCATTAAGGATAAAGTATTTAATCATTAATTTTTCATTCATCTTGATTAGAGAAATTATAGAAGATTAAGTGACATGTTGGGGAGGATTTTTTCACTTGTCTAGTAATGGGTATGACTTTGATGGGAATTTACTTAACTATGACTCTTTATTGGAGTTCCTAGGTGTCAATATTTGAAAATAATCAATTTTATGAGAAACTATAATCTAGGAAAAAGTTTTTGAATTTAATTTATAATAATGAATCATACTATGTGAGGGATTTAGAAAAGATATAATCTGTGTTTTCATATAATCATCTTGATTTTTCAAAATATGACAGTTTTAAAAGTAACAATGTGCCTTGTTTTTTTGGGATACAATGGATTTAAAATGGTTCTTAAATATTTTAAATGATTGTGTTCCAAAACTATTTGAGTTATCCATGTCATTTATAATATATGATTCTTCTTTATTTTCATTGTGATTTTTAACTCACATTTAGTCCATTTCTTTTCCCCCACCATCAGAATCCCACTCCATTTTCTTGAGACCCCCACATATTGGTTCCATGGAGTATCACATTGATTTAATTATGGTTCTTGATTAGGTAAGCCCTTTTCTTATTTATTTTTCTTTTAATTACCATATTTTATCCTTGATAAACAATTTTTATTGAAGGTGGAAACCCTCTCTTCCATTTTGGTCAAATATTGAGTTAATGATAGGGGTTTGGGTTTTTTTCATTGTGTATTTAGTGTTTATGGACCCCACATTTTTTAATATAGGGGGTCATCATCAAAAGTGAGAGTTATTGGTCATGTTTCAAGGTAGGTGTCTCTTTAAAATTATTTTTACATGGAAAACAATTTATTATTAACATGATCATTTTTATAAACATTTCCTTTAATTTATTTATGAAAAAAAATATCTATTTTTATTTCATTTGTGGTTTGTGTTGGAAATATTATTTGTTCATGCGGTTTTCCTAAGGGAATTTTTTAGTATGCCTTAATGTTATAATAAATCATAGAAATTATTATTTATAAATTAGATTTTGAAAAGTGTTTTATTGATAAATATCATTTTTTAAAAATTCATGACATGTATTGAGAATAAATTATTTTTATTTTTTAAAACTATTTCCACAGATATATTTCAAAAAATGATAACACAACATAATAGATTAAGATGCACTAAATAAAATTACAATCCAAAGAAAAATAATATAATTCAAGTATCTATGGATACATAGACACATAAAAAAGTAGTTCATAAAAGACCTACATCATAACTCACATAGAAATTCACAACATTTAACCATCATAAAAGTATCAGACTCCTGAGATTTATTCATAACTTGGTAAAATAGAGCATAAATAGTTGAGGTGAAATGCTTGGTCTAGGTAAAAAGGGAGTTATTTATGATAACTTGATAATTAAGTGATCATAAGTTTATGAGAACCTGAGAATAATGTTTTAAAGTCAAATACTATATATCATAGATCCTAATCGTGAGTTATGGATTAAATCATGGATGATAAAAAGTCATGAATCATAATGGAATCAATGAACATGATCTATGAGGGATAAACATTTGAAAAAGGCATGTGATTATTTCATACACATAAGAATTAAAAATAATTTCATTTTTGGAAAATGCATCACATTTAGGACTATAATAGCTGATTGAGTTTACACAAAAAAACTATCATATTTTCAAGGTTTCCTCCCAATACAATCTTAGTAGCTTGGGTACACTACCCAAACCATTGTAGAATTCTTGGTTCAATCCCACGACTATCAAAATTGGTATATTCCATTACTGAACATGGTCAATACTATATTATAGTCATTTTTTATCATTAGATATACATATTTTACCAATGAGTTGGAGGGTGATATTGGTCCAACCAATAATATAATGAAAATAATACGTATGGGTTACACAAGTCTATCATATCAAAACCAATGAAAAAATGGGTTTCATAAACATTTCATCATATCATTCCTTATTTAAAATGAATATGGTTTATAGAAATTTTATCATTTTATCATATAATATCCAATGTAAATGGATTAGTTTCATAAACATCATATAATATGAACAAACTATACAAAAAAATAATGGAGGGTTTTCATGTATAATATCCATTTTACATCGTTATAAAAATTTGTGGTTTTTTTATTATATGAATTTATATTTTGATAAGAGATCATTAATACTCATTTGATTAATATAACTTCTATAATTTGAAAATATTTATTTTAGAAGTAAATATTTTGAAAATATTGTGGAATGAGTCACTATTTAAAATAACCATGGAAACATAAAAAATCTGTCTCAAATTATTGATTAGTGGGGATTTTGTGAAATTATTTTCCTACCGTACATGTTAAAATAAATATTTTATTTAGGATATTGTTAAAAAATATAAATATTCCTTAATTATAAGGAAAAAAATATTATATTTAACTATTATGTTATAATTGAAATGTATGGAAAATGAATATAAAAAATATTAAGAGAAGGGTAAAAAAAATGTACAATTTCTGTTAGAAAACATGCATACGGAAGGAAAGGTATTTTCTACCAAAGAGAGAAATAATGTTGATTTCCATTAAAAAAATATTTTCAGTTTATTGACGACCTAAAGTGAATAAAATTAAAGGAAAACATATAAATACAAAAATTACATTAGGGGATTAAAATTCATTTTTAATTGATAGGTATATCATTATATAGCATCGTTTAAAACCTAATCCTGATCAATCCCATTAAATAATGAGATTGTAACATAAAACACATACCACATTGGTATTTTTTGAATCAAAAGAATAATTAAAAAATAAAATTATCTTGATTTTTAGATCCTATAATTTTCATGTGAATAATCATATACTATGATCATGGGTAGTATATATGTCACACAAATGAAACAGGTGGTGTATATGTAATGTGTAACAAAGAAATAAAAGTGAGATGAAACTCACTTACCTTAGGCCAGGCTTCATTCACCCGAATTAGAACAACCTGAATAATACATATAAAATTATTATAAATATAATATAGAACCATAATAATATATATAACGTACCATATATTATTTACTTCTTTTATTTTTTAATAATCTGTTTAACACTTCATTATTAAAATGACAATTTTTAGAGATATCTGCTTTGTTTTTCATTTATATTTTGGTTCAGTAGGTTTGGTCCTTGAAATTTGATAATTTTTCGACAGATATAGTAATTTTAATAATGTTATACATAAATTATATATAAATTATATATATTTTTATATTCTTTCATAAATAATATAGAAAAAAATGAATTACACCATTCTTGTAGATGATTGACCGCATGTACACATTAACGATGTTTTCATTTTTTTTCAAATGGAATGATAAAAATGTAAATAATAAATAATGATTAATTAATAATTATTATATCATATATATTAATTAAATACAAAATTATTACCATTCATTGAAAATATAAATGAAAAATTATTCACTTCTCTTTATGGAGTTGGTAGTCCACAGGTATGCCTGATCGTTGTTATTATTCTCAAAAGAATGGAAGGCAAGAAGGTTTTAATTATATTATAATTAAATAATTTAAAAAATAAAATAATTATAAAATCTAAACATTAAATCCATCATAACACTAGTAAATAAAACATTTTATATAGAAATTAATTTTATCACTATGTGGAGATGGTATGTTGTATGCACATTAGATTGATATTTTCACTTCACATTTGATTATTTGAGGTTTAATAAATTATGTTTTCATAATAATAATAAAATTTATGTATATATTAGATTCATAATTTTTTATTATAAAATAATATAATATATTTAATGAGGAAAATTTGTAATTATAATGGAAGTGACCAAATAAGGTGAGTACCTCTTCTTTGACATAAACCCATTATATCTCCCGTAAAGAGTTGTCGGTTTAGAATTTGGAGAATACCCTAAACAATATAGATTTTAAACTATAGTGAATATGGATGAATTTAATATTTTCATTGAGATATAGGGCTAAAAGTGGTGAGATGAAGATAAAATTGGTGCCCTTTTATAATTAATGGGTGGGTCAACCTTGGAATTTTTTAAATTGTAAATTTAATATATATTTATTTTTATGTATAAATGGATACGAGTTGATAAAAAAATAACATCACCTAAATATTTTTTTCAATCCTCTCATCCGAATATTTTTTTATACAATTATGGATTATTGTTTTAACCTCAACATTCTGTTTTAAACATTCATTAATCCTTTTCACAAACATTATAATATTAATATTTTAAACAATTATAGGGTTAATAATGATTATATAAAATTCCAATAGAACCATAAGTGGACCACGTATTATGTTTCAAACTATAACCCCGTCATACCACATACTATAATATTTTAATAAATATTATATTATTTAATAAAATATCATATCTTATAAATTATAAATAATGTCATTTTTAACACATTTCAAATAATTTATCATTAAATATATAAATACAGTAGTAAAATTAAAATATAATTATTTAAGATGACTTTAAATTTTCATATTAATCTAAAATATTCTTCTAAGACTTTAAATAAGTAAAATTCTAATAAATTTTATATTTTTAAAATAATTATACATATATTTGTTATTAATTGTATAAATACCACATCAATGTTTTATAAAAATTTATGGTAATGATATAATTATAAAAAATATTAATTAATATATATCATAAAAAATTAATCTTAAAATAGACACTTGTATTCATTTATAACATTAATTATTCACAATGTGGACACATAAGAAATATTCAGAACTAATAGACTGGAATTATGTATATTCATTGAATTAAATATTATAACAGTAATTTTCAGGCACAGGATTCAATTAAACAACTCAATTTTGAAAATAAAGTATCATGGATTGTTTTCATCCATTTAATAGGGTTCAAGGTCAAAATTCATGGCATTATACTATTTTTTAAATAAATTAACCTTATTTACCCTTTGACGAGTTGATAAATTTTACCACAGTTTTTATTCATACTGACCAAAAATAAAAGGACTATATTTAACAAATATAAACCACTTTTTAGAAAACATGTTATATATTTTCACCAATTCAATACATTTAATTGATATATATTAACTTTTTAATAAGTTTCAAAGTTGTGATGAAAACCCCTTTAATAAAATTAATTGTTTTAACCATAAAACATGTTCTATTCATATCCCATGCACAATAAAAATATACGATATGTATTTAAAAAATTTGTAAGTATATAAAATATATATTTCATTGAAATAACTAACTAGTAGATATTATATTAATTCATTAATAAAAATGTTCATTAGTAACATAAAACTTGTTTTTTAGAAAAATGTATTTTTATTGATAAAAATGTTTTTTATACAAAATTCAAAAATTGATTCCAACAAACAGAATTGTATAACATAATAAAAAACTAATAAATTTTTACACTGAAACCATTTTATGAAAAAATTGACCATTTCATGTCTAAGA
The DNA here is from genome assembly GCA_963277665.1 of Viscum album. NCBI lineage: Eukaryota > Viridiplantae > Streptophyta > Magnoliopsida > Santalales > Viscaceae > Viscum > Viscum album. The sequence continues at coordinate 681,064,489 of OY728132.1, read as the reverse complement.
AAAAAATATTGGTATCAATAAAAAATCAATAATTATCACTATTCACTGGTATTTTAATTTTTCCTAAATTATCAAAATGTATCCATAAGGTGATTTTGAATTGATGATTAAAAAAATTATTAATTTTTTTTAAATAAACTTTTTAAATTTATCAAATTTTAATTATAATATTTTCTCAAAATAAATAATTAAAACCATCGTGACAGAAATTAAATTTTAAACATAATATAACATTTCTAACGAAATTAATTTTTATTTTATAATAATTAATAAATACATATATATTGAGTGGCATATGTTTTATATTTTAAATTATTTAATAGTTTTAAAAATATATTAATTATTGAATTTTTTATAAGGGTAATGTAATAAAATTTTAATAATATATCATGGTCCATTTAATCATAGGTTAGCGTATAATGCATGTAATCAATGAAATAAAATTTGTTTGAGAAAAATATTTCAAAAAATCACTATGTGTGTTACATTCTATCAACCTTAAAATGAATCGAAACCTAAAAATTCATCACTATGATACAATAAAAAAGTGTTGATATATTTTTTTCATTATAATATCATGATCAGATTATTTTTTTGGATTTGGGATATCCCTAAATAAGTTTCATCAGGTTTGTAGTCGCGTTATGTTACTCTTTATCTCTTTTATCTATGAATTCTTCTATTTTTTCTGCATAATAATGACCATTCATCAATGTTATTTCTTCTTATATTTGATCAATTAAGGATCATTTATGTACTTCCCTAAAATATATACATGGAACCCATCTTGAACAGGATAGTGGTTTAGTTGAAGCACCATGTAATAAGCTACCTTCCCTACTCAATGAAGATTCTCAAAAATGTAAATATACCTACATATCATGTTTCTATTATTTCTAAATTTCAAATCCATATTCCATAGATATATTCATATATAATTCAATTCAAGAAATAGACATTCTAGGTCACACCGATGATTGTCAGCACAAAATTTCTGTCTAATCTAAGCTGCCATGATGCACTACCAAATGCTTTGGAATTTATTTTTCACTAACTCTAGTAACCTATATACTGATATTTATATTTACCCAATTTGTTACTTTTTCTTATAATTTTGATAATTTAAACTTCATATCTTCATCCAAGAACTAAATATTCATTATTATTTTTTCATATGGATATATTAAAATTTACATTTTATGAATCATAAGATTATTAATTCACCTCTTATACATCTGAATATTTACCAAAAAAAATTAAATCCCATGTTATCGAATAACATCCAATGTTAAGCATTATCCATCCCATATATCATGAAACATAATGTTATTCAAAAATATGACTGACCAAAATTGAATCCCCAAGATTGAAATAATTTCATCTCATATCCTACTCTGATCAACTTGACAATCATGTTGAAATAATATTAATCATTCATATTGTCTCATACCAAAATATATAAACCCTTATCATTTCCAAATATTATGTAACATTAAAATCAATTATTATTCCAGAAGAAAACTAAAATTTTATTTCCTCAATTGTTTCTTTTATTAAACAAGAAAATTTGAATTTGAATTTATACTTCATCCATGAACCAATACTCAAACATACGCTAATTAAGAATACCAAATATTATTTATTTATACTTTAATATATGTATAGAGAGATAAAAATTATCATAATAACATAAAATCTCACTACAGATGAAAAATAATATTATCATATGTCACATCCATACAAACATTGATAGGAAATCCCTAACCATGGATTTAAGAAAAAATGTTCCCTATTTATAATGATTTATATTATCCATTTTTATGAAATTGGAAGTCAATTTTTTTTTTCATATAAAATCATAGGTTATTGTTTCTTATTATCCTATTTCACCCTTGGATTGAGGAATTGATTCAAATAATGAAAAAAATCCTTGAATTTATAGTAATAGAGTGTGAGTGGAGCATTCATGTGGAGATTTGCATATATTTACAACATTAGTTAACTTCCTCTCACAACATAGCCATTTTATTTCCTTATTAACTACATTTTAATAATTTCGTCATTTAATAGTTACCTAAATATAATTTATAATAGGTTTCATTCCACAAACTATGAAAAAAGGAAGGATCATATTCTTCACTCCTTGGTTGTTTTAATTTTATTTTAATTCTATATTTCATATTTTATTAAAACCATTAAATTCATGGGTAACTAAAATATAAATTTCGACATTTATGGAAGATAAAATTATTTCATTATATTTTTTGAACTATCATATGGATAAAAAATTTATTGAAATGGTTTTATGTTACTATAAAATTGATCAAGATCACTTTTAGTTTGGACGATTCTATCAGAAGTATAACACACAAGTCAGATGAAATATGGCTTATAGGTACCAACAAATCTACAACCTTTCTTTATTTTCTAAAAGAATTAATTTGTCATTTTATTATATATAGAGTATGTTGAATGTACTTATAGATAAATCGTCTCTAAAATGCTTTCCATTCTGTGGAGTCTATTTTTCTTGTTGTCTCGAATTTTTGATACAAGTCCACCATTGATTTACTTCTCCTTACAAATGATATACAACCAAAATGACATTTTCATTTTTAGAATAATATAGACCTGAATATACCCATTGAATGGAACTGATACACTACTTATTCCCCTGTTTAATTTTTCATTTCTCTAAAAAAAACTATACTAAACCATATTTTCATTCATACAAATCACATTATAATTAATGTATTAACTTCACAAAACTTTACATTCTTGGCTATAATAATACAGTCATAATATCTTTAAAATCATGTAAACCTATAAATTTGATTCATAAATGATCTAAATCATCTCCCACATAGATAATCATATCAACAACCCTTCATATAATAATGGTTGACCTCGTGTTCTTAGTATGGGTTACCAAGGGATATATTAATGTTCACTTGAGCATAACATGAAAATAACGACATGAGAAAATGAGAACAACATTTTAAAATCATACCCTACTTATCATAGATCGTAATCTCCAGGAATTGAATAAATATATTAATTTTATAACACATGAATAATCATATAATCAAGGAGAATGATCCATGAGAGCGTAACAATAGAATAAAAAAATTCAAACACATAATCATGGAAAATCATTTCACCAGTAGTCAAGGCTTGACTACTTTAACTATCACAGTGGATTAGGTCCATACTCCAAACCATCATAATATTTGTGGTTCTTTCCCAACTCATTCATATTGGATTTTTTAACTCCCAACCCATTTTTTTAGTCATTTATCACTTCTTTAACTATCATAATTGAAATATTACCCTGCTAAATTGGGTTCACTCCCTATTCTAACAATTTTTATATCAGGATAAACCAATTATTAACTATTCAATGGTAGAGATATATAGGTCGCACACAACACATAATTAAATTCATATGTATTTTTTTCAACATGATCATCATATCAAACCCCATTAATTGAAATTGGTTTCATAAAAATTGTATCATAGTATAATTCCTTGAAAATGAATGGGTTTAAATAAATTCATTATTTCATCATATAATAACCCAAGGAAAATTAATAAGTTTCATAAAATTATTATCATATAAAAAATATATATAGAGAGATAATAAGGATGGTATATGTGGTTTATATTCCCATTAGGAAATAAGTGGAATCAAGTTGTTTTTTCTATAATGAATGGTAAAACAATTAGTGTATAATTAAAAATTTCTTGATTAAAATAACCATTTGAATTTTAAATCATAATTGTAATATATAAAAATTAAAAATATATTATTGATAATATATTAATTTAAAATAATTAAGGAAACATATAAAAATGAATAAAAATAATTTGTATTGGAACCACCTATATAATAAATATTAATTAATTATAAAACTATTATAGATCTATTATAATATATACCATACAATATATTATTTTCTTATTACCTTTTAGAAGCCATTTTCTATCACATTGGTTTAAAATCATATTTTCAGTGAAATATATTTTATTTTTCACATTTGATCTAATTTAGTAATTTTTTATTGTATGTTTAACATGATAAAATAATATTTATAATGTTAATAATTATATAAAAATAATAATTATTAATTATTAAAAAAAATATATTTATTCAGAAGACATAGGGATATGCAAATGAATTACCATGATCATGGAGATAGAAGGCTGCATGAATGATATCTATATTTTTTAATTTAATCAAATAAATTAAATGTAAATAATTAAATACTCATAATTAAAAAATATTATTTAATATATGACATATATACTCTATAAATATATTTTTATTAACACCCATATAAAAATGAAATGAAAAAGAGCAAATCACTTCATGAAGGTGGTTGCCCACATGTAGGAACGACCGATCTTATCATTTTCCAATGGTTGAGAAGATAATAATGTAGATAGGATATTATTAATATAGATGTATATGTATGTAATAATTATTATATAAAATAACATAACCCATTATAATACAAATCCATAAAATGATGTTATGAGAAATGATTTTTATCTCTATGTGGAGGTGGTAACTATATATACACAGGAATGGTATTTTCACATTCGTTTTAATGGAAGGTGGACTAATAAAGGTAGTTCAATAATCATAATTGCATTATATCATATTTAAGATATTGTAGTTTTTTATTTTATGTAGAATGTAATAGCTTTATCGACGGAAAACTAATAATAATAAAAAATTGATCAATTAAGGTGATTACCTTTTCATTGAAATCACACTTTTGGAACTCATTTTAATGGCTATAGGGTAGTCATTAGAGAATATTAGAAATTATAGAATGTTTCTAGTGGAATGGAAAACATAAAATTTTAGTCTTGGGTTTACAAAAAAGGCTTAATTTGGTGTTTAGAAGAAAAATAAGGGGTTATATTTTACAATTGAGGGGAGAGGTACCCAAGAAATTTAATAAAATATTAAATTTATATAAATCTATTTTGTTTTCCAAATGTATCAAAATTAGTAATATTAAAATATGAGATAAATATTATTTGAAATACATTAATAATTATTGTGAACACTTTTGACCACATTTTTAAAATTATCATTTTATTTTAACCTATCACTAACCATTTTCGAAAATATCATAATATTATATTTTACAAACATTTAAGTGTATAAAATCATAATATAAAATAGAAAAATTACAATAAATGGATCATGGTATATTTTTAAAACAATATATTATTTATTTTACTATATCTATTTTTTTATTAATTTTATTTAATTTACAAACTAATTTGTATTATAAAATATCTTTAATTTCATTTATTACACTAATCATGTAATCTTACATTATAAACATCATAAAAATTATCAATTTTAATGTGATTAATTAAAATTACATTAATATGTAAATTTAATCATAAAAAAACATTGTAAACATTAAATAAATCAAATTATACAATTTTTAATATGATTTAAAACATTTTATAATTTGTTTTTTTGTGTGGTGAAATAGTGCATCATTGTTACACAAGAATTGAAAAAAATTATATAATTACTGAAAATTGATAAAAAATTAACATCTTGAAAATAATTTATTTATTATCAATATATAAAATTATTTTGGTTCATAAATTAATTTTTCCCTTATTTGAAAACATTATAGATATTTAAAACTAAAAGAGTGGCATTTGGTAAAATTTACTTTGTATTAAATATTATATTTTTCATTTTCATTGAAAAGAGACAATTAAATTGATCAATTTTCAGCCTAAGGTAAAGTTAGATGAATAAAATTAATCAATTAATAATTATGTTGAAAAATTATGTCATAATATTATTGTTTCACCTATATTCGCCTGATTTACTTTTTACCATGGTGATTTATTTTACCATTACTAATATTCATGCAAAAAAAATTATGGGGTCCCATTTTCCTAATTTAAAACCCTTTATTCATGACATGGAATCCATTTTATCATATTCATTAACAATAAGGGATAGAAGATAATTTTAAAATAAGTACGAAAAATTTGACCGTAACTTCTTTTTGAATAATAATATGTTTAAGAAAACAACTAGATTATTTATTATCCAATGCATAGTAAAAAACTAATTTTTTTCATAAAACATATAATTTAATATATATTATGTACATTTAATTAAAATAAATCACTAGTATTTTTTAATATTATTTTTTTATATAATAACACATTTCTCAAATAAAAGTAGTTTTTATTAAAAAGTTCTTTTTTATATGAATTTTTTTATAATAAACGGAAAAATTGATTCCAATGATAATACTTGGATTATATTAAATAAAATATGGCTAATTATTATTATACCATTTTTTGAAAAATGTAACTTTTTTAAATTCCGAATAAAATATAGTTTTCAATAAAAATATGCATTTTAATGAATTCATTAATAACGCAATATTTTCAGAAAATTCTCAAAACATCACATAAATCAAATAATTATTTTATGAATTCAAAAATGTAATTATTTTTAATTAAATAATGTATTTAAATTTTTCTAAAATTTAATATAATATTGTATCACAAAAATAAATAAAAATCATTTTTTAATAAACATATTTTTTAAGAATAATATAACATTTATAAAAATTTGAATTATTATTTTATAAAAATTTATCAATAAATTTATATTGATTAGAATATTTTTTAATATCTCATAATTTATTTAATTCTATTTATACTATTAAATTCAATATCTGGGTTACAATTGACCAATTATAATATATTAATAATATATCGTGGTTCGTTTGAGCTCAACGTTGTGTGTAATGCAAACATTAAATGAAATTAAACTAATTCTCTAAAAAATAATTAAATATTTGGACATAAAATAAATATATCATTTTAAGAGTTTTTTTCAGAGTTAAAATTATAATGATTTTTTTTTGAAGAAATTAGTAAAGAACAATTTTTTATATATACTTATTTTACCTCATGAAAATGTGTCATTTTAGAATGTCAAAGATGGATTATGAACTTTTGTTTTTAAATATATTTAATGATTTTGAATATTTTACTCTATTGTGTGTTTGGAAATAGATTTCACATGGGAAACCTTGGGTGTTTGGGTAGGGACATTGGATGTTGGACCTTAATCTATGTTATAATCTAGAAATGGTATGTTGTTCAAAGAATTGAGATAGAATTTGGGTTAAAAGACCCTCTGGGAATAAAAAATGTTATTAATATGAACTTGATAGACTATTATTAGAATTAATTAGCGATCTTATAAAATTTATTTACAAGATTGATAGATTCCTTGACGATGAAGAATGATGCGGCCTCCAAAAAAATAGATGAGGGGCCAAAAGTAATCTTGGATGTAGGCCTCGGTAAGACTGCAAGAGATTCCAAACTTGTTATCTAAGTAAGCTAATTAAGAATGAATATGTCTAGAATTTATCACAACATAGATTAATGATTAAATCATTTAATATACATTACTTATTCCCAATTTAAATAGATAATTTCACTTGAATATATTAGTTTTATATAATATTATATTATGCATAAAAATATTTCCAAAATTATAATAATTTGATTATGAAATGATATTATGCCGATTTATTTATTTTAATACACATTATCATATAAATTGTGGCATTTTCTATTATTCCCATTTATCATTACATACTTATGTATTAATTCTCATATATATACTTATATTTATAATAGGATTGGGGCACATTGTGAAAGATTTTCTAGGTGGAATTATTTCCTTAATTTAAGCTATGTTTGGAAATGTTTTTAGAAATATATTTGGTTTGAAATAAAACCCAAAGGGATTTCAAAAGGAATATTTTCATGTGATAAGAATTTTTTTATTATAATTTTTTTATTTTGTTATCTAGACATATTTTTTTCATGGAATAAATGAGTTACATATAATCCTGGTGGTATACAACTGGGTTTCAAGCCTCACAACCTCCATTTCCTTAGGGCATATACAAAATCTACATTCAATGATGACGATATGGTCAAGGGAAAATTTTTTTGTGGATTTTCTTGATTACATTAATAAAATTAGTGGTCATGTTTGGTTGATACATTGTATAATATGGTATATCATATAAAGTGGTTTTTTTGTTTTTTCTATTGATATTTTTCATATCTACCAAAACATACCCTCAATGTTTTTGAGGAGTTAATGATAATATATTTATGTTATACTTCCCAATTATGAATGAAATTTTACTTTTATTTTTCAATATGAAACTAATTCCATTTATAAATGATAATTACTCCAATTTAGTTATGTTATAATTCATTTGAGTTTCAATTCAATGGTGAAATCCTTCAAAATGATTATTTTCTAAAAACCTAGAACTAGATTCTAGCATGAAGAAATCAAGAACCCACCTCATGTATATGATGAAAAATGTTATGATTTTGATACATGGATTCCCTATGTTGATTCATTTCTAGATCCCATCCCAATTCTTTAATATAATGTCCACCTTTATTCAGTATAAGTACATCGTTTAATATTATCATTCCTAAGGAAAATTCAGGTCTCTGATTTGAGTGTCCACTTCTTATTAATGTTTCCTTTATAATATTTACTATATTAATCTTATATAAAATTAATATTATAATTATATAATTATAATTATTTAATTAAACATCATTATATTATTTTTAAAACAAGTATTTAATCATTTACATCCAATATATTAAAATAACATTGATCGTGTGTTTGTGCAGGCTACTTCCTCTAAGAAGCGACATTAATCATTTTTCAAAAAACATCTAATTGATGTTATCAATGAATGATTTCATGGATAAATATGATTTATATTCCATAAGTAGTATTCTTATAATATAATTCTTTTTTTAGAATCATTTCAACCAATCATTGAGAAATGGGATCATAAATCATGCATAAAATATAATATTGACTCTATAAATGAAAATTTTCACTTTTGTTCAGTAACCATGATTGGGTAATCCAAGAATATATTTCACCAAAATATATGATTTTTATGACATGTTTATTATTTTTTTATATTTTATTATCTTTATCAAAATACATCCCCTAAATATTTATATCATTATAAAATGTTTCCATTTTGGACGATTTAATGCCTATGTAAATGTTGTTATAATGGTTAAATAATAAATAGATATATGTTGTCATATTCTAGTAATATCATGTTATGATGATATATTTAATATATTTTAATGAATCTATAATGGTGTTCCCACTATTTAAATATTTATTAATATATCAACATTCTAAAATTAGACAATTCAAAAACTTGTTTATCTTGATTTACAATTTAACAAGTCTTGTCCATGTATTTCACCTATTGAAAATTAGACATTATAAATCATTGAAAAATAAAAAATACTATATTATGAATGATACTGTTTGGAGGAAATTAATTTTAATTAACAAGTTCTTTTCGTCCTCAATGTTTCCAATTTAATTATCATGAATATTTTGAGGCTCATGACTACTTTTAGATGGGAATCCCATTTAGAGGGAAGGTACTATTGGGCCCCATGGTCGGGATTATCTCTTATTATTAATGAGGGTGGAATTGGGAGGTGAGGTGTCTCAGAAATGATGCACCATCTGCATGCTAGGTTTTCATGGGAATATTTGGAGGGGTGAACTCTATGTGTAAATGATATCATGGGAATGTATGGAAAGATTTTGGGAACTATTAAGAATAAATTCTCATATTTATCGAAAAAAATTCAAATACATGTCTCTCTTCCCTCACACCATTTAAGCAGGATCATCGATCGTGATGACATCAGCTTTGGGCATTATAATTGGTCTGGTAGCTCTCTCAGATTTCTTGATGCCCAGTCTTTGAAATAACATTCAAACATTCCAATGATTACCCGATGTTTATTCATAAGGTCTTATTAATGAATATAGTGAAATTTATCATCCATGTGAGGTCATAGATGAGATAGATAGATTTATTTTCTTCCTTCTTCCTCTGGAAACTTTTTTGAAAAGACTTATCAATCTTTGTATCATGAATCTATCTCCTATGACTATGGGGCTATCTCATTTGGTTCAAGATTTTTTGTCTAAATCATAATTTCCTCATTTGGAATATATGTTACCATGAAATCCCTACTAATGAGTAAGTGTGAATGAAAGGGGTCCAGATTGCCTCTAAATGCTCGTGTTTCTTGCATTCACGTGTTAATATTACTTCTCACTAATTTTTTGAGAGCGATTTGGAAAACACAGTCTGAACAGATGTGGGTGCAGTCACAGGCTTGATTTTCACAGATCATCTTGGTGATAATTTATTACCGAGGTGGTTCTAAGTAGAAAACAGACACGCCTCAAATTGGAAGGAAAAATATATAACTCTCTCAAACAGATGTTGGTGTATTTTCCAAGTGAGTAACAAAGTAAGACATGGAAGTCACAACTTCTCCAAGGTCGACCTAATCTCTTGGACCAGGTGTTTGATCCTAGGCCTGGATATTCTTTTAAAAAGTGGGAAGAGGCCCCCTTGATGAGGTAGGTAAAAAGGATCAACAGTCATCATGTAGGATGTGGTAATCTTCCCCTAGGTTAGTGGATCTGATGAATTCCCCCTACTAATTGGTTGAAACTAAACACTGATGAATCTTATATTAATGGTTATATGAGTGGGGAGGTGAATTTCTGAATCCAAGAGGTAGTATGGTTTTAGTTGTTAGTGATAAATTCGAAAGAGGTGACTCCTTACAAGTCGATTCTTGGGCCTTACCTAGGGGCCTCTAGTTATGTTTTCCAGGCATATCTCCCTCTAAGTCATTGAAATTGACTCCATGGTTTTATACATATCTATCAAATACAAACGTAACACTCCCTAGAGTTTCAATTATAATATATTGAAGTAAATGTATCTAATCAACTTCAAGGTCAGCTTACTTCAAACCATGTGGGAGGAAAACAAGGTGGATGGATTCCTTGATTCAGTTTATACCGACGACACTGATTTTATTTCCTTCTCCAACATGGGGTCTATACCTTCTGAGTGTGTAAGTATCATTAGAGGTGATACCCTTGGGCTCTATTACTTCAGTAATACCTGATTTCTTCCCCCATTTACAATTTATTGGGTTCCTCCTTTTTCTATATTTGAACTCATTCTTTCCATTTACAAAATAATTTTTTGTTGTTGTGTGTGATAGAAAACGTTACTTAATTATAATCTTTCATTTCAAAATAAAGTAAATAAGACACAAACTGAATGTTTTAAGATTATATATTGAAAATGGAATGTAATTTGTTAATATATTTGAAAAATATTCTAAAATTATAATTAAAATATGATATTTGTTCATATTAAGGTTATGAGAAATGAATTTATTTTATTTATGAAATTTTACAGGAGGAAAGGTAATAGTTATGTAATAGGTAATATATGGTATGGGTTTCATTTTCTCCTTTTTAAATCCATAATCATGTTTGATATTTTCACCCATAATATATTTATATAATTTAAGTACATCCATATTCCCTTCTTACATAATGAATCTTTATCATTTTATGATATAAAAAATTAAATTTCATGGTAAACCTATTATTCATATAATTCAATTACTGTAACTATTTTTTGTATCTCAATTTTCATTCACCATGTTATTATTTTTCATCCTAACATATATCTTATAGCGTGGTCAAATAATGAAATTTAATTAAATTAACTGGAATTTTATAATTTAATATGAACGATTTAAAATTCTACCACATAACCCATTCTTAAATGACCCTTTCATCATAAATTATGACATTTATAATGTATTTGGTTAACAAATTTTTTTTTCAATAATTTTAAGTAGTATTTATTGATAATAATTATATTTTTTTTTAAAATTGATTCAAATTACAATTTAATTATAATTTTAATCTTTAATATGTATGTAAAATGATATTTTTAATTTTTATATTATTTATCGATGAATTTCTTTCTCATTAAGATAAAATTTTAAGAATAAAATATAATCGAATTTAATGATCGTTTTCCAATAATTCCATGTAATTTATTTTTTAATATGTGTTTCTTGTATTACTTTGAAATAAATTTATGTTTATAATCTTATTAAATCAATATTTTTCTTCACTAATTTCATTGAAAATCGTTTGACCTCTTTTATGTAGTAGGTTTTCAAAAATGACATTTCACAATATTCAAAAGTTTTTATATAATTAAAAAATGAAATTTTTTCTCCGCTAATTGTTTTTATAAAATATAAAAATTTTGGATTATGATTATTCTCAATTAATTATAATATGATTCCCCAATGGACTATTTTTTCATTAGTAATAATGAATGTAATTTTAATTCAATAATTCAAAATGGCATGTGAACACTTTTTTCACTTCTATTTTCCCAACATGGTATATCATTCATGAGGTGATTTTTTTGATACACAATTATTTGTAATTATGATATTATTCAATTTTTAAAATGAGATTTCTGATACACTACAATAAATTATATTAATTTTTGGTTATGGTTTTGAAAGAGTTTACAAAACAATTCTTTTATCCATGGGTTCATTATGATATGATAAATGTTTTTTTCATGTGGCACACAAATATATGGATTTTTGTTAAATGAGGGACTATGTAAACCTACAATACACTGATAAATAATTAATATCATAATATATGATGGGTTTTATTATAAATTAGATGGCATAATAATTTTCACATGATTCGATGCAAATGAGATAAGTGATTCTTCGTTCACTTATTTATTAGGTGAAAGATATATAAGATTCTTTTTTAATAGTTTTTATTATGAATGATGTGTGTTAATAATTTTTAATTATTTTTTATGTGAATGATAATATGAAATATATTTTTATATGTTTTCTGGTGAATATGTTGTATAAATCCTTATATAAAATATTTTCTAGGGTTATGTTTTGAGACAGCTCAAAATACAAAAATAAGAATATTGTTTTCGATAGTGTATAACATAGTAGTTCCAATAACACATAAATTTAATATATTAAATATTTTACATTACAAAAAAAATATTATTACCTTGTAATACATTCAATAATTATTTTATATTAAGAAACATTCAAAATTATGTTCAGTTTTTGTTACACACAAACACCACATTTAAATAAAATGTGAAATATTATTATGATATTATCATTTTATATGACATTTATAACATGGATTTTAAACTGGAGGTTATTAATATTACCAAAAAATTATGGAAAATAGTTTTATCTATTGATTAGTAACAAAATAAGAATCACATAGTAGAGAAAGAAATGTTTTCTGAAAACATATAATTTTTCTAAAAAAATTTTAAAACATCTTTGGGCACATAATTTTAAATTTACATTTCCAAATATTTATTTTTTTGGAAAAATTGAACTTAATTTTTCAAATTGGAATACTAAAATTATCTTAGGTTGAATATTTCTTATTTTTATCATAAGATTCGTTTTTATTAATAGTTAAAAATAAAAAATATTAATTCTAAACTGACATTTCATTTAAATAATTCAATGAGTTAATTTATATTTTTAACTACTTTATTGTAAAATTATTTCAATTTTATATTAATGTTTATCATTTAGGGCATTAGAATCATATTTAAATTGTATTTATACAAAAATGAAATATAAATTTTAAGCGATTTTCTTTTTATCTCCTCTCATTACCATCGTATTTCGGAGATACATATTAATTTAAATTTATCCAATTTTGTGAATTAACTTTGGAAAAATGAATTAAATTTTTTGTATCATAATAAATTATAATTTCTAACAATTCAACTTAATTTTTTAAAAAAATTAATAGTGAAAGTAGTAAAAATTTATTTCATAAGTTACGGGAAAAAAGTGTTTATAATGGGTCTAAATTGAGAATATAAGACTAAAATTGACCTAAAATAAAATCACAATGTTATTAATGAGTCTATTAAAAACATTAACATTATATTAATTCAAATACAGATATTTAATGCCACATTCCATTGAATATGAACCATATAATAAGTTAATCATCGAAAAAGGCAAAAAAGTTCTTTCCATACATTTAATATATATAGTGATTTGGGACAGGAAAGATAATATGTGTCTATTTATAAATAATCTACTACAAGGTAAATTTTTATTTATCGTAATAAATTAGTTTAAATTTATCTATATTATATTATTACGTTAAATTTTTATGAATTTCCAAATATCTAATTATTTAATTAATAATCAAATAAAATAAATGATACCAAATTTTTTGAAAGTGAATTAAATTTAATTAATTTGTTTGTTATATTGAATTTTTAGATGAATATTTCATTTTAAAAAATAGAGAGAAAATTTTATTCAAATTATATAATTCCCTTATTATTTTAAATTCAATTTAAATGAATAATGTTAGAATCAACCCTAATGTTATTTTATGAGAAATTATATTTTATTAAATTATTTATTGTTCAATGTAATTTTTATATAACAATAATTATTTAATTTTTTCCATTCATGGACCAATTTTTCTTTTAAAATCAATATATTTACCATTAAATGATAAAAACACTGTTTCTATGGTTAATGATAAACAAGGGGTTTTTCAGGTTACTTCTGATAATGTTAATAAAATATTCAAAGTGTAAACAATTATTATTTTATAAATTAAATATTATATATCTATTTATTTGTTATAATTTATCAAATAATTATATTATTATTTTATATTGAAATGAAATTTTTTCAGGGTAAATAAAACTAGATACCGTATTGAAATCAGAAGATGGTATAAATAAGGAAACATAGAAGATGAGGAACATAATATTTTAAAAATTATTTATTATTTTGTGGGGGATGATTATATAGGACACATTATCCTTGAACCCCATTAATTTTTAATTTTAGATTGCAAAGAGTATAGATGCACCTCCCCATAGTGAATATTAATGGGTTTTTAATAAAATCACACTCCTACTAAACTATAAATGGGTAATCACCCCATCACTTATTCAGACATTAAACCCACATTGGATTAGACTATAAATTCACAAATCAATTATAATATTCCATAACCTCAACCTATAATCCATAGTTTTTCCTTAAATCCATCCTTTGGTTGATTTACAGTATACCTAATGATTATACCTGATGAAAAGGTAATGTTCATCTATGAGAATATTTTTTTTACTTATTTCTCTACCTCAATAAATTTTTATCAAACATTAATGGTTTAATAGGATCACAATATTTCATATGACATGATGTTTTAATAATAATTTAATGAACTAAAATCATCTTCACTAACATCGAATAGGTTAGTAATAATCATTGTTCATGTGGAAGGGGAAAACTAGATCGTGAAACAATGTTCATTCCCATTTCCACCTCTATTGGATGGGTATGAGGATGTATATAAACTATAAATATGAAATTAATAACATATTTATACTTAAAAAGTCTCTATTTCATATATATATATATTTTTTTCTTCTCCATTCTATATGAGATACGACAATGTCGCTCATTAGTAATGTGGACTACTGCCTCAAAAGTGATGTGAATCATCATTCACCAATTATTTACAAAGAAAGAGATAAATATAATTTTAATAAATATATATGATAAAAATTATGTAATTTTCATTTTTAATAAATATTTATCATTCTATAAATATAATATATATAATATTTTGTCCCTCTTTTTTACTCATGTGATGATTATTACATTATTCGTGTATAGGTGGACTACCACCTTCATAAAGCAACATGACTCTCTTTTAATCTCCACAGCACGTGGAATATATCTTTATTTACATAATATTTTATGCATGATATTATTGTAATTATATAATTTTATAATATTACATATTCCCATTCCATAATAATTATCAAAAAATGGAAAATGTTACCAATGTGCACGTATGGCCTACCTTCTCTTTGGTTGTAACATACTTCATTTCTCATAACCATCATTCATTACTAGATTTAAAATAAATATTGTTGTAGAAATATGATAATTATTTCATTATTATTGTTATTTAGAATATTAAACTCTCTATTATGTGGAATAATTGGATTTTTAGTGACAAATGAGACATAAAAAAAGTCAATTAACACTAAAAAAATGACGATAATGAATTGTTATTAAAGAAAAAATAATAATATGATATAAAAGGATAATATATGATATTATAAATGTAAATATGGTTCTATATTTAGTCAATTAAAATAATAAAACAACTATCTAGTAGTTTAAGTAATGTTCAACCAAATAGAAGCTTGAGGTAATGGAGTTGTTTTCAATTTACATTCCATTAAGACTTATTTTTTATTATTAACCAATTCACTTTTACGTAGTGTATATACTTCAAATTAGACAATTAATATAATTAATAATTCATTTCTAATGTTATTTTATATTTTATTGTAATAATTTTACCCATGGTGATTTAACTTAAAAATTAATTTATAAAAATTAGTGTGCAACATCACTTTATTTTGTGATTATTAAATTTATGTTGAGAGAATCACTTTCTTATGGTAATATTTCTTATGAAATTATATTTATCATATATATCCATATTCATGTGTGATGTGTAATACTATTTACAAAATGGATTAATACTATTAAAAATGGTATTTACATTGAATCTTAATTGATTACTTGTGATAATACTGACAAATGTATATTATTTACTCAATATTGATATTTAATAATAATTAACATTGTTCATGAAATAAATTTTTTTGATATATGATCGATTCATTTTTAATTCATGATAAAGGTTATGGTTCATTTATATTAATCCCTTTGATGAATTAGTAGTCTAATTAGTTGAATCAATTGGCCAAATTAGATGGATATTTACATAGTATATTTTAAAACATTTTTTGAGAGGTATTGATGGTAATGGTATCATGTCACTGGAAGACATTGCATCGAATAATTAATTTATAAAATAATAAAAAACTATTTTATTATTATCCAAGTTATTTCTATGATGATATTATCAATAGATGAATTTAATTCTCAGTTTTTTGATTAAATGTATTGTGTTGCCTATTATTTACCTTTTTTATGGTTGTTCTAGTCAATTATTTAAAAGGACTATGTGGTCAGATATTTACCATGCCATATTGTTAATTACATATTAATTATTCTTTATTTATTAAGGATTTATTCTAATTAACTAAAATAATACAAATCATTTAAGCTCAACCATATTGTTTTACATTCCAATGGATTCAATGATGCGTACTATGTTTGATATGAGAGGATATTCTAGAGTAAAAAATCAATTCTTAAAAAATATTTCATAAAATTTTTATTCAGTTTTAATTCAGGATTAATCCATGTATCTAGTTTATAGATAATACTAAACAATTTGGTTATTTCGGATGTGATTCCAGGTAACTTTCTCCAGTTTAATAAAGTAGAGACCAACTCCTACTTATTGGAGTTAAGGTTTCTATAGTTTGTATTATAATAAGTATAATAATAACCTTTCTAATTGGATTTAAGAAAACCTAGATCAGGGGAAAAACTATATACTGACTTTGAGTATAATTATATAATATCATACTAACATTTTTTAATGATAAGGATTGTCTGTTTTTCATTAAAAACACATCAATGTATAGATACTACAAATAGATGTGATTTTGTAAAAGAGGCCCCTAGGGTTAAAAACCCACAAAATGGTGGGTCAATATTGTCTTATGTAATACTTGGTAAAAGATAATAAGCCTTAGTTCAAACCTATTTAAAAAAATAAAGGGGATATTCTTAGGATAATTCAAATTTAATTATAAAATCATTAAGAAGTATTAAAGAAAGGGTTATCCCAAAGGAAACCATGATTATGATTATGAGATTAGCATTGCACAAAATTTTCAATTTATGATATTTACTTCCAAATAAATGGAGTATACATTACATTTTATAATTATTTGATATAATATAGTGTATTCCACTATCTAGATATGGAACCTAGCAGATGGAATGAGAACTATATCATTTCACATAATCCAAAAAAAGAAATTATAATTGTTTCCTCGATAGGGTTATGCCAATATTTCAATGGGAACTTATATCAAAACATTACAATCATATGTGAACATTTTATCAGGTTCTATTAATATAGATAATTATTTCTATAAGTATTTTTTTATTATTATGGAATCACATGAATAAAAGGATGAATAGGAAAAATATGTATTAAATAATGAATAAAAAGAATAATTTTCTTATATGTGACAATTCTAGAAAAAAAATATTATGGTAATTTCTTAATATGGTTTGGAGATTTCTAAAAGTGCGGAGAGAAATTACATAATAATTATGATAGTAATGGTAATAAAAAATGTCCATCATATATTTTTTTCATCTATAGGTAAATAGAGGACTACACAAATAAATTATCCATGAATCAGGTGAATATACCACAAGATAAGATAAGTGATCAATTATAGTATTACGCATTTGATGCAAGTGAAGTTTAATGATTAATTTTATTCTATATTTGTATCCAATAAAAAAATTTAAACGTATGTTATTTATTATAATATTTTCATATGTATTATGAGATTTATACAGATTGTTCTACCATACTATCTCATTATAAATTTCATGGAATATATTTAATGGTACTGATGACTAAGTTAAATCGTTCTGTTTAATGTTTAACTTCTTATAAAATAAATGATTAAACGAAATACAACCTTTAATTTGTTCATTTTATATATAAGTATATTTAAATTCTAAGAGGATTGGGATGGATAATGTAAATTGGATAATACTGACTATCATGGAACTAATAAATTATTCATTCAAAAAGTTATTTATTCAATCATTGAATGAGTCAAACCATTTTTCTGTATTTATGGAATAGACCCATTAATATTTGTTTTAATTAAAAAATAATTAATCTATCATGTTTTCAATAAGGTTTTTTGAAAATTCATTTCATTAACATATTGATGTAGAATGCATCATCAAGGAATTCACATGGTTGGTATGTGATGAATAATAACTACTTTATATTGTTTATGGGATTAATGGTAAGTTCATTTTGGAAATTCAATGGAAATTTTCTAATATTTTATTTCTTGATATTTTGGGAGGTTAATAACAGAAAAAATTTATGAAATAGTTTATTTTAAACATTAGTTTAGGGTTTAAAGATTAATATAATTCATCAACATATGAATATAAATTCACATTGGACAACTTTTTATAACTATAATGTTTTTAAGAAATAGTTTGATATGGATAGAAATTATTTTCACTCTATTTTGTATCTAATGATCCGTTAAAAGGATATTTCAATTCTATAGGCTTAAAAAATTCAGTTTTGTATATTCAATTCCAAGAGTAAGTGAAGAATTAGAAATTATCCAAGGAATAACCAATGGTTTTTTTCTTATGAAATTAAATGAAATAAAGTAAGTATATCTTATTTTGATTATTTATAAAATTTAGGAAATTGACCATGAAATATATTTTTTCACATTAGTGTCATTTTCGATTATAACAATCACTATTTACACACTAATTTAGTTTATGGGTTTTTCCTCATTAACATTGTCCATATCCCCCACTTTATTATGATTAATTCCCACTCTCGCACCCCTTTAAACATTGGGTGTTAGTATTCTTCTCTGTGGATATGATTTCAATTACCAATTATGTTCTCATATTGCGAAATCTAGTTATGTGTTATTCAACATGACCTAGGTACTTCTATTTCTCACTTCATAAGTGATTTTTTTATCAAATCATATTATGATTTGGTGCTTGAATAAAAATTATTATTTATCAAAACCTATATTTTTGAGATAATTCTTTATTTTTAAGGATGAAAAATATTTAATGTGGGGGAGAATCTAATATCCTGAAATTATAAAAAAAGGACATTATAATTGATAGGTTTTAACAAAGAAGATAATATAACACCCTAACCCATTAAGATATATTTATTTGTAAATAAATTAAAAATATTCAATATTTTACTCTACATGAAATTCTTTTTTTATTATTTTTTACACACAACAATGAGTTTTTCTTTAATTACAAGCAACACTCAATTTAGCTTGCATTATATAGAATAAAACATTTTACACAAAATGTGATATACTATTAAAATTTAATTTTTTTATATAATATTTATAACATTGAAATTATATTTTAGGGTATAAATTTTTATAATAATATTTTAATATATATCGTTATATATTAATTAATACTAAAATAAAAATCACATATAAGAAAAATAATTGTTTTCCAAAAAATATATTTTTGTAAAAGACAGATTAGTGGTGATTTTGACACATAATTGAAAATAAATTATTAATTGTTGTATAAATTTTATTTCAAAATATATAATTATTTTTTGAAATTTTTCTACCAAAAAATTCTTTAAGATATTTTTTGGAACTTTTATATGAATTTTCATTTTTTGTTAACAGTGAAAAATAATGTATTCGATTTGAAAAAAGAATTTTACATTAGTTCAATTATATTGTTCAATTATATTTTTGATTTGTTTAAAAGTTAAATTATTTTAATTCTATATCAATTAATCCAATTAAGATTATTTTATTCATTTTTATTTTGAATTTAGATATATAAACATTATAAATTATCAGACATTTTTCCTATAAAATATTTGTCCTCGCCTCTACAGGAGTAATTTAAAATTAACATTTTCCTCTTTTTTAAATTTAATATAGAATTTTTTATTACATATTTATAATCAAAATAATTTTTAATTTTGATTTTTTTAACTAAATTGTCACAAAATAAATTATTCTTATGATAAAACCTACTTACCATGGTTAAGGTAAAAACAAGTATACTTTAGGGTTAAACCAATTATACAAGAATCATATTGACATAAAATATTATGTTTATGTATTTGTAAGATTTTATTTTTACCTTGGAATGAAATTTATGTTTTATATGAAAATTTATTGTTGTTTCCTTATGAATATTACCCATATAATAAGTTATGCGATGAGAAAGAAAAAAACCTTACTTAAAATTAATATCTATAATGATTTGGGTTTGGGAAAAAATTTTATAGGCTTGGATATATATATAACATTCAATGATAAATTATTTTTTTTATTATGATTTTTTTATTTTATTTACATGAAATAATCAAGTTAAGTGCATATGGCACACAAATTAAGAAATTATTTAGTTAAAAATTAAATAAAATAAAGTATACTAAAAATACTAACAGTGAAATAAATTGAATGAATTATTGTCTAATGGTGTTTTGTATACTATTACTTCATGATAATGTTTTTCAAAATAATATAATATATTTATTTTTTGTATTTATATTTTTAAATTTAATTTAAATAAATAATGTAAAAAATAAAAATAATGTTATATTTGATAAATTATATTTTCTAAATGAATTATAAAAAAATATTATGATATTTTTTATTTATAATAGATATCAACAATGTTCCAAAAATGTAAAACATTTTCATTTATAATTAATATATTCACCTTTATATAGTAAAAACATTATTAGAGTGGTTATTATTAAAATGTTGTTTATGGACATTACTTCTGTTTGTGTGGATATTAAATTTAAACAAAGATATTGTGTTTGTTTTATAATATAGATTAAATATTTATAATATTTTTATAAAAATTATCTAATATGGGTCATTTTTTTTACTTTTAAAAGATAAATTACCTAGGATAAAATACTTGTTTCCATAGAATCCCCAAAATGGAAAAAAATGAGGAAACTTGGTTTCATGTATTAAATTGTTTAAAAAATATTTATTGTGTGGTGGATGTATTTAATGACCATATAGAACCTTAAACGCGTTAATTATCAGTCTTGACACCTCTTGAGATTTCAATTTCCACCAAATAGTTCACACTTTTTAGTACTTACCAAAATTTAATTTCTCCAAAACTATAAAAGGGCACCCACACCCCACACATCAACACAGATTCAACCAACATTTTCGTAATCCATTAACAACCCAATTAACATCCAAAATAACATCCAAAATTCCATATAGTCATCTGAGAGGAATTATTTTGAGCAGAAATACCTCTTTTTAATGGTTTAGTTCAAACATAATGAGTATACTTGAAGAAGAGGTAATGTTCTTCAACAACAATACATATTTTATTGATTTATTAACGTCAAATTTTTTTTAAAACATTCTGATATAATAACCTTATTATATTCCACAAAAATTTTTATTTTTATAAAATTTCTATGATCTAAATCCATCTCCGCATCTATCAAATTTTATACGAAATCATAGTTAGTGTATTTGGAAGACTACCGCCTCAAAAACCAATGTCATTGACTTTTTCATTTCAACATAAAAAGGATTGTTAATGTGATTAATATAATGTATATATATTATTTTTATTAAATATTAATATATCTAAATTTATATTATTATATATAAATATACCCTCCATTTTGTTGGAGATATGATAATTTCACTCATGTGTACAGTAGACTACCAGCTCATGAAGTGATGTGATTTTTTCGCATAACACCTCACATAAAAGGTGAAAAATATAATATTAAATATTATATGTTATATAAATGAAATAATATTAATATTCTTGGAATATTAATCATTATTAAATAATAATATATATCATTTTATTTCATTCCATTTCTCTTAAGTAAATATAATAGCATCATTCTTGTACGTGTGGACTACCACCTTCATGAAGCGATGTTACTATATTTTCATCACCACACTACATGGATTATAAGGACCTATCCTTAAACATTACATAATCTTGAATTAAATGAATAATTCACATTGAGGATCTTTTCATGTTTAGGGTTTTTTGATAATTAGGCATAACAATTACAATAAATTTGAAAAATTACAAATTAGACACCTCTACTCAGTTTCCATTTTTTCATAAAATAAAAAATCTTGAATAAATGATACATGTCTAGTTCCATGTTTTATATAGAAATAACTTTACTTGATACCATCCTTGACCCTATTCCACTTTATGTCCTCTGAAAAACATTTAAAAAACATGGGATGAGAATAAAAATCTCAGTAAGGGATACACAAAGAAGGAAAATAGTATTATTTTTAAAACAAAAAGTAATCCATGTATACTTTATCATAAGTAATACTTTTACCATTTATGAAGTTGTAAATACTCTTCAAAAAATAAATGATCATTTATTACACTTTTGTAACCAAAATATTACCATTAAACCCATATAAAGAACACATAACATATAATGGTAACTTGGGACATAAACATTCTTAAGTGGAATAACCATACGGTCGACTTCCAAAAATATCACTAAATGGAATAGTAGTCTAACTAACTTCCATACATATCACTAAATATAATAGTCATATGGCCGACATCATTACCAAATGTATTGGAGGTTATAACGTAACCACTCATCCTTGTTTATCACGGTACCACTCATCATATGGTTTATCACGTAACCACCTGTCAAATGTCCAAGTACCATCATAATGCATAAAATATTGCAAATATAAACATTTCCCTCACAACATTTCATTTTCAATCACAAGAAGTAATTTGAAGATAATGAAATAATCAATCCATTTTCATAAACCATTTAAAAATAGATAATTGAATAAAAGTGTCACATTCAAATTTGATGTGTTAAATGGAATTAAAATTTTAAAACATTAATGTTCATATAAATAAATATCAGAACCATTTTTAAACCATGTACACTAATGATTAATATTTCGAATAATAAATCTTTAAAACATTAAAAATGATTTTTTAGTTAAAGAGTTTTTAACAAAATGATATAATGTGGAATACAAATAATTGAAGAAAAACATTTAGTCAAAACTGTATAATTACATGACAATAAAGGGATTTATGATATAATATGATGATGGGAAGTATATACACCATAAAATAGTTAATTGGTTCATAACAATAATAAAGTCTCAATGGAAATGTAAATTGAGATGAAATCCCTTATAAAGACGTTATCCATAAATTAAAGATAAATCAATCACATAATTATGTGTGAAAAATATAATTACACCAAATATAAATTAATATTAACTGTAAAAAAATCATATTTCATTTACAAATATTCATAATATGAAATATTCAAGAAGTACAAGTTTATCCCAAATAATTAAAATTGGGATAAGAAATTCCCTTATAAAAATTTGAAAGCCCAACGGTGTCACATTAAAATTTTGAAATTGATTTGATGAGATAGAAAGTTAATCTCATACCTTGGACAAAAAATTTACATCTATATGGATTTATATGAACACATCCCAACATAATAAGTAGTAAATTTAAGGACATAACAAAAATAAGTCTTTTGAAAAGAAAAGGAAAAAAGGTTCCCTTACCGATTTGGTAACATACAATACGAACGCCACATAAAAGAAGGATCATACAATAAATATGAAAATACTCATAAATGAATGTATATTACACAAAGAGTACAATCATGGGAAGTACATACACTATAAAAAAGGAAATAGTGGCAAATATAGTATGAATCTCACGGGAATAAAAAGTGAGATGAAACACTTTACCACGTTGTAATCAACTAAGTCATATAACAAAAAGTGAATGGCCACAAAAAGAATAAAAAAATACCATGAATATAATTATAATCATGATAATATATTTCATATGGTAGTCCACAATACACCATATGTAATAAATAAGTGGTTTATAATGGAAATTTCATAGAATTAAAATTGAGATAAGAAATCCCCTTACCTCTTGTCCAACTTGACTCATATGTTCTGTGTTCATACTAAATAATAAACTTATGTTTGTATCTACATCATTAAGAAATTTAATAATGTTCATTATTCATTTTATATCACTTATTATCTTGTTATGACAACTAGTTAATTATTTGAGTTCATATTGGATATTTTATCGATGTTCGGAACATGAGTCAAAAATGAACCTGTTATAATTACAATTTGTCCATGTGGTCAAAATTCCATTATATCCAGAATTCTATACATGTTTTATATATCATATATATCATATATATATATATATATTATATGTATTTATAATATTCTATCTCAGTTTTATTTAAGAAATGAAATGCAACATTCTTGGAGACGGTAAGCCGTACGTACGCATGAACGCTACATTCATTTCTATTTTATATTTAAAGGAATGAAAAAATATTTATAAATAGGTATAATATAGTTCCATTATAATATCATATTATATTTTATGTTACATAATTTCATTAATTTCATCCTTTATATGTTCCATGTATGTCTTGAACGAATCATATATCCTTGAGGGGGTGGTAGTCCGCACTTCCTCTAATGAAATTATTGAATTTAACAATAATGGAAACCATAATATATGCTATAAATGAATAATACAGAAGCATAATGAAAACATAAAAATTATATACCTCAATTATAAATATATTTCCATCTTAATGGACACCATGTTAGGATGTAGGAGATAATAGAACAATCATCGTTTCGTGAGGTGTTAGTTTGTCATCCACATAAACAGTATGTTCTTCACCCATTAGATAAAGGTGTGTGTAAGTGTAATTTGAATCCTTATTGTAACAATATCCTATTATATTTATAATACTGGTGTTGATATAATAGAAAGAATAAATATAGTTTAAGGGGTTTGATAAGTAAAATAAAACAAAATAAAACAAAATAATTTAAAATAAACTGTAACCTTTAATTTGGGTAACATCCTTTGGTTTGAACCAAAGGACTTATAGAAGTGCCTTATACCTAAGGTAAGGCTTTTAAACGAATAGGGGATCTTGATATATTATTTAGGCTGGGGTTGGACAAGCTAATGGGCATTATAGGTGTGTGGAATGGGATAGAAGTGGTGTCCTTTTATAGGGGGGAGGGGCTCTATAGAAAGTGTGAAAATATTATTTTATTATTTAATGATATTTGGTTTCTAAAATTCCGAAAATAATTACAGTCAAATATAAGATGACTCATGGCCAATATAAAATCATCTAATAAGAATTGGATAGGTTTTGGACATAGTTTTAATATTTAATGTCTAATTTATTTAAATCATTTATTAATTAGATAAATACTTCATCATTATTGGGTCAAATATAATATAATTTATCTGTTGTTGAAAAATTATAATAAAAATACCATGATGTATTAAATTGATTTATCTTTCCATAGAATATTTATAGTCTGAATTATGACATATATAACCATATGTAAAAATTGGTTTATTAAAAGATATTTGTTTCTGTCAATTTTGCATTTACGTTAAGTTATTTAAAATAAAGTGTCATTATCATTAATAAGTAGCTCCATGGGGTCAAACAATTGACCCAAGGATAACAAGGGTCTTCCATTACACATCCAATGAGGTTAGGACAAGATTTAATGTAATTTGGTATTATAATCAAATTATTTTTACCATAAATTACTCTATTTACCTATAACCATGGTAAATAAAAGTCAAAAGATACTATTCAAAAAATTATTTTAATCTTATTGAACCAAATTTTACATAATAATAACAACCATGTATGTTTTATTTTCAAAATTCAATTCACAGATGCCCTAAAGTTTCATTTAAATGAAAAAGTGAGTTTTTTTATTACTACTAAGTGGTTTCACAATTCATCAAAAATTGAAGCTTTTCAGAAAAATACCAAAAATTCAGACTAAGGTATATTTGATTTTCCAAATTAAAAAATGATTTATATTTTTCCAAAATCCAAACATAGAAGTTGAATTAATAAATTTAAAATTAATTCCCATTTTCAAAACAAATTGATTGTTTTTATGAAACAATTACAATCAAAATATTGACAGTGGTTTATCTCCAATTTCAAAGTGAAATCATTTCATATGAACATAATTGGATTAAATGGTTAAAATATAATCTAATTACACATTAAAACCAATTAAAAATATAATATAACTATATAAAACAATTTGATTAAAAGGTAGTTTTGAATTAAAATAAAGTATTTTCACTATTCATCAAAAAACTGAATTTTATCAGAAAAATACATATATTTTACCTAAAGTGAATGTTGATGTCCCAGTTCTAAATAAGAATTTTATTCTATCAAAAAGAACATATAAAATTTACCAAAACTAAATTTAAATAGGGTTCACCATCAAAAGGCTGTAAATAACATTTTGAATGTAAATTGTGCTTAAAATTTTATTCATTCACATTTTAAACCACTATATTTTATTAGATAAATGTAAAAACATTTAACAAACATGTATAATCATATTGAGGTTATTTTTTTCATTCCTTCCATTACAACGTCCAGGCATTAACTACTCTTTAAAATAATTATATTATATGATTATTTTTTAGAATGACTCAGCATTGTGTGCAATGTAAGATTTCAATGAAACCCATTGTAGCGTTTCAGGTATTCCATCAAATCATATTATACCCATTAAAGTAAAATTAATATTTAATTCACAAATATTAATAAATATGAAAATTCCTTACTGATTATTTACCAAGGATGTTATATCCTTCCCGACTTTTGGAAATTACATCCTCGAAATTTTAAAACTGGGCTTGGAAACATAATTGATAGTCCCACATCGGAAATAGAGTCAATAAATATATCAATTTAAAATAAAGAATGAGAAGTAAAAAAGGTCACCTGAGAAAATCCCATACTAGTATTCCCTATTGGAAAACATAGAAATGTAAGAGAAAACAAACCATCATGTTCTGATGGAGTGTGATAGAAAACATGGTTACGAGAATGTTAACCACCAGAAAATCACAAACATCTGATGGGTTAAACTGTATTTGATTCCCCAGTAGGAAAAGTTAATGGTTAATGTTTTTGTTTTAAATTAATTTTCACAATTTTGAGGAATTTATTTATGAGCTTAAATAAAAACATAAGGAAACATACATAGTTTTCATGTAGACTTTCATTCTTTACTAGCATTCTAGCATAAACTCATATTTTCTCCAAATGATGAGTATTCAGGATGATTTTTTCACATTAAAAGATCTATAATCATCTTCTAAAGAATTACATAATCCACAAAAGATGAACTATATAATTCCCATTTATTAAAACCTTACCCAAAACCAAAAATGTTAGTACAAGATCAGATAATCCCCAAAAAGGATAATTCTTTATAAAAAGAAATAATATTCCTAATCTCCAAAATTCAAAAAATAGAAACCTAAGTTCAAAAAAGACTATTAAATAATCAAATTTACTTATAATTCTTCATTATTATCTAAACTAACATTGAAAACCAAAAATTTGAAGAATTTAATCCCATAGTCTTCCACAGTAAATCTTAACATTTATCCTCAAATAACATTGAATACTTTTGAAGTCTCATACTAAAGTGTAATTGTAACATCCCAGGTAAATAAAGAATAATACATATTTCATATTTATTAATATTTGTGAATTAAATATTAATTTTACTTTAAAAGGGTTTCTATGATCAATAGCGTACCTGATACACAACAATGGGTTTCTTTGGAATCTTACGCTGCACACAAATAATATAATATTATTATTTTAAATGATAGTTAAATCCTAGTTTTTGTATTTGCGAGAATGAACAAAAGTAACAAAAATATGATTATACATGTCTGTTAAATGTATTTACATTATCCAATAAAAATTTAGACTCTTAAAATGTTAATGAATATAATTTTAACCATAATTTACATTAAGAGGCTGATTTATCACCTTTTAATGGAGAACCCTCATTAAATATAGATTTGGTAATTTTTATATGTTCTATTTTTCCAAATAAAATTCTTCTTTATATTTGGGACATCAAATTTTACTTTGGGTAATTTTTTGGTATTTTTCGGAAAATGTTCATTTTTTATTAAATAGTGAAAAATACTGTATTTTAATTCAAAGGTGCCTCTTAATCTAATTTATCTATATTCATATATTATGTTTTTAATTGGTTTAAAAGTGTAATTAGAATATATTTTTACAATTAAACCCAATTTTTGTTAATGGAATGAATTTCACTTTGAAATTAGACATAAACAAGTGTCAATGTTTTGATTGTTGTTGTTTCATAAAAACACGCTATTTGTTTTTACAATGAGATTTAATTTAAATTAATTAATGAAATTTTTATGATTAGAATTTGGTAGAGTAGACATATTGTTTGAATTCAGAATTTCAAATATATATTCGGCTGAATTTTTTGTATTATTATGAAAAACATCAATTTTTGATTAATATTGAAACCACTTAGGGGTGGTTAAAAAAACTGACATTTTCATTTAAATGAATTTTACCACTTATGGGAATTTAATTTAAAAAATCCGACATACATTGTTGTTATCAATAAGTAAAATTGTGTTCATTATGATGAAAATAATATTTGGTGAATAGTAACTTTTGACTTTTATTTACCACGGTTAATGGTTAATAGGGTAATTCAAGGTTAAAAGAATATTATAATAATTAAAAATTACCTTAACACTTGTCTAATCTTTATTCATTGAATAATTTTGGACCATGAGCATCTTTGGGTCGATTTTGGGACCCCTTTAATCCACATGGAAGTGATAATGACAATTTAGAACAATTAACTAAATGTAAAGGCAAAAATGACAAAAGCAAATATCTTTTAGTAAATTAATTTTTATAAGGGGTAATACACATTATATTTTCGACTATAAATATTCATTGGAAAGAGGAAACTATTTCCTATATCATGTTATTTTTTTTAATTTTTATACAACGAATAAATTAACTTATTTATGACACAATAATGATGGAGTGTTTACCTTATTAATAAATGATTTAAATAAATAATATTATAATGTTTAAAATATTATCCAAAACCTTTACAATTCTTATTAGTTAATTTTAATTCGACAGTGATTCATATTATATTCAAATAAAACTATTTTTGGACCATTATAAACTGAATATCATTATATAATAAAAAAATAGTTTCACACTTTCCTAAATAGCCCCTCCTCTCCCTTATAAAAGGAGACAATTTATAACCAATTCCATACACCTCTAAATCCATTTGGCTCGTAAAAACTCTACTCAATTAAGCTCCATATATCCCTATCCTCCCCCTAGAAGCCTTACCTTAGGTAGAAGGCACTTAATGAATTCCTTTTGGATCAAACTAAAGGAAGTTACCCAAATTAAAGGTAATAATTTCTCTTAATTAGTTTTCTTTTATTTTACTTCCCCAACCCATAAAATCTTTTTATTCCATTCTTTTGTAACAAAACCAGTATCCTCAATATACTAGGATGTTTTTATGAGAAGTATTAGAACTACACTTACACACACCTCAATCTAACGGATAAAGAACATAATGTTTCTGTGGACGGAAAACTTACGCCTCACAAAATGATGAATGTTAAATTAAATATTACCGCCTCTCATGGTGGAAATTATGATGGAACTATATTTATATATGATATATATTATGGTCATTATTTCCTTATGATTATGTACGTTCAATTTATAGCACACCATTACGGTTTTCATAGTGTGTAAATACGATATTCTCATTTGAGGAAGTGCGGACTACCGCCCCCTCAAAGTGATGTGACTCATTAATGTCTTATGTGGAATGTATAGAGGATATATTTAATGATATTTTATATGATATTATTCTGAAATTATAATATAAGTATGTATAATTATTTTTAAATTCCATTTAAATAAGAAATATAAATGGAAGTAGCGTTCATGCGTACGTACATCTTACCGTCTCCATGAACGATGCATTTCATTTTTTACCACTAAATGTTATGTAATATTATAAATAAATGTATAAGATGAATATATATGATATATATGATACCCAAATCATGAATATCATTCTGTATATAATGAACCTTTGACCACAAGAAAAACATGTAATTATAATAAATTCATTTTTGACTAAAGTACCAAATATAAACAAAATAAATGTTATTAACTTAAATGATTAAAAAATGTTTATTACATGGTAATAATTGATATAAAAGGAATAATAAACTTGAAAATGGTTCTTAAGCAAGTAGAAAGTAACTGTAGTTTATTATTCAAGAGATTAAATAACGATCGAGTCAAGTCAGACACGAGGTTAGGGACTTCGTCTCAATGTACTTTCATTTAGGCATATTTTGTTTTAATACAAGACATTATTTTATACGCTTTATAAACACCCTTTACTTTTAAAAGTTAATCTTTTTATATAAATCATTTTACTAATTGAAAAAAAGAATGTTCCTTTTTAACATAAGAGGTGACAATGACCTTTTCCGTCGTCGTGAGTATTATTTGATCTTTGGCATCCTCAACAAGCCGTAATGTTTTTTAAAAAAAATAAATACCTTATAAACATTTACGTATTTTTGGTATTGAAAATGGTATTGAAAATGGATTGGTTATGTCAATATATTTAAGTGATATATTTTGATTGAAATATGGAAATGTTTTTTTCTTTATATTTTTTGTATGTGTTATGATTTTATATTGGTACTTGAAAATTAGACATGTGGTTACATGATAAACCAAATGACTGGTGGTGTCGTAAATACCAGGACGAGTGGTTATGTTATAACCTCCAATTCATTGGGTATGGAAGTCGGCCGTATGGCTATTCCATTAGTGATATGTGTGGAAGTCAACCATATGGTTATTCCATTTAAGTATATTTATGTCCTAAGTTACCTTTATATGTTATGTGTTCTTAATATGGGTTTTATTGTAATATTTTGGTTACAAAAGGGTATGTAATGGTCTTTTATTCAGTGATGAGTATTTACTACTTCATAAAGGTGAAAATTATTACTTATGTTAAAGTATTCATCGTTTACTTGTTGTTTGGAAAAACTAATAGTTTTCATTTTTTGTGTATCCCTTAATGAGCTTTTTATGCTCATCCCAAGTTTTAAAATGTTTTTCACAGGACATAATGTGGAATAGGGTCAAGGATGAGATAAAGGAAAATTCATGCTGTCAAAAACATGGAAGTGGACATGATCCTTTTTTTCAAGAGTTATTGTTTTATAAAAAAAAATGGAAATTGAGTAGAAGTGTCTACTTTGTAATATTTTGAGATTTAATAGTTATGTCCTAATTATCTAAAACTATAATCCTAAAATGATCCTCAATGTGAATTATTCATATAATTCAATATTATGTAAGGTTTAAGGTCAAGTCCTTTTATTTGGTATCAAAGGTCAGTTTAGATAACTTTAGGAGTTAGGGTATTGTTAAATTAATGTCCCTAAATTAATTTATGTTAATATTGAAATCATATAGAATTTATAGATTACCATGTTTCTTTGCCTATGATATTTATATGTTCAGAATGGTTTTCCACTGAGAATACAGGGAAGCTATGTTGGGACGACATCAAGAGGAATACAACCTTCCAAATCAGCATCCAAAGATGGTCAAAATCAGAACTGAATAGTTTTTTGTTGTGATGGAACAATTGTCTTAGGATTTAAATGGTGGTGGTATTCATGCACAAGATCAGCCAGATCAACCATAGAGGAACATGTCAGTAGTGGATCATTTCATGAGGCAACATCCCCCATTATTCAGAGGATCATCTAATCTGGTGCTAGTAGAAGGGTGGATTAAAGAACTGGAAAAGATTTTCAATGTCATGGGTTGTTAAGAAGATCAAAAGGTTAGTCTTGTTGTTTACCATTTTGAAGGTGAAGGTGATCAGTGGTGGTCGATGGTGAAAAATATCAGGGATAGTGAGGAGATTTATTCTTTTTTTGGGATGAATTCAAGGGTATGTTTCTTGAGAAATATTTTCCAAGGGTGGTTCGTCTTAGGATGGAAAAATAATTCCTAGAATTGAGGCAGGAGGATGAATCAGTGGCCGCTTATGAAGTAAATTTCACTATATTGGAAAGGTATGCACCAATTTTTATATGATATCTTGATAGTAAGATAAATCAATTTTAATTAGGACGGAATCCACGATATCGAAGAGCACTAGCCTCTCGTGAGTTTAAAAGTTATGAAAACTTGATTGATGAGCAGAGAAGTTGGAAATGAAGTTTGATAATGATCATTTGTTCGTTGACAAACAACAGAATAAGAGGTCCAGTTGGCAGTAAAAGGGAAAAAATTTACAAAGAAGCCTGGAGGTAAAAAATTTAAATATCCAACTTGTGAGAAGTGGGGTAAAAATCATCCTAGAGATTGTTTATCTAAATATGGAAAGTGCTTCTAGTGTGGTATGTCTAGTCATATTTGTCGTAACTGTATAGAAGATGACCAAGTAGGCAATGAAAATCCCTCGGTAAGATGTTTTATGTGTAATGAAATGGGTCATTATGAAAACGAGTGTCTAGTGAAGAACTCAACTAAGGGAAATAAGCCATACTACAAGCAAAAATGGGTGGTGAAATCATTTGCAACTACTTCACCAGATGTTGGTCCATCAAATGAAGTAGTATCAGGTACACTGTTTGTTTGTTCATATTATGCCAATGTGTTGTCTGATTCAGGGTCTACACAGTCTTTCATTTTTATGAATTTTTCTATTAAATTTGGAATTCCATCTAAAGATAAGAATACAGAATTTACGGTAAATAAATATGGAGGAAACGTTGAGACAAAAAGAAAACATAACAACATTCATGTCCTTG
This sequence comes from Viscum album, assembly GCA_963277665.1. Classification (NCBI taxonomy): domain Eukaryota; kingdom Viridiplantae; phylum Streptophyta; class Magnoliopsida; order Santalales; family Viscaceae; genus Viscum; species Viscum album. The sequence continues at coordinate 681,030,850 of OY728132.1, read as the reverse complement.
TGTTCAGAAAGAACCTATATGAAAACCATATTTTTTTCCACTAGTAGAGTTTGATGTTATTTTGGGAATGGATTGGCTTTTTGTTTATCAACCTAATATTGACTGTAGTGCTAAAGTGGTTTTATTTTAAAAAGATTTACAGTTTGTGTACATGAATGAACCCTTGCTTTTAATAACATATCAGGAAGTTGAGAAACTAGTAAGAGCAGGAAATGAATGTTACATTTCTCATATTGAAGATTATAAAGAAAGTGTTGTGATTAATGATGTACCGGTTGTAAATGAGTACCTTTATGTTTTTCCTTATGATTTGGCTAGTATTATACCTAATCGGGAAGTTGAATTTACTTTTGACTTAGTTCCTGAGGCTAAGACAATTTCAAAACCCCCTTATCGAATATCTCAAATTGAACATTTAGAGTTAAAGAAGAAATTGTTGGAGTTATTAGATAAATGTGTCATTAGACCTATAACATCACCATGGGGTTATTTTATATTGTTTGTTAAAAAGAAAGATAGTTCAATGAGACTTTGCATTTATTATAGAGCATTGAATAACATCACTGTTAAGAATAAGTATCCTTTCCCTCATATCGATGATTTGTTTGATCAACTCCAGGGAGCTCAGTATTTTTTGAAGATTGATTTGACGTTGGGGTACTATCAGTTGAAAGTAAAAAAGCAGATGTTCCAAAGACCGTGCTTCGTACTAGATATGGCCATTGTGAATTTGTAGTTATGCCTTTTGGGTTAACCAATGCACCTATTATATTCATGGATCTTATGAATATAATTTTCTGTGAGTACTTGGATAAGTTTTTGGTTGTGTTCATTGATGATATATTGATTTATTTCAAAATTAATGAGAAACATTAATGTCATTTAAGGGTTCTCTTTCAAACCTTAAAATAAATGAATATATTTGGGAAATTTAGCAAATGTGAGTTTTGGTAACAAAAAATTTCTTTCGTTGGTAACATTGTTTCAAAAAATGGCATAACTATTGATCCAGCTAAAAGAAAATATGTTGAAGACTAGACAAGACCCACAAATATAAATGATATTCGTAGTTTTCTTGGATTTGCAGGTTATTACCAGAGGTTTGATGAAAATTCTGCATGGTTTTCTAGTCTAATGACTAAGTTAACTTAAAAAGTTGTTAAGTTCATTTGGACAAAAGAATGTGATGATTGTTTTTAGTAATTTGAAAGAATATTGATGAATGCTCTAGTTTTGGAACTTCCTTCCAAAAATGGTGAGTTTGTTATCTAAAGTGATTCTTCATTGAAAGGACTTGGTTGTGTCATAATGTAGAATGATCAGGTAATTGCTTTTGTTTCACGTCAGTTTAAACCTCATGAGTTAAATTACCCTACACATGATTTGGAGTTATCTGTTGTTGTTTTTGATTTATAAATATGGAGGCATCATTTGTGTGGAGTAAAGTGTGAAATATATATTGATAACAAAAGTTTGAAGTATATATTCACTCAGAAACAATTGAACATGAGACAGAGGAGATGGTTGGAATTTATCAAGGATTATGATTTCACCATCCATTACCATCCGGGAAAAGCAAATATTGTGGTTGATGCTTTAAGCCGAGAAAGTAATGTCTCATTAGCCATGCTACATTTGGAATGAGATCCTCTGGTTTTTGATTTGATGAACTTTTTCATAGTAGTTTTTGTTAAAGGAAATTATTCTATTTTGTATCAGGTGTCAGTGAGATCATCTATATCAGACAGAATAAAGAAGGCACAAAAAGAAGATAGCGAGTTGCAAAAAAAGGTATAATTGGTTCAGAAGGGTATGTTAACTGATTTTAACATTGATAATGATTGTGTTTTGAGGTTTGGGAAGAGATTATGTGTGCCTTGTGATTCACAGTTGAAGAATGAGTTGTTATGTGATGCTCATAGTTATCCATTTTTAGTTCATCTTGGCAGTACTGTGATGTACAACGATCATCGGAAGTATTACTGGTGGGATGGAATGAAAAGAGATATTGCTGATTTTACTATGAAGTGTTTGACTTGTCAGCAGGTTAAAGTAGAGTGCCGGTTACAAAAAGGAATGCTTCAGCCTTTACCCGTGCCAGAGAGGAAATGAGAAAATATATCCATGGACTTTGTTCTGGGATTACCAAAGGAATCTTGTGGTAATAATGGAATCTGGGTTATAGTTGACTGATTGACTAAATCTGCTCATTTCATTCCTATTAGAAAACTTTGTATCTAAGTCAACTTGCTCGGTTGTATGTTAATGATATAGTCAGGTTGCATGGAGTACCTCTCTCCATTGTATCTGATCATGATAACAAGTTTACTTCTATCTTTTGGAAAGGCCTTTAGAAATAATTGGGTACTGAATTAAATTTTAGTACAACTTTCCTTCCTCAATCAGATGGGAAATAGGAATGAACAATTCAGATGTTGGAGGATATGTTACTTTCTTTCTCAATGGATTATCAGGGAAGTTGGGACCAACACCTTTCTTTGGATGAATTTTCGTACAATAAAATTTTTCATTCCAGTATACAGATGGATCCATTTGATGCATTATATTGAAATCATTTTCGAACAACATCTTTTTGGGATGAAGTAGGTGAAAGGAATCTGATGGGACTATAATTGGTAGACGAGATGGCAGAGAAAGTTCATTTGATTCAGAAGCACATGAGAACATATGAGAGCAGACAGAAAAGATATGCAGATAATCGGAGGAAGGATCTTTATTTTGAGGTAGGTGATCATGTCATTCTCAAAGTTTCTCCCTGGAAAAGTGTGATGTGTTTTGGTAAGAATGGAAAGTTGATTCCGAGGTTCATTGGACCTTATCAAATTCTAGAGAAAGTTGGATCAGTTGCATATAGAGTGGATTTACCTACATGTTTATCCCAGGTACACAATTTTTTTCATGTTTCGATGTAGAGAAAGTATATTCCAGATCCATCTCATGTTTTGATCCCAAAGGTAGATCAGTAGGAAAAGAATCTCACTTATGAAGAACAAACCATCCAGATTCTTGACCGTAGAGAACAATTGTTGTAGAATAAGGTATTTCACCATGTAAAGGTTTTGTGGAAAAACCATATGGTTGAAGAGGCAACGTGGGAATCTGAAAATTCTATGAGGGATAAATACCCCCCACTTATTTTGATAAGTGAATAAAAATTGCGAGTACCCAATTCCCAAAAGGAGAGAAGGATGTAACATCCCAGGTAAATAAAGTATAAGACACATTTCATATTTATTAATATTTGGGAATTTGATATTAATTTTACTTTAAAATGGTTATTGTGTTTGATAGAGTACCCAATACACAACAACGTGTTCCTTTGAAATCTTACGCTACACACTAATAATATAATATTATTATTTTAAACGATAGTTTACTCCTAGCCGTTGTATTTGCGGGAATGAATGAAAGTAACAACAATATGATTATACATGTTTGTTAAATGTATTTAAATTAACAAATAAAAATTTAGAGTCTTAAAATGTGAATAAATCTAATTTTAACCATAATTTACATTAAAAGGTCGATTTATCGCCTTTTAATGGAAAAACCTATTTAAATATAGTTTTGGTCATTTTTATATGTTTTGTTTGACCAAGTAAAATTCTTCATTAGATTTGGGATATCAAATTTTACATTCGGTAAGTTTTTGGTATTTTTCGGATAAAGTTCATTTTTATTGAATAGTGAAAAATACTTTATTTTAATTCAGAGGTGCCTTTTAATCTAATTTATCTATATGGTTAGATTATCTTTTTAATTGGTTTAAAATTTCAATTATAATATATTTTTACCATTAAATCCAATGTTGGTCATTGGAATTAATTTCAATTTGAAATTGGACATAAACAAGTGTCAATATTTTGATAGTTATTATTTCTTAAAAACACACTATTTGTTTTAACAACGAGATTTAATTTTAAATTAATTAATTTAAATTTTATTATTAGAATTTGGAAGAATCGACATTCTTTTTGAATTTTTAATATTAAATATATCATACGCTAAATTTTTTATATTTTTCTGAAAAACATCAATTGTTGATTAATAGTGAAACCACTTAGTGGTAGATAAAAAAAATGACTTTTTCATTTAAATAAAATTTTACCAATTTTTTGATTGAATTTATAAAATATGATATACATTTTTGTTATCATGAAGTAAAATTTGGTTCATTGCGATGAAAAATAATTTTGTGAATAGTAACTTTTGACTTTTATTTGCCACGGTTGAAGGTAAATAGGGTAATTCAAGGTTAAAAGAATATTATAATAATTCAAAATTACATTAAAACTTGTCCAAACATTATTGGATGAGTCATTTATGAGCATTAGAATCTTTGGGTAGATTTTGGGACCCCTTTGATCCACTTGGGAGTGATAATGACAATTTAGAATAATTAACTTAAATTAAAGGCAAAAAGACAAAAGGAAATTTTTTTAGTAAATTAATTTTTAGAAGGGGATATATAAATTATCATTTAGACTATATATACTTATTTTAAAGTTAAAATTATTTCCTATATCATGGTATTTTTTTTATAATATTTAGAAAACAAATAAATTAAATTATTTATGACACAATAATGATGTAGTGTTTATCTTATTAATAAATGATTTAAATAAATAAGATTATAATCATTAAAGTACTATCCAAAACCAGTAAAATTCTTATTGGATAATTTTATTTTGACTATGAGTAATCTTATCATCGAATATAATGATTTTTGGACCATTAGAAACTGAATATAATTATATAATAAAACAATAGTTTCACATTTTCTTAAAGAGCCCCTCCTCTCCCTTATAAAAGGAGACCATTTATAACCAATTAATCACACCTCTCAAGCCATTTAGCTCATTCAAACTCTGACCGATTATGCTCCTACATCCCTATACTCACCCTAGAAGCCTTAACTTATGCATAAGGCACTTATAGATGTCCTTTGGGTTCAAACCAAAAGAAGTTACCCAAATTAAAGGTAACTGTTTCTCCTAATTTGTTTTATTTTATTTTATTATCCAACTCCTAAACTCTTTTTATTCCTTTATTTTGTAACATAACCAGTATCCTTAATATACTAGGATGTTGTTATGAGAATGATTCGAACTACACATACACACACCTCCATTTAATGGATGAAGAACATAATGTTTCTGGGGATTGAAAACTTACGCCGCATAAAACGATGATTGTTCAATTACATATTATCACCTCCCATGGTGGCCATTATGATGGAACTATATTGATATATGATATATATTATATTTATGATATCCTTGTGATTCTATACATCCCATTTATAGCAACCCATTATAGTTGTTCATAGTTGTTAAATACGATTATCTCATTTGAGGAAGTGAGGACTACCGCCCCTTCAAAGTGATGGGACTCGTCAATGCCTTATATGGGATGTATAAAGGATATAGTTAATGATATTATATATGATATTATACTGAAATTATAATATAAATATGTATAATTAGGTTTAAATTCCTTTAAAATAACCAATATAAATGGAAGTAGCGTTCATGCATACGTACGACTTACCGTCTCCATGAACGGTGCATTTTGTTATTTAAATCTAAATGTTATGTACTATTATAAATACATATATGCGATGGATATATATGATATATATATGACACCCAAATCATAAATATCATTATGGATATAATTAAACATTGAACACATGAACAACATGTAATTATAAGAAGTTCATTTTTGACTGAAGTACCAAATATCAACAAAATGAACGTTATTAACTTAAATGATCACAGAATGTTTATAACATGGTAATAAGTGATATAAATGGAATAATAAACTTGAAAAATGTTCTTAATCGAGTATAAATTAAATTTATTTTATTTTTCAGGAGTATAAGGAATGATCGAGTCAAGTCGGACACGAGGTATGGGACTTCATCTCAATGTCCTTTCATTGAGGCATATTTTGTTTCAATACAAGAATTTATTTTATACACTGTATAAAAACCCTTGAAATTTCAATGGGAATCTTTTTCTACAATGTGTTTTACTAAACTACAAAAATATTGTTCTTTTTTAATGTTAGCGATGACAATGAACTTTTCCGCCATAGCGTGTATTATTTGATCTTTGGCTTCCTCTACAAGTCGTAATGTTTTTAAAAGAAAATAAATACCCTATAATCTTTTATATATTTTTGGTATTGAAAATGGTTTTTAAAATGGTTTTGTTATGTCAATATATTTAAGTGATATTTTTTTGATTGAAATACGGAAATTTTTCCTTTCATTTATATTTGTTGTATGTGTTATGATTTTATATTGATACAGGGAAATTTGACGCGTGGTTACGTGATAAACCAAATTAAGTGTAGTTCCGTGAATACCAAATGGGTGGTTACATTATAACCTCCAATTCATTGGCTCTAGAAGTCGTCCGTATGGCTATTCAATTAGTGATATGTGCGGAAGTTGACCGTATGGTGATACCATTTATTTATGTTTATGTCCCAAGTTACCTTTATATGTTATGTGTTTTTAATATGGGTTTTATGGTAAACGTTTGGTTACAAATGGGTAAGTAATGATATTTTATTTAGTGATGATTATTTACTACTTCATTAAGGTGAAAAGAATTACTTATGTTAAAGTATTCATCGTTTAAATATTGTTTTGAAAAACTAATATTTTTCCTTCTTTGTGTATCCCTTATTGAGATTTTTATTCTCATTCCATGTTTTTGAAATGTTTTTCTCAGGAAAAAATGTGAAATAGGGTCAAGGATGAGATCAAGGAAAAGTCATGTGGTCTTATACATGGAACTAGACATGAAATTTTTTTTCAAGAGTTCTTGTTTTATGAAAAAAATTGAAATTGAGTAGAAGTGTCTACATTGTAATATTTTGAGATGTAATAGTTATTTCCTAATTATCTAAAACTCTAAACCTGAAAATATCCTCAATGTGAATTATTCATTTAGTTCAATATTATGTAAGGATTATGGTCAGATACTTATAGAAATTAACCTTATCATATATTATCTATGATAGTTTAATAATTTCTAAAAATAACCCAAAATATACTATTTCATAACATCATCTAACTAAAAATAATTTCTCATAATAACCAGGGACTTCATGTAGTCCAATGGTAGTCGATAAATCCCAGTCACACTTTGGTTGTGGGTTCGATTTCGATGTCTTTTTCCAACATGACGGGTTGTCACATGTTCTGCGTGTTTTCCTTTTTCAAAAACTATATAATTTTATAACATTTCCAAAAAGAGATAAATTCATCCAAAATAACCATATCATATTTTAACATTAAAGGTTATCTAATAACAATTATTTTTCTTACCAAAATATATTAACTTATAATTTCCTAAAATTCAAGGATCTTATAAATCCAAATGGTTTTTTATAACTATATCCACAAATGAAAATATAGTCATTCCTTGGATAAAATTTTCATATATCAAACTTCAGGATTACATAGACTATAAAAATTCTTCAAATGTAATCCCATAATCAAAAGAGACTTAATAATTTTAAGCATTTCACCATCCAAAAATATATCATAAATCTTGAATCCATTATATGATGACTTATTACTCATTCAACATTCATCAGGATCTATTAACCATTATTTACCAACATATTCTATAATACTACTTTCCTACAAACAAAATCATGAATCGTATACTAAGATTTAATAATGTCAAAACATATGTTATAAATTAATCCATACCATTTATTGGTCATTTTAATTTTCTTCATCCTCAATTAGAATGGGATTATGTATTGGTATACATATATTTTTATGATCCTAATGATCCCATTCCAAAACCATCTTCATACGACATCTATTTGTAAAATGACCATGCACACCACATTTAAAACATTCAATTGATCCCTCAGAAAGAACATTTTTCCCTTTTCTAGAGTAAACTGGATGCATCCTTTTTCTATGGAAGGTTCATTCTTTATGACCCTCATTCCCACATTTATATCATCTTCATGTCTCTTTGAAGAATTTTCCTAGGTGTTTCTTTCTACATCCTGGATACATATGTTTTTAAACATACTTACCTTTATGATTATTTGCTAAAATTCCGTAAGGATTTTTTTCTAGCACATATGATGCCTATTAAAAATCACCAAGGTTCAGGTTGTCAATCATGACTCCATATATTTGGTTGGGAATAACCACAAGAGTTCTCATTGCAGCACTCATTTCATTCAGTATCTCATTTAGAAAACCATCGCAGTTTTCATCACATCCACTATTACTTTGGTTCCTGCTAGATCAAGCCATTTACTAAAACAAAAAAGATCAGTGTGAGTATATCAGTAAAATCATCTTATAATATCTTATGAGGAGGGTAAATACTTATTGATGTTATCTTAAACTCTTTAAGAATAACTATAAATGTTTCTAATATGCTTACCATTTTGGTTATGTCACTTATGTTTAGATAACACCCTAACCCCTCATGTTATCTAAACCGACCTCTAATACCAACTATTTGGACCAAGCCTTAAACAATACATAATCATGAATTAAATGAATAATTCACATTGAGGATCTTTTCAAGATTAGAGTTTTATAGAATTATGCATAACAATTAAATTACATCTCAAAAATTACAAAGTAGAAACTTCTACTCAATTTCAATTTTTTCACAAAATAAAAACCCTTGAATAAATGAGACGTGTATAGTTCCATGATTTAGACAGGCTGAATTTTTATTGATCCCATCCTTGATCCTACTCCACTTTATGTTCTATGAATTTTTTTTTGAGAAACTTGGGATGAGCATAAAAATCTCAATAAAGGATACACAAAGAAGGAAAACTATAAGATTTTCAAAAAAAAAGTAATCCATGAATATGTTATCATAAGTAATACTTTTCCCCTATATGAATTGGTAAATACTCTTCACTAAATAAAAGATCAGTGCTTACCCTTTTGTAACCCAAAGATTACCATAAAACCCATATAAATAACACATAACATATAAATGTAAATTGGTACATAAACATTATTAAGTTGAATAAACACACGTTTGACATTGAAAAATATCACTGAATGGAATATCTATATGGCCGACTTCCATACATATCAATAAATGGAATAGCCATATGGTCAACTCCCATACCCAATGCATTGGATGTCATAACATAACCACCAGTCGTGGTTTATCATGGTGCCACCTGTCATATGGTTTATCACATAACCACACTTCAAATGTAAACGTACCATCATAACACATAAAATATTGAATATATAAACATTTCACTAATAACATTTCATTTTCAATCACAAAATGTAATTTAAAGATATTGAAATAATAAATCCATTTTCATAAACTATTTGAAAAATTATTTTTGAATCAAAGTGTCCCAAACCAGTTCGATGCTTTTAATGGAATTATAATTTTAAACATTAATGTCCATATAAATACACTGAAAACCATTTTTAAAACATGGACATTAATGATAATGATTTAGAATAATAAATCTTTAAAACATTTAAAATGATATTTTAGTTAAAGTGTTTTTATGAAAATGAGAGACTCTTGAATACAAATAATTGGGAAATAACATTTACTCAGATCATTATAATATCATGATAATAAAGGGATTCATGATATAATATGAAAAAGGATAGTATATACACCATATAAGAGTGAATTGGGGAATAACAACAATGAAGTCTCAATAGAAATGTATATTGAGATTAAATCCCTTATAATGAAGGTATCATTAAATTTAGGATAAATCAATCACATAATTATGTGTGAAAAATATAAATACACCCAATATAAGTGGATTTCATGTTTAAAAAAATCAGAGTTCAATCAAAAATATTCATTGGATGACATATTCAAGAAGTACAAGTTTAACCCAAATAATTGGAATTGGGTTAAGAAGTTCCCTTAAAAAATTTAAAATCCTAAAGACGAAACATTAAAATTCAGAAAATGAGTGATGGGATAAAAGGGTATCTCATAACTTGGTCATAAAATTTACATCAATAAGGATATATAAGAACATATCCTAACATAATGCGATGTAAATTAATAGACATAACAAAAATAGGTCCTTTAAAAAGGGGAGGGTGAATGGTTCCCTTACCAATTGGGAAACATACAAAACATACACCACAAGAAAGAATAATCATACAATGAAGATGTAAATACTCATAAATGATATCATATTACACAAAGAGTACAATCATGGTTTGTAAATATACCATTCAAAAGGAAATAGTTTCAAATATAGCATGAATCTCATGAGAATAAAAAGTGATATGAAACCATTTACCACATTGAAATCAACTGAGCCGTATGAACAATAGTTATTAACCACAAAATGAATCAAAGAATACCATTAATATAATGGTAATAATGATAATATATATCTAATGAAAGTACATAATATACCACATGCCATTAATAAGTGGAAAACAATGGAAATCTCATAGGAGTAAAAGTGAGATAAGAAATCACATTACCTCATGTCCTACTTGACTCGTATGTTCCATGTTCTACCTGAATAATAAACTATAGTTAATCTATAAGTAATAAAAAAAATTAATTTTTACTATTTATTTTATATCACTTATTATCTTTCTATAACCACAAATAAATTATTACAGTTTATATTGGATATATTATTGAAGTTCGGAACTTGAGTCAAAAATGACCTTGTTATAATTACAATTTATCCATTTGGTCAAAAATCCATTATCTCCAAAATGATATACATGTTTTACACATAATATATAATATATATATATACAGTTTATATTTATTTATAATATTCCATATCATTTGGAGTTTAGATATGAAAGACACCATTCATGGAGATGGTAAGTCGTATGTATGCATGAACCCTACTTTCATTGCTATTTTATATTTAAAGGAATAAAAACATAATGATACATTGGTATATTATAATTCTAGTATAATATTATATGATATTTTATGTTACATAATTTCATTAAATTCATCCTTTATATGTTCCATGTATGTCATGAACGAATCATATCACCTTGATGGGGAGGTAGTCCACACTTCCTCAAATGAAATTATCATGTTTAACCATGATGGAAACCATAAAGGTATGTTGTAAATGAATAATACAAAAGAATAGAGAAAAAATAAACTTAATATACATAAAATATATTTATAGTTCCATATAAATGTCCACCATGTAAGGTGGTAGGAGATAATCGAACAATCATTATTTTGTGAGGTGTTAGTTTCCATCCACAGAAAGACTTTGTTCTTCTCCCATTAGATGGATGTGTGTGTAAGTTTAGTTCTAATAAATATTATAAAAACATCCTGGTATATTTATTATACTATATTTTTTATAATAAAAAGGAATAAAAAGCGTTTAGGGGGTTGGATAAGTAATATAAAACCAAATAAAACAAAAGAATTTAAGAGAAACTGTTACCTTTAATTTGGGTAACTTCTTTTGGTTTCAACCAAAAAGACTTATTGAAGTGCTTTCTTACTATGGTTAGGTTTTTAGGAGGAATAGGGGGATATTGAGGGATTATTTGGGATGGGTTTGGATGAGCCAAAGGGCTTAAGAGGTGTGAAGAATGGGTTAGAAGTGGTGTCATTTTATAAGGGGGAGGACGGGCTCTTTAAGAAAGTGTGATAATATTATTTTATTATATAATGATATCCAGTTTCTAATGGTCCAAAATGTATTAATGTATAATATAAGATGACTCATTATAGAAATACCATCATCCAATAAGAATTGGATATGTTTTTGATATTATTTTAATATTTATAATCTTATTTATTGAAATCATTTATTAAAGAGGTAATTTCTGCATCATTATTGTGACATATATATTTTAATTTATTCTATCTCTAAAAATTATAATAAAAATAACATGATTTATTAAATCTATTTTTTTTCAAATAATATTTATAACAGAAAATATGACTTATATAACCCCATGTTAAAATTTATTTACAAAGAGATATTTGTTTTTGTCATTTTTTCCCTTACTTTATCTTTATTAAAATAAAGTGTCATTATCATTCATAAGTGTCTCCATGGGGTCCCAAAATAGACCCAAGGATTCAAATGGAATTCCATTACTCATCCAATGAGTTTATGGAAAGTGTTAAGGTAATTTGGTAATATTATCATAATAATTTTACCTTAAATTACCCTATTTACCTTTAACTGAGGTAAATAAAAGTCAACAGTTACTGTTCACCAAAAAATATTTTTCAGCTTATTGAACCATATTTATCTTACTAAAAACAACTATGTATGTCATAGTTTCGAGATTAAATTCACAAAAGTGGTAAAATTTGATTTAAATGAAAAATTTAGTCTTTTTATCTACTAATAAGTGGTTTCACTATTTGTTAAAAATTAAAGATTTTCAGAAAAATACCAAAAATTTGGCTTAAGCTATATTTGATATTCCATATTAAAAAATGATATTTATTTTACCAAATTCAAAACATAGAAGTTTCATTAATTAATTTAAAATTAATTCTTATTGTCAAAACAAATAGCAGGTTTTTAAGAAACAATAACTATCAAAAGTTTGACGGTTGTTTATGTTCAATTTCAAAGAAAAACTAATTCCAATGACCAACATAGGATTAAATTGTAAAAAAAATATAATTAAACTTTAAAAAAAATTAAAAAGGTAATATAACCATATAAATAAATTAGATTAAAAGGCAGTTTGGAATTAAAATACTGTATTTTCAGTATTTCTCAAAAAAATGAATTTTATCATGAAAAATAACAATATTTTACCCAAAGTGAATTTTAATGTCCCGTTTCTAAATACGGATTTTATTTTATAATAAATAATAAATAAAAGTTACCAAAACTATATTTGAAGAATATTTTCCTTCAAAAGGCAGTAAATCAACCTTTTATTTTGAATTATGCCTAAAATTAGATTTATTCACATTTTAAGCCTCCAAATTTTATTAGATAAATTTTAAACCATTTAACAAACATGTATAATCATATTATAGTTATTTTTCTTCATTCCCTCCATTATAAAGGCTAGGCGTTAACTACTATTTAAAATAATATTATTATACTATTATTTTCCAGTATGACTCTGCATTGTGTGTAATGTAATATTTCAAAGAAACTCATTGGTGCATATTGCGTATGACATCAAATCATATCATCCCCTTTAAACTAAAAATAATATTTAAATCACAAATATTAATAAATATGAAAATTCCTTACTCATTATTTACCTAGGATGTTACATGGAAGATATATACATATCTATATAATGTTGTATATATTATATTATTATCATGATATACATTTAAAATATTTCATACCTTCTTTCCATATTAGTCACTGAAGAATTGAAAGGACACTAATGTGTATGTACGACCTACAATCCATTTGATCATAACACACTTCATTACTCAGAACTATCATTCGTGATATGTTTTAAAATAAAAATTAAAGAAAAATTAAAATAATCATTTCAATAATATTTTTATCCAGATGATTAAACACTAAAATACATACTGGAATATGATCATTAGTGTCCAAGAACAAAAAAAATAAAATAACTTAATTACCACTTGAGACAACGAGAACAATTAAATATGATAAAATAATTTCTAGTAAGATGTTATAAAATAATCATATATGATATTATAAATAATAAAATAGTTCTTTAGAAAATAAATAAAATTCATAAAACCAATATAATAAATGTTAATTCACATTCAACCAAAAGTAATCATTAGGAAATGGATTTCATCTCAATTTACATTCCATTGTGACTTATTTGTTATTATACAGAAATTAATTTTTAGGAGGTGTATATAATTCTCATTTTAAATGTGATATCTTCAATACTTCATTAATCATGGTAGTTTAATTTTCAATTTCAATTATTTCATCCAAGGGGAATTTAATTGAATATTAGTAAGTTTTAAATATTACTGTGTAATATCACATTCTTTTTTAATTTTTAATTTTTTCTTAAAAAAATCACTTTCTTATAATCATTATTCATTAGAGATTACCTTTTATGTAAATATACCTATTCTAGTCTAATGGAAATTATTATTTACTAATAATTTTATAATTTTTACATATGGTGTTTACCCTGAATACTTTTTTATAAACTGGGAAAATATTTATAAATTTGTATTATTTATGAAATATGAATATTTTATAATAAGTCATAGTTTTCATGAATTAAATCGTTTACTCAGTATATGAGAAATTATTCTTTAATTCATAGGGTCTAGTTATATAAATCCCTTTATTTAATTGATAGTTTCATAAGATGATATATTTTCCCAAGTCTGATGGGTTTATACCAAATATGTTTAAACGGTCTTGTGAATGTTCTTAACATCACATTTATCATATTTTTGGGTAACATATCATATGCTAATTAAGGAACAATTCATTGAGATTTATCTTATTATTATCCGTTATATTTTCAAAAATATAATATCATTTAATGAATTATATTCTATTTTTATTGATTAAATTGCACGTGATTTAGGTATTTTAACATTATATTTGTTATTATAGTCGATAATTTAAAAGAAATGTATGTTCCGTTATTTAACATATAATATCATTCAATACATATTAATGATGCTTTAGTTATTCATGACTTCTTGAATTGCACTTTACCCTTAGAGAGTATTTGATCTCACACGTTTTTCATTTCCGTTCCCCTTGATTAAATGATTTTTACTCTGTTTGATATGAAAGAATATAACACAATAATTAAAATAATAATAATAATATAATAATATGTTTAATTTATATATTCAATTTTAAATCATGATTCATGTACGTATAAATTATACCACAAATACTAAAATATTCAGTCCATCAGGAAATGATTCCTTGTATAATATGACAATTTAATAAAGTAGACATCAGCTTTGGGGTACTAGGGTCAGGTTGGCGACATTATTGTGCCACAATTCCTTTTTATTCTATCATTTAATGAAATTCCTTATTTTTTATGTTATTTATTGTTCTCCTTAAATCATGTTTAATTTTACATTATTCCAAATAATATTTCCACGATATATGTATCTTCATTTGAGACTACATCTCATGATACAATTAAATTTGGAAAAATCTTATTACTCCATGTTTTTTAAAAAGTCATTTATTCATATTGATTTTTTCTCAAATTCTTATGATTGAAACCTTGTTGATATACTGATAATTATTCCCTTACTAAGAATTCAATATCATCATATTTATTGATTTTTATTTCCCTAGGTTGTTTTTATTAGTATAATTATGAAAATATATAGATGTGGATCTAGTATAGCTCCAAATGATGATAAATGTTTAAATTTATAATAAATTGTGTTTATTAAGTAATTGATTCTCTAGGATAATAAAAATTTGGTTCTTAGGATTGTGATTTTTTTAAATTAAAAATAATTTTTATACATTTGTAATTTTTTAAAATAATCATATGTTGATCTCTCCTTTTAGAAAATCTAGTTTGTGAATAAAAGTTTATTACACCAGAACTAGGAGTGTTTGTCTAGGGATTTACAACCATTATATATTTCCAAAATATTTAAACAATAAATAGTTCATAAACATTTTGGTGGTTTTGGTGGAAAACCCTATTGCTAAGGTACAACCAAAATTCCCCCATGAATTTCACAAGGCAAAAAGTTTCAAGGACATAACATTTTATTCCTTCTAAATCATATAACTCCAATCCATGGTGGAACAAATAAAAATACTTTATTTGTAACAACCTGATATTTTATTAGAATTATTCTTTTTAATTTCATTGATGTATTGTGTTGTACGCTACACCAAATTTAGCTTGTGCTTTACGCAACACCGTATTACCTTGCAGTATACGCAACACAATTCTTGGCTCCTGTTACATGCAATTTGAAGTTCATTTTGTAGAAATTATTCTACTCAAAATTAAGTATAGATTTTCCTTAATGTATTAATGAAATAAGTTTATATTATTTTATATTCAACAATAAAGGGAGCTTGCACTACAAACAACCTTGACTTGGCTTGCATTACATGCAATCACGACCTTCCTCGATAGCATGTGTAGTACGAAATACCAGGTTTCCTTAAACAATGATATATTTTTATAATATAATTATGAACTAGTCATTATGAATAGTATTAACTATATTTTGAAGGTTATAAAATTATTATTAATCTTACACATTTTTTAGAACATCGTGTGAGAAGAAAATATATTTTTCGACTAAAATAAGTAATTTTTTAAAAATACAGTTTTGCCGCCTTTTGGTTGCACACCCACATTAAATATATTTTTTGAAATTTTTATAAGTTCAATTTTACGAAATAAAATTCTTATTTGGATTCATGATATAAAATTTTACTCTGGATAAAATTTTCATATTATTCTAGTAACTTTCATATTTTAATGAATAGTAAAAACATGCTATATTTTAATTAAAAACAAATTTTTTAATCATAATAATTTATATGGTTAAATAATAATATTGTATGGTTTTAAATTATAAATAGAATATATTTTTAACATTTAATATAACATATGTCATTATCATTTATTTTACATTGAATTCATAAGTAAAATCATTTCAATCTTTTGAAATGTTTTATCTTTTAAAACTCATTTTATTAACAAAGGGATTAATTTTAAATTAATTTCTGAAACTTATGTGATTTGAATTATGAAAAATTTATTCCATATTTGGAATCAGGAGTTCTAAATTATGTTAATAGGATACGTTTTATTTTTGGGCATTATGAATAGTAACTACGGTAAATTTTATTTACCATCGTTAATGGTAAATCAGGTAATTAAGGGTAAATATAATATTAAAAAATTACCATACCACTTGTACTAATATAAATGGATGATTATATTTTACCCTAAATCATTCTTGGGTCTAAATGGAATCTAATGTAATCCACATGTATTTAATTAAGACCGTTTATTTATTTTATTTAAAGGAAAGTGAAATGTCTCACTCAAACTTTAATAGTTAGATTATTTTTAATATTAGGTTATACAGTATATAAATTAGATTATAAATACTCATTTGAACGAGAAAAAGTTTTTATTTACCATGGTAATTTATTTTTAATTTTTAAGAAATATTTTATAACCTTAATAGCTTATACATTAACGATGAAGAAATTATTTATTTAGTGAAAAATCCATAATATAGTTTTTATTAAAATAACAATACCTATCAAAATCACTAATAACATGGCCAAAAATTGTTGGTAGAGTATATCTATACCCTAAGAATATAAGGGTCGATTTGTGGACCATTTGGAGCCTTATGAAACCGATTAAATCATTTATATTTTTTTATTTTAAATGATGTCAAAGATTCCATCTTCATAATTTAATAAAAATATCATTTTAAATGTTGTTATTGTAAGATGATAAATTAAATTAAAAATATTATTATGAATTTTATTATATTTATATTCATTATAGAATTTTATATTCAATTTTTATTCCAAAAATAAGTACATTAAATGATTATACAAAAATGATGTAGTAATTGTTTTATTAAGAGAAATATCAAATAAATGGTTTTATAAATATTAAAATAAACATTATATGAACTAATTAATGTTCTCCACAAATTTTCTAGATGAATATGACATGTTATAAATCTAATAAACATTTATTATCTAATATATCCTATCTGTGGATTTTAATTAAATTCAAATAAATGAATAGTGTCAAAATTAACACTATTGTTATTTTATAAAAATAACATATTATTAAATTGTATAAAAATCACATAAATATTTAAAAATCATAAAATGAAATTTATATGGTCTAAAATTTCATAAATTACATAATTATGGATAATTAACAACACATAAGTAATTATTTATAACAATTTTAAATATAGAATATTATTACCAAAAATAAGTTTAAAAAAATTAAATAAGGATATTTCAAATTGATAAAGTTTAAAATTATTTCCCAACATGTCTAAATTTGATTGGATGATGAAATTACAACCCCATATCAGATAATATTATAATATGAGTCATTTTGGAGGTTTTTAATTGGGTTTTGATTTATTATAAATTAATATTTTTGAGGTTTCTAAAGGTGCCCCTCTCCTACCTTATAAAAATGAACCTCCTCCCCCTCCTATTTACACAACTTTGAGCCTTCATGTTCAGACAACCCCCCCCCATTACAATTCTCAACTCCCCTAGTAATATAATAGAGGTAATGTTCTTCTTAAAAGACCAATTTTAGTGCCCTAAGAGGAGGTTTCAATGAGGCGTGTCAAAGAAGATGTAATATCCATTACCGATTCATTCAAATTTATTTCTTCTTCTAATTACACTTATTTAGTTGTTTTATTATGAAGTAATAAAATTAGTATCACTAATATACTTATAAGTTGTTATAAATATTAAACAACCCTATTTCACTTTCGATCTATCCTAAGGAAAACGAAATCACCGCGCGTGCGTATGTACGGAATACCATCTCCACACCATGGTGTAATCTTTTTTCCCCCACCACTTTACTTAGATGGGTAAAATGGTGTAAAGAATAACTATATATGATTACTTTAATGTGATATTAATTATGAAATAGTATACATACACTTCAATACAATCCCATGATCAGGGAACAATATCATCACTCGTGCGTACGTATGGCCTACCGTCTTCATGATGTGATGTGACTCGTTCTACATGATCTTCATTGAATAATGATTATATAAATGAACTGAATGAATAAATATGATATATATTACACTAATACCATTCCTTAAATGAGGTATCTATAACATAAAAAGAATAATAAGAATGTATTCAACAAAATATGCATAAGAACATAAAGCAATGAACACCCGATAACAAGTAGCAATGAAATATTATTAATAAAACGATCAGAATACGACCATATATGATATCATAACAAATTAATTTGATTCTGTAATAAGTTAATGACATTATTTAAATCATTATATAGGATCTCCCGATATGTACGAATCAAATCAGACCCAAGGTAAGGGATATTTGTTCCAATATCATTCTTATTTGAGATTGTTTATTCGTAAGTATTTACTGAGGTTATGTTTATAATCCATGTCCATATGTTATCAGATTGTTTTCAAAAAATGTTTAATTTTATTCCATGTATGTTTAAAGTCATTTTTACCCTATTTTAATTTTACCGCATCGTATGGAAGGAATCATTCTTTTGTTTACCATACGAGGTATATTTTCACATTCCAGAAAAAGTACGAGAAAATGTTTTTTTAACTTATACGGAACGAACAGATTTTTACAGTTATATAATGCCTTATTTTGATGAATCTTACACTAAAATATTTCATGATTATTTTGAACAAAATAATTTTCTTTTAAAATGGCATGGCATTTTGTGAAAATAAAATGATTTTTAAGAAGAAATGATATATTTTCCAAGAATTAATTTCAAGTGTTATGTCAAAACTATTTTCCATATAAGATGAAATTATTTAGTATGATTATGATTCAAGTATAATCTCTCTATGATTTAAATGGTTTCATTTTTTGTATGATGAAATGATATTAATTCGTTTTATATGGATTATGTTATGATGGTATTATGTTTATTAAAACAATTTTATTCTTTTGGTTAGAATGAATGATTTATATTTATGTTGTGGCACACTTATGAATGATTTCATTATGATATGGGTGGGACCTATATATCTCTCCAATTCATTGGGTAAGGATTTATATCTCATGAGATAGGCAAGGCTTGAATGAGAAGTTAATCCAATTCAGTGATACAGGACTGGAATGAGGAGTGAAATTGATTCAGAAAGGGACTTTGTCCACTAAGATGGTCTTGGTAGCAATGTCGTGGATACTATGGAAATCATTTCATGTGATTAATGGTTTTCCAAAATAACATGTTTTCTTCCCATTCAATTTTATCATGATTGATGTTCCTTTATGATATATTCCTTATATACTTCCATGATTTATGTCATTGATCATGATTTTGATCTTTAGATTTTATGTTCAAGTTTGTGCCTTCAAATTTTTATTGATTGTTTTACATTCCCTATGTTTACCCTTACTGAGCATTTGAGCTCACCATTTTTATGATTTCTTTTCCCCGGGATTTAGAGAAATTTGTTAGGTAAGAAAACAAAATGCTAAAATCTTTATAGGAGATGTTGAAGATCTTTCACCATGATTAGAATATTATGTTCTGAGTTTCCAAAGACACTAAACTATTATGGTCCTTGAGTGTTGGTTCTTGTTAGGTATTAATTATTCCACAAAAGTAATTCAATGTCTATGTACATAAAGTAAGGGTCTGTACAGTTGGTATTAGAGGGAGGTTTAGTTATCCTATGGAAACTAGGATGAAAAAATGTCAGTGAGATACCTCGAGATATTTCTAAGGTATGTCTAGGGATGTCCCTATGGTTAAGTATAAGCATAGGTTATAGTCCTAGAATTTCAGTAACGATCATAGAATTAAACCTCATATGTTAGAGATTTAATGTACCACCCCCCTTGATTATGTTGTTTTTCTACTACGAGTTTTTCCTCTCATACTATTATTTTTGGGTTTTAAGAGATGTCAGGAAATATTAGAATTCATTTTAATGGAGAATATGATAGACAATGCAATGATATTATTCATGCTAAACCAAATGAAACAGTATTTTGATGTCCAAACATCATTATTATGCCTAATCAGCAATTTCATAATATGATCAATAATCTCAACTTTGGTAAGTCTCCTTACTCAGTTAATAAGAGAAAGAATGAGTTTCATAATGATCATAGAGGAATGAAAGTTCAATTTTCCTCACGTAAATAATGTGGGGAGAGACATCATGGAGAATCGTTCAATGGAACTAGAAGATGCTTTGGGTGTGGAAAAGAAGGACACAAAGCCAGTAATTGAAAAGTAAAAGGTTCAGTTAACACCATGAACAAGGATAATGGTATTTATAATACATCAACAATGGTTAAATGTTTTAAATGTGGACTGTACGGGCATTATGCAAACAAATTTCATAAGGGAAAGTCTCATGAAGAGAATCAGCATGGTCGCATGAGTAGTATTTATGTTGACGATGATGAAGAGGCTACAACTAATATGTGAGGTGAAAGAATTGTTGAATCTTGGCCAATGGTTTATGAAGGTAGGGTAATGATTTTATGTTTATCAAGAGTAACTTTGTATAGGTAATTTAATGGTACTATGGAATAAAGAGACATCTATGGATTGTTACACTATTGTTTTTCCTTGAGAATTTGAAAGTATACATTGAATGGTACCGGTAACCATGATAGGTTATTTAGATTTTTTTGGAAATTAGATGATATGTGAATAAAAATGGGATAAGGAGAAAATAATATGTTGGATCTTATTAATGAGCTCATGACTAACATAAAGAAAAAGTGATATCATAGTTTTGAGTATAATGAATTTTTGGGCTTTTGGAATGTGGAAGGAAACAACTTTTGACAACATTCATGTTTCAACAAAGGTTCTATGGTAGATCATGTTGCAAGAGAATACATGATGAAGGTATTCACATGTAGGAATGTGACCAACATGATATATCAGGTGATATATGGGGGATAAATGATGGTATTTACATGCATGGTAGATACCAATTCTAGTAATTGTTTTCTTTATACTACGAGCATGGAGAGAAGTATTTTAGATAAGCCTAAAGATTGGAAGGGATTATGTTTGACATAAGTTAGTATTGTTTAAGGATAAAACTTTTTTTGATATTATTGATTGGATGTTAAAATAATGTATTTTTAGAAAAAGGAAAACCTGTAGGACGAGCGAAAACCCATCGCGTTGGACAAGGCTGTGGGAATTGAACCCACAACTAAAGTGCGACAGGACTTTATCGCCTCCCACTATACTATAGGAAGTCCCTAGTTTGTAGAAACTATTTTTATTTTGTTAAGAGCTGTGATAGATGAAGTATAAGTCCATTTATGGAATCATATACAATTAATCTCTATATAGATGGACTTATGTATATTTAATGAATTGTGCTAAAGTTTTTGTGATATAAAAAGACTGAATGACCTATAATTATATGTCATGATCTGCTGACACTTCATGAATGAAAAATGAAACTTCATTTCTTTAATAGATGAAGGGGAAATTGTTTAAGGCACTAACAATAGTGAGATTGTACCAAAATCAAGTAAGTATTCATCAAATTTTCAACATTAGGGAAATGATCTTGAAAACTAAAAATGTTGTTCTAGTGTCCTTATATCTGATGAATCAGATGATACATAAAATCACCACAAAGTTAGGGATTTGTTATTGTTGGCTTTTTCATAGCCATGTCCTCTACCACTCTCCATCAGAACATGATGGTTAAATTTTTCATCAATATCCATATTTCCACCTTTTTTCACTTATGTGGAAACCTAGTGATGAGTTAATTTGGGTAACCGTTATGTTTCATTCATCACTTTTTAAAATTATTTTTTACTATTCCTTTTTATGAGGTTGTTTTTATGAAAGAAAATTCCACGTAGTAAACCATTTACGACCTCAACAAATTTATAGGGTGAAATTCATTTTAAGGGGGGTAGAATGTAACAACACGAGATTTTATTAGAATTATTATTTTTAATTTCATTGATGTCTTTTTTCATACACTACACCAAATTTAGTTTGTTCTATACACAACACCGTATTATCTTGTAGTATACGCAACACTATTCTGGGCTCGTGTTACACACAATTTCATGTTCATTTTGTAGAAATTATTTTATGCAACATTAAGTATAGATTTTGTTTAATGTATAAATGAAATATGTTTTGATTATTTTATACGAAAAAAATGGATCTAGCACTACACACAAACTTGACTTGGCTTGTGTAACATGCAATTGTGACCTTCCTCGATAGCGTGTGTATTACACAATACCGGGTTTCACTAAACAACGATATATTGTTATAATATTTTTATGAACAAGAAGATATGAATAATATTAACTTCATTTTGAATGTTATAACAGTATTATTCATATTAAACATTTTCTATAACATCAT
This sequence comes from Viscum album, assembly GCA_963277665.1. NCBI lineage: Eukaryota > Viridiplantae > Streptophyta > Magnoliopsida > Santalales > Viscaceae > Viscum > Viscum album. The sequence goes on along the minus strand of OY728132.1, from coordinate 681,007,746 downwards.
GTGAGAACAAAATATATTTTTTTGAGTAAAATAAGTATTTTTAAAAGAATGCAATTTTGCCGCCTTTTGATGGAGCACCCACTTTAAATATATTTTTTACATGTTTATAAGTCAAATTTGATGAAATAAAATTCTAATTTGGAATTAGGAAATAAAAATTTACTTTGGATAATTTTTTCATATTATTCTGATAACTTTCATATTTTAATAGATAGTAAAAACACAGTATATTTTAGTTAAAAACAACTTTTTTCATCATAATAATTTTTATGGTTAAATTATAATATTTAATGGTTTTAAATTATAAATATAATATATTTTTACCATTTAATATAACATATTTAATTATCAATTAATTTACAATTAATTCATAAGTAAAATCATTTCAATCTTTTGCAATGTTTTAACTTTTAAAACTCATTTTCTTAAAAATGGGAGTAAATTTAAATTAATTTCTGGAACTTCTATGATATGAATTAGGAAAAATGGATTCCATATTTGGAATCATGAGGTCCAAATTATGTTAATATGATAATTTTAATTTTTGGGCATTATGAATAGTAACTACGGTAAATTTTATTTACCATAGTGAAAGGTAAATCAGGTAATTAAGGGTAAATATAATTTTACAAAATTACCCTAACACTTGTCCTAAAATAATTTGATGATTATATATTAACTTAAATCATACTTGGGTAGATATGGAATCTAATGTAACCCACATGTATTTGATTAAGATCTTTTATTTATTTTATATAAAGGAATGTGAAATGTCTCACTCAAGCATTAATAATTAAATTATTTTTAATATAAGGTTATACAGAATATAAATTCTATTATAAATACTCATTTTAAATCTAAAAGGTTTTTCTTTACAATGGTAATTTATTTTTAATGTTTATGAAATATTTTATTACCTTAACAGCTTATACATTAATAATGACGAAATTATTTATTTAGTGAAAAAACAATAATGTAGTTTTTATTAAAATAAAAATACCTATCAAAAGGACCAGAAACATGACCAAACATTATTGGTAGAGTATATATATACCCTATAAATACATGGGTCTATTTGTGGACCATTTTGAGCCTTATGAAACCCATTAAGAAATTTATATTATTTTATTTTAAATGATGTCAAAGATGTCACCATCATAATTTAAAAAATAGAACAATTTAAATGTTGTGATTTTAAGATGATAAATTAGAGTAAAAATATTATTATGAAATGTATTTTATTTATATTAATAATAGAATTTTATTTTTATTTTTTATTCAAATATAAGTATATTAAATTATAATACAAAAATGATGTAGTAATTGTTTTATTAAGAGAAATATCAAATAAATGGTTTTATAAATATTAAAATAAACATTATATGAACTAATTAATGTTCTCGAAAAATTTTATAGATGAATTTGACATGTTATTAATATAACAGAAATTTTTTTTGAATATATCCTCTTTGAGGATTTTAATTAACTTCAAATAAATGAATAGTGTCAAAATTAACAATAATGTTATTTTATAAAAAATAACATATTATTAAATTGTTTAAAAATCACAAGAATATTTAAAAATTATAAATAGAAATTTATATGGTCAAACATGTCATAAAGTACCTAATAATAGATAATTCACAACACATAAGTAATTATTTATAACAGTTTTAAATTTAGAATATTATTACAACAAATAAGATTGAATAAATTAAATATGGATAAATCAAATGGATAAGGTATAAAATTATTTCCCAACAATTATATATTTTATTTTTTGATGAGATTACAACCCTATATAATCTAATATTCTAATATGAGTCATTTTCGGAGGTTTTTAGGTGGGGTTTGATTTATTATAAATTAATATTTTTGTGGTTTTCATAGGTTCCCCTCTCCTCCCTTATAAAAAGGAACCTCCTTTCTCTCCTCTTTACACAATATTGAGCCTTCATGCTTGGCCAAACCCTGCCCATTACTCTTCTCATCTCTCCTATTAATATTATAGAGGTCCTGGTCTTCTTCAAAGACCAATTTTAGAGTCCTAAGAAGAGGTTTCAAAGAGGGGTGTCAAAGAAGAGGTAATATCCGTTACCGATTATTTCAAATTTATTTCTTCTTCTACTTCCTCATCTTTAATTGTTTCATTATGAAGTAATAACATCAGTATCACTCATATAATTATATGCTATTATAAATATTAAACAACCCTATTTCACCTTGGTGTAATCTGTTTTCCACCACCACCTTACTTGGATCGGTATAATGGTTTAATGAACAAATATATATGATCAATGTAAAGTGATATTGAATCTGAAATAGTATACATACACTTCAGTTCAATTCCATGATCATGGGAACGACATCAGCACTCATGCGTACGTACGGCCTACCGTCTCCACGATGTGATGCGACTCGTTCTACATGATCTTCATTGAATAATGATTATAAAAATGAATTGAATGAATAAATATGATATATATTACAATAATATCATTCTGTAAATGAGGTATCTATAACCTAAAAATAATAATAAGAATTTATTCGACCAAACGTGGATAAGAACATAAAGTAATGAACACCCGATAACAAGTAGCAATGGATTATTACTAATAAAAAGATAAAAATATGACCATATATGTTATCATAACAATGAATATGATTATTAATAAGTTAATGACATTATTTAAATCATTATACAGGAGGTTTGGATACGTACAAAGGAAATCCGACCTAAGGTATGGGATAATTATTCCAATATCATTCTTATTTGAGATTGTTTATTCGTAAGTATTTACTTGGGTTATGTTTATTATCATTGTCCATATGTTCTCAGTATGTTTTCATAAAATGTTTAATTTTCTTCCATGTATTTTTAAAGTCATTTTTACCATTTTTTTACTTTTACCACATTGTATGGAAGGAATCATTGTTTTGTTTACCATACGAGGAACTTTTTTACTTTTCTGGAAAAAGTACGAGATGAATGTTTTTTTAACTTAAATGGAATTAATGTATTTTTATGGTTGCATAATGCCTTATTTTAATGATGGTTACTCTACAATATTTCATGATTATTTTCAAAAAAATCCTTTTATTTTAAAATTTTAGTGCTTTTTGTGAAATAAAATGATTTTGAAAAAGAAAGGATGTTTTCCTCTAGAATTCATTTCAAGTGTTATGTCAAAACTATTTTCCATATAAAATGACATTATTTAGTATGATTATGTGTCAAGTATAATGGCTTTATGATTTACATGGTTTCATTTTTTTATGATGAAATGATATCCATTCGTTTTATATGGATTATGTTATGATGGGATGAAGTCTATGAAACCCATTTTATTCTTTTGGTCATAATAAATGATTTATGTTTATGTTGTGGAACACGTAAGAATGATTTCATTATGAGATAGGTAAGACCTATATCTTCCTCAAATACATTGGGTAATGATATATATCTCATGATATAGACATTTCTGGACAGTATAATAATCTGGTTTAGTGATATAGGACTAGAACGAGGAGTGAACTTGATTCCGAAAGAGACTTTTTCCACTAAGATGGTCTTGGAAGCAATGTGTTGGCTGCTATGGAAATCATATCATATGCTTAATGGTTTTCCACAATTACATGTTTTCTTCCCATTCTATTTTGTCATGATTGATGTTACCTTATGATATATGCCTTACGTACTTCCCAAATTTATGTCATTGCTCAAGATTTTGATGTTTAGATTTTTTGTTCAAGTTTGTGCATTCAAATGTATATGGATTGTTTTTTATTCCCTCTATCTACCCTTACTGAGCATTTGATCCCAACCATTTTATGTTTTATTTTCCCTAGTATTTAAAGAAATGTTTTAGGTAAGAAAACAATAGAGAAAGATCTTTATGGGAGATGTTGAAGATCTTTCACCATGAAAATAAGATTATGTTCCGATTTTCCAAATGACACTAAACTGTTACGGTCATTGAGTGTTGGTTCTTGTTATGTATTAATTATTCTGAAAAATTAATGCAATGTCTATGTATGTCAAGTATGGATCTATACATTATTACCTACCTAGAATTATTATAATTTCTTTTTATTATTACCATTTATGTTTTGATTACATTTATTTACATTAATATTATAATGTAATGTATTTTCTCTATAAAATGTCTCCTTAACATGTTTTGAGAGAACTAAATTTCTTTATCTAATTTCATTCCAAAAAGTTCGAGTGTGACATCTCTTTACATAAAATTCAACATATTATTTCATCTAGATGATCAACTACAATATGATATGCTATAAATATTCCCCTAATGGTGGATACTCTTCACATTTACCATTATGTGAATATAAAAGTATTTCAGTATTTATTCAAGTTTATTGGTTGTCCATTATAACTTCCCATTAGTTTGGGGATGACATATGGTCCAAGAATGTACATCATTGTCATGAACCTTTTAAATACTCTTCGAAAATCTTCAATACATCTGATGTTATGAATAAAAAACAATTTTAAGAGGATACTCATGAAGCCTCACAATTTCCTTAAAATAGATATGGTTACGGCACACATGGATTAGGTCTCCCCCTAATTCTAGGAAATGTGAACAAATAGACTAAAAATAAAAAATTTTCCATATAGAATCATTATTCCTTGTAGTTTTTTAAAGTCTACTGATAATGTTTTTTGGAAAATTATCTAAATTCTATATTAGTATAGGCAGAGGGTTCATGAAGCCCTTTAAATGTTTTATTTCAGACTTTAGTTGTGAGTATATAAAGTATCTAAACATAAAATATACTATTTATTACTTCATAATATCTAAATATAAATGTTCTTCTAAATCCATATACATGAATTTGTTATTGGGGGCTGTAGATAAATTTCAACAATGTGCTTCATCTATGCTCTCCCTATTCTGTTTCATTTTAGATGGAAATCATAACTTCTTTTCTAAACATCAAAACTCCATATTTATTTATTAACCCAACCAATTTTCTATAATTTATAACATTAGTTCTCCATTTGGTATCATATACATGTATCTGGGAAGATTTTATCTTTTGTAAAAAGTATATGCTTTTGTAATTTCATGGAAAAAAATGATGGATTACCAAGCCTCAAAATTTCAACGTCATTCATCAAAAGTTTTCTGAATATAGGATCCTTATTAACCTTTATCATGTATATAACTCATTTCACCTATTATTAACTAAATAAAATGTCTTATTTTATTCCCATGGTGTTATCCTATCGAGAAATCATAGTCATTGAGATGATCCAACCATATTCTTTCCCTCACATAGAGTACTTTATAAGAGAAAATATACATTATGTTTATTGTATATATATATATATACATATTGTAACATTCCTTATAGAAATAGCTCCTTCAAATTTTAAAGTAAAATATTACTATTTCCCACTCTAGGTCATCAGTTGGACAATCCTTTTACATGATCTTTAAATTCTATGATTTATAAAAAACAACTCTATTATTATGAATTATGAAATATCTCATCCCTTTCTATGATCCATAACAAAATATTAAGCACCATTCATTTCATTATAGAAAATTAAATACACATTTTTTAATTCATTTCCTATATAGATATTATAATTATTCTTCACAATCACAATACCATGTTAATTTGAAAATATTAAATGTCAATAATGAAAATCTGTTGGAAAATATAGAAATTATTTGACTAAATAGTTGATAGTTACCTAAAACCCAAAGAAACTATATATCTCAACTTTATTAAATTATATATTATATTAATTAACTAATTTTTTCAAAATAGTTCAATAGATAATAAATTATGCAAGTTAATATGTCCATGAAAAGAAAAATCATAGAGATATAATTCATACGTACTAAATTTCATATATATTTCATTTTCTATTTGATTATTATGAATAATTCATAAATAGTTTATATTCTCTTCATAGATTTTGGATATATTAGGATATCATCAATTAACTAAACCATGTTATTATCAATGAAATACATGAATACTTTATTAATTATATTCTTTGAAATATAAGGTGCATTAGTCAATCCAATTTTAATTAAAATATAATAATTATGTTTATAGATCATAAAAATAACATATTTAGTGTATCCTCAATCTTATACATTAATTTATGATCAATAAATTGAACATTAATCATTAAAATATATTTCAATTCATGATATTGATCAAATAATTCATCAATGTGATATAATAGATACTTATTGTTTATAATAACAACAATGTTCACTATATAATAAATGAAAAATCTCATAGGCCAAAATTTCATTTTCACAATGAAAACAAGAGATCAAAATGGTGAAACAATAGGGTGCATAAATCTTTAAACCACAATTCATGTATCTTCATTGTTAATTCTACTGACTTTATCAATGAAATTCTATATGGAATTTTAGATTAGGGTCTTGTATCAAGAATAAGTTAAACAGAAAATTCACCATCAAGCTCTAGTGGATGACCATGTAACTCTAGATGAAATATATATAAATTTATTTTTTCACAATGGGAACATAACATATATTTAGTATTTTCTTCTCATCTATTGATAGTGATTTCTATTCCACTTATCCAAGAATTTCTTTATGGTGAGCTCAAAGATATGGTCTAAAAAGGACTAAAGCTGTAAATTATGTCCCTTAATATCACAATAATATGTGTCCCTTTAAAAAAAATCAATCTTCTTCTCTCTGTAAAAAAAATTAATTGTTCCATGAGAGTCCATCCATACCAAATTTTATGTTAAAATCTATAATATGTTAACATTACAGAATCCTAAAAGAGAACATCTATGAATATTAATATTGACTCATTAGTAAACCTCTATTATAAGAAGAATACAATTAGATTACTTATCTAAAAACTCCATTCTCAATGTGTTATTAGACAATTCAATATTTTGATCAAAAACTATTGATAAATTTGTGTGTGTAGATATGTAATCCAATAAGGCATTCACTATGATTTTGTTTATGGTCAACATACTTGTTATCATGGCATATGGAACTTTAACATTAGTAATATTAATCGCATAATATTTCACATATCACATTTGAATATTCTAATGTAAATCCCCTAGAGATTGTGTTGGTGGGTTATATAGTTATTTATCTACATATTATATGATAATTTTACCTCAAAAACTTCTTAACTTCCATTTTCATTAAATATTATAATAGATTTTTTTCAAGATAAAAAAAATACCATTTAATTAAATAAATTGTTCAATATGTTCATTAAAAATTTATTACATGTAGTAGATACCACACTTCCCATCTTCCCTATTGACAAACAATTACTTCCACAGTTCTCAGAATACTTATTATTGTCCATATATCCATTTATAAAATATTTTTGGATAACTTAAAATACATATTAATTTATCTTGGGACTCTATCGTCATGTAAGGAAATTTTATATTATATAATCTCCCTCTAATTAATTTCCTTTTACACATCAATAAAATAGTCAATATATTATTTTTTTTCTACCTAAATGGTCTTACGTATGTCTAACTAACCTTATAATGTTATCCCTATAATTAGAAAAAATTTCTTCCTCATCATGTACATGATTGATTAATTTTTATTCCTTTTAGAAGTTTTCTACTATGTAAATTATTTTTCATAGAATATCCCTTCATAATATTTCCAATTTATTTGAAATAACATTACATCATATTTAGTGTTCTTAATTAGTGTCCAATATTGATCAACTTCTCCTATCAGATGATATATTCCATTGAAAACATAATCCTTTTCCTTACTTTAAAAAGAGATAAATATTATTTCATTGGACTCAACCCATTACTATGTTATTAATGGATTATATGTACCATGAAATAGTGGACATTGTATTCAAATGATGTCTTCCAGCATAGTTTCACACTATTGGAGTTAAAAAGGTTTCTCAATGCAGATGATGTTGATTTTCATAAGCTATGTGAAATGTTCTAATATGGTTATGATCTAATCAACTGTAATTATAAAATAATTGAATATCTCAGGATGTACAATATAATATAAAATATGGGTTTTGATATAGATTCCATTAAATTTAATAGTTCATATCTATGAATAATCGAATATACATAATTAATATATGATATTAAATTGTAAAAAAGAATCTTTACTTTTTTTCTAGGAAACAATTCATTAAATATTATGGATTTTGTAATTATATTGTCTATATATATCTATTTTCTCTAAATATATCCCCAATTAATCATTAAAAAACAAATGATACCAATTAAATGAAAAATACACTAGATACATAAATCATAATGTTAAACTACATTTTATGTAGATAATACAAGAGTTCCCAAATAATCGAAAAACACAATGATCTTATAATACTAGATATATAAATATTTTTCACATTACACTTGATAACATCAAGTAAAACATATAAAATCAATAATAATAATATAATATATTCTATAATATCAATGAATATTACATATGGGTAACTTATTTTTTCCTTGTAAAATTTTACCAAAATAAAATTGAACATAGATGATTAGGATTAGAGTAAAACAGAAACAATCATAAAAAAAACCACTTCATAAATATAATGGAGAAGATAATTATATGGTTATAGTAATGACATAATCTATTAAATCCACAAGAATAACATATTGATAAAAATAAATAATCATATTATTAAAAATTATTGATCACATACTAAGAGAATAGTATAATACATTCCCTATAAAATATCATTTCTTAAGTGTCACAAAATGTATTCAAGCATATTACCCAACTTTTACAATTACTCCAATAACGATATTAAAATTAGTTCATTATTACATATTGATTAAAACCCATCTATCAAAAAGTACTCATAGATTATTCTTAATTATCAATAATCTCATGTGATTTACATTTATTACAAGTAATTATAACAAATAAAATTTATAAATTCTGATAAAATTCATGATACTAAGTATACAAATCATCGACCATGTCAAATCAATATTGTTTTAATGTTTATATTACATTATGAACATTCATGTCCCTAATTGTGTTATATTATATAAATCCCAAAATTCATCTATTTATTCGTCACATCCTAATAAAAATATATTGTAAGAAAGTAATTAAAGACTCCATAAAAATATATATCAATAACTTCATTTTCAAAAAATCCATTACTCAATTAAATCATTCTCAAGAATAAATATATCCATGATTGATTTTTTTTACAAATATAACCTATGTAACTCCATGAATTTTTTCCAAGAATAAGATGAATTAAAATAGTAAATAATGATGTTCTGGAGGAAATAAAAAAAATAATTCTATTTAATACAAAAACCATGGATTGTACACCTAAACTACATCATTTATCCCCAATAAAAACTATTTCTTACTACAATAAGGTAATTAATTTTTATCCCATAAATTTCATAGTTACATTCCATTATAATCCACATAAAATATCAAAATATAAAATGATTAATAAAAATGAATCATTTTAATAAAACTTAATAAAATGATGACTTAAAAAATTTATCATGAACTTGTTTCTATCATTATGTTGAAACAATATAATCACTCAAAAATCTTATTTAATGATTTTTTAAATAATATATCATTTTTTAAAATAAATATCCAGTAGATTAACTGAAACAAATACATGTTATAACTTTAAACATTTAATTTTATAGTAAATCATGGTTTAGTTGAAAAAATTTAAGATATTTTAAATATTTGATTACTTCTTGAATATATATAATTTATGTATAGGAATCATCACAAGTGGGATTATGAAAATGAACCTTCCATGTTTTATCAATTATAATTCATCATGAATGGATTAAATGACTTGAATATTAATTTTATATGTTCAATTAATAATTTGAAATGTGAAAAAAACAATGATGATCTGATGAATTTGGCACACACACTTCAGTTATTAAAAAAATGTGAGAGAGTAAATATAAAAGAATGAGATCCATTATGTTGTGAATGGTTAATTGTAATCAATTCTTATGATTATAACTTACTCTAAAAAGGATTTTTATCACTAAGTTAAGTTACGAGAACCCATTATATCGAGATGAATCCTCCAAAAATGTTCATTGATTATTTTTATCATATAATCCCCTAGACCTGATTTTGGTTTAATGGGTAGAAAAATGTGGTCATTATATAGTATTCAATGAAGGGTAAAATATGTATTACATAGTACATCAAGAACACATTTAAATTATCATTATTTTAATTCCATTTTAATTTACTAAAGGATAGATGAAGAATATTTATGGGTTTACCACAGCTATAAAGATCATATAATGAAAACAAAAAAAACCATCATAGCTATTTGATACTTAATTCTTGTCAAATCTATGTGTTTTTTCAACTAATTACTAGAGAACTCTTCTTGTCTAATTTTAATACGATTACCCCATCTCGATGGTATTCAATGTGATTACATAATTTATTATGGACCAATCAATATTTATATAAGTATTTAATGAAATGTAGAGTGGAAGGGAAAATATATGTGTAGTTAACATTTTATTCAATGTATTATCAGGAAAAATAGTGCGTCAACAATTCAGGTCTTTTATAAATTATTTCAAAATAGCATATTTTAATATTTTCGAATATTAACATATTTAAAAAAAGTAATATATTAATTTTCTATTAAATGTTTATATCTATACATTTTAATATTTTAAAAATAATTATAATAAATATTATACTGAAATGGAAGAGATATTATGTCACATATTGGACCGGTATAACATTGTTGTTTTATGTACTTTTTATTTCTTTTTTATGCCTCCTTTTCTATGTGTTTTTTGATGAATTTCAGAGTGGTTTGGGTGGAATGTGTTTAGTTCATGGTTAGAGTATTTCATGTACTAACTACTAGAAATTCATAACTCATTTTGATGTTCAATGATGGGCACATATTTGAATAACATTTAGTCAAACAGTGTGATAAAACATTCTGGCCTCTCTAGTCATCCCGAACCAAATGCTTGGTTAGTGAACAACATCCAAATCTGTGTAGCCAAACTATTCAATGAGAAATAATTATTTTCATAATTAAATTCTAATTCCCATAAATTTTCTTTTTCTTCAATATCTTTTACCTGTCACATTATAGTACTAAACAATACATAATTCTTCGGCAATTTTCGGGATCCTAACACTTCTAAAGATAGATTTTGATCCATCTTGTGGAATTTCATATTTATTTTCAATGTTATTCCTCCATTATATATCATGATTCACAATTTAATCGATCATTGAACTTTTAATTTAAAGTTATATTTAATAAAAAAATTATTGGATCTATTAATTTTTTAAAGATCTAACATGATCTATAGTAGATCGATTCTTAGAAGAGATGGAATCCACAGTTGTTGGGTAGATCATTGAGTAAATCATTGAGATCACTTGATTTGTGTCCTATATCACTCTATTCTTTAATTAGACTGTAATTTGAAATTATAATTTTATTATATCAGATTTATGGATTTGGTTCTTCTCTTGTTCAATGGAGCCCTATTTTTATTTTTCTGTCCGGATCTCATATAATTTTTAATCCTTCTATCCATTTGAAATCACAATCCCAATTATATACATATAAAATTAAATTTATATTTACTTTGGTTTTAGCAAAAAATTTATATATATAAATTTTTTTTTCTATAATATCTAGAAGTTTTAATAATTGTTGATGATTTACTGATATTTGGAAAAATGGAAAAATAAAAATTTTCATATGATTTTATGTCAATCTGTTATTAATTGGATGTATTGTAGTTTTATAAACTGAATTACATATTTATATCTAGATAAATGATATTAATTTTCAATTGTTTTGAATTCCAAAATAATTGTATTAGTATTGTATTCTATAACACAGGTATCTTGACCTACAATGACATATTCATTAAAAATTAGTATTTATTAAAGTGAGATGATTAATAAATTTTAAAAAGGCTATGAATTTTATTAATGGATCATAAATTAGAGATGAATGAGTACGGTCCTGTTTATGAGTTTTAATGAATTAGTGTAAAATGAAATCCCATTAAAAATTAGCCATTATATGTAATGAAAATAAAGAATTCTTGATTTAATTTAATTATATTTCTATTTTTATTTGATGGAATTGATTTGAATGGGTTGATAAAGGGGATGTTTCTATATGGAATTTTGATGTGTGAGAATGATGTTTAATTTAATTGTAAATGTGATGATATGATGAAATATATGGAACTATTTTTACTTTTAATTGTTCAGATCCATTTTTATATCATAGGACAACCAGATTTTATAGGTGGGAAATATTTGTAGACATGTTAAATAGTTTATTATAATGATATGGAATGTGGAATTAGGTGAGACATATGTAAACCTAAGGTGTTTATACTCATTTATGACGAAATATGGAAAGACCATGTGTTTGGGATAAGGATGATATATCTTTTTGATTAAATTTCAATGGACATATATTGATTCGTTGATGAAATTCCTGGATCTATTCTATAATCATTATAATTAACAAAAAAAATTCCATGATAATTATTTTTCTGTGTTTTCCAATGTATATGTATTTTGAAAACATGGAAATGATTAATATTTTCACAAATGTTAAATTAAAACAATTTTAGAAATATTTTATGAATTCTTTTAGGTGATAAAATTAATTATAGAATTATTTCAAAAATATCTTGTATTTATGGAAATGGGTATATTCAAGGAAATTGTATTAAGATTGTTTTCATAAAATAATACTTGAAAATAAACAACTTTTGTACCGTTATTTTCAACTATTTATTTATGAATTCCCTTTTGATAATTTATGATTTAGTTTAGTAGATGGAAACCTAGTAAGATTTAACTAATTTTTATTTATGCTACAGGTTTAGAAGGTTAATCAATATAGAGGATATTTATATATCATTAGGATTGAACTTTGGTGGAGGTATGTGTAAGGTTCCCCAATTTCACATGGATATGTTGTGGTTTTGTTTATCTTTTTCCTTATTTTTATGTGTTTTGGTCCTCGCCCTTATTATCTATTCTACTATGTATCTATTTTTATATTAAAATATTATATCCATCTATATACCTTGATTGTAATTTCATTATATTATTTATCCATTTTTTATCATGGTTGTCATGGGAAATTTTGACATTTTAATTATTATTGAATCTATGGTTATTTTTATAATATCATGGGGATCAGAAATTCCCATTTGGTTAGTAGTATATTTATTTCTGTTCTAGTTCACATAAAATCCCTTTTTATTTCTTGATATTTTTAATTAAGGGAGGTTTCTAATTAATATAATTTTATGTCTTGTGGATTAGTGTTATGACTATCAAAATAAAAATAAAAATTTAGGGGATGGTTCATGATCACAGTCCATCTGCGGTGATTCTTGGGATAGAGTTGCTATCTATGAGGAGTATATACCTTATTTAATCTTGATCCATGAATGTTTTTGAAACGTTATCTATTTTTTAGTGTCACCTTATAGCCTTGTCAGTTTTTTACATGTATTGTGAATCTACATGATTTTGGATGTGGTTTTTGGGAATTTTATAGGGTATATCTCTACATGGAATAGTTTGGAATATCATCAATAGGCCATGTAGCTGGATCTGGTTGACTTCTGGTTTTATTTTCATGATAGTTTTGTATTCTTCAAAACAATTGTAAATATATATTTCATGGAATTAGAATGTTTTAATGCATTTTCCTAGATTTTGTATATTTTATAATAGTTTTGGTTCATATTGTTTGTTGTGTTTCGCATATAGGATATCATTTCAAAATTTGTTTGTTTCAGTGACCTTTATACATTAAAACATTTGGTTGTTTGAAAAATATTTCGTAATTTCTTAGACTTTATAATTTTTTTCAAATTTATTTCCTTCTTATGAAAAATAATTTTTTATAATGGTTGGATTCACACATGAAATATTTTAAATTCAATGTCCTTGTTGGATTCTAATATTTCTAGAAATATTTTATTTTAAAAAAATTATTCGTTAATGTTAAATTTGGTAGTAGATTTTGCAAAAGTGTGAGATTCATAATTTTATTCGTGTTATTTCTTAAACATTGTATTCAAATATTTTAATTATATTTTTTTTTGATATTTTATAAATTGGGTATTAAATTTTTTCATAATTAGTCATTTTCTATAAGTTTTGTCATGTAAGTTAAATTATTGATTTTAAAAATGAATAATATTTTTATGCAAATTTTTATTGAAACACTCATAGGTAAAAAAGGTGAATTTATTTTTTAATAAATGTAAGACATTTTTATTTTTGTTGGGTCATTATTTTTTGTTGGATTTTTATTCACATTGAATTTTGTGTTGAGGAATTTTTTTTTATTTTGTCTTGTGAGATATTTATTTTGATGGGTTTTTTTCCCTTGTTTTTATAGTATTCTATCATATAAATCCAATGGAATAATTGTTATATATAGAGTATCTCGTAAGTGTTGACCTATCATCTACAATTTTAATTCCCTATATTATTACTCTAATAATACAATGTAAGGATTATGTTCAATGGTTCCAAATTATAAATACTCCAACATCATTATATAGTGAGATTCTCAAGAATCGGTTACATGGATGATGTAGATTGCATCTAAAATATTGTTAACTTGATTTTATAGAATCTATCAAGTGTATGATGGTGACCTTGCAGCAATAATTTATTGGTTATATGTGAGGATGATTTTTAATATGAATAATCCAAGGAAAGACAATTCTTCATTGGAGTTCAAGGAGCATTTAATTTTGGGATTTTTGTCCAACTCTATGAAGGTATTGAATGCCATGGGATGTGTGGGTATCTAGTAATGAATCAAAATGTTTTTGGAGAGTAAATTACATTTAATTGATTTGAAATCATTTCTTCCTCACCAATTTGTGGATTATTCCATAATGTCATTCTATTTTCATAAATTTATTCAACCAATTTTATCATAGTTTTTGTTCTTTTTTATTCTTGAATCATATAAAAAATTATTGATTCATTTTTTCATGATTTATATAGACATAAAAATAGATCCAAGGGAATTTTAAATTTATTCTGTTATAGGGGGTGTGTGAGAAAACACCAGCTATTGAAAAAGATTATGTTCCACTAAAATCTATTGAAATGCAGAATTCAAATGTCCTTATATTACTTGTTTCATTATTTCTCATTAAAAAAACTTTGGTTTTCTACTGGTGTGTATGTGTGGATCATTTGAAGCATTATTATATTAAGCTGCCTAAATAATGTAGTGCATGAGGAAATCATGGTCATCTATAGAGGGTATATCGATTTCTATCATCATCTGGGCATGGTCAAATGATCATCATCATCTAAGGACAACCTGTTTTACCAAATTCATCCTGAAAATAAGGATCCAACCATATACCTGATATGAAATATTATCAAATAGTGGAGGGGTTTCTAGAAGAAATTATATTCAACATTCTAATTGGTCATGATGTCATAATTAAGGTTGATTTATTTTACCTTGATATAGTTATTTACCTATTTTAAACATTGTGACTTCAGAATTTTTTTCTGGTAACCCTAGTTTCTTTTTACATATGTTCTATAAATCATATCACAATTATTGGATTCTATCATAGTGATTTAATAATCTAAATATAAATACATTCTTCATTTCTTCCACTTTTTGTAAATTACTAGGTTTTTGTGAGGTGGGTTGTAGCTATTTAGATCTAATTAAAATTTAATATGAGGGGTATTTAATTTTTTTTAATTTAAGTATTATCAATTTTGTTACATCAAAATTATTTATCCTGTCATTATAGACTGTGGGAAGTGTTTTTTATATCCAATTATGCCATGTAAAGGTACCTATTGATGGGAATAAATTAATATATATGAGTTATCTTAAGTGTGAGTTAACATTTAGTTTAGATTTGGTCATTATAGATTATATATTTGTGTTTATATTCTTCTATGATATTTTTAAAATGGCCTATTTAATTGTGGTTTCTATAGAAATTAATTATCCCTCGAGATTCTTGTTCTTCTTCTTTCCGTGAATATGTAGACCCTATTTAGGGACACATGTTTTGTTTCCTCATTGTATATAGTAAGTCTTAGGAATGTCATGTGGAAACTAGGGGATACTTTGTATTATGAACTAATTTTTTTATGGAAAAAACTAGAAGTCAATGTTCCAAGAGTGTGGTTATAGTTTACCCACAATTAACCTTTGGACAGACTATGTATTTATTGTTAAGCAATATTCTACATGATTCAATTATAATTTCTTTATTTTTTCGTACCATGTTCTCTTATAGAATTATATGATTGAGAATTTTTTTGAGGTTCATTAAAGGATTCATAGGATTTTTATTTACAGGTTCTTTTTTATTGGGTGGTGGAGGGCTTATAGCTTGGTCTATGAAGGCTTGTCAATTAGTGATTTTTCTATGGATACATTTTTATCATTTTGTAAACTAGTTATAATGGTTGATTTAGATTAATATTTTAGTGATATATATCCTATTATTTTATTTATATAATCCCAATAACATCCTTAGTTATTTTATATGATCATTGGGTTGCCATCTCAGGGTGAGGAGTGTTTATAGACACATGATGTTTTGGATTATATAGAATTTTTTTTATGTATTTTCTCTCGAGAAGTCAATTAAATATTTATTGATGATCAAAATATGTCCATAAATAATTATGTTTGTAGAAATCCTTTTAGTGGGGTTATTTATCACAACGTAACATTTGATACATCTGTAGTTTTTTTATATTTACTCTATCTAATTTCCACCTCATTATGGTCATTTTATATTTAATTATATATCAATTTTTGATGAAACAATGTTGGTGTATAATAAGGGGAAACCATCTACCATCTCCTAAAAACTATACTGAACATTTTCTAGTCCTATAGGATGGTGAATGGTCGGTCCCTAATTAATAAAAATTGGGTTCCTAACTCTAGAATACTATAAATCACTAGACATAGTAATTTCACATTATTAGTGGATGGTTATCCAAACTGTGAATGAAAATCATGTGGCCTCTCATGTATCCCAAAATTTGTAATCAAGATTTTTAATTTTTCTTTACAAACCATGAACTACGAATTAATTATTCTGAAAAATAATTTTTTTTCCTGAAACGTCTCCTATCATTCTCATTTATTCATACTTTCATTAGATTCTTGAAATAGATATCATTCATATATGATTCTGGGGATCCCAACCATTCTAAATATTATATCTCATGAATCAAGTGGCGTTTGGTCTTGATTTTCAATTGTATATTTCATTTCATTGTTATGTTTCATTATTTTACATTAACTCCCCTACTTCTTGAATGAAATCGTTGATCTATAGTGTTGTTACTATATTATAAGATCATGTTATGATATAACACGATTTATCCTTCACCTATCATTACGAGATGTGGAATCATATAGTTATTGGTTATTCATTTTTTAAATCCTTCTGAGTTCATGGAATGTGTTCTATATCTCTTATATTATGACCATGGTTTCATTGAATCTAATTTTATTCCATGGAGTACATGGTTTCGGTTTTACTCTTCTTTCAAAGGTCCCTTATCACCATGGGTGTTTGGAGTAATAGAAAGTGTTGTATTTTATAACTGTTTTATATAGGTGTTCTAATTATATATATTTATAATTGAATATATTATTGATTTTTTATCCATAAATTTTTAACATGATTGATTTTCATAGCTTAAAAAAATTATCTATATAAATTATTGATTATTTCATGAGATTTTGATAAAATTGTAAAAGGGTATTATTTATGATTTTATGTGAAACTAATTTTCTAGGGATGGTATGATTATATATGAAATTGATTTATAGGTTTAAATTTTGTTAAATTCTTTAATTATTTATAATTATGATTTATGAAATAATAATAAAATTATTATTTTATAATTCCTAAGTTCATTTAAGGTCTTTGTGATAATTCATTGAAAATGAGTTTTTATTAGTATTGAATGATTTATAAATAGTATTACGAAAGATAATGAATTATTTTGTAGGGCACACTAATACAGGACGAATTTTGAAATGCCCAATTTGGTCATTACATGATTTGTTGGGAATTAAAAAGCCATAGGAAATAACCTTATATATTTATCGGTAATTATGGATGGTTGGATGAATATAATGTGATGTATCTTTTTGGTAGATGAAATAAAATTAATAGATTCAATTGAATTGATAATGGGGATGTCCATATATGAAATTTAAATGTGTGAGAATGAATATTGAATAATTTTTAAATGTGATTATATGATATGATATATACTATGAATTTACCAATGAAATTTTCATAACCATTTGAATGTAATGGAAAGGCCTTATTATATATTTGGGATGTCAAGGTACACATGTTCACTAGTTATGTATCATCACATCACTGTTACCCTTAGGCGGGTTTTATGCTAGCCCAACGGTTTTCCCCTCAGTTAGGCTAGTATATGGTATGAGTAGCTGTTTCTGATGAGGTCAATTAACGTATTGATGGGTTTTTAGTTAACGAAACTTGATTTATTGATCGCGATGTTTTCATTATTTTATACTATTTTCATTCAACAATTTTTGGTTCTGTAATAAAAGTTTTTGTGTCATTTCAATGGTTTTGTTAATTTGAAAATTGTGAAGTGATTTCTATTTTCATCAATGTTCCTTTAAAACTATTTTCAAATTTAGCAAATGAATTTTTTTTTTATGGGAGATGAAATTGTAGTTTTACATGGAAGAGACATGTATTTATGAAAACTGGTATTTTCATAGAAAATGTGTTAGGTTTGTTTAATTTATATAATACATGAACAAAACAATTTTATGCACCTATTTGAAATCATTTGTGATATGAAATTGAATTTAAAGTGTTGTGTTATGTGTTAATTGTTTTTTAGCTAATTTGGTTTTATATCATGCCTATATATATTAATGGATTAGTGGGTTGATGGGTGTAGAGGATATTCTAATATATTTGGGTTGTAGCTTTGGTAGAGGTGTGTGTATAATTTTTATACTATAAAAATGGGATGTTATTGGTTTTGTATGACTTTCCAATGGGAATTTTTATCAGTTATCTTCCTTCTAATCTATTCACTGATAATAATTTTGTTCTTATGGTATTATATTTCTAAATTTATAACATTTTTTCAAATTATTTTAGTTTTTTAACCGTTTCTACACTTTTATGTTGTGTAAAATCATTCAATTTTTTATTCATATTGATTCATATGTGTTTGTTTCCAAACTGTTGGGATAAATCCTGGTCTTTGGTCTAGTGTTTAATCAATTCAAGTTTTGATTCAGATTGTATATGGGGTTGTTTTATTATAATTCATATGATAAGATCATTTTAATTTATGTCTTGGTATATATAGTATACATGAGGTAGGAATATAGAAATTTAAGTAATTGTTCATCAGAGGGTGCATGATCATAAACCATATGAAGCGATTCATATGATAAAAGGTTTTTTTAGGAATGATTATGTCTCATTTTCATAGTATGTCCTTTAATGATTTTGAGATTTTGTGTCCTTTGATGAGTGTCTCTATATGGATTGTAAAATTTGTGATCTATTTTGAGAAACTCATTTTTATAAAGTTGTTTTTAATGGGATGTCATAGGGTGAAAACATACTATAAATTGTATGGAAAATTTAATTTATAACTTTTAATTTTATCACATAAACTATTGGGGGACTATAAGTTACTCAAAATTTGTCTTCCAATCCATCTGTCCAAACCCTGTACAAAAGATATTTCATGTAATATTTTTGATTTCTTCCTAATAATGTTGGGTTTCTTTTCATTAATTTGTATATTGGTTCTAGTGGATTATAGGTGTTTCTACTTATGTAATTAGTTACTATTTATTCTTTAATATGTAATCTCTAGAAATAAAAACGTTGGATTATTTGGAAGGCAATGGAAAATTTCATTGGTGTTTAAAGAAAATTATTATGTCTTTTCATAATTTTATATGTGTGTTTTGTCTTAAAAAATGTGGGGTTCTCTCATAAAATATTTTAAATTGAAAATTTTCTTATTTTATAGTGTTTCTATATGGAATCAAATTTAACATGATAAATTGTTTTTTGGAAAATAATAATGATTCTTTTGGGGATGTAATACAACGATAATTGTTTTCATATTTTTTATGTTATATTAATAAAGTTAAATTTTAAATATTTTAATGAGATTAAGTGTTAATATTTGAAATCAATATTTTAAATATTTCAAAATGAAATTCCATTCCCTTTAATGGTTTTAAAGTTATCATAATTTTTTTTAATAACGATGACTTTTTTAAATGAATTGTAGTAAAACATAATTTGTACAAATTGGATACTTATCTTTCAAACAATCTAAGACATATGTATTTTATTTTTATTATTTTGGTTAGTGTTGGAGATTGATTTATTTTCAATGGTGTGTGAATGATGTTTTTTTGTTTTTTGATATCACATATTTGACTTGACTTAAAATAAATTTTTTCTTGATTTTTACCTTTTTTTTGTGAACCACAATTTGGATTCAATAGGATCTTTAGTTGATAAAGAATATATTGGAATGTTTTCCATGTCAACTCTTGTTTTTAGTCCCTATGTAATTCCTCTTAAAACCCAAACATTATATTATATTTGGGGGTTCCTTTTATTAATTATTCTCAATTATATGTACTGTAGGATTCTTAGGAATTTATGATATGGATGAGGAATATTTTGAAAACATTTTTAAGATGAACTTCCATTATATGAGAAGGATTAGTTTCCAATATTCACACTTTATAGTTAGTAAAGAAGTGGTAGTATATTGTTTCAAATGATTAATAATATAACAGATATTCTTTGTTATCTTATAAGTATAATATATCTCAGGAATTCATTCTCAACATTGTAGAGGTATAGAAGGCCATGGAATATCATGGTCTCTAAAAAAATAATGTTGTAGTATTGTTTGAATTTTATCCGGTTGAAAGAATATATTTCTCATCACTCCACTGATTTAACCCTAATGGCTTTCAATTTTTATTATGGCCATCAATCAAATTTTTCTTAGGTTGTTTTTATCTTTTCTTCAACACATATAACAAATTGTTGATGCATTGTATAACGGTTGATGTAGACTGGAAAATACCACATGAGGCAATGGAATTATTTCACAATACTATGTGGGGTGAAAGATTCTCATGAAAGGGAAAAATGATTTATGGGAAGTCATAACATGGGTGAATTGGAATTAAACAATTGTTGAAATTCTTCTCAGTGGATTCCACTAGGAAAAAAACGTTTTTTTTACCAGTTTGTATGTGTGGGTCATTTAAAGGCATATTTTATGAATACATTTGAATCTGATAGTTCTTGTGGCCATCTGGGCCACATATATAAGTTTTATAGGTTTTATATTCATTATTCCATAGTAATGGATCATCACTTCTTTTGAAAATTGTGGTGTATCATATGATTCAATAAAATAAGGATTGATGTGCAGTCCCAAAAGTGAAGAAATATCATAATGTTTAGAATCAATTAGTAGAATTTTTTGTTATCCCATCAAGTAAATCTCATTGTCACATTGACGGTATTTTGATTTTTCCTTGATGTAGATAATTTCAATAAATAAAACTGATGAAAATAGATGTTTTATTTTTTAATAGATTTTATATGGTGATGTTAGATGTTTCCAAATATCATTCATGGATTTTATATTAGTGATGTAGGAATCATATTTTATAGACTTCGACAATTTATTATGTTTTTTATAAATTATTTTTTTTTTCTTAGTTGAGTTGAGGGAGTTTGGAACTGAGGTAAATTTACGATGTTTGGGTGATAACCAAAATTTAATTCCCAAATGGAATTTAAATCCTTTAACTTTCATGGGAATTGATTTTTCAAATCATTATATACATTGGGATGGGTTTTTAATTTTTTATTCCCTACAAAAGTATCTATAGATGGATGAAATTTTATCTCTTTGACTATTCCAGTGTTTGTGTTTACCATTAGTTGGTCTTCGTTTATTAAATATGAAATCTGATTTTTATTTTATTTTTATGCCCCATTGAAAATTACATGTGGGATTTTAGTATCTTTTGAAATGTGTATTCTATCGTGGTTGTTTTTATTATCCATATCAAGATGACATAAACCCTTTATGGGTCCACAGTATTTGTTCTGTTATTGAATATAGTAATTCATTTATTGGTGTGGGGGTAACCTTGGGATAGTATAAATTATGATTTAATGTTTTTACTTTAATTACTGGAAGACATTATACCTGGACTTTTTGCGAAGTTACCTACAATAATCTTAAGTCCATATTATCTTATTATGGACAAGGCATGTTCTCATAATTTCCATTCAAATTGTTCTTTATTTTCATCTTACATAACATTTTGGGTAGATTTGGTTTAGGATTCTGTGTGAGGATGTTTTTGAGGTTTCATTGTTGTTTTTTAGTTATTATTCATTTTTGGTCGTTTGAGGGGTTTTTATCCAAATTATGAAGGGCAGTCACTTTGTAAGATTTTTAGAGATTTTATGGTCCTTTACTAAAATAATTCTTTGGTTTTCATTGAAATTTACAATTTGGACAGAGATCTCCTATACATGATATTCTATGATATTATATTATTCAATGGTTTTTTATAATTTTTTTGATTATCAAATAAGGGTTGGAATGTTTAATCTGCATTATTTTTAATACTAGATGACATATGATCAATTTTATTTTATCTTGACATATATTTTTCAAATTTCCTCTTGATATACTACTGTCCATGAAGATTTCTGAGAGAGAAAATTCGTATGAGTAGATTATTTATCACATGTAGACCATCAATATATCTACATTTATATTTACTTTTGAGTCATTATTTTTCCCTTAATATGGGTGTATTTTCCAATAAATTTGGAGAATTTTATGTGGTTTACAATTAGTGTAAACACTAAAACATCTTGATGAAACCTTGCGGCCCATTTTGGAGTCCCCTAGGAGTGATCATGAATAAGCTAAACAATGTGGTAGTCTCTATGAAACCATGAATCTTTGGGGGATTCCAAACCACAGGATGATTGATAACAAAAAAATATAGTGGTTTTGGATCTTGGTTTTCAAAATTTTGTCTATGCTTTTCATCTAGTTTCGTTATTTTCCATGATCAATCATTTTTCTTTAAAATGATTATTATATTAAAGATTTTATCTCCTGATCAATGGATTTTGTTATGATATAACATGATTTATCTTATATAATTCATTGGTATATGGTGGATTAGTTGGATCTCAGTTTATTACTATATAATTATTTGAGATCATGTGGCATGTCGTCTCTCTATCTTCTCTATTTACTATTATATGATAGAAAATGATTATTTATGGGATTCATGTTCTTTATTTGTATATTTTTTTTATGGAAACCTCATCTTTACAGGTGTGTGGATACCATGATTTTTTTTTTATTTTACATCCATTTGAGCTAGGTTTTCCAATAACCTCAAAATAGAATTTAATCAATGATGGATTCTATTTTCATCATGAGTTTAAAATGTATTAAATGATTCATATTATATATACTATATATATGAATGAATGGTTATTTATTTATATTTTTATAAAAGTGTAAAAGGGGATTTGGATATGATTATAGGTAAATATGGGTTTTAATGTAATTTCTCATTGTTTTGGAAATTGAATTTCATGATTGGATCATGATAAATTCTATGAATGTTTTATCATAATATTTACAAAATAATGTGAAAAATATAGCTATCTAAATCATGGATGTTTTCATCCACATTAAAATATTGACTTCAAAATGAGTATTTATTAATTTCCATTGATTTTTTGGGGTCTTTAAAAGGTTAGGCTTTTTTTGAGTGACTTAGTAATTCCAGAGGAACCTGGAAAGGTAAATTAGAAATATAAACTAATTTATTTAATAATTACAATCCATATAACATGCCACTTTAATTTGAATAGAATTTATTTATTATTGAATGAATAAATGAGAATTCCCATTCTCGTGATGAAATGATATGATGTGATTTGATTACATTGATAAAGAGAATGCTTCAATTTGGAATTTAAATGTGTTGGAATGTCAATATTCATTAGTAAATGTTATGATATGATATGAAATGATAATGGTGAATTTGTGAAAATTATCTATAGTTCTATATAAGAAATGGATTTTTTTATGTAGTAGTGCCTTTTTATAAAAAAATTATTTTTGTCTTATTAAAATAATGCATGGAGAAAACATATTTGGTTTAATTATTTTCATCCTATCAAGATATTGATTCCCTTTAAATGATTAATTCATTGGGCTAGTGGGTGGTAAACTAAAAAGATTTTACGTCATGCCTATTTTTTATAGGTGCAGCGTGTTGAACATCACGATGTATTTTAATATTTATCCGAGTTCAAAAAAATTTGGATGTTAGTGTAGTTTTTACCCAAATTCAAATTGATATATTAGTGGTTTCGTAGATTGTTCTTATTATGAATTTAATTATTCATCAATATCATTATCCAGTCAGTTATGAAATTATTATTCTTTTAATGATGGATTACTATGTTTGGGCCTTATTTGGATTTCTATTCCATGATTTATCCATTAATGTTCATTTTTTATTGGATAAATCATTTACCTTTAAATATTATTTACTCCTAGGTAGTTTTTCTCTGGCATATAGGGTTTATTATTTCCCTTTAGGCCAGTGGATTAATAAATCTAGTGCGGCATTAGAGGATATCTCATCGCATTTTGTTAGATAATATTTTGATTTTTTTTCTTGAAATTTGAATTTTTATGTAATTTTTATAGATCTCAATAAAAGGTAATTTCACATTAAAAATTATATGTATAAATCCATTGAATTTTAAAAGTTTTTGTATTATTAAATTATATGTAACACTAAACATATAATTATTGTGAGCATGATTTTATTTCTAATGAAATGGTAATATAATTTATATAGATTTATTAAATAATGATTTTAAAACTTAACGTAAAAATTCATTTAAATATAATTTGATGAAGTAAATTTGAAATTTTAATCCTATATATCATAATTATATTATGGAGAATCTGTGTATTTTTTTAGAAACACTATTTATTGCACGAATAGTGAATATTATTTATTTAACAAAAGTATTATAATTATTAGACTATAATGATATATGAAGAACAAAAAAATTTATGAAACCTTATTGTTATTAATATATATATATATTTATTTTGAAATAAAAAATATATAAAAATATAATTTTGAACCTAGAAATATATTAATAATATTTGAAAAATGTAAATAATGTTTTTGATCAAATGAATAATTTTTTCCATTATTTTTATAATAATGTATTTACAAGGTTCCATTTTGTTTTAGTTTTGTTTAAAACAACATTAAGACTCCATTTTATTTATAATAATCCAAATAAACCAATTAGAATCGTTATTATAATTTGTTTTAGAATAAAATCAATTAAATTCCAAAAAGATTTTTTTAAAAAAATAGGATTCTCAATAATTTCTTTGACCATATGTTACATATACATTCTTCTATTTCTAAGACTATATTAAAATAATACATATTTCATATTTCAAATAATCAGAATTACAATTATTTAATAATATCATCTCATTGTTTGATCCTAACAAATTGAAAACATTTTATATATTTTTCATATGTTTTAATGATAAAATTTGTTTAGATTATTTAAAATTAATGGATAATGAATTAAAAATTTAACCGTAGTTTTTTGTTTTTATTCAATTCATAAACATTAAATATATAAATATATTATAATTTGGAAAATATTTTACAATAAATTTAAATTATATTATCAAAATATTCTTTGTAATTTTATGTGTGTCCCTCCCCCTTCTTATAAAAGGGAACCTGTTGACTTACATTATTCGTAATCAATGAGAGATCTACCCTATACAATCTGCACAAAAACCATTCTTGTTTCCCCCATTATATTGTTAAAAAATATTTTCTTCTCTTAACACCATCATAATATTATCCAATTGGTAATCTATAGGAGGTCCCTAAATAAGTTTTAATTTTATTTACCAACACATTCAATGTTTATTTTATCATATACTTCCTCAAAATCGACTTTAACAAAAAAATAAATTAAAATTTCAATATAACAAAAATAATAAAATATTATTATGATTTTCGGGAAACCATTTTCTACCACATTTCTATCCTTTGAAAAATGAAGACATTAATTTTACATAATTTACAACCTACCCTCTCTATGTAGTAGTGAAATTAACTTTTTAGTACCACATTAAATAGATGGTCGTAAATATAGAAATAATTAATATATAATATGATATTTATGATATAATTTTATTATTGAAATTATAAATTATCATTTACCCCTTACCATATATCCCTATTAACAAATGTTATTTTTTCTCAACCGTATATGTGGACTATGACCTACAGTATGCGATCTGATTCAGTTTCTATGATTTCACAAATATAATTTTAATTAATATTTACATAATAAATATATATGATCCTTATATCAATATTAACATTCATTATGTGATATCACCATTACCATTATTCATTACCAAAACATCCAATCAAAAACTTACATGGAAAACAAAACTATTAAGAATCATAAATGGTGGGTTTAATAAATATTTATTAATTAACCTATAATGAAATGTTATATATGGGTAATATATAATTTTATAATGATTTATATTATTACAGAATCGAATTTTAATAAACATAAATTAATTATATCATAGGATAAAATATCTAATGAACAATGTCTTATTATACTTCATATAGAAAACTTTTACGTGGTTTTAAGGATGGATTGGTTCACTCAACTTAGAAGAAATGTTATATGATGTATGGAAAAACAATTAATAATAAACTATGATAATCTATTAAATAAATGATGATAGAAAATAATCTCCATAAAAAATAAACACTTTTGGTATTGATATTAAACAACAGTGGACCCATTGCCTTTATAGTCGGGAAAAAAAATATTACGAATAAACATATTTTGAATATAATGATATGTTTATGAAGATAGTATGGTTGATATCTATTTAGAAATTAAATCTTAATTATTTTATATATTATGTTTTTTATTATATATTTCTATTAGGTAGATATAATTCAATTTTTTTATAATTATTTTTTCAAGTGGAAGAATTTAACGACCAAAAGTTTTTAACCTTGTAAAATTGAATTTTTGTTTGATAACATAAATTATACACTACAAAAATGATATAAAACGAAACATATTTGTATATAATTATTACAAAATCTTTAATAGACATTCTGATGGAAAACAATTTCAATTTCTTCCTCTGTAATATAATTAATTAGTATCAGTTAATATTGAAAGGGGTTATTTTAAGTAAAATTAATTTCTCTATGTGATGTATTATATTTTAATATATAAATTTATTAATTATAGAATTTAAATTTTATAAAAATTAATAAATCTTATAATTCCACATATCCTAATTTACTTTATATTTTTTTTCTATTTTTTCACAAAATGTTATTTTTTCGTTGATAATAATATTTTTTGGATGAAATTTTTTCTTATGATTTTAACATTATGTAAAATTATACTAAATGATTGTAAAATGTTTTATCTAAATAAATATCTATTTAAGTAAAATTATTTTGAATAATAAAAAATTATTTGAACTTATAAATCTTATATCCATCATTTTTTAAAAATTATAACATTTACTATAATAACAATTGTTTTTGTTCTTTTATTGTAATTATGATTTTTATGGTGAAATTTGGTTTCTCTGTGATTTTAAATCAAAATAAAATATTATTATTTAAAAAAAATACAATTAAATAATAAAAATCTATATCTATAATGATTTTTCATGTAAGCATATTTCAAATATATTTATGTAATTTTCATAAAATGTTTTTGATAATTAACTATGATTATTTTAAAATTTACATCAAAAAAAAATATTTGGTAAAATGGTTTTAAAAAGTGAATTTATATGGGTTAAATGGTTTTGAAGGTAAAATATTAATTTTTTTCACGAATATTGATTACAATGAATTCATATTCAATACCAATGTAAATTTAAATCATTGTAAATGATAAAAAATCAAAAAACATTACTAAAAACACTCTCCACTGTATCCAAAATTAGTGGATGGTGAAAATATCAACCCATTCAAACGTTATATTAACTTGTGTATACTTTGGATCCATTCAATGTTGAATACAAACAAAAGTTTTTAAAAAAATTAGTGTTTATTTGAAAATAAACCCTTCTCTTGAATTATAAAAAGATACCACGACCACAACTTCAATACTAACATCTCATTAAAAGTATATATTATAATTTTCTGCATTTATCATTCTATAAATATCCCCTTCTTATATCCAAATATTTCTATAATACCCTCCCTCACATGCTACACATCCTTGGATGGAAATAGTGGAAGAGGAAAAATGACCCATGAGTACTACATTTAATAGGCCCATGTTTGGCGATTTTCCCTAAGGGTATGAAAATCTCATATTTGGATGTAATATCTCAATAATATAAATTAGGATAGGTAAATGTGATAAAAAACTAATAAAATCTAGAACATTAAATAAACAAAATAAATAACTATCCCAAAATAATGGAAAACGTTCATGATATTTAATAAAATTATCTATATATACCTAATGAGAAGTCATGTCATAAAACACAATAGAAACTCAAAGCCCAAGATAGAAATGTATAGTTTGATCACCAATTTCCTCCTATAAAATTAAAAAAGAAATATTACAACATAGGGTGATAATATCATGTGTAGTCAGTAGGAATATACCTAAGGAATAAAGTTTACATGTGAAAAGAGAATAATAAAGTTCTAGTTAATATTAAATAGAATAAAAAATATCAAAAATAGGATAACTAAAATATCTAATCCATTCTAGTGCTCAATAATCAAATCACACAACCAATATACTAACATAGTATAAAAATATAACAAAGGAACACCACTTCCCATTTATCAAGGATTTTATAGTCTCACACCCCAACAAAAAAAATAATGTGCTCACAACACTTACAAAAATATCATATCACATTACCCACCATATCAGATGTGGGTCCGGATAGATACCTACCTACCCAACCCTCATAAGGTATAACATCTCATGTAATCATCTGTCATGGCTGTAAAACATCACATATTTCTAAAATACACTAGGTTCGTCACATTATATCTCATCAAATAACCCGGATAGTAAGGTATCATGAATGAAAAGGAAGCCTACCTCAGCCCCTCCACATACCACACATCACCACAATAGAATTTCATATCTCATCATAGAATCATTACATCACATATCACCTTAAGACACCTTGTCTTCAATACTAAAAATGCAATAGAGAATATAGGGTAGCTATCCGTCCATATATCCACTCTCCTAGATTTTGGGGAATACACCCATTTCCAAAAACATTCAATCACTAATATGATTATCCAACACAGGTTGTCACATGTATAAATAATATAAAATATGTGATATATATATAAACCAAGACCCGTCATATGGGTTCACAAGAAATCACAAGAATACTCCACACCACCATTATTACACAGTAAATCATTCTCCAAAACTATTTCATCCACTAAAAGAAACACATCACAATACTTCCACACTAGTCTACACATTCCCACATTCAATATAGGCATCCATCATTTTCCATATTTAAACTTTCTCTAGCCAAATATTATTTATTATTTGATTTCATTCTAGATTACAAATCTCATTCATTTATCATATAATTCATTTAATTCATTTACCATAAATTAATTTACACCCCATTATTATTCATTTACCAACCCATTGATTTTAATTTATAGAATAACACTTTCTTTGATTTCTACCCAACACACTAACATGACCAGACCATATAATCTCTCAAACATCACACATCAACCATTTCCACGTCACCATATTAGTTGAGCCCTCTCACCACAACAACTGCGCTTCTCTTCCACTAAAAATTCACAATACTCTATATCCAAAACCTCATCACACCATAACCACCACTCATCCTCCCATATCACATCTCGTGCCATGTGGAAACTTCCTCACTTTACCACTTTTTCAAAAATAATTCAGTCACCTGCATTAGAACACAGTAACCAACATAAGAAAGGTAACACAATAATGAAAAACACAAAAAATAGTAAAACAACACAATGTCAACAATTTATTCAAGGGATCCCATTTATTTACAATAATATTCATCAATAGAAATATCACAAATACGACATTTCCATTGGAAATAAATTCACTATAAAAATATGTATTTAATCTAATCACATTATGGTGGTACCACCAACCAATAAATAGAGAGTCACATATATAAATCAACTACGATGTAAGAAATAATACCAACATGTGTGACTTCTATTATTTTAAAAAACACACATATTATCATCAGTAATATCCCTAAAGTGGAATGGAAAATTATTTCTTCCCCTTCCCATCAATTTTAATTTACATAAATTCATTTTAATTATTATTATAACCCTTTCTATCCAACCAAAAGAAATATAAAGAATGAAATCACAACAAATGTATGTAAATAGGAAAATAATTTTAATCAAACACCTCAAAAATAATTTTGGATCACTATGTGAAATATGAAAAATAATTAAATACCTTAAAACCAAAAACACACTGTGAAATCCTGGATCAACCTCGATTATATATGAGGACAATATAAAACACATTTCAAGAACACCTCGAACCAAAAATAATTCATTACATGAATCCCTAATAGAATAATATGGGATAAACGGGATAGAATAGATACCACCAATGAATTACAATATTAAATCTCCAAAACCAAATAATTAAAGCAAGTAATAAGGTGTTTAGTAATCTTGTAAATGATCCATGTGTTTCCCCACAAACCAAGAGGAATGGATATTGATGGAGAAAATTCATATGAATATCCTATTTAAAAGTATGTTGTAACTGCCTCATAAATGGATAAAATTATATATTTATGTCATGAATTTCATTGGGTCCATGAATAAATTTCTTCACCAACATTTACAGAGTGAAATAAGAAATGTTTCAGTTCCCATAAAAATTAATTTGTACAATGACCTGAATAAATTGAAGGAAAAATTGTAGTTTCACCATTGGAATTACCATCATCTAGAACTCATCCACACAATCCCTCCCCCACCCAATGTCTTGAACATTGATCTATTTCAGAAATAAAATGTAAACTCACACCATGTGTCTAGTTTACATTATGAACAACATGTTGTTGTATAAATCCGCTCATAATCCACCCGCACCACCTCTATACTCATCCAAACACCACATAGAGCCAAACCATCAATGTACCAGGCCATGAAGGTGTAGGATACAACATTATATTGTTATAAAATGATTATCATCATTAAGAATGAAAAACAAAATCTCCATATAAAAGGAATAGTCTATATAATTATCTTGCAAGATACCTAGAAGGGTTCTTGTAACACCTAAACACAACAACCATTCTTTGTTGGAAAACCAAAAGCTTAATAAAACACACCGCACAACAACATCACCACCCCTCAATGGAAACAACACCAAATAATTCTGAACTAGGCAAAATCTATCTCATTAACATAAAACAACATATACAATCATCCAACCTCTAGACTACCGAATCCAATAAATAACACAAAAATATCACTAAAATGACCCAATAAGACATATAAATTAATTAAATATTCTATTAAATATATTATCTACTCTGGGATTCGTTAACATTACAACATAGTATTAATCCATGTCAATATTTTTTTTCTTAATTAGGAATTTTGTTTTCCATTCCTCATATGATGGAAGAATTAAAATTCATCACATCACATTCTGGAAATTGTCATTTCATAATCCAAAAATATTTAAACGACTCATCATCATGAAAAATATTAAAATTTAAATAAAAAAACAAATCTGAGTAATGAGAACAAATCTATTTTTTATTCTCACCAGAACACTCTTTTGATCCACTATTCCACCAAAACACATGAACTAATGGGCAATTATTATATGAAACACATTCTCTCAATGACTACGGATCTATACCAGATAATTCATGAAAATAGCATCATCGATGATATCTAACTCTCCTGGTTCAATGAAATTGGTGTCATCATAATGATAATGATGAAAATGGGACATGTGAATGATTTTATATATATTTTATAGACTAAATTGGAGTTCAATATATTACATCCCAAGACCAATACACATGAAGACATAAAATGGTCTGATAGAAAATGGACAAATCTAGCTCCCCTACCGATCCATTACTTCCCTAATTGAGGGGAGAATCTTAATAAAAAATTACCTCAAACCTCATACTCTAGGGGCCTCCACCTGTGGTCAGCACTGTCAAATTTATTATCATGATCTACCCTCATCCACTTTCATACCATCTGGATCTTCTCTATCGTGATCTAAACCAAAATAAAACCACGAATTACATACACCCCAACCTTCCTCCATCATAACCATTAATGTCCTGGAAACCCTTAGAACATCTATAAAATATTCATGTTGAAGGATTACTGAAGTCTGTTATTGTTTGAATAACCAATAAATGGATGTTGTCCAACCCACATTATGGAATGTCAAATATGTAATATTTTATCATATATAAAAAAATTAAAAGTCAACTAAGTATTACCATTAATCTAATGGTGGAATGTATTGATAAGGTGTAACAAGGAGCCAAAAGAATGATATAATTTCCTATATACCCTTGAGACTGAATGAGGATATTGATAATATATGATTATCATTTGTAACCCATGATTCCAAACTACTTCATAAATATATTATTTAACTATGTAATCTATGGTACTTAATTCTCATATTTCATGAAAATTAGCATTCATCAATAGTCATAACAGAATATCCAAAATTTTACCTCATATGCCTTGAGCATAGTGTAACATTTTGTTTAATTCCATTTGTATTTACCCCATTTCCACAACATAATTTACATGGATAGCAAAAAACCTCCAGGAACATGGTGCTTAACTTTCAACTGCTAAAAATTATGAAACTTTTCCAAAAATCCACCACTCGCAGTTTCATCCATAGTCATGAATTTTTTATCCCCAAGGAATAGTATTCATTATTCTCACCCATAAGTTCCACTAATGGTCTTATTTAAATAACATTTGGAACTACCTCAAACACTTTTGATAGAAAACAACCCCCCCCCCCAATGAAATCTTATTCTAGCCATCTATTAACCAACAATTTGAAGCATCACTATGGTCAAAAAAGACATATGTCACCTATACCTCTGACTCTCCCCATCTATAGTACTATACATGAGGTAATAATAATTACTCCATTTCCATTTTATAATGATAATTGTGACTAATACATTCGCTAATGTCATGATTTATTGTGGTATGATCCTCCAACCCTTTCCAAGAACCCGTAGACTCTCAATCCAAATTACCTTGGTACATCTAACTCAACGCTTCAGAAACACCATTATACATTATTTTGATAAAACATATCTAAAAATTTTAATCCTAAAAAAACATATATCAACCATTTCTAGAATATATTGAAATATCACTAGGAGATAACAAATTTTAGGAACTTGTGGTTCTTGAAACCCATAATGATATCACTAATTTAATAATACCTCCCTAATATCAGAACAAATACAATTTCAACTAAAATTAGATGATATGAAAAGTATTTAAGATCAAAATTACATAACATCCTATACTTATAATATATCATATCCCTATAATAAATTACCAAGCATCCAAATCTATGGTTCGATACATCATTGAAAATCTCAAAAATTACACCCTCCTATGGGAAACGAAGCACTATGTAAATAAAACATTTCACATTAAGATAACCAATGACTTCTCAAAAATGATTAACTGGATAGAAATGTTGGTCCGTTATAGTCATTTATTATATTAGTGTTGTATGTTGAAATAATTCACACTGGACTGTAACACCATTATAAATACAAACCACAACAACATTATTCAAGGATTATAGATAAATAATTAATAAAATATTCATTAGGTCCACAACCACACACTAATGAGACAAAACATGTCTATGTAAACCCACCTCTTTTATATAGAACACATAATTAGACTACATCCCATAGAGTAAGTGGTGGTTAAGGATATGATTGGAATCTACGATAATATCATCACTATCCTCTTCTAAAATATATTAAATCAAAATATAATTGATGAAAATAAGGATGAACTAGTCTTAGAGAATAATGAATATTGATTTCATGATCCCCATGATCATAGAATGTAAATTAATGTCCCTAAAGGGTGTAACCATAAACATGATGTTCCCAAAGATACACATAAAGGAATCCATTGAGATTTCTTCATTATTCACTCTCATATATTGATATCCCAACCTCAATAAGATCTTTAAAACCCATCTTTCTCCATTCAATTGAGAAAAGAATCATCAATCGTTGAAAAATAGTAATAGTTATTGATCATTACCTAATTCATCCTCTATTAGTGTATGCACAACATTAAACTACCACATTAATTCATGGAGAACAACAGAAGGGAACACCAATGAAACAAATTGGGTTGAATAAACCCCATCTATATAAGAAAACCCACCTTCAATCATTACTCAAAATATTTCAATATGAACCAATTGGAAAGGAGTCATTAAAATCAAATATGATCTCGATTGAAACACTCTCCAAATATCATTTTACATAGAAAGGGTATTACTATATAATTATCCAACAAAAAATCTAGTTACTACCACTACAACTATTAGAACAACCTCTATAGGGAAGCCCAAAATTTTCCATATATGTATAATTGGTCATTGTATTACCGGTTGGGATTGAATCATTAGAGTTCTAAGATGATACCTAAAGACACATACATTCTATAGGAGGACTGGCAGTGATGTGGGCAGATTTGGGGTTGATTTTAATAGGATAAATAATGATTAAATTTAAAAAAAATTATGTCAAAACAACAATTATTGATTTTGGGTTGATCTTTGGTATTTTTAGGGGGTGGATTGGACTAATTTATTTTCATAGAAAATTTCATATCACAAATTAATGATGCATCTGATTTTTTTTTCAAAAATCAATCAACAATTTTATCCCTAAAAATTTCCATTTCTAATAACAAATTGACATATAGTATCATATTAATTAGAAATCAAAGGAAATGGATTGTACTAGAACTCAAAATGGGTCCTTATTAATGTTGGTGAATATTAAAAAGAACGTAAGTAATCGAATGGAAATATTAACATAAAAAATAGATATATATATATTAATGTAAATGAAATAATATTTAATCTATATCCTTAATATTAACATTTATTGACCCATAAGTGTTTTATCTATCCTCTAATTATATTTTGTCAAATGAAGTGGGATGTACACTCATGGGCAAGGAATTGAAAAAGTAAAATGAAAAAAAAATTATCCCTCCAACTTTTCCTTATGAATATTACAAAATATTATTTGAATGTATTAACTCTCTAATTAACAGATATCAAAGTGATATCAATAATAATATAATAATACAACAAGAAGAAATTTGTCTAAAAAATAATTGAGAATAAAAACATACACCAGAAAAGAATGAATGCACAATTAAAAAATGAAATATTCGTAAAATAATTTAATGAAAACATTTTATCCCCTCATTACATAATCAAACAAATCATAAATAGGAATATTATAAAACCATTTTTGATCCTATATCAATCTATTCTATCCCTATAAAATTGGATTATAAAAGCTGGGTTGAGAAATAAAAGGAAATTTGACTTTTCAATGTTGACCACAAAAGTAGGACTAGATTATTCTCCCTTTTGGAATTGTAAATTATAATCTAAAATTGAATAATATGAAGAGTTATTAAATAGAAATATGATATTCCATATTTACAATAATTTATTTTTAAATTTTATCCCATTTTTATATTCTATTTGGATGTTATAATGAAATTGGTGGGCGGGTTTTAGAGGCCTTCAAATGTGGTCCACAATTTAATCATAAAAATAGGATCCCTTGATCACCTTAAATATTCATAATTATCTATTTAAAAAGATTAATTAAAGTAAAAAAATAAGTTTATATTTCCAAAATTAAAATTTTTTCCTCATTGGGCTTGCTTTGTGGGCTCCACCCTTCCTGGGTTGCTATAATTCCCATTATGCATTGGCCATTATTTATTTCATTCCATGAAAAATATGTCCACATTCTTTTATGATTCACCCATTAATCCAAAAAGAATATAATTATCAACAAAAGTGATATATCACACCCCCAAAATATCAAATTAAAATAATTAAATTAATGAATTCCACAAGATGATGAAAAATTGGTCCCAATTTCATACACTCTAAACATGAATTACACAAGTGATAAAAAATTATCTTTAATTTATAAAATGAAATAAAATTACTGATTATGAACATTTAAACATGTGAATATTAAAATATAATCAATTAATATAATCCTCTGTGAAGGTGGTATTACATCCCCTCAACTTGTTTAATTTAGTACCGTTAAAAACGTATCCCAAAAGTATTAAATTTGAATTCCATTTTTCAAATCATTTGAAACATAAAATGCTCAATAAATTAAGTCATATAAAAAATCATTAAAGTAATTAAAATAAATTCACACAAGCTAGGTTCACAACAATATCCCAATCTTATATCCATCCCATTGTTCAAATTCCTCATCATATTTTATTCAATTTCAATTACGAATGATAATTTTTTGTTCATTAAAGAAGACATGGGGCCCATTTTCTTGCTCAAGGGAAACAAATAGAAGCACTGGATGTGAATCACATTAAATCTTAACATCAATATCCAATTTTTTAACACAATTGAGATAAATAGAATATCTCTAAGAAAAAATCAATTGAGTAAGAATACACAGGTGTCTAACTCCACTCATATTGCTAATTCCATTCATTACGATAGATATTTAAAGCCTAAATCTGGGAAATAAAACTATGAAGTCATGATCCCCATGTTTCAAACACCACAGATTTAGGAAAAAATTTTCTCAATGTGGTCAATTTTTTCATTTTTTTGGCATTCAAATTAAAATAAATGTTACACTAAACGCCATGATATGATGAAAGGTACCCATGAACTCAGACATAAACCCAAAATCCAAATTAATTGCACAATGGGTTTTCTATTACAAAAATTAAAATTTAAACATTCAAAAATTACATTTGAAAACCTAACATTTCAAAATGATTGTTGATGAACATAAACAATCATGAAAGTCAAAATCATGGTATTCAAAATCATTTTTAATTTAATTTTCATTCTTCAAAAAATACATTAAACCATGAAAGTAAATTTAATTGATTATTTTTAATTTAATTGAATTTTTAACCTATGAACCCAAATGTTTTAAAAAATCAACGAGTTTTACTCAACCTAACATTGAATAATAATGCCCTCAGTGTTGAATGAGCGGAGAAGAGATAATAGAATTGGGAAAATAGGTGGAAGTGAATTGAAAAGAATTCATGCAAGAAATCACTTGGTATGATATTTTTGACCCATAAATATAAATTTACCACTTTTTATTCATGTCAAAAGTGGAATTTATGGGGATGGTTGAAGCCATGTTTGAATTTTGAAGGCATGTGTTTAGTTTGTAAATACTAAAATACTTCACCTAATATATCTCAAACACAAAAATCATTAGGTCTCATTGGAAATTCCTAGAGGGTCCCCGTAACAAAAATAGAAGGTATAAAAAATGTTAATGTTTATTATGAAATTCTAAACACTAAGTCAGTGTGCATGTAAAATTATGGTTTCCTCCAAAAAAGTTCATTATTTAATGTAATTATCTCAAATAGGACCCCCAATTTATAAAATACCAACTTTTAAAATTTTATGGACAAAATTAATTCCATGTTCAACTATATTTATATTATTTAATTTTCTATAATTTGTACCATGTAAATCCTCCATTATAAAATTGGTGAGAAAATCACAGAATATCATAAATAGTTAATCAAGTTTTATAAGTAGTCTTGCCTAGAAGATCTAGGATCATTCCTACATTATTTGTTTGAAGATATTAATAAATTACCACCAAAATATTTTCTTTATAACCTATGATAGTATAATTAACTAGGTAAGAAATTATACAAATTTTTAGTTTTATTGGATTCATAAATAATATATCACATTTTAAAATTTTATAAAAATAAGTTTCTTCACCAAAAAATATAGAAATAATTGGTTTCTTTTGAAAATATTATTCATCCCAAATATTGTTAATTTTATTGTAAGGGGTTGGTACTGACTCATATTTCATGTATATATTAAATAGATCAATTTTTTTTGGTTCTAGAAAATATAAAAGGAAGAAATACTCAGGGTAGTCAATCCATTATGTCAAATTACCCTATTTTTAATACATAAAATTATTTTCTTATTGAGTTAAATACCCTTAAAAAATTTATTTACCTTCTTTATATTTCCCAATTAAAAATATAAATTATTCAAAAAAATTGATGGGTGAATTTTGGGGGACAATATTCCTCAATGATTGATGAGGAAGGGATATCATGAGTGGGAATGGGTTCCATAATCTTTTTAATGATTAATTATTCTAATTCCAATTATGAAACTTTCAAATTCATCTTATAAAATTTTGACACTTTTTCAAGTATTTCTTGACAATTATGATGCATAAAATGTTGGAAATTATGGACTTTCCCTTGTTTTATCTATTGAACCACCATTGAAAGAGATGAAAATTTGTCATTTAAATGTTCATCATCTCAATGATTTTACATTTCATAGGTTTTTTGGTAATAAATCATGGGATGGTTAAAGAAATTTCACAACACACACAACAAGAGAGTAGAAAATATATGATATAAGGGGTGATAATTAAGAATTTGTTGTGGGAAAAGTATTTGAGTATCTAAGATAACATACTTGGGTCCCCAAAAATGGCTCCAAAATTTTGTAATTCCTAACTTTAACCTATAGGTATAAGGATTCGTTTTAGTACAGGTAGGGATCAAGAACACAAATACATTACAAAAGACCCATATGGACATACATTCTGTGGGAGGATTGGCTATGATGTGTCTATATTTAGGGTTGATATTAATTAAATACCAATGAGATAATTTTATGAACAAACAATAAACAATAATGTGTACTAAAATATTATTGGTGTTTAGTTGATATAATATTATTACATGGGTGTATTATATGAATATATATTCATAGAAACTTTCATATAATATATTCATGATGTGTCCAAAAAATGGGATAATTCTATGAAATCATTAAAAATATAATTGCTAAAAAAGTACAAGACTGACACCCAATTCCCTTAGATTATCACAGTAATATGGAATCAATGGAAATGGATCGTACTAGCACTTAAAATGTGTCATCGTTAAAATTGGTGATGATTATGAAAAACATAACTCATAAAATGTAAATATTATGACATTGAAATTTTTAAAATATTAATGAAATTGTGAAAAAATTCAATCCATACCCTTTCTACTACCTTGGATCAACCCATAAGATGGTTATCCATCTATTGAATCTATTCTATCCATAGAAGTGTGAATTAGACTCATGAGGGATGAATTGAAGAAGTAAAACAGTAAATAAATGTCCACTCCATTGTTGTTTGAAGAATTTCCAAAAATAATTTTTGAATAGATTAACACCCTAAGTAGATAGAATAAACATGATATGAATAATCAGTTAATAATAGAAGATGGAGAAATTTTTTTAGGAAACCAATGTGAACAAAAAAATTACATGCGCAAAAATGAAATAGTGATTACAAAATAAATGCTAAATAATAAAGTTGAAATAAAAAGAGAATACCAAAATTCCACCACAAAACCAAACATAAATAGGAATATTAGTAGATTGGGTTAAATTCCCCATAAATAAATTCTATCCCCATTTATATTGAGAGTAAAAGTTGTGTGACAAATCATGGAAAATTTGACATTTCAATATTGACGAAAAATAGGACCACATACATTCCCCTTTTGTACATGAAAATTTTACACTGATGATGAACAAAGAAGTAGAGGTATTAGAATATAAATATTATATTTTTTATTTCATATAATTTATATAAAAATTTCATATCAGTTGAATATTTCATACGGAGGTTATGATAAAATTGGTGGGTTGATTTTTTTGGGCCTTCAAATATGGCTCATTATTTAATCCTTCTCTTGGGATTCCTATATATCAGTGATTAAATAATAAATATATAACACAATTTTCTAATAAAATTATCCCCATAAGAGTTTCTATCTATATATATAATTTTAACATCTTTGTGATTTATTATGGGGAACCACATTTAAATCATAGGCCTAAGGCCAATTATGCTCTATCTAGAAATTTCAACATTCATTTCAAAACATGTCCATATTCCATTGTGATTTTTAAATTTATCATAAAATAAAAAAATATCCATGAAAAATTGAATCATTTCCTAAAATATCAAAATAAAATAAAAATAATAATAAATTCCACAAGAAGAAGATCCGTTAGGCCCATTTTTATGTACTTTAAACATGAATTTCACATGTGACGATAAAAGATGTTCAATTTATAAAATTCACAAAAAATGGTTCTTATTAACATTGAAATATATTCATATTAAAATATAATAAATTAATTTTATCCTCTTTTAGTGGATAATCAATATTATTATTCCTCTACTAAATCTCCCCAACTATGAAAAAAGTGTTGACACATTCTTGCATCTCATCAAATAACATCCCCCACCAAGGAATTCTACATGTGACCATCCACATAGGAAAATAAAACAATAATATATATGTAGTTGATAAGTCTATTCATAAAATATTTCCAACCAATATCCTGGATAACATCATACTTTTGTATCTATAGATATAGAAAATCTCTAATGAGCTGATTCTTCTGCATCTCAAGTATGCATCTATGTCACACATAAAACTATGTATCCTGAACACCAAATAGTATTGAAAAAAATGGAAACTAGAAGTGTCTACACATCCATTATTAATAAAAATATAGATGTAGTATTAACTACTGAGTATGAGGGTCCTAAATAAAAAACAATCATGTTTAGATGATAAAATGGTGATATCTTGGACAAACTCTAGCCCTTCTAGCATTGCCACCTATAACACATGAATATGACCATCCATCTCTCCATTTATTCAATGCATTATACCCCTTTGGTAATGATCCAAAAATAATACCTAGGTATGGATACCATCATGATTATATCCTTTACAAACATCATCTTCCCTTATGTCTTGAATAATGTTTTGGTGTCCTTGCTAATGAAACAAACATGTAAGAAACTACTGGTTCTTTCTAAAAGGTTCCTAGATGAAAATAAAAAATTGGATTCATTGAAAGATTGTCCATAGATCTTTTTTGTATTGATGTAATTATTACACATTGAATGAAAACATAATAATCCTTGTAGGATATTAAAATTCACCTTATCTAGAATGCTGAGAAAGGATCTTATGTGGTCAGTTCCTCCTAGTTTAAACCCAGACTGCATGGACACCATTATCACATTACATAAAGGGATTATCTTTGAGACACAATATGGCCCAATATATTTAGGCTCAAAAATGATATAAATAATATTATCAATAAAATTTGTCTTCTTCTAGAACTCCAAGTACATGTTAATCATAAATGGAGTGATTGTATAACAGATTGTTTTGTGAAAAATCGCCTCTAGACACTATAATATTGATTCCAAATCTAAAACATCATCAGAAAAAACATCACGAGGTACTTGATATTCATCCTAATCTCCAAAAAATATACTCCCCTACATATAGGATAGAAACATTATCCTCTTTTCTTCTAGAATCATCAATGATAAAAATTTCAAATAAAACTCATTCTGAATGTCTGGATACTATACATCTATTTCCATATGGTCACCAACAATCAACATCCACCAGTGACTTGAATCTCTATAGATCTATAATATAATCAATGGAAACAAGATCTCGTACCATGCATAGATCAAACCAAATGTGGCATGTACCTCCTCCATGTAGTGCCTTGTCTCCATTTAAGAGACCATCCTATATTACTTCTCCAAACATTGTTGTGGAAAGGAATGAAAATCCATCACACATGCCTCATCCACTTATATCTGGTCAATACTATTATGATCATTTAATTTCTAATAATAATAGTCACCTATATGATCCTCTCCTAGATTTGTACAAGTATCCATTCATAAAAAACAATTACACTTCCAAAGAAATGTTTCTTGAAAATTTTAAAGGGGTTTTTAGTTAATATTTATTTATTTATTATAACAACCCAATTCAAACAAAAATATAATCTATCATGATGCATGCACCCCTCTTGGGAATATAACCAAAAATAGGTCTATGTAAATGGGGTTTTTTATAATTTTGGTGTCCATTAATTATATAATGGGGTTTGTGGGGTAAAAATATGATTTCCTCTCTAGTCTCCCTTACATGTGTCACCAGGAAAGTTCTATTATTACCATATGTCTACCATAACATGAAATAATAATAGTTCATAATTCCAAAACTACATAAACTATCACAATCAAGACATTTCATACCACTTGTTCATGACCCCCACCATCCAAAGGTACCCCATCTAGGATGGAAAAGAATGAACAATGATAACAACCCCTGCGTCCCACTGTTAGTAGTCCTTGCGATGGAAAAATAATCGAGGGAATAAAAATAAAACATTTATAAGGAAAATGTGATAATATTAAAATGTATTCTGAGATAGGAAAAAGAAACAAAAATCTATTCCAACACATAAAAAAAATTCATCCAAAACCATACCACAAAACATGAATAAGTCCCCATATGCAATAAATGTCTGCAAATATACCAAAAGAAATGTTCTAATATAGTGAATCAATGGTATCTATAATACATAACATGAAATTTATAGTTCAATAAACAAGTTTCTCCTAGATACTCGAATTTTTTTTCATTTATATAGGGTGAGAATAATATGTCTTCTCAGCATAATAATACCCGTGGAATCTATTTCACCTGTGAAAAGCATGTTCTAATGTGTCAATGAATAAAAACTAGAACAATAAAACCATAATAGGTCAACCAACCAATCCCAACCTCACAAAATCTTTCACAAAAACTCACACAACCAATATATTAAATTAATAAAAAAACATAGGAATGGTCACCTAATACCGCTTATCCACTAATAATACACACTCCATACATAACATCGCTCATCATGTGATCCCATCCCATCAAGGCATATCACATCACTTATCCATCCATATTTGATGTTTTTCGGGATGCATCCCAACCTAACCTACTATTTCATGTTCTGGTAACTCATTCTAGTATCCATCAAGACTATATCCCAAAATATCTCCTCTAAAGACACTTGATCTATCACATCACAAATCATTGCATAATCATGGTTATATGGTATCATGAATGTGATGGACATCAAACCTTTTCCCACCACCATCCACGTATAACCCCCACAACATATCAAATATTTTTATATTATAAACACATCACATCTCACATAAAGACACATAGTCCATCACTAACAATAGGAGAGTGGTGAAGAAGGGGTAGCCATACATCAATATATCTACTATCATATATAATGGAGAAAACACCAAGAACCAAATAATTATATTCATTGGTATTTATGGAACTCAAGTGGTTACTTATAGAAATAACATAAGGTTTGTTTTATATATATATATATAACGTGCATTCTATGGGTCCAAAAAGGCTTCTCTATCATAATCTACACTCGCACCACTACACCACTAAACATCTACTACAACACATGCCACCTCTAAATGAAACACACTTCACAACCAACACAAAATACAATAGAATCCCATAATATATTACATGATACTTTATAATAAAAATTTAATATGTATCTAATGACATATATTCATTAATCGATTTCTTCCACATGAAAAAATAGAAAAAAATTATAGTAGAATTCATTTATGATTTTAACCATATATAAATTTCAAACCATTTCATATCCATTTACAAAACCATGTCATTTAATTTTCAAAATTTCCATTTATTACATGGATAATCATTAAATAAACACAACCATGCCAAATTATAGCTCAACCATCACACATCTACTATCACCACACTTAACACATCAACTGAGTCATATAACCATTAATGTTTTCCTTATCATTTGAAACACATTACTTTTACTATATAACCACATATACCACATACCACAGCCACCTCACATATTCCCACATGACATCCAATTACAATAAGAAGACCATCATTGTTCCTCTTATTCCTCAACCCCTAGAATCACCACCATTAAAACACAACATCCCATATCACCAAATGTGAAATAACATGTAAAAACATACACAACAACAACACAACCTTGGTTACATAGTATAGTCAAGGAGTAATGTCATATTACATTAATATTTCGAATTAGTATTACAACACAATCCAAATTCCAAAAAATAATCAATTCATTATCCAAGCACACATTATTATTATTTTAAATCATGGTGGTATGAATATTAAATCCAAAAAGGGTTTTG
Source organism: Viscum album (assembly GCA_963277665.1). Taxonomy (NCBI): domain Eukaryota; kingdom Viridiplantae; phylum Streptophyta; class Magnoliopsida; order Santalales; family Viscaceae; genus Viscum; species Viscum album. The sequence goes on along the minus strand of OY728132.1, from coordinate 680,962,960 downwards.
AAAACATGTCAACTAACACATAATATAGGCTACAATAGTCTTGATATTTGCTAATGGAAAAACATAGACAATATTAGCATTAATATCCTTAAATTAGAAAATCATGAGATTTCTCCCCATTACAATAAATTACCAGTTATAATAAATCATCAAAATTATTAATATGAATATTACTATCAACATAATAGAAATAAAAATCATGAAATCTCCACACATGCATAAAAATAGTCAGTGAAATGAGAATATTTTATTTCAATAATTGTTTTTAATTTTTTTCATGATAAGGGGATGGAGAAAAAACCTAAATACCACAATAACACTTGAAAATCCAAGATCGACCTTTTCTAGCTTGATGTATCCTAAAAAATCACAAGATAAGGTAAATCCAAATAAATACCACCATTGAATGTCCCCAAAATAAAAACCTATGAATACAAGGGGATAAAGAAAAAATCAAAAATTTGATCACCAACAATCAACCATCATAAACCAATAATAATTGTTGTGAGGAAGGGTATGGATGAACCTCAAAAGGTACATATGGTTCACCTTGAATCCTATAGAAATGATTTTTAATATACTAAATTTGGATAAAATTTAAATTTGTAATGTTTTTTAAAATAAACTCATTCATAGTTCCAATTATATATAACAATGGTGAATTTCAAAGGGTCTGTAAGATATAAGAATAGAAATTAATTTATGGTGTGAATTGTTCAATGACTTGTCATATACTAAAATTCATTACATCTTAATAAAAATAAATTCATGGAATAATCTCTAGTTACACTTCATGATTCCCCTTTCCCAAGAACTCCTCCCCCACATGCAATACCTGAATTAATAACCAAAAAAGATACAAAATTTAAACTCATGTATTTAGTTGAGTTCATTTTACAAACCACCTATGATAATAAAATTACTACTAATGCTCTGCCAAAACCTCATATAGCATCCACCAAAGAATACCCAATACCAAAAAAATGTAGTGGTATTAAAAGAGACTAACCATTATACTTATATTAACAATAATTTCTCTTAAGTACTTCATTTATAATTACTTTTACAGGAGACAACTGAAGAATACAATGAGGTTAGATTATAGTAGAGAATTAAGGGATACTTAGAAAGGGATTTTCATCACACGTTCCTCTCTTTTATAATAGTTTTTTCTTAATCATCCATTTTTCATTATCTTTTGAATATGATACCTTATTTATATATATATTATAAAATACCAATTAACCGTGGTGATTGAAATTATATTTAAATCAATCTATCTTCTAAGAGTTTATGAGTTAAATTATTCTCATAATAAAAAGTTATTCTATGATTAATATAATTTCATTATTTCTTAATCACTCCTATTTGATGACTATAATTCAATATAGATCTATTTTACCCTATGGTGATATTATAATTCATTCAACATTATTTTATATGGAAATTATTTTTTATAAAAATGTTTTTCATTGGTTGAATCTATTATTTTGTGAAAATGTAATGTTTTAAGTATAGTTAAAATTTTAATGTATTTTTCCTCTATATATATGTTCTTACTTCCATAAGATGTCATCAAATACCTAATATAGACAAAAAATATTTTATATCCAATGATCCATTAATTAAATTTTGTTCTTTTTTAGGTTTCATTATCCATTTTAATTGTGTGGGGTTTTAATAAAGAACATCTAAAATGTTTGAATGATATTTCCCTAAAATTATCTCATTTTTAATTATTCTACCATAAATTTTGATATTTTTTTTTCATATCATGTGTTCTTTATTTAATTTTTTTAATAATATGTTTATATTTCAATTTGATTATCAAAAAGGGTTTGGAAAGTAAAATATAAATCGAAAATTTTAAAGAAAATATAATGAAATCCTTTTTATGAAATATTCAATTTGTTTTTTTATTACATTTTAAATAGAGTCTTCTATAAAATTGTAATGTTTCATAAATAACCACATATGTTATATTTATAGATAATCTTTTTATGATTGTCATTTGGTATGAAATTATAATTTTATTACATATATACCATTTTAAAATGTTACTAAACACATTTTTATCTCATATGTTATTTATGAAAATATTATTTATTTGGTTTTATGTGAACTAAAATTTATTTATGGTAATGTGTGGGATCCTATATCTCTATCTAATAAATTAGATAATGATTTATATATCATGTTATAAATATGTTATTTTTTCTAATATATTTTTTAAAGAAAAATAGGTGTGAAAATCTTGATTATTCAGTATTCAATGCATGATGATTTAGTTAGTTCACAAGATGAATCAAGAAATTTTTTCTGTTCACAACATGAAGCATTTGAATTACTTTTCTAAACAACATGATTGTTAGAAATTTTTCCTTCACAATATAAATCATGAAAATATTACTCGTTCACAGTAAAAATATTTTATTTTTTCTAACAATGTCACACATGAGGATTTATTTATTCACAATATGAATTGTGTATTTTTTCCCAAAATAAGTCATGAACATTTTTTCAGATTAAAACATAATGCATGGGAATATTTTTGTTTACAATATGAATTATGTACATTACAATAATTTATAAAATTATGTGTGGGAATTTTATTTCATTCCAACATAAATCGTGAGAATTTAATTATACCATAATATTTATCATGGGTAAGATTCTTGATCAAAACATGAATCCTAGAATTTTTTATCATCATGAAGAATATAAATTTTTTCAATATTTCATAATTTCATTTTTCTCATGTTTGTTCCAAATTTTTCTTTTCCATTAGGATTAATGGAGTAATATATTTTCAATCGATATTCATTTGAATATTCTCTATGGATCATGACTGTTATCTCATGATTTCAAAATCATTTTCAATGTTAGGAGTAGTTTGTTTTATATTTCATTACCTTATATCATGATATGTGGAAACCCCTTATTGTTCTATTTACTTTTAATAATCTATTCCTATCCTTATAAGGTTTCCTCATATTCTTTTGATTAAACCATTAATAATGTATTGATTAGACATCCCTTCTACAGTTTTTGATCTCAACACTTTCTTATGTTTTTGTTCAATAGTATAAATTTATTTGTATAACCTAGGAGACTTTTAGAGGTGGATATTATGTTGTCTTAATGTGGAGAAATTTTAACATGTATCATAAAATATGTTTCTTTGGAAACTGTTCTTCAAATCCGACAAACCTTCTATTTTTATGATTGAAATATGTATTATGATATATAATTGTAATACTATGGTAGTGTTATAAATTAATTTTAGATTCATATAAATTTATATTAATGATATAGTTAAACAAATTGTTTTCACAGTAGATCTGGGAGTTTGATTCAATGAATATATATTATGTACCCTAGGATCTCTAAAATATTCTATCACATTAGGATTATTCCATCATGAAATTATTTTTACACCAGTTCAATAAACATCTAATAGTGAGGGATCTAAGAGGGAGAGAGTGTTTGGTGGCTCCATAAGGTTATATAGGAATAGGTGGAATAAATGTCTTACTAATAGGTTATCATAATTGGGTGAATATTAGTCTTGTAGACACCAGTTATCACTAGGATTTCCTACTCTTATTATGGGTTTCCACTATTTGGTTTCAACAAGAAGATATTTTGATTAAATAAGGAATTAAAAAAATTTGTATTTCCACCAATAGAGGATCATATATAATAATTCATGATCCATAAATATATTTCATGAGTAGACTATTTGGTTATGGTTAAAAAGTTTTTATTTCTTTATATAACTATTGATACAGACTAATTGGTTTTCATTCCTAAGAAAATTGTTTTCAAACAATGGGTTTGAGAAATCAACTCAACCTATAAGAGATCATATTATATGGTATGATATATACATATCATGATCAAAAAATATTTATGAATCCTTATTCAGGTTATTACACATTATGAATTTTATTAATTAATTAATAATTATATGTAATTATAGTAATTCAACATCTTCTCAAGGAAAATGGGATATTTTTCCCGTTAACCAAGGGAACTTATGTGTCTGTTAATCTATTATTTAAATTCATATAAGTTTATAATATACAGTCCATTGAAATTTATTTATGTTTGAATAGGTTTAATAACAACACTCTCCATAGTCACAATGTTTTTTTACAATTGACTCATTTTCGGTGAGATTTTCTTTTGGATCATCGCTAATATTTTCATTATTACGTAATCAACAAATGATCTATACTCAAATGGATAGTTTATATACGATTCTGGAGTTATTATTTCATCTCTAAGAGTTTTATTTTTTATTATCTCATCATCAATAGAGTATACTATTGGATCTTAACAAACGTTCGTATCTGTATGTAATAGGATTCTATTTAAGGAGACACCAACCAATGATGTTTATGAATGTATTTATTACTATCTATAATTTGGGAAAAAAGTATTCTAGAGTTTTTAGGCATCCTTATTGGAATGAAACAAATGAAGGACATTCCAACCATCATAGAAAGAATAATCTTTTACGAGGGTCCTAATTTCTTATCAAACAAAGGTTCCAATATTCATAATCTCATTAATAATATATTTAATTTTCCATTTACTTATTTTTGGTTTCTTCTGGGATTAATTATATCATATGATGTGGTTCTTTGGGTTAATTGGCTCAAAAATAATATGAATAAGGATTTTCTGGATAATAAAAAAAAATTAAGGATTCAAAAAATCATTAATTGAGAAACTCTATGAGAAGATTTTTTATCCTTTTGAGTATATAAAATAATAATGGAATTCCAATGATTTAGGGAATCCAGGAAAACATAAATATTTAAAAAAAAATTAAATAGAACTATTTGAAGTTGATGTGAATTTAGTATTGGCCAAATTATAGGGGATTTTATAATATCCTAATGAAAAAAATTGGAACAAGTATATTTGAAGAATGGGTATTCACAGACGTGTGGCTTCATTTCTCATAGCTATTATGGTCATTTTATATCGAAAAATGTTGTTTTTTCAGGTCATTCATCATGGTCAATGGTTATTTGAATGAAATAAATCTAGGGAAAACGAATTTCATGTATTTTAATATCATATTAATGAGAGTAGTGATATCCTGTTGTTTGGGAAATCTACCTAGAAACATATGTTTCGTATACTTTTAGGTCGTACGACTAAAACTATATTCTGATTGAAACCTATGAGTGGTTTAGTATTCAACATATATATAACTATTAATTTTAGTAATATTATATAACTATGAGTTGGTTAATGGATTGTATAGAGTCTTATCTATGTTAAAGGTACTTGTATAATCACTACATGTTAATTTATCACGAAATTAAATTATATGTTTAAATGAAATCATGGATTATTGGAACCATTGGGAGAAAAGATGGGCTTATAATGTATTAAAATATATATTGGTATGGGCTAAAAATACTTAATGTTTGATAGCATTGTGGATCCATAAATAATTCTTCTTAGTCACCAAATCATTAATAACATCTTAAATAACATATTCCTTATCAACAACTTGTCTCGTTGTTAGAAAAAGAATCTACAGATATATCAAGACTATAAAAATAAAAAACCCCATGGTACAAAATTGGGGTTTATATGAAATTAATTAGATATACTTTCTTTTCATCATTAATGTGATGAATTTTGTAATATTCATCCTCAAGTGGGTTATATAATGTTACTGTGTCTTTTAATAATTAATCTCGGTGTTCAGGTTCTACGGGTGAACATGTGTAATGGAAGATGGCCACCTATAGATAATTTTTTTATTTGTAGATGATAAATGAGGGTGATAAGTCTATCATGTAGTGGGTTTTAATGTATTCATAATGTGGTATACAGTAATAATAAATTGTTTTACACACATTTACCTCAAATAATATTAGTAAATTGTGAAAAGCTTATGGATTCTCAAATTTTGTAACTCTGAAAAATTGTACAAAATTTTTTATGTGTGTCCTCATATTAGAGAGAATCAATTTTTATATTAGATTTGAATGTACCTTGAACTTTAAAACAATAAGTTATTTATTATATTTTTAGTTTATAGTCATATTTTATTAGCATGTAGATTCTAATGCAGACCCTTTATAATAATTTTTTAATGAAATTTTATATTTCGAATAATTTATGAACCGTTGAGGTATTGTAGTGGAATTATTATATTTATCCTAAAATAGATTCTATAATTTTTTGGGTAAACTGGATCAGTGATTTTGGCTCACGTAGGTACTTCCTCCTTTTAATTGATGGATAATAATTTCTACACACCAACTCGTGGAATTTATGGTATTTCTATCCATTTTTTCCATGGGTACCAAACTCAATGAATAGGGTATTAAGTGTATCACACATTTTTAATAATAATGTGTTGGTGTGATACAATAAATAATGTGGAAATACATAATAATAACTCATTTTTAATAATAATGATGTTATATATTCATTTTATAGGTTCGGTGGAATCCAAAATGGATGATGGTTAACTTGGAATATTGAACATGTATATTTAGTATGTACTTACATTAGTAGTTCCTCAATATTTTTTCACCTGACATCATTTATACATATTGAGACCAACCATGAATTATTTACATACTATTATGGTCTGAGAACCTATTAATATTTGGGTACATGATTTCTTAATTATATAAGTTTTCATTATATATTTGATTAATGGATTCTTATGGATCCATAGATTGATCATTAAATTAATTTTTATCTAATTTTCCCCAAACTATATATGGTTTTTATTTTATTATTTATGCAATAATAATTAAAGACACTCCCTCTTTGTTGGTGTTATTATGACTATATGGCCTCCCCATCCAGTTTCAAAACACTATCTTATTGATGTATATGTGAAATTTTACTGGTCACTTTATCTGATCGGATAGAAGGTATTTCATCCTAAATAACTCAATGGTGGATTATTATTTCATTTATATAATCCTCGTATAGAAATTTAGGGAGTTTCTATAAATTAGAACATAATATGAAATAAATAGAATATTTATTTTCTATGAATCACTCGTATCTTTCAATGTAATTTTTTTGGGAAAGAGATAATAAACATCTAGTTGTAGAAAAACAATTACATTGAATGTTAATAAAATTGAATCACTTCATATAGGTTCATCTTATAATCATACTTTTTCTTGGTTCCATACTCAAATTGATGACGTGTCCATTAATTTTATGAAAATGAAAATAAGCATAATAGGAATATGTCTTATTTGAGTTATTCAAAAATGTATTTAATGAGTGAGGATAATGATATATTATATTTATTTGATTATTATTCTATAATAGAACATTAGATACCTCTAGTGTAGTGTGGATACATGGTTTTACAATCTAAATAATAAATATGGTACTACTATATTATTTCATAATGGTACCAGAATAAGTGGTTCACTAAAGTGGGTGGGTTTTCCTACTCTTATTCTATTTTAAGCAGAATATAACACTGTTGTCTATGAAAAATCGGGGTCTTGTAAGGATGGTGATTTGAATGGAATTTATTTTATGTTAAACATGTTCACTTTTTCCCATTTCATAAATCCCACTATGTCTATATATATTTTTGGAGTAAGAGTTCAAATATATTGCAATTACATTTTAGTGAGGGAGTAGAGAAATTCTTGGATATAGTCAAAAATTGAAAATAAAAATGTATTTTTTTAATATAGCTATTTTTATCAAGAAATGGATTGAGAGAATTCAAAATATTTTGGGATGTTATGTCTAAATTAAATCAACAAAAAATAATGGAATGAATAATAAAAAACTAAAAGAATGATAGAGAAATAGGGATATTATATCATGTTAAACAACATAGAATTACAATAATTATAAATATTACTTATTGAAATAGTAATGGGGTTAGAAAAATATTATTTGGTTCATGAGGGAATGGTTCTAATAAGGATTCTTTAGTAGTAATGAAATTGGTGTATCAAAATTTTTTGGAATGACTAGTGACTTATATTTATAAGAATAAAAAGGTATTTATACACAATCAATGTATGTTTTTCATTGAATATTGTATCTAATTCCTCTATATAAGATAATAATTTTCATATATATAAGTGTATATATATATATCTCTATATCTAAAATCATATTGATTTGTGTGTGTAAGATCATGAAATATGTAGAGATGTATTCATCTTGTTTTTAGTTATTCTTTTACCCCTGTTTTTGTATGTCATTGTTGGTATTATATTTGGGTATTTTTTTGGTGAAATTAGAGAATTTTGAAATATAAGGTGGTTGTGCACGGTTAAAAAATTTTAGAGAAAACCATGTGGTTTGGACTAGGAAAATGTGTGTCGTATTTTGGAGATATAGGAGGTGGAACACAATTGGTGCATGTCTTGGCCATACCATATGACCATCCTCTCCAAAATGTGCAACATTTTGTAGAGAATAAATTAACTATTAATAAAAGTTATTAAGTGATTTCTTCTCTATTTGACTATCTCACTCTTGTGTCTATTTTTCTTGATTAAGTGCAGTAGGTTAGCCTCTATGGGAGACGGTCTAGATATATATCTTAATGGATATTAGTCTTATAGATCTTAAAAATATGTTTTGGTCTTAGATCATATGCGTTGTTGTGATCTTGGATGTTCCACATCAATTTGGGTATTTTTGTTTGCAGAACCTCCATTAATGACCTTGTGGTAGGCCATGTATTTTTCATTTCCCAAAGTCATAATTATAATTTTTGTTTATGTATTTATGAAATAATAATTTCCAAATTATGAAATTTCATTCTTAAATTGAATTAATCAATTTATTCCACATGTGATTGTGAAATTGGTTAATGTTTCTATTATGTAATTGTTGGATAATTTGAATATGAATTTTATGGATAATGGGCTTATGAAATTTCTAGATTAATGTAATTGTGAAAATTGGATACACCATTGGGGTGTACTGATAGGATAAAAATCATGATTTGTAATATTTGTATTATATATTAATGTATTTATAAAAATGGATTGAATAATGATTTATCATATGGGTTGATAATGGTAGAAAATATAAAACCTCATGATGTGGTATTTTTGAATGATTTTTGTCATATAGACTACAACTCCAAATACCCATGTGGTTCCAGACTATCCCTATAGGCCCCTATTATATATATATATATATATATATATATATTTCATGTGATTATTATGTTTTTTAAATGGAGAACTATTATAAATACTCATGTGGTACCAGATTGCTACTCTAGGTCCCCATTTTTTGAATGTGAAATTGGAATGGTTTGACTAATGGAAACCCATGATGGAATGAAATGTAATACCCATTTACTGATGGTTCAGACTCCATCATGGGAAAAAGATTGTATTTATTATTCAAGTTTCATCATGAACATGGAAAATAACATTGTTAATTAATTAATAATGAAATGTTCAAACTGTTTACATTATTTATTTTAGATTAGTTTTCATTAAAACTATTTACACAATTATAGAGTAAATATTTTTTTAGATGTTATTGGGGGGCCTACTGAGTTGAAATCTCAACCTTCTTGGGATTCTAGATTGGTACCTAATTAAACATTATGTTTTTATGATAGGATAAGGTCAAGATTTATATGTTAGATGGCGGAGTAAGGATGGATTATAGATGGGGGAACCCAAGATGATTTTGGGACCCACTTGGGAGTTAAAATGTTTATTATGTTGTATTTTTCTATTTAAACCTAACACATTATAGTCAATAATTTCTAATGGTTTTGTAATCAGTCAATTATCCATGTGTGGGTTTGTCATGTGAAACTAGTCTCTCTTGGTTATGGAACTATTCTAGTAATTTTTTATTTCCATTTTCTATTTTTATTTACTTTATATGATATTTTTCATTTATAAAAAAGATATCTTCTCCCCATGATATGAATATTAGAGATGCATTTCTAATCGGTAGCCTCTAGAATACGTAGAGGCAAGCCTGAGGTCATTTGACCAACCGGCTTGAGGCACCATCATATGACACCTGGGTTTGGACGTTACAATGTGGTGTCAAGGAATAAGATATTTTCATTTAGTTTTCATAATTTTTTTGGTAGATAGGATAGTAGGTTGAGTAGATTTGTGGTTATATGCTCATTAATAGAAATATCTAAACTATGTATGCTGGGGAAACTGATAAATTCATAGTGGGATTGTAGTTATTATGGTTTTATGTTATAGTTGGATGTTATTTAACCTTGGTTGATGCACTATTTCTGAGGTAAAATTATTTTATATGAAATTTCATCATGTTTTAGTATGCAACGTGAGTTAGGACAACATGGTTCATTTGTGGTTCTCATGATTTTATTCTGATATGCATCATTTTTGGCATGCACGAAAAAGTGGTTTCTAGGGAGAATTGTTAAAAAATTATTTTCATTTATTGAGTGACATTATGATAATGAGGATCCTAATATTAAATTAATATTGTAAATGATGCAAAAAGTGTTAAATTGAATTGACTAATTGGGTTCTAATGAGAAACATGAGTAATGAATGTGTTACCCTATATTAAGCATGACCTAGGAGAGGGATGGCATGGGGTGGTAATAGTACCTTTGGGTTTACCATGTGGTGGGTTTTAGGGATTAATTTTTTTGGATTTATATGAAATATTAATATAAATAATGTATAAATGAAGTGTTATGTGTCCTAATACATGTGGATGACCATGGTAATTATGTTTGTGGCACACTATAATAGATTCTTCATTTATTTCTATTTCTTTCTCCCAATGAAGCAAGGAGATGAGCATGTTGTGGAGTAGAATATTCATGATGGGATTATGTAGGATATTAATTCATAGGTTAGCTATTATGAAACATCCTTTGTTGACCCTAAACCATTCAATTGAGTTTATTTGGGTCATGGCCTGAGAGACATTCTAGTTCTTCCCTAGTAGATAACTATTCACATGAGCCATTCATGTAACCAAGTGAACAGTTTATCCAAATATAAAAATAAATAAACCTAACCACAAAATTAAATAGGAAATCCCAATATAAAAAATATTCAATCTTGTCATATTTTAATATAATATAGAAAAATTCTCCATCTAAAAGTTAAGACCCAACCAGTCCTGATGACCACAACTCCTCTACATGAAACTAATGTCACTCCCTGATATAGAAACCATCCACCACCCTTGGATATAGAAACCCATATATGGATTTCACCAAAAACTGGGAAAAACTATTTTCGTGAGTATTAAATCTTAGAAGTCATTCCCAAAAAAATCTATTCCCAATTCCCATTATTTAAAAAATACTCCAAAATCTGGTTTGAAATTCAATATATAAAAATAATATTTTCTATATTTTCCGACATTTAATTCAAAACACACTCTATTTACCTTCATACAATATTAAAACTAAATTCATTCCCACATGGAATCCCTTTAAAAAAGAATAAGAAAATTTAATTGTAATGGAGTGTCATGGAGTGAACTACACTTTCAAAAAAAAATCATAAACTCTGAAATCTAACTCATTAATTGTCAATGAAATACATCACACTTGAGAGCAGAAATGAGGAAAAAATAATAAGGTAAATGGATATAAGAATATAATAATAAGAAACCTACAATACATCTCAATAATCTGTTATAAAAAACTATGTTCTAATTGACATGGGACTACATTGGATCTCATGATATAATCCATAACATACTATACATCTTGGATCATCACTGAAAAACTACCTGACCAGAAGAAAACTTATATATTCTACACAAAATATCACACCATTAATGGCCTGATGGAGGGTATCAATCCCCTGTATTTTTTGGACCAATTCGGATGGAAAAGTAAGTAAGAAGAGTTTTCAGTTATAGGGTGTTTTATTTTTTTTGTCAAAGAAGATAAATCAAGTCACTTTGTAAAGGGCTTGAAATTAGACAATGATTTATGGATTTTTTTTTCTCAAATACCATAAATTGAGATAACTTATTTTGAATGCCTTATAATGAATAGGGGGAGTAAAATTGCTTCCAATCATATTCAGTTTTAATTTGATCGAATGATGCTAGTGGAAGATATGAAATATTTCATACTTTACTTTGAAAATATGACGATGCCAAAGGTTTTTAATCAAAGAATATATATCATGATATATATGGTTTGTGATGAGATCAATTTTTTTTGAATACACCAAATGATAATGAAGCAACGTCTGTGTTCTTTGCTTGGTTGATTCTAAGGGGGTGTTTATTCCAAGTATTTTCCAAATTTTTGGGGTTGAAAATCAAGATATGGAGTAATGAGTTTTTGGTAAATAATTATGTGTGAATTATTGAAGATGGCTTCGTATGTTGAACGCATGACGAGTTCCATGATCTAGTCATCAAAATCTGGAAAAGGAAATACGCATGTGAAAGACTGATTTTTGGGCACAATATTTAAGGGAGTGTGGAATGTTGCGTGGAATGAATGACTCAAGGATAGAACATCAAAAAATGGAAAAGGAATTAAGTGCATGAGAGATTCAATAAGTTATAGAATTATAAGGTTTTTTTGATAGAGAATTATGTGCCTAATGTGATGTAAAATGGGGTTTTTCATGATGCATTGAGATCCTGCATGAAGCATCAGAAATTTTGCACATGGGTGTCAATGATGCCTACAAATAAGAGGTGACCCCCACTCATTTCAGAATCTAGAAACATATAAAAATCCCAAGCTCTGAAGTGTGGAATAATTTTATGTAAAGAGTGCTGTGGGAATAAAATAGTTTTGAACATAATAATGATAAGTTGCACATATGAAGTGAGTTGTGTGCAATATTGAAGTTGTTCACAAGAGGTGTTTCATGAAAAAAGTCAAATATTCTTTGTGTTGTATAATGGTTTCACACAAGACACCTAATAGGGTGCATGAAATATTTGAGTTAAGAACAATTATTAAGTTGTGTGCAATGTAGTTATTAACAGCTTTTGGGTAGGAAATAGATAATTTATTATAAAATATCAAACTGTGAAATCTAATTAAGAATCACTGAAACTTTTTTTTCCCAATTTGTGCTAAGACGGTGCACTCTTGCATGCCGATTTTTTCCATGTGCTACATTTGTGTAAGGGTATATCCTACTCATTGTATTCCTCATCATGGGATTTTTTTCTAATGGATTTTGTGGGAATGGATTATTTCTGTACCATACCAAGGATGTAGATACTATTGTTGTGTAGTAAACATTGTAAATCATGTTTTCCAGTGGTTGTGTGTGTTCAAAAGAGAAATAACCCTTTATTTGGAGGAGAAGTTTGATTTAAAAATAAGGAAACATAAAAATAAAAAAATATCATTGATTCAATCGCTCCCTCTCTCATTGATACGTGGATCCTGACTGGGAAACATCATAAATAATCAATAAAAGGTATTTGAACCCCTTCTATGGTTCACTTTTCATTGTGTAGACCTATCATATGGGACAATCGATCTCGAAAAACCCATTATCTATGCCAGTTTCCAATGTATGGGATTTAAATAGGGTGTTCCAAACTTTGCGAACCAAACATCCAATCACAAGAACACACACAAAAACACAAAAATATATATATAATTCACCCATAGGGCATCAACTCGAGTCACCCTGAGGATCCTTATCTTTCATTTAAACTCAAACATAATAAAATAGTACATATCAAAATCTCCCATTCTTCTCAAATTAAATGGATCATGAAGATTCTACCAAGATGATTCCCACGACTAAAAAATAATGTATCATGGGTTTTACAGAGATATGACATCCCATCAATTAAATATAAATAAGACCAGAAGATTATCCTTTGAGGGTGTTTAAGATAATCATTTCCACCAATTTCACAAAAGTAAAAAATGATCCTCAAGAATCTATTTTAAATAGAACTAAATACACTATTACAAAATGGGGAAGTCACAAATTTTTCCATTTCAAAAATCATTTGAATAATATCATTCAAATACTCACACCACAAGTGAAAACCAAAACCACATTAATTAAATTTCTAAACAATACAGATGTCATATTCACTTTCTATTCCATATTCATAACCCAAAAACACACCTCTTAAAAATACAAACCCACTTTTCAATCCCTTTATGAAACCCAAAACTGCAATTTAGAAGTCACAACATCATTTACAATGTAAAAACATTTATTTCAAACCATAAATCACTTGAAAAATCCTACCTGACATTTTTTTTAAAACATAGCGTGCAACATTTAACAAAACAAGTCATTCGCTTCCCAACTCGTTAAAATCACCACTTTTCTAACCAAATAAAACATTCCAAAGATCATAGATTAATATTTAACCTATATAGAGAGTCTAAGAGTATGAAACATTTTATTATTAAATTTAATGGAAAGTGAAAAGGAAATAATACCTCAATATCATGATTCTTCCCAAATGTAGACTCTAAACAACATTTTTATGGATCAGAAAAATAATAATAACAAAGTGGAACCTGAAATACACATAACTACCAATATATACCAAGGGAAACATGAACCCAACATCTAAATGACAATGGTAGAATAACAAAAAAATAGAATATGGATGAAGACTGAAGTGGAAAAAAGTAAATAGATTGTTATCATGAGGATATAGACCAAAAACATTAAGGTATCACTGTATCCACACCATGGGAGTAGAGGAAAGCTGTTTAGAATAATGGAAGATGCCCTTTTGGGTCGCACGAGTAAAGGAGAGGAGGAATGGTGTGATTTTGTGTTATCATCCTAGGAGGGTAGAACTAAAATTTTACAATTATTATGATCCGTGTAGCTTGAATAGGTTGACCACACGGTTTTCCATACTGTGCGCCAACCACAAGCCCCATGTTTGAAATGAGGGGTATCTCACAGGGGATGGACACAACATTTCCAAAAAAGTGTGTTAACTATTCAAAATGACTCTTTCCAAAACTAAATCCTCACTATAAACGTTTTATGGTTTCCCTACCCACACACAAGACATATTACATTCCAAAGATTCCAAATAATGGGTTTCACAGTTTCTAGGGAAAATCCACACTGTTACCCCGAACTGGGATTCAACAATTTACCACATAATCTCAAGCCAAAAATAAAAACATGTCACCAAAGCATCCCAGATAATCTATGTAATAACCATGGGACTATGAATTAATAAAAGGCCACCTAAAAATTTAAATCACATCAGACCTATAACTCAATAGAAAACCTAGATCCAGAAAATCATCCAAAACTAATGATGAAGTCAAAATATTGGTGTGAAAATTCTCTTCATCATTAATGCTATATTCCCCCAGATATCCACACCATTCCCCATTTAATAAATTAAGAAAAATGTATTACCACAACTACATAATAAATCCTATAAAAAATAACACCTTAATAACTAGAAAACAAATATCAAACCTCCATCCTACAACCACCAATCACTTTTTGAGAAAAAACATGAAACTCAATCTAAAATTCGGATAACCTAGTAATATAAAAAACCTATGGGTCTTTTCCAAAGCCGATAATTCCCCAAAAACATAAAGGAACTCGAAATTAGATAATTTCAATCTAACCAATTCATTTCTAATCCAACAATAATGACTAAACTAGATTATCAAAATGGGATCCCTACCATTACGAACCATCCAAGGCCAATCAGACTAAGAAGAAACTGCAATGAGACCCATTGTGCGTCTCCACACCAATTATTAACTGATCAGCACTGACAGAACAAGAAGACCTAGAATAGATTAAACATGGAACATTCCTCACATATAAAAAAACCACACCATAAAGGGAAAACCATGATAGAGGGGACACTAGTCCATGAGACAGGATAAGAACAAAACTGATCTATGAAATCAAAATACACAATGAAATCCCAAACAATTATATTAAAATGTCTTTTTTCCCACACTAAAAACAATATTAGACTAAGGTCCCTCACACCCTTGATTTTTGCATGTGCGTCAACTTCACTTCAAGGCCTATAATTGAATCCTAGATGTTTGAAGCATTTACTACTTCAATGTAAAGAGTTTTTAATACCTAATCGAATATCTATTCTAGTGAAACATAGAATTATAAAATACACACTCATACATATCCACTTCATAAAAAAAGGACCAAAACAACAACTACAAAAAACACACCTCCTCTTAGAATGTGAAGATTCTAGAATCATCAGAATGAAAATTGTATTTCATTATAACAGATGTACTCAGTAGACCCAAAAGATAAAAATAAAAAAATAAAAAATGATGAATCTATGAATAACAAAACCAAAGAAAACCATTAAATTAATAAGATCGCATATAAATAGGGTTACTAAATTTATCCTAGAACAACTCACTGCTCCATTGAATTTTCTGTATGTCAGTTCTGAGAAACCCCCAAAAAAATTATTACAAGTTACCTAGGATTCAACAATCATGAATGTTCTTTAAAGAATTTTCTACATAATGAAATATTAGGATTTTCCTTACCACATAGATGACACAGTATTTTATTATTGTTAGAAGGAGTTGATGAGCGATCAATAGGTCTTTTAATATTGCATTCACCACTAATACCTTCATCTTAGTTCCCGATATATTTTCTTAAATTACCCACACAATTTCAAGATATTAGAGGAATATTATCTTCCCCAATAACTCCCTCTATTAGAGCCTCAACATGAAAATATTACCACACAACATCAAAAAAATAGTTTAATCTGAACTATAACACCATTGACTACATATCAGGATGAATCCCACTCTAAAAATGTCAATCCAACAAATAATTTTATATAGAAAAATCTAGAAGATATAGTACTACATCCAAAAAACAACAGAAGAACTAAAACATAGACTCACCCCCTTAGTGCTGAAATTACATTTCTATCCTTTTTCACACCTTCGCTATATCTATGAAATATTGTGGATGAATGATCCTTACAGATCTCCCAAGTAAGATTTTACCAAGGCCATGTTTCAGGGACAGAAATCCACCATTTTGAGGTCATACATTTTTGCATAATATTATCAAAATTAACCATTAATGTCTGAAGAAACTTAAGGAGACTAAATATCCTTTATATTTCACACATCTACTATTCTTCTTCAAGTGGATAAACATGAAAATAAGATAGGAGAGGATTTAACATTCACTACTTCAGAAGTAAATCCATATGTTGATCAATAAGAAGGGTTTTCAATTAGTAAACACCCATAGATGCAACTTTAATATCCATTGATTCGTTACTAGGGGAAGATACTAGGAATAATTAATCCCAATATCATAATAAAAAACAACTCATCAATATTAATTTTCAATCTTAGACACCGTATAAGAAAAATTCTCATAAAATATGAAAACAAAGTCACAAAACAATTGTATATCAAAAAATCATAATTTTTCTCTTAATAACAAATTTAAAATGAAACAAACATAGTAGATTTCACGCTCACCAATGGCATTCTAGGTATCCACACACATGACCTTTCTAATGAAACAATAGCAACTCATCTAATCTTACCAAACTGGAACGTATCAACTCATATCATCATCCTTCCACTATCACACACATATTCATACATGTGACCACCCACAGAAATACTATAGTCCAAATAAAACATTTCCATTTTATAAAAAGCTCCCAACTCATGTTTTTCACACCCTAAACAAATTTTATTATTCATATTTCAGAAAAAATCACAAAATATCAAAAACCACTAATCAAAAACCAATTAAAACACTACAATTAAATCAATTTTATCATGCTCAAAATAAAATCACATGGAACCCATACAAAAATCCCAATTAACATCATCCAAACATTTTTAGCAGCTTTAGAATTCTAATTTCGTCAAAAATCTTTTTACTCAAAACCCAATAATACTTATTTAAAACTAATATTCAAAATCTTCTTTAAAATAAATTTTCCGATTTCCAAAAAATCAATTTTAATAAATCCATATTATAATTATAAAAATCTTATCCCATTAAAATAATATTGTTTTATCCCAAAGTGTCATTATATAAAAATTCATTTTTTAATCCATCCTCAATGTTAATTCGAGATATACATTTTTAATTATCAAAAAAAAAACATTATCAATAAAAATATAATTCTTTAAATTCCAAAAAAAAATTATTTATAATCGATTTTCAGAATTAAGTAAGAAATAAACATCTCATAAGGGGGAACAACTATTGATGGTTGTCTTATCTATTTGGTTGTCAGGCATATTCCAATAACTCCACCATCATAGAGATACATTAATGACAATTTCCTTACATGAACATGGCATTCCTAGCACTGTAATATAACTAAGACAATTGGTGAAAAAATACTTTCAAATTCCAAAAAAACAACCAAAAAAGCCTATAGGATTAAACATAACATTCCTAATTATATACAAGGTTTTTTTTAGAACTTGTTGCTCAAATAATCCCTTAGACATGCACCAAAATTTCTAACAGTCCCACTCGATCAACACTAACATCCAAAATTACAAAGGGTGCTCTAAAATATTAGTCCTCTAAATAACCAGCTTGACCGGATAAATTTTTTTCATGAACCAACCCAGGTCAACCCCAAAATTGTCACTCAGGTCAATCCATGGAAAATCCTGAGAAGCATTCTCGATCCTATTAGGCCGTCAAATAGTTTGCGGAATAATTAGAGTAACCAAGGAAATGATTTATCCCTATATAAAAATTATTAAACAGAATAGATAAAATAAATTGATAATCCCAATAAATATAAATCGTCAAAGTGAATATCTTTTAACATAATTTGGTAAACAAAAACAACTAAAATATAGGACCTATATTGACTTAAAAACCACAATTTCTCCATGTGAACCTGAGGGTCACTCTCTTAAATAGAAACTAACCATCACCCATATTGATTGAAACCACGCTAATACTATCACAACAATCTATAAAAAGAAACAACTATAGTCATGAGTATTACGATTCAATAGTCATTCGATAAAAAATACATTCCCAATGCACATCCATACTAAAAAAACTCCAACTCTTTATTTTAAATTCAATATAGAAATATAACCTCTTCAATATTTTTCTTCTATAAAGTCAAAACACTGTACATTTAAACATTTACTACATTAAAACTAGATTCCTAACTAATGGGATTACATTTATATATTAATCTTTTAACTTCATTAGAAAAAAATATTTTTTGAGTGAAAACTTTTTCTTATATAATTTCAATAAACCATGAAAATTCACTCAATATATTACAAATAAATAAATAACACATGAGAGTAAAAATTGATCATACAACAAGGGAAATTGAAATAAAAACACAAGTATAACCAAACAACATTACATATAAATCATCCTCTATAGAAAACTATGTTTTAATAGACACATGAGAAGCTAGTAGATCATGAAATAATCAACAACATAATGTACATCTTGACTCATCCTGGAAAGATTCCCTCACTCATTGAAATAAAATTTCACCTTCATTTCAATTAACACACAAATATGAATCGGCTGATGTGCACTATGTCCTATCAATAATAATCAATACATGTCAAAATATATTCTATGGGTCACTAGTGAGTGAGAAATCCTATCAATTAGAGAAATTGTTCTCAGAAAACTCATTAGTTAATCTAAATACCCTTTCCAAGAGTATAATGAGGGTGAGTCTACTGATTACATCCAAGAATAGAATCATATTCACACATATCGTATATAATTAATTCACACAATAGACACCACATTGAGTCACCATAAGGATCAATATATTTCTTTATAAAATCATACATCTCAACGGAGTCCATATCAAAGATCTCCCATTCGCTCTTAGTAAATTAGCCCTAAGGGTTCCCCGGTGAGGAAGCCCCACCCATTCAACATAATGGATCATGAGGATTGAACATCTAGGACATCTAATCCATTAAATATAACTAATTCAATAATATTATCCAAGGAGGTGTTCCATAATAAACATTTCCACCAATTTCACACAAATGTCAAATGGGTCTTAAGAATCTATTTTAAATTGATTCAAATCCACCATTCCTAAAATGTGAAAATACACCATTTTCCCTGTCTAAAATATTTTTATAAATATAATTCATGTAATCTCATCACAGGTGTAAAAACACCTTTCAAAAAAAATTCCAAACGGGCCTCATATCATCTTCACTTACCATATAATTTTCACAATCCAAACACAAACTTATTCTAAATAAAAAACAACACATCAATCCTTTTAATAAACCAAAAAGCACTACTTATATGTCACAACAACATTTAAAAAGCCAATACATGATTTTCAATCCACATTTCACAAGATAAATCCAACCAGCTGTTTTTTCAAATAGTTGGTCTTCAAAATTTTACAAAATAATTATTTTCACTTCATGACACGAAATAAATAACCACATTTCCAACAAAATAATTTTTTTAAAGAACAAACACAAATATTAACCATATATTTAAGTTTATAAAATCACTAATCCAATTATATTTATATTTAATGTGATCTGAAAGGGAAAAACTTATTCAATCTAATGTAACATCAAAAACACACACTTGAATCAACCTTGTGAAAGTTTAAGGATGAAAGAACATCAAAGAGGAACATTAAAAATAAAAACCCACATATATAAACAAGGGGAAAATATGTCCTAGATCCAAATTACCAAGGGAGGATAATAACTTGAGAGAATATGGAAAACGAATGGAGATGAAGAAGATAATATAGGGTTACCATAAATATCCAGCAAAAAACCAAGATGAAATAACTAGTTTCTGACCAGGGGAGAGAATGGAATCCATGGATAACAATAGAGGAGGCCCCTTTGGGTTTCAAATTATAGGGGGAGGAGTAATGTGATTATTTTTTTTTCAAAATATCAAAATTATAAAAATTAAATTTCACAATTTTTAATATCTAGGAAGCTCACTTGGGATGGATATACGGTATCCCAAACCTTGTGACAACCATGCCAAATGACACTATCCAAAACCAGAACCTCAACACATGATTTCAAAACTATTTACCTAACCATGAACCATCTGTGATCCATGCCCCAAACACTAAACCATGAACCAAACAGTTCCATGCCACTAATTGTGTGCCAACCATGCACCACCTACTGTCAAGCCCAAAATCTACATTTTTCACCAAAAATTCCATGTTGAACTAACAAATAAACTTGGGAACAAAAATAAACAAAGGATCACATCATTATTTAATACCCTTCTCCCCATTAACATTTTAAAAAAACTATGATCTAGGAGGTCAGTGAGAATAAAGGATGATGATAAATTTAGAGAGACATTATCATCTATCAGTTAATGAAATTTTGTAAAGATTTCAATTAGTTTCATAGTTATAGTGGTTTCTTGAAGGGTTACTCTAGTGTAATTATTTGGGTTTCTACTAAATAAACATGAGGTAAATATTATGAGAGTAGGAATCTTCATTATTAAAATATCTACAAATGAAATAGAAAATATAGTGTCTGGGGGGAGAGGATAATTTACTCAGAGAAGTAACTGAATTTATTTCCACTACTATGGTACATCATGCCACAGTTGTAGCCAGTGTCTGCTACCACTATTGGAGTGTCGAGCATGCATTGGGATGAGTTACATAAATTGGTATTTTGGAAACCCACAACAGATAGGTAGTGATGGAGGATCCATGCTGATTTAGTGTATTGAATGTGGTCTTTGACACCATATAAGTCTTGTAGTTTGATTTATTCTCTATATGGTGCTCGAGATATTGTACATGGAACATTAGATAAAGAGTTTACATATCATAATATTGGTGTTGCTCTGGGAAATCAGACTACAATACATAGATGATGGAAGTAATGTTTCATGCTTTTCAGCACACATGTGTGGATAATGAGGTTGGTCCATCAATGGTAATAGGTAATATTCATATAGCTTCTACACTTACAAGTGATTTATATCATACAAGATAATATCATTCTTTTGTATTGTCACAATAGAGGTATAAAATCAGTCTAGTAGTGGAGTTCTTTACTAGGGTTTGGATGATTTAAATGCCATTGAGGGTATAGTAAAGGGACATCTATTTATAGAGGTAGTGTTCTCTCAAGGATGGGGAGTATTATTTCCTTTGAGATTATTAAAAACATTACATGTAAAATATTGAATTTTTTTTATGTATTTTACGGTATAATACTAATACAAAATTGATCCTTACCTTATGAGAGTGATCATTTCATCTCTAGAGGATAACTGATATGTACTTCATGGACAATGGGATATCTTGATGGGACATGTTAGGCCAGTTCATCCAAAATTGGGGGTGATCACAACACAAGTTGCATGTATTTTTCTAGATTCCACCCATAGTAGAAAAGTTCCAAAACATATTTCCTAGGGAATTGTCAATGGTTCCATCTGAGAGGGATGTTGAATTTATAATTGAGATCATCCTTGGTGATGAACGAGTTTTTATTCAATCTTATATAATTGACTAAATAGATATTCAATTGAATAACAGTAAACATGAAGAGTTAATGTATATGGGATTTATCTGTCATGTATGTCAATGTGAGTTTCTCCGGTATTGTTTTCATAGTAGGATGAAAGAATGATATGTGTATTTGTTTATTAATGAATGTTAAACTAGATGACAGTGAAAACATGATATCTGATTCTTCCTATCGACAATAACTTTGACCAATTTAGAAGAGATTTTGTGTTCTCTAATATTGAACTGTGATCATGGTTTCATCAGTTGAGAGTACGAAATTCTCATATACCACAAACAACATTAAAAAGTAGGTATGTCATGTAAAAGTTCATCATGATGTTTTTTGGGCTGATGAATGCTCCAGGTATGATTGTGGCATTCATGAACTGAATCTCCTACCCATAAATTAATCATTTAGTGGTTTTTCTATAGTTCTTCTAGTTTTTTTCCCATACTCATAAAAATTATTCCCAACATCATAACATATTCCTAATCATACAAATATATCATTAGATATGCACCAATCTATCTAAGTGTCAATATTGGATATATTGGTTACATTTCATAGGACAAATAATCTCAGAGGAAGGCATGCTAGTTGACCCAGTGAAGGTAAAAGAAGTTGATTCATGGGATAATCCCATGATTGTTTTTTATATCTCTAAATATTTGGGCATTGTTTGTTAATATAATCAGTTTATCCATAACTTTTCCTCTTGGAACAACCTATATTGATCGTTACCAAGAAATAGAATATGAATTAATGGTCCAGAGAATCTGAGAATGATTTCCATTATTAAAGAAGTATTTTACAAATACACCAATTTTGATCATATTAGAGTCGGGTGAAGAGTATATATTGTTTTTAATTCATAGGGGATCAATCCTGGAGTAGTGATGATTCAAGTGGATCATGTTGTGGTGCATGGGTCTTGAAATTTTGAGGGAATATGAATGGAATTACCCAAAAGAGTACTGAGTGTTTTTTTCAATATATTATTCATTAGGATTTTGGTAGAAATATCATTTGATTTCATTTCTCAATGTGTATAAGGATCATAAGTATGTAAAGTACATCATTCCATAATGATATTTTAGTCTAAAGTAGTGGATATGGTTTGAGTATATCGAGTCTTCTAATTTTGTGCAAGCATGTATGCCTTAGAATAGAAATAGTGTAGATGACCCATTTTGTGGGAAAGCTCAAACAAAGTAAGATAACGTCTCTATTTCTGAGTAAATGATAATGAATTCATTGGTTGAGATTCATGTAATGGTTTGGTAGGTCCATGGATAGATTCCCCCATAATAGTATTAGTTAAGTCTATACTTATTATTTAGATAATGGAATGGAATTTTGAGGATATTGAGTGTTTGGAAAGAATGAAAATCCATGATGGTTGGGATTCACATTATGATTGGTCCCTTGATGAAGATGATATAAACTATGTTCGGAATTGTGATATTGGTCGTATCAGTATAGAAGATGTGTTGATGCGTGATTATCATTCCTTGAAGAGGTCTGTATAACTTTGTATAACCAAAATATTTTATAACCTATGTCGATAGTGTTGGGATTCAGACATTAAAAAAGATATTATAGGGTTCTTGAATCAATGATGCACCAATTAATAGGCGAAGTCCTAAAATCAATTATGTGGTGGTTTACTAATACTATTTTACATTATGAAATTGGATTTGGAATAATGTACCATGGACGTCATGGTGTAACTTTTAATGTCTCCTCAGTTTAGTGGAATAATTTGGATGATTGAGGATAAATAGACAATATTATCCATTTCATACTTATTTGAGAGACATTCTCAGTTGATCAGTTGGGGGACATATGATTTTAAGAGTTAGTACATCTGTATGGTGTTTCACTTTGCAATTTGTATACAATGACTCATGTTTCCAATCACTCTTCTAGGAAGTCTAATAAAAGGTACATGGTTCACATGCATTTCGGATTATATCTTTGTAGATATACAAACAAGAGACTTCAGAACATACTTTAAATGTATTGGAATAAATGTTATTGGAAATCATACAATACATTAGTGAGTATTGAGATGATCACATAGCATTTATTGAGTTTTCCTATAAAAACAATTATCTGTAAAATATTCTGAGGGAACCATATGAGACTCTTTAGTGTAGGCCATGAAGATCACCTCTTTGATGGATGTTAGATGTGGAGTCAGAGTTTTTTGTAATGTCTCTCAGACAAGTGGAATCGAAGAATGTTTAGTTGATTCAGAATTGTATGTCTATATCATAGATTTTGATGAAGTATTATGTTGATATACATTGACCACATCTTGAGTTTACGTTGGGTGATCATATGTTCCATTCTAGTGTGTTAATGTTATCAGGAAGGACTCACTTGGCCTTCATTATTTTCTTCCTCCATGACATGTATCCCCATTTTATTAAGTTTTTCATAATAAAAAATAACTTTCAGCCAAGGCAAGGCATGTTGATTCCCATGTTTGTTGATTTTGGGATCATTGTGAGAATTTTTTTGTTGGTGTATTGACTGGATCTCCAATAGAGGTATAGTGCTATGAAAAATGTTTCCCATGTGTAAAAACTTTAGTGGTACCACCCCGACCCTTCCCGTGTGATTGATGTTGATGATTTTGATCTTGAGTCCAATGTGTCATTTTAGGAGCATATGATTTTTTATAGAATATAGTGAGAACATGTTATGGGGAATGACCATTCCAATAGATTGAGAATTTTTGAAAAAGGGACAAATTCAAGGGGAAATATGGGAGATATAATCAGATTTTTTGACTTAACAGCTCTATATTTTTACCTCTAAATTGTAGATACCCATAGGAGTAATGCTCGAGGATAAGCAGTTATATGTTGGGGATACTATAAGATCTCGATCTTTCAGGAGAATTCATGTTCTCATTTTCATGTAGATTATTACCATTAATTATGGTATATCATGGTTGGGTATTTCATTGGGTATGTCTTGGGAGAAATTAGATTACTTATTTATTCAATGGGGGGGGTTTATAGTTGGTGCATAGTTAAGGAAATCAATTTAGTTGGCCTAGGAAGCTGGGAACCCAATTTTTGAAAGACATGTGGTGGCTCATAGTTGGGGCATTGTTTAGCCTAGTCTAACGACCACCATCACCAAATCATGCAACCAAAGGAGGAAGATATTTTTATTGTTGGTGCCTTGTTTTTCAAAAAAATTTCCACATAGAAGACACCATGTGACCCATAATGTGATTTTCATTGGTCAGGTCACATGGTATGAAAAACTGTGTCCAAAATCCTAGGTAACTGTGTGAACATTTTTTTATTCCTTATAAAATATAAATTAATACTTCCAAAGAACTATTTCAATTGAAAGTCACCCCACCTAAGCCCTAACAAAATGTGATAATTTTCAAAATCTCCCTCAAGTATTCTGAATCCCATCAAACCCCTTTCTTGATGGATCAGATATCCTATTAGAGGATCTTCTTCCAATTAGTAAGTGATTTCCTCCCCATTTAGTTTACACTCTCTAGTATCTATTTTTACTGATGGATAGGGAAAATTATTCATCCATTGGTGATGGGTTGGATCATGGTTTTAATGGATTATAATCCATTTGATCTTATACATAGGTTTTGGTCTAAAATATTGTTTGTTGTTGTGGTCTTGATCATTCTATATCTATTTGGGGATTTTGGGTTGATAAACCATAATGAACAACATTGAGGTAGGTGGTATATATTTCAATTCCAAATGTCATGATTATAATTATGAATATGTAATTGTAAAATTGAAATTTCAATGACATGAATTTGAATACTAAATTGAATTAATTTGTTCATTCAAAATGTGATGATGAAATTGGTGTCTTTTTTGATTATGTAATTGGTGGACAATGTGATTATGAAATTAATGAATAATGAGTTGATGAAATTGGTTGATTGATAGAATTTTAAAACTATAATCCATCCATAGATTTTCTCAATGATATGAGAATGAATATCTGTAATTTTTTCATTCTTAATAAATGTATTATGAAAATGGGTTGAATAGTTATTTTGGGAAAAGGGTTATACATGGTTGGAAATATAGAACAATTACATGTGTTTTTTAGGAATGAGATGTGGGATATGGACTACTTCTCCAAATACCCATGGGTTGACTAAATACATCCCCATGACCCTAATATATATACCTATCCCATGTGATCACTTAGTTGTGGGGAAGTGATTATAGCTCCAAATATCCACGGTGTTCTTGACTACTACTCAAGGCCCCATTATTTTAATGTGAAATTATATAATTTGATTAATGGAATCCCATAATGGGATGAAATTTGATATCCCTTTGGGGGTGAATTAGGATTTAGAATGGGCCCAATTATGAATTTATAGTTCTGGTGTCATCATGATCTCATAAAATGATTTGATTAATTATGGAACAATGAAATTTGAATATTGTTTACATTATTTATTATAAATTATTCTTTTTAAAAATGTATACACTGTCAAATAATGGATATTTTTTATTCACTATTTGTGTGGGATAATGAGTTATACTCACAACCTACTTGGGCTTCCTGATTGATACATGAATATACATTATGTTTTCAAGAGATGAAAAGTGAAAGATCCCTATATTAAATTGTTGGGATGAGATTGAGAATAAATTGGGGAAAGAGAAATCATATTGGGACCCAAATGGGAGTTTCATTTTGTATTTGGATATGTTTTTACTTTGAAATATGACACATATATGAATGAAATATCTACTGAAATGGTTATTATTTAGTTATTAATGTTGTAGTTTATCATCTAAAACTGGTCTATATTGGTTATGGTAATATTCAAGGTATTTTTTATTAACATTTAGATATTTCTGATTTAAATATTCCATTTTCAAACTTTGATAAAGACGGTATGGCCTACCCAAAATATAAATATTATAACCACACTACTAGTCAGATGTCTCTAGCTTACGGGAAGGATAATATGAGGTCATGTGGCCAACCAAACCAGGGAGCCTACATGTGTCACCTGGGAAGGGTTGTTAAATTGTGATAGGTCGGGTGTAGAATAATTCATTGTATGAATTTAAATTCATCAATATTTTAAAAATAATTGATTAATGATGTTTACATGTGGAAAACATATGAACCTGATCATACGTGATCTATTACTCAAAAGTAATGAGTATATTTAGACACAACCTTGTGAAATGTATTATTGATATAAATATGAATAATTTCTTTTATTGTTGTGATGTTTGTTTTTCATTTTTAATGGTTTTTAACATGTTATCCACAACCACTTTATATTTATTTATATTATAATATGAAAGGATTAAATTAGATATAAGGAATATGAACCCATCCCTTAAATCATTACTGACATTGAATTATAGCTTATATAATAAAAATTAAATTATATAATTAATATATAAAATAAAATAATTCAAATTTATTTTTGTTTTAATCCAAATAATATATTACATTATTCATTTTTATGAATAATTTTTTTCATATTGATCATTTGATATTGTTTGGGTGAACAGTTTCAAAAAATACTTCATTATAAAAAATATGGTTGATTATAATTGTTTGATGAGTCATTATGTAACACAAGGAATTGGTTTCATGCCATTAAAAATGTATAAATATTTCATGGTTTAGTAAATAATCAACAGCAGATAAAAATAGATTCATTTCACAGCATGAATTTTTTTAAGATTAAACCACCAATGATGGATTATTTTTAATATCATTAAAATTTTCCAAATTTAATAATTCCATAATTGAAATCATATTTTGATTTGATTATTTTAGTTATAATTTTATATGTTAATTTTTTTTAAAAAATAGGTATGAATTACTAAAATTAATAAAAAGCATCATTGTCCACATATTTAGTATATAACTATTTTGGTATGAATAATGATTTATGATATAACAAAAGAAAATAAAAAATAATCATTATTTAATTTTATAATTAAAATAATGTACAGTTATACAACTGGTTTCATCTAGTCATGATGATGGAATTCGGTTACAATGGTTAAGGGATGAATGAATTTTAATGGGATAAGAAGAGATTTTTCAATCTTATTTTGTGACATCTCCTTAATTTTACACCGAAATCCACAATAGGATTGTATTTGAATACACCGTGACATCTATAAGAAGAGTATGAGTGTAAAAAATTATAATTCCATATATATGGGGAATAGGATGTTAATAAAAAAGTAATTAGTGGTGGGTAATGGATGATGGTGTTTATATATTATGGTAGGTGTGTATTTGAATATGATCTTTATTAAATTTAGAGAAAAATTGAGTATGAATAATATGGATTATTATGAATAAGTCTAATAGTTCATGAATTTAAGGGAAACACATGCCTTACATACCCCTTCCACACATCATGGATGATATTTTTATTCATATATGTATTTTATTATAAATAATTTTCCAAATGGAGTAATTTTAATATTTAATTTTGAAATAAACATTTTGGGTTTTATAAGAGACCTCGAAACATGTATTTCCAAAAATATATATTTATAAATAAATCAATATGAAAATGTTGAATAATTATTTTTCTATATATTAAAACATTTAAGAGATTGTTTTTTCATGAAAGGAATTACATATAATATTACATCATTAAAAATATTATGACACATTTTATTATTCTAGTGGTTGTGTTTCTATTGTAATTATTAGACTACTGTTCATATTGTCATATTTCCCAAGATTTATTCACCCATTTACTACTATCAAATTATTTCTTTAGCACCAATATATACTATATATTTCTATTATTAATTATTCACCCTATTATTAATCAATGGTTAGTTTTTTTTAAAAAAATAATAATTTTATTACTAAAAATTTAATGTCATTTTATAGTGTTTTTTATGGTTGTGATATTTCTGTGAGACCATGATCCATCAGATTCACAATATCTAATAATTATTATTATGTGTGTTTATTATCTCATTATATTTTTAATTACCTAATTATGTATATTCATGTTAATATAAAATTTTATTTTATGAATTTAGAATATTCTTGTTTTGATAAATTAAACAAACAGAAATATACATTAATATTTTAAAGGAATATAAATTTCATTTTTGGATGGAATTATTTTTTATATAAAAACATGGGATGTTACACTAGGACATGTTGTGATGAATTAAAATAAATAAAAAAATAACCATATGGATATAAAAAGTAAAGATGTGTAGGTAAAGATATTCTTTAAGAACAAAAATACTTTATAATAGTATTGTGTTTGGATGAATAATTCTATATTCATATTCTAATATTACAATGTTTTATCAATTCCATAAAAATTTAAAAAAACTCAATTAATATCTATCTTATTTAATAAATAAATACACATCATATGTATTATTTTCATCATCAAAATAAATAAATACTTATATATTATATAGGATAATTTCAATACACATTAACAATAAACATGCTACTAAAATCAAATATCACATACCTATACCACTCTTGTTGACATATTTACATACAAATATTATAGTAAAAGGATCTCCAAAACTACTTAAAAAATATCAACATGATTTTTTTATCTATTGGTGATAAAAAATATCATCGATACACATCTTCATTAAATGATCCACATAACTATTTAACACTAAAAAGATTAATCTCACAAACCCAACAAGTAAATTTATAAATTTAAAGTATTCTATTGTCAAATGAAACTGACCATAATGATATTTTTATGTATTAATATGAATTTATTAAACATACACCATCATTTAGTAATATTAAATTCAAAAAAATATTGAGAACCAACTAACATCCTCCAATTGATTAAACATGTATCGTATCCATTATAGAGGATATTGAGATCTGACCATAACCAAATTCAACTATTATTAATTGATATATAAAAAAACACCCATTATCATTTTTATCAAATAATGTGTATCATCCCATAAAGTCTCTAGGGTGAAAGAAATAATTATATTTCCAATAAATAATCTGATCATACAACTCCAAATGCAAAGTAGGGACAACCTGATAAAAATTCATCCAAAGTTAAGCTATTCTTATATTTGACTCTATGTTAAACATGATCTATCACTATGATTATACAATCATTACATCTACAAGGAAAATAATAACAAAACCTAACTACTATCGTTTTTATATCCTTCATTTCAAATCAGATACAAAAAATTAAATTACTAATTTTCTATAAAATGATTTCTCCTCTAATACAACACACATCATTCCTTTTGTACCATTTTTTAATAAAAATCACAAAATTTATATCTACAGTACAATAAATGTCTATCCGTTGATAATTTTTAATATTTATTTTTGATAAGTGAATTATATATATTGAAATTAAATTTTTTTTTGATTTTATGTGAAATAAAGAATGATATCACATCATATGATCTCCTTATATCATCAACATGACCAAAAACTACCTAAACTATTATATACAAATATCATACTAGATTATATAACTTGATGAGTTGAAAAACCACCCAAAAAAACAAATATAATACTATCATGATACAAGGGAGAATTTATAATTTTGTTAATCCAACTTGAAATTAAATGGATAAATGTGTTGAAAATATTTACTTCATAAAACACCCATGTTCTCGTCGTTCAGTATCATCAGCATCCACCACATGATGTTACCATTATCTAACCCTTTTATCATATACTTCAACATAATTGGCACGTACTCTTCTATAAATATACTCTTATTCTTGATGAAAAGGAATTTTCTTTTTATAAACTATACTACAACTACATTAAATTTATTATCCATTTGGTTAGTGATGTTGTTTCCAATTTAAAATATAGGGTTAATACACTGGATGATATGAAATAACATTCACCATAAGAACTCATTCTGGTCTATATTGTCTGCCTGAGATAATGGACATGAAAACCCATTGATTCCATTTTTTTCTATTTAAATAAAGTATCACACAATAAAAATTCAAAATAATGATAATAAAGAACTCTTGAGATTCGAAAATATGTGATCATATATCAATATCCATGATACGTTTAGATCAAAGGACTCATTCTTCCATATTTCACCAATATAAGTCTCTTATAACCTCCTCTCATATAATACAAGTATTATAAGTATTCTTATTAATGAACTATTCCATTTTTAACACCCCAGTATATGTATTTAGAGTTAAATAACTATCTTAATATGTATCAAATGTCTAATTCCTATAGATAAATTATCAGATACTTGCTCCACATCAGCCAAAAAATTGAGATAATTCCAAAAAATACCATGAACCCCACCACTTTTTTCAATATTCAATATATTTCATATGAAATATGTAGTATATAAAAGAAATTTTCATAAGAAAGGTAAAATAAAAAACAATTCTCTTATGTCATCTAAAAACATTATCAAAATGAACATAAATATTTCATATGAATAAAAATATTTCACACAACTATCATATCTCACTATAAAATAAGAACAATACTAATAGAATCTAATAATTATCATCCACTTGAATAAGCATGATTGTTATCACCATTTCATCCACTAATGTGTTTCCTATTATAATTGTTTTAAATTTTCAATCATTGTATTTTATGTTTTAAATACCATAATAAAAATCTATGAGATTCCGAATAATCTTGTTTTACCATCAGTCAAACAATATTAAGAAAATCATTCACATTATTCTCACCTACCTCATGATTTTGATGCCTATATACGAAAACAATTAGGAAAAAAAATTTCCCAATTAGATGAAAATATTGACATCTATAGATATCAGACCACAACATCAACAATTAACAACCATTTTATTCAAAACACTTATAATAACTATAAAATGATAATATTGGATTAATAATACCACAATAACATAATAACCCAACTAATTATACATTATCTCTTTTGAGTTGATTTATAAACAATAAAATCTCAAAAATAGAATCACACGGTCCCTTTAATCCATAAATTGAATTCCTTACATTCCATTACATTCTATAATGATGTGATATGACAACCTTTCTATCCCACAAAACTATAATTGGTTCCTACTATAAAATCCATCTAATATCACAAAATATTATTCCCTTTTATTATATCATTGAGATGTTTAGACTATTCATAAGTCTTCAATGTGGTCATTTTTAACCTTCTAGTATAACCTATAATTGAGAATATAGTTGTGAATAGAACCAAGGGTATATAATAATGACTGTGGGTGAAATTAAAACTTTATTATGTGATAAACCACCACATACATCATATAGAAAAAAATTACATTAAAAATAATTAATACATATATAAGTAATGTTATTATATAAAGCACACGAACAGAAATGCCAACGTACAAAAAAATGATGCATGAATCCCCCAACTCCTAGCCCGATCACCTAAATCATGAACTAACGTTATCAGCCACAGCTTTTAAAAAAACATGTGTTTTTTAAAAAATAATAGGGAAAAATGTTGGGGGATTTCAAGATTACATGAAATTATCCTCCACTAAATGTAAATGTATTTGTAATATATATATATATATATGTGTATATATATATATATACGATTAAATTCTCATGGTGTATAATGAGTCTGTAGATCATGAACAAATCCCTCTAGTAGACATTTATATGGATTGATTGACTAGAAAAATTCATACTTATTTAAATTTTAGTTTAATTAACTATGGGAAAACACAGGGACTTAAAACCCAAACTCAACAAATTCAGACTAATTCCCAAACCATTATTTATTTATTTTTAAAAAATTTAAATTTTATATCAATTTCATTTGGTAGTTTTTTATTATCAAGATGTCAAATTTAATGCTTCATGAGTATTTATACATATTATAATTTATGAAATATTAATAATTTTCTTAGTATTTAATATTCATTAATAGTAATTTTTGTGAAATATTTAATCTTACTATCAAATATTGGATGACCTGTAGAATTTTTTTCTAAAATAATGATATATCATGTTCACATGATGATGTACCACCAAAGGAAAACTATGGAACTCCTAGAGAACCATCTCACGCATCACTGAAGGAAATAAAATCCTTCCACGACATAGTAAACGGTGTTTTCCATCCCCATGCCATCCATCAGAAGAATAAAAAAACAACCTTGTCTTTCTAGAGTTATTCTTGATACCTTATTTTCAATTCTATTTGAGGAGTATCAATATGAGTGAAATGGGATACAGATCACATGTAGAAGCCTAAATGACCAAGGGAACTCCTCACCTCTTATACTATCTTAAGGGGTTGTCTATGAAGCAATTTTCTCTACCATCAATGGATCCATTGCTACTTCCTATTGGGACACCACATGACCCATGAAACGTAAATCATGATCCAAAATATACCACTTTGATAACATCCCGAATAAATACTCCCAACTAGGAACTACCAAAACAACATGGAGATTCTCTTCATGCTACTCCATTGATACAGATTACCCAAGGATGTCATCAATGAAACCCACCATAATCTAATCCAAGAACTCTTTTATCACTGTGTTAGTCATCCACATGCACACAACTAAGGAATTTTTAACAAAAAATAGTATTAAAAAATCATAATTTCCATGGTGACAACATATAGTAGTCTTCTAATATCCTTATCCTTTCCTTGATTTTAATGATATCCTGGAAAAAAATAAATCTTTGAGATACTACTAGATCCTTTCAGATGCTGTAATAAATCAACAATGGATGGAATAAGGCAGTGGATCTTTAATATTGTTTTGTTAAAAGGACTATAATTGATAAAAAGACACAAACGACCATTATCCTTACTCATGTACAAAACTAGTGCACCTAATGTGAAAAAATCGACGAAAAACAAGCTCATTAATAAATATCCTTAAGTTATACTTATAGCAATGACAACTCATAACGTTCTATCCTATATAGATACACTGAGATAGAAGACATTCATTGGTATTGATCGATCCCAAACATGATCTCCCTTCATGGGAGTAATTCTACAACCCCCTCTAGGAAGACATTAAGGTACTCTTCAACAACCCTAGGAAAGCCTAGCTTCTAAACTTTTGATGAACATTACATCTACTTAGACATAAAATTTTCCTATGATAGAACAACCCTATGACACATCCAATCGTATTTCTCAAAAAATAACATTGTTGGATCTCCTCGAGTACCGTAAAACACAACCTTCATATGAATGAAATTTATGTTAACATACACTGGATACAACCAATCTATGTCGAGGATGATATCATACGGCTATATTCGCAAACATATGTAATATACATAAGAGAGAAAATTCCCCAATGGTATCTAATAGTCTCTATATACATCATAAAAGATACTTCCACCTCCATGCGGATTAGTAAACACTAAGGGAACATGAATCCTCTCTACCTCATGTCCCAAATCATGGAATAGTGGTGGATATTTAATGTATTATGCCACTCCTAAATAAAAAAATCGTATCCCCAAGTAGAAAAAAAATCATACCATCAATGACATATATAACAACATGTTATGCAATTGATAAAGCATAATTCTAACCATGAAATACTCCTTTACCTCTCTGACCCTGTTTATTACTTCCTCCATGGTGGCTCCCTTCTCTTTAAAGTCAAGGAGTATATCATGGTTGCACTCTTCTGGACCCATCTTCTCCTTAAAAACTTTAAATTGAACTATCCTATTGGTGCTACCTTAGATGGAACTACCTCAATGGTGGAACCTAACTTGGAACACCTAGAACATGCTAACTTACTAGAATGTTCAAGCACTGTCACCATTTATAACCTCTGACTCAATAATAAAAAATTGTGTTTGGTTCCTTGGAATACATTTGAGAGATGACACACCTAGAAAAATGAGATGATGAAGGATGAAACATACCCATGTCAAATCGAAAAAATTATTCTAGGAAACTATGGACCCTTGACTATAACCCTAATTCTTGGGGAATCTTGATGACTCCCATCACATGCTGGCCTGGTTCTACATAGTATCCTCTCAATAACCACTTCTCTCTCCCTCACCACTGTAAATGTCTTTAACATCAATGAAATTACATGTTGTTATATATTTGGACTCAAAGCCTTATTCAAATGCCTCCTATAGCCCTCCTGATCTAGATATAGGTTTGAAACATATCCTAGATGGGTCCTAACATAAATCTTGAACTCTTTCACACTAGCGCTCCACTGTAGAAGGGTAAGAAGATCCTTAAAACCAGCCACATTCATGGCCAATGAAATAAACCCATAAATAAAATAGTCTTTTCATTTTCCTATTTTGAATAATAAATCCTCATGATCCCCAACATAAAATAACTTCCACTATCATATAAATCTATGAAGTATCATCACCACAAATGAAACATAGTTCCCCTTCCAAGCATGGAACAAAAAA
This sequence comes from Viscum album, assembly GCA_963277665.1. Lineage (NCBI taxonomy): Eukaryota > Viridiplantae > Streptophyta > Magnoliopsida > Santalales > Viscaceae > Viscum > Viscum album. Next base: position 680,927,019 of record OY728132.1, on the reverse strand, counting down.
ATTTATATCAGCCCCACAAAAATAGTCATTACTGACTCCATTAGATATGAAACCCTAATATTTATTCAAACTCTATAACTAATACTCTCTAATATTTGCCTTCTATTTCTCGTCATCCTATACCTCCACTATGAAGCAATCAACTAGAACATCCTGGTGAATATCTTTAGTGCAACACTAACAAAGACATTGACCAAGTTCCATACCTGTAAAAGAAGAAATAGTAAAATCTCCTACAACTATAATATTTAATACATAACATTAACATATTAACAAATTTATTTATTATCTTGTTATGTTTTTAGCCTATCCCAAGGTAAAACCATTTTGAACATCGACCCAAAGAAAAATTATGCATGATCATTTCCTATGTCTCTATCCTAAAAATAGAATCTCTTCATTTAGTTGCATTAGTAAACATAAAAGTCCATGAATCGGACCATAAAAGGCACATAATACTCATTTCTTAACTGGTCCTCCTTATTTATGTTATTGACTATGATTAACTGACACTATTTCCCTACCAACCCATAAAACCTCACATGTGCCTAACAACAACCTCAATCATATCCCTTGCATGAATACCAATCTATCATCAAACCCCTCAAGAAAAAGATATTGTAATGATGTTAGTGAGGTGGTGACTTCTTGAGTCCCACCTCTAGTAGGCCACAAGCTGTCAACTAGCATCATGGGTATAATAAACATGCATGTTGGAGGCATTACCCTTTCTGAGAAACATGCAGAAGAGAGATATAAGAAGGATAAAAAATCAACACCATCTCAGATATATATATATATATATATTTCTATTTGTGAGTGTATTAGAAAACAAAAGTTCCAACATGCAATGTTATTCAGTACCGAACATATAAAGAGTATGTTACAATTACCCAAAATGAAATGATGACAATGAACCTGATGACCAAAAAACTCTTACAAAACCCTGAGCTAATAATATAATATCCAATCCTTCAATATACTCTGGATAACCTAAAAACTGTTTATATATACATACGGTGAGGATAATTGCATCATCATAGGGTTCCTCCCCATATTCTCTCATGAAAAAGATAATGAAATCGAACTAAATCACATTGAACAACAGTGAAACTAAATTGTTTCTTAAATAGGTATATTATGTCCCAAATTCCCGCCATAGAAAACACTTACTAATCAATCCATACAATAGATAATATAATTTAATAATAAACCCCAATTTTACCTCACGCCTGATTCCCCACTGGTTTTCCACCTTGACCAAAACTCATAGATCCTGAGCATCTCTCAACCAAAGTAATCCAACCTAAAAACACCTAGGCAAGGCACCAACTCATGTTCCACATCCATCAAATTACCACACCATCCCAAATCACATACCCACATATATTATCCAAGTAGTTCCCTGAATCCATCATAGCTCATATGACATATATCAACCATCCGATATTATAACTCTAACCATTAAAGACTATACACTAAGTAAATACATCAATCCATCAGAACATAAACATATCAATACCATTATGTTTCTTGGATATCATATATAGCAATACATGTGTGTGAAATTACCACAATCTGTCACATACCAATACACACATATATGGGAACACTAAACAACATACATAAGACTATAAGTAACTACCAATAGAATACATTGGGTCGATAGGTGTAGTAATATAGTCATCCACCCCACATGGTGTTGGGGAAAACACCCTCCTTGAGTCCATAGGGTGTTGATTTCCATAACAGATATGGGTTGGGTAGTATATGAAATCACATATGTACATGATATAATATAGCTCAAAACACACTATGAGACAACCTTATCTTAAACACAACTGCATATAACACTTCACAGACTCCCAACATTCAATGTTAATACCATATATCATATAAAAACACAATCAAATAAAAGAGATACATTAATTATATCATTTATTTTTTATAATTTCCTATCATTAATTTATTCATTACCTATTTTTAACCATTTCAATAATTACCATTTAAATTAAATCTCAATAATTTTAATTAAACATCAGTGTAAACTACATTCCCCCTAGGCATAATCAAATCCAAAGATCATGGTTTAACATGATTAATAATGTCAATTAATTTCTATATTCTCTAAAACCAACCCCATTGGTTAAAAAATTATTTATTTATTATTATTATAATTCCATATCCAATTACTCTTGGAAAACCATCCAATCGTAAAATAAATATGATACATGAAGTCAATAACCTCTAGCTACCTCCAAGAATTGTGGGATGGAATATAGATAATACAAGTAACCCAATAATTTTCCACTAAAATGATTCAATAGGAAATAACACCTCTCAACATCTCATGAATGCATAATTCTATCTTCAAAAAATTCAATCACCTCTAGTTCCATCCCTCTCACCCACCATAATTTACTAATGAATCTTGAAATAACAGGCATCTAAAACTACCACATCATTTGGGCCTCCCTACCCACATATCCCAATAGCCATTCTAGGCTCATCCATTCCAGGATGGCATCCCATTCTGGTATCCACGCCATATATAACACTGCATACCTCTACGAGTAAATTCACAGAATGCCATTATAGAAAAAAAATTAGAAAAACATAATTTTTGACAATTGTATTGGATACTAATATTTCCAAAATGATTTGATAAAAAAATTCCATGTCTCTTTGTTGAAATACTATTAGCTCATTACACTCATAACATATATACAATACATAGTGCTGATAGTCCAAATTGGTTTTATAGGTTCTGGTATAGGTCATTAAGAAGATGCATGTTTGTATAATTCTTCATTTTGGATTTTTTTGAAGTGGATGTTTTGGATGGTGACCCTAGGATATGTGGAGTTCATTAGTATCCCCTGACAGTTTGTCAAAATAAAAATTATTGCATAGTGTACATTAGCATTTTATACCTCTATAGATGAGAGAATGAATCCTCAAAACTCTAGTGGTATGACATGAGGGGGTTTCTGATCCCCACATATCATTATGAAACATGAGATACAAAGTGATTTTTTATTTATTATTCAATTTTATGTGGTATTTGTGTAATTTTAGAGTACCTTAACCTGAATTTATAGTTTCTTAAATTATAATTGATGTTGTTTGATCAGTTTTTTTATTTTCTATGATTTTTAATTAATTTTTTTATCCAAAATGTTGGAATACTATTAGCTCACACAGCCTCCCTTACTATTTGGTGCCTCTGTATATGGGTCAACATATCTCTCAATAGTGGTGGCATAAGAAGAACATAGTCCACCAAATAATAAATAAAAACAATGTATAGCCAGTAACCCATTTAAATATTTATTTCCAATAATTTTTCCATATCTTAATACATTTGGTTAGTTTTTTTCTTATTTGAGATTGATTATAGAGTTTTTTATAATGACTTGATTTTGTATGTTTAAGATTTATTAATATTTTATAATGTAAAAAAATCTACTAAAACAGAATTAAATTGTTTTGAAAAATTATAAATATTTTTTCTATATTTATTTTAATACAAATATAAGTCATTGATTTATAAAATAAAATAAATTAAAGGTATATTTTTAAAATCAAATTATTTAAGTAAAATTCAATAATTATGAAAAAAGACTTTAATATGATATTTAAATTTTTATGTAGGGAATATTTTTTTCAAAATGGTGTTTAAATATTGGTTACATGATTTTTTTATTACGATGAGTTATTGCATGAATATTTTTATTAATTTATATTTATCTTTTTCCATTAGATCTTACTTCTTTGAAATGAACTAATTTATTTTTGAAATGCTATATAATGATGTGCTCCTCATACCTCTATAACTCTTGTATCTAAAATAATTCTTTTACTTGCTGATCCTACAAAAATAGTGAGTAGAGTTATAGAGACAACATCTTCTTAGTTTCAACTTATAATTTAAGAAAATTAGGTAACTAAATAGGTTATATAATTGATATAGTGGACTGATGCTATTATGATTTCGTTTTATAAATCAGTTTATTTAAAATTTCTACGTTGTAATGAATCATTCAAATTTAAAAATCCTTTTCTGAATATAATTGGTATTTTATTGGATGTTTTCATATCTAGGTTTTTATTTATTTATGAGCATCGTGTGTTTTAAAAGGTTTTAGTTTGGTAGTTCATTTTAAATGATATTTATTTTGTGTTTTTAGTTTTTTCTATGATTGATAATTTATTTAACTCATCAATTGTGTTTTTTAATAATTATATTCCTTGATTCATTCAGTTTTTTTTAAAAAATTATTATTTTAAAAATGGTTTTTATTTTGGTTTCAAAAGTTATATGATATTGTTGGTTTTCACTCAAATTATTCTTCCAAAAATTTGTAGTTTTAAAAATCCTAAAATATAAAATAAAGGCTATTTTTGCACCCAATAATATGATTTATAAATGATGTTGATTTTATATGTTGTTTAATTTACATTTTAATGTTGACACGAATTATTGCATTAATTTTAAATTTGTAAATTCATGTTCATTTATTGAGTACTAGATTAGGAGATGATTAATGAATTTATTTGAGAATTCCATGAAATAATTTTAAAAACAATATTTAATGAAGAGGTCCATGAAATTATCATTTATTACATAATGAAAATATTGGTGAAATTTATTAACATTGACGTTAAAGAATATTTAAAATTTTTATGATGATAATTGATATGGATTTCATTAAATGTGAAGATATAAATAAACCATTTTGTAATATTTTATTAAAAAAATATCACCCCCAGTAAGGTAATGATTCTACTCAACCACAAATGAGGGATTTGTACTCCAATATATGAGAGCCATCCCTTATCACCAACATGTGGGTTATGGAAGGATAGTGGAACCAAGAAGTATATATGAGTATGTATAAAGTGTGTATAACATGAATAATAGTGGAATAACCAATGTGCAAACAAGGATGGTGGTAGAGGAACATTTCCCAAAAAAGGCCCAGGTACTGAAAATTTGATGTCTAGCGAATTGTGGAGTTTTATTAAGTGTCACAAGACATAACTGCGTTTTTATGTGGGAATCATTTTACAAGGGATACAATTCCTCGATATTTGTTAGTAATAGAAATAATTTGATCCAAATGATAAGGTATCATGAGCCATTCTTCTACCATAGTGTTGTGATCTATTAATGTGAAAACACTGGAAAGATATTTTGGGAGAGTATTGTGACTCTTACACACTAAATAAACAGTGAAGGGATGATATTTCATAAGGGTAAGCACATATAATCCACGTGGCTTTGATATTTAATGTGTATTAATTTATTCTATCAATTTGAGTATCAAACAAGTATAAACAATCCCTGAAGATGTATCATCCATATGGTTGATCTTCCCTTGAAAAAAAAACCTTCCTAGAGGATGTAATGAAAAATAATCCTTGAGGTACTTTAATGATGTATCATATGTTCTTCCATGAGAATAGGTATTTAGTTAGAGGAGTTTTTCATGGATTATCTCTGAGTAAATAATTCATAGAACCTTAATTAATACACAATATTCATTATGTATAGATAATTCACTAACCATCCATGTATTAAGAGAATTTGTGAATGGAATATACATTCTCTGAAAATATAGATCATCCATGTGTACATGGATTGGCCATTGTACATTTCATATTTCTCATGAAATAATCATGATGAATCAAATTAGAAAATATAGAGGAAGTAAAATATGATAGACTAGCATTTTTGGGAGTTTTAATTTCATGAAAGTGATATGTACTTCCATTTATAGTATGAATAACATCAAATAAGTACTCTTCTCTAATTATAGATCCCGATTTACGCATGACTTATATCAAAATATCAATTTTTATTGACTTTAATGTGTATAAATCTAATGATAAGATGAAACATGACATCCATGTTATCAATGTTCATCCTAATATTTTAATTCAATAATAAAATTCATGAGAATATAATAGGTTCAATGTCTGAATAACATTCAAAACATGAAATTTTATATTGATTCTTATGAAATTATTAATGAAAACATTGATGTGGACTATTTCTATCACATAAAACAATATTTAATATCTAGATTAAATGAGGAATTATTTGGGTTACATTATTTGAATTAAGGAGATAAAAATAACAATTTATAATTATAAAACTCAATTTTATTCAGGATATTTTATGTGTTCATATCATTTTAGGTGAAAAATGTTTCACCTATCTAAGAGAGATAGGTTTTTGATGTTGAGAGGCTTCCAAAACAAGGAGAAGAAATTATAGAGATAAGTTAAGATTTATTGATAGTATCAAGACTAACACTCATCTTCAAATTGAACTATAGTTGGAATAATCTTACCATATTTAATTTCATCTATTTTTCCAGTGGTTAAATTATATCTAAGAATTATGATATTTCAATAAGTAGAAAATAATTTAAAATGGATCTTGTTAGTTGGGTGTCTATCTAATCAACAAAATATTGTGGTTGGGGTTTATATCAACTCGTATAATGAATGAAATTTTGGTCTATATACATTAATTAAATAATTTAATTTGGGTGTTAGTCTAATTGTAAACCCTTGTGTCTATATTGTATAATCCTTATTGATGTGTCTAATAAACAAGCAAATTAGTAGGATTTATGTCTGTCCTTATAAATGTTATATCATTAAATATATTTTACTATTATAATAAATTAAGTGAGGCTATGAAATAATAGTGAGAGCATAGTGAACCATAATGGGTGCAATAGGTTATTATAAAAGGGTACAAATAATAAAGCAAAAAGTTGATCATTGATATTCCCCAAACCCCTCTGAGTGATCTAAATAGATCTGAGAACCAAAATTTCTATTAGAGAATGGTTACCTAGAAATAACCCAGAACAATTTTGATATATAGATATTCAAAACATTTTCAAAAGTTTTTGTATTATCTAAATTGGTGGGAATAATTTTTAAAACAACTATAATCAGATATTACATAACCACTTATAAGTTATTCTAAAAGTGAAAGTTTCTACAATAGTCGGTTTTCCAAAAACAATTTGAGTAAGCTATTATGACTCAAATAGATAAGTAAAATATAAATATAGGTGGAAATAGTCAAAATTTCCTCTTGATACCTTTATTGTTGTAGTTCCACAAAAAATTCAAGGGTCTCTAGACAAATAGTTACATTTGTTAAAAATAGAGATGCATAGTTAAAGATAATATAAAAGTCAATAAATAGATAATAAAGTTCTTGATAATCCAATTCAAATACATAAAAATGTAATTTTGTGATACTATTGATGACTCTTTTACAAGTTTTATTCATATTATAAAGAATATTCAACGTTTTTGTAGTAATATATAAGATTCCATCACTCTTAAACAATTGATGATAAAATTTCCTCAATGATTAGATTTAAAAATTTAATCCACAATAGAATGAGAGTATTTTACACTAGATGATTTACATAAAACAATCACAACATATAAGATAATGAAAAATTTAATCATTCAAGGATAATGATATAGGTGAACATTTATTTTATGTTATGAGAATAAGAATAATAAATGATGAATGTGTTCTTAAATTGAGTTATTCTAAAGATAACTAGGTTGAAGAATATTTTAATAACATTTATCTCATTTATTAAAAAGATTTCAAAAATAAAAAAAGTCAAATATCCAAATGATCAATAGTTATGATAAACATGAACACTTTTCTTATGATTTTCTAAATAATAAGGAATTATGATCAAAATTTGATGACTATGAAAATATCATCAAAAATTGAAAAATGATTACAATAACAATAATCACTCTAGTACTAAGAAATGTTCACTGATGAGTAGGAATTTGTAATATTGTTTATCATAAATCATAACATCTATGATGGCTTTAATTTCTCAAAAAATTATGTATTTTTTTATTCATAATGTAATGATGACGATACAAATGAAATTACATTAATGGAATGGAAAATGAAACATGATTTATAATCATGTATTGATTTTCATAAAAAGATCATAACAAACCAAAAAGAATTATATATATATAATGTTAAGGTTGTTGAATAAAATAAATTTCTACTAATGAAGAAATCTATATTGATGTGATCAGGATGTAAAAATGAATTATATTTATGATTAAATGGTATTGGGGGGTCTTGAAAAATATATTTTTAGAATAGAAAAAGTCTATTTTGAAACAAAATCCATATGTTTCCAAATTCAACATGTGTGGGACATGTCCATAGAAGACTTCATTAAATTAATGGAAATTAACAAATAATCCTCTCAAGCTTGTGAGATGAATGGTTTTGATTATAAGGTAAAATTTTGTATATTTAATTCTCATGAATGATCTTTTATAAATGATAATATAGGACTAATAATATATATTTTAAAATTTTTACCATGAAATATGTATAAATAACCTTTCACAATCAAATGAAGAGATTATTCCATGAATAATATTGGACCAAAGAAAATAGGATCCAAATATTTCAGCATAGAAACATCAATAAAAATCTTTAAAAAACATGAATCAAACAAAATATCTTTGATTTGTGTTTTTTGTTACATTATGGGTGATACGGATATAAATCCAATATTTTTTGAATAACAGGTTATTTCAATGAAATATACAAGGGAAAGGGGGGATTTGGTGAGAAAAGGTGGAAAAAAATCAATTAATGAATCTACATAACATATCTATGAATGATATGTCAACTCAAAATATATTTAAATGTATAGTATAGGTGCTTTTCTATTGTTATAAGTATCTCTGAAAGATGAATTTTTCATTACTAGACAAGATGGAGAGACTACATATTGTATAAGAGGGGATAATTTACTAAATATGAATAAATGTAAATGCATGTCATCAATGTGTGAAGATGTCATGAATGTTAAACATAATCAAAATAAAATAGTCAAGAAAGATTTATTGATAATATAGATAGATTAATTATGAATATCAGAGAATAGGGGAATTGTTGGGGATAGAAAAAAAACGTTGATTCATATGATGATTATAAAGTACATGATGACTCATCAATCAGAGTACAGTTAAGATCTATTGTGACTGTGAAATATGTGAAAACATTAACGATGGATCTAGGTGATATAAGCCTATCCTATAGACACAAGAAGAAATTATATGGAAGATAAATAAGAAACAAGAAAATTTGTATTTCATAACCTATAATGTGAATGAATTTTAATCACATCACTATGTAGTGTAAGGTAATCATAAAAAATGGTGACAATAACTGCAGATATAAAGATTGATTGACATAATATAGTTATCGTTAATGAAGATTTGTATGAAAAATGGCCCTTACTTATTCGGTATTATTTTATTTTATATAAGTAACTTATTGGGAATTGAAGGAAATAATTAAATATTTCTCTTTATAAAACAAGGAATTATGATTTCTATCATGTAGTTATTATAATGAAAAATAATTATTTTTAATATATGATATGTGAATCATTTTTTCTAAAGAAAACTAAGAAGCGTGCTATCATTATCTTATTCCAATATATTGGGAACTATTTAGTATCCATGAAAATAAGAGGAATGAGTTATTTTAATTACACATTCTATAATTTCTATTATTTCCTCAATACAGATGATTGAGGGGTAGTTTTGTTGAAAAAAATGAGACATAGTGTTTGTTATTCTTCTTACACCTGAACATTCTATTGTGTATATTGATGTTTTTGAATGAATTTTTATTCCATTGTAATTTATTTTTCTAAGAACATTATGATATTGATTCTAAAAATTGTATCCTTTGTATTATATTTTATAGAATAAATTTATCACCTTTTCATACCCTCATATTTTATTCACTGGGGTATCCCATGTATAATTAGTGGTTTTTCATTAAATGGTCATTTATAAAAATTCCTATGATGTATTTCGTCTCTCAAGAAATTTATACAAGTTATTTTTCATAAAGAATAGCTTTAGATTTTATGTAGTTAATAATATAAGAAGTCTCCTTAAATGTTCAACTATTTTTTATTGAATATAACTGGGATAATGAAACAAACACACATATTTAATGGAAGAATGTGTTTTGATATTGAAAAATAATACAAATGCACAGATAAATGATCTATGTGTATATTTATTTTCAATGAATAAAGAAGTTCTTTGTTGGTTGGAATCAGTGAAGAAGATCATTACAGAAGTTTATTTTTACTTTTTGTGACAATATTTCATGATGAATAATTAAATATTGAAATGGAATATTCAATTATTTCATGAGAAGGTAATTGTGAGAATCAATGAGAAGGACATTTTAGAATATTTGTTTTTTTTATAATGATATCTGATATGTAAATTGAATTAAGTGAAAAATATAATAAATATTATTATATGAGGTTTGTAAAAAAGTAGTCCACATGTTGAAATCCAAGATGCATCCTCTACCAGTCATGTGGGATTTATGCATATCCACAAGATAGATGGTGTACATGACCATCTCAATGTGGACGATCAAATAGTGTAAAAAAAGAGAATGTAGGTCTAGGAATAGATTGATCATAGTGTGTATAGATATAGGAGGAACCACCATGGGGGCTGGCACAACATCAGAAGAGAGGGTGCCCAGAGTAGAAAAAATTACATGAAACTTGACTACCAAGTTAGAACATATAATTTTTATGTGTAATGAGACTGAACCAAATATTTATGTGGGTATCAAATTTCAAGTGTTATGGTACCTCCACCTTAATGTGTTATGATCATAATAAAGAAAACTAATAATGATTTGTTGAATGTCTACGCTCCTCATCAGGATAACGACCTATAACTTCTCTAACACTAGAAATCTACCATGCATTTGTAGTTTTATTTTCACACGTATTATAGATCATGAGAAGATAATATTATTTGATAAGAAGAACTGATCCTTTATGATCTATAGATATCTTGTGAATATAAAGTGAATAAATATATCTTTGTATCAATTTTTAACATATCATCTATGACCTATAATCTTCTATGCGGATGATATTCTATTGGAAAACCATTAATATTCTATAAGGATGAGAAGAAGAATCTTTCATGAGGTCTTTCGATGAAGTATCCATGCTGGGTATGTGAGCATAGAGCATTCATTAGTAGAGTTTTGTAGGTATATACCATGTTTAATGAATTCAAGGATCTTCACTAGATAAAAAAATTCATAAACATTGATAATTAATATAACTAATGTTTGTGGGGAGATTTTGTGAAGGGAACTAAGATTGTGTGAAAATGAAAATATACCAAGAGTAGAGAAACTTCAGTGGAATTCCATGTCAAAATAAAATGACTTTTGAATTTTTTTATTCTATATAACATCATCATGTTTTTTCAATGTGAGAAAAATAGAGGAAGACAAATGTTAGAAACAAGATTCCGGGGGACACATAGAATCATGCATGTGATACATAGTTCCATTCATGATTTTCAAAATCATAATTCTTTGCTTTTATCAAATGATGCCGATTAATTTACAAATGAGGGACATATAAATGAAGTGAAACAAATTAATATTCACACGAATGTATACAAATCAAATGAAAATATGTAACATGGAATCTACATGATTGTAGTTCATCATGGAATACTCCTACGGTAATAAAATCCACCAAAATAGTTCAGTTTCGATGAATTCATCACATTAAAACCAAGAATAAATATATACAGTAAATTGTTTCAGGATTTTATTGATAATATATAATGAATGTGATCCGAAATTCATTTTTGTATTTTAAATGATATTTCTAAGGATGAATTATAGCCTTTATTATATTTATTTATTACCCACATGAAGAAAGAGAAGATTATCTATAGGGTATTTTAATATAATGATGCTATTAAGACATGATTTAAATATCATTTTTTAATGAGGATTGTATCATTATTCCTGAGTCATTTGATGGGGAATAATTATGGTATAGTAAAAATGAGTTAATATCCTGAATAAATAATAAGATATTCAAAATCCATTGACCTAATTAAAGATAAGGGAAAATACCTACCACCAAATATAATAATTAATCATATTAATTATATTTGTTATGTGTATTTATCTAAGAGTTAAATAAATATTTTTGTTTGGTATTTGATATTTTTATTAAAATTATGATAGTACCATTAAATCAAATATAGAGAAGATAGATGATTCTGAAGATATAATTTCATCAAAAAATGGGAGCAGTTTCACATGATAATAAAATGGAGAAAAATATGACATATACAACATCTGATATGTTGTTTGATTCAAGCCAATTAGCCCTACTTATTTAAATTAGATAATTATGAAATTAAAAAAAAGTGAAATTGAACTAACTTAATTGTGGGGAAAGAATATTTTAGGTTGATTATATTTATATCCCTTTACAAACACTTATTATTGTGCTTTTCACTGGCGTTTCTAACCAATAACACCAGGATTGTGATTCTTATTTCTAACTAGTCTCAGAAAGAAGTGTACATGGGATTTTTATCCAATTATTATTAAACTATAACTCGTGTATCTATCTATTTTTAACCACTTTTGTCAATATTAGATAATCTAAGATGGGGTGTCTAAATAATCAATTAAAGAGTAGGATTTTATATCAAACAATGTAAAAATTGTGTTCTTATCACACCTTTACTATTAGTGCACATTATGAGAGGTTATATGATAACAAAGAGTGGATGGAGAACACTAATTAGATCATGGTTTTCAGTTTTATGTGAATAATGCAATAAATAAAATGGTGAATATTTATTCATACCTCGCACTGTCAATGATCCATCTTTATCTCATAACTCCAATTATATATTATATAATTTAATCTAGAATTAGAAGCTCGATTGGGGTTGTACTTAATGAAGACATTATAAATTACACTGCACCCTTGAGCTTACTAGTATATAAAGCTGATTTTATTTGGGTTTTGTGATGAAATATGATTGCTATTAGTGATTATGTGAAATAATATAAGAGGGGTTCATGAGAAGGTTATGATTAATGGTATGTCGAGGCATGTTACATGAATGGTTTTCATTTTGGTTGATTTTTATATGTGAATGATACTGCATGTATCATTCATTTCCCTCTACTATTAATATCAATTGGATCCTAGGATTTTTGTTGAAATATTTATAGGTGTATTCAACTTCAGATATGTTTATACACCAACAAACATGAACTATTTTTTAGTGTGATATATACGAGGATAGTGCACCTAAAATTGATAGATAGAGAAAGATGAGTTATATTTTATTAAGGAAGTAGTTTGTGAATTGAAGTTGATTAAAATTGTATATATATACTCTTTTCATACTAGTTTTTTTAAAAGTTTACATTGATCATATACCCTATATTACCACAAAATTATTATTTTTATGGATTTTAGTTTTACATCACCCCATCCAGTAGTCTTCATTATTATTAAACATAATGATACTTCTTATCTATAGGTTCTTTTAGGTACTGAGAATATCATAGATAAATAATTCTATTTCAATTATGGTTGAATTTGGTGCTAGTTTGTTTTGTAATTATTCTTCAATTCTTCTCATCATTTACGTCATCCTTGGGCCTGATTAGTTAGTCATCTCCTTAAAGGAACCTGTAACACTCTCATTCGGGAGGGGTGAATCAGGGTGTCAAATTTTCCATTTAAGCTGATGGATCTTTTTCCCATGATGGAAAGAACCCATTAAACCTATCAGAAAAAAGCTTGCAAATAGAGGGAAACCAATTTTACTTGGTTCAACTCAAAAGCATATGTCCAAGGATCATACGCTGATAATTTTTCAGTCATACCATTGTCCACTAATATTCACTAGATATGGATTAAAAATGATCAGACACAGTCACTCTATTACAGGAACACTACCTTTAAATAGTTCTGGGAATGCTCACTATGTTCGTTAGACCAATTCTGTCTAATCACCCCTGCTTAATTCTATAATAGAAGTCTAACACGGTTTTTCGACATGAATGTTGATTCAACGATTTTCCATTAAATCATTAAACCTAACTTAATATGCGACTCTAATTCCATCATATTCTAAAATTGATGCACACTAAAATCTCTACCCACTAAAATCCTGATATCAAAAAATTCCAATTACCTAAATCCTTCACAATGATTCTTTTCAAAGATCACTACCTTGTAGAGCTCATAATGTCATAGAACTAACTCTTTTTCAATGATCACTGCTTCTCAATGATCGATTCTTCATAGTGTACGGGAATTTGCAAATCACACACCATCGCAAAGTTCAAATTATTTTACAGAAGTCACTTTCGTGGGAAGAAAACTGTCTTCATGGGGTAACATTTCTTGAGAAGTTTACTAAACCAATGTGGAACATCCCATCATCGCTCAGCACCCATAAATTAGAATAATTGGCATCAGTCTTGAAATGGGATGCCTTTTAATGATTCTCAAGCTCAGATATAATCCCATTTTCTCAGAGAACCCCTTGCTTCCTGAAATAAATGTTATTTCCTATGTTCACTATTATATTCCCTCTAAATTTAGAGGGGTGGCCTCTTTTTTATTTTTAGGGCCAAACATGGAGCTCTGTTTCTTTCAACAGAATTTACAAATTGGAAGAAAATGACATCGTGGTGCATCTCTATTCACAATGCTCCATGGATATTATATATTTTCAAAACTCTGAGTAACTTCATAGATCTTCATAAAATACCTTTATGTCGCCACAATGATCCACTCGTAAATCATTCAGTTAGACCTTCATGCTTTTGCGAAGCTCACACCTCACCTTCTCGTAATCATAGAGTACACCATAAAAATTCATTATGTAGTTTCTAAACATAACTCATGAATCCTACCATTAAGAAACTCATGGGGTGTTCATATTTCCATAATTCCTTCATAAAAATAAGCAATTTTCACAATTCATAACATTCTTCAAATTTTGGACCCAAAAATTTGGAAAACACTAGGAAATAATGCAACCTTTAAAACATTATATGTATTGAACTATACGATACCTATACATGAAATCTTCTTAATCTTCCATTGGAATTACATGTGAGGATTGGAAATAAACACAAACAAAAACTGATTTCTGGCAAGGGAACATACCTAGTCCCAAAAATACCCCTTGGGTTTATTGGTTATCTATACATGCATTCATTGAAGCACTATAAATACTCAATATCGGATATTAAATAATAATTTTAAGAAATACTATAATTATTAATGAGGAATGATCAGTATAGAAAACAAGAGGGATGACATGATTTGTTTTCTGGTGACACCAGATTGTTTTCTCCAATCCCATTCTCTCCTTTGAAACTCGTTAATTTTCAATTTCCCCCATTATCATTCAACCAGCCTGCAACCAAAAAAACATTTCATCCTCTACATTTCCAAATCCACATTTCCACACTGAATTTATCTATTTATCCTCAATTTTTAATAAAACCAATAACCATAATTTGAACAATATTCACCTTATAAAATACTCCACATATATCTTAATTCCCATTAAACCTACATCACATTAAAAAATAGATTAAGACAGTTAAAAAAATATGGGGATAGGGGAATCTCGTAACCACCTTATGCAATAAGAGGCGTCTGGACACCATGGATCAACTGATTCTTATCACACATAGCTGCTACTAGTGTCTTGGACAGAATATTAGCCACTAACTCATTACTTCCCAAAAGATTCATCTTAATCAAGCGTTGTTCAACCTTTTCCTTGATGAAGTGATAAATAATTTCAATATTTTTATTATGACAATGATGAATTGGATTATTTGTTAAATCAATCGTGCTATAATTGTCATAGTGAATCACCATTGGATAATTGTCTTCATCACCAATGCTAGTCAGTTGTTTCATCATCTAACGTAACTGAGTGCATGATTTGGTTGTAGATATATATTCAACATCAAAAGTACTAAGAGAAGAACATTCATGATTTTTCTCAACCAGCCCACACATTTCTTCCCAACATAGAAGGCTCCACTACTGGGGGATTTTCAGTCTGCCACATCTCTATACTATTCAGTATCAAGGAATTTTTAAATATCACTATCCTTACCTATAGAATAGTATAACCTATAATTATGTGTACCTTGAATATATATCATGATTCTTTTCAATGATTCCATATGATATCCCATTATATTGATTTGAAAATGGGCTACCAAGCATGTTGGAAAGAAAATATCTAGCCGTGTTGTAGGTAAAAATAACATTCTTCAAATGATTCTCTTGTATATAGTGGCATCCACATATGTACCATCCGCATGTTTTCCATGTTTTGTTCCAACTACAATCAGAGTCAACATTGGTTTGGAATCATGTATATTAAATTTATTTATCATCTCTCTGAAATATTTTACAAGAGAAATGAATATATAGTCCTTCTTATGTATCACATGCTACCCCAATAATTATGTTATCTAACCAATAATACACATTTGATTATCTGATTTCATGTGATTGAAAATTCATCCACTAATCTCTTACTACATCCATGGAAAATAATATAATCAACATATACTAGCACCACGAACTAATATTGTAGAGAATTATTCACATAGAGATTGTGATCCACTCCTCCTATTTTAAATTTGAGATTCCATAGGTTTGAATAATTCTATGAATTCCACTCTCCTGGTGCCTACATCAGACTGTATAGTGAATTAATTAAACTGAAAACCGTTATTTCCTAATTTCCACATAAGAAATCTACTAATTTTTAAAATGTACACCTATTATTCAAGAACCCCATTTAATAATGTTTGCCTAACATCCATTTCATACACATTATATCCTATTTGGATTCTATGGAATAAAATAGAAAGATTGACTTAGTCCTAGCCAGTAGAGAATTTAAAAAAAATCAATGCCTTTAATCTGTGAATATCTTTTTCGCACCAGTCATGAATTATTTTTTATTACATTTACATGCTCATTAATATTATTCTTGTAGATCCATGTTTTACCATTCACATTGTGATTTTCGAGTTTATTAACTAGATCACATGATTATATCTTCTCAATTTGATCTAGATCTTTGTTCATGGATGTAACTCATGATTCATCCTTTGTATATTCTTAAAATGAGGATGGTTCCATAGTTGATGGGAATATATATTTGGCATTGTTCCTCATTCTCCATGTTTTTGTAGACTCATTCCAATCCCTTATGTTGTTGGATTGATCAATGTATGCACTTTTATTTCTCCTCTAATTTTCAAATGAATTCTCTTCATCCATGTATTCTTCTTTTGATTCATCATCAGAATCAACATCATGTTAATGATCCTTATTACATTGTACTACTTCTTATATGTCTACATTTTAATATGGTCTATTTCCTCTGTCTTATGAATCTAAAATTAAATATGTATATGATCCCCTCATAGTATTTGTGGTCTTCCTTCAATTATATTAACATCTATTCTTTCCAAAATTTCCCCAAGATGCTTCTTTAATGATTTGGGGGATTTTCTATTAATTGAATATTCATGGAAAATGCATTTATCTACCATATCCCCATGCATTCCATAGTTTCCTTCTTTGTTTCTAATGAAACATTTACTTCCAAAATCATGGAAATACTTCAATGAGATCTTCCTTCCATGCAACAATATTACAGTGTCTTGGTTTCACCCATATGTAGACCTTTTCGGTTTTGAATAGATACTGTAGCTTGAACAACCTCTTTCCAGTAATGGAAAGAGATACGACTCTCAATCAGCATTGTTTTGGACATATTGTTCACTTGTCAATTTTTGAACTCAAAAAATCCATTTTATAGAGGGGTTCTCATAGCATCCACCTGATGTTGAATACCATGCATCTCTAGGTAACATTCAATCTCAATAGACAAGTATTTTCCTCTATTTTTTGACTGTACATATTTTAATGTTCTCCCAGTACCATTTTCGGCAATTTAGAGATACATTTTCATACTATTGAGCACCTATAATTTCATGTGCATTACCATCACAAAAGACACTCTACCATAGTCATCAATGAAGAGAAGAAATTACCTTTTACTATGTGTACCAGCTATATTTATCATTCCAAAAATGACTATATAGATGAGATAATATAGATTTGAGGCCCTTTTCTTCTTTTGCTAATAGGAATTGCAGACCAGGTTCTCTCACATGCATGCATCACAAGAATTTTCTTGTTCATATATAAGGATGGGGATATCCATAACTATCTTCTTCTTTGAAATCTTCTCCATTTATTATTGATTATTGTACCTCAATCTTTGATACCCCAAGTTGTTTTCTTCATCAACAGTCGTGTAGAAAATGTTTTCTTTACTATCGACCTGGTACAAGTTGTTACCTATTCTGTATCATTTCATAAATAATCCCATATCCTTCCTCTTATATTACACCCCTTTTGATTGAATGTCACGATATGTCCTAATTCATAGGGTTGACAAACACTATGGATATTGGGATGAAAACATCAACTTAAAGAACATTAGTAATCTTATTCTCTCCATTATCTTGTTCAGTACATCTAGTGAATTTTATCTTCAAAGTACAATCATAACCAAACCACATTGTTTAATCAATCTTTTTTTCAACATTCAAAAATATGTCATCATTACCTATTATGTGGTATGAATATCCACTATTAAGGATCTAGGATTTATTTCTCTTTGTATCTTTGAGAGAAACTTATGCAAGGTTGGATTTTCAAATTTCTTCGTTTCATTAAATGAGATGTTAGATTGAGTATAAGACATTGATGGCCTTTCAATTCATTCTTCAATGTAATCAGGTTCTTCATATTCTTACTGTTTATTGAAATTATAAAACCTGTTTGAAGTTGCCACACTACTAGCTTGTTGAGCATTGACATATCTCTGAGAGTAGAATGAATTTCTCCTATCATTTGTTTTCCAGTAATGTAAAACTTTATATCCACTATTTGATCAATGAAAACTATATCCACATTAACAATTTCTCCTACAAGTTGTAGGAAATGAATTTTCATCCTTGATTCAACTCCTAGATCTTCCCCATTAATATTTCTCTTTTCTTATTCACAATATGACATGGTATGACCCAAATATCCACAGAACTAACACATCATGAGATGAAATATCTTCTCACATCTATTTCCCCTTGTGATTTCTCCCACTTTAAAATAGATTGACTGCATACCATTTTTTAAACCTCAAGTAAAATGTTATGTTCTTATTTTAGTTTGATTTAAGGTTTTCTTTTTATGAATTTTTTGTGTCTTCTCAACACGATCGACTATCATCTTTCCTTTATTTTGGTGCACCTTATCTATTTAATTTGATATTTTAAGAACCCCAACTGATTCCACTATTTCTCATGCGATCAAGCCGTTAATCACATATAATAAATTGAACACTAGAAGAACCACATTTAGATCTCAGAAGTAACTCAAAATATAAGAATTTTAGAAATTTTATTTTCTTCATTACTTAATTTAAATTAGATCCACTCTTGAGTTTACCCCTATGAGTAACAACTTCTTATTTGAGTCCCTCAAAGGCCTTGGAATTATTCTCTAGTCTCGAGGTATGGTCATTGATGATGGTTTTCTATTTTAAAATTCAGAGTATTAGTTTCACAACATCATTAGTTCCTTCAGGGATTGATGACTATACTTTCAACAGTTCTTCTAGTGATTCAATTTTAACTTCCTTCTAATCAATATATTATGATGATTGCTCCACCATTGCTTTTCATTTTATGTGTCTCTTATATTTATTCCCATGATTAACAATACAATCTTTAGGATGAATCATGGGATCAAAACTAGTTATAATCTAATTTCCTCTAGCTTTATATGTTAATGGTTCTCACATTTCAGTGGTATCCATCATTGAGGCATTGTTTCCAGTCTTATATTATGGCCCATATTCCTCACATAATTCACTATCATCATCTTCCTCTTCAAAGGAGAAACTATTCTACTATATTCTACATCCATTTTTGAAGGCTCCCTTTTTTAAAATCATTTTTTGAGGTTTCTCAATGTTTCCATCTTCTATCTCTTCATCATCAAACATTCTTGAGCACTGACATGAAATGTCCCAACTCTTCCAAAAACAAATAGGATAGAGGTAACTTACATTTAAATTAATCTTTCACAATAATGAGATTCATGGAAATAAGATAATCAATTTATTTTTCCGCATCATCTTTATCAACACTATCTCCTAAATTTTTTAGTTTTTCCATGGCTTTGAATTATTTTTTCCTTTCTTAAATGAGTTATAGTGACTTCTGGTTTGATTCTCAACTCATATGCCACCATGATACTTAGAAGATCCTCTATTGAAATTTTGGAATGATCTAATTCTTCAACTGATGACACGCCTCATTGTAATGGGGTGGTATTTTTCTCAATATTTTCTTTACAATATCAATGTATTTGATTTCTTCCCCCAGACCTCCAATTTCTCCAACCACATAAGTAATTCAATTAAAGAAGGAATATTATTTCTCATTATGATGCATCTTTAGATCATAAATCTTTTTGTGAAGGACTTATGGCTTCACCTCATTCACATTAATATCTCTTTCATAAATATTTTCTACTTTTTCCCACATCGACATTGAGGACATGAAAATCGTCACCTTTAGATAAATCAGATCAGAAATAGTTAGGGAAAGTGAATTATGCACTTTAGCATCTGAATCATGAATTTTATTATATGTATCAATCCATGATAGTATTGTTGGATTAGTAACTTTTATTCCTTCGATTGTTGCAAAGGGGACATCTATTCAAAGAGATTCTAGATGAGGTATCACTATTTTTTTCCAAATCAAGAAAATTACTCTAATCGAAGAGGGGGACTCCCCTAACATTGGATGAATTATCCATGACAAAAAAGGATAGATCTAACACCAACAACCAATATCCTCTCAAACCATTTGAAGGACCCCAAAACTCCCTAGGAGGGGTGGGGTGATTCAGGGTTTCATTTTTTTCTCTTAAACTAATGGATCTTGTTCCCATATTGGAAAGAACGTGTTAAATGTTTCATACAAATTCATACAAATAGAGGGAACATAAATTTTACTTTGTTCACCATGAAGGGATATATCAAGAAGCATACCTCGACCTTGTTTTGATCATAACAAGTCCAATGATATTCTCTACCAGTGGATTACAATGGTTTGGTAATAATCACTATGCGACAGGCACACTGCCTTTAAAAGGGTTAAGGGAATGATCACTGTGTCCCCCAGATCACTTTCATAGACTACCCCTAACTCATTACATTGAGATAAGTGGATCATTTTTTATCAACTTGAAGGTATCTTTAATGATTTGGCATTATAATATTTGTTCCTGACTTAGCACGAGACTCTTTTTGCATTGTAGTCCTTAATTGATGCATAATAAATTCCATGTCCACTAAAATCCTAATCTCCAAAAATTTCTATTAATAATCTCCATCACACAGATCCTTCACAAATCTCACTACCACATAGAGATCAAAATATCAAAGAGATCACTCAATCACAATGCTCACAAATCTGTAATACTCAACCCTTCATAGAGCTTTGTATTTTCATAGTAAATGCCTTCTCAAAGTTCAATTGCCTTTTTCTAACTAACAGTCATCATCATTCAAACTACCTTCATGGAGTAACTACCTTCATGAAGCTCAGTAAGCCAATTCCAAACCCATTTCATTATGAAGAACCCATAATAGATAAGCATTAGCATCAATCCAATCATAGGAAGCCATTTCAGGATGCTCATGATAGAAAAGAATACCTGTTTCACAAAGCACCCCATTCAATGAAAAATCAATGAGATTCTGAATTTTCTATCTAAAGATCCGTTAAAATGAATTGGGGTGTCCATTTATTTACATACGTGATCTAACGCGGAGCTCCGCTTCTTCCAGTGAAATATCTGGGTCATTCAAAAACATCTTCGTGGCATATCTCTTTTTACAAAGCTTCATTGATGTTCCCCATTCACAATTCCCTTTGTAAGAACATATCACTCCATTAAAAATGATTTTCCTTCTGAAATGATCCACCCAAAATTCCATCCTTTATACCTTTTGAATTTCATAATGCTCACAACTCAACTTCTCATAATTGCATAGCACATCATCACAATTCATTATTTCATCAAAAAACACAACTCATTAAGACCATCACTACAAAACTCATCACTTTAACATTTTTTCCATAAGGCCTTCAGGAAAAAAATATTTTTTAATGCTTTCCATTATCCAAATTTTAGACCCATAAATTTCAAAAACACTAGGAAATGACGCCACCTTCAAAAATGTTTATGTGTTGAATAGTATGATGCATTTACTTGCAAAGTACCTTATCATCCATTGGTATACATTGTGAGGATTGAAAACAAAGACAAACCAAACCACATTTCCAAAAAATAATTTCATCAGTTCTAAAAATATCCCCCTTTGGGTTTTTTGGAAATCTATATATATATTCAAATAATCACTAGAAATACTCAATATCTCATATACATTAATCAATTCAGCCAACACCCTATGTCAATGTGAGAAATAATTGGACTAGAAAACTTGAGGGAAGACAAGATTTGTGTTCCCATGATATCATATTGTTTTCTCCATTCACATTCTCTCCAATGAAACCCAATGAATTTATATATTGTTCATTCTCCTGCATCCATCCAGAAACCTGAAAAACCTTTCATTTTACATATTTCCACATTAACATTTCCACATTGAATTTATCCATTTGTCTCCCATTTGAAATAAACCAAAATAATAATATTTTTAAAATATTGATCTCAAAACAGCCTCCCCCTAGATTAAATTTCCCCCATAATCCTATGTCACTTTCAGAAATAGATTTAGACCGTTAAAAATTTGGGGAGAGGGGAATCGTGTGACCTCGTTATACAGTAAGAGGTAGCTAAACACCAAGGTTTAATAGATTATTCTCAAACACAAACACTGCCTATGGGATGGTCAGAATATCATCCACATTCTTATTCGTTCCCACATGATCCATTTTAATCACACCTAGTTCAACCTTCTCCTTGATGAATTGATATCTTATTTCATTGTAATTGAGGGAATAATATTGTAGTGGATATATATTCTGCTTCATAGTTATAAAAAGAAGTACATTCTTGTTTCATGATACACCATACCACACATCTCATCCAAATATAGAATTCTCAAAACTGGTGTAATTTCAATCCACTACATCTCCATCCCAATCAAAATCAAATAATGTTGATAGTTCACTATTTTATATGGCAGTAATGTATAACCCTTAGTATTGTATACCTTGAATGTATCGCATGATTCTATTCATACCTTCTATATATTATTCATTTGGATTGCATTGAAACAGGCTACCAAGAATGATGAAAAGACAATATATAGTCATGTTGCAGTTATGTATAACATGCCTCTAATGAATCTTTTATAATTAATGGGATCTAAAAATGCCCCATCTCATGTTTTCTCTTTTTTGTTCCCACTACAATTAGTGTCAAAATTTGTTTTCAGTCATGAATATTTATTATATTTTTCATATCTCTTGTATATTTTTCTTGAGAAATGAAATTATTGTCCTTCTTCTATATCACCTTTACCCCAAATATGTATGTTATCTCACCAATCATAGAAATTTCAAATTATGATATCATGTGATTGAAATATTCATCCACTAATCCCTATCTTCTTCCATAGAATATAATATCATGAACATATATTAGCACCGGGAATTGATATTTTAGTAAATTATGCATGTAGTGATTTTATTCCACTCCTCCTCTATTAAATTCTAGATTCTATACGTATGAATCCAGCCATGAATACCATGCTTGTGGTTCCTACATTAGACCATCATGTACTTTCTTTAATCTGCGTACAATCATTTCATCCTCTTCAAGCAAGAAACAAACTAGTTGTCAATGTATACTTCTTCCTCATGAACCCCATTCATGAATGTTTTCATGACATCTATTTGATACAATTTATAT
The DNA here is from genome assembly GCA_963277665.1 of Viscum album. Taxonomy (NCBI): domain Eukaryota; kingdom Viridiplantae; phylum Streptophyta; class Magnoliopsida; order Santalales; family Viscaceae; genus Viscum; species Viscum album. The sequence goes on along the minus strand of OY728132.1, from coordinate 680,903,005 downwards.
TCTCTTTGGATTTCCATTCTAGTAAATAACCTTATTTACTCAAGACTACCCACCAGAGAAAATGATTCTTCATCACTGATGCCTTCAATCTGTGAATATCCTTTACATTCCAACCACGCCATATTATTTTTTACATTGTCATGCTCTTCAAATTAATTCTTTAAGATCCAAGTTGTACCAATAAGATTGTTATTTTAGGTCTCTTGTCTACATCCCATGTTTTATTCATGTAAATCTATTCTATCTCATTGTTCGGGGCTTTAACACATGATTCATCCTTTGCACATTTTTCAAATAGGGATGGTTCAACAATTGATAAGAATGTTTATTGATCATTGTTTCTCATTATCCTTTTTTGTGTTGGTTTAGTCCATTTAATGATGATGTTGAATTGATCAATATTTACTCTTCAATTTCTTAATCAAAGTTAAACTGATCTATATTCATCCATGGATACCTCTACTGATTCTTCTTGAGAGTAAACATCATGATGAGCCACCTGAATGTGTTTAACTTCTTCTTCTTCATCTATATTTGAATATATTTCATGTCCTCTATCTTTCACAAAATTAATCACATCATCATAAGATTCCATCATAATATTTGTGGTCTTATTTTCACTTATCATTAAAATACTATTGTCCTCAATTTTTCTATGATGCTTGTTGAATAATTTGCAGGTTTTTCTAATTATTTAACATCCAATGAATATTTCCTCATCTACCACATCACCATACTTTCCTTGGTTTCCATCTTTTTTTATGATGATTAATTTAGATCCAAAAATAGTATAATACTTCAATGATGGATTCCTTACATTACATAACATAAACTATGTCTTTGTTTCACCCATATATAGCCCTGTTTGGTTTCAAATATATAATGTAGCTTGAATGACTTGTTTACAATATTGGCGAGAGGTACGACTCTCAATCAGCATAGTTCCGACCATACTGTTGACCTATCGATTCCAGTTCTCAACAACACCATTTTTTTGTGGGGTTCTCAAAACATCCAGCTAATGTTGAATTATATAATTCTCCAGTTAATTTTCAAACTCAATAGAGGTGTATTCCTCTCTATTGTTATACCACAAAACATTCATTATTCACCCAGTATCATTCTCAGCAATTTGGTGAAATATTTTCATACAATAAATCACATTACTTTTTATATGAATAACCATCACCCACGCTATTCTACTATAGTCATCAATGAATAGAACCATGTAAATTTATTAATTCATTCCAACAACATTTATTGGAAAACATGTGTCTATATGGATGAGATCAAAAAGTTTAATGCCCTTTTCATCATTGGTGGATAGGAATTGGAAACCAACTTCCATTGTATGCAAGCATAACAAGGCATTTTCCATTCACACATTAGGTTGGGGATATCCATGAATATATTTAGATTTGATATCGTCTCGATTTATTTTTTATTATTGTGCCCCAATCTTCGATGCCACAAGATTGTTTCTTATTCAACGGTCATGTAGAAATATTTTCTTTACTTTTTACCAGATAAAATTTTTCGTCTACTCTACATAATTTTATTTGATAATTACCTATCTTTCCTCTTATAGTACACTCCTTCTGATTAAATTTCATGATAAGCCATGAGTCACAGAGTAGACTAACACTTAGGAGATTGTGATGCAAACCATAAATAAAAAGAACATCAGTCGTCTTCAGCTCTCCATTAGCAAGTTTAGCATTTCCAATGCCTTTCATCTTCAACGAACCATCATTACTAAACCTCAATATTCTATAGACCCTATTCTTTACATTTTTCAATATGTCAAAATAAACTTTCATATGGGAAGGGCATCCATTATCAAGGATCCAGGTGCTATTTCTCTTTGTATAATTGATAGAAACTTCGATAAGGTTTAATTTTTCAATTTTCCTCTTTTCTTTTCAAGAAATGATGGATTGAGTGTAGGAAACTAATGGACTTTCAATTCATTCATCCATGTAATCACATTAATCATATTCATACACTTATTTAAAAGGAGAAACATGTTTGAAATAGCCACACCTTCTGGTTGTTGGGTATTGACCTATCTCTGAGAGTTGTATGAATTTATCCTATCATTCCACTACCTGCAGTGTACATCTTTATGGAAAAAGATAGAACAATTAAAATTGTATCCATAGAAACTATTCCTTCTATATTATTTAAGATATGATTTTTTTCCCTTTTTAGAACTCCAATATCGTACCCATTCATATTGATCCTTGCCTCTTTCATATGTGACATGGTATGGCCATGATATCCACAGAACTGATACATCATGAGAGGATATGTCTTCTCACTTCTATTTCTCCTCATGATTTAATCCTTGAGAAAGTAGTTTGATTGCCTATCATTTATGAAATCTTGAGGATAATATTCAGTTATCCTTTCAATTTGATTTAATGGTCTCTTTTTTGCACTATCAGTGGATTCTCAACATGATCAACTTCTAGCTTGCTTTTATTATAGTACACTTTATCTATTGCATTTGATGTTTCGGCATCACAACTGATTTCACTGTTTCTATGTAATTAGGTCTTTGATCACTCAAAATCTTTTCAACTCCTAAAAAACCACTCTTATCACTCACCAACAACTCAGAATATGATAATTTTTCAAATTTTAATTTTTTTAATTCTTTTTAAATAAATCTACTCTTGAGTTTGCTACTAATAGTAACAACTTCATTTTCAAATCACTCAATGGCCCTAAATTTCTCTTCTAGTCTTGATGTAAGGCCATTGATTACCATTTCAAATTATTAAATTATATTTTTTAGTTACAATTCATCATCAATGATTTCAAGGATTTATGACTGCACATTCACAAGTTCATTTACTCAGTCAATTTTAGCTTCCAGCTAATCTACATATTCTGATGATTCCTCCACCATTTCATTCCCCTTATTATATATCTTAAATTTATTATCAATCTTACTAAAATCATCCTTATGTTTCAACCTAGGATCAATATTAGTAGTCATATGATTATATTTGAGATTTATTTATCAATGGATTATACTTTTCGATGGCCGCCATCATGAAGGAATGGTTTCTAGTCTTATATTTTGGTTCTTCTTCCTAACAGAATTCATTATTATCATCTACATCTTCAAAGACAACAATAATATTTTATAAATTATTTCCAATTTTGATGTCTCCATTTTTGAAAAACCTTTTCTAATGCATATTAATTTTTTTATCTTTCCCCCCTTCATCATCGAACATTCTTGAGCACTGAGAGTAAGTGTGCCCAATTCTTCCCCAACGAAAACAGTCCAGAGGTAACATTCATTTTAAATTTACCTTTTACCTTATTGAAATTAATTTTAATGAGAGAAATAATTTATTTTTCATCGTCATCCTATCACATGAAATTTTCAGTTTTCCATGGCTTTGAATGTCATTTCCTTTCATGAATAAGTCCAAGCGACTTCTTGTTTGATTCTCATCTCCTATGCATCCAGGCTATATAGTAGATCAACTATAGAATGTTTGTAAATATCTTTTTTCTCAAGGGATAACATCATCAATTTTTTTTGGGGTGGAAGTCTTCCCAGTATATTCTTAATAATATCAATGTATTTAATTTCTTCACCCAGACCTCGAATTGCTCCTACTAATTTAGTAATTCGATTGATGAAAGAATCTACATTCCTATCAGGATGCATCTTCATATCATCAATCCTATTATAAAGCAATTTTAGTTTTTCCTCTTTCACATTATTATCTCCTTACAAAATATTTTATATTTTTTCCCATATATACTTTGTTGAGGTGAAACTATCACCTTTAGATAAATTTGATTAGAACGAGCCGTGGTGAGTGCATTCTATGCTTTAGCATATTTTTCATGAATTTTATTATATATATCAGTCAATGATAGTCTTATTGGATCATTAACTTATAATCCTTGAATAATAGAGAATAAGACATCCATTCCATGATATCCAACATGAGATATCATTATGTTCTTCTATTTCATTAAATTACATCAATAAAATTTGGGAACTCCCCTAACATTGGTTGAATTATCTATGATTTAAAAAGGAAGTATCTAACAATTGAGACCTTTATCCTCTGATACCACTTGATGGATGAGGGAAAACATGGTGAGGGCTAGGGTGAATGAGGGCGTCATGTTATTATTTTGAACTGATCATGCTTGTTCCCATATTGGAAAAAACCTGTTAAAATAGCATACAAATTCAAGCAAAGAGAGGGCACAACAATTTTACATGGTTCACCACAAAGGTCTACATCCAAAGAGAATATTTTGATAGTGTTTCGGTCATACCAAAGTACACTAATATTTACTAGATATAGATTACAATGGTTTGGCTAAAGTCACTATGTGCCATGAATAGTACCTTTAATAATGTTTAGGGAACAGTCACTGCATCCCTCAGATCACCTCCATTGACACTCCCTAGCTCACTTCTCTGATATAAGTCTAACACTGTTCATCGACATGAAGATCAATTCATTTAATTTTCCTTAAAATCATTTTCCTTAACTAACTAAGACACACTTCTTGCACCACAGTCCAGAATTAATGGAAACTGAATACCCTGTCCACTAAAAGACTGGTATATAAAAATTCTATTTACAAAGATCATTCGTGAAGCTCAGTACATCAAAGAGCTCACAATTTTTCAGATCTCACTCCAAAAAATGCTAACTAATTCACAATGCTCAACCCTTCTCATAGATATGGCCTTCATAGAGAAAAAACCTTCACAAAGCTCATCTGCATTTGCAGAACTCACTATCGTCATGAAGCAAACTTCCATCGCGGAGTAATTTCCTTCATAAATCTCAATTAGCCAACACAAAACACCCCATCATCACGAGTGACCCAAAACAAAGAGGCGTTGGAATCATTCTATACATGGTATGCCTTTTTGTGATTCTCAGGATCATAAAAAATCCTAGTTTCATGAAGCATCCCATAGTTCTTGGAATCAAAGAGATTCTGAATTTTATCTCTAACATTCCATCAAAATGAAGAGTGTGCCCTCGTATTTATAGTTGTATTCAAACACAAATCTCATCTTCTTCTAGTGAAATTTCCAAATAAGTCAAAAATGATATCATGGAATATATCCCTTCCCAAATCACCATGGATATTCACTATTCTCAATGCTCATTATAAACTAATATTTCTCTATCAAATACCATTGTGCTTCCACAATTCAACAATCACAATCCCTTCCGTTATACCTACACGCTTTTCTAAAACTCACAGAAAAAATTCTCATAATCACATAGCAAACCATCACTATTATTTATGTCTTCGTGAAACACAACTCATGAATCTCATCTAAAAAAACTCATGGAATTTCCATATTTTTCATAATGCCTTCAGGATAAACTACATTTTTTAATGCATACAATTCTCCAAATTTTGGACCCGAAAAAATTATAAAAACTATGAAATTATGCCACCTTCATAACTACCTATTCTATGATCTATATGATCCCTTTACTTTAAATTTACTTGATCATACATTGGTATTATTTGTGAGGATAGACAACAAACACAACCCAACCCCCAATTCCAGTAGACAACAGCCTTGGTTGCAACACTCATTATGTGCTCTAAAACATAGTTTTATTTTTATTTGGTTCTTTTATTTTGGTGATTTTGGTTTTTTATTTCATTTTTCTTACATGTTTTGTGATATTAATTCTCTAGATGCAATTTTATATTGGTTATTAAAAGATAAAATAAAATTATTTATATTTAAATCATTATTTTATTTTTAATGATAATTTACAAAACTATTATGATCCATTTTTTACAAATCTTTATAAAAATAAAATTCTAAAGTTATATATTTCAAAGTAGATATTTCACAGTGTATTGTGAAAATAAATGTATGATAAATTTTTTGAGATCGTGATCATCTATTATGCTCACACCCTACTTTTACCACTTCATGTCCATAGAAAATGTGGATTTAATAAGATCTTGTTAATTTATTTTAGAATATATATCATTGTGTAAATATTTATTTCAGACGTTGATGTCATAGTTTTACGGGACGAAAATCCTAGTTCATGAGGTGATCATCATTTTTTTGGTTTATTTAGGAGTTTTCAGACTTCATATGTATCATCCATAAATTCTATTCTAGTTTTCCATTTACATTCTAGTCTATTGAATTTATATTTATTAGTAATTTTTTATGAACAATTTTATTTATATATTTTATAAAAAATAGTTAATATTTTTTTTATAGTATTAAATGTATATAATAATCCAAAATATTTCTTGAAAAAATTATACTATAAGTAATTTTTTATTATATAAGAAAAAATACTCCGAAAAAGTATATATTGATTCCATGAAACATGGAATTGACCTGTATAAATTGGGAATACCATTTGTGCCTTGACGCGAGTAGGATTAGTTTCATGGATTATGGGTGGTTCAATTTCTGTTGATGAACAGAATTATTATCCTAGAATTTTTTTGACTATTCCAACTGTACCCTAACCCATGACATTTTGAACTAATACAAATAATAATATTTCAAAAAGAAAATCCTCAAATACATGTTATTTCTTTCCTTAACTACATTATCCCAACCACAACACCGTATCAAGCACTTAAATCTCAACCTCATGGTATTCTTAACTCTATTCACTGTGTTTGTAACAATAAAAAATTCCTTTTATTATAATGAAAATATTTAATATATAACAGTATCTTTTTTATACGATAATAATTATAAATGTAACTACAATGGGAATACCCCATCCCTTATCGATTTGGAATAAAATAATATATCCCTCTGAGCAATTATATTTAAGGGAATGTGAAATACCTCTAACAATGATGAAATCTTACTCTCAGTAAGGATAGAATAAGTCCGTAATATATGAACAACAATTAATAATTGCACATGAATCTCTAATAATCACAAAAAATGAAAAAAAACCACAAGTTGTAATTATAAAATGAAAATAACATAATAATTACAATCATTTCATTTATTTAATAATTAATTATCCCAAATACTTCCCAATAATCCACATGTCATTATGTAGTACACATCTTTTATACACAATCATATGATATACTATAAAAAGTATCCCATCACATCATAACAATAAAACTAAATCATACAATAAAATTAAAGATATAAAAAAATAAATACATTATATCATAACATCATTCACAAATATTATAAAACAATACACCTATATAATCACACCATAACTATCATAACATGTAGTCTAACACATTATAATCACCATTTCAATAACCAAAACTTTCATTTTTACATTACGTAATTATCTCATATCAATTCAATTCACAATTTCTTACATATCACATCTATTTAGTTTATCAATTATTAGTCTCATTTCATTTAATGTTTTTACTAATCACCAAATAATCCAATTCTTAAAAGTTCTCATAATAATTTAAAAAATAATGATTATAATACCCTAACTAATTATGGAAAAATATTTATTATTATTATTATTGTTGAAAATTAGCCTCTGAATATATGTATTAATATACATGATAGAAATATTTTTTCATATTAATTACCATGAATAAATATAGATTATAATACTAAAATAAATAATAATTAGGATATTAATCATTATTCTTACATACCATTTATCCAAGATTCAATTTCTTCACTTGAACCAGGAAATCCATTATTGGATGTTAAATAATTTTTTAAATAATCCCCAAATAACTCAATGCTATATCCTAATGAGATAGTTTATATTAAAAATTAAATAATGAGTATTTATTAGTTTCCCAAGTTTCTTAATTCTTTTTCACAAACATTGAAATTTTGGAATGAAAAATGATGTGATTCATCAAAATTAATTATTTCATAAAAATTAAGATGTCATAAATTTTATTCCAATTAAATCTTCAGTAAAATTTTAATTAAACTTAGACATATTTGAATCCAATCATTCTCCATACTGATTAAGTGAAACACTAAATTCATCCCATAAACACCTATAACATGTTTTATATAAAATAAATTATTTTTCATCATCTATACATAATTAGATCAATAGAAACATCCCTCAAACATGTCAATGAATCAGGTATTTTGAATCAATACGTGAAAAAATATAAAAAACTACACCATGTCCCATATTTTTTTTATTAAACAATATCAATGGCCATTTTCTTCTCTATTCACAAATAAATGATTAATAAAATCCACCTCCAAAACAATTTCTACAATGATATCATTAAAAACTTTATAGTTTTCATGGAATTTTTTATTTCTTCATTATTTCAACTACTATACCTAAATTTACACTTTATTATTTTTCACCAATAACACTCAAACTAAATAATATGCAAACAAAATAATTTTTATCTATATTAAATATCTAACAATATTATTATTCTTTGACATTTTAAATCATATAATATAATTAATAACCTAAAATTAAAACCATCCAAATGTGATTTTTTATAGAGGTTCATTCTAATATTTAGGCTTCCAGGTCCTTAAATAAGATATCTATGCGATTTTTTTTAAAACAAGTAAAAGATCATATAATATATTTATAGAACATAAGTTTAATACATTTATATTGTAATATTGTATTTAATAAAATCATAAGAATATCGTTAGAAACTAGACATATTGACTATATTTTAATCTTATATTTTAGGGACAGTGGTTTCCTTATAAGAAAATAATGATATAAAATTAGAATATTCTATTTATTAAATATTAATATAGATTTTTATTATTATTCGATATCCTAGGGTGAATTTGGGATGGGGGTTTTATTGTAATTAGTCACAATCATTATTTCACATTGATAATGGTATATGTTTATGGTCATTTAGTTATTCTATAAAGTTGAGTACACACACCCTATATGTGTGCCACAATACTCATATAGTCATTAATTTTTATTTCAAATTTTATATACCATGATATATATTATTTTTATATGTAGAAATTATTTTATATAAGATATTCTAAAAAATCATTCCCTTCATCCATACAGTATCCATGGAAAAAAACAGTCTCTTCTTTTCTAATGACCTAAAAACATTCATCAATCATGTATTAAATTTTGAACTTCTTACTAAAAAAATTTACTCATACTATTTTGTATGATTTTTATTATTTTCTTCTTAAAAATGTGAATAAACTTTTAAATCATAAAATCAATCGATTATATTTGTTCAACATCCACTCAACAACAATGTTTTCAATTTTGAAATTTATTAAAGTGTGGTCTATCTTAGTCATGTTTCCTACACTTTTATCTAGTCCTAATTGATCATGTATCATGGTTTCTTTCACTATAATGTTGATAAATATGGAATGTTTTTATATGATATTTTTGATATCAATATGATCAAAAACATTACATTAAATAGTCACCCCCTTAATTGTTTACATCATAATATTAAAAAATATCATATTGTCCAGTATGTTTTACATAATTTCCATTTAGTACTTTCTGAATATTTATTTACATACCACATTGTTTATTTACATCAAAAAAAATATTATATTACATTGACATCATAAAAATAAATAATATTTTATCCATTAGTTATATAATTCATATAATCTTTTTTTAGAGTGATATCCCCAGAAATATAATTTATTAAAATTTATAAAATTTATCAAATCCTTTGGATATTTATCTTTATCCTAACGGGACAGTTTTTAGTAATTTTATAATAAATACACACCAAATGATATTAATATTCAACACATTTAGTAAATATCCACCAAATAAATGTTTTATTATTTTACATTAGATAATAAAATATATATTTATTAATTTGACATATTAGATAAGTCCAATAATGAAAAAAATAAATGTATCAATAAATGTTAAATTCATAGAGGGAAAAATCATTGATGTGTTAAACCCATCTAAAATTATTGTTCATGTGAGTTCATAACATTATATTTTATGGATATCAAAATATTTCGATTAAAACATTTAAATTTATCCTTGATTATGGAAATTAATTTTAAATAATAAATATAATTATGAATTGTACATTTCACTAATTTTGTAAAAACATTTATTTACCTTCCTATAATATTAAAAAATAATTTTACCTTCCTTGTGAAAATGATAATATAAATATTTTACTACAACTAAATTAATTGTTTTTGAATCAGTAACATTTAATTTTGGGTTTTAATTCAGGTGACTAAAATATTTATATAAATATTGAAGAGATTAATAAATTTTTTTGATCATTTGATCAGTTAAATTCATCCTTAAGAAGAGTACATATTCCATTTGAATTACATAAATATTCTATAATATTTTGGGTAACTCTATGAATATTATTTTAATATTACCCAAATATGTCCAAATAGTCATTAAAAGGCATTAAAACCATAATTAAAAATCATTTATATCATTAACATTGTGTAAGAGTTATCATAAGATATTGTGGAAAATAAATCCATGAAATATAATATAGTATTATAATTGAATCATTCTTAAAATGTTTCAATCTATTAAAAATTTTTAAATTTTGAAATCCATGCCTAATACAATTATAGATCACAAAATTGATTCAATAACCTTATATAAATTATTTATTATATCTTTAATCTCACTTTTTTTCTATTTTAGAAACACATTATTAAGAATTAATTTCTAATGCATGGAAAATATATTTAGAAAATTCAATTTATTTTATTTTATTAAATCAGAATAAATTAAAATATTTGGAAAACAATGTAATAATATTTTATCATAGTAATGATTGGTATATGAAAATATTTCAATTAAAAATAAATGTAATTTTCAATTTAAATGTTGCTTCTATAGGATTAAAACGCTATTTCTAAAATAACCATTATTTTATATATTATACTTCCAAAAATTATTGTATTCCATTTCAATGTATAAACTATGTAATGTAATTTAAATGTTGTATTGAGGATTGTATTCTTTGAAAATATTTTAGAAAATTAAAATAGACAAGGAGTGAATAAAAGCACATTGTGTTTGAGCTAAAAGTCTCAAAAAATATAATTTCAAACAAGTCACATTCATATGGATATCATAATGAACAAAAAATTTATGTTTTACTAAAAACTATTCCACAATTAAATAACATTTTTCCAATTTTTTATTCATTATAATATAAATTGAATAGTAATGTGATTCGAACACAATTTAGTCTTGGAAATATAAATTGTTTGTAGATTATCTCACTAAATCGAGATGGTTACTGTCACATTGATGGTGTAGTCCTAATTTTATATTTTTATTCACAATATATTAATTAATAGTTATGTTTCTAAAACATACTTGTATATTAAAATATTAAAATAATCTAAATTTCGATTAATATAATATTAATATAAACATTTATTTCCAAAAATTATGGAACCTCCCAATAAAGATATGATCATCATTTGTTTCTACCTAATAATTATTTTTATATCCATTAATATAATGTAGTAATATATAATTTGAGTGAAAAGATATGTGATGTATGTTCTTAAATAATCACATTAATTTTCACTAAAATATAATTTCAAATATATTGACCTTTTTGGAAAACTTATTATAAGTGATGAATTTTTATACTTTCTCTCAAACACAGCCTATGAAAAAATATACTAGTATTCGATAAATACATTATGATATTTTCATTATAGTAGAGGTTATCATAATAAATTTCAAGTGCAACATTGATATTCATACATCATTTTTAGAACAATAAAAGGTTGAAGGTACCAACCCTTACAAATAGAGACAGCTAAGAAAAAATGTTATTTTTTGGCCTTATATTTTTGTACTGAATGTTAAAAATCCCTATTTTCAAGACTAATTAATTATAATCCAATTATCAGGCTTTATAATGTGTAATAGAACGTTACCTTCATTACAAAATATTGAAATATTTTATGGATATTTGAAAAAACTATAATTTTATAGCATTATATTTTAAAAATGATGATTAATATATATAAATTTTTTTTCTTTAATAAATTTCTATTGTATGATTAATAAAAACGGATCTCATGGTTATAAATAATTAGGATTCTTTATTAATGTTTGTTTTATTTCTAAAAAATCTTACTTCAACCAATTATTAATAGTACTAGCTCTTATTGGGTTCTAAAGGGTAATTTAAATTGATTTATAATTATTATTATAAACTCCATGATATATATTTTTAATGATTCAATCATTTTATTCATTTTTGTATTTACTAAGATCATATTTTTAATACAAATCATCACTTTTTATATATTTTATATGGTGAGAACATAATTATTTTCAAAAAAATTTTGTTTAAATGATTTTCATACTTTTCAAATAGAAAAAAATTATTCATCTTTGACAAAACATTTATTTTTTGGTGTGGGAGATTGATTACTATATAAATTGATTACATGAATAAATAAAAGAATAATTATTTAAGATATTATTCTGATCCTTTATGTGAACAAAATATAAAGTTGTAGATTCATGAAGGGTCATATATATTGAAAGAATATTAAATTGTATACATTCTAAAAAGAACTATAATATATGTTAAAACCCTCCCTATCCAAAATTTTGTTTTGAGATATTAATTTCATTTAAGAAAACTAGGATTATTGATGAAAATAAAATATGATTTGAGTAAATAAAATATATAAAAACATTTAAAAACATTAATAATAAAAAAATGAAAAATTTAAAAATATAAATTATTAAATTTCTTATTCTCAAAAATAAATTATTGGATATATTTATTTAGTATAGAAATATCATATTCTTGACCCATTTGAATTTTTTAATTTCTATTTTTTATTTATCAATTACCTTATTTATTTTTTTCATATAAATAGACCCATTCAATTTAGATGATAGTTGTAATTTCTTGAACAAATTTCATAAATGGATTCTATGTGGGTTCTATCATCCTAAAAAAATTATCTAACTCAGAAGTTTCAATATTATTTTTTTAATTTTTAGTACTTCTTGTTCATATTAATATATTAGTCCTACTTTCTCAATCATTTCCCCCAGCCATAAATATATCATGAAATGTTTATTAATTAAACTCATCTGGATTGTATTTCTAGTATCACCATCATACGTAATGTAAACTTATCCATTTGGACCCCTCATTTTATAGTGGTGTATAGCATTGAATGTTTTAGGTTCATTTTCTCTTTTCATCAGTATTGAATTATGTTTTTATGTTATCCGAATTTTTGACTTAGTTTTGGTGGGTTTTATGGTTTCATTGAGTGCCAGAGGCCTTCCAAATGGAGTATGGTCTTTTATGGTTTTCTTAAACCATGATGGTTCTCTAAGAAATAGTAATACTGGAGGAAGTGGTATAATGGGTAGAGCATGGTTTTGTTTTGTGGTTGGAATAACTATTATTCCTCACCGGGAAAACCAAGTGATAAGTTCTAGAGGCCCACAAAAAGGTATGAACATAGTTTAAAAAACTATTATTCCATTCCATCTGGCTTTTCTTTAATCCAGAAAACACTACATGGTTTTACTACATTTTTTCAAACCATGCATGCCTAAAATTAACGATCACATTTCATCCTTCATAAAAATTTTCTTTTCTATTTTTATATGTAATACTTTTTTAGAAGAATCTCTCGATTTCTAAGGATGCTTTGGACATTCCAAATGAAATCTATTCCTAAAAAGCTACATTTTATGAAAATAGATTTGTGGAATGCCTATAATTAATATATGTAATAAATAAAACATTGTTTTTTTATATCTTTCATGATATATAACTTTTAACACTACATGATTCATAAATAAAACATTTTGATTCCTAATATTTTAATTGTAATGACCGCCAATGATATATTCATGAATTTATTTTTCAATTGGTTGTGATTTAAACTTTTCTTCATCATCAATTTCAATTGAAACGAAAAACCCTCAGAAATGGTGGGCATATAAATGTATTTTTCTATCGATCAATTATATTCAGACATTTTTTTTAGAATATCATCTTGGAACTATTTGTTATGATTCATTGATAATGGATCACTATTTATTGGCCCGACTCGAGTAATGCATCCCATTAAGGACATGGAATAAATTTAGTATCCTTTTAATCGTATTTCATAATGAACTGGAACCTGAGTTATGCATACCTATAATGAAAGATAGTTCCCTTTTGGTGTTCACATGTTCAGTAAACAATCCCAGAAGAACACTTAAGTAGATATTCAGAAATATTGAGGTATAAATTTATTTACCATGTATAGTACATGTATATGATTTTTTATATGATATGATGTTTTTTCATTTAATTTAGTCAATATTGAGTTTAATAACATGGGTGTATGTTTGAATTTTTTTAATTCACCAATGATAGGGAATGTTGTTTTTCCATATGATATTGTATATGTCCATGTATGGTACTCTGAATATATAGTGTTATGATTATATAAATGAAATTAATGTGATAGTTGGACCTGTTATGTCTCTATGACTCTAAATAAGAAGTGTAACTAGAAACTTTATATTACATGATGAAAGGAACAACAAAAAAATCCGGCAAGATGGCCTATTTAGGCCTATATGATGGGCATGATAGTATATATGATCTAACTTGTTATGTGAAAGTTGAGAATGTTGGTCTATGTGCCCTAATTAGGGATACAAAAACATATAATGAAGAACGCTTATGTTATAACTATGTTTCCTATGAATTTAAAATTATTGAGTGAATTCAAGTCTAGTTCCAATGTTTTTGGTATTCCCATAACAATACATATTTTTTTTATTGAGGAACTATAATAGGAACATTAAAGTTTCATCAAAGAATATTTTACTCACAGATCCTTAGTGTAGTCTATTTTATTTTTCAATAAATTATTTATTTTCATGGATTACACTCTGAATCACGTGAACTCATATTTTGGATGCACAAGTAGTTTCCTACTTGGTTTAATTACTCACACCCTACTTATGCATCATGATGTGTATACATATTTTGGATATTGGGATATAGAAATGTAAACGGTCCTATATATGTTGGGTGAGCTAAGGATAATGTATTTCGGAGAGGTTTTAGTGCATACTCATGAGTATTTGGTAGTATAGTTGTTCTTTATTCACTAAAACACTAAAACACTGGTTTTTCTTTTCCTGTTGTGGTCATGTTTAATTACATATGAAATGTGTTCCATTTTATGTGTCATTAGAATGTATTATCATATTCTATATATACTATAAGTTTTCTTTTATTTTTTATTGGTTAATGGGTGTGATACAGAAGGTATAGTCTCCATAGTGACGTAGTTCAAACCCTCGCTATTAGTTATTTTCCTCTTGTGTATAGGGATGTGTGGATGAGGTCCTGTGGAACTCCATCTCATACCTAGTGGTTATTGTCTGTCCCTTAATAAAATGGTATTAGAGGATAGTTTTTTAATTTTCCATTTGACAAACACTTAATTTGTAGATTATAGATAGGCTTTGTTGGGATTTGTTTGGAGAGTTCCCTTGTTCCTAGCCAATTCTCGTGCAGCGGACCTATAAGTTAAAATTACTTGTATTTTTTATAGTTTTTTGATATTTTTGGGTGAATTAATGAATCATGAAAATTCATATAGGATCACATATCAAATATATGCATGATTTTTGTGGAACAATTATTCCTAAATTTAATACCTTGTGATTTTCTATATATTCTGGATAGTCCCATATTTGTGATCAAGTGATATATTTATTTTCCATGTATTTGTGATATATTTAAGATGTAATTAATTAATTAATACTAGGAATGTAATAATATATGTATATATATATATATGATTCTATGACTATTTTATAGTGATGGAGACATTGGTTACTATTTGTAGGGATATATAAATGGTTTTAAGAACCTTTTTTGGATATCCTTTGTTTAATCAAATAGATTTGGTTGGATTTAATATGAATTAATGTACTAAATTTTCTAAATGATATGTTTATAATTTAAAAAAAATATCTCCCAAGAGATGCTAGACTAAACCAATTCATAGAGAAATATTGAATGGTCCCGTGAGGGAGTACATTTCTAATCTACATTCATTTATGAGTGGGAATGCTACCATTCACACTACAGTAGTTGAGGATAAAAGACCAATTCATCAATGAGTATTCCTCAAATCTCATTTTCATGGTATATTTGTTACCAAGATAATGGTATACTATGATTGAGACTTCCATCTTAATAATCAATCACCTTTCTAGGGTATAAAAGGCCCTCAAGATATAAAGGATTATATTTTGATCACCAAGAGGATCATCTAATTTTTATAGTCCTTATAAAATCAGAATGTGAATTTTGGAACCCTAATACTCCATGGTACAACTAAATATTGGTGGTAAATAATTCTTCTGGATGCAATAATTGAAAGTACAACATGTAATACATTAATAGATATTTAATTTGAGGAGTTATTTTTGGGTATGACATGGTTGGACTTAGAGTAAGAGGTCATAGATCATCCTTAGGGGATAGTGATGGTATGTTATGTCTCAAAACATTTCAAGAAGTTTTTATGAATCAAACCTCTCTTTGATGGGGATAAATCATAAAAATTATAAAATTCTATGATTTGAATTCGATTACAGTATACACACCATTTCATTAACACTATCTTGAAAATATATACTTAGGTGACTCATATGGCCTTCATAAAATAGAATGTTCTTGAAGAGGATATATCTTTAGATCTCCATTTAAATTTTAGTGGTCTTACTAGTGATAATTCTATTTATTGGATGTGGATAATGGATCACTTGTTTGAGAGTTCGGCAAGGAAACAAGAGTAGAGAAAAGGAACTTCATCACCTTATATGAGGGGGTTTATATAATTTCAGCTGTGTAATGTGCATTCAATATCATACATAATTTCGAGAACATTATATAATGTTTCATCGGTGTAGCAGGATAGGTCATCTACTAAATTTCTACTAAAATGAAACATCAATGTCGTATTATACAGGTTTGATTAAAATAGGTAAATCCACCAATGAGACATTGTAAGATCATCAGAATTAGTCTCATATGAAAAACAATTCCATGTAATGCATATCAGGATCAGGGTCCTTGATTAGAGGAAGACTTAGTATATACAGTGGATGAGACCCCAAAAATATTTTTTAATGGATCATCTACTATAGAAGGTACAACCATGATATGTTTTAAAATATCTAATTATACCTTTGATAATAGTTATTCCCACTCCATTATATCTATAGAAGTTGTTATTATACCTTGCAAACTATTTAGTTTTATTTTGACTTACTTTTTAATGATACATCATTGGGAACAATATTGGTTCTTCTTTATCGATGACCAGAGTTTCCTATTGTATTTTCCAGTTATATACATCTGGGGAACCTCATGATTCATGAGATAATGATATTTGACTTGATTATCAGTATAAAATTGATTTATAACATCTGATATCATTTTTATTACAATTTTAGAAAAACATCATTTACATCACCCAAGGGAGGGATTTATGTGATGACTGTAGAATGTGATTTGGGAGAAGATAGTGTGGGTCTGGACTTCTTCCATCATGGGATGGTCATGAAAAAAATGAAGGATTATATGTTTAAATATGATTAGTGGGGATCCCATCATAATTTCCTCTAGTTATGGATCTTTATCAGTATGAAATTATAAATTACTTCATAGGAATCCCCCAAATAGAGGATTTTATTTCGAGATAGACCTCATTTTTAGTGAACAACCCATTCTGATACCCCATTACAATATGCAGCTATTTAATTTAGGGAAAATCAATGTATAGAGTGATGACATGGAATACATGGGATTTTTCTATATTTTTACTACATTGTGGGGTTCACATGTTATGTCCACTATGAAGTAAAATGGTAGTCTTCAACTCCTTATATATTAATTAAAAGATAAACTAGGTCATTTTGATGAATATATATCCTTTTCTTTGAATGAATGATCTTTTATATCGTCTTTAGGTATCCTGATAGTTATTTAAGATCAATCATTGATCATTTTATCACTAGTTATTTGTTAGAGATAAATATATCCTTAAGGAGGAATTCTAGGGAAGTTATGTTCTATTGGAGTAATTTTTAATTCTATTTGTACTAATTATTTCCCTAGGCGTGATCATGGATCTCCTGAAAAAGATATTTTTCCATTTACATGGCTCATTCATCATGGTGTTAACAAAAAACATCATCATTTACTCACTAAACCTAACAAAGTATTAAAATTATATTGAGATATCCCATAATACACATAGACCACATCATCATTATGATAAGCTGTCAAAAGTTAACTTTTAGAATTATAATTCCCATTTCATAGGTTCTATAGTTTTGTACATTGGTGTATAATGGATCTAGGGAATGTTGGGGTGATTATTTCAGGGAATTTTTCATTGGATTAAATTTATATTAGTAGATTACTTAGTTTATTGTGATACTACTAATGTTTTACCTATGGAAATTTTCATTTATCAACACACATGACTATGATAAATAAGATGAGAGTGAAGTTGAAATGGTAGGAAATTTGTGAATAGTCATTTCATTAGCTAAATAGGAGGCTGAATACTACATCAATATTGATCCTTACAAATAATTGGTTTAGATATTTCATTTGTTATGATGCATTTGGATTTTGTTTTCGACCATTAAATTTTTAAAAGGAAAGGGTATTAGCTTATGGGTCATGTAATCTAAATCCTTGTGACTAGAACTACACTTCCATGAATTATTACTATTAGTCATGTTCTGTGAATTTAATTTTTTTGGTACTATCCATTCAATGATATGTTTTTTATACACATAAAAAAAGAGAATTGGATATATCATTACCTCGGGGGACCACAAGTCAAGTGAGGGGAACTGTGTAGAGTACTAGTAGATGTTCGACTCTGAAATTTCTTATGAACCTAGTAAAGGTAACATAATTAATGATTCTATTATACATTTGACAAAAATATGTCAGGTTATTGTCGAATATCATTCAGATGAATAGTGTTGCTTGATGAGTGCATTGGATGAATGGTGGGTTGATGCTTTTGTGGAACATAGATAGATGAAATATGGTACATTTTGAATCATATTTTCTCTTGTAAATTGCATGAAGTCTAGTTGGGAATCTAAAAAAAAGTTTTTTGCGATGTGGTAACTAATAATTGGTGGTATATTGATAGTTGTGAGGCTATTTGATGATGATAATGTGATCTAAATACATGTTATATATTTAGACTAAATAGTGACTAGGGAGTTACAGATGAGTGAATTACAAACCTCTAATTAGTGATGTATCATGGAGTGAAAATGATATACCATGAATTTAGGATACTGTTATACTGGCTAGGAATGAATTGGGACACTACTGGATTGGTTTAAAAATTCCTTTCCAAATGTTATGATGTAGTCTGATCACTATGACCCATGTGCCTTACTATAGTAACTACCAATTCCATTTTGTAAGTGGGAGGATTTCATGGTGGAATTTTTTGTGGGGTTATCCTAGACCATGAGCACTAGTGACACTATTAGTTTTATTTTTGATTGATAAACATTGGTTTCTAATTTCATAATCATTTTTTAGACTGACATAGTTGATGAGGTGGGATAGATTTATATTTATGATATTTTTATCTTGTACAGATATTTCATGAGTACCATATATGATAAAGATTTTAATTTTATATCATGGTTAATTTTGGAATTATATATAACCCTAAGGACGGATTATATAAAAAGAATGATTTACCATCCCCATATAGAAGGTCATTTTAAGTGGATGGTATGTATATTGAAGTATATGCTTGGGGATTGTGATCAATACATATTTATAGACTGGGATAATCACATAGAAATTGTTCATATTACATTCATAAAGTATTATCGTCCTTAAATTAAAAGGGAACCTAATGAGGCTCTTTATGGTAGGCCATATCATTCACCTATTTCATAGAATGAGTTTGTCTAGTCAATGATTATGGGTCTCAGTAAGGTATAGGATTACTCTGAAAGGGATAATCTAATTTAGAAGACGTCAGTAATATCATACAGTATGAATATATCATATTCCATCCACAGGAGGATAAATTTGATGTTCATTGTGGGTAGTTGGATTTTTCTAGGTGTGATCCCTCAGTGAATCCTTTGACATATAAGGAAGAAAGTTATGATTTCCTCATGTTTTGATGGACTCCAGATGTTGTTGAGTGTGTAAGGACAATTTCATACCATACATATATTTCATTACACTATTGAGGTATCCACAATGTGTTTCATGTGTCTCATTCAAATGGTATATCATTGATCTCAAGTATTTCATAGAATGAGAGGAATTTACTTTGAGCCTGATGTATCATAAATGGAGTTCCAAATAAAGATTACTGAATTGAGAAATAATGTACATAAAAGAATGAATGTACCTTTTATCAAGCTTATATGTTGTCACGGATGAATCTAGTTGGTGAACTGTGAACATAAGGTAGATTCTCAAGTTCATTATCCGGAGTTATACATGTATGACTCCCATAGAATCTTCCCTATGGAGTTTGTATTTTAGTAGAACTTACTATAATGTAATTGATATTTTTTGGATGTTTTAAAAGATCTTTTAATACATAAATAAAATGTCCTCATGCAATGAATTTCATAGACTAGGTTTTATAGTTTTTTGTATCATTTTAGAGGGTTTCAGAATCCTTTTTATGGGTGAAGTGGTTGAGAATTTTTTTCAGAACCGCATAGATTTTATAGAAAATTATATAACAGATGGAAGTGTCTCACAGGGTCATAAAAATGTTTGAAAAACTATATAGCCTCGCCTAGAAATATATGTTGTATGATTAAAAGGAAAACCACATGCTTAACATATAGTTTAACAAATAGTGTGACCAATCAATGTTATTTTTCCAGAATCCCAGAAAGGGTACATAATTAGTGCATTTAATGTCAAATAGATTGTCCAAACTATGCACACATGAAATTAATGTTCTCATTTACTTATTTGTAGCCTTTTATGGTATGTTTTATCATGTTATTCATATTACAGTAATATTTAAATAACACATTATGTTTTAATGTATCATATGTATTTTTTGTTTTTTATAATCCCCTTAATTATATTTGAATCAACAATATATATTATTTTAATAAAAAATAGGGTTTAAAAATCTGATTTTTTGAATATTTATTATGTGAATATCATTTATCTATTTAAAATAATTAATATTATTCATAATGTGGAATTTTTTAAATGAAATTTATGTATTATATATTAATAAATTATAATTTATTTTAATAATAATATTATTATTATACATTAAGCTACTATAAATCATATAACATATAAAAAACACTCCATGAAAAACCAATTTTCCATCACGTTAGGTTTTTCTTAATTTCTTTTTTCAAATATAAAAAATTATACTTTAAAAAAATAATTTCTTTCATTAAATAATAATATAAATTTTTTTGGTTATTAATGAATTTTTAAAAAGTAATAATTTTTTTCATAAATAGGGAAAAATAATGATTTTTAATTAAAATCATAATTTTCATTAAAATTAATTATAATGTTTAATTACATATTAAAATGGTTTCCAAGTACATCTATTTCAATTATATATTTATTATTCCACTGGAATTAATTTACTATATAAATAGGGTAAAAAATTGTAAACTATTCAACATTTTTTCTTTGAAAGCCCGATTTATCCACATGTTTTTGAGATTAATTTAATATTAATGTTTTCCACTTATATGAATGGAAAACGGAAAATGGATTCCGTATTGAATATAATAATTATAATGCCCTAAACCAATTCTTCTTTATTTGTCAGTTAAAAATTTTGTGTATTTTTTTATATTAACTGACATTTACACAAAGCGTTTTAAATTTATAGGAACTTTACTGGTCTTGGTGCTAGATAATAAGACAAGAGTGTACATATTTTCATATTTAAATAAAAAATAATGTAAAATATATACTTTTATACACGTGTTCCATCTCTAAAAGAGAATATTTTATGTTTAAATCATCTATGATACCTGTTAGAATATTTTATAACAACATTATGAGCATTAATTTTCTCAGTAAGGGGTTTTTAAATTAATGAAATTACATTTATGAGACATCATTTCAAAATAAAATTCACAAATAATTTGGATCATTCTATAGATAATAAATTTTAAAATACATATGAAATTTGATTTTAAAATATCTCTATAAATATTTATTCTATGAAAATATGTAAATAATTTTAAAATAATTATATCAAAAATAGTTTAAAAGTAGTCCAATGATATTTTTGAAAACCATATTCAATATTCTATGAACAAAAATCTAATTCCACTTGAAACATTTAAGGATGTATTTGGCCTACCAACATATGGGACAGGTTCACTCTCCACTTCCCTACAGTATTTATAAATTTCTAGAGCCAGATTTTATAATGAATTTTAAGTGTTCTATAAATATATATTTTTATACACTAGATCTATTCATAAAAATTATTATTACATAATTAAATGAATTATAAGTATATTTTTATTCTTATATACCTTTATAATAATTCTTTAAGAAACTATGCCTCATCCCCATCAAACATTAATTAAATACCTTGATTGTTATTATAAATAATATACATGAATTCATTAATCTCATAAATCCACATTGGAAAATAATATTCTTTAAATGAATTAATTTTTCAATACAGAAACTATAATATGAAATAAATATTAAAATGGTACATGCATGAAATTTCACGAATTACATTTGATGCCCATATCTTAAATATTAAATTACATTTATGAATATTAAAAATATTTGTGTACATAAAATGATAGTATTTATGACTAAAATTTAAAAATGTAAATATAATAATATTTTTCAAAAAATAATAAACATTTTGATAAAATGAACATTAAATATGATAATTATTGAAATGAAAAGAAATAAATATTGATTTCCAATAAAATTAATTCCCTTATTAATGGGTCTTTAAAAAACATTAACTTAAAAAAATCCCATGGAGAACTAAATTGTAGTTATACTTCTATAATAAATTGGAACGAACATATTATTCAAATATTTATATGAAAAATAAATAATTATCATAATAAAAAACAAATATTTTACTAGAGTATTTTCTATTGAAGATAAAATTTCAAAAAATTATTTTAAAAAAAATCAATTTTACAAATTCATATTCAATATTGGAAGAATTATTTGAAAATATAACTTTAGGAAATTTTCATATAAAATTATAAATCTTATGAAAAAATTTTTTTAAAGGAAAATCATAAATATAAAAATAAAAGAATACTCTCTTATTAAATTTTTTCAGAAGTGATACCTATCTTCAAGATAGTTGACTTATTAATTTTAACTTTCTCATGTAATGTGTGTGTAGAACATGTAAGACATGAAACACCTTGAACATGGTGTGAGGAATTGAAAATTGGAGAGAAGTATAACTAACATAATATTTATCTTCTCATAAAATGGTTGAGATAAAATATTGTATGATGGTTTTGAAATCTATCAATTACGGGGAATCATGTTATTGATGACTTTATTGATTCCAGGTCAACATAAGATATTTAAATATATGTAATAAGATTGTTAGATTAATGGAATCATTGAATTTAGAACCTAACAAAATTATTTTCTTAATGTGGTTTTTAATGTTCTTTTTGGTTTTTATATTTTTATATGAAGTGGATATATAACAAATGAAATGGATGAATAAAAAATCCAAAATAGATCAAATATTTATTGCAACTTATGTAGACATCTTCATAACACATAAAACAACATAAGTATTCTAAAAAAGCTAAAATATATTAGAATTAGTGAAAAATCGATAAATCAACATTAAAATATTATACATTTTCAAATAGAAATAATGGAAGAAAAATAAAAATTGTCAATATTAAATCCACATATGAGAAGAAATAATGAAGGGAGTGATAAAATAAATAAAATAAATACACTTTCTATGATATAAGAGATAATATTTCAGACACCAAAATCAATTGAAATGACACATACTTCAGATCAAAGAAAGATATGTCCAGATATCCTAGCCCTATGCTCACTATTCCTTAAATCGAACTTCGTTCAAAATTAACTGAAGATCGTTTGGACTCGTTATTTCAGTGTGTGAATCATTGTTCAGACACGACATCGTCATATTCTTTAATATTATTTATCAATGTTTGGTGTGATTCATGGAGATCATGGCTCATTTCTTTATGTGCTCGATCTTTCCTGAGATTCTTGTTCTCTCTGTATCTCAAATACCTCATCTCCAACAAAGATCTGTTTTCTACTGACTTAAAACCCTCAAATCCCAAATATCATATTTTCTTTTACAGATTCCATTATTTAATCAGTTATCTTCTATATCATGTTTGGTAATTAATTTAAAATTTATTCATTATATTTCATATTTCAGAGATTAAATAAGTTTAGTTTTTTAAAAAATTATATTTATTTTATACATAATGGAAATTATATTTTTTTATCTGATTATATTTTTCATAATTTTGTGCATTAATAAATATAAAATTTTATAATTTTATAAAAAAATTCATAAAAAATATATTGAAAATAATAATTTTTATTTAAAACAAAATGTATTTATTTTAGTTATTATTAATAATATTATTCTTTTACATTTAATAATGATATATTTTTTTAATCATTTTTTAAAAATTACATATTATAATTAATTTATTATTTTACATTTTGTAGAATATTATTGTTTAACAACATCATAATTTATAATACAATATTTAGTTTTAGGTAATTATAATTTCCACTGAAATTCTGAAAATATGTATTCTTATAAAATTATAAAAGTAATTCATATATATTTATATTTATAATGTTATACAATTTATAATATAAATAACCTCTGATAATAATTAAATGTAGGATGATTCACATGAATTTATTTGTATTAATAATTGTAATTAAAATAATATTACATAATTCACAAAAAAATTATTTAAAAAATAGTTAATATTTAATCAAGGATAATAAATAGTTTATATATTATATTAATGTTTGAAATAAACTATATTACAAAATATGTATGTACTTTAAATATATACATATTTTAAACATAACAGTTTTGTTTTTTGTTATTTTTATTTCAATCATTAAGTAAATATTTAAATCTAATACTAAGATGAAAAAATTCATTAAAAAAACACGGTATCTTAATTACCCCCCCCCCCCATATAAATGAATGACACTATTAGTATTATTTTATCAAACTCAAGAAAATCTGAATTTCAGTATTCATAATTAAGATAATCTTTAATTTATAAAGGAATTTAATTATCTAATGAAAATTATTTCACCTAATTTTTTTCCTCAAAAAACAAATAATCTTTTTGTTTGTCAAAACTGTTTCCCTGATAACAATTATAACACCCTGAACATGTGGTTCAAGATTCATTAAATAAAAATTATGTTTATTTTGTTTATAGAGAACTACAAAAATACACATAGCATTTTACATTACGAGAGCATTTCATGTCTAGGTTCTAGATAATTAGACAAAGAGATACGTATTATCATAGCTATAAAGAAATAAAATAAAATATAAACTTTTCTACATGTGTACTAGCTCTAAAATAAAATACATCCATTCTAAATATTTTTTGATACATGGGAATTTTAAAAAAATAAGATGAGCATTTAATTTCCTTGTATAGGGTATTAAAATCAGTGAAATACTTTTTTATGAAATATCCTTTTGAAAATAACTTTCGAAAATAATTGTGATCATTCATTATGTAATACTTTTTTATAATAACATTAAAAAAACCATTCCAAAATATTATTGAAATTAATTACACCAGGAAAATACAATAACACAATAAAAATAATTATTCTCAAAAATTGATTATAATAAGTCTATTTATATTTATGAAAACAATATTCATGATTCTAAAAATAATACTCCAAGGTCACATGAATCATTTAAGTTATTCTAGGGAACACCTAATTAAGGGATGGTTCACTCACCCACTTCCCTATCATATTTACAAAGTTCAAGTGCTATATTTGATAAAACGATATAGTGTTTCTCTACCTACATATTTATATACCCTAGAGTTTTTATTTCAAAATGATAATATAATTACAAACCTTTATATATATAAATATTAATATAAATTCATAATAAATCATGAATCATTTAAGAATCATCTTTTTAGTTAATAATTATATGCATAGAATGTTAATATACATAATATCCATGAATTCATTAAGCTCATAAGTCCAATTTGAAATATAATATTCCTTAAAATAATTAAATGTTCAGTGCATATTTTAAAATATTTAATTAATATTTAATTGGTACATTTAAGAAATTTTAAAAATTGCAAATGATTGCCTTATCATAAATTTTAAAAGATATAAAATTATGATTAAATGACTTGGATACATAAAATTAATGTCATTATGAAATATTTTTAGTAAAAAAAAAGATATATTTCAAATAAACATAAATTTTTGGAAAAAATAAATTTCAAATATAGAAGTTTTTGAAATGATAAATTAAATTTTATTTTTATACAATAGTATTTCTCTTGTTATATGGTCATTAAATAATATACATAAAGAAAAATCCCACATAATACTAAATTGTAATCACACATTATAAATAAATTTAATTAACTATTTAAACATATGTTGATTTTAAAAACGAAATAATTCTTATGATAACCAAATAAATATTTTAATAGAGGAATTTTCATTGAAAATAATGTTTCAAATTAAATATTTGAAAATAAAAATATATAAGAACATTTAGAAAAAAATATTCAATAATGAAATAATTCATTGAATGTGTAACTTTAGAAAATATTATTATAAAATTATAATTCATTTGACATAATTTTTCAAATAAAAATTATTGAAAATAGAAATAAAATTAATAACATAGAAAATTTGGAACTATAGATCATTATCTACATGTTATATGACTCATTCACTCTTATTGTCTCATGTAGTGTGTGTGAAGTATGTGAAGAATATACATCTCTTTTAACATGTAATGAAGAAATAGTCATGTAAAGAAAAGTGGAACTAACTTTCTATTTGTAGACTTAGAAAATTGTAGAGATAAAATGTTATATGTTGTTTTTTGGTTTCCATCAATTAAGTAATATCACATTATTGATGAATTTTTTGAATCAAATAAATAATAAATGTAAATATTTTAAAGAATTAGATTCACTAGATAGATTAATTAAATATTGAAATAATAAAATAAATATCTTAAATTGGATATTAATGTTTTTTTTGGTTTGTATATTTGTATCTAAAGTTGATAGATAGGTATTGAAATCAATGTATCCAAAATCCAAAATAGATTAGATATATATTACTAAATGTATATACTTCTTCATGATTAGTCAAACCATATCCATAAAATGAACTATATAAAAAAGAACAGAATTTATAAAAAATGATACAAATAGCATTAAACCATTATATTATTTGAAAAAGAGGATGTCAAAGAAAAAAAAAATTCACGATATGGAATCATCATCCAAGAAGAAAAAAATAATGGAATAATGAATTAGAGTAAATCAATACACTTTATATGATTTAAGATATATGATAATGGACACCTATAAAAATAAAAACACACCTACTTACTAATATGAGGAATATACATCCAGATCCCCTTTCCTAGAGCCCTCGTTTTAGAAAAGCATACATCATTAAAAATTCAAATACGCCCTATTGGACTCATTATCCCAATTTTCGGCACCTCATTCCGCTACAACCTCCACCTTCTCTTTGATAAACTTCATCGAAGCTTTTTTTTCTTCATGAAGATCTCATCTCATCCATCTCCCAACATAAACCTTCTCAAGACTCTCCCTCTCTCTCTCTCTCTCTTAATAACCTCATATCCGAACGAGAACTATTTTCTATCAATGTGAAACCCTCTTTTAACAAATATATTATATTCTATTATCATTTCCATTTTTATTTTTAATTATTTTTTATCTCATGTTTTATTATTTATTTAACATTTTGTTTTTATTACATTTCCTATTTGAGAAACTAACTATGTATAATATTTGAAATCAAAAATGAATAAATTACATTATTTTATACATAATTGATATTCATTTTTTTTATAATTGTATAATTATCATTATTCTATTTATTATTAAATATAAAATTTCACGATTTTATAAAAAATGTGATAAAAAATATATTAAAAATAATAATTCCCTTTTTAAAAAATATACTTATTTTAAAAATAATAATCATTATTATTATATTTACCATTAATATAATTATCTTATTATAACTTTTATTTCAAATTTACACGTTATAGTTATTTTTTTCAATTTAAAATATACTAACTTTTAATAAAAAAATAATTCATAACTCTATGTTTATTTTTATGTTGTTATAAATTTATTTCCTATTAAATTTTTTTTATTTCACTAAAATTAAAATAATGATTCATATATATACATATATTTATATTTTAAAAAATTTTATTATATAAATTACTTTTTATAATTATAAATATATATTTATTCACCTGAATGTAATTGTATTAATATTCACTTTTTAAAATAATATTATAATATTTCAAAAATAATTTTTTTAAAAGAAGTTTATGTTAATTATATAATAATAAAATGGTATATATATTATGTTATGTTTTTATGTCAACTTCTTAAATTATATATATATTAATATTTTTAACATAATTTTATTATAATTTTATTATTATGTATATCATTGAATTTTTGTTTAAATCAAAATACTAAGATTAAATAATTATTTTATTAAAACTCAAGGGGTTAAAATAATAATTTATATAATCAAATTTGGTTATTATAATTTCGTACCAAAAATATTAGTGAAAATAATAAATATTAATTATTGTGGTTATTGTAAAAATTACTTTATGGGGAGTTAAACTAAAATTATATGGGTGAAAAATGATGGAAAAAATTGTCAAAACCCCACTAGATTGACATATTTATAACTTATTCCTTCTAGAATCTTGAATGTTGCACTATTTGATCCTTTTGAGTGGAAATATGTAGGTGGGATTATTTCTCTCAAAAAATTACACGTGTGCCCATCACCTCACTTGTGAAAGGGCCCCAATTCTCCCCTCCACTTCGTACCATCAAATATTTTTTTCCAAAACATTCAAAAATCAATTTTCTACTTCGCTCAATTCATCCTAGAGGCCCTATTTTGGAAATAAATAAAAACTAGGAAGGAATTTTTTGCAAATATATAGATGATATGAAATTAAAAGGTAATATTCATCAATGAGAAATTTTTTATTTAATCGAATATCCCTCTCAATTTGTTATTACAATTTTATGCGCTCTTGGATAATGTTATTTTATTCCCATTTGATGCATGCCTCATGAATTACATATCATTATGCCCTGAATCATGTTTGTGACCAATGATATGTTGGGTATGAACATCGTATGTTATGATCATTCCCATGTACCCGTATGTTGATCTACCATATTCTTATGATAAAATATTGATATATCTAATGTTTAACTATACTAATTATCAAATCACTCCCTTTATTATGATTATTTTTATCATGTTAAATAATAATGCTTTATTTAGGTTATGTCTATAAAGAGTACTAAAGAGAAAGATCATTATGGGAAACTTTTATAATAATGCACCATATTTGAAGATTTATTTACATGATTCCAATGGTAATAAACCATTATGGTCTTTTGGTGTGTGTTTTTGTAATGTAATTTATATTATTCTAAAAATAAGTAAAATACTTGTATGAGATTCCCTAGTCACTATAGTTAGTATTATAGGATTGTATTAGTTAAAGTTTTGGAAGTTAGGATGGGGAAACTATAGTGATATCCCAATAGACATTTATAATGTTGTTTCATGGGATGTATCAAAGGATGAGTAACATGTTAGGAAAATGTCATGGAATTTTGGTAAAGTATAGGCTGAGTTGTTTCTAAGAAATTACATCCCTTTCCAGATATTATAAGTTCACGTGGCTCTGGAATAGAGGAACATAGTGGTAATAACATCGAACATAGTGCATTGAGCATGAAATAGACATCATCGAGTGCACAAAAAGTGTCCTTGTTTCATTCTAAGTTTGATACTCTTATGGGATATTATTTTAAAATTCATAACCTCTTTATAATACAATATTATGGATTAAAATATATTATGGAAATGATTGAAACATGAAAAACCTATGGTGTCCTATATTAAAAATAATGTGTCATGATTTTGACATCCTATAATATATTTTTATGAATATTTAGTATCCAATTATTTTTAGCATCTCTCACACTATGGTTTTTGGTTTTAATCAATGGAAGGAACTAAATGAATTTGGTTTAACATTTAATGTGATATACATTTTTCTAAGAAGAATAAAATTAGAATGATGAGTAGAGTGACGGCTATAGTGATTATACTATTTTAGTTATCATAATATATGAATAAAAATGTCCACCTTAACTAACTCTAGACTCTTTAAATAATATAATTATAGAATTCATTGATGCCAATGAGTGCGTACCCGATTGGTAAGGGCTGCTGCTTGGCATCCTAGAGACCCGAGTTCAATACTGGGTGGAGGTGACTTTCTGGTACTGTAGCAGTACTATAGCAGTCACTGTAGTAGTATTGTAGCAGTCACTATAGTAGTTATTGTTAGGTACTGTAGAAGCCGGAACTATTCACTGATTTGGGCCTTCGGGCCACCGGTTTGGTCCTACGGGTCGTTATGGGCTTTGGGTCATCAAAGGCCTTCGGGCCACATGGCCTTCGGGTCACACAGACCATGGAGTATCCCAGTTCACACAGAACAATCCCCAAAAGAGGATCAGAGAAACAGGAGTAGCAACCACCAGATGCAGAGCTAACCGGATTGGAAGAATGAGAGGGTATGGCTACCGCCATCGGGACCAGGCATCGTGCAGCTTTGTACGAGGCAATGCTAGCCGATCAGCAATGTAAGGTGGGGAGCTAAGGTGATCAATGATGAAAGACATTGGGGAGGTGTAGTTCTAGTGGGCTGGGCCTATGGGTCATGTAATGGGCATGGTATGCCTCTAGGCCTTCGGGTCATGTATTGCAGGTCATGTCAGGCATTGTACCTGGGTCCTACGGGTCATGTACGGATTCCCCTTAAAGCATTAAAAGGGGGATTATCTATAATAAAATAAAAAAAGAAGGAATTTGGGCCATTCAGAGTGGATAGAATTCATTAATAGTTCCGGTAACTGTATCCATTGAAGATAGATGATTCAGTATCTTATATGTTGACAATGTCAGAAAAATCACTTATGGGAACATCCTAGAAGAACAAGAATAAATTTGGAGCATTAAAAATAAAAACACTATAAATGGAATTTTATAATAAAAATGGAAAATTTATTTCACCTAAGGGAATATAATTATAGTGTCACTAATATATCATTGACATTTGAATGTTTCATATAGTTAATTTATGGTAATTATACAAATCGATGATCTAAAGAAAATGTTTATGAAGAGAATCAGTATGGTGGAATGACTAATGGTTATAATAATAAAGATAAAGACATTAAAAATGACATATGGAAGGACTTTGGTATACAGAAATAATGTGATGAATCCTAGTTAATGTTATCTTAGGGACGATGTCTAATGTAGTTGTTTGTTTATTTTAATTCAACAATTATGAATTATATATGTATTTTTTAGAATAATATTTTCATTAATGATATTTAAAAACATGGGAAATGGTTTTTATGAACTATAAATTTGGATAAATGGAAATAGGATATTTTTATTAATGTATGATAACCCATAATATTTTTTTTATGTCTAGATAAAGAATTTTGGAAAAAAAATAATTTATATAAATATATAAATTTGATAGTTCTGATTAACTTGGAACTGAATAGTGGTTTGTTGAAAAAGTTTTCTATGATATTAGTTATGATTTTTATAATATTTTTTTATTTATGGAAAATATCCAATAATATTATTTTATACACTGAATGAGGAAGCATGTATACCTTCATTATGGATTTCTAGTAATTAAAGTGATTTCAATATATCAAGAGAATTTATGTCGATCGAATTCTCTTGTTTGTTATATTACCATTAATGGCAACATTACTATATAATGGGGAATAATTTTATGTTTATTTTTATCAATTTGGGTAGCATTTTTTTTTAAAAATTGTTGGGTATAATGTTAACTAGTTATGGAATGGTTTAAGTTAAACATTGGAAAATTATTTAGAGTCTAATGTATTACTTCACCATATGAAGAATTGTTAATATTTTATAATATGTGAATACCATTTATTGTGATTATAAAAAAAGTTTGATACAATTATTTATCAATCTATTTCTGAAAAAAAGATTCATTAGTTATTTAAGAATAAAAAATTCCACTTAACTTCATATAGTAAAAGATAAATTGAAAATTGATTAGGGAATAATCAAAGGGTCAGGTTTATCATATAAAATAGAAACATATATTTTATGTATATTTACTTACATTATTAGAGAAAAAATAATTCTTCAACCACTGGAAATGTTTATTGAAACAGAATCATATTTAAATAAAATTTTACTTTATAAAACTTTGTCCTTTTTAATCATAATAGTTTTATGGTTTTGATTCCCATAACATTCCATTGATCATTAATTTTCTTATGATCTAATATATTTAAACCTCTCATCATGAGGGATGGATAATTATAATAATTTATTTGATTCTTTATTATAATAATAACTAGTTAGATAGTAGTAGTCGGGGTTGATCACATAATGAAATATAAATCAATCAATTCAGCACAATTTATATGGGTTATAGTCGATGATCCAGATCAAATTAATGAAGTGAATGAGAAGAGTAATCTGATTTTCAAAAATTAAATTCTAAACAGTGTAATAAAATAATATGATAAATTAATCATGGTTAAAATTTGATTAAGGTTTATTAAAATATTAATTATATAGTATCATATTTAATATTGGAAATAGTTTACCATGTGTATTAAATTGAACTAATATTTACTGACCTGATAACAAACAATAACGTAGTTAAAATATTAATCCCTTGGTCTGGTGATTAGTTACATAAAATACGTTAAAATTATTTACACCTAAAGAAGGGGGTAACTTGTTCTTTCAAAAGTCATGGGTTTTGCGACTGTAACACCTTTAGTTTACATAGATGTTTTTGTTCATGGTCTGTATAAACACCAACTGCTAATATGGATTTGATTTAATAAAGGAATTATAAAACAAAACTAAAAAAACAATTCCGAATTGTAATTTCAAGTCACACATAACCTTATTACAACCATAATACATGAACATAAACTCTTATGACCATTGACACAATGTGCAGATTTATTACAAACATAATCCCTAACATGTATATGAGAGGGAGAAAGGGTAAGTAAGATAATTACACTAAATTAGAAATGAAAACAAAAAATGGAAAACACTATTTTGATTCTGGGGAGATCTAATGAATGGGATGAAGCACCTCACCAAGAGTATCCATCCCTGAAAATGGAGGTATGATTCTTTATTTTAAAAAGGCAATATTGGAAGATTTGTACCCAAAAGAAAATATCGTGTACTTGGGTCAACCAAAATTTTCCAAGTTTCTCTGTATGTATGTGAGTTATTGTGCTTCTCATTGACCTTAAACAAGTCAATGTTTAGTTGGTATGGTACATGACATGTTTCACCACATCACATGGTGTGTTGTGTCAGAATTACACACCAACCACATCAACAAGGACGTGAAATTTGTGTTTACTAAAGGTACACATTGTGTAGTATCTGAAAGGATAGATGGGTGTGCACTCAATATCACTGAACCATATTAGGGAAAGGTTTCATAGAATTTGTTTATAGTGCACACACCATGTATATTTATACATTTACACTAATCATGCCAAATTTTTTACTTTGGATGGATTCTCTTAAATTATTAACAATAATATAAAAATAAAGTAATTTTTACATAAAACAAAATATATATGGTGAAAAATGTTTTTATACTCAATAATAAGTATGGAATGGTATAAACAACTTAGGTATGAAAAAACTCCCACTCACTTAGTCATTTGTTGTCCCTCATCAAAAACCTTAACATCTAATTAATAGAATCCTAACCATAAAAAGGGAAGTGTTCAACAAATTATTCTTATAAATTCTATATTTATATATGAGGATTTTAAAAGGCCCAAAAAATATTTTATTTCCAATGATATTATAATCATACCTCATTTATAATTTAATTATAGAATTTACTCCTCTTTTATTCATATTGTTTTCACATTCCATAAATACACAAGCCACGTGATGATTTACTTCACCAGAAAATGATACATTCATCACACAAAATTAGTTAATGAGAGTTATTCCCAATCTCATCTAAATTCACTAAATCCATAGTCATGAAAAATTATCATTGTCCACTTAGAAATCAAATTATTGAAATAGTAAGTTCATTTAATAAGTTTTAAATGATTCTGATGATTTTGGTAGTTTGTTAATGATGACAAAAATAATCTCAAGGCCTTGAAAAAGGAGTCTAAATTCATAAATAATAAATCATGATATTCCATAAAAAATCATGTTGAGATTTCATCTTCCATAAGATATCCCAAATTTCCCCATCACCATGATAATCCCTTTCCAATATGGGTATGTAATCAATCAATAAGTGTAATGGATGAATTTTGGCCCCTCTTTTTCATTTTCCCAAAACATTTTTTAAAGTTACCACTAGGAATATAATGATTATTTGGTTTGGAACCCTTCTTCCCAAATGAAAAATAGGCACTCTCACCCACACTTAATTTCATGGTCACTCACCAAAAAATACCATTAATAACAAAACACCCTCTAAAAACTCATATCCAAAATCATGAAATAATGTTAAAGAATTAGAGTATGAAGGATAAATAAGCATGAAATGTGGCATCCAATCATGGAAGTTCCCATTTTTTATGGATTTTATGATGGTCAGATGTTGGGTAGGTCTTAAAGTCAAAGGGAAAGAAAATTCTAATCATATGTGTCCATCATTTTAATGTGATTACAAATCATTATGTGTTGAAGAGAAATATTCACATGTTATTGGCGATGTACATATCACAAGAATCAATAATGAATATGTTATAATATAGAATATGACAAAAGTGTTAAAAATACCACTTGGAAATGATGATAATAATGAATCAATCAGGCCATGACATGAATAATAATAAAAATCCTAATAAACAAAAATGGATCAAAATTTACGTAATAATTCAAACTATACCTTCATTAATTTTAAAATATTATAAAATTAATATAAGCAAGTAAATTTTATGATAGAACATTATATCATTATTGTTTCTAATTATAATTAATAAAAAAATGGACCATTTTAAAATATTTCATCTATTTATTAGTTCTTCTATATTAGTATAATTTGAAAGACCAGTGTAGTCATATAATACCCCCCACACATACTACACCACATGGTCCACCGTGTGTAGTTTCAAGGAAGAAGAGAGGATGTGCAAGGAGAAAAATAGGCTAGGGTAATTGGATGAAGTGAAATATGTAATATTAAAGTAATAAAATGAAAATAAACACAAAAATAATACTCGCCTCATGTTGGTCTAAAAAAGTGGATAGAAGTCAAAAATGAGATGCTCATGTCATGATGTGACTATCTATTGAATGGGAAAAGCATTTTGGAGTGTCTTGATCAGGTGGGAGTGCCTGGGTAGCTCTTCAATATACTCTTAGACACATAGATTTCAAGGAACATTAATTTCCATGAATCACCCACTCAACTGAATGGTGTATCCTTAAACTCTTTGAACCGTTCAATTGAAGGATGAAGCTCATCGAAAACTAGGTAGTGGTGTAGTGGTGGTCGAGATACATCCATAGTGGCTATGGTGGGACTATAGTTGCAGATGCAGAATGTATAGCTTATGGTGGAGCTCCATCTACTAATTAAGATGATCCGTCTATCAAGGTATCATGTTGATCAATTGTTTCCAGTGATGGATCTGATGTTCTCGTAGTTATGAAGAGTGGTGTGGTCATGGTAGGGTCATCTTCATTATTGGATGGATCAGATGTTGTTGCACTGGTAGCTGCAGCTACTATGATGTAACCCTCATAATATTTTTTATGGTGCGTACATGGTAGCAGGTATATCAATGGATAATTATGATGACGATCTTGGTGTTATAAAGATAGTAGACAATGTTACTAAGGCTAGGAGATTACACATAAAGATATCAATCTTGGAAGGAATCATCAGACTCTTAATCATGATCCAACAGGGTCACTCTTTATTAATATCAGGTGGGACAACATCTTGCTGAATATTTCTCTAATGTACATGACATAAAATAGACATGAAAAAAAGAAAAATAAATAAATTAATTGAAAAATAAAAGTTTAAAAGTGAGAAAATCTAAAATAACAATGTATAAAACTAGTAGAACAATAGTCCAAGATGTGTAGTGTGTCCCTGTTTCCTATATATGTATACTATTGGTAAATTCCCATGTAGATATTTTTGAGACAAATTTGATGCAAGGAATGTTACGAAAAACTTTTTTTGTTAGGAAAATGTTGTGCTGGTTGTTGGAGGAATAGGAAATAGGTTCATTCGTAAGCCGGGAAGAAACACTGTGGACGGTATGCACCGAAGTTTCAATCCATGATTTTATTTCAAATTGAGTAAATAATGTGTGTGGATTCATACATACAGTATATGGAATGTGTTATTAGATTATGGTTGTGCACTAAGTGTTTTTGTCTAACACCTCATTGGATTCCAACATATACATCAATACTTGAAAATCACTGATGGAGAGTGCGAGAAAGTACATACATGGATAAATGATCAAAATTAATATGAAATAAGGGCCTGAATCCCCCCAAAATTATGGGATTGTATTTAGGTAGTAAAAGAGGCATATGGAGGAATGATCGCGAGGAAAATGGGGTGGTGGGGTTGGTATAGTCGATACTAGGTATACTAAATTAGGGATCCCCGACCGTTATAAGTGGGCCACAAAATGTGTGATGGAACACACATGTTGTTTATGATTTTGTGATTATTAACATATAATTTTTATAAAGGCCTAAATATTTATTATTATCAAAATTTATAAATATATATATATAAACAAAAAATAAACCTATACATGTTGTGTATCATAGAAGTAGATGCCTTGTTTTATAAAATTTGAAAAAGATAACTAAATCATTTGGTTCTGTACTTGAGGTGGTATTCGAACTGGAAACCAAAAAAATCCAAATAAATACCCTCAACCACTGGCATGATAGTTATCATACTAATTTTATTTTTTATAATTTTATATTTAATTAATAGTTACAGTAATATACATTGGAAATATGTACACACTCTATGTGGATTTTTTAGAGATATGATTTTGTGAAATGGGAAGATTAGCCAAATTTGATGCTGGGTCTTTGAACCCTAGGGTGCGGCTTTTCTAATTGGCCCACATCACCCTTGGGTGGTTTTTAATTTTAATAATATTTTAAATCATTATGAAAAAATTACACACACAATTTTAACCAAAATACACATAATGTTGATTTATGTAACTAAACAGAGATGGAAATGAACCGACTATAAGGACTCAACATAGGTCTATCGAATATATATGATATAACCCTCACATAAAATTAATCCCCACATTAGGTTTTTATTTTTTTAAATGATTTTATTTACTTTTTAGAATATTACTGAAAATAATTACATAAATTATGGGATGGATAACAATGAATCATGAACCAAAGATAGATGTAGAGTAATTTGAATTGGAGATGACTTGGATACACTCTAGTGACCTTAGAATCGCCTATAGATTCATTCCTTTTAATTAATTTAATTAATATTTTAATATACTAAATTTCATATTAAAATACAAATAATATAAATGTACAAACAATGTAATAATTAAAACACATCTTGTAAAGTTGTTTTATTTTAATTGAAATAGTGTCTAAAAAAATAAGTGGTATAATACACTATTATAAGATTTAAACAATGTGTTCTTATTAAGAAAAGAAATAAATGAAATATTAGAGAGGTTGGGCTACCTTCCAACAAGCGACTTTGTTTTAGGTCATTGTCTTGACCTGAGTTTGGGTTACATACCAGTAATTTGAATGAAGATGTGGCATCTATTGTATGAACCACCTCAAGTGTCCTGTTCCCTCACCTTGTTTTAGAGTTTCTTGACCCTCATGTGATTTGGTTGGTTATTTTTAGTATCCCTAATATTTTACTATTATATGTAGAGGGTTGATGTGTGCCTTGTTATGATCTTGTACATCCATCACCTCTTGAGGTTCCTGCATCAGAATGGTGAAAACCTATAAATAATCAGAAGAATACTCCAAAGTATGAAAAAGATCAATTAAGGGTTTTGAAGAAATAATTTATCAAATTATGTGTTAACATGTTGTGATGTGTAACCATATTCAATGTTTAGGGTTTGAAAATTATGTTCATCAATTTATAGAGAATGAAAAGTGAGGCCCATGGCATAACTTGTATCCTTAGTTGAAAAATACATAAAACACTGAACCATGCACTCAACTTGATTATATATATGAAGTATTGTCTTCGAAATTTGAATGAACGTAATACAAGGGCATCCCAACATTTCAGTTTCATCCAAATGGAATGTCTTAAAGTATTCCATCATTGATGTTAATATTTCAAGATTACACGAACATGGTTCCATAAGAGTCGAAGAAATAGGTGTGGAGAATAATGTACATCGGTATCCTCAAATTGAAAACCATCATTCAAATATGAATAATATTATTCTATGTATGGGTATTTTAATTACAGATAGGGGGGATAATAATCCTCTACAAGCTGATCCTACCACTCTCCATTTGATTAAAAATCCATAGAATGTGTGGTTGAGGGTCCTTTGAAAATGAAACAAGAAAGAGAAAAATGAAAACATGTTGTAAACCAACCATAACTCATACTCACACTTCTTTATTACATGTTCCTCTAAAACGACACCTTAATGCGACCAATTCTATCAAGAGTTGGAGAAAATTGAAAGAAATATTTTATTCCCTTCTTATCTGACAAACAATGTAGTTATCGGCAACCAGAGTTGATCCCAAAAGGAAACCGAAATACATTAATTTAAAACAAGATAGACGAGTCGTATCTGAGGATCTAGAAAGAAATAATGAATGTAAAAATAAGAGTAAAATGATTTGGAAACATTATAATAATATAGATTATAGGGTAAAAAATTCAGTAGAAAAATGGGTCGGGGTTCTAATTCAACAAGGTTTGTTACATTTTTCATTATTTAGATTCATAATTTTTAATAATAATTGATTAACATAGGGATTCAATTAGATTAATTATTCATGGTCTGATAAAAATATATTACAATGATAAACTATTAATTCCATTGAATTTTGATTAATTAATTAAAGTACATTAAAATTATTAACCAATAATGATAACAGTAACAGTTTCATCCAATGGAAATGGATTCACCTGTTGAAACTCCTTTAGTTTATGTTGTGGGTGTCTTTCTTGATCTGACGTAGCACCATATAAAATTTACTCAGAAAAATAATTATAAAACAATATAAACAATAAAATAAACACATTATAATTTCAATTACAGCTCACACATGACCATATTACTTACCAAACATAATGACATAGCCTCTTATAACCATGGTCACTATTTTCAGATTGTGGAGAAACTCCATCACTGCCATTGATATGAGAGGAATAATGGATAAAGAATAGAATCACACTAAAACATAATATAAAATATAAACTGATGATATAATTTTAATTCATGGGAGATCGAATGATGGAGTGACAGTACCTCTCCCTAGAGTATCTAACCTCGAACATTAATGTTGACGTCTCTATTTATTGAAAAAAGACTTTACATTGTGTACCATAAAGTAAAGATTTTGTACATTATTTATCTAACATTTTATTATTTAATCCATAGGTAGTTGATATTTTATACATCCCATTAAAATTTAACACATAGGTGGTATGTTGGAGAGATACACGATGTCTTGAACAACGTCACACACATGAAGTGTCTATATCCTCCACAAACTGAATCTAGAAGGAGGTGCACCGTTTTCTAATATGGGGTTCAAGGCGTGTGGTATATGAATAGCTACATGGCCATGTATTCAGTCTGGATGAACAATTTTAGGTAAATGTTAGAAGAAGTGTGTTTATATGCTACACATGTTTTATATTTAAACATTTATGCTGGTAACTCCCTATTTGTGACTTTGACTTATATCACCTATAAAATCAACAAGAACACCAAAATAAATCATTTTATCAAAAAAATGTGTATCTGATGAAATTTTTTTATAATCAATAACAAGTATTAAATGGTATAAAACATTCTGGTACATAAGTTATATATCACTCTCATTCAGTATAGTGTTATTTTTCACTTCTATGTTTATTTTTTCACTTCCCACCAATGTTATCCTATTTGGAAGCCTAGTATTTGTTATTCTAAATCAATACGACACATTACATTAAATTTTTCAAGATTATGTTTAATTAACCTTTTAGGATGATATTTTTAAATTAATTAATTGTAAAAAATTAATCTATTATGACCTAGATGAATTTTTAATGAGAAATACATTTTATGTGGGGTAAAATGTAACACCCAGAGATATTGTGGATTATTTTAAATTAAATTACAACATTTTATTATTTTTTTATTATAACAAACACCGATTCATGCTTACCATACAAAAAATACATTGTATTGATTGGATTATACAATACACTGAGATGATCTTGTGTTATATGCAACAATGATAGAATGTATGACAGACGGCCCTGTGCATCAGTGAACTATGAAATTGAATTATTTTAAACATGGCCATTATAACATATCCATTAAATCCACTCTTATTAATAGTATAAACTAATTTATGAAATATATATATATATATATATATTTCCTACAAAATATTTATTTATTTATAATTTCTTATTATGTATTCAATAATGCCAGTAAATTAAATATATTCTTCAAAATCAATGTTTTTATAAAATATTATTATTTTTTGAATTTTATGAGAATATTTCATTTGAAATTTTTTATGAATTCATAGAATTCATTTGAAAAAAATTAACTTCAATTTTAAAATCATCAAATCTAATATAACATATAATGAAATTTTAGGATTTTATAAATATTGTTGTTGTTTCAGTGGATAGTTAAAATGATGGATTTTGTAAAACAATCACTTATTTCTAATTGTGTAATTTAAATTTCACATTATATATTAATTTAATATCATATTATCATAGTTATAATTATTATAAACAATTATTTTTTAATCAACATTTTATTGTATCTTAATCTATTTTTTATTTTTTCTTTTAAAAGTGTTTTTTTCTAAAAACCATTATAAGGAGTATATTGTGTCTCCATTTTAATTAATTAATATAATATTAAATGAGGAATGTTTTAAATTATGTTTATATATTTTATATCAAAAAATTATTATTTATATTCATATAATGATTATTATTATACATATAGTTAATATAAATCAACTTATGATTACAAAATACACTTCTTGAAAACCAACTTTTTTCAGCTTGTATGTGTGTTTTATTAAAATATAATTTTACCAATTTTATAAAAATTAGTTGAAGAAATAATATTAATTTTTTAAATAATTATTTCAAAATAAACATAGGGTTAATATTAGTTATTTATCCAAAAAATTGAATTTTTTAAAAACATTTAAAATTATGGATTTTTAATTAAAAATTTTATTTTCAAAAAAATTATTTAAATAGTTAATTGATATTTTAAATTTTTTTCAGAGTAAAAATAACGAAATTATATTTCTATAGATACAAATTATTTATTTTATATCAATTTCATTTTTTAAGTTGTGTATAAAAACTTCATAAACTTTTGAACATTTTCTCTAAAAAAATTTATCGTCATGCATGTGGAAATAATTTTAAAATAAATTTATCCATTTATGTAAGTGGATATTTTAAAATGGTATAAATATTTGGAATAATAATAATTTTTTTACCTAATTATTTCATCATAATTTTTTCCAAATGTGTAATGGCCCGGACCTCTCCGGCCCATTCCTTTTTCAAAAAGAAGGTTAAGAAGTGTTTTTGAGGGTAAAATAGACTTTTCCCACAGTTTCCGGAATTTTGAAACTACACACAGTTTAGTTTGAGTACACGTCGTGTACTCCCTTTTTGAGTATACCCCGTGTTGCAGGTAGTGTCCTCGCTAGGTGAAGTAAATGAGTACACACCATGTAGTGTAACTACACGCCGTGCAGTCCATCCCCGCGTACGCGTTACTAGTCAAAGACCGTGTTCTGTGTTGGAGTCGTGTCCTTGAAATGTGTAATAAATGAGTACATGCCGTGTGTCAAAACTACACGTTGTGTAGTCCTTCCCTGAGCATTCGTTACCCTGAAACCGTGTGTTGACCATTCAACGGCCGCAGAGCCATGTTGGAAGCCGCGTGGAGACCGTGTGAAAGAACTGAGTACATGCCATGTACTTTTGCTTTTAACGCCTATAAAAGGAGGGGTCACCTCCTCCTTTTCAACACACACCTCTCCTCCCCTCTCCTCTGAGCATAGCTATCTTAAGAGACTCAAAGGGTCTTCCTTCCATAACATCTTCGTCCGAGCTCCGATTTACGATCCATCTGCGGCCACTGGATCGTAACGATGAGGTGGAACTTCTGAGATTGCATCTGTTTTCTTTCCTTTGGCCTTTCCTTTCCGACTTCCACCCGAGGAGGTTTTTCCGGGACCTGACAGAAGTGATAGACACTAATGGACTTCTTCTAAACTTGATCCGGGGGAGCGCTGTGATCAGAACCTGTTGAGGTAGGGATATTACCTTCGTCTCCCTAATTTTTGAATATTGCGGGGTGGGTATCATCTTGTTTTCATGAGAAATTGTTGAACCATTAAATAAAGATAATAACTAGTTAAAGAACTGGGTTGGGAAGTTGTGTCTTTTCAATTTTTTTATATCCTTTGATATTATGTTGTTAATTGAATGAGTTTCTACCTACTAAAAATCAGGGTCATTGGGGGCCTTTGCTTACACAATTAAATGTTGCCCTCTCCTTTTGGATATTTTTATGGATGGAATTTTGTGGAATGTGGAAATTGGTTAATCACATAAAGTTGGCTG
Organism: Viscum album; assembly: GCA_963277665.1. Lineage (NCBI taxonomy): Eukaryota > Viridiplantae > Streptophyta > Magnoliopsida > Santalales > Viscaceae > Viscum > Viscum album. The sequence goes on along the minus strand of OY728132.1, from coordinate 680,859,654 downwards.
TTAAAATCTGGAACCCTTGTGTGATCACCCCGGTTAATAAAAAATGGAATAATGAATATGTGGGTGTTGGTTTGGATACGTGGCATGTGATGGGGATGTTTTTTGGGTTGTTGTGGATCGGGTGAGCAGTGGGGCTGCGGTTGACTTGGTTGTGGGTTGGTGTGAATGCTATGATGGTGATGGGAAAAGGGGCTGCGATAAATGGTATTAAAGGGATAATGATGTATGGGATTTGTTGTGGTTATGTTGGTTGGCAGTGGGGCCGCCGGGATGGGTTTAAATGTGTGAACGGACATTGGGTTGTGAATAATAAATAAAAAGTGGAATAGTTAATGAATGGTGGGTCATGGTAATGTAATAGGTTTAATAATCAATGGGGTTGGTTGGTTAATAAGAGGACATGGTTGTGTTGCTTGTGTTTTCCTAACTTGATTTATGGATGATAGGGATACATTTTTTGAACGATCGATGTGGTTGGTTGTGGATAGTTTCCCAGTAGTTAAGGAACTAATAAAACAATTCGGATGAAACGTGAAAAACTAAATGGGGATCGGGGTTGTTTGTTTTATGCATGCTTAGTAGTAGCAGTGCCGAGGCACGTGCTCAGTTTTCTATTTAGAAGCCATAGGTTGGGCTGTTTGTTTGGTATATATATATATATATATATTTGTATCTTTTGTGTTTTATCGCACCCCACCACTGTTGAGCACTTAGTGTCGAACACTCCCATTTCATGGGAGAGGGTGTTTTTCCCTTAGTTTCTAGCTCCTTCCTGCTCCTTCTCCCCTAGGCTGTGATAGCTTGAGGCGACCATACACCTAAAAATCTTCGGGTAGGTTTCGATTGGGGTGGCTTTTGCCCAAGACTCTTTGGGAAAATTCTACTATTTCCAAAGAATCTTCGGGATGAGGCCCAGGTGTGCGCGGGCGAGATACGTGGTTGTGAGGCCCAGGTGTGTGCGGGCGGGATACGTGGTTGTGAGTCCCAGGTGTGTGCGGACGAGATACGTGGTTGTGAGGCTCAGGTGTGTGCGGGCGGGATATGTGGTTGTGAGGCGCAGGTGTGTGTGGGTGAGGAGAGTGTGGCAGCGTCATGACGTTCTCTATTAGGAAGAGCAGCTAACAAAAGGGAAATGGTGCGGGGTACCCAATACTCTTATTTCTTATATACTACTACCTGTTGTGCTTGTGTTTTGGTGAGTGTGGCTGGTGAGGTTGGGTGGATAGAATTCCTTTATAGGATTCTTCTATTATTCTCATGGGACATTAGGATGTCTCCCCACTTGTGCATGAGAGCTTTAGGTTTCCCTTCCGAGTATACTTGTATGCTCACCCTACATTTACTTTCAGGTTTTTAGGAGGACTACCAGGGCCATGCGGGACCCTACTAGTTGGACATTTGGCGTTGTTTCCGTTGTTGTACCTTTTTTTCTTTTGGTATTGTACTTTGAGCTTTCTTGTACTTGTACCTTGTTATAACTGTTTAAACATGCATGTGGGATTGGTTGGGGTCTATTTTTTATACACTTGTTTCTTTTATTTTTTGGTGTTTGACTTGTCCTATTTCCCGATACTAAATAAATAAAAAGGTTAATGCCTCCCATATTGGTGAAAACTCATACCCTTGGTGTTAGTCGCCACCCCGGGGCCTACTGGAGGCGGGACTCAGGGGTCATTATCTCCCTTTCACCATTGCCAGCTCAGGAGGGGCATCTTTGGTGGGAGGGGGTCATGACAGAATGGTATCATAGGTGATGGTTGAGAGATAGGATGTAGTCTGGAGTTAGGCACAATGAGGATTGCATTGGACGGTAGGGCAACAATGTTAGTTAATCTTGGTGCGTGACATAGGCCAGGGAAGACCGGCTAGGACACGGGATTTTAGGGCCCCCCGTGATCTGATGCAAGGACACTGAGCCTACCTAATGACCAAGTGAGACTACATTGATTGCAGGTTAGAGACCCAAGGGAAGGTACATGTATCATCATGATTGTGTTTTACTTGATTTGGGTGTTCTGGGAATGAAATTGAAATAAAATGATAAAATAAAACCTTGAATTTATTTACTACTTGGGATTAGGAGATCCTAGTTTATCGTACAACTACGGCACTTGGACATCATCCTCGGGTGGGTCAGATGGCTGAGGCCCAGCATGTTCAGGCGGTCGATCAGTTTAGTATTGACCGAGAGGAGGAAGATAACCAGTGGCAGAAGACTCTCCATTCTTTCCAGCGGGAGACCCTCAAGAAGTACGAGGGTAGTACTTCAGATACGGAGACGGATTGGTGGATTAAGGATCTAGGGATCTCTTTTACCTTGATCCGTGCTCCAAGGGAGTACTAGGATCCCCTAGCAGTCCGTCAGCTGAGAGGTACAGCACGACAGTGGTGGACACTCTACGTCGGAGAGAGGATAGTGGCAGAGGTTCCATGGGATGAATTTGAGAAGGAATTCCTAGAGGAATTCCTTTCATCCATGATCAAGGTGGAGAAGAGGCAGGAGTTACTCTCCCTTCATCAGGGGAGTATGTTGGTACGAGAGCTGGGGATCAAGTTCAAGGATCTCCTGGGCTTTGCTCCAGATCTCTTTCTGGATGAGGAGTCTTGGGCGAGACGTTTGGAGGAGGTGCTTCATCCTTCGCTCCAGTATGTTGTCACCCCCTTCACCCTTCCGAAGTACTTGGTAGTAAAGAAGATGGTAGAGGTTGTAGAGAGGATGCAATCGCTCGGAGATGCACCCCGAGAGGGGATCCATCTCGGTTCATCGACGGGGAAGGTAGTCAGTAGCAGGTCTCCTGCGACGGGACCTGCCAGGTTCAGGCCAGTGGGGAGCAGGCCCCAGCAGTTCCAGTTCAATGCTTCGGGTCCTCGTCCCTTTTTCATGAGCACAGGACTGATGTGTTTTTCTTGTGGAGGTTTCGGGCACGTTCAGAGTCAGTTCCTGACCCGAGCTCAGTACGGTGGATGTGGGCAGGTTCTGCGCCCACCTCAGCAGCACCAGTTGTCGGTGAGGCCCTTCCAGCAGCAGCAGGACCATGATCCTCCGAGGGAGACCTTGTGGGAGGAGGCTGACCTCAGGGTGCTCCTTAGGGACCTCGACCAGGGAGTGGTCGAGGAAGTGGATGACATCAGAGAGGCAAAGGATCTGGGCATGGACAGTTGCACACAACAAAGTTGGCAGCTCCGGCCGGACCAGATGTGCTGCTAGGTATGATTTGTTTGTTCAGCACTCTTGTTTCTGCTTTGATCGATTCAGGAGCTTCACACTCCTTTGTTGCACCTGGTCTACCCCATTATTTGGGAGTAGACGTAGAGAGACATTCCATACCACTAGTGTTGAGTACACCAGTTGGAGGCCAGAATAGTGTATCTTGTGTTTTCTGGGGATGTGGGCTTACGTTTGGACCACATCGATCTAGTGGGGACCTTCTTCTATTACAGATATAGACATACGATGTCATCATAGGCATCGAATGGTTGTTTTCTGTTAGTGTTGTTATCTACTGCTTTTGGAGAAGAGTCGTGTTCTCCGACGTAGATGGGAAGAGCATATCTTTTCTTGGAGAGAGGAGCTATTAGGTGGGATGTCAGCATGTGAAGCCTCTCCTTTCCCTGTTAGGCGTGTTATTAGTGGTTCTAGCTGATACAGAGATGATGGATGTCCCAGAGGTTGTTGGGGAGTTCCTCGATGTTTTTCCTGAGGAGGTTGTGACTCTACCCCCCCCCCCAACATGATTTTGAGTGTGGGATAGAATTACAGCCTGGTGCCCGTCCGATTCGATGGCCCCTTATCGGATGGCACCTTCGGAGTTGCGAGAGTTGCGGATTCAGATTGACGATCTGGTGGAGAAGGGTTTTCTTCGACACAGCGTATCGCCATGGGGTGCTCCAGTTTTTTTCGTGAAGAAGGGAGATAGTGGTCTCAGGCTACGCATGGACTACTGAAGGTTTATCCAGGTGACATTCAAGAACCGCTATCCCCTCCCCGGGATAGATGATCTCATAGACCAACTGAGGGGAGCAGGTTGGTTTTCCCAGATTGATCTATGATCTAGATATCATCATCTGAGGGTAAATTACAGTGATATCTCAAAGATAGCTTTCAGGTGCAGGTATGGGCACTTCGAGTTTGTGGTTATGTCGTTTGAAGTTACGAATGCACCGGCTGTGTTCCTGGGACTTATGAACTTTTTCTTCCGGGAGTTTCTAGACTGGTTCGTCAATGTGTTTATCGATGACATCCTGATCTACTCAAGGTCAGAGGAGGAACACGTTGAGCATCTCTGGGTAGTCTTGGAATCCATTGACACCACCAGCTTTACGGGAAATTGTCGAAGTGTAAGTTCATGACACAAGAAGTACACTTACTTGGGCACGTGGTGTCTCAACATGGAGTGTAAGTGGACCCATCAAAGGTGAAGGCAGTTGTTTATTGGGCAGCACCCAAGAGCGTGGCAAAAGTTCGCAGTATCCTGGGGTTAGAAGGTTACTATCGGAGGTTCTTTTCGGACTTCTCTCGAGTTGCTGCTTTATTCTCAGCTTTGACTAGGAAGAACCAAGTCTTCCTATGGAGTGAGAAGTGACAGAAAGCTTTCGAATACCTGAAGGAGAAGTTGGTCAGTGCTCCCGTACTCAGGTTTCCAGAGGAAGGGTTTTTGTATGAGGTGTTTTTTGATTCTTCTAGCCTTGTTCTGGGGTGTGTGCTGATGCAGATGAAGGGAGTGATCTGTTATGTGTCTAGGGAGCTACGCCCTCACGAGTGTAACTATGCAACCCATGACCTAGAGCTTGCAGCAGTAGTGTTTGCAATGAAGTTGTGGAAACATTACCTCTTTGGGGAGAACTTTTTGGTCTTCTCAGATCACAAGAGTCTGCATTATATCTTCTCCCAGCGTGACCTGAACTTGCGGCAGTGGAGATGGGTCGCGTTTCTCCAAAACTACGACTTTGAGATCTCTTACACTGAAGGTATGGGAAATGTTGTGGCTGATTACATGAGCAGGAAGTCACATCAGGAGGTGGTTCGGGAGTCCACTGATGCTTGGAAGGTGATGGGATAGTTGGTTGCCTTACACTTGGATGCCAAGGTAGAAGGTGTTAGAGGCTGTTTGTTTCAGATTACGGTGCAGTCCTCCTTGTTGCAGTAGGTGGAAGAGTCTCATTGGGGGGACTCCGAGGCGGAAGTGATGTGGGATCGTGTCGATCAGGGGAATGCTCCAGAAGGATGTTCAGAGGACAACCGACATCGGAGGCTTTTCCATTGAAGGTTGTTTTTTCCGGAGGCAATGCATGAGGGAGTTCTCTGTGAGTTCCATAGCTCAGCCTTGGTAGTATATCCAGGAGTTTTGAAAATGTACCAAGGCCTGAGGGAACAGTTTTGGTGGCCTGGGGAGGAACGGGCAGTGGCGGAGTTTGTGGCTAAATGCCTAGTGTGTTAGCAATTGAAGGCTGAACACCGTGTTCCCAGTGGTTTGTTGCATCCTTTAGATGTCCGCGAGTGGAAGTGGGATGACATATCAATGGACTTCGTCACCGGACTACCCAGAGCTCAGGGTGGTTATGATGCTATCTGGGTAGTGGTTGATCGGCTGACGAAATCAGCCCACTTCTTAGCAATCAAGGAGTCAGGCCCAGTGAGTACCTTATCCTAGAGGTACGTAGACGAGGTGGTATGTTTGCATGGATTTCCAAAGACTATCTTCTCCAACCGGGATACTCGGTTTACCTCATGAGTCTAAAGAGGGATACAACATGCTTTTGGAACCCAGCTACGCCTTAGCACTACTTTCCACCCCCAGACCGATGGGAAGACGGAGCGGACTATCTAGACGTTGGAGGACATGCTGCAAGCATGTGTTCTAGAATTCGGAGGATCATGGGTATGACACTTGACTTTAATAGAGTTCGCCTACAACAACAGCTTCCACTATACTATTGGCATGAAACTATTTGAGGCTTTGTATGGAAGGCCATGTTGTTCACCAATTTGCTGGGCAGAGTTTGGTGAGATGGGTGCTCTTGGGCCAGAGGTAGTGCAGTGCACCACGGAGAAAATCTAGCTTGTACGTGAGAGGATGAATGCGGCTCAGGACCGACAATATTCTTATGCTGATCGTCGGAGGAGGCCATTAGAGTTCGAGGTGCCAGATCCTGTGTTCTTGAAGGTTTCCCCTCGACGGGGTCAGCGGAGGTTTGGGAAAGGGAGAAATCTCTCACCTAGGTTCATCAGACCTTTTGAGGTGTTGAGGCGAGTTGGCAAGGTGGCATATTAGCTAGCCCTACCACCTCTGTTGGAGAAGGTTCATGACGTCTTCCACGTTTCCCAGCTTCGACGGTACTTGCACGATGACTCCCACGTTATCGACTGGGGAGAGCTAGATATGGGAGACGACACGAACTTTGAGGAATGACCAGTCAGGATCGAGGATCGTAAAGAGAACGTTCTCTGTGGACGAACCATTTCGTTGGTTCGTGTGTTGTGGAGGCATGGCGGCCTCGAGGAGAGCACTTGGGAGAGGGAGACCCAGATGCATGCTCAGTACCCGGAGTTGTTTTGACTTGTGTTTTCCCTTGTTCTTCTGAGCTTTGTGTTGATGTTTAACTCTGTACCCTTGTTATATGGAATGCTTGGCTTGATAGTTGTGAGACCTTTTGTTTCCTTATTCCCTGGTAATGTGTGATGTGTCCGGATGTCTGGGAAAAATGGGAAAACCTATTCTTTAATCAAGACTCATTAATGCGGATGTTATTAAACCCGTGAAGGCGAGTCAGTGCCGCCCAAAGCGGATAATATCTTGACATAGGAGAGGAAATTCCAAACACATAGGATTAGGGTTGTTGGATGGGTTCCTTTTATAACGAGAACCCTAAGAGGTATCTTGTTGGGTTCCTCAGGGTTGGTTCTTGAATTCTCGAGGATGAGAATATTTTAAGAGGTATCTGATGTAATGGCCCGGACCTCTCCGGCCCATTCCTTTGTCAAAAAGAAGGTCAAGAAGTGTTCTAGAGGGTAAAATGGACTTTTCCCACACTTTCCAGAATTTTGAAACTACACGCCGTGTAGTTTGAGTACACGCTGTGTACTCCCTTTTCGGGTATACCCCATGTTGCAGGCCGTGTCCTCGCCGTGTGAAGTAAATCAGTACACGCCATGTAGTGTGACTACACGCCGTGTAGTCCTTCCCCGCATATGCGTTACCAGTCAATAGTCGTGTGCTGTGTTGGAGCCGCGTCCTTGCCGTGTGCAATAAATGAGTACATGCCATGTGTCCAAACTACACGCCGTGTAGTCCTTCCCCGCGTATACGTTACCCACAAAATATGTGTTGACCAGTCAACGGTCGTGGAGTCGTGTTGGAAGCCACATGGAGATCGTGTGAAAGAACCGAGTACACGTCGTGGTCCATAAAGTACACGCCGTGTACTTTTACTTTTCACTCCTATAAAAGGAGGGGTCCCCTCCTCCTTTTCAACACACACCTCTCCCATCTCCTCTGAGCAGAGCTCTCTTAAGAGACTCGAAAGCTATTCCTTCCATAACTTCTTCATCCGAGATCCGATTTATGATCCGTCAGTGGCCATGAGATTGTAACGACGAGGAGGAACATCAGATCTTGGATCTTCTGTCTTTCCTTAGGCCTTTCCTTTCCGAATTCCACACAAGGTGGTTTTGCTGGGACCCGACAGAAGTGACGGACGCTGATGGACTTCTTCTAAAGTTGACCCGGGGGAGCGTTGTGATCAGAACCGGTCGAGGTAGGGATCTTACCTTCTTCTCTCTAATTTTTGCATCATGCGGGGTGGGTATCCTCTTGTTTTCATGAGAAACCGTTGAACAATTAAATGAAGATAATAAATGGTTAATGAACTGGATTGGGAAGTTGTGGTTTTGCTATTTCTTTATATCATGTGATATTATGTTGAGAATTGAATGAGTTTATACCTACTGAAAATCACGGTCGTAGGGGGCCTCTGCTTACGCAATTAAATGTTTCCCTCTCCTTCTGGGATTTCTTATGGATGGAACTTTGTGGAATGTGGAGATTGGTTAATCACGTAAAGTTGGCTGTTAAAATCTGGAACCCTTGTGTAATCACCCCTGTTAATCAAAAATGGAATAATGAACTTGTGGTTTTTGGTTGGGATATGTGGCATGTGATGGGGATGTTTTGTGGGTTTTTGTAGATCGGGTGAGCAGTGGGGCTGCGGTTCACTTTGTTGAGGGTTGGTGTGAATGCTATGATGGTGATGGGAAGCGGGGCTGCGATAAATGGTATTAAATGGATAATGATGTATTGCATTTGGTGTGGTTATGGTGGTTGGCAGTGGGGCTTCAGGGATGGGTATAAATGTGTGAACTGACTTTGGGTTGTGAATAAAAAATAAAAAAAAGAGTTAATGAATGGTGGGTCATGGTAATGGAACGGGATTAATAATCAATGGGGTTGGTTGGTTAATAAGAGGACTTGGTTGTGTTTCTTGTACTTTCCTAACATGATTTGTGGATGACAGCGATATGTTTTACGAACGATCGATGTGGTTGGTTGTGGATAGTTTCCCAGTAGTTAAGGAACTAATAAACTAATTCTGCTGAAACATGAAAACCTAAATGGGGTTTGGGGTTGTTTGTTGTATGCATGCTTTGTAGTAGCAGTGCCGAGGCACGTGCTCAGTTTTCTGTTTAGAAGCCATAGGTTGGGCTATGTATTTGGTATATATATATATTTATTTCTTTTGTGTTTTATCTCACCCCACCAATGTTGAGCACTTAGTGTTGAACACTTCCATTTCATGGGAGAGGGTGTTTTCCCCTTAGTTACTCGCTCCTTACTACTCCTTCTCCCCTAGGCTGTTATGGCTTGAGGTGACCATACATCTAAGACTCTTCGGGTAGGTTTTGATTGGGGTGGCTTTAGCCCAATACTCTTCGGGCAGATTCTACTGTTTCCAAAGAATCATTGAGATGAGGCCCAGGTGTGCGCGGTCGGGATACATGGTTGTGAGGCCCACGTGTGTGCGGGCGGGATACATGGTTGTGAGGCCCAGGTGTGTGCGGGCGGGATACGTGGTTGTGAGGCCTAGGTGTGTGCGGGCAGGATATGTGGTTGTGAGGCCCGGGTGTGTGCGGGTGGGGAGAGTGTGGTAGCGTCAGGACGTTCTCCATTAGGAAGAGCAGCTAACTAAAGAGAAATGGTGTGGGGTACCCAATACTCTTGTTTCTTATATACTACTACCTGTTGTGCTTGTGTTTTGGTGAGTGTGGCTGGTGAGGTTGGGTGGATAGAATTCCTTTCTAGGTTTCTTCTATTGTTCTCACGGGACATTAGGATGTCTCTCCACTTTTTCATGAGAGCTTTAGGTTTCCCTACTGAGTGTACTTGTATGCTCACCCTACGTTTACTTTTAGGTTTCCAAGAGGACTTCCAGGGCCGTGCGGAACCCAACTAGTTAGAAAGTTGGAGTTGTTACTGTTGTTGTACCTTTGTTTTCTTTTGGTATTGTACTTTGTGATTTATTTTACTTGTACCTTGTTATAACTGTTTAAAAATGCATGTGGTCTTGGTTTGGGTTTATTTTTTATACACATGTTTTTTTCATTTTAGTGGTTGACTTGTCCTATTTCCCGATCCTAAATAAATAAAAAATGTCAATGCCTCCCATATTGGTGAAAACTCATACCCTTGGTGATAGTAGCCACCCTGGGGCCTACTAGAGGTGGGACTCGGGGGTCATTATCTCCCTTTCACCATTGCCAGCTCAGGAGGGGCATCATTGGTGGGAAGGGGTCGTGACAAAATGAATATTGAAAACCTAAAAATTAATAATGTGGTTAAGATCAAAATGGTTTTATTATGCGGTTAATCTAAAATGATAATGTCCAGAAAATGACCCATAAAATTTAAAACACACATATTCATGGTATAATTATAAATAATTACTTCTATTAATGACAATGGTCCATTAGTGGAGCCATCTGACATGGGAAAAACGTTTGGGTAATTATTTCATTCAAAAACATTTATGTGTGCCACTCACCTCACTTATAAAATACCACCACTTCTCCCTTAATATTCACACATTAAAATGTTTTATGTTCATAAAATACAAAAAAAAAACGACTACCGTACTTCCCAACTCACATTTTTTATGGCATATTACTTACTGAAATCCACCATAGGTATGATTTTGGTACAAACATAATGAGAATACCCAAAAAGGAGGTAACGTTCCTCAACGAGTTTTTTATTTCCTTCTACATCTCCTCAAATTATAATTATAATCATTTTATATAATATCATCATTATCTACCATATAATAAAATTTTTGTGTTAATTTAATGACATATAACCATATCAAATTCCATAAAATGGTTTTTTAAGTCATCGTTCATGTGTACACCAGATGACCCCCTCATGAATAAATTTCATTCGTTTTCCCATTACAACTGCTCACATATTGAAATAATGATTGATATAGTTTGAGGTATTAGGTTTATAAATATGATACAACCTCAAAAAAATTAATAGAGTATTTTCTAATTAATATATGATTAACTAAATAAATTATATGTCTATATGATGATGTAAATTAACCAGCATATATATGATTCAATACCAATTCTCATAATAAAAATCTGCATGTATTGTTAATGTTTCATCATTCTTGTCAACAATTATTATTTTAATAATTGTTCTGACTATAAGGAACATAGGATGTGAGGGATATTGTGGATTTTGTCTCAATGAACAGCCCATTGGATTTTTTTTTGATTGAGAAACCTTGTGTTTTTTCTGAACTATCTATCAGGAAACATGATTAATAATGTGAATAGTATCAAATTTCTATAAGACACCAAAGAAGATAAATACAGATCCCCAAAAATGATTAATAAGTGAATGTAATAAAGGATATAATTTCTTATTTTCTATAAATGAAAAATGTAAAACAAAACTATGGTGGTTTTCAGAATTTGTCTTGAAGAGACATTACATTTTGGATAGGTGTTTATAGAGAATCAAACTATTGATGCAAAATGTTGGCATCAGTAAAATTGAATGAAATTAATATAGTTCATATTCTAGTACCATTACTAATTCAATGTCTTTTGTGTGGGTAACATGGTAATTTTAAAATTCAATTACTTAATACAATGAATGAGAAAGAAATTAATAATTACAAAAAAATTGACCAAGAAGAAAATAGAATACATAATTTAGAACTAAACAGAAAGTGGATCGTGATATTTATTGTACATGTACCCACTATTCTAAAATTGTTGTTGTCCTATTGGGATTTCATTCATGGAACTCTAATATATATAATATTTTTCCAAATTTCATTAAATCAACACCAAGATGATTTAATTATCATTGCAATATTCTAATGAAATAAATATTGTATAGAAAGCTGTTGTTTATTAGAAGGTTCCTTATAGAAATAATATTATCCATCAATTTGATAAATTTAATGTGATATTTTTGATATATTGGTTCCCTCCACATAGAGGAAAAATTATATATGATAAAGAAAACACATTTCATATTAACTTGAGATAATTATCAATGATAAGATGATAATAAACACCTTATAAAAATAAATTATATAATATCAGTCTTAATTCATATATCAATCGAATCATTATCTAAATATTTAAAGAATATTTAATATTAATTATACACCAATTATAAGGAATAATATATTTTTTCCATGTGTTTGTGGTTGACATACCTATGGAAATTATATCCTATGTCAACTCTATATTTTAATTGCCCATAGGTATGTCTATTGATAAATGATAATTAATATTCATTGGATAAAATTTATTTATGGGGGGTGGAGGTAATGACATGAGATTTTCCTATTTGTTATCCTTAAATAAATAATATATTACATAACATTTTTAACACACTATAGAAAACTAATACAAAAAACTTTTATATATTTAGAATATTAAATATTTCCATTCATAGGTTACCATTAATTTATCACCTATAAATTGAAGTATCCATACCTCAAATTCAATAAAAAAATTTGGGAAAATAGATTTTAGAAGTATATTCCTTTTTTCAGAAGACTATTTTTTTTTATTTTGTTTGGGATGTATCTTCACTACAATTCTCTGTTGACTAATCTTAAATTGAACTCAAGAAATTACGGCATAAGGGAAATTGTTTATGGGAAAAACATTTCCTCGTAGAACTCACTTTAAAATCCATACTAGATGAATCACAACCTAAAAAATCCGTAATTTTTTATCATACCATTAGATCTTATTAAGAAGAAACAATGTATCTTTTATGTAAAAATTAGTATAATATAAAAATTGAATTATTATCTAAATGATTCAATGAGAATACCAACATATAATCCATTTTATACTTAGTATTTTTTTGTTGTAGTTCTGCATTCCAATATTAAAGTTTAATTATTTATTTTTTAGATATTAGAAAAAATAAAAATATTTTATTTTCTTTATAATTTATATTTCTTGATAATAAATAAGAGTAAATCCTCTATATACTTATTAATACATTTTTAAAAAATTTATCCTGCACATTGTATTGTTATATTGTATCAAATTTGCATGAATCATAGGAATGTAAATTAATTAATTAATAATAATTTATTTATATTATAAATATAAATAAAATATTAATAAAAAATATTGAGTTTTTCTTATATGATTTTATTTTAATCATAATATACATTTTTTAATAAATATTCATTTTAGTATGTTTGTGAATCGTTGAAGTTTATAAAACCATGAAAATTATAAAATATTTATTTAGTTAAAATTATTTGGACTCATAAAATATTCTTAAATATAAAATCAGAAATGGTTTGAAAAAAATTAATGTGTTAGTTTCATTAATAAATTTTTGGTCTAATTTTAGAATCGTGTATTTTCAATGTGAGATTTTGTTTTTGCATTCCATTGAAGCCTGATAGCATTCATTTTTTTTATAAAATTATTTATTTAAATAAAATTATTTTTAATAACTATGTTTTACACATTAATTATACTCTTAAAAACTAATCAATTTCTATAATAAAAAATATGCGTCATATGTTTTAATCATTAAATAATATTTAAAACACATTATAAATTTATATTTTAAATATTATTTAAAAAAATAAAATATTAAATATTAAATTTTTTAGTGTATAAATATTATTTTATACATTTATTTCATTATATAATGTTATAAACTAGTTAAAAAGAAAATTTTAAATTAATTTAAAAGTTAAAAATTTGAAAAATCACAACAACACTAATGGTTTGGAGAGAAATTAGTGGTTTAAGGTAGTTCTGACCGACATTAACGTTACATCTTAATTATGCCCATTTTATTTCTCTGAAACTTTTGTAATAACATTAAATTATTGAAAAGGTAAGGTTTACTCTCAAAACAACCCTTCTCTTGAATCATAAAATAGTAGTACCCCCACTACATGATTACTCAACTTCACATTGAATTTTTCTTTGAAAATATAAATCATCAGTTCTCTTGTAAATTGATTATTATTAAATAAGATTATAGTCACATTTTTCATCTTAACATCTTCACATGTAATGATTTTTACAATATAAAACTTAATGTTCTAAACAAAAAATTATATTCCCTTGTTTTTAATTTTACTCAAATCTTTCAAAAATTATCTCAGAGTATATTAATATAATTAAATTAATATAGTTAGTTTAAATAAATTACATTTTTTAAATTTCACTATATTTATTTCCTCTCTTCCATTCAATTATAAAAAAATGTTAACAGTGCATTTTACAAACTATAATGTCCATAAAATTTCATTTTTTTTGTTTTTCATATTGCTTTTAATTATTAATAAAAAACAAAAAATATGATTCAAATAAAAAAATTGTCATTTCTATTTTTTTATAATGGTATTATACAATCCCATGATCATAATATGCAATTGAGATAAATCATATTCACGTCATGGATGGTTTAACCACCTACATGAAAAAATGTTATAAATCACAATCATGGATGATGACGAGAACATACATAATAATATAAACTTAATTTAATAATAAATGAAATATTATTTTTGGGAACTATAATTATTATTTTAGTTTTTAAGTTTGTATTAAAAGATCATTTTCACACTCTAAAAATACCAAAACAAGCAGACATTAATTCAATTTTTAAGAAAACATAATCCAAAACATATAACAGAAAACAAGAATAGGATTATAAATGGTCCATATTAAATTTAATGTATAAGAATAATGTTTCTGAGAATATATCAACATTAATTTTATTTTTCAATAAGTTAGGGCATGTAAAGATAATTTCTAGTAAAATGTAAGGATTTCATATCAAAATTAGCTTCTAAATGACACATTTTTTAACAATATAATATCATATAAATGGTGTCTGTATTTCAAAATTCATATATAATATAATAAATTAAATTTATTTGTTGTATTTTAACTCTAAATTTATACCATATCACTTCCATGGTGTTTTTATTATAATTCTGTCTTATTAAATTGATATCTATGTATAAATTTTTCTTCTTCAATATATGTATTGTATTCACCACTTATTTCTAGTTTTTTATGAATTCATTGATCATAAAATTATTTTTATAATAAAATTAACATAATATAATGGATATCAAAATCAATATCATTTTCAATCATTCATGTGTCTTTGATTTCATTGATATGAAATTTTTGGGGGTTTTACATCTCAATTTTTCTTCACTAACACATGTTTTAATGTTATGCACCAATTTCATATTTTTATGATGTATATAACACACAATAATGAATTTAATAATAGTAAATTATATAATTATTTAGATTTTTAGAATCATTTGATTTTCATGTATCAAATGACATTTTATTCAGAAATTAATATATTCCTAGGGACTTAGTAATTAAAAAATCATCCATTGAATTATATGTTGTCATCATGATTATCATTCAACTGTGTTAACTATATTTTTTCATTTTAAATGATGTACAATATTTATTTCTGGAGAAAAATAGTTTCTAATATAAATAAATTTCCATGAATTTTTTTCACGTTTTTAAAATAAAGGGGATTTTGAAAAAAAGACTCAAAACTATGAATTTTATAACAATTTATAAAATAAAATAAAATTTAACTTTTCATGATTTTGATTTCATTATAATAAAAAGGCCTCTCTATAAATTAGATATGGTTAATATTATACCTAATATTAATTATATATATGATTATTTTCCGAGATCAATTTTTATTATCAAACATAGTAATTCACTATGTTATTTTATTCCATTGGGATATTTTATGAAACCATGTTTATTTCCTTGGGTTATTTGTGAAAAAATATTTATTTTTTAGGTGATTATGAAAAAAATTTCTTCCATTCGATTCTTTAACATATGATGATGTATGGTTTTTTGGTTTCACACATATGTATAGTGATTATAGGTTTGTTCCTATATCACCATTTAATTCAACAATTATGGATTTATATAATAGGAGATAATGAAATTTTTCATTAAGGGACGAAAAAATGATATGTTCACCAGTTGGTTTTATGAATGAAAATATGGATGTTTTTTTCAATTGTTTTGGATATGATATAGGAAAATTTGATCACATTTTTTCATGGGAATGATATATTTTATGCTTTTTTTTAGTATTTGTGTGAATTTGATGTGGAAATAATTGATCATGTAATGTTTTAGGATCATTATTGAGCTATAATTATTTATGATAATATAATTTAATGTAACAGAATATTTTGATAAGCATATGACGATACTCATTGACCATTGTTTAATGTATCATGATTAAAAACACTTTTTAATTGTATATAATTATTTATTTTAGATTTAATTTAATTCCATCATTAATTTTTTACTACACAATTATTACATGTCCCGTTAGTTTTAAATTTTTCTCAAGCCTGTGTTTTCCCAAATTATTATGATTTATCCCATGAGGAATCATTGATATGTTTTCTATTATTTATAATGTGAGCTCACCAATTTTTTTAGATTTACTTCCATTGGGTTATGATGAAAACCAAAACATTTGGAAATTAAAGATCAGTATCGAGAGAAGAAAATATATAGGGAAATCATTACATGTTTTATAAAATATTATATTTATTATGTAACTAGTTTCCAAGACACAAATACTTTTGGTACATAAGTGGTGTGACTATTTTTGAAATGTATTATTTAATCCATGACATCAATTTATTTTTCATATATGATTTCCTTGTCTTTCCATAGTGAAGGAAATGTAATATTTCTTTACGAGAGAGTTTTTTCATTCTTACATGGTATGAATAGTCCCCATGTTGTTCTTTTAGTGTGTTTTTCCCTTATCATGTTTACCTCATAATCATTTTATGATAGGTATTATATTATAATAACAAGGAGTAGATAATGATGACTTTCCATTAGATTTATTATTTTGAATCCTATGATATATTTTAAATGTTGTCTAATCTCGACCTCTAAAATTTTATATGTTTTCATAATAATGAATAATATTTATTATTATTGAGTATTTCATTAGCCACATGATTTTATTATTCTACCTTCCCAGATAACTCCCCAATATTATAAAAAATAAAAATATAATCAAATTATAATCCTTAACAATTTTTGTAGAATAATTTTTGTTTAATAATTTTTTTTGGGTTGATTTGAATGAATATGTTAGCATTTCACAAAAAATCAAGTAACTACTAGCTAGAAACTAAAATTAATAATATATGAAATTAAAATTAACTAAAAATATAACTAAAAAAATGAAAAAAATATACATGTCACCTTCTCTATTATCATTTTGGACACGATATTGGGTTTTCATAAATATATCACTAATCTTCTATATAAAGTTTTTAAAATTTCCTCAATTGATCATGATTGAGGGCACTCTTACCATTAATTATCATCATCACCTCTCCTCCATCTACCATACCAATGATCTTCTAATTACAAAAAAATCTAGTTCCATATACCATCATACATTTATTGATTCACTAACCAGGAAATTTCTATCCCATATTAGATACAATCACACAACAATTGTAGTTGCCCCAACATTTTTCTGCATCATTTAACTAATTTCACCCTCAATATAATATCACCCAGTCTTCCATACATGGTTTCCATAATTTAATTTCAACTCATCATGAATTATAAAAAATTCACATTATAAGGGGAAAAAAGAACAATGTAGGAAAGATATAAATTTTCAAAATTATTGATTTTGGTCACCAGATCATTAATTTGAATTTTCTTTTCATTGTGAACGAGTGAGGATTTATGAATCGTGATGATTATATGGTACAGAATAAAATAACAAACATTATATTACCCAAATTGATAATGAATACACTAAAAATAACACATAACATAAGAATTGTATCCAAAATAAACTATAAACAACATGTAATTAAGGATAAGGAAAAAATTAGGAATGATGCACTGTTTTTTCAAATCAAATACACCTCAGTATTTGGTTATCAATACATTGTGGACACCTCCATGAATATAAATATAAAAATATTCATAATATTTACCTCAATATAATGGCTTTTTTAATATATTAATTTTTTATTATTATAGATTTTATATTGAGTATGTATTGGTAGTGTTTAGATATACATGAATACTTCGACACTCCCAAAATATGTTTCAACATAGCCTAAAATAAAAATTGATTTTATAACACCACTTTGACAACACCTCTTTATAAAAAAATTTGTGGGGCCATAATCCTTATAAAAGGTGTCATTTATTTTATTTTAATCATTTAAATTATTTATAATTATGGATAAAAAAAGTAATATTTTAATTACATTTTTATAAAATATGATTCATTGAATGACGATCCTATTAAGCAGCCATCTTCATAGACATTTTTATAAATAATCAAATGATCCAAAAAAGTATATTCACTACATCCTACCACCTTTTGGATTTAAATTCCAAATACCATAACACATTCATATATGTATGTTTAATTATCTCACAATTGATTATAATTATTTTATGTACCCTCCTAGAGTTTATTATGCTACTGCATGACCCAAACAACCAGATTTAACAGCCCACTACAATTTTTCACCTTACGGTCCTATATCCAAACTACATACTCATAAAAAGTGATTTCTTCCACAATTTTAATCTCTCATTAATAATTTTTGATGCATCATAAACATGTCATCTCAAATTCTAAACATCGAATATGTCAGTCACATGTTCCAATAGTAATGGTAACAAAAATAGTTAGTAAACTCATCTAACGAACATATTATCATGAATGTCTAAATAAACATGGGTGATATATTTTTTCCTAAAAAACATTCTCAATAAACGTAGTGGTGATTCCATTAGGTAAACATAATCTCACTCCATCAACTCAAATTAATCAATTTCAAATTCTAATATGATAAAAAATATTATAGTATACAAACAATTACTCCTATATTAATGGTATATTATTCATCAAAGGAAACAGTACATTGAGATCCATAAGAATATCTCCCAAATCAATTTATAAAAATGGGTTTATGTCTAAGATGTACCATTCTTTACCTTGAATGTGAATAAATGATAGTGGTTTAAAATATTTATATATATAAACTTCACTGATGGTTGGGGATAAAGATATATTCTATAAAATCAACAATATATTACCTCAATATATCCTAATAAACAATAATAATCCTCTCTATTTGGTAATATTTATAACTATGGAATGTAATATGTAATCATAAATGTGTCTCAAAATCTTTCCTATATAACTTTAATATTAATAATGAATATATATGAGAACATATTATTATGATAAATCTATGAATGCATAAAATATCATCTATTGAAAATAATCATATGATATACAATTAGGTATTCTTATGAATGGAAATGATATAACCTAACATAGACTATCATTTCATGTTAACCAAGAGAGAGTCAACATCATTCAATGAAAAAAGAATTCTATTAAATAAATTGATGGATAAACTACCACATATCAACTTTTAACCCTCAGGATATTCTTATACTACTTATGAAATGTTTTATATCCTTTTATAGTAGACATGTGAGACACTTTTACATCAACACAAATCTCTTTTTCTTATTCTTGTCAAATAATACCGACAGATTACACAGTTGTGAAAAAATTCCTAAATAAAATTGTATATCAAAATGGACGTGTGAAACTCCCACAATCCATACTCATGTATAAAAAAATTAAAACCCCTATCATCACCATGAAGAAAATTATTGTAACCCATATTCAAAAAATCACATTGGTTTCTATCCAGACAATATCTATTCACGTAATACAACAAATTAAATATCATAAAGCTAACTACATCACTCAATGAATTAGTGTGGGAGATACATTCATTGATTAAATTTAATAAACATCTTCATTATAAACCATAACCGACTATATCGATTCTAGTTACTCAGATACGTCCAGTACTAAGTGAGAATATTATTTTCTACACCAGGAATTGGAATCCACATTTTCCATTTCGAGATTGTTAAATATATGGATTTTTTTCAATATTATCTCTCTAAATATCCTATAACTTGGGTTATGATCAGCAATGAGAAAATATACCTATGAATCTCTTTCCATATTATAATTGCTAATTTCACAGTAAAAAGGATGTTTCCTTGTGTTTTAAAAGAGAACAATTATATTGAATTCTATATATCATGGAGTTCATATAATTCACATAAACCATCAACTGTCTGGTCATATATACAATTTTGGAATACCTCTACATCAAACTAATATTATTCCCAACTCTAGAGGTATCATAGGACAAGAAATAATCTACTCCTTCCTCTAGGAAATATAAAATAGAATAAATTGTTTACATTTTCATTATCTCCATAAATTCTCTATAAATATTCATGGGAAAAAAAGATTCCATATTTCTGTTTTGGAATTCGAATTACCTACACTCATATGGATGTCAGATTAGAATTTATCATAATAACCTGATATCCTATGAAATTATAACACCTCAAGCACAATCTATTGTGGCTCTAGGTCCCCCAGAACACCAATTTTTATGAGGACAAATAATACACTACCCACTATAATGACTACAATTTCTATTATTTAGTCATTTGAAAATTTGTATATATAACAATGGATTTAACCTTAGATTTTATTCAATTTCTGGGTGTCATATGACATAAATATTTTTATATTTAAATTAATAATATATTAAAGCACATGAACACATCATTTTGGAATAAATGATTTTATCATTATATAGATCCTCGGTTGTGATATCTAAGAATTTGTTTGTTTACATGTTTTTGGGTTTACCCATGTCATGGTATAAGGTTAGTTGGTGTCAAGAATTTTATGGAATATTGTCATAGGAGGACAAAAAATGTAATCATACAAATATATTTATTTATTTATCTAAAATGAGTAACATAATCATCTTCCTCCCATTTGGATATATGGGAATATTAAAAAGAAGGGAGAGTTTTTAACCATTTAGTGATATCTCAGCATATAATAAAATATAGAGGCATTATAAGAAAACATCATCCTATATAGTGATGGAGACTATATATAGGTAGAACAAATTCTATGTGTTTTTTTAAACCTGATACTTTAGGATTTTCTCTATAAGGTTTTAATATTTTTATTTTTCATTCCTTATCCACGTTGATGTGGTTTTTGAGATTTTTAAAATCCATTTATGAATTCTAAGGACCCTTTAGTGAATGATTAATTATTAATTAGGTAATATGGGGGGTTTATAGTTGTTTTTTGGGATATCTATTTTTAAAATCCTGATCAAACAACAAGTAGTAAAAGGGAAAAATCCTTGTGATCCTCCCATTAGGATAAAATTGAGTTTTTGGGACTACAAACAATCAATTAAAATTACAAACTATGTAGTGGGAAATTTCAATGTGGTTAGATACCTTAGAAGACATCACATATATAGGGGACAAGGTTCTTTATAAGTTCACAGAGAAACATGTCGAGTACGTGGACTTGGAATTGTTCTCGGACAGGGTTACAGAACCTAGACAAGGAATAGTAAGTGTCCTTTGGACAATGTACATGGGAATGATCCAAAATATTTTTGAATACCCTGGGCTAGTGAGACACATCATGTAATCTATGTACATTCTATTAATTTCCAAATTAACATAAAATCTATGTACATTCAAGAGAATTACTGAGTGTCAAGCTGAGGTCATACATTATGTGCCCTATGTACGAGTTGGGTACAGTTCATTGATATTTCCATCTTATATATCTCCTTCATCACGACTCATTCAGGGCTCCCAGTTAGGCTATATTGATTGATTTTCACATTATGAATCAATGTTAGAAATTAATTTGGAATAAAATAAATATGATGAGGTGTTATGAGAATGAATCATCATTCAATGATGCTAGACATACGGATGTGATTTGGAAAATTCATTATAGAGATGTCAAGGTTGGTACTCCCCTATAGCATTTGGTCATGTGTCCCATATACACAATGCAGAGGTATAGTATGTACCCCCCCATAAGTTATAGAAAATGTGTTCTCAATCTATAGAGTGGTACTCTCCCGTCATTGAGATCTAGTAGAGAGTGGTTCCTCAATGGGTGTTGGTGCTCCCTCCACTAGGGAGTGTAATAATGAGTGGACCCCTCTACTCAATTTCTAGTGAGGTTAATTTTTGTACTAGGTATCATAGTTAGAACACTAGATTTGTGATAGAATCATCATTATTAGTTTTCTTTGGGATATATATATCCCCATTCTCTCTCGACTTGGTTTCTCTATGGTCATATATATTAATTTTTGTTTCCCCATGTTTGTGGGTTGAGATTTCGATTATATATTTACCTTGATCCCTTTTCATTTTTTATATTTGTAATGCGAATTTATATACTCACCTCTGCATGGTATTTTCCTACACATGTTGTTTATTAATAAAATTAATGGAAGATTATGGGTTATATCATAGGTTATAGTTTTTTTGGAGATTAGTGGATCTAGGAATTGAATGTATTCAAAGGACAACCTTAGTGATTATAATATAGGATCCATTCATTCCCCTTTACTCAGATTTTGTTGTGAATCCATTCTACAATTAGGAATATATTTTGTCTGTTGTAGTTTTGTACATAAAATTTTATCCCAATTTTATTCCTATATATTTTTCATGTCTTTTGTTAAACCATAGATGTTATATATTTTAATCAATGTCTCTACATTATTCCAAATCACTAGTTGTATGTGTTCATATATGGACCTAGGTTAAGGACTCCAATATTAATTATATCATATTTATTCTTATCACCCGGCCCTAGCCATTGAGAGGTATATATTTGGTATATCCCTCAGCTTACCATTGTTCAAGCAGACCATGGTTGGTCAGGTAATGACATATTGGAAGTAGAGGTGTTTGTACCCATGTTAAAGTATTGAGTTGGAACAAGTTATGAGGACTGGACTGGGACCTTATGTTAATGGTGTTCGACTATCACAAGATTAAATATTAAGCAATGATACCAAATTTAAGTGTATCAGAAGATGTATCAGTTTTCCCAGAATCGCTATTTTGATGTAAACTCAACATATTGAGATATATTTTGTATAGAAATGAATGTAAATTCAATTTAGTGAACTATGTATTTTGAATTTCATGTCCTTATTGGGTCATATATCTATATATTCACATATAACCATTATATTTCTTCATAAAATTAATGATTACAACCAGTTTGGATGCTAATACCCGATTGTGATGATGATTCATTATAAAAGAAGGAATTATATTAGTGACTCATTCAAGTGTTGTTTACTACAAGAATTCAACATCAAGTTTTGCCACCTATTAAGAAGTGCATTGATATTACTCCATTGTATTGTGTGGATAATCAAATTAATGTTTGAAAACTAATATATCTATTAGGGGAGAGATCTGATATGTACTTTCTTAAATTTTTATGAGAGTTTGGGGATGGATATTATTGATCCCTATTGTAAAGATAAACCATCAATAAGTATACAATTTATGAGAATAAATGTTATGAGTCATAAACCTTATTTGAGACCTAGGGATCAAATTATTAGCCTTGTATCTAGTCTCCTTCATGTAGTCACAGGGTACTAGTAGAGTCTGATTCTTAAGAGTGATGATGTGATTACACTCTCATGGTTAAACTTCAAGTAGTTGTTATATGATGTTTATTGTCCCTCAATATTACTCTATTTGTTAATTAAATGAAATCTTGAGCTACATGAGGGTGATATATGTATTCCTAAGTATGCTTCGTGGTTTACTAACCTCACACAATATTTCACTGATATGTTGTGGGATAGATACATTCATGCATGGAAGGTTGAGAAATGTCTTCTTAGAGGAATCCATAATAGTTTACTTTACAAATTACTACCCACTAATGTTAGGGTGTTGTGGTGTTATGTAGTTATAGATAGAATCCTAGAAGAGTGATTTTATGATGATGGAGATGGAAATGGATGTCATGAGGTCAATTCATCTATACCATTTTTTGTGTTAGTTGATAGGGTACTTGGGTAGGATTAATACTCATGCTAACACCCAAACAAATGGATCAATAATGAGTAAGTACCATAGTGGATCCAATTATCCTTTTTTGGGGGCATGATATTCCTATGATGGGTGAGTTGACATAGCTCATGATTTCTTGAATTGACATGGTGAGTAAGGTAAGTAGATATTGGATAGACCTCCATGGTAGTGGTATTTTCGGGATTTGAGATCTCCCATGCATTATCAACGAGGGCCCCATGGTGTGGATCTAAAAGTGGATTATATGGAACTCAATAGGTTGGATATACTAGTGATGGGATACTTTATATGAAACATAGACCCTAATAACCTAGTGGCACACACCAATCCTAGACTGTGGATAGTCAAGGCTGCTAGCAGCTATATTCAATAGAGAGATATGGTGAGACTATACCAATGATGATTTGATTTATGATCTATGGATTTGAAACTCTTAATCTCATACATTTAGATATTTGAGGGTGTTTGTACTTCATATCCAAATACCATGTGAGATATATATTCTTGTTAATACATTATCCTATAATTTATGGCTATAGGTTCCTAGAGGGAGAAATTATTCTATATCACAAAGCATTGTGCAGTGTGAGTGGCACTCAGTGGAGATTTTATCATGGTACCTCTTTGTAATAATAATAAATATTTATGATTTCATTAGAGTTATGTTCTTGTTGTTTATAGTGAATGTATAGATTATAATTAATCATATGTGAGTAAGATTATTTTTATATAGATGGGTTGATATTCTCCATTATGGGTGATTTAGATATTATTATAGAGTATGTGTGTATCAAAAATAATAAGTAGAAGGTCATAAAACATCATTTGGTGAGTTTATCCCTTAGTGTAGTGGGATCCTCGTGCATCTCTCTTTCAATACTAGTGGATGATTATAAACTATTCTTTCATGAAGATTTATCAAGAGTACTTTTGTTGTGGTATATTTATTTTGTCATTGAAAAACACCATGTGAACTCAAAAATATCTTCTATGTAATATTTTATTTCCACTACTAACCCTTAAGATATGATAGTGTGGTTTAAAGCCATTCTAGAGAGAGGTTTTTTGAGACCCGATGTTTCTATTGGGAAGCTCCAGTTTTGTTCACGAACAGTTAGGTGGGATCTTGAGGAGTTTTATTTACTATCATTGCTAGAATCATTTAATTATATATAATAAGATCCCTTGATAAGGATTGATAACCTATTAAACCATTTCATAAGCGAAAGTTGGTTCATATTGATTTATCTTAATTAATGTTATCTTGAGTTGAGGTTATATGAAGATGATATTGTAAATATGATTAAATGATTACACTATATAATCTATGAGTTTATAGTGGCGACTTTTGTTGTGGGAAATTTGCCCATTATGTTTATAGATCTTATGATCCATATATTCCATCCATACCTATATAAATTCATTTTTTTCTTTAATAATGAAATTTTAATTTAATTTAAATTTGGGGAAATCATGTAGAAATATTAAGGAAGAACCTACACATAATTTTGGATAATGGGAAATATTGTATGCTCTCTTAGTGTGACTTTTTCTAACTACGAGGTTCGAATAATTTGGAATTCCATGTATTTGTATGGTTTAGCTATGGGTACCATAATTATTGTTGTATTTTCTCTTTGAAAACACCTAAAATCATCTCATTGATAAGTGGTTTCATTTGTTTTGTAAGGTACTATAGGGGATCATAAAATACTTTTTCATTATAAGATCAAATTTGAAGAATATCTATCTAGATTGAGAATTATTAGAGAGAATTTCTAGAAGATTATGATGAGTTGTACCAATGATCCTCTATTAAGAATAATCTTGGATGGCCATGCGATGGTAGATCTTTTGGTGCCTCTAGATTTAGGTTCAGATTGGTGGTGATATAGAGTAATGAATTGATCATTTATGGGTCGATGTAGTTGAGACCGTATGATACAATCAATGAAACTCATAATCTAGAGTTGGGAATGGTAGTCAATGCTATAAATATGTTTATGCACTTTCATCTGATTGATAATGTTTTTACACATACCATTACAAACCCATGTATTGCATCAATCCAAAAGATCATAACCCGAGATAGTTTTGTTGGTTGTAGTTCGTAACGAACTAAAACATTGAGATAGTTTATACACCTAGGAAGGGAAATGTGTTAGAATATTCCACTAATAGCAAGTCCTATTATCACAAGGTGTAAGAGAAATCTTAGTTGTTGGCATTGCTATAACAAGACCATGGGGAGAACATGGGTTTAGTTTATCATTTATCAATGAAGGATAATCCAATAATAATTTAACATATGAGAGAGGATCAGTTATGATACATAAGGTATAAGGTTCTTTATGATGAGATATCCTCCTTTTATTCACCATACAGATTTTTTATGTATGGGAGCATGTTATTCTTTTTCGGTGGTGGATAATGGTTTATTCACACTATGACAAAACGTGATTAAATATTTTAATGCTACTCCATTGGATGTGCATCCTCATATGGATAATATTTACATGGACCATTAATAATAGTTTTGGTAGGATGTAATGTATGGATCATCACCATTTTTTCTCTCAGTGTCTCACATATCATCAGGTAAAGGATGAACATTAGGTTCCAAAAGGTATAACCAACCCAATTGAGATTTCTAAATAGAAGTGGGGCGGAATATAGATTGAATTTTTTATGGAGATTACATAGAATATGTGATGATATTTTGTTATCATTGAGGTTGTTAAAAGTAAATCCATGTCAATACACATTCCTTTCATCTGTGTTTAGAGTTTGGATGAGGGTTTGGGCCAGCTATTTGTGTATGAGACCATCAGATATTTTAGGTACCCAAAAAGATCATATCTAATGATGATGGTTTCTTTACGCCCCATTTTTTGAGGGGTGTGCTAAAGTATTTTTTCAAACATCTAAAGATGAGATTTTCATTTCATCCCCCTCCGGACAGTCCAAATGAAAACACATTCTAGGTACTCGATGATATGGATAGAGACCGTGTGTTTTAATTTGGCCATATCATAGAGGATCACGTTTAATTGGTTGAGTTTTCCTATAGAAATATCACCCTATTATTGTAATTATACCATTTTATTCCATATAACAAATACCCTAGAGGTCAGAAAATTATTTGATTGATATTGGTTAGAAATCTCTTATTAAGCCGGAGATGAAGACAATTATTAAAGCAAAGGTTCAGGTCATCCACAAATGTATCAGTATATCCTATAGTTGAAATAAATTAAATACATATGGACCTAATATACAATTATTGTTTGACTAGGGAGAAAAAAAATTCTCAGTGTCTCCTAATAAAAAACATTATGATTATTTTTCTATGGAAGAAAACTATCCATTCAGATCAATGGGGGTTTCTAGTTCCTTGAGTGTGTTTGTGTGAATTCTTGATTCATTTCCCAACCTCCTTAGTTAAAATGGTGTATGAAATGTTCCATTTTTAAAATAAAGGGACATATGTGCATGAATCATCACATGTTATTCATTGTGGAGATCATTACATTGAGGATGGATCCACATTCTTGAAGAACCTAGTGGAAATCAAGGATCATCAAGTGTATATCCTACATGGATATACTATCCATCTAGATTGGGGGATTTTGTTGTATGTCAGTGTGTAAGATAGATCCTAGAAACATGGATGTTATATGTCATCTCAATACCAACACCTTTTTTTCTATCTTGTTTTTATCAGGGGAAAATACATTATCGATAGTAGAATCTAAAAACATTGGTTTTTCAGTTTAGGAAATTGAATATATTTATAAAAATCTGTAGATTTTGCCTCATATTCCTCTCGATTTTTTGAAATTTTATGACCCAAAAATTAATATAATTAAAAAGTATAATATATTATTCCAATAGAATGATTTTTTTGAATAAATGGCTTCCCCATTATTTGAGATCTCATATGGGAAGTCAATGAATGCAGTTGTTTCTATGGTGTTAGGTTTACCCCATTAATGAGGGATGGTTAGTTGGTGTTGGAGGTTTGGTGGAAGTTGTACATTGGTTCATGTGAAAGGTAAATAAATAATATAATATATTTTATTAATTAAAAACACATAAAAAACTCATTCCTTACCATTTTTATTCATACACAAGATAAGAAGAGGGGTGATGTTTTCTCCCTTTATTGTTGACCGAACTAAAATTAAAAGAGATGGAATATACCACTAGACTTTTTATTTTCTATGATTGATATAGTATCAAGGTGTATAATCCTTCATGACTGATTTTTGTCTCAAAGAATTGGCATTTTATCCCTTTGGAAGAAGTAATTTTTTCTACATCCTGATGTCATTCGATGGGGTTTTTATTATTTTTAAATATCTTTTAGGATAGTTATTGACCACTTGGCAATGAATTATTATTAATCATGGATAAGGGGTATTGAAGTGGTTTGCATGGATTTATCATTCAAAAATAATGAAAAAATATTTTCTAGTTCATGATCACATATCATGTGTTCTACATGTTTGGGGAAGATATAGTGTTGTGGAATATATACCATGTATCAGATTACACACTGTTTAGTAGGACATGTTTGTGAGTCTATATAAATGGGGAGACAACCCTAAAATGGGGAACATGATCTAGTAGTAGTATATTTCTAGACCCCAATAATACACAACCATAGTCGTGTATCTGGAAATGCCTTGGTACAAGGTTACAAGATTTTATACAATGACATGGGATAGAAGACACATCCATACTCTAGGATTCCATGACATGATTTGATGTTAGTGAAAATGTAGTGTATAACCAAATGTCCAGATAAGAAATATAAAAATGAGGACACAACTATGTTCCATGGTGAGGTTACATGCCATGTATCCCATGTATACACTACCTACTATTATTTGAGACATCCACCTTAGGTATCTCCTTCATCAAAAGTCAGATTTGGTATTGTGAGTAGCCTATACTAAGTGGTTTTACATGATGGATGTGATGAAAGAATTTTTTTTTAAAATTATAGAGGAAAAATTTCATGTATCGATTTAATACTGTCCTTATGAATTAATATTAATGGTTGTGACCTAGTCAATCACCAAAGTGATTCTGGGTCTAGTATTCCCCTATCTTATTAATTAATGGTCCTAAAATACCCAATTAATAGGTACATTTTGTACCAAACTATTCATTATAGGGTGAATATCCACTATTTATATAGCGGTACTCCACCATCAACGACCTCCAGTTGGGAGAATGTATTCTATGGGGGTGGGTGATCCCTCATCTTTGGAGCATGGAATGGAGTACCGTCCACCTCTTCATAAATTTTGGTGAGATTTTCCTTAGTTATAGGAATTAGGGATGAAACATTGGTATATTACACTAACTCATTGTTTATATCTAGGATATGGTGGTAGACATCCCCTTTTACTAAATCTCTTGTGTTACCATATGTTAATATATGTTGGGTTTCATTTCTCACTTTCTTATTGGTTGAGGAGAATATTTTATCTTTCCCTTGACCCATTTTTGGTTTTTTTTGTAAACTAATGGGTATGTATATACTCACTCACACATGGAATCTTCACATACATGTTGTTTCTTTTGTAGATGATATGTAGAACAGTCGTGATATCTTCAATCCTAGTTTAATATGATTATAGGATCTCTTGGTGGTAACCATTTTCAATGTTTTACATTGGAGATTGTGCATTTTTCTCTCTTTGGTACCCTTTACCTGGCCATTTTCTGGTTGTGACCTAATTTTTCTAGTTGGAAATGTATTTTTCTAATTTAATCTTTTTAACAAATTATCATACATTAATTCATTCCAAGAAGTTATTTCATACACGGTTTACACTCTTGATGTTCAATATTTTTTTCATTTCCTTTTCCCTATTGCAATGATATTTTTGTATCTCAATATAAAAGATCATATTCTAAGGGACCCCATATACATTATTTCCTACTAAATGATTTCCCCCCCGTAATATTCTATTGGAGGTCAGCTTTCAGTGTCTCCCTTGGATTTCCACTAGCTAAACAGGCCCTAGTGAGGAAATTCTTGGAAACCACTTATATTCCATGATCATTAAAAATACATAGCAAAAAAATTATCTTGAGAGCTTAAATAATATTTAGTGATTCTAAAGAAATTATAAGAAATCCCTAAAATTTTAATGTAGGTTAATTTCTCCCCTTAAAAAAATTGGGATGCCATCTATCAACAATTCTATTTACCATGAGTCGAATTTATGAAATATAAAATTTATAGGTTGCATAAATATTATTTGGTTGTTATGAACTCCATATTGAATCACTAGGAACATGTAATTACCAAAAAAATAGAGAAAATATATAATCAATATTTCATCATATAAAACCTATATCTTTTCACACTAAAACCATAATTCAATCATTGATAACCTTTTAACAACATTTATGTAATTCAATATGTAATGTATCCTTGGATGATTGAATTTATTATAGACTTTCACCTATTACTGAACGTGACCCAAACATGAAATATCATTCATACCTTATTTAATAAATTTATTCAAAACATCTAAGAAATTAAATTCACTCTAATAACATAATGTATTATTTAATTTTGGGTTTTGATACATAAGTATAATATTTCATAATAATTATTTAAAATCAATAATAAAATTAAACATATATAATCCCCACATATAGAAAAATATCTAAATGTTATCCCATGAAAGTTGAGAATTTATGAAATGTTTGGCCTAAAATGACCAATATATAAAAGAACATCAACAATAAGATGAAAATATATCCTTACTTCATAAATAGTCTAGAAAAACATTAACTTATACTAAATAACTAATTAGTGGAATAAAATCATGGGATCATAATAAATGGTTTTAGTAAAGGAGATTATGACCAATAATTACATTATAGGGGAATAAAACCATAGAAGGATTGTCATGAAAGAAAAATATTGACTATAATCTTAGGGTTTTAATATTAATATAATAATAATAATCTATGGAAATAAAAATGTGGATAGTTGGATCATGTATGATAATAAAAAATGTAAATATTTAGATATGGTAATGACCAATACATTCTTATCATTGTGTACTAGGATAACCACCTATGAAATGTAACATAATATACTCTGTGAACTATATCAACCCCAACTCTTATAACCATGATATGGTATCTACTTAATTTCAATTTCATAAGATATATGGGATCAAATTACCATGTCTCGATGAATTTAGTACAATAGAAGAACTGAATAGATAAATAATTTCCATATAATGTTGGAAATATATAAAAAACATCTCATAAGAAAAACTATAACCTATCTGATATTATTATTAATATACATCATATTATCTTATAGAAAAGAAAAAGAGTTGATCCCATATGCTCAGTAATGGTTATTTACATTGGAATATATCACACGTAAATAAGTAATAAAAAATGTGTAAATCTGGATAAATGAAAAAATGTTCTATTTAATAAATAACTTGATAATGAAATGCATCGATGGATAATATTAATATTTTAAACTCCTTAACAATGGTGACTTGATTCACACTGATAGAAATGTTTAATTTTAAATGATATTATCTTAAACATTATATTATCTTTAAAATCATGGTCTAAGGACAATATAGTTTATTAAGTGGATTGGAATAAAAAACCCACATTTAATAAGGCCATCCAACTCATTTGTCTCAGCATACCTATCATTTCAACTAGGGTATATATAATTCTTGTTCCCAACCATCATTTCATTTTGATTATTTTTCACATATATTGAATTATAAATTCAATTCATGAGAAATATTCTTTATCAATATATGTGTTGAGTAACGGATACAAAAAACTGATATTTCACTAGTAAATCAAAGAAATCACATAGAAAAACACCATATGTAGAATTTTTATATAGAATCATAAATAACCATATCTATTATTCCAGAAAAAATATATTTAAGATAAATGTAATTTCTATTGAAATATGGTCATAGGTAGGTGAATGTTCCATGATAATGTTAATTTCCTACAATTATATAAATGAAAAAAAGGTATCCATTGACTCATTTGAAATACAAGCTTTCCAATAAAATCAAGGTCGTTATAGAAAAAACGAATGGATGTGAAAAATTAAAATAACATTTTATTAATATTTTATTTGAAAAATCATTTAATATTTGTAGAATAAGATAAATATCATAAAATTTTCATCGAATGGGGGAAATTCATTAACATTATATATGTTAAATAATATATTCCATTGGAAATTCTATAAAGAAAACCTAAAATAACATATTCCTAAAACATTATAAAAATCTTTTCAAATCATTTAATAAGGTATGGATAACATAAAACATAGTTAATAAATATTATTAAAGAATAAATAATAACTTTTTGAAATAATTTTAAAAAATATAAATATTAAATGAAAATATATCTTATTAAAAGATAAATAATATCTAGTTTTCTATTAAATATTATGTTGAATGATTCAATTTGAAGAGAAAGGAAATTTTTTCTAAAAAATAGAAACTCTCTAAATATGTAGTGGATAATAAAATATATAGTGTTTATAGATGATATATTATAATATTTTTTAATTAATATAAGATTAATATAGAGATAAGTTATATCGTAAAATAAATTCCTAACACTTTGGTAAATTTTAAACCTTAACACCATTGAAGAGTAAACCTGAATTGATACTCAAATTATAATAAATATATATATATATATATCATTATAAATACCACAAAGAGTCAGTATAAACACTATATAAAAATAACCATGTGCATAATACAAAATTTGTCACAATGGAGTGAAAATTTAAAGGAAACAGCATACCTCATGTTTGACATACATCATAGGATATTTTAAAATCCATTGTAATAAATTGATATATACCAATTATATATACTAGAACTATATTAATATATATAATATACTATACTATCCATTTATAACATCATATCACTTGTATGTTAACAATATTTTATTATTATTATAATTTTTTGGGATAACTACTCTAATTTTCCAAAATATTTTCATTTTGAAGTCATGGTTATACAACATTGATAATGGATTCTATAATAATTCTAAACCCTGAGTTCTTGATCCTGTTATAACATCATAAAATTTACATTGATTTGACATTGATAATGACAATCGTGACACAATTGTCTTTGATTGAAAGCATTAATTTTTTAACTAAAATATTTGAACAATTTTATACCAAAACTCCCTTTAAAAATATTATATTAGTTAGTTATGAAAAATTGTCAACAGATATGATTGATAAAAAGGGTTCATAAATATCTACTTTATCTCCCATAAAAATCACAACACATAAATCCTTTATTTAAAAAATTTATATTTAATGACCCTTTGTAAACTGGGGAAAACAAAACCAAATAAGGGAGATTAATTGATCAGTATGTGAAAATATAATATTTAAAAATTGAATATAATTATTGATAATAATATTAGAATATGTTAATGATGTCAAAATTAATGTGATTGTAAATAAAATAAGTGAATTTATAACCATAAATACCAGAATTATAAATCTAGAATTCTAACATAAAAATTTATAAAATGAAATAGTCATAGTAGTCAGGAAAAATGATCCATTTAATGTAAATATCAATCAAATTAATGATTAAAAATAAATAAAAATATTAAATAAAACATCTTTGCTTCCTTGAGAAATTACAAATCACACATAAAAATGAAATAACCTTTCCAGTTAGAAATATAATGACTTCCATGGTTATAATTGGAATTCCCATCACAAAATTTTCCAATATTCTCTTTGGATAATCCTTGTCATTTAACATTATCCATTATATGGAATTAACATCACAGTATATTACCCTAATTTATTTTTATAATCTTAATTAATTTACTATATCCATTTACCTAATGCATTGGATATCTATAATGGCATCACCAACCCATGGTTTATAATAAAACCACATATCACCATAATAATTCACATGAACCATGGAATGAATAACGTAAATAGAGTTGTAATACCATCATAAAACTAATAGGAAAATTCATTATTCCTTTCACAACATGGCTAACCAATGGAAATAGAATATTTTCCAACACAATCTCTTTGAAACAACCATAATCCATACCAGTAAAGATTGATTATGGTATCATTACTAAATATCCCTTGTGGAGCATCAGTAAAATCAAGAGTATTCATTATTGATGAATGGGAATAAAATTAATATATCATTAATAAAATTATTAAGAAAAATAAACTTTTCACTTTTAATGTCACATTTAAAAATAATAATAATTTTTTTTAAACTGTTTTTCATTTAAATTCACCACTGAAACATATAAACAAAGCATTAGTTATAACAATGTTGATGAAATCATTAAAATAAATTCATATCATAACTGTAAAAAATAAACCTTTTTCTAATTCATTTCTTAATTAGAGTAAAAATAGACCCATTTGGAAAGGAATTAGAATATTAATTTTAGAAACATATATAAGGATGTCCAAGATCATGTAAAATAAAATTTGGATAAAATTTTTGTTTTTAAAACAACATTTTTGAAAACCTTGTATGAATCATGGTTTTAGAAGAGAAAGATTCTTGATCATAAATAAGATACATAACCTTCTTTTATTATGAGAAAAATTAATTTTGTTTCTTTATTCAATAAGTCCTAAATGGAAATAAAATTTTTAAACCGTAATATTAACCAATTTATAATAAAATATATGTCATTAATTATAAAATATCATATGATTTCCACTCATGGAACCTTGAACATTAAAAATATGAAAAATTAAAACAATTATGGAATAATTCCATTTCCAATTTGGTGATTCTTCAATCAGAAGCCCTGTGAAGGAATAACATCTAATGAAACATTAAATATCATTAAAATAATAATATTGATTTCATATTAAATCCAATTGGTTATATATACAACTCATAAAATAATATCGATGAATATCATAAATTAATGTCTCAAGGAAAGATAATTTGATATGAATAACCCATGAAAAGATAATACCATTTAATTGAGAATGATCCCAAAAATGATATTATGTGTAATATATATAAATACTCTCAAAAAATTGTAATTATTGAAAAGAATTTCATTTCACACATAATCATGTATTAAAAAATCAATGAATAAAAGTAATGACCCCCCCCCCCCCAATGAAATGAAATTTATTTGAAAAACACTTCACTACATGATAACATTCAATTAAAATCCCCTTGGTTGATGTAATTAAAACTAAATGGTAAAATAACATGAACTATGAAGTAATCCTGATAAAATTTCTATATTTTTTCGTGTATACACTATATAAAGTAAAATAGGTTCATAACATTAAAATATGTCTCAATGAATGAATATTGAGATAAAATACCATACCTAAAGTCTAAAAAGGATATAAATTTCCTTTAACGCCTTAAAAATTAACTCATATCAATTATTTTATTTCTTTTTAGATATTTAACAGTTTAATTCTTTATTTATAATCAAATTATTTCAATTATTTTAAATAAATATATAATTACTAAATCAGTTTAGTCCATATGGAGTATTTTGAGGGTGTTTGGTTTTAAATTTTCAAAATATTTTTAGTGTGTCGAGTATGGTCTAATAGGAAATTATAAGATAAATTATACTTTTAAATACATTCATGGAATATGGTTGTGAAAAATGAAATATGTTACATTATTGGGGATGGTGGGCCATACCGATGCAAGAGTAACATTTCTGTTTTTCAAATTTCAGTATATAGAGAAGGTGAGTGTTATATTATATGTAAATAATGATAATAAATAATTAATATAGTATCATTTCTCTAAATTATCTTATATATAAAATCCTTGTGATGTAGTGATAAATATTGAGTCACATCACTTCTTAGATGTGGTCCACAAGTATGCTCAACCCATGTAATCATTATACATTATATGTAAATTTATGAAAATAGATGACATATTTCTTCACAAAAATGAAAAATATATCATTAATATCATCAATTAATATAAAATTCCATCATTATAGCCTACCATGTGAGGCGGTGACAGAGAACTTATTACATAGGTCGGTGAGGCAACTGTACACCATACACACAAATGATGATTTTAATTCCCATTTGATGGAGGTTATAGATGGATATATATTATGAATCACACGAAATAATTTACAATATTAAGTAAGATTTTTTTAATATCATTTCCATAAAATAAAATTTTATGGTCATAGAATAAGAAATTAATTTAATTCATAGTTATGAGCTATATCTGTTATTCATACAACCTCCTTTGATTTACAACATAATACTTCTATAGTTGTTATTTTGATGAATATAAGACCACTAGATTGTGTTAATGAATTTTGGTAAGATATTTGGTTTTATATTTACTAAAATAAATCATTCTTTTAGTTATAATAAAAGAGTAGAAGAGGATTTTTTTAATAATAGAGGGGGTACTTTTGGGATTTCCAAAAAATTTCAAACAATATGACTTAACCATCAATTAAAAGCCACCCAAATTGGCAATATTTAAATATAATTTGATTATGATTTTATAATATCACATAAAAAAATTAAATGTTTATATGCCTTTTTACCCATATCATTTGGTTTTAACACGATTTAACCTTGTTTGACCAATATAGGGATAATGACGTTTTTACTATATAGTGGAAAATATATTAAGAAAATTTTAAAATTACTCTTAAATAGAACATGGTGGATATTATCAAAAATATTCTAATCACTTGGCTTACTATACTTATTATATTAATTTTATATCATTTAATAAAATAATATTTTTTACAAAACATCATTATTATAAATCTTATAATTATTTGATACTTTGAGATCAATAAAATAAAAAAAATTAAATTTGAACAAAATATTTTAATGCATCCCTCACATGTTATTTTAATGTATATGATTCTTTTATCACATTAATTATTTAAAATTAAATTACCTTTAAATTTTTTATATGACTTATTCTATTTTTCCATTAATTGAATAAATACTATATCAACGTTATGTAAGCATTTTAGAAAATATTTTACTCACTAAAAATAAAAATTAAATAACCATTATTAAGGTATATAATTTGTATTTCAAATTAATAATTATAATTGATCATATCCATATTTCCCCATTTTAAGATATTTCTTTTATTGAACACAAGAGTGTGCCATTTTCTACTTTTTACTACATCATATATTATATAATTCATAATTACATAAATTTTAAAAAAAAATTTACATAATATAATATTGGATGAGTATTGAATAAATCTAATCATTCAAAAAAAGTAAGGTAGTTTTGTGGTCATTTTATAGTCCTTATCATGTAATTTTTAACCATTATTTACCTAATTTACCCTTTTGTGGTGATAAGAATTAATATTGTTTCTATTCTTAATGTACAAAAACCTAATAGAACTATTTTGAAAATTTGGACATAAAAAATATTCAATATATGGAATACATTTTCCAAAATTCAAAATATATAATATAAAAAAACTTAATGTTAAATTATTTCAGAATAACGTAATAAATAATGGTTGTTCCAAACAATTACATTTTGAGTATAAAATTTATTTTTTATAAATTCATGTATAAAACTATTTTTAAAAACTATAGTTATATTATATTAAATGAAAATAAGCATATTAAATTATAAATCTAAACCAAAATATAATTTATCCCTTTCAAATACTTGAAATGAAAATACGTTTTTCAATAAAAAATCACTTTTTATAACTATTCACTGAAAAATCCAATTTTTCCAAGATATTTCAAGATATCACCATAGTATAATTTTGATATTATGATTTCAAAAATGAATTTCATTTTATCAAATATATTTTATCAATTTCCAATATATTAATTGTATTATTTTATCACAAAAATTAAAAATGGATTTTTTTATAAAAATGTATTTTTGATAAATAAAAAAACTTTATTGAAAAATTAGATGATTGATTCTTAATATTTATTCATTACAATTTTATTGGTTAGATACCATATCTGTATTTCATAAAATAGTTAATTATATTCATTCCCAAAATTTTCAAGATAATATTTTAGTGACCATATTTAAATAATAATATTTTATTGTTCTTTTATACTAGGTGTAGACTATCTTATTGGCTACTGAACATATTAAATATTTATAAAAAATCTATATATGATATTATCTCCCATAAATTATGAAATTTAACACACAAAATTTTAACTTGAGCTTGAATACTAGTGTTTTATTTTTCAATGTACATTGTTTTGAAACCCACGTCATAAAATTGGTTAATAAAGCATCCACATCAAAAGATAGAAAGGGATGTGTGATGTTCATCTCAGATAACACATAATAGGTTTAAAAATATGAAAACAGTAGTCAAATGTAATATATGCACATGGATGAAAAAATTAGTTTCTAAATCATGTTGGAGAGATAAAAGGGGAATTGATCACAAGATTGTAAATGGTCCTATAATAGTTGAAAACAACAAAACTGTAAAAAAGGTTGTATCAAAATGACCATCAGATCATTGGAAACGTAGTTAATGGGATAATTATGTTTGTTTTACAAACCCCATTATTGAGCTGGAAAATCATTTGACTATCTAGTTTATGAATAAAAGGAAATGTATATTCCTGAAAATAATAATTTCATCCTTCAATCCTTTTCTACCACATTTTCATATTTTTTTTTCCAAATAATGAGTATTCAATATTAATTTTATCATTCCATAATCATAAGAATAAACTTATAATAGATCTCATAATCTATAAAGTATAATAAGATATTTACACTTTTCTATTCACTAAAGAATACTAAAATGTTTTGAAAATGGTAACATAACTCCCAAAATGAACAAACCTTCAATGGAAAAAACTACATTACTCTCTAAAATTTCGTAGTAATATAAAAATTTAAAAAAATTCATAACAATATTGAAACCTAATAAATTATACGGATGTTATCACATATTCATCTAAGATAAAATTAAATTATACCTCCATTAATCATTCATAAAATTATTTTCAATATCTTTATATACCCTAGTTATATTATCACCATGATATGATAATATATTCCATAAAATACATGGATCTTTTTCAATATAGAATATAATAATATATTATTTAAAAAGATAATTCAACCTTTATTCCTTAATTAAAATGCCAAAACATTCTCTTTACCTTATTTCAAAAAATTTCCCCAAAATTTAAGAGATATTACTCACAATATACATTAATAATTAAATCTCAAAATCAATTTATAATCCCATTTTTATCTATATGATAAAAATGTGTTCCTAAATTGTAAAAATCCATTATTAACTCAAAATATGAGATCATATAAATCCTAAAGGTTGTCTCTACCATTTGTCTTATGTCCAAAAAAGTAATAGAGTTAGTCCTTTAATAATACATCACATTAAACCTAAGTTTAACACATACCATAACTCAATAAAATGTTTCCCAAATTTCATTAATCACTTAAAAATATTATTACTTAAAAACCAAAATGTATTATCTAATACATTGATCTTATAACCAATATTAAACTTATAAAATCCTGATGGTATCTATAACAATTCATCTGACCTCACATGAAATGATTGTAATCTCTAAATTTATCAACACCCTTCTATGATACCATCTATAGATGTCCCAAACCCATAAAATATGATCCAGTTCTGAGAACATAAACACTAAATTTCTAGATTTTGATACCGATTAATGTTACCTAATTTTTCCCAACTAAAACAGACAACATCAAAAGGTAATATTTGATCACTTCTATACTCAAGGACTATTTAGTATTTTAGATTTACATAATTTTCACAATTTTTTAATAAATTAGTTTCATAAATATCTAGATCAAAAATATCTACATTTTCTATAATAAAATGATCCACCTATGATACCTTTATAGATTTAAAATTTTTATCATTACTCTTGATAATGTGTGGAAAATAAAATATAGGAAGGGTGAGACCTAATTCATAGTAAGGGTGAATATATTCATTGATAAATGAATATCATTAGAATTAATAATATTAAAATAAGTTAATGATGACATAATCAAAGTGCATGATAATAGGGTCTTGAAAACTCTACAAAGGGATGAAAAATACTCCCACAATTTTAGTGAAGAAATAAGATGAAGGTTTAATTGAAAATTTGTTAAGAATATTGAAGAAATCATCTTTGGTAAAGGACCAAAGTGGTCCGTGTAATAATTTCTAGGAATAGTATGCAAGTTTTATTTCTTGCAAACCAAACGGTACGTGGACACCATGACAAATTGTGGCATGTGAGGCATTGTCCAGTGAACAAGGTAGTTCATAGAATAAATGAAGAATGGTTTTTGTCCCTTGTTAACCATGTTGTTGGAGGAATGGAGGTGAAGAAATTCCACCCACAAACCAAGGCCATGCGAACCCTATCATTGGTAAAAATGTGATAGAGAGGTACGTCCCACAATTTTTTTCCTTCAAAAAAGGCGAGTCTAGTGACATCCCAAAAACATTGCCTTTCTTGGGATGCCGATGGTTATTTCATCCACTATAAACCACAACCCCACAAATCTATGTTTACCAAGTCATCTGTGAACCACGTTATTTCTTCATGGGATTCTAAAAATGGTGTCTCATTTCCTTAAGATATTTTTTACCCAACACTCTATAAAATCACCCCGAGGGAATCGAGAGAGGGATCAGATTTTGGGGGAACATGGAACTTATGGATGGAATACTTCCAAGAAAAAAGATGGATTATGTAGGAAATTTTGAATGGTTTTTAATAGGTATAAACAAGATTTGTACCATGGAAGGAAGGGAAAAAAATAATAAAAATGAATTGGATGCGAATGTAATTGGTAAAACATGAACCATACTCCCTTATTGGATGAACTTCTTATGAATCTTAGGATCAATTCATCATATTCAATCTCGTGTACTGCATTGTGCATCGTGATAGAGATGAATCCCTACACCGCATATCACTTCACTACATATATGGAACCCAACATCACATAGCACCACCCAATGTAAAAGGAAACTGAGGCTTTATACAACTATAGTACATGGACCACATCTAAGACCATATACCTACACAGTATGAAAATGGACCCTCCACTTGCATAGCAGTACACCTTGTCGAGTGTAACCCACTATACACGAATAGTTGGTATGCAGAGTGGGGTACCTTCGGGATTTTACCTTCTGGTAACGATCATGCCATTTTGTTTCCATCCCATCCTCCAAATCCCCTCCATGAACCGGTCCATCGGTATTAAGCCAAATCATCTTCCAAATCCACTGAACCCTTATGATAAAACTATCAAGCACATCAATTCATCCTTCTGTGTTAACATAACCATGGTTAGAGGAGTCGTGTAAGTAATCCATGCTATGGAGAGGACCCTCAGAATGTCCATATGTCTACAT
The DNA here is from genome assembly GCA_963277665.1 of Viscum album. Lineage (NCBI taxonomy): Eukaryota > Viridiplantae > Streptophyta > Magnoliopsida > Santalales > Viscaceae > Viscum > Viscum album. The sequence goes on along the minus strand of OY728132.1, from coordinate 680,818,581 downwards.
TCCCTAGGTAACCTAGGGACCAACCTTGGGAAACAGATGTGATCCTCCCAATTCTATGGATTGACGGTAATTAATAGATTTTCCATTCACTGATAGACTATGATAAATCAAATTGGTCATGTATTCATTTCCTTTTGATGAGGATTGATGCTTCTCCCATGTCCTGAAACCATATTTATGGAACCCCCTTAAGTTAACCTCGTAACCTTCAATGGATGTTGTAATGTTTCTCCTCAGGCTCTGATCAAGGCATGTCGGGATAGATTCCCAAATGTTACTATCCAAGATATCCACACAGGTCTGGAAATTGGAACATTCTGATCCCCTATCTCTCTCTTCTTGACCGGTCACCCCGACCTCTTCTAACATCGTCCTTCTATTAAATCTACTAAGAAGGGAAGGTGTGGGGTCTGTTAGGTCTACCAGTTCTTCATGATTGTTACACCGAGCATGACTCATGTGGGCTTATAGGTTGATAATAATAACATATTCAACACCACATAAAATGAACTATGACAACATGGATTCCATCCCCAAATAGAATATGTAGGATAACTATCTAAAGGCCTGAGATCAAATGGGATCCTTTTCAAAGGTTATCCCCAATCATGCCCGTAAAAATAAGGACTACTTTACAGTATAGTCTCTATCTTATTCCAATCTATGATGGACATTATACACAACTGTCTAGGATATAAATAAAGCATCCATATGGTCCAAATCGAACAACCAAATTTCAATTGTGTTCATCGGGCCATATCCCTGGTTGGGCTATATCCCCTAGAGAACATGCCTCTTCCATGTGTCCTTGGCCACATTGGTATTATTAACACATGAAATATTTTCTAGTAACCCTCCTCATGGACATATTAGTTGCATAATGTTAAACTACATGGATGGATCCTTGCCGCAAAACCTTAATAGTTGATGTGTCTGGGTAAGCAGCATCAAATAATGATGGATCTAATTCCTCTCACAAGGATACATAGGAATACCATATTATGGGTTCGATCCCAATAGTGAAATATCTTCTTTCCTCTCAAGATGATGATAAACTATATAGTGCCTCATCACATGGCTAAACCAACCGTTGTATCAATAATTATTCATTTTCGTATTTGAATGATTAATTTTTCTAACTATGAGTAATCTTTTGAAAAATTCCAGGGAATGAAAGAAGGATTAAAAAACATATCAACATTGCTTAAATATATAATAAAATCCCTACGTAGGAAATAATTTTCACCCCAAAAGGGTGTGACTATCCTGACCTGCAATCCTCACAACCAATAGAGTACTTAAGTGACATTGTCAAAATTTTCATCCAACGAGTCCCTTCATTTGGAATTCAAGTCCATGAATCATGGATAAAAGGGTCGTTGGGTGCTTCTACCTATGAGAATAAACATGTTGGATAATATTTGAGTACATCGCACCTAATGGGGTTCTATTGCAAAAAACACTTAACCCTTGCAATCTCCATCCAGGATCATTCAGATGAGCTACCTCTTTCACATCGTAAAGATCATATATTGTGCAGTACCAATGGGACTATCTCTCCCCCACAAAAAATGGTATGACATGAATCAGGTTGAGAAAAAAATTATGAAATTGACATGAAACCCTATATAAAAACAGCCAATTAGTTATAATCTGTGGAACCATTTTGTTCTTCCACCCAAACATTTGTTTGGATGAAACAAAAATGTGGAACCAAACATGAATCCTTAACCATGGTGGTAGGTTACTCCATCTCATGTCCATTTTGCATTAAGAAGGATGAGGGATGAGAATGATCATCAATTATACTTATGCCCATGAGATTATACTTTAAAGGGTGTTTTTCTAGTATATTTCAAAAAAATTGAAGTTGTTACATAGAGTTACCTTTAATCCAATAATCTGATGGAATCCTAAAAAATTTCTCAGACACGCATGTCAGAGACCAAATAGGTGTTCGGGTCACTAATAAGTAATAGGACTCCCTCGCCTACCCATCATCTTCAATGATGGGTTTCAAACATGCTTATTAAATAGTTCCACCAAAAAGGTAATCTCCCCATGCTGGAGGCTGGAAATTAGTCCCTCCAATCATTGAAATCTCACAATCTGCCTCTTCTGCCACAGTCCACAATGCAGCATAGGGTGGCTCCACTAGCTATCTCAAATAATTTCAGGAGCGCATTCCCAGAATGCGACTACGTATACCTCCCTTATATTTGGTATTAAGATGTAATCGAATCCAATGGCTTCATCCCAACTGCACAGGAACCCCAATCAAGGTCTTTTATCAGAGTACATAGCCACCAATGGCATATAACCCAATATCCTCGCTCAAAATAGGATATCTTATCATGGGAACCTGCTCATGTCTAATGGTCACGGTCCCCAAGGGATGCCTCGAAAAGGTGAAAAACATGAAATCATGAGAATTTCATAAAACCGGTTTCGGAGGAAGATATCTTCCTTTCCAACACTATGGAATATCATGGGTAGACAATCAACTATGTAACCTCTTCTAAATATCGACACAAAAAAATGTTTGGCAATATATGAGTAGATTATTATCCACACACGCTCCTATGAATCCCACCTTATAAACAGGCTGGCATAGTATGATTACACACCCATTCCTACTAGTTCCCACTGATCCCACCATACAAATAGATATGAAAATTATAGGAAGATTAAAATCATTGTTGATGCACAAGAAACCGATCATATAAAATTAACTGGATCCTGCTACAAGGAGTGTGAATTCCTGCTGACACATAGCAAGCCTTCCATCTTAACCGGGCATCAAACTATGGGCAATCATATAACACTGCCAATGCAGAAAAATTTCACCAAACAAATATCGTGGAAACCAATAGGCTGATACAAATTCCTAACTACCAATATCCAACCCAGCAACCAAATATGGTGGAAATAAAATGTAAGAAGGGTCAAATTCTTATAGATTCACATCAAGCCTATGAGAAAAATACAATGTAACACAATAAGATGAAAATTCATACTCACATATATAAATCCATCCAGTGAAATATGTTGGAAACAAGATAATGTAGCCTTTGTACCCTAGCTATGAGTTGAGAGAGACTAGTTCCTCTATCTTGACACAGGAGAACTGCTAGTACCCACTAGAAACCCATGGAGGACAGTAATTGGAACATACTCTTACGTTGACATCAGAATGGTCATTAAAACCCATTCTATCAAAATATGTATCTCAACACATCATTCCAATGATGAAGGACCTGACGTCTAACCCATACTATATCTTCTAGATGTGTCAAGCCGTCATTATGTTATTGGAAAACATTGAGGAGTCATGCCCTCTGTCCCATCTCTTTAGGCAGGGTGATTCATCCACAAAATAATATAGTCACCCTAGAGTAGACATGTATTATAGCTCTAGTCTAGGTGGGTCAATAACTAAATTCCCAGATACAAGGACAATGAGATCAGGAACAAATACACATTCCAACACGAGGACACAATTTCAGTGTTGTGTCTACTACAAGGCATGCATATATCCCTCCAATAATTCATGATATCCTTATCTGTATGCCAACGACATCACAAGAACCAATCAATGAGTGGCCTGTAAATTAAGACCATTACCAACAGTAAACGACCTCATTTTCCCACAAGTGGGATCCGGGAAATGAAACACACCAATGGAGACAGAAAAATGAATATAATATTCATGATTATGCTATGCTAGAACATAGTATTCTTTATACCATCATATATCTATCAACATATGCTCAAGATCCTATCATTCTGCTACTAAATTATTGAAGTGGAAGTAGCATTTTTGAAGTTCATCAATGAAATGTTACAACCCATATATCTTAGGGTCCTCTATAGAGCACCCATATGGGCTAACTCCGTGTGCTATAAATGATCATTTGTGAGAGCCTATATCCTAATGCATGTTACGATATCCCTCCAATTGACCAGAAGATTGAACAGTAAGCTGGTAATCCCCTTTCTGTCTTCCCCCTTGATGGTCATCCATTGGGTATAATCTACATATATGTTTCTTCTTATAGTTGGATTCCAAGCTATGATGGTAGTCCTTGTTATTACAATATTTGCTACGAACTCCCTCCTTGTAATGACATCAAGAAACAAGACGGTTCTCCCATCATTACAATACATCATAAATTCTCTCCCCATAATGTACAATATAGATACTCTCCCTTCATCCAGAGCTATGATGGTAGCCCACAACATGATTGTAGTCATTGTGAAGGTCTTCCCCTCAATGATGCCAAATATCAAGAAGGTCATCCCCTTGATGTGGTCCTCCTAGATGGTCTTCCCCAATGTATACAAGCCATAATTCCTCTCCATGTTTATAAATTATGCAGTGATGGTAGTCCTAGCCATCATGGAACTCACATTGATGGTCCACCCCACAGTCAAAATTCATACCATTGAGAAGTTCCTCTCCTCGTCGAGCCAAATGCGAGAAATCCCTCATATGTTGAGGTGCATGGAAAATTAAAGTATGACATATTGGATATGATCTTCGTGACAATCAATATCATTTCTCAACTAGATGAAGGCCATGGAAATTCCCATATTCTAATCCACCTTCGTAACATTCACATGTCAATGAGACTCCCACAAACCCCACTACTTGGATGAAATTCATTGAGGAGCTTCAAACCAGGTGAATCAAGCAGAACAACCCCTGGTGGAACAACAACAATATATTTTTCCTGTCATAATCCAACTTGCTATAAATGACATACCAATGATGTATTGGCCCATGAAAACTTATCAGTTCAACATACTAAAAGTGTTTTCATAAGAATGTATCAAAACATTCTCCTCAATATATTGGAAACACTACACCAGTTAAAATTAATGCTTTCTCAACGATTGGTATACATAACTTTCTCATATAAAAGGAGATATTTTACATAAAATGGACCTATTGGACCTTCATTCATTATGATGGACATAATGAGAAAGGGGAAAAAATACCTTGAGCTGGCATTCTTCCATTTGCACACAAGTTGTGTGGACTTATTGGCAATGCCTCATCTAGTGTTCATATCAATAGATGTGTAAAACATGGAGATATACACTTCTCCCAACATCCCATCTAGTTTAACTAACTAGAAGTGACATCATTCAAGGTCATGATCCCAGACAGAAGTCAAATGATGTCCTGGGTTAGGAAAGGTGGAACGATTGACATGAACCATCCTTGAGTATGACTTAGACTAGTCAGGACCAATAAGATAAATCCATAAATAAGATCCTAAATAAGGGTTTTGAAAACATACAATAAGCCACCAATATAATGGAATCTAGTCTATGTGCACTTCTAATGTCTGTGGATGCAAAAAAATCATGTGCAGACGAAACACCATTTCTAGATCACATCCTCATTAGAATGAATGACAACAAGAGTGTAGAAATAACTATAGAGAATTTCATAATATAGGATAAACCCCGGCCCATAGGAATGGTTATTTTTTTCACAAAATTCCCTTCTAATAATGACAACTCTGGGATTCTACACAGTGATAAAGGACTAAGAGAAACCCTGACCCATAGGGCTGGGGACATTTTTAATTTACAATCCTCCAAAGAAGACATATATCTTCTCTTGTCAAAAGATAACAACAAATAGTGAGGACTCTCTGTCTACACCATCTCATGATTCATGTCCCCAAGTATGAAGGAATATTGTGAGGTCAAATCAGGGATCTCTTCAAGTCACCCTTCACTAAGAAACCTGATGTGTACTACATAATGGAAGCAGAAAATCCAAAAAAGTACACAAGAAGCTATCCTTCAATTCATCACATTGCACACCACCAGCAGTGTGGTATAAATCAATTAAATCTATGGGTGCATGTACCATATATTTCATATAAAATAAAACAAATGATGAGGATGAAAGAGATGATTGTTCCCTTCAAACGGAATTCCACGTTGAGAAAGAAGGTGTTTGTTCCCCGAATCTGTGGGCCACCTTAAATTTGGGCACTAACCCAGCTAATCCATCATTACCTACATCTTGAATCCCTAATAAGGAGAAGATTATGAACAGGGTTACATACTCCCACCTCCTCCTCCCAATGCTAATTCTTTCCTGACACATCATGAATGATTCTCCCAATAGGAGAATGAAATGAACGAGATAAGAGAATCAACATTGAGTTGCTAAAAGGGGGCCCTCCAACTGGGTATGTTACCCAAGTGGATCATCAACAGACACTTCCATAAGATTTACCTCTTCCCCAAGGGATCATCCTAATAGATGAAGAAAGGCTAGAAATCACATTCAAAGTAGTGTCGGGACCAAAAATCTACATAAAACCAATCCCAATTGAATATAAAGACTTTCCCCAATTATTTAATCAACTAGAACATATTCTAGAATGTGTATAGAGGATTATCATAGTCGTGTATCCGCCTTAAGTTACAATAGGACCAGAACAACCAATCTTGCCTTCTATTGCACTCATCTATGCTCAGGATCAACCAAATATTCTTCAAGGTTTCCTGAATACCATCGTGTTATTAACAACTTGAATGTAATCAATCGAAGGGAATCATTGACCAATACAACCATATTGGAAGCCCTACCCTGATTATGTGAGAAACAGTCTTTCATTTCTAAATTTTGGGAACCTAGTGTTCTTAGTGTTCAAAGGGTCTGGTGACTTGAAGCAAGACCTAATGCACTACTCATCTTATTGTGATCCCATGATGGGAACCCCAAAACAACAAGAAGATGTGAAGCATAGATTTTTTGTCGAAAATCTATATGGTGCATGATCATTGTAGTATTCTAGCTTTCCAGCTAATTTGATAATCATATGGGAGGATCTATGCCAGTAGTTCCTATTCAAAGTTACATTGATATTGTGGAAAAAATAGTTAGGGACCTCATGAACTGAAAACTACAAGATAATGACAGTTTTTTCGACTTCATTTCTAGATTGAAGGGTACAAAGTATTTATTCAGTCACTCCTGTAAGATGATATCATGCCCACGTGCATTTACAACCTCTGTAATGAGATGTGACTAGCACTTATCCTGCTTAAGTATTCGAGTGGGTTTTGAGAATTCTCCCTCATCGATCACCTGAATGAATATTCAAAGAAACCATCTAATCTCAAGTCTCAGGTGCCCCCATCCACCCCAGTAAAAATGAATGAAGAGATGAAGTGGCTTCTATCATGCCTAACCCACCCCCTACACCATCTCCACATCCATGTCCCCCACCAATGTGTATAGGGCCCTCTAAATGTCAGTAGATGCCCCGCCTCAAAAAAATAGGCATAATGGGCCAAAAGAAATCAATTCCTGGAAATATGATATAATTTGTATTTACTCTAAGATGATAATGTTCATGGTTACCTTCTTTTCTCCATGAACATCAACATTCTTCCGTTTCTAAAGCCAAAGAGGTAAGCTGATGTGGGTCTTTATGACCATCCATATTACTATCCCATCCATCAGATATTGTAGCACAACTTCTTAGAATTTTTTTCCATCAAGGAAATCTTACAATAAAAAATAGATTCCAAAAAATTTAAGGTGGGACCACTACTAGCACAAGTGGTATATGTTTCCACAACTAATATGGATGAAGAGGGAAGAGGTAAGGAGTTGATAACAAAAAGGAGAAACAGTCTGATAATTGGATGAATCAGAAAATAATCAACCAATCCCATGATATCCACCAAACACAGTTTAAGAAACCAAATATTCCTCCAATATAACTTAATGCAACAAAACTGGCATCCACAACCCCCACAACCCTCCAAATGCCAACCACCCAAAAAACTACATATTTCGAGGTGTGGAAATAAAGTGCATGGATATGATCTTTCACTAACGTCAATGTTGGATTAGAAAATATTAGATTTCATTCCATCGAATCTAATGTCATGGGCATCGCCCCACAAAATTGTACAATCAGAAGAGGAGCTGATATTTGGAACCATCAATTTCATATACATAATGGATTCCATCCTTGATGATGAATATAGATTTCAACCATAATTCCCCACACACAATTGGGGGGTCAGCAGATGAATCAACAGAGGTTGACGATATCAAGGGAGACACATCCATGGTGAAATAAAGACTATGACCGTACCCCCACTCAATCCATCAGGTTTGTAAAAGTCCATAAAGGGAACCTACAAAATATTCAATAGGAACAATAAAATTCTACTACCCCCATAGGAATCAACCTCGGTCGAATACTTCTTAAATTCTTTTTAGAGGAACAACGGATGACTAATTTTGATTAGCAGTTGAGAAAACCTGCCTGGCCCAATCCACCAAGGATGGAAGTTCCCTTGTCTCCAACCCTAAGGGTCGAACCGGCTTTATCATATTCTCAATCCCTTAATGTTCTATAAAAGTTATTTCCCTTTTATCAGATCCTCCTGCATTAAGAAAAAAATATTACCTTCTAAAAAAGTTGCTGAATGTACCAGCTAATCTCTCAATCATAGATGCATTGAATCTAACATAAAATATTAGGGAAGTACTCATTTAAGATTTTCCATGTCCCAAAGTGTTTAAAGATGTGGTAGTCACAACTGATGAATACCAAACAGAGATTAATCCAACATAATACCACAAATTTATCTTCTTTACAGATCAAGATGAAGAAGCCATCTTGAAAAGAAAAATAAATCCCCTATTTGTTTCTATCATGATAAATTGAGTCAATATCTAAAAATTATTCACTGAAAATGGATCTAGGGTTAACCTACTCCGATTTTTTACAATTTTTCAACTAGTTAACATTGAGGGTGATCAGACGCCCTGTACCATGACTCTATTGGGCTACACAAAAAGAAAGTAGAAGTTGTCAGGGAAAATCAAGCTCAAAACCGAGTTCGGTGGCCTCATAGCTCACCCAGAATTTCTTGTGGTGCAATAAAATAATGCCACACATACCTAGCTATGAAATAATTGTCCTTATTAACACACAGAAATCCCCTCCTCTTAACATCAGTGCCTTAAATATAGCATTAATGGATGAGTGAGACATTGTATATCGCTGAGAGCCCATTAGACCTCCATGAATCACATTATATTGATGCAGGGTTCAATGAGACGAATGGGAAACATCCCACAGATGACGAAATTTACTGTGTATCCAACCTATATAGTTTGTAAATGTTTTTACATGGTCCCATCAAGAAGCACAGGGAAGAAAATGTACATCCCATCAATCATATTAAAATTACATGTCCAAATTCAGATGCATATTTAGTAGTCCTCGTGATTTGTGTCATAGTTGTCAAGCCTGATTATGTTGAAAAAATCAATCACCCCCATGATAATGGTAAGGGATCGAATAGAAATGCTATAGAACCATCATGAATACATGAAAAAATCATTGCCTCACCCAATTAGGATGGTTGAAGTGTTTCTTCACTCAATGAAGATGAGGAAATCAATTTACCATTAACTTCATATTTTCCAGGGAAGCCTTTACTGATGGTCAAGGCAGAAGACATGACTTCACCTCCTAGACACCAAAATTGAATCCTTCTCCTTGGTTAGGGAGCAATATTTTCAATAATTGTTTCCCCATAGAGTATGCAGAGGAAAATGATGAGGATGGAGATGATGAAGAATAATTCTAAATGGATTCCCCTCAATCATTTGATGAAGGATTCTATACCAATACTATTGAACTCTATTATATTAGATAGGGTAAAGAAGAAGTCCCATGACCCACTCTGATTAATGCAACCATGTAATCCAAATATTAAGAGTTATATTCATCCTTCATGAAGTAGAATTGAGATTTTTTCACTTGGAATTATAAAAAAATGTAGGTTATCAATCTAGAGGTGGCCACTCACCACCTGGAACTAACAGAAGACCACTTTGGTTACAAGAAATTTTCTAGAAAGACACACCCTAACTGTTCTTCTAAAATAAATGCTGAAGTCGACATTCTCATCAGAGGAAACTTCATTCAGAAACTCCATTACCCCATATTTCTGGCCAACATTGTTCTAATTAAAAATAATAATGTGGAAATTATATTCTATAATGACATCAGGTATCTCAATTAGTATATCTCAAATGCTGACTTCCTGGTCATTCTCAAGGAATAATTAATCATTGCAACATCCAAAAATGAGGCACTCTCTATCATGGAAAATTATTTTGGATATAACCAAATTTTAATGTAATTAGAGTATAAATAATACAAAACCATCAAGGATCCCTAGGGATTGTGTTTCTATAAATTGAATCTTTTAGTTTGTAAAATTCCACAACCACATATTAGCACACCATACATCTCATTTTCAAACCCAAACTTTTAAAGTTGTCAAATTCTATATGCTTAATGTAGTGGTTAAAAATATCTATATTTAATTATCTATATTTAATCAACCACAGTTGTATCCGGATCAATGGAAACCATTGATTAGAATATCATATCACATGACACACTTCCAGAAAAACCTTTTCACTTTTATAACATCCCAATGTTATGAATATAATTCTAATTAAATTTTTTTATTATTTATCAACTAATTTATTTTTATTTCCACTAAAATGTAGATTTTTTTTCACACAATGATATCCAACATAGGTTACTCACATTGTGGAATAATGTTTTCCTCTATTATAGTGTTAAAATTCTTAATAACTGGAGTTATATTCCTTAATATGGCCATGATCTTCCCACATCAAATACTAGTGGTATTGGATTTCTCAGCTAAGTAATTATTAAATTGACAATGTTTGTAAATTTACATTACTATTTTTTTCAACAATACTAAATAATGGAACACATCAAGTTATCTCATAATCATCTGGAATACTGATCCATAAAATAAAAACCACTATAATGGAAGGAGTTATCAAATAAAATAACAGATTATCATAATTATTTTGTTAGTTTTGTTCATTTAAAATATAGTTCTCATATTTTCTTGTAAACTTACTTTGATACAAATAATAAAAACCCCAACTCTATTAACCTAGAGTCAGTGTTTATATTATTAAATTTTAATAATATAAAATGAGTCACATCATCAATGTTTGATTCTTTTAGTAGTCATAAAGAGCCATATTCAAATATGATTCCCATATTTTAGTGGAAATATTAGACAACATATCATAAGTAACATTCTAAAATTGTGGATATCATTCTTAATATATTTATTCACATCCTTCAAGAAACAAACAAAGGGTGAGCTCATATTCTTAGTTAGTGATAAATACAAAATAATTAATCATTAATAAATAAGGCATAATCAATATGATATGGAAAATACTTTAAAACACACTACATTAATCAATTTCAAGAGTATTAAACTTGTATATGGATTATGTGAATGTAGTAATCACATGGATAATGATAAGTTAATTTTCATTTATAGAAATTCTTAATATTGGACATCGTTATCTTAGATATTACATTTTATTACAATCAGGTCCTTGTGATAATATAGTTTAATGTTTGATTGGTATAAAACAAACACCATTTAATAAGGTTATCTAACTACTTTGTCTCATGATACATGCTGATGTGTCGAGAGGTACTGTAATTTTAGGACACCCCTATTACTGCATTTCTAATTTATTACTTAAATACTGAGTAATAAATTTAATTCAAGAACAATATACCTTACCAAAAATATCAATATTGTGTACTGGATATAGAAAAACTCTATTTCTATAGTAAATAAAAAAATTTATAGTAAACCACAATACATAAAAGAGATATACATTTGGGGACATAGAAATATCAATGATAATATGAATGTGGATAATTAGAAGAAATATATTTCTAATATAACATAATCAAAAAGAAAGAGATTATTTCTAATGATAGTTCATGACCATATAATTAATATGAGTTGAAATATGGTCATTGAGTCATTAAAAATATAGTTATTTTAATAAAATCACACCCTTTAAAAAAAATAAAGGAAATAGAAGAAAAAATAGAAAGTCATTCCTTTATGATTAATATTTTTGACACCCTTGAAAATATAAAAAATAAATTATTTAGAGTAAAATGGTTATGGTTCTAGGAAAACCTATTAATGACATATATGTTAGAAACATGCATTTAGGATAATTATAATAAAATTAAACTAATAACCATTTTGATAAAAAACAGAAGTTTTTTTTCAAATTTTTTACAACTGTATAGGGTGTTATAAAATGTAAATAAAAAATAAATTTAGTGTATAAGTTTGATGTTTTAAATTCATCCCTGTAAAATTTTCACATAGAAGAAAACACATCTACTCAACATACAAACAAGATCAAATTTTCTTTTTGAATTTACATTTTCATATTCAATTACAAATGAGTGGAAATTATGGAATAAAAAAGGATACTCCATAAATATATATAGGATAACAAAATATATAGTGTTTTTGAAGAATAGTTATAACATCCCTTAAATGAAAATATGATAAATCCAAAAAAATATGGATTTTAAAAAAAATCTAACCACTATAGTAACCTTTAAAACATAACTGATTGAAAAAGAATTATTGAATTGAAATATTAATCATAATTAATAAAGACAATATTATTATTAAATATATAAATTTTATTTGTATAAATAACATTAAAATATATTGGTATGTAATAGGAAATATATCTCAATGTAGTGGAAATAGAGATAAAATCCCATACCCCAAGTTCAAATGGATTCAACGGTTATTTTAACCTCTTACAGACTAAATATTAAATTATTATACCTAAATAATTCTACCATATAGATATCTATAATATTATATATTATTTATTTATAAAATTTAATATCATTTAGATATAAAACAATTCATTATTCTCACTGTTTCTTATGTTAATTACATCATATTTTCATGTATGTTTTAATTTAGAAGTTATTATAATTGTTCTTTAGTAATGGTTCAATCATATATTGATGTATAATCATGATATACAAATAATATATAATCATTATATTCATATTTATTATCATTCATTAATTTTATAAATATAAAAACTAATTACATTACTTCTGGAGAGTGTTAGACGTATATACTCATGAATGATGTATCCAATTTTTAGTTTATTGAAAAAAAGGAAACAAATATTTCAACTTGATATAATTTATTCAATCATATATATTATAAATATTTATTAAATTTATCTTTGTTATCATACATGTAAAGAGGAAATAAATATCGGATCACATCACTTCGTGGAGGTGGTAGTCCGTATGTGCACATGATAGACATTATAATTTAGCAATGAATTGGAATGTAAGATAGTATATGATATATTATATTGAAAATAAATTATTTTTTCGAACAAATAATATATATTAATTATTTCAATATTTTTAACCATCAATTTAAAATGATTATGAAAATGTAATTACACTACTATGTGGAGATGGTAAGTCATACATACAGAAGAGTGATATTTTGGAATTAAGCATGTCAGAAAATAGGTGGAAATATATGTAACATATTAATAAATAAATACAATTTTAAATTAATTATTGAGTTATATTTTTGATGATACTATATTTTTATTTTAATTTCAATGGAAATAAAATTGAATGACTATGTAAATAGAATTCTTCCTTCTTCAATATAAATCCATTATATCCCTTATTAATGTCTATAGGAATAGTATTTTACGAATAAAAACCCATATAATTAGTGGATATAGAATTTTAATGATAAGAATGTAGGGTTTTTTTAATCTTGTATTTTCAATATGGGGAAATTGCAATGGAGACGGTGTCCATTTATAAGTGAGGTGAGTAGTACACTAGTAATTATACAATCTTTTAAAATATTTTTAAATCTATTTCATTGTAAAATATCTCTAAAATGAATCTTATTTTAATATTATGAGATTATTATTGATATAAAACCAAAAAATTGTTTCTTTGTGTTTTTAGTACACTTTATCCCTTATCATTTGGTTTAACCACATTGTTTGAAAATTTTAACTTTAAAAAAAATTAATTTTTCTATCATAAAGGGTTATAATTATACATATATGATAAATTTAATCCCTAAAATGTACAAGGGATAAAATTTTCGACCTATTATAGTTCTATTTTTCAATTTAAATATTTTTATTATTTCTAAATTACTTAATAATATATTAATTTTCATAAAATGTCCTTAATGACATTTTTGACACTATTCATTTACGATGACTTAAAATTCATCAATTAAAAAATTGAACTAAAATATAATCCTAAAAAGCCTAAAAATCAACTTTTTAATTAGATAATTCATATGGAATAATAATTAATCAAAAAAAACTTAACATTTCACGTTTTAAAAATTATCTTCTTTGATTTTTACACTGCATGGACAAGTATTATTTCAGCATTGTATGAGAAGTTAATGTAATTATATAATCATTAAAAATTAAAAATAAATTAAAAAGATAATAATAACTTTATTGATAGAAATATTACTTTTAAAAATTTTGTACAACTTTTTTTTATACCCATGTGAACATATAAGACAGTGTATAGGTAAAAGATTGACATTTTGTATTTTTCATTACTGTGAATAATATAATTGTAATTATAAATGTAAAATGACACAAAAATACCATAAATCTTATGTAATAATGTATATGTTAAAATTAGTATCATAAAATTAAATAAATTCAAGTATTTGATTGATTTTAAATTCTTTATGACATTATTTTTTTCCTTAATTACCTCATTTTCCCTTCAACATGTTGAAAAAAATTAATATAATTTTTATTCATAATACCCTAAGATAATTGTGTAATAAATACTCAATTTTATCTTCCTTAATTCAAATATTTAATTCAACCTATAAATTTCAAATCAAAAAATTGTCTCTTATAAAATTTTAATACAAACACTCAAAATGCGATGAAAACTGTCTCCCAGAAAAATAATGTTTAACCCTAATAATTGACTTGTATGAAAATCTTATAAAATTATTACGTAAATAAAATTAATAAGATTATTATAAAAAAATATCTTATATAAATTTTCTCTAAATTATACAAATAATTTATCTTTTAAATTTAATTAATTTATGGAATATAAATTTCATTTTAAAAAAATTGTTAATTTTTACTATTAAGTTAAAAATAATTAATTATAAAAAACTACCATAAGTCTATTATAAGATAATAATTAAATGATGAAAAAATTATATAATTTTCATATAATAATATCTAAATATTTTCTAACTATTATTTTATACTTGATTTTTCATGTACGGTAATCTAACAAGGAAATGAAATTTATTTAAAGATAACTGTATCTTTAAATCAAGAGGTGTTACATGGAAAACATCCGACGTAGAAAACTATATTATGGATAACCACCAATGGATCATAATAATTGTATGAAATATAATTACCTTCCCAATTAAATTTTTGGATAGAAATTTTTATTCCCAACCATCACATATTGATATACAATATATATATGATAGATGGGACCAAAACATAATATTCCTGCAATGCATTGCATAATGATGTATATCTATTAAGACTAGGATGGAAAATTGGTGGCTTTATATTTTCCACTATTCTATGGGAAAAGTTTTACTATCCGTATCATTTAAACATGGTCTCACCCAAATTTACTAATGTTTAGGGTTTAGGCGGCCGCTTAAAGTGTACCTTGAGTTGTCGAATCATTAGAGACCTAAGAAGATACCTGATTTCAAACACATTATATGGGGGGAATTTGATAATAAGTGGCCACATATGTTATATTTTATAGGGTATAAATAAAAATAATATACCTATGTGAATTTAATTTGATATAATGATCTAATCAAAAGTAATATCTAAGTGTGGATTGGATAAATTTTATTTTCATTTATATCAATATTCATTTACTAAAGAGGGATTCATTCACTGATTTCAAAATACCTTCAACATTAATAGGTTTCGTAGCTTCACAAAAACATTATAATTACCAATTAACATAAGGGATCTTTTTCATGACCACTCAACGATAAAGGATATTATTAACATTTTTAATGTGTGGAGATAAAATTGAATATGTTAAATGAATAATAAAAATATTTGAATGAATATATCAAGTAGATGAAATGATTTAACTTTGAGATATTATGAAAAGAGATATAACAATTACCATTTATAATCAATTGGATCAACCCAAAATTTTTTTATCCCTCCAATGATTAAATTGCCTCAATTAAATAAGAAATTATACTCATATGGTCTATGTTGAAGAAGAAAAAATAGAAATTAAATACTAAGTATTCCACCATTGTGATAATGTTATCTCCCTTCAATTTGTGAATAAATTTTTTCATGAAACTGTATCAACCTTTAAAAAAATAAAACATGAGATAAAGAACATGTTATATTAGGAATCTAATGTGATTTGAACAAATTCCATGAGGGTAACTGAAATAAAAATTATAAAAAATACAGTAATGTTAAATAAGAAAGAAAAGCACTGAATCATCCAAATTATTCACCCCCTACTACCTTAAATAGGAAATCAATTAATATTAGGTCTAGAAAAAGTATTTTAAATTCAAATCATTCTCTAGGGTTGAAAAAATGGTTGAGTAGGGTGGGAGTAGAGTTAATTTAGATTATTCTCAAGGTTCCATTCCCCCATTTCTGTTATCTTCATTGACATTACATAACATCTATCATGATTTGAAAAATTTTATTCGTATTATAATAAAACAAATTCCCCTAGTTTCCTCTAATATCATTAGAAACATTATCCCAAATGGACTATCCATTTTATAATTATGATACAAATAGTGGGATGACTATTTGGGTTTGAAATCGGTCCCAAAATTATTACTTCAAGTTGGAAAGCCTGGATAAAAATGAAAAAAATAAGATTTAGTACACTACAAAAATTAATAAAAATGACTCTATATTTCATCTATATGTAGTTAAAATTTTAGTTTCATTATGGTTATATGAAGTCTCCTAGATTAATTTTACTGAAATTTTTTCATGATAACCTGGACTATAATTTTCTAGATTCAAGGGCCATGTTTATCATCATCCAATATGAATATACAATTCCTCTATAAGGAAGAAAATTAATAAAAAATCTAAAAACTATACATGAAAAATAAATTATAAATTATGATCATAGGTTGTTAAAAATGTAATTAATGAATATACTGAGTATTGTTGATTTTTAGAAATAATTTAAAACATTAAGTGAAAATAATATCAATTTTAATAATAAATATATACCGTTATATATGAAACATTTATCATATGATAATTATAACATAAACAACTAATATAGTCCTCTTTCATCATCTAAGCACACCCCCAACATGATTTTTTATATTCTAAAGAAATATTATCCCACAAAATTGAAAATCGTATTCCATTTCACAAGAAACATTTAAAAGAATATGATCACCAGAAAACATCATGAAAAAATAATTCTTAGAATCAATATAATATAACGGAATCTTGGATTGAAAAAATATCCTAATCTGAATCTGATTCTATTTTTAAAATATATCACAACATTTCATCTAAATTAGTTTGAGCATGATTATGTTTTTCATCTACAAAATACATAGGGGTTCATTTTTATTCGTGGGGAAATATATGAAAGTGAAAAATGGGAATCACATTCACCAATAATATGAGAATAAAATAGTTTTTCCAATGATATGATTTTTTATCAAAAATAGAGATGAAATGAACAACTATGGGGAAGAAAAATATGATGTTATAATATACATGTTTCAAACTCCAGACTTTTTCAGATCAATTCTTTATATTAGAGTTATAAATACGAACACTAGGAAGGAAAACTACACACTCATGATCCCAAAGTATCTAATTCCACTGATTTGGTGAATTTTTTTGTATATTTTCATTTTTATTAATGATACCCCAAGTTAAAAATGAAATGGCCTCAAATACTATTCTATATTGAATAGACCTCATGAACTCAAACTCACACCCCAAAATCCAATGGTTTTTCAATATTACATTTTGATTAAGATGTTGAATATAATGATTTTTAAACCATAAAAACAAACTTTATAAAAATTATTATTATAAACATAAAAAATAATTTAAATTAGAATAATGTATTGTAATAATATTTCACATTCATTTTCTAGGATTTAAAATTTTATTAACCTATTTAAGGTCAAGAAATATTTTCTCGCAATTATGAACACATAATTCCCCATTTTTTAACCATTGATGCACACAAAACAAATTTTTATTGAAATAAAGAAAAAATATTTTCATCCCACACAACATCAAATGACATTTTACCATGTGTTTAATTGATGGATAATTTATAATGGGGAATACGTGTTGGATAGGATTCCAAAAATTTTAATATAAAATGAAAATATGGAACAATATCACCTGGAATGTGGAAGTACTCTATATTGGAACTATTTTATCCATAGAATTATATGTAACTTGAAAACTCCTCATTAATGGTTGTATATTGTGATTTAAATATTGAATTAATTTTTATTTTATGAAAAATAAATTAATCTCAACAGCTTAAGAAACCATCACACTAACACAATTACAATAAAATTGTAGCCCTAGAAGATCCCCTTATGTGAAAAAAAACAGGACAGTATATAAGTAATTTTTTTTATATCACCTAACACTAAGTCAATGTACATTAATAAGTCAATTCCCATACAACAATGTTCTTTTTTGTTGTCATTACCTTGACTTAGACCCAGAATCAAACAACTATTATCACATTCATTGAATAGATTATTCAAATCCTCATTTGATTCTTGATTATTTAATGAATAAATCAATGGTTTTACCCTAGGAACATTTAAATTGATGATATGACCACATTAAGGATATTGAATCTCAACTATCCAATAAGGGTACATAATATAGACATTGTAAGGCCCTTGCAATCTCGACTATAACTTTCCAAGGTGTTAGTGAATTCCAAACTATATAAGGGAATATTTCTTCCTAGTTCAATGTCTGTGAAATTAATATTCTAGGATCGATAGGATTAAACTCTAAATTTATAGATCCTTGAATATTCATAACCCACTTTCATATGTTCTTCATGTAAATTAAGGATTTATTACATCTTTTCTCTCCAAAAAAATTATAAAAATTGTTTCATTTTGATTTTTTTGAATGAGACTCTATTAATTTTCATTTGAAAAATGGAATGGTTTCCATAAACAAACCTATAATGTGAAATTCCTTGGATGGTTTTTAAGAAAATAAAATACTCTAAAAGGGAGTATAAGAGTTTTTATACCAACAATTCCTATAAGGATTGACAATTTTTAATAAATATTCAAAATTTTACATTTTCTAACTCAAATTTGTCATTTTTTTGAGGATATTTGGATAAAAAATATATGTTATTTCCCTTTCATAGACCTCATTTCCATGAATTTGTGGGTTCAGAAATGGGTTCCATGATCACTAATGATAGGGTTAGGAATTTCAAATAAATAAAATATGTATTATTTATGGAATCAAATAACAACATTATGGTCATTGGACTTGTTAGAAATATACTATAGGAATATTGAGATTAAATTAACAGCTTATTTAGTGTTGATATTTCCCCTTGTGTTTGGTAAGGGTCCTAGAAAATTAATTCACCAAGAAATTTTTTTTAAAAAAAAATTGGAGTATGAGAAAATTGACTTCCTTTGGTCAAGGAACATTATTATGGATAATGAAAAAAAATTTGGATGAATGTTAATGAATATTTAGAAATGATCAGTTTGAAAAAACCACATTTAAGGACCATTTTAGTGGGTTTCTTTATGGAAATATGTCATCTACATGCCTCTCAATGATATAATTTATAAATGGAATCTTTCTTATACTTATGGTCACATCTTTTGAAGACTTGATTATTGTTGAAATTGAAGACGTAGGGATCAAACACCACATATTTTTTTAACATTAGATATGAGTTTCCTCATAGATTGAGTCTATATGAATTTTTTAATGAAACCCATAACCATGTAGTATTCTATATATATTTTTAAAAGATAAATAAACTATATAATGTAGTTCATCATCAATAAATGTAATAAAAATAAAAATAAAAACTTAAACTTATTTTTCCTTGAATTTAATCCTAGAAATATCATCAGATATATCATTTTCAACAAACTTTTTATCCTTAATTATTATATTAAACTCTTACAAAAGATGGACCCCCCATACTGGATCATGTCTTGAAACCATATTATCTAAAAAGTTATTTAAAATATGAATAATCTATGAAGAAAATGATGTGGAAACTAAGACATATGACCTGTATTTTACTGAAAAATAAAATAGTATAAAACCCTTTTTTAGTGTGGTTGGAGAAAATTTTTAGACCATTAATTATTTTTCTCATAAGAAATCATGAATGGAGTTTCATAAAATATTTGTACTAAGTTATATTATACAAAAAATTCACTAGAAATAGACATTATTTCAAAATTAATATTTAAATTTGTATATTCTAAAACAGTTGGAGATATAATTTATTTATTTAGTATATAGAATGATTCATCACAACACTTCATCAATAAAATGGAGAATCATTCACAAGTAGAGAAAAAAATGGTTTAGAAATAGAGATGATGTTTCTAACGAACCATCAATATAAAATAGTATTTATTTGAAAGTGCATAACTTTATTGAATTTTTTTATATAGGGGATATAATGGAAGATATATTATTAGGATTTATTAACATTAATCCCTCTTCCAAAGACATGATGTCCCCAAAAAGGCCTTTCATTTACCATTTAATGGAATTTTTCCCTGTTAGGATGAGATTATTATCCTCACATCTAGAAAACAACCTTTAATAATTTCATAATCATCCCTCAACTATATAACTGAATATGGTGAATTCATCTATAAATACCTCTAAATAATCCCAAACCATGTTAGAGAAGATTCTCATCATGCACCACTAAATGGTACCTAGGTAATTACATAACCCAAATAGAATGCAATTGTAGTCAATGGTTCCAAATAGGGAGGTGAAGATTATATTTCAATGTACATATAATGATAATTTATTTTTATTATACCCTGAAAAGCCCTCTAAAATGTATTATAACTCATTACCTTCCACTCATTCAAGGACAAGATCAAAGAAGTGAAAGGGAAAATGTTCTTTATTAGTATAGGAATTTATGTTTTAATAGAAAATGAATTCTCCATCCACTAGTGAACCTTATGAGACATATATCTCAATACTCTTTATTTATCATGGTAATCCCATCCATGTTATGAACCACTTGGATTAGGATTATAATCATACCACGATTCACTATTTTATTTCACCCTTATACCTATTTTAAACTAATTATGTATTAAATATTATAGTAGTAATAACGAATTTAACTTCATTTTTTATTAAATAATTTTTTTAAAAATGAAAATTTCACTTGTTTTTATTATTTCATTAATGGTGGAGGTGATTAATAGAGGTCACAATGATGCATAATGAAAATGGAAAAACTTCATTGAATCTCATGAACACATGTCCACTATTTTGCATGTTCTGAGAAATTCGTGAATCAAAATGGGATACGATTTTATGAGACAATCTATATCTCGTTGTTATACGATATTAATGAAACAACTCATCACCAATTCATCCATTTAGAGGCCCATCTTAATAGATATTTCCCATAATATGAATCTGCATAGAGTCAAATGTTTCCCTTTATATTTTGGCTATATTACTTGATATAAATCACATTAATCTACCCGATTTTTCTTGGAGATATAAAAGGTGTATCCAAAAAAATTAATAGTTTTTTATAATGTGATTTAAGACTTTATGAACTCCCAAATCCATGGACTAAATATATTCTTAAAATCAAGGTTCCCAAAACCACCTACCACATTGCCTATAAATTTTCACCTTGGGGATCCCATTTGGGAGTTTGGAAAAATGGAAATGTGAATCCAATTTGGGGTTCCAAATGAGTTCCATAATCAATCCTAGATTTTTTGGAGGCTATGGAAAGTGATACTTAAACATTTATTTCTTTTTCCCCTACCATGGTGTTGTAAGATCCTCATGATCTATGACAACCCTACTCTTTATTACACACTTATACATGATTTATTACTTAAACTATTCACTAGATACAACATGTAAGATCAAGAGGTATAGTGTCTTAGGGGACTAGAAACATTACATAACAACTTCAAACATGAAACACAACATCTTTATTGAAAACATCTTTTACAAGACCACTGCATTCCCTCATACATATCATTGAATGGGAAAACATAAGGACAAACAAAAGAAAATGGTGAGCTATAAAGACTTGTAAAAGAATAAAAATGGAATAACATGAAAAATACAATACATGTTAGTAAATAGTAATATAAATGGAGAGAAATAGAAAAATTAACATAGAGTCATGATAAATCATGATTATCATAACTTGGAGATGTGGTAACAATAATTTACATGAAATTAGCATGAGCCAATGATCATTTCACATGGAGCATGATTAAACCCATATTGCATAAGAAGAATGCGTAAAACCTAATTTAAATTGAATTAGCATGAATCAACACTCATTCCACATGACATATCATGATACTATACTTTACCCAATAAACTGGAGTGCTATTAGGGAACACCCTTCATAAACATTTATTTCATGCATAAGTGTGCCACATCGATCATAAAACATGGAATCAATCAACATAATATGTTATTCCATTATTAAGTAATGTTGAATAAATAAATTAAATTAACATTAAGTGTGTATATGTGTATAAAGGATAATACCATTGATAGAGACATGGGTATGATATTCACTACACAATGATCATGGCTTGGAAAAATGTGGTGCAATTTCAGTAGCATAACGGCGTGACATAAGAATTCATTAAAATGGTTTATGAGATATAAATGGTTTTATTACCATATTTAAATTAAATGGAATTTAAGGGGGTCATATATATATATATATATAACAACAATTTTAATTGAATTTATACTCATGATACAAAAGAATTACTGCAATGTAAATGAGAAGAGAGAAATTCCATACCGAATTTTGGCATGGTAACGGGTGTACATGGAAGGCATTTAATGAGAGAGAAATGGGTCTCTCATCATTAAAACATAAATAAGGAAATATGGGGGAGGTTAAAAATCATACCCCAACATTTATAATTTAAAATAAAAGGGAATATCAAAATTATTAAACATGGATAAAAATAAAGAATGTGAGAATTCCTTACTTGGAAGTGTGATCCCAAAAGCATGGGAGAGGATAAAGAGAGGCTTCTTGGGATCTTGGGGCACATTGGGAGTATTTTAGAGAGAATAAATTCAAGGTTTGGATGAACTAAATAGGATGTTAGTGAAGAAGAAGTGGGAGCAAGGTTGGGTTTATATAGGAAAGGAGAGGGAATTCTTTATTATTGAGGATTGGGACACCACAAATTAAACTAATCAAAACCACAAAGTAGATCTTGGGGTTTTTCCATGATTTTTTTCAAAAAAGGAGTGGAAAAAATTATTTTATACGGAAACTGGCCGAACATCATAAATTAATATGGCTACTTATGTGGAGGTGGGTCACACTCTCAAGGAAAGCAATTTAAAAAGAAAAAAATTGTCATCTTAGCCTGAAAGGGTCCACTAAAGATTTGTAAAATAAATCAAACCAACCTGAAATCAAATTATTTTAATGGTAAAACGTATATTCGTAAAACATCATGTTTGTATTATTTGATTACCTCAATATTGTGTCGTTTGGATGTCATAAAACACATTATATATTTAAACTGTATTTAATTTGTACCCCAAAATTTTAATGTCTCAGAATATTATGAAAAATTCACCATTGGATAATTTTGATATCCTAATTCAAAAAATAATATTCATTTTATCCAAATAATTTTCTAAATATGTGAATTTTCACTTTTAAAATAAAAACCGATATTTATTGAAAATTCATGGGTTTTGAAAAAAAAACAGCTTTCAAACCTTAATACAAAATTACAATTTCATTCCTAAAAATTATATAATCATTTAAACATAATAAAATTAATTTAATAATAACAATATTGTATTAAAATATTATTTAACTAAAAAAATCCATTAATTTATCAAAATAGATTCCTTAGTTGAAAATTAACTAAAAATATTATTTGTGCATCAAAAACTATTTATAGAGTTATAAAAATAAAATGAATGTATATTCATTATTATATACCAAAATAATTCACAAAATCAATGTTCTAAGGTATTGATACAGTACCCCTTATAAAACCTACATAAGACCGAAGGGTGTGGTGTGTGACAGTGATAAACTATTGGAGTGGGTCGGATAACATTGCTCGGGTGCCAATCTCTATCAACTTCAACTTCTCTCAAAGGTAGCTCCACTCGAGGATAACATTTTCAAGCTCAGTATGGGATTGGTCAAGAGAAAAGACCAAAGACGTAACCTCTAGTATGAGCTTTGACAAATGGGATTTGTAGGGGTAAGTCTACTCAATGAGGTCATTACTTTCTTTGACTGAGTAAATTATATTTGTTATAGCCCTATATTTATAGTAATTATTTGATCACTGTTCAATGGCTATATTATTATCGGTCACAATTACTAATGGTATTTTAAAATCCAAACCATAAAACCAAATAAGTTCCTACGTTTTACATAACCATAATAAGACTTTTAAATTGACCAAGAGGAATTTTCATTAATGAATTTTTGGGTTGTTACATGATCAACCTAAGAGGATGTGATGTAATCACAAGCTTTATGTTTGTATAATTTTGAATGATAATGTTAATTCTAGATATTATTTTGTTTTTGTTCATCATCTATTATATTTAATTGAGTAATATACTATTATTTCATTCTCAAACTCAAATGATCATGTTTTTCGGTACCCTTTCATATGATGTTTCTCATATTGTTCATCCCTTTTTCTACCCTCTTTCAATTCTAGTGTATGTGTGGTTCGTATAAGTCAATTGAACACACATAATCATTTTAAAGGCCATTTATATTAATTTCATGGTATCAAAAATAAATAACAAACAAACGGAGATAGCACATATAGATCATTGTGTTTTTACTTTGTGTGTTTTGGTTATGAATTCAAACACAAATCACCCAATCATTGATAGTATGAGATGAATCATTGTGTGTTTTCGGCTGAACCCAAGGAGGTATCCTAGCATCAACATAATAATAATATGGTAGTATGTGTTACCAACCATGTACTAAAAATCTAGAACATTTCTCTTGAAGCAATTTAGGATGACCATCATGAGAATTCCATGTATTGATCACAGTTAATTAATTTTTTTAATTTCAACATTTTTTTTGCATTCTTTTTCTTCTTCTCCATATTAAACTATAAAACCCCATGTTTTCCAAAATCCAATTCAACATATATTTTTTTAATCATACCCATATTTTGGAATTAATGATCTATGGAATCGTTGAGATAGGACCTAGGATTACTTCTATACTGTAGATATTCTAGTAAACTAAACATCTAACTAGACGCACTTACAAACCCGATAAAATTTGGCACTATTTCCAGGGATCCTAGATATGTATTCTTGTTTTTATTTTTCATTTACTTCTTACTACTTTTGGTATCCCCCATTATTTATTTATTTTTGTTTTGGTTTTGGTTTTGGTTTTTTTTGTGTGTTAATTATGTCTCTCTATATTCCTCTTCTTATCTCTCTCTCATTTCTTATTATAAAGTTAAATTTTCTTTTCCCCCTTAACTATTCTTATGATAATTTATTTTATCCATCTTCAGAAATTAAAAAACGTCATTTTGTTTTCATGACTTGATCAGAAAAATAAAATTTTCATGAATTTGACCCAGAAATTGAAAAGAAACTTCACTAAAAAAATATGTTCATATTTTTTAAGTCAATCATGTACCACTGAGGAACCCCTTATTAAACCTCATGTTATCCCAAATAAATCATAAATTTAACCCAATCAAACTTAATGAAACATGGACATAAATAATCAAACCTTTAAATAATAGACCACCCTAATGTGGATTAGCAACCTGTTTATATCCAATATCCTGAGTAAGTATCCCACACTGAGCTGAGATCAGGCCTCATCCACCAAATTCTAAAATTCCATAGTCTTCTCAGTGAGCCCCTCATAAATATCTCAATGAGTTTCACATGTTGTGTTATACATTGATACTCCAAAATTTATATGAGGATATCATTATGTTTAGGGTGTTCCCATTCTACCTTGACAGTTTAGACAATGACTGGCTATATTATCTACCTACCACAATTGTGGGTTGTAATATCCTTAATCAACTACTTATAGAGTATTTATTTCATTTCCCCATAACATAATATATTATAAAAAAATATGTGGCATTTTTATATCAAAAGGATAGACCCTTCTTGAATATTGGGACAGAAGTACAAGACTTTTCTCATGTTTCCACCACCAAAAAATTAATGAAAAATATCCAATTCAATACTTCTATGAGTATTTTGTTCCTATGAATCAACAAATGATATATGTCGTAGTAGTGGTTCCCTAGTTGATAAAACTCCTTCCGAAAATTGTGACGTAATAGCCAACATGGCTCAAAATGTAAAAAAAATTGGTAAATGAGAAATTATACACACCTGAGGTGTTCATGAGGTAAGTCCTTCATCCCAATAACAAAATTTATATAATAAAAAATATGAGATGCATACCATTATAAAGAAATTATCTCATGCATAAGGTAACCCACAAACTTATTTTATTCAATTATATTGTTGTATTTTCATTATAAAACACATTTCTCTGACTGGTTCCCACAACTTCAGTATTCATCTGAGTCTTGTGCAGTATTATTACCTGGGTGTCCATTCAAAAAAGACCATCCGTTCATACAAAAACCCATTTAAGTGAATCGAAACCCTAATTGGAATTCACAACCACATTACCTAGGAAACTAGAGCTTCCCTAAATGAAATTGATATAAAAACCCATGGAATGCAACCTTCATATCCTTCAACATAATGAATCAATCCTCCACCTCCCAAATCTGAACCAAGAGTAAAGGATATGGTGTAGAAAACGGCGAGCCATAACCCCCAGTTATAATAGGCAATGCAATTAGCTATTCAAGGCCTATGATCTCAAGTGGGATAATTAGAAAACACCATTGGTGAGATAAAGATGCATGGTTTAGTGGAACTATCATCCCAACCTGTTGCAAATCCCAAAGACAAAGGTATTGTCTGTGTAATAACACTTAGTAGTGGTGATGTTCTTTCTTAATTAAATTATAAAATCCAAAAGTTATTCCCACCTGTTGAATAAACACTTTCCCTACGCCTAAAATATTTTAATTTTGAAAAACCAAACAAAATTTCTAAATAAATAGTCATTGGGGAGTCCACATAACAAACCATTTCTCTTCCTTTTCCCAAAAGACACTATAAATCTTAGAAAATATTGGATAATGAGATTGATAAAGAGATAAGGGAAACATTTATAAAGGTAGATGTTAATATTACTTTACTGAATGTAGTTAAACAAATCTCGTGATATTCCAAATTTTTTATTAAACTTTTCACCCAGAGAAAAATTCTATAGGGGAACGAGAGAGACAAATAGGGATGGAATGTTTAATCCTTGATTCATCCAGCAATTCTATCCAAATACATGGATATAGAAACATTCACAATACCTTTCACCATTGAAGATATATTCTTTTTAGATGCTATGCTATATTTAGATTATTGAATTCATGCAATTCCATACTCATTGTACACTTTTTTGAAGGTTAGAGGGATTTAATCGACAAGAATCAAAATGAAAATTTCCAATCAGGGCACAACATACCCATCAAGATTGGTCGAGGATTTCCTTGTGAAAATGAATAATATCATCTTCTCCACCAACTTCTACATTCTTGAGATGGAGGATACCCAATCCCAAGGACATGTACTCTCATACTTTTGATTCCATTCCTCAAAACCAAATAAAAAATCATTAATGTTCACAATGGTACACTATCCATAGATTTTGGTGGATGAAAGGTAATTTTTAAAACTCTTTTTTCCATGATACACCCAGTTGAAGAGCACTCAAATCTCCATGTATAATTGGTAGAAGTTCTCTCTAATGAATCACGTGCACACAATTATCTCTTTGACCAATACTTTTATTTATTTTTCTTTTTTCTATCCATGGACGATTTGAGTTTTTATTGATGTTTTGAATGTTTTGGGTGCTCTGAAAATTGTAACTTTTTTTCTTAAATTTATTATTGTGTTCATTCTAAGGTACCCTTGACCATAGATGATTCTGTATATGTATTTTCAAAAGATTATCTATCCGTAGAGAATATACATGAGTATATAAGTTGTTCCATAGACCTCACTCTCCCTAACTCCCCACCCTCAATCCAAAAACCTCCAGTGTGTGAATTAAAACGCCTTCCATCTAATTTAAAAGAAACCTATCTTGATGGTATTGATGAATTTCCATCATTATTTCCAATAACCTCTCTCTATAGGAAGAATAAATACTACTTAAACTTTTTATATAGTTTAAAAAGTTGATGAGAGGGACTTTGTATGATATTTCAAGGATTAGACCATATATTTTTATGAAAAATACAATTTATGATGAGGAGGATATACCTATAAAGTAGGCTCAGTTCCAGTTTAATATCACACTGATTGAAGTGGTAAAATTGGATGTTAGTAAATTACTATTTTATGGGATCATTTATCATATATCTATTATTAAATATTTTATCCCAGTACAAATTGTGCCAAAAAACAAGAATAACAGTCTTACCTAATGAAATGAATTAATTGGTTCCAACACGAGTGAAAAAAAATTGGTGATTTTGTTTTGAATACTATCGACTAAATAAATACACATAAAAGGATAACATTACTATACCTTTAGTTGAAAATATTATAGAAAAAATGACTAGTGTGTCTTATTGTAGTTTCCTTGAGGCTATTTAGGTTATTCTAAAATCTATATAGCCCCTAAGGATCATGAAAAGTCAACATTTACCTCTATATTTGACACATTTTTGAATAGATGGATGTATTTGGGTCTATATAAGTATACCAAAACATTTTAGTGATGTATGTTGAGTATTTTTCTGAGTACCTAAATAATTTCATGGAAGTAATTATGGATGATTTCATAGTTTTTGGAAATTCCTTTAATGACTTTTTGGAAAACCTAGGTCCTATCCTCCAATGTTGTATGGAAAATAATATCATCTTAAATTATGTGAGATTCCATTTCATGGTTAAGAGAGGGATATTTCATTATAATGTTATTTCTAAAGAGGAAATTAAAGTGGATAGATCAAGAATTTAATTAATTTCAACCCTTTCATACCCAAAATGTGTTCATGAGGTGTGATCTTTCTTAGGTCATGTTTGGTTTTTTCAAAGATTTAATAAAGTCTTTAGTAATTTGGAACATCCCTTATCTTTATTACTACAAATAGACTTTGAATATTTTTTGGATAAAAAAAATTGAGGATTATTTCAATTCACTAAAAATGAGTCTCATGCCACCTCCCATAATACAACAACCAAGGTGTGATATTCCCTTCAAAATTTTGTGTGATGCCTCTAACTTTGTTGTTGGTGCAGTTTTATTGAAAATGGTTGAGATGTCTCCTTATGTCATTTAATATGCCTCATGTACCCAGGAACCGGCCTATGAGAATTACCGAACTACTAAAAAATAATTTTTTTCTATTTTTTCCATTTAAAAATACTATTCATATCATATTTGTTCAAAAATCATTGTCTTTTCTTATAATGATTCCCGTCGTTTTCTCCTAAAGAAACCTGAAGTAATGACCCACCTCATTCAGTGGATGATCTACCTCCAAGAGTTTGAAATTGATATTTGACATAATAGAGGAGGGTAAAATATGGTAGTTGACCACATTAGTAAGATTTCCCACCCTTGGACCATCATGTTGACTGACCCATCCCCATTGAAAAATTCATCCCTCATGATAACATTTGTGATGTTGTGGAACATACCCTGAGGTATGCAGAAATTGTATTTTTTTCATTCAAAATCTAGGGTCCCCCCTGATTTCATCACATCACAATCCTAGAGAAATAATCCTGATTCTCGAATGTACATTTGTTATGAACCATATTTGTAAAGAATTTATAGTGACCAAATTTTAAGTTGGTGTGTCCCTGACCATGATTTATCATATGTTATGAAATTCTTCGACACTTTTTCTTATGGGGGTCACTTTGGACCTCAATGTATAACATGAAATGTCCTTGAATCTTGACATTATTGGCCAACATTGTATAGAGGTTCCTATTTGGTTAGTAATTTATATACATGATGTCAACTCATAGGGAATATCTGCAACCCATGTTATTTGGTGAGATATTTGATGCATGAGTCATTGAATTCATGGGGCCTTTCCTTAATTCATTAGGTATTATGTATATCTTATTTACTATAGACTATGTCTCTAAAATGATAAAAGAAAAGGCTACCGAGACAGATGACTCTCGATTGGTTGTTGATATTATGATGTCCCAGATTTTTAGTGGTTTTTTTTAGATTTATCATTTGTGATATGGGTTAACATTTTTTCAATTCCAACATTAAAAAAATTATAATTATTGGGATTTTTATAAATTCTCCACAGCATATCACCCACAAACTAACAGAAAAGCAGAAATCTCAAATCGGGTAGTTATGTGAATCATGGATAAAATGGTACAATCCAATAGGAAATATTGGATTTTGTCATTGGATGATGCAATTTAAGAATAATGTGCAGCTTTAAAAATCCCATTCATAATTTCACCATATAATATTGTATTTGAAAATACTTGTCACCTCATAGTATAGGTATATCACTGTTCATATTAGGCTATTAAACAATGTAATATGAATCTCTCATATATATGTGAGCATGTGATGTTTTTTATTTAAGAGTTGGGAGAAATTTGACATGAATCATATGACAACTCTCAAATCTATAAATTGAAGACAATATTTATCCATAAGGGGATGATGCATCAAGACAACATACATATCAGTAATAAGGATCCTGTTTATAATTGTAGGATAAAATTCCACCCATGTAAGCTTCATTCCTGATGGATTGGTCCTTATACTATTACTGGTGTTTACCCTTTTGGTGATGTATAGGTTTTTCATTTGAAGAGTGGATAGAGCTTTACTATTAATGGGAAGAGGCTTAAACACTTCTATAAGGATTTTGAAAAGAATCCCATGGGGGAAATCCAACTGATAGATGCAACATATAACCCCACATAGTAAGTTATCCCTTCTCTATACATTTATTTAAATGTATATTTATTTAAAATACTTCAATTGAGAATATTGTAATTTTTAGGTGTGGTGGAGTGTGACATGTCATAGTTAGGACTAAAAAAAAGAAAAAAAATATGTTTTTATTTTTTATTTCTTTTTCATTGTTTTTTATATTTAGATAAATGAAGATATTAAAAATAATATCCAAACACATTTTTCAAGCATAAGATGATTGTGTGGAAAATTTCATTATTTTTAGAAAAAAAGACAAATGAATACGGATATGGAATATTTTTATAGAATTTGTATTTTCGAATCATTATAAGGTGTTTAGTGGATTTTTTTAATTCCATTCCTCATTAGCACTGACCGATATTTTAATCCCTTGCCCAAAAGACATTATAATCCAATTATTAAATATTATTCCTTTTAATCACATAATTTAGAGTCTCAGGTCATGTAGTGAAACTAGAACACACCTTTATTATATTTGAAGCCTTAATACTCTAGTATGGAAGATTCATGATAGAGGAAATTGTTCATTGAAAAGACCTTTATAAAATTAACCTCTATTTTAACAACCATAACATTTTATACTTGTTCATCCTTAGTGTTCATGAAATTACTATTAGGTATCCACATTACTAGAAACATTATCCCTACCTACCAATATATTTTGTATATTCTTATTTTATCATCAGAAAGTGTGGGTGGGAGGGTGTTTCCATTGAAATTATGGGGAGAGAATCATTGTTTTTGGTTGATATTATGGGTTCCAATATTTTACTTGGGAAGAGGGTTAACGCGCCATATTGAATCATTTTTTTACAAATGATTCGATCTTTATCTCAATATATATATATATAATTTGTTTTGTACATCCGAAAAAATAGAACAAAAGAATAAAATGTAGAAAAGGGGACGTTTACTCATTATTTATCACATCTTGGTTGTGACCCACACAAATGGACAATGCAGATAGGGATTTTAGGTATTTTTAAAGGTAAATGGGACAAAACCCCATTTATTGAACAAGAGAAAAACTCATTTTTATGGAAAGAAGTAGGAACCCATTATAGAGACAATATGAAAAACATATAGAAGAATAGACCACATGGCCAAACATGATCCAAGAGTCAAAAGGAGACAAAAATCAAAGCAAGATCAAGCCATAAAGTCTCACCCCCAACTAAAAATTCAACAGCAAGAAACCACCAAGATGATGTGTCACCCCCTCTACGATGAAGTGTCTCATGATATAAACACAAATAAAGAAGAACACTCCTCCAAATAATACCGAAATATGAGTGGAGGACTAGACGATAGGTGCCAGCACACCTATTTCTCTTTCGAGCCACCCCCCGATGGTGAAGATGAGAGACTCATTGTACCCTCATCCTGATGTGCCACAACATCCATCAGAGAACACCATACAAGTTCAGTCAGGGTACCCATCCATCCAAAAGAACAGACAGCTGAATGATGGGTGTCAAGACACCCATCCTCCATTACGGTCACCCACCCGACCCAATCTACAACACAGAAAACGACATCCAAATGCAACAAGACCAAAAGCAAGATCCCACCAGAACATTTGCTTCCTAATGACAATCCGATCCAGAAAAAGCCTAAATGAGAAATCCAAAGAAATTCAAGAGTAATAAAATCCCAAATATTCCGAGTAAGCACCAAAACATGATCCAATGAGAGACTGAAAACAAAAACATCCATCTCAAAACCTTCAAGGTAGCAGTGGAGTCATCAAACTAGGTGAACCAGTAGTACATACCGAGAAGGTAGAAACCAAAGAACTATGAAAAGCTAAAGGAAATCGACAACCCCCATAATCGATATCCAAATCCTACCTCTAATCCATCAGAATCCACTGCTCGAAGGAGCCCAAGAAAATCTCAGAGTCCTTCACCGCCGCGCAAAGAGGAATGACAACAAAAGTGTCTCAGATCTGAAGATAGATTAGAAGGTAGGGATGAGTACCAATCCACACAAGGAGGAAAAATCTACCACCCATAAGACACAAAGGTTGAGAAATGAAATCGTTGATCTCCGACGGGGAACCGTGGTGAGGGGAACGATGCCATCGTCGAAGGATAATGGGATGAAGTGCAAATGATGTAGACCCGTCTGAATAAAGATGAATGCAACACAGCCAGTTCAAATCCAGAGAAAAGGAAATACATATTCGATGTCAAAAATCCCATTGCAGTAAGCATCGCACAACCCAAGGCCTACTCTCGAAGACTGAAGACCAGAATCCACTGTCTAAGAGGCATAAGAAAAAAATTTCAAGGGAAAAAGGTTAAAAAATCCAAACAAGTTCATCCAAGCTTGTTGGAAACTAGTGCACCATCAAAATTCAAAACAACCAACAAAAATTGATCTTCAAACTGTGTCATATAGATGAGGGATGAGGAGAGGAAACACGAAAATCGCACATTTTTTCAAAGTGTCGGTGAGGTACATATCTGAAAATCATATCGAAACCAGTGGAGAGGACAAGGAAAACTGCAGGAGATTCAAAAAAATGATCGATGAAAAAACTATGCCCAACCAGTGTGGCAGCTTATCCAATGACACCACTAAGGAAATTGCAGGCAACAAACATCAAGAAGGTTCAACATCACCTCTCGAGTAGATATCAACCAGTGGATCAAAGAAGTCATGAAGAACTTACCCCAAACAGAAACCGCATACCTCCAACAATCTATCGGAGTCCATCACTCGAAGGAAACTGAAAAACACGGTGTCCTTCATATTCACCTAGAGACACTTCTAGATGAATCACGAAGAGCCTCCACCACCGTAGGAGATGGGTGGTGTTGCGCAAGTCCGAAAAAGTCCGAAGTCAGAGATGCACCACATCCCACTGCTGTTTTTTTGCCACCCGCAAGACCTTAGAGAGTGGAAGAGCACGAGGAACCTCATTGGACCCAGAGAGTTCGGAGACATTGAGGAGAAATGAGTCAGAGTGAAGGATGAGTGAAGCACGATGGAATCACATAGGAGACGAGCAGGGTGAAGGAGAAGGCTGATGAGGATTGTCGGTGATTCAGATATTTAGGTGATACACTTTCTAAGGGGCTGATTGTGTACATTCATTGTGAAATAATTGTGAATATTGACATGTTTATTAAATAACAGATTAATCGCTCCTATTCTACCTCTTATTTTTAATCATTAATTCTTACCAACCCTTGAACCTCAAAACAACATTTTGGAAGCCCTCTTTAGTAGCACACTTGTTTCTGCCAGTAGATAACAGATAATCATGGAAAGAATATGATATGATCACATGAACTCTGGGAAAAGATCGTAACCCCAATTATATATGTTACTTGAGTAAAGAGGTAAATTTCCTAGGTGAGGTTGGTTGTGACATGTTTCATGTTTGAAAATATTATGTTGAACAAATTAGAATGTGAGAGAAGAAAAATAATAGATAAATAGATTCCATAAATGAGTCATGATGAATTTCATTTCAAAATAATCTTGGATATTTTGACACAATTTATTTAAGAATGTGATAGGATTAGGTTATTATACTTTTCCCAGAAGTGAATATTTTTAGGTGTGGGGGTGTGATCGTATAATGATTCACTATTTTGTTTCACCCTTTTTCCAATGTATTAAATTTTTTTGTATTGAAAATAATATTTAAAATTTAAAATTCATTATTTACTGAATAATTTTTTAAATATTTAAAAATTCACTGGTTTTGATAATTTCAATGACATTGAAGGTGATTAGGGGATCCCACAAGGATGGAGAAGGAAAATGGGTTAAACTACATGGAATCTCATGAACACATGTCTACTATTTTGCATAATCTGAGAAGTACGTGAATCAAAATTGGCTGAATTTTTTTGATCCTATGAATATCTAGGCCGGATAAAACATTTATGGAGAAAACTAAGCCCAATTTATCAATTAAGATGTCCATATGAACTAATTTTTCCAACAAAATGAATCTGCGTTGATTAATATTTTCTGATTCTGTATTTTAAAAATATCTCGTATTATAAACCATATCTGGCCACTAAATATGACATGGAGATAAAAAAAGGTGTATATAAACAACTATTTAGTTTTGTAAAGTGTGATTTAAGGATTTATGACTATGCAAAAACATGGACGAAACAGCTCCTCAAAATCATGGTGCCCCAAACCACCACCCACATTGTCAATAAATTGGCACCTTGAACACCGTATTTGGGAGTTTGACCAGAAAGCAAGGTTCTACCATTTTGGAGTCCCAAATGATTCATCTACTCAATCATAGATGTTTTGGAGGCCATCATAATTGATACTTCCACATTACTTTATTCATCCCCTTTTATGGAGTTTTAAACTCCACGTGATCACCCTGGGGTAACGTGATGTATTCCCAAGATTCATATTTGTATTATTTTGAATGATATTTTTATTTCGAGGTTGTATGATTCATTTATTAATCATATCTCATTATTTAATTTATTTATGTACTATTATTTAATTTCAAACACAAATAATCATGTTTGGGGGTACAATTTCATTTGATGTTTCACAAACCATTCGTCACTTTTTCTTCTGTCTTTCAATTGTGGAGTTTCTATGGTTCATATTACTGAATTGAACTCGCATAAACAATATAAATTCCCTATAAATTTATTTCATGGTATCATAATTTAATGACATAAAAACTTGTATTTCACATCGTGTTCTTCATGTGTTTCCATGATGATATTTTTTTATGAAGACGAACACATATCAATCAATCATCAGTGGTATCTAGTGAATCATTGTGTATTTCTTACTAAACCCTAAGAGGTATCCAAACTTAAAATCAGTAATATTATGGTACTAGGTTTGATAAACCATGTATTAAAATATATATACCATTTCTCATGATGTGATGAAGGATGAACATCATAAGAATTCCTCGGGTTGATCACGCTTAATTTATATTATTAATTTCGAATTTATTTTCTCGCATTATTTTTTTACATTGTCAAATTCAATTTTTATACCCAATGTAATTTGAAATAAAATTACCATTATCATTTTATAATCCCAACCATATTTTTGAATTACTGATATAAGGCTCTATCAGGGAAGGGCATAGGGTTACTGCTATAGTA
The DNA here is from genome assembly GCA_963277665.1 of Viscum album. NCBI lineage: Eukaryota > Viridiplantae > Streptophyta > Magnoliopsida > Santalales > Viscaceae > Viscum > Viscum album. The sequence continues at coordinate 680,782,127 of OY728132.1, read as the reverse complement.
TAGAAATTTTAGTAAACTAAAAATCTAATTGGACATGCTCGAAAACACAAAAACAATTTAGATCCATTTCCAGGGAGACAAGATCATTTTTTTTCTTATACTCTTATATATTATTATTACTATTTTTGATATCCCAACATTATTGTTTTAGTTTTGTTTTTTGTATTGTTTTTTGTTTGTTTTTGTGTTCTCTCTCCCTCTTCTTCATATCTCTCACTCATTTTTTAGTATAAAATTATCTTTTATTTTTTATATTCAATATTCTTATGTTATTTTATTTTATCTATATTAAATTATAATAATAAAAAATAAAAAATCTATAGCTTATTGGAATGACCCAATCAGAGAAAAAAATGCTTGAATTATAAAATTAAATTGCAAAGGCATGTCACACAAAAATCATGTTATCTTGAGTATGTCAACAAAGTAACACCAATGAAACCCTTATAGAAACTCAATTGGACATCAACCAATAATAAATTAAACCCAATAAAACCTAAGAAAACATGGATGAATATAATTGATCCTTAAAAGAACTGACCACCCCGAATTTGGAGTACCAACATGCATATTTCTAATATCCTGAGGAAACAGCTGACATTGAGCTGAGATAGGGCCTCATCCACCTACATTCCAAATTACATGGTATTCTTCGTGAGGAACCTCAAAAAAATATCAAGGATTTTCACATAGATTTCTCCACAATGAAACCTCAAAACATATCAATGAACTCATTGTGCTTAGGGAAATCCCGTTCTCCCTTTAGAGTGTAGCAAAAGCCTAATTGTACTATATTCCTACCACAATTTGGTGATGGAATGAACATAAATGACTCTCTATAGAGATTTTATTCCCAACCTCCTTAACTTCATTAATTAGAAAATAAACATGTGGCTTAGGCAATCACAAGGAGATACCCTTCATGAATATTAATAGAGATTTAGAATACTTTTCTCAAGTTACCCCCACCACCAAACTAGTGAAAAAAATTAAATTCAATACTTCTATGAGGGACTTTTCCAAATGGATTATGGAATGATAAATGCTACAACTGGTGGTGATCTAGTTGTAAAACTCATTCTAATGCTCGTGACTTATTTTCCAACATTGTTCCAAATGCACAACAATTTACTACAAGAGAAATTGAACCAACCCCTAATGTTCATGAGGTAATTCATTCATCACTAGAATAAAATGTAGATAATAAACTTGATGATATGCATACCCTCTTAAGGAAGTTATCATAATCACGATGTAACTCACACTCTTCTTTTATTCCAGTACATTGTGATATTTTTCTGATAACACTCATTTCTATGACCAGTGCCCGCAGCATCAATATTAATTCATGTATAGTGTAGTAGTATTCCCTAGGTGTCTAGTCCAATAAGAACCTACCTTAAAGGAATAACCACTCAGGCCCAATCCAAACCCCATGTGGAAAGCACAACCACAATACTAATAATGATTAAAATCAAGCTACCCTAAATGGAATTGGTATCAACAAGGCAATAGAATGAAACCATCTAATCCTACAACATAAAAAACAATACTCCTTCCAAATCTGAACCAATAAATGAAGATATTTTGAGGAAAATGGAAACCTATAACCTCTAGTTCCAAAAAACCACACAATCGGTAATTCCAGACCTACAAACTCAATGGGATAATTGTAAAACATCGTTGGTGAGATAAGTATGCAATTTTCTAGAAAACTAACATGCTAACAATTTTCTAATTCAAAATAAAATTGTAATGTTTGTGCAATAAATCATCATAGTGGTGAATAGGTTTCTTCTTATAATGATTCAACCAAAAAGGTATACCCACCTCTTGAAAACACTTTTCGTCTTCTCATTAATTATTTTAATATTGAACACCCAAAAAAATGGTACAAAATTATCATTGAGGATTCCACCAAACAAACCATTCCTATTCCATTCCCCCAAAGGATCTCTAAATCTAAGAAAATTTTCATAATGATATTGATAAAGAGATTGTGGATATATTTAAAAGTGTAAAATTTAACATTACTTTAATCGATGTAGTTAAAAAAATATCATAATATACCAAATTTCATAAATAAATTTTCACCAATAGATGAAGGATGAAGGGGAATGAAAGTGTAAACTCTTTTAGGAATGTATCAGCCTTGATTCAACCTGCATTTCCAACCAGATGTAAGGATATAGGAACATTCATGATATCTTGAACCATAGGGGAGACATTTTTTGAAGATGCTATGGTAAATTTAAGTGATTCGATTAATGTAATGCCTTACTCTGTGAACACTTTTCTATAGGTTGGATAGATTCAATTGAAATAAATCAAAATGAAACATTACAATATGAGAAAAACACGCATATCAGGAGTGGTCCATGAATTCATTGTAAATGTGAATAATCTCATCTTATCCATTGTCTTTTACATTGTTGAGATGGAGGATACCCTAAAAAAAGGTCCTTCTACTCTCACACTTGGGAGGAAATTCCTCAAAACATAAAAGACGATCACCATTTTTCACTATGGTATGATATCCACGGATTTTGGTTTATTAATGGTATGTCTTAACAATATTGATTCTTGGAAACACCACATTTAAGATCACTCGAATATTTCTATCTTTTTAGAGGATGTTATCTCTAAAAACACAAAAATTCAAAATTCATTCTTTATCATTTACTCTGATCTATTTTTTACTTCTTCATCCTTGGATGATTTGAATATCAATTCATGTTATAGTGTTGTGTGGGTTCTGAAATGTGTAAAATGTTTTTTTAATTGATGATTTTTTTCATTGTGAGGTAACTATAACCTTCGATGATTCTGAATATCTCATTTCAAATGATTCTATATCAATAGAGAACAAACATGAGTAGATAGAGAGTTCCATGGACCTCAATCCCCCAAATCCCCTCCCACATTCCATAAATCCCCTTTTTAGGAATAAAATCCACTTCTATCTATTTTAAAATAAACCTATCTTGAGGGTTTTGACAAATTTACCCTCATTGATTCCAATAACCTCTCTCTATAATAGAAATCAATGTTTCCTGACCTTTTGAGAGAGTATAAAAATTCAATTCGGTGTAATTTGAATGATATCACTATGATTATCCCATCTAATTATATGCACTATATAATTTTGGATGATGAGGATAAGAACATAATGAAGGCACAATGCTGGTTGAATCATATTCCCTTAGAAGTGGTAAAATTTGAGGTTAGTAAATTGCATGCTTCTGGGATCATTTATCTTGTATCCAATAGTAACTGGGTTATCCCAATTATAATTTTCCTAAAAAACCAGAATATATATGTCATCTAGTGAATGGAATGAATTTGTTCTATCACATGTGAAAAACAGTTGGTGAGTATGTATTGACTACCATCAACTAAATGAGGCCACACAAAAGGATCACCTTCCTCATCCATTCATAGAATTGATGTTAGAAATATTTGTTGGAAAGTCCCATTGTTGTTTCCTTAATTTCTATTCAAGATATTTTAAAATCCATATATCCCCTGAGGATAAATAAAATAGACATTTACCTGTGCATTTTTATCATTTTCATACAAAGGGACCCCTTCTTTCTATGTAATAAACCCAGTACGTTTTTGAGATATATGTTTTTTATTTATTTTTTGAGTACCAGGATAATTTCATGGATGTTTTTTATGGATGATTTCATGATTTATGGATCCTCCTTTGATGACTATTGGGAACACCTAGGTTCTATCATCCTTCATTTGATTGAATAATATCTCGTATTAAATTATGAGAAATTCCATTTCACGATTAACCTGAGGATTATTCTTGGGCATGTTATTTCAAAAGTGGGAATTCAAGTGGGTAAATAAAAAATTTATTTAATTTTAACCCTTCCATATCTAAATTGTGTTTGTGAGGTGTGACATTACTTGGGTCGTGCAGGTTCTTACTACCAATTCGTTCATGACTAGAGTAACAATGCTCTTTCCTTATCATGATTGCTGCAAAAGGACTCTAAATTTGTTTTTGATAAAAAAAATGTGAGGATTATTTCATTTAACTAAAAATTATTCTCACATCACCTCCCATCATCCAACCACCAAGTCGGGATCTTACTTTCAATATTTTGTACGATGCCTCTAACTTTGTTATTGGGGTAGCATTATCAAAAAGGGTTGATAAGTATCCTCATGTCATTCCATATGCCTTACGTATTCTTGAACCTACCTAGGAAAACTACATAAGCACAAAAAATATAACTTCTTTCTATTTTGTTTTCCTTTGAAAAAGTCCATTCATACCATATTAGATTAAATATAATTGTCTTTTCTAATCATTTTTCACATCATTTTCTCCTAATGAAACATGATGTTGAGCCCTTCTCATTCAGTGGATGATCCTCATTCATTAGTTTGACATTTATATTAAAGATAATAGAGGTGTGGAGAACGTTATAGTTGTCCATATTAGTAAGATTTACCCACCACAAGACCATCATGTTGACTCACCCATCCCTGATTGAGAGTTCATCACTCATGAGAACATTTGTGATTTTATAGACCTCTCCCTCTAGTATGACAGCATTGTGAATTATCTAGAAACATATTGGGTCCCCACAAACTTCATCACTCCACAATCCCAGACATATAATCATAATTCTCGATAGAACATATGGGATGAACCATATTTTTGGATAATTTATAGTGACCATGTTGTTCGTTGGTGTGTCCCTGACCATGAGTTCACCACTATTTGGACCTTTTTCTATAATCTGGATTATGTGGGTCACTTTGGATCTCAACAAACAACTCGAAAGGTCCTTTTATTAGGACAAAATTATCAAAAATTAAATAGATATTCCTATCAATTTTTTATGTCCTTAACTTGATTTAAATTCACTAGGAATATCTCTAAGAGGAACAGAATTACCAAACGACCCATGTTATTTTTTTGAGATCATTTATGCATGGGGAATTGAATTAATTGGGATTTTTTTCTTTATTCATTTATCTTTGTGTATATCTTATTGATTGTGGAATATGTATTTAAATGGGTGGATCCAGTGTCTACTAATACGGGTGACTCATTTGTGGATGTTGATTTTTTGAGGTCCCATATTTTCACTATGTTTGGTTTGCCGATATATATCATAAGTGATCAGTGTTCAAATTTTTTAAATTTCTACATTAAAAATTTTCTTCATACGTATGGGGTTGTTCATAAAGACTTCATAGAATATCACCTCCATCTAACAGTCAAGAAGAAGTTTCAAATTATGATGTTATGTGAATCTTGGAAAAAATGGTACAACCCAATAAAAATTATTGGGGTTTGTGCTTGGATGATGCACTTTAGGAAAACTGTATAGTTTTCATAACACCATTTGGAATTTCACCATATCTGATTTTTTTGAAAGGATTTTCTCCTATAAGTAGAGGGAAAGAACCATGAATATTGGTCTATTAAACAATTTAATATGAGTCACTCGGAATCAGGTGACCATAGGAAGTTGAAAATTCATGAGTTGGATGAAATTTTATGTGATGCATATATGAAGTCCTGAATCTATAATGAGAAGACAATGTATATCCATGATTGTATGATTCATCAGTAGATGTTTTATATTGATGATAATTTTCTCATGTATAATTCTAGGCTAAAGCACTACCTATGAATGCATCATTTCTGATGGCTAGGTCTTTATACGGTTACTGATGTTTACCCTTTGGGTGCAATACAGTTCATTCATTAGAAGAGTTCACAGAGGATTACATTCAATGGGTAGATGCTCAAAGACATCTATAAGGATTTTCCAAACCATATCATGGTAGGAATTCAACTTATAGATTCCATATATGACACCCCTTAATAGGTTGTCCCTTATTCCCACATTTATTTAATTGTTTATTTATTTAAAAAAACATTCACTAAAGAAAAAAGTAATATTTAGGTGTGGGGGAGGTAGACATGTCATAGTTAGGGTAAAAAAATAAAAAATAAACAAACAAAAACAAATAAAAAATAATGTTTTAATTTTTTATTTTTTTATTTTTTACTTTTAGATTAACATTGATCATAAAAATAATATCTAATATCATTTTTCATCCTTGTGTCAATTATTTGGAAAATTCTATTATTTTACAAAAAAAATCAAATATATGATGATATGGTATCATTTTCTATAATTTTTATTTTCAAATCATTCATAGGTGATTAAATGATATTTGAATCCCATGCCTCACAATCACTAACCAAAATTATAATCCCTTACCCAAGAGACATTCAAATACCTTTATTACAAATTCATCGTTTTAATCTCATTCGTGAAAGTCTTAGGACCTGTAGAGAAACAATAACTTTTATTGATTCTATTTTAATCCATGAGAATCTAGTATTCTATATTCATGATAGGTGGAATCATTAATTTAAAACCCCTTCATATAATTAAGATCTATTTTCAGCCACCTTGAGTTTTTATCCTTATTAAGCATTAGAGACAATGAAATTATTTTTTGGTATCCACATTTGAAGTTAATTTATCCCCACCTACCCATATAATTATTATATTCATGTTTTATTTTTATCACGTGTGGGTTAGAAGGTGTTTCGATGTGAATTTTGGTGAGATAATAATTGTTATGGGTTGATATAAAGGGTGCCTACATTTTCTATGGACAGTGGGTTCACAAGCCATATTGCATCATTGTTTTACACATTATTCCAACTTTATCTCAAAAAAACTATATATTTAAAAAATAGTGTTCTGTAGATCTAAAAAAACAAAACAAAAGAATAAAATGGGGAAAATAGGATTTTTACCAATTATTATTAACTTCTTGGTTGTAACCCACACATGTGGAAAATGGAGATAGTGAGTTTGAGGTTATACACTTTGTGAACGGATGAGTGTGTACATTCATTGTGAAAAATTTCTGAATTATGAAATGTTTTTTATGTTAGAGATTAGAAACTCCTCTTATACCATATATTTTTAAACATTAAATCCTACCCACCCTTGAATCTCAGAACAACTTATTGGAAGTCCTCTTTAGTAGCTCACTAGATTTTGCTGGTACAGAGTCAAGAATAATGGAACACATATGGTAAGATCACATGAACACATAGAAAAGGGAATAACTCTACATTCATATGTTTCTTTAGTGATGAGAGAAAATTTCGTGTTGAGGTAAGTTGTGACATGTTACCTGGGTGAACAAATGAAGTCAAAAAAATTCAAATGTGAGAGAAGAAAAATGATTGAAAAATTGATTCCATAAACGAGACATGATAAATATCCTTTAAAAAGAATATTTGTTGACTTAACATCATTTATTTAAAAATGGTATTGGGTTACTATGTCATACTTTTCCTAGTTGTACAAATTTTGAGGTTTGGGGGTGTGATCGTACCACAATTCACTTTTATATTTCACCCTTATTAAATACATTAAACTGATTTTGTATTAAAAATTATAATTATAATAAAAAATTTCACATCATGATTGATTAAGTAATTTTGATAAAAAAATTAATTTTCCCTTTTTTTATGATTTCATTGATGGTGATGGTGATTCAGAGAGTCAAGGATGATGCGGAAAGAAATAAACCAAATGGCATGGAAGCCCATGAACACATGTCAACTATTGTTCATGATCTATGAAATATTGGAATCAAAATGGGATATAGTTTTGTGAGCCCATTCATATCTCAGTGAGACACAACATTCATGGAAAATCCCAAGCCTAATTCATCTATTAATTGTCCCATCTGAATTGATATTTCCCAAAAAAATTAATATGAACTGATTCACAATCCTTCCTCAGTATTTTGAAAATATTTCTTATTATAAATAGTATGTGGCCTCCAAATATTATATGTAGATATAAAAGGCATCTTCGAAAAGATTTTTTGTTTTGTATAAAGTTATTTAAGACATTAAGACTACCCAAAACCATGTAACAACTGGATTTTCTAAATCATGGTGCCCAATACCACATCCCACATTGCATATAAAATGTCACATTGGGAACAAAATTTGGGTGTTTGTCTAGAAAGCAAGGTGATTCCATTTTGATGTCCCAAATTAGTCCTATAATAAATCCTAGATGTTATAGAGGCTATGAGATGTGATAAATCATCATATATTTCTTCCTCCCCTCCTATGGTGTTCTAACCTCCCCATGATCACACGGGGTGAATGTAATGTCATTTTGAGCTTCATGTTTGTATTATTTTAAACTATCATTATAATTCCAAGATATATGTTTTTTCTATCCATCCTATATTTTATTTAATTTATTAATGTATTGGTACATCATTATATAACACATATTATCATGTTTTTGCGTACCATTTCATTTGATGTTTCACGCACCATTCATCCCATTTTCTTCCCTATTCAAATTGCGGTGTTTGTGTGGTTAATATTGGTTAATTGATCTCACATAAACACTATCAAAGTGATGTAAATTTATGCCCTGGTATCATAAATAAACAAAATAAACACATGAAAATCCCTCAATGTTCTCCATGTGTTTCCTTCTTGAGTTTTGGTAATGAATTCCATCACGAATCATCCAAACATCGACAATAGCGGGTGAATCATTGTGTGTTTTTGACTGAAACATTTAATAGATCCAGGCATAAAAATATTAATATAATGGTAGTAGGTGTAAAAAATTATGTATTAAATTACCTATACCCTTTATCTTTAAGTGTTGAAGGGTGAGCATCATGAAAATTCTCTGATATGATCACACTTAATTTATTTTGTTAATTTCCTCTATGTTTTCTTGCTTTATTTTCTTCAATTGGCATAATAAATTATCAAACTAGTCATTCTAAAAAAAATCACACTCCCATTATTTGTTATAATAACAACCATAATTTTGAATTAATTATCTATGGATCTGTCAAGAGATGACCTAGGCTTACTGCTATATTGTAAAAATTATAGTAAACTAAACATCTAATTTGATGCCATCGACAATGCGGTTTGTTGACCCACTCACTCTCCAAAATGGGGTAGATAATACCATTATGAAAAAAATTTGATGATATTTTCTTAACACATCCATGATATTTGGATTGATTCATTATTGAGGTTTGTTTATATAGTTCATAATTAATGTCTAGAATAGATATATGGGTTATAACGAGTGGTATAATCCTAGGACTATTAGACAGGGTCCATCCAACTGCATTCATATGTCTACTCGACAATTGCTGATGAATTCCTTCCGGGTTGAATTCAAGAGGAAACCAAATGATAATATGAGGGGTTTACATGTAATATATACATTAGTTTCATATGAATTTCCTTGAATTCAAGCTTAGTTTAGCTAAAATTTTCATAACTTCATGGGGAAAATGAATCAAACAAAATTTATTATTCTAATTGTTTCAACATTTTTTTTTGGAGAAATTTATGAGGAAAAAAATTAAATATATATATTATATAATGTGCATAGAATCAATTTTTATGATCTTGTTAATGGTTTCATTCATTGAAGATCTTTAAAAATAATCAAATAATCTATCTAAGAGAGGTTAATTCTACGGAGGATAATTTATCACATGTGAACAAAAAAACAACCTCATCTTAACTTAAACATCCTTTGACAAATCATTTATTATTCCCCTTTTAAATATTATATCTACTTATACAATTCACCACCTAAACTTCCTCGATATCCACAATTTGAGGGTTATCTTTAAATATGTTTAGGTTAATGCTAATTTTTTTACATGTTATGGTCATGTTTTTATTTCATAAATTGATGATCAAGTTGATTTTCTCTAATAAAGGAATACCATCGATTATTTTTTTCCCTTTCCCCTAAGTGTTGATTATTTTCAAGGACAGTGATTTTTTAATGTTAAATAAATATTTAAAATTTTTTAATAACATCCATTTAGATCCTCTTAATTAAATGAATACATTGATAAAAAAAATTTGAGTTTAAAATATGGGGATGGAGTTTCTAAAGCCCTAACAGACTCTACAATGCATATGTAATGTGGTTCACACTGCAATCTATATAATATTGAAAATTGATAAAATAATATTATATTTTAATATTGATGCATGGATGACCTCGGTTATTAATCATAGCTGTCACAGTTTATTATATTTAGGTTCTCAGCATAGTAGCTATAATTACTTTCTTATTATTTCAGAACATCCTTTTGAATGAAAATATATCATTTGGGTAATTAGAGTATGCCGGTTTCATTTGTGTCGCATCAAGAAGGTGTAGATTCAATAGAAATTATGAAAATACTTTCCTCGATGTCTAATTGATTTTATGATTTTGTTTTATTATTATGCATTGAGGGTAAGTATTACGTTGATGTATTGTTTAGGGAGGTTTAGGTATGTTAAGATTATCATCATATTTTTCAGTTATAGGTGATAGTTATTAATATTTTTAATGTGATGTTGAAGTATATAATTTTTTGCCTTTATTTTTTCTGGGATTTCAATGGATTTCAACATCATTGGACTACCAAATAATTGATATGTTCGAGAGATATTTGTGTGGAGAGATATTATACCGATAAGGCTGGGGGAGGAATATCTTGAGTATTCGTGTGTACCTTTCCTATTTTTTTATTTATGTATATGTAATGAGAATTTTGAGATAATTTTTTCAATTTTCGTGGATAATTTTACAAATAATGGGAGTGGAATAAGGTTTTAAGTTTATTTTATTGGTTTTATGATCCCACGAGTTTAAATTGGAAGTCAAATTGGATGTTTCAAGGGGTTTTTTGGAAATGTAGCGTGTTGTGTGTGTATTAGACCAGGGGTGGATAGAAAAGATTGTGAGATGGAAAATTAAGTGTAGGGTTGGTGTTAAAATATTTTTGTCGTGTCAGTTATTATTGTAATTATAATAGAATCATGGATATAAATTTTTGTTTATATTGAAATTTTTATAATAATTTGGATTTCATATATTATAATATTGGACCTCTGTTGGTGGTTCTATAAAAAGAATATCCTTCATGGAAACTATAGATCAATAATTTTTGGTCTTTTGGTAATGATTCTCACAAATATTAAATTCCTTTTCAATATTTCTAATTTCATAAACCTTCCCCATATTTATCCTCTCATCCTTCCTTTAGAGTGAACCAATCATTTACCTATGTATTTATTTTCCAATATGATTGTTCATTCACCAATATTTTAATGGTTTCTCATAGAAAGGTGTTGTTTCCCATGATTGAATTGGATTACAAATATTTTCTACAGATTCAAAAACATCAATTTATGATTCCTTTCATAAATTTAAATTGTGCATCATGACAATGAGTTATTTTTCTCATATACCCAACCCCTAAAATAAAATTATTAGTTCATTAAGAATTTATAAAACATGTTGTGGTAAAAAATAGAGTGTCTATTTAAACCATTCCCATGTTTCGGATAATATTTCTACCGTCTTTTCAAATTATCAATTTTTTCTATATTTGAGAGATCATTTTGTGGTGGGGAATTAATTTTTGTAGAAAATTTTTCATAATCGAAACCATGAAGAGATGTATGATAAGGAAACGTATTTTAACAAATTCATTGAACTATATTTCAGTAAATACCAAAATATCCTCATATTTACTAATTGATGTTAATTTGGTGGGAAAATGATTTCAATAACCTCATTAAATTCCTTGACATGATGGTACGACATTTTTGACTCTATACAATTTAATTTTGGAAGGTTATTTAGGATATAAAACATAAAAACCTAGTGGTATCATATAATAGTAACATCTATAATGAAATATGATTCATTAATCAAGGATTGTTAGAGGTATTATATCATTTTGTGATCAAAAAAATTCCCTAGCATTAGGGCTACCTGATTTGGGTTTCCATTTTGGATACCTATAGTGTTGATAATGGTTATTATTGTAATACCCATAACGGGAATTGAATCAGAATTTCATTTTCGAGTCTTAGAATCACTGGGAATTAAATTAAAAAAAGTACCATAGGTTTTCTTAAATCTCATATCCCACATCTATCCACACCACCTAAATATTTTTATTATCCATCGGTATATGTTGAAATGTTCCAATAAAGAACAAAAAATAGAATGGTGGAACAATAAGAGATAATTTGGGAAAAAAGAATAATAATGGTAGAATTGATTTTGAGTGCATAAAATGGCATACATGGGTCCCCATAAACAATGAAAAAATTTACTTTACCCTATTTTTCCATTATTTTAGGGTTACATTGGATGATTAAAGTGTATCTTAGGTTGTTGAATCCTCAAATACATAAGTCAAAATCAAAATACTAACATATTCTTTGGGATGGATTTTTATATGAAGTGGTCAGAATTGATTTTATTAAAGATGTTTTTAATGACCACAATAATACCAATGTGAATCTGATTTGAGATAATGAGTTAAACCAATGTTCTTGATAAGTGTGGATTTGATGAATTTTATTTTTATTTATTTCACATTAATTAATTCTAGAGGTATTTATTCAATGAAATCAAAATACACACATCCTTTAATGGGTTAAAAACTTTTTAAGAACATAAAAATCAACTATATACAAATAAGATCACTATAATAAATACTCAAGTATAAAGGATATGATTTAAAAATGAAAATCTTAATGATAAAATACATTAAGGTAAAAGAATAAAGAAAAAATCTATATAAATTTTTAATATAAAATAATGGATTTAACATTTAAAGAGAAAGAAATAATAACCATCCTAAACCCATTCAACTCTATTTGAGCAACCCATAGTTATTTAATCCCTCCATTAAGAAACTCTTTTAGAACAATATGGATCAAGAATCACAATTGCAGAAGTTAATGAAGAGGATAAAATGAAATAATAAAAACTGCACCATTATTTTAATGGTTTCCCTCTTTATTTTCTATGTAAATTAACTCCATAATGAGTATTACAAAAAAACAAAGAAAAATAATATTATATAATGAAATTTTTTTATTAAGAAACTAATCTAATATGAAAAACTCACATTAGAGTAGTTCAATTTCAACAATAAATCAACTGAGTAACATTGTATTTTATATAAAATCAAATAATCTTCAATATCCTTCACCTCAAATCCCTTAAATAATAATTTCATTTTAATATATAGAGAATAATTGTTTTAAATTATAGTCATTCACTAGGATATGAATAATTGTGGAGGAATATTTTTTGAATTAATTTGTATCATTCTCATGATTAGAAGCCCACATTTTCACTATCATCATTGTCTTGGATGAATGAACTTTATTATCTGATTGATTTTCTTAGTCTTAGAATAATAAAATTATTCCCATATTTCCTCTGACAACTTTGTAAATTTTACTTAAATTGGAAAATATATTAAAAAATTATGATAAAACTATTGGGATTTCATTTTTTCCTTGAAATCGAGCCCAAAAATTATAATTAAATTTAGATTTCCAATATTAAATTTAAAACATAATAATTATGCAATACCATAGTTTAATGAATTTGATTCCTTGACTTGTTATATTTCTAGTTACAATTTAAGATTTATTGGAATTTTAGCTTGTTTCCAAGAGTAATTTTATTTTGATGTTTTCTTATTCACATGGCCAAGAATTTTCTTCATTGAACTCGCACTTTGATCCTTATCTAAATTAGAAATCATATTGTAACATAAAATTTAAATTTTCTCAAAATAAAATTAACCTGATCATGAAAACTAAAACTTAAATTAGGAAAATTTGGTATTAATAAGGTGATGAAATAAAGAACAGATTATCAGTGCATTTGAGAAATAAAAACAAAAATTATTTGGAAAGAGTATCAATTTAAAAAATACACATATAGCATTTCTAATGAACAATTAATCACAATAAAAATATAACATATAAAATTTATAGAATTCTCTATATCTATCTAATCACACCCCAAACATTATTATTGATATTCCCAAGCATAAATTATCTCATAAAGTTTATAATTGAATTCCATTTTACAGGAAAATTACTATACAATGCTCACCATAAAATATAATGAAAAACAATATTGTTACAAATAAAATTAGTTTACCACAAGATGGGTTCAAAAGTATATCCCAATCCCATGAGAGTTTCTTTTTAATAATCATCACCACATTCCATACAATTTTATTTACACATGATGATGTGTTGTGCACCACAAAAGACATGGGGGTAAAATATTATTGAAACAGAAACAAAATATTAGTTCTTGGGTAGAATCACATTAACCCATAAAATGATAATCTATATTTTCTTCATAGTTTTTTGTGATGTTTATCCATAGTAGAGATGAAAATATCAACACTAGATATGAAAACTACAATTTTGTGAAAAAAAATATTCAAAATAAACACATTTTCAATTCCATTATCTACATTAGAGATATAAATTCTAGGTCTATGTAGGAAAACCATTGAATTATTATCCCTGAGAGCTAGATAGAACTCGTTTGCAAAAAACATTATTATATATTATCATTATTTTTTCCTTTATTTGTTTTTTTACTTTTTTATTGGGTACTCAAATTAATCAAATAGTGACTCGAGATCCTATTATATAAATAATAAACCCCATGAACACAAAATCACACTCTGAAATACATAGGAAATTAATTGTGGAATTATGAATAAAATGATGAAACTATTATGAGAGAAAATTCATATTAGACAGACACACATTCCTAAAATTATGATCCAAAAAGAAAAAATGAATTAAAATAAAAATCATGTAATGAAATAATTTTTTATATTTAGATTCAATGTTTTCGAATCATATTATCCTGATCAAGGTTAAATAAATTTATGTTCTATTTAAGAACAAAAAAAATATCCATTTCCTCCATTGACACACACACAATAAATTTTATTTGACATGAATAAAATGTTTCTTTTAAACTCTTAACAAAAAATTAAATTGTCCAAAATGCTTAAATAAAAGAAATATAGAATTTGAAATAATTGGAGGGGAGGATAACTAAAAATTAATAATTAAATAAAAATATAGATCAATATCACCATAATTCGCAAAAAAAATAATTCTATCTAAGAATTAATTTTTTTGACCTATATGTCACATAAAAAGACATTATACAAGGTATAGGATTGTTTTTTAACATTTGAATGAAATGTTATTTTTCTGAAAATTAATTTTTCACAACATCCCCAAAATCATACACAACAACTCAAATAGAACAAAATGGAAAATCTGTGAGGATTCCTTGATTAAAAAACTAATGAAAAAAATGAATTGAAAAATTTACATTCATATTATAGTTCCCAAAACATGGAGTCAAGGTAAATGTGAAAGCTATATAGCCTCTTAAAAAAATTTAATGTTTTTTGATTTAATTCGACACTAAATTATTCACCTATTATCTATTTCATGAGTTTGATCAAATTACTCCACCTTCTTTCGTGTTTATTGAATGACTCAATGATTGGTTTCAACCTTTGACCATTGAAATTCATGATATAGAAATAATACGAATCATGAATCTCAACTTCCTAATGGGGGTACACCTGATACACTATGTATGGACCTTTAGATCTCGAAAATAGCATTCATAGGTGTATGTTAATTAAGAACTATACATGATATCATATTTTATCAGTTTAATGTGTTTGACATTAATATCTTCTAATTTATAGTTATAAACTCTAGAATTATTTATCCTTAATTTTTTATATGACTCTATTATTTGTTACTCACATTAATTAAGAATTAATTTCATCATTATTATGCCTAGAAAAATGTCAAAATAGTTTATTTTTATTTCCAAAGAGGAATTATGTACGTTTTCTACTACAAAATGGAATAATTTTTTATAAAAAATCTATATAGTAACATTCCTAGGATTATTTTAAAGGAAATTAAAAATTTCCAAAGGGATTACAAGAATTTATTATCCAAATCATTCCTAGAGGGACAAATTATTTTTTATGAATTTTTTTAATTTCCCTATTATTAAAATTAGATTGACCAATTTTTTGATGATGGTAGGTAGTTGAATCATTTTCTGAAATCCTATTCATGAGATTCTGTTGTTGTAAAAATGGGTTCCATGACCATTGATGATAGTCCATGCAATTCCAAATCAATAAAATTTTTGTTCATTCAAGAAATATATCACAACATAATGGTTATTGGGATTTTTTGAATTTCATCAACCAATTTTGAGATGTAATCAATATATTATAGGATTTAGAAATTTCCCCTTGAGTATGATAAGGGTCCTGTGAAATCAATTATCCCATAATAAAATATTTGAACAACCATATTGGATGTATGATATATTTTATTTATTCTAGTTATGGATCCTAATTATGATGATAGAAGACATATTTTGATGAATTTTAATTAATCTTTAGTGATCATAAAACAGAATAAAACATTTTGAAAAACATTTTTGGTTGGTTTTTAGTGTCAAAGTGTCCATCAAATTCCCCTTGAGGACAGAATTCAAGAATTAACCATTTCTTATGTGTGGAAACAAATATCCTAATGACTTGATTTGGAAAATAATTCATGTTTTATATATTATTAAATAAATAGTGTTTGAAATCAGAAAGGAATATCATCCAGGTTTTAGTCCATATTAATGTTTTTAATTCCAATAATAAATTAGTTTTTATATCAGTATATAATAATTAATTAATCATAAAATAAAAATACTCATATGAAAATAAATTCAAACCAGATGGGTGAACTGATTTTCCCTTAAATTCCATTCTACAATAGTGATTAACTATAAAATTTTCAACAACATTTTTATCCTTTATGGTTATATCAAACTACTATATAATAAGGACCCACCTAATCAAACTTATCTCTACATCGTCTTTTTTGATATGGTAATTCATATCTGAAGGATCAATACCAATAATAGTGAGATATTATAACATCCAGCCCATTTCCATTAAATTTAGAAGTGATGGGTGTGATACTAGTCCTTAAGTGAAATCCCTAAGACACCAAAGGATGAAAATAAATACCGTTGAATTATGATAAAATTGGCTGAAAATATTTCCTTCTAATATTCAGGAGTGTTCTATCATCAATCTAAAATTTAATCATAATGTAATTAATTCCATGTTCACCAATGGCACATTCCCCTTCCATAGGATTACGTAAATGAAAATGTAATCACAAAAACCCTTTATTCCAAAACCATGTTAAAAGAACCATTCAAATCAAATTAAATGAATAATTAATTTTATTGAAATATTCCTAAAAATATTTTCCATGAATGAAAATAGAATACTATATTAAAATTACCATTTTTAATTCATGAAAAAAAACATTCTACAAAACCATCCAATTCTCCTAATTTCACCATACCACCAAAAATGTGGTTTCATCAAATCGTAAATCAATTTCATAGTATAATTAAAGAGATTAAATAAATTTTATACCAATAAATAATCTAATAGTCAAGAAGAGTTGAGATTGAATACATCTAACTCTTAAACATATATGAAAATGATGAATGACACAAACCTAAAAACCATTCCTTGATACTAATATATAAGTCCTTCGGATATATTATCTTAAAAAACAGTAATATATCAAAATTATTGAAATAAAAAATTGTGGACTTACCTCAAATATATTATATCAATGATTCCAAGAGATGGATGATAATGATTACTAAGGAAGAATCCAAGTACAAGAACATACTAATGAATGCAAACGTCGAGTGCACTATGATTCTCCATGGAATATCACATAGATAAAAAGGAATGGCCTCCATACCCTTCTTATGGAGAAGAGTTCATATTATGATAGGATTTTGGAAAAAAATAGTCATTAAATGGATAAACTAATCTAGTTCCACAATTTTTAGATATATTTTGTAATGGTCCATTATTAGGATGCACAGTTAGGGAAAGTTTACACTAACTGTGCAGTAGATCTTATCCCAAGAAGTACCTCATGTGATTTGATCCCATGGTTAGAAAACTCATGTTTCGACCATGCCTTATCCATGGTCTGAATTGATAATTTGATTGTGTGGTTTCTCTTTGGAATCCATCCAATTTCCCCAAGTCATGTGCTACCCATGCACATACTAAGTGACCTCAATTTTCCCTTACAAAATTTACTAGAGATTTCATATGGTTTCTACTAACTATTCTCAAATCATGAACATCCATAAAATCCTATAAGAAGTAAAAAAACCCTTAAAACCTCTTGAATCATATCCCAATCACCTCATATACATAAAATAAATACATAAAGGTTTGTGTTCTTAAAATAGAGGGAGTTAAATTCTCCCACCATTTCTATCTCTATCCCTAATATATTGAAAACCTGATCTATTCATCTTGAGTTATATCCATTTTTATAAAATTTCATTCGCATTCTCCCATGTTTCTTCTTAAATTTTACATTTCTTCCATAAAACCATCACAAGAATTATGATTACCTTATGAAAAATATTCTCTTTCCAATAAATAATCTACACTGGAACATTAAAAATTATTGCAATGGACTCTAGTTAAATGTGATCACATCAAATCAAATATTTATGATCAATATGAATCCTATTTAATTGAGTTACATGAAACACATTATTCACTAAACATGTCCTTGGTGGAAAATTTAACTGATATTCCCCCACCCTGACACATTCCTCTATCTCAAAAGGGCATATTCATTAAGGAGATTACATTACTTACATTACAAAATGATTAAATCTATTCCATATAGTGATTCTTATGAACATGTGATAACAACCCTCAAATGAATATATCCATGAACTCTTTTTCTTATATTATTTCTAATGACTCTAATCCTAATAAATTATTTTATATCAAATAAATATCATTTATTTTCTCTTAAACCAGGATTGGTTCCTACCAGTTATTTGTCACCTATTTCCACCCAATAAAATTGAGAATGAAAAGGATTCCCATACAAAGCTTCAAAAGGAGCCAAATATATTAATACTTGTAAAAAAATTTAATATGAGAAATCTAGTTAGGGTATGTTATCCTCATATGATCCACCAATATCCTTTACACAAACACTAAGCATGTATTCTGATTTTTGAATCATTCTTTCTATTTTCCTGTCAAATTGAGATGAAACATTGCTCTCATAGTCAACTAAGTCCCACGGGTTTTCTTTAAGGACATCTAGAAATGATATTTAAAGCATTTATCACTATTTAATACTAATTAAATAGAAACAATATGACTATTTTTTAATTCTTTGATATATATTTTTTTACAACAACTCCATCATATAATATTAATGAATTCAGATAAACGTAGATGAATATGTGAGTTGTTACACTATCACCCATTTGGTGTCATGTTTTTAAAAATTACATAGAAGACATTTTATAAAAATGTATAGTGTTCACATACCACTTCTATAGGGAAATAGAAAAATACGAAATTATAATCTCAATATGCTAGTTCCCTAACTTAGGCTATTAATTGGTGAGGAATCTCATAAAAAAATAATCCACATTTATTTTTGATCCATCCAATAATAATTGTTCATTCTGTTCTATATAATTATTTTTTTCTAGGATGAACATCTCATCTCCAATATTCTAAATCATGGTGGATTTTTCCCTAAAATCCATAGGTAAGATCATAAATTCTCTACACCATAATAAAAATAATTTTTCATTATTCCACCACTAAATAATCTCCCAAAAATTGTGTTTTTACCACATCTAAAAAATCATAATATGAGCTCTTTGCCCCATTAAATTTCACAACCAAATAAGTAAAAAATTAAATCAACAAGGAAACCACAAAATTAACTCAATATTTAAAATATATATTCATGTCCACCATCAATGAGAATATTTTCCATTAATCTAAACACTATTTTACAAAATGACCATTTTGAATTTTTTCTAAATTCATTCACTAACAAATTTTCATAACCAGATGTATAAATTATGTGAACGTATAAAATATATGATACACCATCGTTATTATTTTTCTTTTATTTTAATATAATTATGATAAAATGTGTTAAAAAAACTTATGATCCCAAAATACTATAACATTCTCAACATATTGGTAATTTTTCTATGTCTTCAATGAATAGACTATTTTAACTGATTCCAAATTGTGTGTCGGGTAGTTCTAATCATGAATGTTTTAATACAATGATCCATAAGCCACAACATGATCACATTTCATGATAATAAGCCCCAACCTAGATCAGGATGCATCACAATGCCACACGTATGCTTGTCCAGATTCTACAAGTTTCATGATTGGTGGTGATGTAAGGGAAACATTAATATCATGAAATGACATAATAAATTCATTTTTCCATTTAAATGGATCACATTCACTTGTGAAATTTTTCTTCCATGATGATAGTCATGATAAGTCGTGAATAAAAATGTTCTGAAAAATTTCCAAGCCAAATAAATTATATATCTCAATAGATTTATTTGGTACTTCACAATATTTTTCAAGTTTTATCTTTTTTAGATCCATATAAATAGTTTTTTAGAGATAAAATGGCCATGGAAACATATCATTTTTATCCAAAAAATTCACTTTTGAATTTTTTAATTCATATTATGATCCCACAATATATGAAATAATATACCAATGTGTTTCTCATGATAAATATTTTCCCTAAAATAAACTATTATGTTATCCAAAAACACCATTACAAAAGAATCTTTACACCATTGAAATAACAAATTTATCAATTCCATAAATATAGATAGTGCATTTGAATTATTGAAAGTCATAACCATATACTCATAATTGTCATATCTACTCCTAAAAGATATCATTGGAATATCCTACAACTGAACCCACAATTGGTGATATCTTAGTTGAAGGTCAATTTTACAGAACCACTAGGCTCTGCACTATTGATCAAACAGTTCATTAATTCATGGAATTGGGTAATAATTATTTATTATATCTTGCTAAATCTTATGATAATATACACAATAAATATGCTTTCCATATTCTTGTTTAATAATGGGAACTGGTACTTCAAACATATATGTATCAGGAAACATGAATCCTTTTCTTTATAATAATTACAATTATTCATTCAATTCCATTAATTGTATTTTTTCTATCCAATAATAGATTAGAGATAGAAAATTTGTCTCTTGTAATAGATTTAACACAAACTCCACTTATATTTTCGGTGGTAACCCAAAAGATATTTTGGGTAAATTTTCACCAAAATGATCAATAATTGTTAGAAAACCACTATCTTCAATATCATTCATAGATTCCATTTTCAACGATACCAACTATAATGATATAGTTCCACTAAAGTTTACAAAAATCCTAGTTCTGAGACCTTTATTTTATGATAACCAATAATGAGGCGATCTACTACATAATCAGTTATAAGGCTAACCCTTTAGGTATAGTAGTTTATGTGATCGTTGAACTTTGACAACCAGTCCGTACTCATGATTAGGTTATACACATCCATATCAGTCATAGAGAAATCCCATATGAATTCATCCCCATAAATATTTATAGAACATTATTTTCACATGAAATCTCGTAATTCTCTTTGTACAAGAGGAGTTTGATATTGAAAAATGGAAGGCCTCATCTAAATATAAAATCAACAAAGATCAATAGCATAGGAAGTAATAAACAAATTGTATGTACTCATATCAAACAAATATTTCATAAAGGTAGGATTGAAAATAATCATACCAATCATCATATAAATTTATTATTCATTATTCATGATCTCTTTATTGGATCAATACAATTCGATAACCACCACACTTTTTCATTTCATACACTTTTGAGATTTCTCTAGTTTATAATTCATTGTATTCCCAGAATCAATGTGGTTTGATCAGTTCTACTGATTATAATTATTCAATTTTTCTCACCATGTTGAAGTATACAACATATGTGAATAATTATATGTACCCCTAGAACCTAAATTTATAGTACTATTATAATAGCACTGAGGATTCCACTTATTGTATCAATTGGGACAAGATCTTGGCAATGTCATACAATATCACTTCTTGTTATTTAAAGAACCACATTGAAGAAATATAGGATTACCCATTGGTTTAGGATGGAGATTCACTAATATCTCCATTAGATTCTGAACCATACCACCATGTTGTAAGTAGTTTCATTTCTTCTTCTTATTCCGAGCATTAGAGTTCCCACCATTTCCCATAGGTATAAATATACTCCCTCTACCTGTATTCCATTATATGCCTTATTCTGTCGATGTATCTCTATTAACCATCAATGAATAATCTAATATTCAAAAAATAGAAATAATTTAGAGTATATATGGCCTCAAACACAAATAAAACGGTTTTCCTTTAAGGATGCACTTCCATAAATTTTTGGTGAAAAGATGATTAAAATACTAAATTTACATCCATACTGTGTTACTAAGAAATTATCATACATCAAAATGAAGACACATATTTTTCTTTCAATCCTTAAATTATGATGATATAATAATTTTCTAAAAAATAACTTATAGTCCAACAATGTCATGCCTTGGCCCTATTTATTCCTACTTTAAAAATCTGTCCACTAGCATGCACGATCTTTAGTATGTACGTTCTCAACATCACAATTAAATCAAATGATTTGACATGAAAATTGATAATTTGATTCAACCTATTTAGCCACTCTTATTCTTTTTATGGATCATAAAATCAATGATTGATGGGTGGATTTTACATTTGGAAAAGAACTCAATGATCCAATTACCTTGGAGAATCACTTCACTTCCTACTATCAACAGCTTGATAATCTTGGAAAATACTAAAAACAAGCATTCTATTCACATCTGGTTGACGTTCAACCACATTTTAAGAAATATCTTCTTATTTTTTCCTACATTATCTATCATTTTCCCTTACATATATATAAATAAAATTAATTTGTTTTTACTCTATTGGAATTGAAGTCCAATAAATTTAAAAATTACCATATCCAACATATCACAATAATGATTTTCAAAAATCAACACTTTCCTTTTTTAAACCCATTTTTAAAAATCAAACATGCCTTTTTAAAATATTACCATATCCATATATTTTTAAAAATCAACACCATTTTCACAAAATCATAAATTATTACTCAAATTGATTTATTCACACATAAAGGGAATCCATTTTTATCATTTCATTCCACAAACTTCTCATCAGATAAACCCTTCATAATGATGTATCAACTCATATAAATTTCTAAGAACACTCAAGTACCAAAACTCCCTGGTAACATGATGTTCCACATAAATATGGTAGATACAACTCTTTGTGCTTTAAACATCAAGTTATGGTGATCCTACTCGTTTCTACCATCCTAGGGGACATACTAAAACTATTCAATATCAAGGAACTGACAATATGAGTTTTTTACCAAAATGAATGACAAACAAGCTAGGAATGATTCAATTTGTAACATCCTTAATCTCCTCATTTCCATGATAAAAGATGGGCGTGATCCAAGGTCTTAGGTTAAATCGTCATGAAACCAATAGATATAAATAAATTAAAATGGTTTCCTAACCAATTGGGGAATGATTTTTTCATGGAAAAAAAGAAAATTGAAATTAACATAACCAAACATTCTATATATGATTTGTGAGTAAAAATTACATCTTAGAAAAACAAAATAAACTATATTAGAGTGAAATCTAGAAACAAAAACCAATAACTCAAAGAAAAACAATATATCTTTTAGAAACTCATAACAATATCCAATCTCCAATTCATTCATCATTGTCCAGGTTTTCATGACGCATCACTAAAGAATAAGGATACCATTCTATTACGTGTGTCTCAATATATAATATCTGCAAATGAACCAATGTTCCAAAGACGTTGGTGAGTATAAAATTCAGTAGAATTCCCTGTATGAATTTTTAACTCATTTTACTAGGATATAAGATGTTATAACAATTATATAAAATTGTATAAAATAATTTAATGTATAATATTTCTAATACAAAAAATTCAACATTACAGACAATTTTCCAATGAATATACTAAATAAACCATTAAAAAAATTAAAATTTTTCTTTTGGAATACTAATTCACACATCCACACATACATCCTCATGTGATAGTTCCATTCTCAGGAGTAGCCTCTCATCAATCTATGAAATCATCACAAGGAGACCAATACCAAGGTCCCTTAACGGCCCACACCCCTTCCACAAGGTCACATGAATGAAAATAAACTCATTCCGACCTTGTATTCCAAAAATAAAGTCAAACCAGTCTTGAGAAGACATTTTTGTAACACCCCAAGCTTCCATGGTACGTTTCCCTTTGAATAATGTAGTATCTTGTGTTGTAAGCAACTTGGAGTTTTAACACACCATGACCAATCAAAATACACGTAATAATTATTAATACCCACTTTTTAAAATTTTATAAATTATATATTTCCAAATGGATATCATTTTTGGATTTGGAATTTTTAAAATAGCTTAGGGTGAATTGTTTCATATTTTTCTGAAAACATTAATTTTTTTATGAATTCTGAAAAACACTTTGTCATTGTTTAAAATCGAATTTTTATTTAAATAATTATTTATATTATTTAAATTTATTTTAGGTCAAAATAGATACATAATATCATTATAAGTTCAATAGAATTCATTGGAGTCTTTTTAATATAATTTTAGACATTTAAAAATTTTATGGAACATTTTATTGTCTTTTACCCACATCCTAGAAGAATTTACAAATTTGCATAAAACATATTTTTAAAACTTCTGTGAGTTGAATTTAAAAAATACAAGAGACCCAGTTAATATCAGTACGTAATATTTAGTTCAATAAGATGAAAATAATTTTTGGTTTATAGTAACTTTTGACTTTTATTTACCATGATTAAAAATAAATATGGTAATTAAGGGTAAAAATGATATCGTAATAACCCTAACACATGTCCTAATTCAATTGGACAAGTGTAATTCGACAAAAAAACATCCTTAGGTATTAAATTTGATTCTTTTTGGTCCACTTGGATTTGATTAGGACAATTATTATTATTTTATTTAATGAAGAGTAAAAACAGTTAAATTCAAAATTTAATAGCTAATCCATTTTTAATATACAGTTACACATGATATAAATCTTGAATATAAATATTCATTAAAAATAAAAATATTTCCTACATAATGGTGTTTTATTTATAATTTTTAGACTTTAAATAATTTAATTTATTTATGAAACAATGATGATGCAGTAATTAACTTATTAATGAAAGATTAAAATTAGTGACATTATAAATATCCAAGTTAAATTATATTGAAACATATGATGAATTACACTAATTTTATAGGTTTATATGACATGTTAGGGTTGGTTAAAAAATTTATTTTAAATAATAGTGTTTATATATCTTTCAAAAAATCAAATACTAAATAGTGTCAAAATTGAGTTAATTGAGTTTTTAAAACAAATGCAATATTATAAATTGACATAATATTTCTAAAAATATAACATTCAGCCAAAGGACTTAGATAAGGTTATATATATTAATAATTAACCACATGGGGTTCTCTTGGATTTTTATAGTATTTTTATTAACCATATAACATAAAAATACAAAGAGACATGGTAATTGTCAAACTACATAACAAATAGTTAAATCTAAATTATATGGTTAATATGATGACCTAAACCAGTATAAAACCTTTTTGGTTGAGTGGTTTTTGATCCATACCCACATTATCCTCAAAATAATACATTTTTGAGCCATTATAAACCGAAAATGTTTTTATTATAAAATAATATTTCAAGTTTTTCCTAAAGTGACTATCACCTATCGTATAAAAGGGTACTTCCCCTTCTATTAACATCACACCTCCAAATCCATTTGGATCAGCCAACCCCTACCCAAATATCCTCCCAAAGTTACTCCCTTAGTTATAGAGGCCTTCCATTGGTCATAAATCCAAACTAAGGGGCCCTTCTGATCAAATCAAAAGGAAGAAACCAAAGAAGAGGTAAATATTTCATCACCACTTTCAATTTAATTTCTTCTTCCACATCCTCTTTCTTTGTTTTTTCTATTCTAAAATAATAAAAATATTATATTCTATATATTTTTACATTTTTATAAAAATGGTGCAACAATATTCATTATTCTATCCATCCTATAAATGACAATGTTACCACACATGCGTACATACGACTTACCGTCACCACGTCTTGGTATAGTTTGTTATTCAAACACATGATTATTTTTTATGGGTATAATAATGAATATAACTTATGTAAATAATAAATATAACATGTAAATTATTATATATATATATATATAATATACCATCCAATTACATATGATTTCACCATCAATATAATGATATTGTCATTAGTGTGTACGTACGGATTACCGTCTCCACGAACACGATGAGATTCATTACCCATTGTAATCATTCAAGAATAACATTCATTTTATGATTAAAAATAATGTATATGAACATAATATAATTTTTTATATGAATCAAATACATTATATCAATAAAAGACATGGCTTATGTAACCAAGCATATAATGGAAGATGAACCAGTTAACACCTGGAACGATGATACTACAAAAATATTATTAACAATGAAATATTAGAGGGTCATATATAATATCATATTTATGTATATAGTTCATGTATAATTTAATAAAAATTATTTAAATATTAAACATGATGTTAACTTACCCCCTACCATAGAAATATACAAGGATAGGGTTAATTTCACAATCTCTTTTTATTCGAAGTTGTGTTTACGTAAGTATCTACTGGGAACTTTTTATCATCCAAATAGATGTTTTCTTAAAAATGTAATTCAAAACATTTTTACCATTTCTAGACTATGGTTTAATTTCATTTATACCTGTATTTGAACTTATATGTATCGAAAGAAATCTTTCTTTCATTTTCCAAACATTGTACTTTATGACCTTTTTGATAAAATTATTGTCAGAATGTCTTATTTTAAATTATACGACTGTTGCAGTTATTCTCCACCGTTATTAAACTTTTAAAGCTTACCTTACAAGATTATAAGAATATTTTCAAAATTAATGTTTTCTTTTAGAATTTCATGTCATTTATATGGTTTCAAAATAGAAAGTGGTATTTCACTAAAAAAAGTTTTCATTTCATTTATGTCAACATCTATTGATGGATTTCAGACTTGTTTGAAGTTGATTTATTATGATACAAATAATCCACATTTTAATGACGTTTTTGTGATATATTTGAAATTGGATATGTTATTTTTGTACCATTATTGTTTTATGGATAAAGAATTGTCACTTCGTATAATATTTTTAATACGAATGTTTATGTTATGTTTAAACATTTTCATATGAGGAATGCATTGGACTTTGTAAGTGTCGGGTGGTGCCTTCTATAGCTCATTGATGCATCAGTAGGTCTAATTATACAAACAATTTTATTGGCATAGGTTTTTGACAAAATATTACTTGTAGTCTTGGCATAAGGCCATGACTATGTGGTTATAAAGTATGGCATTATGAATTCCATCATTATGAAAGTGGCTATTGGTATTGCATGGGATTATTCAACTAGTATAATATCCATGTGAATAAGTAAATGGAATTATTTTATTTTATCTTTTCCAAATTATGTTGAAGTTTGAGATTAAAAGGCTTTTGTTTTATTCTTATAGATTTCCATAAAAATTTATGCTTATTTATAAATATTTATACTATATTGTTATCCTTAAAGAGAATCACATATCTCCCCTTTATAGGATTTATTATTCCCAGGACATGAAGATGTTTTTTATAATTGTCTTATAAGGGTATGATAAATATATAAGTGTGTTCAAAAATGGGGGAAAATTTTGTTGATGCTTTTATTTTATGATGTAATGTAAAACATATGAATGTATCTAGTACTTCCAAGGATACTAAAATGATCGTTCATTCAGGACATGATTCCTTGTATCAGGAAAATGTTGTGTAAAAATAACAGACATCGGGTAGCTTGTTTTGAGGCATTACAGTTGGTATAAGAGGGAGGTTTAGTACAATACTTGGAAGCTATATTTAAAAAAAACTCTAATCAAAGGACATTACCCTAAGATAGACTTTGAGGATTAGTATAGAAGAACTTCATAGGATTTTGGTACTATAGAGATTTTGTGAGTTTTCCAAGAGATACATCCATATCTACATATGAGCAGGTAGAGGCGGCTCTGGCATAGATATACATAGGGGTAAACCCCGAAAACACCACATTAAGCTAGACTCGAACGAGAACTAGTGAACTACAACAGCCCTTGCTGCACTATTGGTTACGACACTCCCGAGAAATATGCTTTGGATAATTTTCATTTTCCGTACAATCCATTATGATGGGATTATGAGTATATATATCCTCAATGAAAATATTTTTATGCTTATGTATTATATGCATAAATTTTTCAATTTATGTTAATTGTTTAACAAATATGGAATTATGTATTGTGATTCATAAACTAGTCTAGTGAATGCAATTGTTTGTAATTGGTGCATAGTTGATGGAATGGAAACTATATCAACGCACATAATCCATGTATATATTTCCCTCCTACTCAAGATAATTAATGTTGAGTTGGTGATACAACTGGTGCTAATCAGCTTATCACCATACTAAGCCAACCCACCCAGGTTATGAATAATAACCTTACCTGTATGGAGCACCCTGATCCTCAACGTGGAGGATCAATGTTAGACCACTTCACGAAGAAACAACCACCAACATTAAATGGGAGTACAAATCCATTATTATCTGAGAAATGGATAAATTTTTTAGAGAAAATATTCCATGCTCTGGGGAGTAGGGAAAGTGAAAAATATGTCATGGAAATTTATCACCTCATGGGAGATGCAGATCGATGTTGGTCATTAATCCAAATCACAAAGGATGATGATGAATATTCGAACATGTAATGGAGGGATATTAAAGAGATTTTCTTAGAAAAATGAATCCCTCATGACCATCGAGTGGATATCGAAACACAATTTCTGAGTTTGAGGAAAAAGGAAGAAGAGAATGTCGTAAAATATGAGGCTAACATTACAAGGTTAGCAATGCATGAAACAGATTATATGTGTAACCCAAGTAGTAAGATTGATTGATTCTTTTATGGGATTAAAACCATTTATCCATCGATCCTTAGTCCCAAAATCCTTCTCATCAAAAGAAGATATTGTCTTTTGTTCTATCAAGTCAAAAATGTAATTCTCTATGTCTTATGACTTTAAAGAAAAGCAAGAGAAAAAGGGATCTGCTAAACACTGTGGAAATAGAAATAAGGAGAATAAGGGAATGGTTGTATATCCATCCCATTCTAAATTTGAGATATAACGCCTCGGTACTTCCCCGAAGGGAATGGGAGTCTGTTACAGGTGAGGGGAAATCCACCAACCTCATGATTGTAAGGGGAAGAAAGAGGTTTTCAATGTTGAATGATACAATTTTAGAGAAAAGGGGCATTATGAAAATGAATTTCCTAGGAACCAAGGGAACATATCTCAGAAAAGGCCGAGGTAGCAAGGCCACGACTATGTGATCACTTCTACTGAGGTTTAAGCTTCGAAAGATATGGTTCCATGTAATTTAATTGTCTCCCCAAGTTTAGCCAATGCTTTATTTCATTCGAGATCATTTCATTGTTTCATATCATCCCTATTTTCTATGAAAATTAGATATTTTCAATTTGAATTAACAATGGTGTAGTCAATAAAAACACCTATGGGAAGTGTCATCGCAATAAGGTTTTGTGAATTAGTTCCCTTTTGGTCATATAAATGTTCTATATATTTTAATCTTGTCATCATACCCATGATTTAATTTGATATAATCTTTTGTATAGATTACCTTTTGGACTATGATGAAAAATTTTATTGTAAGAAGGAGTTTACAATTCATCGTGATGATAAGGAGTACCTTATCTTTAGAGTATAAATTTCACCAGTTGATTCTTATCTAGATCCACCACTTGTAGCTCTACTAAATTCAATTATTTTGGAGGAATAGAATGAAATAAATATGGGTGAGGAAAATAATGTTAGAATAGAGGACATACCTATTATGAAAGAATATGTTGACGTGATTCTATAGGATTTACCTGAACATCCTCCAAAATGAAAAATTGAGTTTTCCATTGATTTAATTCCTAGTTCAAGGCCCATATCGAGGAACATTTATATAATGGACTCTGCAGAATTAGTGGAACAAAAGAAACAACTAGAGGAATTCAGTAATAAAGGATTTATTTGACCTAGTGTTTCTCCTTGGGGTGCCCCTGTCCTTTTTGTTAAGAAGAATGATGGATCTATGATGTTGGGGATTTACTACAAGGAGATCAATGCTTTAACAATGAAGAACATGTATCCCCTACATTGCATAGATGATTTATTCTAAAAACATCATGGTGCTCAATATTTTTAAATGATTGACCTACGATCTGGATATCGTCAACCATGTGTGAAGAAATAAGACATTCTGAAAACATCATTTTGAACTAGGTATTAGAATTATGAGTTTTCTGTAATGCCTTTTGGATTCACTAATGCACCCTCTATTTTCGTGGATCTACTGAAGAGAGTTTTTAAGGAACATATTGATGACTTTGTAGTGGTATTTATTGATGATATATTGGTATAATCCAAAAGCATCATTGATCATGAAAATCACTTGCACATTATTCTATAGACTCTTAGAATAAATAAATTATATGGGATGCTTAGAAAGTGTGAATTTTGGCTTCAAGATATATCTAAGGATGGAATCTATGTTTTTCCTTCAAATACCAAGGCAATCCAAGAATGGCCAGAACCGATGAGTATAACTGAGGTATGTATTCTTATTGGTTTAGCAGGTTAGTATCGATGTTTCATAAAAAAATTTTCCCAGTTGAATAACCCATTACCCGAGCTCAAATTTTGAGGTGTTAAATTTGTTTGGACAAATGAGTGTGACGAATTTTTTAAAGAACTGAAGAAAATCTTAGTCAATGCTCCTATATTGACTCTACCATCATGCAATGATGGGTTTGTTATTTATAGTGATGCATAAAAGAAGGTACTTGGTTGTGTCCTTATACAGAATGATAGATTTATTTCCAATACATCACAGAAGCTAAAAATTCATGAGCAAAACTATCTTATTCATGATCTTGAGTTAGAAGCTGTAATCATTGCTTTGATTATATAGAGATAATACCTCTATGGTGAAAATTGTGACATTTATACTGATCACAATAGTTTGATGTATATTTTATCACAAAAATAACTCAACATGAGGCAAAGGTGATGACTTAAACTACTCAAAAATTATGATTTCACTATACACTACCACCAGGGGAAGGAAAATAAAGTGGAAGATGCATTGAGCAGAAAGGATCATGGAGTTTTGAAAAATATGAGTGTTGAAAGGGATCCTATTCTCATGGATCTTATAAATATAGATATGGGAATAACCATGGAAGGTGAAACATCAATAATTTTTCAAATTGTTTCCAAACTATATTTACAAGAAAGGATAAAGGGATCTCAGTCTAATGAGGAGGAGTTTCAAAAGAAGATTACTCCTGTGAATGATGGGGGATTGAGTGACTTCATATATGAAGATGGAATTTTGAAATTTGAAAAGAGTCTTTGATTTACGTACATACCTGATCTAAAAAGGGAATTGTTGATGATGGTCATAGCTCCAATTTCTATATACACCCCAAGAGCACCAAGATGTTTAATGTTTTGAATGAACATTTTTTTTGGGACAAAATGAACACAGATATTTCTGATTTTTTGTCGAGATGTATGGTTTTCTAATAAGTTAATGTCGTTAGACAACATCCTAGAGGACTCATGAAACCTCTTCCCATACCAGAGTGGAAATGGGATGATATTACGATAGACTTTGTCATGGTAATACCAAATAATCCTAGATGGAATGATTCAATATGGGTCATTGTTGATCATCTTAACAAGTCCGCACATTTACTTACTATAAGAGATGATTTACCACTTAAATGTATGGAATGACTATATATTAATGAATTTTTAATACTTCATGGAGTACCCTTATCGATTAATTCAGATCATGATCCATGTTTTACCTCAAGATTTTGGAAAAGACATCAAAATTCCATGGATACTAAACTCCATTTGAGCACTGCCTACCACCCTCAAACTGATGGTCAATTGGAACAGACTATTAAAACCTTAGAATACATGTTGAGATCTTACTCACATGACTTTAAAGTTATGTGGGGTCAATATTTACCTCTAGTAAAATTTTCCTGTAATAATAGTTTCCATTCCAGTATTTAGATGGCACCATATAAAGCGTTATATGGAAAGAGATGTCGCACACCAACTTGTTGGGATGATGTTGGTAAAATAAAACTCCTAGGACCAGATCTAATTGAGGAAATGATCGAAAGGTGAAGGTTATCCAAACCCACATCAAGGCAGCCCAAAGTAAGCAAAAGAGATATGATGATAATCAGAGGATGGATTTGGAATTTCAAGTAGGATATCATGTTTTCTTGAAGTAATCTCCCTGGAAGGGTGTTATACATTTTGGTAAGAAGGGTAAATTGAGTTCTAGGTACACCAGGACTTTAGAAATTCTATAACGAATTGGAGTTGTATCTTATCATTTGGAAAAGACACCAAGTCTCTCCAATGTTCATGATGTGTTTCACATAACACTGTTGAGAAAATACATGCCGGGAAAAATGCATATACTCAGTGATGAGGAAATTTTACTAAAACCTGATCTATCTTATTGTGAAGATCCTATCAAAATTATTTATACCAGAGAACAAGTGCTAAGAAACTAGATGACTTGTCTGGTAAATGTTCTCTGGAGAAATCATAAGATGGAAGAGGCAAATCGGGAACCTGAGGAACTTATGATGAAGAACCTGTTGGGTACCGCGATGACACAGCGGAAGACGGTGGGATAGGAATTTAAAATTTTCTACATCACAAGAGTGACATAACCCTGTCAACACCTGTGATCTTGTCCCGGTTCGGTCTGAGGATCTTGCAAGGTTTAAACAGAGCACAAAAAATGAACTATACATGTACCTAGTTCGGAATTGACATATGCAAGTCCACCGTAGGATGCCGATGATTGTTTCTCAATGACTCCGATGTCAAAGCCCTATAGATCATTCACACACACCTCTCAAATCTTCTTGCATGCCATTCATCGAGATCCTAGTGCGAGTGCGGATCTTCGATGCTCACATCGATGAAGTGATGATCACCGCAAGGGAAGAAGCTATAATTTGAGAAATAATGATCTTGAAGATCTTCTCCCGCTTGAGAGACTATAACTCTCCAGATTCCAGGGGGAGAGAGAAGCTCTCAATCTTAACACATGAAAAAATTCACATCGGAGAACCTTTCTCTCAATTATATAGGAGTGTTTAAAACGCACAGTACGGATTCCCAACCCCCATGTAATAGATGTCTGTTATATAAGTGTTGCAAATAATTATTTATGATAAATAAAATTATTCCATATATAATATTTATAATTTATCACTTACTTGTAATATATAAATATATTATGTGATAAATTTGTGTCTTTAGAATGACTCACACCTCGTGCGAATATTAAACAATCCTAGGATATTAAAATGCATTCGAATAATATTAATACTTGTATTTACTATATAACTTGAAAATACATGTTATAAACAAATTCAACGAATCATTCAAAAAATGAATAATTGACGAATTTATTTATTCTTTGGTGATCCATTGAACTTGGATAGTGCTCGGAACCTTCATCAAGGCCCACCAAGTTCTATATTCCTATTCCTATAATAGGGAGGATTCTCAAGGCGCTATTCTTTATGACCTATTAGGCCCTTACCTCAATAGCAGTGAATAATATCCACCGACCTAGAGTGGGGTCTAGCAACCCATCGAGGCCCATATAGAGATAAGGCAAAGTCAAAGCAATGACTGCCTTCCTACGAAAATGGTCTGTGTAATATAATATCTTCATCATCAACATCTCATTAAAGAAGAATGCATAATAGTTTCATCATTCATTATTTTTCTTTATTGTTTTTGTTGATTTTTCCTGATAGTTTTACCTTCCAAAACCATGGAAATTGATTTAATGGTGGTGAAACAATCCTAAGAAACCAGGCCCGAGATATCTCTTCATGAACTCAAAGCGACAAATCCTTTCTCAATCATTAAATAAATCCCATTCCATTAATTACATACCCAATACAAACAACCTTTCCACAACTTTGACTCCATGGTTTTCACCATTTATCAAATGCACATAATTAAATGAAATCTATTGACAATGATCTCATGTCCAAATACCATTACACATGTTTCTAGATAGGAATGACCGATGACACCAAAAACATGTGGTGATCATATTATGCAGGACTATCCTCATGATATCAACTAATAAAGATCATCATGTGAGAACTTCATGAGAAGAAGTCTCAATGCTTATGATCCCCCAACATCTGATGGTCACACATCATCTGTGTCCTTTCAGAATAATGTAACTGGATCATAGGAAATTAATTTAAGATTAATGTCATGGAATATTAGGGTTCTCATTACAGCCTGAGATCTACTATAACCATTTGATGTGCTATTAATCTAAAGACATTTCCATAAAAAAGTGGATGCAGAAGTATCTACGCTATTATGGAAAGATAAACACATGTATTATAACAAACTGAATACATGTTGTTGTAATCAAAGTACAAAACATGTTGGGTCTAGGGCACCCATTTTAAACACTCCCACTTGCACAAGAGCCAACTAAAAACATGTTTCAATTTGCTAGCTCTCATAAGTGAATAATACTTCTTCTAGGAAATGGCTTTAGTCAGGGGGTCTACCACATTGTCCTCTATGGATAGTCTGCTAACTATTACTTCACCTCTTTGAGTAAAATCTCTCAATAGAAGAAACTTTCAAAAAATATGATTTGTTATTTGTTGATACATGAGATCCTTGGAAAGCATCACTGTAGCAGTCTTATCACAATATATTAATAGAGGGTCTGCATTTCTAGGTACAACACCAATGTCTGGGATAAATTTGTGTATCCAGAATGCTTCCATTTCTGCATCGGAAGCTGCAATATATTACGACACTACTGTAGAATAAGCAACCACAGTTTTCTTCGAGGTTCCCCAGCTCACTGCACCACTATTTCGGCAAAAGATGTAGCCTGGCTATGATTTCATATCATCGGGATCTGTCTGGAAACTAGCATCAATGTATCCCCTCACAACTATTTCTTCATCTCATCCATACATCGGTAACATATCCTTAGTATGCATCATGTACTTTAGGATAGTTTTAACATCTTTCTAATGAATCTCTCCTGGATTCGATTTATATCTACCCACCTTGCTTAAAAAAAAGAAAAAATAAAACCTAGTACATAACATGGCATACATGATTGAACCCAGTTCCAAAGAAAAAGGGACTCTTCTCATTCTGTCAGTCTCCTCCTATGTTTTTGGACACATTTTCTTTGATAAATTTTAACCATGGGACATAGGTAAAAATCCTCTATTGTATTGTTTCATATTCTACCATCTAGGTACCTTGTCAATATATGGACTTTGACATATCCCAAGCATATTTTGAGATTTATCTTGATAGATCTTGATCCATAGAAAATAGGCTTCTTCACATAAGTCTTTCATGTAGATGCATTCATTTTACCAAGTCTTAACCGACTGTTAGAATTCCACCTTATTTCCCACAATAAATATGTCATCATCATATAATACTATGAAAACGATGACATTCCCTTAAACCATTTATAGACACAAGGCTCACTTTCATTTTTGAAAAAACAAAAATCTCTTATGGCCTCATCAAAACGAACATTCCATGATCTTGATGCCTACTTCAATCCATAAATGGATCTCTGCAGCTTGTATACATTATTGGATTTTTTTAATTGAAAACCCCTTCAGGTTGAGTCATATAGATGTCTTCAACAAACATCCCATTTAGAAAAGTAGTTTTGAAATCCATATACCAAATTTCATCATCATGAAAGGCTGCTATTGCAAGCAATATTCAGATAGATTTAAGCATTTCTACTAGTGAGAATGCTTCATCATAGTCAATACCTTGACGTTTTCTGAAACCTTTTGAAACCATCCTTGATTTGGTATTAACCTCAACATCTCTTTCCAGCTTCTTCATGAATACCCATTTCCATCCAATGGGATTTACTTCAGCAGGAGGGTATACCAAAATCCATAAATGATTTTGGTACATGGAATCCATCTCAAAATTCATGGCTTCATGCCATTTAGTAGATTCTTTTCCTTATACTTCTTCATTATAGGTTAGAGGTTCATCATCTTGATGGAATAATCTGTCACCTAACTCAGTGATAAAAAAACCATAATGCTCTGGTTCTCTAGCCTCTCACGTAGGCCTACGTAGTATCTATGTCTCATGATAAACTTCTTCTTCCACTTTTTCTTCTAGATATTATTCCTCTACCAAATCTTGTGCATCTGGATCATTAACTTCATCGAAGTCAATATTTCTCCCACTATTTCCAATATAAATGTGTTCCCTTTCTAGAAATGTGGTGTTTCTCACCACAACGACTTTTCTATCTAAAGGGTTATAGAGGTAGTATCTTCTTGTTTCCTTAGTTTAACCTATAAAGATGCACTTAGTGCTTTTGGATGCTAATTTGTCACTTGTTAAAGTCTTGAAAAATTCCTCTCACCCCCATAAACACATGTGTGTCACGTTGGGTTTCACTCCATACCATAACTGATATGGAATCCCATCTTCATCTTTAGTTGGTACTCAATTAAGGGTATATCCTACTATCTACATGACGTATCCCCAAAATGATAATGGAAGAGTTTCATGAATCATCATTTTTCTGACCATTCCAAGGATGGTCCTATTCCTCCTTTCACTAACACCATTCCATTATGGTGTATAAGGATGAGTGATTTTGGATACTATCCCACACTCCTTCAACTGATCAATGAATGCTTGGTTAAGATATTCTCTACCTCAGACTGAGCAAAGTTCTTTTATCATCTAACCATGTTGGTTTTCTACTTCATTTTGGTATTCCTTAAATATCTGAAAGGAATATGACTTATACCGCATTAAAGAAATATAGCCATACCTACTATAGTCATGGGTAAAAGTAATAAAGTGTAGAAAACCACCCCTTCCCTCTACTAGAAATTGAACACATACATTAGTATGTATTAATTCTGGTATTGCATAGTCTTTTTCTCCCTTTCCTGATAAAGTTTCTTCAGTCATATTTCCTTGTAAACAAGATTGACATACATCTAAGGGTTCTAACTATACCGAGTCTGGATACCCTTCTTGATTAAATCTTTGTAATCAATTCTCATTTACATGACCAAGCATGGAGTTCCATAGGAAGGTGTTATTTGAGTCATGTTGGATGTGTTTTTCCATTTATTTCCATTACTAAGTTATCTAGTTCCAGCATATATAATCCATTGGTATGATGTTCCATAACATAACATATGTTATCCCTATAAAAGTGACAACATTCATTTCCAAACATGAAATAAATACCCAGTGTCTAGACATGACACAGAGATAATGTTTATGGTAACAGAAGGTATATAATACCAATTTTTTAAATCTAGAACCAAACTAGTTGACAAGGATAAGTTATAGTCTCCCACTGCGAAGGCTATCAGACATTCACCTTTTGTAGGTATGAGAGCCACTTGACCTTTCAAAATCTTCTTGAACCAACTTGGTTACTATATATGTATAAAAATTTGTGAGCCAAATTTCGTATCCAATACCCAAATTGTACATAAATATAGATAACATTGAATGACAAAAATACCTGAAGTAGAAGCATCAGTTTGCTTCTTCTTCCCAGCATCTAAATTCTTCTTCTAGTGGCCTTTCTTTCCACATCCAAAGCATAAAACATCTTTCTCATTACGTTTCCTCTGAATATTTGGCTTTTTTATGGCGATGCATTTGTGTCTTAATCCTTCACTTTTCCTTAGACCCATTTTCCTTGCCCTTGTTTTTCTTGTTCACCATAAGGATAGATGATTTTGTATTTTTCATATCCTTATCAGCTTGGAAAACTAATTCCAAAATTTCCTGGAAAAACATTGCATATAATTCATATTATAATTGACAATAAATGTTTAGAAGCATGAAGGTACAGAGGGAATAATGATAACACTACTAGTTCATGGTTCTGTTTGAACCCACATGATTTAAGCCTCTCAATATAACCAATCATCTTGATTATTTGAGGACAGGCTTGGTTCTCTTCTGCTATCCTACAATTATAAAGCGCACTTGAGATCTCATAACTTTCTTTCCTGGCCCCCCTTATATTGTTCTTGGAGATGTGAATGCATCTTATATGTGTCATCATCCTCATGCATTTTTTTCAATTGGATTGACATGTGTGACAACATGATGCATTGTACATCAAGCCAATCATTTACATGCTTTCTCCATTTATCTTTTTATTCCATACTTTCTCTCTAATGAGGCTTAGCAGGAATTGGGGATTCCATAACATATAACTTCCTTTCTTGGCGTATTAATATGCACAATCACCTGTACCACTCCTAGAAGTTATTGTTGGTTAGGATATTTTCTTTATCCAAGATCGGTTTAAATGATAATGTATTTGTGGTGTTTGTGATTTTCATATTGAATCTACATCAGATAAACATTTAGCAGTTAGTGCATAGTCTTGATTACCATTTGACATTTATGATTAATAAATTATTATATCATTTTAATGTATCCCAATATTTTAGCGATCCTTAATAGCCCTCACTATTAGATTTGGAATACTCCATCGCATTATTATTCTAGTGGAAGGGATCCTTGAAACCTCCCTCATAGTCTACTAGCTAGGGCTACACCACTACTTGTAGGTTTTCAAGGTATGCACTAGACTGGCCAACCAATTGTTCTTGTTGTTCCTTGTGTTGTTGAGTAAAGTCTCATCTTTTGGAATCAGATCTTGATTCCCTCAACATCTTGACTCTAAAGGGATATCAAGTTAGCTAAGGCTAATCCTTGACTACTCACTTTATTTAAGATGACCCATTTCTTTCATGAAAACACCCCAGTAGTAAGAGGCACTCTCAACTATGGAAGATGAGTACCCCAAACAGTATGTTTTTTTAGATTTGAGAAATTGAAGGATTCTAAACATAAAATATCATTGAGGGATTCTTATATTTATTGACGAATATAATACATTAATATTTATTATGTTCAAACTAGGTTGTCGGGATCACAACTGAACGTGCAATAGAATATAATTCATCACATCTCTATGCATTTAATCTTGTCTACTATTCTAGGTTATCACACATTAATCATGCATATGAATAAAATAATAAACTATGCATAATGTAAATCATGCAATCTGAATGGTCTGGATAATTTTTTAAAGATCGCTACATAATGGATCAATCTTGACCTAGGGATATCCATACCTAAGTTGTGACTTTACTCACGTCGCAGCTTGCCCATTGTAATGCGATGGGATCCCGTTTGGTTTACGACCTTACCTTTGTGGGGTTAGTGTTTTGGATAATCATTTAATTACAAATATACTCCCACACAGGCGTGGGGGTCTAGGGGTACAGAATACATCTTGTGAATAGGACATGTAGGCCCTTATACATATTTGAAATTAAAAGGATGATTCACAGACCGTTATTTGTCAAATTATTTATTACAAACATCACATGCATTGTATAAATAATTAATTAAATAAATAAACACCATACATACATAGTTTAGTCTCTTGCTCAAGACTAGTCAGGGTAAAATGTTCACATGAAAATTAAATGGCAGTAAATTATAATACTGCGAGGGTATCCTAATAAATTAAATGAATTTGATTAAATTCAAACAATTTATTTATGAGTTCCATTTATTTAATTTAATTTTAGTTAAAAAATTAAATAAAACCATTAATTTAAATTTATTTATAAAGTAAATTAATATTTAGGATGAAAATAATTTATACCCTAAAATTAATTCTAATTAATATAATTTAAAAAACATAATTAATTACAATTAGTTTAAAGCGGGGTTACCTCTAACCGGGGAGTCCTAAAGGACTACAAACCACCACGTGGTGTCGTCCTAGAGCTGGGAAAATTATTGCATTACCACAGCTTGACTGCAGCGTGAAAACGACCTGACTGTGGTGTGGCCATGGCGTGACTGCGACATTACTGCGGCGTGGATGCGGCGTGATCATAACGTGGTCGTGGCGTGACCACTCGGTCCAGTAGCTCCCGCAACGGCAACAACTTCTGGCATGGTTCGAAGGGATCAGAAGGAGGTAGGGGAGCATTCCGCCCAGCCGCATGGCTAGCAGCCCGCTGCTCCATCGAGCCGGCGAGGCAGTTGCTAGCTCCTGCATGGCTGACATCGATGGAAGCCTGGTCCAGCACAGCTGGTACCGGAGGCAGCTGGTGTGGGGCTCGGCCTGCGTGAGCAGCAGGTTTGGCGGACGGGGTCAGGAGTGGCTCGACCAAGTGTGTAACGCCTCGACCCCAGTTACCCAGAGTCGGTGCTTTACTGCCTAACATTGGCATGATCACAAAGATCAAGTCTCGAAAGACCAATTAGATTAGTAGCCTTGAAACACTAGATACATTCATAAGTTTTACATTACATCATAAAGTAATACAAAACTACAACAACATCTTGTCTTCATATCCCCTAATATTATCCCTTCAGGTCATTCATAAAATACTTCTTCAATCCTGGAGAAATTAAAACAATGAAAGGGGTGAGCTCAGATGCTCAGTAAGGATAACAATATATCGGAAGCATTCATAAATAAACATAAAAATTTAAGGCAATGTATAACTAAAAAAAGCCTTATAAACATGAACTTCAGCATAATATGGCAAAATAAAATGAAATAATTCGATTTAATTATTCACATTGATATTCTACTAGTCGAATAATTACATGAAAATATCAATAACCACTTTCATAATGATGGAATGCATAATGCCAGACTATCATAACCACGTAGCCAAGGCCTAATGCCAAGACTACAAATAAGATTTTCTCAAGGCCTTGTTCCAAGACACTAGTTTGTCTCATGAGACATGTCGATGCATCGAGGAGCTATAGCGGGCTCCACCCGTCACTTATTAAGTCCAACGCATTTCTCATATGAACAGGTTTAAACATATCATAAACCATAGAATAATCGTATCACATAAAACATGCATAAAGGAAACATGACATTTCTGCATTTAAATCACAATATATCAATACAAAACATTGATATAATAAAAACACTATCAATACCATTTTCAATACAAAAATAAAATAAAATTAAAACTTGGTATTTATTTTTCATTTAAAAAATGTTATGTCTTGTAGAGGAAGCCGAAACTCAAATAATGGTCACGACGGTAGAGAAGTTGTTGTAGCTACATACGTACGATAAGAAAACATTAATTTTTTTTGTTTAGTAAAACGATTCGTATAAAAAGATTCTTTTTAAATAAATGTAAATGTCAAAGGGTTTTATACACCTTATAAAAGAAATTTGTGTATAAAACAAAATATGCCCAAATGAACGGAGATTGAGACAAAGTCCCTTACAAAGATCATTTTTTAAAATAAAATAGATCTATTATGTGTATTCACCATATTTATAGATAAATAAATTACAAATACAAGATAGAACTTAATAATATCATGACATAATTTGAAAGTATGAGATTAACCCAAAGAATGGAAATTGGGTTAAGAAGTTCCCTTACCTCGTGTCCGACTTGACTCGATCGTTCTTTAACCCCCTGAATAATAAACTAGAGTTAATTTCTACTTTCTTAAGAACCTTTTTCAAGTTCGTTGTTCTTTTTATGTCACTTATTACCATGTTATGAACAATATGTAATTATTTATGTTAATAATGGTCGTTTTTTCGATCTTTGTTACTTGAGTCAAAAATAAACTTCTTATAATTACAAGTTGTTCATGAAGTGAAATATCCATTATATCCAGAATTATATTCATGATATAGATATCATATATATCTTATATATCCATTATATAAATGAATTTATAATATTAAAAAACATTTATAGGTAATAAATGAAATGCACCGTTCATGGAGACGGTAAGCCGTACGTACGCATGAACGCTACATTCATTTATACTTTGTATTTAATGGAATAAAATTATAATTATATAAAGGTGTAATATAATTCCAGTATAATATAATGTATAATACCATTTACTCCATCCTTTATACATCACACATATGGCATTAACGATTCAAATCACCTTGAGGGGAGGTAGTCCGCACTTCCTAAAATGAAATTATTGTGTTTACCCATAATGGTAATCATAAATGAATGCCATAAATGAAAAATATAAAATCATAAGGAAAAAACATAATATATATCATATATAAAAATAGTGTCATCATAATGACCACCATGAGATGTGTTAAAAGAATATTGAGCAATCATCGTTTCGTGAGACAGTAATTCGCCACCCACAAAAACAATATGTTATTTAACCATTAGACGAAGGTGTGTGTAAGTGTAAATAAAATACATATCATAAAAACATCCAAGTATATTGAGGATACTGGTTTTGTTACAAAATAAAGAAATATAAAGATTTTAGGGGGTTGGAGAAGAAAACTAAAATAAAATAACACAAGAGAAGACATTACCATAAAATCATGCAACTCTTTTTGATTTGAGCCAAAGGCTTCCTTGGAAATACTTCTGCCCAATGTGAGGCTTCTAAGAGTAAGATAGGGATGTTGAGAAATTATTTGGGCATTGGTTGGCCGAGACAAATGGCATGAAGGTGTGAATAATGTGGTAGAGGTGGGGGCCTTTTATAAGAGGAGAGGAGAGGCACTCTTGGAAGGTCATGAAATGATACATTATTATGAAGTGCTTTTTGGATATCAAAGGTCCCAAAATGATATATTTCGACGATAAGGTGGTAAGAGTTCGAAATATACCCATACAATAGGTTTTAGACAAGTGTGTGTTTTAGATTTTACATTATCTTTTTATTTTATTTAAATCGTTAATTAATGATGTAATCATTGCATCATCATGGTGTCATAAAAAATTTAATTTATTTAATGTAAAAAAATTATATAAAAATTACCATGATGTATAAAATAGTTTTATCTTTCCAATTAATATTTATAGTCAAATTTTTATCTTATATAACCCCATGTAATAATTTTTTTAGTAAAACAACACATGTTTGTGACAATTTTATTTTTACTTTAAATAAAAAGTTATTAATGTCATTTTCTTACCCAAGTGTCTCCATGGGGTCCACAAGTTGACACATGGATATTCTTGGTCTTCCATGACTCATCCAATAAGGTTTGGACAAGTGTAAAGTTATTTTCTATTTTTATAATATCATTTTTACCTTAAATTTCACTAATTAACTTTAATCGCAATTAATAAAATTTAAAAGTTACTATTCACCAAAAAATTATTTTAATCCCATTGAACCACATTTTTCTTCCTAATGACAAACATGTATTTTGGATTTTTCAAAATCAAATCACAGAAGTGGTAAAATTTCATTTAAACGAAAAATCAGTTTTTTAACTACCACTAAGTGGTTTCACTATTCATCAAAAATTGATGTTTTTCAGAACAATGCCAAAATTTCACCCTAAGCTCTAATTGAAATTCCGAATTCAAAAATGATGTCTATTTTAAAAAATTCCAGACATATAAGTTTCATTAATTAATTTTATAATTAATTCCCGCTGTCACAACAAATAGCTTTTTTTTAAGAAACAATATATATCAAAACATTGATAATTGTTTATGTCCAATTTCAAAGTGAAATTAATTCTAATGGCCACCATTGGATAAAAGGGTAAAAATATATTCTAATTATACTTTAAAACCACTCAATAGTATTATTTATCACTATAATTTATTTTTATTAAAAAATATGTTTTTAAGTATCTTTCACTATTCATAAAAAATTGGAAGTTCTCAGAAAAATAGCAAAAATAGAACATAGGCTAATTTTGATATTCCGAATACAAAAAAGAAGTCCATTTTGAAATAAAAAATATATATAATTTCGAAAAGTGGGTATTAATATTTACAATGGCTATTTTGATTGGTCGTGATGTGTTTGAATCTCAAACTTGCGTACAATTCAAGCTATTGCATTATTGAAAGAGACGTGTATCGTGGAATCTCGGGGTGTTACATTCTACCCTCCTTCAATAAATTGTGTCCTCGCAAATTCAAATTTCTCTTTCAATATAAAATGTTGAAAATATGAAATACCTTTGTGGAAAACCCACATCGAAAATAAGGCTAATAAAAATGTAACTTTAAAAGAAAGAAAAAGAAGTACAATGGTCACCCAAGATAGCCCATGTTAGGATCTATGAAAATATGGATATGGAGGAAAAAAACCATCAAGGTCTTATGGAGATTTGTAGAAAATAGGATTAGGATAAAGTTAAGTACATGAAAATCACAAACTTTTGATTGATTAAACAATCATTGATTCCCCAGTTGGAAAAGTTAACTGAAAATGTTTTTGTTTTATGTTACATTTCATAATGTTGGGGAATTTGTTTAGGAGATTTATTAAAAACATAAGGAAATATACATACGTGTCATGTATACTTTGCATTCTTTAATAAATTTTTA
Organism: Viscum album; assembly: GCA_963277665.1. Taxonomy (NCBI): domain Eukaryota; kingdom Viridiplantae; phylum Streptophyta; class Magnoliopsida; order Santalales; family Viscaceae; genus Viscum; species Viscum album. The sequence continues at coordinate 680,737,393 of OY728132.1, read as the reverse complement.
CCACAAACCCATCTTTCACTCAAAAAGATAATAGAACTCAAAAATATTATATTTATCCTAACCGTACAAGCTTCAAAATATTAACACATACCATTTAGATTATGAAAACTATTTTGTAATAACCAGGGACTTCATGTAGGCTAGTGGTATGTAATAAAGGCTTGTCGCCTATGGTTGTGGGTTTGATTCCTACAAATTTGTCTGACGCTACAGGTTATCCCCTGACCTATAGGTTGTCCTTTTCCTAAAACTATAGTATAATAATATTCCAAAAATAAAATTTAGATATGTTTTAACCTTAAACAATACTATCCAAGGTTCAACTTAATCCATTCCAACCTTTACAGTTATCCAAAATACTTCTGTCCAACTTAGAACCCAAATTTTATAAGTAAGGTAAACATAATGAAGATCCTTTTTTCTGCATAACAACATGTGAACACCTGTTGTTGTGCACCAGTTCCCATTTGAGTCTAGATCAAAGTTGTGTTTTCGGGTTTTACTCCTAGGTTCATCTGTGCCAAAGCCGCCTCTACCTGCTCGTATCTATATAGGTATTTATTGCTCGGAAAACTCACAAAATCTCTATAATACCAAAATTCTAGGAATTTCTTCTATACAAATCCTCAAATTCTATCTTAGGGATATGTTCTCTAATCAAATTTTATCTAAATCTAGCTTCTAAGGATAGTACTAAACTGCCTCTGATACCAACTGTAACGCCCCGACCCCAGTTACCCAGAGTCGATGCATTATTGCATAACATTGGCATAATCACAAAGATCAAGTCTCGAAAACCCAATTAGTTTAGTATCCTTGAAACACTAGATACATTCATAAGTTTTACATTACATTATAAATTAATACAAAACAACAAAAACATATTGTCTTCATATCCCCTCATATTATCCCTTCGGGTAATTCATAAAATACTTCTTCACATCTAGGAAAAATAAAAACATTGAAAGTGGTGAGCTCAGATGCTCAGTAAGGACAAAAATATAGCAGAAGCTCTCATAAATAATCATAAACATTTAAGGCATTTCATAACTAAAAAATCCTTTTAGACATGAACTTAAACATAATATGGCAAAATAAAATGAAATAATCCCATTTACTTATTCACATGGATATTCTACTAGTCGAATAATCACATGCAATATCAATAACCACTTTCATAATGATGGAATACCTAATGCCAGACTATCATAACCACATATCCAAGGCCTCGTGCGAAGACTACAAATAAGATTTTGTCAAGGCCTGGTGCCAAGACACTAGTTTGTCTCATGAGACCTTCTGATGCATCAAGGAGCTATAGTGGGCTCCACCTGTCACTTATTAAGTCCAATTCATTCCTCATATGAACAGGTTTAAACATATCATAAACCATAACATAATCGTATCACATAAAACATGCATAAAGGAAACATAAAATTTCCACATTTCAATCACAAGATATTAATACAACACATTGATATAATAAAAACTTTATCAAAACCATTTTCAATACCAAAATAAAAGAAAATTTAAACTTGGTATTTATTTTTCATATTAAAAAAGTTATGGCTTGTAGAAGAAGTCGAAACTCAGACAATGGTCACGAAGGTGGAGAAGTCGTTGTCACCACATACGTACAATAAGAAAAAATTCATTTTTTTTTGTTTAGTAAAATGCTTCGTATAAAAAGAATTCCTTTTGAATATACGTAAAAGTCAAAGTGGTTTATACACCGTATGAAAGAAATTTGTGTATAAAACAAAATATGCCTCAAGGAATGGAGATTGAGACGAAGTCCCTTAAAAAGATCATTTCATTTAAATAAAATAGATATATTATGTGTATTCTCTATAAGTACACATAAATAAAGTACAAATACAAGATAGAACATAATAATATCATGACATAATTTGAAATTAGTAGATTAACCCAAAGAATGGAAATTGGGTTAAGAAGTTCCCTTACCTCGTGTCTGACATGACTCGATCGTTCATTAACCTCATGAATAATAAACTAGAGATAATTTATAATTTATTAAGAACATTTTTCAAGTTCATTATTCCTTTTATATCACTTATTACCATGTTATGAACATTATTTAATTATTTTAGTTAATAACGGTCATTTTGTCGATCTTTGGTACTTGAGTCAAAAATAAACTTCTTATAATTACAAGTTGTTCATGTGGAGAAATATCCATTATATCCTGAATTATATTCATGATGTATATATCATATATATCATATATATCCATTATATACATTCCTTTATAATATTACATAACATTTAGAGGTATGAAATGAAATGCACTGTTCATGGAGACGGTAAGTTGTACGTACGCATGAACGATACATTCATTTCTATTTCATATATAATGGAATGAAATTACAATTATATAAAGTTATACTATAATTCCCGTATAATATAATTTATAATACCATTTTCTTCATCCTTTATACATCCCACATATGGCATTAACGATGCAAATCACCTTGAGGGGGTGGTAGTCCGCACTTCCTAAAATGAAATTATCATGTTTACCCATAATGGATATCCTAAAGGTATTCCATAAATGAAAAATACAGAATCATATGGAAAATAAAAACATAATATATATCATATATAAAAATAGTTTCATCATAATGTCCACCATGAGAGGTGTTAAAAGAAGATTGAACAATCATCGTTTCGTGAGGCAGTAATTTGCCACCCACAGAAACAGTATGTTCTTTAACCATTAGACGAAGGTGTTTGTAAGTTTAAATAAAATAATTCTCATAAAAACATACATTTATATTTATGATACTGTTTTTGTTACAAAATAAAGTAATAAAAATATTTTAGGGGGTTGGAGAAGCAAAATAAAACAAAAGAACACAAGAGAAGACATTATCTTAAAATTAGGTAACTCATTTGATTTGAACCAAAGGCTTCCTTGGGAAGACTTCTGCCAAATGTGAGGCTTCTAGGAGTAGTAGAGGTAATTTTAGAGTGTATTTGGTCAGAGGTTGGCCGATCCAAATGGCATGAAGGTTTGAATAAGGTGGTAGAGGTGGGGGCCTTTTATAAGAGGAGAAGAGGGGCACTCTTGGAAGGTCATAAAATGTAACATTATTATGAAGTGATTTTCGGATATCAAAGGACCCACAATGACATATTTTAAGTATAAGGTGATACGAGTTCGAAATACACCCGTCCAATAGGTTTCAGACAAGTTTAAGTCTTAGATTTTACATTATCTTTTCATTTTATTTAAATCGTTAATTAATGAGGTAATTGTTGCACCATCATGGTGTCATAAAATATTTAATTTATTTAATGACAAAAAATTATTAAAAAATACCATGATGTAGGAAATATTTTTAGCTTCCCAACGAATATTTTTAATCAAAATTTTAGCTTATATAACCCCATGTAATAATTGTTTTATTAAAACAACACATGTTTGAGACTATTTTATTTTTACTTTAAATTAAAAGTTATTAATGTCATTTTCTTACCCAAGTGGCTCCATGAGGTCCCCAAGTTTACCCATGGACTCTCTTGGTCTTCCATGACTCATTAAATAAGGGTATTATAAGTTTAATGGTATTTTCATATTCTTATAATATCATTTTACATTAAATTTTACTATTTACATTTAATCGCGATTAATAAAACTTAAATGTTACTATTCTCCAATAAAGTTATTTTAATCCCATTAAACCACCTTTTTCTTCCTAATGACAACCATGTATGTCGGATTTTTTTAAATAAAATCACAGAAGTGGTAAAATTTTATTTAAATGAAAAATCATTTTTTTAACTACCACTTAGTGGTTTCACTATTCATCCAAAATTGATGTTTTTCAGAACAATGCCAAAATTTCACCCTAAGTTATAATTGATATTCCGAATTCAAAAAGGATGAATATTTTAGACAATTCAAGACATATAAGTTGCATTAATTAATTTTATAATTAATTCATGTTGTCACAACAAATAGCGTGTTTTTAAGAAAGAATATATATCAAAAGATTGACAATTGTTTATGTCCAATTTCAAAGTGAAATTAATTAAAATGACCACCATTAGATAAAATGGGAAAAATATATTCAAATTATACATTAAAACTACTCTATAGTATAATTTATCACTATATTGTATTTTGATTAAAAAATTTGTTTTTATGTATTTTTCACTATTCGTAAAAAAATTGGAAGTTCTCAGAAAAATACCAAAAATTATACAAAGGATAATTTCGACATTTTGAATCCAAAAATGAAGTCCATTTTGAAATATATAAAATATATATAATTTCAAAAAGTGGTTATTACAATTCATAATGGCTATTTTGATTGGTCGCGGTGTGTTAGAATCTCAAACTTGCATACAATGCTAGCTATTGCATTATTGAAAGAGAAGCGTATCGTTAAAGCTCGAGGTGTTAAATTCTTCCCTCCTTTAATAAATTCTGTCCTCTCAATTTGAAATTTGTCTTTAAATATAAAAGGTTGAAAATACAAAATACCTTTGTAGAAACCCCACATAGAAAATAAGTCTAATAAAAATGTAAATTTAAAAGAAAGAAAAAGAAGTACAAAGGTCACCTGAGATAGACCTTATTGGGATTGTATAAAAATATGGATTTGGAGGAAAAACAAAACATCAAGGTCTGATGTTGAGTTGTAGAAAACAAGATTGGGAGAAAGTTAACTATAAGAAAATCACAAACTTGTGATTGGTTAAACGATCATTGATTCCCGAGTTGGAAAAGCTAAGCGATAACGTTTTTGTTTTAAGATACCTTACATAAAGTTGAGGAATTTATTTGGGAGATTTACTAAGAACGTAAGGAAATATACATACCTTTCATGTAGAATTTTCATTCTTTAATAAATTTTTACCACAGACCCATCTTTCACTCAAAAAGATAATATAACTCAAAAATATTATATTTATCATAATAGTACAAGGTTTAAAATATTAACACATACCATTTAGATTAGGAAAACTAGTTTTTAATAACCAGGTACTTCCTGTAGGCTAGTGGTAGGTAATAAAGGCATGTCGCACTATGGTTGTGGGTACAATTCCTACATCTTTGTCCAACGTGATGGGTTATCCCCCGACATACATGTTGTCTTTTTCATAAAAATATAGTATTATAATATTCAGAATATAATATTCAGAAATGATTTAACCTTGAACAATACTATCCAACGTTCAACTTAATCGATTCCAACATTTACAATTATCCAAAATACTTCTGTCCAACTCACAACCCAAATTTTATAAGGAATGTAAACATAATGAAGATCCTTTTTTCTGCATAACAACATGTGAACACCATAATCATGTATTCTTTTAAAACACTGAAACATCCTGAACTACCATAAATCCTTATTGATTACATTCATGATCCATTATTCATTATAGAATACTAGATATACTCATTCTATCCAAAAATGCATACAAATCATTAATCAGTTTCAAGGAAGTTAAGAACATCCAATATAATTTATCCAAATCAATCATGTATTATTCCAAAATCACTATCTCGGTATCAGAACCATATTATGGTTTATCTTTCTCTCAATCATATATTTTCCAAAAATTTAACCTGCTGTGGAGTCACTTTTATTGGTTCTACACAATCTCAAGTCTTTGATTAAATAGTACTGCAGTACAATCCTTATATACTCCATAATTATTATAACCAGTACATCATTGATACAACACACAAATGACAAAATTATTTACTAACAACATAAGAACTCTAATCATTCCTCCTCATCTATGGTAGTATCATAACATGATTATTATCCAATAACATCATTTGGGGAATACTTTGATGATTTGGACATTGGATTGCGTAGTGTCCCCACTCCTTGCAGATGAAGCATTGTATATTTGAAACCTTTTTCTTACCCTTGCAGTCATGCACTTAGTGTCCTTTTTCTCCACAATTATAACAAACTCCCATTCCCTTCAGGCAAGTTCCATGGTGTTTCTTCCCATAGTTATCACATATTGGAAAATTCTTCTTTTCCCTCATCCCTTTATCCATCATTCTCTCTTTCATCCTTTTCTTCTCTTTCTTCCTTTCAAAGCCATATGACTCGGAGAATTCTTTACTTATCTTATTAACACATGATACTATTTCTTCATATGTTGAGAACACATGGGAAACTATTTCCCTTCAAAATGTTGGCATAATACCGTGAAAGATATGATCCTTCATACTCTTTGGAACATACGTATTGATGGAGTTCACATTCCGTTCCCTAGGCGCCATTTCTATACAATGTCATAAACTAGGTTAGTTTATAAATTGCAATGAATAATTCCATACTTGTAAAATACTTAATGTAAATTGAACGTTTTATGGATATAATCCATAATATTAAAAAAAGTTTTCTTTGAGGATGTATATACTCATAAACCCTTCATAATGGTTTGTAAAAAAATTAGAATTATCCTAAGCATATCCCCCAGGAGTGTCGTGACCAAGAGTGTAGCAAGGCCTGTTGTCATGCACCAGTTCCTGTTCAAGTCTAGCTCCAAGCAGTGTCTTCGGATTTTACTTCTAGGTACATCTATGCCAAATCCACCTCTACTTGCTCTTATCTAGATAGGGATTTATTTCTTAGAAAACTTGAAAAATCTCAATAATACCAAAATTATAGGAAGTTCTTCTATACTAATCCTCAAAGTCTATCTTAGGGATATGTGCTATAATCAGAGTTTATCTAAATCTAGCTTGCAAGGTTAGTACTAAACTGCCTCTAATACCAACTGTAACACCCCGACCCCAGTTACCCAGAGTCGGTGCATTATTGCGTAACATTGGCATGATCACAAAGATCAAGTCTCGAAAGACCGATTAGTTTAGTATCCTCGAAACACTAGATACATTCATAAGTTTTACATTACATCATAAAGTAATAAAAAACTTCTACAAAATCTTGTCTTCATATCCCCTCATATTATCCCTTCAGGTCATTCACAAAATATTTCTTCACATCCTGGAAAAATTAAAACATTGAAAGGGGTGAGCTCAGATGCTCAGTAAGGATAACAATATAGTGGAAGCTTTAATAAATAAACCTAAAAATTTAAGGCGATGTATAATTAAACAAAAGCATTTTAAACATGAACTTCAGCATAATATGGAAAAATTAAATGAAATAATTCCATTTACTTATTCACATGGATATTCTACTAGTCGAATAATCACATGCAATATCAATAACCACTTTCATAATGATGGAATGCATAATGCCAGACTAACATAACCACATAGCCAAGTCCTAGTTCCAAGAATACAAGTTTGATTTTGTCAAGGCCTTGTGCCAAGACACTAGTTTGACTCATGAGACCTGCAGATGCATCAAGGATCTATATCGGGATCCACCCGTCACTTATAAAGTCCAATGCATTCCTTATATGAACAGGTTTAAACATATCATAAACCATAACATAATCGTATCACATAAAACATGCATAAAGGAAACATAAAATTTCCACATTTCAATTACAAGATATCAATACAACACATTGATATAATAAAAACATTATCAAAACCATTTTCAATACCAAAATAAAATAAAATTAAAACTCGGTATTTATTTTCAATTTAAAAAAAGTTATGGCTTGTAGAGGAAGCCGAAACTCAAATAATGGTCACGGCGGAAGAGAAGTCATTATCGCCACATACATACGATAAGAAAACATTCATTTTTTTCGTTTAGTAAAACTATTCATATAAAAATATTCCTTTGGAATAAACATAAAAGTCAAAGGGGATTATACACCGTATAAAATAAAATTGTGTATAAAACAAAATATGCCTCAATGAATGGAGATTGAGACGAAGTCCCTTAAAAAGATCATTTTTTTAAATAAAATAGATCTATTATTTGTATTAACTATAAGTTCACATAAATAAAGTAAAAATAAAAGATAGAACATAATAATATCATAACAGAATTTGAAAGTAGGATATTAACCCAAAGAATGGAAATTGGGGAAAGAAGTTCTACTACCTCATGTCTGACTTGACTCGATCGTTCCTTAACCTCATGAATAATAAAATAGAGTTAATTTCTAATTTCTTGAGAACCTTTTTCAAGTTCATTATTCCTTTTATATAACTTATTACCATGTTATGAACATTATGTAATTATTTATGTTAATAATGGTCGTTTTGTCGATCTTTGGTACTTGAGTCGAAAATAATCTTCTTATAATTACATGTTGTTCATGTGGAGAAATATCCATTATATCAAGAATTATATTCATGATTTTGATATCATTTATATCATATATATCCCTTATATAAATACATTTATAATATTACATAACATTTAGAGGTAAGAATTGAAATGCCCCATTCATGGAGACGGTAAGCCGTACGTACTCATGAACGCTACTTTCATTTCTATTTAGTATTTAATGGAATGAAATTATAATTATATAAAGGTATAATATAATTCCCGTATAATATAATTTATAATACCATTTAGTCTATCCTTTATAAATCTCACATATGGCATTAATGATTCAAATCACATTGAGGGGGCGGTAGTCCACGCTTCCTAAAATGAAATTATCGTGTTTACCCATAATTGAAATCCTAAAGGTATGGCATAAATGAAAAATAAAGAATCGTAAAGAAAAAAGAAACACAATATATATTATATATAAAAATAGTTTCATCATAATGGCCACCAAGAGAGGTGTTAAAAGAAGATTGAGAAATCATCGTTTCGTGAGGCAGTAATTCACCACCCACAGAAACAATATGTTCTTTAATCATTAGATGAAGGTGTCTGTAAGTGTAAATAAAATCCTTCACATAAAAACATACAAGTATATTTAAGATATTGTTTTTTTACAAAATAAAGTAATAAAAATATTTTAGGGGGTTGGAGATGCAAAATAAAACAAAAGATCACATGAGAAGACATTACATTAAAATCAGGTAACTCTTTCTGATTTGAGCCAATGGCTCCTTGGGAAGACTTGTTCCCAATTTGAGGCTTCTAGGAGTAGGATATATAAGTTTAGAGAGTATTTGGGCAGATTTTTTCTGGGCCAAATGGCTTGAAGTTGTGAATAAGGGGGTAGAGGTGGGGGCCTTTTATAAGAGGAGAGGAGGGGCACTCTTGAAAGGCCATGAAATGTTACATTATTATGAAGTTATTTCGGATATCAAAGGTCCCAAAATGTTATATATCAAGGATAAGGTGATAAGAGTTCTAAATATACACATCCAATAGGTTTTATACAAGTTTAAGTCTCAGATTTTACATTATCTTTTCATTTTATTTAAATCGTTAATTAATGAGGTAATCGTTGCATTATCATGGTGTCATATAAAATTTAATATATTTAATGTTTAAAAATTATAAAAAAAATTACCATGATGTAGGAAATCATTTTATCATTCCAATGAATATTTTTAGTCAAAAAGATAACTTATATAACCCCATGTAATAATGGTTTTAGTAAAACAACACATGTTTGTGACAATTTTATTTTTACATTAAATAAAAAGTTATTAATGCCATTTTCTTACCCATGTGGCTCTATGGGGTCCCCAAGTTGACCCATGGATTTTATTGATGTTCCATGACTCATCCAATAATGGTAGGACAAGTGTAAATGTATTTTCATATTTTTATAATATCATTTTTACCTTAAATTTCACTAATTTCCTTTAATCGCGATTAATAAAACATAAAAGTTTCTATTCACCAAAAAATTATTTTCATCCCATTGAACCAGATTTTTCTTCCAAATTACAACCATGTATGTCGGAATTTCGAAAATCAAATCACAGATGTTGTAAAATTTCATTTAAACGAAAAATTGGTTTTTTAACTACCACTAAGTGTTTTCACTCTTCACCAAAAATTGAATTTTTTCAGAACAATGCCAAAATTTCACCCTAATCTATAATTGATATTCCGAATTCAAAAATTATGTCTATTTTACAAAATTCCAAAAATATAAGTTCCATTAATTAATTTTATAATTAACTCTCTCTATCGCAACAAATAGCGTGTTTTTAAGAAACCATATATATCAAAAGATTGACAATTGTTTTTGTCCAATTTCAAAGTGAAATTATTTATAATGACCACCATTGGATAAAATGGTAAAAATATATTCTAATTATACTTTAGAACCACTAAATTTTATAATTTCTCAATATAATATATTTCTATTAAAAAAGTTGTTTTTAAGATTTTATTCACTATTCATAAAAAATTGGAAGTTCTCAGAAAAATACCAAAAATTCAACATAGGAAAATTTCGATATTCCGAATCTATAAATGAAGTCCATTTTGAAATAGAAAATATATATAATTTCAAAAAGTCGGTATTAATATTCATAATGGCTATTTTGATTGGTTGCAGTGTGTTAGAATCTCGAACTGGCGTACAATGCAAGCTATTGCATTATTGAATGAGAAGCGTATCGTGGATGCTCGGGGTGTTACAAGGTGGTCCAATGCGCCTCGGTCTAAGGTGGGGCAAGGAAGAGGTCTGGTGGCTGGGGTTCAGGAGCAGCACAATGAGGTGGTCTAGCGCAGCTCAGTCTAAGGTGGTGTGAGGTGGAGGTCCAATGCGGCTCGGGGCGGCGTGACATGGAAGGGGTGGGTGATGCGTGGCGGTCTGGTGGGAGGCTATCCGACGCGACTCGGGAGGATATCTGACAGGGCTCGGGAAGGAGGTTTGGTGGGGCTATGGTTTCTCCCTCAATGGGAGTCACCTCCGGGTGCACCGTGTGATGTAGAATACCCTTTTGGGTCATCTCTTTTTCTTAATTTTTTTTATTTTTCCTTTAGACAAAAGATGGCACAACCCCCCTTTTATAAATGTCTTTGTGAAAAATATTTTCCACACCCCTTTTGTAGAAAAAATATATAATAAAATATTATATTATATTTTATAATAATAAAATATTTGATTTTATTTTTTCTCAACAATGATTTATATTAAAATCAAATGAATGAAATATAATCAATGAAGTTGATCTAATTAAATTTCTTAAATGATCGTAGCTTGATCATTTGAAAATGAAATGACGGGCGGTCGGATCTGAATAAACCGTTTTAACAACCCACACTTAAATTTAATGCATCTTAATTTATTTGACATTGAAAAACCTTGTGCTGACTATGATACCACTATTGGGTACTAGGAAGGCGCAGTGGAAGCCGGTGGGCTAGGAAATTAAAATTTTCTGCATCGCCGGAGTGAAATAACCCAATCAACTCCAGTGATCTTTTCCCAGTTTGGTCCGAGGATCTATCAAGATTTAAACAAAGCACAAAAATAAACTAAACATGTACCGAGTTCGGAATTGACATCTACAAGTCTTCCACACGACGCCGGTGATCGTTGCTCGAAGACTCTGACGTCGAATCCTTCTAGATCGTCTACACTGTCCTCTCAAATCTTCTCGCGCGTCATTCGTTGATATCTGGGTGCTAGCGCGGATCTTCGATGCTCACTTTTGCGCAACAATTATCACTTCAATTGAAGAAGCTTCAATCCTAGATGGATGAACTTTAAGATCTCCATCCGCTTGAGATACTCTCTCTTTCTAGATTCTAGGAGGAGAGAGAATATCTTAATATTAACACATGAAAAAATTCACCTGGGAGAGTCTCTCTTTCACTTATATAGGGAGTGTTTAAAACACACTGTATAGATTCCCAGCCCCCGTGTTATAGATGTCTCCTATATAAGTGTTATAAATAATTATTTATGACAAATAAAATTATAACATAAATAATATATATGATTCATCTCTTGTAATATATAAATATATTACATGATAAATTTGAGTCTTTTACTCGACTCACACCTCATGCTAATATTAAACAAAACTAGGATATTAAAATCCATTCCAATAATATTAATACTTGTATTAACTATATAACATGTAAATAAATGTTATAAATAAATTCAACAAATTATTATAAACCTGAATTATTTATTTATTTATTTATTATTTGGTGATCCAGAGAACTGGGATAGTGGTCGAACCCTTTGGTGGGGCCCATGAAGTTCTATATTCCAATTCCCCAAATAGAGAATATTCCCAAGGCACTATTGTGTGTGACCCTCTAGGCCCTTACCTCAATAATAGTGAATAATATCCACCGTCCTAGAGTGGGGTCTAGCAACCCATCGAGGCCCCTATAGAGATATAGAAAAGTCAAAGCAAAGACAACATTCCTACGAATAGGTTCCATGTAATATAATCTCTTCATCATCGATATCTCAATAAATCATAATAAATTCTAGTCTCATCATTCTTTAATTTGATTATTTTTTTTTGATTCATCCAGATGGTCTAACCTTCCACTACCATGGCCATGGATTTAATGATGGTGAAACCATCATAATCAACCAGGCCCGAGATATATCTTCCTATACTCAGAAGTGAAAAATCCTTTCATGATCATTAAATCAATGCCACGCCTTTAATGTCATACCCGATAGAAAATAAATTTCCACAACTTTGTTGCCATGGTTTAAACTTTGCATCAAATGTACATAATTAAATGACATCCATTGATAATGATCTCAAGTCTAAAGACCATTACACATGTTGGTAGATAGGAATGTCCAATGACACCTAAAACATGTGTTGTTCCTATTATATGGGTTTTTCCTCATGATTTCAACACGAGAGACCATCATGTTTGAAATTCATGAGATTAAGTCTCAATTCTTATGATCCCACAACACCTGATGGTCACACGTCATCTGTGTCCTTTCAAAATGATGTAATTGGACCATAGAATGTTACTTTATGATTACTATCACGGTATCTTATGGTTCTCATTATAGCCTAGGATCTACAATAACCCTTTTATGCGACCAGTCTTCTAAGGAAACTTCCATAAACAAAGAGGATACATAAGTATCTACACTATTATGGAATGATAAAAACATGTATTATAATAAACTGAATACATTTTGTGGTAATCAATATACATTACAAGTTGGATCTAGGGAACCCACTTTCAACAGAACCACCTGAATCTTTTTATGCAGTAATATTCTAGAAATTTCTAGGACAAAAATATTTTATGTAGGGTAGAATGTAACACCCCAAGCTTCCATGGTATGTTTCCCTTGAATAATGCAGTAGCTTGCGTTGTACGCAACATGGAGTTTTAACACACCCCGACAAATCAAACTAGATATTTTGAATAGTAATACCCAAATTTTTGAAATTATATAAATTTTATTTTATAAAACAGACTTCATTTTTGGAATCAGAATATCAAAATTAGATTAGGGTGATGTTTTAGTATTTTTCTAAAATCTTTCAATTTTTTCTGAATGGTGAAAAAATGTGTTATTTTTTAAGACCGACTTTTTATTTAAATAATTATTTATTTTATTTAAATTTATATTAGGTCAAAATAGATACATAATATCTATATAAGTTCAATGTAATTCATTGGATTCATTTTATAACATGTTTAGATATATAAAAAAATTGGAACTTTTTACCTTCTTTTACCCACCTCTTCGGAGAATTTGCAAATTTGCAAAAAACATAATTTTACCGCTTCTGTGAGTTGAATTTCAAAAATCCAAGAGACATGGTTAATAAAATTGTTTAAATAAGGTTCAAGAAGATATAAATAATTTTTGGTGAATAGTAACTTTTGACTTTTATTTCCCACTATTAAAATTAAATACGGAAATTAAGGGTAAAAATGATATCATAATTACCCTAACACATGCCCCAATTCTATTGGATAAATGTAATTCGACCAAAAACAGCCTTCAGAATAAAATATTATCCCCTTTGGACTACTTGGTTATATTAGGACATTTATTATTATTTTATTTAAAGGAGAGTTAAAAGAGTTAAATTCAATGTTTAAAAAATAAACCATTTTTAATATAGGGATACACAAGATATAAATTCAACTATAAATATTAATTAGAAATTTAAAAAGATTTATTACCTAATTTTATAATATTTATAACTTTTAAACTTTAAATAATTTAATTAATTTACATCATAATTATGATGCAGTAGTTGCCTTATTAATGAAATATTAAAATAAATTATATTATAAATATCTAAATAAATGTAAATTGAGACTTCTGATGAATTAAACTAATTTTATAGGATAATATGACATGTTAGGGTTGAGTAAATAAATTTTACTCAAAGTGATAATGTTATTATAGAATTCAAAAAAATCTAATACTAAATAGTGTCAAAATTGACATAATTGTGTTTTTAGAAAAAATATTATATTATTAATTTATATAATATTCCAATAAATATAAGGTTTTGAAAAAGGACAGAGATAAAGTTATATATATTAATAATGAACCAGATCAGGTTTTCTGGGCTTGTTATAATAATTTTATTAACCATATAACATAAAAATACAAAGAGACATGGTAAATTGAAAACTATTTAACTAAGAGTTAAATCTAAAAGATAACGTTAATATGATGACGTAAACAAGTATAAATTAAATTAGTTGAGGGGTTTCATAAAAATAACCACTTTAGACTTTATAAAATTCATTTTGGAGCGTTTAAAACCCCAATATGATTTTATTATAAAATAATATTTCAAGATTTTCCTAAAGTGACTCTCACCTCTCTTATAAAAGGGTACTTCCCCTTCTCTTAATTTCACACCTCCGATGCCATTTTTCATGGACAAACCCTCCCAAAATATCATCCCAACATTCATAACTTCATCCTAATATCTTTAAATTGTCATAAAGCCATCCTAAGGATCCCTTCTGATCAAATCAAAAAGAAGAACCCGAAAAAGAGAAAAATATGTCATCACCACTTTCATGTTCTTTTCTTCTTCCACTTCATCTATCTTTGTTGTTTCCATTCTAAAATAATAACTCCAGAATATTCTATATATAGTGATGTTATTATAAAAAAGGTATAACTATATTCATTATTTTATCCATCCTATAAATGACAATGTCATCGTACGTGCGTATGTACGGCTTACCGACTCCACGTCGTGGTGTAGTTTGTTATTCAAAAACGTCATATTATTCGATGGGTAAAATAATGAATATAAATGAAATAAATAATAAATATAACATGCTAATGATTCTTTATATATGATATAACATCCAATTACATACGATTTCACTATCAATATAATGATATTGTCGCTTGTGCGTACGTACGGATTTCCGTCTCCACGAACGCGATTAGATTCATTCCCCATCGTAATAATTCAAGGATAATTTTAATTTTATGGTTAAAAATAATTTTTATTAACCTAATAAAATTAGATATATGAATCAAATACATATTAACCATAACAAACATGTCTTATGTAACCAAGCATATAGATGAAAACGAACAGTTATCACCTGAAATGATGATACTACTGAACTATTATCAAAAAAGAAATATTATAGGGTCTTATATGATATAATATATATGTATATAGTTCATGTATAATTTAATAACAGTTATTTAACAATTAAACATAAGTTCAACATACCCTTGACCATGGAAATGGACATGTTAAGGGTTAATTTCACAATCACATTGTTATATGAGGTTGTTTTTATATAAGTTTCTACTAAGACCTCTTTATCATCCACATCCATGTTTTCTTAACAATTAAATTCAAAACATTTTTTACATTAACTAGACTATGGGTTAAAGTAATTTATACCCTTATTTGACCGTAAATGTTTTGAAAATAATCTTTCCTTCATTTTTCAAACAAGGTACTTTATGACCTTTTTTCCAAAATTAAGGTAAGAATGTCTTTATAACTTATACGGTGGGTGCGGTTATTCTTCGCCATTATTACACTTTTTAATATTCTCTTCCAAACATATAATAATACATTTACAATATTTTTTTTAATTACATTACTTTTAAATGTTTTCAAAATAGAAAGAGGTATTTCATTAAATAAAAGTTTTCATTTTATCAAGGTCAACATCCTTTGATGGATTTTAATCATGTTTGATGTTAATTTATTATGATACAAATTTTACGTATTTTATTGAAGGTTGTGTGATATAGTTTACTATGGATGTGTTATTTCTGTACCATTAATGGTTTATCGATAATTTATTAACATTTCTTATGTTATTTTAAATACTAATATTTAGGTTATGTTTAAAAAATTTTATATGAGTAATACGTTAGACTTGGTATGTGATGGGTGGAGACCATTATAGCTCCTCGATGAATCAGTAAGTCTCATAAGAAAAACTAGTGTATTAGAACAAGGCCTGGAAAAAATCATATCTGTAGTCATGGAACAAGGCCTTGACAATGTGGTTATGAAGTCTGGCATTATGCATTCCATCATTATGAAATTTTCTATTGATATTTCATGTGATTATTCTACTAGTATAATATCCATATGAATAATTTGATTGAAGTATTTGATTTCATATTTTCCATATTATTCTGAAGTCTAAATTTTAAAGTCTTTTTTTAGTCTTATACATTTCTTTAAATGTTTATTCTTATTTATGAATGTTTCTTCTATATTGTTATCCTTACTAAGCATCTAAGCTCACCCCTTTCTATGTTTTATTTTTACTAGGATGTAAAGAAGTATTTTATGGTTGACATGCCGGGATAGGATAAGGATATAAGTGTGTTCAAGAAAGGGACAAAATTTTGTTGTTGTTTTTATTTCATTATGTAATGTAAAACTTATGAATGTATCATGTACTTCCATGGCTGCTAAACTGATCGGTCTTTCAGTACATGATTCCTTGTATCAAGCCAATGTGATGTAATAATGCACCGACTCTAGGTAATTGGGGTCGGGGCACTACAATTTCAATCCAAAATTACTCTGAATGGAAACATTTTACAAACCATTTCCATGAATCAAATCAAACCCATATTTTAAAATCATTATTTTATAATCCGAAAACAATGAACATTCCCGAAAACTAATGAATTGCCACAATTTCACCAAACCATTGTCATAGAGGATTCCATAAAATAATATATCAATTTCAAAATTCAATTAAATAAATTAAATCAATTTGAACCCAATAATTTAGGATATAATCAAGATTAGTTGAGAGTGAATCAAAAAACCACTCAGACATAGACAAAAACAAATTATGAAAAAACAACTTAAAAACATGCCTTTAAACTCCTATAATTGTCCTTAGATCTAGTTCCCAAAAAAGACAATATTAATATCTCGTCATTATTAACATTAAATTGGATCAATTTCTGCCAAATGGAATAGATCTATGACTCAATGATATTAGAGATGAATAAGACTAAGGAAAACAACCAAAAACATATACATACTGATGAATCCAAGCATACACCACACTAAGATTCTCCAAGGAATCAATATTAGATAGAAAGAAATAGAATCATTGTCCATGGGAGGGAGAAAAATTCTTTTTATGAAATAATTAGTTGAAAACCATTTCATTATGGTGGATGATAATTTAGATCTACAATTTATGAGGTAATTTTTATGGGTGTGATTTTAGGGTACAAGGTTTGGAAAAATATGTTCTAATTGTACCAAAACTAATATCCTAATAAGGACCTCACAAAGTTGTATAACATAGTTTAAAAACCCATTTTATTGTCATGAACATACCCAATGACCTATTTTTACCCTTTCACGGTCTCCTAGGTGAGTTTCATGGTTTCTAATAAACATTATGAAACCATCCAACTCTAGAAAATCCAACCATAAGAGAAAAAACACATGAAATTATCCCAAAAAAATAAATTACATTATATATATATAACATAAATAAAGTCTCATGTTCCTAAAACTGAAGGAGTTATATGGATCATAAGAGATAATATATGAATTTTAATTAGAAAAATAAAATACTAATAAACTATTACTCAATGGTGTTGTAGTTTATTTGTATATCATTCAATGATTTTCGTCCATAGGTGATGAATAATTGAGCTTTATCATATCTTTCTACTAAGATGGATTCTACCAAAAATCAATTGAATCCCACATTATTTTGAAATAATGATTCCAATTAGGACATTTCATGATGTCTAGAGATGTAATTGATAACATTATTATAGATAATTATTCCTCATATCTCTATATAAAAACAATTTGATCATCCTTCACAATTATAAAACAATGGGTTTATAAAATAGAGCTGAAGTTATTAATTAACCTTCAAAATTAACCAGAATTTCCTAATAAGGTCATATATTTATTTAGATATTATAAAGAGGGAGGTGATGATTGATATCTACAAGGGATTTATTATAAGGCCCCATCCTTAAACCTTACTTAATCATTAGTTATTACAAGATTACACATTGAGTATCTTTTCGGGTTTAGAGTTTTAGAGAATTAGATCATAAAACTTGCATTACATTCCACATATAAACAAAGTGGTTACATAAAGATAGTATTCTTCATTCCCATCAATGGAAACACATTTAAAATAAAACATGGATTATTTCTTGACACAACCTTGACTCTATCATCTTATCATGTACCTTTCCCTTGACCTGTGAAAAACATTTCAAAAACATGGGATGAGCATAAAAACTCAGTATGGGTTATAAAAAAACATGTAAAGGAAACATGAGTTCATATATACATAAGAATGAAATCATACTTTACCCATAAAACATAGTCACTTTAACATACCTCATAAAATCATGAATAAATCATAGAAATCATAAGACATAAAGGTAACTTGAGGCATTCATAACATTCTTACGTAGGGAGTAACCCTCTTGGTTACGTTTGGAATACCCATCACAGTATATTCCCTAAATCTCTTCGGATAAACCTTAAGGTTTCACTCCTTCGCATTACCCAATGCATTGGAGAGCTATAACGGGCTCACCCTCCCTTAGTTTATCATGAAACCACCCATCTTCATAATAATGCCCAAGAACCATAACATAATCATATCACATAAAACATGCATAAAGGAAACATAACATTTCCACATTTCAATCACAAGATATCAATACAACACAAAAACATTGTGAAAACCATTTTCCATACCAAAATAAAAGAAAAGTAAAACATGGTATTTATTTTTCTTTTAAAAAAGAAGGTATGGCTTGTAGAAGAAGCTGAAACTCAAATAACGGTCACGACGGCGGAGAAGTCGTTGTCGCCGCATACGTACGAAAAAAACATTCCCTTTTTTCATTTTGTAAATGCTTCGTATAAAAAAGATTTCTTTTGAATAAATGTAAAAGTCAAAGGGGTTTATACACCATATAAAAGAAAGTTGTGTATAAAATAAAATATGCCTCAAAGAAAGGAGATTGAGACGAAGTCCCATACCTCGGGTCCGACTTGACTCGATCGTTCTTTAATGTCCTGAATAATAAACCTGAGTTAATTTCTACTTGCTTAAGAACCTTTTTCAAGTTCATTATTCCTTTTATATCACTTATTACCATGTCATGAACACTATGTAATTATTTAAGTTAATAATAGTCATTTTAACAATCATTAGTACTTGAGTCAAAAATAAGCCCTTTATAGTTACATGTTGTTCATGTATTAATTATATCTAGAATGGTATTCATGATGTATATATCATATATGTCATATATATCCAGTACATACATGCATTTATAATATTACATAATCATTTAGAGGTAAGAAATGAAATGCACCGTTCATGGAGACGGTAAGCCGTACGTACGCATGAACGCTACTTTCATTTCTATTTCGTATTTTATAGAATGGAATCATAATGATATAAAGGTATATTATAATTCCAGTATAATATCATATATAATATCATAGTTCCATCCTTTATATGTCCCACATATGGTATTTAACGAATCAAATCACTTTGAGGGGGCGGTAGTCCGCACTTCCTAAAATGAAGATATCGTGTTTACCCATAATGGAAACCATAAAGGTATGCCAAAAATGAAAAAAAAACAGAAGATTAAGGAAAAAATAAACATATTATATATCATATATAAAAATAGTGTCATCATAATGGCCACCTTTGAAGGTGTTAAATGAGTATTGAACAATCATCGTTTCGGGAGGCAGAATTTCGCCATCCACGGAAATCGTATGTTCTTTAACCATTTGATGTATTTGTGTGAGAGTGTAGCTAAAATAAATCTTATAACAACATCCTAGTATATTGAAGATACTGGTGTTTTTACAAAAGAAGTAAATAAAAAGAGTTTAGGGGGTTGGAGAAGCGAAATAAAACAAATGAACATGAGAGAATGAATTACCTTTAAAAGTGTAACTCCTTTTGATTTGAGCCTAAAGGATTCCTTTGAAAGGATTATGCCCAAAGGGAATCCTCTAGGATGAGTAGAGGGATGTGGAGAGAGTAAAAGGGAAGGGTTTGGCCGAGCCAAAGGCTTGAGGAGTGTGTGAAATGAGGTAGAGGTGGGGGCCTTTTATAATAGGAGAGGAGGGGCACTTTTGGAAAGTAAAGAAATATTACTTTATTTGAAAATGTGTTTCGGTTTTAAAAGGTCCCACATTGATATAATTCATGGATAAGGTGATAAGGGTTTGAAATCCACTAATCAAATTGGTTTTGTCCATGTGTAGTTCATATATTTTACATTATCTTTCCATTTTATTTAAATCGTCAAATAATGATGTCATCGCTGCATCATTATTATGTCATAAATAATTTAATTTATTTAATGTCTAAAAATCATAAAAAAATACTATGATGTAGGAAATCTTTTTATCTTTCCAATGATGATTTATAATAAAAATTATGATCTTTATAACCCCAAGTAAAAATTGTTTTCGTAAAACGTATTATGTTTGTGTCATTTTTACTTTTACATTAAATAAAAAGTTATTTATGTCATTTCCCAACCAAAATGTCTCCATGGGGTCCCCAAGTTGACCCATGGCTTGTCGCGGTCGGCCATGACACAACCAATAAGGTTGGGACATGTTTCTAGGTCATTTCATATTATTAAAGCATTATTTATACCATAAACTACACTAATTACCACTAATCGCGATTAAAAACTTAATAAGTTACTATTCACCAAAAAATAATTTTAATCTCATTGAACCACATTTTACTTCTTAATGACAACCATGTATGTCGGATTTTCAAAATTCAATACACATTAGTGGTAAACTTTTATTTAACTGAAAAATCAGTTTTCTTGATTACCACTTAGTGGTTTCACTATTCATCAAAAATTGAAGTTTTTCAAAAAATTACCAAAAATTCACCCTAAGCTATATTTGATATTCCGAATTCAAAAATGAAGTCTATTTTACAAAATTCAAATCATATAAGTCACATTAATTAATTTTATAATTAATTCCCGCTGCCAGAGCAAAAAAGCGTGTTTTTACAAAATAATAAGTATTAAAAGATTGACACCAGTTTAAGTCTAATTTCAAAGTGAAATTGATTCCAATGACCAACATTGGATAAAATGGTAAAAATATATTCTAATTTCACTTCAAAACCAATTCAAAACATAATCTAATCATATAAATAAATTAGATTAAAAAGCAGTTTTGATGTAAAATGCAGTATTTTTCACTATTCATTAAAAAATGAACATTGTCAGAAAAATACCAAAAATTCACACAAGGTAAATTTTGATGTCCCAATCATAAAGAATATGTTTATTTTGACAAAAAAAGTTTATAAAATTGTCAAAATATAGATTCAAAAATGGTTTGCCATCAAAAGGCAGTAAAATAATCTTTTAAGTATATTAGTGTATTCCATGCATAAGATTGTATTTATTTTCATTTTAAGCCTCTATAAAACTATCTTAATAATTAATAGACATAGATAAAAATATCTATTATTCATTACTTACTTGGGATGTTACATCCTTCCCCCCTTTAGAAAATTGTGTCCCCGCAATTTATTTACTTATCGAATAAATGGGGGTACTTATCCCTCATTGCATTTTCAGATTCCCATGTTGCCTCTTCAATCATGTGGTTTTTTCACAAAACCTATACTTTCTTAATCACCTTATTCCTTAACACTTGCACCCTGTGGTCAAGAATCTGGACTGGTTGTTCCTCATAAGATAGGTTCTCTTCCAGCTAAACTACCTCTGGGCTCAAAACATGAGATGGATCTGGCATATACTTTCTCAACATCAAAATGAGAAAAACATTGTGTACCTGAGATAAACTCGGAGGTAAAGCCACTCGGTATGCAACTGATCCAACTCTCTCCAGAATTTTGTATGGTCCAATGAACCTTGGACTTATCTTTCCTTTCTTACCAAATCTCATCACACTTTTCCAAGGAGAAACCTTGAGAAAAACAAGATCACCTACCTCGAAAGATAGATCCTTCCTCCGGTTATCCGCATAACTCTTTTGCCTGCTCTGAGCTGTTCTCATGTGTTTCTGAATCAGCTGAACTTTTTCTGCCATCTCTTCTACCAATTCTGGTCCCATCAACTTTCTTTCACCCACTTCATCCCAGAAAGCTGGTGTTCGACACCGCTTCCCATATAATGCCTGAAATGGTGCCATCTGTATACTAGAATGAAAACTGTTATTATATAAAAATTCAACCAAAGAAAGTTGTTGGTCCCAACTTCCCTGATAATCCATAGGACAATCTCGTAGCATATCCTCTAATGTCTGAATTTTTCGTTCTGACTTCCCATCAGATTGAGTATGAAAAGATGTACTAAAATTTAATTCAGTACCCAACGACTTCTGAAGACCTTTCCAAAAGTTAGAAGTAAACCTGGCATCACGATCCAATACAATGGAGAGAGGAACTCCATGTAACCTGACTATCTCTTTAAGATACAAACAGGAAAGTTTATCAAGAGAGAAAGTATCTCGTATAGCAAGGAAATGAGCAGATTTGGTCAAGCGATCAACAATAACCCAGATTGCATTATTACCTCGAGATGTCTTTGGTAATCCAACAACAATGTCCATGGATATATTCTCCCATTTCCACTCTGGCACTGGTAAAGGTTGAAGCATCCCTTTCGGTAACTTCCACTCTGCTTTAACCTACTCACAAGTCAAACACTTCACAGTAAAATCAGCAATATCTCTTTTCATTCCATCCCACCAGTAATACTCCCACAGATCTCTATACATCTTAGTACTGCCTGGATGAACTGAAAACGGAGAACTATGAGCTTCACATAACAACTCTCTCTTCAATTTTGAATCACAAGGCACACACAATCTCTTCCCAAATCTCAAAACACAATCATTATCAATTTTGAATTCAGGCAACTTACCTTTCTGAACCAGCTCTACCTTTTTCTGCAACTCACTGTCTTGCTTCTGTGCTTGCTTGATTCTATTTGATAGAGAAGATCTCACTGATACCTGAAACAAAACAGAAGGACTTCCTGCACCATCAACTTCTATGCCAAAGTTCATCAAATCCTTAACCAAAGGATCACGTTCCAAACGCAACATTGTTAATGAAGCATTACTTTTTCGACTCAAAGCATCAGCCACTTTATTTGCTTTTCCCGGATGGTAATGAATTGTACAATCATAATCCTTGATTAATTGCAGCCATCTCCTTTGTCTCATGTTCAATTCTTTCTGAGTGAATATATACTTTAAACATTTGTGATCGGTATATATTTCACACTTTACTCCATACAAATGATGCCTCTAAATTTTTAAAGCAAAAACAACAGCAGATAATTCCAAATCATGTGTAGGGTAATTTACCTAATGATTTTTCAATTGTCGTGAAGCATAAGAAATTACCTGATCATTCTGCATTAGGACACAACCAAGTCCTTTCAATGAAGCATCACTGTATATAACAAACTCACCATTCCTGGAAGGTAGTGCCAAAACTGGATCATTCACCAATCTTCTTTTCAATTCCTGAAAACAATCATCACATTCTTTTGTCCAGATAAACTTAACACCCTTCCGAGTTAGCTTAGTCATTGGACTAGATAACCATGAAAAATTTCTAACAAACCTTCGGTAATAGCCCTCCAAACCAAGGATGCTACGAATCTCGGTTACATTTGTGGGTCTTGGCCATTCTTCCACAACTTTTGTTTTTGCAGGATCAACAATTATTCCATCTTTAAAAACAATGTGACCAAGGAAAGAAATTTGTTGCAACCAAAACTCACACTTTCTGAATTTCCCATACAGTTTCTTTTCTTTTAAGGTTTGCAAGATAACCCTTAAATGTTTTTCATGCTCCTATTTACTTTTAGAAAACACCAAAATATCATCAATGAAAACCACCACAAACTTATCCAAGAACTCATGGAAAATTTTATTCATTAAGTCCATGAATACAGCAGGTGCATTGGTTAGCCCAAAAGGCATTACTACAAATTCATAATGGCCATATCTCGTACGGAACGCGGTATTCGGAATATCTGCCTCCTTTACCTTCAGCTGATGGTACCCCAATCTCAAGTCAATCTTTGAAAAAAACTGAGCTCACGGGAGCAGATCAAACAAATCATCGATATGAGGCAAAGGATATTTGTTCTTAACAGTGATATTATTCAAGGCTCTATAATCAATGCAAAGTCTCATAGAACCATCTTTCTTTTTAACAAATAAAACAGGAGCACCCCATGGTGATGTGCTAGGTCTAATGAAACCTTTCTCTAATAAATCTTGCAATTGCTCCTTTAACTCTAAAAGTTATATTTGTGTCATTCGATAAGGGGGTTTTGAAATTGGCTTAGCATCAGGAACTAAGTCAAAAGTAAACTCAACTTCCCGATCTGGTATTATTTCAGGCAAATCATCAGGAAAAACATCAGGATACTCATCTACCACTGGAACATCATTAATCTAAACAGTTCCTTTATTTTCAATGACGTGTGCAAGGTAACATTCATTTCCATCTTTTACAAGTTTCTCGGCCTCTTGATATGTTATCAAAAGTAAGGGTTCATTCTTGTAAACAAACTGAAAGTCTTTCTGAAAAGAAACTTCTTTAGCTCTACAGTCAATCTTAGCATGGTAAATAGAGAGCCAATCCATACCCAGGATAACATCAAACTCTACTAGAGTTAGAACAATAAGGTTTGCAAGTAGGTTCTTTCCACAGATAAGGATAGGAAGATTCTTATAAATTCCTTTTGCCTCAACATTCCCCCAGGTGTTTTTACCAAAAGTTCAGGAGTCATTTCTTGAGATGGTATTCCCATTTTACTAGAAAAGGTTTCAGAGATGAATGAATGTGTAGACCCCGAATCAAACAACACAATGGCATAATCTGAAAAAACAAACAAAGTACCTGATACAACTTCATTTGATGGCTCGACATCTGCTGAAGTAGTTGCAAATGATTTCACCACCCCTTTCTGCTTGTAGTCTAACTGCTTCCCATCACCCAAGCTCTTTGTCGGACACTCGTTTGCATAGTGACCCATCTCATTGCACTTATAACATTTCACTAACTGTAAATCAAATTTGTTCTTACCTTCACCTTGATCCTTTTCAGTGCAATCATGAGCCTTATGTCCCATCTTACCACATCGGTAGCACTTTCCAGAATTCAGAAGACATTCCTCAGCAATCCTTTTGCCACATTTATCACAAACTGGAAACTTAGTTCTCTTACCATCAGACTTTTTTGAAGAATTCTTAACTTTCTCCTGCCACCTCGGTCTCTTCTTCTGTTGGTTGTTATAGAAAACTTGGTCATCGGCAAACTCCATTTCCACCTTCTCAGCACATCGAACAAGCTTTTCATAACATTTAAACTCACAAGAAGCTAATGCCCTTCGATACTTTGTCTTTAATCCTGAGTAAAAACGATTGATTTTACTATCATGTTCTCGAATAAAATTTGGAGCATACCATGCCAATCGAGTGAACCTTTCTTCATAGGCAGCCACTGAGTCTTCCTCTTGCCTCAATTCCAAGAATTTATTTTCCATCCTAAGTCGAACAGCCTTAGGAAAATACTTCTCAAGAAACATACCTTTGAATTAATCCCAGTCAAGATCATCAATCTCATCGGCGTCCCTGATATTTTTAACCATAGACCACCACTGATCTGCTTCACCCTCCAAACGGTAAATAGCAAGACTAACCTTTTGATTATCTGAACACCCCATGACATCAAAAATCTTCTCCAGTGCTTTAATCCACCCTTCAGCTGGCACAGGGTCAGATGATCCTCTGAATGATGGTGGATGTTGCCTCATGAAATGTTCCACCACTGACATGTTCCTCTGCGGTTGATCTAGATGATCTCGTGCATGGATACCACCACCATTTATCTCTTGAGTCAACTCCGCCATTACTGCAACAAACTATTCAGTTCCAATTCCGACCATTTCTGGATGCTGATTCGGAAGGTTATTTCCTTCTGTATGCCTTCCTAGCACTGCTTCCCTGTTTCCTCTGCGGAAAACCATTCTGAACAAACATTTCTTAGATGAAGAAACATGGTAATATTTAAATGCTATATCATTTCAAAAAAATATATAAATAAATTTGGATAATCATTTAATATAATTCTAACTCCTAATGTTATCTAAACCGACCTCTGATACCAACTATAAGGCCCCATCCTTAAACCTTACTTAATATTTAGTTATTACAAGATTACACATTGGGGATCTTTTCGGGTTTAGTGTTTTAGAGAATTAGATCATAAAACATGCATTACATTCCACATATAAACAAAGTGGTTACATAAAGATATTATTCTTCATTCCCATCAATGGAAACACGTTTAAAATAATACATGGATTATTTCTTAACACATCCTTGACTCTATCATCTTATCATGTACCTTTCCCTTGACCTGTGAAAAACATTTCAAAACCTAGGGATGAGGATAAAAACTCAGTATGGGTTATAAAAAAACATGGAAAGGAAACATGAGTTCATATATACATAAGAATGAAATCATACTTTACCCATAAAACATAGGCACTTTAACATACCTCATAAAATCAGGAATAAATCATAGAAATCATAAGACATAAAGGTAACTTGAGGCATTCATAACATTATTACGTAGGGAGTAACCCTCTTGGTTACGTTAGGAATACCCATCACAGTATATTCCCTAAATATCTTCGGAGAAACCTTAACGTTTCACTCCTTCGCGTTACCCAATGCATTAGAGAGCTATAACGGGCTCACCCACCCTTAGTTTATCACGGAACTACCCGTCTTCATAATAATTCCCAAGAACCATAACATAATCATATCACATAAAACATGCATAAAGAAAACATAACATTTCCACATTTCAATCACAAGATATCAATACAACACAAAAACATTGTGAAAACCATTTTCCATACCAAAATAAAAGAAAATTAAAACATGGTATTTATTTTTCTTTTAAAAAAGAAGGTATGGCTTGTAGAGGAAGCCGAAACTCAAATAACGGTCACGACGGCGGAGAAGTCGATGTCGCCGCATACGTACGAAAAAAACATTCCCTTTTTTCGTTTAGTAAATGCTTCGAATAAAAAATATTCCTTTTGAATAAATGTAAAAGTCAAAGGGGTTTATACACTATATAAAATAAAGTTGTGTATAAAATAAAATATGCCTCAAAGAAAAGAGATTGTGACGAAGTCCCATACCTCGGGTCCGACTTGACTCGATCGTTCTTTAATGTCCTGAATAATAAACCTGAGTTAATTTCTACTTGCTTAATAACGTTTTTCAAGTTCATTATTCCTTTTATATCACTTATTACCATGTCATGGACACTATGTAATTATTTAAGTTAATAATAGTCGTTTTAACAATCATTTGTACTTGAGTCAAAAATAAGCCCTTTATAGTTACATGTTGTTCATGTATTCATTATATCCAGAATGGTATTCATGATGTATATATCATATATGTCATATATATCCAGTACATACATGCATTTATAATATTACATAATCATTTAGAGGTAAGAAATGAAATGCACCGTTCATGGAGACGGTAAGCCGTACGTACGCATGAACGCTACTTTCATTTCTATTTCGTATTTTATAGAATTGAATCATAATGATATAAAGGTATATTATAATTCCAGTATAATATAATATATAATATCATAGTTCCATAGTTTATATGTCCCACATATGGTATTTAACGAATCAAATCACTTTGAGGGGGCGGTAGTCCGCACTTCCTAAAATGAGGATATCATGTTTACCCATAATGGAAACCATAAAGGTATGCCAAAAATGAAAAAAAAACAGAAGATTAAGGAAACCATAAACATATTATATATCATATATAAAAATAGTGACATCATAATGGCCACCTTTGAAGGTGTTAAATGAGTATTGAACAATCATCGTTTCGGGAGGCAGAATTTCGCCATCCACAGAAATCGTATGTTCTTTAACCATTTGATGTATTTGTGTGAGATTGTAGCTCAAATAAATCTTATAACAACATCCTAGTATATTGAAGATACTGGTTTTGTTACAAAATAAGTAAATAAAAAGAGTATAGGGGGTTGGAGAAGCAAAATAAAACAAATGAACATGAGAGAATGAATTACCTTTAAAAGTGTAACTCCTTTTGATTTGAGCCTAAAGGCTTCCTTTGAATGGATTATGCCCAAAGGAAATCCTCTAGGATGAGTAGAGGGATGTGGAGAGAGTAAATGGGCAGGGTTTGGCCGAGCCAAAGGCTTGAGGAGTTTGTGAAATGAGGTAGAGGTGGGGGCCTTTTATAAGAGGAGAGGAGGGGCACTTTTGGAAAGTAAAAATATATTACATTATTTGAAAATGTGTTTCGGTTTTAAAAGGTCCCACATTGATATAATTCGTTGATAAGGTGATAAGGGTTCGAAATCCACTCATACAATTGGTTTTGTCCATGTGTAGTTCATATATTTTACATTATCTTTCCATTTTATTTAAATCGTCAAATAATGATGTCATCGCTGCATCATTATTATGTCATAAATAATTTAATTTATTTAGTGTCTAAAAATCATAAAAAAATACTATGATGTAGGAAATCGTTTTATCTTTCCAATTACTATTTATAATTAATATTCTGATCTTTATAACCCCATGTAAATTTTTTTTTTGTAAAACGTATTATGTTTGTGTCATTTTTACTTTTACATTAAATAAATCGTTATTTATGTCATTTCCCAACCAAAATGTCTCCATGGGGTCCCCAAGTTGACCCATGGCTTGTCTTGGTCGGACATGACACAAACAATAATTTTGGGACATGTTTCTAGGTCATTTCATCTTATTAAAGCATTATTTATACCTTAAACTACACTAATTACCACTAATAGTGATTAAAAACTTAATAAGTTACTATTCACCAAAAAATTATTTTAATCTCATTGAACCACATTTTACTTCTTAATTACAACCATGTATATCGGATTTTCAAAATTCAATACACATTAGTGGTAAACTTTTATTTAACTGAAAAATCAATTTTCTTGATTACCACTTAGTGGTTTCACTATTCATCAAAAATTGAAGTTTTTCAAAAAATTACCAAAAATTCACCCTAAGCTATATTTGATATTCCGAATTCAAAAATGAAGTCTATTTTACAAAATTTAAATCATATAAGTCACATTAATTAATTTAATAATTATTTCCCGCTGCCAGAGCAAAAAGCGTGTTTTTACAAAACAATAAGTATCAAAAGATTGACACCAGTTTAAGTCTAATTTCAAAGTGAAATTGATTCCAATGACCACCATTGGATAAAATGGTAAAAATATATTCTAATTTCACTTCAAAACCAATTCAAAACATAATCTAATCATATAAATAAATTAGATTAAAAAGCGGTTTTGATGTAAAATGCAGTATTTTTCACTATTCATTAAAAAATGAACATTGTTAGAAAAATACCAAAAATTCACACAAGGTAAATTTTGATGTCCCAATCATAAATAATAAGTTTATTTTGACAAACATAGTTTATAAAATTGTCAAAATATAGATTCAAAAATGGTTTTCCATCAAAAGGCAGTAAAACAATCTTTTAAGAATATTAGTGTATTCCATGCATAAGATTGCATTTATTTTCATTTTAAGCCTCTATAAAACTATCTTAATAATTAATAGACATATATAAGAATATCTATTATTCCTTACTTAATTGGGATGTTACATCGATCAACTTCTTTCCCTATACCATAGACTAGATGGCCAAGAATTAGTCTTTTATTCTCTTTGAAATCGTATTTTTCTATGTTAGGAAGAGGTTCTTATCCACCAATATAGAAAACTTATTTTTCAAAAAATCCTAAGAATCCATCAACTATATCCTGTAATATGAATATATAATCCATTACTACCTCTAAATTGTGTCCTATAATTTAAGATATGATTTCCATCATGAATTATTGAAAGGTACTTGGGGAATTTCATAACCCATAGGGCATGCGCTTAAATCCAAAAGTAACAAGTGTACTAGTGAAGGTTTTTTCGATGATATTATAATGATATTTTAAAATAATTTTACCATATGAATCAAAATAATATGTTGTATAACTCATTACATGACAATCATTAAATGTCTTGATTAATGAAGGGTAAGGTAACATGTTATTCACTAGTATAGAAATATATGTTCCTATGTTCAGTGAAAGGTATCCATCCACTACTAATCGTTATGTGTAGAATATCTCTATCTTCATTATTAATTATGGTAATTCCATCTTTCTTAGGAACCACTTGTATTGGACTTACCAACTAACTCTACGTAATGGGTTAGAGGATACCATTTTAATTTTTTTGAAGTTATTCCCATTACACACCCATGAGATTGGGATTGATTACACAATGGGGTTTTTATATGTTTTAGAATCATGTTCTAGAATAACCATATGGTTTCCAATGTGTTGGAATTATCCCTTGAATATCAGATAGGGTCCATCAAATAGCTTTCTTATGACTTCTCAATAATTCTAGAAGCATTTTTTATTGGTTATATTCAAGGGATCAAGAGATGAAAATTGGAACTGTTTAATTGTCCCCATGGAAATTATGCATATATGAGGTAGGAACATCTTTGAATGAATTCTTGTATTAGTTTTAAATCTTATATGTTGATTGGTTAATTTTATGAAACCCTATTTATACTTCTAAATTTCTCAATAGAATTGTCTTCTTTAAAAAAATTATCCATCAAATTTGATATATCAGTGACAAAATGGGTGTGGACTTCATGTTTGTGATTTATACAAAGGTCTCATTCATTTTTGATCTTGAAAAATCATAAAATGAGATATTTATATATATGAGATATTTTTGCCAATATGAAAAATATACCTCATGTAAACAAATTAAAACAAACTCATATTTTCTTAAACATCCTTCGACAAATCCTTGAGATTCCCCTAGTTCAATATTATCACCACATATCCAATTCAATACAAAAATATACTCAACATCCCTAATTTGAGAGTTTTCATTGTAGATTTTTAGGTTAAGGATCAAGTATCTAAATTTTATGGTAATGTTTTCATTCCATACTCGGTTAATGGAGTTGATTATTAATAGGTAGAGAATACCCAGGATGATGGGAGTTTGTTCCCTAGTTAATTACATTGGAACATTATCAAGGATAATTAACTAGTTAGGGTAAATAAAATTTTTTACATTCAAACTAATATAACATAAGATCCCCTAACGTACCAGAATACTTTTATGTGTAAGTTAGTGTGTGATAGAAGTGGGTTGTAGTTCGTCATTTCCTAGATTCCAATACACCAAATTTTGAATGAGTTTCAAACTGGATGTAAGACAATATGGGTCCTTCAAAAAAAATATTCTCATTAAGAATTTATGTGTGGATGTGTCAGGTTATTTCAATTAAGAGGCATGGTTCCCTGGATCATGGTGTTCTCATTAAAAGCTAAAACAACATGGTATTATTGTGTGAACTTAACTTTTGAATATAAAAATACCCATCTTGTACAAAGAGTATTTAGTTATATATTGGATTTCTATGATAAAGGTTATGTTCAAATTTAAAAGATAGAATATTTTTATTAATGACTCAATTAGTTTATTATTATTTTTATTTTCCTCTTATATATTGAGAGAAGGTAGAAGGTTTTTGGATGGTTTAGGGAGGTATAGTTTCATTAATATTATCATCAAATATAATTGTTTTAAAAGATGTGTAATAATATTTTCCAGGTGATATTGGCACCCTTAAATGTTTTTAATTAATTTTTTTAGGGATTTAAATTTATTTACCCCATCATAGGACCCAAACTACTATGAGTTTTAAAGATAAAATTGTTTTAAGAATGATTGACACCTCTAGGTTGGGGGAGGAACATCATGAGTAGTCATGGGTTTCATTACAGTTTTCCATTTCTGTTGATCATGTTTACATTATAAGACTTTAGTGATTATTTTTTTTATTTTTCTTGCACAATTTTTTTCCTAGATTGGAAGACAGGTAGGTTTTTAGATGGATTTCGATGGTTGATTTATCCCTAGATGATACTTTGGAAGCTGGATGGTATGTTTAATGGATGGATAGAATTCTACCATGTAATTTGTGTAATGGGATGATTTTGGATGGAACTGATTATGAATTGGAAAATTATGTGTAGGTTAGGAACTGAGACAATGTTGTTGTGTTGGTTATTTATTTTATTTTCTAAATAATCATGGATTGTCATTGTACCTAGGATTGAAAGTGTTTTGGTACCATGTAATTTGAAATTTTAATTAAATAACCTCTATTAGTGGTCTTAAAAAATTAAAAAAAAATTATTTCAGTGATTTTTTTGTAGTTGTCCTTATTTTGTGTGTTATTTTAAAAAACTAGGAAATCATGTTCAAAAAAAGGAATTTCATGGACCATCCTTTGAAAATTCTTCCAAAAAATACATTTTAGTGTAGTAATAATTTATCTAAGAATTTATTCTTCTCAAAAAATGTATATTTCATTAATTTCTATGGTTTGTCAATGTTAGGATATTTTCCACTTGTATGATTTTGTTCAACATGATTTTCCAGCTATTCAAAATCATCAATTCGGGCTTTGTATCTGAAAGTTCAATTATACATCATGAAAATGAATTATTTTCTCTTTCACCC
This sequence comes from Viscum album, assembly GCA_963277665.1. Classification (NCBI taxonomy): domain Eukaryota; kingdom Viridiplantae; phylum Streptophyta; class Magnoliopsida; order Santalales; family Viscaceae; genus Viscum; species Viscum album. Next base: position 680,704,372 of record OY728132.1, on the reverse strand, counting down.
ATCCCTTTATTAAAACTTTTCACATAATATAGAATTGATAATCCATGTTTTTATAATATATTGAGAGTTTATTTATTCCTTTCCTGTGTTATATTGAATAATTTCACATATTTTCAAAAAACATGGATGTTGTTTTTTAGTCAAATTTGTTTCTAGTGGTGAATGTATTTTATGAATAGTTATCTTTATAATCGAAACCATTATAGGATTAATTCTTGTTACAAATGGTTTAACCAATTCATGGATCAATATTTTTGTGACATTTTACATTGACTCATCTTTATTGTCTCAATATTATATGGTGGGAACATGGTATCAATAATGTTATTGAATTCCTTGACATGAAGGTATCACATTTCCTACTCCATCCCATTAAAGGATTGAAGGTTGTTTTTAAAATGAGACCTAAATGCATAGTTGGAATCTCGTAAAGTATAATTTAAAATTCAAGAGGATTCATTGGTAATGGAAGTTATGATAAATTCATAATTTTTTTAAACATTTCCCTTATATGAGGCTACTTGATTTGGTTTTTTGTTTTAGTTACCACCCATGATGATAATGGGGTTTCATAGAATAAACAAAATTTGAAGTGAGACTAATTTTTTATCTAGATTATTATGAAAATTAGTTTCTAATGAAAAATAACCCTAGGTTTTCTTGACTCCCTTACCCAAAAAATATCCACACTAAAATAAGGGATTTATTAGTCATGATTATCGGTGGACATGCCCAAATAAAGGAGAAAATTTGGAATTGTAAAAATATAAGATAAAAATTGTAATAAAAGAATAATAGTTAGATAATAGATGTTTAGTTCCAAATATTACTTACATGGGTCCCCATAAAATGAATCAAAATTTTACCTCACCCAAATTTACCCATGATTTTGGTTGAAGAGGTCACATGAATTGTATGTAGGGTTGTTGAACCAATAGACGCATAAGGAGAAACCAAAATACTAATACATTTTGTGGGGGAAAATATGGAAATGAAGTGGTCAACATGGGTTTAATTTTAGGTGGTTTAAATGAACACAAGGTGCCCTATGTAAATTCAATTATATTGAATGTGTTTATCCATGGTACATCTTATGGGTAGATTATTTGAATTTTATTTTTATTTATTTTAATTTCTTTTACACAAGAGGTATAAATTCAATAAAAAATAACCTCATCTCTTGGTTGATTAACACCTTCCAAAACACAAGATATTCACTTATCCAACAATATTATCATTTTCCTAGGCACTCTAAGGTAATGAATCATATTAACAAAATGAATATGTGGTTATAAAATTCAACAATTAAGAGGAAGAAATAAAATCATAAAATTAATGCGTTGACTAAAAATATGATTAAAAATGATATAATTTTAAATAAAATCCTACCAAACTACATGATACTCCCTTGGATCAACTCATAATAGGATTATCCCTCCATTGGTTAAAATCTATCAACTACAGATAGAAGTGTATTCATAAGTGAAGAAGTTATTTAAGAAAACAACCAATGAAATAAAAAATAATTAATCATTGTGTAATGGATAAATAAATTATTTTTTTAATAAATTAAACCCTCAATGAAATGATAGAAACTTCAATCAAAAGATAATATAATAAGATAAAAAAATAATATGAACAAAATGTAATTTAAATATCTAAAATGAGAGAAATTTAAATTCAATAAGAAATGGGTAGAGTAACATTATATATGAAATAATATAAATGTTCCCTCCAAGTCTATCTACCCTAATACAATGAATATAAATTTATTTATCCTTATGTTTAGAATAATTGATTTAAATTTTAATCATTCTCTAGGTTGTACAAAGTGTGGAGGAGTGTTGGTGGAGAGTTATTATATTATTCCCATGGTTTCATGCCTCATTCTTCCCACTCTTTATTGACCTACTATAAAAACCATGGTGTTGAGTGAATAAGAGTTAGTCTTAGAAGACAAAAATATGGTCCAAGATATATTCTAATTATTGTTGAAATTTATTTCCAATTGGGAATTCCTTTTATATGTTATGATAAAAATGGTGGTATGACATTATTTTCCTTAAAATATTTACCATAATTTTTACATAAACAATGGAAACCAAGATCAAAAAGAAATTTTATATATCATATTAGTGCAAATTTTAATTAAATGTTTGTCTTTATGACCTATATCATAATTTAATTGTTTAGATTCACCTATTTTTTTATCATGTTCACTATAATAATTTAGTTAGGAAGAAGGAAAGTTCACATGGCATACATTTTTTTAGATACAATGGCCAATTTGAAAAAATTACCATTTAAATCATATATTCTTCCCAAGGGATGAATATTTTTTCAAAAAAAATGGTACCCTAATAATAAATTATCAAATAAAAATTATAACTTTAGTTTATTTTTGAAGGTGAATAAAAAATGTACCGAGTATTAGTACATTGGAGAAATAATTAAAAACATTATTGGAAAATAATAACTATGTGAAAAAATGAACTAGTACTAATGTTTATGAAAAACTGTGTACATAAAAATTATAATGTATTTAATGAATGTATTAATTATTTAGTATTTTAACAATATAAATTATTTAATGATATTTTTCATTTCGATATATAATACAAATACCAAAAGATTGACATGACTAGTTTAATGTGTAATAATATATATATTTCACAATAACATGAAACATTGAGGAAATGATATTAATAAAAAATTATATAATATTCCCTATAATTCCATTAATCTTTTGATACTATGTATGGTAACCTAGGGATGTGAAAAAGAAATGGGTGCGCTATAAAGACCAGAAATAGAATAATCAAAGTAATACATGATGTAAATCAATAACATTGATTCATGACTCATAAAAGATGATTGAAAAATATAATATTAGTATTAATGATGATTAAATAATTATATAAGATGATAAAATCACGGTATTATGGAAGTATTTCAAAAAAACATATCTTCAGAAGCATAATTCCATGATAAATACTAATAAATAATAACATTGTGTTTTTCTGATAACCACTCATGCACCATACATGGTATCTAATGAGATATAAACATTACCAAATATATTGAAGGTATATATAATTTGGGGCTCACCTATTACATTCATATTATGTACATTAATTTCTATGACACATAGGTGATTCAATTTAAGAATGTATTACTTAACATTTATACCATGATTAGGGAGTGTAGGTTAAATATATATAAGTACCCAATAAATTAGTGATATTTACAACTTTTTGAATAATTTTTAGAAGAAATGAGGATGGGTATTAACAAATTAAATATTTGGAAATAAAAATCCTAATATAATTTCAGCAACATAACAGGTGTATATAATCATTCATATAAGTTGTTGATAGGAGAGAATGGTCATATATCATTACAGGAGATTCATAAGGATAGTAAAATTATGTGTAAAAAGATATTTCAAGTTGAATAATTTGAAATAATTAATTTTCTATTAAAAAGACATTACTCGAATACATAAGAAGAGGAGTAGAATCCCTTACCCTGAGGGGGTGTTTCTAAACTATGTGGATGATCTTCACAAGATAATTAAAATGAATTTGTATTTATTTATAGTTTTATACAGAGATTATCCTCAAGATTAACAAATTTTTAGAGTATGGTAATAGGTGATTTTGTGTGGTTTTTTACGATCTATTTTGGATGACAAGAATGAGAGGGGTGATTTAGTGTGGACTTACTCTTTAACACATTAAGAAATTTATCCATTTTTTATACAATTGTCACATATTCAGGGAAAGGTTATCTTATATTCTTCATGTGTGGTTACGTAACGTGTTCAGAAAAATTTAAATAATAGTGAACAATATGCTATTTAAACATGTTCTTCTCTATTGTGGATGATTATGTCCTTTGGTCACGATAGTTATTTTACTTCATGCACATTGCTTCCATTTTTATAATCAATTAATGTATTGAAAATGTGATTGCATTGAACCCATTTTCTTGACACCAACCAATTATATTAAAAAAGTTATGATTATATTACAAGAATATATGTTTTTTCTTATCAATCATCTTGTAAAATGAAAGTTATAACAAGAATTATTTAATTTTCATTAAGTTTTTTGATCAGATTCCTCAAATTTCTATAGTCCCAAGGGCTGCCTAAATTATAAAAAAATTATTTTTTGTTACATATTTAGATATAATGTTTGTTTCTTTTTCCTATTATTCTTATTCTATTTAATAACATATACAATATGAAATAGGGTATTATTTAAATTTTTGGTTTTTTAAATATACAATTTCAATAATTATATTTGTATTAGTTAAACTCTATTCATGTTTCCAAAAATAGATTCAGACATCACAAAAATAAGTATTTTTCTTGTGTTTTTATTCAAAAATGTTTACTATAACAAATTTTTTTAATAAATAAATGTCAGGTATCTTGATTCTGATTCATATACCATTTTTTCATTCTTGATTGAATATTGGTTGATACAGGGAGAATTGTTCATCTTTTATGTACCATTTGGAATGGAAGTTACATATCTTATTCATGACATAATGTAATTCCTTATGAATGGGATAATAATGGGTTTTCCAAAAATATATGTTTGTATACATGTTTTTTACATTACTATATAAAGACATGATCATTTTTGTATTCATGTAATAGAGTACCCAGATTATCAAAATCTTCCCATATTTTCTTCTTGTGAGTGATTCGTTTAGAAATCTAAATATTCACTATGTAAAAAATGATGAAATAATTTTTCTAATTGTTAAATAAACAAATCACATTGATTATCCTTCCTTCATGTGACTATGATAGCCCATCAATGATCTATTTCCATCACAGAAAATAGATCTCTCAAAAAAATAGAATAGTGCTACTCAAAAATATCATTTATAAATCATTATTATTAGGTTTGGATAAACAACACACGTCTTCAGGGATTCATTATAAGTATAGGATCCCTAAATCTCTAATAATCATTAGGTTGTCAAGTATTTATAATGTGAAAATACTCAACTTATGTAAACACATTCATTATTGATGGGTCACTTCATCATCTTCTTCAAATGCCGTCTCTATGGACAGTGATCAAATTATGGATTCTATTCAAGATTTTATCTACTTTTGTATGATTTTATTCAGTGATTTCATGGATATATGAGATCAATCCATGTGATATCTGCTTTTTCATGTGACATGTGCTATCAAACTTAGGTAAAACTATATATAATTCTTTGATATAATTATATTCATCGAATTACTACACGCATGCAAGAAAGAGATTGAATGCATGAATTCAAGATTGTTAATAAGATCTATCATTCTATTGGATTTATTGCTGAATATGGTGGTCATGTTTGACATCAGTTTTTACAAGCTCGCATGTAGAAACCTTTGAATGATGAATTGTGAAAACAATGTCTCTTTAGAATATAAACATTGTGAGATCAATATAACTACCTATATTCACATGATCATATTGAACTTGTTTTTTGCATTCATACCATGTCTACGCATATTGTGGGTGAATTGAATTGCCACAATACCTATAAACTAGAGACTATTTCTTCGGTAGACACTAGCTTGATTGGATGGTTGTCCCTTGTGGTTTACTTTCCACCCACTTGTGTTGGATCAAGATAGAAATGGTTTGTTGCATATGGGTAGAGATTTTTTTATAAAACCCATAAGACATAATATTTAATATGAATATCACATACACCATTTTCATAAACATTAGTAAAAAATCATACATAATTTATTTTCATGCCTTTTGTTTAGAATCACATGCTAGAAACTAGAAACTTCCTCCAACCAACAATTATTAAAGTATGGATCATCATCACACTTTTTTTGACAATGTCCTTTATCCCCCAAACATTTTAACATGTCCTGAAGAATTATGATTTCATCAAAAATCATCACACTATTAATTCAAATCATTAAAAATTATAATTTATGAACTTGGAAATTCTTGTGGATGTACCTTCTTCAAAACATCACACATTACAAAGAACAGAAATATTAAAAAATACTTCCAAGAAATTTTACAGATTCCATTAATATTGGATTCATGTTATTGATCTTATAAATTCACATTAATTTAAAAATACAATTAAAATATAGTTTAGTAACATAAATATCCCCATTTTTTCAATACCAATATAAACAATTAGGTGATAATAAGTACTATATATTTAAACTATCATTTTTTATTTTATTCACTCTCTGTATTGATTAGTAAAATACAATCTTGATATGAGATTTTGGTAACATTTCATTCTAAAAATATGACAAATAATATATTACAATATAATTCTAATTGATACATTCTAATTATAGAATAATTGTTGGCCAAATTTATACAAAAATGTTGTCCATTCTCAATTAAAAATATGATACCAACTATTAATGAACAAATTTAACACATCACTATAGTCTAATAAAAAAAATTCAGTATGATTTTAATTAACTTGTTCAAACTGATATAATGAAAAAAAATGTCTAATACAACTTATAAAGAAAAATTTAATAGGTATAGTCAACTTCAAAATACTACACTCTTCTCAAAACACATTTTAGAACCATTCAATTATAATAATAAGGTAATTCTTAGGAAATTTATCATGGAACATCTTAATGAATTGACCAAATTTTTTGTCCATGCTTTTTAGTTTTTATATTTCACCCTAAATAGTTCATTGTTCATTATTCCATGAATATAAATTATAGAATATACACACCATCCTTATTAATTTTATTCACCCCTCCCCCACAAAGGATGATTTCCAACTTCACATTATCAAGATAGAAAGTTTTATTACTTTTTCTTCTAAATAATAATTAATATGAAAATTAATTATAGTGATCTCATCCATGATGGTGACTTCATTTATTTATTATCATCAATAAAGGCATGATCATCTATATCGAGTTTCATCTTTGATATTTATCCAAAACTAATCTTCAATATATTATGAGATTGCTCAAACCATGATTTAGACATTCATATTTATTTGAATGAATATTACACATTGGAAATATAGTAAAATGAAGTCATAATCCATTATCCGATATATTATATTCATCATCTTCAATTCTATACAAATAATGTGAAAAATTTTTGTAACAAGGTTGATCTCTACTATTTTTATTCAGAAAAAAAATGATGAATTTTTTCCCAACCACGAAACCCCTTTCATTTATCATTTATGTGAGGGTGAAATAGTCAAGATAACATTTTTATATTTCATGGTTGTTTTGAGTAACAAATTATATTCATTTTATTTGGTGACAACATTGTGTGAAATATTTATATTCGCACTATCCATCAAGGAAAATTCCCCACCAGGTGTTTTTCAAAAATTTATCAACATCTCTTAATGAGTAGGAGTGTTGAAAATAATTATCATAAATTTTTATAACATTATTTTCCCTTTAACAATTTCAAATGAGAATATATAATTATTATTTTTGAAACCACTAATAATATGTGACATCATTACGGGGGATATTCCATTTTGATTTAGAATATTTTTCATCCTACACTTCTTTAATCTTAATTTCTCTTTAGACATCATTTGAAAAAATTAAAATTATATCATTAATAATATTCCATTCATGCTTGGGGGTTCCACATAAGTGTTCTCTTTTTTACATCATTCATTTTAATTTGTAATTTTATTTGACTTGTCTGTTGTTGGTTATGCATAATTCCATTCATTGTTATATACATGACATGCTTATAGTGATACTTGACATTTAATCTTCTTCCAAAAAAGAAATATATCCTTCTATTTGGTGTAGAACTCTTTTAGAATATCACGGTTTTGTTGTGCATATGATTCTTCAATTTTTTTCACCCATGCCTGATTTATCATCATTTTTCATCCCATTTTTCCTTTCAAGGAGATTTTTTCTGAAAAATTGAATGATTTATAATTTAATTATTAATTATTTTGAACACATCCCTTGAAAATTTAAAAATACTCATAAAACTTTAAAATAATTTTATAATAGTCAGTTTTATTATAAAGATTAATGTAATTTTCTTTATATTTTTTTAACCACACTTTACATAATAATAATTAGAATATAATAACCAAACTTATTACAAAAACAGTCAAATTTCAAGTACATGAATATATCAGGACAATAAAAGTAGCCAATAAATCTAGATCTCATCTTTGGAAGAATAGTCTAAATAGACTGATATACTAGCTATCTATATTTATATTCAATATTTAGATGACCTTCATTTGGGAATAATTTTTTCTTTAACTATTCTATTTTACCACTAATATATTATTGATTTATTCATTGTTCTTCTCCAACAATATTTATATAGGTATTAATTCTGATCGTACACTATGCAAAAAAATATGGTTAACACAAAAATTATTTATAGAGGTGGATGCTAACTTCTTCAATGTGACTGAAAAATACAGATCATTAGATGAATTCAAGATATTATTTCTAATATGTAGAGGTATTTTTGTATAGAAATCCTATTTAGTGGTTTTTGTGGCTGCATCTCTTATATTAACTACACATCATTCAATGATTGATGAAGACTCATCTTGATTATTTTAAGAATTTTCTAGTTTGACATAAAGATCAATAAATTTCATATTCATAATTTTTTTCTTGTACTCCATTAACATATTAACTTCTTTAATTTCGTTATTTATCTTTATAAATTACGCATGATGAATTTTGATGTTTCCCATGCTACAATATCTCATTCCCCATGATATATTTTCATTGATCACATGTTGAAAATTCATGAAAAATAAAATGTCTTTCAATTTTTCAAATAATTCCTACTTATTCTTTTCAAATTACATAGTAGTATATACTTTCTCCTAAATTTAATTTTTCCACTAATCCTTAAAACTGGAGCATAGATCATTATGTTCAAAATTCTCAACTAATTTAGAGGTAAATTTTTCCAAGGGAATAATATTCACTTATATTCTTTTATGAAAATCATTCCCCCAATATAGAAATTTTATATAATCTCAATTATCTATTAATATATAATTTTTAATGATCTATAAATAAATTCTACTACTTATATTAAAATTTTATATAACATGTCATTAATAATATTAATTGATTCATCACTGAACATCTAAAATATATTATCACATCTACTTATAATTTTCTCTTTATGTAGAAATTTTTTCCAAATTTTTATTTCTTGCCTCCATTTCATCTTAGGATAAAGCAGTACATACAGTAGAACTAGTGTCCATATCTATGGTTGTGGAATAAAATACCAAATATCTAACTCTCAGGCATAAAACTATGTTCTAGGAAATAATTCAAGGAGAACAAAATTTATTGTTTTCATTGCAAAAGAGGGATAAGATCTTTATGTGTCTTAATTTTTTAGTCTTTCTATTTTTTAGGGTCTTGGATGTCATAAATTTTGGATCTGATTTAGAAAAAACTCCTCCACTTTTTCACTCGATTCTAAATTAAGAATAGATATATCAAATCCTATATTAGTTTTGGATCAAAGAATCTATGTGTAGGTGTGACCTACACTGATACCAATTATTTTGATCACATTGGGATGACCATAGTGAAACTAGGTTAATTAGTGAGGGATGACTCTTTATCACATTAAAACTTTTACCCCATTATCATACAACTAAAACTTATTTAGTGAATGTTTATCTTATATTTTTCACTTTTTAATTGAAATAATGCACAGAAAACATTAAATAATGCATAATGACAAGGATTTTAAAGAGGTACACCTACAAAGTGGATGACTATATACTTAGTTTAAAGGTGGTTATTATACTATATGCACACTATAACATTTTTAATACCAATTAAATCATGGGAAATGGTATTAGCATAGAGCCATTTTCCTATAACCTACTAGGTATAACAAAATATTTATATCTAATGAACATGAATATATTTTTTTGTCTATCCCTTAGGATGTGGTCAACAATGTACAACTAGTCTTTTCTAAAAGACTGTTTGGATTATGGTTGGATTAAACAGATTTTTGAAATAACAATGGATACCTTAATAAATAAATCAATAGTTTGTCTCTAATATGAATAAATCTAGTAGTATACATATTATGTTTTATTATTTACACAAAAAACATAAATTATAGTTTCAAAGACTATTTTATCCTTCATTTATACACAATAGGAATACATTAAATTGTATAAATTTTACTTTATTTATTTTTCTTGATGTGACATTAGGATTCATAAAGTTAGGAATAAGTTATTGATTCTTCTTCATGAAAAATCACTATCATGAACAATTTTTTTATGTAATCATTTTTTTGTATCTCAATCCCTGCGTATGTAGCTAGTTCTTCAACTTCAAAAAAGACTCTGGGAATCATGGTTTTTTAGTCCTCCTTTGCATCCCAATGGGTATGCATGCTCATTCCATTCTTCATATTTTAAAGTGATTTTTCTTAATTGAGATAAGTATGTATTATAACATAATTAATGAGTATATAAATCTTTTATCATATCAATTTACAGACACACAACCTTCTTTACATCATGTAATAGATTACACAAATTCTCACTACCTTCATGTATCTTCTTCTTATGAGTGATTCTTAAAGAAAAATAAATATTATCTAAAATTTTGGGTTTGATATGATATTATTCATTCACATGTGAAAATAACATAAGGCTAATCCTTCCTTTAAAATAATAGCATTGAAAATAGATTATTTATTTCCTTTAAGGAAAATGAGATCTCACAAATATTTTAGTATCATCACATCAAAACCTTATCTCTTCCTTGATATTTATAGGGGAGGATAATCCCTACCTCTCCTATAGATTTCATGTCGATACAAGGCTCAAATTTTGTTTGAATATATTATTTAATACTATAGATTTTGATTTCTGAAACTCTATTCTTATTAGAACTCATGTGACATTGAAGATTCTCTTGATTTATTTCTACATTTGAAAACTCAGTAGACTCAAAATTGTCTGATAGTTGTTGTTCATGATAGGATATCCTTTAAAATTGTATTCATCGTATTATATCATAGAAAAATGTGATGGATTTATCCTACTAATTCTAATTCATGAGAAATATAACCTCGAACTCATGAACATGTTTGTATCATGATTTCACAAAATTATATTCTTAGACTCAACACATGCATGAATGATATATAATTCAAGTTTCAATTAGGAAAAAATGATAATATATCTCTCATTATCAGTTTATTCACAAGAGATGGTCTACTTGTTGGATGTTACATGTCTCTAGATCGTATGAAATTTATTTTGAAATATGATTATAGAAGATGAAGTCTCCTTTAAATATAGAAAGAATTTGTCCAATCAGATTTCATGAATTCATGTGATTGGATGACAAATATTATTTATGAATCTTCTTAAAAATGATAAAATTATCCACTAAGAACTCGTCCCACATTAGAATTATTTTCATCCATGTGTCACTAAATAATACTCTTCACTCTATCCACCACTCAAGCTAACACTGGGGTCAGATGATGAATACACATTCACACACCCCATTAGTCTAGTATACATGAATTTCCCCTATAACCCAACTGTTCACATCCTATGGGGGATATACATTCACACCATGACAATCAAGTGAAGTCTCTTGTCACCACCTTCTCCAACCTTCAATGATGGTTCTCGAATGTGGTTGAGCTGATTCCCACATGTGTTGGCTTAAGGTGGCCTTTTTTGGTTGGAAATGGATGTATTTTCTTTGTAAACCCTTAAATGTTTAAATGAAATATAAAATAAATTTACTCTATTTCCAAAAACATCATGAAAAATTATCCCAACATATTCATCATGTCCATCATTAAATATCACACCCACAACTCCTTAAACATCATTTAATCAAGAAGTACTAAATTATAGATTATCATAAATATTTATTATTTTAGATAATTTTTTTACGTAACACACCATTAGAATGTGTCAATGATATATATGTTCAGTTCAAATATCATCACAATTTTAATCCAAATCGTTTAGAATTATAATATATGACCTTTGAATTTCTCATGGATTGATCTCATTTAAAAAACAACAAATTATTGACAATGGGAACATCAAATCATATAACCAAGCGAGAGTTATTCTTTATTTAATATTGGAATAATGTATTCCATTACATTTTATATTATTGAAAAAAAATTAAACACACACACAATTTAGTAACGTCAGTGTTTGTAGAAAAATAGAAGGCGATTCCATATTTATTTCTCAACATATGATTTGGACACATTCTAATAATATTAAAAAAACCACAAACCATCCAAATGTTTCTTAACATTGTTTATTAAAAATATTATTTGAATATGATATTTTAATAGTTTATGAACCAAAATACATAAAACACCATTTTTGATGTAATGGTGAATCATCTTCACAGTGAATTGTATTTAAAATTGTGAAATATAATATAGGTTATATATTATTTGTAATAGATTTGTAAAATTTTAAAAAATTAATTAAAAATAAAATTATATTAATGTATAAATCTATTTATGTTCATATATAACTTTTTAGATTCTATTACAATAATTTTGGGCTATTATGATATCATAAAACATACTTTATATTTATACACTATTTAATGTTTGCACAAATATTTGATTATCCCAAAAAATTATAAAAATTAAACATAGGATAATTTATTTTTTATGATTTCATAAATTATATTTGTCTTTTAAAAATAGTTCTATAAATAAATTAATTTTTGAATTTAAATAAAAATCTATATTTATAGAAAATCGCTACTTTTTATGAAAAAAACAACTCTTTAAAGCTTATGAAAAAAATATGTAAATTGTTAATAAAAATTAAAACTAATATATCAGTATATATTATCTAATAAGATTATTTTTTATAATAATATTTATTTTATAAGTCTTTTATTTTTTTAAAAAAATTATTAATTGAATCAATATACTTCCCAATAATATAATGTTGGTTTCCATATATCAAAATCTATTTTTTTATCAAACTTGTTACTTAATCATGTCAATATAAAAAGTAATAAAAGAGAAAATATAATAATTTTTTTAAAAAAATATAAACATTCACACTACTATTGTTGAGAAACATTACAAATTATTACACCAATGTACGACCTAAGGGAATGGTGTGAGATAATAGTAAATTTTTTATGTGGTTTAACATACATGGTTTTAGTAGTGGCCATTTGATCTTAAGTATCCCCAATGAATGGATTTTCCCATGTTTCTATTATTGAATATTATAATCATATTGGATGAGTTAAAATTACAATGATTCCATCTCATAGAGAATCCTTGATATATTTCATCCATATGTTACAATACTAGTGATAATGAACGCCACTTCATCCAACTGTGTCAATTAGATATCATCATAACCATTAACATATAACAATCTTAATGATTACTGTAGAATGAATATATCATCAAAAGTAATGATTATTACTATAATATTATTTCCATTCGACAATTATATATATATCTTATATTGTCCTAAAATAATAAATGAAACATAGTAAATGTGTTTCATATCACTACATAACATAATAATGAATTTATTTATTAAGAAGTGATTTATTTACAAATGATTGCGTAATTATTTTCATCACCCTTCAAAAATTTGGGACATAAAATTTCATTTCATATTTATGTTATCATTTATTCATAAATTTTTGTGAACTCTATTTACCATTTTTCATGGAAAATTGAACAATTGGTTTGAAAAACACATTTTATGAAAATAAATATAATTTGAGAAAATTATTTTAATAAAGTAATATCTATGTCTCTTTAATATTTTTAGAATAATTCCCACCCTAAAGATCTAAATTTTGTGATTTATGTTTATATAAATTAAAAATAAACATTCAACTAGAGAATTGGCTAATTCTGTAATTTGAAGAGACGTAAGGGCCACACTAGAAGGCCCTCTGAATCCACAATCAAAATTGGAAAATAGAGGATGATTGAATTTTTTGGATCAATTAAAAATAATAAATTTTATGAAACACATATGATGTTATATGATATTCAAATACACTTTGGATATCAATTTAATGGCCCAAATCAATCTATAAGTGGCCTAATTGATTCATGAATGTCTATCCCTAAATTATATTCATGATTTAAAAACATTAAACAATTATTTTTCCCCAATATATATGTCCAATAATTGTATAATTTTGTTGATAGTAATTCAAGATATATGTTCTAATTTTTCTTATAGTAAATGGTTGGTATTGGAGTTCAGCTTCATATCAATAAATTTCTGCATAATTTAACCATGAAAAATTTTGTCTCTATTCTGGACATGAATACATTCTTTACCAAAACATACATAACATTGGCTCCAAAAGTCCAATTAATTCAAAATATTGAGGTAAAAATTCCCAAATAAATATATACAACATAAAAAATATATTTCACATTATTAGAAATATAAATTTTAAAATGGTCATGAAAATTTGATGGGTAGATTTAGATGGAAAATTGACCCCATCCTTTGCTATAAATACAATCTCATATTACATATGAATTATTTGAATACATAAGAACTTATGGAGGAATGTTGGAAATAAAATATAATTCAAAAATTTCATGGATTACATTTGTCAATATTTTTTCAACAAGATAAAATTATCCTTAACTTTTCTATTTGATTTTTATATTTTTTTTTGAAATGTAATCACATATGTTTTTCTAATTCAATTTCATATATTGAATATTTTTCATAATATAAAATCTATTCCTATTAAAATATAATTTTTTATTATTTATTTCATAAAATAAATTCAATTATGTTTTAAAATTATCTATACTTCATTCTCTAAATCAATCCAATGTGATTATTTTACTTCTCTTTATCAGTCATGTGTCTGTGCTCAGAAAACAACTCTTCTCATGTCCCGTTATTTTTCAACAATTGTTTCCCATCAAACTAAACATTATAAACAATATTTTTAAAAACCATTTTTTTTTAAATATCTCATTGTGGAGTGCCACAAATAGGGGTTTTTAATTGATTTAGATAATTCTATCATTCAATATTGTTTCAATTTATATTGTGTATGTTCAGCAAGAAATGTTATGGATTTTTAAAATGTTTTATTTGAAATTTGTATTATACCAATTATTAGAACCAAAAATTCACTAGGGTCAATGATCTATTTAACCATAAATTAACAATAATTTACAATCATTATAACCAATGTTCATGATTTTATTTTATAAAAAAAATCGGAATTAAAACAAAATCATATTGTAATCTATATATTTATTTGATATCATATTTTACAAATAAAATGGATATCAAAATCTAATATTATTAATGATAAAATCACCCCAATAATAATTAAATTATGAATCTAAATTATTCAGAAAATCATTTCATAAATTCATTGTGAACAACCCCCCACCCAGACAAAACAAAATTAATTGAATGAAAAGTGTTGTACCATCATCAACGATTCGACCACAGTTCTTCTATACATTTTACAGTACTACAAAAAAAATTTAATGGTCGATATGTGACTATCATCCATGCTAAAAATGGTTTCATTTCCAGGTATGGTGTACTAAGTATCTAATAAGTTTTTTTAAATAATCTCAATAATAAAATCCAAAAAACCAAAATCAAAACAATATGAGAAATGTAAAACCATGTGAAACCAAGCATTCTCAAACACTAAAAATTCTCCTACATTTTCTATATCCTCCAAAAAAATCTGTATCATTTATTTAACACCAATATTGAGTGAAATCTTTACCAAATTAGGAAAAATATTAGAAATAATAAAATTAATCATTACACAGTAATTTCCCTTATAGTTTTCCTATATATAGAAAATTCTAAAGAACCAAGATTTAAGGAAAATCCTACTCATTATATGAATTACTAAGACCATGGTATACAATATACAAACATTGAGATGAATTTATAAATAAAATAGGGTTTGATTCTTCATTTTCCTCCTCTACATGGGCTGAAGAGTGAGGATCCTCATCTCCACCTCAATAATTTCCTAGAAATGCGATATAACATGAATACTTCAGGGGTTTATGAAGAAAAAAATAAAACATATTGAAGTCCATTTTTCCCTAGATAACTTCTACAAGTCATGGATTTATAATGTCCCTCGTAGCTCCCTAAACTCATGGAATTCCATGAATCAAATGTTCTTATAAAAAATCATTCAAACTTATCAAACCACATATATCTGAAAGAAAATTATTTGAATCTATTAATTCCTCAGAGAATCACTCCAGGAATACTTGGGGTTTCCAATAATCATTGTGTAACATGCCCACACAACCAAATCCTTGACCAACTACCAATCCAACTCATCTATGAGTGGTTATTTTTTATGGAGATAACTCTAATCAATTATTTAAGAGGAATTTCTCTTGTTGAAAAAACATTTACAGCTACACATGATCTCATAAGAAACATGGATGAACACTAGCATTAATTACGTACTCTAGAACATGAGAAAGTAAAAAATTTACAATATAATCAATTTTTCAATCCAAATAAGATGTTTGACTTAATGAGTGATCTCAAATGTCTTGTGAATCAAAAATTAATGGATGTAAAACCCCTAACTTATTCCTCTCCAAAATTTCAATTCCTATAATCTATCAAAAACAATAAAATCTTTACCTCTCCAGCTCATACAATAGACAAATTTTCCCTAATAAAATATGATCACTCATATTCTTGTGGTCTAATTGATCTAAAAACACATATTCTCATATAAACAATAACCCTAAAAATCTATTCAATTACCTAGAAACTACAACCATCCCCACTCTAATCCATTAACCTCTACATATAACTTAGGCTTGGGGTTTGGTGATCCAATCTATCATACCCCTCAATTCCCTCCTCAAAATCCAACCTATTCACATATAGTTAAATTGGTGGTAACATCAAAAAAATTATTCTTTTGTTCCACAACATAAAAGGAGAAATAATATTTCTAATCCTCTTATATTTCACTATTATTGTTATCCTAATCAATTCGTAACACAATAAGATAATATTATAGAGTACCAAAATGATGGAAATCCCAATGTGGTATATACCTATTATTTTAATAAAATAATGGGACATTTTTGTGCAATATATTACATCCATAACCCATTCTAGACATAAAAACATTGTAAAAAAATTTCTCAAATGGTACCCCATATAAGTTATATCAATAATATAATTCTCCCATTATCCTAGGTAAAACATTTTTTAACCCATTAGTTATGTATGTGTAATTTAACATTGATCTAAAATGAAAATTTCTATTCCTTATGTTTAATCGCCAAAATCATAATTAAATTTTTATTTGAAAAAATAAAAGAAAAAAAATCTATAAAAAGAACCATAAGCAACTCTATTACATCTCTTCATTCCCTAATGAAACCCAATTATTTTTTTTCTTTGGCCAACTTAATACAATGAATACATATTATCCCTATACTGAAATTCATCAAAATTTTATTCATATTTCAATCAAAAATAACCAATTGGGTATAATAAAAGATAAATTATGAATATTTTCTAAAGGTGTTTTTCACCCATAAGTAAAATCATAGTGCTCTTAAAAATATTTAATCAGAAAGGTCCATTCCCATCAATTACAATTCTTGAGGGTCCATTATCGTAAAATACCAAATATGGAGTTTGAAAAATGATAATTGAATCATATAACATGTTTTCTAAATAAATTTCATTCCCAAATCCATCTTCATTGACATTGATATATGTACCATAAACCCAATGATGTTTTTCATCTATATTTACATTCAATACACTGCTATTCTCAACGATATAAATTAATATATCATTATTGGGTTCAAATATACTATATTTCAATGTTATTTCGATGCTCATGACATGGAAAGTGAGAAATATTATTATCAATGTCACATGACTATTATAATTCCATTTATGATGGTATCTAGAACTAAAATTTATTTCCATGTGGGAAACATAACAATGGAATTCAGTGAGACACTTGTCATGTTCAATGGTTTTCATGCCATGTGATAACTTTTAGAGAATCACACTGAATTCTCCATCAAAGAAATCAATAAACTAATGAGATTGGATTTAATCACATTCCATCATTTTATGGTTATTATGATTAGAATTCTATTTTTCAAAATTTCACAATGCTTAAACAAGTCATAAATAATGATGTTGATGTTGATCATTCATTTATACACTACATCAATGTAAAGGATCGTAAAAAATTGTTGTAATCCTATATCTACTTTCATATCTATTATTTCACCATGGAATGTAATGAGGACAATGTATCAAAACCAAATGAATGTTTATCCTATGTTACAATGTTTTCTATCCAAGAAATCAATAATTAAACAGATCTAAGACTCCTTCTTACAAACTTGAACTATGCATTACTTCTCCATGATCACTCTTATCCTGTCATTTCCTATTCTTCACTTATATAAAACTAGAAAGTAAATACATTTTCTTTAATTATTAGAAAAAATAATGACCTTATGTGTGATTGTAGATATCATATCGTACATCATCATTAACCTTTTCATCCATCACCTTCATCTGTTAGAATCATCTAAACCAATCAAACAACTTCAACAAAAACTCAATCCACTCATACACAAGGTTGTTGTGGAATGTATCACCACGAATCATCAAGATGGTATTACCTAAACAATTTTATAAAGTGAATGGGTTAATTAGATTCAAGTGGTACAAATTAATCATAGAGTAAAAATTCTCACCAAAATACACAGAGATGTGGTTAGAAATATATTAAGAAATCAATTTTTGTGTGTTTATCGATTATTGTAAATTTAATGTCGGCACGCTAATATATCACCATCTTCTTACATTACATGGTAAAATTCAATAAATATTAGCTCGAAAGAAACATTATTACATTCATTATGGATACACTAGATAATTAATATCTGAAACATTCCTCATCACTATGAAAATAATACTTTTACTTTCTCTTTCAGAACAACTGCATAGAGGATAATGCCTTTGGGAATTTTAAATACTCATAAAAAATTCTTGATATACATTATGGGTATCTGTTATGAATTCATTGATAATTTCACAGATGTTTTCATGGGTTAATTTATCATTCATCATTATTTATTCCAATAATTCTCACATTCACTATCGTGGGTCCTGAAAATGTTTTTCAAATGTAACCTTCTGTTGAATTTTGGAAAATTCCACATAATAGATGAAAATTGGAATTCTATAGGACATATTATTTTTTAATAGGGTATTCATGTAAATCCTTTAGGATCAAATATGTAATAATGAGATTCTCAAACACAAGAGGGGGTGAATTGTATAATTTAAAAATCCCTAAGGAAATTTTGCATAACTAAAATTCAAAACACCTCTAAACTCTAATAACTTGATTGATTCCGTAAAAGTGATTCTGGAAATGAAACTTAAAAAAATTTTACAACAATTGAGATTCTACCTTAAATAGAATATAATCATATATAATCAGAGTACAATTATACGGAATTATAAGAAGATTATACATTCCTCAACAACTAAATGTATAGTGGAAAACAAAATAGAAATATTACAAGTAACAAGTAGTAACTCTTTTTCCCCAAAGAGAAGGGTATCCAACAACCCTGGATAAAAGGTCCCAGGATTTATACTTTCAAGAAATTCTATCTTGCCCAAACCTAGGTAACCCCTCAATCTGAAGATTTGTATCTATCTTGCTATCCCCACAAGCCCTCTATTTGTAAGGAAATCAACACCTCTGACTTCACATCCAGAAGTCTCTAATTTCCACAAAATCACACCTCTACACTAAGAAAATATTTACAAATAAAAGTTTGAACAAGACGTTCAAACATTCTTCATGAATCCTTAGAGTTTATAAGATCCTCTCTCTCTCTAGAAATCACTTCTAGAACATGTAAGCATGGTTGACAATGTTCTGTCAAATTTTCTGATATCATTCAAATGAGCTTCTAATTATAGTCATGGCTTCAACAGTCGGCTCCCTCCACTAACGGTCATATTTTTTCTGGAATTTTGGAGGGACATGTACATGTGTCACTCAAACAATGGTTAGTGAGTAAATAAAAGTAAGAAATAATTATATAACAAAACAAGTGTAAGAATAAGTAAAATTTAATATTTATAATATAAGCAAATAAAAGATGATAGTCTCACCATAATTGAATTCAGAGTCTATAATACAAAGATATTCGGATTCTGTTTTCTAGGAATTCAGAACCTGAATTCTATAGAATTCCGGAGTCTGAATTTCAAGGAAATTCGGTATATGGATTCATAATAATTTGGAACCAGAACTCACAATGTTCGGAGTCAATGTTCATGAGAATTTGGAGTTAGAACTCATAAGAGTTCAGAGTCTGTATTCAGAGAAAACGGAGTCAAAAATTAAAAAGTTCTTAACTGGAATTTGTAGTGAGAATTTGATGTTAGAACTCATAAAGTTCATAAACAGAACTCTAATTCAGAATTTGAAGTCAGAACCCATAAAGTTCATAACCAGAATTATGATTCATAATTTGGAGTCAGAGGTCAGAAGAGTTCATAACCAGAATTCATAATCAGAAATTAGAGTCAGAACATTAAAGAGTTCGTAACCAGAAATCGTAATCAGAATTCGGAAAATTCAGATTCTAAAACAAAATACTTCATATCATGGTATTTATAGGATTCCTAGGATTTGGTTTCAAATAGAATTTTACAATTAGAAAAATTATGATATGAGAAGTGAAAACATGATAAAGATAAGATTCCTTACTGAAGTAAATTTTTCCTTATAAAAGTAAAACTCAAGGTAAAAAGAAATTTTCATTAAGGTGAGGTGTTAGTGATTTTCCAGACAAAAAAGATTGGTAATGTCATAAAGAAACCATACTGACCTAACAATCTCCCCATGTATGAAGGAATGAAAAAATTCATAATGAAAAAATTATTGACTCAAAAATATCCCCCTTTTTGGAAAACACAAACATCTATATGAAAAAAAATATAATGACATAGAAAAAATTTTCTAGGCTTTGAAAATAAAACTTATCTCCCTTTATATATGAACAATGGTGAATATAACTGACTCCCTATTAGGCTTTGGAACTCTACAGATCATATTCTAGATTTACGGAATTAGATTTTTTTATTTTAATTTGGAAATATATGTAATGAGAACTCCCCCTCTGATAAACTCCCCTTTACATAGGGATATTTATTCTTTTACATAGAATAATTTTTCCTTCTCCCCCTTTGTGATTTTCAAAAAAAAATTGTGGGAATGGAAAAAAAATATGGTACCTGTAATATTAGTACAAACAGCACGAAAAAAACAAGAAACCACAATTTAATTAAGATTGGACGGATTTGAACAGGGGAAAACAGATACAACAAAAGATCATATTTGGATCGATTTTTCTTCTTTTTCCTTGGGTATCATCTTCTTCATGATGGATTTTAGATTCATTAGCACATTTTGATCCTCCTCTACTTACATCTCTAAGTCTTTGATCTCATCATCTTGAGCCTTCAGATCCTATGTCTGATCTTTTAGCAAGTCATCTTGGTTCTCTAGATTTTCATTAATCTTGATCCTGAGATCTCTTTCTGTTTTCCAACTTTGGAAAACATAATTAAACTTCCAGTTCAAATATTTGACATCATGAACTCGAGTATTATTCGCATGATTTAGCTTTTCCTCGGATCTATTTGTAAGATCCTTGATTTTGGTGTCATTATTATCAAAAGTGTCATTGACATCTTCTTGAAATTGATCAAGATCTCTCGAATCTTCAACGCTCTTCTTCAACCAGGTGGTCATTAACTTGCATGATTTTATATGGGCTTCACAGTCGATAATGAAATTCTTATGTTAGACCTCATCCTTTACACACCTATCCATCACCATTTATAAGGTGTTTGATTTCTGAATCATGCTATGCTGGAGCATCTGGAATCTGGATTCAATTGTTGGAATGATCATAATGGTATCCACTATCTTTTTCATAGACTAAATGACAAAATCATGTCCTAGATCTGATGATTCCGAATCTGACACTTTACATGGTGATGGTTCATCCTCGAGCTCAACCAGCTTCCTTTTAGAAGATGCACCAGCTTCATTCTTTCTTAAAATTACATTGGTTGGGTTATAAACAACCACTTGTTTCCCCTTGTCATTTTTTGGATAGCTTCCTCATCCGGAGACTAATGCTTGCTTTCATACAATTGAATAGACTTATCTTCATCAATTTTTTCTTTCTCGACACCTACCTCAACATATTCAAGAAGAATGAAGTCATGATTATGACTCTCTTCCTCTAATAACTAGTTCACTACCTCTTTATCCTTCTCATCACCCCCAGGGGTAGCAATTTTCGAAGATCAGTCATGAAAAGTTCAGATTAACAATTTTTCAGAAGCACTTTCCTCTCATGATAATCTTCAACTTGCTTAATTAGATCATCAGTGAGATCACTGATTTCATCCTTTTCTTTCACTTCTTACACAACTTTTGTTTGTTCAGAAACCTTTTCTTTTGACTTTTCTGGAGTCATGTACTTCTTCCCTAGTGTCTCAGGTAAGGGTTCAACTAAGAATGATCTTGGTATGAGAATATTCTCTGATGCTACTTTAGTGGTCTTCAAAAGAGATTCCACAATATCATCCTCCATCATCTTCTTCTTAATATTCTTCTACTTGGATTACATATCAAGCTCTTTGGCATCTTTCTCTTTCAATGCTTTGGCCTCTGCATGGTCTAGGCCAAAATGTGGTTCCCCTTCCTTGTGGTTCTTCTTACCCTCCCATTATTTGGAAAATAGCTCTACTGAATAGGATTTCTGTTTCTTAGGCTTTGGAGGTGTCGTTTGAGCTCCCTTAGCTTTAGGGGTTTCACCTTTATCTTCTACTTCCTTCAATTTTCTTTTCCTTCCATCCTTCTTTGATGGTTCATCCTCTTCTGCATTTTTTTGAATGGGTTCTGCCTCTGCCACTGGTAGATTATAAAACTCTCATGATTCCATAGGAAATCCAGCATTCATTATTTTTCAATGTTTCATCACTTAATAACATCACTTTACAATTCCCCGGCTTGGAAATGCAAGGAATCTTGAATGATTCAAGATACCGAACTATCAACAAGGGGAGTAGGGTTGGATACCTGATTATCTGTGCTCTCAGATACCCATTCATGATGTTGTCTATTGTAATGAGAATGTGTTTTATCAGATTTATTTTTCATAGATTTACCAAAAAATCTACGATATACATATCACTTTTCTTAAGAGTGTTCTTTTCACCCTTTCTCGGTACAATAAATCCTTGAACCCATAGTTTTAGGATCATATTGTTGGTAGAAAAGTGAGAAATCATGGAAGTCTTGACATCTCTAAGTCCATAACACTCAATGGACATCACTTTGATGAAACATCCTTGCTCATCTGGAAATTTGTGGGAAAAAATTTTATATCTCATTTATAAGATAACCCTAACAAGATAGAAAAAATGATGTATGAAAGTGCATATGGTTTTCCATAACATATGAAGGAAATTTTTTTTTCTATCTTCCTTGAAAAAACAAACTGATTCATAAAATTCTATGAGGAGATCCGGATACACAACATCCTGAGCTCTTGTCTTCGAAATGGATACACTCTCCCATCTATTAAGTTTGATATTCATGGAGACAATAGAGTCATACTTGTTAATGATGTTTGGATGAACCAACCTCTCCCTGTATATTTTCCACTCTAAAATTAGCTTGACAGAAGACATATCTTGATAGAGAACTTCTCCAGACATTAGGACTTCAGAAAACATTGTGAAAAGTTCGGAACAGGATTTTGTAGAGGGGATGAGATTTGACATGCAAAGGATTGAGATCCGATGTGGGACAACCATCAGGGGTCCCCTTTTATAGGTGTTGAATCGATAGTTCATCATCCCATTTCAAACCAATGGATGAAAATTCTTCTAATCATATCTGACGGTTGAAATGAAAGTCGCAAGAGAAATTTGGTAGGATCCGATCTTTTGAGTTTTTTAATGGAGAACATTCGGATTCAAGGAAACTAGAATCCGAGAAAATTTAAAAACAAAAGAAACTACCAGCACGTAAGAGATTATCACGAAAACTCAAAAAGAATCATACCTTTCAGATTGTCAGTAGACTTATTCATATTGAGGAAAATTATTCTTTGTGGACTTTAGATTCCAATAAAACTTGTGTATGAAAAAAAAGTATTCAGATCTTCATTATGAAAATCTTCATTATGAAAATCTATTTTCTGAAAATGTTCATTACGAAATTGTTCAACACAAAAATCTTAATTATGAAAAATATGAAAAACATCATTAAAAAATATATTAAAAACTTCATTACGAAAAATATGAAAAACTAAATTATGAAAAATATGAAAAAATTCATTATGAAAAATAAGAAATCCATCTTTATGAAAAATATGAAAAACTTCATTACGAGAAATATGAAAAACATCATTACGAAAAATAGGAAATACTTCATTATGAAATAATGAAAAACTTTATTATGAAAAAAATGAAAAACTTCATTACGAAAAATATGAAAATATTCATTACGAAAAATATGAAAAACATCATTAAGAAAAATATAAAAACATTATTACAAAAAATAAGAAAAACATCATTATGAAAAATATTAAAAACTTTATTACAAAAAATGTAATCCCCCTATGAAAAAGAGTTTTATTACTGTAAGGATATTGATTCCACATGAAGTTAACAGGGAAGATAGCTTACGATTATCATTCCTGACTTCTGTTTAATGTATTCAAATATATAAAAGGTTAATGATTTTGTGAAAATATCAGCAAGTTGATCTTGCATTCTGATAAATTGAAGAATGATATCTCCTTTTTGTGTGTGATCCCTAAGAAAGTGATGCCTAATGTCTATGTTCATTGCATGAGAGTGATGTGTAGGTTTTTTACTGTGGGTAATGGCACTAGTATTATCACACAAAAAAAAATTAGGTAAAACTCATTCCATATTCTGTGAGTGTGTGTTTCATCCACAACACTTGAGTACAACAACTTCCAGATGCTACATATTTAGCTTCAGAAGTGGAAATTGCTACTGAGTGTTGTTTACTACAAGACCGAAAAACTAATGAAACTCATAAGAAATGACATGTTTCAGATTCACTCTTTCTATCAATTCTACATCCACCAAAGTCAGTATCTGAAATTCTTTTTAAAACAAAATCATTTCCAGAATTATAAAAGAGTACTAAATCCATGGTTCTCTTTAGTTAGCGATAAATTCTTTTCACTTCCATTAAGTGAGATTCTTTAGGATTGTATTGATATCATTCACACAAGCATACTAAAAACATTATGTCTTGGTGACAAGTTATCAAGTAATGTAAACATCCTATCATACCTCTAAAAGATGTTTGATCTACTGGTTTCTAAGCTTCATCAAGATCATGTGGGATTGAGGTACCAATGAGAGTTATTATACTTCTAGTGTTGTCATATCGATAATTTTTAAGAATATATTTAATATACTTATGTTGGGACATATAGATTCCTTTTGGTTTTTGAGAGATTTGAAAACCAATGAAAAATGTTAACTCACCCATCAGACTCCTTTCAAACTCATATTTCATTAGATCCTTAAAGGAATCAGTTAAGTATTGCTGAGTTGAACCAAATATAATGTCCCCAACATAAATTTTAACAATTAAAACATATTTCTTATATTTATTTATAAAAATTGTTGGATATGTATTTCCATTAACATAATTATATTGAAGATAAAATCCTCTATGTATATCATACCAGCCTCGAGGGGATTTCTTATGTCCATACAAAGCTTTGGTAAGTTTAGAAACATGATTAGGATGTTTTGTATCTTCAAAACCAGGAGGTTGTTCAATAAAAACATCCTCTTGATCGTAACCGTTAAGGAGAGAAACTTTCACATCCATTTGAAAAAGTTTGAAATCGAAGAATGATACAATGGAAAGTAACATTTGAATAGATTCAAGTCTAGATATTGGAGAATATGTTTATTCATAGTCTATTCCTTCTTGTTGATTACAGCCTTTAGCAACTAATCTAGCTTTATTTCTTACAATGGTTCCATTTTCATCACACTTATTTCTGAAGACCCATTTTACTCCAATGAAAAATGTTTCCTGAGGTCTTTCAACGAAGGTCCAAACTTTATTCCTTTCGAGTTCATTTAGTTTATCTTGTATGGATTTAATCCAATCATTATCACGTAAAGCCTCATCGGTTATTTTTTGTTCTAATTGGGAACGAAATTCTAGATGTTCTACTTCATTTATTATGGTCTTTATAGTATTTACAGGTTTACTCACATCACCAATGATGTTATTTCTAGGATGATTATTTAGAAACAACTGATTTGGGTTTTGTAAAACCTGTTCATCAACATAGGGTAGGAAATATTCTAGGGTAAATGTTTCAGAAGTATCTTCTTGGAAATTTTCCTTATCAGAAGGATCTTCTATCAAAGGTTGATAATCAGTTTTTGAAAACACCTCTGCAGATGTAGGTTGGGGTAGTTTAAAAACAAAAGGAACAGTTTCATCAATTTTCACATGTACTATCTCTTCAACAGTACAAGTGTTTATGTTGAAAACTCTAAAAGACTTCGAAGTTGTGGAGTAGCCTAAGAATATTCCTTCATCAGCTTTTCGTGCGAATTTATGAAGATTATATTGAGTATTCATAATGTATACCTTTCAACCAAAAACCTTAAATTAGGAATGTCTATGTTTTCTACCATTCCATAACTCATAAGTAGTTTTATTATGAAATGGTCTAATCAAAACTTGATTTATAGTATAACAAGGGGTACTTATAGTTTCAGCCCAAAAATGTTTGGCTACTGAATACCCACTCAACATGGTTCTTCTTATCTGTTGATGAATTATATTTGTTCTTTAAACAAAACCATTCTTTTGACGTGTTATAGGTGCAGAGAAGTTATGAGTAATACCTTTTCTACTACGAAAAGTTTCAAAATCAGAATTTTGAAATTCACCTCCATGATCACTATAAATAGTTATCAAAGGAAGGTTTTTCTAATTTTTAACTTAGGCTCTAAAACATTTGAAATATGAGAAGGCTTCAGACTTATTTGTTAGAAAATAGACCCATGTAAATATTGTGTAATTATCAACTAAAAAAAATACATGGTACTTACATACAATACTTCCAGTTTGTGTTGGACTGAAAAGATCCATATGCACTAGATGTAATGCATCGGTAGTTTTGACTTCACCAACTGATTTAAAACATGATTTATGTTTCTTCCCATATTGACAAGGGTCACAAAGTTTTGAACAATCAAATCTATGCTTTGGTAGATCCTTAAATAATCTTTTCATAGAAAGTTTTCATAAGTTCCTATGTTTTCATTGTCCAAACCTTCTATACCATAACCAAGAATAATCTTCCATTTCACTAAGGAAAGGTAGATCTTGGATCCTATGGTCTTTTATGTTTAGTGTGTTATCATTCTCGTTCCTAGGGGTAGAAAGAATAAACTCATCCTTGGAATTGTGTACTAAGAACTTGTCATTCCTAAAATTCACAATGTAACCTTCATTAGATAACTGACTTTTGCTAATGCAGTTTTTCTTAAGACCCATAACAAATAAATCATTTGAAATTAATGTTTTTTCAAGAAGAACGATGTTACCTGTACCAATAATTTATCCCTGAGCATTATCACCAAAAATTACTTTTCCTCCATTCATCTTGATAATCTTTTCAAAATATTTTTTGTTACCAGTCATATGTCGGGAACATACACTATCCATGTACCATGTATTGTTGTTGGTACCATCTCTATTTTCCTAAAAATAATAGAAAGTTATGTTTTCAGAATCCAAACATTCTTTGATCCAGAATTCCTAGAAAGAAAAATTTTAGGAACCGACATATTTTTAGAAAAATAGGATTTATGAAATCCTAAAGACGGGGTTTTGTTTAAGGAACAATTTTCTTCCCATTGTCCACCACACTAGAACATAGTGTAGAATAGATCACTTTGAGGAACAAAATAATTGTTACTAAAGATCGGTTTAGAAATAGTATAAAAAAACCAGAACTATTCATTAGAGGTCGTATTTGTGAATACATTTTATCATATTTTTCCTTACCTAAGGTAACGTTTGACAGACATTTCCTCAGGGAAAATATTTCAAATTTCAGTTTGATAACCATGTTCTTGTCTTAAAAAAAATTGATTTTGAACTGAAGCTTGGCTCAAAAATAGTTTTATTAGAAATTACATTTTATAGATCATTAGAAATTTTATTCTTATCAAAACATACTTCCTCATGATTTTTTGAAATTATTTCAAAATCAACATTTTTCATATCAGGATATTTAGAAAGATCACATATTTCCTTAGTAAAAATAGTATTCATAGATTTTGACTTATCAAGTTTTTTCATGAGTTTTGAATTCTCAATTTCAAGAAGTATGGCAAACCTAGAAACTTTTTCATAGGAAGGTAATGTATTATCTTCATCATAAGAATATTATTCATCCGAAGAGTTATAATATTTACTATCATTATAATTCAATGAAAAATTGTCCATTGATTCAGCATTGTGTTCCTTAGCCCTAAAAGAATGATTTTCAATAGGTAGTCTGGCTGTTAGACTAAGATACTTTTGTCCAGAAGATTCATAATCTGAAGATTCATCTGAAGAGTCACCACCACTAACACTCAAGGTGTCATTAACCTTCATGAAATTCTTAGCTTTAGCCTTGTAATACTTCTTTTGGTTTCTCTCAGAATGCCTTTTCTTTATTTTTTTTCTCTTGAGAATAAGGCAATCAGGTCTTATGTGTCCAGCTATCTTGCATTCATAACATGTAACTTCTGAATATTTCTTATATTTCCTTTCATTCTTCTTGTATCTGTATTGAAAGTTCCTACGTCCTGATATATTATTCATCCTTCCAGTAAGATTTGCTAATTCATTTTATGAGGATTCACTTTCACTAAATTCAGATTGGATGAAAACTTTATTAGATTTGGATCTAGTAACTCTCTCAAATATCTTAGATTTCATATGATTTGATGTTATAGTAAAAGAAACATTTCCATTTCCATTCTTCTTCTTTACGTTATCAACATCTCTCTCCATTATAGTCTCAAGTAGAAGAAGAGTTCAAAACAGTTAATCTAAGGAAATCTAAGTAAACCTTTCTCTTTTCATCAATAGCAATCCTCTTAGATTCCCATCCATTCGGCATGATGTCTACGATCTTATCAACAAGAGCCTCATAATCTAATCCTCCCATGGATTGTAAAATATTCATAATAGACATGAATCTTTTTTGCACCTTCCATATGGGTTTTCCATAAGGATATTAGAAACCATGATATTTAGCTCTGATCATGTCTCTTCTAATTTAAATTACTTTAGGAGTTCTAAAGTGAGTAACTTCAAGTTTCAACCATATAAAATTTGATGCTTTATTAGATGAAATTTGGATATATATATTTCTAGTCATGGAGAATATAAAAGTATTGTGTACCTTATAATTCAGTTGACATTCATGCATTTCTTGATTAGTTAAGGTACTAAATTATTTATCAGGAATTTTATATCCTCCTGCAGGCATAAAAAAATTTTCAAATCCAGTATTGATAATGAAAGACTTGCTGAGATCTCTCCAATATTCATTATCATTTCAATCAAAGATAGGTGGTCTAGTTGGATTGAGATTGTCTATGGAACCAACATTCATTCCTTCCATCTTAGATAAAATTACTTCCACAAAAAACATGTTAATAGAAAATGTTTGAGAAAAACTTAAATATTCTTAAGAAAGAAAAATATAGAACCATAATATCTCTAAGAAAAAATGAATCTGAACTATAAGGGTCCGAATAAATTCTCTTCAGAATATAATCCTGAGATTAATTCAGAGGTCACCTGCTCTGATTTCAATTTTCGGATTGGTTCAGAATATGAGGTTTCCATCCTTTGATACCAATTATTGGATTTAATATGTAATATTGAGATGCTCAAATACAAGAGAGGGGGGTGAATTTTATACTTTAAAAATACCTATAGAAATTTTGTATAACCAAAAATCACAACACCTCTAAACTCTAATAACATGCTTGATTCCGGAAAAGTGATTTTGTAAATCAAACATTACAATAGTTTACAACAACTGAGATTCTACTTAAAGCATATAGAATCATATATAATCACAGTACAAGCCTAAGTAAGTATAAGAAGATTATACATTCCTCACCAAATAAAAGTACGACAAAAAAAATAGAAATACTACGAGTAACAAGTAGTACGACTTTTATCCCAAAGGGAAGGGTATTAAACAACCCTTGATAAAAGGTACCTTGATTTATACTTCCAAGAAAGTCTGTCTTACACAAACCCAGGTAATCCCTCAATCTGAAGATCAGTATCTGTCTTTCTGTCCTCGTAAGACATAGATTTGTAAGGAACTATGCACCTCTGACTTCACAACCCGAAGTCATTGATTTCAATGAAATCACACCTCTACACTCAGCAAATCTGCACAAAGCAAAGATTTAACTAACTGTTCAATATTTCTGAATGAATCCTGAGATTTTATAAGAGACTATCTCTCTAGATATCACTTCAAAAGCATGTAAGCACGGTTGTCAAAGTTCTATCAAATGTTCTGAGATCTTTCAAATGAGCTCTTATTTATAGGCACGACTTCAACGGTCAGTTCCCACCTCCAATGGTCATATATTTCCTTGAATTTCGGAGGGACCGATATAGGTGACACTCAAACAATAATTAGTGAGTAACTGAGAGCATGAAATCGTTTTATAACAAAAGAAGTGTAAGAATAACTAAAATCTGATATTCGAAATGTAAGCAAATAAAATTTTGGAGTATGACTAAAATTGAATTCGGAGTCTATAATACAAGGATATTTGGATTCTATTTTCTAGGAATTCAAAACCTGAATTCTATAGAATTCCAAATTCTGAATTTCACAAAAATTTAGAATCTGGATTCATTAGAATTCAGAACCCAAACTCACAATGTTCGGAGTCAATGTTCATGAGAATTAAAAGTCAGAACTCATAAGAGTTCAGAGTCTACATTTAGAGAAATCAGAGTTAGAACTCAGAATGTTCGTAACTAGAATTCGTATTCAGAATTCGGAGTCCAAACTCAAGATGTTTGTAACCATAATTCTAATTCAGAATTCAGATTCAGAACTCAGAATGTTCATAACCATAATTCTGATTCCGAATTCGGAGTCAGAACTCAGAAAGGTTTGTAACAAGAATTCTTAATCATAATTCAGAGTCAGAACATAGGAGAGTTCGTAACCAGAATTCGAAATCAGAATTCCGATAAATTGGATTCTAAAACAAAATGCTTCATATCTAGGTATTTATTGGATTCTAAGGTTTTGGTTTCAAACCTAATTTTACACTTAGAAAAATTATGATATGAGCAATTGAAATATGATGAGGATAAATTTCCATGGGGAAGGTAATTTTTCCTTATAGAAGTAAAACTCAGGGTAAAAACAATTTTTTTTAAGTTGAGGAGTTTGTGATTTTCAAAACAAGAAGGAATGGTAATGTCATAAGGAAACCATATTCACTTAAAAATCTCCCCAAGTATGAAGGAATGGAAAACTCACAATGAAAACCTTATTGATTCAACAAATCCAACAAAAATTGATTTTATACAATCATATCCTAAACCCACATATATTAAAGATATACGTTTATTCATTAATCATGTTGGTTGATATTGACGATTCATCCACAACATTAGTATCATTTCCCTCCCACTGACTTCTCTACTCTAAAATAATATTACAATTCATTTTTATGGGCATAGATGGTTATCACTATTTGAAATAAATTATTTCATAACATATTACCAGATAATACCACACATAGAATGGTAATAAAAGTTTACATCATATGTCAAACTGATCATAAACTATCCAAAGATATATTGATTATGATATCTATATAACATATCCATAGTGGATCATAAGTAAAAAAAATATTTTACATATTTAATAATATTACTACAATAAAAATGTATTTATATAATTTCATGATGAAAATATTTATTTCATTTTGAAATTTAATCTTCAAAACTTAATTCATCTTGAGAATAGTTTTCATTAAAAATCATTTTAAAATAAATTTTTTTTAAAAATTATTAGGAAAATAAATTTCTTTAATAATATCCATATAATCATTCAATGTAATCAATAATTAAATTATGTCATGACGGTCGGTAATTATTAATTTTCTATATAAGTAAAAATAATAATATTCTTTTTTCACTAAAGAAGTTATGAATGTTTATTATTCAGAAAATGATAGGAAGATTCCATTCAAAAAAATAAAATCTAAAATGAGTAAAACATCATTTATCATTTCCTTTATTAGTGGTTAAAATAATTTATTTAAAATTTTGTAGAAAATTTGGTTTTGGATGAAAATAGATTTATAACTGAAGAGAGAAACAAATTCATATTTTCTAAAAAAACATTCTCAATTAAATTAATAACTAAATGGTTGAAATTTTTTAATATTAATTGAAATGGATGCTAAGTAAATAGAAGAAAATTAAATTAAATTGTCCATTTATTAATGATAATATATATTTGTTCACTGTAAACTAAAATATAGTCATTTTCGAATAAAATGAAATTTTAAATTAAACCCTAGAAAAGATCACAATGTCAAAGCGAGAATTATCCAATGAAAATATTAACTATTTCAACAGTAAATCCATATTAAATAAGATGAAATACACTAATATATATTTAAAAATAAATTATAATATTATTATTCAGATATCAAAGGTAGCAAAGGATTAATATATCCCATTGGAATGAAATTGAGTTATGAAATAATTTACCATATGGAAACTTTTAATTCAATTCCCCTTAGATTTAATAATTCAAATTTAAATATAAAATAATTTTATAAATGAATTATTAATTATATTACAAGTAAAATGGGTTGTGTATAAACCATATAATATAAATTTGGTGTGAAACATTACAATATTCCTCAGTGAAATGAAATTAAATTGAGATGAAATATCATACCTCACTCTTCTATTTGGATGAAAATTTGTTTAACTCATGTATATTAGATTGAACCTATTATAAACATTTTAAATTATTATATTAATGTTAATAAATAATATTGGATCCATTTATTATATCATATCACCCATTCATTAATTATCTTTTGATATTTTCATTATTTCGGTTGAAAATTGCATTATTTTCCAATGAGTTCTTTGTCAAGAAATATCTGGTTATTTCACATTATATATATATATATATATAATAAAAAAAGATTTATCATATTTATATAAAAATTATAATTTTACTCCCATTAAAGAAATATGGTTTTTAGAAATGAAGTAATGTATGATCATAGAGACAGTAGGTTGTACATATGCATGAGTTACGTTTCCATTGTTCAATGATCCTTTTGGAATGAAGGTAAGAAATAATTTACATTTCCATAATGATCATGAAATAGAATATATATATATATATATAATATTTTTATATAAATATATGTATATAACATCCATGTGGGTTATTTTGAAAGGAGAGTCACATCGTTTCATTAAGATGGTATTCCAAAAATACCTGATCAATATTCTAATATTTACTGAAACAATAACAATAAATATGATTTCTATTTATATATATATAATATTAATAATAATAAATATTCCATTAATATCATAATTATTTCATTTTTATCACATATAATCATCTAATGTACACTTCTCACCTTACTTGTAATGTGTTCATGAAAGATGAATCTGATCGCTTCACAAAGCAATAGTCTGTCGTACAGACGTGCGATGTTATCATGTCCCCTATGGAATGAAAATTTAAAAAATGGTATGTATAATATAAAATTATTCCATATGTATAAATATTTTATTAATATCATATATATTCTATATATCTATCATTATACCCAACTGTGAGAGATGGTAACGGTAAAATGAATGACCTCAATTTGTGAGGTGGTTGTCCACAATACACAGGAATGATGATTTTATAGCCCATTTGATAGAAGTCTACCAGATTGTAGGTTACATTATTAAAAAACAAAATATAATTATATAGGAGATATTATGGTTATTATATCATCCTGGTTTAATAAAAAATCAATTTGGTGGAGGAAGAAATATAATTGTAATTGTTGTTGATGAATGTTTCCTATTCTTTGGGTATTATCCTTAGGGTTGCAAAAAATTCTTCCTAGGATGTACTTATTCCAAATAAAAGTATTATATAGTGAGGGGAGTGAATTTAGGAAGTTATGTTTTCATGTAAATTTTATATATATGTGTAAATAAGTGAGTGTATTGAGTTCTCTTTTAAAATGATGAGATTTAGAATTTCTTGTAAAAACCCAAAACTATTCACTGGTTGGAGGCCACTAATACCTCATGTGCCTCCGAAATAGATCAATAACAGAGTTTTTGGATTTTTTGATCTTGAAAAACCTCCCAAAAAAATTCTTATCTTGTTATTCCTTATTCCATAGGTTTACTGATGTTTACCCTTTTAGTTTTTTTGCCTCTGTAACTTGTATCTTTTTGGTAAACTTTGTGTTTTATCTCTAATGAAATTTTTAAAATGAAATGTATTAGATAATTAAAACATAATTAATATAATTAGAAATCAATATTATTATATAAAAACCCTAAGTGTGTGTAAAACTAATTTTAATTAAAATGTTTGTAATGTGGAAAACTCTATTTTAACCTTAATCGCGATAATTAATTTCAATAGTTTTGACAAATTATTAAGATAAAAAATTATGTTTAACATTTTAGATAATATAAATTTTTTTCAATAAAAATATTGAATCCATTTTCCAAAATTAAATTCATATAATTTGAAGAGTTGAAATTAAAGTTAATCTCGCAGTTGTGATGAGAAGGCATTTTTTTAATTTTCAAAAATTTATTATTTTTTATAACAATATATAAATTATAAATTATTAAAATGAACTATTTAGATTAATATAATTATTATTTAACTAATTTTTCATTTAAATAAATGCAAAATTTAATTTTACATTAATAATAATTTAAATTCAATGGCTATTTCTAATTAAGTTTTTTTAAAAAAAAAATTATCGAAAAATGAAACATTTCAGAGAAATACCAAAAAATCACCAGAAGATATTTTTTTATATTGTTATTTCAAACATAAATTTTATTTCATAAAATAATTTTCAAAAAATTTTAAATATTAATTTTAAATTCTACGTTCAATTTGAAACTAATCTGCCTTTTATGAAATTTCTGTTTTCAAGAAAATAAATTCTATTTAAATGATTCAAATTTTATTTGTAATAAATAAATATCCAATAAACATCATGAATATATATATATATAATTTATTTAATATTATTCCATCACCAAGGTGTTGTATTAATTATTAATGTCAGTAATACAATTTTTTCGATAAAACACAATCTTGTGGTTCATACATGTTATCGAATAAACATGTTAGTGCATGTAATGTAAGCTAAAATAGTGTTTTATATAACTTAAACTATTGAATAAAATGATATTCTTTCAAAATTTTAGTGTGGGACATTATACTTACCATAAATAAGTTTTTTCCTTCTATTTTATTCATGATTTGGATAATCAGGTGTTTTATATTATAAAATACCTTCATTGAAAAAACACATCATAAAGAGGAATAACAAAATATCCTTCTGATTAGAGACAAAAGAAATGAAAAGGGGAAATTTTAGAAACATATAACTAGGTTTATAAGTACGTGATCATTTTTTAGAAGATAAGATATGGACCTAGAGGAATCTATTTAGAAATTATAGAGAGTGATAGATTTCATTAATCATAAGAAGGTGAATTTTCAATGTAATGTTAAGGGCCTAAAACAATAAATCTATAATTATTTAAAGGAAAATTTCATTCATTTGATATTAAGGTAATATGATAAAACATTGTTTCAAATATATCATTCATAAGGTTAAGGAATTCTATTGCAGTATAATAATATAAAGAAATATATTTACTTAATATGTTTCTATTTTATAAGAAAATTTTCATAATTTTTTTGGGCTTCTATCAATTTTTATTTCACCCCATAAAAAATGAAATGAATATCCAAAAATTAATTTTTTATTCATTAATCACAAAAATTCACTTTTGGAATTTCTTAATATCAATAAAATTGTGAATTATCTTTCAATCTATCTATAACTATTTTTAAAACCTATTTAATTCACCCATGTTATCTAGTGGAATAAATCAATCTCTAAACATACAAAGAAACAACACTGGTTTGCCATTAATTTTTATTTTTCAAAAAAATTATCTAAAATTAATGACATAGTAACTCATACATCACATAGGATACTTGTGAGAAGTAAGCATTATTCATCATTTGGTTATAGATTCATGCCCCATAGTATTTCCTTATATGAAGGGATGTCAGCCAGTATATCTATTGTAATATTTATAAATTATAATACTATAATTCCTAAATTATTGCAAAAAATATTATGAACATCCTTGAAATAATTTTAATCATTAAAGATCATTTCACTAATGTTATCAATAAAATATATTTTCTCTAGGGTTAACAATATTATTTGACTATTTTTATAATGTCATCAATGATCATATTATACCTAAATTATATCAATGTAATTAATCTAATAACTATAAATTTTTGTCGAATAGTTCGTTATAATATTTTTTTAAACAAAATATACTAAAAAGTATTTTATTACCATAAATTATTTCCAAAAAATCCTTAAAATTGGAAGAATCCAATAATATAAAACTAAAAATGGGTTTATATGACTTTGGTCTTATGATAAATCATAAAATCATAAACCAATAATGGTATTCATAACTCTAATATTAATGAAGGTATGTGTTCCACAAAAATTTATATCAATATTAAGATTTTTTATGATACTTAATACCAAAATACCATTTGTAAATTTTTTTCAAAATTTTAATTATAAAATCCCAATAAATACTTAAATAATTTTATTTCAAATAGTTCTTTCCTTGTCAAAGGTTTTAACTTTTAGGAGAGGTAGTTGAATCATATAATTCCCAGTATCTCCACATTTATGAAATTGATCTATAAATGGATCCCATGTATGAGGTTTATGTTTTTCAACATACTCATTATATTTCCTCATAAATTATTTGAGTTATTCCATGAATTTCCACACATCAATTGTTTTCCCATTCTATTGATGAATTTTATTTTCCATATAAGACTCATTAAGAATAACCTAGGTAATTATTTTTCATCATATATTTAAATCTTTCATAATGTTTGATAAATAATATGTGATCCATCCTAATCATATCCCTTTGGAGTTTTAAAATATGTGAATAGTTAATCTTATTCTAATGCACCAGGTGATGATTAGTTCAAGACCAATGCACTAGTTTTAGAGTTATTACCACTAGGTACCTATATTCCAAAATCACACCCACTTGTAACATCTACTAAGGGATTTATTTCCCAAAAAACATAAAATATCTACCTTACCAATAATTTAGGATGTTCATATCCACTTGACTTCATTTTTTATCATAATTTTATGTTCTTTAATATTTGTTCTCTTAAATTTAGTACCAAATAATTCTATATAAATACCCATAATTTGAATTTGGATATATTACAAAAAATTTGAATAAAATTCATTAAAAAACATATCCAATACAATCTAAGACCATATGGGTTATGTTTCTTTAGAAAATAGAAAACATAAACAACTGGTTCATAAGACATCTACATTGTCTCCAACTTATTCCTTCATATATAGAACCCTTTTTATATTTCATAATAATAATATTCTTTAAAAAATATAAAAAATAATCATAAGAAAGGTTGAGATTAGATACATAGTAAGGGTTGACAAACGAGATATCAATTATATCATAGTAATCATATATAGGCACATAAAATTTGAAAATCATATCAAGCATATAAAAGATTAGGATATCAGGTCATGGGATAAAACATTCAAGTACATAAAGAACCAAATTAACATATCCAAAAAATTTATAACATAAGAAATGGAATTTTGGGAATACACCTAAGAATAGAAAATCATTTCAAATTATTTAGGGCTCATTTCCAAGACTATCATACCTGAAACCATCCATTATTGAACTAGTTATACTTCCAGTTCCAGCCCTATATTACTAAACTGAGATCATTTTTTGTTTCAGACCTATCTATCACATGAGATATTAATCTTAATCCAATTAATTATAGGGTTATAGATGTACCACCCATCTCATAATTAAATCATTTTTACATGTTCTACAAAATCATTCATCATTAATCATATAATTACTGAAATAATAAAATGGGTTTCTTATTCCATCATAACATAATCTGTATAAAACAAATGGATTTCATTAATATCATTCCAATTAAAATATAATCAAACAAAGAAATAATAGGAATATTATACTTGAAACATAACCCAAATAAAAAATTCATTCTGAGATGGAAGATAATTTTTATAGAAAACATGAAATTAAATCATGTGGAAAATATCCTTTATTCTTCAAAAATATTTTCTTTTCAAAAAATGAAACACAATTTTAAATGAAAATAATTTAAATAATGATAAAATTGAAATATTATAAAGTAATATTCATGGAAATATGGTGTTATAAAAATGTAAAACCACCTCATTCCATATATGTTAAATGAAAGCATTATTCTCATACTTTTTTTAGATAAGTCAAAAAGTACCTCGTATCAAAAAATGAAAAATATACTTTTCATTAAATTTACGTAAAATTAACCAATGATTAAATTTGGCTTTAAAAAATTGTGGAATAATATAATAATATTACCTGTTTAGAAACCATGGGCATTGATGGTAAATATACCCCAGTAAATAATTACATATAAACATTCTCATGTAATAATTACATTGTAAAATTATACCTTACCATAGGTCATATATCATTTAAATGTATCAAAACATCATGTATAATGATTTAAATATTATTAATGACTTATTCTAGAATCATAGTAATTTTAATGATTCCCTATATGATTATAGATACCCAAACCTTTTACGTAAAATATTTCATGATTTTAAGCAAAATTAATCCTCAGAGTACAAGCCAAGGATCGATAAGTCTAGTGTCTTGGAAGACTTGGTACATATAACAGAAAACATGGGGATAAAAACTTCTTTATTTAATATCCATATAGATATTATAACTTCCTTTGAGCCCTTACATCGACATAGGGTACCCTGGGGAACACATTAATATATGGATGAGATAAAAAACCCAGTAAGGGAATGAACAAAAGAATACATCTCAAGCACATGAGTTAGGAGGCATGATATATGATATCCAAATAATGAAACTTATAAAATCATTTAATATAATCATGGGATAATATAAACATTGAATCATAAAAATGTGGAAGAATTATAAAACATATCTTTAGTATGGGTCATGCCTAACCACCAATCTCGTTTCCTATTTCAGTACAGGTCAAGGCTAACCGCCAATCCTGTTTCACATCACTTCTTATGAGACTTATCCTTACCCAATGCATTGGAGTGCTTTATGGGTTCACCCATTTCAAAATTTTCATGAATAATCATGCCACATAAATATTCTTACCAAATAAATCTTCTTTCAACATGATTAATCATACATAATCAATTGTTCATAAACATATGGTTACCAATGGAGAAAATTGGGTACCACAATCATGACATAAAGCATAACCAATGAGTGAACCATGAAATTTTCCATGAAATAAAGGGATTAAAACATAAATGGACGTTCAAAATTTAATTTAGGCATAAAACATGTTAGGCAGTAAAAAATATAAGTGAAATCACATAAGAAGTGTATTTGAGAAACATTATCATTAAAACATTTTTTTGCAGTTTTATGGAAAACACGATAGATATTTTAAAAAAGTAAAGAATTAATTATTTTATATTAAACCAAAATTTAACCAAGAAGGTTTTAATAATAAAAAACTGAATTTACGATGAAAATGGTGTCTTAAAACATATTATAGAGTGTACTTGAAATTGGGTAAAAGTTCGGGATGTTTCTTTAAATCGAGCGTGCTTATTGGGAAGTATCGATGGCAATTTCACTAAAAAGCATGTATATCCATGAAAGAGAATGCGAAATGGATCTTGGAACATGATTCTAAACCATATAAACAGAATTATTAAGTTATACATAAAATGAAAAGACAACTACATTTTGGTAAATAGAAACATAGAGAAACTCGAACGAATAAAGGAAGTTCGTTTAGAATCCATTATTGTTTATCGGCATGGTATACTGTGTAACTAAGAAGGATTGATGTAAGAGATAAGGGGTTTATCATCACTTATGAAACATTTGGGAAGTATGGGGAAGGTGTATAAAAATACCCCATCACTCTTTATTACACAAAAAGTCATAGCGTAGAGAACAATCTAGGTTAAGAGTGAAAAGGGGTTGACCCCTTACCTTAAATCCATTGGTGTTCTCCACTGGTTATTAACGACCTGAATAAAAAAAATTGGATTATGAAATAATAATTAAATAAACTCTTATATATTCATTTTATTTATTATAACCCTTTTTAGTTCATTCAATTCCTTTTTGATTAGTTACCATGTTCAATTTCATTGTTCGGGCTCATTTATTTACATGGATTTAAAAGATCGGTTCACTTATATTCAAGTTTTTATTATATGCAATATGAAAGTGGTTGTCCAGAATTGAAGTTATATTCATTAGTTCATATCCAGGATATTACATGGTTTTAATTTTAATTAGATTACTTAGAGTGAAGTCGAATTAGTTTATATATAACCATAGTGATAACTCTTTTTGTTAATTGGTGGATTTGATTACAAAAAATGTGTTTTTCTTTATAACGTAATTCCATTTTTATTAACGGATTATAGATACAAAAATAGTATATATTACATATATAATAATCTGATTCAACCATAACACAAATGGTTTCATGACCAGAAATAAAGATTATAATAGAAATTTATAAACCGTTGTCCTTGAATGTGCTAAATTAGCACATCTCAAACAATGCTTTCATTTCATTCAGATATGATGGTGGGAAAAGGAGAGAAGATAATGAAATATAACAATAGAATGAATACTTTCTAGTAAATTTATGTTACTGGATTTATCATACTATTATGGTGAAGGTAGGTGAGGAAAGAAATAAAAAAGAAAAGAACTTAAGAGAAAAGAAGAAATTGGTAAGAGGAATTTACCTCTTGAGACTTCCTCCTTTGAGAACCTCTTAAAGAGAGAGGTTTTGGTATTTTTATGTGGTTGAGAGCTTTTGGACGCGGATGAGGACCTTGGGGAGATATTTGGTCAGAATAATGGCAAGGCACATGTCATTAGAGGATTTGAGAGAAGAGGGAGTGAAGGGGGTTTTTTATAGGGGAGGAGAGGAGGGATTTCATAACATTATAATCACTAATTTATTATTTCTTAGCAAGACAACGAATTGTAAGTATTACATGAAAATGAATAGTTATTTTATCATGTTATCCCGAACCAAGTGGTATTACATCAGTGGAACGTCATCAATGACTCAATTAATCGATTATTTTGCATTTATTGTGAATTATAGGATTTTACTATTCATCAAAAATTCACGTATTTCAGAAAAATCCCAAAAATTCACCCAAACCATTTTTTAACATATAGAATCCAAAAATGAAGTCCATTTTTCAAAAATAATTTTCTAAATATGATTATATTAATATTCAATTAAAATAATAACGTATTATCAAAACCAGTTTTAAAACATTCATTAACTTATTCTAAAATATAGGTATATCTTAAATCCAACATGAATATTATTTTTATACAACCATAGGTGATGTTACTATTAATTAGGGTATATCACTATTCATAAGACTTTGTTACTATTCATAATGGTAGGTTACTATTCACCAAAAATATTTTTTTTCTTTATTATACTCCAAAAAACATCTTGAACACAATTGTGTTTCTCAGATTTTCAAAATTACAAACACCGAAGTGAAAAATAATATGTTTAAATGTCACATATCACTTAGTAGTTCATTATATTGTGTTTTCTTCTTATTTTATGACATAATTATAATAAGTGATTTTCTATTGAGAAACTTTGGGTCGTTACATTCTTCCCCCATTAAAAAATTATGCCCCTAAAATTTCACTTTACACAAACAGGTGGGGGTGTTTCTCCTTCATTGCCTCTTCTGGATGACAAGTTGCTTCCTAAAACTTATGGTTCCTCAACAAAACATGTACATAATGGGTTTTTTGTTGCATAGAACCTTATCTCTCCAAACCAGAATCTTTACTGGTTGCTCCTCATAGGAGAGATCATCTTCAAGCTACACCACCTCTGAGTTTAGTACATATGAGGGATCAGGTATGTACTTCCTCAAGAGTGATATGTGAAAAGCATCATGAACTCTAGCCATATTCAGTGGAAGTACGAGCTGATAGACCATGACTCCTACGTGGTCAAGGATCTCAAAGGGGACAATATACCTTGGGCATAGCTTCTCTTTATTCCTGAGTCGCATGACTCTCTTCCATGGAGATATTCGAAGGAAGAATTTATCTCCAACGTCAAACTCCATGTCCCATTGATGTTTTTCAGCATATCTCTTTTTCTGACATTGAGCATATTTGATGTGTTTATGGATGACTTGTACCTTCTCTGTCATCTCTTGAACAAGATCAGGTCCAAGTAGCTTTCTTTCTCCAACTTCATCCCAATAGGTTGGAGTTCTACACCGTATACCATACAGAGTTTCATATGGAACCATCTAAATACTCGAGTGGAAGCCATTGTTTTATGAGA
Organism: Viscum album; assembly: GCA_963277665.1. Lineage (NCBI taxonomy): Eukaryota > Viridiplantae > Streptophyta > Magnoliopsida > Santalales > Viscaceae > Viscum > Viscum album. The sequence continues at coordinate 680,661,338 of OY728132.1, read as the reverse complement.
ACTCAAACAATGGGAGACGTTGATCCCATCTACCTTTGAATTCTAGAGATCACTCTCTAAGAATATCTTCAAGCATTTGAATATTTCTTTCAGACCGTCCATCAGTTTGGGGGTGATAGGTCATGCTGAAATTTAATTCAGTACTCAAAGAATGTTAAAGGCTCCTCCATAATTAAGATGCGAACCTAGGATCACGGTTAGAGAGAATTGAGAGTGGAACACTGTGCGGTCTCACCACATCATTCGCATATATATTTTCAAGTTTTTCAAGTTAGATATCTTCCCGAATAGCGATGAAATGGGATGTCTTCGTGAGTTGGTCAACCACAGTCCATAGTGCATTATTTCCCTTCGACGTCTTCGAGAGAACCATGAAAACATTCATAGTAACATTTTCCCATTTCCCCATGGGTTTAGGCAATGGCTGCATCATACCTTTGGGCTTTTGTCTCTTATCATTAACTTTTTGAAAAACCAATCACCTTGATATATATTCTGCATTCTCTTTCTTCATGTTATCCCACAAGAAGTGTTCTCGGAGATCACATTACATTTTGGTACTCCCAGGATGGATAGAGAAGGTCGAGCTATGTGCATTATTCAATATCTCATTCTTTATCTCTGGGTCATATGGTACACATAATTGCATCCCAAATCCTACAACACCTTCCTCATCAATTTTGAAATCTGGGGATTTCCCATTTTTAAAAGCTTCCACCATTTTCTGAATTTCCCCATCCTTTCTTTGAGCATCCTTTATTTTCGACAAGAGGGATAGTTGAGAAATAATTTGAGAAAGGATTGATGATGTTCCTCACTTAATGATTCCCATGTCCATCCTTTTCAAATCTATGAAGATCGGATCCTTTTTCATTTTTCATCATTGATAAAGATGCATGATCTTTTCAACTTAGAGCATCTTCCACCTTGTTTGACTTACTTGGATGGTAGTGGATTGAGAAATCATAATACTTGATGAGCTCTATCCATCTTCTCTGGTTCATATTATGTTCTTTCTGATTGAATATATATTTGAGACTCTTGTGGTCAGTATATATCTCACATTTTCCCCCATAGAGGTAATGTCACAAGATTTTCAATGCAAAGATCACAACTGCCAACTCCAGATCATGCATGGGATAGTTTTGATTATGTATTTTCAGCTGCCTTGAGGTATAGGCTATCACTTTATCATTTTTCCTTAGCGCACAGCTTAATCCTTTCTTAGAAGTATCACTATACACCACAAAGAGTTCTCCACTTGAAAGGAGTGAGATTATCAGTGCAGTGATAAGCCTCTTTTTCAACTCCTTGAAACAGTCTTCACAATCTTGTGTCCAGATGAACTTTACTCCCTTCTCTTTCAACTTGGTCTTTGCGACTGAAAATTGTGAAACGTTCTTGATGAATCGTCGATAATACCCAGCTATACATAAATAGCTGCATATCCTTGTTACATAAGTTGGCCTCAACCACTCTTCTATTGACTTCGTCTTAGAAGGGTCTATAGATAACCCTTTCTGGGTGATAACATGCCCCAAGAATGATAATTCCTCCATCCATAACTCAAAGTTACTATACTTTTCATACAACATTTCCCTTCGCAAATTCTTTAACACAGTTTCCAAATTCTCCTCATGTTCCTCTTTGTTATTGGAGTATTTCATAATATCATCAATAAAGACCACCACAAATTTGTCGAGATAATCTCTAAAGAATCTATTTATCAAATCCAGGAAAATTATTGGAGAATTAGTGATTCTAAAGGGAATCACTATGAACTCATAGTGCCCATTCCTCATTCGAAAGGTAGTCTTGGGAATATCTTCCTTCCTTGCCTTTAGTTACTGATATCCTAACTGAAGTTCCATCTTAGAGAAATAACTGTCCCCATGAAGCTACTCAAACAATTCATCTATCCATGTAAGTGGATACTTGTCCTTTATAGTGATTTTATTGATCTCACGATAGTCAATGTCAAGGCGCATGGATCAATCCATCTTCTTGACAAAGAGGACTGCAGCACCACACGGTGAAGCACCCAGGCATAGAAAAGCCTTCTACATATTCTCCTGTAACTGATTCTTCAACTCTTAAAGATCTACGGTGGCTATTCTGTAAGGTGACTTTGACATTGGCAGAGATCCAGGGATATGTTCAATTGAAAACTCAACCTCTCGGTCAAGAGGAAGACCAGTCAACTCTTCGGAGAATACATTAGTGTAATACCTCACGATGGGCATGTCTTCAAGAATGATTATATCCTTTTTCCCAATCATTTGAGCTAGATATTCTTTCTCACAAGGAAGCATTATCCAAACATGAGATAAAGATTCTAAAGGAGACTCATCTTCCTCCTTACAATTGTAATGAATTTGAGGATTCTTCAGGATGTGAAAAGTGATCTCCCTTTCCTGAAAATTGATGTTGGTCTTGTACAAAGATAGCCAATCCATGCCCAATATAGTGTAGAACTGCACTAAAGGATGTATGAAATGATTTTCTGGGAGGTTCAGTCCAAAAACATTAACCGGGGAGGAGTAATAAACCATAGATGCAATAATTTCCCCATTCAATGTTTTCATATTTAACTTTTTTTCCAAATTTTGAGGTGGTGTTTGAATAGTTCTACTAATCTTGCAAGATGTCAAAGAATGCGTATAACAAGAATCAAATAGTATGTTCATGTATCTTCAATGAATAACAACTTTACCTATCAGGATCCACCTCAGCAGTAGTGATAGCATAAGCCCTTCCATGTTTCCTTGGAGGTTGTTGTTGATTTCCTCTGATAACCCTCGGCTTAGGGAAATTGTTCTCATAATGCCCAAGCACCATGCAGTTATAACACTTTACTATAGGCTAAGTGTTGATTTACACCATCCTTTCTTATTCAACATTAGTAGGATTTTTCATATCCCTTCTGCAATTGTTTTCTTAATGACCAAACATTCTGCATTTTAACCAATTCTTGGTTCTCTTGAGACAGTCACCAAGATGCTTCTTCCCCGAATTTTTGCAAAGGGGAAAGTGAGTCTTCTTTCCATCATTGGATTTGTTTGATGAACAACCCATTTTGTTCTCCATTTTCTGCTTCATGTCACTATGCCCATGAGACCACTGAGAGTCTCCAATCATCATTTCATCCTTGAGGGTACAATGGACAATCTCATTCAACTGACGAAGTCTCGAATCTCCAACACTTTTTGTAGACTCGGCTTTAGTCCGCTAAAGAAGTGATCCACTTTTCATTCGGTGTTCATGAAAAATTCATAGGCGTACCTTGAAAGACTTGTAAAGTTCTCTTCATATGCCATGATGGACTCATCTTCCTTCTTCTTGCGTCTAAGGAACTCTCTTTCCATCTTAAGATGGAGGGTTCGAGGAAAATATTTGTTGAAAAACATCTTCTTGAATTCCTCCCATTCTATGGAATCAATTTTCTCTTGGGACTTTGTATTCCTGATCAGTGTCCACCACTAATCAGCTTCCCCATCATAATGATAGACTGCTAGTACAACATTATCCAATTATGAGTATTGGAGGACAGAGAAAATATTTTCAATGGAGTTAATCCATTGTTCTGTGAGGATATGATCTGAAGACCTGCTAAACATGGGAGGCCTTTTTCGTATGAAGGATTCTATGACAACTTTCTCTTTCCTTTTGGGAGGGGGAGGTTCCACCTAAATCAAGTTATTATTCATAACTCAAGCTAGCTGAGCAAGTACTTCCATGAAGTTTTTAGCACCCGCTTCCACAACATCAGAAACAACATTAAGGAAATCACCACATTTCCTATCACATTGGTTGTTGGAACGTGTTATTAAATTTCCTTATATTAACTACGAAAAGGAATGTATAATACGATCTCTTGAATACATAGCTATTGAGAATAAAAAAACGTTGAACATAAAAGTATGAACTTATAGAGAAGAATTATATCCTTACTTTTGATTCCTTAGGTTTATATCTAGGTAATCCTAGGTCTATTTCTTAACGTATATTCTTGTGGGATTATTTTTGTCCCATTATAATGGTTTGTACTATGCTCGTGAATATACCAAAGCATATCCCCCAGGAGTGTCATAACCAAGAGTGCAGAAAGGCCCGTTGTCGTGCACCAATTCCCATTTGAGTCTATCTCGATGTAGTGTTTTTGGGTTTTACCCCTAGATACATCTCTGCCAAATCCACCACTACCTGCTCGTATCCAGAAAGGGATGTATTTTCTTGATAAACCACTTACACTATACTCACCAAAATTTAGGAATGTTTTCTTATACTAAGCCTCATCCTTAAGGTTCTCACTAAGGTTCTCTATTTCAAATCACTAAACATAACGAGACCTTCACCTGATACAAAATATTGATATTTGATCCTTTTACCTAAAACATTTCCTGATTTTAAGCATAATTAATCATCAGATTACAAGCCAAGGATCGATAAGTCTAGTGTCTTGGAAGACTGTGTAAATATATCATAAAACATGGGGCTAAAAAACATCATTATTTAACCTCTATAAAGAGATTCTAACTTCATTTGAGCCATTACATTTGCATAGGTCACCTAGGAGAACACAAGTACAAAGGGATGAGATAAAAATCCCAGTAAGGGAATGAACATAAGGATGCATATGAAGCATACGAGTTAGGAGGCATGTCATAATGATATCCAAAGCGTGAACACATAGAATCACTTAATATAATAATGGGACCATATAAACATGGAATAATATAAATGTGGTAGAACCATAAAACAATTCTTTAGTACGGGTCAAGGCTAACCGCAAATCCTGTTACCATTTCAGTACGGGTCAAGGTTAAATTCCAATCCCGTTCCACATTGCATCTCACGAGACTTATCCTTACCTAATGTGTTGGAGTGCTATCTGGTTACACCCATCGCAACATTTTCATGAATATTATTTCAACATAAATATTATTACCACATAAATCTTTTTTCCATATGAGTAATCATACATAATCAATTGTTCATAAACATAAGTTTAACCATGGAGAGAATTGGGTACCACAATGATGACATAAAGCATAACCAATGAGTGAACCATTAATGTGTCCATGAAAGAAATGTATTAGACCATACATGGATGTCCATAATTTAATTTAGGCATAAAAATGTTAGGTGGTATAAAATATAAGTGACACACATAAGAAACGTATTTGAGAGACATTAGTATTACAATATTTTTGTGCGGTTTTAAGGAAAATACTACAGACCTTTTAAAATAGTGAAGAAGACATTCTTTTATATCAAACCAGAATTGAACCAAGAAGGTTTTAATAATAAAAATACTGAATTTAAAAATACAATGTTGTCTTAAAATAGAAGATAGAGTGCACTTGAAATTGGGTAAAAGTTCAGGAAGTTCCTTTAAAATGAGTGTGCTTATTAGAATGTATCGACGAGAGATTCACTTAAAAGCATGTATATCCCAGAAAGAGAATGAGAGATAGATCTTGGAAAATGATTTTGGACCATATAGACATAATTTTAATGTTAAACATAAAAAAAGACAACTACATTTTGGTAAAAATAATGATAGAGCACCTGAAGGAATAAAGTAAGTTCAGGTAGAATCCATTATGGTTTATCAGCATGGTATCATGTGGGAATAAGAGGGTGTGATGAGAGATATAAGGGGTTTCTAATCACATATATAACATTAGGTATGTATGGTTAAGGTGTATAAATATACCCTATCACTTGGTATTAAAAAAAAGGCATTTAATATTGAATAATCTTGATTAAGAGTGAAAAGGGGAGGATCCCTAAACTTAAACTCGTTAGTGTTCTCCACTTGTTATTACTGACCTGAATAAAAAAATTTGGGTTATTAATTAATAAGTCCATAACCTCTTATATATTCAATTTATTTATTATATCCCTTTTTAGTTCATTAAAAGACTTTTTTTATAAGTTACAATGTTCAATTTCATTATTCGGTCTCATTTGTTTACTTGGCTTTAAAAGATATGTTCACTTATATTCAAGTTTGGATTATATGCAAGATGAAAGTGGTTGTCCAGAATTGAAGTTTCAATCATTATTTAATATCCAGGAGATTACATGGTTTTAATTTTATTTATTTTACTTATAGTGAAGTTGAAATATTATATATATAACCAGAGTGATAACCGTTTTTGTTAATCGGTGGATTTGATTACAAATAATGTGTCTTTCTTTATAACATAATTCCATTTTTACCAAAGGATTACAGATCGAAAAAAAGGATATATTATATATATATAATAATCTGGTTCAACTATAACACAAATTCTTTCATGACCAAAATTAAAGATAATAACAAAAATTGATAAATTGTTGTCCTTGAATGTGCTAAATTAGCACATCTCAAATAGTGCATTCATTTTTTTCAAATAAAATGGTGGGGAAAAGAGAGAAAATAATGAAATATACCACTAGAAAGAAGAAATTATAATACATTTATGTTACTGGATTTAACATACTATTATGGTGAAGGGAGGTGAGAAATGAAATAAAAAAGAAAAGAACGTAAAAGAAAGGAAGAAATTGGGCAGTGGAATTTACCTCTTAAGACTTCCTCCTTTGAAAACCTCTTAAGGGGAGAGGTTTTGGTATTTTGAGGAGGAAGAGAGCTTTTTGACATGGGAGAGGACCTTGGGGAGATATTTGGGCAGAATAATGGCATGTCACAATGCTGTAGAGGAGTGGATAAAAGTGGGAGTGAAGGGGGGTTTTATAGTGGAGGAGAGGAGGGATTTCATAATATTATAATCATTAATTTATCGTTTCTTCCCAGGACAAGTAATAGTAAATATTCCATGACCAAGAATAGTGATTTTATCATGTGATACCAAACCAAGTGGGATTACATCAGTGGTACATCAACAATGACTCAATCAATCAATCATTTAGCAATTATTTTGAATTATCATATTCTACTATTCATAAAAAATTCAAGTATTTCAGAAAAATCACAAAAAAGTCACCCTAACCATTTTTAGACATGTAGAATCCAAAAATGAAGTCAATTTTTTAAAAATAATTTTCTAAATATTATTATTTTAATATTTACCTAAAATAATAATTTATTATCAAAACCAGTTTTAAAACATTCATTAACTTATTCTAAAAAATAGTTATATCGTACTTCCAACTTGAATATTATTTTTATAACACCAAAGGTGATGTTACTATTCATTAGGGTATATCACTATTCATAAGGGTATGTTACTATTCATAATGGTAGTTAACTATTCACTAAAAATAATTTTCGTTTTATTAGATTCCAATAAACATCTTGAACACAACCGTGTATGTCAGATTTTCAAAATTGCAAACACGGAAGTGAAAAACTTAATTTTAAAGGACACTTATAACTGAGTAGTACATTTGGTTGTGTTTTCATGTGATTTTATTACATAATTATAAGAAGGTAATTTCCATTTAAAAACTTTTGGTCATTACAATGATCATATTATTGTCCCTTTTTTAATAAAATGTCATCATTACTTTTTATTCATGTATAAACAGCTTCATTCTCTTATTCATGTTTTGTTGAATATGGCCAGATTCTTCTTCAATGGTTATAGTTATATAATTTATGGAATTAAATTAATATAATATATATCATATTTATTAATTCTATACATTTATATAATCTTTCTTTAATTGATATCTGGTAGAATGATTTCTATCACCTCATGGAGATGGTATGTTGTACGTATGCACAAGAAATGATATCATTCCATTAATTATGAAATTTAATTTAAGTGGATAATATATATATTATTCTCAAATAAATATATTTTTATAATAATCATATATTGTTATTATTTACATCTTTGTAACCATCCATGTAAAATGGTTGTGAAAAATATATTGCACCACAATGTGGAGATGGTAAGTCCTATGTACGCACCCGTGGTGATTTCAATTTGCCATAGGATGGATAGAAGGTCGAATAAGTTTGTTCTATAACCATAATAACATCAAAGTATATATTTGGTGTTTTAGTTATTACTTAATAATGTAAATAATAGAGGAAGATAAAATAGAGGAAGAAATTATCTTGAGAGAGTCGGTAAAGGAGATTACCTCTTCTTCGGTAAGCTCCCTCTAGATCTCCTCTTGAAGTCACTAAATATGGACTTTTTAGAAGAGAAGATCATCTATAATGTGACTATGTATGTTGATAAGGTAAATTTTTAGAGGAAAGATGAAATATAATTATCAATGTGTTATGAAGAAATGGTGGAGGAGGATCCCTTTTATAGTTGAGTTTGGGGGAACCTTTGGAATTTCCAAACCACATCCAAAAACCTCAAAAATGACTTATCATCAAAGATGAGATGATTTAAGTTGGTAATAAAAAAACAATAAATTTATACAAGTCTTTTTTCAATTTATACCTTAACAGTTTAATTAACAATTAATTTTTCTATTTAATTTTTCACTATGGTAAAAAATATTTCATTATTAAAATAGATAATTTGTTTACTTAATTGTTGTCAATTAGAAAATAAATGTATAATTTAAAACAATCTAAACCATTTCATAATTATTATATATATTTTAAAAATGTTTTAGGATTTTTAAAAAAATTATTAATACATTATTTTGATAAATAATAAATAGTTTTAATTTTGATACTCTAAAATTAAATGATTACTAAAAATATTAATATAATAAATTAACATCAAACCAAATATTTCAGTATATTCCTAAGTGGACAATTTAGTATATAAAATAAAATAGGATTTGTTAATTGTCCCTAATCATATTTATTTAAACATTATTAATAAAAATAATTTATTATATCCATTAATTAAAAAATTATAACATGAGTGTTCTTTAATTATTTTACATACCAATTTTTTAATATAAATAAAAATAAAAATAAAATTATATGATGAACATAAATCCTATATATTTCCTAATAAAGCTTATATTAGAAGATATATTCTTAAAATTACTACATTAAAAATGTTATATGTATTACAACGTGAATGTGAAAACATTGAAATAACTTCAAATAAAATATTATAACTCTCACAACATTAACATCACTTTAAATGAAATATTATAAGTGCCATAATCTTTTCAATAGGGCTAAAAATTTTCAATTAATATACCCTTGTATGAATATGGATGAGATATACTCGGCCAATATGATTTGGTCAAATTTTATTTTATTTTAATGATCATCATAATATTAATAAAAAATTATTTTATCAATTAAATAATTTCTAAATCATTAATGTATAAGTTAATAAGGTAATAATTTATTGCCAAAAATTTAAAAAAATCCCTAATAAATAAAAACAATATAATATTTAAAATAATTATTTATATTCAAATTTATATTCTATATATCCTCATATTATAAATTATTTAATTGACAAAATTTGATTAAAACATATTAAAATTATCTTTAAATAAAATAAACTAAATGTATTAATCTCATCCAAGTGGATTTTAAAGGATATATATTAGACCCAAGCATGATTTATGTCGAAACACAATCATCCAATGATAGTATGAGAATTATTATTATAGTTTTACAAAATTAGTTTTACCCTTAATTTCCCAATTTACCATTTTATTGTATTAATAAAAATTACCGAATTTACTAATCACAATTCCCAAATATAAAAGATCGATAACTAAATAATTTGGACCTAATGATTCCAAATAAGGAATAAATTTGTAAATATTCAAAATGCATATGTTTCAAAAATCAAAAAAAATTAATCTCATTTTTGAAATAAGAAAATGGGTTTTAAAGAGTTAAAACATAGCAAAATATTGAAATGTTTTTACATCTGAATTAAATGTAAAATAATTGACAATGTCCTGCATTATATTAACTAACAATAAAATTATCTATTTATAATTTATACCATTCAATAAATTAATTTTACCATATAAATTATTTCAGCAAAAAAAAGTTTTCAATTAAAACTTATTATAATTTTACTATTCATAAAAATTTGAATTTCAGCAAAAAAATATTAAAAATTCATCAAAATAATTTTTTACATCCATATTCAAAATAAAATATTTATTTTTTCATAAAAAAATATTTATGTGTCATAATTTTAATTTAAAAAAGGTTTTTTTATTAAAATGCGGTAAAATGACCCTTTAAAAAATATAGGATTTTATACATGAAATACGGTTTATTCTTATCCTATGAATAAAATATATTTTTGATGAATATAAATAATATTCTATAAATTATATATCATATATATTTAGTTAATTTAATTAATTAATTTTAATTATCTTATTTTATTAACTCAAAAGTACAAATATTTTTGTTACATTTAGTTGCTTTATATTTTTTATAAATAATTGGTAGCCAAGAAATTCACCATAAATTTTCATAATTTATTTATTTTTATTCATGATAAATTAACAACTATGTTATAATTTCCTTTTTATAACCATGAAATTTTGAAATTTGTTTAAACTCCTGATTTCTTTCTACAAAAGATATTTAATAATTAAAATTATTTAAAGATAATATTTCATTAAAACATATGGGTGTTATAGTTTACCCCGTCCCCCATTAAAGTAAAATTTTTCCTTGAAATTCATCACATGGATACAGAAATATGAGAATACCTCTCCCTAGTCACATCCGCAAGCTCATACATAGCTTCCCCAAATTAGTGGTTCCACCATAAAACTTTAACCATTCGAGCTGTCTTGTTTTGTAGAAGTTTTTCAATATGATCCATAATCATTATAAATTGATTTTCATGTGAAATATCTTGATGTAGTAGTACATTTCCAGAGAGATACGTGGAACTCCTCATGAACTTGAGAGAGATTCAGTTAAAGTGATAATTGATATTCTACCTTCCCGACATGTACTACAGCAAAACATTTCTAAAACCACAGTGCCATTTAGCTGTGCTATGAAAATTTACTGATAAAGTTTATCATTAACAATGCTAAATTGAGCACTACAAAATGGAGGCCTTTATAAGTGCAGATAAGGGGAACCCTTAATCAACAACTTTTTCACTGATAAAATAAAATCATTATGAGTTCTTTTTTTAGCGTTGATAAACATCCACAACAAAATGAAACAAGACAATAAATAAATAAATTTAATAATTTCAATAATTAAATACGTATTTATTAAAACATAAAAAATGAATATATATATTAAAATTTTAATAATTAATACATAGTATATATTAAATATATATATTTGTAAATTGAATAAAATGAAATAATTGAACAAATAAAATTTTAAAATTTGAAAATTAAGAAAAATATTTAAAAAATTATTAATTAAGTAATTATTTATAGAAATTAATAAATATAATATATATATATATATTATAAGTATTAATAAATAGTATATATTAAATATAGATATATTAAATGAAGATATTGTCATAACAAAAAAATATTAAAAATTAATAAATTATAAAAAATTACAAAATTATTAATGAAGTAGTTATAAATAGACATCAATAAGTCTAATATATATATATATATATATATTAAATATAAATATTGATAAATAATATATATCAAATATAATATATATATATAATGAATAAAAATTTGATTAAAAATATATTAAAGTCTTATTCATTTTTAATGTGTTTTGATTTTTCAATTTAGAAAATATCAAACATCGTGAGTTACATGGATTTCACATACACATATTTACCTTATTTATTTATTTTTATATAAAAATTTACACACAAATATATTTACAAAATATATAGAAATACGTACACCAAATATTTATTTAATTTATTTAAATTTTAGTATAATTTTAAATTTTTAATATAACAAGATATATTATGATTTTAATCGGTCACTTTTGATTATTTATTTTTAATACTATTGAAGTTATGGTAATCACTTTTAATATTTTTTTACATTTGAATTAGATAATTTTATATTATTTATTTATATAATTAAATATTTCCTATTTTTTGTATTGTCAAAAAATATATCATTTTTTAATAATTTATATTTAATTAATATAAAGTATCCATTTTTCCAATATTTTTAAAGTTAACTCATTTTGAATTATTCAATTTTAGTAATTATTTAAATATATGTGTTTAAGAGTTTAAATTGACTAAAAATGTAAAAATATATTTAGAAATAAATATATTTATAATTGTATATTTTCTACATATATTTATCAATTTATAAATTTATAATGTTTACAAATAAAGAATTATTAATTCTTCTATTAAAATATATATAATTAAAAATAAAAAATTATACATATTTAAATAATTATAAAATTAGAATAAATTTATTTTAATAATTATAATTATATATAATTTGTCAATGAGAAATTTTCAGCACTGATAAAAAGAATACTTATGAGTGCTAATTTTTTTTTTAAAATATATATTTATTATCGCTAGAAAATATGAGCTAATAAATATTTTTTTCTTTGTAATTTTTTAGTGCTGATAAATCTCAAGCATTATCAACCATAAAAAAGTACACATAAATATTCCATTTATCATCACAAATCATTTTAGGGATAATAAATGTGATCTTTATCATTGCTATTATGAAGATGATATTAAAAGTGTCTCTGATTTTTTTAATTATCCCCAACTATGACTTAATCACATGTGATTCTCATGCTCTCATGGAACTCCCCTTCTACCTGTGTCACTCCTCTACGTTATCTCAGATGATTCAAGGCTATAATCCAACTTATGATATTTTATACTTTTCTTTTATCATTATTTGATTTTTTTGGTTCCACGTTTTTCATCTTTTTATGCTGTTCTTAACCATGATAAACCCTCTATATCATATCCTGGCCACTGAAATACAAATAGTGACCCCATGTGACTCTAGTGTAAAACTAATATCCCTGCAGTCATTATAGCCACAATAAACCAATATTGAATTTTTGTGCACAACTAGTAAATAATTTTATAGTGTGGAACTAATGCACACAAGGGATAAATATGATCCTTCGATGGTTCACGAAATGATTCTATTAAATTCTACTATCATGAAATATTTATTCAATACTACAACATCTCACTATCATATTTCTTATCGTGTTGTGGATCATATGGGATTACTTGATTAAATGAATCCTTAGGTGTTGAAAATTTGAACACCTCTTGGAAAAAAGTTATTTTCTAGCATTTAACAGTGATGGATGTTCTATAATTTTCATTAAGGATAAATTTTTCTAGTATTTCATTGTTCTTGAGATGGAATCTTTGACCTGACTTTTAGAATTCCTTGGATAACATCATTCATGATGTGAATCAATTGTTATACCAAGTAATTTATTTTTAAATCATTAGATGGTATAGAAAATAACATTAAAGGGTATTGGGATGTGAATGCAGGAACAATATGATTATTGGTACTAATTCTTGGGACTAAGGTGGATTTAAAAAATATCTGAAACTGGAAGGTAGGGAATCCTTGAGTAGGCATATGTGATGTCGAATTTAGGTGGGGTGAGATTTATTTCATCAAGACCATTAGAGTGGAGGTATTAAAATTCCTCGCCAATTAAATACACTTTTTGAAATATTCCACCAATTTGGGTTTTTAAGATACTTTAATCCTTATAAACAAATTGATATGAAACTATTCTATCGATGTGGTTAGTTTGGGATCCTTCATTTGTTTATTTGAGCAATTCCTTCTATGCAATGTCATTAGACATGGTTGGTAGATTATTTATAGCTGGGTACTCTATGGATGATTTTATACTTTGTTCTTCTATTGTGATAGGAACAATCCTATTATATTATACTCTTGTCAATGTTTTTAGTACATTGAAGCAAACTATTCCATATTTATGAGTACCATATATTTCACCAAGTATTGAGATTATAATTTATTCATAATTATTTAACATCAATAATATATAAAATTAAACATATGGAAAAAAGAATAATTAGTGTAAATTTTATTTATATGTATCTTATCTCTCCCCCTTACCAATACCAACACAATTCCACACCTACTCTGGAAACTCATTCCATCTTTATATGAGACCACTACAAACTACATCTTCATTTTATTTTGTGAAAGAAGTGTAAAACACATAATATTCATCTAAAAAATAACTTTTCATAAAAAACAATCACGGTATTTCAATATAAGGTTGTGTAAATAAGGATTTATTTGGGTAAGATAAATATAAAATACAATACACTCCATTCATAAAATTCCACAATTTCATGAATCTTGCAAGAAAATTGTTACTATCATGAACAAAAATATAATACTTCAATACTGTAGTACAACTAACCTTCACTACATTTATTTAATCCATCCTGAGATTCTTGATTGTCTTTAATCTCCTCTTAATGGATTCCACTCTATCATTCAAACTTTCCTTCCTCATTTCATTTTCCTTCCTATGTTCCTTAATGACATACATCTCACAATCATTATATTGATTAATATTCATCAAATTCACATCCATTTAATTGAATACCTCATCTCACAACTCATTCTTCAAATCTTTTAACCTTCCATCCTCATCATTTCTACTTCTTTGGAAAATAAAAATTCATTCTAAAAAATTAATCAAAACATAATGAATGAATTTTTATAGTTTTGTGATATGCATTTTCTTATATGAATCTCTCAGTTACCTAAGAAAAGATAATTTGAAAAATAATTTATTTTGAGTGTTGTTACATTGGATCATATTGGATCTTTGTATTTAAGCATACTTGGAAAATAATAGTTCCATGATGAGTCATCTAATCTTACTGTCAAAGGTATTCCTCCCATATAGAGAAGATATCTGTGAGACATTTTCTAGCTTCATATTTATGATATATTCTCTTGGATGTTTAGATAAATTTCTGGTTTTCAAACTCTCCCATTCACCTTAAATCAACACTACCACAGGTTTGTTTCTCCACTCAGACATACCAAAAAAGAATCATTTTAGAGGAATTTGAAAACATTAAATATTTGTGAGGGGAAATAAATGATTTTGATTGGAAGTCATGTGGATTTTAATATTCATTCCTTAATTTTTGTAATGTATTATGATATAATTAATAATTAAAATTTTATTTTTGTTATTTTTTAACCTTATTGGAAACTCAACATTCATCTCCCGAACAGTTATCTCGCATTGTTTCATAAGAGTCATCGCCCATATATTATATGATGCTTGAACTACTCTGATCTGTATTCATCCAAAATGATCATTGGATGACTTTTGGTTAGTGTAGTTCAAGAAACATAGGTGGATTTCCACAAAATATGGAAGATAAATATCCAATAATAAAATTCAATTATAAATGTTTAGTAGGAAGGTTATCAAAAAACATTGGAACCAAAATGATGGGAGGAAGGATAGTTTGAAAGTGGGAATCCAATCAATCATCAAGAGATGTAGGACAATCAATGTCTGATGGTGGATTAAATTAATTTATTAATGGATAATTTTAAATAATTACTAAAATATTATATCTTTATTTAAGAAAATAAAAATTTTCATACATGATTCATGAAATTGTGGACGTTTATGCATGGAGTGTATTTTATTGTTGTTATTCAAGAAAAATGTTTGACTAATCTTGTATAATTTTCTTGCTACAAATGATGTTGTTACCAATCCCATAGAATAATTGAGTATTTATTATTTAGATGTGGAATTATTAAGGGATCAAAAACATGTTGGAGAATAAAAAACAGTGACAAAGCATCACTTTTTTGAATAAAATTATCATGGAAAGAGTTCAGGGTATAAAATTTGTGGTTGTTTTGAATGAGCTTGGACAACCTATTGACTCCAATAGGTTAATGGTAATTTGTAATCATAGGGCCATAATGATTACTAATTTGACAATTTATATTAATTCATGTTATTGAATCCATTCACTAACCAATCAAATCCATTAGAATAATATAATGGTATTATTACAATATAATTTCTCTATTTTTTTGTGAAAAATTATATAATGGAATGTTGATTTAATTTTCATTATTCCTTGAAGACTTCTTTTATTTTACAATATTTCCCTAAGAAATTTTTCTTAAGGGCCATTGGAAAAACACATAGATGATTCTAAAATCTTCTAACAATGTTACATCTTATGGATGCTAAGGGGAAAATAAAGCCCCAACCATCACTAAGTTATATACACATTATAAATCTAGAAAAATGGAACATTTTCATTAATCATTGCATTGATAAATAATTTTAGGAGCACCACAATCTATAATATATTATTTTACATTATTTATTTTATACAAAATTATTCAAAATTATTAAATTTTGAAATACAAAAATAGTTCTACAAATAATGAATTTGCATCAAAACAAATGTACACCTATCGAAATGAAATTATGGGGTAAGCTTATGTAGGGAAGAAATTGAAATATATTTTAAATCTACAATAAAATATTAATTATGTGATATGAAATAACATATGTTCTTTTTTTTAAATGATAATTGATGAATCCAAATATAAAGACACATCCATCCCACATCATGTGATATGGAAGGAGGACCTTGTAAATAATTTGGTAAATTTTTAGATAAAAACACACAAAAAAGTATGGGAAGCTTGTGTATGTAGGACAGAAATTTAATTTTGTATTATTTACAACAATATTACATAAAAATATATATTATTTGTTCATATTTTGTTATATGGTTTAGACACTAGAATCATGAATTCCCATACCAGAAGAAAAGCTCGTTTCAGTATCTTCGAAGTGGCCGGAACAATATTGTTGTCTTAGAGAATTAGGATTTAGAGTCTCACTTCGACCATATATCAAGAAGATAAAACCACATAAAGACACATAAAATATTATTAGATAAAACATGGAACAAATATAGTCACTGTACGATATTATTTTGAAATTTTTTTCCAACCCATTGTATAAGATGTGATCATGGAAAACTCATTTTAGAGGAAATATCCACTCCAGAAAAAAATTATCCCACTATCATTGAGGGTAGTCATTCCACCAAACCACATCCATACATAGGATAATAAGTTTTTTCATTAATCATTTACCAAAATGTAAATATGAAATCTCTTTAAAACATGATATTACAATAAAAATCTAGGTACATTTGTATGTGATTTGTATCTTCCAACACCCATGTACGGCCATGTTGTGAAGGTTCCAATGTAAAATATCCTCAGATACTAGGTAAAAAAATCAATACCTTCTAGAAGATCACATGAGAGTCCTGATTGAGGTAGATTATGATCTGACTACAAAGTTTCATGTTTATCTTGATGGTCTATATATTACAACAGTCGATGTTATTATTGGATCTTTCATTACATGGCCATAAAATCTTATAAAGATACGTGTGGTACATATTGAACAAAAAATTTCATATGAAAAAAATGTAACTATTGATTATAAATTGTCTAAAGTGAGGTATGATATTACAAATGGATAAATCGGTGGGAAAATGAATGGATAAATGAATAAAATCTAGTGAATCATCATGAAAACCAAATGATCATATTAGAGTACCTTATCCCAACCAATTCTATATAAACATTTAATATCCTTACAAATTCATGCAAAGAAAACATTTAAAGATATAAATATGTCATTAATAGAATATGAACAATAAATATATGGTGATTTCTTGACAGATATACTTAGTCTCTAGACTCTCAGTGATATTCCCCTACATGGATTGTCACGACCCGTCCCCCAGGGCTCGTGCTGTGACTTCGCCAAGCCCGTAGTCCATTTTCCAGGGGTTGGAAACTAGTATCGAAATGTGTATTCCCTAAAACTGGGAAGGCCTTACCTTTATAAACTGTAAACACATACAACTAAACACACATCAAGATACAAACAACAAGTAAAATATTTAACAATAGAGTGCTTACTGAAAGGAAAAGGGGCCAGAATACAAGCCCAACTGTAATGTAAAAGAAAACTGAAAAGTACATGAAAAACTGAAAATCTCTCCTATGAACACCCGCCAAGGATCCTACCTGAAGGGTAGGTACATCTCTCCAATGGTCGTCTCTGTGGTATGTCTCATCTAAGGTCAACCCCATGTTACCCCTAGTCCTGGAACTCTCATCCTTAGTCAGTGCTATCTATCGTCTACACCAAACACAACAGAGTACGGGCATAGCCCGTGCAGGGGTGAGTATAACGATACTCAGTAGGGACCCCAAGTCCCTCATGGTATCACAAAATACAAGATGGATAAACCTCAAAGCATGAAATCAACTTACAAACCTACATAGGTATATGCCCATACATATACCAATGTTTTCAAGTACACCCATCTCAATCATAAGGTAAACACAGAGTCCAACTCAAATCCCAAAGATCAACTATTCCAAAAAGGAAGGAATACCACTATGGCATGTACCACACAGGTACGCCACACAGAATAATACCACCAAGGTATGACCATAAAGGAAAATACCGCTCAGTTATGAATTCACGTCACACCTTGTATAACATAAGTACAGTATTAGATATTATTAGATGTAACTATTGAATCATCTTACTCTGTCAAGAGGTAGACCTAAGAATGATCTCTAATCATCATCAGACCAACATAGGATCTCTAGGTGCTGACCCACAAAGGATGGCTTGGTGCTGACCCACATAGGATTGCTCTATGCTGACCCAGATAGGATCACTCAGTGTTGACCCTCATAGGATCACTTGGTGTTGACCCACACAAGATCTCTAGGTGCTAACCCACACAGGATCTCTCATGTAGATCTGCATGAAAACCTAGAGTGGTTCCATGTGGGAACCTCAATCACAGACCCAGAAAAGATCTCTTCCTCAAGTCACAGCCAGCTATTGGGTTCCTCCACTAAGCCCACTTGTCTCTGGTGTGGTCCGCTCCACAAGCCACTGGTCGATACTCCAACTACCACTAAGTGTCACAAAGATGTATCCAAAAGTACCTCCATGTCATAGGGGTCTCAATGCAATAGACGGTGTGTCCATTGGAGGCTCGATCTATGAGTTATTAGACTTTTAGTTCTGGGGGCCCGGTTGGATTCGTGCTCGATACAACCCAACTGTTCCCCAACATTATCCAAATATCCATTTAAGTATACCAAAGGGACCATATGACTCAAAAATTTTTGGTGTGACAGACGGTTATTCAAACGGAAACCCAGTACCAAAGATATGGCCGAAAATTCATAAATGGATCGATGTGGGTCTGGGATCGGTCCGACCCGGTCGGACAGACCCATCTTATCCCGGCCTACCGCAGATCGCTAGAAATATAGCCACCTTCTCCACGTGGATCATCATGTGCCATGATTTTTCCGGTGGCCGGCTCGGTTGACCACTCTCCCTTCCCCACTATGGCCCAAGGTCGCGGCACTTGCCTGTCAGGCACCGGAGACGCTTGCCATCGTCCCCTTCGTGCTCCTAGCCTCCACCACCCACCGCCCTTGATCCGTTGTGGCCAATGGGTCATGACCCTTCTCTAGTGGTGTGACTATGTCGTAGCCTTCTTCGTGGTCAGTCTTTGTGAAGGCCGCCATTCATGAGCCTCGCTGGTGTAGGTCTCCATCCTCTCCCATTGCGAATAACACAACATGAATCAAAAAGAAATGCAAAGGGGTCGGGCCATGATCAGTTGGCCTGCACCCTCCGAGTTAGGGTGGTAGCAAGAAGCTAAAATAATTTTTGAATCAAAAAGAATGCCAAGAACAAGTAAGGGGGTTTGAATCGACCAAAAACCCTACATCAATTTTGTTGGAGAGCCTCCACATTTGTGGAAGTGTTGGCGTTCATCGTCCCCACAACAAGCCTCCAAAAATGATACTCGGTCGTCGTTTTTCGATTCATGGTTCGGGGTCACTCGTAACCGCCTGCCAGAACTGGATCCATCCTCCAAGTATTGGGCATCATGGCACATTACCAGAGCTTTGTCGATTGTTGATGTCATACCAATCCCTCCCCCTATGTTCCATATAAATAAGAGAGGGGGAGGGTAATTAATGATCATGGAATTTATGATGGTCCAATTAATATGAACCTTCCTAAATTCCAAAAACATTGTTACATAGTATTTGAAAGGTGAATAATTTAAATTTATGTTGGCATAATTAAATGGCAGGATTCCAAGGTTCTTCCCCACATTTAAGAGGGGTTCAGGTGGTTCCCACCACCAGGAATTCAATTGGGAGGTTAAAAATAAAATAAAAAGTTTTTCTTTAATTATTTTTATTTCCACACAAAAAATGAAAACTATATTTCACCTTCAACCAACTATGGTCAAGTTGAATATCTCCTTCAGTGAATATCGGGGCTGCAAGTTCAACAGTGTCCTCGGATATCAATTTTGAGCACCGGTTCAAAAGTTACAAAATGTCACTTGCGCCGTTACTGAACATACCCAAAAAAATGTTCAGAAAGTTATTTACAGTCACACTTGACCGTACCGGTTGAGGTTAGGCTCTGCCTATGTGAAACACACCCCAATGAACCCAACGGGACTCTCGGATTTTCAATCTATGTAACCGTTTAGATGTTATGAATTTTACAATAAAATAATTTTTGTTTAATTAATATATTTACGGCCAATAACTATCTTTCACGGGTGGCCTGTGCCAACAAATGTTAGTATCTTCTTAAATAAAGTATATCCTCATGAGTTCAGCAGTGGTCTCAGGTTATCAATTCAAGATACATTTTTTTACTTATAATAATTAGAAAAGATAAAACAATTTATTTAATTATTTTATTTACGATTATTCCATTTTTGGGTTTTCTCACAGGAGGCCCATGCTGACTAAACTTATGACGCGCCTAGGGTTAACCCGCAATCCTGAACGCAACGGTGCCCTCAGATTTCTGATCTGAGTTACTGTTCATGTGTTATTTCAATTTTTTATGAAAACTGCTTATTCGTGCAAATTAAAACTCAACCAAACTTCGACGGATCTTTCCAGACACTCTAGGCCTTGGAATTGTGCGCTCTCAGATTTCATGGTCTCGAAATAATTCCCTATAATTAAGAAAATTATATGGAATTTCTGTGATATTACATTCTCCCCACTTAGGGTTTTACATCCCCAGAATCCATAATAATGGAAAAACAGCCGAAAGAGGGTACTGAGGATAAATACGATCTTTC
The DNA here is from genome assembly GCA_963277665.1 of Viscum album. Taxonomy (NCBI): domain Eukaryota; kingdom Viridiplantae; phylum Streptophyta; class Magnoliopsida; order Santalales; family Viscaceae; genus Viscum; species Viscum album. The sequence continues at coordinate 680,640,216 of OY728132.1, read as the reverse complement.
TGCTCCCATGTGCTCTCTGGGAGGTTCCTGTATTGCCATCATACATGCACCAGATGTATCGACCTCCCATAAAGGACCCACTTTTTTCAATCCTCAATCTCTACTGGAACCTTCTTTAAACGACGCACCACCATCTGTGTTCATCTTGACGTGGTCAATGATGTGAGATGGGTCGGGCACATATCCACTCAATAGGGATACATGAAACATGTCGTGCACCCATTCCAAATGCGGTGGATGTTCCAAGAAGTATGCTACCTCCCATAACCATTAGAGTATTATAAATAGACAGATAAACCTCGGTGATAACTTTCACCCTCTACCAAATCTCCATAGTCCCCATCAAGGAGGTACTTGCAAGAATATTTGGTCCCCCACCTAGAACTCCAAGGGACTCTGTATCCTGTCAGCATAAGACTTATTCCAACTTTGTGTAGTCTTCACTTACTGATAAGTGAGACATTGTGATACAAACTCTTCCACTTCTTCCTTCATCTCTACCCACCAGTACTGACACCGGAGGTTTTGGTACATTTTCACCACACCATGATGTACCATCGGAGGGGACGTATGGAACTCCCTCAACAACTACCCTGAAAGCACCACAGGTACAATGGTATGTCCTATAAAGAGGACGACATTATCCCCACCTATAGAAAATCCATCAGGTGTCTACCCTGAGGATATCTGAGCACGTCGAGCCTCGCAGTCATTACCCCCAAGATGTGACTCCCGAATTCACTGAAGGATTGGGGGAAAGACAAACATAGACTGGAGGTAATCATCTCAATATCTATCCATGAAAGATATCTACAGCGTGACTAGCTTCTCTGATGCTTCACTCAGTAGCTGCTGACCAGACCTCTTATTGAGTGTGTCTGCTATCATGTTCCCCTTTCCAGGAGTAAATATTATCTCGAATTCATAACCCTGGCGGAGCTCTAGCCACCATCACTATCTCAACTTCTAAAAGCTCTTCTAACACTTCTATTTCCATAAGAAAGGCTACTCCTTCTTCGTCGAAGCTGACAAGGGTGCTACTACCCTGGAAAAGTCTGGTCCAAAACTCTGGTAATACCTATCCAAACCAGAAGTCCCTCTCCCTATGTGTTGGTAATCCTAGAAACATATTTTGAAAAGATGTCCCCATGCTCTGCCACTCTTGTTTGGAATTGAAAACATAATAATTATGTTTCCACGAGGGTGAGGCTGGCCGACTCACGAGTGACTAGCCACAACCCCTTATGTATAAGTATATCATGTGCTGGCCGAGTTTCCTTTTTCACTGACTAAGGAAAACCACATACCAATGTTGTAGAAAACCCACAAACTTTTTTCCTAATACAGTCATTCTCAGTATGAATTTTGGATTTCCAGTCATACCCAAACTAACATCGTAAGGACTCGATGCTGCAACAAAGAGGTTTCAATAGAATCTTTTGCCTCTACAGTCATACCACATTGTCGCCATAAGTGTGATTATCGATTATCCTCCCACTGGTATATCCAGACGTGAGGGTCAAGTCAAAGGCTTAACTGGAAACACTTGGTCCTGGACATGATTTGTGGAAGGAATGATTGATACCTATGTCTATTGATACGGAATCTTGGGGTAGACATAGACCGTACCACAAATCATTCATAGAGACCATGGTTCTGACTCATTGACCACATGCATCTACTCTCTTCCCCTATCATCCAATTGCCAAACATGGAGGGGTCCACAATGGATGTTGGTTTTAACTTGTCGAAATGGTCACCACCTCATGATGCCCCCTAGCTCTGCTTCCACTTCAGTAACCCTGTAGATTCCTCTTCCCTTGACACTTCTTCTTTCAGAAAATTATTTACAGTCACCCTTGACCTGCACCAGTTGAGGTTAGTCTTTCCTTAAGTGAAACACTCTCCATCGAACTGAACGGTACTCTCATATTTTCAATCCGAGTTACCATTTAAAAGTTATGAATTTTACAATAGAATAATTGTAACTTAATTATTTTATTTACGACCAAAAACTAACTATCACTGGTGGCCCACACCAGCCAAAGATAGTATCTGCTTAAATAAAGCACACCCTCACGTGTTCAACAGTGGTCTCAGATTGTCAATTTGATCTACCATTTGTGAGTTATAATCATATGAAAAAATATAATAATTTATTTAATAACTTTATTTACAGTGATGCCATTTTTGGATTTTCTCAAAGGAGGCTCACACCGACTAAACGTATGTCGCGCCTAGGGTAAACACGCCATCTTGAATGTAACAGTACCCTCATATTTCTGATCTAAGTTAACATTTAAGAGTTATTCCCCTTTTTTAGGAATACTTCTTACGTGTGCTAATTTAAACTCAACCAAACATTGATGGATCATTTTGGGCACTCCGGGCCTTGGAATCGCACGCTGTCATAATTCTCAGTCTTTAAATAATTCTATATAATTATAAAATATATATGGAATTTCTAGGGACATTACATGAATGGTTGGAAATATTAGTTTTGAATACATATATAAGGTACATTGTAATAATACCTCTATCCAAATATTGATCTAATATGTTTATTAAAGTTAATAACAAGTAATATTTTTTAAAATTGTTTATATCCCAAAAATATAAATGTAATATCATGCAAGAACGATTTGGAATCATTAATCCCTATATTATTTCAATGTTAAAAATTACCTTGAATGAGGAAGAAATTAATAAGAAAAAAGTTCAGTTGCTCGAAGCGTTTAATAAAAAATCATCAACTGAAGGATTATTTTTTATGCCTAAAATGAAAAGAAAAAACAATGTAATCAAATTACAAAAAATTTATTATTATTATTATTACATAATTTTTTATGCACTGGATGCTAACTATAGTCAATATGGAATCAAATAATATTTCTTTATTTGGATTCGATGCATGGATATAAAACCAACCAACCACACATGATTTGAATTGTGAATATGTAATACCCTTCAATCAACATTTTATAGATAATATATGAATTATGTGTTCATTATTTGTTTTAAAATAAATTTTTTTATGATCCAAGGATTGTGCAATACAAGCTATATAATGCCATGAAGTCGGGTTTTGAAGGGATAAAGAATGTGAATTACTAAAAATGGAATCACATTAAGGTATATATTGAAATATTTAACTATCAAAACAGTTCAAAACAATCTAATGATTTTGGTCAATGTTTTTAGTATGTCTGAAACAATTTAATTCAGACTATTATATGAGGTTATGTTTGCAAAATTGTGAGAAAAACCATTAAACATGAAAAGGCCATCATCCCTTAATAGGTAATTTCTATAGGTAATTTCAATTTCCATAAATATATTTCATAATCATTTGTTATTCAATATTTTCATAGTACTATCAAGATATCCATGAACCTAGGTATTGAAAAGATGAAATCTATTTGGTTAGAGATGATCGGGCATCATACGTTTTGTTACATTTTTAAGACATCAAATTTAAGGGATTAAATGCTAAGTTTATGATCTAGTCTGAGTTATGACCTTTGAAAAAAAATTGGGTGTGAAGCATTAGTGTTAAAATGATAACTTATTATTTTTTATATCTTTTATAAGGAGAATTATAATGGAGGAATTAATTTTTTTTTAATCATTTCCTGAAAATAATAAATATTTTGAAAAATCATGATCATGGAGTTGGAGGTGGGGGAGGAGGTAGATATGAATGTGAATGAAGATATAGATTCAGAGTCAAACATTTCAATGGAAGAGGATGTATTTGTGAAAACCAAGGTGGAGACTAAGGGGGATGAGGAGAAGAAGTGTAGGCTTCAAAATGGTAAAATTTTTGGAAAATTATGTAGAATTAAGAACATACTAGGATTTTTGTGATACAAATTCATTAAAATATCACACGACACTTGTCACATAAGATAATAGCCATTGTGAAAGTGTTTCATGAGATATTTTGAAATAATTTTTTTCACCACTTGTCTTTCTAATTGAAAAGAATGATTCATAATTAATTTATGATGTTTATGAATTATTATCATGTCAAACCCACACTCTATGCCACATTTAGTGCTAAAAGTGTGTGTTTCTAGTTTAAATGACATTTTAGAAAAAAAATACATAAGTGGAATAATAATAGTAGAGGAATAAAATATTGATTGTTTTTGATACATTTGGAAAATGATATATGAGTCATTTGGGGCATGTATAAATTATCAAAAACTAAATCCAATGCACTATGTGACCAGTATGACTCCAAATGCATCTTTTCATTCAAAATTGACATTGATTTTAGTGAGAAATTGACTTACTCAAAATCGAGAAAACTCATTTCGATTGTTTTGTTACATTAAGATAACGTTTAATAAGTCATTTTTTATATGTTAGAATTAGTGAATACTCAACTTAACCAAATGTGTGACTGGTATGATATAATCGTCTGTTATAAATTGAAAATTGACATTTTAATACAAAAAACATACATGCAGTGAAAACTATGAAAATTTATTCAGATTGTATTGATAATTTGTGAAAATAATACATAATTCATTTGGGGTGTGTTTGAATTTGCCTCATGTAAAACCCACACTTCACTCCACCTATATGGATAAATGATCATGTTTCTAATTTAAAATTACATTTTAGTAAACAACACAAGTGGCATACACAAAATATATACATTAAGAATATGATCAATGAGTCATTTGGGACATATTGAAATAAGATACACCTCAATCTAACACATGGTGTGGCGAGTACGACTTCAATTTCAAAATTTTATTTAAAATTGAAATTAATTTTAGGGAAAAACAACTAACATAATCAAAACTAATTCATTTCACTTAGATAATTTTTTTACATTTTTACAATGATATATAAATCATTTTTGACATGTAGGAACCCACTACCCATAAATCTAATGCCCAGTGTGACCTATATGAATCCATTGGTCTACTATCAGTTTAAAAGTGTCATTATAATATAAAAAAGGGTAACTCAATGAAAATTGAGAAAACACGCTTGGATAGACCTAATAATTTGGGAAAACGATTAATAATTCATTTTTGATGTTTATGAATTAGTCACATGTTAAAACCAAGCACGATTCCACATGTATGGCTCAAAGAGTGTGTTTCTAGTTAAATATAATATTTTAATAAACTAACAAAAATGATGTACTCAAAATAGATAAAACACATTCTGATTGTTGGGATATATTAATAAAATGATCTATTATTTATTTGGGATGTGTAGAAATTAGCCGCAACTCAATATGACACATTGTGTGACCATTAAGTCTCTATGTGTGTATTTTTATTCAAAAATAACATTACATTTACTGAAAAAACAACTTACATAATATAAACTATGAAAAATAAATTGGATTATTTTGGTACATAATGAAAATGATATATCAGTCTTCTTTTGTGTTTGAATCAACCACACTTCAATCTAATGCACAATATGATCGGTATGACTCCAAATGTTCATTATTACTTTAAAGGTGACATTTTAATACAAAATAGTTTCACTCACTGAAAACTAAGAAAATTCATTCATATTGTCTTCATAATTTGGGAAAATAATTTGTAATTCATTTGGAAAGTGTGTGAATTTGTCTCATATAAAACCGAAACATGATCCACCTATACGTCTCAATGATCCTGTTTCGACTTTAAAATGACATTTTAGTAAACAACACATGTGGAATACACAAAATAGATTCTTTAGGAACATGGTCAATGTAACACCCTAGGTAAATAAAGAATATGAAATTTTTATATTTATCCATATTTTTGAATAAAATATTAATATTACTTTAAAGGGGATTCTATGCTCGATGGCGTACCCAACAGGCAACAACGAGTTTTTTGGGAATCTTACGTTGCACTCTAATAATAAAATAATTTTATTTTAAATAGTAGTTAATGCCTAGCCATTGTAATGGCGGGAATGAACAGAACTAACTAAAAAATGATTATATATGTTTGTCAAATATTTTTACTTTTTACAATAAATGTTAGAGGATTAAAAATGCAAATGAATCCAATTATAAGCGTAAACATTCTAATATTCATTAAAAGGTCGATTAACCTCTTTTTGATGGCGAACCTCCTTTAAATCCACTTTTTGACAATTTTATGTGGTATATTTGACGAAATAAAAATCTTCTTTAGAATTTGGACATCAAAATTTACTTTGTGAAAAATTTTGGTATTTTTCCGAAAAAGTTCAATTTTTGATGAATAGTGAAAAATGATGTATTTTAATTCAAAACCACTTTTAATATAATTTATTAATATGATTATAATATCTTTTTAATTGGTTTTAAAGTGAAATTAGAATATATTTTTCCCATTTAATCCAATAGTGGTCATTGGAATTAATTTCACTTTGAAATCTTACTTAAACTAGTGTCAATCTTTTGATACATTTGGTTTTATAAAAACACGCTATTTGTTTTAACAGCAGGAATTAATTATTAAATTAATTAATGAAACTTATATGTTTTGAATTCTGTAAAATAGAAATCATTTTTGAATTTGGAATATCAAATATAGCTTAGGGTGAACTTTTGGTAATTTTCTGAAAAACTTCACTTTTTGATGAATAGTGAAACCACTATGTGGTACTTATAAAAACTGATTTTCAATATAAATGAAATTTTTCCATCTTTGTGTTTTGAATGTCAAAAATCCGGCAAACATGGTTGTAATTAAGAAGTAAAATGTGGTTCAATGGGATTAAAATAATTTGTTTGTGAATAATAACTTATTAAGTTTTTAATCGCGATTAGAGGTAATTAGTGTAGTTTAAGGTAAGAATAATGTTTTAATAAACTGAAATGACCTAGACACATGTCCTACCCTCATTTTATGTGTCATGGACGACCATGAAAATTCATGGGTCAACTTGGGGACCCCATGGAGCCACTTTGGTTGAAAATGACATAAATATATTTTCATTTAATGTTAAAGTAAAAATGACACAAACATGAGATGTTTTACTAAAAAAAATTTTACATGGGGTTATACAAGTTATATTTTTGACTATAAATAGTCAATTTGAAAGATAAAAATATTTCCTACATCATAGTATTTTTTTTTATTTTTTAGACATTAAATAAATTAAATTAATTATGACATCGTGATGATGCAGCGATGACGTCATTATTTAACGATTTAAATAATATGGAAAGATAATGTAAAATATAAGACCTAAACATGTAAAAAACCTATTGGATGGGTGTATTTAGAACCCTTATCACCTTATCCTAGAAACAAATCAATTTGGGACCATTAAAATCCGAAACTCATTCTAAAATAATGTAACATTTCCTTACATTCCAAGAGTGCCTCTCCTCTCCTCTTATAAAAGAGCCCCACCTATACCTCCTTACCCACACTTCCAAAGCCTTTGGCTCGGCCAAACCCTGCCAATGTTTTCTCTACAAATCCCTATATAACTCCTTTAAGCCTCACTTTGGGCAGAAGGCTTATCAAGGAAGCCTTTGAGCTCAAACCAAAGGGAGTTACCCGATTTTATGGTAATGTCTTCACTTGTGTCCTTTTGTTTTATTTTTCTTCTCCAACCCCCTAAAATCTTTTTATTCATTTCTTTTGTGACAACTCCAGTATCTTAAAAATACTAGGATGTTTTTATAAGAATTAATCGAGCTACACTTACACACACCTTCATCTAATGGTTAAAGAACATACTTTTTCTGTGGTTGATGATTTTCTGCCTCACGAAATGATGATTGTTCAATATTCTTTTAACACCTTTAAAGGATTCCATTATGATGTCAATATATTTTATATATTATATATATGGTATTTATTATTACTATATGATTATATATTTTATACTTAATCCATACCTTTATTCTTTTCATGTTGTGTAAATGCGATAATTTCATATGAGGAAGTGTGGACTACCGCCCCCTCAAGTGATTGACTCATACATGCAATACATAGAATGTATAAATAATGAAATTAATAATAATATGTGACCTATATAACATATATATTATACAGGAATTATAATATATATATATATATATCATTTATTTTTAATTCCGTTAATATGACAATGAAAAAAATGAAAGTAGCGTTCATGCGTACGTACGGCCTACCGTCTCCATGAACGGTACTTTTCGTTTTTATCTCCAAATGATATGAAATAGTATAAAATGAATATTTAATAGATATATATGATATTTTAATCATTAATACTATTCTGGAAATTATTTACTTATAACTACATGGACAATCATTTTTCAAACAAGTTCATTTTTGACTCATGTACCAAACATTGGCTAAAACATCTGATATGAACTAACATTATTAAACAATTATTATAACATTATAATATATGGTATGAACTGAATAATAATCACTAAAGGAGTTACTTAGGCGATTATAAATTGACCAATGTTAATTATTCAGGAATATAAAGAAACGAAGAAGACAAGTTGGACTTGTGGTAAGGGATCCGACTCCTCTCTTTCTTTTAAAGTACACTCTTTTATGTCATTATTTTTAAAGCTCATCTTTCTTGTTATTCGGATATTCATTTATATTAATCTTACTGTAATTTTTATGTTCATATTATGAGATACACTATTCTCTCTCATCAATCCATTTTGGATGTTTTAAGTGGCGTCGTTAGGCTGCCGAGTTCTCATAAGGGATTTTTCATCTCACTTTTATTCCCGTGAGATTTATGCTACATTCGCTACAATTTACTTTGAGTGGTGTATGTACTGCCCATTATTATACACTTTGTGTAGTATATTTTCATTTATGGGTATTCAAATCATCATTGTATGACCCTTCTTCCATGGGGTGTACGTTTCGAAAGTTACCCCACTCGGTACGGGGACCTTTCACCCTCCACTTTTTAAAAGACTTCTTTTGTTATGTCTTTTAATTCACATACTATTATAATGGGATATGTTATTTTATATCCTTATTGATGTAAATTTTATGTCCATGTTATGAGATGCCATTTTTATCTCTCATCAACTAATTTTCTGAATTTTTAAGTGATGCCGTTAGGCTGTCAAATTTTACCAAGGGAACTTTTTAACCCAATTTCGATTTCTTTGGGTTCAACATGTAGTTATTGAATATGTCATCCTTTGAATATGTGTGAATGACCTTTTATTGTTTTACACTTAATATCCACTTATATTGGGTGTATTTATATTTTTCACACATAATTTTTAGATTGATTTATCCTTGATTTAAGGATACATTCTTTATAAGGGATTTCATCACATTTGACATTTCTATTGAGACTTCATTTTTGTTATGCACCAATTCACACTTATATGGTGTATATACTATCCTTTGGAATATTATATCCTGAATCCATTTATACTCATGATATTATAAAGTTCTGACCAAATGTTATTCCTCAATTATTGTATTCAAATGTCTCTAATTTTGGTAAAACCCCTTTAACCAAATATCACTTTAAATGTTTTAATTATATGTTCTTATTAATATACATGTTTTCCAAATGGTTTTAAGGATTTATTTATATGGATATTAATGGTTTAAAATTTTAAAAGCTTCAAGGTGGTATGGGACACTTTGATTCAAAAATCTCTTTATTAAATGTTTTAAACAGTTTTGGAAATGGTTTCTTTTTGAATGGATTCATTATTTCAATATACTAAAATGTTATATTGTGATTGAAATGTGGAAATGTTATGTTTATTTTATGGATGTTTTATGTGATATATTTATGTTATGGTTCTTGGGCATTGTTATTAAGACAGTTGGTTCCATGATAAACTAAGGGCGGGTGAGCCCGATATAGCTCTCCAATGCATTGGGTAACGCGAAGGAGTGAAACGTTAAGGTTTATCCGAAGAGATTTAGGGAATATACTATGGTGGGTATTCTAAACCTAACCAAGATGGTTACTCCATACAGAAGAATGTTATAAATGCCTCAAGTTACCTTTTATTTCTTATGATTTCTATGATTTATTCATGATTTGATGAGGTATGTTAAAGTGATTTTTTTTATGAGTAAAGTATGATTTAATTGATTCTTATGTGTACATGTACTCATGTTTCCTTTCCATATATTTTTATATCCCTTACTGAGCTTTTTATTCTCATCCCAGGATTTTGAAAAGTTTTTCATAGGTCAATGGAAAATTACATGATATGATGATAGTGTCAAGGAAGTGTCAAGAAAGAATCCATGTTTTATTTTAAACATGTTTTTGTTGATGGGAATAATGAATACTATATTTTATGTTACCACTTTGTTTAAATGTGGAATGTAATGCAAGTTTTATGATCTAATTCTCTAAAACTCTAAACCTGAAAAGATCTTCAATGTGTAATCTTGTAATAACTCATGATTAAGTAAGGTTTAAGGATGGGGACTTATAGTTGGTATCAGAGGTCGGTTTAGATAAATTTAGAGGTTAGGGTATTCTCTAAGCACAAGTGACATTACCATAATGGTTAGGATTTCAGAAAGAGTCCTAGTTTTAGATAAATTTAATGTCTATGTATATCTTAGTGGTTATATCCCTCATTAGTACATGATGGTTTTGTTGATATACTAACACTGACATTTCTGTTTTTAGTGAATGGATGGATCTAGCAGGCACCAAAGTGACAATAGGTTTGAAGGAAACTGTAGTGGTTCTCTGATTAAGAGACTGAATGAAATGGGGTATTCAATGAAGAATGTCGTGGTTGTTCTAAACCATCTATCAAGGAGTCATGATCATCCACTTGAACCTTGGTATGTTTTGTAATGTATCATGTACGAGATGACCAATCGATGTGGAAGTTCAGGTAATAAGTATAAAGGTAACCATTAGGGTTTATATGATCCTTACATTTTAGGTAATTATGGGTTATTATATGTTATGATGGAAAATGAAAGGCATGAGATAAACTTGAGGATAATATATGTTTTGATTATTTTTTAAGATTTTATCTCATTTTGTGGAATGTTTTGAGAATTATATAGTTTTTGAAAAAGGACAACACGCAGAACGTGTGACAACCCGTCGCATCGGACAAAACTGCGGGAATCAAAACCACAACCAAAGTGCGACTTTTATTTATCGCCTACCACTGGACTACGTGAAGTCCCTGGTTAGTTTGACTGATTATTTTTAGTTGGATGATTTTATGAATTAAGAGTAAGATGATTTTAGGTTATCAATGGATATTTATTAACCTATCATGGAGGATATGTGATTAGGTTAATTACTTTTTAATACGAGACTTTAAGAGTAACTAATGTTATTTGGAGATAGGTGTTAATTTGTACCTTGGAAGACTATGCGACTAAATCCTTCAAATATTTGGGTTTCAATATTAGTTTGGTTTACTTTGAAGTATTTTATGGACAATTTGTTTATCGAATGGTCTTCATTGAACTTTGGGTTTTGTTGGACAAATTTTGGAGATTAAGAATAGATTTTCTTTTTATAAAGGGTTATCCTTTTCAGGATTATCTGATCTTGTACTACCCTTTTTTGGTTTTTGTTTTGGCTAGAGTCTAATGACATGGTAAGTATATAGTTCTCTTTTTTGGATTTGGTGATTCTCTAGAATTTTATTATTGTAATCTAAATGTGAACAAGTCTTCCTAAATACTCATCTTTTGGAGAAAATATTAGTTTTTGTAAGGAATCTAATAAATTTGAAAGTCAACATGATAAGTGATTATGTTTCTTTATGAATAAATTCCTCAATAAAAAGTAACTTAAAAAAGGTTGTCTATTAAATTTTCCTACTAGGGAATCGAATACCATTTAACCCATCACAAGTTTGTGATTTTCTGGTGGTTAACTTTCTCCTAAACATGTTTTCTATCACTCTCCATCAGAACATGACCCTATGTTTTCCCTTCCATGTCCATGTTTTCCTACATGGAGTCCTAGTATGGGTTAACTCGGGTGACCTCTGTACTTATCTTTCTTTATTTTAAAGTGATTGTTTTACTGACTCTTGTTCCGATGTGGGACTTTCAAGGATGTTTCCAACCTCAATTTTAGAATTGTGAGGATGCAATTCCCAAAAGGGGGGAAGGATGTAACACCCAAGGTAAATAAAGAATATGACATTTATATATTAATCCATATTTGTGAATAGAATATTAATATTACTTTAATGGGGATGATATGCTTGATGGCATACCCAACACGCAACAATGAGTTTCTTGGGAATCTTACGTTGCACTCTAATAATAAAATAATATTATTATAAGTAGTAGTTAATGCCTAGTCGTTGTAATGGCGGGAATGAACAGAACTAACTACAAAATGATTATATATGTTTGTCAAATATTTTTACTTTTTACAATAAATATTAGCGGATTAAAAATGCAAATAAATCCAATTTTAAGCGTAAACATTCTAATATACTTTAAAAGGTCAACTAACCGCCTTTTGATGGCGAACCTATTTTAAATCCACTTTTGACAATTTTATGTTTTATATTTGAAAAAATAAAATTCTTCTTTAGAATCGGGACATCAAAATTTACTATGTGTAAATTTATGTTATTTTTCCGAAAAAGGTCAATTTTTTAGGAATAGTGAAAAATGTTGTATTTTAATTCAAAACCTCTTTTAATCTAATTTATTTATATGATTATATTATATTTTTAATTGGTTTTAAAGTTAAATTAGAATATATTTTTACCATTTATTCCAATAGTGGTCATTGGAATTAATTTCACTTTGAAATCGGACTTAAACTAGTGTCAATCTTTTGATACATTTTGTTTCATAAAAACACGCTATTTGTTTTAACAATAAGAATTAATTATTAAATTAATTAATTCAACTTATATGTTTTTAATTTTATAAAATAGACATCATTTTTGAATTCGGAATAACAAATATAGCTTAGGGTGACCTTTTGGTAATTTTCTGAAAAACTTCAATTTTTGATGAATAGTGAAACGACTAAGTGGTACTTATAAAAACTGATTTTCCGTTTAAATGAAAATTTTTCCATTTTGTGTTTAGAATTTCAAAAATCCGACGTACATGGTTGTCATTAACTTGTAAAATGTGGTTCAATGGGATTAAAATAATTTTTTTGGTGAATAGTAACTTATTATGTTTTTAATCGCGATTAGAGGTAACTAGTGTAGTTTAAGGTAAGAATAATGTTTTAATAAAATGAAATGTCCTAGACACATGTCCTACCCTCATCAGATGTGTCATGGACGACCAGGACAATCCATTGGTCAACTTGGGGACCCCATGGAGGCACATTGGTTGGAAAATGACATAAATATCTTTTTATTTAATGTTAAAGTAAAAATGACACAAACATGAGATGTTTTACTAAAACAATTTTTACATGGAGTTATGCAAGTCAGAGTTTTGACTATAAATAATCAATGGAAAGATAAAAAGATTTTCTACATCATAGTATTTTTTTATAATTTTTATACATTAAATAAATTAAATTATTTATGACATCATGATGAGCAGCGATGACCTCATTATTTAACGATTTAAATAAAATGGAAAGATAATGTAAAATCTAAGACCTAAACATGTCCAAAACTAATTGGATCGGGGGATTTAGAACCCTTATAACCTTATCCTCGAAAAAAATCAATTTGGGACCATTAAAATCCTAAACGCATTCTAAAATAATGTAACATTTCCTTACATTCCAAGAGTGCCCCTCCTCTCCTATTATAAAAGGCCCCACCTCTACCTCCTTACCCACACTTACAAAGACTTTGGCTCGGCCAAACCCTACCCATTTTGTCTCTCCACATCCCTCTATAACTCCTTGAAACCTCACTTTGGGCAGAAGTCTTCCCAAGGAAGCCTTTAAGCTCAAACCAAAGGGAGTTACCCGATTTTAAGGTAATGGCTTCACTTGTGTCCATTTTTTATTTTGCTTCTCCAACCCCCTAAACTCTTTTTATTCATCTCTATTGTTACAACCCTAGTATCTTAAATATACTAGGATTTTGTTATAGGAAGGATTCGAGCTACACTTACACACACCTTCGTCTAATGGTTAAAGAACATATTGTTTCTATGGTTGGCGATTTTCTGCCTCACGAAACGATGATTGTTAAATATTCTTTTAACACCTTTAAAGGTGGCCATTATGATGTCACTGTATTTTATATATGATATATATGGTATTTATGTTTACTATATGCTTCTTTATTTTATATTTAAACCATACCTTTATTGTTTTCATGTTGTGTAAATGTGATAATTTCGTATGAGGAAGTGTGGACTACCGCCCCCTCAAGTGATGTGACTCGTACATGCAATACATGGAACGTATAAAGAATGCAATTAATGATAATATTTGACCTATATAACATATATATTATACTGGAATTATCATATATATATATATATATATATATCATTTATTTTGCTTTCTGTTAATATGAAAAAGAAAAAAATGAATGTAGCGTTCATGCGTACGTACGGCCTACCGTCTCGATGAACGGTGCTTTTCGTTTTTATCTCCAAATGATATGGAATAGTATAAAATGAATATGTACTGGATATATATGATATTTTAATCATTAATAATATTCTGGAAATTATTTACTTATAACTACATGGACAATCATTTTTCAAACAAGTTCATTTTTGACTCGTGTACCAAACATCGACAAAAACGTCTGATATGAACTAACATTATTAAACAATTATTATAAAATTATAATATATGATATGAACTCAATAATAATATTTAAAGGATGTCCTTAGGAAATTATAAATTGACCAAAGTTTATTATTCAAGAATATAAAGAAACTAACTAGACAAGTTGGACTTGAGGTAAGGGATCCGACTCCTCTCTTTCTTTTAAAGTACACTCTTTTATGCCATTCCTTTTAAAGCACATATTTCTTGTTATTGGGATATTATTTTATATTACTATTACTGTAATTTTTATGTTCATATTATGAGAGACCCTATACTCTCTCTTCAATCCATTTTGGAAGTTTTAAGTGGTGTCGTTAGGCTGCCGAGTTTTCGTAAGGGATTTTTCATCTCACTTTTATTCCTGTGAGATTTATGCTACATTTGCCACAATTTACATTGAGTGGTGTATGTACTGACCATTATTATACACTTTTTGTAGTATAATTTCAATTATGGGTATTCACATCTTCATTTTATGACCCATCTTCCATGGGGTGTACCTTTTGAAAGTTACCCTACTTTGTAAGGCGGCCTTTCACCCTCCACTTTTTAAAAGACTTCTTTTGTTATATCTTTTAATTAAAATATTTTTATGTTGGGATATGTTCTTTTATATCCTTATTGATTTAATTTTATGTCCAAGTGATGAGATTCACTTTTTATCACTCATCAACTCATTTTCGGAATTTTGAATTGATGTCATTAGGCTGTCGAATTTTACCAATGGAACTTTTAAACCCAATTTCGATTTCTTTAGGTTCAATATGTAGTTATTGAATATGGAATCCTTTGAAAATGTGTGAATGACCTTTTATTGTTTTACACTTATTTTCCACTTATATTGGGTGTATTTATATTTGTCACACATAATTTTGGGATTGATTTATCCTTAATTTAAGGATACCTTCTTTATAAAACATTTCATCACATTTGACATTTCTATTGAGACTTAATTGTTGTTATGTAAAAATTCACACTTATATGGTGTATATACTGTCCTTTGTAATATTATATCATGAATCCATTTATTCTCATGATATTATAAAGTTCTGACCAAATGTTATTCCTCAGTTATTGTATTCAAGTGTCTCTAATTTTTTTAAAACCCCTTTAACCAAAATATCACGTTAAATGTTTTAATTATTTGTTCTTATTGATATCCATGCATTAAAAATGGTTTTAAGGATTTATTTATATGGATATTAATGGTTTAAAATTTTAAAAGATTCAAGGTGGTATGGGACACTTTCATTCAAAAATTTCATTATTAAATTTTTAAAATGGTTTTGGAAATGGTTTCTTTTTGAATGGATTCATTATTTCAATATACTAAAATGTTAAATTGTGATTGAAATGTGGAAATGTTATGTTTCCATTATGCATGTTTTATGTGATACGTTTATGTTATGGTTCTTGGGCATTGTTATGAAGACGGGTGGTTCTGTGATAAACTAAGGGCGGATGAGCACGATATAGCTCTCCAATGCATTGGGTAACGCGAAGGAGTGAAACGTTAAGGTTTCTCCGAAGAGATTTTGGGAATAGACTGTAGTGGGTATTCCAAAAGTAACCAATAGGGTTACTCCCTACTTAAGAATGTTACGAATGCCACAAGTTACCTTTTATGTCTTATGATTTCTATGATTTATTCATGATTTGATGAGGTATGTTAAAGTGCTTTTGTTTTATGAGTAAAGTATGATTTCATTGATTCTTATGTTTACATGTACTCATGTTTACTTTCCATATATTTTCATATCCCTTATTGAGCTTTTTATTCTCATCCCATGTTTTTTAAATGTTTTTCACAGTTCAAGGGAAAGGTACATGATATGATGATAGTGTCAAGGAAGTGTCAAGAAAGAATCCATGTTTTATTTTAAATATGTTTCCGTTGATGGGGAAAATGAATACTATCTTTTTTGTAACCACATTGTTTATATGTGGAATATAATGAAAGTTTTATGATCTAATTCTCTAAAACTCTTAACCTGAAAAGATCCTCAATGTGTAATCTTGTAATAAATCAAGATTAAATAAGGTTTAAGGGTGGGGCCTTATTGTCAATCAGTCATTTAGGAATTATTGAAATAACACACACCTCAATATGACACATGGTGTGGCCAGTATGACTTTTATTTCATCTTTTTATTTTAAATTGAAATTTATTTTATGGAAAAACAACTAATATACTCAAAACATATTGATGTCACTTAGATTATTTTTATACTTTCTAAAAATGATCTATAAATCATTTTTGACAAGTTGGAATCCACTTCCACAAAATCTAATGCACAATGTGACCAGTACGAATCCATGTGTTTATTATCAGTTTAAAATTGACATTTTAAAATAAAAAAGTGTCACTCAATGAAAAATGATCAAACACGCATGGATATACATGATAATTTAAGGAAACAGTTCATAATTAATTTTTTATGTGTATAAATTAGTAACATGTTAAACCCACGCACGATTCCCCTTGTATGGATCAAAGTGGGGTTTCTAGTTAAATATGAAATTTTAATAAACAAACATAAACGTTCTTATCACTATAGAGAAAACACATTCTCATTGTTTTGATACATTAATAAAATAATCTATGATTTATTTGGGATGTGTATAAATTTCTCACAACTCAATCTAACGCATTGTGTGACCATTATGACTCTAAGTGCATATTTTTATTCAAAATTTACATTACTTTTATAGAAAAAACAACTAACATACTAAAAAATGTGAAAACTAAATTGGATTATTTTGATACTTTATGAAAATGATCCATCTGTCTTTTTTGTGTAGGAATCAATGGCACTTCAATCTAATGAACCATATGATTTGTATGACTCCAAACATTCATTATTAATTTAAAGTTGACATTTTAATACAAAAAAGATTAACTCACATAAAACCGATAAAACATTATTTAATTTTCATGGTAAATTGGGTAAACAAGTTGTAAGTCATTCTTGACGTGTATGAATTACTCTCATGTGAAACCCACACATGATTCCACCTGTATGACTCAAAGTGCATGTTTATAGACTAAAATTACATTTTAGTAAAAAACAAAAGTCGCATAAAAATAGAGGAAACACATTTTTATTGTTTTTATACATTAGGAAAATGATACATGGGTAATTTGGGATGTCTATAAATCATCGTCACCTCAATCTGACTCACAGTGTGTCCAGTATGACTCCAAGTTTGTCTTTTTATTCATAGTTGACATTAATTTTTGTGAGAAAACAACTGACATTAATAGAACCCATAAAACGTATTCAGAATTATTTTTTAACAATGGAAAATAATCCATAAGACATTTTTGATATATAGGAATCATCTAAACCTCAATCTGAGGCACAGTGTGACAGGTAAGACTCCAAGGGCCTGTTATTAGATTAAAATTTAATTTTTAATACAAAAAAGAATATCTCACTGAAAACCATTATATGAAGATTATATTGTCTTGATAATTTGAGACAATAATTTTCAATTCGTTTTTGACCTGTGTAAATTAGTCACATATAAAACCCATTTATGATGCAACCTGTATGGCTCAATGTGCATGCTTCTAGTTTAAAATGACATTTTTGTAATAAAACAAGTGGTGTACTCAAAATAATGGAAACACATTATATTTATTTTGATACATCAGTATAATTATTAATGAGTCACTTCTAATGTGTATAAATTTTCCACACCTCAGTTTGATGCACGATGAGACTAGTATGACTCCAAGTGTGTCTTTTTTTAAAAAATTAATATTAATTTAATTGAAAAAATAACTGACATACTCAAAACTGATCAAAATCATTCATATTGTTTTGGTACATTAATAAAATGATCCATAAGTCATTCTCAATGTTGTGGACTCATCTGCACCTCAATCCAATTCATGGTATGACCGGTATTACTCCATGTGCTCAAAACTGACATTATTTTTAATAATAAAATTGCTCACATACTCAAAATCGAGCTAAATCATTTGGATTATTTTTTTACTTTATGAAAATGATCAATGAGACCTTTTAGATATATATATTAATCATTACCACATCAATTGAACTCACATTTTGACCATTATGACTCCAAATGCGACTTTTTATTCAAAATTTACATTAATTTTAGTAAAAACAGCTTACATACTATATAATTTTATTTCGTGTATATGTTACATAAATTTTATTTCACATTAATAATTTATTTGAAAATTATTTAGGATACATCTATTATATTTCTACTGATATAGTGTGATGTTACAACACAGTAAACATGTTTCTAGTGTTTTATTGTGCTATAACATGACACTGTAGTTTTCACCTTTATCACTGATACTAAATGTGCAGGTAAAGACGGCCTTTATTAGTTCTTTTATAGGAGCCTATAAATGTATCTTTTATATATGTATTCTTAAGTGCCAGTAATGTTATATTTTTCAGTTCTTCAAAAATTAGTGATAAAGATATGTTTTATCATCTCATTTAGAAGCATCGCTAAAGGATTCCATTATAAATACTTTTTAGAGGACTGATAAAGGAATATTAATAAGCCCTTCTAAAAGCATCGATAAAGAGTATCTTTATTGGTTCTAAATAAAAGAACTAATAAATAGTGTCTTTTATCAGTTCTTTTATTTTCATTGTTAAATATACCCTTTAGAAGAACTTTTCTAGCTCGAATAAATGACCTTACCTTTTAATCATATTGCGGTTTTCATCTCTATTCTAGAACTGATAATGGCCTATTATAGCACTATTAAAGTCATGTTTTATAGTATTAATGATCCAAAATTTCAAAAGGACCGATATACCTAGGGCTCATCTTTCTCTTCTTTCCAAATATCATTACTCTATTCGAGGTAGATATTCCTAGAAACAACTTATCACCCAATTCAAACTTTATGTCTTGTGTTCAGTTGTCATCATAACTTTTTTGTCAACTATGAGAAGATTATATGTGTTATTTAATAGATCTGACCTTCTCTTACATTTCATCAATAAGATGTTTTCCTAATAGCATTCATTCCCTAACCTAATCCTAACAAGTTGGTGTTCTCCACTTCTTTCTTAGAGGGCTTGATAAAGAGCCATCTGAATAGTGGAGTGAAATATATTATTGTAAGAATATTATATCAAAGGTAGGTTACGATCCCAACCTCCTTTAAAATACAAAATTAAATCTCTTAATGTGTAATCTAGAGTTTTAATTTCCCTCTAAAAATCCTTGTTGGACTGAGGACTATTAAACAATGGTGAAACATAACTCAATATCCAAAGCCTACTGATGAATTTTCCAGTACTTTGAGGTAAACCTCAAATCCTGATCAAATATAATGGATTGAGTTACAACTTTCAATATTTACACTTCATTTATATATATCATGGAAAACTACTCAAGAGATAAATCCTCTATAATTGAAATGAAGCCTTCCAACATTGTATGGAAATCAACGATAACCCATATAGCATTATGGAATTTAGATGTTTTGGGAAGTCTGATGACTAGGTTTATAGTGATGTTTTCCCATTTCCATTCAATTATGGGTAATGATTTTAACATGTCCCTTTACTTCTATCTCTCATCATAAACTTACTAACAAACCATGCAATGAGAGACATATTCTACAACATCTATTTTTATGCCATCCCACCCAAAATAAACTTTATGGTCCCTATATATCTTTGTGCTTCCAAGATAAATAAAGAATTAAAAACTATGATCCTCATACAATAAATCCTTCATTATATTTGGAACGGGAGGAATAAAAAGACAATTATAGAAGCCTATTTTTCCATCACAATCATGGTTGATTTTTGAAAAATTTATTATTTCTTTTTTTAGCAATACAACTTTTTTTATGCCTCCGTAATATTCACTTTTATAGATGGTTGAACATTAATTTGAGATTTATAATATTTCTCCCCTTCCATTAAAATTTCTAGATCCATTATTTGAAAAAACATAAATATTGGATTTTTTGTGATCTTCATCATGGATTTTCTAGCATGGAATTTTCGACTCAATAAATCTACCACCATGTTTTCTTTTACAGGGTGGTAATGTATTGAGTAGTTGTAATATTTAATCAACTCCAACCATATTATTTATCCCACATCCAGCTTATATTGTGTGAAAGTATACTTTAATAATTTATTATCTGTATAAATATAACAACTATCACCATAATGATAATGCCTCCATATATTTAATTCACAGATTATCGTAGCTACCAATAAATCATTAGTTGGTTAATTTTTCACATGGATCTTCAATTTTCATATGGTATAAGCTATCACCAAATCATTTTTCATGACAACAAATCTCAGCCACATAATCGATACATTATTGTATAACACAACCCTTTCTCCACTACAAGTAAGTGTAATCATATGTGCATTGGCTAACAATCTTTTTAGCTCTTTGAAATTTACTTCACATTCCTAAATCAACAAAAAAATAACTCTTTTCCTTTTCATATGGGTGATTGTTTGTAGGTTCATGAAAAATATTTCACCAAACATAAATAATATTCATCCAAACTAAGAAAACATCATATCTTAGTTACCATTGTTGGTTTAAGACAATGATTAATACGTTTTATTTTTGATGGATCAACAGATATCCCTTCTTTTGAGATTATGTGAAACAAACATAAATCGTTATGAATCCAAAATTCATAGTTGGTAAATTTTTCATAAATATTATCCTTTCAAAATTTATTTAGTAAAACACTCAAGTGTTCTTAATGATCTTCATTTCTCATTAAATATAGATGAATGTCATATATAAATTCTACGAAAAACTGATCAAGATAGGCCCTATAGACTGTATTCATTATGACCATGATGATAGGTGGGGAATTTCTAAGACCAAAAGGCATCCTTAAAAATTCATTGTTTCTCTACATTATAAGAAATGTATTATTTAGTAATTATTCTTTATAGTCCCTTAATTAATGATACCCTCAATGAAGATCAATCTTGGAAAAGTATTGAACTATGCATAGTTGGTCAAATAGGTCATTGATGCAGGGAATATTATATATTTTGTTGATAGTGATTCTATTATGTTCTTGATAATCAATAAAGGTACTGATTAATCGAGATTATTCTTAACAAATATAACATGTAAACCCCCAAGATGATGCACTAAGGATTATATATCCCTTGTCAAGATTCTCTTGGATATTCTTCCTTAATTCATGCAACTCAGTTAGGTCTATTCTATAAGTTGTCATTGAAATAGGCATATAACCCGGTATGAGTAATTTTGAGATCTTAACTTCATGATTCAGTAAAAGACAAGGAAATTCTTCTGAACATACTTAAAAAAAGACTTATAAACCAGGTGTATTCATAATTTTGATTTTCTATTCAGCCTTTTGTGATAAAAAACCTTCATTTATAGGAACCAAGATCCATAATATGGAATAAATTTCCACTTGAAGGTCACACACATCAATGAATCACTATATATATATAGATTGATCTGGAATAAGAAATGTGACTTAATTAGTTGGTAATTCAAATGAAATCCCTATATAAAAAACTATTTCATGCCACGAATCTCATCGAATTACAATGAAGGAATGATAACAATATTTTCAAGAAGAAGTTTCACACAAACGTCAAATGGAGAAGAATTATAATATTTTAAAGTGATCGTTGTTCCATTTGGAGTTGATACATATAACTCAACATCTATTTGTTGTGGTAATAAGGATATACCCTTAAAAATTATTTAAAAAATAATCAGTTGGTGGATCCATAATAAAATAAAAAAATTCATACTTTATAGTTAATGGTAAGTGTACCTTTCACTACTTCATTATAATACTCCACATTATCGAAAGTGATCGCATTTTACTTGCCTTTGTATTTTTCCTTCTGTGTTTCCTGGAAACGATCACCATTCATATATATTGTATTAAATAGTTGGATAGAATAATACCCCATTTATTTGTGAATGATGCCTTTAAGTGTAGGTGGTTCATTCTGTGTATCCTTTTCTTTATTCGGATCATTAGACATATTTTTCCCATAAATTTGGCATCCAACTTCCCAATGAACATTACTCCCACACATAACACATTTTCTAGTAAAATTATGAAAATTTATCCCATGTTTCTTTCAACACATTTATCATAAAAGAAAGATAGTTTCTTTAAGTGTGGTCTTAAAATATTCCATTAAATTCCATTTTTTCATTATTATAAAACCCATATGACTGATGGGTTACTCCAATCATTATCTCAACCATGAGATATATCAATTGATTTCCTCACAGATATTAAAGTCCCTTATAGAAAATTCCCATTGAAGATAATTTTTAAGACACTAAATAATAGTCAATTTTATTTTTAGGTTTGTTAATAATTCTAGAATCATGACTTTCAAGGCTTGTAAATTTAGTTTTGTAGGTACCAATGGATTCATCACCATTTTTCATAATCTCAAGGAACACCTCTCGATCTTTGTTCGATGAATATGAGGATTGTACTTATTCAAAAATATGTTATTGAACCCATCCCATTCTATTGATTCAATTTCATCTCTCTATATCATATTATTGATAACATTCCACCATTGATCAACCACACCTTCCAATTGATAAACAACTAAGATGAATTTAAAATTTTCAGAACATTAGAGAACAGAAAATATCTTTCCAGTGGTACTACTGCATTGTTCAGCCATTAGTGAATCAGAGGACCCATTGAAAGAATGTAGATGCTACCTTATGATGGACTCAATAGAATGTTGTTCCCCTCTTCATTGTTTGGAATTACTACATGATTCCTAGCTTCAGAATGTTTTGTGAGATTAAAAATATGTTTTTTCATTCCTGCTCCCATTAAATTCTGTTTCACAGGATGAAATTCATTTCTTTACCTATCACATTTATCATTAATGCAATTCCTCTAGGCTCCAACCATTTACGGAAACCAAGAAGCATATTATGAGAAACCATAATCATAACAGGAAATCAACATAATCAATAATAAAATATCAATTTAGAGCTCTTAGTTTTTATCTTAGGTTACTCATGATCATTTCTAAAACACCAGGATTATAACCTATACTTAGGCTTATCTCTAGGGTACCTACTAAGGTCATCTAATCCTAGTTTGTGAAGGTTAACTATAAATTTTATTTGAAAAAAATATAACAACCCGTACCATACATATAAAGATATGACATTAAAACAGAAGACTATTCCTTAAAAAACCCACACTTTGACCATATGGGTTTACTATATTTAGAAACTGGGAAAAAACAACTAGTTTATAAGACATCTACATTGTCCCCCAATTATTTCTTCTTATCTAGAGCCATTTTTTGAAATATCTTGATATTACAAATCTTCACAACATAGGGAAATGAAAAATACTAAAGGGTGAGGTTATATTCTCAGTAAGTGTAAAAAAGGGAGATATTAATCCTATAATAATCATAATACATAAGAAAATTACATTTTAATGTATTATCCTGGATATAAAAGATCATGATATCATGTAATGTGTAAAATCATAAAATTTCATAAATAATCAATTAACATATTCTAGAAATACATAACATTAGAAATATAATTTTTTAAATAAACATAAGTACAGAAAATTGTTTCATTTTATTCTATCCTCATTTCAAAGACAATAATAGTCAACAAAGTCCATTATTGAACCAGATTAAGTTCATATTCTAGACCTGTATTATAAAATTGTGATTAATTATAGTTTAAGACCTATCTATCTCATGAGATATGAATCATTACCCAATGCATTAGAGTGACATATAGGCTGTACCCATATCATAATTAAATCATTCTTATGTTTTCCAAAAAAACAAAAATCATTGATCACTACATAACTCAAATGATAAAATGGGTTTCTTTTTTCCACCATAACATAATTCATATCAAACTAATGGATTTCATAAATTACAATTCATCATTAACATAATAAAACAATGTAATAATTGAGATACTATAATTGGAACAAAACACTATTAAATAATTCCATCTTATATGGAAAATAACTTTAATAGAACATATGAAATTAATTCTTGAGTAAAATATCATTTTTTCTTCAAAAATATTTTCTTTTATATAAATAATATAAAATTTTAGAAGAAATAAAATTTCTGTGAAGATAAACTTGAAATAGTGTCAAGGACTATTCATGGAAATACATTTTCATTTAAACGTTAAAACCCATCATTCTGTATAATCTAAAAAAAATTCTTCTTCTACTTTTGTCATATAAGTAAACAAGTACCTCGTATCAAAAAACAACAAAATATTTCTTCCATAACGTTTAATAAAGATTATCCAATTAGTAATATAAAATTTAAATAGAGTTATAATAATAGATTTAATATTAAATATTTATGAAACGAGGACGTGTATGGTAAATATACCTCAGTAAATATTTATATATAAACAATCTGATATAATAAAGATATTGTGAAATTATCTCGAACATTAGGTCTGATATCCATTGTATATATCCAAACCTCCTATATAATGAATTATATAATTTCATTGACATAATAAAAAATAATATTAATTTTTATGATATCATATGTGATCATATTATCATCTGTTTGTTAATAAAATTTCATTATTACTCGTTATTCATGTATAAACTACTTCATTTTCTTATGCAATTGTTGTCCAATAAGTTTGGATTATTATTCATAAAATATAGTTATAGAAATTACATAATAATATTTAAAATATATATATCATATTTAGTCATTTTTTCATTAATAAAATAATTCTTTAATGGATATCTTGTAGAATAAATTGCATTGCATTATGGAGACGTTAGGTCGTACGTACACACGAGCGATGATATCATTTCATTAATTAATAAATGCAATGAAAGTGGATGGTATATATATTTTTTTAGAACAAATATATTCTTATAATAATTATATATATTTATTATTTTCATTAATATACCCATCGAGGTAAATTCGGGGAGAAATAGATTACACCACAACATGGAAACGGTATACTATTAGTATACACAGATGGTGATTTCATTTTTGATAAGATAGATTGATCGTGGAATAATATTATGTAAAGACCATAATAAATTCTCAATATATATGTAATACTCGAGTTATTTATTACTAATTTAGAAAAAAAATGTAGAGGAAGTATAAAAAGACATTATCTTGAGAGAGTCTTCAAAGAAGATTACATCATCATCGGCTAGCTCTCTCAAGATCTCCCCTTAAAGGCACTAAAGTTGGTATTCTAAAAGTACCAAAACCTATAAAATGTGAATAGGGAATTATAGAGTGGAAATTTTTAGGTTATGTATGAACATGAAGGTTCAATGGGTTATGAATTAATGGTGGATGAGGTAGCATTTTGTAGGTGAGGTTTGGGGAACCTTTGGAATTTCCAAACATATTAACTTAAAAAAAATTCAAAATGCATCCAAAGTCCTAAAAATGTCTTAGAATATAATATAATATGAGGTATTTTTTTAATATCATATTCAAATATATTTTTTATATGTTTTTGTATCAATTCAACCTTATCATTTTAATTAACACCTATTTATTGTATTTATGTTTTACTTAGGTAAAATTTATTTCAATATTAAAGGGATAAATATTTACTTATTTGTAGTCTATTAGAACATAAATAAATAGTTTAGATCATTTTCAACCATGTTATAATTATATTATATTTATAATAACTATTTTATGGTTTTTTAATATTGTAATATTGCATTATTTTGATAAAAAATCAATATTGTCAATTTTGATACTATAAAATTAATTGATTATTAAAAATATAAATATAACATTTTAATATACAGAAAAAAGATTTATTTTATTCTTGAAAGGAAAAGTTCATATTGAATATTATTTTAATATATTAATTATCCCAAATTATATTTATTTTTATATTTTTAAAAACATTTATTTATGATCTCATTTAATAAAATAATTACAAATCAGTTTTTTTTGTAATTATTTAAAATTATTATTTGTTCCAAAAAAAATAAAAATAAGCAACTATGATGATGATAAGTCCTCTGTATTTCATAATAATACTTATTGTTGAATATATCTTCTAAATAATCCTACATTAAAAATGTTATATTTATGAAAACATGAATGGTAAAACATTAACATCACATTAAATAAAATATTTTAATGGTCATTATCCTTTCCATATGGCACCAAATGGTCAATAACATGACCATTAGATAAATATAGTTGATATATAGTTAATCCATAGGTATTTACCAAAAGGTTCTTTTATTCTGATGGTTATTATCATTTTAATTACAATTATTTTATCAATTATATAATTTCTTCATCGTTAATGTTTAAGGTATTAAGGTAATTATTTATTTCTTAAAAATTTAAAATAAGTTGATTGGTTAAATAAAAAAATCTTATATTTTAAATGAAAACTTATAGTCAAAATTAAATTCTTTTAGAAAATATATTAAAAATTATATAATTATAAAAATTTGAGTAAGACATATGTAAGTTTTCCTTAAATAAAAAAAATTATTTGTATGTATCTAATCCAAGTGGTCTCTAATGGTTATATTTTATACCCAATTATGAATGAGTTAAAAATAAACTCATTCAATGATATTAGTATATGTTTTTGTGTAATTTTACAACATTATTTTTTACCTAAAATTACCAAATTCACCTTTAAACCGTATTAATTAAAATTACTTAATTTACTATTCAAAATACCAGAAAATAAATGAAATAAATATAAATAATTAGTACCAACTTATAAAAAATATTGAATCCATTTTTCAAAATTCAAAAAAACAATTTTTTAGTAATTAATTTAATGTTAATCTCGTTGTTGAAATGAGAAAATGGTTTTATAAGTGTTAAAACATTACAAAACATTGAAAGGTTTTTACATCTTAATTTAATGTAAAATCAAAGAAAATGACCTACATAATATTAAATGATAAAAATATGATATATTTATGCATTAAAATCATTATATAATATAACATATTCATGTTAATTATTTTGATGAAAACAAATGTTTTCAATTTAAATTTAGTATATTTTTACTATTAATCAAAACATGAAGGTAATCAGTAAAATATAAAAAATTCATACTAAGTAAATTCTTATATCCCTCTTAAAATGATGATTTTTATGTTGTCATATAAAAATTATTTATGTGTCAGAATTTTAATTTAAAAAGGGTTCTCCCTTGAAAGGCGGTAACATTATCATCTTAAAAAATATAGGATTCTATACATAAAATTATGTTTATTCATATCCTATTAGAAAAATATATATTATATGAGTATAAAAAATATATTATCAAATATATAATAGATATATTTCATTAATTATTTTTAATAATTTTAAGTAACATAATTTTTTATTAAAAAATAGAAATATTTTCTTTTACATTTAATTGGTTATAAATATGTGGTAGCTAGAGAGTTCACACTAAATTTTAATTAGTTATTTATATTTATTCCTAATAACTTAACAGATAGGCTATAGTGATAATTTTATACCAATGTATTTTCATTTTTTGTTTAAACATAAAATTTCATTCAACACAAGTGTTTGATGAATTAGAATTTCTTAACGAAAATATTTCATTAAAAAATATGGATATAATTTTATACTAAAAATCATAAAATAAAAACCATAGTGACTCCTAACCAAGTAGAATAGATCCAAAAACTACTTTAACACATTTTCATAATCTACAAAGAATATTATAATGATTTACCAAATGGTTTAATAGTCTTAGTAAAATGGATACATACTAGAATAGAATTTAAATTTTGAAACCTAAAATAAAAAACAATTTTATTGAGAACACAATTATTACCCTTATTATATCTCATTATATCAATTATTAAACACTTTCTAGTATCCTAGAGAAATTACACAAAAGAATATTGTGAGAAAAAATCCATATTAAGGGTAAGCACATAATGGAAGCATTAAATAATTTAGGAATAGTAAATTTGACTTGGAAAATAATTGAAACATATATACCATTTAATCAACAACTTGAGCCAAATATAGAAGGTAAAATTGAAGATAAAATGTTTCCATATAAATAATCACTTGAGAATTTAACATTCACCATTGATATTATAACTAATCAGATTATCATTCGGAATATCAACAAATGAATTCATAATGATGGACTTTATAATGAAGGAAATCTAAAACATATCATCAAGTCTTGGGAAAATATATATAATATTTTCAAATATTTTTTAAATTCATCTATATAAATTTTATTTCCTTGGAAAAAAATATATCACTTTTCTCCTGATAACTACTGTTGCATCGAGGGCTTAAAATGGGCCCCCACCATCTGTTAGTATTTCAATCACATTCCTCATATGAATTGATCGAAACATAATAAACATAAAAATTAATATGAATAACAATTATAAATTTTTTAAATAATTAATCCAACCAAATAAACATAATCATAATACACATAGATTAATATTTAGAATGGTAATAAATTTTTCATTTCTTAGTCAAACAGATCATAAACCTTCTAAATAAAGAATAAGGATGACATCAATACAATATATCCCTAGTGTATCATAATTAAAATACTGGTTTAATGTTAGGGATTAATATAAATACCATGAAAAGATATTCAGGAAAATATCCCCTTTCATTTTTAAAATCACTTCTTAAAACCTAATACATTTTGAAGATCCTTTTTGTTGAAAATAAATTTTAAAAACTAATAATTTATAGGATACTAGGAAACAAATTCTATAAAATTATTATGGTAAACTTTTAATGGAATATTCCGAAAAATTATGGACCCGATGGTGGGTAATTCTATACATGTCATACATTTTAATAAGAAGATATCATTTTTACTATAAAATGATAAGATAATAACCTTGTTCATAAAATTTCAACAAGACTCCATTAAAAAATAAATTAAAATTAAAATTGGGTAAAAATATATTGAATAAAATTGAAAGATAATGTCAAAAACATTTTTGCAACAATTTTTAGAAAACATCGTTTTAGATGAAAATATAATTCAGATATAAGAGATAAATAAAGTTGGATTTTATTAAAAACATTTTTCAAAATTATTTTATGAACCAAAGTGCAGAAAAATTATACTCATTCATTAATAATTTCATGAATAGAAAGAGAAATAAACATTATTAGGTTAATTATGTAATTAACAATGAATATCCATAATGAAATTTATGTTTAAAAAATTCCTGATTAAAATGAGATTGTACAGTAAACCCTTACAAAGATCATAACATTGATGATAGATTTTACCATAGAATAAATTATGTTTATCAACAAGAAATACACATAATTAAAGTGTAAATAAAAAATTACATAGTGAAATATCATTATAAAGATAATCACATGGCATAAAAGAAATTGGAGGAGTAATGCATCCAAATAATAAGAAATTGGGTTACGAATTTTTTTCCACTACATAACATTTAATTCAAATCATTATAAATGATATAAATAAATTTAAAACATAAAATAACATAAATAGAAATATATTATTGATATAACATTAAAAAGGTGATGTATATATACAATATAAAATAAAATAGTTTTATATTATTGAAACATGCCTTCATGAAATTAAATTAAGACGAAATCCCTTACATCATGCTTTATTTTGGTTATAAATCGATTAAATACATGTATATTTGTTTAAAAAAATAACATATTAATAATCATATTCATAATTATAAAATAATATAGGATCATTTTATAATATCTTTTTACCTTTTAATTAAATACCTTCCTTTATTATCTGTGTTTTTGGTTTTAATGGTCATGTTTTCCCATGCTAATTTTATCATGAATGATAAGGTTATTGTGCATATTATATATCTATATAATATCATTAATGATTTTCATGAAATAATTTTCATATTAATACCTCAATTATACTTTAATGAAAAATCATGAACAATGGTTTTGATTAATGAAGTGCTTTACGATCATGGAGATGACATGTTGTACGTATGAATGAGTAACGCTTCAATGTTTCAACGCTCATTATGAAAGGAAGGAAAGAAATAATTTATCTATAAAAATTATAATAATATCATATATATCATATTATTTATTTGTATATATATATATATATCATCCATGTGTTGTGGTGATGAAAATAGATTCATATCATTTTTTAAGGAGGTAGTTTATACTTACACAAATGGCGTTATCATCATTTATTGAGTAAACATTAAATATAAATGATATATTTTATATATTTAGGAATATAAATATTTCATGAAGTTCATAATAATTTCATTTATATCAAATATAATCATTTACATTATCCTCATCACCTTTCATGTAATGCATTATTACAGGATAGATCACATAGCTTCGTGAGGAAGTAGTCTGTCTTAAACACGAGTGATGTTATCATTCCTCATATGTAATAGAAATTAAAAAAAATGAATAAATGATATAATTAATCTATGTGTATAATTGTTTCATAAATATTAAATATAACCTTTTTATTTTTCATCATACCCTACAATGAGAGTTCAAACTAAAAAAATTAATTACATCAGTTCATGAGGTGGTAGTCCACTATAGAAATGAATGATTGTTTCATAACCCATATAATGGAGGTGGATGTTGTTTTAGTTAATAAAATTAAACATGAAATATTATGACATTTAATGTATTTATGATATATTATTTTCATGGTAAAGTAATAATTTATGGGAGTGTAGGAATAAATAATTGAAAAATACTCATTGAAAAACATTACCTCTTCTTCGGATTTCCTCCTTAAGATTACATAAAATACTTACTAGGATATATTTCACCCTAAAATATTAATTCTAGGATGAGGGGAGATTATTTTTTTAGGTTATATTAGAAGGTTTTGTATCAAAAAAATGTCTTCATATATTTGAAAACGTGAGGAGTGTGAGTGCCCAATTATAATTGAAAAGGGTGGAACTGTTGTAAATTCCAAAAATTATTCACTATTGGGAGGTAAATAGTAAAACATGTGCCTCAAAAATAGATCAATAATTTAATTTAGGAATTTTTTTGATGATAAAAACCTCCACCACAAAAAAAAATTTGTAATATTTTTACTTACTGATCAAGTATACTCAATTTCACTATTTTTTTAACACGGTAAATATTATCTTTTTTATTTACCTAGGCAATTTATCATTTAAAAATAAAATTAGAATGAAATTTTTTAGATATTATTTTCCTAATTATTATACTTATTATATTCAACTTATAAAATTAAAAAATTCTGTTTTTGTAGTATTAAGTTTAATACAAGATCATATAATTTAGAAAACCAAGTTTAAACCTTAATCAAGGAAACTAATTTTAACTAATTTCATTAATAATTTTGTTTAAAAATTATGTTGATCAAATTATATAATATGAATTATTATAATTAAAAATATAAAATACATTTCTCCAAATTTTATTAATATAAATATCAGAATTAAATTTAATATTAATATCATATATGCCCCTAGAAAGCGTGTTTTTATAAAAAGAAAATATTCAAATGTTCATTTTGTTTTTATATGATAATTAAATATTAAAATTATTCCATTGACCTAAATTTTGTATATTTATAAAAAATAAAACCAATGTTACTTTAAAACTAATTCAAAATACAAAAAAATCATTATAAATAATTTAAAAATGGAATTTTTCAATTAAAATTCAATAATTTTCACTATTCATCAAAAAAATTATACTTTTAAAAAAATCCAAAAATAAACACTATGATATTTTTCATATTTGATTTAAAAAACCACTTATATATTTTAAATCAAATTTCATAAAATATTTAAATATTAATTTTAAATTATGCGTGCAAAGCGTAATTAATCAATCTTTTAGAAAAATACATTTTTCTGTAAATATTTATTCTTCTTTCGAATGATTATTTTTTATTAGTACTAAATAAATAAATAATAAACTTGTGTGTACTATATAATTAAGAAATTTATTTAATCATATTCAGACATGTATACCAAATGGACATATGACATGTTAGATAATAATGTTAATATTATATTATAGTTTAGTAAAACCTTGTCTTGCATGTAACTTAAGATATAAAATAAAATTAGTATTGTGTGTAATGTAATCATAATCAGTGTTTTAGGTGAAATAAAATATCTGGTTAAATTTTATAATTTTTTAATTTTTGGGTGTTATACTCTATTATAAAATCACCCCAATAAATATTAAATTGTTAACTTAATTCATCAATCAATAATTTCAACTCATCTCTAAAAACATTCCCCCAACCCCAAGTCAAAAAAAATAATAATAATTAAATGCCAAATTTAGTACCATAATCAAGTATGTGACTTAATTTACAATATACAAATTATATCTTATAATAATAGCTTTGAACTGTCAATAGGTGAAAATCATCCATGCTTCATGTAAACTAAACTAGATGTGGTACTTCAGTTTCATCACCTCTTTATGCTATTGGGTTTCATACCTACACTTTTGGTTCCACCATAGTACATTAACAAATTAAATTTCCCAAAATCATAGAAATTTTCATTTATAATTTTTGATCATCACTAAATAATCCTCATATTAATTATCATTATCTAAAGGAATAAACATGTGAATTAGTACATGTGATGAATTTGTTATGTACTTCCTTGATAGGGATATATAAAACACAAATTTTACTTAGATATTTTATTTTGGTGTTCATGTTGATATGCCATAGATCTTATGTATTTTAGGATCTCAAAGTATCCAATGTATCTAGGATTATTTTCTCAATTTTTCCCAAAAATCAATACATTCTTCTATTGTGATAAACAATGTAACACCATATATTTGACCACATAATTAAGGTCACAAATATAGTTATCATCATAGATTCACATTCAAGTTTGTGTGGACTTCATAATAAATATAATTTTTTTAACACTATATATAATCATTATTATAATATTAGTTCCCATCATCTTCCTTTCGACAACATTATCCCATCATATTAGTGTATTATGAATCGTCCCATAAAATTCCTCATAATGATACATTTGAATGCTAGAATTAAAATTGACCTTAAATGATAAATCCACAGTGGTTGGGTGTTAAACAAAATATCATTGGAAATTTATTTAGCGTCATGTCAACATTCACTCTATATTATGAATGTTTCTCTTATACTGGCCATCGGTTTCAGGTGGATTAACAGTATTAAGACTCTGTATCCAATGCTTACTAATGGAATCTCATGAATATTGAATTAGACCTCATATAATGAATATATACTGTGGGGAGTGGTACACCATTCATTTTTACCATTTCTCTTATGTATATCATAGATATGTTTTCTATAGATATATCTTGGTTAATAAAAATAAAAATTACTTACATTTTAAGGTGATCAACAAACACCCAAACAGCATTACTACATTTAATTGTTTTGAGGATCCCAATAACAATATAATTTATTTTGTTTTCCAATTTACCGGCTAGTATTGAAAATGGATGAATTGTATCAATATATTTCTATCATTTATCCTTTAAATGTTTCAATACATGTATCAAGATATAAATTCTCCAATATATCTCTTCATGTCATCCCACTATATGTTTTTAATTAAATATTAATACATCCTACTGATTCTTTGATGAATATAGTATTTTGAGCAATGAATATTAATAAAAAGTTCAGTATTTATTTCTGTTTTTTACGGGACACATATCAATGTTACAAACCTTATAACTCTATACATAGAATTGTTAAACTCTATAATATTATCAACCTTTATCAAAAACACCTCAATAACTTTTAGGGCCTCTTCTATCCTCTCAATGATTAATGGTTGAGTCTCTATTTGAGAAAGGTATGATGCAATTAGTTTTATTATTTTCATTTATATCTTTTAAATGCAAAATAATATGGGATCCATTTAAATCATTATCATCAATAGGGATTAAAGATCCATTATAATCAATGATTATACCACTTTTCCTTCCCATTATGGTAATGGATTCATCTGTAAAAATCCATGATCACCTATTACCACATTTGTTAGTATATATTTATATTTTTTGTGTGATAATATACTTGATGATTTTATTATCCAAATAAATATCATAATTTTCCATATAGATATAATTTTAGTAAATCAATATTGTGAGGAGCACTAAATCCAATTATCGATCATATGATGGGTAGAATATCTCATGTATTATTAATTATTGGGAGGAATAGGCTATCACTTTGTCATTTTTCATTATTACACTTCCAAATATATTTCTCTAGGAACATTTTACTTCACATATCCTTCCCTATTACTGAATAATGAAAGAAAAAAATAATTTAATTGTTCTTAAATTAACTCTTTGAAGATATCCATTCATTTATTAGTCAATAAAAACTTCAGTCCCTTATAAGTTAACTTGGATAGTGGGTGTAAAATACTAATATTTTTCATTTCTATGGATGATATTACCAATATAATCCAAATAATCTATATATTATTGTCACCAATGGTTGTATGAGCCATCCTTCAATTTTTTATGTCTTCAAATGATCCATTTATATCCTTTTTTATTTTATAACATGCCCTAGTAATAAAAATTTATCCATAAAAAATTCACATTTACCATACATAGCATGTATATTTTTCTTTTTTCAAGGTCTTTAATATAATATTATAAGATGATCCATGTTTTTCCCTACTCATTGAGTTGACAAAAACATCCTCTACAAAGGCTACTACAAATTTTTTAGGGTAATTCCAAAATTATATATTCATTATGTCCAATAATATAATTAGATAATTAGAGAATCCAAATAGAGTCTCTATAAACTCATAGTTCCAAAAACATTTTTGAAAATCATAACTTTTTATATTCCTATTAATCACCATTACTTGATAATACCCAACCAAATATCCATGTTACAGAACAATTGGGCTCCATGTATATGTTCAAACTAGTCATAAATTCATGGAAGAGGATACCTAAGCTTTATTGTGATGTTGTTGATATCATGATAATAAATATAGAGATGAATTTATCCATCCTTATTCTTGATGAAATGTACTATATCAACCCATGTTGTCACACATGGTTGTATAACCCCTTTATAAAAAATACATTGTAGTTTCCTCTTAATCTATTCAAGTTTACTAGTATCCATTTTATATGGAGTTTGGATGTTGGTAAAAATTTGGATATATGCTCAATTGATTACACATCCTCTTATATATGAGGATGATTTGAAAAATATTTAAGAAACACTTCATATCACTCTAATAAAATATAAATTTCATAAATTGTTATCTTTTCTTTAGTCTCAATCATTTTAATAATATACCCATGTGTATGAGAAAAAAACATACATGCCTCAGATATTGATCAGAAAACAAATACATACTCCTCCACAATATTGTGCAGAATCGTGTGGTGATTCAATATACAAATAGTGATTCCCTTACCTTTGAAAATTTATATTAGATCTATAAAATGACATCCAATTCATACAAAGGATATCATAAAATACCAATAAAGGGAGTGTCACCAAGATGTCCAAAAATTCAGCAAACATATATTGATATGGGATAAGTTATATATTTGATATTTAATAATTTTCCCATTTTATGTTCCAACTGATAGCGTTAAATCACTGTTGTGAGGCTATTTTATATTATTTATTCTAATCATTCATGATGTCAAAGATTATGCAAAAAAATATAATAATATGTTCATTATTATTGATTGATTATCTATATTACCTTTGATGACATTATTGTTGGGATCAACATTACTGGTTATGATGGAATATTATCACCCATGTTTTCAAGACCATAGGGGTTGTGGTAACTGGTTAAAATAAAAAAGCATATGGTACTTGAATTAAATTGTATACTATATTTTTCCCTTGTAGTTGAAACATTTGAAAATTAGATGAGTGATGACCAGAACATTCTTTTCTTCCATTAAATTTGTGTGTTTCTTTTCGGTTCATTTATTAGTCTCTTTCCCCTCCTTTCCAATCATAATGCTTTTCCATTCCCCCCTAAAGAAATTTCTTGGCTTCTTCTTCCCACACATGAAAAATGGAATGTTAGAGTTTCTTATGACCATGATAATTCTCTATATCACAAAAAATGATTAATCTTCAATATACACTTCCTATCTCTATACCCATGATACCCTTTATATTCTATGATCTCCATTTTTTAACGGAGGGAACATCATACTAGTCATTCGTATCTATCAAATTCATGAATCGCCATATGTTTTCCTAAATTCAGTAGTACTCCACTAATATAGTGATCAACATTAATTTTAGGGATAGTGAAATGTATTAATCCATAGGATATATTTGTTTTAAATATTGATTTATACTCCCCAATTAATTTATCATCATTTTAATTAACACTAAGTAACTCCCTCTATATTCTAAGTAAGAGAGAGTGAGAAAAAAAATTTAAAATAAATCATGAATTATTCCAACATCCTCACTTCATTATCTTCCAAAGAAATCAAATTCTTGTTCCACATCAAAACATGTTCATATTTACCCAATATGTGATAAATATTTCAGATGAACATCTAATTCTCATTGAATTGAGTTATAGATAATATCATTTCAATAGATTTGTTCCATTATTCTAAAATAGAGGGTTGAAACAATCCACTAAATGACATACACCATTATCACATAAAGTTATCAATTGTGAATTTTTGTTTCTTAGTAGGACGTGGTTATTCCTAATGATTCAATAATATACATAAAACATTAGTTAATTCATAATGAAGTTTCAGGAATTTATTTAACCCTAATTCCATTGGGTTTAAAATATGAATTGTGTATCCATCACATATCTATCACATTAGTTCCTGACACAGTTACTCTAATATCAATGCATTAACTAAAATTAAGTGAAATTTTGGGAAACTTTTTTCCCACTATTAAAAACATGGTAGGAAATCTACGAACATCGAAGGGATACTCATATAGGATATGTATTCATTAAAAAAATTATATATTCTAATATATATTATCCTTATTATATTTCATAACATTAATGGTCCCCAAAAATATTTTCCTTTCCTAATGGTTGAAAAAGTGTTTTTTAATATACTAAATCATATCCGTAGAGAGTATCAAACGTAGTGTGTTTTAAGGACTCTTTTTCGTGCCCCAGGTGTAGGATGTGTTAATAACCAGCAATAACTTTTAGGGTAATTTCCATTAGGTATATATTTTCTATAACAAAATTTACTTTCCAGTATCTTAATTGGGATATGTATTCTTTAAAAACCATGCACTCTATACTTTTCCAAAATATTGGAATGGTTTCTTATTTCTATTATTATTCTAAATTCTTTAACTATAATTTTCTAATCCTAATCCAAATAAATAACAAATCCTTTCTCTTACACATCCTATGAAAACCGATATATGTTATAGGCTTCATTTCATGATCTATTACATTAATATACATAACAAAGATGTCTAAAGATATAGACTATTAGTGTATTTGGGTTATTAGATACATTAAATAATAACATAAAATTAGGAAAAACTTATTATTTAATAAACTCTATAACATACCCTTAAGTTTCATTGATATTCTTATACTAAATGGGATTACCCAGTAATGTACATTTCAATGTCATGAAA
This sequence comes from Viscum album, assembly GCA_963277665.1. Classification (NCBI taxonomy): domain Eukaryota; kingdom Viridiplantae; phylum Streptophyta; class Magnoliopsida; order Santalales; family Viscaceae; genus Viscum; species Viscum album. The sequence goes on along the minus strand of OY728132.1, from coordinate 680,601,849 downwards.
TATAAATCCATTAAGTGGATAATCGAAGTATTACATGAATTAAATTATTACATGTGAGTCATGGGAAAATATTTGTTGGAAAATTGTGATAATCATAATTATGAACATCATATAATGATATAGTATGATAACATTATAAAATCATATGAATGTGAAAGCAATAAAAAAATGACCACAAATGCATATGTCAAGGATAAACATTGTGATATCATAACATATTAGGCTTAGTAAAACCATCTATTCACCATACATGGTATCAAAAGAGATAAAAAATCACAATTCATCCAATGGATATATAATTATAGTCCCACCAATCACAACCACTGTAAGTTTGTAAATTTTCTATCTATATAGATCATAAAAATTTATTAATTTATTAATTTCATATAGTCCCTTGGTTAATGACTGTGGTTTACTCAAACGTATGTCCAAAATTAATAGAGAATGTGTAAAATTATGTGAATACCCTTGAGTGTAAATGGGGATGGGTATTTATAACACAAATTTCATGAAAACAATGTTTTGGGTATCTTCTGGAAGAATAATGGGTGAACATAAAGGCTCTTATAAGGGATTAATGAGAGGTAAATGTGGCCTATATTACATTTATATAATAATTCAAGTAAATATAAGAGTAAATAATATATCAAAATGAGTGGTTGGAAATGAAATGGATTAATATAATTAAATTAATTTAATTATTTATATGAGAAATATAACCCCTTTCTTTGAGGGGGTGCTTCTAATAGATTAAAAGGAGCTTCATAAGAACTTGTGAACACATTGATAGAAATTTATAAAGGTATAAGGAGAGGAACATTATTTCCAATGGATTTTTAATGGATATTAATGTGAGTTTTTAGGATATTTATAGAAAAACATAGGGTAATTCATTATTAAAATATGAACATAGGTTTATTACTCTAATTAAAAAAATTCAAAACCAAAAAAACCACCCATCGTGTTTGTCTATGGTTTCATCCAATGATGAGTGGTTTTAATGTTTTGTTATTTTAATTACTAAATGCATTAATATAAAAACATTAATTATGTGGAATTGATTCATTTTCATAATGAATTGTTTTTAAGACTATAAAATATCATATAGATTTTAAGGGATTCATTGTAGATTTGTAAAACTAATAAAGAAAACCTAAAAAAATTAAATGGAAAATAAATTATTTATCATCAATGAGTTTTATTTTTTTTATTACATATATTTTGGGGTATTATGACTTCATAATACAGACATTACATTTCTACAATATTTAATTTTTACAAAAAAATCATGTTATCTTGAAAATTTATGACAAATTAACCATGCGAAAATATAAAATGAAATATTAAAAAAAATTATTTATATTACCAAATAATTTATATATATATATATGATTTTATACTATTAAATAAAAAACCCTTATTTATATAAAAATTATTATCTTTACAGCATAAAAAAACATTACGATCCTTATAAAAAATATATTTGATATTATTAAAGTATATTATAATTTATATAAAAAAATTATTTAGTATGTATATTTTATGAAGATAACATTTATTTCAAAACTATTTGATCTATTATAATTCTTTTTAAAATTCAATCTATATAAATTTCAAAAATAATATTTCAGTTTATTCGTATCAAAATATATTTTTGTAAAAAAAATTATACAATATTTTATGTTTATATAATGTAATAAAGGCATCAATATAATATTTATATTATTAGAATATTAATAAAAAATACATACTATTTCGTTCTAGATACAAGACCATTTAATACATGAGAAAACACACAATGGTTAAGGTGTGTGATAGTTGTGCTTTTTTTGGGTGGTTCGGTGAACATTGTTTTGGAAGTATTCTATATGATATTCAACTTATCTCATAAATAGTTTCACTAATGTTTTAGTTAATGATTCTCAAATGGGACTTGTTCGAGGTTAAATCTTGATGATTCAACCTCCCTCAAATGCTCTAATAAATACGTTTCATAAGGTATGATCCAACTTGTTGAGGCCATCACATGTTCCTTTCAGGTCATATATATCTTATCAAAACACTTACTAAATAATAATCATAACGATAATTATATAAAATCTATATTTTCAATTATTATGATGGTTAATGGTGATTAATTTCATTCGAATATTATGGATAAATTTGTGATGTTCCAAAATAACTAATGAAATATTGTGCATATTTTTCTGTAACAACATTACTTAATATGGAATTTTACTAATGTGTGGGTAATTTTAGTTTTAAATTTTAATTTCTTTAAAAAATTAACATTGGTCCTTTTCCATTGTATTATAGGAGATATATGGCCATCCAAGTATACTATAATATGAATTTCTGGATATTTAACCATGTTATATGTCATTATTATTAATTATTTTTCTTGTTATAACTTCTGATGATATTTCTAGTTAATGGCCCATGATATTATTTAATATTCCACATTAAAATATAAATTTTGTTTCTCATGGGGAATATAACCAAAAAATAGACCACTATTCATTTATTAATTATATTTTTCTTTCATAACGTCAATATTAGACTATAGGATTTAAATATAGTTACTAGATTTATACTATTTATATATATATATATATATAATTTAAATATAGATCATTTCCAAAACAATTGAATTGATAAAAGTTATTTAGTGTTTCTAAAAAACTAAAAAGATCACATTATTCTTAAAAAATTAGTTCTTCAAAATTTAATAATTTATGCCTTTATTTTGTATAATAAAATAATATATTAATAATATATTACAACTAATTTAATCTGCATGAAACAAATTAAAAAATGATTAAAATTTCAATTTTCTATAACAAACCATTCTTCATAATAACAAATATTTATAATGAAAATATAAATTCTTAAATTTATAATATTCGTTTTATAAAATTTACATTATTTTATGGACATTTCATGCCAATAGTTGAATAATATAATTTTTTTATGAAATGAATAATTTATAAATTTTCAACAAATACTATAACTTTTATTATTATCAACTATGCACAAATTTAAATCAATATAAACATATTTAATGGAAATAACTTTATGTAAGGGGTAAAATTAATCACATACAAACACTACATTGAACTTCAAAAATAAAGGTTTAAAATTTTGAAACTAAACTATTATTTACATTAATAAAAACTATTTTTGTTTTATTGCAGTAAATTATATATCCAAAAGGTGGAATATTTTTTTGGATTAATATTAATGTAAAAAATATTCCCTAATTTATAAACCCCAATTAATGTCATGGAAATCCACAAAACTAATATCTTTATAATATATATAACTTTTTTACTTCAAAATGCACCTTTTTTTTCCAAAAAAGTGTTTTTTATGTGTGGATGAAGCTAATCAAAAAAATTACTAAACCCATTAAATTTTAATTAATAAATCAATTTCATATTTTCATTTGGTATGCCTAAATTATGATGTAAATTCCATTTTAGTATTAGGTATTAAAAGTATATTACTAAGGTAAAAATAAGTTACCATGGTAACAACCAAAAAATAAAAATTTGAAACCTATATGGGTAAAAATATGATAATATTATTAAAATATTTTTTTAAAATATATAGTTGATTATTTATCAATCATAATAATTTATTCATGTCATTTTTTTCATTATTCTATCCACATGTCATTTGAATAGTGACCTGTCTACTTATATTATTAAAGAAATGTTATTCCATTTACCTATAAAAGGTATCTTCCACCATCATATAATATACCGTAAAAGGTCAAATTTTATATATAATCTATGAAAATTTTCATCACTTATAACCGTGATCTAGTTCCATAAACCTCTAGTAACTATAATAAATCCTATGTCCTCCATTTGAAATAAGTATTTCATGAAAAATTTTAAATTCCTAATGCAAGTACTAGGAATTATCTATTCATTTTCTTTATGTATCATTCTACTAAAAACATATATGACCCATTAATACTTATGAAATCAGTATTATGTATAAATTAATATTATTTTATGTTTAGGGAAAAATAATTACAGATCATCACACATTTTACAAAGAAAAATGAGAATGTCATTTGTGCGTAACTACAAATTAATGCATACATGGAGTGACATATTTTGTATTTAAAAATATAATTACATGAAATGATATAATATTATATTTATTGAATAAATATTTTATATATTACATGTTTAATATAATAAAAAACCTAAACCATTTACTACCATTCCTTTGTTTCTAAAATGAAAACATCATATGTCTATATGTGTGTATGACTGCTTCCATATATCGATGTAGTTCGTTATTCATCAGTATCCAATAGAGATGTTCCTAAAAATATCATTTATAAATAATTATTAAAATATTATTAAAAAATAATTTTATTTTCTTCTGTTATGTATTGTTTAAATTGAAATAAGTAATTAATTATATCATATATCATTCATTATATTATCGAAAGTTGATTGTATTTAATTTCATCCTCACAAATAATGAATGAAACTCACAAGTAAAGAACGTCTAAATTGATAAGTCACTTTGGAAAAATATACTATTACCTTATAAAATTATAGAATGATAAACATGGTATCAATTAATAGGTATAGAACATGATACACTAAATCAACTCTGAAATAGTCAAAATTGCCAACATTTGATGATAAAAATAAACTATGACTCACTTATATGTTTATATATAATGATTATAAATAAGTATAATATATTTTTAATAGTTAGAAATATGGTTTTCATATAGTTTATTAAGATGTATATTCTAATGATACAAAAAACTAGAGAACATTCCAACGTGTCGAGAGTAAAAGGTTTGTTTTCTTCATAAAAATTTTAATTTTGGAGAAATTTTGAATATTATATTCTTATTTTTGTCAATACGGTGTATTTACTACCTATGTAAAATATTTTACAATTATTATCATTTATTCATGTTAATTATTGTAATATTTCATTTTCTACCTTTCATGGTATTATGATTCAATGTTTTCTATGGTCACTAGGGTTTTCATCTCAATTTCCATTTATTGAGGCATGTTTTCATGTTATACCACAATTATTATATTGTCTTGTTTAATTACAACCATATTATCATATAAAATAATTAATAATGTTTCTTTAGTTTTTTTACATTTCTTTTAATGATTAATAACTTCAAAATTATGTTGTTCCAATCATTATATGATGTACCAGTCCTGGTTTCCACTCCATAGTGTCCCAAGCCAAGTAAGCCACATCGCCTCAAGCACATTTCCCAAATTGATAGAGGTTTCCAACTCGTATAGAGGTATTAAGAGATGCTGGGGGAGACTTTTCCCTCCCCACTAGAGTGTAGAATTTCATAATTTCAATAACCAACATGTAGCGAGAGCAGTAAATCGTACAAACAATAAATAATATTATGAACAAAAAAAATACTAAAAGGAAGTTCATATACAATGACTATGATCGTGTGTGTCATATGTCTATTAAAGTATATAAATTGGTCCATAGTAGCACAATACAACATAGGTATAAGATGTAAAAAAAGGGCCAAATGTTTCTATAGTGACCAGGCCTTTTACACATATTATAACTAGATATTAAGAATAATTGATTATAAAATTACAATCCAACGATCGTCATTTACAGTACATCTAAAATATTAGGTATATAATTAACCATCATGAAAAAATATTTTATTTTATCTCCATAATGAGGTCATAATTTCCATTTATTTCTTATAACTTCATATGATAGCCTGGGGAATACATGAAGAAAAGAGATGAGCTAAAAATACCAGTAATGAAATAAGAATAGGATTAAAACATAGCACATGGGATAGAAAGAATACAATGATGAAATAAATTCCATGGAATATGAATGAACATAAGTAACAATAACATGTATAACATGGTAACATATACTCATAGCATTGTAGGAATGTGGAACAACATTTAACATGAAATAAATATGGGTAATAGTGAGACACTATAACATGGTAGACAAATTACCAAAAGGAATCAGGTTCCCTTCTACTACCAACATGAAATCTCATGAGAAAAAAAATTACCCTATTAATTATAGCATTATCTAGGCACACCCATCATAAAATTTTCTTGAATATATGTTTCACCTGAAGAATAAACATAACAATTGCCCATAGAAAAAATATGTTTCATAATCGAGCCATAAGTCTTAACAAAAGAGTATAACATAAATAAGCCCACGAAAGAATGGACTCAAAACATACATGGAATTTAATAAATGAAAATATTCATGGATCATGATATGTTTTGTCCCATTTATGTAGGAATATCTAAAAGAAGTGTTTATGAATCCTTATATATGAAACATTTTAGTGTGCTTTAATGAAACATTTAATAGAATTTAGGGAATAAAATTAACATTTATTATCATAAAGAAATAAATTAACAAAGATAGTTTTTTAGGATATAATTATTTATTTTATAAAAAATAATAGTTTCTTAAAACAGATTATGGAGTGTACATTGAAGAGGGTAATAAATAGAGAAGGTCTCAAGAATTTGTCTTACTGAATAGGATGAATTGAAAAGCGAAGCTTTACAAAACATGCATTTTCCAATAAATAAGGGATTATCATACATATATAAATGATTTTGAAACAAATAAACATAATTTATATTAATTATACAAAAATAAATAAGCATTATATTGGGGTAAGGGCATTGAAAGAGTAACCTGAAGAAAAATGAAGGTTATGTTAGAATCCCTTACCTTATGTTCAAAATGATTCATATTTTAATTATAATGTAACAAATAATATACTTAAATTCAGTAATTAATTATTATAAACCCTTTATACATTAAATTAACGTATTATAATTTTATTAATTTTTCTAATGTCCTTTTCATTTAGTTATAGTGATCAATTTCATCATTCAATAGTGCTCGTTCTCTTAGTTTTTATAATCAGATCGGTTGTATAAGAGTATTAAAGCTCATGTAAAATGGATATAAAAATAAATAATTATTTTTTTAAGTTAGTAATGGTCATATAGATGGTTAATGATCATATATTTCATTTGGTTATTTTGGATGAGGATGAATCATTAGATAAGATGTTGGTAACATTCTTTTTGATGGTTTTTGAGGTTTTTTTCACATAACAAACTTGTTTTGTTATATTATATAAAATCATGTTTATATAATGATTATAGAACCTGAAATAGTATTTTATAAGTTTATTATAAGTCTTTTTTAGAATTTTTTTTGACCGTCCTTGAAGGTGTTAATGGTAAATGAAAATGGTTTATCCTTGAAGTTGATAAATTAACACCTCACGAACGACAATTTAAGTTTTAGATTAAAAGGGAGGAGGAGGGGTTTAATGATGGAATATTCCATCAGCATAATAAAATTATATTATATGGGAGGAACTGGAGTTAACATACCATTTGGTTGGGAGGAGGCAATGAGATAATAAGAAAAGATCATGAAAACAAATTAAAATGAAAGGAATGAGAAATTTAAATCTTGAATTTATCTTCCAGGGAAACCACTATTGGGAAATGGTTTTGGCCTTTTTATGAGACCATGATAGTGGTGGTTTATGAATATTGGATATATAAGAATATGGGATCCTTCTCAATTATAATTATTATAAAGGTTGCAAGATCTTTTCTACTTAGATTATCTACCAACTTATCTACCTTACCAAGATAGTAGTGTATTGAGCAGTTATAATCCTTGATGAGTAAGAACCATATTCGTTATCACATATTAATCTCCTTGTTTGAGAATATATATTTTTGAATCTTCTGATCAGTATATATCTCACACTTCTCTGAATAGAGATAATGCTGCCTGATTTTCAAAGAAATTATCAAATCTGGGAACTACAGATCATGTGAGGGATAGTTTTTCACATAAATTTTCTACATCCTTTATGTTTATACAATCACTCTATAATTTTTAATTTTTAAAAATCATAATCCCTTCTTTTAAGAATTTAGTTACACAACAGAAATTCCCCCACTTATTAGTATTGTGAACACTAGTGTAGTGATAGAATTATTTTTCAACTCTTTAAAATAGTCTTCACATCCACTAGTCCAGAAAAAAATTTCTCCTTTATGATTAATCTTGGACAGTAGGTTTGAAAACCAAAGGATTTTATTCAAAATCCATTAGTAATACCTATAAAAATAAATGAAACTACAAATATCTATCACATATGTTGGCCTAGGCCACTCTCTAATTTATTATGTCTTGGAAGGGTCCACATATATCCCTTTACTAGTGATTACATTCCCTAAGAATGATACTTCCTCTATCCAGAACTCATATTTGATGTACATTTCATATAGTTTCTCCCTTCACAATGTCTTTATCACATTATTAAATGCTCTTCATATTCCTCATTTCCCTTGGAGTATATCAGAATATCATAAAAAACGGCTGTCACAATTTGTTTGAGAAAATACCCAGACTTTATTCATTAATACCATGAAAATTGACTGACCATTAGTGAATCTAAAGGGAATCAAGATTATCACATAGTGTCCATACTATATTTGAAAGGAACTATTGGGAAGATCTTCTTTCCTAACCTTCAATTAGTTATATCCCATCCAAAGGTCCACCGTAGAGAAATAACTATCTTGACGCAGATAATTGAACATGTTATATATCTATGTCAGGGGATACATGTTCTATGTCAAGATATTTTTGAGATAATGATAATAAATATATAGACACGTTTATCCAACCTTCATCTAGATGAAGTGGACTACCACACCCCATGGTGAAGAAATCAGGTGTATAAAACCCTGATCTATATTCTCCTATAACTACTCTATTATTTCATATATATCAATGGTGGCCTTTATATACGGTGTCATTGACATTGGTAGATATCTAAGAATAAGTTAAATTATGAACTCAAACTCATGATTAGGATGAAGATGAATAAATTCATTAGGGATCAAATCAGGACAGTCCCTCAAAATGGGAATGTTTTCAAGTATGATATTCTCCTTCATATCAAGAATTTGAGATAGATATTCTTACTGACATGGAAACATTTTCCACAATTTCTATGATTATTCGGAAGGAGATTAATCAAATTCTTTAAAATTGTACATTATAGGAGGATTTATTTTTATTTTAAGAGTGGTATTCCATTCCAGAAATTCGATGTTGGGTTTGTATAAATATATCCAATCCCTGCCCAAAATATAATCAAACTCTACCAATCTGAGTTTGAAAAAAAATTTGGGACATTCAGTCCAAAAAAACTATCAGGGGAGGAGATATAAAAATTGAATGCAGTAATTAATCAATTTTTTTCTCACTAATAACTCAATCTAAAAAATATTTTGTGGTTTTTGAACAGTTAAACTAAACATAAATGATATGAAAGAATACAAAGAACCATAATCAAATATAACTTTCACTGTTTTTGAATCAATAACTAGCATACTGGTCACCATGTAATTCTGGATCTCCACCTCAGTTGTAGTGAGAGAATATTCCAATCATGGATGTTGTTCCTATATTGGAGTTTTTTATTGTTGATTTCCTCCAACAACCCTTAGATTAGGGTAATGGTTTGCATAATTCCCATCTCACCTTCAGTTGAAACACTACACTAATGGTTGAGTGTTGATCTAAAACATCCTTTCATCTTCCACATTGGTGGGATTTCTCAAAATCCTTAGTCATTTATTATCCATATTCCCATCTCTTTCACATTGGGAACAATTATAGGCTCCCATTAATCAATATCTAGGATTCTTTTTCCAATACTATTGATACATGGGATGAAGGGTCTTATTTCCATCATGGGATTTATCACCCATATTGAACTCTATTTTTCTAGTTTTGTTACTAGGCCCATGATACCACTAAGAGTATTCAATAAACATTTAAACCATGATGGAATAATGTAAAATCATGTCATAATTTTTGAATTCTCACATGACCAATGCTTTTCATAGACTCGGCGTTACTCTACGAAAAAAATGTTCCACCTTAATTTAGGTGTTCATGTAAAAGCCATAGGCATATCTTTCAGCCCTTGAAAAGTGTTCCTCATATACCCCAATAGACTCATCATTCTTTTTAATTAATTTAAGGGATTATATTCCAATATTGAGTCATATGGTTCAAGGAAAATATTTATCGAAATATATTTTTCTTGAAATCATACCATTATATGGAATCAATTTCCTCCTTTTATTTTGTTTCCTTGATTAGTGTCCACCATTGATCATCTTTCCCATCAAAATTATATAATTCCAGTACAACATTTTCTTCTTATGAGCATTGGAGGATACATAATATCTTTTAAATGGTCTTAATCTATTATTCTATGTGGTGGGGATCAGAAGATCCACTAAACATGAGAGGACTTTTCCGCATGAAGGACTCAATGAAAATTTATTTTTTCTCTGTATAATGATGGTGTTACACATGATTCATGTTATTATTCATAATAAGAGCTATCTGAGAATGTAATATCATTAAGTGTTGGGCACCCACTCCCATTATATTTGGCATATCATTAGGGTAATCATCACATCTACTATCACATTGATTATTGGAACAAGTTCTTCTATTTCTTGCCATTAACTATGTATAATAAAGTTCAAATTTGGGGGGTGAATACATATATAATAAGAATAATAATAGGAATCTATGAACATAATAGGATAAACTTGTAATAGAATAGTATATCCTAACATTTTATTCCTTAGGTTTCTATATGGGTTATCCAATATATATTTCCCAAAATATATTCTTATAAGAATATTTTTAACTTAATAATGGTATATAATGATCTTTTATATTTATCCAAGAATATACCCTTGGTGTTTAAAAATATGTGGGTAGTCAGGCTCGTTATCATGTACTACGTAACTCGGAATCAAACCCATGACACCTTTTCAAATTTTTTACTCCTTGGTATATTGTTTCCAAAACCACGTCCCTTTGTATTATCCATAGTGGGATGAATTTTCTTTATAAATATTTTACACTATACTTAAAAAATATATTTTTTTTCGTATTCATAGTCTTATACTTAAGTATTTCAGTAGAATTTTTTAATCCTTATCTGAAATATATATGGACAGTACTCTAATTCCATCTATAGAAACCCTAAACTTTTAAAAAATATCATTATATGAATTTATGCAGAGTTAAACATCAAAATACAAACCAAGGATCATATAGTCTAGTTTATTTTGTTGTTTTTGTAGTTAATTAACCATAATGAAAAAATATTCTATTTAATATATATAATGATCTCCTTAAATGCATTTATCTCTTAAATTCAAAAGATATCCTAGGGAATAAATGAACCAATGGGTTGAGCTAAAAATCATAGTATGAAAAAAGAATAAGAATAAAACATAACATATGGGTTAGAAAGGAAAACATGATGTGATGAAGGCATGGAACATTAATATAAATAATATACAATAACATGTATTAAATGGGAACATATAATCATATAATAATAAAAATTTGGAAGAATATATATATCATGACATAAAAATGATTCAATGATAACCTCCATGAAATGGTGGAAAAAATCACATAAAGAAATATGGTTCACTTCTTATCTCAAATGATGTCTCGTAAGAAAAATCATTACCCAGTTCATTGGAGCACTATATATACACACACATCATAACATGTTCAGGAAAATGTGTAAAACATAATGGATACCCATTGAATGAAATTGGTATCATAATAATGTCACAAGGCCTAAAATATGAGTATAACCTAAATGACTCCACAAAATAATGGATTTAAAACATACATGGAAATTCCTAAGGGAAAATAGTCAAGGATCATGATAATAGATCTCAAAAAGGTTCAATCAAGTAAAAGTAGTTTTTAATTTATTTTGGAACATTGAAACATATTTTAGAATAATTATTGAAAAATAAAAAAAATTACTCTGGTTTAAAGAGAGATAAAGAGTAACCTGAAGAAAAAATGGAGGTTTGGGTAGAATCCCTTACCTTATGTCTGAAACTGTTATGCACTTGATATTAATGTCCAAAATAATAATATTAAATTCATTAATTAATAATTACATATCCTTTAAAAATTTAATTGATTTATTAATTCTTTAATAAGTTAATTTATTGAATTTTTGATGAGTTATAGTGTTCATTTTCATCATTTCAGAATGCACATTTTCAATGTTTTCATAATTAGTTCACTTGTATAAGATTATGGAAGATCATGTAAAATAGGAAATAAAATACATAATTGAAGTTTTAAGTTATTAATGAACCAACATAAGGTTAAATTATCATATAATTCATTTGGTTATTTTGAGTGAGGGTGATTCATTAGATAAGATACTGGTAATAATCTTATAGATTATTTTGGGCAGTTTTCATTCACAACATACTTGTTTTGTTTAATTACTTAACATCAAGTGTATATAATTATTATATTACATTATATAGTCTATAATAAATATATAATTCGTTTTTTAAACCATTAAAATGGTTTAATGACCTACCATGATGGTGTTTATGGAAAATGAATATTTTTCATCTTTGAAGGTGATAAATTGACACCTCATGAATTGTGTTTTCATTTTTAGAATAAAAGGGAGAGGAGAGTAGTTTATTGAAGGATAATTAGATGATCATAAAAAAAAAATTATATATTATTTCATTTAGTTATCATACCATTTGGATGAGAGGATTTGAAGAAAGAATTTGAAAAGAACTTGATAAGAAATTAAAAGAGAGTGAAACTGGAATTTACCTCTTGAAATTATCCTCTTTGAAAACCTCCATATGTCAAAGATTTTAGTCTTTTTATGAGACTGAGATATTATGGGTGTGGTGGAGGTTTGGGAAGAATATTGTGTATAATTTTGACAAGGTTAATGTATTGGACGTTGTGATTAGAATGGGTGGTGATGGGTGCTATTTATAGTGGCGGAGAGGGGTGTTTTCCCATTATTTTATCCATTATTTTATTATTATTTTTCAACTCAATAATTAGTGTTCATTTATACCACTAAATAAAGTAATTAGAACATGTGATTTCTAAGAAATTATACTTACATCATCCATGACCCATGGAATATTGTATATACTAATAAAGTATATATACCAAAAATTACCATATTTTACTATTCAATAAAAATTAAACTATTCAAGAGAAATACCAAAAAATAACCATAATAGTTATCAATGTGTAGAATTAAAAAATGACCATCATTTAATTAAATACATTTTTAAATATGATAAATTTAATATTCAATTAAAATCATCATTTACATGGAAAATACAGATTTTAACATTATAAATTATTTCTTATCAGTTTTGAAAATTAATTTAGGTCTCATAAGAATATATTAAAATAATAATACAACAAAATATTAAATTATGAATTCATTTTATTAAAATAATTTTTCTTTTAAATTATTAAATTAATCAAAAAATTGTAATTAAAGAGGTATGACATATAAAAATATCTACACATAACTAATAATTTAAAAAAAATTATTTACATATTCTATGATATAATTATATAATATTTTCATTTATAATACACCTAAATTTGATTTATTCTTACAAGGGTGAGGATACTATTCTATTGGTATAATTACTATTCATAATGGTCATATGACTATTTAATAATTCATGTTACTATTTCATTGGTATAGATTCTTTAGCCATTATAAAAAAAACCTTTTTAATTCATTCTTCATTTATATTGGATGTGTAGTGTTCTTAATGTGGGTATTATCTGTTTAAAATATATGAAATAATTATAAAAATGTAATTTCCTTTGATAATATTTTGGGCTATTATAGTATTTCCACTTGCATCATGAGCCTCAATGTAGTCTCATGCTCCCCTAATCTTATATAGAAATTAATAACCTATAGATGAAGAATTTCCTTTTCCATACCTACAATCATGTAGTCTATTTGGGTACCCAATAAATTCTCAAATAGGGTGTGATGCAAAATCATAGAATTAAACCACCCAATGTCAAGTGCCCAAGGGTCAGTGAATATATATATATATAACAATAGTGTGCATGAAAATTAAAATATGTAAATCCAATAATCATAGGTAAACATCCTATAAGTTTAAATTCACATTTTATAACCCGTTTAGTTATTCAATTCCATTTAACAAAGAGGAATATGATTTAATATTCAGGACTATGTCAATTATAAGCATGTTCAATTATCCATTCATTCTCTTGTAAACATTTTGTCTTGAGAGCTGTCATGTAGCCTTTCATCACCGATGAAAACATGATCATGGATACCCAAATAGTCCATCCATAATTGTATAAACCAGACAAAATCCAATATTCTTATTGGGCATGGAGGACATTTCATTTGAATCATTTCATTATTTATTCAATTTAAAACCTTGTTCGATCGATGGAATTACTAATTTGAAATACATGTATCACTCCTAATATAATATAAGAAACACCCTAAATTCCAATCCATGGTAGTTCTTAAGAACCTAGGTATCACTCTAGGTGTGGTGCAACATCCCTACCATTTGTGTCCATCCTTAAGAGTCCACTAAGGGAGCACAATAATATCCCATGGAAGAATATTAAATTCCCTATAGATTCCTTCATTGGTATCCCCTATAGAATACAAGTATCAAAAAACATTTAATAGTTAATCCCTTAGGAGTCCATCATTGGAAGTCCATGTAGCACTCGAAAATAAATAGAAACTACCAAATGAGTTTATCCTTCACATTATCATAAGAATCCATGTGTTGCCAATAGATAATAAGAATTGGAATAATTAAATAAAATTGGTCAATTACATCTAAGAATATAATTTAACATGTCATGGTCAATACAAAAAACATATCATTTACAACTCACCTCAAAAAGGGAGTCAAAGAGTTATCCAACTGAGAAGGATTTCCTCTTATATAATCACATGGGAAAGCTCTTAAACAATCGTAAAAATAAATAAGAAGCTGTTAAATGAATATCCATTATTTAACACTAATATAAATATAAATATAATGATAATTATATTCTTAAACATGAAACTCAAGGTACGATTTAAAGGTCTTGGTCACCCATCCTTTCCTTTAATCATCTCAATTTAGAATTCCCAATTAAAAATAAAATTCAATTCACAATTTAGTTCATATACCAATTTATCAATTTGATATTTAGTTAATTTACTAAATGGAATTATCATATCACTTTACCATTGGAATTTAAATATTAAACAACCCTATGAAATGGGTAATGTGAACACTTAAAAGGTATCCAACCCTATCCCATCAAAATGGTATATTTAATTAAACAATTACAAAGGGGTTGTTACATTTTATTCAGGGTTCTCAACCTATAAAAAATAATTAATAAGAAAATTTATTTACATAGTGCATGCCTAACCATTCAAGGATTTAAATTCATTTCAAGTTGATCCCTATAAATTGGGTACGTTATATAGTGGCATATAAAAATAATTCAACTTTTAACGAAAGGCATGACACAACCTAAATTAGGCTTTAGAGGATAGTTTTTCTAATAATATAACCTAATTCATCTCATATTGGTGTAAAAATGAAGAATGTATGATGAACCTAATAATAATGAAAATTATCTTTCCCCTAAATATTACATCAGATATCTAGAAGAATGAAGAATATCTAAAAAGGAGTCAAGATCATAACAATGTGGATCCAACGAGATAGAAGATTCCTGAATTGAACATCAGATGGAGGAGGATGACGAAATCCTAGAATAGTCACACAAAGGATATTCTAAATGTGATGTTTTTATACATTGAAGTATAGAGGAAAATATGGTTCATCTAATATATTAATTATGGGTAAAAAATTATAATCACCCAGAAAATATCATCACACAGTTTTGGATCATGGATACCTATAGAAGAAGGGAATCCCACAAGGATTCCATGAATGGTTTGAGTAACCATATGAAAACTGTGAAAAACATAAGGGTCAAAATTTTAGACATGGTGGCACATCCATGTGGCCCCCGTAGCATAGTTTTCTATAACCGTGGCTGAGATATTTCAAGGCAAGCACATCAGTTTTTGTCTCTGAACCATCCTCAGACACCTATATTAACATTATGAACTCAAAGGGCATTAATATTAAGATATATTTAAACATATAAAATAATATTTGACTAAAATTATAGGATATATTCCTCACAAACGAATAGTGTTCTTACATACTCCCCTCTTCATACAATTTATCCCTAAATTTCTCATTCAAGTACGGTAAAGTATGATATGTGAATAAATCTGACCACTGTGATCATATATTAGCCTCACACTCCAATGTTTCTTCTTGAACTCTTTTGTTATTCCATAACACTCAGACTAAAGGAATAGAAAAGCCCCATCGATCCTTCATTCCATGATCCACAATGGGTATAGGATTCTCCTCAAATGATTCGTCTACCTATAACTCAAATTCCTCCGGATGAAAGTCTTGATAATTTTCTTACAATTAAAATAATATTTAAGAAATATGAAATTATTAATTCATGTCTTGATACCTCTTATATATCTGAAACTTATTGGTCATCATACTATCACTCTCAATAATCTTAAACGGCCTGACATAACACTGCAAAAGATATCCTTATCTCAGGATCCTCATGAGTCGTAGCTTTCATGAGACACATAAGAAAACTCATTCCCCAACCTCAAATGTGATAGGTCATCTATGAATATTTACATATGGTTTCATAAAACACTTTGTAGTATCCAATGTCTTTTTAATTAAATTGATATGCTATGTGGCCTAATAAATAAGATGAGGTCCCATTATATAGGCCTCTCCAACCTCTAACAAACACTAGGGTAATCGTCCTGGCCTATCATATAAATCCTCATAAGGTTCCATATGAACCGTATCCTAATAGCTATTTGGGTTGGTGATTTCAACTCAGGGTATATTACTTACCCAATAGCCCCTGAAATATATAACTTATGGTCATAACATGTCCTCAGGAACCTAATTGTTTTCTATAACTGGTAATCTATCTCATGGTGGTATTTCATGCTCAGATGCATATGTCTACCCAAAACCATGTATAGTCCTTTCCATAACTATGATGTAAACTGGGCATCCCTATCTAAAATGATAGTATCCAGGACCCCATGATTTCTTAATATCTCATAGAAATACAACCTCCCAATCTAATCCACAAAAAAGGTATCATTTATATGTAGAAAATGTGTGACCTTTGTGAACATGTAAACAAAAACCCATACCACATCATTACATTGAGAACATATAGATAAACCTGACATGAAATCCACTGTGACATTATCTAATTTGCAATATAGAATATGTAACTATTATAAAATTATAGCTAGTCACTGGTGTAATACCATTACCTTTTGATAGGTGGAACACCTCATGAAGAAACAAGCTAAAAATCATTACATACTCTATCAGTAGTACTAGTGATATTGACTACATATGAGGTCATATCATGGACCTCATTGTAAGGAACTATAACCCCCAAGCTTCCATGGTATGTTTCCCATTTAATAATACAATAGCTCATGTTGTATGCATCTTTGAGTCTAACACACCACCACCAATAAATCATGCCATTTAAAACTAGTTAAGATAGTAATATCCACTTTTTAAAATTTTCTAAATTTTAATTTTCAAAATGGACTTCTTTTTTGGGATTATAAATATAAAAATTATATTATAGTTAATTTTTGGTACTTTTCTAATAACTTTCATATTTTGATAAATAGGTAAAATAACTAAATTTTATTTAAAAACAACTTTTTTCATAGAAATAAATTTTAGTGATAAATTATACATTTTAGTGGTTTTAAAGTATGATTAGATTAAATTTTTATCATTTTATATAATTGGTGTAATTTTATGTAGTTTCAAATTTAAATTTAATATAAACACATGTCAATATTTTGATTGTTTTTATATATTAAAACCCCACTTTTTTCTTTTGACAACAATATTTAAATTTAAATTAATTTCTGAAACTTCTATGATTTGAATTTGGAATATTTCACTCTATATTTGGATTCATAATTTTAAAATTTAGTTAATAGGTAACTTTCATTTTTAGACATTATGATTTGTAACTTCAGAAAATGTTTTATTTACCACGGTTAAAGGGTAAATCTGGTAAATAAGGGTAAAAAATTATAAAAAATAATATTAAATTATCCTAACACATGTCATAACCCTATTGGATGATACATTGTCGACCATGGGAATTCTTGGATTGATTTTTGGACCCCATGGAGCAACTTGTAATTGAGAATTTCACATTATAAAAATTAATTTAAATTTTAAGAAAATGTAACATAAACATATATATTTTAATAAAAAAAATTATATGCGGTTAAATAAGTGATATGTTATACTATAAATAGTTATATAAAATATAAAATCATTTCCATAATTATGGTATTTTATTTATAATATTTATACTTCAAATACATATATTTATTTTTGACACAGTAATGATGCAGTATTTTCCTGATTAATGAATGAATCAAATAAATGATATTATAAATATTAAAATAAATATAATTTCAAAGTTTTGATATCATAAAAAAATTTCCAAGGTGAATATGACATGTTATTGTTGATTAAATGTATTTGTTTGTATGTAATAAATTTGTTATGTCTTTCCCAAAAACCAAATACTAAACAGTATCAAAATTGACGTAAATGAGTTTTTAAAACAAATACTATTTTATGAAATGATATAATATCCCTAAAAATCTAATATTGGGCCCATTAACATTGATAAATATATTTATTTAATTAATGAACCAATTGAGTTTGTCTTGTAATTTTATAGTATGTTTATTAACCATGTAATATAAAAATACAAGAATACATGGTGAAAGGTAAACTATCTGACAGAGTAAAATCAAAACGATAAGGTTAATAAAGTGACCTAAACATTTCTAAAACCTATTGGTTGAGACAATTTACACCAATAACCACCTTATCCATTAAATAAATCCATTTTATGATATTATAAACCGAAATTAAATTTTTAATAAAATAATTTTTTAAACTTTTCTTAAAATGAACCTCACCTCCCTTATAAAAGGGTACCTCCCCTTATCTTACATTCAGACCTCCATAGATATTTGGATAGGACATAACCTACTCAATTGTCCTCCCAAAAAACCTCACTTCTTTCTTAGAGGACTTACATTGATCCTAAATCCAACCTATGGAGGCCTTTTGTGAAAATCAAAAGAAAGAACCTGAAAAAGTGATAATTATTTCATCACATCATTCAAAGTTCGTTTCTTATTCCACATCCCATTTCATTGTTGTTTGTATATCAAAATAATATCTCCATTACCTTCCATATAATTATATGTTATTATTAATATGGTAAAACCATATTCCTTATTCCATCCATCCTATGAATAACAAATTCAACACACATGCGTATATATGGCTTTCCGACTACATGTCGTGGTGTGGTTTGTTATTCAACGCTTTATTATTTGGAAGGGTAAAATAATTAGTATAATTGATATAAAAAATAAATATAACATGTAAACTATTATGAATTATAATTTAAAACCAAATTACATTTTATTTCTCCATCAATAGAATGATGTTGTCGCTTCTGCATACGTACGACTTACCATCTCAACAACGCGATGAGATTCTATTCCCCATCATAACAATTCAATAATAATATTCATTTGATGATTTTAAAATAATTTTTAAGAACTTAATATCATTATGTATATGAATCAAATACACAATATCCTTAATAAACTTGACTTAAGTAAGAAAACATTTAGAGGAAAATGAATCAGTTAACACTCGAAACAATGATACTACTAAAATATTATTAACCAAGTAATATTAGAGGATATATACAATAACCTATTTATGTATGTGTTTCCTGTATAATTTAATAGTTATTATTTAACCATTATACTGGATTTTAACATACCCTGGACTAAGGAAAAGTACAAGGTAAGGGGTAATTTTACAATATCTTTATTATCTGATTTTCATTGTATATTAGTGTCTACTAGGACCTATTTATAATCCACATCCGTGTTTCATAAAAATTTATATTAAAACATTTTAAACTATTTCCTAGACTATAGGATAAATTCACTTATACCCTTTTTTTACATTTATAAAATATTTTCAAAGGTGTCTTTTTTCGTTTTCTATACATGGTATATTATGATATTTTTGAAAAATTATGGATAGAATGTTTTCTTATCTTATAAGGAGGGTGCAGCCATTTTACGCCATTATAACACATTATAAGCATCCTTTAAAAGCTTATAATAATATTTTCAAAATAAATTTTTTCTTTACTTTTAAATTATTTAAAAGTAGAAATATATATTTCCCCGAATTAGTTTCTGGATTGATTTCATCTATTTCAACAACCTTTGATGGGTTTTATTCTATTTTAAAGTTGATTCAATGTGATACAATCTCTAATATTGTATTAATGGTTTTGTGATATGTTTGACTATGGATGTGATATTTTTATACCATTCATGGTTTATGGTTAAATTATTAACATTTATTATGCTAAATTTAATACAAATTTTTTTGTTATGTTTTAACCTTTTCATATGAGAAATGCAATGGATATAGTGAGTGACAGAAGGGGGATGTTATAGCCCCTCAATGCTTCAGCAGGTCTAATGAGATAAATTAGTGTCTTGGAATATGTTCTTGACAAATTTTTTAATTTTAGTCATGGAAACAGGTCTTGGCTATGTGGTTATGATGTCCGGCATTATGAATTCCATCATTATGATATTAGATATTGATATTACAAGTGATTATTTTACAAGTAGAATATCCATGTTAATATGTAAATAGAATTATGTGATTTATCTTTGACATATTATACTGATTTATATGTTTGAAAGGATTGTGTTTTAGTCTTATACATTGACTTAAATGTTTATACTTATTTATTATAATTTTGGATATATTTTTTTCCATACTGAGCATCTGACCTCACCCTTTTCATATGTTTTATTTTTTCCATGATGCAAAGAATTATATATTGATTGACCTGTTGGGATAGGTTAAAGGAAATGAGTGTGTGCAAAGGAGATTCAATATTGGTGTTTCATTTCATAATGTAATGTGAAACATATGTATGTATCTTGTACGTCAAAGGCTACTAAACTGGTCAATATTTCGGGAAAAGATCACCTTTGATCCTGCTAATGTTATGTAATAATGCATTGACTCTAGGGAACTGGGTTCGAGGAGTTATATTTGGTATAAGAGAAAGTTTAGAACAAACCATGGAAACTATATTTCAAAGAAATATGATTAGAGAACGTTAACCTCAGATAGAATTTGTGAATTAGTATAGAAGAACATCAAAAAAAAATTAATCTAGATATTATGTGGTTTTTCAACGAAATAAATCCATGTATGGATACTATAAGTGGACATGGTTCTAGAATAGATGTACTTATGAGTAAAAACTAAGGAGTATCAGGGTTGACCTCGGGTATCCTGGTACACGACAAAAGGTCATACTATGCACCTGGTTTGACACTCCTCAGGGATATGCTTAGGATAATTCAAATTGTCATTACAGACCATTATGAAGGATTTATGATTAAATACATCCCCAAAGGAAACATTTTTATTATTATGGGTTATATGCATAAAATATTCAATTTATGATATGTATTTTAAAACTTTGAAATTAGGCATTTGGATTCATAAAGTAACCTAGTGTATTCCATTTTTTAGAAATGGAACCTAGTGGAAGGAATGAAAACCATAACAACATGTGTAATTCATTTAGGTATTTCCCTACTACTCAAGATAATTATAGTGGAGTTGGTGATGTAATTGGAGCAGAATAGATTATAACCACACTAGGAAAACTCACTCAGGTTATGAATAATACCCTTACCAGTAGGGAGCACCCTTATACACAATGTGGAGGATCAATGTTAGAATAATTTATGAGTGAAACCCCCAAACATTCAATGGGACTACAAATCCGTTTGTAGCAGGGAAATGAAAATCTTCCATATAGAAAATATTTCATTCTTTGGGGAGTATTAAAAGTTAAAACGTGTTCATGGCAGTGTATCGCCACACACAAGATGCATATCAATGGTGGTCATTAATTCAAAACAAAAATTAGGATGAATAAGTATAAAATATGGAATGAATGGTGTTTAAAGATATTTTCATAGAAAAATAATTTTCCCTTGGGAATATTGGATGGATATAGAAAAGAAATATTTTCTTTTATGGAAAAAGGAGGATTATAATGTCTTAAAGTATGAGGCTAACTTTACAGGTAGTAAGGTATGCTACAGATTATACACATAACCTATGAAGTATGATTGATTGATTATTTGATTGGTTAAAACAATTTCTCCATAAATAATTAGTCGCACAATCCTTTTCATTGTATGATGATATAATCTCATTTTCTATCTAGATAGTAAGGTAATTCATTAAATCTTATTACATTAAAGTGATGCAAGAGAATAATAGATCTGCTGAACAATCTGAAAAAATAAATAAGTGGAAGAAGGGAAAATTTTACTTTCCACCTGATAGTAAATGTGGGAATAAACACCGTGGAACTTGCCTAAAGGGGATGGGGGATTTTTACAAGTGTAGAGAAAAATTCCACCAAACTTGTGATTGCAAGGGAAAGAAAGAGAATACCAATGTTGAATGATACAATTTTAGAGAAATGTGGAATTATGAAAATTAATATCATAAGCACCAATGAAACTTACCTCATAAAATTCCATGGGAGAAAGGGTAAGCTTATGAAATCACTAATGGTGAGGTTGAAGCTTCTAATGATGTGGTGGAAGGTACTCTAATTGTTTCCTAAAAATAATCCAATGCCTTATTTGATTGTGTATCATCACATTCTTTCAAATCTTCCCACTTTTACAATAAAATTATATATTTCGAATTTTACATAATAAGAGAGTTTTCAATGAAAACTCTTAAGACAAGTATCATAGAAATAATGTTTTATCTATCAGTTTCCCTTATGTCATATATATGTGCTTTATTTTCTGATCATATTTTCATACCCATGATTGAATTTTATATATTCCTTGGTATGGATTGGATTTCAGATCATGATACCGAAATTAATTTGGTGAAGATAAAGGATAAAATTTTAGATGATGATAAGGAATACCTTATCTTTGGAGTAGAAACGTCACTATCTGATTCTCATCTAGAATCACCCCCAATATCTCTATAAAATTCAATTATTATGGAGGAAGGGAGTGAAAGAAGTGTGGGTGATGAAAGGAATGTTCAAATATATTATGAACATATTATGTAAAAATATGATGACGTGTTTCCAAGGGATTTACCTATACATACTCTAGAATAAGAAATTGAGTTTTCCATTGACTTAATTCCAGGTTCATGGCCCATATCAAAGACCCCTTATAGAAAGGCCACTGTTGAATAAAAGGAAATAATGAAACAACAAGAGAAATTGAGTAATAAATGATTTATATGTACTAGTATTTCTCCATGGGGAGCCGTTGTTCTTTTTGTTAAGAAGAGTGATGGATCTATGAGGTTGTTCATTGACTATTGGGGGATCAACTCTATAGCAATAATTAACAAATATCCCCTACCTCACATTGATGATTTATTTGATCAACTTCATGGAGCTTAATATTTTTCAAAGATTGACATTTGTTGTAGATATCATAAATTATGTGTTAGGAATGAAGACAATCTAAATATAACATTCCAAACTAGGTATGGGCATTATGAGTTTATTGAAATTCCATTTGGATTGACTAATGCACCTTTTATTTTCTGGGATCTAATGAATAGATTTTTCAAGGAATATCATGATGAATATATAGTGGTATTCATTGATGATATCTAGGTATACTCCAAAATCTATGAAGATCATGAAAATCACATGCGAAGTATTCTAAATACACATTTAAGAAATCAATTATATTGGATGTTGAAAAAGTGTGAATTTTGGAATCATTAAATTTTATTTCATTGAAATATTTTCTCTAAGAAGGGAATCTTTGTTCATCCATCAATGACTAGTTAAATCCCATAATGGCTATCACTGACAAGTATAACTGGGGTATGCATTTTTATTGGTTTAGCAGGTTACTATTGGTGTTTTATCCAGAATTTTGCCTAATTGGATAACCCATTAACCAAGATCTGGAGTAAAGGGGTAAATTTTTTTTGGACAAAATATTGTGCAGAATGTGTTGATGAATTGAAGAGATTATTTTTCAAAGCTCTAATATTGAATCTACCCTTAGGGAATGATGGGTTTGTTATTTATAATGACAATTCAAAGAAAGGGCTTGGTTGTGTCTTTATGCAGAGTGATAGAGTTTTTTTCTATGCATCATAGAAGCTAAAAATTTAGGAACAAAACTATCTCACTCATGATCTTGAGTTAGAAGTTGTAATTTTTTCTCTAAATATATAGAAACACAATATCTATGGTGAAAATGAGATACTTATATTGATCACAAGAGTATTAAGTATATCTTCTCACATAAATAACTCAATATGAGGAAATATTGATGGCTCAAACTACTCAAGGATTCTGACAGGAAAATACACTACCACCCGAGGAAGGAAAATAAAGTGGCTGATGCTTTGAGAAGAAAGGATCATGGTGTTATGAATAAGATTAAAGTTTAAATGTATCATATGTTCATATATCTACTAAAGTTTGATATAGAAATAATCATGGAAGTTCAAATATTGATACTTTTTCAAATGGATTCCAAACAATCTTTACTAGAAAGGATAAATAGTTCTCAGACAAATGATGAGGAGTTTCAAAAGAAAATTAATGCTTTGAGTGATGGGAGATTGATTGACATTGTATATGAAGATATAATTTTAAAATTTGGGAAAAGGATTTTTGTTCCAGATATACCTAATATAAAAAGGGAATTGTTGGATGATGCTCATAGCTCTAATTTATCTATACACACTGGTAGCACTAAGATGTTTAGATATTTGAAGGAATATTTTTGGTCGGACAAAATGAAGAGGGAGATTGCTGATTACATGTTAAGATGTATCATTTTCCAACTGTTGAAGGCTGGAAGAAAACATCCTATATGATTCTTACAACCTCATCCCATACATAAGTAATAATGGGATGAT
Source organism: Viscum album (assembly GCA_963277665.1). Classification (NCBI taxonomy): domain Eukaryota; kingdom Viridiplantae; phylum Streptophyta; class Magnoliopsida; order Santalales; family Viscaceae; genus Viscum; species Viscum album. The sequence goes on along the minus strand of OY728132.1, from coordinate 680,576,650 downwards.
ATTACAATGGACATTGTCATGGGGCTACCAAATACCCATAAAAGGAATGATGCAATTTTGGTCCATTGTTGATTATCTTACTTACTAATAATATTTTCATTATATTATAGAAGATTTACCACTTAAACCTTTTTAAGACTATATATAAATGAATTTGTAAGACTTTATGGTGTACCTTTATCAATGGTTTCTAATCATGATCCCCATTTTACATCATGATTTTGGAAAAGACTTCATAAATCCCATGATATGGAACTTCATTTGAGCACTTATTACAACCCCCAACTAATGGAAAATCAGAATAAACTATTCAAACCTTATAAGGCATGTTTATATCTTTCTAACTTGACATTCAAGTTATATGGGATAATTATTTACCTCTGGTATAATTTTCTTATAATAATAGCTTCCATTCAACTATTTAGATGGCACCATATGAGGCATTATATGGAAAAGTTGTCGCACACCAACTTGTTGGGATGATGCTAGTGAAAAAAACTTATAGACCCCAAATGTATTGAGGAAAAAATGTGAAAGATGAATATTATACAAACGAACATCAAAGCATCACAATTCAGGAAAAAGAGCTATGCCGATAACTGACAAAAGTATTTGGAATTTCAATTAGGAGATCAGGTTTTCTTGAAGGTATCTCTATGGAAGGGTCTTATATGATTTGGTAAGAAGAGTAAATTAAGTCCTGGGTACATCCGACCTTTTAAAATTCATGAATGAATTGGATTTATAGATTACCGCAAGAAAATCCCTCTATGTCTCTCAAAAGTTCATGATGTGTTCAATGTATCATTGTTGACAAAATACATGCCTGACCCAATACATATACTCACCTATGAAAAAATAGAAGTAGAACATGATCTATCTTATTGTGAAAAGACTATTAGTATTCATGATACTAGAGATCAATTGTTGAGAAACTGGATGACTTGTCTAGTAAAAGTTCTTTGGAAAAACCAAAAAATGGAAGAGCCAACATGGGAACCTGAGAATCTTATGATGAAGAACCACCTTAATATTTTTATGAAGTAATATTCTATAAATTTTGAAAAAAAAAATTATTTGAAGGAGGAAATAATTTAACACCGAATTCTATGGTACATTTACCTTTGAATAATACTATAGCTTGCGTCGTACGCAATATCGAGTTCTAACACATCACGACCAACCAAACTAGCCGTTTAAAAAACAATTATGAATAGTAATACCGGCTTTTTGAAATTTTCTAAATTTTATATTTAAAAATGGACTTTTTTTGGATTTGGAATATCAAAATTATCATAAGGTGAATTTTTTGTACATTTCTGATAACTTTAATATTTTGATGAATAGTAAAAAATACAAAATTTTAATTAAAAAAACATATTTAATCAAATTATTTTATAGTAATAAATTATAAATTTGATATGTAATAAGTATCATTAAATTTTATATTTGTAATTTAATATAATATAGGTCCTTGGATGTAGTTTCTCATTTAAGTTGTACATAAACACATATCAATCTTCCGGTAGTTTTTACTGCATAAAAACCCGCTTTTTGGTTTTGACAATAGGATTTAATTTTAAATTAATTTCTAAAATATCTATGTTTTGAATTTGAAAAATTGGATTCCATATTTAGAATCAGAATTTCAAAATTTTGTAAATGGAACTTCTATTTTTAAACATTATGAATAGTAACGTTAGTAAATATTTTATTTCCCATTAGTAAAGGCTATATCAGATAAATAAGAGAAAAAATAATAAAATAATAATATTAAATTACCCTAACACATGTCCTAACCATATTGAATGATGCATGTCTGAACACGAGCATACTTGGGTCAATTTCAGGACCCCATGGAGCAACCTATAAGTGAAAATTACAATTTTTAAAAATTAATTTAAAGTTAAGAAAAATTGTAACATAAACATATATCATTTAGTAAAAAAGGTTATTTGCAGTTATATAAGTGGTATTTTTGACTATAAATAGTCTGTAGAAATTTAAAAAGATTTCATTTATCATGGTATTTTATTTATAATTTTTATATGTCAAATACGTATATTTATTTATGACACAATAATGATGCATTATTTTCCTTACTAATGAAAGAATCAAATAAAGGTTATTATAAATATTAAAAAAAAATTGAATGTTATATTGTTATCCACGAATATTTTAGGTCAATATGACATGATAATGTTTATTTAATGTGTTTTTTTAAAAGTAATCAAGTAGTTATGACTTTCACAAAAACAAAATACTAAATTGTGTCAAAATTGAAATAAATGAGTTTTAAAGAAAATACAATTTTATTAAATGATATAATCTCCCTAAAAATATCATATTGGGCCAAAGAACTTAGATAGGTTAGATGTTTCACTAATGAACCAATTTTGGTTTTATTGGAATTTTATAGTATGTTTATTAAACATGTAATAAAAAAATACAAGAAGACCTGGTAAATGTTAAATTATATAACTAAGAGTTATATCTAAAAGATAATGTTAATATGGAGACCTAAACCTGTATAAAACATATTGGCTGAGAATATATAGACCCCTCCCCACCATTTCATAGAAATAAATCCATTTGAAGCTATTTGAAACCGAATATAAATTTATAATAAATTTATAATAAATTATTTTTTCTAAAGTGCCCCTCTCCAGTCTTATAAAAGGGTACTTCCCCTTCACTTAAATTCACACATCCAAAGCCATTTGGTTCAAAATAAAACTTATAAAATCTCCTCCAAACAACTTTAAATTCATCCTAGAGGCCTTACATTGATATTAATGCTAACCAATAAATCCATTATGTTAAAATCTAAAAGAATAGCTCAAAGAAGAGATAATTATTTCATCACCTCTTCCAATGTTCTGTTCATCTTCCACTTCCTATTTCTTTCTTATTTCCAAACCATAATATTAGCTCCAAAAACGTCGACATACAGAGATAAAATTATAAATATTTTACAACCATATTCATTAATTTATCCATCATATGAATGAAAAGTCGCCATACCTGTGTACGTATGGCTTACCATCTCCATGTCGTGGTGTAGTTTGTTATTGAACACTTCATTACTGGGATGGGTATAATAATGAGTATAATTAAGTTAAATAATAAATATAACATGTTAATGATTATTTTTACATAATATCACATCCAATTACATAGTATTTCACCATCAATCGAATGATATTATCGCTCGTTCTTATGTATGGCCTACCGTCTCCACGATGCGATGAGATTTTTTCCCCATCATAACAATTCAAGAATTATTTTCAATTGATGTATTTAAAATTATTTATTTAAGAAAATAATAGCATTATGGATATGAATCAAATAAATCCTATCCCTAACAAACATGACTTACATAACAAAACATATAAAGGAAAACAAATCAGTTAACACTCGAAACAATGATACAATTAAAATATTATTAACAAAGAAATATTAGAGGATATTATATGATATCCTATTTATGTATGTGGTCTTTGTATAATTTAATAATAATTATTTTACCATTATACAGGATGTTAACATACCATTTACCAAATAAATGTAGATGTTATGGTTTAATTTTACGATCTCATTATTATATGAGGTTTTTTATAAGTAAGTGTCTACTAGGACATCTTTATCATCCACATCTGTGTTACCTAAAAATGAAATTTAAAACATTTTTTACTATTCCCTATACAATATGTTAAATTATTTTATACCCATGTTTGAATTTAATAAAATTCTATGAAAGTATCCTTTTAGTGTTTTTTCAAACAAGGTAATTTATGACCTTTTAGAAAAATTAATGAACGGATGTTTGGTTTAACTTATATGGAGGGTGAGACCATTTTACGTCATAACACCTTAGAAGTGTCCCTTGCATGATTATAAGAATATTTTCAAAATAAATGTTTTATTTCCATTTAAATTATTACAATGTATAAAGATATATTTCACTCAAATATTTTTTTTGATTGATATCATCTATGTCAACATCATTTGATAGATTTTACACTTATTTGAATTCGATTCGTTTAATACAATATTCCATAGTGTATATAAGGTTTTGTGATATGTTTGACTATGGATGTTCTATTTTTATACCATTCATGGTTTATGGTTAAAGTATTAGCATTTATTATGCTATTTTTATTATTAATGTTTATGTTATGTTTCAACCTTTTCATATGAGGAATGCATTTGAAGTAGAATGTGATGGGTAGGGCCTGCTATAGCCCCTTGATGCATCGGTAGGTCTCATGTGACAAATTAGTGTCTTGGGAAAAGGCATTGAAAAAAAATATTTTTAGGCTTTGCATGAGGCCTTTATTATGTGGTTATGATGTCCAACATTATGCATTCCATCATTATGAGATTAGCTATTGATATTACTTGTGATTATTCGACTAGTAGAATATCTATGTGAAAACATGAATGGAATTATTTGATTTATCTTTTCCATAATATGCTTAATTTTATGTTTAAAAGCCTTGTTTTTTGGTATTATAAATTGTCTTAAAGGTTTATACTTATTTATGATAAATTCTTCTATATTTTTATTCTTACTAATCATCTGAGCTCACCTGTTCCTTATGTTTTAATTTTCCCAGGTTGTGAAAAATTATATTATGATTGACCTATAGGGATAGGGTAAGGAACATGACTATCTTCAAAGGAGAAACAATTTTTTTATTCATTTCATTATGTAATGTAAAACTTATGTTTGTATCTTTTAATTTCAAGGCTCTTAAACTGATCGATCTTTCAAAAAATGATTTCTTGTAATCATGCCAATGTTTTTTAATAATGCACCGACTCAAGGTAACTGGGGTCGGGCCATTACAGGAACAGTCGAGTCCCAATCGACCAAACTGAAACTAGTTGTGAATGCCTTCCACGAAGATGATTTTGATCCTTACACTACACCCATCACAACATATTTATTTGTTTTAAATAGGTTCCTTTATATCACACACATGAACTAAAAGGAAAAACAAATCAAGACACTACAGCTGACATTTCCTGAAATGATTCAGCTTTGATGTCGGTCATTTTGCATGATGGACTGTAACGACTTCTCTTGAGGCACTAGATGTTCAAAATGACCACATTAAATGAATTTTATAATATATTTATGAAGAAATTACCTGGATAAAATACCAAATGATCATTTCATCTTCCATTCAATAAAATAAACATGTGTGTATTCATGTTCCATCCCACAAAAATTTTTGCCCTTTTAAACATTACCTACGATCCTGACTAAAAGTATAGGGAATACACTTATTTATTAATTTAGATTCCAAGAAACGGACCCAATATATTCTATAGTTCAATCATATAGGTGAGAAATTAGAATTAGGACATAATTTCCCTAACAGTACATCGACTAGGACTAGAGAGGCATCCACATAGTAGTCTTGTCAGATGAAAATGATTAATGTCCAATATTCCATCAAAGGAATTCGTACATGGGGATCGATGTGACAATCGATACATGCCAATACCATTTAAACAACCACATATAGATCATGTGAATCTGATATAGAAATCTTCTTTAGACCAATAAATTTTAAAATTTAGTACGGTGTATGATTGATGATCTCTGAGTGAATCGAAGATGACATCATGATATGGTAAATTATCATCTCCCAAAGAAGAGTATACTAAGAGTATTTTATGGAATTTTAGATGGTATGAAAAGTGAATGAAGAATAGTAAAACCACTATCAGTTGAATTCTTAAAATAATCTCTACTTCACCTTCTGACGTATCAAAATTAACAGAAACACGATGCCTTCACCAACTGAGGCATCCTATGATAGTTTAGTCTTAACCATTGAATCTCATATGAGACCAATGGTGTTTAACAAAGGTTTCATTCACATCCAACCACTAAAATTTTCATGATTCCATGTAACAACTAATACATACAAAATAACCAATACGATACTTCCCTTCTTAAGAGTGTCCTAGACATCGAAAGAAGGGATGTACCAGCTGCTCACAAGCGCACCAGGTCATATTCACCTTAGATGAACACATCACGCACCCCTAAGACATGATCATGTATGTCATAGAATTTAAAATGAAATTTAAAACCAACCTGATCGCATGTCAAAACACCCAATCATCTTGGATTTCATCTTCAGATAAGGGATGAATATGATTCTTATAACACCCCAGTCAATCTACACCAGAGATGACCCAATAACGTACTCAATAGAATAAGCCTCAATTATTTAACCAAACTCAACTAAGTTATTGGACAACATAGTGGCATGAGGGGTACTGCATATATCAAAGCATATAACCCTAAGGTTAGAAAAGTAAAATGAAACATCCTCAAGACTACCCATATGTTTTATGCCCTATGAATTAAAGTATCAGGTAGCTTGTACAAGATATTTAATCTAGATTCATATTTCCACATACATCGATTATCCTAGATGACAAAATACTATTTCATCCATAACTATAGAAAATAAGAGGGTCATGGGAGCTATTAATCCACTGACCATGCCTTATTTATGTATAACTTACTGAAATTGAGCATTGCATGATGTCATGCCCCAAACGAGGCTCAAGGATACCATGACCACCTATCCAAATAAGGATTTCATAAAAAATTTATGATTCCTAATTGGGACAATGACACCTGAATAGTACGATACAACTAAAAGATACTGACATTTAGCTAGAAAGTTAAACTCTAAGGGTGTTACCTACAACGGGATATCCATTAAAAATAGAATAATAACTGAACCCTAACACAATTTCAAGAAAAAAAGAAAGGCACTGGTTCTGTGCCTATCATTTAAGTCATTGAAAAAAAATAAAAACTATAGAAAATGGTCACATTTTCATTCCAAAGTAATTTATAGGAAACAATTTTACTACCATTACATGTGGGTTTTTAATGAACGACATCACTTGAGGATTCATTTTTAAATTCATTACACTAATTCACCTTTAACCTTTAACATATCAAAAATATTAAATAGAAAATCAAGTGATAACTATAAAAAAATAGCCCTTTGTAGCCGATTACCAACCAAAAAAAGGAAAAACTAACATGTCTTATCTAAATTAATTTTTAAAGAATTAACCATTTATAGAATTATAGTTAGTATTAGTCTATTTTTTAATAAAAAATGAATTTAAATCATTTATTATATGTATAACTATGAGGTTACCATTAAACCAACTTCGATTCTTTATAAAGAAACCTAAAGGAAGTTGTATAATAATCAAGTTCATAACCAACCATAACAGGTCGTCTAAAATGAAATAGGCCCCAACTAACCTACTTAGTCCAATTGTATGTTTTTGTATCAAATAACGTGACTCAGTTATAGAACATTATCAGGGTTCATCACTGAATATCACATATTTAAATTAATATATTTACAATCCTTTCTATATAAGAACAAACACCAACACCTACTCCAAAAGGTAGGTTTGCGTATCGTAAAGATCATTTAGAAGAAAGACATAATACCAATTTACCACTCCTAAGGTTGTGTCTAGGTCATGTTATCTTATATAAACAATTTTAGATTCCATTTCATTTCCATTTATTCATTTCCCCATTTCATTTGAATCCATACTCAATTTACATTTATCACATTTCAGTTATGATGTATGAACCAATAGTCCACAAGATTCTGGTCCATGAAGGCCCATACTCTTCAAGAAAAAATGATGGTGTTCACATGATTCAAACCATAACACAATATATAATACCTATCACAATATAAGGTATATCAATCATGGAACCTATCACAACTGCTTGAATTAAGTAATGCACCCAAAAGGGTTTGTCATAATCCATGAATGGGATTCCTAAGAAAGACATATATGATCCATTATATGGAAAACCATCATCTCATCAGGTTGAAAAAAATAGAAACCATAATCATATCAATAATAACATATTTTTTTAATCACAAAATTGTGGAATTAAATAAACCATAATTGTAAAAATCTAGAAAACAATTATTAATTCAAGGAAATTTGAGTTTTTCCATTCTGCAGGTTAGCTATGCTCAAGAAAACCTCATTTCCAAATTTCCATTCATTATTATCCCATTATATTGTCTCCAAATAATAAGTAAATCCTGAAAATAAATCTTATGATACCACATTGTAACGACCCAAAACTAGATGCCGCTCAATAGTTCCCAAAGACTAGTTGGCCACATGGCCTCAATTGTATCTCCCCCGTTGCCAATGGTTTTCGACTGTCAGCAAGGTCCTTATGGGCGTCCATGGGGAGACTATGAATTTAGAAACTAAGTGTAGAACAATATAATATCAATAAATTAAATTTATGGGAACTATTAAATCATATAGTTATGATATAATAGAAGACACAGAAATATATAATATACGAAAGGTCATATACAATGATGGTGATCATACATATCGTATGTCTTGTAAAGCTGAAAAAGTAGTTCTAGATAAGTATAATGAAACACATGTATAATATGTAAAAAATGTAAAAAATGTAAAAAAATTATCATCGCGAGCCATAGCTTGGTTCCATGCTTCAATACTCCTAAAACGAAACCACGATCATATAGAAGGGTTCTTTATAATATCCATTCATGCAATCATATAGTATTTTTGGGTACCCAATGGTGGTCCAAACAAGGTGTGAGGCATAATCATGATATGAAAAAAAAATAAGGTGAGGTTCTAATCAGTTATTTAATATATATATATATATATATATATATATAATGTTTTTAGGAAAAAAATATAATGTAAAGGATGTCCAAGAAGTAATCAAACTATAAATCCAAGTTCGTATTTTATAACCAATTCATTTATTTAATTATATTTAGAAAATAATTCATTGATTCAACATTTATGACTGCTTAAATTATAATCATTTTAAGTTAACAATTCATTCTCATTTAGACATTAATTCAAGAGACCTAGTGTGTGTCACAATGTCCCCCATTATAACATGATCAAGGATGCTGAAATGGAGAATCTATAAAGGTATAAACATGGAAAAATAAAGGATATTTATTTGTCTTGGAATTCACATACTATGAACCATTTCATTCTTTATTAAATTTATAACGTAATCCAGTCTATATAATTCGTAATTTAGAATCCATGTATATAGAGACCTAGTTTTTTCCTTGTATGATTTTGAAATATTTATTTATATATTTCAGGAGCTAGAGACTAACATAAAATTCTATTTTGAGAACCGGTGTTCCTAGAATTAATTTTAGAAAAATATTAAATATATATTGTAATGGGAATGTTCATTTAATTATGTAAAATAAGATAACTATTAAAACAAATTATTAGATCCAAAATATGAGACCATTATTGGATTAAAAATGTGGTTTTTACCATAGGCACGACATAATGTGAGTTAGAATGGGACATTCAGACCCCTCTCTTATTGGTGGTGAATTTAAGTGAATTAATTAATTAATTCAATAATGTTTAACATAAAAAAAATTTATAAAATTTTCATCACATATAACTATTCCAAGGATAGATAGTTATATCTAGAATCCATTGATGAGACCTCATTACTCCTCCCTTTGGAAAACAAGGTTGAATATTTGGATCAGATCAGATTAAGAGATGAAAATTGCAACCAATTCTACCATCTACATTGGAGAAGGTTTTCTTCATCAACAATCGATCAAAAACACATGTAGGACACTTATTTGGTGATTTTACACCTTAAAGAAATTTTTTGAGAATAATTAATTTTGTTCTTTGATATGTTATGTTATGTATCCTCTGAATGTGCTCGAGTACAAAAATTTAATTTTTTTTCATTTGTTTATCTAACTATGGATTTCATTTTGGATCATCTGTTAATAAATATAGGACATAAATAATTCCAAAAATAGTTTTAGTTATTCTAATACTCATTTTTATATGAATTTTTAACTGGTTGGATCCCTGAGATCTTGGATGAACAAATTTTGGGTGACTTGGTCTCAATCAAGTACTCGAATATGCAGTGGATCAATGAAACATTAACTATTTTCTGAATTGATCATCGATCTGGAAAACTTGTGAGGGGAGGATTACTTATCTAGTGGTTAATCTTCATGATCATAAAGAATGAATACATGACATCAAGAATAATAAATGGTGGTTCATTAATATTCACCAAATCAATTTTTCAATGAATGATGGTCAGTGCACATGTGATATGGCCATATCTGAAGTCATAAGATAAAATACATGTTATTGCAGTAGCGGTTGAAGTATATTTGAAGTGAAGGATCAAATTAGAGTTTCTAGAAATATTTTCACTACAAAATTTTTACAATGAAGAAAACGCGTCACGTAGCCCCTTCCAGTGATGGAACTAGTCTTATGGAATCCAATAAGGATGGAATGACATTTATATTCCTAACACATAATGTATGTCTTTCCCATGTGAGTGATCTGTGTGGAGGATCAGATGGAAATACACACTCAATGTGTTAACTACATGCAACGAGTTGACTAACTGGGTTGCATCCCATGTGGCCCAACAAACTATATACTATAATACATGAAAATGAGGTTTCAGAGCATGGAAATGACTATAATAACATGGATTAGTCTTGGATAAGATGGACTTGCGATGTAGTCCACCTACCATGTATGTACCCCTAAATTGTTGGGATTTGTGTTCCATACTGGGACACGATATGTCTATGAACTAGGACCACATGTTGTGTGGGTACCCTCATACACCATGTACTCCTTTTCCCATATGTTCAAAACTTATTATGATTATATATCTATCATTTAAACTCATATTTTTGCTGAAAGTAGCATATCCTGAGTTTTTTATGTGAAACCTGATGTTTCCCTTAGTAGCGGCTATTGAGATATGATTTCACATGTTCCTAGCATGGTGCATGATTAAGTGATGCCTGATGATGTTAGTGATCAATAATGGTCTCTAGAGAGCATCATGGGTGTTACCCAACTATAGGGATGGGTAGTGGAGTTCCCCGATTATCATTCTTGGTGTTACCCACTACCAGTGCTAGGCAGTGTAGTTCCTCAACATTTTGGGAGTTACACTTTTGTAGGGCTAGATAGTGGAGTTCCTCGACAACTCCTTTTGGGAACTATCCACCAATAGTATTGGGTAGTGGACTTCCCAATTGAAAATTATGATTATTACCCTCCATCAGGGCTGGGCAGTGGACTTCCTTGATGACAAGTATAGTAGGACCATCTTGTCAAACATGGAGTTTGATCCCCTTGAATGTGTGTCATAGTTACGATTCATGGTTTGATGTATCTTTAGACTCACTAGGTAGAGGAATGATTTTCCCAATGAGACACATTCATGGGATGAAACCTAAAACCATGTTCGGGATTCATTTCTTCCCATAGAGGACAGTATGATGGTTTGGTGATTGATTCCCTAATACTTGTATGTTTCGGGTAGATGTGTGATATTATGGGAATCATGTTTGGACTTTTTGAAATGTAGTATAATATTCTTCTTGGGAAGTTACGTTATATGATGATCCCCTTACTCTATAATTTGTGTTTTTATGGATGAGCATATATAAATATATATATCCTTAAAATGTATCAACTCCTTTCAAAAGAGGTGAAATCAGATGGGGTATGTAACATAATTTTCATTTATATCTTATCATGGTTGTATGAGCATACTCTCTAGATATAAGTGGAATATGATCAATGGGTAGTTCATCTACTCACCATGTTTAGCCCATTATGAATTGATGAGCTTACATTTACTCTTGGATTGTTCAAGTTATTATCATTCACTATACCATAATATTTTTACTATTTTCCTCTTCATTTGTATCTATTAATTCTTATCCCACACCATTTTGGGGAGTTCTACATGGCATGTATATACTCACCTCTTCATGAAAATTTTGTACATGTGTCGTGTCTTTTACAGATGATGGACATGCAAGCCATGGCATAAGGGGAGATAGAGATACTGGGTGTTTAGACCATGTATGGTGTTTATAGCTTTGTATTTTGGAGCAGAGCTTCCTTTATGTGGTGTACTATTTAATTTTCATTTTTCTGTTAGATTGGGACAAATTTTGGTTAGGGCAAGTAATTTCCCTTTACTTTTCTATATACCCTACCATACATTTCTAATTTCATGAGGTTCATGCATGCTTGGTTTAATTTATATAATTATTGAATCTTTTCCACTTTACCTTTGTGAGTCTTTATTTATTGGTCGTGGGAATGTATATGGGTTATTAGGAAATGACCTCATTGAGGTAGTTATGACTTTGGTGTTCATCGCCACCCCATCCCTATAAAGGCGGACTTGTGGTAATTGCGGCTCGAGACCCATCCTATGACGGGTTGAGAATGATTGATATCAAGGGTGGTTAGATACGTGGGACATTTTTCATATTTTAAAATATAATATGACTTTTTTGTGTTATAGGGAGTAGTGTAAACATATCTCAAGTGCGGATCTCCAGCCATGGAGTCCATTGACGGTATGGGTAGCTGGCGTATCCATTCATCAGGACCATGACTACATTCTTGTTGAATAAGAATGCTATGAAATTTGTTGTGGGGATCAATGGTACATGAATCATATTATATTGAGTCTTTTATTGGGCTTCAAGATTCAAATCCTCATTCTTGATATATATATATATATACATATATATTTATTCTCATATAACAGCGATACTCATTTATAACGTTTTCTATGCCTCTACGGTGACACAAATAAGGATACTAGCTCATGTTCATGACAATGACTCTATGAGTGATTAGGCCTTAGTTAAATGTCTATCATGAGACACCCATACTTGAGGTGGGTATGTATAAGCACCACCACCTGTCATGTAGCTGATCATCCCAGTAGAGTAGGTTGATGGAATGTGTAGGCTTAGTGTACTCTATGAGTTCCAACATCAAATACCACTGAGTTTTCATAGGGATCAAGATCCGTAGGAATTAAAGGATTGGATAGAATCTATCATTTATGTCTATAATATTTTCTAGTCTAAGGATTAGGTGGTGGAACTCGAAGATAGAATTTTACACATACTTTAAGGATGTTGTTGGAGCCTACCCATACAGATGCACGATGAGTAGACACACTTATTTGAAGACTTCTTTGAGCTGTTCGAGATGATTACTACCCCAACTACTATTTTTTAGTTTGGATATAGGAGCTTTTGTTGCATTGGAAGTGAGGGATGGTGCTGGATGAGTATACAGAGAGGATAAAAAACCTTACACGGTAATTCATCTACATAATCAATGATGGATAATTTAGATCACGGATTCTTGAGCAAGGAATTGACTAATAAATCTAAGATAGTGGTGTACCCATGTTAATACCCACCTATTATAGGGTGATGGAGTGGGAACTGGTGATATAGATATTTATTTCAAAGGGATGGTAGAAAGTTGGTGCTAGTAGTGGGACCCTAAGAACTAGGTCTTCTATAGAAGCAAGTGGACACCTAGTGCCAGGATCTCAGAGTACGAGACCCTTTCACATGTAGGATCGGGAGAATAGTAGTATTGGTCCATAGAAGAGATGAGGGGTAGAGAAACCTAGATAGGGGTAGTTTTTTTCTTGTGAAGGGTGAGGTAACATGGCTTATGACTACCCAACCGAATGTATTGAGAATCCCAGGAAGATAACTGATGGATGAACATGAAATAGAAATCGATTTGAAAAGGGAGCTCACATGAATTTAATAGGTTTAACTAAGGGAGTTGAATATGGAATATGAGCAAGAGTAGTATTAGGTGGAGGATGATGCATTGAGATCCATCCACCATGTCAACTAGGTGGTCCACATTTGGCTTCAGGAGTTGGCTGTTAGGGTCACATACAGTTCTATACTTTGGATGTCTATGATCTCATAGTCCATGAGATGATTTGAGGTACCATATATGTTTATTATACTATTTTCTTCGTACTAATAGAAAAAGGATCCATCCAGTATTTTATCCTTATAATCATGGGGTGATATCTAGAGTTCCTAGTTGGGGTTCTAGCACAAATGCTTTGTCTTAAGGTTCCAACAGGGAGTGCTTCTTCTGTAATATTCATATATTGGTAGTCAAAGCTATCTGATGGAGGATATAGGTTAACATAGGAACATTATTCATCACGATTGAACCATGTGAAAACATCTTTAGAATAGATTTATTATTTATGGGCTGATCGTAGATTTAAATTCACCATAGACAAGTCATATGCATACACACTAATGGGATGTGTTTATATTTTTATAGAGAGATATCTCATGATAGGGATTGTAGGTTATTTAATTTGTAGGTTTTAGCTAATCACCAATTAGATGGTGTGTGTATCCCCTACCACCGTAGGCTCCTTAGGTATCTGGGTTCCTTTAATTGTGGAGAATTATATGGAAATCTTCCATAAGGATGTTTCAAGACTACCTCTGATATGGGAGATGTAGTTATACATCGACATGTATCTAGGGATATCCGTAATAACATTTGTGGAATATTTGATGGAACCTAGAGAGATCCAAGAGATACAGTTATAGTTGGAGGACCTATGAGCGAATGGTTTAATCAAACCATGTGTGTCCCCCAGGGCAGCAACAATGATTTCAGGAAAATGGTTAACATAAGCATAAGGATTTCAATGGATTATTACCACCTATACCAGGACACAATAAATAATAAGTATATTTTACCATGGTTGGATGACCTCTTTGAAAATTTGGGAGGAATGATATGGTTCTCAAAGATTTACATCAGATATAGGTATCACTAATTGAGGGTTTATAATGATGATTTCCCAAAGATGGAATTCTGATGTTTCTATGGATACAATGAGTTTCTACTAATTTGAATTTGTGTGATGATTTTCACAGAGTGTTTATTGATTTTATTAACAATATAATCCATCCATACATGGAATAGTTTTTTTATCTTCATTGACGAAATACTCTTCTACATTATAATAGATAAGAAGGATGTAGATAACTTGATGTTGATTGTGATTTTCTCTAGGAGAACCATCTTTATGGAAATATTTCAATGCTCTTGTTTTGGATCCATGAGGTTCACTTTTTTTGGATGTAATTTTTGAGCATTCTTTTTCAATGGATCCATCCAATATTGAGGTAGCGATTTCATGTGATTCACCCAAGAATGTGTCATATATGTAGATATTCCTTGGATTATAGGAGGGATACAAGAGGTTTTTGGAAGAAGTGTCTAGAATAGTTTCCCCATTTACCACCATAACCTAGAATGGGACACCATATTCCTATTATGAGTATTTCTAGAGGGCCTTTGAGGTGTTGAGGTAGAGGAAGATTAGTTCTACTATATTGAGAGTACCAGAGGAAGTATTTGAGTTCATAATGTATTGTGATACATCAGGAGTTGGGCTTAGCTGAGTGTTGATGTGGTGATATGTAGTCATCACTTCTGGTTCAAGGTAGTTGTGACCCCATGTGTAGAACTACACAACTCATGACCTAGAGTTGGCAGCAACATTCTATTCCCTAGAGTTGTGGAGACACAATATTATTGGAGAATTATTTGAGTTTTACTCAGACCACTGGAGTCTCAGGTATGGCTTCACCTATAGAAACCTGAACATGAGATAATAACATTGGTTAGTGCTCCAGTAGGACTATTAATTTGAAATAGTCTATAACCATAGTAAAGGAATTGTTATAATATATTCTCTTTTTAGGGAGTTGGATTCTCGCTTACTATAGGATGCATCAGAGTAATTAGCTTCCCCACATCTGACCCATGTAGAGTTTGACGGTACATAATTTCATCAGTCGATGGTGTTGACATCTTCAACCCTTGATTGTGTGAGAGAGTCCCATCTTAGAGACATTGACTGTGAGCTCATACAAGATCATATATCCATAGGTGACTCGCCTTATGGATATACTTAAGGATGGTATAATTCCATCTTATTTCATGGGAGAATAGTGGTTCCAGTCACGTTGCGGGAAGAGGAGATGCAGGAGATACAAAATTATCCCCTTAATTTACATCCTATTTTCGGAATGATATATAAATACCATCAGATACATTATTTATGGTCCAACATGATTATTATATTAGTTTATTTCATCTCTTGGTTCCTTACATTTCTATAGGTGAAGATTGAGAACCATGTTTCGGAATGGTTTTTACAGCCTCTTGAGATCCCCGAGTGGATGTGGGATGAAAAATTCACAGATTTTTTCACAGGTGGTACACACATAACAAAGGTCTACGATTACATCAGGGTGATAGAAGAACAACTCAAATAGTCAGAACACTCTCTTGCTATCAAGGAGTACATTTTGGTAGAGATTTTAGGACACCTTTATGTATGGGAGATCAGTCATCTTCACAGAGTACCCTAAATGATTGTCACCAACCATAACACATGTTTAGCATCATATTTGTGGAGATTCCGTTAATAAGATTTCAGGACCTAGTTGTGGATGAAGACATACTTTCACCACCAGATATATGGGAAGACCTATTACACCATCCAAGTGTTAGAGGATATATTGAGGGCATGCACGTTATAATTCAGCCGGATCTGGGAAGATCACCTCCCCTTTTTAGAGTTCATATAAAAAAATAGCTACCATGCAACAATAATTATTACACATTTTCAAGGATTTTATGGGTGACCTTTCTGATCACCATTATGCTTGACAGAGATCAGTGAGTCATCTCTAGTGGGTCTAGAGTAGGTGAAGGTGAAAATAAATAAACTATGAGCCATCCGTGTGTGGATGATAACAGAATGTCTCCCCATGAATAGGATTGTGGAGGTTCATTTGGGGGAAATATATCACCGATGATCATCAGAATGTTTTAGATTGTACAATGAGTTGGTGATGTTTCTTAATACCTCTCCATACCCCTTAGTTGGAGTGGGTGCATGATATCAATCCCATATAGCAGTTAAGGTGATATGTGAATGTTACTCTTCCCATCCTTGACTTGAATCATCTGGGCATGGAGTACGGATCCACCTTTATAGAACAACTTGTGGTGATAGAGGATCAATAGGATATGACCTTGGTTTGATGGACCGTCCCTTTGGTTCACATGTTTTGGTAGAATAAAAACATTTGGGAGAGTTCCCGAGAGTATGAGAGCAAGATGAGGTCTCAGTATCACGAGTTCTTTTTCTATTTTTCAATTATGGGATGAAAGGATTGTTGGAGGAAATTATGTAGAGACTTGGATCAAACCTTGTAACACTTTAAAATATTTCAATATTTATTTATAGAGTTAGGTATCGACATGGTTTCCTATTCTGAAGCCATGCGTTCCATGAATTTAGTTTTTAAAAATAATAAATATATTTTATATTGTACATGCATTTTTTATTATATAAAATAGGATAACTCTTAAATGATGATAATATAAAAAATAAAACACTATGGTTGGTTCTGGAATGTGGTGTCAACCCTTGGCAGGACATACTATGAGTCAATGTGGGACATTCAAAACTTTCACTAGTTGGTGATACGTTTAAGTGTATTAAATAATAAATTATTTATTTATTTAAGTAAACCAATTTTAAAACCAAACTAAATTGGTTATAAAATTATCTTTATGGAGAACTATTCTAGGGTTAGCAAATGATTTCTAGAATTCACCAGTGAGTGCTCCTTCCACCTCCCATTGGAAAATGACGATTAATATCTTGATCAGGTCTCATAAATATGTGGTGAATGCAAAAAATACTTCATTCTATGTTACCAAAACACTATTCATCTGTGATAGATCCAAAACAGAGTTAACCCTCATCATTGGTGATTTTACACATTAAATTAAATATTTGATATGATCGAATAGAGTTCTTCAATATATGCATTCTTGAAACCTCTACATATATCCATGTACAAAAATCTAATTTATTTAACTTTTTTATGTAACCCTCAATGAATTTCATGATCACTTTCCATGATCACTTGGCCAAAGATCATTCAAAACCTTATTTTGGTTCTTTTATCCCTCTTTTAAATATGAATTATTCATCGGTTGGGTCCTTGAGGTCACGGTTCGATAATAGTCAGGTGACCCATGATCAATCGGGTGCCCAGATATGCGAGGGATCCACGAAATTTTAAAAAAAAATTGAACATAGCAGATATATGGGAATAATTCCATTTGAGGATGTCCAATCCTCAAGTTAATATTCCTGATTAAGATGAAATAAGAGATGATAACATGCAGTATGAATAGAGGTTCAACGAATCTTCACCTGAGCCATTTTTTGGTGAATATCAGTTGGTGATCACCATTTTATTCTATATCTGAAAACAATGGGTTGATTCCATGTGATACCAGGGGAGGTTTAAGTATATTTGATGTGAAATATCCCATTAAGAGTTATTGAAAAACCCATGACTATACACCATGAACAACGAAGAACACATGACATGTAGGCTCTTACAGCAGTGTCTCTAGGGTTTTGTAAACCAATTAGGATTGAAAAACATGTATATTACTAACACACTATGTATCACCTTCCCAAGTGAGTGAGCCTTATAAATGATCAGATGGCAAGGAACATGCATTGTGATAACCACGCAACACAAGTATAATACATGGGTTACATCCCATGTGGAACAACATGCCATGTACTATTATACACTAAAATGGGGTGTGAGAACATAGACAGGCCAACAACACAGGACCCTATCCCTAGATATAATAGACACATCGTGTAGTCCACCTATACGGCACATACCCCTACACAGTTACGGTTAATGTGTTACCTAGTGAAACAGGAAAGCTTTGAAGTGAGGAAAAACACCATTTGGGTCACCTTACATGCCATGTACTGCTTATCCCCCATGTTTGAAACATATTATGTATGTATCTCCTTCCTTTAAACTTATATTGCTTCCAATGAGTAGTCTATCCAGAGTGTTTTTCCACGTAGAATGTGATGGTACCCTCTTCAAAAAAATTCAATATAATATGTGAAATGTTATGGTAATTGAAAATTATAATGAGGCTCTCGATGATAGAATTGATCTGGAATAATCACCAGACACCTTCCCCGACATTACCCTTTAGCAGGGCTGGCCAGTGGAGTTCCCCGATAATATTTCCAGGTGTTACCATCTAGAAGGGATAGGAAGTGGATTTCCCCAATGGTCTTTCTATGTTAACCTATATAAAGGTTGGGCGGTGGAGTTTCTAGATGTTATGGTAATTAAAATGTAGCATTGATTGTCAGTGGAGTTCACTGATGAAAATTTCTAGGCATTATCCTCTAGGTGGGTTGGGAAGTGGTGTTCTCGGATGAAACTCTCTATCATTTCCCTATAGAAGGGATAGGGAGTGGATTTCCTCAGTGACTAACAGAGTAAGATCCTCATGTCCTACCATTACATGTTATCTATACATGGTGTTTTAGTCTATAAAATATGTGGAATAGTGATAAGATGTGGTTTGAAATATCATTGGACTCATAAGGAGGAGGGATTCTTTCTCCACCAAGATGCATTCTTATGAAACAACCTAAAACTGTGTGGGTAGGTAAGTGATACCGAAAGTATATAGTATCAAGGTGTGGGGATTGATTCTATTAGTCTTCTATGTTATGGGTATATGTTTGAGATGATGGTCATTATTCCGGGACTTTTGGAACTATTGTCTACACATCTTCTTAGGATGAGATGTGAGATGGAGATCCCTTTACTCTATCATTTGGGTTTCTATGCCTGAACGTTAATATATATATATATATATATCCTACTAATATATCCAGACAATTGATTTGTATGATCTCTTTATAGGAGTGGAGGATTAATTTAGGGTATTCCATATTCTTTTCATGTTTATCATATCAGTGTTTTATGACACTACGCTCCAACTATAGGTGGGGAAGGATTAACGGGTTTTTCATATACTCACCATGTTTGTCCCCCTATGTTTGGATGAACATAATTTCACATGTTGTTGTGTTTATCTATAATCATTCATTGTAAAATGTTCTATATATTGTTTTCCTATTAATTTGTTTTTTTTACTCCCCTATCTCACTTTCATGGCATTCTACTGGGTATGTACAATATACCGTTACATGGTCTTTGACCACACCTATCATGTATTATGCTGATGATAGATATTTTAGTCATGGCTTAAAAGGATCTTATTGTTCCTTAGTATTTCTATCATGTGTAGTGGTCTTAGCTTGGGATTCTAAATCTCGGATTCTATTCAGCATTGTTCTATTTACTTTCCTATTTTCTATCCGGTTTTGACACATTTCACAATGGGGGTGTATTTTTTTCCTTACCTTATAGTATACACTACCATAGTTTTGTACATTCTAGAGATTCATTCATTATTTTTTATTTGTTATAATCTTTTCATCTTTTATACTTTCCCTAAACACTTTTTCATTGAGTTGGATTTGTACATCTGTACAGGTTCTTTAGAAAAAGCCTCCTTGTGTTAGTTATGACTTTAGAGATTGTGGACACCCCCTGGCCTATGGAGGAAGGCTTGGGGTAGTTTTGAATCAAGCCTCATCTTGGGTATGTTCGTGAAAATGTTTAACTCTAGGTGTAATATAACCAAAACCCAAAAGACCCATTAATGGAAATCCTAAAAAATCCATGAACCTCCCTAGATATGGGGCATCAACCATTCCATTTGAGTCTATCCTTGATGGTCCACTAAATGAGACCATGTATCACCCATGTAAAAATGATCAAATTTCCATATATAATATCCTTTTATTATCCTATAGAATACATGTATCACTCGAAATATAATAGTTAATCCTCTATGAGTCCATCCTTGTTAGTCCAAATATCACATGGGAATAAAATTGAATAGCCAAATGAGTCTGTTTGTGGAAATCATATATGAATCAACGTGTCTCTCATGGATAAAATCATTTTACCAATTCAATAAAATTGATCAATTACATCTAAAAATATTATTTAAAATGTAAATATTAATACCAATATCATATCATTCCCAACTAACATCATAAAGGGACTGAATGAATTAGACAACTCAAAAGGCTTCCCTCTTGTCTAATCAAGTGGGAATTTCATTAAAAAGGGTAATAATCTCAAAAAAATTATTACATGGAATATAATCTATTTAACTTACATGGTAATATCAAAATAACAATAATTTTTTTATTATACATGAAAATCAAGGAATGAGCTTACGGTCTGGTCACCCATCCCTTCCATTAATAATTTCAATTTTACAATTCAAAATTCAAATCTACAATTCAATCCACAATTAAATTCATAAAAAAATTAATCAATTTGATTTACAATTCATTTTAATAATGTATTTCTCATATAAATTAACCATTGTAATTTAAATATTAAACAATCCATGCCATGTGGTAAATATAACACATAAAAGGTATCCAACCATATACCATTAAAATGGTCCATTTAATTAAACAGAACCCAAATGGGTTGTTCCATTAAATTCAAGGTTCCCAACTTGTTAAACATAACTAATATCCCACCTTGATTACATAAGATATTACTAAAAAATCATGTATCTAAATTTTTTTCTCGGAGATGCCCGACAATTGGGTGTGCATCACAATGGCATATATAAACACATTGACTTTTAGCAAAAGGAAGAAGAACTACCACAGGTCTCTAGAGGATAGTTAATCCAGTATCAGCTCATTAATTAAATAATATTGGTAGAAAAATGAATAACAGACAAGGGTCCTAATAATAGGGAAAATTAACTTTAACCTAAATGGTAAAACAGATATTTAGAAGAATGAAAAATGATTAAAAAAAGAATCCAGATCTTAGTAGCGCAGTTCAAATCAGTCAAAAAGATCATGAATCAGACATTGGACAGAGGAGGATGATCAAATCCTATAATATATACCCATGGAGCATCCAAATTTTAAGGTTATATCTGTTGAAGGTGAAAGGGAAATATGGTTTATTTAATAGATTATTTAGGGGTCAAAAGATAAAGTCACACAAAATTGGGCATCACACGATTTAGCCACATGGTTATTTATAGAAGAATGTCAATATAAATGGATTACTCTCATGGTTTGAATATCCAGGTCAAAAACATGAAAAACCCCACTGTTATAATTCTTGACTTGGTCGCATGTCTATGTGGCCCAACCCACATAGTTTTCTCTAACTGTGAGTTAGGCCATTGCACCCCAAAACATTAGTTCTAGACTCTGAACCAGCCCCAAACACCCTTTTCACCTTTATGAACTCATAGTGAATCATATTTGTCCATATATAAACATTTAATCTGAAATTTGATGGAATTTAAAGAATATATACCTCATAGAAGAATCATATTCTTACAAACTTCCCCCAATAAAGTATATTGACCATGAGTTTCCCATCTAAGGGTATTGATGTATGATCTGTGAATAACATCAACAAATGTGATCGTATATCAGCCTCCCAATCCTAGGACTTATCATATACTTGGTCATGATTCCATAACTCCCATACTCTATGAACTAACCATCCTCGGATAACCTTCATGCAATGACCCCCATTTCATATAGGTGTCTTCTCAAAGGATGCATCTACCTATAACTCTACCTTCTTGGGATGAGATGCATGAGTTG
This sequence comes from Viscum album, assembly GCA_963277665.1. Taxonomy (NCBI): domain Eukaryota; kingdom Viridiplantae; phylum Streptophyta; class Magnoliopsida; order Santalales; family Viscaceae; genus Viscum; species Viscum album. Next base: position 680,554,044 of record OY728132.1, on the reverse strand, counting down.
TGTTTGAATAGTAACATTGCAGCGGATAAAAAAGGAAGATATTGTTCACGGCTCGGTACAACTTAGGTAATTGAAACAGATAAGCTATCACCCTAACTATCTCCAGAATCTTAAATGACTCGACATAACATGGAGAAAGCTAACCATGTCTTATAGTAATCTTCTGTCCCTGGTTCGGTGGGATATGCAAGAAAATAGGATCCCCTGCCTCAAACTCTTACAGTTATATGATGCTATCAGTGTATGGTGTCATATGAGATTGTGAAGTGTCCATCTAATTCTTAATAAACTAATACTTCTCTTTGGTCTACAAGATACAAAGAGGTGCCATCATACCTACCTATCTTACCTCTAAGAAAAACATGTTTGATGTCAAGGCATACCATATAAAGCCTCATAAGAAGTCATATGAATAGTATTCTAAAAGGGATTACATTAATTTAATTAATCTAGTTGTAAATGACTCTCCCAAGATCCCCTATGATCATATATTCAGGATCAAAACATGTTCTCCAGCACCTAAATTGTGTTCTCTAACTATCCATCTATTTGGGGGTGGTATGTCATGCTCAGAGGCACATGTGTACCCAATTCCCATTAGTATCCCTTCCCAAAACTCTGAAGTAAACTAGAAATCCCTATCTAATATGATAGTATGTGGGACCCTATGAATTCAAAAAATATCACAGATATAGAACCTCTAAAGTTTTTCCCCTGAAAGGGTATCCTTGATAGGTAGGAATTTTGAGACCTCTATGATCCTATCAACAACAACCCATATCACATCATTACCTCGAAGTGACCATGGGAAACCTGTCATGAAATCCATCACAACAACATTCCATTTACACTTGTGAATAGGTGACTATTATAAAATCCCATCATGTCTATCATGTTCCTCCTTCACCATCTATCAAGTGTAACACCTCATAAAAAACTAGCTACATCACTTCTCATACCCATTCATCTGTACTAGTGAACTTGACTACATCTAAAGTCATATCAGGGACCTCACCATAAAGGAATAGTCGAATCGAACATGACCAAATTGGCATGGGTCACATGTGCTTTCCAAAAAGAGTCTTCCAACCTATATAACACACCCACCTTATCCCTAATACATGTTTTAAAAAGGTTCCTTTTGATCAAACACATGAACTAAAAAGGAAAAAATAATTCAATCCACTCTAGCCAACCTTTCTCAAAAATGGCTGGCATTGATGATCAACATATTACAAGATGAACGTCAAAAACCTTATCCCAAGTCACCACACGTTCATAAATTGAATGTTCACTACATTCCAGACATGAATTTGAGTGATGTTCCATGTTCAAACCACAACATGATATTTTAAACTTATATTCTACAATACAAAAATGGGTGTATTCCAAATATAGCCTACTGGAATCATTACCTATAACACCCCGACCCCTCTAGGCTGGAGCCAGTGCATTACTTGTGATATTAGCATGGTTAGAAGGAATGAAAAATCCCAAAGGAATGATAGTTTAGTACTATTGAAGAAACTAGACACATATATGTAACTAAAATTACATTGAAAAGGGATACAATATACAATACATAACGTAACTAAAATTTGCAACCACATGAACTCAATAAATGAACTTCTCTTCATCACTTGTTGAAGATAAACAATGAAAGTGGTGAGCTCAAATAATCAGTAAGGGTTAAAAATAGTGGAATAATGAGTACAATATTAAATTAATCACAATCAATTAGACATAATCAATATGGCATATTGAATAAATAAAAAAACGAATGCCATTAATAAACTTAGAATGAAACTGCAACCATAGATTTTGTCGTAGTGAAAACTCCATGGATATTAATTATAAATGATAATGAATAAAGAAAATTATTATCAATTGGATGTCATTTATATGGCACATTAAACCATGATACCATAAAAACGGTTTAGTTCTATGGGTAGAAACCCATCAGAGTTTTGGAAACAAACTCGAAGGGTTTCACGCCAAACTGATTTGTCTCATGAGACATACTGATGCATTGAGAGGATATAGTGGGCCCCAACCACCACTAAATTTCCAAATAATTCTTTATACATTGATTCAATACAATAAAAATATGACTTTTCAATATCCATATATAGATGAGTATATGGATACATCATTATTTCCATATTTAAAATAACATTCCAAATAAACACCATTTGTAAAATGATATAGGGTTTAGGAAACAAAAATATCCATGATATTAGGTAATGAATATTTAATATAAATATAATTTCAAATGTATAGTTATCTCAAATGGGCATTAGGTACACCACATAATAATTATTAGGTGCACCATACAAAGTTAGTCACAAAAAAATGGCATTTGAGAGAAAGTCTCTTACCACAATGTAATCAGTTGAATCATATGAACGTAACATAATAACCCTCAAATGAATCATTGAATAACATGAATATAAAAAGAATCATTTCATTATATATCAAATGGAAGTACACATATACTACATACAAGATATAAGTGGCGAACAATGAAAATCTCACAGAAATGATAGTGAGATAAGAAACCCATTACAAACATTTTGGTGTGGTAACGAGTGTTATTTCGAGGTATAAATGAATGATAAAGGGTTATTAAATTATTTATATGTCTCAATGGAAGTATGGGGGAGGTATGAAAACATACCCCATCATTAAGAATTAAAAATAAAAAATCACAACATAGAAGAGATTGTTGAACAAAAGTGAGATAGAGGATCTCGTATTTTATGCTTGATGGTATTCTTGACTAGTTAAGACCTTAATAAAAAAAACTAGACATATTAATTAATAATTACAGAACCTATTCTATATGTAAAAGATTTATTATAACCCTATTTAGTTCAATCAAGGACTTTTTATTATTTATAAGGTTCAGTTTAATTATTCGGTCTCGTTTGATTACTTCTTTTAAATGATCGGTTCACTTAAATTCAAGTTCAAATAAATATATAAGTTGGATCTGGATGTCCAAAAATGAATTGATACTCTATTAGTGAACATTGAGATGTTTACATGGTTCTAAATTTAATTTGGTAACTTAAAGTGTAGTCAAATTATTATACATATAACCATAGTGACAACCATTTTGGCTAAACTGTGGGTTTGATTACAATGACCATGTTTTAATTTATAACTTAATACCATGTGTACAAAAGGATTAAAGAACTAAAAATAGGATATATTACATATATAATAATCAAGTTATACCATAACACAAATGGTTTCATGACCAGAATTAAATATTACAATAGAAATTGATAAACGGTTTCCCTTGAATGTGCTAAATTAGTACATCTCAAACGGTGCTTTCATTTGTTTCAAATAAAGGGTGAAGAAAAGAGATAATATAATGAAATATCCCATTAGCATTGAAAAATTCCAGTACATGTATGTTACTAGAGTTATCATACCATTTGGGTGAAGGGATTTGAGGAAAGAAACAAAAATAAAAGAACTCAAATTAAACGAAGGAATTGGAAAGAGGAGTTTACCTCTTGAGACTTCCTCCTTTAAGAACCTCTTAAGGGGAGAGGTTTTGGTATTTTGAAAAGACTAGTAGCTTTTGAAATTGGGGAAGTATCTTGGGGAGAGATTTTGTCAGAATATTGGAAAGGCACGTGTCTTGAGAGGAGTGAATAGAAGAGGGAGTGAAGGGGGGTTTATAGTGGAGGAGAGAAGAGTTTTCATAATATTATAATCATTAATTTGTTATTACCTCTCAAGAAAACTAATTCTGAGTATTTAATGACCAAAAATAGTAATATATGCATGTGACTTCAAACCAATTGGGATTACATTAGTAGGTAATCATCAATGACTCAATAAATTCTTTATATCTTCTTTATTGTGAATTATAGGATTTTATTATTCATCAAAAATTCATGTATTTCAGAAAAATCCCAAAAATTATCCCAAACCGTTTTTCAATGTGTAGAATCCAAAAATGAAGTTATTTTTTCATAAATAATTATTAAAATATGTTTAATTAAATACTTAATTAAAATATTATTTTAATCAAAATATATAAACACTGAAAATACTCATCTTCATTTTTAAGGTGACTAAAGTCATTTATACATTCAAGAGCATGGAAACCATTCATAAGAGCGATATTACTATTCATTAGGGTACATTACTATTCATAAGGGTAGGTTACTATTCTCTAAAAATTAAGTTAATTCAATCAGACTCTAAATATCATCTTGAACACAACCGTGTATGTATGATTTTTAAAATTCAAATCAGGGAGATGAAAAATTTATGTTTTATGGCCAGGTTATTATTGTCTCCTATAAGTAACCATATTTTTTACCATATAGGCTTAGTGATTTTTGAAATATAGGATATAAATAATATGTATTTAAGAGAAATATACCATAAAATTTTTGCGGTGCTACATTATTCCCTCCTTCAGAAATTTCATCCTTGAAATTTTACGTATGAAACTCAACAAAAATATGTGGGTGTTTCTTTTTCATGAAATAACATGGTTCCCATGTTTCTTCCTCCATATTATGGTTCCTCTAGACAATTTTCACAAGATGAGGTGTCCAATTTCTCAATACTTTCTCCCTTTTGTCTGGAATCCCAATAGTCTTTTCATAGTATGAAAGATCTGGTTCCCGTTCAATTTATTCATAGGTGATTACTTGTGTTGGGTCCGGTATGTATTTCTTCAACAATTACACATCAAACACATCATGGAATTTGGAGAGATTTGACAGTATTGCTAAACAACAAGCTACTACTCTGATTCTTTCCATAATTTCAAATTGTCCGATATACCTAGGTCTCAGTTTCCCAATCGCACCGAACCTTAAGACATCCTTCCCTGGAGATACTTTCAGAAATACATGATCTCCCACTTGAAATTACAAGTCCATTCTCCAGTTTTCATCATAACTCTTATGCCTACATTGGGATACTTTAATATGGGATTTTATTGTCTTCAGCTTTGTCATGGTCTCTTCAATAAGTTCTGGGCCTATAAGTTTCCTCTCACCAACCTCGCCCTAACAAGTTGTAGTTCAATATCTCTTTCCATACAATGCTTCATATGGATCCATTTTAATACTAGAATTGAAACTATTGTTGTAGGAAAATAAAACCAAAGTAAAGTATTGATCCCACATACCATGGAATTCAAGAGAGCATGACCTCATCTTGTATCCTAGACTTTGAATAGTCCTTTCATACTATCCATCAGTTTGGGGGTGATAAGTAGTACTCATATGAAGCTCAGTATTCAAAGACTTCTAGAGAACATTCCAGAATTTTGATGTAAACCGGTGATCTCAATTGGACACAATTGATAGAGGTTTACTATGAAGTCTTACAAATTCATTAATATAAAGTCTTTCTAAGTGCTCAAGTAGAAAATCCTCTCTTATCGGAAGAAAATGTGATGATTTTTGAGACAATGAACACTTTCCCATATTCCATCATTTTTTATAGTTGTCCTTGGTATTCCGGTGACAAAATTCTTCGTAATTTTATCCCACATCCACATATAAATTGGTAGAGGTTACATCACTCCTTTGGGATGTTGTCTCTCTACCTTCACTTGTTGAAAAACTAGACAACTTGACACGTAGTCAGCAATTTCCCACTTCATTTTTTCCCACGAGAAATATTCCTTCAGATCTCTACACATCTTGGTGATACCTAGGTGTATAGATAAATTTAATCTATGAGTATTGTCTAATAGTTCCATTTTTAGCTCAGGTACTGATGGAAGACATATACTCTTCCCAAATTTTAGAACTCCATCTTCATACATGAAGTCAGCTAGTCTCCCATCCTTGACAGCATTAATTTTCTTGTGTAGGTTCTCATCATCTGATTTAGATATTTTTATCTTCTCAAATAAATATGTTTTAACAATCATTTGAAAGAGGAATGATGTTTCTCTTTCCTTAACCATTCCCATATTCATATTTAGTAGATCCAAAAAAATATAGGATCTCTCTCAATCCTCATTTGAGTATGAATTCCATGATCATTCATGCATAATGCATCTTCCACCTTATTCGCCTTTCCTGGGTGGTAGTGTATTAAAAAATCGTAATCTTTGAGTAACTCGATCTGTCTCCTCTACCTCATGTTGAGTTATTTTTGTGTGAAATTTCATTTCAAACTCTTGTGGTTTGTATAAATCTCACATATATCTCCATAGAGATAATTCCTCCATATTTTCAGAGCAAAGATTACGGTGCTAACTCGGGATCATGAGTAGGATTATTTTTCTCATGAGTCTTCAACTATCATAATGGATAAAAAACATTATCATTTTTCATAAGGACGCAACCTAGTTCATTCTTTCATCCATCGATGTATATTACAAATCCACCACTTCCAGATGGAAGTGTCAAAAATGGAGCATTGACCAATCTTCTTTTAAAATTTTCAAAGCATTATATACATTATTCTGTCCACACAGACATAAAACTTTTACATATAAGCTTGGTTTGCGAGTTAGATAGTCGTGAAAAATTCTGAATGAAACACCGATAGTAACCTACTACGCAAATAAAACTACATACCTCAGTAATGTTTCTTGGTGTGGGCCAATCTTGGATTGCCTATGTCTTCACAAGATCAACTAGGATTCCATTCTTAGAGACAATATGGCCTAGAAAAGAAACTAATTTAAGCCAAAATTCGCATTTTATAAACTTCCCATATAATTTATTGCTTCTAAGTGTTTGCAGAATGACCCGAATGTGAATATCATGGTCTTCATAGATTTTTGAGTATATGATGATATCATCGATCAATACCACAAAAATGATATCAGGAAATTCCTTGAAATCACTATTCTTTAAATCCATAAAAATAGAGGGTACATTTGTTAGTCCAAAAGGCATTACTGTAAACTCGTAATGCCCACACCTGGTCTGAAATGATGTCTTATAATTATCTACTTTCCTTACACGCAACTGATGATATCTGGATCGAAGGTCAATCTTCAAAAAGGTTTGAGCTCCATAAAGTTGATCAAATACATCATCAATCCAGGGCAAAGAATACTTATTTGTGATTGTAGTAGCATTGATTTCCCTGTAATCAATTCCAAGACTCATGGATCCATCTTTTTTATTGACAAAGAAGACATGGGATTCACATGGAGAAACACTGGTTCGAATAAATTCTTTTTCACTCAAATCCTCCTGTTGTTTCTTTATCTATATTAATTCCATAGTGGCTATTATATAGGGATTCTTTGATATAGGTCTTGCATCAGGAATTAAATCAATAGAGAACTCAACTTCCCGCTCTGGAAGTCGTCCAGGTTAATCCTCTATAAATACATCAATGTATTCTTTCAGTATATACACATATTTAATTTTATTATTTCATTCCTCACCCATAGATATTAGTTTATCTTCCTCTCCGGGTATTTCATTCAGTAGAGCTTCTGGGGTCATTCTAGATAAGAATCGGGTGGTGACGTTTCAATCCAAAAGACATGGGTTTCTACACCATTTTCAAAAATTGTAATTTCCTTATTCTTATAATAAATATTTGCATTATAATTTGACAGCCAATCCACACCGAGAATTATATCAAATTCATTCATTGGTATGATGATAAGGTTAGCAACTAAATCACGTTTTGGTGTCTGGAGGGGGACTAGTCGACATTCCTTTATTGCAATGATACATTCCTAGGGAGTTTTGACTGACAACTCCATTATTAAATCAAATTGGACATATCTAATTTTCTTGGCTATCTAGGAATATTTAAAAGAATGCGATGATCCATAATCAAATAAATTGTTTTCTAAGTTTGAGGAAATAATTAATGAACCTACCACCATGTCATTAGGAACATCAACCACCATTGTTGTAATCGCATAGACTCTCCCTTGTTCTCTTTGATTTTTCTAAGGCATGTTTCCATGGAGGTTAGGGCACTCATTTTCATAGTGTCCCATCTCTATGCAATTGTATCACTGAATATCATTGAATTGTTTCTTCCCCTTGCATTCACCAGATCGATGACCCTATTCTCCACAGTTATAGTAGAATCTAATGCCTTCCAAGAATTTCAAAAGAATATTATTTCCACACTTCTCACATAATGGGAATAGCTTTGTTCCCTTTCTCTTCTTTGGTGCTTCTCATTTTCCTTTGATATCATAGTACAACTTATTATCTTATTTTCCTTTGAAAATATTTGATCTAGCAAATTCCCCCTCTGTTTTGATGGAACATGATACAATTTCATCATATGATGAAAATGATTGAGAAGCCCGTTCCCTTCGAAGACTTGTCTTAATACCTTCAATTAAATGATCAATCTTATCTATTGAGTAACGTACGTATTCTATGGCATACCTTTCCAGTGTTGTGAATTTAGCCTCATACTCTGAAACACTGTCTTCTTCTCTTTGTTTTAATCTAAGGAATTTCCTCTTCATTTCTGTTCATTTCTCATGAGGGAAGTATTTTTCGAAGAATATTTCCTTAAAAAACCTCTATTCCATATCTTCTATTTCTTCTTCCTCTATGGTATTCTAAATCAAGGACCACTATTGATTAGTGTCACCCTTGAGATAATATTCTACCAGTACTACCTTTTCATTATCATTGCATCTTAATTCCATGAATATCTTTTCAAGTGACATGATCCATTACTTAGCAACCACTGGGTTTGTAGTCCCACTAAATTACGGGGGGTTCTGCCACATGAAACAATCCAACATAGGTATGTAATGGTTATTCATTACAACCTGAGTAAGTTTCCTCAATATGGTCATGATCTGATCTGCTCCAACATTGACTGTGTTGAATTTCTCATTTGGTATATCTCGACCTTTCCGACAAGTATTGATTTACCTTCTTACGTTAGATGCCATTTCAAAATAATGGAATACACTAGATTATTTTATGAATCTCAAATAGAAAATGACTCAACATAGATTGAAATTCTATGCATAGTGAATCTTATAAACATGATTTCTATGAGAAAATATTTAAGTTAAAATCCTTCATAATGTCTTGTAATGAAAATGTGAAATATCTTAAGCATATCCCCCAGGAGTGTTGTAACCAAGAGTGCTGCAAGGACCATTTTTGTGCACCAGTTCCCGTTCGAGTCTAGCTCAAACTGGTGTTTTTATGTTTTACCCCTAGATACATCTATGCCAGAGCCGCCTCTACCTGCTCGTATCTAGATAGGGATGTATTGCTTAAAATATCCACATAATATATTCCTTAAAAAATACCAGGAAGTTCATGTACGTTTATCCTCAAATACACTCTTAGGTATTTGTTCCCTACAATACATTTCCTACTCTAGATTCCATGTTTTCTACAAAACATCCATTGACACCAACTGTAACACCCCGACCCCTCTAGGATGGAGCCGGTGCATTACATGTGATATTTTCATGGTTAGAAGGAATGATAAATCCTAAAAGAACTATCATTTTTGTAGTATTGGATAATCGAGATGCATATATGTATCACAAATTAGATTCAAAATGGTTACAAGATACAATACCTAACAAAACTAAAATATGAAATCACATGAACTCAATAAATGACCTTCCCTTAATCACCTATTAGAGGTAAACAATAAAAGGGGTGAGCTCAAATGTTCAGTAATGGTTACATATAATATAATCATGTGTACAGTAATAAGTGAATCACAATAAATTTGACATAATCAATATGGCATATTAATTAAATGAAAAACAAATTCCATTAATAATATGTGAATGAAACTGAATCCATAGATTTTGTCATAGTGAAATCCTCATGGACAGTAATAATAACTGATAATGAATGAATAAAATTATTAATAATTTAATGTCATGTATCTAGAACATGAAACCTTAATACCGTAAAAATTGTTTAGTTATATGGGTAGAAACTCGTCTGATTTTTGGGAAAAAAACACGAATGGTTTGCCACCAAACTGATTTGCCTCATGAGACCTACTGATGCATTGAGGGGCAATAGTAGGCCCCAAACACCACCAAATCTCCAAGGGATTATTTATACATTGATTAAATATAATAAAAATATGACTTTTTAGTATCTATATAGAGTTTAGTATACTGATACATCAATATTTCTATAATTAAAATAACATTCCAAATAAACACCGTATGTAAAATGATATATGGTTTAGAAAACAAAAATATCCATGATATAAGGTTATGGATATTTAATATAAATATAATTTCAAATGAAAAGTGATTTAAAAATGGGAAATAGGTACACCACATTAGGATTATTAGGTGAACCACACAAATTTAGTCACAACAAAATGGTAGTTGAGAGAATGTCTCTTACCACAATGTAATCTGTTGAATCATATTAACAGAACATAATAACCCCCAAATTAATCCTTTAATAACATTAAGATAAATAGAATCATGTTATTCTATATCATATGGCTGTAAAAATATATGACATTCAAGATATAAGTGGCGAAGAATGAAAATATCAGAGAAATGAAAGGGAGATAAGAAACCCCATACAATCATTTTTGCATGGTAAGTAGTGTTATTGAGAGGGCTTAATGAGAGGTAAAGGGGTATTAAATTATTTATATGTCACAACAATAGTATGGGTGAGGTAAAAAAACATACCCCATAATTAGGAATTAAAAATAAAATAGCACAACACAGAGGATATTCTTGAACAAAAGTCAGAGAGAGGATCACATACCTTATTCTTGAAGGCATTCTTGACTTATTATTTAAGATCTGAATAAACAAATTCATCTTATTTATTAATAATTTCATAACCTCTTCTATATTTAAATTTTTTATTATAACCCTTTTTATTTAATTCATGGACTTTTGGATTAGTTATGAGGTTCAATTTCATTGTTTGGGCTCGTTTGTTAACTTGGTTTTAAATGATCGGTTCACTTATATTCAAGTTAGGATAAATATATAAGATGGATGTGGTTGTCCAGAAATGAATTTATACTATATTAGTGAGAATCCAAAATATTACAAGGTTTTAAATTTAATTTTGTTACTTGGAGGGATGTTGAATTATTATATATATATATAACCATAGTGACAACTGTTTTGGCTAAACGATGGGTTTGATTACAATGATCGTGTTTTGCTATATAGCTTAATACCATTTTTAGAAAAGGATTACAGAACTAAAAATAGGATATATAAAATATATAATAATCTGGTTCAACCATAACACAAATGGTTTCATGACCATAATTAATGATTATAATAGACATTGATTAATTGTTGTCCATGAATGTGCTAAATTAGCACATCTCAAATGGTGCTTTCATTTCTTTCAAATAAAGGGTGGGGAAAGGAGAAAAGATAATGAAATATCCCATTAGCATAAAAAGAATCAAGTACATGTATGTTACTGGAGTTATCGTACCATTTGGGTGAAGGGAGGTATTGAAATAAACAAAAAGAAAATAACATAAAAGAAATGAAGGAATTGGAAAGAGGAGTTTACCTCTTGAGACCTCCTCCTTTGAGAACATCTTAAGGAGAGAGGTTTTGGTATTTTGAAGAGTCTAAAAGATTTTGGACGTGGGGGAGTATCTTTGGGATAGATTTGGGCAGAATATTGGAAAGGCACAAGGCTTGAGAGGAGTGAAGAGAAGAGGGAGTGAACGGGGGGGTTATAGTGGAGGAGAGAGGAGTTTTCTTAATATTATAATCATTAATCTATTATTTCCTCTCAAGACAACCAATAGTGAGTATTAAATGATCGAGAATAGTAATACAATCATGTGAATTTGAACCAATTGGGCTTACATCAGCAGATCATCATCAATGACCCAACAAATTCTTTATTTAGCATTTATTGTGAATTATCGGATTTACTATTCATCCAAAATTCATGTATTTCAGAAGAATCCCAAAAATACACCATTACCATTTTTCGATGTATAGAATCCAAAAATGAAGTAAATTTTTTAAAAATAATTTTATAAATATGACTAATTAAATATTTAATTAAAATAATTATTTAATCAATAAATATAAACACTGAAAATATCCATCTTCGTTTTTATGGTGCCTAAATTCATTTTTACATTCAAGGGCATGGATACCATTCATAAGAGTCATATTACTATTCATAGGGCTAAATTACTATTCTTAAGGGTTGGTTACTATTCATATGGGTAGGTTACAATTCACATAAAATTATGTTAATTCTATCAGACTCTAAATATCATCTTGAACACAACGATGTTTGTTGAATTTTTAAAATTCAAATTACAGAGCTGAAAATTTTACGTTTTATGGATAGGTTATGGAAATCTCCTATAAGTAACCATGTTTTGTTCCATAAAGGCTTAGTTATTCTTTAAATATAGGCTATAAATAAAATTTATTTAATAGAAACATACCATAAAATGTTTCGGGTGATACATTACCATTTTAAAGAGTCCCACTGAGCCTAACTTGAAGTCTGTGAAAACCTCCGAATTTATAAAATAGAATCCAAGTAACTAACCCAAAATATTATATACTCCATGTCTATAAGTGAGATGATATAACAAATCCACAAAATCAACAATAGGACATTGTTTGAGGCCTTAGAGGCGTCCCCCTAAAGGTCATTTCAGAAGAAAATTAGTGGTGTCATAGAGTCCATCCAATGTGTTCCTACACAAGAAACCTAGTTTCACTCTTCACTAACAAATCCAATAAGAACAAACATGTGTCTACTACATGACTCTGATACAGACCACTTTTTTAGCCCAAAAACATTTAAAATTTAGCAAGCTATAAGACCAAAACTCTCTTTTTGCCTCATAGAGGACATAATGATATGGGACATGCTCATGTCTATAAGAATAATATGCTAAGAGGATTTTAATGTTTTCCAATTAGCAAAGAAAACCAAAATATGACCTTCCAAACTAATACCAATGAAATTCATAAAAGAAGCTCGGTTTCACCTTCCAACACTTCACCATTAACTGAACTGTAATGCCTTCACCAATCGATGCATCCTACGGTTTTTCAAGATTTACCATCAAATCTCATCCATGAAAAAGTTTGTTTCGTAATGGTTTCTTAGATATCTAACCACCAAAAGGGTCATGATTCTAATTATGTACTAACACTTAAATGAGAATCTATGCGATGTTTCCCAACTTAGGAGGGTCAAAGTCATCAAAAGAAAAGATTTAATAGCTGCTCAAAAGCGCACTAGGTCTTATTCATGTCATACACACATGTGACTCTCCTCCGATCCATGCTCACGTAAATCATAAAATTATAAAATAAATCAAACAGCATCTTGATCACGTGTCGAAACCTCAAATCCTATTAGATTTCATCCTAGTAATATGGATGTATTTGATTCCTATACTTACATGGTCAATCTAGTATGGAGATGACTAGAGAACGTACTCAACAACAAAAGGCTCAATGATTCTACCAAACTCAACTAGTTCATTACAAAACATAGTTGCTTCATGGTTGTCGTGTATATCAATTTATACAATCCTGAGGTTACATATGTAAAATAGGACTTCCTCAACACTAACCATGGGTTTTCCTCCCTATTCATTCGAGTATTAGGTTGTACATATGAGAGATTTAACCTAGCTTCATATTCCCCCATATAACGATTATCATGGATGATGACATACCAATTCTTATATCACTATAGAAATGAAGATGGTCATGAGACCTACTAAGTGGTTGATCATTCCCTAAGAATATCTGACCTACTAAAACTGAGTGTCACTTTATGAGCATTCCCATAACTGGGTTTAAGGATACCATGTCTACCAGTCTAGAACAAGGTGTCATTAAAAATATAATACATCTACTAGGGAAAAAAACCTAAAAAGTACCATGCAGCTAAAAGTTCAGAATATTTATCAAGGCATTTAAGATATATGCGTGATACCTTCCATGGGATATCACCTTACCAGAGAATAATCATGATACTCTAACTCTAGTTAATGAAAAATTGAAAGTAACTAGCCTCTACTGCTATCATTTAATCTATTTGTTGTAAGTATAAATCTTATAGAGAATGGTCAAATTTCTATTCTAAGGAATCTCAAAGGAAACAATTAAACTACCCTTACATATGTATTTTTAATGAAGAAAACCACTTCATGTTCACTTATTAATGTCATTACATTGATTCACCTTTAACATTTAGCATCTAAAAGATCATAAATAGGAAATCAAGAAAAAACTACATTTCAAAAGTATTTGGTAACTAATTTATTTGATATATCAAAGTAAAAAAAGAAAGTCCTATTAAAATTATTTTTAAATAAATATCCATTTATTTAATTTTTGTCGTATTTAGTAAATTTATCAATTTTAAATCCTTTCACATTATTTAAGATAACATGACCTATTAGGGTATCATTTAAACAACTTGGGTTGTTTATAAAGCATCCAAAATATAGTTATTTAATTATCAATGTCATAAACATGCATAATGGGTCATATCAAAAGGAATAGGCCCTAACTGATTTACATGGTCTAGTTGTGCATTTTTAAATCCAATCAAAATCCTCAGTTTGAAAAAATTATCAAATTTCACATCACATAAGCACAGTTATGTTAATAGGACAGGTACAAGCCGTCATATACAACAATACACACCTCTTCCAACTATAAGTGTCAGGTCTGGGCATCATACGGATTGTTTAGAAGAAATAGATACTACCTAATTCCCTCTAATAAGTTAGTTCTAGTTCATGTTCTCTACTATAAACAATTTAATTTTCTATTTCATTTTCATTTATTCATTTCCCCATTTCATTTGAATGAATACTCATTTCACATTGATCAAATTTAAATATATAAGGTCAAACAAATGGTCACCATATTCCAATCCATGAGGTCCCATACTCCTTATATACCAATCTATGGAATCCAGTTGATTCACACCATAACACAATCTAGTATACCTATCAAAAAAGTAGGTATATCTATCAAAAAACCTATCACAACAACCTAAAATATGTAATTCATCCTATATGGCATGTAATAATGCATGGAATGTGATTACAAACAAGTTCCAATATGATGCATGAGATGAAACACCCTCATTTCATCAGGTAAAAACACAATACACCCCATATTCATATAAATAATTATATCATGAATCAATTGAATCACCCCAGGGTGGAATCAAATCAAGTGTAATAGTAAAAAAAACTAGAAAAAAAATTAATTCGAGGAAAATTTCTTTTTTCCTGTATGTGGGTCAGTATTACCCTATCCTAACACATTACCAAATTATTATTCCTTTCTATAATATTCTATTTTCAAACAATTAATGATTAAAGGAATATAAAATATCCTCTAATACCACTTGGTAACATCCTATACCAAGATGCCACATAATAGTTCCCATAGCTCGGTTATCTACATGGGCCCAAGTTCACCTACCCAAATGACAAAGGTTGTAGACTATCGGTGAGAGAATTTGTGTGTCTATGGGGATAATACACCATCACCACCAGAGTATAGTACAATATAATATCAGTATCATATATGTAATGGAATAAGTATATCATACAGATAATATAAAACATTAGGAATTTATAACAATACTAAAAGGGATCTCTTTTATAGTGATGATGATGATACATGTCATATGACTACTAAAGTATCCAAAATAGGTCTAGATTAGTACAATAAAACACATGTATCAAAATTACAAAAAGGCCCAAAAGTATCATGGCTAGACATTTGATGCTCATCTATTTACCATGATTCCCTTTTCCAAAAAAACAATCAAGATCCTATTAAATGGTGATTTCCCTTATTCATTCCTCCAATTTTATAGTCCGTTTGGGTACCCAAAGGTTGTCCAAACAGGGTGTGAGACATAATCCCAAAAGAAATCCACCCATGATCCAATTACAATTAGTTAGTGAATATATAAAACTATAGATTTAAATAAAAATATAACAAATAAAGTAATTACTCAGAACTAAACATCATATATATCTAGGTTCATTTTTTATAAAAATAATCATATAATCAATTCCATTTAAGTAATAAGTATCTAATTTGACAATCAAGATTATTTCAAATATAATCAAGTTAAATTAACCATTTATTCTCAATTAAATATTATGTCTAGAGACTTTTCACTTATCTTGTCATCCCCCATGATAACATGATGAAGGATGCATAAACAAGCCATTCATAAAGGTATAAAAAAACAAATCCATTATTGTACATTATCATTAAAGATGTTTCATATGAACCATTTCCTTCTTTACTAAATTTGTATCCTATTCGCATCCATGGAATTCATAATTAGGAATCCATGTATCATTCTAGGTGTATTATAACAAGCATTCTACAGGCATGTACATGACAATTCTCAAGAACCCATGTATCACTCTTGGTGTGGTGAAACATCTCTTCCATTCGAGTCAATCCTTGTCGGTCCACTAAGGGATCCCAATATCAACAATATAAAAATGATAAAATTCCCCTTGATTCAATCGTTGTAATACCCCCCTAGAATCAATGTATCACTTTTTATATAACAGTCAAGCTCCATTGAGTTTATCCTTGGCAGTCCTAGTATCACTCGATTATAAAATTCAAAACCATAATTCTTTTTCCCATGGAATTAACATATGACTCCATGTGTCACCCATATCTAATAATCATTTAGAAAAATCAATCCATTTGATAAATTCCATCTAAAAATATCATTTATCATGTCAAGTTCAATACCAAGAACATCTTATTTTCAACTCACCTCATAAGGTTACTCAACTCATTGGATAACTAAGAAGGCTTGACTCTTGTCTACTCAATTGGGAAATTCATTAAACAAGAATAAAAATCTATAAAAACATATTACATGCAATATACCCCATTTAACCCACTTATTAATATCAAAATAACGACTAATTCATGCTTAAACAAGAATCACATGGAAAGAGCCTAAGGACTTGGTCACCAATCCCTTCATTTAATCATTTCAATTTACAATGTTCAGTTCAAATAGAAATTCAATTCTGAATTCAATTAATAAACCAAATCATCAATTTTATTTACAATAATTTTTACATATCTAATTCTCATATCAATTCCCCGTTAGCATTTTAATATTAATAATTCCTTGGACATGGGTAAATAGATCAGTTAAATGTTCTCCAACTGTATACCATCATAATGGTCCATTTAATTAACCAATACCCAAAGGGGTGGTTCCAATAAATTCATGTTTCTCATTCTACAAAAATTCATTATGATTCTTATTTAATTATATATTCTATACCTAACCATTCAAGGATGAAAACTTTTTTCATGGCGATGAGGGGAAATTAGGCTTGTGGAAAAACAGAATACAAAGACACTTCAAATTTAAAAGAAAGAAATGAGATCACCTACCTATTGTACATAGAGGATAGTGCCTCTAGTATCATATTTGGATTTTACTTGGGTAAGTATAAAAATTAAGAATGAATGAAAAACCTATTAATAGAAAAAATTAGCTTGTAAACAAATAGCACACCCAATATCTATAAGAATGGAGAATGGATAAAATTGAATCGCGATCAAACATGTGTGGATCCAACGATATTGAAAGTTCATGAATCAAACACATGATGGATGAGGATGATCAAATCCTAAAATATCCACCCAAATGAAGTTCCAAATTTTTAGGTTCAAACCTTTTTACGGATAATGTAAAATATATTTCATTTAATAAATTAATTAGGGTTAAAAATGTAAATCACCCAAAATTGGGCATCGCACGGCTCAGGCAAATTATTTGAAAACCGTGAACTGACCATAAATATTTAGCTATAGAAAAAGTGAAACAAGCATAGATTCCATGAAAATTTTTACTAACCATGGGAAAACCCAAAAAATTCCCCATTTTCAAACATACAAACCTTGCCACATGTCCATGTTGTAAGGACCCAACCTTATTACATTAAACAATCTAGAATTTTATTCAATAACCCAATTCTATTAATATTTAGGATCATTTAAATTTTATGATTTTTGATAATTTTTATATAATTCATATATAATAGTCCACATTCATATAGAAAAGTTACCAAAAAATCAATATCCATTTCTTATAAAATGTAAGAATTTTAAAAAAAACCATGTTTTCTTTGAAAAATATTCATAACATTTAACATGGATTGTTTATCTGTATTAAAAATCCTTATAACCTTTAAAAATCATTTGAAAACTTTGGATGATCACACAAAGCTCTGAAAGGGTTATAAAAAGAAGTAAATAAAACATTAGTCCATGAATACTAATAACTTATGAAATCATTTTACAAATAAGAAATGTGTATTACCCATTTAAATATACTTTATGAAACATCATATTTCCATGTGATTTTATCAAGTAAAATATAAAATAAAGAGACCACAAATTTATCTAGTTAAATTACTTACGTAATCATGTAACCCTCGTGACATCCTTATATTTTGTAACCCTTACGGCTGCCTTACAATTTGGGTAACCATCACAGTTACAATTGGAGTAACAATATGAACGGCCTCCAACATATACATACCCAATGAATTAAAGGGAGATATAGGTACCACCCTTCATCATAAATAATTCCCATGAACGATAATATAATCATACAATAATAAAAAATTCATATAAATATTACTTTCGAATTTTGTAAAAAAAATATAAAGAGGATTTAAAAAAAGACCCTTACAAAAAATCCTATAAATGATATAATACTTAATAGAGAGAATGTAACATGTATATAAACTATATATACAATGTATATACTCATAATTAAAAATAATATAAAAAAATCTTCACAAAAACAATTTTAATACCACATAAAAAATAAGGTAGAATGTTTACCCAAAAAATTGAAATTGGGTTTTGAATTCCATTACCTCGGATTTTTATTACGTAAAATTAGATTAAAACAACTGTATGATGGTTAAAAAAGTGTTATTTATATATTAAATAAGAATATTAATGTTTATAATACCTTTTATGATCATTTCATAAGATCATTCCACCCTTTAGTTACTATTTTGTGTCCCTTCCATTATTTTTGGGTGTGTTCTTCACTTGATATCAATGGCCAGTTTGTATTTTATATCCTTATTGTATGAAAATTAAATTCCAAAAGTAGAATAAAATGGTATTAATATGATATTATAATATATAATGATATCATAAATCATTTTTCTATCATATATGATGATGGATAATAAGAGAAAACATTAATGATATTTGTTTAGAACATTTTTTGTGGTTCCTCGATAATCATGAACTTATTTCATTTTGAAATTTAATGTAATTCATATAAGTTTAATAAACAACAGAAAATAGGTTAAAAATACACATTAAATTATGTTTCAATCATTAAAAGGATTTTATGGTCAGAATTTAATGATTTAATGTAAATTTAATACACATCGTCCACGATTTTGGTAAATCCACACTTCATGGATGATGTTTTTATGATTAGGACAAGAGGGAGAGGATAGGGAATATGATGATAAATATTTTACACGAACATGGTAACATATAAAATATATATGATCCTGAACATTTCATACATCCTGGATAAGTGGACGGGTATAGTGTATAAGAAAAAAAGGAATTGGAAAGAAAACACATGAAAAAGGAAGAGGATTCATACCTCTTGATCTCTTCTCCATGAGATCCTCCTTAAGACCTTTGGTTTTAGATTTTTGGTGAGACCAATAGCTCTAGGCTGTGGGTAAGATGCTTGGGGAGGGGATTTGGAAGAACATTGGAAATTATCAATGCTTTAGAGGATTGACAGGATGAAGAGAATGATGGTGGTATTTATAGTGGAGGAGAAGTGGAATTTTACATTATTTTAATAATTATTTTAATATTTTTTCTCATGAAAAGGAATAATACTGATTCATGTGACCCAAAATATTAAAAATTACATGTGAGTTCAAAAAAAGTGGGGTTACACCAGCCTATAATCACCTATGATGTAGTAAAAACATGTATTTAGCATTTATCGTAATTTATTAAATTTTACTATTCATTAAAAATTCAAGAATTTTAGATAAATCCCAAATATTCACCCTAAACACTTTTCGACCTGTAAAATTCAAAAATTAACTCCATTTTTAAAAAAATAATTTTCTAAATATTATTAATTTTATTTTTAAATAAAATCATAATTTATTCAAATATAAAAATTTTAAATCTAGAACTCCTTTTTAACACCTTGGAAAATAAATCAAGTTGAAATTATCTTAAATATGTAAG
Organism: Viscum album; assembly: GCA_963277665.1. NCBI lineage: Eukaryota > Viridiplantae > Streptophyta > Magnoliopsida > Santalales > Viscaceae > Viscum > Viscum album. Next base: position 680,533,787 of record OY728132.1, on the reverse strand, counting down.
AAAATTAAATAATAACAAAATTTACTATTCATTAGGGTCATATTACTATTCATAAGGTTATGTTACTATTCACAAAAAATCAATATGATTCCATTAGACTCCAAATAACTTACTGATCACAAATAGTAGATGACTGTTTTTCGAAATTCAAAACATAGAAGCAGAATAATTATCATTAAACATAACTTATAAATAGATATTTAATACAAATTTTCTTTCATTTTAAATTATTTTGAATCCTTGGGTTGTTACATTATCCGCAACATTAAAAAACCACATCCTTGTAATTTTATTTACTTCTAAAAAAAGTGAGGGTACCTTTCCCTCATTTCATTTTCAGACTCCCATGTTGCATCTTCAACCATGTGGTTTCTACAAAAGACATTTACATGGTTGGTTATCTTATTCCAAAATACCTATTCCCTATGATTAGGAATCTGAACTGGGTTCTCTTCATAAGAAAGGTTCTCATTCAGATAAACTACTTCTAGGCACACGAGATGAGATGAATCTCGAATATACATTTTCATCATCAAAACACGAAAAACATTTTGTACCAGAGATAAACATAGAGGAAAAGAAACTTAGTAGGCGACTGGTCTGACCTTATCATGGATTTTGTATGGTCCATTGAACCATGGACATAGATTTCCATTCTTACCAAACGGAACAACACTTCTCCATGGTGAGATTCTAAGAAAAACATGATCACCTACCTTGAAAGAAAAGTTATTCCTCATATCGTCTGTATACCTTTTTTGTCTTCTCTCAGCTATCCTCATGTGTTATTGGATCATCTTCCATTTCTCAACCAATTCCTCTACTAAATTTGGCCCCATCACTTTTTGTTCCCTGACTTTATCGCAAAACTCAATAGTTCTATACCTCTTCCCCTACAATTCCTCAATAGGTTTCATCTTTATGCTGGAATAAAAACTGTTATTATAAGAAAACTCAACTAAAGAAATATATTGATACCAACTTTTATGGTAGTATATTGAACATGATCAAAGAATATCCTCCAATTTCTGAATAGTTCGTTCTAACTGCCTATCTGATTGATGAGAAAAAGATGTACTGAAATTTTATTTTGTGCCCAATGACTTCTAAAGACCCATCCAAACATTAGAAGTGAACGTAGGATCTCGATCATATACAATTGAAGGAGTAAATTTATGTAACATAACAATGTCTTTGAGGTAAAATTGAAAAATATGATTCAATGACATTATGTCCTGAATTGAAAGAAAATGTATAGATTTTGTCACCAATCAATAATAACTGAAATAGATTTGTTACCTCAAAAAAATTTAGGTAGTCCCACCAAAAGGTCCATTGATAAATTCTCCCATTTCCACTCAAGGACTGACAGTGGTTGAAGCATCCCCATCAGTAATTACTTCTCAGATTCAACCTATTGACATGTCAAACATTTCAAAATAAAATCTAAAATATCTCTTTTTATTTCAACCCACCAATAATACTCCTTAAGGTCTCTATACATCTTAGTATTTCCAGGATGAACTGAAAATGATGAAATTTGAGTATCACACAATAAAACTATCTTCAACTGGGAATCATAATTCACACACAACCATTTACCAAATCATAAAACACAATAATTATCAAGGTTAAATTATAAAAACATACCCATTTAAACCAATTCTACATTTTTAGTAGCTCACGTTCTTCCTTCTTCACTTACATTATTATGTCTGATAATGATGAATACACTGAAACCTAAAACAAAACAGAGGTATTTCCAGCACCAACAACTTCTAATCCATAATTCAAAAAATATTTAATCAAGGTATCATGATAGGTTCATCATTAATGGACCACTTGGGGGGGTCGCTTTGATGTATATAGTATGTTTATTAACCATATTATATAAAAAACAAAGATACATTGTAAAAGTGAAACTAATTAACTTAGAGGTAATACTTAAAGATAAGGTTAATATAAGTACCCAAACATGTCTAAATTATATTGGTTGAGTTTTTCTCGACCCATCCCCACCTTAAAATTTATAAAATAAACTTTGGATCCATTAGAAACCGAATATTAATTTATTATAAACTAATAATTCTAGCCTTTCCAAAGGTACCCCTCACCCCTCTTATAAAAGGGCACTCCTCCTTCTCATTTATTCACACCTTCAAAACCTTTTGGTTCGGAAAGACTCTGCCCAAATACTCTCCCAACTTCCCTCACTACAACTTAGAGGCCTTAGTTTGATCATAAAGCCAACCTAAGGAGCCCTTTTGATCAAATCAAAAGGAAGAACCCGAAGAAGAGGTAATGATTTCACCACCCTTTTCCAAGTTCCTTTATTCATCCACTTCTTCTTCCTTTGTTATTACCATTCTAAAATAATAACTCCAGTATCATATATATACTGTGATGTTATTATAAATATGGTACAACCATATTCAGTATTCTATCCACCCTTTGAATAACATGTCACCATACGTGCGTATGTACGGCTTACCGTCTCCACGTCGTGGTGTAATTGTTATTCAATATATTATTATTTGGATGGGTATAATAATGATATTTAACTAATGTAAATAATAAATATAACATGTTAATGTTTCTGTATATATTATATAACAACCATTTATATATTATTTTAATATCAAAAGAATGATATTGTCGCTCGTGCGTACGTACGGACTACCGTCTCCACGAATGCGATGAGATTCATTCTCCATCGTATCCATTAAAGTATAATTATCATTTTATGATTTAAAAATGATGTTTAAGGACTTGATATCATTCTTTATATGAATAAGATACAACCTATCGATAACAAACATGGCTTATGTAACAAAACATATAAAAGAAAATGAGTAAGTTAACACCCGAAACGACGATAATTAAAAGATATTATTAACAAATTAATGTTAAAAGATCATATATGATATCATATTAATATTTATGATTCTTGAATAATTTAATAACAATTATTTCACCATTATACAGGAGTTTAACCTACCCCAACCAAGTAAAAGTACAAGGTAAGGGGTTTTCATCTCACTCCTTATTCCTGTGAGATTCATGCCATATTGCCACCATTACCTTTTGTGTGGTGTTTGTACTACCCATAATTATATTATTTGTGTAATACACTTTAATTTATGTGTATTTACATATTCATTGTATGATACCTATTTCATGGGTTGTATGTTTCGTAAGTTACCAAATTAGTAAGGGTTATTTCACAATCTCTTCATTATCTGAGTTTGTTTATACGTAATAATCTACTGGGATCTCTTTATCATCCACATCCATGTCTCATAATAATGTATTTCAAAACATTTTAACTATTTACAAGAATATGGGTTAAATTAATTTATACCCTTATGTGTTTCGAAAGGAATCTTTCCATCGTTTTCCAAACAAGTCACTTTTAACCTTTTCGAGAAATTTAAGGTGAGAATGTTTTTTTAACTTATACAGCGGGTGCGGCTATTTACCGCCGTTATAAAATCGTCAAAGCATCCCTTACAAGCTTATAAGAATATTTTCAAATTTCATGTATTATTTTATAATTATTTCACCTTAAAAATGATTTCAAAAAAAAGAGATATTTCTCTAAAATAGTTTTGATTTCATCTATGTCAACATCCTTTGATGGCTTTTAAGCTTATTTGAAGTTGATTTATTATGATACAAAACATCGATATTTTATTGAAGGTTTTGTGATATTTTTGACTGTGGATAAGCTATTCTTATGTCACTCATGGTTTTTTTTAAAGTATTGACATTTCATAAGTTATTTTTAATCTGAATGTTTATGTCATATTTCAACCTTTCATTTAGATGAATGTGTTAGACAAGTATGTTCCGGGTTGGGGACCGGTAAAAGTAAGCCCTCCGGTTTGGTCTCCGGTTATTAGAGGAACTCTGGTTTGGTCTCCGGTTATTAGAGGAACTCCGGGTTGGTGTCCGGTTATTAGAGGATCTCTGGGTTGGTGTCCGGTTATTAGAGGCACTCCGGGTTGGGTTCCGGTTACAGTTAGCCCCAAGGTCTTGGGACGAGGCCTTGACAAAGAAATTAAAGTTCAGCATTATGCATTCCATCATTATGAAAGTTGTTATTGATTTTTCATGTGATTATTCTATTAGTAGAATATCCATGTGATTATGTAAATGGAATTATTTAATTCTATTTATTCCATACTATGCTGAAAGTTCAAGTTTGAAAGGATTTTGTTTTAGTTATACATTGCCTTAAATGTTTATTCTTATTTATGAAAGTTTCCGCTATATTGTTATCCTTACTAGGCATTTGAGCTCACCCCTTTTCTATGTTTTATTTTTCCCAGGAAGTGAAGATGTAAGTTATGAATGACTTGCAGGGATATTATGAGGGGATAACAGTGTGGGCTGTGGAGACATTATGTTTTTGTAGTTGTTTTTCACTTTATGATGTAATGTAAAACTTAAGAATGTATCTAGTGTTTCCAAGGCTACTAAACCAATCGGTCTTTCGAGATTTGATCTTTCTTATGATCATGCCAATGTTATGTAATAATGCACCGACTCTGAGTAACTAGGGTCGGGGCATTACAGTTGGTATTAGAGGAAGTTTAGTACAAACCTTGGAAGCTAGATTTAGATAAACTCTGATTAGAGCACATAGATTTAAGATGAATTTTGAGGATTAGTATAGAAGAACTTCCTAGAATTTTGGTATTGTAGAGATTTTGTGAGTTTTCCGAGCAATACATACCTGTCTGGATACGAGCAGGTAGAGGTGGCTCTGGCACAGATGTACCTAGGGGTAAAACCCGAAAACACCGCTTTGAGCTAGACTCGAACAGGAACTGGTGCACGACAACGGGCCTTACTGCACTCTTGGTTATGACACTCCCAGGGGATATGCTTAGGATAACTCTCATTTTCATTACAAATAATTATGAAGGGTTTATGAGTATATACCTCCTCAAAAGAACATTTTTATGATTATGGATTATATCCATAAACTATTTAATTTATGTTATGTGTTTTAAAAGTTTGGGATTAGGTATTGTTATTCATAAACTAATCTAATGTATGCCATTGTTTAGAAATGGCACCCAGTAGAAGGAATGAGAACTCTAACAATGCACATGATACAAATAGAAAGAAGGATCATATATTTTATGGTCATAAGCCAGAATTTACAAGAGAAATAGTCTCGCATGTATTATCATCATATGAAGAAATAATATCATGTGTTGATAAGATATGTAAAGAGTTTACTAAGTCCTATGGCTTTGAAGGGAAGCAAGATAAGAAAAGGATGGAAGAGAGAAATATGGATAAAGGGAAGGGGGAAATGAAAAATTTTCCCATATGTGATAACTGTGGAATGAAACACCCTGGAACATGCCTGAAAGGAATGGGAGTTTGTTATAAGTGTGGATGAAAAGGGCACAAAGTACGTGACTGCAAGGGTAAGAAAATGGTTTCAAATGTACAATGCTTCATTTTCAAGGAGTTTGGACACTACGCGAACCTATGTCCCAGTCATCAGACTATGCCGCAAATGATGATATTGGATAATAATCAAGTTATGATACTACCACAGATGAAGAGGAATGATTAGAGTTCTTATGTTGATTATGTCAATTGAGTGTTGTATCAACAATGTACTTGTTATAATAATTATGGAGTATATAAGGATTGTACTGCAGTACTATTTCATTAAAGACTTGAGATTGTGTGGAACAAAGAAAAGTGACTGAATAGCTGGATAAATTTTTGGAAAATATATGGTTGAGAGAATGATAAACCATAATATAGTTCTGATACCGAGGTAGTGATTTTAGAATAATACATGATTGTTTTGGATAAATTGTATTAGATATTCTTGACTACCTTGGAACTGATTAATGATTTGTATATTCCATCATTGTTGGGGTTTAAAAAAAATTTGGACTGATGAAGTATATCCACCATTCTATATGGAATAAGGGAGCATGAATGTAATCAATAAGGAATATGGTAACTCAGGATGTTTCAGTGTATTAAAAGAATACATGATGACGGTATTCATATGCTATTATGGGGTAAAAGGATCTACATTATGTTTAACATCCTTGTAAATTTTGGACTTTGAGTTTGAACAGAAGTATTTTGGATAGTTCTAGTTTGGATAATTTTGGATTGCCATAAAAGGACAACCCGGTGGTCGGGCGGCAACCCGTCGCGTCCGGCAAGGCTGCGAGACTTGAACCTGCAACTGATGGGCGACAAGGGTGTATCACCTACCACTGGCCCATGAGATTTCTTGGATTAAATAATTTAGTTTTTATTAAAATATCTTGTAGATGAATTATAAATTCGTTTATTTTGGAACCCTATACGAATAGTGTAAATAGAATTTTTTTACGTTCTATTCTCTTTTAGAGTGAAAGATGGGTTTGTGGTAGAAATTTATTAATGGATAAAACTCTAATTATAAAGTAAGTATATCTACTTTTAATCTTATCCAATCTCATAAATAAATTCCTCAACATTATGAAAATGAACATAGAACTAAAATGTTGTCCTAGATGGTACCTAAAATCATCACTAATTTATGGCTTTGGGATTGGTGTCCTTTTCATAGCCATGTTCTATACCACACTCCATCAGATAATTGATGGTTAGATTTTTCTTCCATATCCATATTTTCCTACATGGAACCCTAGTATGTGTTATTTTAGATAATCATCATACTTTCCACTCTTTATTTTAAATAGAGGCCTCATTAATTCATTTTTCAATGTGGGATTTCAACTAAGATATTTTGAAACGTCAAAAATGTGTTATCCCAATACCCTATGTTTTGTTGAACCGATGGTATTTCAAATCATCATAGATTTATGAGTTTAAGGACCTCAATTTTATACTTGTTTGTGATTTATGACCTCAATCACTACCTATAAATATTTACCTTTTTCCTCCAATTATATGTATCTAATTTCCACCAATGTTCTCCTAATCGAGATCATAATTTGGTGGTGACCCTTTCATTTCTCTTTTCCTCATATTAAGACTAAATTTTAGTAACCCAATTTCTGATGTGGGTTTTCCCACAAATATATTTTCTATTTTCAACCTTTTATTTTCGAAGAACAATTTCAAATTACGAGGACGCAATTTATTGAAGGAGGGGAGAATGTAACACCCCATGATTTCATAGTGTGTTATTTCTTCAAAATAATTCAATAACTTGCACTACACGCAACACTGAGTTCAATCACACCATGACTTACCAAAAAAATCCATTAAAAGAGGTCATAATTAGTATTAACTAAATTTTAAACTTTATATAATCCTTATAATTTTAGAATCCATATTATGAGTTTCTTAGTCATAATGCAAGAACAGATTCATTTTCAGTATTGCACTTTTATCAACTTTTAATAGTGAAACCTTTTTAAATACAATATTTTAAACTTTTTGACTAAATGGGGACATCAAAAAAATTTAAAATGAAACGTCCCAAGCTTCCACAGTACGCTTTCCTTTGAATAATACAGTAGCGTGTGTTGTACGCAACTTTGAGTTCAAACACACACCACAACCAATCAAACTAGCCGTTATGAATAGTAATACCTACTTTTTGAAATTATATATATTTTATATTTCAAAATGGACTTCATTTTTGGATTTGGAATATCTAATTTAGCCTAAGGTGAAATTTTGGTACACTTCGGATAACTTTAATATTTTGATGAATAGTGAAAATTACTAAATTTTAATTAAAAACAACTTTTTTAATCAAAATAATTAATAGTGATAAATTATGAATTTGAGTGGTATTAAAGTATATTTAGAATATATTTTTACAATTTAATATAATTTTGGTCATTGGACATAATTTTACAATTAAACCGAACATAAAAAAGTGTCAATCTTTTGATAGTTATTATCTCTTAAAAACACCCTTTTTGTTTTCACAGCGGGAATTAATTTTAAATTAATTTCTGCCACTTCTGTGTTTTGAATTTATAAAAATGGATCCAATATTTGGAATCAGGATGTTCAAATTGTGTAAATAAGTAACTTTTATTTTTAGACATTTTGAATAATTACTGCGGTAAATATTTTATTTACCATGGTAAAGGGTAAATCCGGTAAATAAGGATTAAAAAATAATATTATAATAATACTAAATTACCCTAAAACGTGTCCTAACATTATTGGTTGATACATGTTCTACCATATGAATCTTTGGGTAGATTTGGGGACCCCATGGAGCCATTTGTAGGTGATAGGGACACTTTATTTTAATTAAGTTAAAATGAGTACAAAAATGACATAAGCATATATCTTTTCGAAAAAAAGTTTTTAAATAGGGTTATATATGTTGGATTTTCGACTCTAATATTAATTAGAAAGATAAAAAGATTTCATACATAATTATATTTTATTTATAGTTTTTAGACATTAAATAATTTAATTTATTTATGACACAATGATGATGCAGTAATTACTATAATAGTGAAAAATAAAAATAATTGATATTATAAATACCCAAATAAATATAATATGAAACTTTTAATGAATTAAACTAATTTTCTTATTTAATATGATATATTAGGATTTATTTAATTGACTCTGTTCGAAGTAATCAATCTGTTATGAGTTTCACAAAAATCAGCTATTGAATAGTGTCAAAATTGACATAAAAGAGTTCTTAAAACAAATATTATATTATTAATTGATATTAAATTCATAAAAATCTATGGTTCGTCCAAGAGACTTATATCATGATAGGTTCATCATTAATGGACCACTTGGGGGTCTCTTGGATGTATATAGTACGTTTATTAACCATATTATATAAAATACAAAGAGACATTGTAAACGTGAAACTAATTAACTTAGAGTTAATACTTAAAGATAAGGTTAATATAAGTACCCAAACCTGTCTAAATTCTATTGGTTGAGTTGTTTTCGACCCATCCCCACCTTAACATTTAAATAATAAACTTTTGAGCCATTAGAAACCGAATATTAATTTATTATAAACTAATATTTCTAGCTTTTCCAAAGGTACCCCTCACCCCTCTTATAAAAGGGCACTCCTCCTTCTCATTTATTCACACCTTAAAAACCTTTTGGTTCGAAAACACTCTGCCCAAATACTCTCCCAACATCCCTCAATACAACCTAGAGGCCTTAGTTTGATCAGAAATACAACCTAAGGAGCCCTTTTGATCAAATCAAAAGAAAGAACCCGAAGAAGAGGTAATGATTTCAGCACCCTTTTCCAAGTTCCTTTCTTCTTCCCCTTCTTCTTCCTTTGTTATTACCATTCTAAAATAATAACTCCAGTATCATATATATACTGTGATTTTATTATAAATATGGTACAAACATATTCATTACTCTATCCACCCTTTGAATAACATGTCACCATACGTGCGTACGTACGGCTTACCGTCTCCACGTCATGGTGTAATTGTTATTCAATATATTATTATTTGGATGGGTATAATAATGATATGTAACTCATGTAAATAATAAATATAACATGTTAATTATTCTGTATATATGATATAACAACCATTTATATATTATTTTAATATCCAAAGAATGATATTGTCGCTCGTGCGTACGTACGGACTACCGTCTCCACGAAGGCGATGAGATTCAATCTCCATCGTATCCATTAAAGTATAATTATCATTTGATGATTTAAAAATGATGTTTAAGGACTTGATATAATTCTGGATATGAATAAGATACAACCTATCGATAACAAACACGGCTTATGTAACAAAACATATAAAAGAAAATGAGTAAGTTAACACCCGAAACGACGATAATTAAAAGATATTATTAACAAATTAATGTTAAATATCATATATGATATCTTATTAATATATATGATTCTTGAATAATTTAATAACAATTATTTCACCATTATACAGTAGGTTAACCTACCCCAACCATGGAAAAGTACAATGTAAGGGGTTTTCATCTCACTCCTTATTCCTGTGAGATTCATGCCATATTGCCACCATTACCTTTTCTGTGGTGTTTGTACTACCCATAATTATATTATTTGTGTAATACACCTTAATTTATGTGTATTTAAATATTAATTGTATGATACCTCTTTCATGGGTTGTATGTTTTGTATGTTACCAAATTAGTAAGGGTTATTTCACAATCTCTTCATTATCCGAGGCTGTTTATACGTAATAATCTACTGGGATTTCTTTATCATCCACATCCATGTTTCTTAATAATGTATTTGAAAACATTTTTACTATTTACAAGAATATGGGTTAAAGTCATTTATACCCTTATGTGTTTTGAAAGCAATCTTTCCGTCGTTTTCCAAACAAGTCACTTTTAACCTTTTCGACAAATTTAAGGTAAGGATGTTTTTTTAACTTATACGGCGGGTACGGCTATTTACCGCCATTATAAAATCATCAAAGCTTCCCATAAAAGATTATAAGAATATTTTCAAATTGAATGTTTTATTTTATAATTATGTTACATTAAAAATGATTTCAAAAAAAAGAGATATTTCTCTAAAATAGTTTTGATTTCATCTATGTCAACATTCTTTGATGACTTTTAAGCTTATTTGAAGTTGATTTATTATTATACAAAACATACATATTTTATTGAAGGTTTTGTGATATTTTTGACTGTGGATAAGCTATTCTTATGTCACTCATGGTTTTTTTAAAGTATTGACATTTCATACGTTATTTTTAATCTGAATATTTATGTTATATTTCAACCTTTCATTAAGATGAATGTGTTAGACAAGTATGTTCCGGGTTGGGGACCGGTAAAAGAAAGCCCTCCGGTTTCGTCTCCTGTTATTAGTGGAACTCCGGTTTGGTATTTGGTTATTAGAGGAAATCCGAGTTGGTGTCCGGTTATTAGAGTCACTCCGGGTTGGTGTCCGGTTATTAGAGGCACTCCAGGTTCGGTTCCGGTTACAGTTAGCCCCAAGGTCTTGGGACGAGGCCTTGACAAAGAAATTAAAGTTCAGCATTATGCATTTCATCATTATGAAAGTTGTTATTGATTTTGCATGTGATTATTCGATTAGTAGAATATCTATGTGATTATGTAAATGGCATTATTTCATTTTTTTCTGCCATACTATGTTGAATGTTCAAGTTTGAAAGGCTTTTGTTTTAGTTATACATTGCCTTAAATGTTTATTCTTATTTATGAAAGTTTCCGCTATATTGTTATTCTTACTGGGCATTTGAGCTCACCCCTTTTCTATGTTTTATTTTTCCCAGGAAGTGAAGAAGTAAGTTATGAATGACCTACAGGGGTATTATGAGGGTATAATAGTGTGGGCTGTGGAGACATTATGTTTTTGTAGTAGTTTTTCATTTTATGATGTAATGTAAAACTTAAGAATATATCTAGTGTTTCCAAGGCTACTAAACCAATCAGTCTTTCGAGATTTGATCTTTCTTGTGATCATGCCAATGTTATGTAATAATGCACCGACTCTGAGTAACTAGGGTCGAGGAGTTACACAGGGAAAATCTTGATCATTAAGGCCATGAAAACTTTAAGAGTACAGGGTATAAAAAAGGGAATAACCAGTTAATTAGAGTGGATGTACCTACTCTTTCAAGCAGTTTTCTGAATGTAATATTCTTTAATCCTCAATTGATGGTAACTAGATCGAAGTTTGTTCTTCAAAACCATTTCTTCCCTTTCCAATAATTGAAAATATCGACAATACATGGAAACAAATATTTGTTCTTTATCATGACATAGTTGACCTTTTGATAATCAACACATAGGTGAAGAGAACCATCAGCTTTCTTAGCGAAGAGAACTGGTGATGACCAATGTGGAACACATGGGTGAATAATGCATTTCTCAAGAAGATCGTCCAGCTGAGACGGGATCTCCTTCAGTTCAGCTGGAGCCATATAGTAAGTGTGGATAGAGATATGTTAGACTCATAGAATTATTTTAATAAAAAACTCATCCTATATCACTTGTGTTTGATACGAGAAATATGAAAGAAACACATAGAAAAACTCAACGATGACTAGAAAAAGGTCACCACCCATTGAATCTCACTCCAGGTCAATAGTAGACACTAATATCACATTCCCAAAATCTGGATAACAAGGTATGGATTTACTTGAACTTGGGTCCCATTCAATTTGAATGACAATATGCACACCACTAGGTGTAGTAATGTCGACCTGTAAATGATAAAAATCAATTAAATCATTTTTATCCATGATCCAATCCATCCTGAATATGAAGTCCATATATTTCATACATAGAACTAGAAGGATAAAAGATATATCCACATATTTTATAAAGAAGACATAAGTAAGACTATGGAGACCCTACTCTCATTTTATACTTAGGGTTGTAGTAATATCCATTTACCAAGACAATTTCTCCATATGAAGATTATCCAGTTTAACAATATGGGTTGAAATAAAAGAGTGAGATGCACTAGTATCAAAAAGAGAAGTTACTACTGTAAAAGTATTGGTAATGGTACCTCTCACAGTCACTGGACCTGTGTCTTATTCCACTAGACACTCTTCCACAATGTGTTGAATCTTTGTTCTAGATACATATGGCTGGAACACTTATATCATTTATGAATTGGTTTCCCTATAGTTTTAGGAGAAACTGATGATCCTGTCCCACTATGTAGAGAAGATAAGTAAAGTTAAAACCTCTTTAAGTTCCATGAACGTTCATTGGTGCTACATTTATTGGGTGCCTCGGTGAAAACCCTCCTAGAATTTATTGTGTTCTACATAGATAGAATGACAATGAAATTACTTCTGGAGATTTAGGATGTTTGGAATGATTCTACCATCATGAAATATCATAAGGATCATCAAGCTTCTTGTTTTCCTTTGATAGAACCAACACTACTACTGGCAGAAAAAGGAACTCTTGTCTACCCTGACATTGTATCCATGTCCATATCAACCACCATCACCCTAACCAGCACATCAGCATAAGTGGGATGATTCATCAAGAAAATATGAGAATGAATATATGATCGAATTCACAACTCGAACAGCTGATCCTTTATCCACTCATTAGAAACTATCTCAGTTGCAAACTGCACCAGCTCAGCAATGAGATTTGAATACGCAGTCATGGTTTTGTCGACCTACTCAATATTAAAAAACTAAACATCCTTTTCCAACTCCATTGACATGGGATGGAAATACTTAGTAAATAATCCTTGATGTCCTTCAACACTAATACCTCATGATTTCCTTTTGTCACCATTGTGACCCGCTATTTCCTGTTTGGTCTCTCCTGTATGAAGGTGGAGCACTTCACCTTTATTGCGTCAAGTGTCTCCAAGAAATCAAGGAGACATTTTAACATTCTCAACCATTCCGTAACCTCTGGAGGATCAGTGTAGCCTTGAAATATAGGTGGATCCATGAAATGGAACTCTTGAGAAGGATTTTGAAGAACGTCCCTCTATGGATCCACAACTAGAGCCTGAGTAGGAAGCGGAGGTGGTGCCAGTCCCAAAGCATGGACAGTGCACAAAATCACTTCAACTAATTTTGGATCAATAATAGGATTTTCTTAGTGAGGTTCTGAAGCATCCTTTTCCTATATCTGAATTTCATGTCTTCTCAGAGGCATGATTCTACACAACATTAGATGATTAATGGAGATCATTATATTAACACTCAAACTAAATATAAATTGAAAGTATTATCTATTGAAGGAAAAACAAGATTTGGATTTCAACCTATCAAAATATCTATATGGAAAAGACTAGAACTAATCTTTAACATGTCTTTCATCACCACTGATGACATAAGATTTATTGGTGTGAGAGTTGGATAGACACTCAATCAGAACTACCTCATATGTCCCAAAAATATTTTTAAAATGCATACCGACTTCAATAACAATGATCTACAAGCTTCCTCTGATACCAATTTTTCATGAACCAACTGAGGTACTCTGGTAACGTGATAACCAATATGTACCTATCAAGACCTAAAGGTCATTATAAATCTCCACGAGTTGGCAACTAGAACCTGGCATCCTACAAAATACACGTGGGAATGATTTTCCCACAAGAATACAGAAGCAAAATATTAGACAGTATGCATATCATTAGGAAAACTCCCCTAGGAGTAGAAGTAAAATAATACAATGAGGCATAAAATAAAAATTACTATATCGCAATGTACTAAACATTAAAACACCCCCACGGTCCCTAAGGACACAACTCAACATGTCCAAAGCTCAATATCTGGGACCACCTCATAGAGATCCCTTACCTTTGATCAAGCCTAGAAGAAGAAATTCTACAATGAACTGAACCCAAGAGTATTTTTTGGCTCCCAAAAAAGTAGGATATTACAAAATATTCAATAATAGATTCCAAATATAGATTATACAATGAAAATCCTTCAATTTTTCAGAAAAAAAACATGTTTTGTGATTTGAAAACATATTTAAACAAAACATGCTATACATTTTCAAAATGATGGAAAACACTTTCAAAACATATATTTTTATTTATAAGAGATTGAATATTTCAAAAACAATTACCTATGTAAAACATTTATATAAAATTATTTATATAAATTTAACAGCCTTGTAATGACGTAAAAACAATATTGGAATACATTTATATCTCAAATATAAATAAACAATTGAGAAACATAGTCATCTTTAAAAGGGTATGATAGTAGTAACCATATATAGGATTTTACACTCTCTATGAGAACACAGAAAAATGTGTATTCACACATCCTTATGACACTATCAAATGAATACTCTTCACCATCCCGTCAGGGATTTTACCTCGGGTGTGTATGTTTTAGGATTTTGTAATAGCGTAGAGTGTATCCAAATAACTCACTAACTACATAAGAATTTAATGTTCTTTTTCATGATGTGTGAAAATTTTAAATACATCTTAAAATATGATCAATTTTATTATTCTATTTTAAAAATTACAATTTCTTTTCATTTAAACCAAAAACATATTTTATTAAAAAACATGATTTTTTTGTAAGATAAAACCACTATGTCTCTATCAAATCAGTTTATTCCATTTTCATGAGTTTTAAATCTATTCAACACTAGTTATATCCTTTTAAAAAATAATCTTCACAATAAAACTCTACATTTTAATTGAAAATATTTCCATCCAAATCCACCATTTAAATTCAACAATTTATATCGACAAATTTTCAAAAACATTCCCCAATTCAATAGAATTTGGGATTTTCTAATTTTGTGCCACAACAATTTCAATTATCCCAATTCACTGGAGTTGGGTTTTATTAAATAAATTGAAATCATGTCCACACAATTGAATTTAAATCAGTGATTGAAATAAAAAATGAAAATCAAATTTAATCATTTAGAAAAATTATAACGGAACCACCTACTGCTTTCTCGAAGAGAGACACTTGTAACAGCACCGGTCAACAAAAAAATTGTGAAGGAGATATTGAAACTCATCTGATAAAAAAGATCCAACACTAAATTCCCTAGGTCCATCAATCCCTATATGGTCCATGAAAAAACCAAGAGGATAAGAGTGAAACTCAAATAATAAGGGATATAACTTACTTGTGAATAAAACTGCAAGAAAAAAGATGATTAAATGTAAATTATATTGATCTATAATGTGGTGAAACTGTAAAAATAAACAAGGGAGTGTCTAGGGTTGAGATCCAATAGGTCTTGGAATAATAAACAAAGTGGAACTTCCAAACACAATACTATAGGTTGGGTGTATTCCAAGTAATGACATGTACCTGGGGGTAAGGTTGTATAGGACACACTGGATAAGTAAGCTGAAAAACTTATCTCCTCAGGTTGCCAAACAGGTATTTAACCCCTACAAAATGTGTACCTCATGTACAAAATATGTTCCTACTCATGACATGATCTCCCCATTCTCGACCTAAAACTAGTATAAAGTACACGATGTGTACTTTAGGTACACGATGTGTACCTATTCTTCCATTTTCAATAAACCCAATAAAAGCACATTAAATGAATTTTCACCAAAATATAAATTTTCAAATGTGGAAAAATTACCTGATCAATGTAATAGGATGTTACAGTAATATATGTCCAAGTTCTACACCATGGGGCGCACCAGTCCAACATTTTCAAAATAACTATGGATCAAAGTATCTTTGAATTTATTAAATGGGGATTCATTAAATCCTTATTACAAATATCATATGCATCATATTTATTATGTATTAAATAAACTCTATAGAGATTAATACATTTTTATGCTCATCCATTAGATTAGATTTAATAAATTAAGGCTAAAAAAGAGTTCATATATCCATGAAATATTTTCAAATAATATTTTAACACAATGAATTTATATTGATTCCATTCGGACATATAAATTTATTAGTTATATTCACAAATATACTGAATATAGTCTTTATAGACAACATTGGTCAATTTTTATGATCTTACAATAATATATTCCCAAATATTAAAACACAAAGTAATAGCCTGAAAATAATTTGATCATTGTGTTAAAGAACTTATGAAAGGAGGAAATTTTTTATAAATTTAGAAAAATGGAATTTTTCTTATACAAAGTATGATTATTTGGTCACCTAATCATAAGAAATGACATATCATTAGATTATTAAAATTTAAAAAGTTTTAAAAAAATTCAATGATAGTGCAGTGTAATGATGATTAATTATTTCTTCAGTTAGCTATATAATACTAATTATTTTTGAGAAATTTATCAAGGATATGTATCCCTTAACTATGTAATCTTAGAAGGGTATGATGTTCCTCTGAATAGATGATTATAAATAATTTTTCAAGGAAGGAAAGAAGAGTTTGGTTTTTTAACATACACAAATATTACACTACAAAAGGTATGTTTTCATTATATATTAGGATGTTTCAATATATATTTTATGAAGATTCTTTCAGTATAATATTAATTTAACTTCTTATTCCTCACATCTATTTAAAACTCATTAGATAAATTATTATCCCTATGATTTATAAATAACAATTGAGACTTTTTTATTAAGTATTTGGAATCTAAATCTCATTTTTGAGAAGTGTGATATATATATTTGTGTTAAAAAACAATAATAAAATATATAGTTAAATAATAAGATTTACTCCACAACCAATGAAGATGGTTGGAACGGGTCATAGTCTATTATTTCTCAATAAATTACCATCCAATGAAGGAAAATAAGGTGGTTGATGATCTGAGTAGAAAAGAACATGTTGTATTTTCTATTATGATGGTTAGCAATGATCAAATACTAACTAATTTTAAAATGATAATAAATATAGTCATAATAGAAAGGTATAAATCATTTCTTTCCTCGATTAATTCTCAATCATTCATCTCTATAAAGATCAGTGAAGACTATAATGATCAAATAGAGCTACTGAAAATGCATGTGGATATTTTTCAGTTTTTATTGATAATGATTGGTTGACAAGGTTTGGAACCCTGATATTCATCGCATAATTACTAGAACTAAATATGGAACTTTTGGTTAATGAACATAGTTTACCATTCTCTACTCATCTTGGATTCACAAATATGTATTCATATATAAGGAAACAATTATGGTGGAATAACATGATGAGGGAGATTATAGAATATAAATAATGATTATTGGTTTTTAGGTCTATTGAGGTGAAATGATATAAGTCTATGGAGATGATTCAACCATTACCTATAATAGAATAGAAATTGGAATACAACACCATGGATTTCATCATATTAATCCCCAAGACATGTGACATCCCATGCCTGTTTCACTCCTGATTAACTTAACCCAGATGGCCACATGGTCATAGGCATTCATCCAAATATTCCAAAGCCTAAAAACTAGTATATTTTTCACAGGTCATGTCTAAGGGGATAATATTTACTCTACTTATAGTAGATAATTGTTTAAAAAATACTGAATAAATACAAAACCATAATAATAAGGAATAACGGTGAATAAAGAAGTATAAGTAATAAATTTATAAATAAATCATTAGAATCTAAAAATCATATCATATAAAAAATGAGGGAATGTATCTACAAAATGTGAAAATAGGCATTCATGGTATAAGGAATACAGAAAAATACAAGATATATAAAAGAATCAAAAAGGAAGAAACTATCCATGAATCCCCAGAACTAGATCAGTCATTTGAAACTCAACTATCATCCTAATAAAATAATTCACACATAAACAACTATATGATTACACTTATCCAAACCTATAATAATATAATATTTCTAGGTTTAAATGGTTTATTGGATAGGGAGTGAGATCAATTGAGTAGGACACCACCAATGGTGTTTATAAAAACACTTTCTGTAAATATAAACTATAATAGTGTGAAGGTGTATAAAAGTAAATCAGTCTAAAAATATTTAACTTGTACCACATTATCCTCTTCTACCATATTTTATATGAATTTTTTTAGTTAATAAAAATTTGGTACATACATATGAGATTATATTTATGGTGTTATCAGAACAAAAAAAAATATTAATAATAACAAAGGACCCAAGGAGAAACTAAGTAATCCTTGACCTTATAAATTTAATCGAAATCATGGTGTTCAAATAATTATCCAATCATAATAGACTAATTAAAACTCAATGGGAAACACTAAAAAATTCTTCTGGGATATTTTATAGGCGATTATATGGAGCATGTACATAGTAAATCCTAGGAAAATCATGACAGGGCCCAAAAAGAATTATCCAAGGCATAACATGTCCTTATACATAAAGCTGAATCCAAGGAGTGTATCTAAGGAATCATAGTTCCTGTATATAAAAAATAACGGATCATATGAAGTCATGTTGGATATCCACTAATAGACAAAAAAAATGTTCTATGGTGGTTTTCTCCCTTTATAATCATATCAATGAATCTTAATGGAATCATGTATGTGCTTAAAGAAATCCCTCAAGAATCCATACGAGGATCTATTATGAAAATTACAATAAATATGAAAATTTCCATATTCAATAGAAACCATTTACTTATTTCATTTATATACATAATTAATAATAATCTATTTAAAACATATTCCAATTATATTTCATTAGTTTTATTACATTTCATTCCATCATACGTGATAATGTAAAATAAGTTCATGAAACAAATTTCCAATTCAATAAAAATATATCAAATATATATTTTTTATATATAAATATATTATTTCCATTTAATTTGTAAAAGATTCATTCATTACTTTAGATCACTTACCTTTTAAAATTTTCAGTCAAGATCACCTGAACATTGTCTCATGTAATCAAAATATACGATTCTAAGATCATAATGAAGAACACAACCTACATGAGGTGGTTGACAATGATGTCCCAGCCTACCTTGATTTAAAAAGGTTTCAATGAGGATTTATGTTTCAATTTAGATGATTGAAATTATGGAATATGAAATTAATGGTAAATGATCAATGAAACTTGCATGCACACAACACAATTAATTTATAAATGATGATACATTATTGGATAATTCATAGACAATCTAACTTAAACCTATATTAATTTAATCATCTAGTATAAACCCATGGTTTTTTCTCTATCATAATAAAAATGAAGAAAAGATAAAATCCTAGAAATATAGCATAATATCTTACAACAACAAAGTGTCATTGATGTAAATACAAATTATGTACGTAGATAAAATATAGAAGAGTATATAGGTGGCTATCCAAATGATACGACACTCGAGTTAGTATCTAGATAGAGGAATATAATCCAAGATTAGATTTAGGCTAAAAGGTAATATCCTAGATATGATGTCATACATGATTTAAATAGAGGAGAGATTATGATAAAAAGAAAATGGGTTACTCCACTTAAAAACCCACAACATTTTCATGACATGTAATCTCATTACAAATCTTTTAATGCTCATGTTTTTTACCCTGAAAAAACAAATATAATTAATCAATAGTCCTATAGATACCATTAAACATTTGGTATTGAATAAACTCCATGTATTTTAATAAACATCAAGTATCTAATACACATCCTGAGATTACTATAAAACCAACCTCCAACCCTCTTTTACCTTCCCTCCAAAGAAACACCAACTGGCCTATAGGTGTGGTTTTTGGATTTAAGAAAAAAGATAAATACAATAGTGGTTAAAAAAATTAAAATATTCATTATTTATTGAATGTTATAGATCTTACAGTCCCCCCTAGATACTTTTACAATAATTTCTGTTGCAGGTGTGGTAAAGCGTCATCCGAGAAAAACTACGGCCACTGAGCTCATACATCAACCTCTCTCTCCCAAGTCATGTCTTGGAAATAGAAATTGCAGAGACCCGAAGCTTGACGTACATGGACACTACATTACTTTTGCGGAATACTTAGTACATAACAAAAAAACAAACACACAAGGATCGTAATAGTTTAGTGTCTTTGGAAACTTGGAACGTAATCTTCTAATCGTGGTGAAAGATCTTGAATATCTCTCATAATGATCTTCCCCCTTTTTTTACCTAAAAACTTTCTTTATATCCTGGGGAAAATAAAACATAAAAGGGTGAGCTCAAATGCTCAGTAAGGGTATACAAAAGAAAAATCAATCACATCATATTCATAAGAACATAACTTTTGGAAATCTTAACCTGCAAAAGAGATCATAATTTCATAACATGGGATAAATCATAGTAGTGAAATGAAATCCCAATAATCATAACATAAAACATGAAACTTTGTGGCATACACACATAATCATATATCATCATTTCTTGTTAGTCAAGACTCATTTCCAAGACTATCTTAGTGGACAAAGTCCCTTTCTGAATCGAGTAACCCTCGTTTCAGTCCTGTTTCACTGAACCGGTATAACCTACCATTTCAGCCATGTCTATCTCATGAGATATAAAATCTTTACCCAATGCATTGGAGGGAGATATAGGTCCCACCCATCTTATAATGAATATTTTCTTATGTGTGACACATAATCATAAACCATACATCATAGCGTAACCCATGTAATAAAAATGGGATTCTTAAACAACATGACATCATAAAACAATTCATAAAAGATAAAGGAATTAATAAAAATATTTCCATCACAACATAATCAATGTAATATTAGGGATAAAAACAGAACCCTTTATTATCTTATATGGAAAATAATTTTGATAAAACACTTGAACTCCATTCTTGAGGAAAATATCCTTTCTACTTCAAAAACATTTTTCCATTCTTAACATGTCATACAACTTTAAACTAAAAGAAGTTGATTAAAAATAAGCTTGAAAACTTGTAAAGTAAGCTTCTTGGAAATAATGTTTTAAAAATCCATTCATGCCGTATAAGTTAAAAAAACATTCTTCTCGTACTTTTGTCGGAAAAGTCAAAAAAGTACCTCGTACGAAAAACGACGAAAGATTCCTTTCATATCCTTTAATAAAAATTTAACAAAGGGTAAAATTGAATATAATGTATTGTATAATGATATAAATATTACATATTGAGTAAACATGCATTTGGATGATATAATACACCCCAGTAAATGCCAAAGTATAAACAATCTCGGATAAAAATGAGATTGTGATATTTCCCTTACCTTAGGTCCGATTTGCTTTGTACGTGTCCGAAGCTCTTGTATAATGATTTAAATAATGTCATTTACTTATTACAGAATCATATTCATTGTTATTATATCATATATGGTTCACTTATGACTTTATATTACCTGTTCTTTTGTAAATTCCATGTTAAAGAGGGTTTTGGGTAAAATTGTTTCATTTGTCGTCCGTGTTTTGACTTGTAATTATTCATATGATTACTTAGATCATGATTACTTAATTCCAGAACATAAAACATGATTTATATATATATATATTCAGGATATACATATATATAATAAATCATTAAATGGAAAGAAATACACCGTTCATGGAGACGGTAGTCTGTACGTACGCATGAACGCTGTTTTCGTTTCCTTATTGAATTGAATGGAATTAAGTAGATGACATACATATAAATATATAAATAAATCCAGTATCATTATTATGTCATATATTTCATTAGTACATATTATATATACTTTATAATCATTCATTAATGGTTAATCATTGAGAATGAATCTCATCGTGTCGTGGAGACGGTAGTCCGTACGTACGCACGAGCGATGATATCGTTCCCATGGTCGTGGAATTGTGTTTAAGTGTATGTATACTATTTAAGTATAAATATAACTCTATAATAATCATATATAGTTACTCATTACACCATTATACTCATCCTTCTATGGTGATAGTGGAAAATAGATTACACCACGGCGTGGAGACGGTATTCCGTACGTACGCACGCGCGATGATTTCATTTTTCCGTAGGATGGATAGAAGGTGAATTAGGGTTGTTTCATATTTACAATAACATATCAGTATGTAAGTAATACTGATGTTATTACTTTATCATGAAACAAATAAATAAGAAGAAGTTGAAGAAGAATAAAATTGAAAAAGATCGGTAATGGATATTACCTCTTTTTGACGCACCTTTTCTTAACCTCCACTTAAAGAACTATGGATGGTCTTTGAAGAAGACCAGGACATATAGAATGATACTAGGGAAGTGGAGAAGAGATTTTTTCAGGGTTTGGCCGAGATTGAAGGCTCAAAGTTGTGTGAGGAAGAGAGGGAGGAGGCGCCATTTTATAAGGGAGGAGAGGGGCACCTTTGGAATTCTTAAAAATATTAATTTATAATAAATCTAACCCCAGATAAAAACCTCCAAAAATGACTCATATTCGAATATTAGATAAGATAAGGTTGTAATATCATCAAAAAATAGAATTTAGACATTTTAGGAATTTATTTTAAACATTATCAACATGATTTATCCTTATTTAATCAATTTAATTTTATTTGTGGTAATAAAATTCTAATTTTTAAATTATAACAAATAATTACTTATTTGTTGTGAATTGTACATAATTGGATTCTTAATAAAATTTTAGATCATCTAAATTTAAATTTATAATTTTGAAATATTTTGTGATTTTTAATCAATTTTATAATATGTTTTTTTATAAAATAACAATAGTGTCAATTTTGACACTATTCATTTATTTGAATTTAAATAAAATAAATACAGAAGATATGTTCGAACTAAAAGTTTTAATAGATTAATAAAATGTCATATGTTTCTTAAAAATTATTGGAGCACATTAAATAGTTCATATAATATTTATTTTATTATTTTTGAAACCATTTATTTGGTTTATCTCTTAATAAAATAAATACTACAACATTTTTGTATAATTATTTCATATACTTATTTGTTGCATAAAAATTAAAAATAAAATCCTATGATGAAAATAAATCAATTACCTTTAAGAATAATACATTTACTCGAATTTATCATCTTAAAATCACAATATTTAAATTGTTATATTTATTAAATTATGAAGGTGACAACTTTGGGATCATTTAAAATAAAATAATATAAGTGTCATAATCGCTTTTATAAGGCTCCAAATGGTCAAATATTGGACCATTGGATGCTTATGGTTTACCTTTAAATGGAAAATAAGTTTTGGTTAGGTATTTGTGCATTTTATGGTCACTATTAGTTTAATAAAAACAATATTCTTGATTTTTCATTAGATAAACAATTTCTGCATCACTATTGTGTCATAATTAATGATAATTATATAATCCCTAAAAATTATAAATAAATTTATATGATGTAGATAATTTCCTTAGCTTTCTGGAGACTATTCATGTTCGAAGTTTGATGAAGTTTATCAATAAATTAAAATTAATATACTTATAAGATTTAAGAGAGTGACATGTTGTCACTTTCTTTGGTTTTAATAATAATTAAGTTATTTTCATGGACAAATGTCTATTAAATGATTCTAATCCGACCCTTAGGTGATATGGGTCGACTTTTAGTCATCCAATAGGATTTTTACATTTGTTAGGGTAATTTTAAAATATTATATTTACCCTTAATTACCCGATTTACCTTTAACTATGGTAAATAAAATTTACCGTCGTTACTATTCATAATTCCCAAAAATAAAAAGTAGCTTATTAACATAATTTGGACCCACTGATTCCAAATATGGAATCCATTTTTCCAAATTCAATACCCAAAAGATGCAGAAATAAAATTAAAATTAATCCCGTTGTCGAAAGAAAACGGGTTTTTCTTTAAAACATTGCAAAAGATTGAATTGATTTAACCTACGAATTCAAGGTAAAATCAATGCTAATGACATACATTATATTAAATGGTAAAAATATATTCTATTTATACTTTAAAACCACTCAATATTATAATTTAACCACATAAGATATTATGATGAAAAAAGTTGTTTTTAATTAAAATATAGCGTGTTTTTACTATTCATTAAAATGTGAAAGTTACCAGAATAATATGAAAATTTTATCCAAAGTAAATTTTTATTTCTTGATTCCAAAGAAGAATTTTATTTTGTCAAATTGAACTTATAAACATGTCAAAAACCAGATTTTAAGTGGGTGCGCCATCCAAAGGCGGCAAAACTGCATTTTTTGAAAAATACTTATTTTACCCGAAAAATTTATTTTGTTCTTATACCATGTTCTAGAAATGTGTATGATGAATAATAATGTTATAAAATTCAAAATTTAGTTAATACTATTCATAACGGCTAGTTCATGACAATATTATAATAATATAACATTGTTTATTAAAACCCGGTATTGCGTACAACACACGCTATCGAGGAAGGTCGTGATTGCGTGTAATGCAAGCCAAGTCAGGGTTGCGTATTTTGAAAGAATCCTTCGTTGTTTCGTATAACAGAATCCAACCATATTTCATTTATACATTTAATATATATATATATATATATATACTCAATGTTGTGTAGAATAACTATTATCAAAATTGTGTGTAACACGGTCCAAGAATAGTGTTGCGTATACTGCAAGCTAATACGGTGTTGCGTATAGCGCAAGGTAATCTTGGTGTAGAATACAACAAAATACATTAATGAAATTAAAATAATATTTCTCACAAAATCTCGGGGTGTTACAGAAATGATTCTATATCACTTATACTAGATGAACAGACCATCCTTTAATAGACTTTTTAATGTGGTAAATAATGTTAATGGAATAATCATTAAAAGAAGAATCAATATCTAATTCCACATCCACCTGATCAAAAGTATTTGACTAGTTAGCATGAAAACTATAATTCTTCTGTATATGGAAGATGTCGTGCCTGGAATGGTACCTCTGAGGAAACCAAAACTGATAGAATATGGTACTGAAACTCTATAAGATCTAAAATGTCTCTAAAAATGATTTTATAGCTTCCGTTTCATCTATATCAATCTATGTCCATGACTAGGTGATACTCTTAAGAAAACATGATCCCCAACCAAAAACTCTGGGAATTTTCTATAGTGATCGGCATAATATTTCTATCTACACTATGATGTATTTATACTATTATGGGTATAACACACCTATAATTAATTAACCTTTTCAAGGTGAGGAAAAAATATCACTTCCTCCCTTTTATCTATCCAACACAAAGGTGAAAATCATCACTTACCTATAAAATATCATACGGATCATTATGAATTAATTCCTATTAAATATTATTATAAGAAAACTCAAGGATGGGTATATGTTTCTCACAAGAGCCCATAAAAATCTGGAAAAATTCCCAAATTAGATCCTCTAACACCTACATAGTTCGTTCTGACTGGCCATCGTTCTACGGGTGATAAGATATTCTCATAATCACCTATATAGACAAAACTTTCTGCAACCCTTTCTGAAACCTCCATGTGAAATTAAAATAAGTATCTGGAATAATAGTTTGAGAGACCTTGGGTGGGCATCTAATATCTCAAAAACAATTTTATTGATGATAATTCTCTAAGAGGGAATCCCTTATAAGAAGAAAGTGGTCAACCATTGTCCTCATGTCTATAAATACCCAGACTGAGTCACTACCTCATGTTGACCATAGTAAAACAGTCACATAATCCATCATCATATCATCCCATTTCCAATATGTGACTGATAATGTTTGTAAATATTTAGTGGTCTACTATGGTTCTACTTTGATTTTTTGATATGTGGAATAAATAGTGATAAATACATCGATCTGAAAATTCATCAAAGGGAACCAATACTTGTGGCTCATAACATGATGCATCTTCATAATACCTAGGTGAACTGCCCACTAAGAATCATGAAATTATGGTACCATTGATATTTCAGCTTTATAAGAACCCCTATATTATCATGAAAATTTTGTATCCCTTTTCTTTTAGAAATATAATCTAGTGGTGGGTCCTCCCTTGATATACTGTCCCATATGTCCAAACATTCTATGTGTGAAAACTACCTCCTCTTCATCCCATATGAAAGGGAATAGTTCACCACTAAGTATAAATTAAAAGGCTTCTCATAAAACTCCATTTCACTTTCAATAAAGATAATCGTAAAAAAAACATCATCACTAGATTCTGGTCGTGATTGTTCCTATGTTTTCTAGCTCAGCGCATCAGCTACAACTTTCCTTATTCTATTATATATCCTAGATCAATGTCCAAATACTCAATTTATTCCACACATATTCAATTCCTAATAATTAATTCACTCTACATAATTTTATATTTGAGTTTTTTGTGGTCTATTAACAGTAAAAATTCTTCCGCCTAAGATAAGGTCTCCTGCAACAAAAGTCTCAAATGGACAATGCAAACTCAAGGTCGTCTATCGAGTAACAATGATCATGAGGTCTCAAATAGTGATATCCATATTCAATTAAATGGTCCTCCTGCATTATTACTACACCTATCCTAATTCCAAATGCATCACATAACACTGCATGACCTTTTATTGGATCTCACATAATCAGGATCGGTGTTGAAGTATGTCTTCCTTTAAACTCCTAAAAGTCCTTTTCACCTACATTGAACCATAATAACATTAAATAGTTCCCATTTTGATGGGTAAGAGGTGTGTAAAGGAATGATAATTCATGTATAGTATGTTGGTATCATGTATCTATTCCTAATAAGATTGCTATATCAATCACATTCTTGGGTTTCTCCTAGGAAACAAAAGCACTGACCATCTCATGATCAATTGATACTTCTAATTGCTCGATAATATGACCCAAGAAGTGATTCTCGTCAATCTAGAAGTGGCACATTGTGATATTACCATATAATTGATTCCCTATCAATTTAATGAAAAAGTTATCAAAATTTTTGGCATGGTATATTTTGATAATGAGAATACTAGAATATTTCATCCAAAAAAACATATCGATGGAATCTATGTAAGGGTGTAAAAACCTACTCAAAATTCCGTAAATAGTGTACACATTCATAAGACTAAATAGATTAACCATGTACTCGTAGAAACCATACTACACATGGATGATAAACAAGGTATATATGAAATATGGAATCACACCTCATGTTATCCTAATATCATATGGATGTTTGTGAACACTCTAGATACCTGAATATGGTTAATGATAATATCTATTTGAGAAAAATGATAAAATATCATAACTGTAATCTAGTTCAACCATTGGGAATTCATGTAACTATGGAGGGTTTCATATGATATTCTGAAAAAAGGATTGTCAAACCCTAATGATAAGTACTAAGTCAGGTAAAACATGAATATTCTACATCCTTCAACAATTTATTACGATCCTTGGTCATAGTAGGTTTCATCCTACCTGATTTAATTGATTACAAAGCTACTCCAGCAATGAGATTGATTGTAAACTATAACATTATCTCAGGAGGTATTCTAGATATTTAACAGGAGAGAACATCCCGAAAATGATCTTCTACATAGAGAAATATATCATATGTACCAACCAATAAATATAGAAAAGTTTTGAAATATGGGTTTCCAATCCTCCTAGCCCACAATGCTATAGATTAGATCGACTAGCCTGGACATCCCATTACCCCTTATGTGCATATCTTCCACCCTTGAGAGATTTAAAAGACCCCATTTAATGATATAAGTCAGTGTGGGAGTGATAATTCATGGGAAAATGCATACCATGTATGAAATTAAACCTTATCACCTCAAGGATAATTAAATTCCATAAGATTACACAAACCTCAATGTCAAGAGGGTAGTCCTCGCAATGGTTTTTACCTTTTGACCCATAAACCTAATAATGTATCCAAGTTCATCACCATAAAAATTCACTGAACTTTAGGACAAAGTATTATATGATTGATAAATAGATAAATGATAGTGGGCCACCTTTATCAAAGAATAAAGATGTTGTAGTATAGGCTACTAGAGTAGAATCTCATACAGTAAATGGTCCCTCCCTCAAATCCTCATGTATACATTGTAGTGCATGAATTTGGCCTAATCATGTAACCAGGGTTACTATATTACATAGATAAAATTTTATATTTAATATTCCACCATCAAATATATCGGAAAACACCATTTAGTATGGTTCTAAACCTTCAAACAAATAATTTCCCTTTCCTAATGAATATGTTAGTGTCAGATGCATAAATCATAACCCAAGCACACTAAAAAAACATAGGAAACACTGGAAATGAAAGAAATAAAATGATCTAATATGGAATGGAATATATATAGCATATAAATCCTTATGTTCTTATAGTGATTCATGTATGAATATTCTTTTCCATATCAAGCCCTTGTAGAATATCAAAAAATCATATGAAAACCCACAATTCTGGTGAATCTCCCCATGATGAAAACATATCAACTTTAATAGACTTAAATATAAGAAAACCATATATTATTCCCATGAAACATTGTGTTTACCCCGAACATGGGTTAGCTACTCCCAATCAATGAATATGACTATATTCTATCATTTTCACAATCTCCTAGAAGCATTTATTAAAAACTATTATAGGAAATTAAACCCTATGATACTAATTTTTGACTTCCTAGACTTGATTCACTACTTAGTAAACAAACATGTCTGTACATATGGCCCTTAGAATGTCTCCCAGTATTCCAAAGGTTGTAGAATAATTTTCAGATCTTAGGGTGTGTCTATGTATATACTATTCCATCTTGATAGGGTGGATCACAATAGTAAAAACTATGAATAAACAATGGTAACATCATAATAATGATTAAGGTAGTATAAAAAATCCTAATAATCAAAGTGATTAATAAATCACTAAAAGATATAAATTGTATCATATATAATAGACGATGGGATGTATCTACAAAAAACGTAAAACATTAATACATGGTAGTTGGAAAATAATACAATATATGATGACAAAAATAATATAAAAGTGAAAAACTAACCATGAATTCTGGGGACGAGATTCCCCATCTGATACCAGGCTTCATTCCTAATACAAAAATCCATGCATCCATAACATTACACTTCACTTTATCCACACATAAAATCATATAATCTACCAAATTACCAATAACATTCCAGATAGGGTGTGATATAAACTCACTGGGCTACACCAAATGATTTATATACAAATACAGTCTTTGAATATAAATTGAAACAATGTGTAGGTATATAAAAGTAAATCAGTGTTAAAATAAACATCACATATCTTATTTAGCCTCATATGGTGACTTTGATATGAATTTTATTAATTATTTTAAATTTTGTTTATAAATAGGGGATCAAATGCAATCTTTCAAGATTACTGTAAAACGATAATAATAATAATAACACAGGAAAAATTAGAAATCATTGAATCCTTGACCTTAAATGGTTGATCTATATCAAAGTGTAAAAACATGCACTCTAGAATATGTGATAAAGTAAAATCCCATGGTTTCCCCCTATTTATTATAGTAGAAGTCTAACAACCAAGTCTATAGAGTACATCTATATTACATTCATGATAAGCATGACTAGACCCAAGAACAATGATATAAGGAATTTCTTGTATGTATACATCAAGCTGAATGTAAGGAGTATATAATATGCATTCGAATTTCCAAATAGTAAAATAAATATATCCTATAATTTCTTTTTTGGAATCCTCTAATTGAAAAAGACCATGTTCCAAGGTGGGTATATCACTTTGAAAACATTCTCAACGAATCATAATTGAGTTCTATAAGATCTCAAGGCATTCTATAAGGAATCCAAGGAAGGATCAATCCTGTACACTTCTATATTTTTTAAATTTTTTAATATTGAATAAGAACGATATATTTATTTTATCTATATTAATAAGTCATCATATTCTTTTTAATACTCAAGGAAATTATATTTCATTAGCTTCATTGCATTACTTTTCATCACACATGACAAGGGGAAATAAATACATGTATACTATTTCTAATTTAATAATATTTGATCATGTTCATGTGATATATAAATAAATATCTAATTTACATTTAATTTTAAAAAAATTTATTTATTCATTTGTAACACATACCGTTTAAAATTTCAAGCCAGTGACACATGAATGATGTCTTAGTTAATAACAATTTTTAAAAATAAAAATAATAAAAAATAAATCATGCTACATGGGGTAGTTTACATTGTGTTTTGAACATCCAATGAATTCTGCAC
Organism: Viscum album; assembly: GCA_963277665.1. Classification (NCBI taxonomy): domain Eukaryota; kingdom Viridiplantae; phylum Streptophyta; class Magnoliopsida; order Santalales; family Viscaceae; genus Viscum; species Viscum album. Next base: position 680,503,208 of record OY728132.1, on the reverse strand, counting down.
GTGTCATTGAGGCCTTATGTTGAAATTTTAAAAATTAAATTTTAGTAAGGTGAATTTAAGGGGCAATCCAAAGTGAAACAGTTGAGTAAATAATTGAGTCAACTTATAAATGAAATGAAATTTGGGGATAAGTCATAATCTACCTACCTTAATCATATTGTATTTTCCTATTCTAGTATTGGCCATTAGTTACTGATGGATCTGTAGAAAATAGAAGAAAATAAAAATTCCTTGAATCTAGAGAATAATATCTCACACCCAAATAGTGTTGTCGATGGATTGAAAAAACAAGAAAGGATCTATATGACTAAGGAGAATATTGATTTCTATACAAAATGAAATATAACACATGAATCAAATTCTTGATGGAGGAATGGGATACAATCATAGCTTCAGAATAAAATGGAGATTTCTTATGGGGATCTCTTGTGCGAGAGAATGGGAGGTGAGAGGGTGATAAAAATTAATGTGAATATTCCCCTTTAAAAACCCCACGGAATTTACATGGTGTTTAATATCATTAAATTTTGTGTAATTCTCTACTTTTACCCCATAGGAATAACAAATAAACATCATGAATTAGCCTAGATAGACCATTATATGTTAGGTGTCTCATAAATTTCATGAGTTTATACTATAAGCAACCACTAACCCTCTTCCACCATCCCTCCAAACACTAACCAATAATCCTATAAGTGTGGTTTCAATATTTAATCAAAAAATTTAACTACATGAAGATTTAAACATTAAATTAATAGGATTCATAACAGATTGAAAAGAAAGATTCTGAAAAGCCATAAAAATTTTATAATTCAATTTGGGTTGTAGTCGAGCACCATTATAATTTACCATATTTAAATTTCATTAATGAATATTTGTATATTTGTAAACTCTCTAAGATATACAAAAGGCATATTGTAACCATTCATGGAGTTCAACTCTATATTGAATTTGATCGTGATATGGTTTACCTCAATGTTGTAAATAATTATTCAGAATGCATTGGATATAGAGTTTAACTTTAGAACAACTTATCACCCTTATATAGATGTTAAGTCAGAGAGAACCATTTATGATCATGAGGATAATCAATGATCATGTTCAATAGATTTCATAGGATGTATGGATAAACAAATTCCTCCTGAACAGTTCTAATATAAAAATAACATCCATTATAGAATTTTTATAGTTCCATATGAGTCTCTCTATATAAAAATATTCATGAATACAACATTCGATGATAATTCTAGATAGATGATTCAGATAGGACCTGATATTTTACATGAAATGATATAAATGGTTCAAAAAATTTAGTACTATATGAAAGTATTAAAAAATAAATATAAGTGTCATGTAGATAATCATTGACAAAATTTGAAACCTAAATTTATTGTCAAGGTGTTCCTTCGGATATCTCATGGAAATTAGTTTGTGATATTTCTTATGAAAGGATTGTTGATCCCTAGTTTTATTAGTTAGTTTGAGAAACCTTATCATGTCGTTGATATAGATCATCTCTTAGAACTCCATCTAGACCAAAACCATATAAATGATTTTTTTTAGGGATCTCTGTTGAGGAATTACATACAAAAATCTTGACACGTATTGACCTCAAAAGTAACTAAATAGGTACATAATCTCTCATCTGAGGAACAAGAAGTGTATCTTCTAGATCAAAGGGATAAGTTATTATTGATTAAGACCTCATATATAGTGAAATTTCTATAGTGGAATCTTATTTTTGGGTAGTCTATGTGGGATTATAATGATATAAATTATGAAAAATTATCTTCACTAGTCATAATCATATTACAAAAATTATGAGTTTAGACTTATATTTTAGATGGATATACTCTAATGATCCGTAATTTTTGTGAATATTCCACCTTAAAATTAATATTATTTTTCATATGTATCATTGAACTAGAAATTAATCATAATAAATTTCATTAATATAAATATAAATATATATAAATTTGTGTTAAATTGGAGGTTATAAATAAATGTAAATGGTTTTTAACATAATGGTAAAAAATTGTCATCTTCAAAACAAGCACATTGATAAAATTTTATTACTATTGATAAATATATAATAAGTTAGTCTTATGGTAAAAAGTGTTTTTTATATAATTTAATATTTATTAAAATTGTTTTTAGAAAATAAATTTGTTATATAAATTATATATTAACACAAATTTAATTAGTATAAAATATAAATAAAATATTATAGTATTTAAAAATGAATTTATCTACAAAAATCATTTTTCATTATAATTTATATTTACCTTTGAAAGGTAAATTCATAAATTTTAGAATTTTAATTTGAATAATTAATAATTTTTTGGATGTAGCATGTTAATTTTATCTTAAGATGAGTTTTTTGGATTTTTTGAAAGAATAGGTTTCTTGGGAAGAAGTATAAAATGTTGTTTTTGAAAAATAACGTAGATTTTATTATTATATTTTAATTATTGAATTAAAACTATTAAAAAATATCCCATGAAAAAATATATATGTTAAGAGTAAAATAGTTCATTAAAAATAGTATCCTATATAAAAAACCCAAACCTAATTTTTTGAAAACATAGTAATATTTAGTTTAAAAAATTAATTTTAACATATTACTTTTAATATAGTATCCCAAAAGAGGAATTAGAGAATGAATTTCTCTAAAAGAGAAAAAACACATCAACGTTTGATAAAAACAAAATTACTTTAATGGGAATCAACAAAATTGATAACATTTTTCTAGACTTTATTTTTTTCATAAAAATAGGATTTCTTCTAAAAATGGTTTTACTTATTATGTGGGTAATATTAAATTAACATTTTCTATAAATGGTAAATTTTATTTGATAAAAATAACTTCATATATTTAATAAATTGTTCCAAATTATAAAATATGGTTTATTTTTGTAGGCAATATAAGTAAATTATTAAATAAAAATCTATTATCACTATAAAATATGGAAAAGTGATAAATCAGAGAGGAATATACATAACAACCAATTAAATTTTTTTGAAAATATATAATTGATTATTTATCATTCTTATCCCACCCTTAATTCATTATATTCCAATATTAACTCAATATGACATTTTAATTGTGACATGTTCATTTATATTATTAAAAAAAATTTATTCCCTTCACATCTAATATAGAACTTCCATGTCCATTCAAATCACATAAAAAATAAATTTCATCTATAGACTCAATCCATTTTACATTCCCTAGAACCATATTTTAATTACCTTATAATATGTGAATAATAATTTTTCTTTAGTAATCCATTTCCATGATGTAGTTTTATGTAATGTTTAATTACTTAGTGTATGTTAAAATCACTCAAAATTATTTTTCCTTTTCTATATTTCTCATTCCAAAATAAATATTCCCAATTAGAACATGATGAAAAAAGTTACTTATATACTAATATTTTTATATATTGATGAAGTAATTATTAAAAAAAATCACCATTTTATTTATAATAATGACAATTCTATTCATGCATACATATAAAATACTACCTCTATGATGAGATGTATTCTATTTTACATAATATTTATTAATTAAAGGTTTGAAATGGTATTTAAGGAATAAATATGTTACCTTTAGCTTCTTTATAGTTCATAAATGATAAACCATTTCATATAATTCCCTAAATTTTATAAGACCTAAAATTTCATTATGTTTTATATGGGTATTATCGCATCTATGGAGTGATGTAGTTCATTTTTCAACACTGCCCTTAAATTGTGGTATAAAGAACATAATCAATAAATAAATATTATATAATTATATAACTAATGTTGTCCCCTGTTAATTAAAATTTAATATTTAACTCATTTATTAAATACACCACTTCTCATTCTTTAAATTACTGACACTACCTCGTTAAAAATTTCAACCTCACAAATCATGATTGAAACTCTCATAAGATAAAGGTATGGTTGTGTAAACAGTTATGGAACATATATTCTAGTAATTTAATCCTTTTTTTGAATTATATACATTGCATAAAACGATAGGGATTTATGAAGACACTTTAAATAAGACATGAAGCAATAAATAACACCAACATCTGATGATAAAAAACAATGAAATATATGTATAAATAATGATTATAAAATAATATTATTTATGGTAATAGTTAAGAATAATTTGATAAAATAGATTGTTATTATTATAATGTTTATTATACATGATATTAAATCTTATTCATGAATGTTGAGAGTAAAATGTAAATGAATTTAATCTCATCACTCCTTCTTCGAGGCAAGATCTATATTATAGAACTATTTTCGTTTATGTGGAATGTAAAATAGATTTGAGGAATATTTTATCACTATGTTATTATATTCATGATAACTAAATTTCCCTTTCATTTTATACCACAAAAGTTCTTTTGATTCAGTGGTTACTATGTTCGTAAGGGATTTTATATCATTTTCCTTTCATCAAGCTATGTTTTCATTACACACACTTATTATTATGTTAAAGGGTATAATCAATGTCTTATTGAATTATACATATTCTATTAATGTCTCAATAATTGGATGTATAAGTGTTTTAAGGAATCCATTTTCCCAATTCTTATGATTTAATCATTACCAATATTATAAGTGTGTTTCATAACTCAATAACCTTTTAATGGTTTTTAATTTTACTTCTTCAGATTAATTTATATAATTTTGGAATATTCTTACCAATTATTGTATAAATTTATACCTTTATTTTTTAGATATTTACATTTATGGAATATAAAATAACAGTAAAATTTTTCTTACTTCAAATTTTTTTGGCATGTAACGGGGTTTCTTGGCTCACTTTCTTTTCTAGAGTCAAATTGATTCATATTTAACTAAATTTTTAATTATAGGTTCTTCTATTATAACATTACATTAATATAAATATTATCCCTTTTTATGGTATTATATTGATTTATTTTTTTCATAGAATTTGATGATGTTATTATTAATTCCGCTCCCCCTAAATGATATCCTTTTCTTCACTATCCATATTTCAATTTTCTACCAATTTTATACATTCTATTTGGATAAAAAATTAAGTTTTTTTGTATTTTAACATCAAACTAATATTATACTCTGTTAAAAAGGATTTTTATCTTCCCTTTTTACTATATGGGTTTCCAAAAATGGTATATTTTAAAATATTAATGTTTTTATTTGATTTATCATTGTAAGTTTTATCTTCAACTCCTAATTTACATTATATAACCCATGATTTATTTTCATAGTAATATTATTAATATTTATTTTAAAAGTTAATGTTTTGAATAATTTCACTTTCTCTTTTTTCAAAATGAATTCTTATTTTCCCCATAACATTATATTATATGATAATGTCAAAACCAATTTCTAAAAACTATTTTATGGTTTTATTCCATTTTCATTATTATCTAAAATATGTTTTATTTCCATGAGATTTTTATTTCATTACTCAAATACAAAATATTCCCATAAAATACTATTTTATGGTTTATGAGATTTGGTTAACATCTATTTACTTTCATAAGGTTAATTTTACTAATACCACCTTAAAATGTTATGAAATTTTTTTCTTTCCATGGGATCTTCGTAAAGCGATGAATGGTAATTTTATATTAGAATTCATATGGATGGATTAATGATACGTGAAACCCTATATCACACTAAAATTAATTTTTTAAGGTATATATTTCATGATATATATATATACTGGTTAAATTATGTTTTCATACAAAATGTGAGTGATATTTGTTACTCATAAAGTTGATGGCTCATCTACAAACAAGATTAATTTTTTTTAATCATGTATGTGAGTAAGTGAATCATGATAGTGATGTATAAATTTGAATTATTATGTTATTTTAAAAAAATGAGTATGTCTATGTGACTCAATAAGTTCATTTATACACTAGTATATTTATGATGTCTCACAATAATTGGTAAAATGTGTAAATCTTGAGGTTGATATCTCTTAAGCTTATAATTGTTAAATAGCTCCTTGTTATTTAATATTTCCATGAGATAACAAATTTTTTATGACATAATTATATGATTAATAATGATAGAACATTTATATCATTTAACACTATTATTATATAGTACATTCTTCTTTATTCGATTATATATAACATTTTCCCATGACTCATGAAAAAATATAAGAGCCCCATGTCCTTTTTTATAAGATAATTATCCTATTATTATATTATATCATTCCATTATAGTGTAACCCAATGATTAAAAGGTGATTTTTTTTACCATACTAATAATTTGATCACACCCTTTCTTATACTTCCATTCCCTAGGTTATGAAGAATATTATAACATATGAGAAATATAGAAAGGAGTCTCATGTGGCTTAATTAGATAGGAATGGTCACTTGTTTTTTTGAATTATTTTATTATGTATTTAGTCCAAAAAGACTTTAAACCCTTCATTATTATTATTTCTTAAATTATTTATTTGTTTTGATTTTTTATTATATACAAATAAAAAAATACAGAAATCGAGATATTAATAAATTTTAATTTCCATGGAATATAAAAATTAATTTATCATTTCACACACATTTTCTATCGTAAAAGTTATATGTTGGATCACACAAAGGGTGACACACAATGAGGTGGTGATTCAATTTGTTTCCCAAAAAATCCCTTCACCTATCATAATTATTTAACACCTCTATCTCCAAATTCTCAATGATGAGGTCAATAAAGTCTCATAAATATTCTTAAGGAGTTTCTCAAACTTATGTATAACTACATTCATAGTGGTTCAAGGTTATTATACCATTCATAGTTTCCCATTATAATTATCAAAAATAACCTCAAGAAATGGTATAATAATACAGATATATAACATACGACACAAAATATTTATAGTATCTTAGTAATAGATAAAATTAAAAATCTTTAAAGAATGAACACTAATGAATATATGAACCTCCTCTTATAATCCTCTAAAATTGTTCTTATTCCCCTTCCTTGTATTGAAATAACATGTGAATGATCTCATATTAAAATCTTAGATAAATATATATATCAATTTATCTTCATAGCATTCATAATGTATTCTCTTAAACATATATAATTATACTTACATTAAACCCATATTTAATAAATTGTATTTATATAAATATAAAATAAATTATCATGAATATCAGTGACATATAATGACCCATTCAATGATCATAAACCCTATGTGAATATAATAATTAAAAAGCAACTATAGAGGCTTTAATAATACATGTTTCACTCTAGGGAATGATATTTGAATTATATTAGTCATTTAATTGAAAATATCCATGAAATCCAAGGAATTGAATTTTGTTGATATTTTAACATAATAAATATATCATGACTCATGTGTTAGGAATTGTAGAACTCTCTTTATGCATGGCCAAAGGTGATGTGACATTGCAATATTATTTATAGTTTACATATAAAATATCATAATTTACATCATTTATTTTATCATGTTTTATCATGTGCTGGATCCTTGTCATTTATTTGATCGTGATGTATTATCCATTAAGAACTGTATACAACATTAAATAATTTTGGTTTATCTCTGCATATATCAGAATAAATAAACCTATAGAAATTCATCCAGTATGCATGAAAAATTCTCTTACATGAATTTCCATTTGGATATGTTACAGACTTCCCATATGTTGTTCTTAATGTATCTGAATTTTGATTTTTTGTTCTCTAATACAATTCTCTTATAGAGGAAGTCATCTATGAGTATAACAACTTTCAAATATGGGAATATTGGTTACTGGGTTTTATTTTTCTTATCAATAGTCAAATTTTCTGATGTCCTAGAATTTGGCGATGTTGAAAATTTCCATTATGTTATAGAATCTTCATTCACAGAAAATTATTTATGAAGACATTCATTAACATCCAACATTCAATGATTTGGATTTTGGGTACATATAATAATCAGTTACATAAATCTCTATATGTTTATAAACCTCATACATGCAGCTATAAATTTCGATATTTCACCTAAACTCAATTATCACCTCTTTAGACAACTTACACTACTTCTCAACCACATCATCACATTCCACATATATTATACATTGTATTCCATAAACAACTAGCAATATCCCTTTTTAGGAAGAACATTTCCTAAATCATCAACCAAAAATTTTTATTGCTAAAAAATACAATAATATCATACAAGGTTAAAAAATTTCCTCCTATGAATTTTTTGGCAATACAACTCATTCCATCACACCTTGATGATAATTAAACAAAAGATAATAACTATAAACGATCAATATGTCCGATTTAAATGAAATCAACAAATATTCAAAAAACTCTATGTATACGCAAGCCAAATCTTTGTATAAATATTGTCTGATTAAATCAATCGTCTAATTTATCAAAAAATGAATCAAATAACAACATAGTTAAAACCTCATCTAAAGGTAGTAACAACCCATGGTAAAATATTTTTAAATTTAGTTCTAACACCGTTCATTAAACACCTAAAAATAATTTATAATATGAAAAGAAATTAATTGCACCCTTGTAAATAACATATAATTTTAGATTTAATACAATAATGAAAATAGGCTAAAAATTATACATTTTAGAGATAGGATAGGATACATTCCCATATTAATATTTAGTTTCCTAGTCTAGTTAGTTGAAAGTGGTCTATTTCATATAATAGAAATCTTTTATTTTGATGGTAGAAATCCCAGACAAAGAGTTTTCTATAGATCCTTATCTAAAACAATGATAATTTCTCTCAATTTCCATTGACCAAAGGAGTTGCAATTTATTTTTTGATAGTTTTACAGATCTTTGATTTTCACATTATATTATAAAATGATTAGTTGATTTAGTGCTATAGTATTTCCACTACATATTCATCCATATCATATATGTAACCACATGTAATGTAGCCAAAAAAATTACCCTAAGCAGATATTAGTGGAACTAATGTATTATTATTTGAAAAATAACAAACAAAACACATCACATTGTATAAAATTTAACCACATATGGATTTATGGTCATCAAATTCTCTTTCCAATTTTTTAATTAGTAAAACCATTTAATTCAAGTTCAATAGAAATTTTATATATTTCCCCATAATTGTGTGTGTTTAAATTTCTATCAATATCCATTTTTCATCTAAATTATGTGTATTAATAGGATTGGATTGATATTATAAACAAATTGTAATAAAATAAACAACATCGAGTATAGATATATTCTTTTGCATAAGTCATTAGATAACAATTCTTAATGGTTTGTAACAAATAGATTCTAATTCATCATATTTCTTGATTACATGCCCACTTGAAATTATAATCACAGTCTTCTATCCTCCTTCATGTTAATCTTATTTAATATATCTCTTTTATATTTCTATTGTGATATAATAATATAACTTTAGGTTTCCATAATTTCAAATCCTATGAAGAAACTAATCTCCATATGAATTTACATTTCAAATGTTAAATTTTTGTTACATGAAATTCTACAAATATTAATTCTTCATTATTAGATAATATTATATCACCAACATTAATAATCAAAAAAATTAATACGGTTTTGGTTTCTTTCAAAAAACTATTATTCCACCATCCCCTTCTATAACATCAGGCCTTCTATATACCCATAAATAATAAAATTTCAATTCTTGGATCATTGTATAGACCATATAGATAATTATTAAACATTAAAAACTTATTAGGATTTCAATATTATATAAATCCTTAATGGATTTCCATATACAATAAATCATCAAGAAAAACATTCATAAATCATGATATATCTTCAATCTAAATAATTATAAAGGCTCTATGATATTCTTTGGAAAAGAAAATTATGATGGATTCATGTGTAGATACTAGAGAAAATGATCCATCAAATTTATCCCCTTCAAATTGTTAGTACCCTTTTCCAACTATAAGTTATTTTTTTCTATCAATTCACCATCATCATCAATATTTTTTGAAAAACATATTTGTACCTAATCACATAAATTTTATTCGGTATAGTAATTAGTTCCAATGTTTTATTTTTTTAATTTGGTATAGGTCTTCATTCATGGTTTGGACTGACTCTTTCTTTTTTAATTTATCCATAACTATTTGAGTATCAACCATTTTAGAAGACTTTCATGTCTACTTTCCAGGATCTTACTTCATATATGCAAACCATTTTTTAAAACCCCAATAATTTTCTCAACATGATCATGTTTTCTCCGTCATTCATTTTTCTGTTTATTAGTCTTTTTTTAAATTCATCATCTAAATTTGTAGATTTTTTATACTTTTTTTGAGTCTTTATATAATATAGAATTTCATTAATATGTTCTAAAATAAAAATAAGAAACCTTTCCTCTAAAAAAATTATGTCTATTCCCTTCCTCATTTTCATATAACATGACAACATCATTGTAAATTGTTCTATAATGTTTCTTGTTGAAACAATTATATGATTTTATATTTGATTTGTACCTATAAAATAAATGCATATCCAAACATATCATCATACTTTCATATATATATTTTTCCTTTTTTATTTATCAATCTAGGACTTCCAAACACCCAGAATTGTTTAACATTAAACATTGTTTTAAAAAATCTTAGAATAATTTTTTCCACTATTTACCTTATGAGACACATATTCGGACTTATTCCTGTAGATGTGATGTCCAAAATCCGATAGTAATGTGTGGTTTCATTCTTCACTAATATAGTTAGATCAAGAAGGATTTCATTTTTACTTCCACATAAACAATTTTAATTAGTAGTATATAGATCAATTAATTCTTGTCTGATTCCATTCTTATTAATATATTCATAGAAATATTTTATTTAATATTCAGTTCCATTATCAAACATTAATTTATTAATGTCAATGATTTTTTTCTCCTCTAAAAGTTATAATATATTATTGATTCTTTCCAGGGGATGTGGGTAATGAGGCATAAACATAATGAATTTTGTTGTTATCAATTCATCTATAAAAAAGATAAAATATCATTCTTATCATGTTAAAATAATATTTATATTTAAAAAAATATCCTAAATAATTAATTTATGTGGATTTCGGGTTTGAATTTCACCCCATTATTTTTTTATTTCCCATTTTACCTTTTTTAAAAAGTGTTATAACTGATTTTAGTATCTTGTTTTAGTAGATAGAAATTTTACATAGCTTCATCATGTATCAATATTATCATGTTATGTTTTCAATGATAACCGTCATTCAATTCCATAACTCAATTTTTAGTGGTTATTTCAAGTAGCAGACATATTTTTCTTGCCTTATTATAATGGAATTTCATTGTGCTCTCAAAACTATTGTAATAATAGCCTCATAATTCATTAATATGACCATTAATCCATTTTTTATAAAGATAAATTCATTTTTAGTATCACATTGTTTGGATATAGTTAACAGGTTCTTTAGGCCAGCCATTCACAATGCACTATATAGACTAATTTGAGTTTTTCCAATGTTTGTTATCCAAATACAATTTATCTATATAGAATTATCATTACCTGATGTCATAGATGTACCTCCCAATTGAATATTTTAATGTTATCCAGATCTCATGTCATGTGATATGACCACCCATTGACCATAATCTAAGGATTTTCTGATTTATAGGATTTTAATGAAAATTTAAAAACATTTTCATGTTTTCTAATTAAGAATTAATTGTATTCATTTTCAAAAATATAATAAATATTCATCTAATTAGGGAATAATTATATACATACATCTAATTAATTTCATTGTATATCATATCTTCCACAATGATCTTGCAAGAATTAAAAATAGTTTTTCACACCATCCTTTATTTCAAACTGATGATGTCTTAGATGAGTTCCAACTTATTACTATTGTCTATACCTTGACTCCTACTCCTATCTTAGACTAATAAGGCATATATTATGCCAAAATTTATGATCCCATTGAAAAATATTAAATAGGACCAATAGTATCCCCCAATATTATATATTATTAAGTACTCTACTATTGTGTGGGTTTATATATTTTTTATTTTTATTCAATTACATGATTAGATATTCAATGATCCATTTATAGAGTGATTATATAAATATTTTTTAATAATTAGGCCCATTTTATGAATTTATTTATTTTCATATTTTAGTATATTTGATTATTTTTTGGGGGTATTTAGCCATTACAGATTGTAATTTATAATGAGTTTCATTGGTATGAGTATGTTATTTTTTACAAGAACCTTTGTGTGTATTATATTTTCAAATCATCCATATTTATAAGAGTAGTAATTTCCTATATAATGCTTAGTATATATTCCAAATTCTTTAACAACATTATTCTGTCTATATTTTTTTCATTATGCTTCATGGTTTCAAAATTCAATATTTTATGTTTATAAATTTCAATTTCACTATAGAAAATAGTATAGGTTATGTATTAAATTGCTTTTCCTTCATTTCATTATCAAAATTCCATATTTCAAGTTTTTTTACATGATTTTCATTTACATCATAAATTTTCCTATTCTTATCTTACCATTTTTTATTTGAATTTTTTCTTCTATCAGCCTATCAATTTATTTTTCACAAATAATGATCTCGATTATCAGGGTATGTTATTTATTAGTGACTCTTTATAACATTGTATATTAACCATGGTATTTTAATTAATATTTATATGGGGAATCTGATTCATCTCATTTTATTATGTTAACCCCTTGATAGAAATATCTAAATACATTCTCAACCCCACTTTCTTAATTGTTAGACACACATTATTAGATTGATAGAATTTTACTTATAAACAAAATTGGAGAAAACATTTTCATTCCATTTGATTGGGGAATCGAGATAACACTATAAATAGTTTACTGAGAATATTTTTTATTTTTATCTGCCCATTCAAATAAAAAAGGATATTTACTAGATTAATTTCCAACCATTCCATAATTGAAAAATTTAAAGGGTTGTTTACAACTATACATAAATGTTTCTAATATTGTAAACATTCTTTATATAAGAGAAGTAATCCCAAATTAATCTTCAATGTTTTCATTATAATTTATGTATTCATTCGTCTATTCAATCATCACACCTTTGTAGGGTTTTATAGATAATTCATTTTCCTAAATAATTTTTCTCTTAAGAGTAGGTCCTCTTTTATGTTAATAATTAAGGGGTGTGCTATGAATTTCATCAATGGAAATGTTATAAAGATTAATATCTTCAATAGATTATATTTTGGAAACAAATTTACCTTTTAGGAATCTCAAAAACTTCATTATAACATTATAATCTTATAGAGTGTCTCAACACCCTATAAAAGTGATCATAATTAGATGAAAAATGATAATAAAATTCATCAATCGATTAATACAGCTGGATTATGAAATCTCCAAATTGTTTTCAACTAATCATTAAAATTATTATTATAATATTTCTCGATCCATTATAAATACGAAGGAGCTTATTCAAAATTAAATTAGTTGTTATTCTTCCCATTAAATTTGAAAATTATATTTTAAATAAAGTAAATTAATGATAATGTCTTGGCTTTCCTTAATTTTCAATGATTATTCTATCTTTAAAATACGATTTTATTTTTCCATTGTGAAATGTTAATCCATATCGAATGGAATGACAACCATCAATAATATGTGAATTCATACTATGAATAATTATCTCATTTCAATAGTGAAACTACCCACTATGTAACATTTGGGTTCAATTTTAATTAACCATATTATGTTAATACATATAAATCATTTGAGTTAAATAGAGTTAATTTAATACCGTGATATTTTATGATAGATTTCTCATTTAATAATTTTAATTTCATCGATTTCTTTTGATAAATGAAAACCTGCGTTCAAATGAACTGTAATGTAGTATGTTGTTAGTAACTATCCATTTTATTGGAAGGTATGAATTGGAATGATAAAATTATAAACATATTTATGTTTTACATAGGTATAAAAATTTATTCTTTGGTTATTAATTGATTTCAAATGAACATAAATATCAATTGGATGTAAAAGAGTTATTATTCTAAAAAATTATTTTTATACATTAAAATTATTTTAATAGTAATTAAATTGATCACTATTGGTGAATTATTTTAGGGAAATATATATTATATATTAAATAAACAAATATAATATTCACTTATTATTTTCTACAAGAATGATATGACAATATACATCTAGTTTTATGCTTAAAATATATTTTTTCTAAAAAATAGTTTTTATTCATGTTCTATAAACTTGTTTTAAAGTTAATTTCCACCACATATATAAATTGAATATTTAAAAATGGATTTTATATTTCCAATCATTAGAATCATGTTCTATAAACTGTTCCCTTTTTTAATCTATATGAATTCAAATCATAGAAATATTTTGTGACCACACTGAACGTAAAATAGGTAAAATATGTGTAAAACATTTTGATAAGGCTTTAAAATTCCATTAAAGCATTCCAATATCCTATTATTAGTATTTATATTATAAATTAACATCTATATATTAAATATATGGAAACTTTGGGACATTATTATGAACTTAATATTAATTTGATAAAATAGTAAAAACAAAATGTCACTATCTTGAATTTAATATCTCTATAATATTTTCATAAGGATAAAAAAAGAAAATTTCAGTTGAAAATGTTCATTGGAATTATATAATTAATATTTTATATCATAGTAATTTATTTTTAATTATTAGTGATTGAATAATTATCTTTATCACTTTTGATATACTAAATATGAATTTATTTAGTTAATAGAAAAATAAAATAAAAGATTTTAAAAATATTAAAAGTAATACAATTTGAGAGAATAATTGTATTCCAAAACATTTATATATTGATATAAAATATTATGTAAATATGTGAAATGTTTATATTCAAACTAATTTTGTTTCACTTTATTTTCAAATTCCATTTTTGTGAATCATTTTATAAATTACACTAATAATATTAATTAAAAAAATATTTTATTAAATAATTATAAAATCATAAAACAACTAAAATAGTAAAAGTAGGATGATAATGTATCTAATATTTCAACACTTTTTCATTAATGGGTCATTTATTACCTTCTAATTAAAATCATAACCCTTTCATATAAAAAAGTCATTTCCATAATTATGATTGAAATTGGTTAACCAAGGGGATAAACCCTTAGAATTATGTTTAAAATCACACCAAAATCTATATAAATTTTAATATATTATTATATATATTATCACATTAATAACCTTGTAATTTACCATATCATGATAAGGAATTAATTTTATTTTAATCTTTTTTGTAATTCCAAGTGTGTCATTTTCCTCCCTTATTACTATACTCCCCTTCTCTCATTTTTACCACACGTTAATTCATCTAGATCATTCAAGAACATGAATAATATCATGATAGATTCATGAACCACATCTTAACTCTTATTTTCATTCCAAATACCATCCCATCAAGGATTACTCTGGAATCCAGAAGAGGTTTCTCAATATAGAGATATACTCATAACCAGGTGTTTTTAATTTTATTTATTATTCTAACTCCTATAAATATGTTGTATATATTCTATAATAGTGATTCTAGTATCATAAATATAATTATATTTTATTATTATTATGTGACAACCTTTTCCTCACCTCTTTTTCATTAAATGTAAATTGAAAACATCACCCGTGTGTACATAAAACTTTCCATCTGTATGCAGTGGTGTAATAAATTCTTCTACAGCATATTTAATGGAGATATATAGTGATTTATTTAATATTTATATATGATATTTATGACATAATTATTCTCATAGAATTATAAGTTATTATATACCTTATTACTTTTCCATCTGTTGGAAAACATTAACGTTTCTTGTGCATATGTTTAGGCTAGCACCTCCATGATATGGGGTGAGTTATATTTCATTTTATTTTTACATGGATGGTAATATGAATATATTAAATTAATATACGTTATATATATTATATAATAATTATTTTTAAAGTTTAATTTACATTTGCCTTTGTTATAACAATGCTCTTTTTATTGGAACCAGTATTCACACGTACGTACATCCAATAAAATGATTTTATTGTGTAATTCATTTTTTCTCTACATTTTTGGATAAAATTATATATATAATGAATATATATGATATAAATTTCATTATTATAATTATATATATGGCTTAACCATTCTCAAATTAAAATGACTGGAACTAACGAACTAAAACATGCATAAAAATGAAGCAGTTATCTCCGAGAAAAGATATTGTGATAACAGTTTTTAATAATTGATTGTAAAAAAAAATAATTAAATAAAAAAGGGTATAATATATTTGTGTATGTTTCTTGACTATATATATAAAAAATATATATTTATAATAAATTATGTTCTAATGTGTATTAAGAAATATGAAACCTAAGGTAAGGGATTTGTATCTCACATTTATTTATATGAGACACATGTCAATTTCCCCACTTACATATTTTACGTAGAATATATACCATACAAAAATTTATTTGATTATTATTATCATAAAAAATATGGGATATAAATATCCACATAATCTTATTTTTTCTTGTAGATAATGATTTATATTTTAAAAAGTTTTAACAGATGTATGCTTCAATCCTATTATTAACAATATTTTTTCATGAATATATATTAAAGAATTATATGATCACAATCTAATAAATCCATTTAATTTTTCGTATAATATTGTTATTTTATATAATAAATATTTTAATTTCATTTTCCTTAATTTATATACTATATATATGGAAAAAATAATGAAAACTTACTATGTTTTACAATTTGGTCAAAAATTATTTTTCATATGTTTCGATGTTTTCTATAAATTACTTAATATATTATTTTACTATTATTAGTTTATTTAATAAATACCACTTAACACCTCATTTTCATTTTTCATGAAAATTTAAGAGAATCATATTTTCATTTTGAAAGTAATTTATATTAGAATTTTTACAGAAAATGTTATATGGACCTTTTTAAAAAACACAGGATAAGATTATTTTCTCAAAACCATGAACTCATATTAATGTTATTATTTCTATACATGTTTCCAAGACTTATTTCATGGAAAAAGTCACAAATTAGTTTATACAAATTTGGATTTTAAATAGGTGATTTCAATATTTAAAAGGTTATTTTCTTCAAAAAATATTACAGTGATTGTTTCAACGGAATTCTCATCTATGATAATATATTTAGAGGTTAATTATGTTTCACTAGAGATATGGTACTATGAAAACATATTTATTCTTTATATTTATGGTTATTTATTATAATGAGTATATGTTTATGAATTCATTTTTCTTTTCTATAAGTTATGTTATGATAATTTATGAAATTTTTAAGAACCCCTTTTCCATTTTATATTTTAGGATATGTTGATATGATGAATGTTTTATAATAATGTCCAAAACATATATATGGTTATAATTATATGATTGGTTTGAATAAAATTTTATATTCCTCTAATTCATTTGGGAAATTTTTATATCTCATGAAATATCTTAGGAAAAAAAGTTATTGTGATTCATCCACATTGGGAAACAAGTAAATATGATTGATAAACTATGGGAAATAAGTCAGTTTACTTGATCTAAAATTAAAATTTGGAAATGAATCATGATACTTTATTATATTGGAAATAGGTTTTGATTCCTGATCCACTATGACTTGAAGATCTCAGTTGTTAACCTATAAATATGAAATGGTATCTATACCTATCAACGAACCACAGTATTTTGACATGAACATTTTATTCAAGTTGGATTTTTGATGATATATCACTCTCAAGATTCAAGAATTTAATAAATATAATGTTTTTATTACATGATATATTTTGGTATGAACATTTTATTTTATGTTCATAATTTCATACCCTTATTCTTATTGTATGATTTTATATAATAATTGATTGATATCTTCTATGTTTACCCTTATTGATCATTTAAGCACACACATTCTTATGTGTCCTATCACCCATGTAATAAAAAAAAGATCAATTTTTGAATAATGATATGTGGGAATATATTTTTGAGATAATGTTGAAGATTTTTCATGAAATTACATGACTTAATATCTTTCCTCCAAAGACATTAATAATTTATGGTCCCCAAGAATGTATTTTTTAAATTTATTTAATATTCTTATAAAAATATAAAATATTTATTTATAAAAATAGGCACCACTATAATTTGTATGAGAGTGGAAATTAGTCAATCTTTGGAGATTATGATTATAATACTTTTAAGAAAACCAAATTATCTGGTCTAACTATAGTATGACGTCCTACTATTTTGTTAATTTTAATGTATAAACTAGGTTAAACCTAACGTTTCATAGATTGAGAAGAAGATTTAATGAATTAAAATCCCAATGAAGATTATTTAAATATCATATAATTGATCACAATAAATAAATATGTTTTATAATCATACAATCCATTTTGGTTTTTGTATTTGATTTAATATTCAATGATCTTGTTTAAGTGGTAATATGTATGATAAAATATTAAACTAATATATTTGAATTTATTTATATTAATTATAATTTTTATGAAAATTATAAATAAATAATAGTTCATATCCTCAATGATTACATGTTGAGTATGTGGTGAAAACCCTTGATGGAGTGATGGCCACGTCACAGGTCTATAGTTCCTCTCTGATTGTTGTGTTTTTGAATGAGATTATTTCAAATCTTTTTATTCTCTATTTAGATAAATTTGATTTCATTCGGGTTATATATTGGATTTATTTATATGGATCTTATATCAATTTTGATGGGGGAGTCACATTTCATATTCTAAAGAAACCTATGGATGTTTATCAGGGCTAGGATAAATCTTAACATCCAGTTGATATTAAAAATATTTTGTGTCTATTAATTACAATCCATAAAGGGTATTTATCTTATATTTAGGAGGAGAAACTCAACATTGATGTTTTGTTAATTTCATTGAATTTTATTGATTCCATTCAGGAAGATATTCCTAGTCATCCTCTAAATCATGAAGTTGAGTATTCAATAAAACTCATATCTGGTGCTACACAAATTTCAAGTACTCTTTATATAATTCCCCCTATTCAGGTGTAGTAATTTATTTTGTGGCTCTAGAAGAATATGATAAGGTTTTTTTATAGATTTTTTCATCACTATTGGTGTACATGTTATTTTTTAGATAAGAATGATATGGAAATGTGACATATTATTGATTATTTAAAAATTAACTGGATCACTATTAAGGAAAAGCATCATATTCCCATATAGATGATTTATTGGATAGATTATGAGTATGAAAATATTTTAATAATATTTCAATTTCTTTGAAATATCATCAATTGAGGGTTAATAAGAAATGAAAACCTATGAAATCCCTCTGTATGAATTATGGTCATTATGAATTTATATTGATTCCACTTGGAGTATCTAATTAACCTTATATATTCATTGATTTAATGATAAAGGTATGTATTGATGGCCTTGATTAATTATTGGAAGTATTTATACATTATGTTCTTATATATTAAAATATCATTGTTGAGTATTATGTTCATTTCATAAATGTGTTGAAGGCCCCAAGGAAGGATAAATTTTATGTAAAAATTTCCACTTGTGAATTTTGGCTATTGAAGGATTCATTATTTAGTCATATGAAATCATGTGAGGGAATTTTTTCAATTTATATAAAATTTAAGTTATTTAGAAAGGAACCAAATAAACCATAGTTAATGGGATTTTGTCATTTTCTTGGTTTGTATCGATATTATCAATGATTTGTGAGAGATTTATTAGGATTGTCAAATGGAATCAACATGTGGACTTAGAATTTTTTTAAGATAATTTTGATAAATAAATTTTAATATAATTTCAGGGAATGAAAGAGAATTATGGAAAGTTTACATATATTCACACTACCCAATAGAGAAGAATGGATTATGATATATATTGATTAATCAATGAATGAACTGGGATGTATCCTTATATAGAATGATATTGTGATTTCTCATCCCTCATTTTTATTAATGTTTTATGATAAAAATTATCTAACTCAATGTATAAATAAACAAGTGTTAATTGTTTCATTTATGAAATTGAGGCAATATCCTTAAAGATTAAGGAGTGAAATATATAAATATCAAAAAAAATTATATCTTCACATGGAAAGAGTTAATTTTTCACCAGAGAAGATGGTTGGAGTTGATTAGAGATTATGACTGTTAAAGACATCACCACCATGGGAATCCAAACATGATGAAATGTGATATGTGTTTAATGGATCATGGAAGATTATATTTTATATGAATTCAATGATATCCAATAAATTTTATTTTCAAAAGAGTGAACATCAAATCTGGAGGCAAGAGGAAAGATCATATCTTTCTCATATGAAATATCACCAATCAATCCATGTGGGGACGAATGAGATAAAGCCAGATATATAAAATTATAAAAAATATAAGGATTATGCCAAAGATTAACTATGAATGATAGGTAAATATATGGTTCAGTAACTATGAATGTTTTATATCCATTCCATATTTAAATATGGGTATGTTTGATGATACCCATAGTTCATCATTCAAAATTCATCATAGAAGTATGAAATTTATGTTAATATCTAAAATAATATTTATGGTGTGACAACATGATGTGATATATTTAAGATTATATATCTTAGAGACTTATCAAAAAACAATTTAAGGATGAAATAAAGACGTATAAGGGGATTTTTCAACAGTTACCCATACCAGAATAGAAATAGGAATAAAATATCATGGATTTCATAGTCAGACACCCAAAAACGTCCAATGGGAAAAATTCTATTTGGGCTTTACTGAGAAAGTTTATTATGTATGAACACTTAATTTCTACTAGATAAAATTTCTCACTTTATAATAATTCTATGTTACACATTAAAAAAGTGTTAAAACTTCATAGAGTATCACTTTCTATTATATTTGATCAAGATATGATATTTAATTTTATGTTTCATAGGATTCATCAGAAGGATTTGGATACATGATTTGGTTTTATAACTTTATATAATCTTTAGACATATTTCATTATGATATAACCATTCAATCCCAAGAAGATATGTTGAAATATTATTCTCTGAAGTTGAACTGTGGTTGGAATTAACACCATCCAGATTTTGAGTTTTACTAGAACAATAAATTTCATATGAGCATTAAGATGGATCCATATTATTATATCTAGGGTAAGATGTGTAGATCACACATATATATATATATATGGGATGAATGTAGATAATGAAATTTATTTATAAATGAGCTTTCTAAGGAATGGGAATATAATTTTAGATTGTTTCAACATCACATAAGAGAATATCAAAATATATAAAAAAATTTATTTTGATAATAGAGGACAAGATATGGAATATAAAGTTCATGTAAATGTATTCCTAAACATATACCTATAGACAATGTGTATGATATTTTTATAGAAGGGAAAGTGGAGTGCTGGTATATTTTCCCCTTTGATATTTTTTACAGAGTATATTTGGTATCATATCACATGATTCTTCTATTAATCCTCTCTTATGTTCAAATTTTTGTTCCATGTAACTCTCCAGAGGATGTACATACCTAATACATCACATTTACTAAACCCTAAGATCATGACATTCTAGAACCTTCTCTATTATAAGGAATAATTGATGGAGATAGTGGATTGTAGGGATAAGGTTCTATGAACCAATACCACTCACCCGATCAATGTTTTTTTGTGAAACTTTAATTTACAGTAGGATACATGGGAACCAAAAGATGTGAGGAAACAAATAAATTCTCAATTTTCTATATCATAATTAATGAATTTAGAGTGTAAAATTCATATTATTCTATGTATAATGTAACATCGTTATATTTTATGATATATTTATCTTTAAATAAATATAATTTCATCAATAGCTTTCAATACATGAAACCTTGATTCTAAATGAACCGTAATAAATTATATAGTGATCACCTAGCTATTTGATTGGTGGGTGTGGATATGAATATCTATAATTTTATAAATTAATGGTTTAAACAAGTATATAATTAATTTATTTTTATTAAATTAATTATAAATGAAAAAAAAACATTTAAATGTGAATGATTGTTTTTCTGAAATGATATTTTATGTGATTAATGTGTATCGATATTAATTAAATTTATTACAATCGGTGTATGCTTTTAATGATGAGTATTAATTATGTATTCAATAAAAAAATTAAATATTCATATAATGTTTCTTAAAGGCATGAGATATGAATATATATCCAGTTTTATGCTTAAAATTATTTTTTTCCTAAAAAAATTCATTCATTGTGTTTTATGAACTCATTTGAAAATGAATTTCTACCCCTAAGAGAAATTGAATCCTGAAAAATGGATTGTATATTTACAATCAGGATGATCAAACTTGGTAAATAGGTCTCTTATTTTTTGTTCAATGTGAATAATATTCATAGTATTGTTTTTCACCTTAGTAAGGATAAAATGAGTAAAATATTGTTAAAAAATTGAGATAGGGCTGAATTTTAACTATTTAATAGATGGATATTGGTCATTTCCATCTAAGAAATTAATATATTGAAACTATCAGCCATTATTCTTTGATTATGTTTTTTATATTGATTAAATGAAATAATAAAATACAATTTTCACCCTTTTGACTATAATATATAGAATTTTTTTACATATACGTAAAAAGAGGGTAAGTGTGATAATAAATTTCATTTGAAATATGAATTAATTTTATCTATCATATTAATTTATTTATAATTTATTCTGATTGAATAAGTACTATAAAATCTTATGCAATGTGGACATAATATTTATTCAATATATAGTCAAATAAAATAAAAGATTTTAAAAATATTAAAATTAGTACAATTTGGGTTAATAATAATTTTCCATAAATTTAAATTATTAATATAACATATTATATATGTTTGGATGGTTTATATTTTATTTCTCTTATTTTTATGTTATTTTTCAAATAAAATTATTTGAAAAGTTCTTAAAATGATATTGACAGTACATTATGATAAATGAATTTTATTAAAATATTTAAAGAACATCAGAATCCTTCAAGAAGAAAAATTAGGGTAGCAACAATCTAAAATATCTATCCTTTTAAAATTATGAGTGAAACATTAGCTTCTATTTAAAATAATAACTCATTAATATTAAAAAATTGATTACCATGGTTATGATTCGCATTGGTTAACCTAAGGGTTAAACCAAAAGATATAGTTTTAAATGGCACAAAAATACAATATTAATTTATTTTTTGATTATATATATACAATTTATTATTTCTTCTCAAATATAAATCCATTTTTATGCATTTGGATTGAGAATGAATTAATTTTATTTTAATCTTTTTATTAATTCTGAGTGTGCCATTTCGATCCCTTATAAAAGGAAATACCTAATCTATTGTCTATGCACCATATTGAGCAATATATATCAACAAATCACATACATAATGTCATCCTATATTGATTTACCACATCCTATAGATTCCATTCTTACAAAAATATAATCCATTCATAGATTAAGGTGTAATATAAAACATGCTTCCCAATAAAGAGTTATAACTCTTATGGAAGCATTATTAAATTAATTTATTTTAATACCTACTTGAAATCATTTTTACACATTATAAATAAAGTAATATATTATTGTAAATATTAATAAATGTTATTATGATTGTTTGAAACCCTTTTTCAATACCTTACCCATACTATAAAAATGAAATCATTCCTCTAGAATATGTACATCTTATCATCTGTAAGTAACAATGTAATTATTTTTTCATCACCATATTTAATTGATATCCATAATAATTAATTTAATAATTATTTATTATATTTAGGATATAATTATAATTCTATAATTATATTATCTTCTATATATTTTTACCTTTTCATCTGTTGGATAATTTTTACATTTCTCGTGCGTATGTGTAGACTAACACCTTTACAAAGCGATGTGGTTAATTTTTCATTTTATTTCAAAGTTTATGGGAAAAATGATGTATTTAATGAATATATAAGATATATTTGATATAATAATTATTCTATAATGGTGAATTATTATTTACCTTTCTTTCGTTCCATCCTCTGAAAAATGGAAATAACATTCATGTGTTCATATGACATATCATCTCCTTGAGTGGTGTAATTAATTTTTTTATTTATACATTTATAGATTAATATATATGTAACACCCTGAAAATTCATAAGGACTAAACTTTGTTCAATACCATGTATGACACATAAACCCAAGTGTAAAGGGAATATAATATCATGATAATATTTTTAGTAATTTTTTAAAAATAAATATAATTTATATTGTGAAATGAACATGAAACTGAGTTATCATACATCATAAAAAAAATATGTCCTTTATAGCTTGTGTTACATGAAAAAGAGTCCTTTGTTGATGGATTTCCTTATACGCAATACCGTGTCTTACCGAGGAACAATCTATAATTAAAATATTACCATTTAATATAATAAAGTATAAATAAGCTATTTTGGATATTATTAATTAACTATTGAAAATATATAGTTTACACTACTAAATCATTAGTTATAAATAAATTATAAATGAATATAAGAAGCAACTATATATACAAAGTATATTTTTATAGAAAATTATTTTTATGCTCACAAGGAAGTATTACAATAATATTGTAATTAATTACAATTAGTGAGTGTGATTAATGTAATATATATTTTAAATATTCAATAAATTATTTTTTATATTCATACAACAGATTCTATAATAATAAGATAACATCAACCCCGATATTTAATGTAAAAAAACAATATTTTTTAAAATTATTTTACCACCTTTTATTAAATAGCCTATATTAAATCTTAATTTGGAAACTCTTATCAATTCAATTTGATAAAATAAACACTATTTTTGAATTAATTGTAATTCCCCGACCCTAGTTACCCAAATTCTTTGAATTATTACATTACATTGGAATTTTATAAGGAATCATGTCCCGAAAGACCAAACAGTTTAGTACCCTTGAAAGTACTAGATACACTCATAAGTTTTACATTAAATAATGAAATAAAAACATCAATAACATTTTTCCCTTTTTAAACACATTTATATCCATA
Source organism: Viscum album (assembly GCA_963277665.1). Classification (NCBI taxonomy): domain Eukaryota; kingdom Viridiplantae; phylum Streptophyta; class Magnoliopsida; order Santalales; family Viscaceae; genus Viscum; species Viscum album. The sequence goes on along the minus strand of OY728132.1, from coordinate 680,477,999 downwards.
TCATATCCCTACAGGCCAACCATAAAATATTTCTTCACTTCCTGAGAAAAATAAAACATAGAAAATGGTGAGCTCAGATTCTTAGAAAGGATAAAAATATTGCGGTAATTTTCATAAATACGCATAAATATTTAAGGAAATGTATAAGACTAAAATAGATGACTTTTAAATTTGGACATCACTGTAATATGTCAAAGAAAAAAAATCAAATAATTCCATTTAATAATTCACATGAATATTTTACTAGTTGAATAATCACATGCAATATTAATAGCCACTTTCATAATGATGGAATGCATAATTCCATACTTCATAACCACATAGTCAAGGCCTTGTGCCAAGACTACAAATAAGATTTTGTCAAGGCCTTGTTTAAAAGACAATAGTTAGTCTCATGAGACCGAACGATGCATCTAGGAGCTATAGCGGGCTCCACCCATCACTTACTAAGTCCAATGCATTCCTCAAATAAAAATTCCTAAACATAACACAAACATTCGTATTAAAACTAGCCTACAAAATGCCAACACATTATCCATAAACCATAATTGGTATAATAATAACACATCTAAAGTAAAACAAATCACAAAACCGTCAATAAAGTATGAAAGATTTGTATCATAATAAATCAACCTCAATCAAGAATAATATCTTGTAAAGGATGTTGACGTAGTTGAAATTGATCAGTAAAAATATTTGAGAGAAATATCCATTTTTTATGAAATCATTTCAATGTATCACTATTTGTCAATAACATGTTTAAAATATATTTTGAATCAATGATTCCTATACTAAATTGAAAACTTTAAAAGGAATTTATATTTTAACACAGTAATGTACATGTAAATAAAACCTTAAAACCATTTTTAAAACATTGACATTAATGAGAAATATTTAAGAGAATAAAATTTTAAAACATTTAAAATGATATTTTAGTTAGAGATTGTAACCAAAGGAGAGACGCTTGAATAAAAATAATTGAGGTAATAAAAAATTCATAATATCATGATAATAAACATAATCATGGTATAATATGTCAAATTATAGTATATACACCAAATAAAAGTGAATTGGCATATAACAACGAAGAACTCTCAATGGAATGTAAGTTGAGATGAATTCCTTTATAAAGACTGTAACCTTAGTTTAATGATAAATCAATGACATAATAATGTATGAAAAATATATATACACTCAATATAATTTGATATTCTGTGTAAATAAATCAAAGGAAATTCAAACATATTCTAGTCAAAACATCTCCAATGACTTGGATGTTTAACTCAAGGAATAGAAATCGAGTTAAAATTTCTCTTATCAAGTTTATATCAATGACATGAGAATTTATCATTGGAGTGATTATGTGTATCAAAAGTATATCCAAAAAATTTTGATTGTAAATTACTACATATTTAAATAAATATTTATTTCACACATAATCATGGAGTAATGTGATCAATGAAGTATGCGTAAAACCCAATGAGTGGAAATTGAAATTTTAAATTTTCTTACTGATTTGGTAACATATGAAACCTAAACCCGCTGAAAGAAGTATCATCCAATGAAGATTTAAATAGCCATAAATTAAGTTATATTACCCAAAGAATATAATCATGGGTAGTATATATACCACGCAAAAGAAAATAGTGGAAATATATCAGGAATCTCATGGGAATAAGAAGTGAGGTGAACACCCTTTTCAACGTTGTAATCAATCAAGTCGTATGACCAAACTTTAATTACCACCAAATGAATCACAGAATAAAATGAATATAAAGATAATCATGATAATATATATCAAATAGTAGTACACAAAACACCACATGAAATAAATATGTGGCGAACATTGGATATCTCACAGAATTAAATGTGAGATAAGAAACCCCTTACCTCGTGTCTTATTTGACTCTTTCATTCTTTAATTTCCGGAAAAATAATCTAAAGTTAATTTCTACTTTCATAAGAACCTTTTTCAAGATTATTTTTCCTTTTATATCACTTATTACCATGTTATAATCATTATGTAATCATTTATGTTATTAATGGTTATTTTGTTGGTATTTGGTACTTCAGTCAAAAATGAAGTTGTTATAATTACAAATTGTCCATGTGGTCAAAATTATATTCACTCCAATGTCATATTCAACATTTTAATATCAAATATATCATATATATCCAGTATATATATATATATATTTATTTATTTATTTATAATTAGTTCATGATATTTTGAGATAAAAATGAAATGCACCGTTCATGGACACGGTAAGTCGTATGTACGCATGAACTCTATGTTCATTTATATTTCTTATTTAATGAAATGAAAACATAATGATACATAAGTATATTATAATTCTATTATAATGTCATATGATATATGAGTTACAAAATTTAATTAACTCCATCCTTTATAGATTCCATGTTTGTCATGAATGAATCAAATCACCTTGAGGGGGCGGTAGTCTGCACTTCCTAAAATTAAATTATCATGTTCACGCATATTGGAATGAATAAAGGTGTGTTTGTAAATAAAAAATTATGAAATAATAGATGAAACATAAACATAATATATATAATATATAAATTAATTTCTATCATAATGGAAAACATAAGAGCCGATAAAAGATAATTGAATAATCATCATTTCCTAAGAAAGTAGTTCACTGTCCACTGAAACAATATGTTCTTTTCCCCTTAGATGGTGGTGTGTATAAATGTAGCTTGAATCCATCTCATAAAACTAAACTAGCATATTGAGGATACTAGTTTTTTTATAAAATAATTTAATAAAAATAGTTTAAAGGGTTGGAGAAGTTAAATAAAAGAAGAGAACTTTAGAGAAGATGTCGCAAAAAATTGGGTAACTTCGTTTTGTTTGAACCAAAAGGATTCCTTGAAATGCCTTCTAACTAAGGTAAGGATTCTAGGTGGAATGGAGGGATCTTGAGAGATTATTTTGGCAGAGTTTGGATGAGCCAAGGGGCTTGACAGGTATTATTTATGGGTTATAGGTTAAGGATTTTTATAAGGGGGAGAATGGGCTCTTTAGGAATGTGGGATAATATTATTTTATTATATAATGATTTTCTGTTTCTAAAGGTCCAAAACTAATTTTAGTCAATGATAAGATGAATCATGGTTGAAATGAATTCATCCAATAAGAATTGGACAGGTTTTGGATATTTTTTTAATCTTTATAATTTTTTTTATTTAAATCATTCATTACTGAGGTAAACACTATATCATTATTGTGTCATAAATAATTTTATTTTATTTTTATTTATTTAATGGTTGGAGATGAAGCCTTAGTTTATTATTAAAGAAAAGAACTCATTAGACTAGATAGAGGAAGAACCATTACATATCTCAGAGGCCCAAGGCCATGTGGCATTAATACAAGGATTGAAGGCCCTTTTTTGGCCCAATAGACCCCTCGGTGAACAGTACTTCTACAGTACAAACGATGTTACAGTGGCGGCTATAGTCCTGTTGCCGCTATTATACCTTCTATAGTCCATCCCCTGCTACAGTGTCATTGTGGATATAGTCCCACCACTACTACAGTACTGCTACAGTGCCCTGCTAAAACACTTCTACAATACCCCAGAAATTCACCCCCTTCCCAGATTTGATCCAGGGTCTTTTAGATGCCTAGAAGGAGCCTATGCCACTAGCATATAGGCTCGTTGGCATAAATAATTTTATTTATTTGATGTCTAAAAATTATAAAACAAATACCATGGTGTATGAAATATTTTTATCTTTATAATGATTATTTATAGTCGAAGAGATAACTGTAAAGACCCGGAAATATCAATGAATTTTTTTTTCTAAATTTATTTTGGATTTTACAAGAACGCAGTTTCTGATAGCGCCTGATTCTGAGGCCCGGTGTTCCCAGAATCATTTTATGAATTTTAGCTCTGGTAGTTCAGTGAACGAATGAGCGGGTTTTCCTAACTTTCGAACCAGTGCTCGGAATCGAAATCTAGGGGCACCGATAAACTCGCAGCACTGATTTTTGCTTAAGAAGACCTTTCCTGGAGTTGCGTTTGCTCGGGAGGAGATGTTAAAAAAAAGTGAGGAATAAAAATAAAATTGATGACAATTTATTTTTATTTCCTTACCGATGGTAAACCGTTTTGGAAAAGGGAGGTGAAATGAAGATGGGGTGGGGCCCACATGAGCCCCCCCCCCCTCCTTAAATTTCCCTAACACCTAATTAATTACCCTCTCTAGCAATTAGTTTGCAACTCCTCCGCATTAATTTTACATGCTAATATAACGCCTCATTAAAAAGGACAACACACGTTATTTAATTCTCAAATTCAATTTGATTTTTGAATTAAATTTGGTGTGTGTGTCTGAATAAAATAAGACTAGGTCTTATTATATTGGGGGTGGATTCATTGTGTGGATAAATGAGGAGGGGACACTTGTGCTCTAAAGAATGTTCTTCCTCATTGAAGAATGCGAAGAACGACAAAGAACGCCAACCCCCGATGAAAGACGACGAAGAGCGCAAGTTCCTCAGAGATCGACGATCCTCTGCTCTGCGACGTAGTGTACCGCAGCGCTGATGATCCTCTTCTCCATGGTGCCGTGTACCGCGACACCATGATCCTTTTCCGTGACACCATCTTCCACGAAGTCTTTTCCGACAACGATCCTTGTTCGAAAACTTCATCGAGGATGGGGGTTTGGTTTAATTTAATTTATGTGGATTATATCCTTGGCATATATTTAAATTGTTGGAAGTCGTTTGAACCACTAACGCGGTGGGTGCAGACCAACGAACAAGTCTGAACCCACCATTTATCTGTTCTTGATGCGCGGAACGTTGGGCGGCGATGAACCAGGACCGTTGCAGTGATTCGAAGGCTCCGCGGATTGTTTAATTGATGGAGGATCGACATGAGATGATGATGCGGGGTGGAAAGGCGTTTTGAACCCTTCATAGTAGTCCACAGGTCCCGGGAGAGCTACAGGCGCAGACGGCGGGTATAACAAACCACTAGAGCGCGCCTGGTGGTCCGCGGAAGGCACTACAATCGCGCCATGCCGGAACGGCGGCGCCCCGACGCGTCGCTGGAAGGAGCCGCCATGGCTGAAGTCGCGACAACACCAGGGTGAACGGATCTCGCGGCTGCGCGGGATCCGGGGATGACGCGGCGCTCGCTGCGTCCGCTGGCAAAGGAAGGGGGGACCGCGTCCCCCCATGCCCGGTCGCTGGCCAAGCCAGTGATCCACCCGGCCGAGCCGGGTCGGGTTGCACGGACTGGACCGGGCCACACCCAGTCGGGCCGGGCCGGCCCAGGGGGGGGGGGGTGGGCCAGGTCCGACAGGGCCCAGACCCCCCACTTTCGGACCACTTTCGGTCTTTTTCCCATAACATGGGCTACGGACCTCTGATCTACGTGTCGTCAGTTGTGTAGAGATCCTTGGATCGAGACGGTCGTTTTGGTATATTACACTCAAGGTTTAGGAGAACTTTGTGTATGGTCGGGTTGGTTTGAACACGTAACCAACCGGGCCCTCGGAGTAGAAACACTTATAACTTGAGCTCCGGGCGTCTGATGGACGCACCGTCTCTCACGTTGAGTTCCTCTTAGTGAGAAGGATCTTTTTGATTACTCATATCAAGGTTTGGATGTATTTGGAGTGTGGTTGGGTTGGTTTTGACTTAAAAACCAACCGGGCCCCTGGAAAGAAAAGGCCAATAACTCCCAGACTGGGCGTCTGATTGACGCATTGTCTGTCACGTTGAGTTCCTTTTGTTGAGACAGAACATTGAGATACATCAACTCCGGAATACGTGTCAGTTTATGTATCGACATTTGGCTCGTGGAGTGGACCCTCCCAAAAATGAGCATGCTGTGTGAGGGAACCCTAGTGTTGGCTGCGACTGCGACAATGAAGACTACGGTACTGAAATCATATGTGGGTTCGACGGTGAGTACTGTCGTACTGGAATCCTCCGTGGGTTCAGTGATGAAGGCTACTGTACTGAAATCCTATGTGGGTTCGATAGTGAGGATTTTCGTACTAGAATCCTCCATGGGTTCGACGATGAAGACTATCGTACTGAAATCCAATGTGTGTTCGACGGTGAAGACTTTCGTACTGGAATACTCCATGGGTTCGGTGATGATGACTATTGTAATGAAATCCTATGTGGTTTCAATGGAGAATACTTTTGTACTAGAATCCTATGTGGGTTCGGCAATGAAGACTACCGTACTGAAATCCTATGTGGGCTCAACGGTGAAGACTTTCGTACTGGAATCCTTCGTGGGTTCGACGACGAAGACTGCACTGAAATCCTATGTGGGTTCAGCAGTGATGAAGACCGTAATAAAATTATATGTGGGTTTGATGGCGATGAAGACCGTACTGAAATCCTATGTGGGTTCGACGACAATGAATACTGCACGAAAATCGTATGTAGGGTCGGCAGCGATTGAGACCATACTGAATCCCTCCATGGGTTTGACAGCAATGAAGACTGCACTGAAATCCTATATGGGTTCGGCAGCTTGGCTGGTTTAGTATCCTACGTGGGTCCCATCTTAGATGAATTAGTGGCTATTTCTGATCATCTCTATCACCTTACGAAGATGTATACCTTTGTGAGCTAAGTCTTGACCTTCAATCAATATCTTTGATATGATTGACTCACTTTCCTATGTGGATTGGGTCGTGTTATCCTGTGTGGATTGGGTTGTACTATCCTGTGTGGATGTAATCGAACTTGGGCTCGGATGTTGGGGTCGAACTGGATTGATGACTGAGGTATACGTATGGGCATATACCTAAGTAGTGTTGGTAGTTACTTCATGATTGTATCCTTCCTTTGTGGATTCTGGGAGACATTCAGGGGTCCTGGGGCCCCTACTGAGTAGCGTATACTCACCCCTGCATGGGCAATGCCTGCACTTCATTGTGTTGGATGTAGATGACGGACATCGCTGATCGAGGTTGAGGCATGTAGGGCTAGACAGTACCCAGAGGTGGATGTGACGACGAGATGGTACCCGGAGGTGGACTTCACGACGAGATGGTACCGGAGGTAGACGTGATGACGAGAGGGTACCTGGAGGTGGACTCCACGACAAGATGGTACCCGGAGCTGACAGACCAACGTAGGGAGATGAGGTGGACATCTGTACCTACCCATGAGGTAGGGACTCCGAAGGACGATCTAGGAGCAGCTTGAAATCTTCTTTCTGTTTTTTTCTTGTACTTTACTTTCAGTTTGGGTTTGTATTCTGGCCCAATTACGTTCAACACTCTTGTTATATTTATTTACTTAGTGTTTTCTTTCACTTTTTATTTTGTTGTGTGTGTGGTTACATTTCTTAAAGGCAATACCTTCCCAGTAATAGTGATTTACACCTTTGGTGCTATTCGCTAGCCCCTGGCCTATGGGAGGCGGGTATGAGGTAGTCACTGCACGGGTTCCGAGGACAGGTAATGACAAATTGGTATCAGAGGAGTTCGGTTCTACCGCAGAACTCAGGTATATAATCATTCTTCTATGTGAAGCAGTAGTGTTAAGAGTATTGAGTGTGGTTATCAGTCCAGGGAGTCCAGTGTTAGTGCGGCGGCCATTGTATCCGTACACCAGGACCCAGACTTCTGATTTCCGACTCAATGCATGAAAACATTGATTGCATGTGTGTTTCAAGAAGTTTTCATTGTGATTAATTTGTGTCAGCTCACCAGGTATACTGTTTTAACCGTGGCGCACCTGTTTATTTTTAGGATGGCCCCATGATGGAAACCAACTAGGGTTTCGAGCTTTGTGCGAGACGATAGCCCACCGAGCGACGAGGCCTCAGTGCAGGCCCCATTTTTAGCGGAGGCACCGGCAGTACCTCTACCCACCAGGCCACCAATGCTACCATCCCTAGCTTCTAAGAGTGCACGTTGCCTTAGTGCACTGTACGAGTTTCAGTGTCAGAGACCGCCCAGGTTCCGCGGGGAGACGGACCCTCAGGCAGCCGAGGATTGGCTGGAGGCTATGGTTCGAGTTTTTAGGTTAGTGGGGACACTAGCTGACCTCATGGTGACCCTTGTAGCGAGCCTCCTGCATGTGGTAGCAGGCAGATGGTGGAGCTTGACGCGCTTGGTGTATGAAGAGGTATCACTCCTTTGGATGGACATTGAGAGCCTCTTCCGCACGGATTTTGTCCCAGCCATCCTCTGTGCGATGCACATTCAAAAGTTATTACAGCTATGACAGGGCAGCTTGACCATGGCCCAGTACTCGGTGAGGTTTATTGATCTCTCATGCTACTCCACAAACATGGTATGGGACCCATTCTTCTGGGCCTGGACCATAGAACAGGGATTGAGGCATGAGATCAGGGCTTTAATGATATCCCTCAACATTCACTACTAAAATAAGGGCCTTTAGCGACCGCCAAAAGTGGTCGCTAAAGGGCTTTACTGGCCACCCAGCGACCACTTTTGGCGGTCGTTGTTGCTCCATCGGTAATGAGCAACAGTGACCGCCATTGGCACTCGTTGTAGCTCATGTAAAAACAGAAACGCAGAAATGCAGAAACCGTACCGGAGAAACGCAGAAGGCATGTGGGGGCCTCGGGTGACCTTCGGTGGCCATCAATGGCGGACATGCGGCGGCCGGAGGGAATGATAGGCGGGGGCGGCGGTGGGGTGATAGGCGGGGGCGGTGGCGGGGTGATAAGAGGACGCCGCGATGGTAGAGGGGGCAGCGGAGGGTGACACACGTGACATCGAGGGTGACCGGGATGAGGTGGGGGGCGGCGGCGGGGGCATCGGCGCGACGCCACCAAATTTGCAGCGGTAGCGGGGAAAAATGACAAGGAAGATGAACGGGGCGGGAAAAATCCCGCCGTTTTTTTGTTCCAGATTAGAGACCGCCATTGGCGGTCGCTAATCCTTTTAATAGCGACCGCCAATGGCGGTCGCCCGTTTCCATAGGCGCAGAAACTCAAAAATCTAGTAGTGATTCAGACGCAGTCAGCGGTGTTGGAGAGATCCTTTCTAATGGAGAGTTTTCTCACCGAGCAGTCACCAGCGGCGAGACCATCCATAGGACGACCTGTAATGGAGTCTTCTGCAGCTGGCATTAGACATGTGACGTAGAGGTCCAAGCGGGCCAGACCATCAGATGGGAAATCTCAGGATGCATATTTGGTTGTGTGGGGAAAAAGAAGTAGATCCAGCTACATGAGGAGCCGACAATGCTACTCATGCGGTGGGCATGGTCACATGGCTCAAGACTACCCAACTCGTCCTGCTGATGATCAGCATGCAGTAGAGGGACCTCCCAGGCAGAGGGTTGACCACTGCGGTCCACAGGGAGAAGGCGGGTGAGGTAGAGGAGCTGGCCGAGCAGCGGGTGGTGGGGCAACGCTTTGAGGCCCTACCACCACCACCACCAGGGAGGCCACCCCGACCGTAGGGAACATGTGGACATGGGAGAGCTCAGCTTCAGGTAGTTGAGGCCAACGGTCATGGAGCTTCATGAGTAGATGGACCAGAGCGGGATTAGCTCCAGACCTTGAAACTTTTGTTTATGTTGCTTCTAGATTTGATGATGTTTGTTTTTGGATGCTTTGTGTCTTTTTACTTTGAGCTACAATAATAAAAGACACCTCTCTTTGTGGAATTTACTTTCATGTCCTCTCTTTGTGTTGTTACTAAGAGGTTTCGGTTTGAACTGTTGACTTGACCCTCACATTTGAGATTCCTGCTGGTGGAGACCCAATGACCACACACTAATGCCGATAATGTGACTCAACCCTTGGAGGTGAGAGTAAAGATTCTATCTCTTGGTAGTATCATCGAGGCCTTACGACGTCATCCTTGGTAATGATTAGTATCGTCCATGTCGAGAATGACTGTATTAGGAAAAGAATGTGGTTCATCCAGAGGATGAGACCAGATTTCTCTTATCAGCAAAGAAGAAATCTTACCAGCCCTTGTAGGACCAGAGAAGGTCCAGGTCATCCAGGAGCGGATGAGGACAGCTCAGAGCAGGCAGAAATCTTATGCTAATAGGAGTCGGAGACCACTTGAGTTAGAGGATGGCGACAATGTTTTCTTGTGGGTCTCGTCTCGACGTGGATTACAGAGATTTGGCCGAGGCGGCATGTTATCTTTGTGCGTCATCGGACCCTTCAAGGTCCTCAGCAGGGTAGGCGAGGTGGGTCACCGCTTGACCCATCAACCTTAGTTACATCAAGTGCATGACGTCTTCCACATATCTCAGCTGAGGAGATACGTGCACGACCTGACACATATCTTCAACCATGGGGAGATATAACTTGGTGATGGGGTGGCTTTTGTGGGGTTTCATTAGAGGTTGAGGATCGACAGGAGCGGGTCCTACAAGGACGGTCGATTCCTCTTGTTCACTTTCGTTGGCAGCATGGGAACCTCCAGGTGAGCATATGGGAGCTGAAGGCTCAGATGCATGCTCGGTACCACTTTTATGACCCTAGCTTGTGTTAAAGCTTTACGGGGACGTAAATCCCTGAGGTGGGAGTAAGGCAAAGACCCGGAAATTTCAAATAATTTTTTTTTCTGAATTTCTTTGGGATTTTACAAAAACATAGTTTCTGACGCCGCCTGATTCTGAGGCCCGGTGTGCCCAGAATCATTTTATGAAGTTTATCTTGGGTGCGTTTAGTGAACGAACGAGTGGGTTTTCATAACTTTTGAACCGGTGCTCAGAATCGAAATCTGAGGGCACCGATGAACTCACAGCACCGGTTGTTTCATAGGAAGACTTTTCCTAGAGTTGCGTTTTCTTGGGAGGAGATGTTAAAAAATGTACGTAAAAAAATAAAATTGTTGACAATTTATTTTTATTTCATTACCGATGGTAAAGAGTTGTGGAAAAGGGAGGTGCAAGGAAGTTGGGGTGGGGCCCACATGAGCCCCCACCTCCTTGAATTTCCCCAATACCCCATTAATTACCCTCTCTAGAAATTAGTTTGCAACTCCTCCACATTTATTTTACGTCCCAATATAATTCCTCATTAAATGGGACAACACACTTTAATTAATTCTTGAATTCAATTTGATTTTCGAATTAAAGTTGGTGTGTGTGTGTGTGTGAATAAAATAAGACAATTTCTTATCTTATTGGGAGAGGAATCGTTGTGTGGATCAAATAGGAGGATACTATTGCGCTCTGAAAAACGTTCTTCCTCATTGAAGAACTTGAAGAACGACGAAGAACGCCGACCTCCACCGAAAGACGACGAAGAGCACAAATTCCTCAGAGATCGAGGATCCTCTTCTACGCAACACCGTGTACCACGACTCCAATGATCCTCTTCTCCGTGGCACCATGTACCATGACACCATGATCCTCTTTTGCGATGATGTCTTTTGCGATGTCTTTTCCTGCAACGATCCCCATTCGTCAACTACATCGTGGTAGGGGGTTTGGATTAATATAATTTATGTGGATTATATCTTCAGAATATAATTAAATTGTTGGAAGTTGTTTGATCCACTAACGCGGTGGGTGCGGACCAACGAACAAGTATGAACCCACCGTTTCTCTGTTCTTGATGCGCGGAACGTTGGGCGGCGATGAAACGGGATCATTGCGGCGATTTGAAGGCTCCAAGTATTGTTTAACTGACGGAGGATCATCGGGCGATGACGAAATAGTTCACAAAGGCGTTTTGAACCATTCGCAGTAGTACACGGGTCCCGGGAGAGCCTCAGGCGTAGACGGCGGGTAAAACCGACCACCGGAGCATGTCTGGTGGTCCGCGGAAGGCGCTGCCAGCGCGCCCTGCCGGCGCGGCGGCCGGCGACGTCTGGCCTCCCTGAGGGGGTGGCGCCCCGGCGCGCCGCCGGCAAGAGCTGTCGCGGCTAAAGCCGTGGCGGACGTGCCGGATCTGGGGAAGATACGGCACTCGCCGCGTCCGCTGGTGAAGGAAGGGGGACCGCGTCCCCCTATGCTTAGCCGCTGGCCGAGCCACTGAGCCACCCGGCCGAGTCGGGCCGGGTTGCGCGGACTGGACCGGGCCATGACAAGCTGGGCCGCGCCGTTCCCAACGAGCCGGACCCAAACCCGGGTCGGGTTGACCCGTTTCGGGCCTCCCTAGGGGGGTTGGGCCGGGTCGAACTAGGCCCAGACCCCCCACTTTCAAACCATTTTTGATCTTTTTCTCATAACATGGGCTACGGACCTCCGATCGATGCGCCGTCCATTGTGTAGCGATCCTTGGATTGAGATGGTCATTTCAGTATATTACAATCATGGTTTCGGAGAACTTCGGGTATGGCCGGGTTGGTTCGAACATGCAACCAACTGGGCTCTCGGAGTGGAAACGCTTATAACATGGGCTCCGGGAGTCCAATTGACGTGTCATCTGTCAGGTTGAGTTCCACTATGTGAGAAGGATCTTTTTTCTTACACTAATTGAGGTTTGGACGCAGTTTGAGTGCAGTCGGGTTGGTTTTGACTTAAAAACTAACCGGGCCCCTGGAACGAAAAAGCCAATAACTCTCAGACCCGGGGGCCGATTGACGCGTTGTCTATCACATTGAGTTCCTCTTGTCGAGAAGGAACATTGAGATAAATCAACTCTGGACTATGTGTCATTTTATGTATCTACCCTTGGCTCGTGGAGCGGACCCTCACGGAAACGATCATGCTGTGTGGGGGAACCCTAGAGCTGGCTGGGACAGCGACGAGGAAGACTACCGTACTGAAATCCTATGTGGGTTTGACGGTGAGAACTGTCATACTAGAATCCTCTGTGGGTTTGGTGATATAGACTACCATACTGAAATATTATTTGGGTTCGATGGTGAGGACTGTCGTACTGGAATCCACTGTTGGTTCGACGATGAAGACTACCGTACTGAAATCTTATGTGGGTTTGACGGTGAAGAATCTCGTACTGGAATCCTCCATGGGTTTGGCGATGAAGACTACCGTACTGAAATCCTATGTGGGTTTGACGGTGAATACTTTTGTGCTGGAATCCTCCATGTGTTCGGTGGTGAAGACTACCGTACTAAAATCCTATGCGGGTTCGACGGCGAAGACTTTTGTACTGGAATCCTTCGTGAGTTTGATGACGATTACCGCACTGAAATCCTATGTGGGTTCGGCAATGATGAAGACTGTACTAAAATCCTATGTGGGTTCGACGGCGATTAAGACTGTACTGAAATCTTATGTGGGTTCTACAGTTATGAAAACTACACTAAAATCTTATGTGGGTTCGGCAGCGATTGAGACCGTACTGAAACCCTCCATTGGTTCGACGGCAATGAAGACTGCAATGAAATCCTATGTGGGTTTGGCATCTTGGCTGGTTTAGTATCCTACGTGGGTCCTAGCTTAGATGAATCAGTGGCTATATCTGATCATCTCTATCATATTACAAAAAATTATACATGTGTGAGCTGAGTCTTGACTTTCAATCAATATCTTCGATATGATTTACATGCTTTCCTATGTCGATTGGGTCATGTTATCCTGTGTGTATTGGGTTGTACTATCCTGTGTGGATGTAATCGAACTTGGGCTCGAATGTTAGGGCCCAACTATATTGATAACTTATGTATACGTATAGGCATATACCTAAGTAGTGTTGGTTGTTACTTCGTGATTGTATCCATCCTTTGTGGATTATCTTTTGTGGATTCTGGGAGACCTTCAGGGGTCTTGGGGTCCCTACTGAGTAGCGTATACTCACCCATGCACGGGATATGCCCGCACATCGTTATGTGGGATACAGACGATGGACATCGCTGATCGAGGTTGAGGCTTGTAGAGGAAGACGATACCCGGAGGTGGACGTGACGACGAGATGGTACCCAGAGGTGGACTTCACGATGAGATGGTACCGAGTTGGACGTGACGACGAGAGGGTACCCAGAGGTGGACTCCACGACGAGACGGTACCCGGAGCTGACAGACGAACGTAGGGAGCTGAGGTGTCCATCTGTACCTACCCTTCCGGTAGGCACTCCGGAGGACAATCCAGGAGCAGCTTGACATCATCCTGCTGTTTTTTTTCTTGTACTTTACTTTCAGTTTGGGTTTGTATTATGGCCCACTTACTTTCAACACTCTTGTTATATTTCTTTACTTAGTTCTTTATTATGATTGTTCTCTTTTTGTGTGTGTGATTACATTTCTTAAAGGCAATGCCATCCCAGTTATAGGGATTTATGCCTTTGGTGCTAGTCACCAGCCCCTGGCCTATGGGAGGTGGGCTTGAGTTAGTCACGGCATGGGTTCCGAGGACGGGTCTTGACAATAACATATTTAACCACATGTAAAAATTTATTTACTAAAAAATATATGTTCAAGTCATTTTTGTCTCTAATTAAAATTAGTTAATATAAAGTGTCATTATCACTCTTAAGTTGCTCCATGTGGTCGCAAAATCGATCCAAAGATGCCCATGGTTATCCATGACTCATCCAATAAGGTTAGTAGAACTGTTAAGATAATTATTTATTATTAGAATATTTTTTTTTACTTTGATTTACCCTTTTTTCCTTTAACCGCGATAAATAAAAGTCAAGAGTTACTATTCACCAAAAGTTATTTTCTTCTTATTGAACCACATTTTACTTACTAATAACAACTATGTATGTCAAATTTTCAAAATTCAATTCACAAATGTTGTAAAATTTTATTTAAATGAAAAAAGTCATATTTTTAGCTACTACTTATGTAGAGAACCAAAGCTTGACGTACATGGACATTACATTACTTTTGCGGAATACTTAGTACATAAAAAAAACACACACACAAGGATCTTAATAGTTTAGTGTCTTTGGAAACTCGGAACGTAATCTTCTAATCGTGGTGAAAGATCTTCAATATCTCCCATAAATATCTTCCCTTTTTTTTACCTAAAACCTTTCTTTATATCTTGGGGAAAGGAAAACATAAAAGGGTGAGCTCAAATGCTCATTAAGGGTAAACAAAAGAGAAATCAATCACATCATAATCATAAGAACATAACTTTTGGAAATCTTAACCTGCAAAAGAGAGCATAATTTCATAACATGGGATAAATCATAGTAGTGAAATGAAATCCCAATAATCATAAATTAAAACATGAAACTTTGTGTCATACACACATAATCATAGATAATCATTTCTTGTTAGTCATGACTCATTTCCAAGACTATCTTAGTGGACAAAGTCCCTTTCTGAATCGAGTCACCCTCGATTCAGTCCTGTTTCACTGAACCGGTATAACCTACCATTCCAGCCATGTCTATCTCATGAGATATGAAATCTTTACCCAATGAATTGGAGGGAGATATAGGTCCCACCCATCTTATAATGAATCCTTTCTTATTTGTGCCACATAATCATAAATCATACATCATCGCATAACACATGTAACAAAAATGGGATTCTTGAAACATCATGACATCATAAAACAAATCATATAAGGTAAATGACTTCATAAAAATAATTCCCTCAAAACATAATCAAATCAATGTAATAATAGGGATAGAAACAGAACCCTTTATTATCATAGATAGAAAATAATTTTGATAAAACACTTGAACTCCATTCTTGAGGAAAATATCCGTTCTTCTTCAAAAACACTTTTCATTTCATAATATGTCATAAAATTATAAACTAAAAGAATTTGATTAAAAATAAACATGAAAACCTTTAATGGAAGCTTCTTGGAAATAATGTTTTAAAATTCCATTCATTCCGTATAAGTTAAAAAAACATTCTTCTCATACTTTTGTCAGAAAAGTCAAAAAAAGTACCTCGTACGAAAAACGACAAAAGATTCCTTTCATATCTTTTACTAAAAACTCATAGAAGGGTAAAATAGGTTTTAAACAATTTTAGGTGAATGGAAATAATATTACATATTGAGGAAACATGGATGTGGATGATAAAATACACCCCAGTAAATTTCAAAGTATAAACAATCTCGGATAAAAATGAGATTGTGATATTTCCCTTACCTTAGGTCCGACTTGCTTTGTAAGTGTCCGAACCTCCTGTATAATGATTTAAATCATGTTATTGACTTATTCCAGAATCATATTCATTGTTATTATATCATATATGGTCCACTTATGACTTTATATTACCCGTTCTTTTGTAAATTCATGTTAAAGTAGCGTTTTGGGTAAAATCGTCTCATTTGTCGTTCGTGTTTTTAACTTGTAATTATTCATATGATTACTTAGATCATGATTACTTAATTATAGAATATAAAACATGATTTATATATATATCTTCAGAATATACATGTATAATAAATCAGTAAATGGAAAGAAATACACCGTTCATGGAGACGGTAGTCCGTACGTACGCATGAACGCTATTTTCGTTTCCTTATTGAATTGAATGGAATTAAGTAGATGACATACATATAAATATAAATAATACAGTATCATTATTAGGTCATATATTTCATTAGTACTTATTATATATACTTTATAATCATTCATTAATGTTTAATCATTGAGAATGAATCTCATCGTGTCGTGGAGACGGTAGTCCGTACGTACGCACGAGCGATGATATCGTTCCCATGGTCGTGGAATTGTGTTGAAGTGTATGTATACTATTTCAGTATCAATATCACTTTATAATAATCATATATAGTTACTCATTACACCTTTATACCCATCCAATTAAGGTGGTGGCAGAAAATAGATTACACCACGGCGTGGAGACGGTATTCCGTACGTACGCACGCGCGGTGATTTCCTTTTTCCGTAGGATGGATATAAGGTTAATTAGAGTTGTTTCATATTTATAATAACATACCAGTATATAATAAATACTGATGTTATTACTTTATCATGAAACAACTAAAGAAGAAGAAGCTGAAGAAGAAAGAAATTGAAAAAGATCGGTAATGGATATTACCTCTTTTTGACGCACCTTTTCTTAGCCTCCACTTGAAGAACTAAGGATGGTCTTTGAAAAGACCAGGACCTCTAGGATGATACTAGAGAAGTGGAGAAGGGATTTTGGTAGGGGTTGGCCGATCTTGAAGGCTCAATGTTGTGTGAGGAAGAGAGGGAGGAGGTCCTCTTTTATAAGGGAGGAGAGGGGCACCTTAGGAATATCTCACAATATTATTTTATATTTAGTCAAAATAGGTTTATAATGGTTCCAAAGGGTCTTATTTAGAAGGAAAAGTGGGGATGGGTCGCAATCCTATCAACCAATAGGATTTAGACATGTTTAGGTTATTATTTTAACCTTATCAATTAGATTTAACTTTAAGTTAAATAATTTAACTTTTACCGTGTCTTTTTGTTTTCTTACACTATATGGTAAATACACTTACTATAACATGCCAAACGAACCCCAAATTGTTTATTATTAATATATATATCTTTATCTAAGTCATTTGGCAGAATCGTAGATTTTTAGGAATAAAATAACAATTAATAATATAATATTTGATTTAAAAACTATTTTGTGTCAATTTTGACACTATTTGATATATGATTTTTGTGAAAGTCATAACAGAATTATATGTTCGAACCAAGTTGATTAACTCCACACTAATATATCATAGTAACCTATAAAATTAGTGGAATTCATAAAAAGTCTTAAATTACATTTATTTTGGTATTTATAATATCAATTATGTCAATATTTCATTAATAAGATAATTACTGCATCATCATTGTGTCATAAATAAATTAACGTATTTGATGTCTAAAATTTACAAATAAAATACCATTATGTAGGAAATCGTTTTAGATTTCTAAGGAATATTTACAATCGAATTTATCTTATGTATAACCCTATATTAAAAATGTTTTAGTAAATAAACTTTGATTTTAACTCTTTTAACTATTCTTTGAATTAAATAATAATAAATGTCCTAATCTAATCCAAGTGTGCCTAAATGATAATATTTTACACTTAAGGTTGTTTTTGGTCACGATACACTTTTCCAATAGAATTAGGACATGTTTTAGGGTAATATTAATATCATTCTTACCCTTAATTACCCTATTTACTTTTAACCGTGGTAAATAAAAATAAATAGTTACTATTCACCAAAAATTATTTTCATCCCATTGAACCACATTTTACTTACTAACATCAACCGTGTCTCTCGGATTTTTGAAATTCCATTCACAGAAGCGGTAAAATTAAGTTTTATGAAAAATTCAGTTTTTTAACTATCACTTAGTAGTTTCACTATTCATCAAAAATTGATGTTTTTCAGAAAAATGCCAAAATTTCATCCTAAGCTATATTTCATATTCCGAATTCAAAAATGAAGTCTATTTTAACAAATTCATAACATAGAAGTTGCATTAATTAATTTTATTATTAAATCCCGCTGTTAAAACAAATAGCGTGTTTTTAAGAAACAATATCTATCAAAAGATTGACACTTGATTATCTCTGGTTTAAATGTGAAATTACATCCAATGACCAACATTGTATTAAATTGTAAAAATATATTCTAAATATGCTTTTAAACCACTCAAATTAATGATTTATCACTATTAAATATTTCGATTAAAAAAGTTGTTTTTAATTATAATTTAGTAATTTTCACTATTCATCAGAATATGAAAGTTGTCCGAAAAGTACCAAAATTTCACCTTAGGCTAAATTCGATACTCCGAATCCAAAAATGAAGTCCATTTTGAGAGCTAAAATTTATAAAATTTAAAAAGTGGTTATTACTATTCATAACGGCTAGTTTTAATAATATTTTAATAGCATATCGTTGTTTCGTGAAACTCAGTATTGCGTACTACACACGCTATCGAGGAAGGTTGCGATTGCGCGTACTGCAAGGCAAGTCAAGGATGCGTGTTGTGCAAGCACCTTTTGGTGTAGTGTACAACATAAGACATTAATAAAATTAAAAAGAATATTTTTCATAAAATCTCGGGCTGTTACATTCTACCCCCCTTAAAATGAATTTCGCCCTCGAAATTCGTCGGGGTTATAAATGGTTTACTATTCGAAAGTTTCTTTAATAGAAACCCACATCGTAAAAAGGAATATCAAAACCAATCTTTAAAAACAAAAGTATGAAACGTAACGGTTACCCAAATAAACTAATCACTGGGTTTCCACATAGGTGAAAATATGGATATTGAAGAGAAATCTAACCATCATGTTCTGATGGAGAGTGGTAGAGAACATGGCTATGGAAAAGCAAGCAATCACAAAGCCATAAATTTGTGACGATATAAGGTACCATCTGATTCATCAGATATAAGATCACTAGGACAACATTTTTGGTTTTCAAGATCGTTTCCCTAAAGTTGAAGAATTTGAATTAGAATAAATACTTACTTTATTTTGGGACAATATCACTATTGTTCGTGCCTTGAACAATTTCCACTTCATCTCTTAAATAAATGAAGTTGAATTTGTTATTCGTGAAGTGTTAGCAGATCATGTGATAGAATGACGGGTCATTCCATCGGTCTCAAACAAAATGTTAGCAAAAGTTATTAATCATATATGGTTCCTAAAATGGCCTTATACTTCATATACCATACTGCTTAATATAATAAAACTAGTTTCTACTGAACAGGGACTTCCTGTAGGTCAGTGGTAGGTGATAAAGGCCAGTCACACTTCGGTTGTGGGTTCGATTCCCACAGCCTTGTCCGACGCGATGGGTTGTCGCCCGTCCAGTAGGTTGTCCTTTTTCTAAAACTATATTACTATAACATCCCATCAATAATATCGAAAAAACTTCTATCCTTAAACAATACTAACTTATGTCCAACATAATCCATTCCAATCTTTAGGCTTATCCATAATACTGCAGTCCACTCTCATAACATAGTGAAAATGATTACCAGAGATTTAATACCATCGTTGATCCCCATATAGCATAAGATATGTTTTTTTGGTCACATTCCAAACATTCAAAATCCTTAATCATGTATTCTCTTGAATACCCATTGAAACTTAGTGAAAACATGAATGCAGTTAAAAGTTAACACTTTCCGCATATCAAAATCCTCAAAATTCTATATACTCAAACCATGATATCACTTAGACCATATATAAATCATGAGCTCATGAATACTGTTAAACATTTCATTTTCTCGTTTTCCCTTCTTTATGCGCATAATATCTCAATCACTTTGAATACCACATTATACCAATACAAAAATATTCCAATATTCCATGATACAAAATTATTTTGGAATCCCATTACATAAACACTTAATCATTCCACCACATCGTTGTCATATTCAACATTTACAATAGTGATCGCATGTGACTTCCCTTTGTCCTTTGCCTTAAGCGGTTGCTCATGTCGATCATCACTAACCCTTGGATTAGGGCATTTATTAGCATAATGCCCCATTTCCTTGAACTTGAAGCATTGAAGTGTTGATGGTGTGTTCTCTGCAGTGTTTGCTTTATTCACATCATTAGAATCTCTTTTTCCATTACTTTGACACTCAGCTGCTCGATGACCTTCTTTTCCACACTTAAAACATTTTCTAGTCCCTTTAAGACAATCTCCACAATGCTTCTTTCCACAATTTGTGCATAATGAAACATTCATCTTCTTTTCACCATTATTCTGAGATTTCTCCTTGAACTCCATCTTTGGTTTCTTGTCAAAACCATGAGATGGATATGTAACACCAACTTCCATTTCTATCTTGATAGCACAACGCACAATTTCTTCATAGCTACTAAAGTCCCTTATAGCTAATGCCCTTCGAAGACTTGGTTTTAAGCCACTGAAAAATCGATCAACTTTACTTTCAGGTTGGATGATAAAGCCAGATGCATACCTTGCAAGTCTTGTAAAATTTTCTTCGTATATACCAACAGATTCATCATCCTTCTTCTTCAGCTCTAGAAACTCCTTTTCCATCTTTCTTCAAAGAATACGAGGGAAGTACTTACTGAAAAACAAGTTGTTGAACTCGTCCCATTCCATGGACTCAATTTCATATCTTGGCCTCATATTCTTGATAAGATTCCACCATTGATCAGCTTCACCTTCCAAACGATATACTGCTAAGATGACTTTGTCCTGTTCAGAACATTGAAGAACTGAAAATATCTTTTCAGTGGTACTGATCCATTGTTCCGCAACAATTGGATCGGAAGTCCCACTGAAAGAAGGTGGATGTTGCCTCATGAAGGACTCAATAGAATATTGTTCCCTTCTCTGCTCATTTGGAAGTCCAGAATGATTCATAGCTTGTGTAAGGATAGCAATAATATTTTGCACTCCATCTCCCATAACATTTGTTTGTTCAGGAGGACAATCATTGCATTGTCCATTGCATTGATCAACACGGTTCCTTCGGGTTCCAGCCATCGTCTAAAACCCAAAAAGAATAGTGTGAGAGGCAAAAATCATTCTAGGGAAAACAACATAATAAAGGGGGAGTACCTTCAATATCTAACATCTTAGGATTAATTCTATGATCGTTAGCGTAGTTCTAGTACTATAACTTATACGTATACTTAACCTTAGGGACATCCCTAGAAATACCTTAGAAATATCTCTAGGGATCTCACTAATGTTCTCGCATCCTAGTTTCCAAAGGTTGACTAAAGCTTTCCTCTGATACCAACTGTAGAGACCCAAAGCTTGATGTACATGGACATTACATTACTTTTGCGGAATACTTAGTACATAACAAAAACACACACACAAGGATCGTAATAGTTTAGTGTCTTTGGAAACTCGGAACGTAATCTTCTAATTGTGGTGAAAGATCTTCAATATCTCCCATAAATATCTTCCCTTTTTTTTACCTAAAACCTTTCTTTATATCCTGGGGAAAAGAAAACATAAAAGTGTGAGCTCAAATGCTCATTAAGGGTAAACAAAAGAGAAATCAATCACATCATATTCATGAGAACATAACTTTTGGAAATATTAACCTGCAAAAGAGAGAATAATTTCATAACATGGGATAAATCATAGTAGTGAAATGAAATCCCAATAATCATAACTTAAAACACGAAACTTTTTGGCATACACACATAATCATAGATAATCATTTCTTGTTAGTCATGACTCATTTCCAAGACTATCTTAGTGGACAAAGTCCCTTTCTGAATCGAGTCACCCTCGTTTCAGTCCTGTTTCACTGAACCGGTATAACCTACCATTCCAGCCATGTCTATCTCATGAGATATGAAATCTTTACCCAATTCATTGGAGGGAGATATAGTTCCCACCCATCTTATAATGAATCCTTTCTTATGTGTGCCATATAATCATAAATCATACATCATCGCATAACACATGTAACAAAAATGGGATTCTTGAAACATCATGACATCATAAAACAAATCATATAAGGTAAATGACTTCATAAAAATAATTCCCTCAAAACATAATCAAATCAATGTAATAATAGGGATAGAAACAGAACCCTTTATTATCTTAGATGGAAAATAATTTTGATAAAACACTTGAACTCCATTCTTGAGGAAAATATCCGTTCTTCTTCAAAAACACTTTTCTTTTCTTAATATGTCATACAATTATAAACTAAAAGAAGTTTATTAAAAATAAACTTAAAAACCTTTAATGGAAGCTTCTTGGAAATAATGTTTTAAAAATCCATTCATGCCGTATAAGTTAAAAAAACATTATTCTCGTACTTTTGTCGGAAAAGTCAAAAAAAGTACCTCGTACGAAAAACGACAAAAGATTCCTTTCATATCTTTTTCTAAAAACTCACTGAAGGGTAAAATAGGTTTTAAACAATTTTAGGTGAATGGAAATAATATTACATATTGAGGAAACATGGATGTGGATGATAAAATACACCCCAGTAAATTTCAAAGTATAAACAATCTCGGATAAAAATGAGATTGTGATATTTCCCTTACCTTAGGTCCGACTTGCTTTGTAAGTGTCCGAACCTCCTGTATAATGATTTAAATCATGTTATTGACTTATTCCAGAATCATATTCATTGTTATTATATCATATATGGTCCACTTATGACTTTATATTACCCGTTCTTTTGTAAATTCTTGTTAAAGTAGCGTTTTGGGTAAAATCGTCTCATTTGTCGTTCATGTTTTTAACTTGTAATTATTCATATGATTACTTAGATCATGATTACTTAATTCCAGAATATAAAACATGATTTATATATATATCTTCAGAATATACATGTATAATAAATCAGTAAATGGAAAGAAATACACCGTTCATGGAGACGGTAGTCCGTACGTACGCATGAACGCTGTTTTCGTTTCCTTATTTAATTGAATGGAATTAAGTAGATGACATACATATAAATATAAATAATTCCAGTATCATTATTAGGTCATATATTTCATTAGTACTTATTATATATACTTTATAATCATTCATTAATGGTTAATCATTGAGAATGAATCTCATCGCGTCGTGGAGACGGTAGTCCGTACGTACGCACGAGCGATGATATCGTTCCCATGGTCGTGGAATTGTGTTGAAGTGTATGTATACTATTTCAGTATCAATATCACTTTATAATAATCATATATAGTTACTCATTACACCTTTATACCCATCCAATTATGGTGGTGGCGGAAAATAGATTACACCACGGCGTGGAGACGGTATTCCGTACGTAGGCACGCGCGGTGATTTCCTTTTTCCGTAGGATGGATAAAAGATTAATTAGAGTTGTTTCATATTTATAATAACATACCAGTTTATAATAAATACTGATGTTATTACTTTATCATGAAACAACTAAAGAAGAAGAAGTTGAAGAAGAAAGAAATTGAAAAAGATCGGTAATGGATATTACCTCTTTTTGACGCGCCTTTTCTTAGCCTCCACTTAATGAACTAAGGATGGTCTTTGAAGAACACCTGGACCTCTAGGATGATACTAGAGAAGTGCAGAAGGGATTTTGGCAGGGGTTGGCCGATCTTGAAGGCTCAAAGTTGTGTGAGAAAGAGAGGGAGGAGGTCCCCTTTTATAAGGGAGGAGAGGGGCACCTTAGGAATATCTCAAAATATTATTTTATATTAAAGTCAAAATAGGTTTATAATGGTTCCAAAGGGTCTTATTTAGAAGGTAAAGTGGGGACGGGTCGCAATCCTATCAACCAATTGGATTTAGACAAGTTTAGGTTATTATTTTAACCTTATCAATTAGATTTAACTTTAAGTTAAATAATTTAACTTTTACCGTGTCTTTTTGTTTTCTTACACTATATGGTAAATACACTTACTATAACATGCCAAACGAACCCCAAATTGTTTATTATTAATATATATATTCTTATCTAAGTCATTTGGAGGAATCTTAGATTTTTAGGAATAAAATAACAATTAATAATATAATATTTTATTTAAAAACTATTTGGTGTCAATTTTGACACTATTTGATATATGATATTTGTGAAAGTCATAACAGAATTATATGTTCAAAACAAGTTGATTAAATCCACACTAATATATCATAGTGACCTAGAAAATTAGTGGAATTCATAAAAAGTCTTAAATTACATTTATTTTGGTATTTATAATATCAATTATGTCAATATTTCATTAATAAGATAATTACTGCATCATCATTGTGTCATAAATAAATTAACTTATTTGATGTCTAAAAATTACAAATAAACTACCATTATGTAGGAAATCTTTTTATATTTCTATGAAATATTTACAATCGAATTTATCTTATGTATAACCCTATATTAAAAATGTTTTAGTAAATAAACTTTGATTTTAACTCTTTTAACTATTCTTTGAATTAAATAATAATAAATGTCCTAATCTAATCCA
Organism: Viscum album; assembly: GCA_963277665.1. Taxonomy (NCBI): domain Eukaryota; kingdom Viridiplantae; phylum Streptophyta; class Magnoliopsida; order Santalales; family Viscaceae; genus Viscum; species Viscum album. The sequence continues at coordinate 680,453,239 of OY728132.1, read as the reverse complement.
AGTGGGCCTAAATGATAATATTTTACACTTAAGGTTGTTTTTGGTCAAGATAAACTTTTCCAATAGAATTAGGACATGTTTTAGGGTAATATTAATAACATTCTTAACATTAATTACCCTATTTACTTTTAACCGTGGTAAATAAAAGTAAAAAGTTACTATTCACCAAAAATTATTTTCATCTCATTGAACCACATTTTACTTACTGACATCAACCTTGTCTCTCGGATTTTTGAAATTTCATTCACAGAAGCGGTAAAATTATGTTTTATGAAAAATTCATTTTTTTAACTACCACTTAGTAGTTTCACTATTCATCAAAAATTGATGTTTTTCAGAACAATGCCAAAATTTCAACCTAAGCTATATTTCATATTCAGAATTCAAAAATGAAGTCTATTTTAACAAATTCATAACATAGAAGTTTCATTAATTAATTTTATAATTAAATCCCGCTGTTAAAACAAATAGCGTGTTTTTAAGAAACAATATCTATCAAAAGATTGACACTTGATTATGTCTGGTTTAAATGTGAAATTACATCCAATGACCAAAATTGTATTAAATTGCAAAAATATATTCTAAATATACTTATATACCACTCAAATTAATGATTTATCACTATTAATTATTTCGATTAAAAAAGTTGTTTTTAATTATAATTTAGTAATTTTCACTATTCATCAGAATATGAAAGTTATCTGAAAAGTACCAAAATTTCACCTTAGGCTAAATTCGATACTCCGAATCCAAAAATGAAGTCCATTTTGAGAGATAAAATTTCTAAAATTTAAAAAGTGGTTATTACTATTAATAACGGCTAGTTTTAATAATATTTTAATAGCATATCGTTGTTTCGTGAAACTCAGTATTGCGTACTACACACGCTATCGAGGAAGGTTGTGATTGCGTGTACTACAAGGCAAGTCAAGGATGCGTGTTGTGAAAGCTCCTTTTGGTGTAGCGTACAACACAAGACATTAATAAAATTACAAAGAATATTTTTCATAAAATCTCGGGCTGTTACAACTTAGTGGTTTCACTATTCATCAAAAATTGATGTTTTTTAGAAAAATACAAATAATTAAGATGAAGGTATATTTGATATTCTGAATTAAATTTTTTTCCTATTTTACCAAATTCAAAACATAGAAGTTGGATTAATTAATTTAAAATTAATTCCCATTGTCAAAACAAAAATTTTTTTTTAAAAAAAATAATAACTATCAAAAGATTGACACTTGTTTATGTTCAATTTTAAATTGAAAATGCATTTAACGACCAATATTGGATTAAATGGTAAAAATATATTATAATTACACTTCAAAACCTATTAAAAAATATTATATCCATATAAATAAATTAGATTAAACGACAGTTTTGATTTAAAATATAGTATTTCTCACTATTCATAAAAAATGAATATTATTAGAAAAATACCAAAATTTCATTCAATGTAAATCATGATGTCCCGATTCTAAATAAGAATTTTATTTTTTCAAATTAAATTTGTAAAAGTTTCAAATATTGGATTTAAAAATGGTACGCCATTAAAACGTGGTAAAATTGTAGTTTTTTGAAAAATACATTTTTATCTAAAAATTGGAATTTTTTATTATAATATGTCTAAGAAACACTTAATATATAATTTTAAATTTTATAGAGTTCATAAAACATAAAATCTAATTAATACTATTTATAACCGTTTTTTGAATAGCTAGTTTGGTAAGTCGTGGTGGGCTCGAACTCAGTGTTCTGTATTGTACATGTTATTTAATAACATTGAAGAGATAATGTATCAAAAAATATTGGGGAGTTACATTAATAATATAAATGTTATCTTAGAATTAATTTTAGTAACTTTTCATAGAAACATCTTTTTTTGATGAGTAGTGAAAAATACTGTGTTTTTGTAAAAAACATTATTTCGTTTAAATAATTATAAATGATAAATAATATTATTAATTTTTTAATGTAAAATATGATAAATGATACATCTATTAAAAAAATTAGATCATTATAATTAATTTTACATTTAAATTTATTAGAAAAACATATCAATATTTTGAACATTTTTCCGGTGTTCTCTATAATTAGCATTAATCCTAATTTTTTCACTTTTGTTATTTGATTTTTCAAAATATGAAATAAAAAAAATTAATCAAGATAATATTTTTTTGTTTAATAATATCAACATAATTTTATTAAAATGATTACTGAAATTGATCAAAATTAATTACCGTGATTATGGTGTAATAAAGCTTAAAATAGACTAATACTATAATATTATGCGACGAAATGACCTAGAAAATTTTACAAAAATCAATGGATAGAATTATTTCATCCATGAATGTTTTATTCATGAGTTATTTATTTTTTTAAGACATTTATTAGGTAAGAACATTTCTACACCTAACTTCTTTTCCAGAATACCATGTGAGTCCTTTTTACCCTATAAAAGGACACCACAACTATCCATTCCTCACACCTCCCAATCCTCTTAAATATGGCCAATATCTTCCCAAATTTCTTCCAAATATTTCTAACCTCGACATTGAAGCCTATCATTGGGCATAATACATTTCATGGAAGACTTTTTCTTTAATCCAATAGAATTTACCCAATTTAAAGGTAACAACTTTTCTGAATCTCTCAATGTTAATTTTCTTCATAAATCCCCTAAAATATTTTTATTATATTTATTTAAAGAAATATATGTATCCTATATATAATAGGTTTTTTTTATATAATTTCATCCTACATCTACACACACCACCATCTAATGGGTAACGAACATTATGTTTATGTGGATGGAAAACTACTGCCCCACGAAATGATGATTATTAATTCATTCATTATCTCTTATAATGGTGTAAATTATTATATACAGAATATTTATACATTTTATATGAAAATCATAACTTTTATTTTAGATTATTTTTTCTCTTTTACAACTCATTCTCTTAAACTTTCCACATTATTCATAAAATGATAACATCATTTTGGAAGTGTGGAATACCACCCCCTCAAAGCGATATGGTCTATTCACGCTATACATGGAATTTATAATGTATGATTTTAATTAAATATAAGTTAAATAAAAATCTAATATATGATATTCATGTAATAATTACATTTCATTAAATGTTCTATATCAATTTATTTATTACCATTTTACAGACACTTAAAAATTCATAATGTTGTTTGTAGATGTGTGGACTACGACCTCCTCAATAAATTGTTATTTAATTTACATCACAAGAATTATGTATATAATTATATTTATCTAAATATGATGGTATTTTATAGAATAATGGTAATTATGGAATAATATATGTTTACTTACCTTCTTTCTGAATTGAACATTGAAAAATGACAATGTTACTCATGCGTACGTATGACCTACTGTCTCCATGATTGTAACATTGATTCACTTTTAACAACTATAATTCATATATGGTTTCATAAATATAATTTAAGTTTAAATATGATAATAATTTTGTGGTTATTATTCTAGATATTTTTATTTAATGACCAATTTGACCGTTGTTTACTTAGTAATGTTATTTTTGACACATGAACTGAATTTGGTAAAAAAAACTAATGAAAATATAATTAATTAAGTAGTATTATACAACATAATAATAAGTGGAATAAAAGAAATGATAAAAATGAAAAATTTTATTGAAAAATATAAAATTAACATTAGTTCATTATATAGTAATTTAAAGGACATTCACCGAAAGGAAACTCAAGGTAAGTGATTATCATCTCACTTTAATATTTGTGAGATAAATGTCATGTTTACCAGATACATAATTTGTGGAGTGAATCAAGTGACCATTTTTTTATATCAAGAATTAATTTATATTCTAGGTATTTAATGATTTTATTTAATAATATACCTTTATGAGGTATATGATTGAATATGTTTCATAGTGGTATGGTACATATTGGAATGTCAAATATCATTTTCCTTAAAAGAATACGAATGATCTTTCAATTGTATTTCCATTCTATTAAAATAAATTCCCATTTCTAAATATATATTTTATTTCTAATCCGGTTATTCATAACTATTGTCATGTATTTGTACTATTTTTTCACTCATTGGTACTCAAGATGTTTTATAAAATGTTTTTAAGAAAAAACCTTCTAGGCTTCCATATTTAGTCAGAGAACCTTTTATCTTATAAGAGCCATTTTTTATTAAAATGTTTTCAAATACTCTTAGAAAATTGTTTGGATCATAAATTTTTACACATTTTTTAATTTTCCATTTTATAAAAGGAATATTCATTTGTCTTTCTGGATGAGGCACTTTTTCTACCATAGTTTTCCTAACAAAAGGAATGATTCATTTTTACCACGTACATCATGTACAAATTTATCCACTATCATTTTAGTTAATCTTTCTTTTTAAGCTTAAAAGGATTATTTGTAATGTAATTTTTTTAAATGTATTTTCTACTAAAATTATTTTATTTTTTTTAAATAAAATGATAATTTCCCAATAATATTTTAATTTCATAATTATATTTCATCGATGATTACAACCCTCTATTTTTATTCCACTTGGGATTTTATTCATTAATATCATCCTTAATCATTATTTTGATGGTTTATTATTGATTTGGAAAAGGATAGCATTCAAATTCCCATCATTAAAACATTTTTATCCCCCATGAAATATTGAATATCTTATGACCCTTGAAAATTTATTTCCCCTAATTATCTATTTCACTTATCTGGGATATTACTATTTTATAAACCATATACCATTTATATATGATGTATACATTGAAAATTATTTGATTATTTGGGTAAATATTAATAAATTCATATCTTTGAGTCCATATGGATATTTTGTACGGATCATAGTTAAATTTATTATTTGATATATGAGGAATGTTTTAGATAGGTACTACATGGGTGGGGACATCTATAGCCCCTCGATGCATCATTAGTCTCATGGGACGATTCGGTTGGATAGCTACCTTAGATGGGGTTTTACCCTAATTTTACAAACCATCTTTTAGAAGGCCTTGATAGTAAAGGTACCATATACCTAGGAAACATTGAATTAAATAATAAATAATTTCCTCATTTATTTTCAGTTCTTATTCATCGATGAGATTTTTTATTTCCATATCTATGGATTCATTTCATTTTCTTGATTCATTAATTATTTATCCATGATATTTTACATCGACACGTCTATAGACAAATTCCATTTTTTTCGTTGATTATGTGGCATGCATTTTATTTTCTTACACTATAATATTTATTTTTCCTTATCTAGTTATTTGAGTTGATTTTTTTATCAGTTATTTACCTTTCCATTACAATATTTTATCATTGATTCATTATTTCTTCATTTATACATTTCCTTTACTGAGTATTTGAGCTCACCCTTATAATTTTTATATCTTTGGAATCCAATAAGTGTACTATTAAATATATGCATGGATTTACTAGTGAGAATAATGTTTCCCTCAAATATATTTATTTATAATAAAATATTATGTTGTAATTATAGTATTATTTTGTAATAAAATCTCATTTATATCTCTAGTTTACTAATACTAAAAAACTCAGTGGTCCTTCGGGGCTTGATTACTTGTAATCATGACAATGTAATTTATAGCAATCATCGGCTCTCAGTTTCTAGGGTTGGGTCGCTATAGTTGGTATCAAAGGAAGTTCAGTAGTAACATTGGGAACTAGATTTATGAAAACATATAATAGAGTACATAAATCTAAGTTAGAATTTTAGGATAAGTACAATAGAACAACCTAGAAATTTGGAGAGGTATATATTATGTTAGAATTACTAGAAATACATCCTCATTTGGATACTACAAGAGGATGTGGTTCTGGAATAGATGTACATCGGAGTAACAACTACGACAAGGCGTTTCGATCTTCACTTGGGGTAACCTGGTACAAAAATATAGGCCATATTATGCAACTAGTTTGACACTCCTAAGGTATTTTCTTAGGATAATCAATGTCTTATTTACAAATAAATATGAATAAGAATGGTTGATGAAAATAAAAAATCAAGGTAATACCTAAGGTGTTTTAGGTTTAAAAATAAGGTGTCATTTATTAGAAATCCTTTAAATAATATCATAGATAAACCCTATACCAAGGAGGGAACTTTTTTAAAAAAATTGATGATGTTTTTTGGTTTTGAGGTTGTATTTAAATCCTAAGTTAAATGACATTTTATTTATTAGCATTATTTAAGGGAAGTTAATAATATTTTTGGAAATTATATTAATATGGTTTTCAAAAAGGGCAACCTATAATCCAGGAGACAACTAATCCTGTTTGGAAAATTCACGGATCCTGAACCCATGAAAAAAGGATTATAAGGGTTTCACACCAACCACTGACCCACTCATTTTCCTTATTAATTTGTCATTTTTTTAGTTAAACAATATGATGAATATATAGTAATGATAAACCAGTAGTATTTCCTTTTTATGTTTGTAAATTAATTTCCTAACCATGTTAGTTTTGAAAAAGTGTTTTGAAAAAGAGTTTTAGAAAAATCGTTAGACTTATAACTATTTTATAGATCATAAAATTAATTAAATGTTTTGTTTAGTGCTTTAGGAAACAAGGTTAATTATTGAATATTCATTTCATAATGTAACATATGAATTAGAATTTGATCAAAGTAAAACCAAACATTAGGATTTTTCATATGAAATTGAAACCTATTATGTAAAATTATTTACATTTAGTCTTAGTATGTTAAAGAATAATTCTACCTTATAATAATGATTGAAAAATATTTTCATAATACCCTTATTTTTCATGAACTGATGGTCTTCTTAATCATTAATTATTTCTGGCCTCGAGGCCCTACATTTCTATTGACCATTCACTTCTTGGTGATTTAGGATCACATTCACTACCTATAAATATTTATGTTTTCCATCCATGAACCTATCTATAATTTATATTAATGTTCTTCCATATAGATACCCTATTACATGGTTGTCCATGTGGCCTTTTTAATTCCCATTCTGTCTTTTTTGGAGGATTTTTTTTGAACCCTTCCCATGATAAAGGATTTCAATATTGGAGAAATAAAAATATATCTTACCAAGAATAAGTTTAATTTTATAGGTTTAAAATTAAATAAGTTTGGGTGGATGTAAGACCCCAATAATTAAAAAATAATAAACTTCATTCAATATCATGTATGTCACGTAACATCAATTGTAAAGGGAATATAATATCATGATAATATTTTTACTATTTTGAAATAAATTAAATAAAATTTATATGTTGAAATTAATAAGAAACATTGTTATCCTAGATCACACACAACAAGTAAATTCTTCTATAACTATCATTATATGAAAAATCAACTTTCTTCGATGCCTTGAAAAATATGAAATTCTGAGTCTTACCGAGAAACAATCTGTAATTAAAACCTTACTATTTAATATAAAAATATATAAACTAGATTTTATGAATAGAATTAAATAACTTTTGAATATATGAGACTTATAAAACTAAATAGTTCTTTAAAATTAAATTATAAATGAATATAAGAACTAATTGAATATTAAAAGTATATTTTTTTATAAAAAAACAATTTTTATGCTCACACAGATATTTTACACTAATTGATTAAATTAATTACAATTACTGAGTGATATTAATGTAATATATATGTTAAATATTAGATCAATTATATTTGATATTCATAAAATATATTTGACAAGCATGAGATAAGAGAAAATCCAATATTTAACATAAAACCCAAAATTTTCATTAAGGAATTTTCCCACCTTTTAATGGTGAACCTATTTTAAATATTAATTTTTAAACTCTTATCAATTTAATTTGATAAAGTAAATATTTTTTTTAATTAATAATTATAATATTATCTAAGGGTGAATTTTTGGGTCTTTTTGGAGAAACATCATTTTTATTGAATAGTGAAAAATATTGTGTTTTATTATAAAACAACTATTTCATTTAAGTAATTATTAATGTTAAAATATATTATATTTTTTTAAAGAAAAATTCGATAAATTTTACATATATCAATACAAATTGGTTAATTATAATCAATTTTACTTATAAATTTATTATCAAAACATAACAATCATTATAACATTTTCTACTAAAACTAATTAATCTGTCATTCTATGACATTAGTAAAAATCCTAATTTTTTCACTTCTATGATTAGAATTTTTAAATTTATATATTCTGAAATTTTGATAAATATATTATTTTTGGACTTATAAAATCAACTTAATTTTTGGAAAAAGTTCTTAGTGAATGTGATTGCAATTAATTATAGGGATTAAGGTGTAATTTGGATTAAAATGTTCTAAAACCCTATGTTTAAGGTCACAAATGACCTATTCACTTGTCCAAAATTAATTGTATAAAAATATATCATCCATTAACCTACTATTGAGTTATTTCGGGTTTTTATGTCTTTTATTAGGTAATACCATTTGTACACCTAACTTCTTTTTTAGAATATCATGGGAGTCATTTTCATTCCTTATAAAAGGCCACCACATCTACCCCTTCCTCACACCTCGCAAGACTCTTAAAATCAGAAAATATTTTCACAAATAGTCTCAAAAAATCTGTAAACTATACCTATAAGCCTTAATTTTTTCAGAATACCTTCCATGGATGTCTTTTGGTTTAACCCAAGAGAAGTTAGCGGATAAAAAAGTAAGTCCTTTTCTCAATCTCTCTAGTTTAATTTCCATTCTCCATCCCCTAAAATTATTTATTCTATTCTTGTATAACCAATAATTATCCTCATTGTTATATTATGATTTTATATTGATGTTTTTAATTACACTTAAAAACACTGCCATCAAATTAGTAACCAACATAATGTTTCGGTGGATGACGAACTATTGCCTCACGAAACAAAGATTTTTAATTGTTCCAATACGGCCTCTCATAGTGGCCATTATGATGTAAAATCTATTAATAATTCTTATATATGATATATAATATGTGTTTAATATTATTTATTTATTTTCTAACAACTTCCCTTATAAATTAATCATTTTTCAAAAAACAATAACAACTATTAAGGTAGTGCAGACTGACATCCCCTCAAAGTGATGTGATCCATTTACACTATACTTGGAACATAAAATTGATTACTTTAATTAAAAAAATGTGAAATAAAAAACTGATCTGTTAGATTAATTACATAATTAACTTTCTGGGAATATGGTAAATCAATTAATTTATTACCCTTTCATACACACTAAAATAGTGATAATGTCGTTCGTGAACATGTGGACTATGACCTCCTTGACCCGATGTGATTTCATTTAAACACAAGAATTATGTATATAAGTATATATGAATATAAATCATATTATTTATAAAATAATGATAATTATAGAATCATATAATCTTACTTACCTACATTCTAAAATAAACATTGAAAAATGATATATTCACTCATGCGTACGTATGACCTACCGTCTCCAAGATTTTAACATTAATTCATTTTTTCAAAACATCATTAATAAATGGCTTAAAAGTTAAAATTAAAGTTTAAATATTATAATTATATAATTATTATTATTTTATATATTTGTATATAGTGACCAATTTAACCATATTTTACCTACTAAAATTGTTTTGGACCTAGGATTCGAATTTGTTAAGAACACCTAAAAAACATAATTGATTATGTATTAGTATAAAACATAGAAATAAGTGGAAGAAAAGTAATGATAAAAAAGAAAAATATTATCAATAATGTATAAGATTAACATAATTTTATTATACATCATGATAAAGTACATTCAGCCAAAGGAAACTCAAGGTAAGGTATTCTAACCCAAATTTTTGTATCTGTGAGATAAATATCATGTTCACCACATTCATCATTTTTTGGTGTATCTAATTCCCATATTTTTATATTATATCATGTATTAATTTATCATCATGGTATTTAATATTATAATATAATATTATCCATTCATGAGGATTATGATTGGAGATTATTCAAGTGGTATGAGACACTTTGGAAAGTTAATGATCATTTTCCTCAAAAGTAATACTAATGATACAAAAATGGTATTTTAAATTAACAAAATTAAATTACCATTTATCTGTAAATTCTTTTATTCTAATTATGTTATTGATTACCATTTTCATTTATTCGTACCATTATTTCACTCTTTGGTACTCATGATGTTTTAGAAAATGTTTTTCTGAAAAAGATACTAGATTTTCTTCTTTAGTCAATGAACCTGTTTTCTTCTAAAAACCATGTTTTATTAAAATGTTTTAATAAGATCTTATAAAATGATTTGTAAAAAAATTTACCCCAATTTTATTTTTCCAAGGATTCAACGGAATCTTCGTGTTTCCTTCCAAATGGGGCCTTTGTCTTCCCCAGTATACCTTGCAAATGGAATGTTTCTTTTTACCCTATACGTCATGTATGTAATTATCCTCCCTCGTTTTTTTGAATATTCAATTTCAAGATTAAATGGTTTATTTAAAAAAATTATATTTTTTTAAATTAAATGTATTTTTAGAATCTATTTCTAATAAAATGATATTTTCCTAAATAATATTTTTAATGTAATTATTTTATTTCATCAATGACAAAAACCATGTATTTTTATTTCATATGGGATTTCATATGTTGATACCATCCTTATTCTTCATCTAGATGGTTTATCATTTATTTTTCCAAGGGTAGTATTCACATTAACGTCCTTGAATCATTTGTTACCCCTTGAAATATGCAACCTCTTGTGATCATTGAACATATAATTTCCCCCAATTTCTCAATTTAATTTATCATGGATATTACTATTTCATAAATAATATACCAATTAATTTTTGGGGTACACTTTGTAGATTATTTTTTATTTTAGTAATTATTGATAAATCAATGTCTCTTAATCCATACGGATATTTTATAAGGAATATTGTTAAATTAATTATTCAGTACATGTGGAATGTTTTGGACTGGTACGAAATGTGAGAGTCATGTTGTGGCCCTATGATGCATCGATAGTCTCATATGAAGTGTCAGTTAGATATTTTTATTTTATGGGGTTTTACCCTATAGATTTTAAACCATCTTGGGAAAGTTCATGATGGTAAAGGTATCATGTACCTAAGAATCATGGCCTCCAATAATAAATCATTTCCCTCATTTATTTTCAATTATTATTCATCGATGAGATTTTGTATCAACATATATATAAAGGACATTTATTGTTAAGAAAAAATTATTATTCATCCATTACTTGTTTCATCGACACATTTATAGATACATTCCATTTTTAGTACATTGATTAAGTGGCATGTGATTTAGTTTTTTACCCTTCCATATTTATTTTTTCCTTCCAAGTTATTTGAATGGAATTTGTTTTTAGTTATTTACCCTTCCATGTTAATTTATTATTATTGATTCATTATTGCTTTATCTATATATTTCACTTACTAATCATTTTAGATCACCATTATTAGGTTTATATCTTAGGAAGCCAATTACTGTACTATAAAAGATATGCATAGATTTACTAGATGGAATAAAGTTTCACTTAAATTTATTTTTTTAGAAGAAAAAAAAATTATATTGTAATAATTGTATTATTTTGTAATAAATTACTCATTTATGTATCTGGTTTACCAAGACTACTATTCTCTATGGTCTTTGAGGTCTTTATTCTTAATAATATTGCCGATGAAATTGATAGTCGTCACTGGCTACAAACTTCTAGGGGTGGGTTACAAAATAGATATATATATATATAATGAATATATATTATATTTATATCATTATTAACATTTTATATTTCATGTAACTATGATTATAGTACTATGATTATGACTTTTTAACTAAATAAATATATGAAAAACAAAGAAATTATCTCATAGAATTGTGATTTTAATAAAACAAATTGGTGATAAATTGGTGATAGGTTCTTATAATTTAATTATAAATTATTTAATATATTTTTTATGGTTATTTGTTTAATTTATTAGAAATATATATTTATTATACATGAGGTTAAAAAGAATATGAAGGTAGATGAGACATCAGGTAATGGATTTTCATCTCACATTTATTTCTTTGAGATGCATTTCATAATCACCACTTATTTGTTTAATGTTGTATATAAACATCCCACCAATTCATTTTAAAATCATTATTAAAGAAATAATTGGATATAAATATCCATATATGGTTATTATTTTCTAGGGGCTTCTGAATCAATAGTTTCCAGAGCGATAAGAGATATATGTTTGAATCCAATTTTAATTGGGATTGTTATGCATGAATTTACATTGATGAAATGTTATGATATTTATATAATAATTTAGATTCATATTTCTTCCCCACGAGATATTTATAGAGATTTTATGTTTTCCATTAATTTGTATCACTTTATATATACAAGATATTGAAATATTTCTTTCACAAACAACCAAATATATATTTTTATTTGTTCAAAAATTATATTTTTCATATCCATGAATTCAAAAAAATTAAAAAAGTTTTCACTATTCTATAATGGTAATATAAATACATTTTCACCTTTGTTTCACATTAAAAATTGGTTTTAAAAGGAATCAACATGTTTTTTTTAATTAGGCTCTTTAGACATTAACAAAAAAACTATTGGTATCTTTGTTTCTTTGTATACAAAATGTATATAATATCTATTTTTCAGGACCTTTTAATACCTTGAAGAATAATTTGCTTGTTTCTAATTCCATTTTCAAACAATAATCAATATTAGTTCTTAAATATTTAGATATAAAATAATAGATTTCATAACAGAAAATGGTATTTTCCTCAAAAATATTTAATTTATTATTTTCATGGAATGTTCATTTATGATAAAATATGTGGATGTTAATTATGTTTCAATATGTATATGAACCAATAATACTATCCTTATTCGTTTTATATATGGATTGTGATTATTATTATGTTGTTTTTATCAAACACATTTACTTTCTATTGGTTATTCTATTACGAATATATTAAATCCTTACAAAAAAAATTTATTTTCATGAGTTATGATATTGTAATATGAAGATTGTCTTATGATCATTTTGTATTGATATTTGTGGTTTTAGTCATATGATGGGTGTGAAAGAATTTTATATCCCTCAGATGAATTAGGTAATTTTTTTTTCTAATGAGACAATTGTGGGAAACAAGTCAATCCACATGATCCACTATGAGAAACAATTTTATGTGTTTTATCCACTAGGGTAAATAGGTAATGATTTGGGACTAGTTATGATATGCGAAAACATTTTTTGATGTGTGATCCACTCTTCTTTGAAGGTATTAGTATTTAGATAAAATATATAAAATGAATCTATACTTATAGTGGTTCCATGATTTTATGATGTGAACATAATGTTCATGATTTATTTATGAAAATTTCTCACTCTTATGATCCATCTCTTCTGAAAATATAAATTTCCATTCCCTAAATTATTTATAACAGAACATTAAAATTTTTGTTCATGATATTATAGATTTATTTTTATCTTTTTTATTCATATGATCATTGATTTATATCTCCCATATCAACCCTAACTTGGATGTTATGGTCACAATTGATTATGTTTCTTTTCCCCATGATATGAAGAATGGTTTAAGTAGGCTATGTGTATGAATAGAATAATGTGGGAATATATTTATTGGAGATGTTAAAGATCTTTTGTAAATTAAATATATTGTGTATCTAGTTTATAGATTCACTAAAGCATTATAGTTTATGGGAATGTATTTTAAAATGTATTGAATATTCATCTAAAAATATAAAATATTTATATAAGATATGTATGGGTGTCTATAGTGAACCTACCCTTTGATAAATATTTTTGGATTTAATAAAGGGTCAAAATCACATATGGGGGTGAATTATTAAATATAACAAAGAATATACATTTAACTATCATGATTATTTAGAACCAATCTCCCAATATATTAACATTCTCATTGATGTTATAATAAAATTTAGAGTTGTATTGTTAAGAAAAACATATCATTGTGGATGAATACTTAACCAATATTTTTTTATTATTATACAATGAAAATTGTCATCTTCTAAAGACAAAAAAGAACATGATCGAGTGTATGACCCTGAACATTCACAAAAACATGAACAAACTAATTACAATCTTGTAGAAACATAATGAAAATTCCTAATTTAAGAAAGGTTATTAGAAAATATATTTTCATCTACATAGACTCCTCTGAAATAGATCTTTTTAATATTCATTGTTCCTTAATCTCCTGTAGCTTCTCTTATATTATCTGATTTGATGTTTTCATGTATCATTTCACCTTATCAAAATTATCAACAAATTTTATTCACCATATCTCTTACAAGTAATATTCACCAAATAATACATCAATATTATTTCTATATGTTTTATGGAAATACGATTAAATGTTGGATTTATTGAATCAGTCACTCTAGACTCATAATATATGAGTTGATACATTAAATAAAAATATCCCAAAATTTTTATTTATGACTCAATTAAATATTGGGAATGATATTTGAATTATTTTAGCCATTAAATAAAAATATGTTTTTTAAAAAATACATGGATTTACATTCCCCTGATATTTTAATGTAATAAATATAAAGTGGATCTTGTAGCATGTGTGGGGGAACTCTCCTTCGATTTGTTCGCATGTGTTGTGATGTAGCATTGTATTATATAATTTGGATATCTTATCTCTAATTTTTCTTATTATGGTTCATAATATTTCATCTCATCTTAGATCATGATCATATTTTTTATCATGATATTTTATCCATGAATAATTTCTGACCACATCATTTGTTTCGTGTTTATATATTCGTATATCAAAATCTAGAATCCTATGAAAATTAACCCAATATGTATGCAAAATTATCTCTATGAAATTTATTTTAGATATGTTAATAAATTACTTTTTTTAGATATTCATGTATAAAAATTTAGATACATGGTGGTACTATCATATTCACCCATATAGGGAATCAGTTGTGTGAATTTTAATTCATATACATAGGATATTTTGTTATGAAGCAACATTTCACCATGTGAATATTCCAATTCTCTAATATAGAACCATTTGGATACATCACATCACTACCATAAATTACTGAATTTATATATTTTCAACATTATCTATGTAATTATTTCAGCTACATCATATATTTGGTTAGTTCTATTTTAGCTAAAAACAATAATTAATTAGGTGTGTCTAAATATGTATATAAATCACTTATGTGAATCTAAAAAATTAAAAATTCCACTCAAACTCAATTATCTCATATTTGGAAAAATTATAATCCTTTTAAACCACATCATCACTTCTAACATATGTTTTAAAAAGTGTTACTTCAACCCTAAATAATAGTATTTTCATGATGTTCATTTTAGCAATTATCATACTAAAATTCCTATTATCATGAAATATAGAAACATTATCAATGGTTCAACAATATGATATCATGATTATCTTATCATGGTTCAATTACCAAATAATAAAATATATTATCTTATTTTAATTCTTAAGGATCATTGATAATTATTCCATAAACATAATCCATTAATCTTGTATTTATTCTAAGTCCATGTTTTAAATATATTTATTATCTAATGAAAAATTATATATAACTCATTATTGTGTTTTCCCTTATTAATAATTTTTTCTCACCAAATTACCTTTTTTCCACCTTCAGTAAGAACCCATCTATAAGAAAATTTATAATATGAAATCACGTGTCGAAACTTTTATGAGATATATTGAAGAATTATGGTGTCATAAGTTAGTTTGATATCTAGAATATAAATACACTGTTAGAAAATGTTCAAGGAAAAAATTTCATTTATGGGAACTAATCAGAAAAAAATAACTTCTGTATAATATTTGTATGTAATGTATGGGTTTCATCATTTTGGCCCAGAGTTGGGTTTCATTATATTTATATACACGGTTATGTATTAGAGTTCTAAAAATAATACAACCTAGGAAGATCATGAAGTATTATATGTTTGAAACAACAAAAAATTAAATATAATATGTCATAGGATTGATATTTCATCATTTTATGATTTTTTACAATCATTTACTTAAGATATTGTTATTTATATCTCACATAAAATGTTTTTATTTTAATAAATTATTAGATAAAATAAAATGTTGATAAGTATTATTATTTTCTTTTAATAAATTTCTAATTCCATATATTACTATTGTTCATTACATTATAAAAACAATACATTGTTTATAATATTTTTTATTCCTCACCTAAAATAATGGATATTAGTTTACTAGTGGAAAAAATACCTGGTGGTAAAATGATTTATTCCAAAGTATATAACCCATGATTAATTGAGTATTGTGGTATAGAACCTCTTGAAAATATATTTATTCTTATTTTTTTATAATTCAATGTGATATTTGGAATAGTTTATCTCACAATAAATTAAACATGTTTCAATTACTATGATATATAAATTTTTTGTTATATCCTAAATCATATAATGAAAAAATACCAATGTGAAAAAAATTCGAATTCACATTGCTAACAAAAATCTTAATATAAGTCCTTGTAAAAAATAATGAAATTTTATTAGATTGAATTATTGGGGAGAAACATGACATTGAACACATTCAAAATATATTTTAATATATTTATTTCATCCCCAAATAGATTCATGGTTTACACATAAACATGATGTTGAGTTTTCAATTTCACTCACACATAGTAATATGCCCATATTGAAGAAACATCATATAATGAACCACATTGAACTTGAGGAATTAAAGAATAAACATTAGATGAATTTCGATAAGGATTTTGTACTCGAAATATTTTTTGTATGGGTTCACCCTTCTACATTGGTAGAAAAATCGGATGGATAAATGAATCATTAAATTTATTATCATGATTGTAAAAATTATTAGGACTATGAATGACCATCATACAGCCTATATAACTGATATAATACATCATCATAGAGTACAAGAATATATCTATAATATAAATCATTGACTAGTATACAATTCATTAAGGGTGAAGAAATAAGATATACATAATATACCCCATTGTAAATTTTTTTATCGAATTTATTTAGATTAATACCATTCAAACTCAAAAATTCCATTATTACAATCATTGATCTGATTAATAATGTGTTTATATATTACCTCAAAATATTATATTTATCTTTATTGATGATATTCTCATATATTTTCATACTAAGGATGAATATAAAAATACTTTAGTTATTTTTTAAATACATTTAAAAATTTGAAATTTGGTCAAAATTTCAGTAATGGATAATTTGTGTTATAATAATTATCTATTATAGTTATTTAATAAAAATTTGGAATAGGCCTCTAGATCCTTAAAATAAAAAAGTATCTAATGCATTGAAAATATATATTTATTTGACTGATATCCACAGTTCTCCTAGATTTCTTGGGTAATATTGATGACATATGAAAAAAGCCTCACAGTTTTCAAATCCATCAATATAGATACCTAATAAGTGGTAATGATGTTATTGTAAAAATAATGTAATTAATTATTTAATATTCTTTTGAATAGATTTATCAAAAAACCATTGATCAAACAACCTAATAGAGGATAATATATTATAGTAAATAATGATTATTAACATAGGATATTGAGATATTTCCTTTTGAAAAAAATGATGATAGGTTAAACCACATGTTAATTGACTTCTAGTTGGGAAAAATATCTAACAAGACCTCTTCATATCATACAAAGAATATACACAATAAATATTGTGAGGTATTTCCTATTGTAGGAGAAGTTTGTTACAAATACTTATCATAATTGCACAAATTACATATTCATATAGAATTATTTTAGAAAGAATGAAAGGATATTCTTAGATTCAATAATATACTATAAGTTCTCAATTTATTATCATCATGTGAATGAAAGTAAATTGGTTTGTGCTATTTTTAGAAAAGACCATGCAACACTACCCATGATGAGAATTTAAAAAGATATGATCTTTATATATATAAATATAGCGATCATACATAAATATCATAATGGGTTGAATCTTATTTGGACAAAATTATTTTTCAACCACCTATATATGTGACGTATGTGGAGGAAACGATGAATAATATAGAGCTAAAGAAGAACTATAGTTCAATATTAAAAAAATAAAAAAAAACATAATATCAACAAAAATTATGTCTCTGATCCATTCCAAAACTAAAGAAGTATCTTTTGAATCATGAACATTATTTATCCTTATTTTTTCATCTAGGAGAAAGAATAATATATAACGTTGTTAAAGAGAACTTATGGTGGGAAAACTTGACGAGGGATATTATAAAACATATATATTTATTCATGTTTTACTATTTATTAAAGGTCTAATATTATATGTGTAATAGGATTATGAAACCACTTCTTATAATAGTATAGTTTTATGAGAACATTAAAATGTATTTTTACCTAGGTTTGACATATATTTCTCATAGAAACAATTCTATATTGGTAATAGTTCAATGACTATAGAGTTAGGCATAATACATTTCTACGTAACTGTACATCTTAATAGAAAAACTTATAAAGATATAAATATTGTGGTAGTTTTCATAAAGAAAAGCCTTCAACTATATATGATTGATATCTAATGTTCTCATTGATTTTCAAGATAATTATCCAAATTATATTACATACAAATACATGCTCTATCATGATTATTATCCTCAAATAGAAAATAATTAGAAAGATCAAATTATGAGTTTTCATGAAATGATAAGATGATACTCAATGAATTTCATAGTATGTGGGGATAAATATATTACTCTAGTACATTTTACATATAAGAAATTTTTATAATCAATCATTAAAATGGTACCATATGAAGAAAAATGTGGAAATATTAAAAAACATTCATGTTCAAGAATAATGTCTCAGAGGTACTGTTTTTGGGAAATGATCTTTCTTGAGAAATAATTAAAAAGGATTAAACTAATCAGAAAGAAATTACATTCATTCAATGTTGATAGGTGTGTTATATTTATTATAATTGAAAATATCCAGAGTTTAATGTTGGTAAAAATGTATTCCTTTAAATATAATCAATTAGAAAATTATTATTAATTTTGAGAAGAAGGGATTGGTTATACAAAGATACATAAACCCCTTAATGATTCTCATTTATGTGTGGGATGTCAATTTTCATATAGCACTATATCCAAACTAATCCTAAGAGTATTAATTTTTCTAAATATAATTTTTTATAATGTACATACCAAATCTACTAAAATAAATGGTTTTAAAATTGGGACATGGCCTATTATGTGATTAAAAACTAGTGGAGATCATGCATCGGAGAGATAAAAAATATGAACAAATATAATTCATATAGTAAATGTTATATATATAAATAATTAATTTTAGGTAGCAATGTATAAATCTAATGATGTAATGAGACAAAATTACCATCATAAATCACCATCAATGTAAAAATATTTCATGGGTGAAAATTCATTTAGGTGGGTATAATAAATCATCATGGTTGTTTACTACTAAATTCTATTTCAACATGTCCAATTTTTTAAATATATTATCATACATGAAACACTGAACTTGGAAAAATAAATTCTAATTCAATTATGATATAATATTACATTATATTAAACAATACAATCATTCTAAAAAAATTATGTTCAACAAGAAGAAAATCCATAAAATAATAAATAAATAAATATATAAGAAGATAGAAATAATCATCCTCATCATCACCAAGTAGTATCATATCATAGATAAAATAATATACAAAAAATATATCATATTAGTAATATGATAAAACTTTTTAGAAGTAAATTATTGAGTATGATGAAATATTTAAATGATCTAAATATATAGAATGAAATATCACTATTATGTAGTTTTTGAGTATATATGGTTAATGAGATCCTATGTTCATTGAGAATATATTAACATTGGGAACATACAATAATTGGATAATAAAGTGATTACTATGGTAAATTATTTTATTAGTAGAAAAAATATTGGATGTTCTGATAATGTTATTAAAATATATGTTCATTATAACATAGTACCTGATATAGTTTGTATAATTATTAAATTTTTTAAATTTATATATATGATAGAATAATGAAAAGGAATAAGTAGTATAATTTTCTATTATAATGTTTATTTTTATGATAATTGTAAGGAGGAAGCCTCATAAGGTATTTACCTTGAGAAATAAGTGTTAAACATGAATAATTACAGCTTGAGTGAAATCATCATGGGGTGAAATTAAATATTATAAAAATTACTACAAGTCATATGATAGATAAATCATCATCCATGATTAACAATGTTGTTTATCTTTTTCTTAGTTATTATATTGATGTAATAAATAGTTTTCTAAAGTTTCATTTATGATGATATAAATATGTAATTATCCTTTAATTATACTTTTATTTATTATTGATCTTATGTGTTCAATTTTAACTTTATATTTTTTTAAATGTTTCACCTGTTGACAATTATTTCAATTATATATATTGTTAAAAATTAAATAAATATTTTCTTTCAAATGCATCTCTAAAATTCAAATATTTGTTTGAAGAATAATAATAAATATCATTTGTTATTAATAAGAGAAATTTTTCCCATAATTATTTGTCAATGTGTTTGTCATATTCCTAATGAATAATAAATTAGACCCATGTTAATAAATGGTATTTATTTAACATAATATTCACTAAAATATTATATCAATTGGTTTGAAATAAAAAAAAATTTATTTTTTAAAAAAAATGGAAAATTATTTTCATATATTTTACATTTATATATTAAAATTATTTTTATCAATTTTGATAGTTTCATTAACAAAAATAAATTCAATTTTTGGGTTCTAGAATTCCTAAAATATGTATGGGGTGAATTTTTATAATTTTTCAAAAAAAAATTAAAAAAGGTTACCAATAGTGACATGTGATTATATAAATCAAATATAACATCACACATATGTAGGAATGATAAAATTAAACCATGTAATATATTTTGGATAAATTTTTGAATTAATAAATATAATAATGAATTAATTTAGTTAATGGGGAACCGTGGGAGAAAATGTACACTTGAGATAATAGAATTAATAAATATTGAATAATTTATTCCATGGCATTCTACTCATCACACCTATAAATATGTACCCCATCCTACAGTGTCAAACGAACATTATCTGTTAGTTTCTTATTGAATCGAACCTTAAATATTTTTTCTAGTAAGTCACTCTAATATTTTATAACATATAGTAGTTATATGTATTCAATAATCCTTTATTTTAGAGAACATCATTAAGAGAATATTAAACTCTTCAATTGAATTGTTATCTTCACATAAATTTTTTTTCATTATCATCATCATCCATCAGCTTTTTAATATTATTTGACACTTTAATTTGATAAAATTATCACCATTATTCTTTTTAAAATATAATATTTCAATTATTCCATATAATATTCTTATTAATCAATGAAAATATATTTTGTTCGGTGTATAGGGATGGTACATCATTTCAGCATTGAATCATTAACAATGTAATGTCTCAAACTTGTTCAATATATAATAACTAGATTAGAGAACCACATGACTGCAATAGTTCATCCCCATATTCCAGAATTTATAATCTATCATTTAGGTTATAACAATAATGTGGACTCACTATATATCATTAAAAATATAACAACAAATAATATATGTTGTAGAAAATAACAATAATTAGATGAATGAAAGATAATAGACATTATATTAAAATACTAATAAAAGAGCACATATTTCCATACAATAACAATATGATTATTTTATATGTAATATATGTCACATAGAGATAATCAAGATACATTGTGGTTGAATATGATATATAGAGATCTAAAATAGTTAATAATAAAAAATAAAAACAAATAAAAAATAAATAGTATTGATTCCTAGGCTAGTGTCATCCTCTATACTCAGTATCATCTACCTAGTTAATTTATAAATCATGAGTTCATTACCTTTTCTTAACATGTAACAATGAAGTATTCCCATAAAAATATGGTAGCTTAAACAGGGTGCAAGAAAACTTTAGTTGGTCATCGCTAATGTTGTATATAAATATATATATTCTCTAGATAGATTTCATGTTTATGTTCAATATAAAATTAAAAATTACAAAATAAATAAATAAATATTTAACAAAGTGATATATTGTTACACATAAGATCTTCCACATATACCTTTTCTAGTGATAAATTAATCTAAAAATGTTATATAACCAACAAAAATAATGAAACATCCCAACCCAATATATCATCACTCAATGGTTAAATAATGAAACATAGAATATTTATAAAATATATCATCACCTGAGGGTATCTGAATCCATTCCTAGAAACAACCCAAAAATATAATCTCATAAAGGACCTATATCTTAACCACAAATATTTAAAAAACTATTAACCCATAGGTATCTATTTTCTACTCTACAACCATTACAAAAATATCATCACCCAATTGATGCACATCCCTCCCTAGAACCTGTATCCAAAATTATTTCTAAGGGTATGTACATCCCACATTGGATCCTTTGAAAATATCCTCCCTTAGGGGGTAAACATTCCATTCAGGGACCTTAATAGAATTTCATCAACTAAGATATCCAAAAACAACACCTAACCATTCACCAAAATATCGTCACCATATGGATCCACATCTATCAACAAGATCATTACCACTCATCATTTAAGAATTTATAAATTATAATCTTTTAATTGTTTATTATCATCTCAACTCATCATAATTTTTGTGGAACCACTTTATATTCCTCCAAAATCACTCATTTTATTTGTTCAAAGGATCATTACACTTTTAGTGTAAATGCTTAGGATTTACATTTTTTATTGGACCACTCATATCTTTAATATTATGAACATTGATTGATAAGGGGACACTAAATATTTAATCACATTATTTTTCTACCGATGGTAATGTGGACATAAAGACACATTATATGAAAATGATGATTGAGATTAATCTAATTGATGGATTATAAACCACCTACATTATACTAATTGGAGTAACTCATTTAATAACATCAGTTGATTCATTATTAAATTAATGAAATCAAGAAATAAAATAAGAAGCTAAAAATATACATAAATAGATAGAAGAATAATAATCATAAGAAATATAGGGATGAAACCATGAATAACACCAATGGGGAGCATAAACATCCTTATGACTACTCCAAAAAACCACTATTTTGAAAAAGTACAAATTATTTATGAAATTACTCTTCAATGAAGAGATGTATGAGAGAGAAATAATTGGAGTATTATTAATATTATAGAAAAACATAGTAACATCTCTATAATAAAAATTTAAAACAACTAAAAATCATTTTGAAAAATCCGTAAAAATTCATCCTATAATTTTTTTATCAAAATCCCAAACCACTATGTATCACCCTAATGGAATATTCATTATCAATTTAAAAAAATGATCTTAGGTATGTGGTATACATAAGAAATTATAATTTTGAATCCTAATGAAAGTTATGTATTAAGAGAACATATATAAGAGAATATCATTATAATTTCCGAATATTTCCATTTATAATAATTAATATATATAAAAAGACTCTTATGTACTCATTAACTGCCCTTACATATTGTAGAGATGGTGGTAATATGGTTTATAATTAATATTCTCAAATAATATTACATATTATGAAAAAAATGTAATTTATCCAAAAGAAGTGAATTTATTGACACTCATATATCATAAATTATAGTCATGCACATTGAATTTTTAGTATATTTATATTAATATATTTTTATATTTACTCTTACATATGTCTTGGTCACTTAAATAATTAACCAGTTTTCCAAAGGAAAATGGATTTTATGTTGGAGGACACTTCTATTTTACCTTTTCCGAATATTTTTTCTTATGTACTCAAGGAAATTACAAGGTTACTCTTTCAAATATAGTTTAACATCAGTATAAATTTTATATATCACTTATTAATACTTTTATGTATCACACGGAAAATCATAAATGAATCATTTTTATAATCAATCTTACCTTTATATGTTAACCATTATGTATCAATACTAAACAAATTTTTCAACTGATTCTTGGTGGCACTTATTTTTTAAGGAACCCATACATATGAGTAAAAGGGTTACTATTATGAATGGAAACTCTTATAATTTATAGTTTTGTAATTTTAATGAAATGTACATTGACTTCCTAATGTTCTATGATTTTCAATATATCAATTACATCCAATACCAATAATAAAAAATCTTTACAAACATTCCAAATGCTAAAAAATTATAGAGAACACATCCCATACTCAGGAAAACTCAGGATACTCAATTCCCAACCTATATTGACAATCTGAGTATGTCTTTCATGTCCCAACACTCATAATCTATCAAATACAATAGGGAAATTTCCATTCCCAAAATTTCAACCCCCACATGACAACCCAAATCATTTAAATACAAATAATTATACAATAATAATTTTTTTGGGATTTTTGATAAAATATAAATATGTTCATTCCTTGACATTGTCTTGGATATTACAATGTCAATTCAATAAAAAAAATTTACAAGTGACATTCCAAAATTTCACTGGGATACATCGGACGGAAACTATGACAACTATACCTTAAATTTAGAATTCTTATTCAATTTAATCTCATAGATATTTTCATGATTTCAATTTTAATATATAAATATAGTCATACTATCATTCATAGTCTTTTTGATCAAATATCTTATATGAATATGACACACCCCTAATGATGTGTCTGCCTCAATATTTATTTCATCTATACTAATTATATGGGAAGGGTATAAAATATATATTTTAAACTAAGATACATGATATACAATATACATATAGACCAATGGATGAGGAAGAAAAAAAATTTCCCCACCATTGTTTTTATCACCACAATATCAAAAAATCCCATGGGCATGGTTTTCTATTATCCCTTTATCTAAATACATTGAAATCCTAATATATAAAATAATTATAATAGTATACAGCCTCCATTATACACCATTAATGGATTGAATCAGTTGAAATCATATGTAATGAAACTCCAGCATAACAAAAAAACATTACACCATTATAGATGAATATTCAATACATAACATTATTCAAAACTCCCTAGAATTGTAAGATTTTCTATCATCAGAATCTATATACATAAAAAATATTATATTATAAGGGATCATCAACATCTCAATTAATTTTCTTCTATAATTGTACTTTACTTAGATGTTCCCTACATAAAATATTTCTTCATAATGTATATAAATAAGAAATATAATAAAGGGTGAGTAGAAATTATTATTAAGGGTAAACATATGAGATATTAATAAAAAATAATATATGAGAATATCTGTATGAGAAAATTACAATAAAATAAGAAATTCATGCCCAATCGGGTAAATATATTTAATAATGATTCAAGGATTAATTGTCTTTTTATAATAAAACGCAAATTAATGAGAGTTCAAAACCACCAATAATCAATCAAAATTCATTATATAATATCATAATCTTAAGAATTTAGAAAAATTATAAAATTATAAAATTTTAATCATGTACAAATAGTATAAAGTTAACTAATTAAATTAAATACACAAAATCTAGTGCTCACATAAACTTATGAACATGAAATGATGTCCACAAATAATCATATAGACATGAAATCAGGTCCAAGTATCATATTTTCAAAATGAAATGTGGTCCATTCCTAACATAGTTATCACATTAATTATATAACATTACAAAATTAATTAGAGATAAATAATATAACTACACATCAAATAACCATAAACCATAAATTTTCCAAAATATGAGAAATATATTCATTTTTTTATCACAATATTACTTCTGGTGAATAAATGGGGTTCATAAAGATTTTATCTTAGCATAGTCAACTCATAGGAAAGTAACAAATTTCATAAAATCAACCATAAAACTTTTTAATCATAAACCATCTAGTGAAAAAAATGGATAGTATAATTGGATAAAATACCTTATGAATCATAAATAACATTATTGAATATTATCATAGATGGAAAATGGATTTAAAAGATAACTAGAATATTTCTTGAGTAAAATACCATTTTCTTTTTTATATTAATAGTTGAAAACAAAAATAATAATAATTAATGTATACTATTTTAAAATAACCATGTTTTAATTTAAATTACTCTTAAATTACTAATTAATCTTGATATAGGGAATATTTGTTCAAACTATATGAATTAAAACAATGATTACTTTCATAGCTTTCATAAAATGTATGGAGATTGAATAAAATAGAATATTTTTTTTACCTATTTTATAGAATATAAAATATCGGTATAAGGAATTTAATAATTCATTTTATAATATTAAAAATATTCTTTAAAAAAATTATTCAAATATTTTCATTGAATAAATAAATTCCAAACCAAAGAGAAAATATTGCCATTTGTTATACAAAAACCTTTTTTCAATGATTTTATGTGATAAATAGGAAAAAATTGTACTATGAGATGATAATTTAATGAATAACATGATTAGAATAAAAATTATATTGTTTTAATTAAATGAATCTTATAATTTCTCTAAATTAAATTTTAGCATAAGGAACCCCAATAAAAAATGAGATTTTAGCATAAACTATTACATTAAGCCTTATCAAACTTCATATACACTCAATACTTGTATATAATAAATATATTATATATATAATGTAGATTCATATTCATATATAAAATAAAAAATAAAATTAAATTATAATAACCAATTATACTTTTTTTAATAGTTTCACCATAAAAGTGAACATTTAAGTGAAAAGTGGTATGTTTTCCAAACATGTTTTCGTTCAATAGTCCCATTATTAGAATCGGGGTCACTATTTCAAATTATCAAAAATCATAAAACTAAATATTTATAATATTTATTAATCACATACACTTTAATAATTATTCATTTATATTAGGGATGAAAAATGAAATACATCATTTCATAGAGATGGTTATCCTTTCTAACACATGTGTGATGTTTCCAAATTTGAATGGATGAAACAATAGAATGGTAAAATGTAATTAACCATTATTAAATCGTTTTTATATAATTAATATGAAATATTTTCATTAAATTTATCTATATTATCGTCCATGAAAAGTTGAAATGAAAAATGAAACACATCACTTTGTATAGGTCGTAACCCACACGTATGCACTAGTGATGTTATCATTTCACAATAGATTAGAAGGAAAGAAGTTATAAAATATATTATAATTACATTAATATAATTATTTCATAAATATCATATATAAACATTAAATAATTCATAATAACAAATCGTAAATTGTGGTGGTCTAAAATAAATCATATCGTTATGTGGAGATGATTGTCTATACATATGCATGTGAAATATTTTCGTTAACCATTTGATAAATAATGCAATAAATAAAAGGTGTGTAATAAAATTATAATATTATTTTAAATTCAAGATCCTTATTTTGTTTTATCACTATGGTTATCAATAAATTTAATGAACTAAAAGATGAAATTAAATGAAAACACTATGTTAAGAGCTATACTATTCATTAGACAACCTACATTGTCTAGAAACTTAATCATTATAAGGTATTAATTTTGATCATATAAAATCATATAGATATATTCAATGGATGATATAGTTGTATTTTGGTATATATTTTCTAAGATATAATACTCATGATGTAACACCCCGAAAATTATTAAAGAGTAACTTTTTATTTGATACCGTGTATGAAACAAAATTCCAAGAATAGAAAAGAATATAACCTATAGATACATTATCCTATATTTAATATTTTAAATAAATTTCAAAAATTTAGTATCATGAAATGATTGAAAATTTTTATTTAGATTTTGCCACATGCAACTCTCTAACCCTGCGTCTTTGTCCCTTTTTTCCCTGATAGCACTATGCCCTAAAGTCTCGATTTTGTTCCATGGATACCCGAAACTCTCGATTTCATCATCTGAGTTCACAGAGGAATCATTACTACTAGATATGATGCTGATTTCCCACTTCAAAATCTGGCATCCTTTGATGGATCAGTTTGACAGGTTCATTTTTTATGCTTGGAATCTTCAAAACAGAGCTACAATCGGGCTCCTTGATAATAGGCATATTATGGTTTGTTTTTCTTCAGAGAGTGACTTGATCACTGCCTGGTCCGAATCCCCCTGAGTCTTCAACATATGTTGTTTCTTATTCTTCTGGTGGTCATATGATTTCCACATGAAGCGCGACTCTCCTTCTACGACGATTTGGGTTTGTCTACCGGAGATTCCCCTTCAATTTCAGAATCTGTCAATAATCTGAATGGTAGGTAATTTAATTGGATGTTTTCTTTGATCATATGAAAGAACCAGTGAAATTTTTCATCATGTTCTGCCTCGCATTTCTGTTGAAGTCGATGATTCATGGAAGCCTATGGATTTCATTTGGATTGATGTGGGAGAAGAGTTCCATTCTAAACAACTAGTTGTTTTTGAATGTTGGATCGATTTCTATTCTCAATGTAAGAGTTTAGGTCATCAGTCATTACTGTGTCATCGAGGGTCCTATCAGGTGAGGGTCCTGGTCCTAGAATCCAAACCTTGTGAGTCCACATATGACGTCTCAAAGGGTCAAGTCCATGTTGATTATTTGAGGGACCGCTATATTGGGCTTCCACATTCCACTCCATCGGAGGTACCTCCTTAGCTGAGATGTGTTGAAGCCTATAGAAAAGATTTCCTTCTGACCCTGAACCCATTAGTTTCTGATATTTTTTATAGACTAAATCGTGATCTGCATGGGAAAACTTATAGGGGAAAACCCCACTTGGTTTAGGAGATATTGAAGGGATGGTGGCTTAGAATGAGTATCCTTCACCAATAGTGTTGAGGAGCTATAGGAAGGATGCCAACATGTTTAAGTAGTGGTTAGAGACTTATGGTAGAAAACCCCCATATTATGTAGAAGTTTTGAAATATGATGATGTACCTACTTATTCCCATCATCCTTCTGATGGAATCTCATCTACACTTACACAAGGGCCGCATGTGCAGGATTTTACCCGGGGGGGATGGATTGAATCCAATGAGAGGGCCTGGTTCTTTAAAAATCATTTCCATCATTGAAATTGGGAACCAATATGATGGATTGGATGAAGACTCTACTTCTAAAACATGGTCCTCTATGTCTAAAGAAACAGAACTTGTGGAGAATTTTCTTCAGTTCTCTTTAAAGAAAGTTAATAATACTATTTTGGATGTCGATGGGTTTATCCAGCATGTGCAGAAGCCATAGAGACAGAAGGATTACTCTAATTTACCTAGTCCTCTGGTTACAGTATCATCAAGTAAATGTTGGCCCCCTAAAAAGGGGTTTTCTACTACAGGAGACTCTCCTAAGAGAAAGTCCTAGGGTCCTGCAAAGCATGAGAAGGCATCCTCCCCTTGTGAAAAGACTATTGAATCATATATTGTCTAATATCCTATCATTGACCTAGGAAATGCTGATATGGTGGTGGTGGATCTCCACATGCACTCTAATGAAGATATTCTTTAAGAATATTTCATGATCAACATCTCAGAGGAGGATGCCCACAGAATGTATGAAAGACCAGTGCAGGATGATACAAGTGACGAACAAGGCTCATGGATTGAAAAAACAGAATAGAATTTTGATCTGAGGCTTCAACGAGGGTAAAACTAGTCTGGAGGAACATGTACAAACTTGGGATAATATGGCTCTTTTCTTCAAGGATCTCATTAAGGAAAACCCAGACATGACGGTCACCTCCATCGAATGACAAGTTTTCAAGGTGAAAAACTCAAAAAAATTCAAATTTTTTTTGAATGGAGTGATGATTTCATATGAGGTTTGATTCTAATGTACTTGAAACTATGATGGTTTCCCACTTTTCCGTAAAATTTCTTTGAAATAAAAAAATAGTTCCTGGAATATAAAAACCAATTCAATATAAATGTAATGTTTTTATGCTCACAAAAGTGATTTATCCAATTAATTTAAATTAATTACTTTTAATAAATGATGTTAATTAATAAATTAAACATTCAATAAAATATTTCTTATATTCACCCAAAATATTCTATAGGTATAAGGTAGGATCAAACCCAATTTTACACACAAAAACCTATGTTTTTTAAAGGCAATTTTGACGCCATTTAATGGTGTTCTATTTTTAAAGCAATAAATTTACACTTTAATAAATTGTATATTTAAAAATTATATTTATTTTTCAAAATATTAAAGTAAAAATTACTTTAGGGTGTATTTTTTAATTGATGCTTCATTTTTGGAGGAATAGTTTAAATAATGGATTTTAATAGAAAACTGACTTTTCGTATTACTATATTTTAAGGTAAAAATATTTTTAAATCTAATTTAATGTCACATTAGAAGTTTTATACCTAAATTAATCCAAAATATTTTATTTAAAATAAATTAACATTAAAATTTTATATAAAACCATTTCAAACATTTCAACATTTTTACATAAAAACATGCTTTGACATCCTATCTATTAGATTATGTTTTAATTAATCTTTCCCAATTTTGTGATTTTAATTTTTAAAAATAGATTCCAAATTTTTAATAAGAATAATTTATAATTTATAATATGTAAACTTAAATATTTATTATAAATATATGTTAATGTAGTTAAAATTAATTATAGTGATTAATAAAAACAATTAGAGAAACAATGGACTAAACCATAACCGTAAGGGAAAAAATGCCTAGAATCATGTCAAAAAACCATTGGCTGGAATTACCTATAAAAAATTATTTTATAGATTTTTTTATATTATTGTAACCACATGACATGGAATAAACGTGGCTAGAATTTCCCTTTTCAAAAATTTACAAGAATACCAATCCTCCTCTACTATAAAAAGGAACTCACCGATCCTAATTATTCAAAAATATCAAGCCATTTGGCATATCGAAACTCTGAAAAAAATAATGTTCCAAAATCCCCCCAATCATCCAATAATTATAACTTTTTGTAGAAATGAAACCAATGATGTATTTTGGGTTAAACTAAAAGAAGTTACCAGAAAAAAAAAGAGATATTCTTCAATTAACACATTTGTTTAATTTACTTATCCACCCCATCAATTATATTTGTATCATTATAATATAATAAAATTATTACCTAATAATATAATTTGGGTTTTCATTCTAATCATTTAACCTACACTTTCACACATATCCATCGAATGGGATACAAAATCATTGTTGGTGTATACGACAGACTACCGCCTCATGAACCGATGTCATTCATTCTTCCATTATCTCCTTTCAAGGTTGGTAATAAAATTGTATTTATAGTTTATATAATATATATGTGATATTTATGATCATTTTATTTTTATTTAATCTTTATATTATAAATTCCTTTATGATTTCCATTTGTGGGAATATGATAACATCATTTTTGGATGTGTGGACTATCGCCTCCTCAGTGTAATGTGATTCATTCATGCTATACAGGGAATATATTAAGGATTATTATAATAATAATATGTGAACTATTTGACATAAATATGATACTATAATTATTATACAAATTTTTATAACTTACATTTCATTCTATTAATATGACAAAAAAATGGATGTAGCATTCATGTGTATGTACGACCTACCGTCTCCATGAATATTACATTTCATTAACTATCCCCAAACAATAGGAATTATAATAAATGAATATATATGATATTTAAATCATTTTTTAAATATTTTATGTGATTAAATCTTGATCAACATAATAAAAAAAAATCTTAACATACTTGAAAAAACTAGGTAATTGACATATAAAATAGTGAAAAAATTGAAATTTTGTTAACAAATGGGTAATAAAATATTATTATAAGTTAATATATGAAATTTTAGATATTTCTATTATTGTGTATTAAGTTTAATAACCATATTAAAACAATTACAAAATATATTAAAATATATTCACTCAAAATGAAGTGATTTTCATCTCACTTTTTATATCTGTGATATAAATTTCATACTCACCACATAATTATTTTTTATTGTGCATATACATACCATTTTGATATATAATATCATGGATCCAATTATATTAATTTTTTAATATTTTAATTTTAATTATCTCATATAAATTGGTTTTATCTTGAAAATTACCAACTGGTAAAGGATATCTTTAAATCACACTTTCTTTCGTGATAGTTCAATTTTTATCAAAACAATCACATTCTCGTTGTAATTTTTTCCTTTAAAATTAAATTTATATATATATATATATATATATTATTGTTTTATGGATATAATTTTTTCGTTAATCATATATAATTTTCACATATGATCATTACATTGAATGTTATTAATTTACTGTGGAAATATTGATAAATATATATACTTTACTCTATATAGATATTTGATAAATCAATTCTTCATGAATATAAATAAATTAGTTGATATATGAGTTAAAATTTGGAAATACAATACATGGTTTTGGGACTCATTAAATAAACCCCCTTAACACATCAGTAGTCTTGTGCGATGAATTCATTTGGAGAAACCCATCACATTTGTAACAACTATGTTTTAGAATATCTTGGGAAAGGTCTCTACATTTGAGTTTTGGTGGGACAAAACCAATAATTTGTTCTTAGTTTTTTTCACCATCTTTTGAATTATCTTGATAGTAATTTTTTCATGTGCCTAGGAAAGATGATTTCTAATATTTATGCAGTTCCATCATTTAAGTTATTAAAATCAAGAGTATTTTCACTATGAAGAAATATATGGATTAACTTCATTCATTTCATATTAATTAAATGGAATGTGTATCAGTTATTTCTATTACAATATTTATTATTCCAAATTATTTTATTTGAATAGAATTTTTTTGTTATTTACCTTGAAATATTTATTACCCACTTTCTTCTCAATTTATTTATTACCTGGAATTTTTATTTTTGCTATTAACTTTTCATATTTAACATTCTCATTTATTCCTCATCAATTACACTATTACTAACCCTTAATAATAAATTTATCTCACCCTTATTTTGTTTCTTATCCATAATTCCAATAATGGTACTATAAAAGACGTGAAATGATGTTCAATATAGGATTAAATTTTTCTTCTAATAAAAAATCATGTTTTATTAATAATATTAATTTTTAAAACAAGAATCTTGTATGTATTTGACTTACCAAGACTATTAAATTTACTAGAACATCATTTTAAATTTACTTTTTATAATTCTAATACAATTTTAGTATAAACCGGCTCAAGGATTACTTATTTTAGGTCACTACGGTTGGTATCAAAATAAGTTTACTAGAAATCATTGGGAGTCTACCAATATTAAGGGAATTTTGTATAAATTTATTGAAATAATATGTTCTTCTGGAAATTTAACTTAATAAATAAATAATTTTTATTTTATAGACATGTGTTTAGAACAATTTATAATTGTTTCCTTTAATATTATCATTAATTGCATATTAATAATAGTCAAATAATATTATTATACATTGTAAAAAATAGGTTGTATTCAAAACCATATTAAAAAAGGTTATGTAATGACTAATTTCATTTCAAGAATGACCATTATAATTTTTGGAAGACATTATAGTAATTATATAAATATGGTTTTAGAAAAAGGACATCCTATAAGGCGTTGGTGCTTGATTCAATGATCAAATGATGAAAAGGGTTTCACTCCTACCACTGGCAAATGTGATGTCCTGGTTAAGGGGTAATTTTTTTATTTAAAAAATTTGGTGAATAAATATTAATAATGAACTAGTTGGGAAATTTTTAGATATTGAGATCTATGTATTAACCATATTTTTTTAAATGTGAGAGAACAATGAAAAAAATTCACTCTTCTATGTTCCTTACGATCTATTAAACTTTTATTTTATTAATTTATGTATCAAAATTAATTTTTTGATATCCATTACATAAAGCTATGTATGAATTAGAATTTAATCCAAGCACATCCAAAAGGTGAAATTGTTCTTGTGAAATATAAATGGTCCAAGAAAGTGTATTTCCTTATATTATTGGTCAATGAAAAATTATTCAACATTATAAAAAGTATCTTAAAACAAAAAGGTGTCATCATTCATTAATATTTGTCAAATAGATGGTCTTTTAAATCATCAGATATTGATATCCTTGATACCCTCTACATTCTATTCATAATTCACTTATTTTACTTATTGATAACTGTTGTAACATACCCGTAGACACCTGTATCTCAACATTAAATTGATGAGTTAATAGGAATCGAGATAAATACTCTAGAATATCCTATTTTATTATCCCTGTAGAAATATTCTTATATATATATATGAATATATATCTTCGTACATCCATGATGATTATATAATAATAATCTATGAGAATTATATAACACTTACTTCCTCCATACTAGAATTGATGATACACATACTCAGATCAAGATACTTTTCAATCCATCAAAATAATATTTTAACTTTAGAACATTTTTCACATTCTTCAATAGTTCCAAGTCATCGTTTTTTACATTCCGAATACTCCCATGGATGGGTGGTGGAGAATTTACCATTAAAAGATATTATCTTTTCCCATTACACATAATTTAAATTCCCTTCTTCTAAAAATCCATAAATAATATATTTCTTTTTTACATCATTATGGAAAAACAAATATGATGTTTAGATTCAAAGCATCAACAACATTTTTTTTCTTCCTAGGGTAGTAGACAATTTATTAATCATAATACATTATCAATCCCATCCATCTCCTTTGCTGCATATTTAACTCTTTCTATATTAATATATAATTTAATCTTTTATAATTATTATATATATAACACTATTAAAAATATAGATAATGCATCCAAATCTATAATGAAATAATTATTCATTATATCACTAATTTAGGATTCAGGTAGTTTTTATCATAAATTTTTCATTTTTAGAGATCCATAAGTTATCACCATAATATTATGTATGAGAAATAATCCCAGCCCATTATTTATTGCATCACTAAATATCACAAAACCGTCTCCACAGCAGGGTGGTGTAAGAAAAGGTATTTTAACAAACCTTATTTTGAGATCCAAGAAATTTTCCTCACATTCATCTATCTGAAGGAACTTTTCTCCCTTACAAGTCAAATTAGTTAATGGGTTATATATCCAGGGTATATCCCCCAAAAATCAATGGTAGTTTCTATCCAACCCAATAAATCTTTCTATCTTATCCATCATGGATGGTATGGTCTATTTTTACATAACGTCCTTCTCTGATGGATCCACTAATATTCCCTCACATGAGGTTACATGGGTGAAAAATGATACATTCTATCAAAAAATTTACACAAGATAAATTTTTCATATAAGTTATCCTTACTCAATGCCTTCATTAAAATCCTAAAATTATATTCATGTTATTCATTACTCATCTAATATATGGGAATATCATCCATAAATACAACCACGAACTCATTATGGTATTCTCTAAAGTCTATATTAAATAAATATATGTTGATAGTAGGATTATTGGTATGTCTACATATAATTACTAACATTATAATGACTATAAATCATATATAATATTTCATTGGGTGTATCCTACATCGTAATCCTTATATGAATATATTCTGATCAAAGATCAATCATAGAATAAAATATTAGTCTCCATAGAATTGATCATATATATCATTTATACATATTAGTGGATACATGTTTTTAAAAATTATCTTGTTCTGTTATCAATAATTAATGAAAAAATCATTAACCATATTTCATCATAAGATGAAAAATAGTTGAACATCGTGATGAAGCACTAGGTAGAATAAATCACTTATTTAGATTATCTTAGAGTTTATTCTTTAATTCATGCAACTCAATCAAGGTTATTATATATAGAGTATATGAAATTATTTTTCCCCATGTGTATGTTATATTGAAAACATGTCTTTACAATTATATATAATACTAGGTAATTACCCCTAAAATGAATCAGTATATTCCTGAATAGTAGAAAAATACTATATTTTAGTTTTGTAAGAACCAATTTTTTTTAGGATGTCAAAAAGAATATAAATTTTAATTTTTAATTTGAGATGCTCATGCAGGGTAAATTGGTCATTTATCTATAATAAATGAACTCCAATATATTTGTGACAAATATTTGGTTCCCATAATATGGTGTTTACCCTATAATAGGCTTTTTATAGGATAATTAGTTTTTTGAAATTTGGTGTTTAATTATTATTTAAGTTCTAAAACATTAACGATTTTCCCACATTTGAATAGTGATATATTTTGATTAGAGTTTTGTAATGGGATAATAATACCACATTTTAATCTATGATGGGGGTCCTAGGAATGAAAAACCTTGAGTTTGGTGTTAGGATAAGGCCAGGACCCCTTTTCTTTTTATTTTCTTTTTCTTATTTTTGACCTATTTTATTTTCTTTTTAATTTTAACCACCCCTCCTTTTGTATCTCATATATTCCCCCTTTAAAATTATCTATTTTTCATCCATGATAGTTGTGGTAGAGTGACAGGGTGGATGTAGGGAGGAGCACCATGGAGCTCAGAAGAATCTATATCCTCGTGTAGTAATTGGGGAGTGCAGATTTTGACCTAAACCATCATTGATTTCACCAATGGTTGTCAAAATTTTATTTTCTATCCCTGATCCCTGTATATTATCAATTTAAAAGTTTTAAAACTCTATTTTTAATACTATGTACCCCATGAGTAATGATTTATGATTAATCTGATAAAATAGGGGTTACAATTTGTTAAAAAGGGTTTCCCAAAAGAAAGAAATTATCACATAGCATGTGGTTCTATAAATGAAATCCATTTATTTTTCTGTTGTGGGACAGTTGGAACAATGTAAATAAATTTCATGTACATTATGTATACACTATGTAGTGGGATATGACCATGTGTTCAAGTACCTGGAAGAAACCCCTTGTAATGGGGACATAGTTATGTAGTAGTACGTGTCAAGACTGCAAGAGTGTCTTGCATGTGTAGTACTACATGGACATTACCAATGTATTCCATAAACTTTTACTAGTACACTCCTTGACCGTGCGTTTACCAAAACCGTGTCTAAATACATTGACAGGATGGGGATTATGGAGTACACATCATGTATTTTGGGTATTTTTTGTTTACTTCTCCCAGGTTATCCATAAGAGGGTTTTTGGTGATTTTACACCATGGAGCTAGAATTGAAAATAATAAGAGTATATATTGCGAATTTT
Source organism: Viscum album (assembly GCA_963277665.1). Classification (NCBI taxonomy): domain Eukaryota; kingdom Viridiplantae; phylum Streptophyta; class Magnoliopsida; order Santalales; family Viscaceae; genus Viscum; species Viscum album. The sequence goes on along the minus strand of OY728132.1, from coordinate 680,415,816 downwards.
ATCAAATAGAACATGATGGTGGATAAATTGGAGTGTTTTAGGACGTATAAGAAGAATTTGGTGAATGAATGTTATGAATGAAATTTTTTTCTTATGTAATTGAATCTTACTATCTCCTGAGAGTGTGGAATGGGCTGATACATAGAGACAATTCATCTGAATGGTTGGATAACATGGAATGTGATCATGAAGTTCATATACAACTGTATCTTAGGATAGTCCAATCCTAGTGGGATTAGCACGAGGATAGTTTGGGTGTTAAGGAAAAACCTCCATATCATGGGAATGGGCTTGGACTAAGGCAATATCCCTAGTGTGGCTTTAAATATTATGTGTGGGAGTCCATGAGATATTAGATATGGGGTTATAGGATTTATTATCCCTAATAGATGGTAATTTTCTAGAGAGACTATTATATAACCAAGGATCTAAAGAGGTATTCTTCCCCTTATTTATTGATTTCAAGGATCCCAAGAGGTGGGCCTCTTCTTATGTGTTAACCAAGGGGACCCAATTGGGTTCCTATTTAGAGATTAACCATGATTTGTTTTGATCAAATCATCATTATTTCATAATATCCTTATAAAATTCTAAAATTAATCATGTGTGGGAATATCAGAAACAATACGAGTTTTAGTTCTCAGCTAACCAATTACCTTCAAATTAATTTTTCTATACTTTTTTAGTTAAATTCAGATTTTTAGATGTTGATAATTATAAATTAGTCGGTAATTCAAGAGTAATTTTTCTCCCTAAACTAATTTTATATTAGGGTGCCAAGGAAACCTAGTAACCATCCTAACATGTCTATTACATTAGATTTTAGTCAAACCTGAATGTTTTGTGTGAATAATCATTATTTTTTTAATTATTCAGACCATTTGTATATTCAAACTCATGTATCTGATTGTATGAGATAAACAATTTTACAAGATGTATTCTTGATAGAATGTAACCTATCTCTTAATATATTAATATTGCTTCTAAAATTAAAATTAAATTATTTAATTATTCATTTATAACACTTGATAATCGTTTGATGCCTTGTGAAATTAGGATATAATAATTGACACTACTATAATTGTAATTCATAGTTTTTATAGAATTTTTCCATTCAACATGAAATAAGGAGTTTTATTATGTTCATGTCATAAACTCCTCATTTATAACATATCATCGAGGATTCCTAGAATTTGAGGATCATGATTGTTCTAGAGGGTTTCATGTAGGAAAAATTACTATGAGCGCTATTTTCTTGATATCCCCAAGTTTAATGATGATCACATAAATTGATTCCAAGGATTGTCCCTAGGATTTATAACACTTGAAAATCGTTGGATTCCAGAGGGGTAGGCCTAGGAATCCTTATATCTGATATGATGACTTAGTTATGGTATGTTTATATGTTACATAAAATTATAACTTATATTTAGTGGAGGAAAGTATGAGTGATCCCAGGGTTAGTTAATATGACCCACTATAGTGATGTATGTTTCCCTAAGACATATCTGGCACTGTTTATAGTTGGTATAGTCAATCGAATTTAGGGACCTAAGGATTGATAGTGATTTTTAATTTTTATGTTTTTTAATTTTTTATTTAATTTTGGGATCATCTAGTATAGGAAAATATCATGATCGTACACTTATGATTCTAGGTTATAAAATCACCTTTGGTTTGTCCTACTATTATTCATTTCCCAACCCTATACGTATACCATAGTGTGTGTGTGTTTAGACTATATGTCTTCTTTCAGTTAGATCAAGGATGCATGATTGATAGTGAGGAGTCTTGGAATTGAATGATCGATTAGTGATTCGAATTTGGAGTCATTGAATTGTTATACTCTAGGATGATAGGGTTTCAAAGGTCATGTATAAGTATTATCTTGAATATGGAAATAGATATTATTTTTTAATTTTTAGTTATTTATATTTTATATATGATCGGCCTTGTGGGAAATCAGTTTTGGTACATATGAAATTATTTTTTGGGCCTTTGTGTCATCTCATTTTATTATATCATGTTCTTGTTTCTATTATTATCTATACATTCAATGATTCTTAAGGTTGTGTATTATATTGGGATTTTTATATGTGATTACACACTCTAGTATGGGGGTATAGTCTCCTTAGAGTACCACCATTGATCCACACTTATAGTTAATACCCTTTTTCGTATGAGGAGGTGTGCCTAAGGAAATATTGGTAAATTGTATCTATATTATTCATATGGTGAGATGGGACAATGTGATAAAAAATGGTATCAAGGTAGTTACATAAATTATATTTTAATAGTTGTACATAGTACACAGAAATATTTAGAATCTATTAGAGTCATTGATCAATATTGTTCTAGTGCATTGTGAACACCTATTCTGGGAGTAGGACTTGTTTACCTGGGATATAGGATATCTATTTTATTTTTTAGTTTTACGGTTGTATCTGTTTTTCACTTTGATTGAAAAATATGTCATCTAGATTATATATTTTCTAATCGATTTATATATCTTTCCATATTGGAAAGGGGCCATGGACTTGACGATGATTCTTTTTCAATAGAAGTAAGAGGCATCACATGCATAATATCTGGAATGTAGTACAAAAAATTTATAGTCATAGTATTGAGTTATTTCCATAATGACTGAGGATTATTTTTTAAATGTGTTGATAATTAATCATGAAACAATTTCCAATATTATTACTTATTGGAATTATATTTAGATTTTCAGGATTTTGTATGGGTTTTCTTCAAATATAAGGGCATGTTGATCATAAGTGAGATGTTTGATGAAGTACATGATTATGAAATCATTAATAATGTAGTAGTTGTTACTTTAGTGGGTCAGCATGAAATTTAAAGACTTTTTTGAAAACCCCTTTGGGGTGTTATTATTTTCGTTCATTTATATAATGTTTTAATAAAAACCAATATGATTTTTAACAGAAATATTTGAATGAAATTATACATAATCAAACCATTTGTTTTTATTTCCATGGTATGGAATATCTTTGAGTTTTGTTGTCTATATACCAATTAAATAGTACGAAATGATCCTCTAAGGAGTTGTATAGTGTGGATATGTACATCGATGATAGGTAGTCAAGTTGTGCGTGATGTTCATCATGTGATATCATCATATGTGACAACACATGATTGGTTGTTTGGCATATTGACTTCATTGGATAAAGAGATATTTTATGTGACACACCATGTAATGTGACATTCTGTGAGTTTTACATTGGGTTTGGTGGTGGAACCTGGTGACCCAAATATGAGTCATGACTGGTAAGGCTGTGTGGGTGAACTAGAAAACATTATTTATAACATAGACACTAGTAATTCACTGATTTGTATGATTAGGTGTTCCATCTAGAGGGTTATGTTTGGGTCAGTGGTTTCATTAATTCTGGGAATATTTATTTTAATTAACGTTTGATACCGATAAAATTGAGGTGCTATCAATTTTTTTGTGACGAGAACCTCGACTTCAATTTATTAGGTGCTAATGATTTTTTTGAGGGTAGGACCAATAAAAAGCAAGAACTTTTAAACTGGATGTGTTCTTCATATTATGTTAAGATTATTGATGGATTCTCAATACTAGAATAAAGACTAGTGGAAGATATGTATTTAGATGAGGTGGACAGTCTATGGATTCAAGATGGGAACTTATGCCTCTAGAATAAAAATACGAGACCTGAAATTGTATGATAAATCAATGGCATAACTATGGTTCATGATTTTGAAGAGGGGTCCAAAGAGAGCACCTGGAATATTGATATTAGCATTTAATGAAACAATATAATCAATCCATTAATAAAATGTTTTTCAAAGAAGTGTGAGTTGGGTGGTTTGATCATAGAGTCTGAGACTGTATACCCAAAAATTTTGGTAAGATATGAATAGTATGTTCTATTTTAACATGGTCCTATTTAAATAAAAAATAAAAGAGAAACCTTATTTAGATCGATAACTGATGGTTTAAAATAAATTTTGTAGGCATGGTGTTCCAAGATTTGTGAAGAAATTTGAGAGATGTGCCTCTTTAGGATAGAAGGCACCAAGAATGGATTGTTTTTCATGCGATGGTCAACCTGAGGGTTGACCATGGAATTCACTATGAGGTAGATGGGATGTTAGGGGTTAAGTAAAAGGGGTAAATTGATTGAGATGAGTTAAAAAAAATTCATTATCTACCATATATTATCATTAGATTTATATGTTACCAAATTCAAAATATTTTTTTACACTTAATCTCCTTTCATTGAGTGATTGTGTCTTATTATTAACTATGAAATTTCATGTTATATGTATTCCACAAGTTGTATAGAAATTATAATTTTTTATCACCCTTTTAGATGAAATTAAATTTTATTATCAAAATATAATTCTTTATTTATTTGATAAATCAAAAAATTATGATATTGTTTAGAATAATTCATATCCCTTATATCAAACAACCCCATTTATTGTCCATATAATTTCTTACAAAAAAACTTATTATTGTTATTTTATAAGTAAAGTGTTATTTCGCTTCAATAAAATTCATAATTTCTTTATGCCCATTAAAAAAGAAAATATTTTACCTCATTGGTAAATTTGGGTTATTTTATAACAGTTAACATTTATTGATAGGAACATTTTTCCACTTCTATAAAAAAATTATATTCAACTCCACATTATAAGTACATTAAAATTATTAATATTTATGGTTATGTTATTGATAATTTTACTATTATAGTAACAAATTAAAATTTCTTCAGCTTTTAAAAATAATTTTGAAGATCACATACATCTTTAGATTTACAAAAATGACACAAAAATATAAAAAATAATTTTATGATTTTTCTTCTCTTTTATTTATTTCTTTTGGTGATAAATCATAAATGGAATTATGATTCATATATACCTTTATAAAAAATATTATTATATGTTTTAATAAGATTATTGAAAATTTTCTTTCATCTAATCAAATTCATTAATTATTTCTATGTGATTCCATCTAGTAACTATATTTAACAAATTTTAGTTCCACTAGATAATGGTGGTGTGATCTCTAATAGTTGTCATGTGGAACATGTATCTATTTTTTAAATTTATAGGAATTTTGGGCCTAATGTGTATCACTATTTAATATATTGGTTTTGAATTTAAATATGATGACATTATGATGAAAAATATGTAATTATCCAATATTTGTTATGTTTGTCATCCAATTCCAATATGTAATTTTACATATGTTGTTATCCTATTATAATATGATATGTGTTTCCTAGAGTATATCATTGACATATATCATAAATTTTTATCATTATATATGTAATACCTTCCAAAGTTATGTTCCCATGACTCATGGTTAATGTCTTACTATTTCAGACCCATATACTATGGTATATTTTATTCTTTCTTCTTGTTTATTTCAATGTTTCAAACTCATATGATAAAAATAATTAACAATTTATAATTTTTTATGATCATTTCTTATTATTTTGTGATCTTATTTTTTGATTCAAGTATTTATCTCTTGTTGATAGTTTTTAATAATTGTATGATCTAATGATAAATTTCTTATGACACTTTGATGTGATTTTACCCAATTAATAATTTGATATCACTCATTCATAATGTTTCATCATTTTAAGGAACTCATATATAGAAATACCATAGGAATAAATCATATATAGATAATAGTTAAGGAAATGATAAAGTATTATTTTTTAATACTATGGTTATGTATCTAATATCTAGAGACACTAAACATATAGGTTTTGAGTGTGAATTTTATTTTTTAGAAATAATGATTAGTTTATTGAAATGATTTAAAATTTTTTTTAATGCATATTTCACTATAATATAATTTTACATAGAGAATATAAACCACTAAAAATTCCATTCACATTGATATTTTATTGAACTAGAGCTGCTTAAGCTGTCGTAATGGTGATTTTAAATCCATTCTATAAATTTCAATCCAACAATAATTTAATCTATTTTATCACTATAGTGGATCTATAATATGATTTAGAATATATCTATGTCATCTCATGATGCATGTTAAAGCTGAAATTTATCACTAAATAAGGGATAACATCACTTGGTTTCCATAGAAAAATTAATCATTACCACATTTTCAAATTTATGAATATATTCCTACCAATCATCTATAGAAAAAAATTCATTCGTTAAAAATGGTGTGAAATGGTTTATATCTTCATAAGGTCTATCCTTACACAGTAAAATTTATGGTCCCACTAATTAGTTGAAGTGATCATAAACTCATATTCACGACTACATATCAAACAATGATGAAAACCCCTCTTGTGCCTGGATTTTGGATATAAAGTCCATTTCAATGAAAAAATTATATAGTATCAATAATAACAAAGTGAAATAAAATTAAAACCCCTGTATATTGAGAGAAATATTACACTAAATGTTTGAATGGGTGATAGTTTGATCACACAATATATAATTCTCCAGAAAATGATAATAGCCTATGGGATCTAGTTGAAGACTTGATTCGTGAATTGATTAGGATTAGAAAAATAATCGACTAATTTGGTGTTAATAAGATGTGATTGATTTTTTATAAGATACCAAAGACCTACCTCAACCAATGTCTAGTGTTTCCTAATTAGGTATGTCCATCGTATTAACTTACAAGTGGTCATATCCCTAAGAACTCTAACCCCAATAAGGACCAACTAATGGAGTTTTTGGTTGAAATTGATTATAGAATTTTCCAAACCTAGACCCTCCTACTATGAAACCTAATCCTCTTCCAAATCAACCAATTACATAGACATTATTTCAATACAAGCAAGGACCCTATTTCTGATGATTCTTATAGTGTGTTGGTCCATCTATAAAACCATCATCCATTCTTGTATCATTTTTCTATTAAAAATAGGTATCATTTCCCTACCTCTATGTGAAAAAAAATATTTAAAACTATTGACATGACACTGTGAAGCATACAAATTTTATCAATCCCATTGATATGAATATGAATACCACAAACTTCACTAATGAAATCCAAATAATTAAAATCCATCATATTCTATTAATAGCTCTACATCAAGTAATAATGGACCAACATCGATATTAAACTAATTTATATCTAGGAATATCTCAACCACAGTCACTCACTCTATGAATTGGAAAAAGGAAATGTATCATAAAAGAATAACCAAATGTTTAATCTATCTCTATAGTAATTTCAAAAAAATTGGTCTCATAGAATTCATCACATACCATATCCATAGTGTACCTACTAAGGTATGTAAACCATATTTCATACTCTATAAAGTAATTCTAACATCCTAATGATTTAAAACCTTATAAAATCATACCACCATTATACTCATTAGATAAATCACCATTATAAAAAATAACTAAACTCAAACAGTATTAGTTTAGACCCTTAATAGGATTGGCTAGTAAAAATCCATTGAAGGATATTTTCCAATAAATAATATTTGATATAGTTTTCACAAAATGGGTGACCAGTGTCTGAACAAGATATAATAAAAGTGTCTCTAACATAACCCAATCCACTAATACATGAAAATTAGGATAACCCCAAAACATAAATTTTCACAGTCACTAGAAATCATGTGGTGCACTAATCTTATAAGTAGTTTAATCCTATGTGGTATAGACTACCATCCAAAAAATTTGAGGTGTGATGAGTCTCTATATAATTGGTGGAGGATCTTATCACTAGTTATAAGAAAATGATACACCCTTATCATATTATATAATTTATACCATATAACACATCTAGCCTATAAATATCGGTTTTTGTGCTAAAAAAATTCCATCATGAACCAACCCTTGAATGTAAGCCGATTTATTATGAGCTAGCATCCAATATTTGTTAAAATTTACCCACAGTTATTAAAGAACATCTAGTTCATTTGAATAAAAATGTTTATTCAAAAATATATATAACTAATGTGCTCAATGATTCATGTACCACTCTTTTATACCCTATAATGGTGTATATATATTTTGGGATGACAAATTTATTATTTGATTCCTAGAAAAAGGAAATTACAATCACCCCCATCAACCCTGGGTTTCTTACTCTACAAACTATTATGTAGTACCCTATATATATTTCTTCAAGGTTTCTAATTCTATGAATAAAATTGACCTTTATATCTATTTTTATATAATATACGCACTCGAATAAAATACTGATATGACATTACCAAATAATAACACTATTTGGTTAGAAGTATAAAGATTATTCCACTAAAATCCTACTAGTAATAGTTTATGGGCTTGTGACAAACACTAACCATGTACAGAAAACCATATCTTGAGAATAATAATATAGGAATGAAAAATGAATCATAGTATCCAAAAGTAATATAATATTCATGTTACAATATCTAAACACGTAAAAATCATAAAAAATTAAACAAACAAAAATATGGTAAATAATATGTGACCAAAATTTACTTACAATTATAGTCCTTAAAAAACTACAAGGGGAAATACTCATGACATAAACTCTTGAAAAGAACAATAATGGTACAATTCACCATCAACGGTTACTATTCTCTCACTCAACTATCTCTATGATAGATTAAGTGACTTATTTTATATACATCACCTTAACTAATGCAAGATGTTTTGGCATGAGGCCTATATAAGGGTAAATATAAAAATACCAAGTAGGATCCTATAAGAACCTATGCACTTGTTGAAATAAAGATTCAACTAAAACCACAGGAATAAAAATAAATAAAATAACCAAAGGAAAAAAATACATGATTTCTAGACAGGGTAACCTAGAACAAGGATTTTTCCAATCCATTATAACTATCCTCTACCAAGATTGTGTCTCTACTAAAAAAGGGAATAAAAAATAATAAAATCTAAAAAACCCAAACTACTTACCTATAAATACATATATGACATGCCCCCAAAAACATAAAATGGGATATATACCTCGTTGTAGAAGATATATTAGTAGAGGAGATTAATTACCCATATGGAGGACATAACTCAAATTGAAGAAAGTGTACCAGTCATAGGGTTGCCTACTCCCTAGATAGAGGGCTTTCAACCCATAGAATTGGTATGTTACATAATCCCCCAGTACTATGAGGTTCCCAGACCTCATTAAGAGATGATATATATTGAATAATTAATTTTCATCAACTATGATGGTGGTAAGATATGTATGAAACACTAAGGACACCTTATATAGGGTAGGGGATTATGAATAGAACCAAAAAAGAACATCACATACATGGGAGGACTTATCTTAATGATAATAGATAAAGCCACATATATCTAGAAATCATATAATAAAGAAAAACCAATATTTTCAACCAACATAAATTGGTTTTAATTTTAAATATCCTGAAAAACCAAAATAGGATGAAAGATACAACACTAAAAATTATTTACAAATACAAGCGGACAATATCACAAATAGTGATATGTCTTATATAACTAGTAAGGAATCACGACATCATAAATGCTCCCAATGAATAAACAAAAATAGATACCATAACCACCAATCTCAAATATCCTTCATCTCCGGTAGCTCTATGTCTACACAAGTCTCCAATATATTATGAAACATATTCAAAGACACAATGCCTCTGAAAAATGTTATGTTCAGTGGAGAAAATAAATATATTTCTTTAGATAACTTGAAAATAACTCACATTGAGAATATTTTTTTCTTAAAAAATAGAATCAAATGAAAAATTCTATATATGGTTTAAATGTTTAGAAAATAAATATTTTAAAAAATCTCCAAGATGACAACCCATTTCTAAGGCATACACCAAAGGAAACCATAAATTCACACACATTATAAAACAAAAAATACTTAAAATAATGACCCAAAATAACCTCACCAATATATATCCAAAATCATATTAAGGAACATACCCATTATTAAAGTATGTATGACAGACTAGTTGGTTAGTGACACTATTGGAGGGCCCACACCTCATTAAGGTAACAATTATAGAAGAAAAGGTGATTACATACCCCATAAATAAATGACTCCCTTTATATTATGTAGGGTTTTACAAAAACTTGATTTATTATGAGGGTTCCATGACACAAAAATGGAATATGTGTCTTAAAAATGGTTTTACCAACCCGTGGGGATGTCCATTTAATTTTATAGGTCATTGTGGAACGAAATAAATTCCAAAATGTCCCATGGTAGAGTAATTGTTCTTAGGATCCATGATAATGTACTAAATTAATGGATATGTGTACAATACACTGATCCTAAATTTATCTGGTCACATAGTGGATTTACAAATCATTGGTTTCTTTGAATAACTCACCCGTACTAGTTAATAATGATATGTAAATTTAATAATCCAAGAACATAAAACATCATTCTAGTTTTTTATGATAATGGGAATCTAATAATCATGTCCTATATAAAAAATATCCCCATCCATTATTGATTGTTTTTAATTATTACATGAAAATAATAATATCAAGAAGAATATATAATAAAGGAAATGTATATTTCTAATAATAGCATATCAGTTCCAACCCAATGATGGGTGTATACATTCACTAATTTATCTAGTGGGATACAATTTTTCTAAATTATATTAAGGTGAAAATGTATATGGGACTCCCATGGTAGTTGATCCTATACTCTAGTATACCATGTTATGTCACTCACACAAACGCATCATTCCACTTGGATGAAATGATATGTGTGGCCAGAAGGATAGTCAGGTGTCTACTCTAATTGACCCTAGGAATTATAACATATCCATAAACTTTGTTTTCGTTGATTTTATAAAAAAAATGTGACATTTAATTCCTTAGTAATTATTAGAAATCTTATTTTGAAAGTAGAAGTGGGTAAAAATAATATGTGGTCTCTAATATTCAGACCATGTGTGGTTTTGTTCATCATAAATTTTTTACCTAGAATATAAAAAACAATAATTCACAGTATCAATCACTTTAAAGGATGCTATATTTCTAAAATTTATGTATAAAAGGAAATTACTTGAATAAAATCCATCAATTGAAAAATGAAAAACTAATAATGTAAATATAATCAAATGACATACAAAAAAAAGATTCGTAAAATTTTTAATAATTAGAATTATAGTTATTTGAATATAAATAATAGAACAAATATGATGAGAAAATCCAAAAGAGACACAATTTGATGGAGAATCACTATCACTTCAATTTATAGCCTCAACATATCATCAATTTTCAATTTTTACATTATTAATGAACAAATCAAACCCTATCCTCATGTGTTTTCCCCTATTACCAGTGATGTGTAATCCCGGAATTAGGGTCTTGGAAAACCTGTTTATAATTAAAAAAAATTGTTTACATGAAAACATAATCAATTTCCTATAATAATATTAATCTAGGATCAAGACACTAATAATAAATATTCCAATACTTTGTTAAAACCCTCATTATAGACAAAACAACACTATGGGAATTTGAAAATTGTGATTTTTTATAGGATGTCACTTTCACATCACACATTCACTTAAGGGATAAAAATTATAGTTTCTAATATGTGTATATATATATATATTAGAATACATGAACTAATATAAAAGACATAAAACTCATGTGAATAACATAATATTTTTTTTGGAAATATTCAATGGTGATGAAAAAAAAAATTAGTTTTGAAATCCTCCCTATATTTGTGGATTTTTATTCCAAAAATCCCATCTCAATCAATGAGTTATACAATTGACAACACATAAGAGTCACATTGTCCCATGATCTATTCAGAATATTCATTTTGCTACAAGATTTTAATTAATGGGATAACTCACCCTCAATATGTCATCAACTATATATCCTTCATCATCATGGATTGAATTTTAATGATAATATCTTCCAAAATATTTTTACCTCTCTAATAAAATATGTTTGATGATAATTCCCATACCACATTAGCTTTTAATTTTTTAAAATATTCTGAAATTAATATAACTATGTGGTTAAAAATTGTAAGTGAATAACCCCACCTTCCCTCCATAGGTCTGTAGTTGGTTGATAATCTTCATTGAAATATTTATTTTATTCCATAAGCTACCAAAACCACTTCAAGAGAGACATTCAATAAGATGGATCTTCATCCTCAAATAAAAAATTCCATTATATTTTTTAAAGTAAGACATAAAATAAAATTTATATATCCTCATTGGTTCTTAGATTAAATTTACCCAAATAATCATCATAAAAAATAACTCAGCACTCGTAATTAATCCCCCTCTAATCAATATACAATAAACATGTGAGCTAAAGGGTTTCCCTTATAGATCAATAAAATGTTTCATACCAATACTACAATGGTAGTTGTTTTGTCATACAGAAACTCCACTAATGATAAGTGATCATAATGATCCTTCTAAAATCAATAATTAAATCCCAAAACATGACATTAATAACATAGATTGTTATATCTCACTAGCTATATTTATTTCATTTAACAATGTAATAAACCCCAACTAGGTCCCAGGTTCTTACTATAAGGTGATATACAACAAAGTCGTGAATAAAGAATCTTTTTTAGACATTATCATAGAAGATACTCAATGAAAATATAGGATATAATATATATATATATATATATAATATTACTAATTTATTTATTTTTAAATAATCACAAATGGAATGAAAATGGTATAACATGAGTATTAATCAAATAATAACAGAGAATAAATTGTGGCCCAATGAATAACATGGAAGATGAGTCACATAACACATAGATATAGTATCTGAACAATACACTATAACCTATAGGGGTATATCAAACTATCATTGGATTGTTTTTATCCTTAACCTACTATCAAATGAGTCCCATAAAAACTATATAATTCTCTCATTCTTCTAATTCCAAAAACACATATTCAGAAGGTCCATGTATGTCCTCAAAAAAACTCTCATATATTCCTAGACTAGACTAGTGATAAAATTTTAGTACCTCCATATGTAGACCTACTCAAACCATGGTAAAACCATGGAATAAGATTAGGCTCTCCCATATAGACCCATGAGATTTTTTGAAATATTTTTTTATTAATTAAATTTCTTCTACAACATGTGTTACACACAACACTATATTTTAATGAAACATAATGTATTATATATATTATTATTTAAATTTGAATAATATATCCAATTCATTAAACATAGAGGTATGAAAAGGATTAATATTATATTAAATATTAAGAATAAAGGTTCTATAAAAATTAATCATATTTTATCAATATGTACTTAATTTTTTGTAATGTCCTTTTATGATAAAAAAAACGTTTTTTCTCAAAAAAATTACTTTATTTAATTTTGAAAAAAATGAAACTTTTGAAATATTAGAAAAATTATTTGAAAATAAATAATTTTATTTTGTTAATCAACTTTTTAAGATTATATTTGGGATAATTTTTGATAATTTTGTGAAAAGATTAAATTTTTATTGAACAGTGAAAAATTATTTTTTTATTAAAAATTGCCTTTCTCATTAAAGTAACTAAAATTTTAAATGTTTTTTAAAATTGTATTAAAATAAATATTATCTTAATTATATATTTATTAATTCAATTTACATAATTTGAATCAATTTCATGTTAAAATTTCATAATAAGACAATCAATTTTTATTAACATATTATCTTTGGAAAAACACTTTTTAATCACGTATATAAGATTAAATTTAAAATATTTTTCCAATTTTGTGAATTGAATTTGAAAAAATGAATTACAAATTTGGAATTAAAATAATTAATATTATATAATAAGATAATCTTATTATTTAGTCAAAATCAACTGTAAATACATAAAAAACTAATTATCGTGGTTAATGTTAAAATGGGTTCACCGGTTGTTAAACAAAAAATATATGTAGAAAAATAAAATAAATAAATATAAAAATTCCAATTATATAGCCATATTTATAACATTTAGCATATAAGGTTCGATAATGATCCCTTTTATGTCCTTTTATCTTTTTATAAATATTTTTGCACATCATTCATTACAAAAATTAGAATTATTTCCTCTCCCCCACATATTAATGGTCATCGCCTATCCTCTCCTATTCACACTTCAAAACTAGTTTTCACAAATTATCCAAAAATCTAGTCCTTAAACCCATTTTCACATCCTAGTTTTCATTTTTTTACTATGAAACCCTCAATATAATTATTTGTGGTATAAACCTAATGGGGCTCTCTAAAGAAGAGAATGAGTCCTTAACCATGCATTTTAATTATATTGTTTCCTCTAACTCCATAAAATATTTGTAAACCCTAATGATATAATAATATAAGTATGTACCATATAAATATATCTAATTATGTTAATGTAATTACTTATATTTCTCTGTCCCTTTCTCCACTAAATGGGAATGGAAACAAATGGTCGTTTGTACACGGGACAACCACATCACGAACCATTATACTCTATTTTTCACTACCACCACCAAATGATGGAAATATTGATGGATTAAAAAAATTATATGTTATTTATTACATAATTGAACTTTTATAATTAAAATACCACATATACATTCTTACATTCCATTTTGTAGGAATACGATAACATTACTCGTGTGTACGTCGGTCTACTGCCTTGCGATGCATTGTGATTTATTCTTCCCTTATGATTTACATGGAAGGAAATATGGACCATTTTATTAAAAATTTGTTATATATATTACATAATAATATTTATTTTATATATTTTTATTTTAAACTTTCTTTTTTTACATCCATCGATGAAATTGAAGGAGATTTCAAGTGTATATACTGCTTACCGTCTACATGAACACGTTAATTAATTTTCTTAACTATAAATATTATGGATTACTCTAAATAACAATACATTCAATATAAATTATATTTAAATAACTCATAAAAAAATTATATGATGGAACCATTCCTAAAATATATAGATGGAAAATATTAAACAAAGACAGACACAAAAAATATAGTTTGTATCCAAAACATGATTTTATCAATGAAATAATAAAAAATTGTTAATAAAAGTTCATGAGTATGGTATGATACATATGATTATAGTTATTTAATATATATAAATATATATATTATATTGTATATTCTAATATTTATGAAGGAATTCGATATTTATGGTAATTGATTTCCAGTCTCTGTTTCATTTCTGGGAAACATATGCCATTTCCACTAGTCATTTATTTTGTGTGGTGTATGAACATACCATTTTATAATTTATATAATGATTATACTTATTTTATTGATAATTAAATTTTCTTTTATGCTACTATTTAATGGGTACTTTGATTTCAATTTTACCAAAGTGCTATGGTATTTTCATATCAGTTTTATTTCCATGAGACACATGTTGTATTCACCACCATTTTCTTATATGTGGTGTATATAATACCAATTAATATAATTTCTAAAAAATATTATGAATATAATGGGGATTTAAATTTTCTTGTTGGATTATTTATTTCATGTGTTTTATTATTTCAATGTTTCTTAAGTTTTAATTGTTTAATGTTGCAATCCCATTGTTTATCGAGGTTGTTTATGATTATACTTTCATTGAGGAGATCATATATTCTACCTATTGAGAAACACATTAATTTTTTATCCTCATTATATTTATTGAAGTAAAATTATTTCCCTTTATTTTATTTATATTATGTAATCATGATTCCAAAATAATATTTTTAAGTAATAATAGATCATATTTCTATATATGGTCGAATACTCATTTTCTTCAATGACCATGTTTTCTAAAAATGTATTGAATATTTTTTACTATTATATATGTATTATTTCAAGAAATTATTAACCATGATTAATTTTTTTACAAAACAGTTTAAACGAGTCTTTATTTTTTATTCCAAACAATTCCTTTTTTTATTTTAATGAAAATGTCAACGGAATATTTACTTTAACATGTATAGTGTGAATGATAATTCATATACTCTCGAGGTAAAAATGTATTAAGAGGTAATTTATAATTTATATTTTTTTAGTTTCTAATATATTGTTTTCTATAATAATTGGGATGTCTTTATATTTTGAATAAATGATTTAAAATTGGAAATTATATAAATTAAAGAAATATTCTAAGCGATCTTTCAAAATAATTTTCCATATAATATAAAAATAAATAGAGTTACTGCTATTTTACTAAGTATATGAACCAATTTACCCTCCTTATTCTTTCTCTAAATTTTTTATGATTATAATAAATTGATGTTTATGAAACATTTTTCTTTTCCATGGGTTATTTTGTGATGAACTAATGAGTTTTTTCAACCAATTTCATTTATATGGTTTATAAAATGATAAAATGTTTATAAAATCCATTTTTTATTGGGGATTTTCCTTGAAAATATTTTTTATGAACCCCGTTTATTTTCCTATGTTTTGATATGATGCATGTTTTATTATATTATGTCACACCTATGTATGAAATACAATATGTGATTGTGACCAAGCATGGTGGTTTTTTTTATAACTATTGATGGGTGGGACCTATATATCCCTTAAATACATTGGGTAATGTTATATATCTCATGAAAAGATTATAAGAAACATGATTATGTGATTGGTCATCAATTTTAAAAAGGATGGTGTACTTGATCCACTATTTGAGATAGTTAATGATGCTAGATCTGTTATGAAATGAGAAATATGAGCTGTTTCCTGATCGATTTTGATATGATTGTCTTGGTAGTTAACCTTAAAAATGGAATGGTTTCTATACATATTTTTTCAGAATTTTAAGACATGATATTATGGTTCATGAATTATAACTATTTCACTATTTTATGAATCTTGTATTTTGGAATGAAATTTATTTATAACTTGACTCATGTTTATGATCTATGACTTGTCTGGAATAATGTTTTTATGTTTTTATTATGATTTCATAACCTTATGTGTATCGTATTCTTTAATATTATCAGAGATTTATATCTTTCATGTTTACCCTAATTGAGAATCTATGCTCACCCATTTTTATGTGCCCTTTCCCCAAAATATGAAGAAAGGTATTAAGTAGGGAATTATTAGAAATAGTATAAGGAGTAAGATCATTATTGGAGATGTTGAATATTTTTCATTAGATATAAAATATTATTACATATTCTCCAATAAAATTAGTTTATTATGGTCCTTGGGTGTGTATTTATGAAATTTATTTGATTATTTATCTAATAATATGTGATATTTATCAATAAAAATCCAGGGACATTATATCCTCACCATGAGATAATCCCATAGTTTTATCTCCCTATAATAATTAGTAATGAAAACAACTAATAATAAATATATTCAAATATGGACTCCCTCACTTTTTCATGAGAAATTGGTCCACAATTATCTATCTAGGGTAAGAAATATCTCTCCCCTTCACCAAAATTGCAACACCCCAATATTTTAGAATATATATTTTTCTTTTTATTAAATTTTATGTTTTATATACCATTATTTGAGCACAAACCAAATCCAAGAAGAAAAAATTTATGTTATTAAAATATAAGTATAGATTTTTTAATAAGTATTAATCAATCACGAGTTGATTATCAAATGGATTGAAATGACAATAAAATATTTTGACGGTAAAAAAGACATTTTAAATAAAATACATTATATATGTGGAATTTATTTTTACATTAATATATGAAATTAATAAATATTAATAAATTTTTATAATAAAATTATTAGATTTTATATTTATTTAAATGAATAAAATTTATTTAAAATGTGGTTATTATTCATGGAATATAAATAAAGATGTTTTTCATGAATAAAATATTTTCACCAAAAAAATATTCTTATTTCTTTTAGTGTCATGAAATTATAAATAATTTTAAACAATTTTAGAATTATTTTTTAAAAAATGGAAATAAATTTGGAAAACGTCACTTAAAAATTATCTAAGAGTGATTTTTTTGGATTATTATGACAGGATTGTCTTTTGAGTAAATAATAAAAAATTTAAATTTTTTCCAAACTGTGATTTATTATATTTAGATAAAGTAATTAAAAATTTAAATTATTTTATGAAATATAATTTAATATAATATAATATAGATTTTAATATAAATAAAATAATTTATGTTTTAGTAATATGTACTATATTTGATTATGGTTTAAGTTCGTTTTAAAAAATAAAAACATATTTTTTATGAAACCATATTTTTATTGTGTTTTTCAAATTTATATGAAGATTATTTTCTACAACTTCTAAGTAATAAATAATTAAAAATGGAGTATAAATTTTAAATTATAATAAATAATATTTTTTAATAACAACTTGTTTTTTTGGTAATGAATTTTCTCCATGGAAAAATCTCTCCCCATGATAAAAGATTAAAATGGTACTAATACTTAATAAATATATCATAAGGTACAAAAATATCATATAGAATATTAATTTTTGAAGTTATTTTGACCCCCATAACTATATAATTAAAATTATTTTGATTTAGTGACACCTTATCATGAGTAAGACACATATAATGTTTAAACATTTATAATAATTACATTTTTTCCTCTCCCATCACTTATAAAAGGTAACATGTTAACCTATAATATGCACATAATCTCAACTAATATCTTTCGAAATAACATCCCAATTTCCTCTCCACTTACTATAGGTTTTTGTTTCATTTTATGACCAACCTAGTAGGAGAAAATGTTTTAATCGAAAGCAGGATTCCAAAAGAAGAGGTATAACTTTTAACCGAGTTCCTTTATGTTAAGTTATTCATATACATCATTCAAACCTATAATTAATATGAAAAAATAATTGAATAATTATATTAAATATTATTATATGTTATTATGTTTTGTGAATACTATATTTTACTCTCAATTTCCATCATTTAGAAAATTTAGACAATACTCATGCATGTGTTTGGTATACCACCTCTATAAAGTGATGTGTTTCATTTTTCATCATCGCCTCTCATGTATGGTTACATTGATGGATTTAATGGATATATATATATATTTTTGTGTTATATTTTTATAATAGAATTTTATTTCAATAAAGGTGAAATATTTTCTATCTTTTTATTTACACAATTATTGTAAAATGACAATGATGCCCATACGTAACTGTGCACTACCACCTCCATGATGTTATGTGATTAATTTTTCATTTATTATTATCATAGTAGATAATAAGGAAAAATTAAGGAATATAAATTATATTTATCAATTTAAAATGATTAAAGAGAGAAATATTATTATTTACCTTTCTTTGTTTCCATTCAATCGAAAAAAGAAAAAATCACTCGTGCGTACATATGGATAGATATCTCCAAGAAGTGATGCATTCATTTTTTCCACCAATGAGTTATATGACTAGGGATAAAAATATATATAATTAATAAATATTTTTCTTATGAAATGATTAGGATTATATAGATTATGATACCATAACTAAGGTATATGGATCATAACTATTTAACCGAAACATGCCTTGGAAACCAAAGAGTATTCACCAAAATATTGATTTTAATGAATAATTATTAATAAATGGGTAACAAGAAAATATATATTATAGAATAATTATTATATGGTTGTATTATATATTTATAATAAATCTATATTTATTATAAATGAGCTTAACATATGATATGAATAAAATCATTACTAAGGTTATGGGAATATGTTATAATAACTTATCTTATCAGTGTTTTCTATATTAAATTTACAATGACTAAAATTTTATAATACTTAATTATTAAACACCATAAAATTTTCTCCTATAGTTATTTCAATTTTTATTTTTTTGTTTTATTATCCCCACTTTGATACTCAAATTGAATATAAAGATTTTATTATGAGAATTCGACCTTATTGCAACTTTTTAGTTGAAATTATTTCTCTTCTATATCAGTGTTCATCAAATTGTTTTATTTAAGTTGTAACCTATATTTTAAAAATTAATAAATATTAATTTTCACAACCGGTTACTTTATTTATAAATTATTAATCAGAATTAATTAAATGGTTATTCAGTTGACTGAGTTTATACTTTTTAGAAATGTATAAAAAGAATTTTCTCTTTTAACCTGTGTAGAATGAATGAATTTCTCACAGACATGTACTTTAGTCATTATGATACAATCCACTTTATTTCTTGGTATAGATTATGATTATGAGGTATTATTGGTGATTTCAAAAAACCCATTTCATTCCAAGTGTTAATTATTCGATTATGAAATTATAGATGTTTTTATGATCATCCACCACACATATATATGGTTTTTGTTAGGTTTTGTGTTGGACTAAATTTATATGTCCCTCAAATTAATTAGGAAAAGATCAATAATATATGATATAATATGACTGTTTATTGGTAGTAAACCAATATCAATAATGAAAATAGGTTTTGGTGTGAAATGAATCCCTTATGGTACTTTTTTAACTATTTGATAAAGTTCTTTGAATTGATAATTTACAAATGTAATGAATTTACATTATAATGATTCTTACAAACAATAAAATAAGATTTTATTTTGTTTATGATATTCCCCCATTTATTATGGTATACTATTGATTATTATTAACTCTTTTAACTCATTTAGTTTGTTATGAAAATTATTTATTATATGACTAATGATTTGTGGTCTATGAAATGTTGT
Source organism: Viscum album (assembly GCA_963277665.1). Lineage (NCBI taxonomy): Eukaryota > Viridiplantae > Streptophyta > Magnoliopsida > Santalales > Viscaceae > Viscum > Viscum album. Next base: position 680,395,164 of record OY728132.1, on the reverse strand, counting down.
GTTTGTTTTTCATAAGTTATTATTATATTATTATTCCCTTAGTATTATAATTTTATAATATATTTATATCTATTATTTATACACTTATTAATTATCTAATATCAACATTTTTTATTTTTCTTCTGGCAATGGTTATAAAAAAAGTAATATATAGGGTATATCTAAAAGGTTAATTTTTTAGAAACCATTTCAATGACTTTTTGAAGATGTTTCAAGGAAACAAATTATGTGTAAATAGATATAAAAGAATTTAAACCATTATATTTATGATCCATGTATTATTTTTAGATTTTTTTAACATTAATCTAGAATGATGTAACATTTAAATATGTAACACTCTGGTCAACTATGTTGGCATCAGATAAGGGAATAGTTATCTTTTGAGAATAAGATAAAATAAAAATAATGATAGAGCCTATGAAAACTCATGTTGAATATAAATAAATATTAGATAAATATAATTTTTCAATGGTTGATAATAAAGGGTTATAATTTAGGACGTCCTTGGAATTATTTTTTGATTATATATATTATGTCATGGCATTAAACAAAACTTATTCCTGTGACTTTTCACTAGAATTTATTTTATTTCATTCCCAAAGGGATTTAATGGTATTTATATTAGAGAACTATGAAAAAATATTAGGTAATAAACCCATATATTAAAATTGGATACTTATACTCATTATCCATTTTTCCAAAAAAAAGGAAACCCTTTAAAATCATGGTTTCCTTTCTTGTCTCATCTTCAAGACATTCATCATGAAACCTTGTTTTCTCTTACTAATCTTTAATCCTAGTGAAAAAAAAACATTTTAAAACTTCATATGATCACAAATATCATAGTAAGGGAAATGAAAAAAAACATTTGTCTACTGAAATCCAATAAAAATTACTTAAAATAAAATATACTTTTTTGCCTACAAAAATGTATTATAATTTAAAAAATATCATTATCTTATAATTTTAATAATTAAAAAAATCCTGAAAACCTATAACAAAACTATTCACATATAAGTAGGTAACTTAAAACATAGTTATACTAAAATAGAATAACTATATAGTTGACCTCCATACATGTCACTTTTGCAAATGATATAGCCATACAGCCGACTTCCATACCCAATGATTTAGAGGTTATAACATAACCACCAATCCCTAGTTTATCACAAAACCACCCATATTTGGTTTATCATATAACCACGCAAAAAATATCCAAGTACAATTATAAAATCACAACACATAAAATATTTAAATAATTTGTATTTCACACATAAAATTTCATTTGCAATCACAAGAATATCATTTTAAGGAATTGAAATAATCAATCCATTTCAAAAACAATTTTCAATATCAAAATATCATGAAAAGGGAATAAAGGTTATCATTTTAATTTTAAATTCATTAAGACTTATAGAGAATTTCATATATCAAATAATGGTAATAGCAGCATAGAAGTGGTTATTTCTGTATACGATAAAAAGAACATTCATTTTTTCATTTGTTATGAAAGGAAAACACACGATATAGAAAGTATAAAAATATTCCTTTTTTAAATCCTTTTATTGAAATTAAAAATAGGCATAATATTTCCTATATTATACTTTTATATCCTTATAAATAAATAGGTAAATTAAAATCATGATGAAAAAAATTTTATAATTAAATATATAAATGTTCAACATGCCCCATTGCACTTTGAACATTTGAATATTAATCTCCATGAATTAATAGATTTACCACAATATTAAATAACATTATTGTAGATAAAATATGGATATAAAATTTAATAGTTTCATTATATAAACATTATAAAATAATTATGGTTAATATTATTAATAAATGTCTTAATGAAAGTATATTGAGACAAAATCCCTTAACTTGTGTCTAACTCATCATGTATATGACTGCAAAATGACTTGGTATGATGTCAACAGTCTATGTGGTAATAAGTACATTGACTCTAGAATAATATTAATGACTTGATAATAATATTATATATGAATTATAAATTTAAATCCTTTTACTAAATATGCATATTAAAAATTAACAACGTTACAATCATAGAGACGGTATGTCGTACGCATACATGAGTAACATTTCCATTTTTCAATGATCAATTTGAAAAGAATATAACTATTGTCTTATATCTAAATAATGAAAATAGTTTCATTAAAACCATATCAATAATTTATGTATACATATATATATCATTCAATTGATTTTGGTATTAAAAACGAATCACATCGCTTCGTGGATTTGATTGTTCCCACGTATGCATGAACAACAGTATCAATTTTATGTGCATCAAAAGTAATAATTTAAATGATATATTGTTATCTTAAAATTATAAATATTTCATGAATATCAAATATTAATGTTAATTCCATCATCATAATCTTTCTTGAGAGATAGTTATGGAAAGTGAATTATACCTATTCTTGGATATGCTAATTCACTTATACCAACAATTGATTATTTAATATCAAATTTTATTGAACGAGAGATATATTTAGGTGATTATATTAACATAATAAAATATATTTATATTTAGGAAAATTAATTAATTATCCCATCATGGTCGAATGAATTTTTAAGGAAGATAAAGAATAAATAAAATAGAAACACTTAATTAATAACAATATCTTATTTCAGATGATCAACTTTGATTACCACCTTAACTCCTAAAAGGCGGGTGTTCTATATAAATTAAGGCCTATAGAATTTGGTGAGGTATTTTGGTAATGGTTTTGGGTATATATTGGCTGAACCAAATTTTTTTGTAGGTGTAAATTACAGTGAATAATTTGTGTTGTTTATTGGAGAGGTGAGGGGAACCCTTCTAACTCTTAAAATATTAAATTAATGAAAATTAATTTTCTCTTCCAAATGGGATTAAATTGTGATATATCAATAATAAGATGAGTATGGTTCAAAATAATCTCATATAATAATTTTTCTACATTTTTTTTATTTTTAACCTTATATGTTAGTTTTGACCCTTATTTGACCTTTTTAATTCATATTGTGACATCGTGTAATGTTTACTTTTAGGGTTAATATAATTACTATAACATGCAAAAGGACCCAAAATGAGTAATTTAATGAATTATATTTGGTATCACAAATAGTTTTCCAAATTTTTTTTTATATATTTTATTACATTTAATAAAATAGTTTTTATTTTAAAATATCAATAATATCAATTTTGACAATATTCATTAGTTGACTTTTTAAAAATTCAACAACCAAAATATTTTTTATAAATAACTATTTTAAATAATAAAAAACATCGAAATTTAATCCTTAAAATATTTTTATGGCATAAATTTGATGAATTTATATTTATTTAAATATTTTTAAAATCAATTATTTGATTCTTCCATAAATGAAACAATTATTGCATTATCATTGTACCACTGTTTAATTTAATTATTTAGTTCCTAAAAATTATAAATAAATTACCATGAGGTAGGTTATAATTTTATATTTATAAATATTATTTATAAAAAATATATTCCATGTATAACACCATATTAAAAATAATTTATTTGTTAAAAACAAAACTGTATCAAATATGGATTTTCCTTGAATATAATATTATAAATGTATTAAGGTCATCAAAGTGGCTCAAAGTAGTCCTAAAATAGGCCAAAGAACTATTTTGGTCATATTAGTCTCATTAAATTAAATTAGGACAGGTTTTGAGTTAATTTATTATTTTAATAGTATAATGATTATCTTTAATTACGTGATTACCCTTAACTATCCAAATAAAATTTATTACTAATGTTACAATTCATATAGTCCAAAAATAATACAGAATATTTACATAATTTAGAGAATATGATTCCATATATGGAATCCATTTTTCTGAATTCAATTCAAAAAATTGGATGAAATTAATTAAAAATTAATCATACTGGCGAAATAAAAAAATACGTTTCTTAAGTACAATGTTCAAAAGTTTACATTGTTTTTAAATCCAATTCCAATTTTAAACTGATTAAAATTAATAAAATTGTATTAAATAAAAAAAATAGTCTAATTATACTTTAAAACCAATTCAAATGATAATATATCAATATAAATGCATTAGATGAAAAATTAGTATTAAATTAAAATGCAGTATCTTTCACTATTCATTAAAATATAAAATTTATCAGAAAAATACCTAACGTTCATAAAAAGTAAATTTTGATTCCTTAATTCCAAATAATAAGGTTATTTAGTCAAATAAAAATTATAAAAGTATCAAAAACTATATTTAAAATGGGTTCTCCATCAAAAGGTAGTAAGAAATCCTTTTTTGAAAAACAGACTTTTTATGTAAAAAATTAAATTTGATTATATATCATGTCTAAAAAACATATAATAATGAATTAAAACATTAAATTAAATATATTTCATATATATTTCATTTCTATAATCTGATATGGTTGATTTATTAATTTATTGGCATAAAACTCACTTGTTCACATTTAAATATTTTTTCAGGAAACAAATTAATTTTTATTTAAAAAAATTAAATTCATTTCTAATTAATTTTTCACAAAATAATTTTATATATATATACATGTGTAAAAAATATATTCATATTTTAGTTAATATGATTCATTCCCTCAATTCTAACATCTAAGTTATAATAGTTACATTAAAATAATAGTACGTAATTTTTCATTTAAGCTTGATGTTGTGTGTTATGTATGATATCAATTAATGAATTCCATTTCAAAAACTTAACATACTACCTTCACTAACCGTTAATAAATTTCATCCTTGTAATATGAACTAAAAATCGAATATAAGTGGTTTTGACTTTTCAAAATGTCTTTATGAAATCTCACATCATAAAAAGATTAATGAGACCTTCACTTTAAGAAAAATAAATAGATGTATGAAAGTCACCTGAGATAACACATACTAGGGATCCATGTAAGAAAAAATTTATATGGAAGATAAAAATAATGATAAATTTCTAATCAATAGTGATAGAAAACATTACCCGGAGGAAATTAACAATCACAAAACCATAAATTTGATGGGATAAACAAACATTCATTTCATTGTAGGAAAAGTAAAAGGAACAAATTTTCAATTCAAGATCTTTTTCATAATGTGGAGGAATTATTTTACTAATTAGTTTAAGTTAATAAATAAATATAATTACTTGATATTTTGAGTTTTATCCATTATTCAATTTCCACCAAAAACTCATATTTTTCTCCAAAAATAATGTATTAGAGATGAATTTTTCATGCTTGAAGCTCTATAATCATCATCTAGGGAATCACATAACCCAAAAGAATTAATAATATTTTTTTCATGTATTTATACATTAATTAAAAAATTTATGGTTAGGATGAGACAAAAAAATTCTCCAAAAAATAATAAACCATTTTATGATGAAAAAATACTTTTAATCGCTAAAATTCAACTTTAATACCCAATGTTCCACAGAGACCATTAAAAAATAATTATCCTTAAAATTTCTCAAACTTTTTGAATATTACAATTGTAACCAAAAATAATAATGATTTGATCAGGTAATCTTTCTAGATAAATTTTAATAACTATCTCCAAATAACATTAATCACTCTTAATGTCTCACACCAAAAAATATAATTTCTTAAATTATATAATCTATGAAATATGATAATTTGATTCATAAATAACTGGAATCCCAATACTTATAAAATTAAAACATATATTTTTTCCAAAATATAATTAAACATTTACTCCTAAAATAAAATCACATTGTATTCTATTTACCATAATCATATAATGTTCCAAAAATGTAAAAAGTCTTCCAAAATTAAATTTATCACTTAATCCCTACATCATTATCTAATAAAAAGGATATGCATTTTATAAATCAGAAGTTACCAAAATAAACTAATTAGTTTTTAATATACTCTTTTAACTAAAAAAAGAAGTCATACTGACTAGGGACATCATGTAGTCAAGTGGTAGATGATCAACCCTTATCACCCTTCAATTGTGGGTTTAATTCCCACGACCATCTCCTGTAAAATGGGTCATCCCCCAACATGAGATTTTTCCTATTTCAAATAATTTATAATACTTATAACATTACATAAATATAATCCTAAAATAAAAAAACCATAATGTGTTTGAAGCTAAAAATTTATCTCATACCGTTCATTTTGGATACCAAAATGTAATAACCCATAATTTCCTCAAAATTTAATTTTTCAAAAAAAATTAAACTAGTCAACATAAAATTTCCCAACATAAAGTCTAAAAATGGATTTATAATAAAATGAAATTATTGTTAACCATAAGATTGTAAACTTGTGGTTACATCGTATACTTTTAATAATACATCATAATCTCAAAATATGTCTAAACCCTTCTCTAATACCTAATATAATGAATCATCATTAAACAGAAGTTATTCTAGTGAGTTTTGACTATAATTTATGTGTTTTAATTCCCAAAGATGGTTTAGGTGTATAGTTTAAGAAAATGTAGATAAAAAATTACATAGTAAACCCATACATTTAAAGTGGATACTTATTCTCAGTATCTATTTTTTCCCCAATGGAAACCCATTAAATCAATATGGATTCTTTTCTTGTCACATCTTTAATACATTTATCATGACACATTATTTTTCATTACCAATCATTAAACCCTATGAAACAAAAACCAAAAACATGGGATGAGAAAAAAAATATATGTTAGGGACATAAATATAGAAAACAATTATTCCAGTGAAAGACCATAAAAAATTTCCATAAAATAAAACATATGTTATTACCCTAAAAAGATATCATCATTTCCAAAATATAAATATCGTACATATTGAAAATAAATTTTTTTCAAGAAAATTCATTATCAAACATGTCATATATAAGTAGGTATCTTGGGAAATAATTATACTAAAATGAATGAACCATGTAGACAACTTCCATACATGTTTCTCTTATAAATGACATTTTCACACAACCAACTTCTGCACCTAAGGCATTGGAGGTTATAACGTATCCACTCATCCTTGGTTTATCACGGGACCACCCATATTTTTTTTCATGTAAACACCTATTAAATTTCCATGTACCATTATATAATCATAACAAATAAAATATTAAAATTATTATCGTTTCAATCATTAAATTCCATTTGCAATCACAAAGAAATAGTTTCAACGTATTAAAATTATCAATCAATTTCCAAAACCATATTCATTATCATAAAACCAAAAAAGGGAATAAAGTGTCTTATTTTTCATATAAGAAAAATAAGTCTTAAAGGGAAACTCATATATCAAATAATGGTAAAGTGGAAAGAGAATTTCATTTCACTATTTACAATAAAAATAATATTCATTTTATCATTTGTAAAGAAAGTAAAACACTCCATATAGAAAGCATAAAATGATTCCATTTTGAAATCTTTTGAATTAAATAAAAATATGAATAAAATTTATTGTATAGTACTTTTATATCCATATAAATAAATATTTAATTTAATATTATGAAAAATAATATCTTATAATTAAATCTCTAAACTTTCATGGTGTCCCACACAACATTGAACATTTAAATATTAATCTTTATGAATTAATACACTTATAAAAATATTAAATAACCTTATTATATGTAAAATATGGTTATTAAATTACATAGTGGTTGTATATAAACATTATAAATGAATAAATATTCATATTATCAATAAATTGATCAATGATAGGTGATTGAGATGAAATCCCTTACCTTGAGTATGACTCATCACATACAAGAGTACAAAATGGCTTGGTATTTTGTCTATAGTCCTTGTTTTCATAACTAAATTATCTATATAATAATATTCATGAAATAAAAAAAATTATATATCAATTATATATTTAAATATATTCATTAAATTTGTATATGAAAAATGAACAATGTAACATTCATAGAGACGGTATGTTATACGTATGCATGAGTACCGTTTCCATTTTTCAATGATCATTTTGAAAAAAAAGGTAAATATAATTATATAAATATAAAATGATAATTTTTTAATAAATATCATATTAATAATTTTATTATACTTATGTATTATTCATGTGATGTGTTGATTAAAAATGAGTTACCACGCTTTATGGAGGTGAAAGTTCACATGTACGCATGAATAATGTTATCATTTGTATGTGCATGAAAAGTTAGCATGTAATTGATAAATTATTCTCCTCTAATGATAAATATTTAATTAATATCACATTTTAACGTTAAATACAACATCCTAACCAATCTTGAGAAACGGTTCAAGAAAATTAATTATATCGGTTCGTGGCGGTGATAATTCACATGTACGCATAAATGATTAATTCCTTTCCCATTTGATGGAATAACTGATGGATTTAGGTGATGATATTACAATAATTTAATATAATAATATTTACCATATTTTAGTTACTATTTCATCATGATTGAAGGATATTTTAAGGATAATGAAAAAGAAATAAAATAGAAACACTAAATTAAAAACGATGTCTTCCTTCGAATGATCACCTTTGATTAAATCGTTAACACCTCTAAGAAGAGTGTTATATATAAAATAAGGAATAAATAATTTTTGAGGTATTATATTAAGGATTTTGGGTACATATTGGTCAAAACAATTGATTTTTTAGGTGTAAATAATATATAAGAATATGTTCCTTTTGTAAGAGATGTGAGGGGAACCCTCAGAAACTCTTAAAATATTTAATTAATAAAATTTGATTTTCTATTCCAAATTTGTTAAACATATGATATATAGAATATAATCTGATTATTGTTCCAAATACTCTCATCCTTTAATTTTTATATTTGTATTTATTTATTTATAAACTTTACCTTTTTGTTTAATGCTTATTTTACCTTTTAAATTCTTATTGTGATATCATGTAATGTTTACTTTGAGGGTTAATAAAATTTCTATAACATGTCAAACGACCCAAAAATGTGTCATTCATGAAATTATATGTTTTATCATAGCAATTTTTTTGAATCATGTAATTTTATAAATTTTAAAACATTTAATAAAATATTTTTTATTTTAAAATACCAATAGTGTAATCTTTGACACTATTCAATAGTGGACTTTTTTAAAATATCATAATAGAATGATAAGTACCAACCAACTTCTCTAAATCCTCACAAACATGTCAAAGTAATCCTTAAAATTTTTTATAGCATAAATTATTTTAAATTATTTTTATTTTGACATTTTTAATATCATTTATTTGATTCTTCCATTAATGAAAAAATTATTGCTTCATCATTTTATCACTATTTAATATAATTATTTATTTCTTAAAAATAATAAATAAGTTTCCATGATTTAGTTTACTTTTTTATATTTATAAAAACTATTTACAGTCAAAGATAACACTTGTAAAAAACAATATTAAAAAAAATACTACTTATTAAAAAAAGCGTAAAAATGACTTTTCATTGAATATAATATTATAAATGCATTAATGTAATTCAATTATCTCCAAAAGTACCTAAATCGACCCAAGGATGATTATTTTAAAAATAATATCAAATAATAAAATAATTAAAAGTGTTATTTTAATTTTAATATTTTAATTATAATGCTCACATTTAATTACTCGATTTATCCTTAACCTAGGTAATAATATTTATTACTAATGTTACTATTAATAATGTCCAAAAATAATAAGGAACTATTTAAATAATTTTTTCCATCTGATTCAAAATATAGAATCTATTTTTATAAATACAAAACACATAATTGGAATGAATTAATTGAAAATTAATCCTGTAGACAGAATAAGAAAATGGGGTTTTTATGCAAGATGTTCAATACTTCACAAAGTTTTTATATATAATTTTAATGAGAAATTGATTCCAATTACTATAATTATATTAAATAATAAAAACATAATCTAGTTATTCTTTAAAATTAATTTTAATTTTAATCTATGAAAATAAATAAATTAGACAAAAAAGCTATTTGGAATTAAAATGCATTATTTTCACTATTCATTAAAATATGAAATTTATTAGAAAAATACCAAAAGTTCAACCAAAGTATATTATGATTCCCCAATTACAAATAAGAAGAATATTTTGTCAAATATAAATTATAAAAGTGTTAATAACTAGATTTAAAATCAGTTCTGAATCAAACGGTGGTAAAAATGCAATTTTTTTAAAAATACTCTGTTTGTGGATAAAATTGAATTTGATCTTATATAAAGTCTATAAAACATATAATGTGAATTTCATACATTAAATTAAATAAATTTGATATATATTTCATTACTATAATCCAATATGAGTTATTTATTATCTTATTGGTATAAAACACAGTTGTGCACATTTAAATTGTTTTTTTGGAAAAACATTTCCTTTTTATTTAAAATTTGTTTACATTCATTTATAATTTATTTTTTCATAAAATAATTAATTATATATAAATGTGAATAAAATATTTTTATAATAATGTTATTTTTTTATTCTCTCCATTCTAATGGCTGGCTTATAATGGTAACATTTAAATGACATTATTTAATTGTTCATTTAAGCATGATGTTGAGATTATGTTGCTATTGATCAAAGTAATTTTTTTGAAATCTATAGATGTTAAAATATTATTTATAACTCTTATTAATGATTCATATAATTTATGGGTCATGTTAAATAATTATCTTCAATTAAGACGTTTCAACCAAATTGGAATAACCAAAATGTAATGCCAATATATTTCCCAAGGTTAACAGAACACCAGTCATTCTAGTTGTACAAAATCTGATCTAAATTATGTGAAATGTGATTTTCACACCCTATAAACCAATATGTACACAACTAATTCAATATTACATTAACATGATGATAATACATCCATAAAAATAAGGTGGATAGTTACAAAATAGCATATTCCAAAAGTAATAAATGGAATGTTAGGAATATACTGACATAGATAAAAATATATACTTACAGAGGAATTATTCAACGATACCAACCTTGATGGGATCCAAAATTTATGTTTTTTGTGCCATGAGTAAAGTCCAATAATATATTAATATGTATTATATTATAAATAGTGAAACATAAAACCTATTTGGGTAAATCCTTTTGAAAAATAAAATGTAAATGAAAGTGAAAACATAAAATAGATTTTCAATAAAATAATTACAAAAATTGTCCCTTTATATATAATTTTTAAAATTTATGAAATATTTTTTTTCAAATAAATTTAATTACCTTGATATATTTTTTTTATATGCATCACTAAATTTAAACAGGATTAAATATATTATTATACTATTAGTATATGAAAATTATAACCTATCCATCCAATTGGATGGTATGAATAAGATTAACTAATTTTTTATATATATTAAATGATACTACTCAATATAAATAAATTAATTAATTACTAGGAAAAATGTATTAATTTTTTTAGTAAAGATATATTATTCTTAAATTTCAGATTCCATTCAAAATGAATTTTAACTATTCTTGTAAAAAATATATGTATTTAATTTTTGAAAATTATTAAAAAATTATTTTATAAAAATAACTACATTTTTTATATCACCATAACAAAATTATCCTATAGTTAATTTTAGTAAATTTTATAAAAAGATTGATTTTATAGTGAATAGTAAAATGTTGTAATTTTTTATAAAATTTTTTATTTATTTCAAAAACATACATAGATACATTTTTTGAAATGATTCTTGAGTTTAATTATTTATATGTTATATTTAATAACTCTATTAGCTTCACTGGAATCAATTTTTTAATTAATTAAAAAAACAATTGTTTAAATTGAAAGGCACATTCCTGAAAAACAAAATTATGCGTGGAATATATTTTTATCATAATAAATTAAATTAATCACAATTGGTGAATTATTTTATAGACATAAATATTATATATATATAGTAGGTTTTTAAAACATCCATCCAATTATTTTAGTATTCTTCAGGTAAGAATAGAAGCATTTTTATGCTTAAAAAAATTATTTTTCTAAAATCATAAATCATTAAATTTTAAACACAAATATTAAAATTGATTTCTAAAATTTATAGAAATTGAATTTAATAAATTTTATTCAATATTTTTTATCATTATTTTCGGGTTTTTTAAGTAATACCCCTTAATATTTTGTGAATATGAATAGTAAATGTGGTAAATTTAGCACCTTGGTAATGGGTAAATCATGCAAATTATTGTTTAAACATAAGTGATAAGGCCTTAATTTTTCATTATAATTATTATTTTATGAATTTAATTCGACAAATATAATCATAAGATTTGTATAAATTTGTTTAATGGATGCTTATCTGTGAAAATGGCTTATATAATATTTAAAGAAATGAAAGTTACAAAATATCACTCTCTTACTTTTAAATATCTTTTATATGTCCACGTAGGGAAAGATAATTATATTATTTAATATAAATATCTAATTTTATATTAATGAAATTATTTTTATGATATAAATTTATTTATATTTATTAGTATCGGTTCCTCTTTATGAGAAGTATGTTTGACGCTTCTTGAATTTAATGATCACAAACCATAATTCTTATAGCACTGTTGATTTCCATGTTGTATGATAGAATTTTATATGGTAAGAAAAATTTTATGATAATTAGGCTAATTAATATTGTGACTAACCATAAACTAGGAGTCACTACGAGAACATTCTACTTATAGTTATGAGCTACCATTTAGGGGAGTTACAGTCAGGTAGGAGTCACCGCCTAGGATGAGTTGCCTCTAGTAGAGTCACTACTAGCCTTATTACCACCACCAGAGTTACTGCTAGGCCTATCACTACCAGGGAAATCAACCACCATGTCTTATTACCACTGTAATCTAAGACACCACTAGACTCCAAGTAACCTTCACCTAGAGGTACCACACATTTGATATTCTATAAGATGCTGAGCCACCGCCAACTTCATGCTATCATTGTTGTCTGAGGACTTTAACATGACTGGATCATGGACTATTTCTATTAGAGGATAATTTGACCAAGTCTTAATTAAATATTCAAATCATGTTTGATGATTATGGACCTCCTTCATCTAGTTCTTCTATTTATTAGTACCATTTCTCCCCATGTAAAATAATGAATTTACTAAAGGGGAATGCCATCTAACAAGTCAACTAAAATTTTTACAATTGAATGTGTGAATTTTTACAAGATCAATTGTTCATTTGTTGTGAAGATCAATGACATAGAAGAACAAAATCCATTAAATAAATTGATTGAGTCATCAACAATGATAAACTAGAACATTCCTTTGAATTTTTATGATCCTCTGTTTTGGTGTAAATTTTTCAAGAAATAAGCACAAAATCCCCACCAATGATTTTCTTAGGACTATGAACATTATTATCATAAAAACTAAGCATATCTATTCTATTTATTTTCATTTTATTGATATTTCTTTATTCAGATCAGTGTGTTGTCACTTTAATTTTCAAACACACACTGTATCCTACACCTACTTTCAGAATAATTTTTTTTCTATCTTTCTCATTACATATGTCAACCCCCAGTTTTTTTGGAAGATATCTCTATGTTGAAATTATAATTTAACCACCCACATATAAATTTGGAAGAGTCCTTTTATCTTGTACACCTTTTTTGTCTTTTTACCGGATCTAGTTGTGAATCTATTTGATTATTATTATTATTATTATATACTTAGAAGCAGGTGGTTTCCAAGTAGAGTGGATTGAGTGTCATATTGAGATCTGAACTCTTGTTAATTCTATTGGGTTATTTTATTTTGGTGTCATTACTAAAAAAATATTATTTTACATATATATATATAATTATTATTTTGATATTTAGTACTTATTTGTGACTATATATGTTTTGGTCTATTTAAGTATACATCAGAATTTAAGATAATTTCAACATAATATTTTCTGATCATTATCAATCTTTTAGAAATCTTCTCAAAGGAAAATCATATATAAATCTACTATACTTGTTAATTAGATAATTTATTATATTAAAGAGGTTTTATTTTTAACTTAAATCTTATTGGAAATTGAATTCACCCACTCACCCCCCCACTTGAGTTATCCACTCTGGGAAACATTTCATTTCAAAGAAATTGGAATTATATTTTCAATTGTGGATTTATTTGTATTCTGAATATCTCATATTTTTGTCAACTCTAAATTTTAGTTTTTTATGGATAATAAATAAAAAACATCTAATCAGAACATACCTGCTTATTTTAATGTTATAAATTATGCTTAATGGAAAATCAAAATGAAAATAAATTTAGTAAGTATGGATTTTGACATTTAGAGAGTAATAGAAGATCTGTATAAAGTACCACAAGATATTATAATTACATGGATTGATATAACATAAACTACAGAAAAAATAATTGTAAAATTATGAATGATTTGTTTTTTCCTTGACAGGTGATGAATTTAATAGATTTTGTACTTGAAAATAATCATTTGTAATGTGGGATACCTTATATATCTATCAAGAAGGAACATAAAATGTTAAGGAAATGAGACAAAATAAATATACTATTAAATATGATATGTTTAAATTGAAGTATGAGTATTCCATTTTAGATAGGTATATCTGGTTTAATGAAATAGAAAATATCATGGATTCACTCAGAAAATAACTGACAAACAAAGATTATGTGATGAGACTGCTTAGGTGTCTACGAGATATATGGAGAGGAACATCTGTATCAATTAGAAAATATTTTTATGTCATTAAACTGCATGTCTAGAAATTGATAGCAAAGTTGATGATGTATGAAGAATAGATTAAAGTTAATAAACAGATTGATTAAGATATCCCAAAAACAAAATCAGTAGATTTCAAAAATACTACCTCCAAACAAAGAGAAAAGGTATAAGGGAAAATTTTCAGTGAAGAAAATTCTCCTCATGATAGTGATGAAGAGATGTCCCATATCTCCAGAAGGTTTAAGAAGTTATATATAAAATATAACTTCTTCTAGAAATAAAATTCCCTAGAAAATTATAAAAAAAAGGTAAAGTAGAATAGGTATTTTAGAAATTTTAATACTCATAATTAAATCGCATACTATAAATGTATGAGGAAAGGAAATATAAAAGTTGACTATAAAAAATTAAAATATAAAAAGAAATATTAATATAAGGACATGAGATTAAAAACGGTTATGAAAGCTACATGGAAATCCTCCAAATATATTTTCATTGATTCAGATGATGATAGAGGTGATATTTTTTGTAGATAAAATATGTTCTTTATAGCAAGAACCTTAGAGGTATAAAATATTCTTTTTTCTTATCCTACTAATATTTCAAACTATTCTAAAAATAAACATTATAATAACATTGAATAAAATATGTTAAATTATGATTTGTATGAATAATGTAACATAATGGAATATTCCTTTTGTGAACTTAAATATAAATCTAAATCTCTTAAGAAATTTCATTCTTTGACAGTAAATATTAAAACTGTTCTTACATATAAAAAGGATAAAAATTATCAATTATTGATTGAAAAAAATGAATTAAAACTATCCAATGAATATCTAAATAAAAAAATTAATTTTTAGCAATGGTAACAAAAATTTATCTCAGATATTTTGAAAGAAAACATCATCCAAATATATAATTCGTATATGTTATGAACCTGGGTAGAGAAAATTTGAAAAAACATGATTTATGGTTAAAAATAGTTCTGCAAGTCCATATACTGACAGTGCTTACTAAAATAGTCTAAATAAAGTATTTATTTCTAGAATCTTATAAATCATTATAAGAAACCCATTATGCAATTATGGGTGGCAGTATCCTTTTCAATAACATAAATGGCCCCAAAAATATTTTGGTACCAAAATCATTTTTGGTATAAACATTTTTTTGTGGGAGACCTATTATAAAACATCCAATAAAATCATTTTGTATTTAGATAGTATGTGTTCCATAAATATGACTTTTGAGTTTTTTAATTTTATAAAACTAATCCGAGTTGATGGTGGTCATGTCACTTTTGTTGACAATTCTAAAGGGAAAATCATAATCCTTGCCCAAAATTGGTAATTATAATTTTGTGTTAATTTCTAATGTTCTATACGTATATAGTTTAAAATAAAATCTACCTAATATCTCTTATTAATGTGATGATGGATTTTATGTAATGTTTCAAAATAATGATTTTCATTTTTTTGATTACAAAAATGTTTTAATTTTTAATAATTTGTGAAATGAAAATATTTATTCTATTGATTTAATTTTATTATCTTCTAAAAAATACTTGATTAAGTGTATTTTCCATAGAATCATGGATTTGGCTAGAATAATTGGCTATTTCAATTTTCATTAACATAAAAATATAACTAGGAAAGGGTTAGTAAAATATCTACCAAATTATTAATTATGAAATGATAATTTGTGTGGCCCATGTCAAAAATAAAAAAAAACAAATGTTTTCTTTTAAATATTTAATGGAATTTTCTACCTCCCTTTATATATTGTTAATTCATATGGACCTCATTAGACCTTCATAATTTTTTAGTTTGAATGTAAAACCTTGTGATTATGGTCTTGTAGTTGATGTCTCTAGGTGCACATGGTTATTCATCTTATCTCACAAAATTGAATCTTATTTTTTACTTTATTAAGTATTTAAAATTTGTAGAAAATCTTACTGGAGTTAGGATTAAGACCATAAGAATTTATCATAGGTGATAATTTGATAATCAAGACTTTGAATAATTTTTTACTCAAATTGTTATAGTCACAAATTTTCTACTCTTAGGACTCGATAATATAATGGTGTCATAGAGATAAGAAATATGACTCTTCAAGAGATAGCCCATAATATGCTTAATGAGTATTACATAAATATCTACTTTTGGAAAGAGGTTATTAACACAGAATAATATATAATAAATAGAGTCTAAACTAAACCTATCATCAATATAATACCATTGGAGTTATGGAATAATAATAAACCAAAGGATAATTACTTTAGAGTTTTTGGTTGAATTTTATTTATTCTAAATAAAATGGAAAATCTAATGAAAAAAATCCAACAGTGGTGAAAGAATTTATCTTGGTTATTAAACTTCCAAATAATCATAATGATAGTTTAACAGGATTTCTACAAAATAGAAGCGTGTATTCAAATTTTATTATCTGAAACTTACCCTAATGAACCAAGGAATATCCTTGAAAACATTGATGATGATATGTATAATTGGTATGTTAAATTAAAACCTTCTGAATGTTATATTAAAAAACCAATAAGTTGATCCAGTGATCTCCTTGAACCTGAACCGGATGAAAATAATGTGACAACTTGAACCTATTTTAAAAGATCTATCATGACTCATAAAAACCATACTTTATATGTTTTATTAGGAAAAAAAGATAATGTTACATAAAATAAATCTTCTATTATGAATAAAATTGAATGCAAATGATTCTTATCACATCTTGATCCAAGGAACATCAATGTTTCTATCTTTGATGAATTCTAGGATTTATATATGCTATAATATCTTAATCAATTTGAATGAAATAGTTTTTTTACCTTGTTGATATACCTAAATAAAAATTAACTATTGGAACTAATTGGGTGTTTAGAAATATGGTCTATGAGTCAGGAACAACAAAACAAATAAGGCTAGATTAGTTTCATAATGGTAAAATCATGAATAGGATATTTATTACAAAGAAAATTTTATAGTTGTATCCAAATATGAAGCCATTATGTTATTGATTTCCTATGCATCACATTTTTATTTGAAAATATATCAACTGGATGTTAAAATTTAATTCCTAAATTATTTTATAACTGAGCATTATTTGTTGAACAACCCCCTATATTTGAAAATCAACCTTTTTCAAATCGAGTTATTAAATTACAAAAAGCTTTATATGGTTTAAAACAATCTCCTAGAGTTTAGTACGATAGGATTTCCTCTTTTCTTGTTTAAAATAACATTTAAAAATATATTTCTAATTCTACTCTTTTAATAAAAGGAATTTCAAAACATGTCTTAATAGTAAAAATATATGTAGATGATATTATTTTTTATGTACTATTGATTCCCTATGTATTGATTTTTCAAAACAAATTAAAAATGTGTGTAAAGTGAGTTTGATGGGTGAGATCAAATTATTTCTTGGTTTTCAAATTTTTCAAATTAATGAAGGATGTTTTTTGCATCATATTAAATATAAAAAATACTTTTTAAATTTTTTTTGGCTTATACAACCCTACCAGTAGTGATACTCCCATAAGTACCACATGTAAACTAGATCTAGATTACACTAGAGATTCTTTAGACTAAACTTGTTTTAGGGGTATGACTAGATGTCTATTTCATCTCACTGGTAATTGACCTATAATTATGTTTTGTGTGTATATGTGTGCTCTCTTTCAAGAAAATCCAAAACAGTCTCACTTAATATTTGTTAAAAGAAAATTTAAAGAAATAAAATATAAAAAAAAATTGGGAATGTTCTATCCAAGTGGACATGATTTTTATTTAGTAATTTATTCATATGTTGATTTTTGTGGCTATAAGTTATATATAAAACTACCATTAGGAACATTTAATCTTTTTGGATAATATCTATTAGCATGGGGTAGTAATACAAAAAATTAGGTTACACTATCTACTACTAAAGACAGATACATAGTTTCAGTTAGTTGTTGATCGAAAATTTTGTGGATAATACATACATTAATAGAATTTGGCTTCTAATTTAGATATGTTACTATAAATTTTTATAACACATATTTAATAAAAATTTCAAAAAATATTGTATCCCACCCCAGAACAATGAACATCAATGTAAGATCTCACATTTGGAGATATTATTATTAAAAAGGTGATATAACATTAGAATTCGTTGGAAGAGAACATCATCTTATTTATATCTTCACAAAGCCTTTAAATTCTAAAATATTAAACTTCATCAAAAATTCAATATGAATGATATGTTTTTATTTACATGTCATCATTGGATAATTCATTGTTTGTTATGTCACTATTGGATAAGTCACAGTTGGCTAAGTAATTGTAGGATAAGTCATCATTGATGTGTCACCATTGGCTAAGTCACCAATGGCTAAGTCATTTTTGGATAAGTGAATGTTTTTTTAGTCACCATTGGCAATTTCACCATTTAATTCTCCATTGATAAGTTTATGTTGATAAGTCACCATTGATAAGTGACCATTTGTAAATCACTATTTATGGGTCACCATTGTGAAAAAAGTAATTCTTCTTTTATTACCATTTCTTTATTAATGTTATTTTTCTTAACAGTTAATTATTTTTTATATTTTTTATATTATAATTATCATAATCCATAAATGATATGATTTATTTCATAAATCAAATTGATTCACATATCCCCCATGACTTTAATCTCCAAAACCCTTATCTTCCCCTAGGAACAATCATATTTCCTTCCTCTCTCATTCTATTCAAGTCTTCAACTTGTCAATATATATCAAATGAAGTGATAATAAGAATCAACATGAGAAGAGGTGAGGAAATCAATGAAATGTAGAGTATCTACAAGCAGTTCCACAGCTTTTTCATGAAACCCACATCCATGGAAGTGAGTTGATGAAGTAGAAAATGAAATTAATGGAAAATGGATTATATCAAGAAATATAACCATTCAGTTAGTTATTTAAAGTCAAAAATGGATATATTTGTTTGGAATGAATAACCATGTGTATTATCCATGGTTGTTTAACAATTTATATCAAACTGGTGGATTTAATTTTTGAGAAAATAAATTTGTTTTTAGAATTTGTATTAAAGAAGAATAATTTCCTTTCTCTTAAAAATAATTATTAAAGGGGTGTAAAGTACCTCATAATTTTTTTTATGATGATTTTCAAGTATGTATCCCCAGTGAAAGTAAAATTTTAAATAATTATGAGTCCCTCCTATAGTTCAAAGAAGATGGTACACTACCAAGACCAATAATACTAAACATAATGGTGAATGTAAGCTATTATTAAAACTTTTCTATCATGTATTATGACCTAGAAAATGATATTTCAATACCATGTGGTTTATGTATTTTGACATCCTATATTTGATGAAGAAAGTATATATTATCAATCTACATAGATTTTTGATGATATATATGTATGAGATATGGAAAAAAGTTCAAGGTTGAATTATTTGATTTACCCTAAGATGATATTGTCCATCTTGTATACTATGGTCTTAGTCAAGGAAGTTGAAGAAGATAATGATAAGTATGGTGTTATTTTATCAAAAAAAAATTAAATAGGTAATGTAAATTAGAATCCATGGATGAAGATTTTGGTGAGAGAATAATGATAAACATTCTGGTGAATTTAACCTTATTGATCATCTAACCAAACCTAAGGATATGGTTTATCATGGGCTTGGGGCAGATAAAATATTTTTATATTCTGATGATGATGAATGTGGAAAAAATTAACAGGTTTTTATTTAAGAATAAGAATAAATATTGTCATTTTAAGTGGGAAGTGATATGTAGATCCCAAATTCTCCTCCTAGAGATTCATTTAGACCTTCTAGTACATCTTGTTCTCTACCATCAATTGAATCTATTTTAGATGAAAATGATGATGAAGAAATTGAATTAACTAGAGATCAACCCTTCATGACATCTTCCTACTAATTATCAAGAGAAAATATTATAATGGAAGTGAAACTAATGTTATTTCTCATAAGGATAATGAAAATGGTGCGAATCTTAATAATTTATAATGAAATGACAGTGATCATGGAGATTTTCGTACTGGTGGAGATAATTGTGATGATACTGATGATGATGGTCATGATAACAATCATTTATCTTATTATAATGAAGATGTTTATAAGCATGATTATGGAGATAATCATGATATTTAATATGATAAAAAGGGAGATGAGCATTACCAGGAGGTGCTTCTATAACACAATTCATCACCAGTGGTATCTTTTTTTTTCAGGGCTGAATATATATCTATAGATGATGAAATTGATATTAAACCACCAATTTTGATAGATGGAAAGGAATATAACAATTATGTAGAGAAGTATCTAATACCATCTAATCACACATAAGTAGTAAACCACACATAGAAATCATATAAAAACCTAATGCCACTATACGAGAACTTTATGACACTTCTTTAGTTTACAAAGAACCTATTATTCCATATATATGTTTTTATGTATGTTCATTTGAGGAGTGAGAAAGGATTCCTAGTTTTTTGAGTCATTTTCCTGATTACATACATTCGGATAATGAAGCATGGGAAAGACCTGTCAAAGAAGAAGGATCCAAAGTGGATCAGATTGATCCAGATGGTGAGTTAAAACCATTTACTCAAATGGAATCCAATTGACCAGAATATGATAAACTTCAACAATTGAATATAAATATTCCCCATCAATTTTTTAGGCACCCTGATGTTGTAAAAAATGAGTTTCACGCACTTTTAGAAGAAGTGTGACTTCTAATTGTGAATCCTTTAAATAAACATTCACATCATATGTTAACGATCTTTTGATCTCTTAGGCATTTGAAATTACCAGACATAGTGAAGATAGAACTCGATATTTTCTTAAGCATGTTATATCTCATTTATGACTAATGTTTTGATTTTATATTTATGATTAATAAGTAAAAAATACAAGGTTTCCAACAAAAGTAGTATGTTTGAAAGAATTATTAGTGGAAATAAAACTAAATCCCGATGAGAATTTGAATATTTTTTCCCATAAGATGGATATGATGTTTTTTACTTCCTCTACATCATCTTCACCTCTTCCTATTCAAATAACTGTTTATAGATATATACTTAGATATAATATAATAATGGAGCATAGAAAATATTTTGTTGATGTGGCCACTCATGAAGAGAAATTAAAGAAAATACATCATCATGAATAGTACATATATGAGATGATTAGGGAGTATTCCATTGAACTTAGGGAAGATAAGTACACCATCAATAAATATATCAAGAGTTATTTTACAAGAATCCATATGAAGCCATAGATGTTTACTATCTTTAATTATCTAGTATAGAACGTGATATTTTCACTAGTTATTGGGGATTTCAATGAACATGTGAATCAACTAAAGGTTCTCACACATGTATTGCAAAGATACGTGCAAGAGAAAAATGAATCCTTTTGTTCTATGGAAAGAGGTGGTAATATAATTATGGATTTTATCAATATCATGAATCCCTTCCTATAGGGTCACAGTATGGTTATAATCGCAAGGGAAGTAATTACTATGAAAAATATTCTTTCAATGAAATCAACAGATCCAATAAGATATAGACCTACTGTGGTTTCTCAGTCCAATTATATTGTGCCTCCTCCATATCAACCTATGATTTTATCACTAGCTGAATCTATTTGTTGCCTAAATAATTTTCTTATTTTTATGACAATTCTTCCTTCTTCAATAATCCCACATATCCACACCTATGCTAGAAAAATCCTTACTACTGCCTCAGCATATCATGAGAGAGAAGAGGAAAAAACCAGAGACAAAGAAAAAATGAACTACCGGTATCCCTAAATATTTCTCAAATAGATAATCTAATTAGATGTTGTCTTTGATAGAGATCTTGTTCATGTACTCTTTATCTATTTATTATTGTACTCACCTCTTTAAAAACACAATTAAATGAAAAATATTTGAGTTCTTGTCATTTACTACAACTTATATTTTCTTTCTCCTCTTTTTGATAGCCTCAAAGGTGGAGATATAATAGTTCCTTATTTATTACAATGGGAGAAACTAAAAATTTTAAATATTCCATGACATCTTCATTATATATTTCTAATTTTTAATTCTTTTATCATGGTAGTTTATATCACATGTATATCATCTAAAATAATAAGAAGATTTTTCTAAATTCAATATATCTAAGATTATCTATTTTTACATATTTTTTAAATGCCTTATAAAATTCAATTTTTGTGATCATAAAAAACAGGGAAAATTTGGCACCTCTTTATGAGGAGTGTGTTTGATAGTTCCTTTTTCTAATGATCACAAACCATAATTCTTTTAATAATAATAATTTACATGTTTTGTGATATAATTTTATATGGTTAAAAAAATATGATAATTAAACTATGTGTTATGGTGAGTCACTATCACCCAAGAGTCACTACCAAGACATTTTACCATAATCTATGTGCTACCACGGAGGGAAGTTATCACCAGGTATGAGTTTCCATTAAGGATGAGCTACCACCGGTGGATTCACTGCCAGCCTTGTCACAACCAGTAGAGTTACCGCCAGGCTCTTCAATATTAGGATGAGCTAAATCTAGGTCATGTTTATATCAAACACCGAGTTACTCCTAGAATCTGATTCACCATCAGCCTAATTTATTACCAATTTCAGATACTGCCATGAAGTAGGTCACCACCTACTTCATACTATATTTTTTCCAAGGACATTGTCATGATTTGATAAATGACTATTTTTATTCAAAGATAGTTTGATGAAATCATAATGAAATTGTCAATGCTTGTCCATGGACTGTGGATATCCTTCATCTGATGCTTATATTTGTAAGGATAATATCTCTCTATATAAAACAATTATTTTATTATCATCAATTACCATTTAAAAAGTATATTAAATATTGTGCAATTGAATTTGTGGATTTGTACAATATCACTAATTCAACTATTATATTGATTAATTACATAGAAGTATAACATCCATTATATAGTTTTATAGAGAAATAAATAAATATCAACTATAAAATTATTAAAATTCATACAATCCTTTATTTAGCTATAAATTTTTAATGAATGAAGATTACACTCCCCAAAAAAGCTAAGGACTTTGAACATTATGAGAATACCAGACTATGCATCACTATTCTATTCATATTATTTTGATTTCACTTTCTATCTTTTGATAAGTGTGTTGTTAATTTAATTTTAAAACACACAATATCTCCTTCACCTAATATGGAGAATACATATTATTCACTCTTTCTCATTACATTTTTTTACCCAAGTTTTTGTATAAGAGGTCTATGTGTGGCCTGTATTGTATAACATTCCATGTATAAATATAGAATATGCCATTTTTCTTGGAGAACTTTTTTCTGTTGTTTGATTACTTGAGCTAGGTTGTGGATCTGTTTGATTATTATTCCAATTTTCAAGGAATTAGGTGATTTCCATTGGGAGGTAATTAATTCACATCTTGAGACAGATGATCTTGTTTATTTATCTAGGATATAATTTTTTTGTTCTATTACTAAAACATAGATTATTATAAATATATAATAAATTATTACTTTGATATTTATTCATAATCTGTGTTTATATATTTTCTTGCCTATGTAAATTCACTTCAAAAGTTAAAATAATTTGAACATTATTTTTACTACGATATAATATCTCGTTGAAATTTTTTTTAAAAGGATAAATCTTATATCAATCATCCATTTTGGTTAACCGACAAATTTATTTTATTAAGGGGATTTTATTTTTAACATAAATTTTATTTTGAACTCTATTACCCCCCCCCCCCAATTCACTCACACTGACCAACAATTAGTAATTATATATTTATCTTAAATGCTTATGTAACACAGATACATTATTTCAACAATTAATAAAAAAAATATAAAATTATTTTAAATGTAATAAAATTAACATAATTTGAGTGATTTAATGTTTTCCATGAATTATTTGGTTTCATATGATATTTTAGTTTTATTTTAAATTATAATATTCTAATTTCTTATTTTCATGATGTAATCAAATGCAAATTAATTGAATAATTTTAAAAATGATATTATTCAAATTTATAATACATAATATTGTACTCTAGGATATAAAATTCATTGAAATATTAAATATTTCCAAATGAATGGGAGGAAATTTTAAACATAAACCATTATCCATTTATGGGTAATTTGTAATTTTATAGTAAAATTTTTTAACATTAAATGGTATAAAACATTAATATTTTAGTAATTGTCAAAATGGTTAATAAAGGGGTAATAAAATAAGATAAATTTAATAATTTAATCCAAACATATAAACAAATTTTGAATGATATTATTTAAGCACATAATGATATAATATTTGAATATTAATAATTTTTATTCATTTTTACATCAAATTTAATATATATTAATTTAATATTTTGAGAAATTCCAAGGTTTTATTTCCTCTCAATTATAAAAGGTAACCCATGATTTCATTTCTTCACACCATGTTGAGCCTTCTAGATCAACCAAACTATGAAAATTTATTTTTTAAATTGCAATAAATTCATTCAAGATGATATTTCCATCACAAAATACTAACCCTAGTTCCCTTAATTGGTGGTATAAAGGAGTTATTTCAAAGAAGTGGTAGTCTACATAATCTGTAACTTTATTTTTGACTATTATTAAAACAACAATAAATATTTATTTTTATACAAAAAATAATATATTACATATCTAAAATATACTATATATTATTATGATTATATAACTACCCTTATTGTCACGAACCAGGCCGGATCGTCATCCGACTCGGCACCCGACCCGGTCCGCGACGTGGCCCGAAGGGCGTTCTCGATCCCCACGGGCTGGAAACTAGTGTCGGGCATCAAAAAAAACCAGTTGGGAATGGTTTAGCCCATAACAAGATAAATAAACATAAACTGAACAAGCATATAAATAAAAGAAAATAAACTGAGCAACGTGGCAGCGGAAAAAGAAATAAACAAAGAAACGTGACATACCTCAGGTGACCCCGTGGATCACCACAGTACGACAACCACACTCACTCCCAAAAGCGATCTAAGACTGGAACCTGCAACTAAAAAGTAATGTAGGCGTGAGCACTGAGATGCTCAGTAGGAAAGCCAAAAACAACCACATCCTATGCCTCTGCCTTTAATAAGAAATAAAACCAATGCCAGTTTGGAAAATAAGATATACTAAAATAGTATTTTCCTTCTTTTCAAATTCAAGTAACGAGTTTTCATTTTCAGGTAAAGCCTTTTACTCCCACTACATTTTCAAAATAGGTTTCAGGCATTCATTAACATTTCAAAATGAAAAGAAACCAGTTTGGGTTAAAATATGGTTTTCACAAACAAGACATCAAGTATGAAACAGCTGAAAAGAAAGTTACATCATTAGCATCATGACAAAAATGAGCACCATGGGTAATCCCTATAGGCAGCTAGAACAAGTGGGAACCTAAAGACCTCATACCTCAGTGAAACGTGGCTTAGAAGACCACGACCCTCAGAAAACGTGGCATAGAAGGCCACGACCCTCAGAAAACGTGGCTTAGAAGGCCACGACCCTCAGAAATTCATATGTTTAGTTAGTGTTATTGCGTCAATCCTACTAGAAAAACCGGGATGAACCCCTGCCGTGTCATCTAGCGTACTAGTCCTGATCACCCACCTAGATACCCGAGTTTCCCATTGTGCTCTATTTCAAATGGTGGTGAGTTTTCTTTATCAAGTAATCAAACAAATACATTACACTTTCTTTATCTAAAACTCATTCAACCTTTCACCACCGCACTCCCTACTTAAGTGCATTCCCCCTCTTTACACCACACAAAAACGCACAAGCCTTTACACTAGGCACACACCACAAACCACCCATCAACACTTACATCACATTTTAATTTCAAATTTAGGGGAATGACTAAAAAGGGGTTTTCTATTTTCGCAAACCAAATCTTAAAGTACCAAACGGACCTCAATAGAGTTTTTTTCTATTTCATAAAACATTCTTAAGATGCCAAACAGACCTCATTACATAAAGGGGACACTTTTTAAAACCAACCGGACAAAAAGCCCAAACACCTTTGGAATTACACATTACCAATTCAAAACCACTTAAGAAATCAATTTTTCAGGAAAAGTCACTTAAGACCAACGGCTTTGAAATACATTTCAATTTTTCCAAAAAAAAGGCAAAATAGTTTCTATCCATCGCAATCAGATTCCATAGCATGTGTATATAGCATAGTGCAAAACATATTTTTAAAACAATCAAGCAATTATGAATTTCAAATTAAAATCTTAGGCATAGGGGACCTACCTCAAGACACGCAGCTTTTGACGATGGCAGCCCGAGACCGCTTCACCTACACACGTATACATTTTCATATATATATATATATCCTTTGATCCAGGCACATATTCCCCACGCCATGAGGAAACATGTGCAAGGAGGATATGTATATATACATGCCTACCCATGTATATATATGTAGGCATTTATCGTAAACCACACGAACTCGCCATGCGACGACCAACGCGCTACAAGATGATTTAATAAATCAATCAAAACATAATAAAACATTACCAAGATGCGAAACCAGACCTCGCTCCAAAGACACACTCAATTTCACGTAGTAAAAGACACTTTAAAAAAATCAAACGCAGACTTAATCTTTTTGAAGACCACTTTCGCACCCCACACGCAATTGAATAAATCAATAAAACCATTTATGAAACACTTGGAAATGCGCACTATAAAATTTTCACCAAAAACTCACCCGATTTCATATAAAAACACCACATTAAAACTGAATCCAAATCACAACCATACCAAAATATGTTTTTCGTTACTCAAACTATTTATAATTAAACCTCAAAGGTGCGAAAGAAGTTCAACATGCCAAAATAATACATTTTTCCTTCAAACCACATTTTTAATACACTTGCACCTTAAGTGCTTTAGAAAATATTTCACACATTCAAAACAAGGCTTGAAACTCTTTTCAAGAAACACTACAATACAATGCATAGGACACACAAACATTTATTTTGTAGAAAAAATTCATTTTTAACAAATATACAAATTAAAATATTACCAAAACATACTTTGCACACCTAAAATATTTAATTGAATGTTTCCAAAAATTCCCACAACAAGACCCTATGAAAACATAAACAATTTTAAATTAAAACTCAATTACATCACACATTCATGTCAATGTATTCACAAAACACAATTCGCACCACCCAAAATAATTAATGAACAAGCTAAATAAATTAATTTAGACAAAACCTTCATCAATCAACATTAATAAATGAAATCATTTACCATTGGTGTCGAAAGCCCTAAATTTTTAAGCGAAGCACCAATCGCGCACCAAACGCATCGCAAACAACACCAATTAACCCTAAATCAAGAAATCGAACACAAAAAAAACAAAAAAAACAAGGAAATCAAACTCCAAAATAGGATAAACTCAAACCCTTGCTAAGAGGAAAAAAAGGGTACTGAAGGGTATGAGGGGGTCTGAGAGTGAGGGAGGTAGTGGTTGCGGGAGGCAGCAGGGGACTGGAAACGGCAGGGGGGGTTGCGGGTCTCTGCGAGCGCGGAACGGTGGCTGGAGGTGCGGCGGGGCCGGAGCGGGAGGACGGGACGGCGGCGGGCGAGCCTGGGGTGGAAGCCGGATGGAGGTCGGGACGACGAGGGGTGCGGGTCTCGGTGAACACGAATGAAAGGGAGAGAAAGGGGGGGCCGGCCGCGAGCGAGAGAGGGAGAGGGAGAGGGAGGGGGAGAGGGAGAGGGAGGGGAGCGGCTTAGCGGCGCGGGTAGGGTTAGGAGGGTTCAGGGGGGGTTCCGCGCGGGGAGGGGTGAGGCGCAAGAGGGAGAAGGGAGAAAAAAAAAGACAGAGAAAAAAAAAAGATAAAAGAAATTAAAAATAAATAAATAAATAAATAAATAAAAATGAAATGAATAATAAAAAAAATTAAATTAACCTAATCCAAAAATAATCGTAATCTAATTAGTAAATTAAAGATTTTATAAGTGCAACAACAATTTTAATTTTTAAAAGCCTATGTACAGAATTGACGAAAATAATAATGACAATCTTAATCTTAATATTATTATTATTATTATTAAAACAACACACGAATATATATATATATATATATATATATATTGTTTTGCGACCACATTTCATTATTAATAACAAAATTAAAATATTAACTTAAATATTAATAATACTGATGATAAAACTAAAATGTTAAAACCAACAAAAATGATAATATCGTTATTGATTGAGGTGAGACACCAAAAACAGTCACGTGCGCGGTCGCGTGCCCGTATCAGATCTCAATTTCTTCAAAATACAACCAGTTCACACCCCAGCTCCAAAAGTAAGACCCAAATTAATAAAATTAAAATTAAGCATCAGTCGGGGTGTGACAATTCTCCTCACCACAAAAACTTTCTGCCCCCAGAAAGTCACCAAGCCAAACGAGGAAACAAACATTAGTTTGAAACTAAATGTGGCCAACAAAATCACAACTCGGCGTGACTTTTCACTCCATCAGTCACACCCGGCCAACTCTGAAGGATTCTGAAAAGAGAAGAACCATTAGGAAACGAGGAGGGTTCTCCCCACCACAAGAACCCGACTAACACAACCGACATTGAGACTCTTAGTATGGGCTAACTCTGAAACTGCTAACTTGATCCAAGAGGAAACCACCGCACATACCAAACCTCAAAGAAGGCATGAAAAGATCCGTGGTGAGTCTCCCCACCATTTAAGAACTGACCAGCTTAAACCCACCAGTCTAGACCGACATGGGAACTTCCAACCCAAAACAGAAACCACGGACACATGAGAAAACTCACAGAAGAATTCTACCAAAAGACAAACTTAACCATTACTCATCATTTCCACAAGAGGTGAGCATCTCCAAAACGAGCATGTACTAAAACAAAATAGGTAACACTTGAGGAGACACAACTACCAAAATTACAAAAAGATGAGATCACCATGCCTTCTTACAACCACAGTGGGGTATTCAAAGAACAAAGACCACAACGAGAAAAAGAGACCTTTGCGCCTCTTACAGTAAAACAGATTCTTCAAAGACGAGGATGCTTGAAATAAGAAATTTAAACCGTCCCTATTTTAGCACTGGAGACAAAAGTTAGACCAATGTGACCCACACCCAACGATTCCTGACTGTGTGAAAGGATTTACTCCAAGACCTGTGGTTGGAATTCTGATGTCTTGATGCATCTGTTTCCCCGCAGTCAGGAGCTGGCATCCTTATATCGAGACTCCTCCTGGAGAAGCCACTATCAGAACCTCTCTAAGATCACTAAACAACCACACCGACACCAAGTCTTCAATGGATGATGATGATGAAACTTAAAGTACCCAAACCGGCCACACAAGAAGCGAACAAGATAGTGGCCTGACTAAAAGAAGATGGAATTGAAAAGAAACCTTTTCTGAGATGGGTTCCTCCGATTCGCTCTCGTCACCCGATGGGGAACCATCCCGAACACTAGAAAGAAATGATCCCGGAACCCTGGACGAAGACCCCACACAAGAGAAACATTAACTGATTCTGCGACATTATCCTTGAAAAAAAAGGGAACCAACCTCTTGAGATACCCAATGTTGGCCTTCACTATTCGTTGGCATTACTGGACACTCACGAGCCTTGTTACTTCCATCACTTTTTCTTCCACAAATATAAACCAACTAATGAGAGTAGTCCTAAACACCTTCCCAAACATACCATCATTCAACGACGCTGGGATTATCTCTTCCACCAATCCCAAGTTGCACCTTCAAATGGACTTGAACCAACACAGACTCTCTTAGCTTTAGGAGTTCCCAATAACCTGAAAACACCAACGACTTCACCAATCTAGTTTGCTACCTTCAACAAATCACGATCGCTACAGAAGTTAGACAATGACTGAAGAGAATTCAATTCCACCGCCCCGCTAAGGGTCTAGGTAGAACCAATAACCAGAAGAGGCTCACTAGGAACTTCTGGGACTTTTCTGGGCAGCATACTCAAAAACAAGAAGCACAAATCCGAATCAAAACCCATAATGAATCAAAATTCCACACCTCAATCACAAACGAAAGCTCAAACTCAAATCACTATTTCAACCGCAATTCAATATGTCAAAACCAAGAACCCACAAAAAAGAATACTTAACATGAAAAGAGAATGCTAAACAATTCCTCGCTCACTTTTCTAAACGTTTGAAAACCCCCTTTTGAAAACCATTTTTCAGAAAACAAAACAACTTAGATATCCACCATTGATATCCCATGAAGTCTCACACATACCTATCCATGTGCTAGCTCAAGCACCCATCCACCCACATCACCAACTTCCCCACTTACCATGTGCGCACCTCAATGTATGTGATCACTCATAGGGATACCAAGGGTCAATCCAAGACACTTCTCATTTTCAAAACATATCATTCAGCATAAATCACAAATTTCCAACCATTTTGAAAAAGTAACTTATCATCAAAGCAATAAATTTCCAATTTCCAAAACATTTTCCAATTCACATTGCAAAAAGTGTTACTGAGATTCCAAAACAACTTCCAAAACACCTCCCATTTTCCCTTTTGAAACCACACATTTGTTAAAAGAAAACAATTTCCATTTCAAAACCACTTTTCCACTCTAACACCACATTCCCATTTGAAACCACCTTCACAAAAATCCATTTTCATTTTTGAGATCTACTCACATCCACCAAAATGAAGGTCAAACATAAATCACATCAAACTTTCCCAAAATTAGGGACTAGTGGATATGCCAACCCGGTAACATGTCTTAGCAGACCATGCTCAGAGCGGGCATCCACCACATGAAGTATCTTGAACCGTGCACTCGGGCTGTACATGGGTCGCTACTCCATGCAAGTCCGCCGCATAACACTGACTCACTTCCATGGTCATCCCTCACCCACACCTACCAATCCAAAGAAGAAAAATTAAAATCCCGAACTACCCCTGGAAACTCGAGTCTTGGGACGGGAAAGGGTTCATGACGTCCTTCCCGCACCTACCTCTTGAGTCCTAACACACCTAATCACCAAGATACTTGACACCCCAAATAACAAGGGCACCTCTGATACCATTTTTTCACGAACCAGGCCGGATCGTCATCCGACTCGGCACCCGACCCGGTCCGCGACGTGGCCCGAAGGGCGTTCCTGATCCCCACGGGCTGGCAACTAGTGTCGGGCATCAAAACAAACCAGTTGGGAATGGGTTAGCCCATAACAAGATAAATAAACATAAACTGAACAAGAATATAAATAAAAGAAAATAAATTGAACAACGTGGCAGCAGAAAAAGAAATAATCAAAGAAACGTGACATACCTCAGGTGACCCCGTGGATCACCACAGTACGACAACCACACTCACTCCCAAAAGCGATCCAAGACTGGAACCTGCAACTAAAAAGTAATGTAGGCGTGAGCACTGAGATGCTTAGTAGGAAAGCCAAAAACAACCACATCCTATGCCTCTTCCTTTAATAAGAAATCCAACCAATGCCAGTTTGGAAAATAAGATATACTAAAATAGTATTTTTCTTTCTTTTCAAATTCAAGTAACGAGTTTGCATTTTCAGGTAAAGCCTTTTACTCCCACTACATTTTCAAAATAGGTTTCAAGAATGCATTAACATTTCAAAATGAAAAGAAACCAGTTTGGGTTAAAATATGGTTTTCACAAACAAGACATCAAGTATGAAACAACTGAAAAGAAAGTTACATCATTAGCAGCATGACAAAAATGAGCACCATGGGTAATCCCTATAGGCAGCTAGAACAAGTGGGAACCTAAAGACCTTGTACCTCAGTGAAACGTGGCTTAGAAGACCACGACCCTCAGAAAACGTGGCTTAGAAGGCCATGACCCTCCGAAAACATGGCTTAGAAGGCCACGACCCTCAGAAATTCATATGTTTAGTTAGTGTTGTTGCGTCAATCCTGCTAGACAAACCGGGATGAACCCCTGCCGTGTCATCTAGCGTACTAGTCCTGGTCACCCACCTAGATACCTGGGTTTCCCATTGTTCTCTATTTCAAATGGTGGTGAGTTTTCTTTATCAAGCAATCAAACAAATACATTACACTTTCTTTATCTAAAACTCATTCAACCTTTCACCACCACACTCCCTACTTAAGTTCATTCCCCCTCTTTACACCACACAAACACGCACAAGCCTTTACACTAGGCACACACCACAAACCACCCATCAACACCTGCATCACATTTTAATTTCAAATTTAGGGGAATGACTAAAAAGGGGTTTTCTATTTTCGCAAACAAAATCTTAAAGTACCAAACGAACCTCAATATAGTTTTTTTCTATTTCATAAAACATTATTAAGATTCCAAACAGACCTAATTACATAAAGGGAACACTTTTTAAAACTAACCGGCCAAAAAGGCCAAACACCTTTGGAATTACACATTACCAATTCAAAACCACTTAAGAAATCAATTTTTCAGGAAAATTCACTTAAGACCAATGGCTTTGAAATACATTTCAATTTTTCCAAAAAAAAAGGCATAATAGTTTCTAGCCACCGCAATCAGATTCCATAGCATGTGTATATAGCATAGTGCAAAACATGTTTTTAAAAAAATCAAGCAATTATGAATTTCAAATTAAAAGCTTAGGCATATGGGACCTACCTCAAGACACACAGCTTTTGACGATGGCAGCCCGAGACCGCTTCACCTACACACATATACATTTTCATATATATATATATCCTTTGATCCAGGAACATATTCCCCGCGCCATGAGGAAACATGTGCAAGGAGGATATGTATATATACATTCCTACCCATGTATATATATGTAGGCGTTTATCGTAAACCACACGAACTCGCCATGCGACGACCAACGCGCTACAAGATGATTTAATAAATCAATCAAAACATAATAAAACATTCCCAAGATGTGAAACCAGACCTCGCTCCAAAGACACACTCAATTTCACGTAGGAAAAGACACTTTAAAAAAATCAAATGCAGACTTAATCTTTTTGAAGACCACTTTCACACCACACATGAAATTGAATAAATCAATAAAACCATTTATGAAACGCTTGCAAATTCGCACTATTAAATTTTCACCAAAAACTCACCCGATTTCATATAAAAACACCACATTAAAACTGAATCCAAATCACAAACATACCAAAATATGTTTTTCGTTACTCAAACTATTTATAATTAAACCTCAAAGGTGCGAAAGAAGTTCAACATGCCAAAATAATACATTTTTCCTTCAAACCACATTTTTAATACACTTGCACCTTAAGTGCTTTAGAAAATATTTCACACATTCAAAACAAGGCTTGAAACTCTTTTCAAGAAACACTACAATACAATGCATAGGACACAAAAACATTTATTTTGTAGAAAAATTCATTTTTAACAAATATACAAATTAAAATATTACCAAAACATACTTTGCACACCTAAAATATTTAATTGAATGTTTCCAAAAATTCCCACAACAATACCCTATGAAAACATAAACAATTTTAAATGAAAACTCAATTACATCACACATTCATGTCAAAGTATTCACAGAACACAGTTCGCACCACCCAAAATAATTAAAGAGCAAGCTAAATAAATTAATTTAGACAAAACCTTCATCAATCATCATTAATAAATGAAATCATTTACCATTGGTGTCGAAAGCCCCAAATTTTGAAGCGAAGCACCAATTGCGCACCAAATGCATCGCAAACAACACCAATTAACCCTAAATCCAGAAATCGAACACAAAAAAAACAAAAAAAACAAGGAAATCAAACTCCAAAATAGGATAAACTCAAACCCTTGCTAAGAGGAAAAAAAGGTACCGAAGGGTAGGAGGGGGTCCGAGAGTGAGGGAGGCGGTGGTTACGGGAGGCGGCAGGGGACTGGAGACGGCAGGGGGGTTGCGGGTCTCGGAAAGCGCGGAGGGCGGAACGGTGGCTGGAGGTGCGGCGTGGCCAGAGCGGGAGGACGGGACGGCGGCGGGTGAGCCTGGGGCGGAAGCCGGATGGAGGTCGGGACGACAAGGGGTGCGGGTCTCGGTGAACGCGAATGAAAGGGAGAGAAAGGGGGGGCCGGCCGCGAGCGGGAGAGGGAGGGGGGCCGACCGCGAGCGGGAGAGGGAGAGGGAGAGGGAGAGGGAGAGGGAGAGGGAGGGGAGCGGCTTAGCGGCGCGGGTAGGGTTAGCAGGGTTCAAGGGGGCTTCCGCGCGGGGAGGGGTGAGGCGCAAGAGGGAGAAGGGAGCAAAAAAAAAGAGAGAGAAAAAAAAAGATAAAATAAATGAAAAATAAATAAATAAATAAATAAATAAAAATGAAATGAATAATAAAAAAAACTTAAATTAACCTAATCCAAAAATAACCGTAATCTAATTAGTAAATTAAAGAGTTTATAAGTGCAACAAAAATTTTAATTTTTAAAAGCCTATGTACAGAATTTAAGAAAATAATAATGACAATCTTAATCTTAATATTATTATTATTATTATTAAAACAACACACAAATATATATATATATATTGTTTTGCGACCACATTTCATTATTAATAATGAAATTAAAATATTAACTTAAATATTAATAATACTGATGATAAAACTAAAATGATAAAACCAACAAAAATGATAATATCGTTATTGATTGAGGTGAGACACCACACACGGTCGTGTGCGCGGTCGCGCGCCCGTATCAGATCTCAATTTCTTCAAAATACAACCAGTTCACACCCCAGCTCCAAAAGTAAGACCCAAATTAATAAAATTAAAATTAAGCATCAGTCGGGGTGTGACACTTATCCACTCTCTTTCCTTCAAGTATGAAGTGAAAATACTGCTCATGAGTATGTACGACTTACCCTTTCCATAAATCAATGAAATTAAATTCACATCATCATAATTTATGACTATGTAATATAATTATTTTATTTTTTATAAATTATAATTATTATATAATTATACTTATGTAATGATAATATAATATCATCATTTTTACCTCTCATAACATTGGAAAATAATAACGGTGATTGTGCATACGTGTGGGATACCACCTCCACAATATGAATTGATTTGTTTTAATTTTTTTTTACTTGGATAGTAATAAGGATTGATTTAATTATGATATATGATATAGTAGTTATTTTATAAATGTGATTTATTATTTACCTATATTTCATTCCATCCTATGAAAAAATGAAAATAGTGAGTGTGTGTGTATTCAACCCACCATCTCTATAAATGGTGTAAATCATTGACAATATCTATTTTTTAGGAATGACTATAAAAATGTATTTATTTAATATATTTTTTTTTAATATCATGAATAATAATATAATGATAATGGAATAATGATCAATATATAACGACACAATCTACTGATTCAACACATACAGGAAAAACAAAGCATGTATCACCAAGAATAGTGATTTTAAGAATGTTTTAATAAACAAGTGATAAAATGATACACGTAAATCATATATGATGTGATATATATGATTATTCTTATATAATAGGTTTATAATAAACCAATATTTTTTATACTTGAACTTCAAAAACATACTAAGGTAGTCGGACCTATGGTAAGGGATTTTCATCTAACTTTTATTTCTCTAGGAATCGTTCCTTATACACCACTTATTTATTTTGTGTGGTGTATATAATAAAAATAAAAATATTTCGAGATTATTACCAAAAAAATGTTGGATATAAATATCCATATAAGGATATTTCTTTAATGTACCTTATGATTCAAAATTTACCAATGGGGAAAGTTTTATGATGTTTCAAACTCATTTTTTATCAAAATTTCTTGTGATTATGTCTAAAATAATGAACAATTATGATCTATGTATCAATATACTCATGAATTTTCATATCCTATATTTATTTTTTAAAATTTCATGTTTTACATACATTTTCCTAAAATTATTTTCTTATGAAACTAAAAATATATTTTTATAGAAAATTGACTTTATTTATTTATTTGGTTGAAAATCCTATTTATTCAATATACATGTTTCATAAATATGTTTTAAATATATTTTCTAATATTTTCCAATGATTTTTTGAAGTTATTTTTACCCGTGTTTTATATATTAAAAATATTTAAATTTAATCTTCTTTCTGTTTTTATAAAGAGGTAATTTTTTATTTTCTATCAAAAATCTACAAGGAATGTTTTCTTTTAACTTATATGGTATGAATAGAGTTTCCAACCATCATTAACACTCAATTATTTTGAGAATTCATTAAAAAATACCATGGTTAATTTTAAAAAAAAACAATATTTTCAAAAAAAATTATTTTAAATAATTTATTTCAAATTTTGATGGATATATTCCTCAAGAATGTTTTAATAATCTATTAATGGTATTTATGTTCATCAAAGAAAACAAATATTGATTTAATATATATTGTACCAGGAATTTTTTCCATGAACACAATCCTTATTATTTCTCTAGATAGTTTATTTCTAATATTTTTTTATGAAATTTCTTCCTTTTCTGTGGGTTATCCAATGATTAAGTGTTGAAATTTTTGTGAAACTCATTCCTTTTCCATTAGTTTTTCATTGATGAAATGTTTATCAACACATTTCATTTAATGGTTTATAGTATTATTATCTTATAGAATACATATTTATGACTTAAAATATTTTATGTTTGGGACATAAATCTTACTCCAATGCATTAGGTAAATATTGATCTCTAATGAGATAAACTGGACTAGAATAGGGAGTGAACCTAGTTCATAAAGGGACCCTATCTATTGTGATAGTCATGGTATTGAACCATGACTACTATAATAGTTTGGGTAGTGAACTCAAATTATTATGATAGTATTGGTAGTAAACCTTTACTACTATGGTTTTTTGGGATTGAACCCAATACACTATGATAGTCCTGGATGTGAAACCTTGATGGCTAAGGAAATGATTTTCTATGTATATCTCTATACCACAGTCTTATGTCTTATGAAAATGTTATTCTCTCAAGACAAATGTTCTTTTATTACTATATGATTAATGTCTAATGAAATTCTGGGATTTATTGGATTAACCTATATTACTATCAATTAAATTTAGGTTATGGTTTTAAAAAATTATGCTCAGGTTTTCATACCTTTATATTCATGTTATGAGCATCTAATATTTGTGATCTGCTTTTTTTACCCTTAATAGGAATTTTATATAACCCTTCTTATGTTTCTTATCCCTATGTTATGAAGAAAATTTTTATGTTTTATAATTCGATTATTTATTTATATTTATTAAGATCTAAGTAGGAGATGATGTAGATAGTTTATGAACCAATTGTTTATTTTTCCATGTTTTGAATGATACAGGACCTATACACTTTTTTGTGTCATAATTTTATTTCATGATTATTTTTATATTATGATGTGATATCTACATATAAATTTTTTTTGTCTCTATAGTTTGAATAAGAGAAAGGTTTAGATAACCATTGTAAACTAGGATGAAAAATAAATTGTGAGAACCCTATGAATAATTCTATGTATAGGATAAAATCCTAATGTTATGGTAATGAAAATTAATATCCTAGGTTAAACCTAGTGATTCATTGAAGAAGGTGTCATGATTTAGACATCCCATAACTGATTTTTCATGAATATGTGGTTTTCCACTAGGATTATTATTTCTTACAATATTATATTGTTTTTAGTCGATGGATGGAAAATGAAGGGATGGATTTAGTGATGAATGTAATGGATAGTGTAATGATTTTAATAATAAGAAAATAATCATATAAGTTATGTGATGAATAATAGTTTTTATATTCTCAAAAAAATTTCTCAATCATTGAATCATGTTAATCTTCCAAATGAGAAAGGTAATGAAAAACATTTTTTTATTCCTTCATGAAAACATTTCCACATAGTTTTTGAGATTTCACTAATATAAGAGATAATGAAAAATAGATAAATATTATTGAAATGATATTTTATATTCTCTAGTTTTCAAAACATGAATGGTTCAATTTATATTTCTATCGTTTAGAAGGGAAAGAATATAAATGGTGGACTCTTATCAATAATCCAAGGAAAGTGTAAGGAATTGACTCCATGGATTGGGATGAGTTTAAAATCATATTTTGAATAAAAAATATCCATGTATTCTTCAAATAAAAATTGAAAATTCATTGTTTGAGAACAATTAGAAGGATGATGAATATATAAGTACCTATGGGGAAAATCTTACAAGGCATGTGAGGTATGCAACTGGAATTATCATCAAAAATAAAATTATAGTTTTTTGATTCATCAATGGATTAATACCAAGTATCTAAATGGAAATATCCATAATGGAATCTAATAGAAAAGTAGAGCATATTTTATTTTATATCAATGTGGAGACGGAGATTGGATTTATCCATAAATTTCGTGGTTTTCTCAATAAATGAATGATCAAATTCCAATGAAATTCACAAAACCATTGAGTTAATATAATGATCATTCATTTATTCCCAATGTGTGTTGAAATAATACTAGAAGAAATTTTATTATGGTAGCTTATAAAATTTTCATGTATGTAAACAATTTTCGACAGTTAATTGAATAATGATGTAATGGGAAGATTTTTATTAATGAAGTTTACAGATAGAAAACTCCACATAATTAATGCCTCATAATATAGTTAAAATAAATATGTGGAGTTTTGGAATTATTCAAATAAATTACATAATAAAATAGAAAATGAGGATAATAATATATATATAACATTGAAGTAAATGGAATAAAGTAAATCCTATGAAATCCCAATAGTTGAAGTGAATCATGGTAATCAAGTCACATTTATACTCTACTCCATCACTAAGTATTTCATATTGATTTTTTTATGAATCCTCCCTATAAAAATATTATTATTCATTATTTAAGATACTTTTTTATTATTATAAGAATTTACTAGATCTCTATATATAGATTTAGGAATAAAGGAATAACATTTTACATTCTGAATCAACTTATGGTCATCTATTGATGAAAGGATGAACCCATACTTCCAATAGAAAGGATTTTTTGTTAATAAAGGATCGTATTTAAGGAACTTAAGATGATTTATATTTTGGAGTCATATATAACTCTATTATTACTTAATTTTTTGAAATAATTTGACTGTATACATTATTGAATGAGTCATTATGAGTTATTAAAATTATTTCGACATGATCATAATGTTGATCATGGAATTATATGATATAAAATCATTCCAATCATTGGGATTCAATTTTAGTCTATTATATTTTGAAAGAAAATTAATGTTAAATATTTATATAAAAGGATAATTTGATGCTTGTATTTTTTTGATAACATGTTGGGTAAATTTTTTAACGTGTAAATTTTTTAACGAGTAAACTTTTTTCATTAGTAAATTTTTTGAAGTATAATGAATGACTTATAATCCATATGGTTCATAAAATTTTATTTAGTGCATTGGGAATAAAAAAATTAATCTAGAACATTTCATTCATCAATTTTGAGGTGATGTGGAAATTGATAAAATAATAACCAAATTTTGATATTAGATATTAAAAACTGTATGGATCAAGTCAGGATGAGAAAATGATGGTGAATTTTTGAGCCATTTAATATAACATAAAGGCATCTAAAAGGCGATGTAAATTCTATGCTACCAATCATCAGCGTGACATGGAATTTGAAGTTGGTGAGAAGGGATTTCTTTAAATTTCTCTGAAGAAGAAGGTTATGAGATTTGAAAATAATGGAAAACTAGTCCATGTTTTATTTACGATTTATGTATTCTTAATTGAGTATGGATGGAATAATATCACTTGGTCCATCAACCTAACATTTCTCAAGTTCACGATGTGTTCCCTGTATCTCTCTATTTAATGTGCAGGCCTAATACATTACATTTACAAAAATCATAGGTCAAAACACATGAAAATAATATTTCTTATGAGGAATAACGAGAAGAAATTGTGGAAAATGGGAATATATTACTATACAAAATACTACCCACTTAATGAATGTTTTCTCTAGAAATAACAAATATAAAAAAGCTACATGGGAACCTAAAAATTGTAATAAAATAATGATATCCTCATTTTTGTACCGTAGTGATGAATTTCATCAGTGAAAATCATTTTAATTGTGGTATAATCTAAAACCTTGAGATTTTATGATATTTTTTTTAAATAAATTTATATTTTTTGATATCATTAATTACTTGTAAAAATATGTTTAAACGAACACTAATATACTGTTAAAATAAATTATATATTAGTTATAACATATAAATTGAATTGGTATGTATGATTAGTATAAACTAAAAAATGGTATATGTAAAAATATCCATCTAAATAAAAATATTTTCCTAAATTATAAGTAAAAACCAATTCAATTTTTTAACAATGTTATATTATGCTTAAAAATTATATTTTCTTCTAAAATATTTTTATTTATTTTTGTGAAAAAATATTTTATTTAATTTTTTAAAATTTTGAAAAATTCTTTCAAAAAAATAAATAAAATTTTGAAATCATAACTTGAAAATTATCATAGGTTTTATTTTGTATAAATTTTAGAAAAGATTTATTTTCAAGTGAATAGTAAAAACTACAGATTTTTATTGAAAGAAAAATTTTTGTTTCGGAAATTTAAAAAGTTTAATATTATTTTAAAATGATTTTAGAGTAAAATTATTTATTTTTATTTTTTAATCCAATTAATATCTTTGGAATGAGTTTTCTAATTTAGTATAAAAACATTTCTATATGTAAAAATCCATTTTCTAGAAAAATGTTTTTTGTGCACACAGTTTATTTTTAGCATAATAAGTTAAATTAATCAATATTCTTTAATAATTATAATAGAAGGTATGTATTTTTTATTCAATATAATGTTTCAAAAATTCTACTAATATTATTTCTATTCATGGGATCAGAATAAATTTCATATTATTCTTAAATTTAAATTTTTCCAAAAAATGGTTTTCATCGCATTTGGGAAAATTATATTAAAATAAATTTTTTCCAATTATTGGTATTTTATTTGCTAAATGGATTAAATATTATAAATCATTTTATTCATATTTTGTTAATATAAGTCTTATTTTTTTCCATATGAATAGTAACTATGGTAAAAATTATCACATCGCTAAATGGGTTTTATGCACACAGTTTATTATTTCTATTTAGTTATTTAATGGACACTTTTCCATGAAAATGACATATATAATATTTAAATCCCATAACGTTTCAAAATTTTACTCTCCTAGATTTAAATATCATTTATGTTTCCACATCCTAAAAAAGAAAATTATGAATGAATATAATTTTATATATTCATATTAATAAAAATATTTTCATTTTAGAAATTTATTTATAATTTATTTTAATTATATAATGACATTAAATTTTTATAAAAAACTAATACAATTATTCTCTGAATAATAATATATATATATATATATATAATTATATTAAAAATATTAAAACTAATATATTTTGACTAATTTTATGTTTTCCATAAATTTTTTAGATTATTATGATATATAAATGACATTTAAAGTAATTATATTTTAATTACACTTTTTTTATGTGTATATATTAAATTTAAATTAATATTGTTAAAATGACATTAATGATATTTTACAATAAATAATATTTTACTAAATGATAGAAAATTCTAAAAAAATATTCCTAAAAATTAATTAGATAGGGTTTTAAAAATAAATTTTATTCTATTTAGGGATCTTATTGAATTTTAGAGTAAAATTATTAAACCTTATAGAGGAAAAATATTTAATGTTATGGTAATTTTCAACAACGTTAATGAAGAATTTATGAAAATTTAATGGTAATAATGAGATTCAAATAGGTCCAAGTTTTATTATATGACTTTATTTGGACCAAACCTCAACTTATATTATATTGTTATCAATTTTCATATATTTTTTCACC
Source organism: Viscum album (assembly GCA_963277665.1). Classification (NCBI taxonomy): domain Eukaryota; kingdom Viridiplantae; phylum Streptophyta; class Magnoliopsida; order Santalales; family Viscaceae; genus Viscum; species Viscum album. The sequence continues at coordinate 680,352,360 of OY728132.1, read as the reverse complement.
GAAATTATTTGATATTAATTTAATATTTTTTGAAATTCCAAGGGTACTTATCCCCTCAAATATAAAAGTGCATCCCTCCTTTCCCTTCTTCACACCACAATGAAATTTTTATGCCAGGAAACCTATACCAGTTTCTCTTCCAGAATCACGAATATACATTATATAGGTTCTAGTCTTCCCAAAATACTTAACTTAATTCCCTTAGTAGGATACCTAAAGTAATTATTTCAATGAAAAGGTAATATCCTTAATTGATCACTTTATTTTTAATTATTATTTTTCCTCCTCTAAATATGTTATATTATTCATAAAATAATAACTTAATAATCATAAAAAAATTACTTAAATTTTATTATTATTATGAAATATCATTTATTCACCCTATTTATATCTAATGGGGAAATGAGAATATCGCTCATGGGTACATATGGATTATCATCTCCACGTAATAGTATAATTCATTTCTCATCACCATCATTTATGGATGGGTATATGTTGTTTTCAATTTTTACGTATGATAATTATGATATAATTATATATATTTAGTGATAATATCATATCTACCTTTCCACCTTCCAAACCATTGGAAAATGAAATTTTTTATGGGGCACACATGTGGACTACTACCTCCATGAAGCATTGTGATTACTTTTTCATTTTATTTTTTACATTAATGGTAATAAGTATATATTTAATAAATATATATTATATATATTATATACTATTTATTCAATAAATTTTGTTAATTACTTACCTTTATTTCATTCCATCTATTTAAAAAATGAAAAAATGCTTCAAGCGTTTGTACAGCCTACTGTCTCTAGGGATGATGTAATTAATTTTTCAATATATAACATTTATAAATGACTATAAGTTTTTTTATAATTAATATGAATGATATTTATATCATGATAAAAAAAATTACATGATGTTACCATGATAAAATACAAGTATCAAAACTATTGAACATGAACATACATCAAAACAATGTAGATATCACCTAAAACAATGATTTTAATAAATATGTTTGAACAAAAGAGTGATAAATTCATATAAGTAAATAATATATAGAATAATATATATTTTTATAGTTTTTTCAATTTTTTTATAATAAGTAAATAATAATTATATAGGAGTTTCTAAAGTGAATAATGGAATTTTAACCTAAGGTATGAGATTTTCCTCTCATTTTTATTTCCATGGGACACATTCTTTATACAACAATTGTTTTTTTTTGTGGTTTATATAATACCCATGAATGTAAATCATTATTCTTAAAATTAAAAATATTTTATATAATTATACATATAAGTTTCTTTATTTCATTTGTCTTATTATTAAATTGTTACCAATGTAGTAAGGGTTTTCTGTGACAGACTCCTTCTTTATCAAGAATGGTTTTGATTATGTTTCCAATGATGAAATATTTTGATCTACCTATAATGAAACACATGAATTTTATTCTCCTATATTAATTTATTGAAAATAAATTTTCCTTCAATTCTCATTACCTTAAATTATCATGAAATAAAAAATATGTTTTTAAGGAAAAACTACCCTATATATCACATCTGTTGAAAAAAAAAATTTCTTCTATATCTATATTTTCTAAAATTGTTTTAAATATTTTTTTTATTATTATCCTTTTATTTTTTAGTTTATTTTCTATACATTTACCAATTTTTATAAGAGGGTTTATTTGGAAACTTCTTATCATTTTCTGAGTGAGGAACATTTTTATTTTTAATAATATTTTAAATGGAATGATTTCTTTTAACTTATAATACATTCAAAGAATTTATATATGTCATGACCACTCAATGTTTTCATATTTACTTTATATGTTTCAGTGGTAATTTTAAAATAATTTTTTTCTATAATATTTTTTTAATTATTATATTTCAGCGAAATGATTTCAAATTGGAAAGGTTATTTTCTTCAAGATTTTTTTATTAAAAAACTAATGGCATTTATAATTATAAATGACAACAACTCATTGTTTCACTTATTCTTTATATTGGATATGATCCAAGGATATAATCCTTATTCTTAATCTAGATGCATCATCTTTATGATAATATGTCTTTGAAAGTCATTTCTCTTCTATGGGTTAGGTTGTGAGTAAATTAAGAAATGTTTATAAAACTATTTCTTTTTCTATGGGTTATGTAATAATGAAATGTTTATGAATCCCATTTATTTTATCTAGTTCTGATATAATGATCATGTGGTACACATATTTAAGACTTTCATTATGTGGTGGTTGGGACTTATATCTCCCTCCAAATCAATGGGTAATGATTGATATCTTAGGAGAAAATTTTTTCTAAAATGGGGAGTTAACATAGTTCAGTAAAGGAATTTGTCCCATATGATATTCATGAGAAAGAAACATGACTAAAACCATGGCTTGGGGAGTAAAACCAATCAACTATGATAGTATTTGGAGTGACCCTTGAAACAAATTATGGTTTTTTTAGTGATCTTAATCGTCTATGATAGTCCTAGTAGGAATCCTTGACGAAAAAGGAAACAAATTATATTATTATGTGTATGACAAAATATTTTGTGTTACTCAAATAATATGATCTCACAGATCAAGTTCTTTTATTTATTTATGATTCATTTCTTATTATATGCCAATATTTTTTCCATGAAACATGATTATGATATATGATATAGAGTGTATGATTTTCAAACGTTATAATCATATTCATATACCCTTATGTTCATGTTATGCAAAATATATCATTCATATCTCCCCTTTTAACCCTTACTGATAATTTTGTCTCACCTTATACTACATCACCTTTCGATTGGTTATGAAGAAATAATTAAATTATGATAATTATTATAAGGGTTATAATTATGATGATAAAAGTGTGAGATGATATGGATCTTTTATGGACTTGTTTTTAAGTTTTCAAGTATCCAATGATAATACCTCTATATGATTCTCGACAGGTATTGTAATTTTTTTATTAAAGATTCTTTTACAAAGATGGGATATCTATATATATAAATTCTTAGTCATTATAATTTCAAATATATTTTTCAAATATAAAGTGAATGATCATTGTAAAAATTTAATTTTAGGAAGATTATAAAATAACATTTCCTTGAAATGGTAAAATCTTTTCTATAGTAAAATTGGATCCACAATATAAAACCTTTGATTATGGAAGAAGAAATTTTAATACATTAAATTAACTTTGATGAAAACTCACATTTTATAATGTATTAGACCTTTTCTCAATTAATTTTTTTCCCCATGTAGGATTATAAAATACCATAAAATATTATTGTGGGTGAACCTAATAATGGAATAGAAATTATCATTATAAATCATTATACCTCAAAGAAGGATATTTGTGTTACCAATATACCATATGGTAAAAATATCTCAAGAAGTGAGGAATATTTGTCAGTGGATTTATGTGGTAAGTATGTATCTTTGTATAAAACATTGAGAGAATAATATATTATAAAATAAATTTACTAAATGTTCTAAACATAATTGTTCTAGATAACGATCATATCTCAGTGAATGAATGTTGAGTTACCAAAAATCAATAATTTTGGGAAAATAACTGAATCAATATCCACTTAAATATGAAAAAATGATTCGGATAGTTAATATAATAAAATATAAATTGTATGGAAGAAATAATTTTTTTGGAAGTGAATACACTATAGAAAAAATATATGTTACAAAAAATTATTGTATCCCAATGAATTAAATTTTAGAGAAAGAAACCCTTACGGATTGAAAAAAAATTAGTAAAAACCCCATGAAATAGTGGTGTAGTCATTGAAATTAAAATATAATTATTAAAAAAATTAAATAAATTATATCTCGAATATTCGGTATATACACCACAGAAATGAAATTATGTGAATAATAACAAACATTTCTCAACGAGAGGAATTTGATATGAAAACACATACCTTTCTCTTTATTAGTTCTACACTTGCACAAAATGGTATGAATAATTAAATTATTTTCATTAAATACAAATAAAAAAACATTATTCATAAATAAAAAAAATTTATACGTCTTCAATATAATCATATTATATATATTATCTAATTTTTACCAATTTTGAACACTAGTTATAAGATATATTTTTCCACAATTAACTAGTTTCATAAAATTAATGTTTGAATCAATTATTTTTCCAATGTTCATGACTAATAGACCATATAATACACTATAAAATATAATATAACATATTTTATAATAATATAATTTTATTTATTGTTTATTTTTTACAAACTATTTAGATTAAATCGAAGTTGATCATATTTCAGTGATTCTTACCAAACAAAATGTGTTTTATTAATTAATGTGATAAATTTTAAAATAAAATTAATATAAAAATAAATTTTGTAACATATTTATGTTAAATTATACTTCTTTTTATCTTCTTATAATACTTCATGATTTATATTCAATGTATTTTTCAAGTAGGTTGTTAAACTAAGTCAAACATGAACATACATAGATTTAATGAATTGTTATGAGGTGACTTTTTACTAATTTTATTATATTGATAGAATAATGATATTAATCATTTTTAATAGTGATATATATCATATTTTAAAAAATTATAATAAGAATTACTTTTTATTAAAATATTACATAATTTGAATAAAATAATTCTTTTTTAACATACTTATTATGAACGAGTGAATTAACAATGATAATTTATTAATCAAATCTATAATTGGTTATATAATTTGATATACAATAACATTAATTATATCATTAACATCAAATTATTTAATTAAATACATTATAGAAACCATTAATGATGTGTGGTGATGAAAAACTAATTTGTTTAATTATTTTGAAAGTAGTCTGCACATAAGAATGAATGATAATTTCATTTTTCTTAGTAGAGGGGATAAAACAATATAATCTTATAAAAACCATAATATAGCAATATAAATGTATATAAATGATACTTATATCATTATATTTTTTTTCTATAATATATTTGAAGGAATACAATAAGGGATAAAATCCAAGTAGTGGAAAATACTCCCATTGGGGACTTCAATTTTCTGAGGAAGTATCCTTGGAAATGAATGAATTATAAAATAAAATTTTGATAATATTAATTTTTAAATGTATAATACTTTAGGAGGATAATATTTTAATTTTTGAATATTAAATTGAAATTAATTGTGACACTTAATGTGGTATAGATTTTCTTTTTATTATATATGAGATGAGCTATTTTGAGACAGACCCTTAGATTTTCAATAATTTAATAATACTATAAAATTTTTAATGGATAAATATTTAAAAAATGAAGTGGAATATGGATTTTTCAAAGAAATTACCTCAAAACAACTTATTTGGAAAAAAATTATAGTATTATGGACTTTTTTAACTTTTAACTTTTATAATAAATTATATTTGAAATTGTAATTTATTTATAATTGTATTATATTTTTTAATGAAAAATAAATGAATTTATCCTTTTACTTAATAAATTAAAAATTATTATAAAATTTAATAATATTTTAATAAATAATATTTATAACAGTGTAAAATTTTAATGTTAAAATTTAAACACTTAATCATATAAATTGTATTTATAAAAATAAAATTTTTGAGATTTAAATTCAAATATAAGAAAAAATTATTAAGGATACTAGTTTTAATAAGATAAACTGATTTTCCATAAAAAAATTCTAGAAGTATTTTACTGAAATCAATAACCTAATACCCCTTGAAAATACTTGATTCAATGAAATGACTAAAAATAGTTATTTATTAATTTTACTTCATAATTAGTTCTAAAAATTTTGGTAATTAAACTTATAAGCTTAAATAATAATTTAAAGCATACAATTTAATTTAATATATTAATATTGTCTCACTTAAATTTTTTATAATCCTTTTTATCATTATTATATAATGATTATGTCATAAAAAATTAGGAGTTTCGTAGAAACCATATTTTTTACTAAAACCGACACTTTCCAAAATATTAATGATGAATATAGGGTCAATTTTTATATGATGAATTAAAAATTTATATTGTTTTTTATCAAATTCATGTACCAAAATTTATAAATTTATTTTTTGAATAAAATCATAACATAAAATGAAAACCCATTTTGATTGAAAATTTACATTTTAATATATTATCCATTATTAATTATATTTCATATCACTTACCAAATCAATTAGTGTTAAACAATTATTAATATCAAAAACAATTTTCATTATACATGTTTTTCTTTAAATATAAATGTGTATCACCTAAAATAAGAAAAATATTTGAAAAGTATTTTTCTAAAGAATAAATGATCTTATGAGTCATTTTAAGTAAACTAAATGAATTTATTTTCAATTAAAAATAACATTTATATTAAATATATTTACAATTCAAATAATAAAAACTATTATTCAATCATGATAATTCAAAGGATGGGTTTTTAACAGTAATATATAAATATATATATTTCATCTAAATAAATAGTGGTTTCATTTTTTTTAATTTTGAGTATAGAGAAAGATATCAAACACAATGACTAATATTAGGTTATGAACTCTTAAGATCTCAAGGTGTAAAAATATACCACCTTAAATAAATTTCATTATCATAATTTTAATTATTACACACTGAAAAAAAAATTTGTAGTTATTCTTAGAAAATTCTCCATTCGGGATATAACCACTATGATATACATCATATCTCTTAAGGTATATATTATAACATAACATTTTGAAAACAAATTTATCCATACATACAAAAAATATACCAATTTATATAGATATCATAATCATATATCCTCAATAAAATTTCATTCCAAACACCTATTTGAATCTCCAAGATAATAAACCATAGTAATATAATATATCCTTTTATAATTTAACTAAATAAATTACCCTAAATTTTTATTAACCACTAGTTCATAAGTTCACACACTATTCACTATATAGTAAAATCCCACAAATTTGATGAATTTATTTGGGAATATCATGATTCAATTATCAATCACGAGGTTAACAATTATTATCTAACTTACTTCTTCAATATCAAACCACCCTTTATTAACTTGACATCATTTATATAATAAACATAAGAGTTACACATACCTTAATCATGTGTTAATGAATTGTTATCCAAAAAAAATATAAGCTTTTCATATAATAAATTTTCTTAATTATTAATATAATTTAATATATTTTCCCATACTATTAATGTAAAACTACTGAAGAACAGTCATTATATTTTTTAAACAATCATCATAATGTTTATAATATGAAAAAAATTCATAAACAATATCTCTTTAGTAATTAAAATAGTTTTGTGTTTGAAGAATTAAGTATTATTCAAATAACAATCTCAATACATTAGGTAATTCTATGATACTCACACATTCGTTTATAATATGAAAATAATAATATTCTCAACCATTTATATTTGTTACCTTTTTCAGTTTTAAGAAATAGTTTTTTATAGGTACATATATTTCCCATCATCATTTTCATGATCTTGTTTCAACAATAAAATAAAACCTAAAAGATTATAATAACATCAAAAATATTAATATAAACACATCAATCATTATATGTATTCCCTTATAAAACCATTATTTTGAACATATGATCATTTAGATATAACCTATGAATATAATTATCAATCATGGTCTTTCCATGGTTATTTTCTTATTAGGTCCTCTATGTTATTTAGTAAACATTATACTCAAATACTTAATAATGGTTCATTATATAGAATCTGAATAAGCTACATAATATCCCTTTTGATTTATAACTAGGCATGAATTTAGGCCAATTTATCATATGCTAGATGATTATCAAGTTAATATGAAATATACCCTTTTTGGAGTCATTACCCCTAGAAAATTATTTACTATATCATGAATCTTATTCTATAATCCATGTAGGTATTTATTTGATTATAGATCTTGATAGTATCTAATTTAAAAAACATAAGGGTGTTATCCTGTACTTTTAATTATCACATAGACACATTTTTTGTAGTTTAAAAAAATCTTTTAATCTAATACCCTAATAAAATGTTCATCATTACATTAGCATTAAATAATATACATATTCAAAAGTATACTCTATACCTTTGGAACTATGATAAATAATAACTTATAAACACCTAAATTACCTCAATAAGTTTCTTAAACTCTAAAATTATCTAAAACATTATTTTAACACAAAATAAGATACCGCAGAATAGCACTCCCAGATTTGATACTCATGGGAACCTACTTTACATATACGCATTCATACCAACTTTAAAGGCCTAGAAATAACCAACCATAATTAAAAAATAAATAATTATTATTTTATCTCGTATATATCAAGAATATTTTCATGTTTATATCTTTATAAAATTCAGATATATCAAAAAATCATAAAGCCAATGTATTTCTCAACTAATGGACATGTTTTCCATGATATATAAGAAACTACTTAATTCATGGTAAGTCATTAACATTTTCTTAAATTTCCCCACACATGTTATACTTCTAAATATGTCATGTGTACTGCCTTTCATATAACTTGGAAAAATGGGAACATAATAATGTGTGAGATCAAACACATATTAAGGGAAAACATACAACTAAATCAATCATGGAATAAATATGGGATAAATATTATATCAACATTATGTTAAATACATGAAGCCATTTTTAACTTGAAACATTTATCATCCTATATCCATATAAATAAATGAAAACAAAGATATCATCAATATTGATCTCATTGTGATGGAAATCATTATTTTGGATATTAAAAAAATTAGACCACTTATTTTAAGTAATTTACCTATCATAATGAGAACATTTAATTCATCATGTTGAATTTGGTAGGAATGCACCAAATAATCCAACCCATTTTTTCTCATTATAATATTTTATGAGTTGAGAGCCCATATAAATTTGGACCTAGAACATCACTGGATTAAGCACAATAAATTCATCATAAGAGTAAAAAATATCTTTTATACCATTCTATAAGGAATAATTTCCTCCATAAAAACATTGTTATATATATAATGATTAATATGGAAAATAAATACATGATAATCCTATGTTGGTATTTTATAATCATCAATAATTTCAATACTAATCCGCATATCAATAAAAGAGATAGCATGGTCATATCCCATCCTAAGAAATAAGGATAATGTTTAAACATTACATAGTAGACTTGGAAAGATACATCTATTTTAAAATATCAATATATGGTACACCCATTATTTTATCAACATTAATAAAAGGAATAACATGATCATAAAATATCTTAATAAATAAAGATTATAATAAAACATAGACAAATTAGTATTAATCATATTTATTGTAACAACAACACACTTAACACCAATACTTTTCACCAAGTAAATAGAATAACTTTCACTCTAGGTGAAGATCACGCAATATGAATGTTATAAAATGTGTTTTTCACCCTATATAGATCAATGAGTAGAAATATAATTTAATACCTGAATAATATGCTCATAATAAATCTTGATAAAGAATGTGTATTGGTTTAAAAGGACACATCCCATGTATAGTAAATGAATCTTTGAAGAATGTGGACATAGTATAAAAAAACCTTACAAAAGAATATTTGAAAGATACCACCCAATAAGGTATTTGGAAATGGATTATTTGGTTCTATGAGTTCATACACCAAATAGATGAATATATGTTATATTATTAATAGTGTGATGTAATCAATATTCGGTTAAATCCTTATGAAAGTAAAAATGAAAATATATTTGAAAAAATTAATGATAATTTATACATGAAATTAACATAGATATAAAAGACAGTGTTACGGGTCTAATATAAAATTAATTTTAAACTAGTTAACTAAAAAATAATTGAAAATGTTGAATTTTAAATTAATTTAAAATTATATATCCTTGAAAATTAAATAATTAATTATAAATAAAATGGGGATCCAAAAGATAAAACATTTACATACGTGTGAGAAATTTTTAATACTCACAATTAAATTTGTAGATAATACACATTATAAAAATGATAATAAACAATTAGTTGTATAAAAAAATAATTTTACCAAAGAGTATTATAAAATAAAATAAATTATTATGGTGTGATAAAACAAACATGGATGATCAATTTTCAAGATAAAACATTACAACTCAAGGAATTGGATTTGAGTTACCAATATACATAACGAGCAATATATCTCAAAAATTGAAAAATTATTTAATGGATTTATATATTAAGAATATATATTATATGAATAAAATGATGGAATAGAACATAATAAATACAAATTCATGAATTTAAATGACAAAAAAGTACAAGAAAACAATCATAAATCAATGAATAAAAGTTGTGGTTCCAAAAATTCATACTACAGAAGAAACAACTATATTAATAGCCTCATCAATAAGGGAATGTGATTTTTCCAGTAAATAATATGAAAAAAAAATTATGATAAATATATAGTCATGGAAGTTGAATACACAATACAAATAAAATTTGGTTCAAAAAATGTATTTTATCTCCAAGAATCAAAATTGAGGACAAGAAAAAATTTCCACTTAAACTAAAATTTAATAAAAACCCCTTGAATTGAGGTCTTCTAATTGAACAATAATTAATTTGATTAAAAGTTAATATATGAAATCATATCTCAAATGGGTGGTATATAACCCACATAATTGAAATTAGGTTCATAATAACAAACAAGTCTCAAAAAGGAATTTGATATGAAAACCCTTTCTGTGGTTTATGTCTATTCTCCACATTTACAAAAATCGTAATTAATTTAATTTCATTAATTAAATTAAATCATAAAAACATTATTCACATCTATAACCATTTATAATTATCCTATATATACAATCTAGTTTTTTATCGATATTAAACAAGAGGTGTAAGTAATATTTTATCACATTGAGCGATATTTGTAAAATTCAAGTTGTTTTATGTTCTTATTTGAATATCCATGACTATATGAAAATATAAGATACTAGAAGAGATTATAAAAGATATATTTTAAGGTCATAATTTCATTTCATGTTAGTTTTTGTTGTGAACTATGAAGACAAAATCACCATGATATTTTGTTTGTAATTCTTAATGGAAAAAAAGTGTGTTATTTGTTGATGAGTTATATGTTAATATAACCATTCCCAAACTAGACAAAGTTATTTACATATTTTTATTATTATATTCTAGTAATTATCTACCCAGATTAATTCCGGATAAAAAACCATATTATTTTTAAAATATGTGGTAAAACTGACCCAAATCTGAAAACACCCTTATTTGATAAATGATGATGAGGTAGTTCTGTTGTAACATCATCATACCAGAATACTAATGGGCTAATTTAGTGCTTATTAGTTTTATAGTTTATAAATAAAAATCTAACGACCCATGGTTGATGTACATGGAAATTATATTTCAATTTTGGAATACTGAATACATTACACAAATATACACCCAAAGACCATATTAGTTTACTGTCCTTGTTAACATTGAACATAATCTTATAACTTGGTGAATGATCTTCAACATCTCCCATAAAGTTCATCCCATTTTTCCTACATAAAACTATTCTTTATATCATTAGGAAAAGAAAACATAAAGATGGTGAGATGAAATTCTCAATAAGGGTAATCCTTGAGAACATAAAAAAACCATATACATAATAATTTAAGAACATGAACATTAAGCATAAATTTCAAAATGTGGATTCATGAAATAAATATTGAAAATAAGTAAGGCATAGATCCTAATGTAATGTTAACCATGATAAAATAGCATTAGCATAAAACATAGAATTTCGGAAAACAAATAAGCACATAATATGATTTCTATATTAGTGAAGGCACTATTTCCAAGACCATAATAGTATACAAAGTCCATTACTTAACCATGTTTACTTGCCTTTCTAGCCCTTTATTACTGAACAAGATTTACTTGTTGTTCCAGCATTGTATTACAGAACAATATTTACTTGTCCTTCTGGTCATGTCTATCTCATGATATATAAATCTTTAACAATGAATGAGAGGTAGATATAGATCCAACTCATCTAATAATAAAATCACTCTTACATATTCTGTAAAAACAAAAATCATTTATCATAGCATAACCCATGAAATAATTGGATTTCATTAAAAAAATCAATATAAAATTAATGGATTTCATAAAAATAATTATCATAAAAACATTCAAATAAAATTAATAATAGGTATAGAAACTTAAACTTGTGTCATATTATATGGAAAATAATTTTGATAAAACACTTGAACTTGGATCTTGAGGAAAATAGCCTTTCTTTTTCAAAAAAGTTTTCCTTTCTCAACATTCTGCACAATTTTAAAAGAAAATAAATTAGTTGAAAATAAACATGAAATTTTATAGCAGAAGATTCATTGAATAAAGTGGCATGAAACTATATAAATCCATCAATTCCGTATAATTTAAAAAAAACATTATCCTCGTACTTTTCTGGAAAAGTCAAAAAGTACCTCAGATCAAATAACAACAACAGATCGCTTTTATAAAATTTAATAAAATTTCACCTAAGTGTAAAATTAACTATTAAAAATTGTATAATAATATAAATAATATTAAATAATTAATATATATGTATGTGGATGGTAAATATACCCCACTAAAAACTTTCATATAAACACTCTCAGATAAAAATGTGATTACAAAATTATTCCTTAATATTGGTCTGATTTCTTCAATATATGAATGAAACTCATTTATAGTGGTTATAAAAAAAAATTAACTTGTAAAAATACCATAATAATATTTATTATATCATATATAATTCACTTATGTCTTTATATTACCTAATGTTTTAACAATTTCATGATAAAGCAACGTTTTGGGTAATAAGTTTTTTATTTATCATACATGTTTTGACTTGTTATTATTGATCTAATTACATAGATTTTGATTTACATAATTCTGGAGTGTAAAAAAAATTATATATCATAAATATTTACTCTAGAAATATATATAATAGATAAATAAATGGAATGGAATACACCATTCATGGAGACGGTAGGTTGTATGTACGCATGCAAGTTGTTTCTGTTTCCTTGTTGAAATGAATGGAAGCAATTAAATTATAAATTTATATATCCAATAGAATTATTATTTTATATATTTCATTATTATATATTATATATAATTTATAATCATTATTCAAGGGTTAATTATGAGAATGAATCTCATAGCATTGTGGAGACGGTAGGTCATACGTACACATAAGGGACGATATCACTTACCTAATGGTTAAATGTTATATAATTGGAGGGTTTATTAATTATAAAAAATAATTATCATGTTATATTCATTATTTAAATACATTATAATCGTCATGATACCCATAAAAATTATGTATTGTGGAATAAAAAATTACACCATGGCGTAAAGATGGTAAATCATACGTATGCACGCATGGTGATATTTCTATTTGTGGGATGGATAAACGGAGTTATAAGGTTTTCCCATAATTATAATAACATATAAGCATATATAATGCACTATATTTATTACTTTATTATTGGAACAACTAAATAAGAGGAAGTATAAGAAGGAAAGAATTTTGAGAGAGGTGATAAAAAAATTACCTCTTTTTTGAGTATCGCTTTTTTATTTTCACAAAATGAATCTTTAGGATGGAATTATTCCCAATGTTTGTCCTATAGGATGAAGTGAAAGAAGTTAGGAGATAATATAGGAAGGTTCTAGAAGAGAAAAGGGCTTTAATGATGTGATTAAAAGATAAGGAGAGGTACCATTTTATAAGAGAGGGGAGGAACATCTTTGGAAATACCAAAACAGATAAATTAATATAAATTAAATTTTTTTATTAAAATGCCTCCAAAGTAGATTATTTAGAATATAATATGAGTTTGGTTCTAGGTAATATCATCAAATAAAATTTAGACATGTTTGGATTTTATTTTAAAACCTACCATTTTGATCTATCCTTATTTAATCTATTTAATTTTAATTGTTGTAATAGAATTATTAATACTAAGTGGTTATAAATATTTACTTATGTTTATTAAATTTTCCATAATTAGATACTCTATGAAATTTTAGCAGTTATAATTTTCACAATGTAATTTTTAAATATTTGTGAGATTTTTAAAAAATTTAATAATATACTATTTATATAAAATATCAATAGTGTAAATTTTAACAGTATTCATTTATTTAACTTTAAATAGAATCCATACATAAGATAAATTCAAAAAAAATATTTAAAACACAAATAAAATGTCATAGTCACCTAGAAAATTCATGTATCACATTAAATACATTATATTATATTTTGTTTAATATTTTTAAATCCATTTATTTGATATTTCTATTAATAAAATAATTTATACATCACTATTGTGTCATCATTAATAGTAATTATTTAATATCTAAAAATTATAATTAAATTCACATGATGTAGATAATTTAATTAGATTTTTTTAGAAAACTTATTTTATAATTTTTATCAACTTTATCACAACATTAAATCTATTATACTTATAAGAGATAAGAGAGGGACATGTTGTCACTTACTTTTTTTTAATTGTAATTACATAACGTTCATGGATAATAGTCCATTAAATGAATACAATTTGACCCTTAGGTTATATTGTTCAAATTTAATTAATACAATAGTATTTTGGCTGGTGTTAGGGTAATTTTATTATCTTTATCATATTGTTTGTTTCCGTAATTTACGCGAATTATCATTAACCGTGGTAAATAAAAATTACTGTAGTTACTATTCGTAATATCTAAAAAAATAAAATTAAACAATTAAAAAAATTTGGACCCACTGATTCCAAATATGGAATTCATTTTTCAAAACTCAAAACACAAAATTTAGATAAATTAATTTAATATTAATTCCAATTGTCAAAACCAGAAATTGGGTTTTAAAGATTTAAAAACTATCAAAAAATTGACATGTATTTATATACAATTTAATTGTAAAATTACATCCAATGACCATCATTGGATTTAATATTAAAAAAATAATCCAATTACACTTTCAAAACAATTAAAATATTATCTAAATATATAAACAAATTAGAAGAAAAAGCAATTTTGAATTAAAATACAGTATTTTTCACTATTCATTAAAATATGAATTTCATCAGAAAAAGACCAATATTTCAAACAATTTAAAATTTGATGTCCTGCTTCCCAATTTTAAATTTATTATGTCAAATAAAACTTATAAAATTTACAAAAACTAGATTTAAAATGGGTTCTCTAGTAAAAGTCGGTAAAACTGTATTATTTTTAAAATACATTATTTATCTGAAAAATTGAATTTCTTGTTATATCATATCTATAAAACCTATAAGATGATCTTAAAACATTTAATTTCATAAATTAAATATATATTTCTATAATAAAATAAATAAAGAGATATATATTATTTTATAGATTCACATATTTTCATTTAAATTGTTTTTTGGAAGGAAGTTAATACTATTCATACCCGACATTATAATGACAAGGTTATATTAAATAGTTATAACATATACATAGTCTTGTGTGAAATGAATTCAATCAAAATTACATGAAATTGTGTGTAACATAATGTAAGAACAGTTTCGTGTGTACTACAAGCTAATATGGTGTTGCGTATAGCGCAATCTAATCTTGGGGTAGCTTACAACACCAGACATCAATGAAATTAAAATGAATCTATCTCATAAAATATCATGGAGTTATATTATACCCCTTTAAAATGAATTTTTCCCTTTTAATTTATTGGGGTTAAAAAAAATCACTACATAACAGTTTTCTTCATAGAAACCCACATTAAAAAAAGGAATACTAAAACATCATTTTAAAAAGAAAAGTTAGAAACAAAATAGTTACCCAAAGTAACTCCTCAATTGGTTTCTATATATAAGAACATATGTGGGAAACAAAAACATAGATATGGAGAAAAATATAACCATCATGTTCTGATGTATAGTGATAGAGATCGGGGTTTGGATAAAGCTAACAACCAAAAAGACATTAATATGTGATGATTCATCAGATAAGAGGTACTAAGATAACAATTTTGGTAATCAATATCCTATACCTAAATTCTAATAACTTGAGAAGAGATAATTATTTTATTATAGTAAAATCTCATCATTTTTTGTTCCTTTAATAATTTCCACTTCATCTATTATTCAAAGATATGATGATAAATTTTTCATTCTGGAAGTGTTAAAAGGTCATGCGATCCATAAATAGAATGATAATTCATTCCATATTCCTCATCAAATAGGTTAACATATATTATCAAATATTCATAATTCCACCTATTATGAGATAATACATTAATCTAGAAAACACCAATTAGATTATAACTTATACTATCGATAATGGGATAACATTACAATGCTTCCAAAAATAGAAAATATACAAGTTTAAAAAGAGGTGAACTAAATCGGTTGAAAAATATTCTCTCATATCTCATAAGTTAGTTCTTAGTTTTAACATTACAAACATGTGAATACCTTAATAATGTATTCTCTTGTATCATGGTAGCAACATGAACTATCATATTTCCTTAATTAAAACTTGCAAGTTTTCTTATTCCAAAATTTAAAGGATATATTCCTTAAGTCCAAAAAAGTTGTATACTTCCTCCATGATAGCATAACTCCCTTTTCAAAAACTCCAAAATTATTTCCCAAGAAACCAGCATCATCTAATTTACTTATTCAAATCTAGAATATATTTATTCTGTCATCATTATCATAACATAAGGGAAATATTAAGGGTTATCTTCCCATTAATC
Organism: Viscum album; assembly: GCA_963277665.1. Taxonomy (NCBI): domain Eukaryota; kingdom Viridiplantae; phylum Streptophyta; class Magnoliopsida; order Santalales; family Viscaceae; genus Viscum; species Viscum album. The sequence continues at coordinate 680,335,529 of OY728132.1, read as the reverse complement.
ATGTGTTCTCCAATTATATCACCTTTCCTTCAAATCACTTTTTTGGATCCTTAGAACTATTCAAAATATTCTTTAAAATCCTTAATAAAAAACATATAATGAAAATACTTATTTATTTTAGGATTCCTCAAACATAATCATTTTATTAAAAAACATATACACCTCAATCATGAAAATTTATTCTTAAACTATTTCTCTAAATCCATCATCTTCATATTTTATAAAATATGAATCTTGTCTTAAGGTTTCTCAACCTCAAGTTTCTTATGTTTAATTTAAGTAATGCTATAAGAACATCACAAACCTTTAATATATCATTTTCAATCTATTTATCTTTAGTAGTATGACTAATACTCGTACCATCATCACAATTTTCTTCATGATTTCTCCACATATGAAATAGATCTTTATAATTCCCATAACATCCGCTTATAAAACATTCAATGGATAATAGTGTTCTCTGTAGTTCTGATTATTGACTAAGACTATAAATCAATGTGTGTGAAATACATATCATGGATGAGAAACACCTAAGTAAGGTAAATTACATATAATATTCTATCTATGATATCTTTAGTTTTACCCTAGGTTATTCATTATTATAGAAAAACCCTAGGATTAAAACATATACATAGATGTATCCTTAGAACATCCCTAGACATGTCCTTAAAAATATACCTATGGATATCACAAAAAAAATTTCATCCTAGTTTCTAAAGGTTGAATACACCTTAGATTTGATACCAACTATAATGACCCATGCTTGATGTAAATAGACATTAAATTTATTTTATATAATACATAATACATTACACAAATATACTCCCAAAGACCATATTAGTTTTGTGTCTTTGGAAACATGTAAAATAATCTTTAATCTTGGTAAAATATCTCCAATATCTCCAATAAAAATCATTCCCTTTTGTTTTCCTACCTAAAACCATTCATTATATCCTAGATAAAAGAAAACATAACAAGGGTGAGCTCAAATTTTCGGTAAGGGTAAACATTGAGAACTTAAAACAAACCATAAACCTAAGAATGTAAAAACATGAACATAAATTTTAAATATCAAAATCTTGATACATGAAATAAATCTTTGAAATATGTAAGGCATAGATCGTAAGGTAATGTTATCCATTATAAAATTGCATTGGTATAAAACATGGAATTTTGGAAAAAACAATAAACACATAATATGATTTCTATATTAGCCAATGAATTGCTTAAAAAACCAACATAGTGGACAGATTCTGTTACTGAACTGGGTTAACTTGTTGTTTCATCCATGTATTACTGAATTGGATTTACTTGTCATTCCATACCGGTATTACTGAACCAGGATTACTTAATATTTTATTCATGACTATATCAAGAGATGTAAATATTTACCCAATTAATTAGAGTAACATATAGGTCCCACCCAAAGCATAATAAAATCATTCTTACATGTTTATCAAAAGACATAAATCATTCATCATAGCAATACCCAGGAAATAAAATGGGTTTCTTATACATCCTTCCATAATAATCTTGATACTATAAATGGATTACATAAAAATAATTACATCATAAACACAATAAAATTTAAGTAATAATTGGTATAGAAACCAAACCCTATGTCATCTTTGATTGAAAATAATTTTGATAAAACAGATGACCTTAATTCTTGAGGAAAGTATCCTTTATTTTTCAAAAAATGTATTCTTTTCTCAAAATGACACACAATTTTAAAAGAGAAAAATTTAGTTGAAAATGAATTTGAAATAGATTAGAGAATTCATTATGGAACAAAATTTTCATGAAACCATAAAAATTCATTCATGCCATATAATATTAAAAAACATTCTCTTCATAATTTTGCTGGAAAATCCAAAACATTTCTTTAAATCAAATAACAAAAAAATTCAGACCGTTCAATAAAATTTCACCTAAGGGTAAAATTAACTTTAAAAAATTGAATAATAATATAAATAATATTTTATAATTTGGAAACATGGATGTGGATGATAAATATATTTGAGTAAATACTTACGTATAAATAATCTCAGATAAGAATGAGATTGCCAAATTATCCCTTACCTTAGGTCTGATTTCTTCTATATATGTCCAAAACTCCAATATAGTGGGTTTAAACATATTATGTACTTTTAAAATAACCACAATAATATTTATGATATCATATATAATTCTATTATGACATTATTATACCTGTTTTTTTATCGGTTCAATGATAAAGCAATGTTTTGGGTAAAAATCCTTTCATTTATCGTGCTTGTCTTGACTTGTTATTCTTGATATTATTGAATAGATAATGATTTAATTAATTAAAAATGTAAAACATGGTTTATATATCATAAATATTCAGTATATAAATATATATATATAGTAGATAGATAAATAAAATGGAATACATCGTCTATGGAGATGGTAGGTCGTACGTACACATGAATGATGTTTTTGTTCCCTTATTGAATTGAATATGAAAAAAGTAAATGGTATATATATTTATATAAATATATATAGTATAATAATTATTTCTTATATTTAATTATTATTTATTATATATACATTATAATCATTCTTTGATGGTTAATGTGGAGAATCAATCTCATCAGTTCATGGAGACGGTTGGTCGTACATATGCACGAGGGGCGATATCATTCACTTGATGGTTAAATAGAATGGAATAGAATGGTATATTAATTATAAATAATAATTATCATATTATATTCATTATTTGAATCCATTATATGCATCATTATACATATCCACATTATGTATTGTTGACAAACAAATTACCCCACAGTGTGGAGATGGTAAGTTGTATGTATGCACGCATGGTGATATTTATATTCGTAGGATAGATAAAATGAGTTATAAGAACATAAATATAATAACATATTGACATATATAAGATACTATATTTATTAATTTAGTATGAAAATAACATATTAAGAGTATGTATAAGAAGAAAATAATTTTGAAAGAGGTGATATAACAATTACCACTTTTTCAAGAATCTCTTTGGGATTTTCACAAAACGCATCCATAGGATGGATTTCTGCCCAAAGTGTGTCCTCTAGAATGAAGTGATGGAAGTAGGTAGAGGATATGGGTTATTTTTGATTTATAAGAAAATGGCATTAATGATTTTATTAAAATATAATGATAGGTTCCCTTTTATAGGAGAGGGGCGGGGCACCTTTGGAAATACCAAAACTATGAAATTAATATTAATTTATTTTTAAATTCAAATTCCACCAAAGTGGATTATTTAAAATATAAGATGTTTTTGGGTCTAAATCCTCAAATCAAATAAAATTTAGAAGTGTTTTGATTTTTAAAAACCTTATCATTTTGATTTATCCTCAGTTAAACTATTTAATTTTAATTATAGTAATAATATTCTAAATATTAAATTGTTATAAAGATTTAATTATGTGTATTAAATTATAAATAATTAGATAATTTATTACATTTAAGACCTTATAATTTTCACATCATAATTTTTAAATATTTTTTTTTTGATTTTTAAATAATTTCATTATATATTATTTATATAAAATATCAATAGTGTCAATTTTGATACTATTTATTTATTTAACATTAAATTTAATCAAAATAGAAGATAAATTGGAAAAAATATTTTTAAAACAATTCTAAAATGTTATATTCACCATAAAAATTAGATTATCACATTAATTAGTTCATATTTTATATCTTTTAATATTTTTATACCCATTTCGTTGATATTTCTATTAATAAAATAATTTCTACATTGATATTTTATCCTAATTAATAGTAATTATTTAATCTATAAAAATTATAAATAAATTCACTTGATATAGAAAATTTTATTATCTTTATATATACTATTTTTTTATGTTTTATCATGATTATCACTATATTAAAATTATTATAATTATAAGAGATAAGAGAGTGACATGTTATCACTTTCATTTGTTTTCATTATAATTACATATCTTTCAAAGAATATTGCTCATTAAATTAATATGTTAAAACCCTTAGGTGACATTGGTTTAATTTAATTCATCCAATAAGATTTTTTAAGTTTTTAGAGAAATTTTATTATCTTTATCATATTTTTTGTTACCCAAATTTACCTGATTTGTCTTTAAATGTGGTAATAAAAAATTATCGTAGTTACGATTCTTAATATCCAAAAAATATTAGTAACATATTACCATAATTTGGACCCACTGCTTCCAAATATAGAATATATATTTCAAAATTCAAGATAAAAAAGTTGCATTAATTAATTTAAATTTAATTCCCTTTGTCAAAACCAGAAAATAGGTTTTTAAGATGTAAAAACTATCAAATTATTGACTTGTGTTTATGTCCAATTTAAATGTAAAATTACAGAGAATGACCAAAATTGGAAGAAATTATAAAATTATTATCCAATTTCACTTTAAAATCAATTAAAAATATAATATATTTCTACAAATAAATTCAACAAAATGGTCGTTTTGAATAAAAATGCAATATTTTTCACTATTCATTAAAATATGAATTTCTTTAGAAAAATTCATAAATTTCAACCAAGGTAAATTTTCATATCCCAAATAAAAATAAGAAATTTTTTCTGTCATATAAAACTTATAAATGTTTTAAAAACTAAATTTAAGTAGTGTTCTGTGTCAAAAGGTGGTAAAACAGTATTTTTGTAAAAATACTTATTTTATATAAAAAATGAATTTCTTATTATATAAAATCTTTAAAACATATAATAGGTTTTTAAAAATTTACATTGAATATATTATATATATAATTTACTACTAACATCCATAAATAGTGATTTTATTATTTTATAAACTCGCTTATTTTTATTTAAATGGTTTTTTTGAAAGAAGTTAATACTATTCATACCCACCATTATAATGACAAGGTTAACATATTTATATATCACTTATACTTGGTATTGCGTGAAATTAATTTAATCCATAAAATATTAAATTATATGTAACACAAGACAAGAATTGTATTGTGTATAATGCAAGGTAATACAATGTTGCATATAGTGTAAGATAATCATGGTGTAGCATAAAACATAAGATATCAAAGAAATTAAAAATAATATATCCCCTAAAATCTCAGGGTGTCACACAAAAACTATTTAGAAGAATAAATAATGAGTACAAAAACATTTAAAAAAATTAATAAAATATTTTCCTCATAAAAAAGTAATTTTAAATGATTGAATTAATGATAATCATTTATAGATTATATCATTTATAGGTTATTTTGTTAAACATAAAAACATTAATGATATAATAAGAATAGTATAAATTAATTTAGTAAATTATATTAACCATAAATTATGGGTGGTGATGAAAAATGAGTTTCATTTCTTGTGGTGGCGGTAGTCCAGATGTATGCACGAACGACGATTTCTTTTTTATTAATGAATGGGATAGATGGATATAAAGTGATAATACTATTATAGTAATATAACATAAAATCAGTAATATTTATATCATTCTATTTTTTTGGAAATAATAAATTTTAATGAAGATAATTGAGGGTCAAATCTATGTATTTGAAATTACACATGTCGGGTAATTGAATATTCCATCGAATTATCCTTTAAAATGACGAACATGTATTTAATAATTGTGTCCAAAATTTTTTTAAAGTGGTATATAGTTCTAGGAGGATATTTATGGCACATTTACCGGGGATATTACAATTATAGTTGAGAATTGATGTGATGTATAGTTTTCCATTTTATAACTGCGGAGAAGTGTAGTTTTTTGGAGTAAAGCTTACATTTTCAGTAATTAAAGGTTACATTTAATGGGAAAACATACTCAAAAATATAAACATATTTTTTCATAGTGTGTGTGGGTATAAAATCTGCCCAAAAATCCTTTTTTATATCTTTTTCTGTTTTATGTACTTTTTTTTACTTTTACACTCATTTACTTTTTCCTTCGTAATTAATTTCTATACATAGTAATTAATTTAAATGAAAAATAATCTAACTAAACCTTCTCACTAATTTAATGTGTATAATATAAAATATGAAAACCATTTTATTAAATAAAATTTATAAATGTGTGAAAATATATTTTTAAAATTAACACAATAAATTGCAGAAAAATAGTTTTTTAGAAAAATAATGTTTTTAAGCTATAAATTTTTATAAAAGACAAAATTATTATAAATAATTATTTTAATGACATAATAAATTTTTAAAATAAATAAAATAATGGTAATGAGGATTTCATGGAAATAAAAAATCGAATATCCCATGAAAATACTTGGTTTAAAAAAAAGAAAAAAATAGTTTTTTATAAAGGTAAAATTTCAATTACCTCTATAAATGATTAACGCATGGTTTTAAATGTAAAATAAAATTTTATAGGTATATTTTTATTCAATAGATAACTATTTTATCACTCAAAATTTTATGATATCATATATGAAACTCTAATATAATGATAAAGTCAATGAAAATCCTATTTCATTAAAGCCATATTTTTTCAGTGAAAACCCACGATTTTCTAAAAAAATTAAAAATGTTATAATATTTTAACATTGATATGTGGATTTCATAAATTATGTTAATTTTATTACATATAAAATTTAAAAATTAAAAAATATATTTTTGGATTCAATCATAATATAAAATTCAAAAAAAATATTTGAAAATGACTTTTCTAATTATTAACTGTTATTATTCTTTTTAAATCTCATTTGCCAACTAAATTTTGGTTAGTAAATTAATAATATAAATCATAATTTTTCTTAGTAATATGTTTCTTAAAATAATTTTTTTTTAAATTAGAGTACTTTTTTTTTGAAAAAATACTTTTTCAAATAATAAAAAAAATTATTCGTTATTTTAAATAAACTAATTGATTTTCATTCATATTATATTTTGCCAATATTTTTTATTTTCAATTAGTACATAAATATGATACTCATATTCATTACTTCTAATTTAATGAAAATATTTTTAATGGTTATATATAAATATTTATATTTTTTCTAAAAATATCATAATTTTATATATGTCCAATGTTGTTCATGGAGCACGATATCAAACACATTAAATTATTTAAAGGTAATAATATTTTAAGATATTAGGCTGTCAATTTATATTTATGGATCTCTTTAAAATAAATTTACTTGAAAATTACCCAGCCCAACCATAGTTTCTGAAATCCATAATCTTATTATATTGGATCAATACTGTCGACAAATTGTTGGATATTTCCCATTGATATGAATTATAATAATCAAGTTGATGTGGAAGATAGCCAAGTTTCATTGCATAGGGGAATGTAAAGAAAATTTAAGGAACTAAAGAGATATTTTTTCAGTACATCTATATAGACAATCCCTAGTAGTGTTGAAGGGTTTATGATATACATTGATGTGTCAAAGAAGGTATTGGGATGTGTTATTATTAAAAATCTCATGGTATTATCATATTCCTCATTATATTGAATGGTTCATGAAAAACATTACCTGACTCGTGATTTATAGATAGAAGAGGTAATTTTAAAATTTAAATTTTATATTCATTATATCTATCAGGAATGTTTATATATATATGTATATATATTATAAGAGACTGAAATATATATATTCACATAAAAAGAGTTGAATATACACCAAAGGGGGTGGTTGGAGTTGATTAAAAATTATTGTTGTTTAATACATTATATCCCTTGGAATGTGAAAAATGTTTCTGATGATATGAACCAAAATAACCATGATAGACTGTAAATCATGATATCTAAATATATCTAATACTTACAGAATTTTAGGGCATTGATATTGATGTTAGAGGGACTAGGTATGTGTTCAAAATTACCATAATTAAAAAATCATTTTCGGATGCAACACATAGATCATCATTCTCAATATTCTATAGAGATTGAATATGTTCAAAGATAAAAAGAGTATTTATTTTGGGAAGAAAGGAAGAAGTATATTGTATATAATTTATTATAATCCCATGTATTTTAAAAATTTATTACTGAATCGTTGAATTCAATGGGGATGTTACAACTATTATATAGACCAGAATGGAAATTGGAAAAAATACTCACGATTTAATTCATAGGACTCCCCAATATATATAAAGGACATTATTATATATAGGATGTGTTCAATCACTTTATGAAGTATATTCTTTTTTTATTACTAGATAATTTCTATCTATAGAATAGGACCATAGAATATGCATAAAACCAGTTGTAAGGTTTCAAAAAGTATGAGATTCAATTTTTATTGATCGATATCCATGGTTTACCATAATGTTTGGATTAAATATTCAATAATATTCAATTTAATATAAGAATATTATAACTAAATATCATCCCCAGATAGATTTTTAATCATTGAGGCGAATTTAAACATAATAAGATATTGCCAACATTGAAGGCTTCATGTGTAAGCTATAAGATTTTTTTGATTGAATATTGGAAACCAATTACTGGGTTAATTCATTTTTATTTTTTATGATACATCATTAAAACCCATAATAAACATACTAGTAAAATTTAATTTGTATATTCAATATACTAAGATATTATCATGTTTATATTTTACCCCATTTTCATCTCCTATTATTTCAAATGGAAATTGAAAACATCCCTCATTCGTATATGTAGACTACAACCTCTAGGAAGAGATTTGTTCTTATCGTCTTCATCTCTAATGAATTTTAATATATATGGATTTAATGGATTTATATTACTTTTATAAAATAATTTTATTTCTAAAATTATTAAATAATATCTATCTTAATACGCTCTTATCTATTAGAAACAATAATGTCCCTCGTGCTTATTTGTTGACTACCACCTCTATGAAGCGATGTAATTCATTTCCTTTTATACTTAATGTGGTTGGCCATAAAGATAAAATTAAAAAATATGTACGATAATTATAATTACTTTAATATTTTTTTATTTATATAGTTATATTTAAATTTATTTACTTACATTCATTAGAAAATGAAAATATCAATTGTCTTTATGTACAGACTACCATCTCTAAGAAGTTATTGCATTAATTTTTAATGCCACATTTTATGAATGGTTATAAGTTAATATAAAGAATAAATAATATATTTCAGAAAATATTAAAATTATTTATATGTTTAAATAATAACTATGTTTCACATATAATTGTTTTAATACTGAAACATTCCCAAGAAACATAATACTGAACACTAAAATACTTATAATCTTGAAGAAAGTATGGTCATAAAGTATGGATTTATATTAAAATATAATTTATTATAGGGATATTTTATGTTACACTTATTATATGGGAAATTATATGATCTAAATCATTTCATAACAATATAATTTATTATCCTATAGTTATTTGGGGGGTTTCAGGATTTTCTTCTGTTATCCTCTCTTTGGTACTTAAAATGGTCAAGAACTGGTTTTTCGAAAATCTGATCTTATTTCTTCATTTTAATAAGTAATAATTATATTCTATATGAATTTTCAAAAAAAATTATATGTATGTTTTCACATAAAAATAAATGATATATAAAATTAATTTTCCCGACCTTTGACTTTATTAAAAATTCCTAAATGGAATTTTTTTAAATATTTTTCATTGACATGCATTCGACTTTTTGGAAAATTGTGAGAAATTTTTTTTTAATTTATATGTAATTAATGAAATTTCATTTAATCATGTACTTTCTTAAACATTAATATTCCATTACAAGTATCAATTTTTTTAAAGAAATTAATTTTTTTCTTTTTTGTGAACATTTTTATTTTTAAATGTTACCATAAGAGAAGGGATTTTTTCACTTGATTTTCAAAATATATTTTATATGGATTTTAAAAGTGATTTTTCATAAATTTTAACATATGTTAGTTTTTTTTATTATTTTGTATGGATATTATCATATGATTCCATATTTTTTCTTTCTCAGGGTGTCTTATGATTATATTTTTTAAGGATGATTTTTGGAATCCTATTTCATTTTGTGGCTTAATTAGGTAATAAGGTAATTAATGGAGCTCATAAATATGATTATCATTACGTGATGGGTGGTCCAGAACAAAATATCCCTCTAATGCATCGGGTAATGATTGATATCTCATGAGATAATATGAAAGAGGATAGGGAGTGATTTCATTCTAAAAATGAAAAGTTGATTGCGAGTAAACCAAATTCATAATGGGACTTTTTCCACTATATGATAAATGACCATTGTAGTGATCCTCAACTAATGAAATGATTTTATATAATTATTTTTATACCAATCAATCAAATGACATATTCTTATTATTTGATAATCTCTTATGGTTCATGATTGATTATTTATGATTCCACACTATTATGACTCATTTATTTTGTTATAAATAATCTTTAAATTATGACTCATGATTTATGGAATATTACATGTTGGGTATATTTTTTTAAGTTATGTTAATTTCTCAAATATTAATTCTTATATTATTTATACATATGATCATCGATTGCTTTCCCTAATGATTACCCTTACTGGGAATCTAATCTCACCCTTTATTATGTTTACTTAACCCTAGGTAAAGAATAATGATATTAAGAACAATATATTTAAAAAGCGTTATTTTTTAGGATAAATATATTATATATGTTTAAGATCCTTTTGTAAATTGTTTCTTTATGTCTATAGTCTTCAATAAAAGACAAATATTACTTTCAAGGGCATGTATTGTGGTGATATGTATTGAATATTCATCTAAAATGATGTAATATTTATCTACATAGTTATTATGTTACCTTAGAGACCAACAAAAATGATTATAGATATATATTTTCCTCAAACACAATTTAGGCCCAAGACTTTTGGCATGGGGAATTTGGTACCATATTGTGGATTCCTGGAGTACTGAGTATTTTTAATCTGTAATCCTATATAAACTCTAGAGATTTACTTTTAATAAAGTTATGATGTCTCTAAGATACGATATAACTAAGGCTCTAGTTATCTTTGTAAACTAAAAATAGCATGCCAATAATGTAGTAACTCGGGCTCTTCATGGAAAAAATTAATACTATATGATCTAGATCAGGGGTTTTGTAGTTATATTCATGGGGTCTCAACTCCCTCAACATGTAAGAAATCATAACTTGACAATTCATCATTAAAAATATAATACAATAAATAATTTTTTAATCACCTATATTTTTAATAAATATATTTTTATAATAAATATTTTAAAACATATTGTTTACCAATCAATAATAGAATGAAACCAAAAAAAGATATATTTTATATGTATTAAATATGATCAATATAACATGGTTACTGAATTAGTTGGTGTTAATAAGTTGAACTACATTATGAAAACATTATAAATGGAATAAATTATAGTCTTACTATTTATAAGGACTGCTATTTCATGAAATTTATAAATTTACAAGATTTTAACCATTATAAATCCAATTTTAAAATTCAAATAATTTCACCCTTATCGAAATCATCCAATAGAGATGTTATATTTCAGGTAAATCACAACGAGAACCATGTTATGAGTTACCACTAATTACTACAAATATTTTTTCATAATCATATATGTTCTGTGTATTTCTTATTAGGACTGGAAATCATTTATTTAGATGATCTAAACAAGTAGTGATTAATGTAATAAATTATTATTATCATTGTTAAAAATTATGACACTATTTTTTAAAAAAAACCGACATCTTCTATTATTATATTAAAATTAGTTTTAATTAATTTGTTTATTTTAGTTTGATAAATTAACATAATTTTTAAATTAATCATGTTATAATTTTGTTAAGGTAATTTTTTTCTAAAATAATTTATTTTTAGGTCAAGAGTAAAAAATATTTATTTGAAAAATATATTAAATTTTATCACATTATTATGATATAAGTAGGATATAAAAATAAAAGAAATATTGTTATCAACTTATAATTTATTTGGGGATTAAAATAGTGAATTTAAAATTAATATGTTGTATTTATAAATCTATAGTAGACTATTTAAAACCTAAATTATATAATATGATGTTAAAAAATTGTTTTTTAATTTTTCTTTCAAAAAGTGTTCATAATAATCCATTCATTGTTTTCATTATTTTAAAGTCTAAAATCTATTATTTTTTATATCATGAACCAAAAACATATCCTAGGAATCAATACTATATATTTTTTGAGTTCGTTCATTTTTGTGCATAAAAAGGGTATTTTTATAAAAACAAATTTTAAGGTGTTATCTGTAGATATATTAAAATTAAATTTAATAAATTCTTGAAATTATATACTCAAAAATATTTTAAATTTTTATAATAATTATTCTTAATAATTCTTATTCGTAAAAATTTATTTTTTTCATAAAAATAATCCACCATGAAAAAAAACTATCACCACATTAAAGTTTAAAAGGGTAAAGGGGGGTTTAAACTACTGGATAAGCTCACAAATATCCCAAAAACTGTTATAAAATAGATTGTTTATGTTTAATTGAATCATAACATATCATATCTTCAAAATTGGTCTAATTTGCTGACACTTTATTTAATTATGACATTTAAAATATATTAAAAAATTCATTTAAAAGAGTTTTAGTCATCTCACTTATTGAAGGAGCTCATAAACCACCAAATAATCAACACACCTAAAGCATATAATATCAACTAAAATATTGTAATAAACTCTCCCAACACCTATTTAAGAAATCAGAGAGGTTTTGTTCTCAAAAAATGAAAATTCTAAGAAGGATTATGGTTTGAAAAATCTATATAACCCATTGAAGTATCTTTATGTGCTAGTTGGTGTCATAGAACCAACTACTTCTGTAACACCCGAAGCATCCATGGTACGGTTCTCTTTGAATAATAAAATATCTTGCGATGTACACAACTTCGAGTTCTAACACACCATAATCAATCCAACTAGCCATTATGAATAGTAATACCATGTTTTTGAAATTTTATTAATTTTATTTTTCAAATTGGGCTTCATTTTTGGATTCAGAATATAAAAATAATCTTAGGGTGTATTTTTTGTATTTTTCTGAAAACATTCAATTTTTGATGAATAGTGAAAAACTCTACGTTATTTTCTAAAACCGAATTTTTTTTAAATAATTAGTAATTTTATTTAAATTTATTTTATGTAAAAATAGATACATAAAACCTATATATGTTCAATTTAATTCATTGGAGTCATTTAATAATATTATTAGATATATAAAAAATTTTGAACTTTTTACTATCCTTCTAGGCGCATGTGCAAATTTTCATAACATGTAATTTTACCACATCTATGAATTGAATTTCAAAAATCAAAAAGAAATAGTTGAAATCATTAAGTAAAATTTGGTTCAATAAGATGAAAATAATTTGTGGTGAATTGTAACTTTTGACTTTTATTTACCGTGGTTAAAAATAAATAGGGTAATTAAAGGTACAAATGATATTATAATTACCCTAACACATGTTCTTATTCTATTAGATAAGTTTATTTCGACCAAAATCAACCATATGAATAATATATGATCCTTTTGTTTCACTTGTATTATATTATGATATTTATTATTGTTTTATTTAATGAAGTCTTAAAAGTATCAAATTTAATGTTTAATTACTAAACCATTTTTAAAATAGGTTTATACATAAGATAAATTCAACTTTAAATATTTATTTTAATGATAATTATATTTCCTACATAATGGAATTTTATTTATGATTTTTATAAATTAAATAATTAAATTTATTTATGACATAATGATGATGCATTAATTACCTTTCTCAAGACAGATTAAAATAATTGATATTATAAATATCCAAATATGTGAAAATTTAGACTTTTGATAAATTCCACTAATTTTCAAGGTTAATATAAAATATTTTTTTTATTAAATAATTTTTTTCGAAGTGATAAATTTGTTATTACTTTCACACAAAAAAATCCAAATAGTGTCAAAATTGACATAAATATGTTTTTAAAACAAATACAATATTATTAATTGATATAATATTCCTAAAAATCTAAGGTTCAGTAAAACGACTTATATAAGTATATATATATCAACAATGAACCACTTGGGGTTTTATTGGATTTTTATAGTATGTTTATTAACCATTTATTATAATAATACAAGAATACATGGTAAAAGTTAAACTATTTAACTAAGAGTTAAATCTATAAGATAAGGTTAATATGGTGGCCTAAAGCAATTTAAAACCAATTGGTTGAGATATTTTAGACCAATCACCACCTTATACTCAAAATAAATCCCTTTGAAGCCATTATAAACCGAATATTACTATATAATAAAATAAAATTTCAAGCTTTTCCTAAACTAACCCTCACCTCTCTTATAAAAGGGTACTTCCCCTTCTCTCAAAATTACTCATCCAAAGCCATTTGTCTCATCCAAAACCTTATTAAATATCCTTCCCACTACTATAAGTTTTACCTAGATGCCTTACTTTAATCAGAAAGCCAGCCTAAGGAGCCCTTTTGATCTACTCAAAAAGAAACACCCGAAGAAGTGGTAATAATAGCACCACCTCTTCCAAAGTTATTTTCTTCTTCCACATCCTCTTTATTTGTTGTTTCCATTCCAAAATAATAAATCTAGTACCTTATACATAATGTGACGTTATTATAAATATGGTACAATCATATTAATTATTCAATCCATCCTATGAATGACAAGTCACCATATGTGAGTACGTACGGCTTACCGTCTCCACGTTGTGGTGTAGTTTGTTATTCAAACACTTCATTATTTAGATCGGTATAATAATGAGTATTAATAATGTAAATAATAAATATAACATGTTAAATGATTATTTATATATGATATAACATCTAATTTCATACGATTTCATCATCAATAGAATGATATTTTTGGTCGTGCGTATATATGGATTACTGTCTCCACGAATGTGATAAGATTCATTTCCCCATTGTAACCATTCAAGAATATTTTTCATTTTATTATTAAAAATAAAATTTGAGAACATTATATTATTATTTCTATAAATCAAATACATCCTATCAATAACAATCATTTCTTTTTTAAAAAAACATATAAAGGAAAATGAATCATTTAGCACCCGAAACGATGATACTATTGAAATATTATTAACAAAGCAATAATAGAAAATCATATATGGTATCATATTTATGTATATGGTTCTTGTACAATTTAATAACAATGATTTAACTCTTTTAAATGAGGTTAACATACCCTCAACAAAAGAAAATTACATGGTAAGGGTTAATTTTACAATCTCTTTATTATCTGAGGTTGTTTATACATAAGCATCTACTGGGTATTCTTTATCATCCGCATCTGTGTTTATTAAAAATGTATTTCAAAGCATTTTTAATATTTCCTATAATATAGGTTAAACTCATTAATTAAATTGTTAGAAATTTTATAAAAACTTTTGAAAGGAATATTTCTGTCGTTTTCCAGACAAGGTAATTTATGACCATTTTAACGAATTAAGGTAATAATTTTTTTTAACTTATATAGAGGGTGTGGTTATTTTCTACCATTATAACACCTTTGAAGCTTCCCTCACTAAATTATAAGAATATTTTCAAAATAAATTTTTTATTTTATAATTATGTTCCTTTTAAATGTTTTCAAAATAGAAATAGATGTTTCTCTCAAATTGTTTTGACTTCATCTATGTCAACATCCTTTGATGGATTTTACCCTTAATTGAATTTGATTTACTATGATACAATATTCTATACTGTATTTAATGTTTTGTGATATGTATGATTGTGTATGTGTTGTTTTTATACCATTACTGGTTTATGGTTAAATTATTAACATTTTGGATGCTAGTTTTAATATGAATGTTTTTGTAGTGTTTAAAACTTTTCATATGAGGAATACATTAAACATATTAAGTGACGAGTGGAGCCCGCTATAGCTCCTCTATGAATCGGTAGGTCTCATGAGGCAAACTAGTTTCTTGGAACATGTTCTTGACAAAATCTTATTTGTAGTCTTGGCATGAGGCCTTTACTATGTGGTTATGATGTCCATCATTATGCATTCCGACATTATGAAATTGGCTATTAATATTTCATGTGATTCTTTGAATAGTAAAATATCCATGTGAAAAAGTAAATTAAATTATTTGATTTATCGATTCCATATTATGATGAAGTTTACATTTAAAAGCCCTTTGTTTTAGTCTTAAACATTGCCTTAAATGTTTATGCTTTTTTATTATAGTTTCCTCTATATTGTTGTCATTTCTGACCATCTGAGATCCCCCTTTGTTGTGTTTTATTTTTTCCAGGATGAGAATAAGTATATTATGATTAACCTGCATGAATAGGATAAGGGATACAATAGTTTTCGAAGGTTACATAATGTTGTTTTTTTATTTAATGATGTAATATAATGCTTATGTATGTTTCCAGTACTTCTAAGGCAACTAAACGGATCAGTTTTTCAGAAATGATTCCATATTTCATGACAATGTTATGTAATAATGAAACGACTCTAGGTAACTAGGTTAAGATCATTATAGTTAGTATCAGAGTAAGTTTGGTACAATCTTTGAAACAAGATTTATAAAAACATTGATATGAGAAAATTACCCTAAGATAGACTTTGAGGATTATTATAGAAGAACATCCTAAAATTTTGGTAATGTAGAGATTTTATGAGTTTTCCAAGACATGCATTTCTGTATGGATACAAGTAGATAGAGGCGGCTCTGGAATAGATGTACCTTGGCATGAAAACTCAAATAAAGAGTTTCAGGCTTGACCCATGGTATCCTAGTACATGAAAACAGGTCTTGTTGCACTCTTGGTTATGACACTCCATGGGGATATGCTTACGATAACTCACATTTTCTTTACAAACCATGATGAATGATTTATGAGTATATACCCCCCCAATGAAAACATTTTTTTGATTATGGGTTATATCCATAAACTATTCAATTTATGTAAACTATTTTACAAATTTTGATATATGTATTGTGATTCATAAACTAACCTAGTGTATACCACTATTTAGAAATATAGCCTAGTGGAAGGAATGGAAACCGTATCAACTCACGTAATCTATGTAGGGACTTCCCTCTTACTCAAGATAATTATAGTGGATCTAGTGATGCAACTGGTGATGTTCAGCCTATCAAGATGCTGGGACAACTCACTCTGGTTATGAATAATAACCTTACCCATATGGAGCACCCTGATCCAAAATGAGAAGGATCAATGTTAGACTACTTCAAGAGGATACAACCACCAACATTAAATGGGACTACAAATCCATTTGAATCTGAGGAATGGATAAGTTCCTTTGAAAAAATATTTCATGCTTTGGTGGTAATGAATGGGAAAAACTTGTCATGGATGTTTATCGCCTCTCAGGAGATGCAGATCAATGGTGGTAATTAATTCATATCACACAAGAAGATGAAGAATTATAAAATATGGAATAGAGAGATTTTAAATAGAATTTATTATCAAAATACTTTCCTTGTGACCATCGAGTAGATATGGAATGATAATTTCTGCATCTTAGGAAAAAGAAGGATGATAATGTCGCAAAGTATGAGGATAGCTTTATAAGGTTATCAAGGCACGAAGCATATTATATACATAACCCATGGAGTAGGATTGATCGATACTTTTATTGGTTAAAACCGTTTATATGTCGAGAATTAGGTTCAAAATCCTTCTCATCATACAAGGATATTGTCTCATGTTCTATCAAGATAGAAAAGAAATTCTCTAACTCTTATGTTTTTAAAGTAATGAAATAGAAGAAGAGATATACTGAACACATTGGAAATGGATGTAAGGGAATAAGGGAAAAGTTGAATTTCCATCCTGCAATAAATGTGGGAAGAAAATACAATTACTTTCCTAAAGGGAATGAGAGTCTATTACAAGTGTAGTGAAAAATTCCACCATGCTCATGATTACAAGGGAGTGAAAGATAATGCTAATGTTGAATGCTAAAATTGTAGACAAATTGGGCATGATGAAAATTAATGTACTATGAAGCAAGAAAACATACCTCAGAAAATACCATGGTAGCAAGGCCAAGCTTATGCGATCACTACTCCTGAGGTTGAAGCTCTGAATGATGTGGTAGCAGGTAATTTAATGGTTTCATCATGTTTAGCCAATGGTTTATTTGATTTTGGATCATCGTATTGTTTCATATCGTCACAGTTTGCTAAAAAATAGATATTTATAATTTGATTTAACAAGGGACCTGTCATTCAAAACTTCTAAGGGATGTATCATTGCAATAATGTTGTGTGAACCAATCCCCATTAGGGTATGTAAACATGTGGTATCTTCTGATCTCATTTTCATACCCATGATTGAATTTGATATAATCCTAGGTATGGATTGGATTTGTACCAAGAGGTGAAAATTTATGTTAAGAATAAGTAGGTTACAATTTTTGATGATGATAAGGAATACCTTATCTTTAGAGCAGAAACATCACTATATGATTCTTATCTAGATCCACCCCTATTAGATCTACTAAATTCAATTATTAGGGAGGAAGAGAATAAAATAACTATGGGTGGGGAAAGTAATGTTTAAATAGAGGATGTACCTATTGTGAAAGAATATGTTAATGTGTTTCCAGAGGATTTACCTGGACATCCTCTAGAGCGAGGAATTGAGTTTTCTATTGAGTTAATTCTTGGTTCAAGGCCCATATCAGAGACCCTTTATAGAATTGACAATGTGGAATTAGTGAAAATAAAAAAATAGAGGAATTGATTAATAAAAATTTTATTCTCACTAGTGTTTCTCTATGAGGATCCCTTGTTTTTTTGTTAAGAGGAAATATGGATCTATGAGGTCGTGCATTGACTATAAGGAGATCAATGTTATAACAATAAAGAACATGTATCCCCTACCTCGCATTGATGATTTATTCAACCAACTTAATGGATCCCAATATTTTACAAATTTTGACCTACGATCTGGATATAGTCAATTGTGTGTAGAGAAGGAATACATTTTGAAAACAGCATTTCAGACCAGGTGCGGGAATTACGAGTTTTCAGTAATGCCTTTTGGACTAACTAATGCACCCTTTGTTTTCATGTATCTAATGAATATAGTTTTCAAGGAATACCGTGATAAATTTGAAGGGGTATTTATTAATGATATCATGGTTTATAGATATTCTATGAAGATCATGAAAATCACTTGCACACTATTCTAATGACTCTTAAAAGAAATGAATTATATGTGAAATTCAGCAAGTGTGAATTCTAGATTCATGAGATTTCTTTTCTTGGCCATATTGTCTCTAAGGAGGGAATATTTTTTGATCCTTCTAAGACAAGAGCAATACAAGAATGGATAACACTGATTAGTATAACTGAGGTACGCATTTTTATTAGTTTAGAAGGTTATTATCAGTGTTTCATCCATAATTTTGCCCGATTGTCTAGCCTATTAACCAAGATCCCACGAGAAGGGGTTAAATTTGTTTGGAAAAAGAGCATGAAGATTGTTTTAAATAACTAAAGATATGATTAGTCAATGCCATAATATTGAGTATACCATCGGGGAATGATGGGTTTTTTTATAGTGATGCTTTAAAGAAGGTACATGGTTGTGTCTTTATGCTGAATTATAGAGTTTTTTCCTATGAATCACGACAGCTAATAATTTAGGAACAAAACTATCCCACTCATTATCATGAGTTAGTAGCTGTAATTTTATCATTGAAGATATGGAGACACTATCTCTATGGTGAAAAATGTGAGATATATTTTGATCACAAGAGTTTGAAGTATATTTTCTCACAAAAAAAACTCAATATGTGGAAAGGATGATGGCTTGAACTTCTCAAAGATTATTATTGGACTATACAATACTACCCAAGGAAGGAAAATATGGTGGAATATGTTTTGAGAAGAAATTATCATGGAGTTTTGAACAAGATGGGTGTTAAAATGGATCTTATGTTCATGGATCTAGTAAAGATAGATATGGGAATAATCTTGGAAGGTGAAACATAAATACGTTTTCAAATCGTTTCCAAACTATCTTTACTAGAATGGTGAAAATGTTGTCTGAGCGATGATGAAGAGTTTAAAAATAAAATTTCCTCGATGAATGATCGAAGATTTATTGACTTCTTATATAAAGATGGAATTTTGAAATTTGGGAAGAGACATTGTGTTCCTGGCATACCTGATCTAAAAGGGGAATTTTTGGATGATGCTCATAGCCCCAATTTCTCTATACACCCAAGTATCACTAAGATGTATACATATTTGAAGAAGAAATGTTGGTGGGACAACATGAAGAGTTATATTGATGATTATTTGTCAAGGGTTATTATTTTTCAACAGGTGAACGCTAGAAGACAACATCCTAGAGGATTCATGCAACCTATTACCATAACTGAGTGGAAATGGGATGACATTACAATGGACATTTTCATGGGGATACCAAAGACTCCTATAAGGAACGATGAAATATGGGTTATTTTTTATCGTCTTACCAAGTCAACAAATTCTCATTCAATAAGTGAAGATTTACCACTTGAATGATTAGAAAGACTATATATTAATGATGTTTTAAAACTTCATGGAGTACCCCAATCGATTTTTTGTGATCATGATCTTTGTTTTACGTCATGATTCTAGAAAACTCTTTATATGGCCTTGGATAATGAACTTCGTTTGAAAAGTTCCTACCACCATCAAATCGATTCACAATAAGAATGGACCATATAAACCTTACAAGACATGTTGATATCTTTCACACTAGACTTTCAAGTTATGTGGGATCAATATTTACCTCTGGTATAATTTTCCTATAATAAAAACTTTCATTCAAGTATTCAGATGGAACCATATGAAGCGTTATATGGAAAAATATATCGTACACTAACTTATTGGGATGATGTTGGTGAAAGAAAACTCATATGACTATATCTTGTTGTGGAAACAATGGAAAATGTGAAGGTTATCCAAACCCACATCAAAGTAGCTCAAATTATGAAAAAGAGATATGCTGATAATCGAAATAATGATATGGATTTTCAAGTAGGAGATCATGTTTTATTGATGGTATATCCATGGAGGGGTGTCATATGATTTGGTAATAAGTGAAAATTAAGTCCCTGGTACATTGGACCTTTCAAAATTCTAGAACGAATTGGAGTTTTAGCTTATCGTTTGGAAATGCCGCCACGTCTCTCCAAAGTTTATGATGTCTTCCACATATCACTGTTGAGAAAATACTTGTTTGAAACAATGAATGTACTCACCTATGATGAAAAATAACTGGAACCTGGCCTTTCTTATAGAAAAGAGCCTTCTAGAATTCTCGATACTAGAGAACAAGTGTGGGGAAACTGGACGACTCATCTGGTGAATGTTCTATGGAGAAACCGTAAGACAGAAGAGGCTATGTGGGAACCTGAGGAACTTATGATGAAGAACCACCCAAATATTTTTATACAGAAATATTATTTAAATTTTGAGGACGAAATTATTTTAAAGAGGTAAGAATTTAACCCCCCAAGCTTCCATGGTATGCTTCGGTTTGAATAATAAAATTGCTTGTGATGTATAAAACTTCGAGTTTTAACACACCACGACCAATCAAACGAGCCGTTGTGAATACTAATACCCACTTTTTGAACATTTATAAATTTTATGTTTCAAATTAGACTTCATTGTTGGATTCGTAATATCAAAATTATCTTAGGGTTATTTTTTATTATTTTCCTGAAAACTTTCAGTTTTTGATGAATACTGAAAAACACTATTTTATTCTTTAAAACCAACATTTTATTTAAATAATTAGTTATTTTATTTTAATTTATTTTTCTTAAAAATATATACAAAATACCTATATATGTCCAATGTAATTCACTAGTGTCATTTTTAATAATATTAGATATATAAAATGTTATTGAACATTTTACTGTCTTTTACCCACCTTCTAACAGTATTTGAAAATTTTCATAAAACATATTTTTACCACTTCTGTGAATTGAATTTAAAAATTCCAAGATACACGATTGAAATTTTTAAGTAAAATTTGTTTCAATGAGAAAAAAATATTTTTTTGTGAATATTAACTTTTGACTTTTATTTACCACGGTCAAAAGTAAATAGGGTAATTAAATGTAAAAAATGATACTATAATTACCCTAACACATGTTCTAATTCTATTAGATAAGTGTATTTAAACTAAAATATACCTTAGGAATAAAATATGATCCTTTTGGTCCACTTGGATTAGATTAGGACAATTATTATTATTACTTTTAAAGAAGAGTTAAAAGTGTTAAGTTCAATGTTTAATAAGTAAACCATTTTTAATACAAGGTCACACATAAAATAAATTCAAATATAAATATTCATTTGTAGCATAATAAGATAAAATACATAGTTGTATTTTATTTATATTTTTTAGACATTAAATATTTAAATTTATTTATTACACAATGATGATATTGTGATTACCTTATTAATGAAAGATTAAAATAATTGATATTATAAATATCCAAATAAATGTAAATTGATAATTTTAATGAATTTAAAAAAATTTATAGGATAATATGAAATGTTAGGGTTTATTAAATAAACTTTATCGAATTTATAAAGTTTTTATGACTTTCACAAAAACAAAATACCAAATAGTGTCAAAATTGACATAAATGAGTCTTTAGAAAAAATACTATATTATTAATTGATATAATATTCCTAAAACACTAAGGTTCATAAAAAGGACATATATAAAGTTATATATATCAATAATTAACCACTTGGGTTTCACTTGTCTTTTTATGGTATTTTTATTAACAATTTATTTTAATAATTCAAGAATACATGGCAAAAGTTAAACTATTTAACTAAGAGTTAAATCTAAAATATTGGGTTAATATGTTGACATAAACATGTCTAAAACATAATAGTTGAGAGTTTTTAGACCCATCCCCACCACATCCTCAAAATAAATCCATTTTTAGCCATTATAAACCGAATATTATGGTATAATAAAATTATATTTTAAGCTTTTCCTAAAGTGACCTTCAACTCTCTTATAAAAGGGTACTTCCCCTTCTCTCAAAATCACACATCCAATGCCATTTGGCTCGGAAGAATCGTGGTAAAATATCATCTCAACTCCTCTCACTTATACCTAGAGGCCTTACATTGATCCTAAATCCAACCTATGGATCCCTTTTGATCAACTTAAAAGGAAACACCTGAAGAGGATGTAATAATTTCACCAACTCTTTCAAAGTTATTTTCTTCTCCCACATCAACTTTCTTTGTTTATTATATAACAAAATAATAACTATTGTACCATATACATACTGTGATGTTATTATAAAAATCGTACAATCATATTCATTATTCAGTCCATCCTATGGATGACAATTCACCATACATGTGTACCTACAACTTACTGTTTCCACGTAGTGGTGTAGTTTGTTATTCAAACACATCATTATTTAGATTAGTATAATAATGATTATAACTGATGTAAATAATTAATATAAAATTTAATTATTCTGTATATATGATATACAGTCTAATTAATATCTATTTAACCATCAATAGAATAATATTTTCACTCGTGCGTATGTACGGATTACCATCTCCATGAATAAGATAAGATGCATTTCCCCATTGTAACCATTCAAGAATAATATTAATTTCATGATTAAATATAATTTTTTTGAACATAATATAATATTTTATATGAATCAAATACATATTATCAATAACAAACAATACTTTAATAACAAAACATATAAAGGAAAATGAATCAGTTAACACCTGAAACGATGATAATACAAAAATATTAATAACAAAGTGATATTAGAATATCATATATGATATCATATTCTGGTATATGGTTTTTGTATAATTTAATAACAATTATATAACTATTATAAATGTGTTTAACATAGCCTCATCCAAGGAAAATTACAAGGTAAGGTTTAATTTAAAAGTCTCTTTATTAACTGAGTTTGTTTATACGTAAGCATCTACTAGAAATTCTTTATCATCCACATCTGTATTTCTTAAAAATGTATTTCAAAACATTTTAATATTTCTTATAATATGGTTTATAGTCATTTATAATCATTTTTTACTTTTTATAAAATGTTTTGAATGAAATATTTTCTTCATTTTCCAAACAAGTTACTTTATGTCCTTTTCGACGAATTAAGATAAGAATGTTTTTTTAATTTATACAGTGGGTGTGGATATTTTCCACCATTATCACACCTTTGAATATTCCCTTAAATTATTATTAGAATATTTTCAAAATAAATGTTTTCTTTTATAATTATGTGACTTTTAAAAGATTCCAAAATATAATGACATGTTTCTCTCAAATAGTTTTGATTTCATCTATATCAACATCCTTTGATTGATTATACACTTGTTCGAAGTTTATTTACTATGATACAATCTTCCATGTTGTATTGAATGTTTTGTGATATGTTTGACTATGGATGTGTTATTTTTATACCATTCTAGGTTTATGGGTAAATTATTAACATTTTGTATGCTAGTTTTTATATGAATGTTTATGTAATGTTTCAACCTTTTAATATGAGGAATGCATTAGACATATTATGTAATGGTTGGAGCCCTCTATAGCTCCTCAATGCATCGATAGGTCTCATAAGACAAACTAGTTTCTTGGAAGAAGGCCTTGAAAAAATATTATTTGTAGTCTTCGCATGATTCCTTGACTATGTGGTTATGATTTCTTGCATTATGGATTCTATCGTTATGAAATCAGCTATTGATATTACATATGATTATTCAACTAGTAGTATATCCATGTGAATAATTAAATGGAATTATTTGATTTATCTTTACCATATTATACTTATGTTTATGTTTAAAAGTCTTCTGTTTTAGTCTTATACATTTCTAAAAATGTTTATGCTTATTTATGATAGTTTCTGATATATTGTTATCCTTACTGAGAATTTGTGCTCACCCCTTTCTTATGTTTTATTTTTCCTAGGATTCAAAGTAGTATATTATGATTAACCATTAGGAATAGGCTAAGGGATATTAGAGTGTTCAAATGAGAAACAATGTTGTTTTTTTATTTCATGATGTAATGTAAAACTTATGTATGTATCTAGTACTACCAAGGCTACTAAACTGATTCGTATTTTGGGACATGATTCCTTTTATCATGCTAATGTTTTGTAATAATGCACTAACTCTAAGTAACTGGGGTCAAGGCATTACAACATCATAATTTAGGATACAATTGTATTCATAAATACATTATCACATCTTGATTGTTCTTCTGTATGAAAATGCATTTGAAAATGTCCTAAGGATATTTGTTGCACTAAAGGGTCATAACAGATCCCTGCTATGATGAGAACCCATAAGTGAAATAACACTATTCATAAATATATGTTCTATGGCCGGATGATGTTATTTAAGGGACACAAATAATACAGGCCATTAGGGTTGAGGACTCAGAAAACATTGAGGCACCTTCTCATAGTGTGTGACCTTGGTAGTATCTAGGTGGATATTATGATAACGGGACCCACCATTAAAAATTCCATATTTCATAGTTTCATTGGATGTTCTTATCTATAGATGTGTGTGTTAGTCCTTAGACTACAAGATTATTATTAATGGGTATTACAACTCCCGCCCTTATATGTATTGATAAAAACTATGATCACACACTTTTCACAGTGAGGTAGGATATGTTGGGTGCGTCATGGATAATAATGCATTAGTAGATAATGTGAGAAATGATTTGTACCTTCTGTTCCATAACAGATTTTAATATCTCATGTCCTTTGATTGAATTGATATAGCCTAAGTAAATCCATGGCCATGGTAAGGATTGGGAAAGTTCAAATCTGGTAATTCAATGAAAGAATAATAGAGCACATGGGTTGATGACACTAGCGTGCAACCTGATTTATTTGAGATATTGAGATATAGGGATTACATTACATGATAAGATTTTTTACGAGGTGACATGTCATTGTGACATTAAATTCTTTGTCTATGGGTGCCTTGGTGTGCTGCTATATAATAACCTTGGACTTTAAGAAACCTCTACCTAATGTCATTGAGAAAGAGGCCTCGAGGATCACACACTAATTGTGTCCAAGTATCTTAGTTAAATATTCATTTAACAATTTGAGTAAATATTATTCCCAATTTTGGTTTAATAATCATTCAATATTTCCTAATTGTATTTATTTTTACACTAGTTATTCAAGAGAATATATTTTCAGAAAAATAATATATATTTATTATCGAGTAATGCGGTGATATTTATTTGAGAAATAAATAGCCATTAATCATTATCTAATAAATGTGGTAGAGTAAGTAAATAAAATATACTCTATGTATATTAATTACACTCTATGATGTTTTCCTAGGGATTTTGGTGATATAATATTATTTATTTAATTAAATAATATTAGATGTTATTCTTTGGGAGCATGTCAAGTGATAATAATATTCAACTATTATTATTAGAAATGGGGTCTAACTAAAAATTAAAAGAAATATATAAATGATTTCAGGTAATTAATTCATTTTATTATTCTATGTAATTAAAATCTGAATTATGTTATTCTCATTAACCTATCCAATCATTGTGGTTATGCACAATGGATTTGGAGAAAGCTCTCAAGCTAATAGGGAATTCATTTCCTCTAAGAACGCTCTCAAGTTACAAGAGAGATCCTCCTCCACCAGATCAAAGAGTTCTTTATAAGTGGCTATCAAGGCAATCCAATGTGGACATCTCAAGCGAAGTCTCTATCATGCTAGAACCTAGATATCCCTTCAATGATGTTTAATGATACGTGGATCACATGTGGATCACCGCTAGAGGAGGCCTACACTTGGCTTCTATGATGTAATGAAGAATCACATTGTATCGTGACTAGAAACATCAATGAAGAGATAATTTCATAAAGGTAATTCTCATATTTTAATTAAATTAACTATACCCAATATATGATGATCCTCTATATGGTTCAGGGACTTACCTCTTTGCTTTTCTTTCATTATATTCTGAAGACCTAGCGTTTTTTATCATGATGGATCTTAGATTGATCATTTCTAATGAAAATAATAAAGTTGTGTACACCCATACATGCGCTTCCATTGCACCCAGAACCAACAAGTGGTATCAGAGGGGTCATACCATTGATTATATTTATTTAGTTTTATCGTTGATAATTTATGCATTTATTAATTTAGTTTTTTTAATTCAAGTTAATAGTTTTTTAAATATGAATCTTAAGATCTATTCATCCTCTTTTGTTTCTCGTTCACCTTACATAAATGATCTTTTCTTTTACTATTTATTAAAATAAAAAAATAGGATCTCATCTAGAGGTGACAATGGTTCCAGGACGTATAACACCAGAACGCATGGCAAGAATTCGGTAATACATGTCATGTAGTCAAGGTTCAATGCATCAGACTAGACTTCCAAACCAAGCCATGGTTTGGAGTTCATATAGGTCTTAAATGGCTCTATGTGTTGACCAGTAATATGTAGCATGTGGTTTCTGGATTACACACCGTGTGGTCGACATGACATGGTGTGTAGTCCCTTCTGGTTATGTTTGGACCATTTACCTTGTACACATCTTTTGTAATGGAGACTGTATAATATAGATACTACACGGTGTGTGGACCACTTGACATTTTGTGTACTCTAATGATTTATGAAGTACATATACACACTATATCATCAGTCGTGTACTTCAGATGGATGATGAATGATAGTACACGCCTTTTATGCAGAACTACACGCCGTGTACACATCCAAATTACATAGATTTATTAAAATTTATTTTTTATATTATACAAACCCATAATACATGTACCATGGTGCAGGTGTAAAGATGAGGCACAAAATTTGATAAGATCATTATATATGTGTGTCTTTAATTTAACATCTCTATAATGTTCATTACTACTCATTGGATTTTTATGAATAGGAATTCATTAGGTTGCCTCCAAGGTACAAGTCATGTATAAAGATAATTTTTAATTGAATTTAATTTTTTAAAATTATGATTGATGATAATCTCAAGGAAATTCAGAAAAATGGTTTAAGATAAATTGATTGATTAACTAAAGATAAGTAATTAATTCAAGTGTGATATATCTTAAACAAGAATGATTAATGAATAGAATTCTTGTTTTATTTATATGGAAATATCATTACATGTATGGATGATCATGAGCTACACTAGGACATTTTTATTTGGATGGCCTCATTTAATTTATTTATTAAAATTAAATTTGTTTTCCTTTGAGCCTTTTCCTCATTAATATGTAGGGACTGCATGACCAAGGTTTTTTTTCTGTAAAACATTGTTTTATCCCTCACCTGCGAGTAAAATAAAAGAATATGTAATGGATGGATCTCCCAAGATAGTGGAGGTAGATTAAGTTATGAGCCAAGGTGAAACTAATCAAAGGATATACAAAGGTGGACAAGTGGAAAGCTATAAACACAAACCCAAAAGGTTCAAGGTGTATCTCCCCTAGGTCATGGGTTAGTTTATCAACTACTAGATAAACTAACCAATATAACAAGATCATGACCATAACATTTATTTTATTTTTATCTGGTTCATGGTTTATTTTTTGTGAGTGTGTTTTCATGATCACATAATTAATGAATTAAATAAGCATGCAAGATGGAACTAAAATAACACCGGCTTATGCGTAAATATTATCTTATACATGGTTAATAACTTAGGTATATCCCACTTAATATTAATAATCATGTAAGAAAGATAATAAATTGGAAATTTATTTATAAGGATAAAATCACTAAAATAAATATTTTGTCAGTATAGCCTTCCATAATCATGGATAGAATTGAAGCATAGTTCAAAGTGCTTGACCAACCCTAGTAGGGGTAATTTCAATTATCAGGGAATTCCAAATCAATTTTTTGGGTAGAATTGACTTGGTTCACATTAATGGTTGACTTTTATAGTATAACATGGTGTGACCAAGAGGAAAAGGTTGAGGAAATCCAAAATAACAGGATTTCAGTATTGGGGAGTTCACTTATAGGATCAAGAATCTACGAGTTAATGCATTTGGAATTTGGAATGCCTACCTAAAACCTTTAAAGTTTCTTGACCAATCCTATTTTGTGTAATGTGAAGGGTAATATAGATCCTTTCTACTAGAATATTTAGGCAACAGAATATTCTGATGTCATTAGGGAGGGCAATTAGATTTTGATAAAATAGTGGGAGACTAATAAGTATTAATTTATTTATTTTTCTAAGATTTATCATGATAAATTACTAAATATTTTCTCATCTTAATTTTTATAAATGGCTAGGAAAATTAATTCAAACATATAATTGGGAACCATACTCAAGAAGAAAAACCTTCTCACTGGCACCAATTTCTAGGTATGGATGGGGCATTTACGCATCATCCTTCACCATGAGAAGAAATTGTATGTGATGGAGAAGACTATTCTAGTTGAGATTATAAAAGAGGTCAGTGATAAGGAACTATCTATCTATATGAAAAATTGGGATGGTACCCTAGATTTCCAATGTTTTATGTTATTGTCCATGTCTATTGAGCTCTTGAAGCAACATGAAAACATGGACGTGTATAGAATGATGTCTCACGTTAAGGATATATATTAAGAGAAGGCGATACAGGAGAGATATGAGATATCCAATTCTTTTTTCACAACTAAGCTTAGAGATTCTACGCTATCTAGGCCTCATGTAGTCTATTTTATTGGATATATTGAATGTATGGACATCTTAGGGATTATGTTCCTGGATGAGTTTCATACAAATCTCATTCTATCATCACTTCTCATGACCTTCTCTAGCTTTATTGTCTAATACAACATGATCAACATTGAGAAGAGTCTATCAAAGCTTCTGACCAAGATTCTCCAAGTTGATAAGGACATGCGCCTTGACAAACCAATAGTTCTAAGGAAGAAAAAGAAAATTAAGGACATGGGAAATTGACCAAGGATTTATAAATGTTTTTAATCCCCCAAGAAACATCCCACTAGGAAGGGGAATATCGATAGGTAGGGCAAGGAATGGGAGGTGGTATGTTTTTCATGTGGAAAGCTAGAGTAGTGGACAAGGAACTGCAACTAGAAGTGTGGGGATGCTAAAGGTGAATTCGTTATCGAGTTTAATATTTCCATTTCTACACATTGGGTATTAGATACAGATTATGGGTCTCACATATATATTAAAATGCTGGAACCAAGTTCATTTAAAAATATTTCCAAATAAGAGGTGGAGCTTCAGGCATCCAATTCTGTGAGGCTAGCTATGTTATCCATTAGCAATTACTATCTATCAATACCAACTAGGATGCATCTTATTTTACATAACTATTATTATGTTCTTAGTGTTACTAAGAACATACATTATGTATCATGTTTTGATAAGGATAGATTTATTGTGATGTTTGGGAAGAAGGAATGTCTCTTTTATAAGAACAATGTATGTTATAGTGCGGCGCATTTAAATAATGCTATTTATGTATTAAATTATGAAAACCATGTTTTGGAAATCGATAATGAAACAAACTCACATGACTCATACAACACCCAGTTATGGCATCACTGTCTTGGTTAGGTAAATGATAAGTGCTTGAAAATTCTCTCCCTTGATGGTTATTTAGATTATAATGAGCTAAACCCACTTGATAGATCTCACAGTTGTCTAAAAGGTAAAATGACCAAGCCACCATTCAGTGGACTGGGTGAAAAGGCCAGAGTGTTTCTAGGATTGGTGCACACATATCATTATAGACCATTTCCAGTAGAATATAGAGGTGGATATTCTTAATTCATTACATTTACTGAGGATTTTAGTAGATATGTCTTTATCTACTTAATGAGGTATAAGTCAGAGTACTTGGAGAAATTTAAGGAATTCTAGAATAAAGCATAGAGTCATCTAGGTAAGAAGATAAAGAATCTTGGATCGGATCGAGGTGGAGAATATATAAACCAAGAATTCAGCGACCTTTTACAAGAGTATGAGATTATATCTCAACTCACTCCTCCTTATACACCATAGTGGAATTGTGGTAGTGAAAGTAGGAACCGCACATTTTTGGACATGGTGAGGTCGATGACGAGTCATGAAGATCTTCCATTATCCTTTTGTGGATATGTATTAAAAACTACCACATAAAAATTAAAATGAGTACCAACTAAGGTGGTAAATAGAATTCCATAAAAGTCATGGAATGGAAAGAAACCCATTTTGTCGGACAAATGTGAATACAGAAGCGAGGAATTTGTTAAGGCCTTTATGGGAAACAAACTAACACCTCAGGGGTATGAGGTGTATCTTTAAAGGATATCCCAAGGAAATGAAAATATATTACTTGTATAACCCTTTAGAAAATAAAGTAACTATATACATACATGTTGTGTTTCTTGAAAGGGATCAGATCTTCAAAAATTATTGTGGGATAAATATTTACTTTAACGAATTTGATGCTCAAGATATAAAAGATTTGGTACAGGAACAAATTCCATAGTTCTCATGGAATATGTTCTAGAAACACAAGTACTGCGTAGGATCTCAAGAGAGGTAAGGGAACTAGAGAGATTTGGTTTCCTAGTCACCAATTATGGTGAATCACTATTGTTGGACAATGATGATCCTCTCGCCTACAAGGAAGTAGTAGAGAGCTGAGAATCTAAAATATGGCTAGAATTTATGAATTCTGAGATGGATTCCATATATTTGAACAATGTATGGGTTCTGGTTGATGGTCCAGCTGATGTAATGCATGTTGGATGCAAATGGGTATTCAAAATATAGCTGTACATAGAAGATCAAGTTAGCACCTATAAATCAAGGATATTGGCTAAAGGATTTAGAAAATATAAAATAATTGAATATGTTGAAACCTTTTCGCCAATTTTCATGTTTAAATCCATATGAAAAATACTTGAAAACGTAATTTACCATGACTACGAGATTTGGAAAATGGATATCAAAATAGCATTCCTTAATGGTAACCTTCAAGAAGATGTATATATCATACAACCAGAGGGGTTTGTGACACAAGGTGAAGCCAAATGGGTTTGAAAGTTGCATAAATAAATTTATAGATTAAAGTAAACATCCAGGTCATGGAACATTTGATTTTATAAATCCATAAAAAAAATTGGTTTCATTAAGAACGAATGTGAGAGATGTTTTTTTAATAAATTTAATGGGAATGTGATCGTTATCCTAGTAGTATATATTGACGACATATTACATATTAGAAACGATGTAATAGTCTTATTTTCAGTTAAGGA
Source organism: Viscum album (assembly GCA_963277665.1). Taxonomy (NCBI): domain Eukaryota; kingdom Viridiplantae; phylum Streptophyta; class Magnoliopsida; order Santalales; family Viscaceae; genus Viscum; species Viscum album. Next base: position 680,303,174 of record OY728132.1, on the reverse strand, counting down.
CTAGTTGAACAAGTGTTTCTACATGAAAGACATAGGGGAAGAACCCAAAAATATAGGGATCAAGATCATTCGTGATAGATCCAATAGGCTACTTGGACTAAGTTATGGTACATAATTGACCAGACACTGAACACATTATGTTTGGAACAGTCCAAGAGGGTATTAGTTCTAGTGTCACATATCCTACATTGTTCTAAGAAACTATTTCCTCAAACACAATAGGATAAAATAGAGAATGAGTAAGATCTCATACGCATCAGCTATAGTATCCATCTTGTATGCCATTTTATGTACCAAGTTTGATGTTTCCTATACACTGAGCATGGTTGGTAGATATCAAGCTGATCTAGGAGAACAATATTGGACTGCTGTTTAGACTATCCTCATGAATCTGAGAAGAAATAAGGATATGTTCTTGCTGTATATAGGAGACAAGGAGCTTGTCATTAGAGGGTATGCTGATACTAGTTTTCAGATAGATCACAATGATCTAAAGTCACAATCAGGATAATTTTTCTATCTCAACAGATGATTTGTGAGATGGAAGAGTTCAAAGAATCCAATTGTCTCTAATTATATAGAGGATTGCAAATATATAGTAGCTCATGATGCATCCAAGGAAGGCATATGGATTTGAAGCTTTGTACTGGAGCTTGATGTGGTTCCTTGCACTAAAGATCTTATAACATTGTTTTATGATAATAATATAGTAGTGTCTCTTGAAAAAGAACCATGGTCACATCAATGGACAAAGCATGTTCTCCAGAAATATCACCTATTGACTGATTTATATCAAAGGGGTGAAGTTGGAGTGAGCAGAATATCAACAGAAGAGAACGTGGAAAACCCCATGACTAAAGGATTATCTTAGCGGAAGCATGAATATCATGTGTGAGCTAGCGGGTTAACAGTTGTTAGAATTTGTCTCTAGTTCATGTGGGAGTCTATTAGAGTTGGTTTCCTATAACCAACTACTTTGTACTTTATGGTGAACTTGTATTAATAAATACCTTATCATATTTTTATTATTCTTCTGTGTGACAATGCATATGAAAATGTCCTAAGGATAACTATTGTACTGAAGTTTCATAGCGGATCCCTGCTTATTTGAGAACCCAGAAGTGCCATAACACTATTCTTGAATATATGTTCTATGTTTGGATGATTTTATTTGAGGGACACAAATAAAACAGGCCATTGTGGGTGAGGACTCCTAAAACATTGAGGCACCTTTTGATGGTGTGTTCCCTTGGTATTATCCGTATGGATATTATGAGAATGAGACCCACCATTAAGAAATCAACATTTCATAGTGTTATTAGATGTTCCTATCTACAGACGTGTGTATTGGTCCACATACATTAAGATTATTATTAATTGGTATTACAAATTATGGAATTAGATGTATTGACAAAAACAATGATGACACAATATATGCAGCGAGGTACAGTATGATGGGTGCGTCACTAGTAATACTGTATTAATAGATAATGAGAGAAAATATTTGTCTCTCATGTTCCATAATATAAGATGATATCTCATGCCATTTTATGGAATTGACATAGCCTAAATAAATCCATGTCCATGGTGAGGGATAGGAATGTTCAATTAAGGTAATTCAAATAAAAAATAATCAAGCACATGGTTTGATGAAACTAGCATTCATCCTGCATGATTAAAGATATCGAGACAAAGGGATTACATTACACGGTAAGCATTCTTAGGAGGTGACATGACTTTGCGACATTAACATCTTTCTCTATGGGTTCCTTGGAATTTTTCTAGATATCTGCCTTTGACATTAGGCAACATCTGCCTAATTCCATTGAGAAAGAGGCCTAGAGGGTCACATAATAAGTGTGTCCAAGTATCTCAGTTAAATATTCATTTGACAAGTTGAATAAAGATTATTCCAGATTGTGGTTTAATAATTATTCAAGGATGCTTGGTTGCATTTATTTCAACACTAGTTATTTTAGAAAATATATTATGGGAGAAATAATATACATTTATTAGTGAGTAATGTAGTGATATTTATTTCAGAAATAAATATCCATTATTCATGTGCAAATAAATGTGGTGGAGGAAGTAAATAAAATACATTCCATGTATATTTATGTAAATGTTGTGTAGTTTTTCTAGGGATTTGTGAGAAATAATATTATTTATTTAATTAAATAATATTAATCATAATTCGCTGGGAACATGTCAAGTGATAATAATAGTAAAATATTATTATTAGACAAGGGGTCTTTCTATGAATTAAATGAAATCAATAAATAATTTTGGGTAATTAATTCATTTTATAATTCGAGGTAATTAGTATCCCAATTATATTATTCTCATTATCCTGAAGATTCTTTTTGGTTGTGAACAATAGATTTGTATAAATCTCTCAAGCCAAGAGATAATTCATTTCCTCCAATAATGCAATCATGTAACGAGAGAGATCCTCCTCCACCAGATTAAAGAGCACTTTGGAAGCGGCTTTCAAGGAAATCAATGGAGGATATCACAAGTGAAGTCTTATCTATGATACCACCTAGAGATCCATTTGGTGACGTTTAAAGATATTTGGATCACCTGTGGATCTCCAATAGAGGAATCTTGCTCTTTCCTTCTATGACACAATGATGGATCACATTGTATCATGACCAAAAACATTAATGAAGACATAATTCAATCTGGGTAATTCTCATATTTTAATTAATTTAATTATAACCAACATATGATGATCCTATCTTTGGTTTTAGGACACCCCTCTTTTATTTTTCATTCTTTATTTTATTCCTAATATCCAGAGTTTTATTATCATGATGGATCACATATTGATAATTGTAAACAGAAAAATTAAAGTTGGGTACACCCATCCACCCACTTCTATTACGCCCGGAACCTAGACTTTCAACTTATACCTCCAAAAAAATTCTAGTATGATCCTAATATAATTATATTTCGATAATTATTATATTAATATGTTATTATGATTATGTAATATCAATTATCTACCTTTCCCATATTCCTTTAAAAAATGATAATGTAACTCATGTAACATTTGGACTATCACCTTAATGAAACTATGTATTTCATTATTAATAACCACCTTATATAGATGGTTATAATAATATATTTTAGTAATAAATAAGATATTTATATTATTATTATGGTTATTTGAAAATAGTTTTTCCATTATATTAATAATATTAATAATAAATGGTCATTGTGAAATTTAATTACCTCAACCAATCATAACAACACACTTTTTATGTAACACCATGTTACTATGCTCTTTCATTTGAATTATTAGTCCATGTATTCTTGAATATGATTTATCAGTTAAAAAAATGATATTTAAACCAATAATATTTTCAACAATTATATTATCACTATACAATAGTATATTCCTTCTCATTCAACAGTAATTACATGTTCTTGTTTTGGTTGGTATTACCACCTAAATGAACAATGTTATAATGATTAACATATAGAAGAATAAGAAAAAATATATTTGTAGTAATATTTAATAATGGTTAATTTGGGAAGAATACATATTATTGAGTGTTAATTTCCATATGTATACATACAAATAAATCCACTTGTTTTTTAATACAATATTCACTAAAAAAGTGAATTTCCATGGGTTGTGTGCGGATTTTCACTAAATGTTTCATGAATAAACTAGGGTAATATAGAATTATATCAATAAAATTAATTAATTTATCATATAATTTTAATTGAGGAATAAATATTGAAAAATATTCCATGAATAGAACCTTTAAACCAAATATTTTTGTGAGGAATTGACTAGACAACCCAATGTGGATGGGGAGATCAAAGAATATACAATTTTTTTAAAAGAAATGTCTTGGCCAAAGACCAATACACAATTTATATAAAATTCAAAAAAAGAACTACAAAAGTCTGAAAGAGAGAATTTTTTACAATATTTTTCATAGAAATGGAAAAGATCAACCGGACAATTATCATACCATGTAATGTTCAGGTTTATTCCCTTATTAGCAAGAACATCAGCCATTATGTTTGCTTCTCGATAGGTATGTGTGGAAACGTATTTGAGCTCCAGAAGCGAGTTAAGTCATTTAATATAGTGTTCTATAAGAGGCCACGCATAGTGAACTACACCATTCCAAGTTTCTTGAATAATCTTGGTGGAGTCATTATCAATCCATATGTTGTTCTATCCTTTTTTATTAACAAAAGTAATAGCCTGAATCACATCCAACAGCTCTGCTTCAAGGGAAGAGGCAATTTAGTAGCTACCATAGAAACAACCATGACACTGACCGAGAGAGTCCTTACAGATGTCCCCATAGCCCATAGGTCCTGGATTTCCTTTGGAAGCAATATCAACATTAATTTTAATCCATCCATGAATCAGGGATTCCCAGAACACCTCGAAGGAGTGCTTCGGTTAATGGAAGATGACATCAACTCTAAGCCTTCGCAAGATCATAAATTCACCAATCGATTTATCGCAATGGGCTTTCTGAAGCGTGGAAGCATCCCTAATGGAAATAAGAATTATCGTGCAACCTTTATTAAGGTTGAAAGAGTAATTATTATGAATAATGTAATTTCTTATCATACCAGATAATGTGGAGGATCTCAGCAACAGTAGATAATAATTGGTTCTTGATTTTTCGTGAAGTTTCAATCTCCACATACTGTTTTAGCTGAGAGAAAATAGAGTCAGAGAATAACCATCTTCAGTCAAACATATCAGTAATGAACATCCAAAGATCAAATTCCACAGCACAAGACAAAAATAAATGATTGGTGTCATCCCTATGTTGATGACAAAGGTGAAATTTAGAGAAGAGCTGGATACCGAATGACTGGAGACAAACATCCAAAGGAATACAGTTATGAACAATACACCAGACTAGATTATGTCTAGAGGTGTTAATCCAAGGCTTATCAAAAATATCCAACCAAGAAAAATTAGAAATAGAGTTAGTGATGTAATTATTGTAAAAAATTTTGGAATCAAGAATACCATTGTGGGAAGGTTTCCAAATAAGAAAATGTTCATCATTTGAAAAAGAGTAATCATCAACAACCTGCACGATGGGATTAGGATGTTCTAGTTTATGAGATTTCATAACCATATTTATAGTGTAATTGATGTTATCTAGATAGTTATTAGGAGACAACATTGAAATGAGAGGGGATCTAGATAATTTTCAAGATAGAAGCTCAGGGTAGATTCCGAGATAACCATCCATCTAGGGTTATGCATGATGTTTAAAAAGGATCTTCTAATAGAAGGCCAAATTAAAGAATTTACAAAGTGAAAATTTCATTTTTTTTAATCTTTTCAAAGAATCTATTTCTATAAAAAGCTATGGAGTCAGATTGGTTATTGATTAGTCTTTAAGTGAGTCTGGCTTGAAGGGCCTCATTAAAAGGATTGATATTTTTAATGCCCAGAACACCTCTCTCAAGAGGTTTGCAATATGTATACCAGGGAATGCTAACAATCTTCCGTTCAATAATACTACTAGTCCAAATAAAGTTTTTAATGATGGATTAATTTTCATGAGAAGACTAGTAGGACAGTTGAAAATCATAAGCGAGTAAACCATTTTGGAATCAATAATAGATTTCACCAAGTAGATCCTGCCAACCATGAAAAGGGATTTCCCCTTCCAGTAGGAATGTTTATTAATAGCTTGATCAACAACAGCATTGAAATATGTGGATTTAGGCCTGACCCAAAATATGGGAACCCCCAAGTAGGTAAAGGGGGTGCATCCTTATTTGATGCCAGGGATTTTAATGATGTTACTTTTCCCAAGAGGAGGGAAATTTATTCTAAAGAGGTCAAAGGATTTTCTCAAACTAATGGATTAACCCAAGACTTCTTCATAGTGAGATAAGGAATTTTTGAGGTTAAGGATATTTCATTTACATCCATTAAGGAACAAAATTATATCAACTGAATAAAGAAGATGGGATGGAACATTTAGATTTATGGCCCCTTGTATAGGTTTGAGTTTATTTTGAAGAACAAGGTCGGTGATAAGTCTGCTATAATAATCCTCTGTAATGGAAAAAAGAGTAGGAGAGAGGGGATCGCCTTGTCAAACCCCATTTGAGCATTTAATGTATCCCTTAGGGGATCCATTGATGAGGATGGAGATAAAGGCCAATTTGAGAAGGGATTTTATCCTACTAATGAAGACATCAATGTAACCAAAAATGTAAAGGACTTTCAAAATATACCCCCATGTGATTCGGGACTCTAGGTAAGGGTTTTTATCTCAAATTCACTTATTTGATATATGTTTTATATTATGACCCAATTTTTATTTATATAGTGTATATAGTATATATTTAGCATAATATATCATAAATCATTTAATATTCATTATAGGTAAATATTTTTATAATGTTTATTCTTTTAGAGGGGTTTTGATTTCAATGGTCATAAGGGGTTTTATTTTAATCTAATAAATGAAATTTTATGAAGTCTATTATACAAATATTTCTATATCACATAATAATTCCTCATATTGTACCAATAGTATATTTATTATATTTATATTATTATTTTTTCATTTCCAAATATATTTGACCTTAATTATGATAGATATAAAAGCAATGTTTTCAATTCTTTTCACATGATTAATTTTTTCATTTATTTCAAAAAGTTTGAAAATAATGATTTTTTATTGTTTACCACATAGCCAAATGTTCCAATCATCATGAATATTCATCATTTTTTAATATTTCATTGCATTATTTAGTAATATTACATAGTAAATCTAATTCACATGGTTCTATAAATTTTTGGTTTTAAAATTTACCCCATGAAATGTATGTTTCTTATTATTTTTAAAATAATATTCCCAATCCTTTTATAATGGTATTTTCCATCATTATAAACATAGTTTTAATATTTTTTGTCTTTAGTGGAGATATTTTATAATAATCTGATCTACATTATTTCTTTATATATCTTATGATGATTTTTTAATGAATTTTTCATGAAACTTTTTTATTTCCATGGTTTAAGATGATATGATGGAATTATTATCATTTATATAATATTTTTAGAATGCATATGTATAAATATTAGAGGGTGTGGTATAATATCTGCCTCTAATGTATTATTTACAGTTATATATCTCATGAAATAATTATAAGAAATTATTATTCATTGTCACTATACTATGGGAATCTTGTAGTGATTCCTGTTATACTATGTTATGGGAAACAGGTTGTCCACATGCTCTATTATGCTCTATTTTCATAAACAGTTGTTATTTTGTTATTTTTATGAAAAAATTCATGTTAATACAAAATCCAAAGTTATTATTCCATGGTTAATGATTATTTTCATAAATATATATAGTCCATAGATATATATTATGTTCAAATTACAATCCATTTATCATAATATAAAATCATTATATGATGTTTACCTCTTATTATTAATAGATATTCATGGAAAAACATCTCTCTAGATGATGGTTGATGCCCTAGAGATGGTGGAAGATTTGGTGGCCGCTCCTCCACTGGGGGAGGGGCCTCAGCGTTAGGCTCATTGTGCTCTACATCAGACTTCCGGGGGTGGGGGTAGGGACTTTGTTACATTTTATCTAGTCGAGATCCTCTTGGTATTTCCTAGCATCAAATTCTCTTCGAAGGTCCTGGGGGTCCTTCAAGGGAAAACAGTTGATATTATTTCTATATAAGAATTCACTGAAGATTCTTCATTTATCTCTTCTGCTCTAATGGTCAATTTCTTTCTAGGCTGGCCGCCTATTGGTATGTTTTACTAGTATATGAGTTATGAGTGGGGTTTAAGTCAACTTTTGGTTATTGGGATCCTATGGTCGTGGTTGATCATTATTTTTTTCACAAATAAAAAAGATTTGGCACAAACATGGTAAAGATCTGAAAGATATTTTCATGTCTTCCATTTTTATCTTCTTCACTGGTCATTCAAAATCTATTGAATCCGGACTAGTCCACTTTAGCTATTTTTCTTTAAATTCCTATTCTACCGCCACCCTTGTAAAACCTGTCTCTCCTTCTGTCTATTGGAAAATACATCAATTGCTTCTCATGTGTTAATTATAGAACATCTACTTTTATGAATCCTATTGGGGTGCATATTTTTGTTGAAATGGAACTCTCATGACTCCCACCAGACATTTTTTGGATTTTAATTGAGTGAGAGTATTGGTATTTCAAACCAAATGTTTATGAATCTTGGATGAATGTTTTCTTTATCTACAATAGGTAAGTTCATTGTCACATAGACTATCATAAAAGGGTTCTATGTGGTTATTTGGTTAACCCCCCTAATATTTCTAAATAAACTATGGTTTCCCATTTGAAAGCTTTATGTATATAGTTTTCTGTCTGAGCTTCCATTTAAGATGGGGCTGAAAAGTTGAATGGGGATTTCTCCAGAGTTTTGGGGTTCCCCATTTCGCAACCCTTCCCATTTGAGATGTCTCTGGTTGTCCAGGATCGGGAGGCCCCTAAATCATCATGTGAGGATTAGTCCAGGAAGTCCCTTCCCCCTACAAAGGTTCATTTCAGTTTGGGGATGGGTTCTTCTTCAGTCACTATGAAGTAATACAATCCAAAGGATTCAGGGCGGTAGATTTTGGATGTTGTGCTTATTTGAGACATGATATGGGTATCAGTCCCTTGTCAATCAGATTGGGGGAGGATGTGTAGGTTTGTGACAATGGTAAATGGGATTGGAACCCCTATTTGGATGTTTATTTGTATAGGTATTAGAGCCCCTATATTCCTACGGTTGAAGCTATTGAGAGCATGGAAGTCTGTACTGCATGAGGTGATGATAGCCATTATCAAAGATTGGATTGGGAAGACACAAATAAGCAACCTCAATATGGGGTTTGTGATTTTATGTAACGTAGAGGTTCTTATACGGTTGAATATTTATTGAAGGCTATATCATCTTATGTTGATACGATGAAGTGTTGTGTAATGGAAGCCCTTTCCCCTTATCGATTCGTAGTGTTTGAAGATGAAGAGTGTTATATAGTTGAGGGAGTGTATGAAGAGGAGTCTTCTCATGGTGATAACCTCCATTTATTTTTGAAGGTTTCTCAAGATGATATGGATTCTAATTCGGAATTCCTTAGAGATCCCAAGGATGTGAACCTTACATAGGACTATATCATATTCTATTAAAACAAGGGGATGAACACTATCATTGACTTGGATGGGTTCATAAAGCACACTCAGAGGATGTAGAGGAAAAAAGTATATTCCTTCTTACTAATCCCTACTATTACTAGATCTCCAAGAAAAGAGAGGTTCCTTAATATGGTTCATATGAAGTTTGAGACATACTATACTTAGGAGCTTGAACCACCAATAGGGGAATCATCTATCATCTACATGGAAAATGCTGAAAAAGTGATTATTGTATCATATATTCACTGTAGAAGGAATGAATTTATAGAGTGTAAGGAGTGGGAAACCATCATTAGTTGAAAATAAGAATTATCGAATAATGGTTTATTGTTCATCACTATGCAAGAGGAGTATGATATGATTAAAGGGATGCATTTTTAGGCTGACCTTACAGAGGATCAGGGTGCTTGGGCCAAAAACAACATGGAATTCAGGCACATTGAATAAATGGGTAGAAAATTTCTGTATAATAGCTCATACACACCTAGTACACGATGGTTTACAATTTTTAAAGCCTCCTCAATGATGATCACGACAAGAAGAGTACTATTATTAAATGGATTCTCCTCATAGGTAAGGTATCTAAAAGGCTTAAATTACAACTCATAGACTTCGATATTTTTTATTAGGTTAGTTGATTGTCTATTTTTGTAATTTTTTGTTTTATCATGTTTTCTTAAATAAATTTTATTTATAGAAAAAATATATTTGTAGGCTTATAATTCACTGATCATTTAAAAAATAATAATTATACCTTTATCATGTTCTATCAAAATATTATCCTCTAACTATTTATGTATATATGATATAATTCCCTTTACTAATTATTTTATATCACCACTTATTTTTTATTCAACTTCCCTAGGAAATTATATAAAATAAAATTTATGGTGGAATTTTTTTATAGAGTTTTTTCAAGATGTTATTGAATAAAAAAATAGAAAATAAGATAATTATGTTTCTAAAAGACACAATTTCATTTATGTTCTAAAAATATGATATTATTTTCTTAATGTATTTTTTTAATTATGAAGGGGATGTAAAATTTAAATATGTTTAGCTTCGATCACCTCATTTGATATCAGATATGGGATAACCTATTGTTTCAAATTAACTTAATAAGTATAAGAGAACCCAATATAAAGAAACTAATGTTGAACCAAATGTGATATTGGTTAAACCATAATGTTAATACCATTTTTCCTAGTCCTTGATTAAGATATTTATATTTATTCAATTCATCACATAGATTATCTTAATATATTACTAATTATATCTAATGATAACATTTTTTTCTTTTAGAAAATGGTTGGAAAAAGTAGATGTCATATTAATAATGGGTATGGAGGTTAACTCTTTAATTTTTCCCCAAAGAAACCAAATTGTATGGGAGTTGTAATAAAAAATTTATATCAATTCCCACACAAAAATCAATAGGAATAAAAAATAATACAAACCTTTCTTATCTCTTTAATACACCATGAATGTAGAAATTTTCTATACAGTATATCACTTGAAAATTTACACATTCCAATCATGGGTCTTCGCTTCCACTAATTAAAAATAAATTGGACAATGTGATGTAAAAAATAGGTCCCATTCCTTAGTTATTGGGGCATGATAAATTTGTTTTCAAAATTTATCATCTTCAGTGAGTCATTGATCAGTGGTGGACCCTCATTATGACTGTGAAGGAAAAGGAAATCATTTTAATCTATGAAATATGAAGAGTATAAAATAATATTCACCATTTATTTTCCCTAAAATCGTTATAGGAATATGGTGAATTAATTCTTATAGTATAAAAAAATGTAGGATGAATCCATTGAAATGAATGAAAAAAATTCATGAAAAACACAACATATTCCTCTCATATTGTTAATAACTTTGAAAGAATTACTGATAAGTTCTTGAATTTATTAAATCCAAATCATTGAAATCCATTTCGTATAATTTAATTCATAATATATGAATAAATTACATGATATTTTGTTAAGGTAGAAATGAAATTTAGATACTCTCATCATATCCATGTATTTGAATAAAGGAAAATAAAAAAGGTGTTTAATGGAAATTGAAATTATAAATCTCAAGGATGAATGAATTAAAACCACCTATATGCAAAAAAAATCTATTAAGAGAATGGTAAATTTCCTCAATGTGTGAAGAACGTGTTTTATCTTTCATAGAGTTGAACATTCTAGATACAACTATTAAATAAATGAGGAATGAGGAATTAATATGATAATGGAAAATGATGTCCAAAAAATACATCACCATAATTAAATGTTTAAAATTTAATGTGTTTTATATATCTAAAAATCAATTCCCTAATTATAGTTTTAATAAAGATAATATGTAACAACAACTACATAAATAAACGGAACAATGATCATCAAATGAAATCACTACTGATGAAGTGAAGAATTATAAATTAGTATTGAATGGTAGGAATTTTATCCACTAAAAAACTAAATATTAATTATATAATTATAGTGTTAATATAATTTTATGAATTTATTCTTGTAATATTGAATCATCGGAACAAACATTTTATATTTAATTAATGGTGAAAATGCCAATTAGTGTGTCAATTGCATCGAAAAAATTATAACTGTTCTCTGATTTTGATTTTTGGGAAAACATATCCTTTAGATATATTTAATCTTATATTATTGGAATTATATATGATATTTTCCATGGATTTAATATCACTATATATATCATGTATATTTTTATCATATTGTAGGATCATTTTATAACTTGAATCATCAAATTGTCAAATATTTATGAAATGATGATTATGAGATCCATTTGAAATTATATTACATAATATGGTACATGATACCATATGTTGAGGTTGTAATTACTACACTTTTTAGGAAAGAATTAAAAATTGAATAATCTACAATTATACTAGAGTTTGTTGATGTATTCCTCAATGAATTACACAGTCTTCCCCAAAAATGTGGGGTTAATATTTCAACTGAACTCATATTAGGTTATATGCCTATATAGAATAGTCCTTGTCGAATAGTGTCCATATAAATGAATAATTTAAGAATTAAATTCCTTTAAATATTTATAGTTGTTTGATATTCCCTAGTAGTTCACGACGGGGTGTATCAGTCTATATTGTCAAGAAAAAGGATGGATCAAATCATCTTTGAATGAATTATCATGAACTACAAAAATAATGATCACGAAAAAGTGTACCCTTGTAAAAACAAATTAATGATAATAATAAATATATTTGGTGTCTTATTAATATTAATGATTATATTTTATGGTTTCACATTAATTATAATAATTTTATATGTTTTTTCAAATCAAATAAGCAATATTTTTATACTAACAAAACTATTTTTCATGTATCATGTTGTTTATTAAAAAGATTAATTTCTAAAAATATGTAATTAAATTTTATAAAATTGACTTCACTTTAAATATCAATAAATGAAGTTTAACATAGAGTGAATTTTTGATATCATCCTAAAAATATTTATTTTTTATAGAATAATAAAAAATAAATCCATTATAAAAACTATCATTTCTTTTAAAGTAATTAAAATTTTCAATTCGTTTTTGGATTAGTTTTATAGTAAAATTAATCCCCATATATTAAAAATAATCCAACCAATTCTATAGGAATAATAATAATACTTAATTATTGCATTAAATTTTTATAGACTTAAAAACATAATTTTCTAAAAAATAACTATTTCCCATTATGTTTTGCACACTTATATTAAAAAAATATACACACTTCAAAAAATTAAATTTTGTAAAATGTATTTTATATTTGGAATCATGAGTTTAAAATTTATTAATTATTTCAATTTCAATTTTTTCTAATGAATAATTACAATGGAAATTTATTATCACCTTTGTAAAGGAAAAATAGGTTAATTCTGTTAAAACTAAGTGATAGGGTCCAAAAATATAATATTGATTCTTTATAGATGATAATACATAAAACATTAAAACCCCATAATATAAATTTGATATAATTTTATCCAATTTCCAATAATTAGTAAATTTAAAACATTTAAAAGTTAATAAAAATTAGAACATTTCAACTCCCCTCGGTAATAAAAGGGCTCTACCTTTCCTCTTTTAGTCAAAATTTATGAACCATTTATCTTGATAAATACCTAAATAAATCACTTATAAAACAACCTCCGCATTTACTAGAGTCTCTAGTCCTACCTAAAGACTAACCTATAACTCTTATGTTGTAATCTAAAAGTGATTTTAAAAAGAAAAGGTACAACACATAATTGAGATTTTTCATTTAATCTCCTCTTATACTTCAATAAAACCTATCATAACCATAATTTTATAATACCATCAGTAAAGAAAATTTAAAATAAGTTATTTTTATGGTAAAACTCTTTTTCATCCTCTTTTCCATCATATGGTAAATGAAAATATCATTAGTGTGTATGTTTGGACTACCACCTCCGTAATGTGATGTGTTTCATTTTTTATCTCTTCCTCGTATTTACTCTAATATATTAAAAGAATATATATGATATTCCTTATATGATTATGATCTTTAATGATAAGATATTACTAACATTCTTACCAATCCATTAATTGTAAAATTATAATTATTCTCATGCATATATGTGGAATACCACCCCCATAAAGTGACGTGATTTGAATTATATGTATTCTGTTAATGGATGATTATAAAATTGAGTTTAATAAATAAAAAATAATTATTTCATAATTAAAATAATAGCTATAAAGTAACAATGACCTATTTTACCATGGCCACCCCCCCCCCAAACATAATTTTTTTGGTATTATCACCGAAACGACCTCAAATGTTTTGATATGAACTTAGTCGATTTTTTAATATGTAAGTAATACTAATAAATGAAATATAAGGAATTAGTATACATTTATAAACTATAAAAATGATTTTGGAAAAATAATTAATTAATATAATTATAACATATAAGATTTAATGAATTTACGTGGTGAATTAGACTCAATGTAAAGGATTTCTTATCACAATTTCATTCCTTTGAGACATATAACATTTCCACCCAATTATTAATATATATGGTGTGTATACTGCTATAAAATTATTTATTGAAATTCATTTAGTAAAATTAATTTTGTTTAAAAATATATTTCACTCTCTCGCCTTCAATGTTATTTTGATTCAAAATTTTCTAATGTCATAAGGGGAATTTATTTAAAATCATGTTTTAGTGTATTAATTTTAAATTATCATCCTCCATGCCCTTTTTTTAAATGTTTTCAATTATGTTCTTATTTATGAATAAAATATTTCAAAAATTCACATTTAATTAATTTTTACTATGTTTATAAGGGGTTAAAAATTAATATTTTTATCATTTTTCACATTGGTAGGTTTGTATTATTTTAAAAAAAATACAAAAAAAATTTAAAAGTATGTAGTATCAAAAAAAATTCCATAATACTAACTATTATTCATTATATAAATTCATCTAAGAAAATAATTGTTTTGCCGAGAAAATAATATTTTCTTTTCTTCTGTGATTTTTTTGATTCTTCAAATAATAAGAATTTATACAATTATTTTTACTAGAATTTAATAATAGTTTATGCATATCTATTCAAAATATTATTTTATGAGTTTTTGTGAATAGAATGAAATATTATATTTGTTTTGTGTAACTTTTAGTTTTTTAAAATTGTTTATGATTGTGTTTGAGCCTATTATATCTCTCTTATGAAATAGTTAAAAGTTTCATTCTCTCGGAAATATATATTGGAATTTTCAAAGATTATTATTCTATTTGTATGAGTGATTGTAAGAGTTTTCATGGAATTATTTTTATTTCATAATATAAGATAATGAGAATATGTTTAATATATTTATATTCTATATTTGAGGGTGAGAAGAATGTCTTTATAAAATTATTTGATGGATAATCATGATTTTTAATAAACCCTATAGATTATGACTTGTCCAATAATATTTCTTATGACATTTTCTTATGAAAATAATTTGAAATTGTAGATTATTTTTTGAGTAGGAAATTGATTATTTAAGTATCAAGGTTAATCATATAAATGTTACTTTTTATATGGTATTCCATTATTTTCAAAATAGACTAATTAGGTTTATTTATTTTTTATCCATTAATATTATTTTTTGGTCATCCCATAATTTAAAATTTTATTAATATTTCTTAAGTATGTGTATGAATAATAATAAAAATTATCTTTCATCGATTGGTATTTTTTAAGAAGGGAAAGAATTGAATGAATCATATGTAAAATTTCAAGAATACTATTTTATTGGGAAAATTAATCTTGATTGAAAATTATAACATTTCATTATAATATTTTGATATTTAAGAGTATTTTCTAATTATATAAAACTATAAACCTTAACGATCATGGAAATATACTAAAATACCATCATTAGTATTAAAATCAAAAATATATTTTGATAAAGGTACTGGAAATTACATTTGGTATTAGGGAAAGGTGTAGATAATTTTAGAGGATATTTTATTATTAATAAGGGATATTTAATATATTTTATTCTCTGGAATATATTATCATGAAATACAATGATGGTTTCAAAGTTTATTTTGGAAACCTATGTTTATTTCTGAATTTTGTCTATAGAATAAATATGGTGGATGGAGTGGAAAGGAATTGAGATGATAGTAAAATTATAAATCCCAAAAAGAAATTTTAAATATAATAATATATGAGTTTTATATGTGTTAAAATAGTAAAAAGGGTTATTAATTTTTATACCCATACCAAATAGTAACATAACTCTCCATATAGGAACATATATATAGCGCATAATTTCTAGAAACAATTCCCTCTCACATTTGGTGTATCCCAAGATCTAATGGTAAATGAAAGCCGAAACAATGAACTTAAAATATATATTCAATGTTTTGGGTTTTATATTTAAAAAGTTAATTCATTTAATTTTTCATTTTTAAGGTGATTTTTATTATTGGGGGTCATTTCTAAAGAATAAAAAGGGAAAATATGGGAATAATTCCATGGGGTGGATAATATTTAATGACCTTTTTTGTGAGAAGTATTTTCTAATGGTTGGTCAACATAGTATATAAGGTAAATATTTAAAATAATGGAAAGGGAGACAGAATTTTTGGTTTCTTATGATGCCAATTTTAATAGAATATACAATTATGCACTAAAATTAATTCTAAACCACTGTAATAAAATTTATCGGAATTAAATAGTATTGAAACCATGTTTTAAATGATGATAGGACTCTCATAAATTTATAATCATTGATATTTTTTGTAATTTTAATATTTTCATGAGAGATTTGAATACTTTTACAAAAAATGATAATAATATCACTTACTATCATGAAAAGTGAAATAATCTCTTAATGAAATATGATGGTAAGAGGTATACATTTTATTATTATTATATATGTGTCAAGAATCATCTTGGAGAGTGTCTTATGAATAATCTAAAGTGTTTCCTACATGTATGGCCTGACATTGGGATCATGATTTTACTGAAAATAATCATGGTAATGGATAGAAAAATTATATTATCATGAAAGGGATATGTCTTAAATGCAATTAGATTTTACATTATATTGAAGTGACTCCTAATAAAATAATAAATGATGAAAATCAGTAACACTACAAGCATAATGGTGCGGAATGTTCATTCATTACTACCATGGGAAAAATAATTCCATGAAATTAATTGGTGGTATATACATTACCTATTTACTAATATTTGTTATAATTATTGTTTTAATCAAGGTATACACATTATTTTATTATTGGAAATTTTTATGGTAAAATGAAAATATTAACATATAAAATAAAGAATGATTTTTTTTCTAAAAATATCTTAATGGTTGTATTAAGGAAAAAAATGGTATATATTAATAATATTTTTATCATATGTAGAATTATTCTTCATAAAAATATTATTTTGCATCCCATAGTTATGGTTGATGTAATTCTAGGTATAAACTAGATTTCATTTTATCATGATAAGATATATTGTAGAGCTAAGAAAGATATATTCAAAGCGAATTTTAATTTATATATATGTATATGTTTAATCATATTATAACATATCAATAATTTTAGTAAATTAATAATGATGGAAGTGAGATTTATATTGCTCATACTGATAAAAAGTGGTAATTTTTTCATATTCTTGATGGTCCTGCAGTGAATAATTCTACTAATATATTTTTTGATGATTTTCCTAGTTTTATTACTGACTAGTGGGTTGAATTAAATATTATTTTAATCTAATATGATAAATTATATTTCCAATCCACATTATCAAATGGTTCAATTATAGTTATATGACTTTAAAAAGTAGTTACTAAAGTATCTTGAAAAAAATATCATTAACCCTAGAGCTTCACCTTGGTATACTTATTTTTGATAAAAAAAATTAGGATACTTTATGATGATTTTAATAGATTATGAAGAACTCAATAACATTACTATTAAAAGAAAGGGTATTTTCCCCCATATATGTGACTTGTTTAGTCTACTTCAAGGAGAATATTAAATTTCAAATAGTGATAGTAGGTTCGAATATCATCCAATTCACAATATAGAGGAACACACATTTATTATGGAGTTTCAAATGAGGTATGATCATTATGAGTTTTTGTTAATTCCCTTCGAGTAGAACAATGTGCCTTTTTAATTAATAGGTCTTATGAAAATATTTTTTTGTGAATATTTGTAGAAATTTGTGTTTATGTTTATTAATAAAATTTGGATTTATTTTAGATGTCAAGAGGAACATTAGAAACATCCAATTATTTCTCTAAAAAAATTATAACTAAATATGTTGTAAGGAAAATTTAAAAAAAGTTAATTTGGGTTATAAAGTTTTTCTTTCCTTGGTAATATTGTTTGTAAATATGGAATAATTATTGATAGTATTAAAACTAATGTGGTGGTTGAGTGGACAAGACTAATAAATGTCACTATAATTAAAAGTATTCGTGTATTTGTACATTACTACCTATCATTTATTGAAAACATTTCTTTATTATCTATCCCACTAACTATGTTGATAGAATTAGTTAAATTCATCTGGGTGTAGGAATGTGGTGAATGGTTCTAGAAAAGGAATATAAGATTGGTTAATCCTATTTTTATATAATTTCCTTCTATAAATCATAATCTTGTTAATTACATTGATTATTTATTAAAGGTACTTGTATGTTTCTTGATGGAAGATGATCGGGTAAAGGCATACGACTTATAGAAATAGATATACAATGAGAAAAATTACACTATGAATGATCTCTAACTAGATGAAGTATTTTTGGAATTAATAATCTTGTAGATGAGTTTTATATAGGGTATAATGTGAAATATATACTATCCATAAAAGTTGAAATTATATATATACGAAAAATAAGTTTTGCGTAAGTTGAGATAATTATTGGATTTGATAAAGGATTTTGATTGAATGATTTACTACCATCCTGGTAATGAGAACATGGTGGGTTATTCTTGGATATAAAAATATTATGCAGAATATGTCATGATGTGTTTGGAACAATATACATTGGTTAATGAGATAATGAATGTGTTCTTAGAAATTTTTCCAATAGGAAATCCTATTATTTCCATTCTTGTGTTTGGGAAACCATATTTATCAAAATATATTAATCATTATAAAAAGACGATCGTGGATTTAAATAAACAGATTTTTTAATGTTGTTATGTTTGATAAATTTAACATTTATAAAGGTGTTATCGGATTTTGAAAGATTTTGCGTGTTCCAAGTGATCCCTACTTATTTACTATACATTTGATAGAAGATCATAGATCTCTCTTTTTGGTTCACCCGAGAAGAACTAAGATATGTAGTCTCACATGATAATGTTATTGGTTAGAAGGAATGGTATATAATATTAGTTATTTTACCTTGAAAATATTGACATTTAAAATTTTTAAATATTTCCAAAAAATTTCGAAATTGGATGCTTCAATCTTTTCTCGCACCTAAATGGAAATGGAAGAATATATCTATGGAGTTAATGGTGGGACTACCATATCCATATTAATATACTAATTTTTTTTTGTTTATTATTAATCAATTAAATAAATATTCACATTTCCCCTATTCAATGGAGTATGTATGTGGTTATACCTTTTATACTATATCATAATGATTTGGGGAGATTATATGTATTTCCTCTCTCAACTATACCTGATCAAGATCCTAGATTTACCTTGAGCTTTTGGATAGGATATTAGAATTTGATGGGTACTAAATTAAATTACAACACTACCTTTCATCCCCAACCTTATGGATAGATTCTATGCATGATTAAAACATTAGATTATATGTTTTGAAATTTTCATCAGATTATATGAGATGTTGGTATTGGTGTCTCTTATTAGTTGAAGTTTCTTATAATAACAATTTTTCTTATACTATACAAATGGGACATTTAAGGTATTATATGTAATGTAGTTTCAGACTAAAACAATTTTGGATGTAGTTAGTGAATGAAATTTATTTGGACCAAAACATATAGATAAAATGGTTGAGAAGGTAATGATTATTTAGAATGATATGAGGGAAACTCATTGTTGATAGAACCATTATACAGATAATAGGTGGAATGACCATTTATCTATTTTAGGTGACTAGATATTTCATAAAATTTCTCCATGAAAATGTGTTATGTGATTTGATAAAAATGAAAAGTAATTTTCATGAATTATTAAACATTACAAAACTATAGAAAATTTGGGATGAATATCCTAATAAGTAGCTATTCATATTCATCTATATCTGGTACATGATGTGGTTTAAGTTTCTTTATTAAGGAAATATGTTCATGATGACTCTCATGTTTTGGTCACTGAGGTTTTATAGTTTAAAGAAAATAATTTTTATGATTAATTTCCATTTCATGTTCTATATTTCATGGTTTAGTTTTTGTTTAGTAAGGTAACTCAGATGATTCACGTTTTGGGGAATAATCAAGTGATTGGGGAGTAACATGTTTGTTAAAAAAGACTATGAAAGAAAAATATTGATAATTGTTTTAGTGTTGAATAAAATTTTGATTAATTAATTTCTTTTAGGGTAGAATAATGTGAAAACCCAGTTAATATAAATAATAAAACAATTTCATGTTTAATTTATATTTATAGTCTGATTAAATGGTTTTTCATTCATTATAATATTTTTATACGTTTTTTAAATCGAAAAAGTAATAGTTTAATTATAACAAATGATATTTCCATGAATTATATAGTTTTATTTAAATTTTAAATTTATATATTTTAGAAATTGAATTTTAAAATGAAAAAATTATATAATTATAACAATTTTATTATGGTTAATTGTTCGGATTTTTCATGAAAGATAAATTTTGGGGTGAATTTCGACAAATTATGTATTTTATAGAAACTATTATTTCTTTTCAAATATTTATAATTTACCAATATATTTATCATTGGTTTTAAAAGAAAAATAGTAAAAATTAACTAAAAATAATCTATTTATTTTCATATGAAGAAATATTTTCAAATTTGACCATTTGTTGGCTTAAAAACATTTTTTCCAAACAACATATTTTTTATTTTCTTATTTACGCTTATATTAAAAATAATTTCATCCCTTCTAAAAATTTACTCATAGAAATGGATATAATATTTGGAATTAAGATATTAAAAATTTATAAATGATTATAATTTCATATTTTATATAATTAATTTTAACTATAGAAAATTATTATCCCCTTATTAATGGGTAAAATAGGTTACTTAAGGGAAAAAATATGTGATAAAGTAAAAAAAATCATCAAAACTTTTATTATATTATATCATTTAGACCTTTATCACATTATCATATAAATTTACTTAAATTTTCTCTAGTTTCACGAAGGTAAAAAATTTATAAAATTTAAAAGTAATGAAAAAGTTCATGTTTGACACTCCCCTCTCTTAGAAACTAGCACCACATATCCTCCATTATTCAAAAATATTGACCCATTTTAATGAACAAATAAATTTAAAAATAAAATACCAAACATCCTACCTAAATCCTAGTGTATTTGGTATCTTTTAAATACCATCCTAGAAGGGTTATGGTGTAATCCAAAGGAGGTTTTCCAAAGAATTTGTATAACTCTTAACAAAGTTTTTTCATTTTATTTCTTATTACAACACTTTCAAACATAATATAACCATGATTATTTTATGAAATTAGTATCCAACATATTTTTAAATATTATTATATTTATTCTATAACCCACTTTCGGATCATTTTCCTTCGAATAGTAAATCAAATAATTTCTTTTGTGTACTTGTGGGTTATCCCCTCTGTGAAACGATGTTTTTTCATCACTGCCTCATATAGATAGATAATATAATATATTTGATAAATAAAAATTTTATTAATTAAATAATAATGATTTTGGAAAGGAAATATATTTCATACCTTCTTTACCCTTTTGTCTGTTGGAAAATTATAGTGTCACCTGTGTGTGTGTGGATTACCACCTCCATGAAGTGATGTCATTTATTTTTCATGTTCAACTTTCATGGATGATTCTATAATTTAATATAATTTATAAATATGTTAATTATTTCTTTATTAATAATCTATTAATTACGGTTTAAGGACCTGTATACCACGATTAACCTACCAATGTTATTTGGGGAATATAAACTGAACACCCACAAAACAATGGACATGATCTTAATTGATTTAATAACTAATTAATTCACAGTAAAAAATTAAATAAAAGTTATTATAATATTAGTATAAATATGAAAGTTTTTATTGAGTCAATAGTTAATATATTTATATTACACTTGAGTTAAATAAATTACTTACTAATTCACACTCATGGTAACAAATTTCTCATCCCAGTTTTCTTTCTCCGAGGCTTATGTCATTTTCATCAAATGTTTTCACTATGAGGTGTATAAAATTTCATATAGATTAATTTTATCATTAATTTTATAAAATTGCATTTTTTAATATATCATTTAAATCTTCCCTCCTTTAATTTTTTTAATTGAAAATTTACTAATGTCAAATGGAACATTCTTTAAAATGTAATTTTGAAGTATTCTTTTAACATCCATTCCTCCATGACCATGTAATTTTCAAAAATTTCAAGATTTTTTTATTTATGCTTCAAATATTATTTAATTCCCATTTCAACTATTTTTTAATATATTTAGAAAGGTTTAAAAATTAATCTGTTTAAATTGTTCTATGTTTTTCACTTTTTAATATTTTTACCAATGTGGAAAAATAATACTTTTTAACGTATATGATACGAGTAGGATTTAAAACCTTCATGTCCATTATTTTTTAAGAATCTTCCTTAAAAAATTACATTTTTTCAATGAAAATATTATTTCAAATTAATTTGGAAATGTTTGCCCTAGTTTTTTTTAAATTAAAATGTTTTTTATCCTTTTTTTACATAAATCCAAATATTTCATCTATCTATTTTTTTAAATGATATTTTATGATTTTTTATTCTATAAAAGAAACCTTCTATATTTTATATATATTTTGGTCATTGGAGACTTTTCTTGATGATTTGTATTCCTGATATGTCACTCTAATTCATTGGGTATTTATTTTTATCCAGCTAATATATATTGGAATTAACCTATTTGGTTATTCTATTTATGAGAGCAATTTAAAGGGTGGTAGTAAGAGTGATACAAAGATGATGTCCCAAGGTACATACCTGACATTTGAATAATTATATATTAGTTTTCATGGAATAATTATTATATCATAAGTTAAACTAATGAGATTATGTTTAATGGAATGGTTGTATCCCTTTTAAGGGTGAAAATTAGGTTTTTTGAATAAAAAAATTCAGGAATAAACTTGTTTTACTTGAATCTGACATGGTTATGATATTATTTTTAATATTTATTATGATATTTTTTATGGAAAACATTATGAAGATATTTTTATTTCATTATATTATAATTTATTATTATTTTATCCATTTTTATTATTTAATAGGAAATTTTTGATTGGTTGTCATGATTATTAGAATGGAAAATATGGTTTCATTATTTTGGAATATCTTACTGAGATTTATGTGATTATTCTGTTTTTAAAAATGTTTTCTATAGGTCTTAATGATGAGTAGAATCAATTGAAATTTATATCCATCAACTATGTGTATTCATATTAAAAGAACTGAAAATATTATAAATGAAATAATAGTATATACATAAGAATATGTTTTTATAGGGGGAATATATATTGATTGGATGTTTCCAAATTGTTTTTTAAGAGTTTTATATGTAAATTTTTTTCTTATTCCTTTAAAATAGTATACCTAAAATTCTATGGGAATTTATAACAATTAAATTCTCACTATTAAACTCATTAATATGGCTTGTTCAAGATATATTTTTCTACAATTATTTTAAGAAAATTTTTAGATAACATAATAGGTTAAGATGTAGTTAATAAATGACATATAAGGGTAGTTAATATACAGATTATATTTTCAAGTGGAAAATTTAATGGCTTCAGTGTATCATAATATAAATTGTGTCTACTTCAGAATGGGTTTACAAAGAATAAATGCTAAATAAGTGGTAAACCATCAAGAGTATAATATCCTTCTAGATGATAAAAAATATGGTCTGAATTAGAATAGATTATTTTGTATCTATGTAACTCGATTGATGTGGGATGTTAATGGTGGTATAAATACGATAGAGAAACTATATTCCCCATAGTGGAAACTGTCTATAGTGGAGCATTTCATGAAACAAAAACCTTCATCATTTGGGGTAACCTCATATATTATGGTATCAAAATAATCGATCAATGTTTTGGAAGATATATTTGATCAGTTGTGAGAAAAAAATTGCCTATTTTTCCCTTTCAACATCAGTAAAAAAGTGACATTAATATTGTTGATATAGAAAATGAGAAATTAAACATCATTTTTAATACAATTACACTAAAATACTTTCTAAAATGAAAAACATATAAGGTATTCTATGAATTATTTACTAAAAACAGACATTTTAAACCTTCATACATTGCATTCCATGTTTGTTTTTAGTAAAATTGATGTGGAAATCCATTTCCACATAGTATTTTCCTAATATCAATTTCAAAATATTGTAATTTTAAAAAAACTAAAATACATATTTGGTGACATGTAAACACAAGGATAAACACAAAATAGAAGAAGAAAATAATAAAAAATAATAAGTAGAATCATAACACAGTGAAAAAATTCACAATATATTTTATATATATATATATGCAACAATATCTATAAATTAGTGAAATAAAAAAATAGTTAACAGAAAATTTATGACTTTTTGTCATGTTTTTTTATGTATACAATGAAACATCATCCAAAACTATAATATAAAGTATATTAAATTATAAAATATATCATGTTTTTAAAAATTATATGTGTTATAATGAAACAAACCTTTTTAAATTTTATTGTTATTCTGGTCATGATTATCACATAAATAAATCATAAAAAATAATACCTTAAATAAAAATTAAAACATTTTCTATGATGCTCTGTTTATGAAACAATATATTAAAAATATAAACTCTAAATATATAAGAAAAATAAGTATTCACTAATATAAAACTTATCTACCTAAAATTTCACATATTCAATTATATTATTATTCACTGTTGAAAGGTGATCTCTAATAGACTCAATATATGGAATATATTAATTATATATATTAATTATCAAAAATTATTTAAAATAAAATTATTATGAATAATGAACTTAAATAATATAATACTACTTAATTCCTTAACAACTTCTTAAATATCAATCGATCACCACTGAATAAATAAAAAAACCAATATGTTTTACATTTACTTGGGAAAAGTAAGCATAAAATTCATTATCCACTAAAATATAAAAATTTCACCCTTAATAATTGTATAATTAATAATGGTTCTTAATTATATATTTTTTCATACAAGTCAATGAATAGGTAAAATTGGCATGTAATTTGCGTATCTATTAATATTTCAGTTATAAAATCAATTAAGGAATTTTGGTTCATGTGTTGTGTAGCTATTGAAATGTATTCAGGATCCATGAAAACCTAAATATAGGTTCAATCATATTGGATGAAAATAGTCTAGAGACACCTGGTTATAAAAGTAATTAATTAAGTAAATATATCGTATGTTAAAATAATGAAATTAAATTAGTAATTGAAATTTTCACACATATATAACTACTAAAATATGGTTAAGGTAAGCTCCTCGTGATTTACAACATTCCGAATATGAGTTTTAAATATATTTAATATATAATATATTTCCCATATATCAGCACTCACAAAATTATAATAATTATATAGTTTTAAAAATATGTGTGTTAACTTTGTTTCCCTATAAATATCTTAAGGGGTGTCTAAAGGTAAGGAAACCTAATATTATCCAATACCTTATATTGATTCATTTGAATTAAGATACTCTTATTGAATTTTTAAATAAGTATCCTATAATGACTTTTTTAGAAAAGAATGTCCCCATCTCTATGGAATTTTGTCTAATTGGGTAGTCATTATCATCATATTTAATCATCAAACTCTTATCTCAACATGGGAGTGAGAGTTAATTAAATGTGTAATACCATGAATACCATCATTAATTATAATCCCCTAGGGAGATGAAAAAATTATGTACATAATATTATTAAAAATATATGAAATTTAGTTGCATAATTTAATAACTAGAAAAATATTCCTTTGAAAAAACGTACATAGCTCTCTTCCCCTTCCCCCATGTCAGTTGTTTAAAAATATGTATTATAATTATAAAAATATAATTTGTACCTATCTTTGAATAGAATTAAATAATAATAATAAATGAAAAGTTAATTATTCATAATATAAAACAAAACATTGATTGTTAAGCATTTCAACGAAAAATATGTGTAAATATAACAAGGGAATATAAAAAATAACAAAAAATAACATATATGACCACCATTTAGAAATGTTTACCTCTCTAAAACTGAATTTTTTTAGAACTACATAAATTATATAGGTAAATTTTGTAATTGTTCATAATGGGAATAAAATTATAAATATTTTATTCAATAAAATCAAATACCTAAAAATGATAAATAAATTTTGAAGAAAAATCGTCATAGCATAATATTGAAATAAAACATTTCCAAAAAATATATATTTTTTTATCCAATTATTATAAAAAATATTAAAAATGGAAAGGATTGTGACATTTATATTTTTAAGTGTCAAAATTAAAAAATAATTTCTGTAACTTTGTCAGTTTCATAAAAAACATATATTAAATTGATTAATTAGGATGCTGATAGAGAGTTATCCCATATCCCATCTATGTGATAAATTTATGTTCCATGGAAAATTTCCACATTGTAGTCATTATTATCTTTTGGTAATCATGTAATATATTAAGATATAATTAATAATTCATCCTCGTCATCAATATTCTCATAACCCAAATGAAATTTTCCCCATTCAAAAATAGTGGAGGAAATATAATTTTTTGGGTAAAAATAAATTATAAAATCTCATGTATCACCATGATAAATAATTCCTCCATAAAACTAAATCTTTTCCAATCAACAATTATAAATCCAAACTAATCATGTTTAACCCAACTATTATATTCATACTGGATAAATATAAATATTTATACCCAAAATATAGTAAAATAAATCAACGGTATATTATAAAAAACTCTATAATATGATGTTGATTCTGAAATTTGGTTTATATCATAGAAATTGTGCACCTCGGGCAGGAAACCATGTGTGGAGAATTTTAAACCCTAAAAATAATTAAAAATTCTAAAAACCTTGTAATTCCACCAAAATTTATTCTAAACATTTTCCCTCATTTTTTGAGGCTCTCAGATGCATTTCACGGTATTAAAACCTCCATTCATGAAGAATTGAAACTCGGATTTAAGATCTCCACCACTACTAGTAAGATATTCTCATCCCCTTTGGTTTTTTCTCTTTATAATCTCCCTTTTAGGATAAAAATGATATTTATTTCCTTCGTTGGTGGTGGTTCTAGTTCTTATTTTTATGGATCTTGATTCATTTGATCTAGGATCTAGTTTTGGGATATATATCTCATTCTTCATCATGATCTTCATTGTCTCGCTTCAATTGGGGACTTCCTTCGGCAAGTGTTCATCGTCAATTTTTAGGTTGGTGGTCTAAATTACAAATCTCATGGCCTTGAATTCTAATTCATTGTATGGGATGTGAAAAATTAAATTGAATGGTTGAAAGATTAATCAAAAATTGAATAAATTTAATCCTTATTTGATTTATATAATCGTGGATTTAATTAATTGATTTCCCATGTGATTACAATATGAGTTAAATAATGGAAAATTAGAATTTGTGTAATATTAATTATGAAATTGGTCAACTTAGATCAATTAATTAGTAAATTATTTAATGTGATTTTTTTATTGAGGAGTTTATTGATTAATTTAATGTTGATTTGGTTAATTAATGGGTTTTTTCATTATGTGAATTAATGTGTTTATAAATTAATTGACGATGGTAATTTTGTGATGGCATAAATAACCTAAATGGGATAATTGGATATGATATTAAATTATGATAAATGGAATAATAGTGAATTTTTATATTATTACGTGTGATTAAAGTGTTGAACTATATTTGTTTTCATAATGGAAATGGTGTACCATGATGTGATATTTTGATAATAGGGTTAATTTTGATTAACCTTGTTAAATTTGATAATGGGTGTGGGATATGGAATGGTGCTTTAAAATCCCACTTATGTAAAACATGTGATGTTTTGATACATGTGGTTTTGTGATAAACTTGTACTAGGCATAGACTAACACTTCAAAAAACTATACTGATAATTTTTTGGGTGACATGGATTAATGATTTAAAAGCCCAATTTGAAAAATGAGTTATGGGACATGGAATAATTCTTCAAATACCCACAGGTTTCAAGATATGGGTTTCTAGTACAAAAATGTTTACATTGGACCATGGAACCAATTGGAGATAATATTAATTGAATTGATATGATAAATTATGACCATGGATTTTTTATATGTGATATCCCTTGGGGATAGTTATGAATCAATCATGGGGTGAAGCCGATATTGATGGTGTGGGTGTCCTTGGTAACCCAAGAGTTTCTATGGTTAAATAAAGAATAGTTGAGTCTATGTAAGATGTATATTTTGTTGGTTATATTTTATTCTTTACACAACTGTATACACTGTTTATAAGTCCCCGACTTTAAACAATACATAATATTTAGATATGTCAAGAAATTTACATTAATTAAAATTGATGATATTTTAATTTTTAGAGATTTATATAATTATTACATAACTCATATGTAACAACTTAAATATTACAAATTAGTCACTTCTACTCACTATACATTTTTTCATAAAATTTATACTTTTAAAAATAAACATGGATTTGTTTTATTTTTAAACATCATAAATTTTCCTAGATCACATAATTTGACTCTATTATCATTTAAATGCAATGAAAAACATTTAAAAACATGGTATGAGCACAAAAAACTCATTAAGGGATACACAAAGAAGAAAAACTATTAGCATAACAAAAACATGTAAACCATGAATACTTTATCATAATGTAATAATTTTCAAATTTACAAAGTAGTAAATACTATTCAACCAACATAAACTCATTGACTACCATTTTTTCTAATCCAAATATTACCATAAAACACATATAAAGAACAGATAACATATAATGTTAACTAAAGACATAATCGTACTTAAATAGAATAACCATATTGTCGACTTGCATACATATCACTCTTACAAATGGAAAATCCATATAGCCGACTTCTATATATAATGAATTAGATATATATAATTGGTCTCACCCTTTGTATAATATATATCTGGATCACCCATCTTGAGCTATAATGGTTCTAAGCCCTTCAAATAAGCGATATCGGGCTCACCTATAAGATTGAAATTTTCAAAATGTCACTCATAAAATTTCATTTTCAAACATAATATAACCAATACATCTTCATAAAACAATTTAAAACATTTATGAAAGAGATTTTTTAATAAAAGTGTCCCATACCACTTTTAAAGTTTTAAAAGAATATTTGGGAATTAACATTTTAAAACCATTCTGTCAATATAAATAAATCCGTCAAAGAATTTTAAAAAACTTGTACATGAATGATAAATATTTATATGAATAAATATTTAGAAAACTTAAAAAAAATTCGTTAAATATTTTCATACCACTTTGAACATTTAAATTATAATCCACATGAATGAAGAACATTTTACAAAACATTAAATTTCATGATTATAGATAAAATATGGATTTGAAAAGTAAAATGGGTTTTATATACACATTATGTAGCAATAATGGTTTATATCATCAATAAATGTCTCAATGAAATGATATTGACACGAAATCCTTTACCTTGAGTTAGATTCATCTCGTTTGTTCCTTGTTCTTCCTTTCCATTAGATGGTAACTTTTCATAACACCTTAACACCTCTAAAGAGGGTGTTGTACCTAAAATAAGTGTTCTATAATGTGTGGAGGAATTATAGGATGGTTTTTTGTCATATACTGCCTAGACCAAAATGTTTTGGAAGTATGAGTAATAGAGTGTATTGGGTGCCTTTTTAAAGGAGAGGGGAGCGGCACCGTTGGAATAATAAAAAGTTTTAAAACAAATATAAATTAAATTTCGATTCCAAATTGGTCCAAACTCATTTTGTTATAATGTTCTATAATTATGGGTTGAAATATAATCCTACAATGAAAATGTTATAGCTTTTATAATTTTTTTAATCCTTTTCATTTTGTTTTAACACTTTTTAACTCTTAACATTTTATCATGTAATTTAAATTTAGAGGGTTAAAATAATTACCAAATCAAACCAAATATCTATTTAATGAGTTTTTAAAGAAATTTTTAGAGTTTTATCAAAAAAAACTTTCTAAATTATATATTTTTATTAATTCATATCATTTAATTAAATAATATATATTTTAAAATATGAATTATGTCATTTTTTACCCTTTTCATTACATCACTTTTTCTAGAATATCATAAAAACTTGATTCATTCGAAAAAATTACATTAACTCAATCCTAAAATTTCATAGTAATCCATAATACTATTGGTTAAAATGAAATAATCCAAATTATATTCATTTTAATTTTATTAATATCATTTATTTGATTCTTTATTTAATAAATCTATTACTACATCATCTTTGTGTCATAATTAAATTTAATTATGTAATTCATTAGAATTATAAGAAAAATTACTATGATATAGATAATATTTTAATATTTTAATATTTTTATTAAATATTTAGAGTCAAATATTTCACTTACATAACTCTATATCAAAATAGTTTTTTTAAGAAGACACCTTTTTATGATATATTTTCCTTTACTTTAAATTAAATGTTATAAATATCATAATCACACAAATGTGTCTTCCCAATGACTAAAATTCATCCCAAGGATGGTAATGGTAGATTATAACTCATCTAATAAAATTAATACATTTTTTAATGTAAGTTTTTAATTTTTTTAATATTTATTTTACCTTCAATTACCATATTTACCTTTAACTGTGGAAAAAAATACTAAAGTTACTTTTCACAAAAAATTACTTTGATCCTATTGGAAAAAAAATTATACTGAGTACAGCCATGTTTTTATATTTTTGAAAATTCAATTCATTAATGTGGTCAGATTATTTTTAATAGTAATCATGTTGATAGTTCAAGAAAATATGTTTTTAAGTAAAACATTCCATTGTTCATAGAGTTTTTCTATTTAATTTTAATTTGAAAAATCATCCAATGAACTAAATTTGATTTACTAGTTAAAAATTCATCTAATTATACCTTAAAACCATGTCAAATTATAATCTCACAATATAAATAAATTATACAAAAAGAATGTTTTGAATTAAAATTCAATATTTTTTACTATTCATTAAAATATGAATTTTTTCAGAGAAAACCATAAATTCAACCAAATTATATTTTTATGTCCCACATCCAAGTAAGAAATTTATCTTGTCAAATAAAACACATAAAAGTGAAAAACTATATGTAAAATGGGTTCTCCATGAAAAGATGGTAAAACTAGATTTTAAAATTATTAGTGTGTTTTATGTATACAATTGGATTTATTTTCATTATAAGCCTCAGAAATTTATTGCAAGAAACTAAAAAATATTTACTATACATGTGAAAACGTTGTATAATTAGTTTTTTTTTCATTCCCTCCAATACAAAAACATAGAGATAACTATTATTTAAAATAATAATATTACAATATATTATTATTTTTTGTATATCTTAGTCTTTTATGAAAAAAACGATTTTGGAGAAACCCATTATTGTGTGTTGGGTATGTTATTGGACATAGCATACCTCTAAGGTAAAATCAATACCTAATTCATAAATATTAATAATGATAAAAAAGTATTATTCTATAATTACCTGGGATGTTGCACTATTATAGACTCGATATTACTTTTGATGCCATTTGTGGTGGCCAATTGACTTGTGATCACAACCTAATCATGATTTCTTATCAATACCTGAATAGAAATCCTATTTAATGGAAAACATAAGGGAAATATTCCTGTGTTAAAAGGATAAGTTTGGATAGAGCATGGATGAGGGAACCAGATATGATTCTAGACCTGATTAACAGTTTTCTGTGTATTTATTTATTTTGGGGTGATCATAATGAAACTAGAAACATATTTGTAATGATTTTTTTAGTTCTGTATATTTTATTTCTTATTTTGGTTATCCTGTGACTCATGTTTGGTTTGGTAATTGATTTTATCAATTTAATATTTTTTATTTATTTTTGATGTTTTGAAACATTGATAAAGAGGGTATAGTCTACCCATGATCGATATTAAACCCTCATTTATAGTTGAAAGCCTCTAGAATATAGTGAGGTGCCCTTAAGGTCATGTGATGGACTAGCTTGGGGAACCAGTGTGTGGTACTTGGGTCGGTATGTTACAATGTTGTATCAAATGTGGGTTATTTTATTTTTATTAGTATTTCTATTTAAGAATGGTAGTTTTGTGAATATGATGTGTCATGAATTTATTAAGAGCTCATTTAGGGGAGTACAAAACACATGTATGAGGATAAAATTAATGTACCCAAGGTGGGAATTTTGTTCTTTATGTGTGTTGTCAAATTTGATTTTTATTTCACCTTTGGTAATTCACTTTTTGTGTGATGTTAATATTTATGATATTTTATGAGATTTAACTCATGGACTGGTATGGAATGAGGGTTTACTATGCATTTATAATTCTAGTAACTCATAAATTATATGAAAAACAACATTAATGGAATTCATGATAAAAGAAGGTTTTGGGGTAAGTTGTTAAATAAAAAAAATTATTTTCTTGAGTAAATTTAATCTGAAAAATATGCCTAAAAAGAATGAAAAAATTAAATGATTCATGTTTTCATAAATTAAAATAGAAACTAGGTATCTAAGTAGAAACATTATTATCATATATTTTTTACTTTTTCTAACCATTACCTAGATATATGTTGGTTAACGGTGGTGATAGTGCCTTTGTTTTTAACGTGTGACGGAGTTTGGAAAATTAAATTATTATGATTTTGTGAAAACCTCTTGTTAAATGTTTTATTGTTGTGTTATATTTCATAAGTTATGTGTTTTAAATTATAGAGTTATGCCTCCATGATTCCACTTTTTTAGAGGATTATAGGAGGTTATGGCTCAAAATGATCCTCTCTTAGTGTAACATGAGCAACCAATAGTGATCGGTGAAGAAGAAGAAGTGTATTTCTTAGAGAACATTTCTCGGTTGATATATTTCATAGAAAGATTCCCAAGTATTGTTGTGAAGTGTATGTCTTACCTAAAACAAGAGTTTCATTTGCAAAACCCTTTGACGTTTACCAGATAGTGTGGACCTGATGTTGTTGAGTTCTAGATTGAGTCTATCCAGATTAGACATGGTCACATGGAGACTCCTAATGGGAAGAGTTTCAAATTTTCTTCTTACATGAAATGTGGTAAAGAGATTATATTGTGGTACATCCATACTCAATATTGAATGTTGGAGAATATGTAGGGTAATATCTTTTAGGAGAAGTTATTGGATTACTTTTATTCTATGCCACTTAGGCAGGAGATAGAGGTTAAGTTTATGAGGTTTATTTAAGGGTATATGTATGTGATGGACTATGTCAGTCTCTTTATGTATTTTATGTGCTTTACTCAAATATAATAACGATATGAGGATACTTTAGAAAATAAGTTCTAATATGGGATTAAATTTGAAATTATTTCCCAGGTGATTATCATTAAGTTCGAGAAGTTTTTAGAAGTGGTGAATTAGCCTCTCATTTCTAAGGGGAAACTAAAAGAGGCTTCCAGTGGCGGACATGCGTTTTATGTTGGATTTTTTGGAGGCATGAATTTTTTGATCCATAATCATTATTATGAGCATGTTTTCTAGTATAGTAGAAAATTGAGTGGCTAGGGGGAAGGGTCTGTTACATAGTACCATACTCAAGTGATATGTCACCATTGTTGTAGGATGGGTCACATTCATAGACAGTTCCCCAAAACAATGGTATAGTGTCAAGCCTACTGTATATTGGGAAATCTATGGAGGTTTTATATGAACCCATAAATATGTATAATGATGGAGGAGCTGGAGAGAACTGGTGTATAGTAAGGGAATCTTCCACCCCCCATATTTTTCTAGAAGATGGATTTATACAGGCCACGGTGGTAAAGGTAGTGGACATGATTCTTATGGGAATGATCACACGTATCATAGTATTGAAACTCAAGGGACATAGAAGAAATAATAGGTAATAGGGGAAGGATAGTTTAATGAAATTAAGCCTACATTGGTGGATATAGATGTTGGACCATTAAGAGTTATTGGTATGATTCATAGACCATATATGCTAGTTGGTACAATATTTGATATTGTTCCCTCCCATTATTTTATATCTGTACAACTTGGGAATGTTTTGAACATGCCATAGAATTCATGAGTGGGGTAATGACGATAAATACCCCATTTTTTGTATGGTTGAGTGTCATCTTCTTGTGAAAGTTAAGTTCTCTCATGGTTATGGAGTGTAGTTTTCTATTGGATCATTACATCCTTCACATTTCAGGAGTTGACATAATTTTGGGTATAGACTGTTTAGTATCATATCAATCTAATATATATTATTACTAAGGGATAATTACTTTTAAGTCTCCTAAGGGAGACAACCTCTTCCATTTTGGAGAGTGGCATAGCCAGGCTGACAGTGCAGAGCATGTTCAGTGGTAGATGGGGAGCTCAGTGCCCATGTTTCTAGTATCTTTCTTGATGAAGGAGTTGTAAATAATGTTTTCTTTCCACCCATGGTATATTATTTACTATTTGTCTATCCTAATTAATTCTCAAGGCTTCTACTTAATAGATACTAGGAATTTATAATTGAGATTATGGTTGGGGAATAATCCAGTTTCTATTCCACCATATTTAATGGCTCCAACAAAGCATCAAGAACTTAAGACTGAATAGGAGGAGTTGAAGGATAAAGGATGTTGGGTAAATATCCCTCAAAGCATCATTGATGCATTTTTTAGGTGATTGTGTTTGTTGAAAAAGTGGGCCTCCATGTTGTATTTGCTGCCAAAGCAGACCATGAAGTATGAGTGTGTTGACAAAGGGGGTTTACATGGTGACTTTTCAGGTTGAAGGAATGATTTCAACAATTTATGATTTATTGAAGAACCATGATAAATTAATGGAAGATATGGAGGTGGTACCAAAAGAGCAGATACAAGGTGGCGTCTTTTTCCACTGGTTGACAAATTTTTGGTCCTAAAAATTGGAAAATGGAGAGACATGTTTTTGTCAAAGGGTGTGTCTTGAAAAAGGAAGGAGGTGAGCGAAAAGTTAAGTGCGGAATGAAAAATCAGCGGGATGTGTGAAAAAATTATGTGTGGCATGAAAAATCAGTGGGATGCGCGAAATAATTGTGCGCTGTGTGAAATACGAAAGAGGTGCGTGAAATATTTGTGGGATGCGTGAAATAGAGGGATGACTTTTTTTGTGCAAGAGGTTTTTTGAGTTCCGAATCTCGAAAATTGGAAAAGGAATGATGTGGGAAAAATATTGGAGTAGTTTGCGAAAAATGGTGTTGTGCGGAAGATTTGTTTTTTGTGCTCGAAGATAATTACGTGCTTAAGGATTTTTTTTCGCACGGGGTCAATTTTACCGATAAATATGAAGTGACCCCCTCCATTTGGTGTAGCTCAATACATTGATATTATCTGAACTCTGGAACATGAAAAAACATGGAATTACGTGCAACGTACAGTGAAGGCTGCTCGTAAAAATTGCAGTTTCCCGGCACACCCAGTGCAAAGTGAGATTTATCTGTGGTTGAAAGTTGGGCATCAACATAGCATCTATCAATAGTTAATGATTCTAATTTTATTAGTGATAATTAAGATACCTATAGGTCTATAAACTGTGAGTGGGTCTTCTAAAGAAGTAGTGTGCACACTTCAGTTGAGAGAGCAGTGAGCTTTCATTTGGTTAGTGGTTGTAAACCAGGAGAGACAGTGAGTCTGCTCCGAACCTGTAAATAGATGTGCACTTATAATGGAATTGGTACATTGGCACACTACTGGTGTACGCTCCATCGACGAAGCCTAGTGAGGGTGAACCAAGTAAAAATTTCTATTTCCTGTGCATGATTTATGTTTTGTTCATACTCTACATCAGGAAAGAGAGAGAAAACTGTTTTGTTTAATAGTAGAACAAGATCATAAGGGAAATTTGTTTTAATCTATCATACCATGATTCACCCCCCCACTCAGGGTATCTACCCTAGTGGACCTAAAAAAGGATTTATCTATATTTTTATGTTTTCTTTGGGTTCACCCATTTTTCTATGAATATTTATAGGATCTTTTATTTATGTGTTGATTATCAAAAGTTGAACCAGGTGATGGTGAAGAACAGGGATCCTCTTTCAGATATCCAATACATGTTTGGAAAGTTGATGGTAAATTTTGTATTCTCTAATATTGGATTCATATTAAGGAATCACCATTTGAGAGATTAACCTTATGATATAACAAGGAATGATTTCAAAATCAGGTATGTCCTTTATGATTTAGTCATGATTCCTTTTGGATTGATGAATGCTCTTATAGTGTCTATGGACTTGATGAACATAATCTTTCATCCATACCTGGATCAGTTTGTGGTTGTGTATGTGGATGACATATCTATGTACACCAAGACTCATCATTATTATGCCCAACATATTGACATTATTTTGAGTACACTGAGATATCATTTTCTATATTCCAAGACATCAAAGTGAAAATTCTATATTTATTGGGTACACTTATTAGGTAACATCATCTCATAAGATGTTCTGTTATTGGACCTAAAGAGGGATTGGGTATATTTATATGGGGATAACACCAATAATGTTTTTGTTGTCAACAATTTATTGGGGGTGGCAGGATATTATTAGAGGTTCATCCAGAAATTTTCACATTTGGAATAATAACTTTTGAGTCATAACAAGAATGTATTAATGTTTTATTGGTCTGTATCATGTGATAATGTTTTCTAAGAGTTGAAAAATCGCTTGTAAATGACATCAATTCTGATCCAACGCAATCTAGGTGTGGTGTAAATAGTGTTATATTACACTTCTAGGATAGGGCTTGGATAAGTGTTGATGTAGGGAGATCTATTTTTGGCATATGTGTCTCGGAATTTCAGTCCACATGAATGGAATTACCCTATAAACAAGCTATACATACCTATTATGGTATATGATTTAAGGTATTAGTGGTGCTATCTATTGGGTAAACACATTTTTGTGTATACTAATAACAAGAGAATAATGTATATATTATCGGAGTGATATTTTAATCATCAATAGTAGAGGTGGGTTCAGTATATGAATTCATTTAATTTTGAGCTATCGTATATTTTCGGGAAGGAAAATAGTGTTTCTAATGCTCTAAGAATGAAAACTCAGACTCAGGCAGTTCATGCATTCAGTTTAGAGTTGATGACGATGTGTTTGAAGGTTGAGATGATTTTTGTGGTTCATTAGTGTTAGGAGTGGATAAATATAGTATCAATTTTGGTGGACTCAACACTTTTGATCAGAAATAAGGATAGGTGGTATGTGGATACTGAATGTTTGGAATTGATGGAAATCCTTGAAGGCGGGGGTTCACCTTCATGTTTGACCATAGATGAGTATGAGATCATCTATGTCAGTAATTGTGTTTATGTGCCTACAAGTATGTGGGAAGAGCTGACGCATGAATTTCATTCCTCGAAATTGGTGGTGCATCTATGTGTGACCAAAATGTACCATGAACTCTGATGAAGGTTTTTGGGGCCAAGCATGAAAATAGAGATAGCAGGTTTTGTAACATAATGATACACCTATATATATATGTGAGTTTTGAGCTCAATGTCCTAAAGGATTACTACTTTAATTGTCCAATATAGAATAGTAGTGGGACAAAGTTACTATAGATGTTATGGTGGGGCACTCAAGGACATCTCAGAATAATGATTTTCTTTGGGTGGTTATGTACCGTCGAAAAAATGAAGCCAAATCATTAATGATACAAGTGATATTCTTAGTGAATAATATGGGAGACATATATGTTTGGTTGAAAGTACATCTACACAAGGTGACGTGGAATATAGTTTTATACCGTGACTCACATATTACTCTACACTTCTTTAAATATTTATAAAAAGTTCTCAGTAAAAAAGTTTTTCTGATTATGGAATTCCACCCACTGATAAATGGGCAGTCAGAATGTACTATATAGGTTCTTGAGGATATTTTATGGGTGTGTGTCCTAGAATTTGGTGGGACTTGGGAGAAGCAACTATCTTTGGTGGAGTTCACCTACAAAAATAGTTATTAGGAAACTATTCTGGTTGCACTATATGAGGCTCTATATGATAGGCCATGCAGATCGACTCTTTGTTTGACATAGGATGGTGAGTCAGAGCTGTTGTGATTGAGTCTCATGCAGGAGACATCACAGATATTTTAATTGTTACTAAAGAATATGCATATGTCTTAGTGTTTACAAGATTTGTATGTTAATAGACAAAAATAAACCCTAGATTATACATTGGGTGATCTTATATTCCTTCAATGTCTTTATATTGGATCATCATAGGATACAGAGATAGGGAACGTTGGTTCTTAGTATTGTTTCATCATGTGAGGTTGTTGATAAAATCGGGATGGTGGTGTAATGATTGTCTCTTCCACAGAGGTATAGTGTTATGCTTGACATTATTCATGTGTCACAACTTTGGAGGTATCACCCCAAACTTTCTCCCATGATTGATGTGGCTGATTTTTTTCTTGAGACTATTTCCCCCTTTGATTGCATCGGATACATGTGTTGGATCCTACTGAGAAAGTTTTGTAGGGAAAGACTGTGCTGATAGTTATTATCTTGTGGAAACATCTCCATTTTTAGGAGGAAACATGTGAGAGAGAAGTAGATAAGATAGCTCAGTTTCCCATTCTTTTTACCTCAGAATATTATAAATACTTGGGAGTATATATCGAGGATAACCTATTATAATGTTGGGAGTTTTTTAGATCCTGGCCTTATTTGAATATGTCTCGATCTTGTTATTAGGTATGTTTTTTCTTGTTTTTAATATATATTTTTTGGGTTTTATCTTGGGTGTGTATGAGTAAAATTTGGATGTTTTTTAAGGGTTTTGGATAGTGCACTATTGGCGGATGGTTTTCCCAAATCATGATCCCTACCCCAACAAACTGAGCAACACTAGGAAGAGGTGAATTTCATTATTATTTCACTATTTTTCAAACTAAGCACCATATTAATTGTATGTATTTTTTCTCCTATAAGAAGGCACATGGTTAGGACCATGATTATTTGAAACCATAAAACCCATGAATATACCATACACAGAGAATCTTAAGCCACAAAAATAAGATTAAAATTTATCGAAGCCTCTAAATTTACCCAAAATCATCCCTAGATTGAAACAAAAACATTTATCTTTGTTTTTGATGCTCTTAGACAGATTCTAATGAATTAAAACATATATTATTGATGAATTGGATCCCTCATTAAAGATATAAACCTATACCAATAAATGATTCTCATTCCTGTGTTGTTTCCTCGATCTCTAATTTCCTCTTTCGAATAAATATTATATGGTTATCCTCTAATGGTGATGTTTCAATATATAGGTTTTATTGATCATGATTAATTTGATCTATCATCTAGGTTTTAGATCCAGATCATGTTCTTTATGATGATCTTTATTGTTCTACTTTAGTTGGGGTTTTTTGGAGATAATTTTTTGTGAATTTTTTTATTGGTGGTTTAAATTAAAAATATCATAGTATTGAATTCTAATTGTTTGTATGTGTTGTGAAATTTCAATTTGAATGTTTGATAATTGGATCTTGAGTAAAATAAATTAATTGATAAATCAATTTATGGAATCATTGAATTGAGTAATTGATTTTCCATATGATTATGAAATGAGTAAAATAAGGGAAAATAAATTTTGGGTAATTCTGATTATGAAATTATTAGAATTGGATTAATTAATTGTGAAATTAATTAATAGAATATTGTGATTGTGGAATTTATTGATAAATTGAATGTTGATTTGGTTAATTTATGGGTTTTTGAATTTGAAAAATTAATGTGTTCATGAATTAATTGACAAGGGGAATTAGGTGATCGTTAACTTAACCTTAATGGGTTAATGTGATATGTAATTAAATGATGATAAATGGAATAATAGATGATTTTCATATTATTAAATGTGATTAAAGTATGGATCTATGATTTTTTTATAATTTAAATGGTATATCATGATGTGATGTTTCAATAGGAGTTTTAATGATGATTAACCTTGTTAAATGTGATAATGATATATGGACATAGAATGTTTCTTCAAAATCCCACTTGTGTGATACATGTGATTTTGGGATAAACATGTCTAGGATATAGAATATTACTACAAGATCCCATATTAATAAACATGTTTTGGATGTGGATTGATAAATAAAATTTCCATAGTGACAAAAATGTTGTGGGACACAGACTAATGTTTCGAATACCAATAGAGTTCCATACATAGTGTTCTAGGGCCAAAATGGGGTCATTAGGCCATGGTTCCAATTGACTGTAATATGAATTGAGAAGATATGATAAATGATAATATTTGTTTTTTGATATGTGAGATCCCATGGGGATGGTTCTGACTCCAAAATTTTTTGAATCATGTATTGTTGGTGCGGGTGTCCTCGGGAACCCAGGAGTTTATGTGGTTAAATAAAGAATAATTGAATATATGTAAACTATATACTTTATTTATATTATTTTATTCTTTATAAAAATTCATACACTGTTAATGAAGGCATATAGTTTCAGAAATAATTCATGGTGGCCTTCAGAGCTTTACTTACACCCTCCTCAGGTTTCCAAATTGGT
Source organism: Viscum album (assembly GCA_963277665.1). Classification (NCBI taxonomy): domain Eukaryota; kingdom Viridiplantae; phylum Streptophyta; class Magnoliopsida; order Santalales; family Viscaceae; genus Viscum; species Viscum album. Next base: position 680,262,330 of record OY728132.1, on the reverse strand, counting down.
ACATGAATAGACATCGGGTTTTTATGACAAGAAAAGGGAAAGTTCCATATGTTACATGGCTAGGTTGGGATGGATCCTAGTTTAGGGAACTAAACATGATTTTGAACCCTCTTGGGAATTTTTAGTGTATTGTTTTTTTTAAGTTTTTCATATTAACACTTGACATGTATTTAGTATGACATATCAACTTTTTAATTTTTTATTTTTTATTTCCTGTATGGGTCATCGTGATATATGTATTTGGTATGGTTATTGATTATATCCTTTTTCCATCATTAATTAATTTTGTAAATTATACTACATATATAGAGAGGGTATAGTCTCCCCATAATTAATATTAGAACCTCACTATTAGTCTAGTGCCATTGGCATACAAGGATACATGCTTGAGGTCATGTGATCGATCAACTTACGGCACCGGTTTGTGGCACCCACACTAGGATGTAAAACCCTAGAATATGAAAAATCATAAATACGTGATTTCTTCAAATACATAGTCATAATTTCATAATTTTTTTCATATTTCATTTATCTTCCCCCACTTTTCATCCCATTATCCAATGATAACTAATCAATATGAATGATTCATCTTAAAGCATTGAAATAAACTTCAAATAGATCATGAGATATATAAAAGGATTAAATGGTAGTCCTCCATCCACTATTTTTGTCTCTAAAATAAAAAAACACATAATAATATTTATATAATGAATAAACTATCATTTGAATGATTAATCTCAAATATTTCAATAATAATACCCAAGGATCTACATAATTCATTTCAAAAATATCTACATCAAAAAAACAACCCAAGCAATATGTAATGAGTATTCAAAACCCAAAAAAAATAAAAAAATTGTTAAAAAAATTAAAAATTCATTTTAACGTTGACCCAAAAATAAATAACTCTTAATTTTACATACCAAACATGTGAATACCATGATTATATATCCACATAATACATTTTAATTATGTTATTTACCTTAAAACCCAAATGAACACATATATTCTTCCAAAAATTTACCTTATCCTTGTTCATCAACTAAAATCAAATACATTCTAATAAATTTTATAAATCCAAAAACATAATAAACTTCATAAAATTTAACATAAAAAACATTATAATTGAATCACTAATTAACTTTTAGGTCACCAATAATTTCCAATTTAAAGTATAAATATCAATCATCTCTCTATCCAAACTAGATATTATTATCTGAATATCATGCACATATGATGGGTTATTTATCACTAAATCATGAGTTTCCAAAAAATAAAACATTACCACTATAAAAAAAATTATCAATTCTATTAAATATGTGTTTGAATATCCTTAATGAGAAGATAATAAATAATAATACATAGATGTCTCAAGATTATTATCACATGAATATCAGTGTAAACTAATTTTAGAATAAATTTATTCAATCATAATATATAGAAATTCAATCATTACACATCAATTATTAGCATAGAAAAGCCCCTTCCATATTCTATAATTTATTCCTCGGAATAAGGAACAGACTCGGATAATGAAATATTTACACTTAAAAAATACATTCAACTATAAATGGTTCCTTATGATGTACTTTATTTACCAACACTATACTCTTACTTTTTTATAACAATTACTTACTCTATTTCCTTATTTTACACACCCCAAACATCTTCCTGATACATTGAATAATTTCCCTTAGTGATTCTTCCCACATTCTAAAAATGTAGGTATCTGGATCGTCATTCCTCCATAGCCCTCATGGAACTCCATTTTTCTCTTATATTATTCATTCATAAAGTCACCTATGTTTGAGTTTTTTATCATAATTTGAGATAGGTGTTTATGAATAATAAAAATATATAACATTCCATCTCATAATTAATTTTTTTCTGATGATTAAAACCATAGAATCATCTATAACAATAATCATTAAGGGGGTCCCTTCTTGTTGTATCCTTTGACTAAAACCAAAAAACATTTTTGTGGAACAAAATTCACAAAATGAAATCATTTAACCATGATAATTATTTATAGGATTCCAAAATAATGAAACCTTATTTTCAATCTATGACACCATAAGTATACCCTATGATATCAATGGTCATAAATAATTCAAAATCCATTATAATGGTTTTTGAAGAAATTTTTAATTCAAAAAGAATATCCCTACATAGTTCATTTCTTGGTTTGCTGTCACAGACCCACTCATCTTGCACTATTGATTATTGGGTTAATACTCAATCCACCCCTTTCATAGGTTTTACCCCTATGTACATATATACCACAAAAAAGTCAATATTATATTATCCTTATAGGGTCATTTTTTCATGTAAAACAGCAATCCATTTATTACTATAACATTGGAAGTTATCTAATAATTCTTCTTGTCCTAGGGGTTCTCACTATTGTTTTCTCATCCTATTATCCAAAATAACAACAACATTATTTGATAAAATCTAAGGAAAAGTAGAAATATCATATATAAATATTATATCTTATTAGATGAATATTACTTTTATACTATTATGATATTTGATTTAAACCTAATGTTTTAGTGTCTTTTAAAGAAATGATATATAAACAGCCTATATAAAAATATCTACATAATCTACAATTAATTTGATCATAATTTTCACCCTTCTTAGACATTTCATATTTAAAACCATTATCCATGTCCTATAAAAAATTAATTATAAGAATGTGTTATCTTTAATGCTCAATAAGGGTAAATAAAGGAGGTGTCAACAAATTATCATATGTAATAATTTCATGAGCATAAGGTTTAAAGAACCTGATCTTAATATTTAAAATTCATATAAAATAATAAATATATCATAATCAAGATTCATTACATAAATATTGGTAGTTCATAAAACATGAGTCATATTGTAATAAATGAACATGATTCGTGAGAGAATAATATTGGCATAATATCTAGTCATAAATTAGTGGTTTAAAGTGTGAAAAAATTATAATCATATAAATATTATGTCAAGGATACTCACCAAGACATTCATTACATGTTAGACTTGGTCGGAAAACTAGTGTGCCTAGTTTTGGATTGGGATAACGACTCATGTACCCTTTTTGGGCACAGATCAGCCACTCATGTACCCAATTATTTTTCATGGTGTATCCTCCCATTTATTGTTTTATCTGATAAGACATTAATTTTATCCCAATAAATTTTGGGGATTTAATGGACCAACCAATCATAGAATCATAGACTATTTATAATCGTAATGTTCATGAGGTAGGCAAACATGCACCTAAAAAATTATTAGAAAAATAAAAGTTGTAAGAAGACAAATAAATGGGGATTTACAAAAAAGGGTATGAAAATAACTATGTGTGTCCACTTAAAAAAATCTCAACAAAAAATTCAAGATCATAAAGGACCATCTTTAGCTTTCAACCATCATTTTCTTCTTTGGTTGAGCATCACTAACCTTATTTTATTCCATGTAAACATATAAGTCATCATGGAATCTATAATCTCCAACATGAATACAATAAATCCATGATGTCAATATTCTCCTTTGGTCATTCCTGAATTGATCATTGTGAATTTTCACTACCACACTTTAGTTATATTACATCCATAGAGATCACCAACCATTATAGGCAGCATACCTAGACACCTTGATCATCGCAAAATATTTAGCTTCATTTTCCTAGACATTCTTAATGAAATGATAAAAAACAATCCTTAATGATTCCCTAAAGAGTGTGGAATACACCACCACAACCTAAGGACCCTGATACACTCGAAGACACACCATCAAAAAAAATTATTATCCACCTCGATATTAGATGTGTCCATATAATAGATTTTTAATCTATTGGTTTCATGACCTTGCCTCAAACACCAAATGAACACAAGATAAAAAAAACTAAACAAAAATTATTATTCATTTAACCATATTGAATTTTGGAGGAAATTAATATTTATATATGAATTTAAATAATTCTAGTATGAAAATAGGGATCATGGTCATCAAAAGACTAAACATTCATTGTCTTCCATGTATATGAAATTACATGGGTCTCAATAGTTAAATGAAATGTATGGATTTGATCACAGAATCATACCTTGAATTTCAATGTCAATAGTGATTCAAATCTCTTAAGTCAAGAATGCATCCAAACAAATCTTGTACAAATATCTATAACTAAAGTGTGATGCAGCAAGAAAAAAGAACAGATGATAAGACGTTTCATTGGATTTTAGAAACATATGGCATGTAAGTTAAATGACTATCCCTACAACTGACTGAACCTATAAAATGGAATACTCTACATCCAAATCATCCAGATTAAAATCTTTTAAGCTGGTGAGATAAAAGGAATCATTAATCATAATGTCCAATTAGTCATAGTGAATTATATATCATAATAATACCTTTATAATTCCCTGGTGTTGAAGCCACCTATCAGATTCAGTGTCTAGAATAATATTACCTAGTTAGTGTACTCATACATAAGGAGCTCTAAAATAATTTGAGGATTCAACAACCCAAGAAGATAAATATTAACATTTATGTCATCAATTGAATCAACTTTCAGAGAGTAAGGAATATCAGTATATCCTCATTATTAGGGATTTAAATCCTTAGAGTACTCCATAAATTCAAATATGACTAGTTATAAATCTTCTACTATGAGCATTGAATTATATCATGATACAACTACATAATAGATACCCAAACAGATGAAGGAACATACATAGAAAGTTAATTTTATAGTTTGGGGATAAATATAGTTTTAAGGAACTCCAAATAAAAGTTAGTAGAAGAATGAGGTATCAGGGTGAATTTATTGAGCAACATTCCATTGAAAATACTATGATATTTGATCCTAATATCTCCCATGTCCACTAGTTTGACACATTCTTTCCAATCAACTATAAATATCTTCCTTTAATGAATTTAACCGGTCTAGATAAAATAATGAATCATGATATTCAACTCCTTAATGGGATCTCTAAGACATATTTATAATGATAATTTATAGACCAAAATATTTGTAATCACATAATTGACTAAAATAGTCTCATTATTTGTATACCACAATATCATGATAAAATTTTTCATTATATCAAATATCAAAATGTGAAAACGAAAACACGTTTCATCAATATTTTAATACATAATCATAAAATATACAAATTAAGAGGAAATATAGTAAAATTAGTTCATACCCCTAAAAACATATGAATTAATAAAACAAATTTTTATATGAAAAAATGCCTTTAAAATATCATTAGAAATTTTCTAAAGGAAAATATCCTTTTTATTTAGAAATCAATTATCTATTATTAAAATGAATCCATAATATGAAAGAAACTTTTTTCCTTGAAAATATCCACAGAAACATGTAGACAAAGCATCAAATAAAAGATATTTCAGGATGGTGAGAAAATTCAATCATATTGTGTTTTTTAAAATAGACGATCCTTTCACACATTCGGTAAAAATTAAAAATTACTTCATCCATAAAATGAAATGAAGAGTCCTTTTTAAAAAAATATCGAAAATAAAACATGGGTAAAAATGATTTTATGTCATCTTTTGGGAATGGTAAAAAATTTCTAGAAAAAAATAAAATAAAATATCTATTTGGAAGGAAATAATTCTTGAATAGTGAGAGAAATGATGTCATTTTTCATTAAAATAATTATTTATGTTTCTTAAATACTTAAATAGTGTAAATTAAATAAAAAATTAAAATATAAAAGAATAAATCAAATAGATGAAATTAAATTTTATTAAAGATTGATTGATATTTTCATTTAATCATTGTAAAATTTAAGTAAAAAATAGTTGTAATAGTAAAATTTTAAATTAAAACCCTTACTACTTTTGTAGCTTTTGAATTATAAGTACCATAAAGGAAATAAAATTAAATGAAATGTTAAATAACATGAATATAATTATATTAATAGTAATTGTAATGATATTTTCATTACATACACCTCGTAAAATATGATAGGTGTGTTTCATAATATATGTCCCAAAGAAGATAATTTGACATGATAACCCTTAACACTTTTGGAACAGTCAAATAAAATCAATTTGGATGAAATAATTTGAATTTTAACATTAAATACCATGATATAAGTTGGTTCCATGATATATCTTATATAGGGTGAAAAATATGCACTTAATAATAATAATACATAAATAACATAACATGTCTAAATTGAATAATATTGGGATGATGAACCCTTACCTTAATTATAAATATATTAAAAAGATCTATAAACTATTGTATAATGAATTTATATTTATCATAATTCTATAAAAACCAATATAAATAATTATAATATCAAATATGATCAATTTATAACATTTAGACAGTAGTATATTAATAATTATTTATTAAAATAGTCATTTTTTGTTAAATCTCTAATTTTTCATTTAGGTTTCAGATCAGAAGTTGTGGTTCTTGTAATATGATTATTATTACATCATTTCTAGAAAGTAAATTATTTAATAACTATAATATTTTTTTCTTTATATATAATTTTATAAGAATTCATATGATGTGGTGATGGAAAATGGCTTACATTTGTTCGTGGAGATGGTGGTCAGTACGTACGAATGGTTGTTGTTTCCTCTTTTTGATGGATTGAAAGAAAGGATGACAAATAAAAAATTTACATCAGAGAATTATTATAATTTCATAATTATTATATATATTAATTCAATACATTCTTTTTTTCATACACGTAAATTAGAAATAAAAAATGAATCACATTTCCTCATGGAGGTGGTTATCCACAGGTACGTACTAGAAACATTATCATAATCCCAATTATTTGAAGATAATAAGGTAGATAAGATATTATAATTATATAAGAATAATTATTTAATAAATATCAAAAAAAATTAAATATATCATAAAAACTAACCATGAAATATGGTGATAAAACTGAATTATATGGAAGTGTGGAGGCGGTAGTCCACATGTACGCATGAGTGATAATTTCACTTCAAATTTGAAAGGAAAAAAGGTCAGAAATTGTTTTTTAATCATAATAATAACATATATGTTTATTAATGTTACTAGAATAATCACATTTTGATTTATAGAATGGGTTTATGGAATTTAGAAGAATAAATAAAATTGAAATAGCTCTATAATGATTTATACCTCTTCTTTGAGAGATCTCCTTTGTAATACACCTTATCCCATGAAATATTGGTCTTAGGAGAATAACATGAAATAAAGGATAAGGGGAATGAATCTAGGATAGTTTTTTAGAGTGTTTTTATATATATAAGTCTCAAATGTTTTAAATAATGGTGGAGAATTTGTGTCCTTTTATAGGTGAAGGGAGGGACAAAAATGGAATTACCTAAAAGATTCAATTAACATAAGATCACTTTTTTTGAATATGGAAATAATTAAACATAAATTTGAATTTATGATAATTTGGGGTTACAATATATTCAAGTAAAAATAATTATACAATTTTTTGTTTCATTTAAAACAATATCCATTAGTTAAACCCCTCAGTTAACCCATTTAAACTGTAACCATGATAACAAAATTTTATAATTTTTACACTTTATTATGAAAAACTATTAAGTTTTCCATATTAAATTAGTTTAATCATCATGTTTACAAAAATTTAATCCATTTTACCTAATTTAAATTCTATAAGTGGTATAATTTAATTTTAAATAAGTATGAAGAGTTCAACAAAAACCCATTTTCCGAATAATGAAAATTTAAGCATTAAACTGAAATTACTTCCATTAATTGCCTTTGAAAAATGATAAAATGTATATTAAAATATTTATATTTAATATAATCTACAATATTCCTTAACATCATAAATTAATAGATATTAATTTAATTTATTAAAATAAAAATACATTATGCATATAAATATATTTTTTAAAATTATGTTTTCTGATGCCTAAAAATGGACACATACCAAATTCAAGGATAATGAATACTACCATGAAATTAATTATATTATTATAATTAAAATATATTAATGTTAGTTTTATATAAATTTAAAAACATAAATAATAATTAAAATTACATTATTTTATGAAAATAAATTATTTTTTTAATCGATATTTTTCTCTATTCCCTTAGAATATTTTTTTAGAGAAGTCACAAAAATTCAACCTATGATAATATTTACATGATGATATCAAAAGTAAAATTGATTTCCTCAATTAAAATTTATATAAATAGAAGAAAATTATTATAATGTCTACACAAAAAATGTAACTAAAACCACATTTAAAGGAAATATATATTTTGAGAATAAAATAAATTTACTGAAAATTGAGTTATTATTTATTATGAATCAATAAATATATTTGATTTATATAGAAACATTATAAATATTTTTCATAATATGTTCATTATTATTCTTTCGGATAATTTAATGACTAGGTTATAACCAGGATAGTTAAATGATATTTTTATTATATATTATTGTTTGCTTAATTTTATAAGTTGTGTGTTATGAAATCTAGTATATAATATGATTTTAAACTAAATATTTAGTGTGTGTAGAACCTCAGCTATTTTTCTCAAAAAAAATTGAATTTTAATGGTGTTATAGAACCTCACTTATGTTGTTTAAAATTTATTAATGTGTTTACTTAACTTTATCACATTGAATGAGCTTTACCTTTAATCAATTCATCCCTTCAAATTTAATAGGAATAATCAAATTTCATGATATATGGGAACCAATATTCTTTTATTTATAAAATAAATTAGAAAAAACCCAAATTAAATCTTCTAATATATATATAAATTAATAATAGAGGCATCTAGTCTATATGGATTGATAATATATCCCTTCGAAACATTCATAAATTTTTCAAAAATATATATATAATTTAAATAAATAGTTCTTCATATTATAACTCTACCACTGAATTTATCAATATATGTCTCATCAAATAAAAAATTATTATGGAAAGTAAATTTCTAGATGAAAATTTTTTATTAGAGTTTCATTCTCCAACACATCAATCAAAGTTGGATATATGACTTTTGATTAAAATTAAATTGATAAAGTAATAGAAACTAATGATAGAACTTATGATGGAAATCTAAAATATTCTATTCTATGAAATGGGTAGAAAATATTACATAAATAATCAATAATCATAAATTTTCATATCTATTACTTTTAAATAATAAAAGGAAATAATGTTGTTCACATTTTTTTAAAACCGACTATGTATTTTAATAATATGCAAGCACTAATAAATAATTTTCATCTCAATCTTAATTAATGTGTGAAAATGAAAGATGATAATTTGATTCGTTTCCTTTAAATTTGGGAGATAAATCTAAAATTGCTCTTATGAATATTATGACCAATATTTCATGAAATACATTTATGTCTCTCCTTTCATGGTTAATAACGTTCCAATTTGGATATAATATATTTTAATCTCAAAATGAATAATGTAAATATTAAATTTTACATCAAAAAATTATAAAATAAGGTATCCTTAATAAAATAGATAGTATATTCTATGTATTTGTGGTTAAATTCATAAAAAATTTATATATTAAGTAGAATTTTTAATATTTATTAAGGTTGATCCACTTGAAAAAATCATTATTGTCCCATTACACAATTTTTTATCCATTCTGCAATTGACGATATTATTTCTCTTATTTGTAATTAAGAAAATATTTATACCACTTAACCCTGTATCTATATCAATTTCCATATTTATTTAATTAGTTTTACTGATAATTTTGGTGCATGTTCTTGAGAATATTGGGAACATGAAGTTTAGAGTTTCTTTTTTAGATGATGATGGTGGCCATAAAAGATGTTAAAAAAATACCTTCTTTTTTTCCATAATAAATAATCATTATTTGCTAAGAATTCAAATAATTGTTGAATAGATGAAATTACTGAGAACATTAAATAATATGGACTATTCTAGGAGAATATTTCCTAGCATAGGAAATGATCTTAATGTTTGTCTTTTATGTTACAAAATCATTGGATGTTTTTTATGAAAATTAAATCTATTTAAGATATATTATTCCTAGGTTTCTAATATCATGGGTTTTATAACATCTCATTTTCCTCGCATATGTGGAAATAATAAAATATTTTCTAGTTTTAAAAAAATTAGGTGAATTTATTTTTATATACATAGTACACACCATGAATTCGGTGGTCAATGTTTATAATGCATGGATAGAAAGTGAACTATTATTAAGAAAAATTTTTAATTAGATGAAAATAGTGGAATAAGATGAACAATAAATAATAATAAAAACAATTAATAATTAGATGAAATGTAACACCCCAATCTTCCATGGTATGCTTCTCTTTGAATAATACAATAGCGTGTGTTGTATGCAACTTCGAGTTCTAACACACACCACAACCAATCAACATAGCTGTTATGAATATTAATACCCACTTTTTGAAATTTTATACATTTTATTTTTCAAAATGGAATTCATTTTTGGATTCAGAATATCTACTTTAGTTTAGGATTAATTTTTGGTAATTTTCTGATAACTTTCATATTTTGATGAATAGTGAAAATTTCTAAATTTTAAAGACAAACAACTTTTTTAATCAAAATAATTAATAGTGATAAATTATGTATTTGAGTGATTTTAAATTATGATTATACTATATTTTTACCATTTAATCCAATGTTATTAATTAGACATAATTTCACAGTTAAACTAAACATAATCAAGTGTCAATCTTTTGATAGTTATTATTTCTTAAAAACCCGCTTTTTATTTTGACAACGGGAATTAATTTTAAATTAATTTCTACCACTTATGTATTTTGAATTTGGAAAAATGGATTCTATATATGGAATTAGGATGTCCAAATTGTGTAAATAGGTAACTCTTATTTTTATACAATTCGAATAATTACTTTGGTAAATATTATATTTACCATGGTTAAAGAGTAAATCTGGTAAATAAGGGTAAAAAATTAACATTATAATAATATTAAATTACCCTAAATCGTGTCCTAACCCTATTGAATGATTAATTTCATACCATTTGCATACTGGGTCGATTTTGGGACCCCATGGAGCCACTTGTAAGTGATAATGACACTTTATATTAATTAAGTAAAAGTAAATACAAAAATGGCATAAGCATATATCTTTTAGAAAAAAAAAATTTACATAGGGTTATATAAGTCATATTTTCTACTATAAGTATTCATTATAAATATAAAAAAAATTCATGAATAATGGTATTTTATTTATAATTTTTAGACATTGAATAATTAAATTTAATTATGACCCAATAATGATGCAGTATTTTCCTTATTAATAAAAGAATCAAATAATTGGTATTATAAATGTTAAAATAAATATAATTTGAAATTATTGATGCCATAATCAAATTTTATTGGTTACTTTGACATTTTATGATTTCTTAAATGAATTTGGTTCGAATTAATAATGTTTTTATTAATTTAAAAAAATCAATTATTGAATAGTGTCAAAATTGACATAAATGAGTTTTTAAGACAAATATTATATTATAAATTGATATTATATTCCTAAAAATATATGGTTAGGCCAAAGTACTTATATAATTATAGTTGTATCATTAATGGACCACTTTTGGGTTGTTTGAAAGAATATAGTATGTTTATTAACCATATAATATAAAAATACAAAGTGACATGGTAAATGTCAAACTAATTAACTAAGAGATAAAACATAAAGATAAGGTTAATAAATTGACCCAAACTTATCAAAAACCAATTGGTGGAGTTTTTTGACCTATCCCCACCTTATAATTTAAATAATATACTTTGGAACCAATAGAAACCGAATATGTATTTATTTTAAAATAATGTTTCTAGCTTTTCCTAAGGTGCCCCTCACCCATCTTATAAAAGGGTACTCCCCCTTATCACTAATTCACAACGTTAAAGCCTTCTGTCTCGAAAACAATCTACCCAAATATCCTACCAACTTCCCTCAATTAAACCCAGAGGCCTTATTTTTACCATAAAGCCAACCTATGGAGCCATTTTGATCAAATAAAAAGTAAGAACCCGAAGAAGATGTAATAATTTCACCACCCTCTTCCAAGTTCCTTTCTTCTTCCACTTCTTAATTCTTTTTTATTTCCATTATAAAATGATAAATCTAGTATCTTCTATATACTGTGATGTTATTATAATTATTTCACAACTATATTCATTATTCTATCCATCTTATCAATGATAATTTCACCATGCGTGTGTACGTACGGCTTACCATCTCCACTCCATGGTGTAATCTGTTATTCAACACTATGTTATTTGGATGGATATAATAATGAGTAATATTTATATAAATAATGAAAATAACATTCTAATGTCTCTATAAAATTAATATACCATCAAATTCCACAACTTTAAGGAAATGATATTATTTCTCGTGCGTACGTATGGATTACCGTCTCCACGATGCGATGGGATTCATTTCCACATTCACCATTCATCGACGATTATAAAAATATATATATTACTAATAAGTATATAATATATGACACAATAATGATAATGGAGATATATATATATATATATATCTTTTTGTGTACTTACATATATCTTATTCACTTTGTTTCGTTCAATACGATATGAAAACGGAAATAGCGTTTATGCATACGTACGGTCTACCGTCTCCACAAACAGTGACTTCCCTTTACATCTATTATAAATATTTGTATTATAAATATATATGATATATAAATAAATTTTTATATCCTATAATCATTTAAATCATGATATAAATTATAGGATCAAGAATAACAAGTTAAAACATATACGATAAAGAAAGTGATTATTACACAAAATGATAATTTAACACAGAAATCATTAATAATGCATAGTATAAAGTCATAAAAGAATCATGTATGATATAATAAATATGAATATGGTTATGGTGTAATTTAATAACATACTATGGTCATTATACAGGAGGTTAAATGTACCCTCGACCAAAGGAAAGTGCAATGTAAGGGGTTTTCTTTTCACTCCTTATTCTAGTGAGATTCATGCCATGTTGCCACTATTAACTTTTGTGTGGTTTATGTACTACCCATAATTTTATTATTTTTGTAACACACTTTAATTTATCTGTATTTACATATTCATTTTATGATACTTCTTTCAATGGGGTGTATGTTTCTTAAGTTACCAAATTGGTTAGGGTTAATTTCAGAATCTCTTTATTATCCGAGGTTGCTTTTACATAAGTATCTACTGGGACATATTTATTATCCATGTCCATGTTTCATGAAAGAGTTTTAAAATATATTATTTTAAGAGAATTTTTACAAAAACAACATTTCAATTTTTTTGAATATTTATTCTTTTAAATCTTTCTCATTAATTTCAATTTCTTCAAAATGGTTTTTTTAAGTATTTATTTATATGGACATGAGTATTTTTAAAATGTTAATTCCTTTAAAAAGATTCGATGTGGTATGGGAAACATTGATTCAAAAATTTATTTAAATGAATTCCTTTATAAATTGTGTGATTTTAAATGTTTTCCTGAAAAAGTTTTATTTCTCTCAAAGATTATTACAAATCATTTTCATCTATGTCAAAATCCATTAATGTATTTTAAACCTGTTTTGAATTTGTTTTATCATGATACAAATATTCCATATTGTATTGAAGGTTTTGTGATATTTTTGACTGTGGATGTGTTATATTTATAACATTCATGGTTTATGGGTAATGTATTGACATTTCATAGGCTATTTTTAATAAGAATGTTTATGTTATGTCTAATCCTTTTCATATAAGGAATGTATTGGACTTAGTAAGTGATGGGTGGAGCCCGCTATAGCTCCTCGATGCATCAGTAGGTCTCATGATACAACTAGATGTGTAATTATCAAAGGACCTTTCCCAATTTCATATATGGTTTTGGCCGAGGCCTTAATCATTTTTAGACGTCTTGGTCGAGGCCTTGAAAAAATGTTTTAGAATGTCTGTCATTATACATTCCCTCATTATGGAAATAATATTGATGGTTAATGTGGTCATTGGACTAGTATAATTCCCATGCTTATGTTTTATTATGAATTTATTTACTCAGATCATATTCTTTCCATAAAAATATTGATTTTTATTATTGGTAAATGCATGTGGTTTCAATTATTCACCATGCTTAATATTTATGTTATCTTATTCTATATTTCTTACCCTTACTAAGCATTTTAGCTCACCCCATTCTATGTTTTATTTTTCCCAGGATTCCAAGAAGTTTATTATGATTGATATGTAGGGTTAATCTAAAGGGAATAATGGAGTTCTCAAAGAACTGCTTACACTATGTTTTATGTTTTAAATTTTATTGTAATGTTAATGTATGTAATATATTTTCCAAGACTTCTAAACTGATCGGTCCTTCAATACATTATTCCTTGTAATCATGCCAATGTATTAAAATAATGCACAGACTCTGGGTAACTGGGGTCGGGGCGTTACAGTTGGTATCAGGGGAAGTTTAGAAATAAACATGGAAACTATATTTAGATGCACTCTTATTAGAGAACATAGCCATAAGATATACTTTGGGGATTAGTATATAAGAACTTCCTAGAATTTTGGTATTATAGAGATTTTGTAATTTTTCCAAGCAATACATCCCTGTCTGGATACAAGCAGGTAGAGGTGGCTCTGGCACAGATGTACCTAGGGGTAAAACCCGAAAACAACGATTTGAGCTAGACTCGAACAGGAACAAGTACACAACAACAGGCCTTGCTGCACTCTTGGTTACGACACTCCTGGGGGATATGCTTAGGATAATTCTCATTTTCTTTACAAAGAATTATGAAGGGATTATGAGTATATAATTACTCAAAGAAAACATTTTTTATGATTATGGATTATATCCATAAATGAATCAATTTATGATAGGTATTTTACAAGTTTGTAAATATTCATTGCAATTCATAAACTGACCATGTGTATGTAATTGTATAGAAATATCCCCTAGTAGAAGGAATGTGAACTCCAGCAAAACATATGATCTAAAGAGTAATAAGGATCATATCTTCCATGGTATTAAGCCAACAGTTAGAAGGTAAATAGTCTCTCATGTTTTTTCAACATATGAAGAAATTGTATCATGTTTTAATATGATAAGTAAAGAATTCTCTGAGTCCTATGGCTTTGAAGGAAAGCAAGAGATGAAAATGATGGAAGAGAGAATGATCAATAAAGGGAAGAGGGAAATGAATTATTTTCCCTTATGTGATAACTGTGGGAAGAAACACCCTGTAACTTGCCTAAAGGGAATGGGATTTTCTTATAAGTGTGGAGAAAAAGGACACCAAGTACGTGACTGCAAGGGTCAGGAAAAGGTTTCAAATGTACAATGCATCGTCTATAAAGAGTTGGGACACAATGCGAACAAATGTCCATGTCATCAGAGTATGCCCAAAATGATGCTATTGGATAATAATCAAGTTATGATACTACCTCAGATGAAGAATAATGACTAGTGTCATTATGTTGTTATTATAGGATTATTTCATTTGAGTGTTGTATCAACAATATATTGGTTATATGAATTTTGGAGATAAATAAGGATTGTAGTGCAGTACTATTTTATTGAGGATTTGAGATTATATGGTTCTAAGAAAAGTGACATAATAGTAAGCTACACTTTTGGTAAAATACATGTTTGAAGGAAAGTTAATCCATAATATGGTCCCGATAATGAGGTAGTGATTTTGGAATAAGATATGGATGATTTGAATAATTTATATTGGATATTCATAACTACCTTGAAACTGATTAATGATTTGTTATTGTTGGAGTTTACAAAATTTTTGGATAGAAGTAGTATATCCAGTATTCTATAAGGAATAAGGGAGAATCAATGTAATCAATAAGGTTTTATTGTAATTTAGGATGTTACTATGTTTTAAAATAATATATGATAAAGGTGTTCACATGTTATTACATAAAAAATGATCTTCATTATGATTAACTTATAAACTTTGGACTATGACTTTGGATAGAAGTATTTTGGATAAGTCTAACGGTTGGAATGAATTATTTTTGAAAGGTTATTTTTTATTTTGATAAATGGACAACATACAGACCGTGTGACAACCTGTCGCGTTGGACAAAGATGCAGGAATCGTACCCACAACCATAGTGTGATTGGGATTTATTGCCTACCACTAGACTATGTTAAGTTCATGGATGGTATAATGTAGTATATTTTTTAATGGTTCTGATATGTGAATTATAAATTCATTATATTTGGAACCCTATATGATTTGGATTAATAGAGTATTTTTGAGTTGTATTATGTTGTGGAGTGAAAGATGAGTTTGTGGTAGAAATTTATTGATGGATAAAACTATAATTATAAAGTAATTATATCTCCTTATGATCTTATCCAATCTCATAAATAAATTCCTCAATATTAAGAAAAGGAACATTGATCAAAAACCTATTCATAAATGGTACCTTAGATCATTACAAATTTATGGCTCTATGATTATTGGCCTTTTCATAGCCATGTTCTCTACCACTCTCCATCAGATAATAATGGTTAGATTTCTCTTCCATATCAAAGTTTTCCTACATGGAACCGTATTATGTGTTATTTTTAGGTAACCTTCATACTTACCACTCTTAATTTTAAATAGAGGCCTCATTAATCCATTTTTCAATGTCGGATTTCAACTAAGATATTTTGAAATTTCAACCCTAAATTTATAATACCGAGCATAAATTGAAAGGATGCAATTTATTAAAGGAGGGGATAATGTAACACCCCATGCTTCCATTGTACACTTCTCTTTGAATAATATAATAGTGTGTGTTGTACGCAACTTTGAGTTCTAACACACACCACAACCAATTAAACTAGCCATTATGAATAGTAATACCCAATTTTTAAAATTTTATACATTTTATCATTCACAATGGACATCATTGTTTGATTCATAATATCAAAATCATCCTAGGGTGAATTTTTTGTACTTTTCTGATAACTTTCATATGTTGATGAATAGTGAAAATTAATAAATTTTAATTGAAAACATCTTTTTTAATCGAAATAATTAATAGTGTTAAATTATTCATCTGAGTGATTTTAAAGTATAATTAGATTATATTTTTACCATTTAATCCAGTGTTGGTCATCGGAAATAATTTAAAATTGAAACTGGACATAATAAAGTGTCAATCTTTTGATAGTTATTATTTTTTAAAAACACGCTTTTTATTTTGACAGCGGGAATTAATTTTAAATTAATTTCTGCCACTTCTGTGTTTTTAATTTGGAAAAATAGATTCCATATTTTCAATCAGGATTTATAAATTTTGTAAATAGTTTAATCTTATTTTTAGACATTTTAAATAATTACTTCGGTAGATATTTTATTTATCATGGTTAAAAGGTAAATCTGGTAAATGAAGGTAAAAAATATATTATAATAATATTAAATTACACTAAAATGTATCCTAAATCTATTAGTTGATACATGTCTGATCATGGGAATCTTCCAGTCGATTTCGGGAACCCATGGAGCCACTTGTAAGTGATAATGACACTTTATACTAATTAAGTTAAAGAAAATACAAAAATGGTATAAGAATATATCTTTTAGAAAAAAAAAATTTACATAGGGTTATATATCTTTTATTTTTGACTCTAAATATTCATTATAAATCTAAAAATATTTCTTATATAATGGTATTATATTTATAATTTTTAGACATTGAATAATTAAATTTATTTATGACACAATAATGATGCAGTATTTTCCTTATTAATAAAAGAATCAAATAATTGGTATTATAAATGTTAAAATAAATATAATTTGAAAGTTTTGATGCCATAAACTAATTTTATTTGTTAATATGACATTTTTGTATTGCTTAAATTAATTTTTTTCGAATTATTAATGTTTTTAAGACTAACAAAAATCAATTATTGAATAGTGTCAAAAATTGACAAAAATGAGTTTTTAAAACAAATATTATATTATTAATTGATATTTGTATCATTAATGTACCACTTGGGGTCTCTTTTTAGTATATTGTATTTTTATTAACCATATAATATAAAAATACAATGTGACATGGTAAATATCAAACTAATTAACTAAGAGTTAAAACTAAAATATAAGGTTAATAATGTGACTGAAACCTGTCTAAAACCTATTGTTTGAGTTTTATTAGACCTATCTCCACCTTATACTTTAAATAATACACTTTGGATCCATTCGAAACCTAATATGAATTTATTATAGAATAATATTTCTAGCTTTTCCTAAGTTTCCCCTCACCCCTCTTATAAAAGGGAACTCCCCCTTCTCAATAATTCAAACCTTAAAAGCCTTTTGGATCAGCCAAACTCTTCCCAAATATCCTCCGAACATTCCTAACATCAACATAGAGACCTTATTTTGACCATAAATCCAACCTAAGGAGCCCTTTTCATTAAATCAAATGGAAGAACCTGGAGAAGAGGTAATAATTTCACTGCCCTCTTTCAAGTTCTTTTCTTCTTCCACTTCTTTTTTCTTTGTTATTTCCATTATAAAATGATAACCCCAGTATCTTCTATATACTGTGATGTTATTATAAATATTTTACAACTATATTCATTATTCACTCCATATTATGAATGATAATGTCACCATACATGTGTACGTACGTCTTACCGTCTCCGCGTCGTGGTGTAATTTGTTATTCAACACTGTGTTATTTGGATGGATATAATGATTACTAATATGTATATAAATAATGAAAATAACATTATAATATCTCTGTAAAATTATTATACCATCCAATTCGACAAATATAATGAAATGATATTGTCGCCCGTGCGTGCGTACGGCTTACCTTCTCCACATCGCGATGGGATTCATTTCTATGTTCACAATTTATCGATGATTATAAAAATATATATATTACTAATAAGTATATAATATATTATATAATAATTATATTGGATATATATATATATACTTACATATACCTAATTCACCTAGTTCTGTTCAATACGTTATGAAAACGGAAACAATGTTTATGCGTACGTACGGTCTACCATCTCCATAAACGGTGCCTTCCATTTACATCTATTATAAATATTTGTATTCTAAATATATATGATATATAAATAAAATTCAATATTATGGAATCATTTAAATCATGATCTATATGATAGGATCATGAATAACAAGTTAAAACATATACGATAAAGAAAGCGATAGTTACACAAAATGATAATTTAACAGGGAAATCATTATTAAATGCATAGTATAAAGTCATAAAAGAATAATGTATGATATAATAAATATGAATATGGTTATGGTATAATTTAATAACATACTATGGTCATTATACAAGAGGTTAAACGTACCCTTGACCAAAGTAAAGTGCAAGGTAATGGGTTTTCATCTCACTCCTTATTCCCATGAGATTCATGCCATGTTTCCACTATTACCTTATTTGTAGTGTATGTACTTACCATAATTGTATTATTTATGTAATACAATTTAATTTATGTGTATATACATATTCACTTTATGATACCTCTTTCAATGGGGTGTATGTTTCGTAATTTAACAAATTGGTAAGGGTTAATTTCACAATCTTTTTATTATCTGAGGTTGTTTTTACGTAATTATCTACTAGGATATATTTATTATCCTAGTCCATATTTCATGAATTTTTTTTAAAAGGGATTAATTTAAGGTAATTTTTACTAAAACATCATTTCAAATGTTTTGAATATTTATTCTTCTAAATCTTTCTCATTAATGTCCATGTCTTCAAAATGGTTTTTTAACTATTTATTTATATTGAAATAAATGTTTTTAAAATGTTTATTCCTTTAAAAAGTTTCAAATTGATATGAGACACTTTGATTCAAAAATGACTTTAAATTTCTTCCTTTACAAATTGGGTGACTTTTAAATGTTTTCATGAAAAAGGGGTATTTCTCTCAAGGAGTTTTACAAATTATTTCCATCTATGTCAAAATCCTTTAATGTATTTTTAACATGTTTTGAAGTTGATTTATCATGATACAAATCTTCCATATTGTATTGATGGGTTTTTTATATGTTTGACTATGGATTTGTTATTTTTATTCCATTCATGGTTTATGGGTAGAGTATTGACATTTTGTATGCTAGTTTTAATACGAATCTTTATGTTATGTTTAATCCTTTTCATATGAGAAATGTATTTTACTTATTAAGTGATAGGTGGAGCCCGCTATAACTCCTCGATGAATCGGTAGGTCTCATGAGACAACTAGACATCTAATTGGTTGAGGCCCTTTCCCAATTTGATATATGGTTTTGGCCGAGGCCTTAATCATTTTTAGACGTCTTGACCGAGGCCTTGACAAAATGTTTCAGAAGGTCTGGAATTATAAATTCCCTCATTATAGAAATAATATTGATGGTTCATGTGGTCATTAGACTAGTAGAATACTCATGATTTTGTTTTATTATGGCTTTATTTACCCATTTCATATTCTTGCCATAAAAGTATTCATGTTTATTATTGGTAAAGGCATGTGGTTTCAGTTATTCACCATGCTTAATATTTATGTTATATTTCGCTGTATTGCTTACCCTTACTAAGCGTTTGAGCTCACCCCTTTCTTTGTTTTATTTTTCCCAGGATTCCAAGAAGTGTATTATTATTGATTTGCAGGGTTAATCTAAAGGGAATAATGGAGTTCTCAAATAACGGTTTATGCTGTGTTTTATGTTTGAAATTTTAATGTGATGTTAATGTATGTAATCTATTTTACAAGATTGTTAAATTGATCGGTCCTTTAGGACTTGATTCCTTGTAATCATGTCAATGTATTAAAATAATGCACCGACTCTTGGTAACTGGGGTTGGGTAATTACATGAGAAATGTGGAATCAAACAAATAAAGTTAAATTATATGAAATTATGGATTCTTTTAAAAAGTTAAATCCAATTATCAAAGTGGAATAAACATAATAAAGTGAAAATGGATGAAAAAAGTTGGATCATATGAATAAAGTTGAATAAAAAAATCCATGGTCTAATGTTTTTCTATTTCAAATGTTCATTATGATGTTTTAGTAAGGATATAAAATGTGATACTAAAAATATTATATTTAAATGTCCCAAAAATCAAAGGAGTAAAATCTATGATACTCACTGAGTATGATGTAAATATATTGAATGAATAGGATATTAAAAATTGTATGAAGCTACAAGAATACCTTAGGGGTCCTAATATGATTTTAGTTAATTATTATTTGGGGGAGTCTTTAATTTCAAGTTATAATTGAGTGGGAAATTAAAATTTAAGACATACCTTTTCTCCTGGATATACATCTATAAACATAATATAGTACACATATGGTGTTTTGTATTGTTAATAAGTACCAAAGATGAAGTGATGTAGAATTTTTTTCTGATAAAGGAACCTAACAAACTTCTTAAGGAAAAATATTAAAAATTAATTTTTTCAACTTAGGAATAAGTTGGTAGAATAACTATTATTATTATGTAATGTGAAAATAATTTTTCATAAAATGTAACAGAAAGATGTCACTAGAAGAAAATATTATATCAAGTGGAAAGGGCTGAACATTTAGGATAAAATTTTTAGAGTAACATTTTCAATACTCATTTACAAAGAACATTTCTGATAGATGAATTATATGGAAAAATCCAATGTGAATTTTATTTCTTACTGTAATGTGAGAAAGTGAAAATGATTTTTTATCAAGAATAGAAAAATAGAATAACAATAGTCATCATTGTGAAAACATTCTAAGCATCTAGGTTATGGTTTCTGAAAGTTATTACAAATCATTGTTATATATTATCTGTGTATAAATCACATGAACTATAATTTTGATAACATTAAAAAAAGTGTAACTATATTCCCTACTTTTTTTAAGAAAATAGAATTGATTTATTTTGAATAGATGGCGTGGCATTGTATTATTTCTAAGCCATGACAAGGAAAAGTTAGTCTTAATAAGTTTTTATGCTTTTGAATTGGTTTATACCATTGGAATGTTTTGGTGTTCTTGATTTTACAAAATTCATTACTCTTTAAAGGTATTTAAAGGTTGATTCTTAAGAAATAAAATGTACAAGGAAAAAATAAACTATTCACAAGATGCATATCTCAGTGATCGCACGGGTTATGTTGGGTCCTTTCAAGTTATATCAGAGTAAAAGTTTCCTTCATTATTATTTCTCTCAAGTTTTAATAATTGAAATGTTTCATTGGATTTTCTAAATTTTATTAATATTACTGGTATTTGAAACATCCTGGATAAAATTTTATGCTCTTTTTATGTTTTAAGACTATGTTTTCTGGTTTAGAGGCCTTAGGATTTTTTGGGAGTTTCCAGAGAACCAAGGATTGTTATTATATATAATACTATTTTAAATCATAAACATGTAGTTTATGGTGCAAATATGTCACTAGGGATAGTCAAAATTATAGATTATGACATAAGAATATTTTAATTTATAAAATATTATTTTATGATGTAAATTCATTTTTCACCATAAGATCTACTTTTAAACCATAAAAATCATCAATTAGGGTAAATTTAACATGAGGCGATGTGTTTTTTAAATTATTCGAGATATGGGATATTTACACTATATTTGAGTTTTCACACCATAAATCGTTCGACCTAGTAGTTTTATTAGGTTGCATGCCTGATTTTTTCTTTATTCGACATGTTAGAATCCCCCTTAAACCCAAGGTTGTTCCAAGAAATTTTTTGGTGATCTCCCGCCTTCCATGTTCTTCTGTTCATTTTTTTATATTTATAGTATTTTCATTACTTATTTTTGGTAAGAATTATTTCTTCTTATTAATTTCTATCAGCCACGGTAGCTTTTTCATGTAGTAGTTTGGATTTTTTAACCATATAGTGACATTCTTTTTAATCCTTTCTAGACTCATCTTTAGATGATCATCTAAAGACAAAACCATCTGTTTACTATTGTGGGGCGTATCAATTCCTTAAGGTATATAATGATATCTACCATCTATGTCATCTATTTTATTTAAGGAATTCAATTATATAAAATGGGAATTAATTATAGTGCCTCAATTGTCGTATTTTATTTAATTTCATTGCTAGTGGATCTGATTGCAAGGGTGTGTGACCCAGGTTGAGGTAGGTGGTTCTGTCTCTAGAATTTTTTAAATGAATTTTTATTGATCATATTTTTTAAATTCTTCTATAAATGAATTGGAATTATTTTCTTGTGCATAAATTAATTTAAAATAAAATATTTATTTTCCCTTAGCTTTGGAAAAGTAAAATGTGTGTTTTAAAATCATTTAAAATCGGTTTTTAAAAGAAGACTGATAATAGAAAATGGGTATTTAGAGTTGATTGGGAAAAGAACATTCGAAATGATTTGGGGAAATGTAGCATAATAGAATCCTATGTTACTTAAGAAAAATTTTTATATTTGATCCATTTTTCATGTATTATTAGGGGGTTCACTCATGTGGTGTTCCTATTCACCCTAGTAACATTTTTTTGGAAACATGATATTGTAATTTTTAGGGGTTTCACTCATGGGTTGTTCCGATGATTCATAGGATTGTGTTCCAAGAACATGGGTGTACACTACTCGATGATTATAGTATGATTAGTTTGCAAGCCTGACCTATTATCATCACCTGTCCTCATTAATCTATGCTTTATTTATTTAATTTTATTGATTGGATATACATTATTTTATTGTGATAAATTTTTATTGAAAATATTCCTTGAAACTATTCTGGATAATTTTTTTTAGAATTGTTATAAAAGGGAAATATTTATCATTATTTTTATTGAAACTTCGTTATCATTTATCATGAAATGTTTTCCTTAAAATGGTAATATTTGGATTTTTTTATAAAGACTTTATATAAATGAAATGGGTGGGATCCTACTGTACCAATTTATCTCACTACCAGTAGACCCCTGTGGTGGTTTGTAAGAACGATTATTTCTTTCGATGTAGGAACAGAAATGGCGTCATAGTGGCATGGTAAAATTTCTATCAGTAGGGTAGACTAGCCAATGGTGAGATTGTGGGACACTACCCACATTATAACATGGATTAGTTTTCATTGATTTATTTTTTTTGGTTGTACATATACTTTGGTATTTTTCTTGTCTTCATTTTTATGACCTCTGATATCTTCTTAAAAAATTATTATATATATTTCTTCTTCTTTTTCATTCTATTTTTCTTTATATTATGTGCATATTCCATTTCATTTTCTTCATGTTGGAAAAAATATTTCCCTCTATTTTTTTGTTGATGCCCAAGTGTTAGTCGCCAGTTGAGGAGGTCGGGATTGGCCTTCGAGTATGTGGTAGATTGGATCATGTGAAAATAAATTTGTTATTATAGTTTTTTATACCCAAATTGTATCATAGCATGGTTACTCTTAGTCATGGGATGTCATAACAAAGTGGATATGACTGTTAGGATAAAATAGGTAGTCTGTGGTGATTTCTTGTCTAGCTCTATTCGTAATGAGACTTAATAAACTATAGGATGCTGGGATGTTTGTCTTATTTGTTAATTTATTCATCATAATATCAATTTATTATTTTATTTTTGGGTTCAAATTGAGATTATCATTTTTTTATGATTGTTTATTCTGTTTTTCTAGTACTGTGATATGCCTCTGAGACGTCAGATATGGGTTCCATATGAGGGTGAAGTGGATGATCCTCAAGGGAATTGATCTCTATATTATAATAGTATAGAGTCTATTGTGTGATCAGTACATTTTGTGGACCAAACATTAATACGCATACAGAACACAATCGTTGAGTTGGGTCCACAAGCTGGAGCAGAAAGTGATTGATCTCGGGAGTTTATATAAAATAAAACAGCATCCTTTAAGTGTAAAAATGAGCCCCAATAGTTGGATTACATTCTAGAAAATATTCATCAAACCATTTAATTTATTGATATACCTAATAATATCAAGGTGATTTGTGTGGCGTTCATACTTGTGGGTCCCAATAAGCAATGGTGTGATTCAGTGAATCGAGAAGATAGGTATGTGGGCTTGGAATAAAAGGGTTTTAAGACACTATTTATCATTTAGTTCTTTCTATATTATCTAATTATAGAAAATTATATGGATTTCCCCTCTTTGTAGAACAGAGAGCAGCTGATGTAAAAATAAACCAGTAGCTTTGGGTAGCTAGTTTTTTTCTCCATATGTGGTAAAGAATGATCAGATGAATGGTCATAAGTATATACAGTGTTTGAGAATGGATATAATATTTAAGGTTCTTATGTTGTATATTTATATATATTTAGTGATATTACATAGATATATTAAGGAAGAGATTAACATGGAAAACAAATATTTGGTTTCATGACCCTTCTCTTTCACCCAGTGGCAGCTTCAGTGGTTCACAAGGAAAGAATAAGAAGTGGCATGATCATCACAATAGGGGTGGATATGGTTATCAGTATAATTCCTCCTATACAGCATAATAAATAGAGATTGTTCTGGCCCTAACATGATTTTAGTGTAGAAATTTTAAGTACGCCTTACATTCTTGTACCACAACTACAATTAATTTCATTACTTTTAGATGTTTTGGCCATCTACAGTGATTCTATGAGCCTATGTATACACCTCCTTATGGTCGAGAATTTTCAAATCCAAAGGCTGGTATTGTACAATAAAAACCATCAATATAGTGACCCATGGTATTATAAATAGATATTATATATTTTTTGATTAACATTCATTACATTATACAAACACACCAAAGGATCATAAAGATACAACACCTTCAGAAACATAGAAATAGAAAAACTATTTCATATGATAAATAAATCATCTCCCAATAGGTTATTAATAACTAGAAACATTATTACACATATAATACATAATAAATTTCTTTATAACCCATGTAATGAAATGATAAAAAATGGGGATCTTAGATGCTCAGTAAGGGTTAAAATGGATATATGTAAAAATAACATGATTATAAGGGTATGATAACATTAGAATAACATTTAAAAACTATACCATACTTATCAAGGATCTTAATCGTCATTCATGGAATTAATATATACATTTAATCATACAAGAATAATTTTGATATCATAGAACTTGATCAATTACAATAAAACATTACATCAAAACACAGAATTGTGGAATACACATAAGCATAGAATTTCAATTCGATAGATGTTGAGGATTATTTCCAAGGTGATAATAGTGGAATAGGTTCACTCTCCAAAACATCATAGTTGTCAATGTTCACTCCCAATACTATCATAGTATTAATATTAAATTACTGAACTAGGTTCACAACCCATTCCAGTCATGTTTATTTCTTGAGATATAAATCATTAAAGAATACATAATAGGCAGATAAAGGTCCCACCTATAAAATAATGAATATCATACATCTGTGTTCCATAATATCATAAAACATTCATAATATCAGAACCCATGAAACGAAATGGGTATCATACACATTTCATCACAACATAACCCATATAAAAGGAACATATTTCATAATAATTTCTTTATTTAATCAAATCATAACACGTGGAAAATAAATGGGTTTCATACGCATTCTATCATGGTATAACTCGTAGAATAGAAACATGTTCCATAAATATCCTTTCTTCATAAACATAAACCATACAAAGCTATAATAATAATGTTTCCCATAGATAATATCACCAATAAATAATAAGAATCTTCTAAGGATGATATCTTAGATAGATAATTCTTTTGAAGGATCACGTGGATCATTTCTTGAGGAAAATAAAATTTTCTTTAGAATAACATTTCAAAACTAAAAAATAATAAAATATTTTTGATATACATTTCATTGATAATAAACAAGGATATTTATAATGGAATTTTAAAATCAAATAATTTTCATGAATGCACAAAATTCAGTTCATTTCATATATGTAAAGAGAACGATTCCTTTAATATTTTTGCTAAAACTCAAATGAGAATTGATAGGAAAATTGAATAAATATTAATTTAAAAAAAATTAAAAATAAAAAAAATTGTAAAAAATGGCTTCAAAAATCATTAAGAAACATAAAAAATATTTTTTAGAACATTTTTAGGAAACATGGACATGGAAGAGAAAGGGTTTTTGACCAAACTGAGAAATAACGTCAGTTTTCTTTAGGAAAATTATTTTGAAATATTGAGAGTTTAATGATACAATAATGAATCAAAAAATGTATTATTTTTATATAACTAGAAGATAATAAAAATAATTAGTTTATTAATATATATTTTTATTATTTTTTATCTATATGATAAACATAAACAATCCTGATAAATTATGATATTAAATTTTAAAAACATTACGACATTGGTATCCTTTGAATCAAAAACCTCAATAAAGAATAACATCGAATGAAAATTTTAATATTAATAAATTAAGGATAATCATGATATAACATTCCAATGGGGTAGTATATAAACCTCATAGAAGGAGATAGTGGCATAATATAACTTATAACCCAAAGAAACCAATTTGAGATAAAAATGCCATACCTTGAGTTCCTCTTACCCAGAAAGTGCCCATTTAAGATGAATAATAAATATAAATTTATTATAAATATATTATTGTCCCATGTTCATATATATGATATCATATTTTATGTATTTATAACCTTTTATTACTGGTTTATTGACAATTCGTTTTAAAAACTGCATTACAGTTAATAACTGTTTATTTTTCGCATATGTTTCAATTTGATATTTTTTCCACTTAATTTTATCATGGTTATATGTTCTATAAAATATTAAAAAGTATATAAATATAATATATATTCATCATATATATATATTTATATTAATCTGTACAAGTTATATATAGAAAATGAAATGCATTGTTCATAGAGATTGTGGGATGTACGTACACATGAACGTCATTTACATTTTCTTAAAGGATGAAGATAATGGGGGAAATAATATATAAAATTCATCTAATAATTTAAATTTCATATGTCAAAAATATTTATTAAATACTTCCTTTATTACATTCCATGTAAAAAATAGATGGAAAACAAACTACATGGCATTGTAAGGTGGTAATCTGACATACTCATGATCGATGTTACGTATCCCCCAAGGAATGTAAATTAAAAAAGTTATATGTGATAATTATTTTACATTAAAATATTTATTTTAAAAATATAATATATATATATATATATATATTATAACTGTCATAATAATCAATCGTGAGTGGTGTTGATAGAAAAATGTGTTATACCTATTTTTAAGGCGGTAATTAGCCATACACACGAGGGAAATTCTATTTTCTCATTTAAGTGTAGAGGTGATGGATGCAGGTCATGAATAACATTATAAAATAAAAATATATGAAAGATAATTAGGTTATTATAATATCATGTATTAAAAATATTTTTAGGGTGTGGAAGAGAAATAAATTAAATAACCCTCATTGAACAATGTTAGATCATCATCAGTTAGCCACATTTGGATTGTACCAAAAGCCTTCCTATGTTGGATTTGTGATCAAAATAAGGATTGTAGGATTATATTATGTGTTTAAGGGGATATATGGGAATTTATCATCCAAAAAAATGGTTTTTTGGAGTGTTAAGAGGAAAGGAGAGCGGGAATCCATTTATAAGTGGGGGAGAGGACACACTTTGTATTTATGAAAAGAATAAATTGTCTAGCCATTTTTAATATTGCAAAAAAGCTTTAAAATGGGTAATTTTAAGATTCTATAGGTGATTAGTTATATATATGGCCATCCAATGTGCTTTGAACAAGTTTTTGTTCATTTTTACCACGTATCTTTCTAGTTTAACAACCATGAAAAACCATTTTTACCTTAATTGTGGTAAATAAAATTTTCTATTTTTACTATTCGTTCTAGTAAAAAATTAATTTGACCTTACTCAATAATATATTTTATTTTTATTCCAAATATGGAATCTATTTTCCCAATTTCAATACACATAATTGGAATAAAAATAATTTAAAATTAAACTCAAAGATGCAATGAAAATGTGGGTTTTCATGGGAAAATTTTTTAAAAAGAAAAAAAATTCAATATAAAAATTCAATATGAAATTGATTGAAATGACATTACATTGATTAATTAATATATAATTTAACTAATTTAACATTTAAAACCATCATAAAATGATATTTATGTTCTAAATTTTTCAAAAAAAAAAGTTAACTCTTAATAAAAAAAGTGCTTTTGAATGTTTACTAAAATATATATGTTTCAAAAAATATTCAATAAATCAATAAAATATAATTTTGACTTTTATATATAAAATTATTTTTATTTTCTCTAATAAATTTTCAAATAGTGGTAAAAATCAATTTTATTATTGGTTCTTAATCTGAAATAAACATATTTTTCCAGAATTTTTTTTGAAACATATATTTATATATTAAGTCCTTTTATCCAATTTTTCCCTTATATAAAAACATTATACATAATATTTAAATAGTATTTATTACTATCAATATCACTAAATTTAGTGTATAGGTTATAACAGTCACTTGAAATTAAAAATATTAACAACATATCATTGTTTGTTAATACTCAGTGTCACATATAAGGCAAGCTAGACTCTGTGTTGTGTATAACACAAGCTAAACATGGTTTTTCATATATCTCAATCTATCAAAGAAAGTTTACTTCTTCAAAAAACATTATAAAAACTTGGGTTGTTGCATTCTCCCCATTAAAATTAAATTACCTTTGAATTTTTTAAATCTGATAAAGATAGTTAAGGATACTCCTACCCCACCATTTACTCAACTTCACATTTTGCTTCTTCAAACCGGTGGTTTCACCACAAAATATTAACTAGTGGAGTGGTCCTGTTTCAAAACATTATCTCCCTATGATCCAT
The DNA here is from genome assembly GCA_963277665.1 of Viscum album. Lineage (NCBI taxonomy): Eukaryota > Viridiplantae > Streptophyta > Magnoliopsida > Santalales > Viscaceae > Viscum > Viscum album. The sequence continues at coordinate 680,232,394 of OY728132.1, read as the reverse complement.
AATCTCTACTAACTATTCCTCAAAAGAGGGATCCTTCTCAATTGATATAACCTCTTAGTTCAGTAAATGAGAAGGTTCATGTTTTCACTTTATTAAGAGAGAGATATATGGAACCTAAAATATGAAAAAAAAAACTAAAATTAAATTATGTTTTTTAGGAAACGTTGCTAATTTGGAAATATTTCTTTAAAAAAGTCAATAAATTAACATAATTTATTTAAAAATGGCTCTAATTTATTGAAATTATTAAGAAATATTGAAAATTATGCAATACTTTCAGAAAACCTTTTTAATTTAGTAGTGTTTTTCAGAAAACATAGTCATATTATAGACTATTAATAAAATTTTCGTTAAATTAATGATGATTCCCAAAAAAACATTACTAATTTAGGGGTGTTTGTACGAAACATCATTAATTTAACTGTGTTCTAAAGAAATCACTCAAATATAACCATTTTTTTGGGAAACGTTGAAATATATATATATATATATATATATATATATATATATATATATATATATATTTCTCTAGCACATTTCCCCACATCAATTTAAATATATATTTTTCATATATATATATATATATATATATATATTATAAACAAAAACACGTATCTATAAACATTTATTTATTTATTTATATTTACATACATATATATATATATATTAATATATACATATGTACATATATTTATATATATAAACTCATCTATATTTTTAATTTAGTCATGATTTGAAGAAAATGTTTCTATTTTTACATACATTTTTACCAATTTTGTAAGAGATTACCAATTATATTTATATATATATAGTTATAATGATATATATGTATACATGCACATATAAATTTATAAACACACATACACACAAATACACATATATATAATCACACACCCAAATATATATATATATAGCTATAAACATATAATATATATATAATACAAACTTATATATATAAACATATATATAAACAATGAATATAAACTTATATATATTATATAAACATATATATAAAATAAAATATAAAAATATAATATATATATATATATATGTAAAATATAAACATGTATATATTATAAACAAATATAAATATATATAAACAATAAATATAAAAAAATAAAAATATATATATATTAATATAATTTTATTAGTATATAAATAATATATATAATAATATGAAGTTTTAAATACTAAAATGTATATATATATATAACATAATAAAACTATATATTTTAAATTTAGTCATTATTTTAAGAAGCACATTACTATTTTGTTGACATTTTTACGAGCATTTTAAAATATAGCTAATTGTGTGTGTGTGTGAATACATTCAAAAATATATTTACACACACACAAACACACATATATATAAACATATATATATTTAAATGAATATATTATATATATAATATATATACATATATGTAGGCATATATATGTAATATAATATAAACATATATATAATATAAACATAAAATATAAACAAATATATATAACATAAACATATATATTTATATAAATATATATACATAATATTTTAATTTATTTAATATTTTAGTATAAATATATATATATCATAGTACAATTATATAATCATAAATGTTATAGGTGAGTTGGTTGGCTTCTTTTCTGTGATGTAGGAGGTGTAGGATCAACTTCTAGTTTAAGATTTCTTATTTGGGATGTGGGTGTTAGGAGTGTACACATACTGGAGGGGATGAGTTAAGAAGAGGGTGGGGTGCGGATGTTGATATTGGCATGGGTCGGAAAAAGGGTGAGGTAGTACGAGACCCAGTGGTGGGGGTGTTGGGACGGATCAAGATATGAAAATGTGGGTTTGCCAAAGGGTGATGTAGTACGGGACCTAGTGGTGGTGGGTAGGGGTTGGGTATTTGGGGGGATAAAGCATGGGATGATGGTTTGGGTCATCCAAAGGGTGATTAAGTATAGAACCTGGTTGTGGGGGCATTAGGATAGAGGAGTACGGGATGGGAGACAGCTAGGTGTGAAGGGACAGAGCACGGGATGAGGGGTGGGTCTGTTGTCAGGATGGATCGTGATATGGGGGTGGTGGGGTTTCCAAGATGGAGAAATATGGGATGGAGTAATGTGGGGGTCATCGGGACAGATCATGATTCGAGATGTGGGGGTGCTACCATGATAATGTGATGAAGCACTATGGGTGGTATAGAGCATGGGATGGGGGTGTGGTGTCATTGGGGCGAGAATTGGATGGAAGTGGTGGGTGTGCCTAGATGGAGTTGTACAGAAAGGGGGGATGGTGGGGGTATATCTAGGAATGAGCATAGGATATTGGTGATATGAACTTTTAGCTGAGTAGGGTTATGTGGGTATCAATTGTTTTTTAATTGTAAAAATAATAATAAATTTTAAAAAAATATATAATTCTTTTAAAAAAAATATAAATTTGAAAAAAAATTGACTTTCTAAAAAAACGTTATAGAGATGGATCAATAAAGGATGGTTGGTGGGGCTTCCACTAGGATGGAGAATAGGAAGGGGTGTTGGGGGTGTTGGGATATATCAGTACAGAACAGGGGGTGGTGGGGGTGTTGCTAGGACGAAGCATGGCTTAGGGGGTCGTGCGAACTGTGGGATGGGTAGGGTGGTGGGGGTAATAATTATTTTTAAAATTGTAAAAAATAATAAATATTAATTAAAATTTATATATTTAAAAACAATAATATAAATTCCCCATAATAATTATTAATTTCGAACAAAAATTAAAAAATCTAAAAAACATTACTGAGACAAAGAAGTACAGGACAGGTGGTGGGGGTGCTACAGGGATGGAGCATGGGATAGGGTGGTGGGGGTTTTAGGATGGGGAACTACATAATATGGGGTGGGGATGAATCTGGGATAGATCATGGGATAGGAGTTGGTAAGAACCATGTGGTAGGAAGGGTGGTGGGGGTAATAATTTTTTTTAAACGTACAAAAATAATAAAACATAAATTAAATTTATAAATTTCTGAAAAATTTATAAATTTCAAAAAAAATTATAAATTAAAAAAAAGTATATATTTCTAAAAAATATTGACATTTAGTAGAAACACTAGTATGTTATGTGTTTCTAAATATTTACATTAACAAACACCATTAATTTTTCAACATTTATTTACTGACTTTTCTAAAAACTGTACAAAAATTAGGTATCTCTAAATAGTGATGTTTATAGACATCGCTAAATTAGTGAATTATATAAGCCTCATAAAATTAGTGACATTTATAAACACCACTATTTGTTGGCATTTATAAATGTCACTAAATTCACACTATTTATAAACATCACTAAAATAGAGACACCACATTTACCGATGTTTTTAGAAACTTCTATAAATGAATTATTAGAGTTTTAATATGGAACTAATGAAAAAAAATTATTTTTATAATTATAATTTTTTTTGTATTGACATCATGGAAATTAGAAAGGTTTTTTGAAAGCTCTAACTAATAGGATACCACTCCAATACAATCAGGATTCTCAAAGGGACTGATATTCTAAAATTTAGTTTTGGATTCTTTTTAAATCTCATTACCTTTTTCCATGGAGAAATTATTTGAAACATATTTTCCCCAACATAAGATTCTATATCACATCGATAATTGTTAACATTACTTTTATACTGACTCCATCCTACCTGGATGTATTCTTTAATGTCTCTTACCTTCTATATAATCCCATAAACTTTCTTAGGCCCCAACAACTTTCTTTCTCCAACTATAATATAGCACATTGGACATACAAACTTTATTCTATATAGGGATTTTAAATGATCCAAATGAATTCTTAGGTGAAAGATACTATTATAAGAAAACTCAAGTAGTGGAAGCTGTTGATTCCAAACACGTTTTAAATCTATAGAGAAAGATCTCAACATAACCTCTAGAGTTTGAAATATTCTCTCAGATTGAGCATCATTTTGAAGATGATATGATGTGATAAAGCATAAATCTATATCCATATCCAATTTAGTACATCACTGGAACATTGAGGTAAGCCTTTAAACATGATATAACACAATGTAATGTGGTACTCCATTCAACCATACCAATTATTTTATTTAAATGTGGGTAATCATGTCAAGAGAGAAGTCTTCTGTAATAGTAAAGAAGTGTGATGACGTTGTAAGGTTTTCATCTACAACACATATAGAATTATTACCTTTTGGTGTTTTTGTGAGTCCAAAGACAAAAAAATTGGTGATGTTTTCCCATTTTGATCATAGTAATGGAAATAATTGTAATATTCCCTTAAATTTTTTTCTCCCAACCTTAACTTAATAACATACTAATCACTAAGATATGAACTCTATGATATCTCTCTTAAATTTATCCCATCATAAATATTCCTTATAAATACTATAGATATTTATAATTACATATTTAATAGATAATGACGAAATGTGAACTTCCACTAATAATACCTTTTTAAAATCAGATATGTTGGAACACATACATATTCCTAAACCATATCATTACAATGTTATCAATACTAAACCCAAGAACATTTCTCACCGTATTTTTATCTTTACATCTTACATAGGTGCCAATTTAATATTTACCTGGGTATATGGTTCAACATAGAATTGAACATGATGATATTTCACCCCAAACTTCAATATTTCTAGATCCATCCTATTAAAATCCATAAATATTGTATCTTTTATGATCCTCATAATAGTTAATCTAGTATGATCCTTTCAACTCAAAGCATCGACCACCTTGTTTTCTATCTCAGGTTGATAATGTATTGACCATTTATAATCTATAATCATCTCTAACCATATTCATTGGTTCATATTTATTTTCTTATATGTAAATATATACTCTAGAATTTTAGGATCAATATGTATATATATATATCAAACATTTCACTGTGTAGATAATTCCTCCATCTCATTAATGAAATAATTACCACAGCTAACTCTAAATCATGATTTGGTTAATTTTTCTCATAAACCATTAATTTTCATATGGAATAAGATATAACCATTTAATTATATATTAGAACACATATGAATCCCATCTTGGATGAATCACTATAGATTACAGACCCTTCTTTGTTATTGGGTAATGTAAGAACTAGTATGTTTACTAATCTTCTCATTAGTTCCTTCACATTCTCCTCAAATTCATCAATACAGAATAACTTAGTACCCTTCCAAGTTAATATTGTGATTATATTAGATAGTAATGATAAATTCTCCACAAAAATTCGATAGAATGTAGAGAAACAAAGAAAACTATGAATCTCTATCACTATAGTTGGTTTGGGACAATATTTAATAGTATTTTTCTTTAATGGATCTATAGAGATACCCTATGTTGAGATTAAAAGTCACAAAAATGAAACCTTTTGTAGAAATAATTCAAAATGTGTAAATTTTTCATACAGTTTCTCTTTTTATATAGTATTTAGTATAATTATCATGTGATATTCATTATCATCCTTGAACATTGAATAGATAATAATATCATCTATAATTACTTCCACAAAATGATAAAAGTAATTAATAAAGGATCTATTAATTAAATACATGAATACGGGTAGGGAATTAGTAAGAATGAATGTGATCACAATATATTCATAGTGTCCATACCGTGTATGGAATGTTTTCTTGGTTGTATCCTTCTTCTTGACCATCAATTGTTGATATCTATAATGAAGGTCAATCTTGTAAATGTGTTGATCTTTACATAGTTAATAAAAATAGTTCATCAATACATAATAGAGGATACTTGTTCTTGATAATTATCTTGTTTAGCTCTTGATAATCAGTATGGAGTCACATTTATGCCTCTTTATTTTTACCAAAAAGAATATGTGTACCCAAAGGTAAAAGAATTAGAAAAAATAATCCATTTTCAGTGTTCTACATTTGTTTATTTTTCAACTCCTATCACTCAATTGAGTTAATAATATTGGTTTTATTAGAAATTGGTATGCCACTATATATGAGTTCTATTAACAACCCAACTTCATGTTCTGGTGGAAGATTAAGAAACCCTTCTATAAAGGCATGAAAAAAACTACCATGTTATAAGAATAACATCAATGTTGAGTTTACCCCTCTATAAATGAGATAAATTATCTTACTTAATATGAATATAAACCCATATAAGGGATGTGGTTGTATTTGGATGTTCATATATATCATTTTAGTAATATACGATCATAGTTTAGTTAAGAGTGTCAAACTTGAATTCCCTTCCTTTAAAAGTAATTTGGGATTTATATATATATTAAATCCATTAATATGATAACATAAATTTTAAAAAGAGGATGAATGACATGATTTTCATGAAGAAAATTCTCACAAACATAAACTGGAGAAAAATCATATACCTGAGGTGTGATCATCAAATCATTCAGGGTTTCACTTATAATTATACATCTAATAATTTGTTTGGAATCTTGATACACTTAAAAAAATTCATATATGAAAGATTGGGTAGATCAATAGTAAAATAATACATTATTAGTTCTAGATTTGAGGGTATGTTTACCTTTCACCACGTCATTATCACACCCCTCATTAAAAATATTGACAACATGATAATTCTCTATCTCTGGTCTTAATAGGTTATTGATGATGATAATTATAATTAACAATTTTATTTAGGAACTATTTAGCATAATTTGTATAATACTTTCATTAGAAAAACAAGGGTGTGGGCGGTGCATTTAGAAGATCATTATCTTTATTCTCATCATTATCCATCTTCTTCCCATCACTTTTACATTAAATTTCTTGATCTCATTCCCTTTCACACATAAAACATTTATCAGTACGATTAATAAAATTTCCTCCATGTTTCTTTCAATACATTGAGAATGAAGGAATTCTCTTCTTCTATTCTCCATCATTTTTATAGTTTCCATTGAATTACATTTTTCTTTTATTATCAAAACAATGAATTTGATGGGTAACCCCAATATCCATTTCTAAATTGATCCCAAGTTAAATAATTTTCTACAATCCAAAGAAGTCCCTTAAGGTTAATTCCATTAGTTGAATTAATTTTATGCCACAGTTGAATCGGTCAACAATAATTTCTTGTTGGATACTAATTCCACAAGAATACCTTGAAATTATTTTAAAATTTTCCTCAATGCTAACAACATATTCATTATCCTTTTGCATTAACATGAGGAATTAATTCTCCATTTTCATGTGAATAATACGAGTAAAGTACTTATTGAAAAATATGTTCTTAAAATCATCCAATTATTTGATGTTAATTTAATCTTTTTTACTTATATTGTTAATTATATTGCACCATTAATATAAATCACTATCTAAAAAATTATAAAAAATGAATTTTAAATGTTTTGAACACTGGATAATATAAAATACCTTATCAATGGTATTGATCCATTGATTAGAGACTAGTAGATCAGAAGAACCACTTAACGAAGGTGATAATTGACTCATGGAAAACTGGACATGACATTTTTACTTCCTATTCTTTTTTGGATGTTCAAAATGAATCATATCTTTAGATAGTTTTGTGAGTATAGACTCATGATTTTTCATTTGATCTCCCAGAATGTTTATGTTCTCTAGAGGATAATCATTACATTGCCTCTAACTCTCAGTATTAACACAGTTTATCTAGGTTCCAACCATTGACTAAAATGAAATGGCATAGTGTATGCATTAATAATAATAGTGGGGAAGCACAAAATTATGAAAAATTACTTAAAGGATGTCTACGTCATGAAACATTATTTTAATTATATCACACATTCAGCTTAATATATATCACACATGGTCATAATTAAAATAATTCATGATGTTTGATAAAGATTTTAGGAATTTATAAAGCATGTAACTTGGGATTTTCAAACTAGGTTTGTATCAAGGCTTATATTTATACACTTGGTGAAGATAGATTCAATATCAATGATCCCTTTTCCGAGTTTCTATTATGAAAAACTATTAATCTACAGCCACATGAACTTGTAGTATAAATATAGGGATTTATTTTCATGGAAAGAACAAACTTTATCTTTTTCCAAAATTCCATGAAATTTACTATATTTTGACATGTCATTATTTATGTCCTTTGAAATATCTATAGAGATATCTAAAGAAATTTCCATATATATCTCAACAACGTTTTCTCCTACTAAAATTAAATTATTAACTAAACCAATCCTATAATGAAAACTATAGAAATATAAAATCAATTGATATTATATCTTCTTAGATTAAAATTTATTCTTCATCCAACCAAAAAAAAATATTAAAGGGAGAACTGAGTTATGGTGGAAACAAGAGAAAACCCCAAGGATCTAATAGCTTAGGGAGGACAAAAATAATATATCCCAATAGAATAAGATAAAACCATATTAAAAAATTTATAGGGGACACAAAAATGAGTCAAAAGAAGTTCATATAGGGAGATATATGATTTCTCCTAGACGATATATAATATTCCACCTTGTTAAAGTCATGACTACTGTGAGCATCACATTCATGACTGGTGTGCCTCTTTCATTTATTAATGATATAATTAATTACAAGGGAGTATTAATCCCTCATAGAAGAGACTAGAATGATATAGAAGTTATTTAAAACATTAATAAGAGTTTTGATTGTGGAAAGAAACACCATCAGCACATTTAGAAGTGAATTCCCTTTTGTAAGAAGAGATTCACCACTTATATATAAGCTACTAAAGTCCATGATCACTGATGTAAATATCCCTACCAATGTAGCCCAAATGCGGTGTCTTACTTTATTACATTGGAATAGATACTAGATTGAAATACGAAATGATAAATTAGTTTTGACGTTTTAAAAACTAGATTAAATTCATAAAACACACATTATATTTAGAAATGAAAATAAAACATAATACATAACAAAATCTATTAAACAATATCCCAAAAAACACATTCAAACCTCTCCTCTTCACAACCTAAGTAATAGAAGCCAAATAATAGTGAGCTCAAATTCTCGGTAAGCATCACATATAGCATAAGATATCATGACTCAAGACTAATAATAAATATGGATTGGTAAATAAACTGAGACCATATTCCCTTAATAAAAAACATAATCATAATATGGCATAAAAAATATAAATCATTAATGCCATAAAAAAATAACACAGGCATGGAACGTAACCATTGATATTTTAACTAAACTATTAATCAAATGGAATTATAATAATGATATAATTCCTAGTTTTTGGATGTCTGAACAATCAAGATCCTTCCTCAATATAGTTATAGTTAAGATCTATCCTCAAGATGGTTTTAGTCTATGGGTATAAACCCATCTGATTTATCCAACTGATCCATCTAATGAGACTACTGATGAATCAAGGGGATTGCATTAACCAGTACTCAACCCATGTATTTCTTGTCCAAATCATTTCAAATATATATAATAATAAATTTAATTTATAAACAATGTGAATTATTACCAAATATTCATATTGAGTAAAATTTACAAATTTTATATTATTTCTCCAGTAATTATATAACTTTCAATATAAACACCACATGTAAAAATGGTATATAGTTTGAGAAATGATGAAATGAATAAATTATGTGTATACAATATAAACCCACATAAATCTAATTAAAATACAATATAATATAATAAAAATTCATTTCACACTAAATCTTAACATGAAATAATCAATGAAATGGAACTTTAACCCAATGAATTGAAATTGAGTTAAGAAATCCTTTAAGAAATTATAATAGGTCAAATCACCAAACCCATAAAAATAAAAAATATCAAATGAAACATGGAATACCATGAAAATAAGTAGATTTATTTTCTGATATATTAAATTTCATTTTATACACCACACACAAAAATTAATGGTGAAAAAGGAATTTATCTCACAGAAATAAAAAAAGTGAGATGACAAACTCATACATTGATATTTCCTTTTGTTGAACATGATTTAACCTCCATTATAATGGTTTAAATATTTATATTAACTTATAAGCAGACCATATTTATATTTATGATATCATATATGATTCTCTTAATTCATTTTATCGCCTTTTTTTAATAACATTTCATTATTACCCTTATTTCAGGTGTCAACTACTTCATTTTCCATTGTTTTATTGTCATTTAATTCTTAGTTCTTGTGCATATTATATAGTTCATTAATATCCATAATTATATTACCAAAATAGATATCATATTAACTAATTATATATATATATTTTTACAATCATTTTGGGATGGTGAACTTGGAAAATGAATCGCATCACATTGTGGAGACTGTAGGTCATATGAATACACGAGCGATGGTAGCATTTCCGTAATGGTGAAAGGTTAAGGAAGTGGATAGTATATTAATATATCTATAATCATCATCACATAATAATTATCATATATATCTATTATTTACATTATTATACCCATCCATGTTAATTGGTGATGTAAAACAAATTATGCAATGACGTGGAGTCAGTAAGTCATATGTACACATGTGTGGTGATTTTGTTTTTTTAGGATGAATAAATTGTGGAATATGGTTTCCCCATAATAATAATAACATCTTTGAATACATATGATAGAAAAAACATATTAAAATTAAATATAATAATAAATGAATTTGATTAAGTTGGTAAAAAGGATTATATCTTCTTCCACGGACTTCCTTTTGATCGATTCTAAATGGATCTAAGGTTTGCCTTTTGGGTGAAAAAGACCTCAATAACATGAATAAATATTTTTATAAGAGAATTTGTTAGTTTTTGATCGATCCAGAAGGCTAAATGTGGTGTGAATTAGTGAGGGAGGAGGTTCCCTTTTATAATTGAGGTGAGTGGCTCTTTTAGAAACAATCTAAATATTAAATTAAATTAAATTAAATTTCTATTTAACATATATAGAAATTTTTAATTTATAATATAATATTATGATGAGTGTAATTACTCTTATAAAATAATTTCTAGACCATTTTAGGTCACATTCATACCCTTATCGTTTGGTTTTAACCATTATTTTGCCCCTTTAACTCTTACTGTGACAACATTAATTTTTACTCTTTCAGGGTTAATATAGTTTCTATAAAATGATAAAAGACCAAAATATATATAATTTATTAGCCTTTAACCTTATACCAATTTTTGGATAAATTTTATATTTTTAACAAATTTATATAAATTAATGACAAATTATTTTTGTTAAATGTCATTAATGTAAATTTTGAAATTATTCCTTACTATCACATTTAAAAAAAATTAATACCACAGTATATATTACAAAACAATATATAAATGCATCCATAATATTTTAAGGTAATATATAAAAATTTTTCATGACATAATTATCTCAAATTATATTTGTTTTATAAGTTTTAATATTATTTTTTTGATTATTCCATTATTTGAATAATTTATGCATCATTGTTATGTAATTATTTATGATACCAATTAATTAAAAAAATTAAAATAAATTATTTTGATTAATAAAATTAATTTATATTTAAAAAATATTATAGTCTAATATAAAATCTAGATAAATCCATATTAAAATTGTTCTATCAATTAAAAATAGTAGTATGACAAGGTCAACTTTTCTTAAAATAAAATACTATAATGTGATAAAAGTCATATAAGTCGCTTCAAGATGTCATAAATTCGTCTAAATGATTATTATTTCTGAAAATATCCCATTAAATAAAATTACAACAAGTTTTAGTGTAATTTTCTAATCCGTATGATAATTTTTTTACTCTTAATTAACTAATTTACCCTTAAACATGGTAACAAAAATTACCAATGATTCTATTAATATTGTAAAAAATGGGACCTATCTACTTAATTTTTACCTAATGAAGAAAAATATGGAATCTATCTATAAAAACTCAAAATACTTAAGTGGAGAAAATTAATTTATAATTTATCTCATATATGGGGTGGGGAAGTGGGTTTTTTATGTGAAAATTTTCAAAAGGTTGAAATATTTTTATATCAAAATTCAAGGAAAAATATATTAAAATAATATTAATTCAATTAATATATTTATAAACTATATAATATTATTTAAAAACGAAATTTAAAATATAATTTAAGATTATAAATTATTTAGATAGAAAAACAGTTTTCAATTATAATGTTGTATTTTTCACTATTCATCAAAAATTTAAACTTATTAAATTTATAAATAAAATTAACACTAAGTTAATTTTGAAATTAAAATTTAAAAAAAGTATATTACTTTTTCAAAAAAAATTATAAAAGTGAAAATGTTTTGTTTTAAAACAAGTGAGTCATCAAAATGCGGAATAACTGCCTTTAGAAAAATATAGATTTTACAACTAAAGTTGGATTTATTTTTATATCCTGTCTATGTAACACATAGTATGAATATAAGAAATTATATTGAATAAATCTGACATATATTTCATTAATATAATCCAAAAAGTCTTATTTTTTATTTTACTTATATAAAAGACATTTGTGCACATTTAATATATTTTTTAGAAAAAGGTCTTAGTTTTATTTTAAAAAAGGGTTTTATTTTCATTTATAATTAATTAGTCACCATATATGTTATTATATATACATGTGTAAACCCTATTTTTATAATTCAGTTATTTTTTTCGTAGGCATTATTTTAACATTTAATCATACTGATCCCATAATAATAGTCAAATTTTTGTTTATATTGGGTGTTACGTTCAATGTAATATATCAAAGTGGTTAAATTTAAAAAGAGACATGCCATATAATATTGGGTAGTTATATTCCCCCATCCTTCAGTAAATTTCTTCCTTTCAAATTTAATCTTTACTTAGAAAATCAAATATTGAAACTTGAAAACTTCTTTGTGAGAAACCAACATCATAAATAGGGTAATCAAACATCCTCTTAAAAGGAGGGAATGGGTAATTTGAAGGTTTCAACAAAATTAGGATTTATATTATAAGATAACATTAGTAGAAAGTGAATATATTTAAATGGAATATAAATATAACTATATTGTTTTGACAGAGATTGATGGATAACATGGTCACTAGATTGTTAACCATTAGATAAGCATAAATCTATTATCGGTTAAGATGCTGTTGATTTCTAAAAAATACAGGTAAGAGGATAATTTTTTATTCAAAAATCATATTGTTATAGTCGATGGATTGTGTTACTATCTAGATAAACTAGTTTTGAAAAGAAACTTACTTGATTTATTTCAATTCCATAAGCATAACTTCATTCACTGTTTGGGCTTTGATCTGTCTCAACATCATTTCTTACATCATGAGATGGATATCAAAGATGATTTTTTTTTCAGAACCACTTTTATCAAAAGGACCATAATTCATTCCTTAAACCTTTAAATATATACTAAAAGAAATGATGGTTATAAAATTTTATATTTTACCTTCAAAAAATAATTTCCAAATGTCTACTTAATCCATTACATACATAGTCAATCATAATTCTCATCGAAAATATGTATTCCAAAATTCAAAGACCAAAATATTTATGGGTAAGGTCACTAAATTTACAAAAATCATCCTACGTAATATTTTCCCCATAAGAAATAATACATTTTTTCACATACCAAATATATGAATACCTTGATGACAATTAAACCTTAATGAAAAAAAACATTCTTTCTAAAGTAAGATATTGTATTTTTGAATATATTACATAAATACAAACATGTAGTAAACCCATAAAATATAACATAAACCCTAAAATCACTAATGAGTTTCGTGGCCATCAATATTATCTGAGAAAAAAATATCTTTATCATTATTGTCTCATCATCAAGCACATATTAAGTTTATTTTTCCAAAATCATGTGTTTTCCAAAAGATCTACTTGAAGTATAAAAAGTTCTCTTGGTTACTGGTGTTGTTTAGTACATCATCCCAAGTCCTTAAAGAATAACTATTTCAATAAAATCTATATACATTTTAGAATTATTATTATGTGAATTTGATCAATAAAATACTTTTACCACATATTTTAGGGATCCAAATAGAAAATAATATCAATATCACAATGTTGGTGGTATCAATACCATAAGATTTACCTTGATACCTTATAACATTCTGAGGTATATTCCCCTAACTCATAGGGAATATATTTTTTAGTGTCCTAATTTAGTAGATATGTAACATTTAATAGCATGTTTCTCATTATTCCCTTTGTATTCTTTATCTTGGTGACCCTTTTACATGTACTTATAAAGAACACCCAATCCTTTTAAGAATTTCCCATAGTGATTATTTCTATAGCTATAATATGTAGGAAAATAATTTATTCCCTTCTTCCCTTTATCCATAATTTTATTTACAACCTTATTCTTATATTAATTCTGATTGAAACCCTAAGAATTGAGAATTATTTCTCTATATTGATAGCACATAAAACAATTTCATTTTATGAATAAATGTTTTGACATACCAATTCCCGTAAAAACATGGATTTATCATTTAAAAGAAATATTTAATCATTCATTTAATTTTTTATATGTAATTTTTATCATTGTTTTATAACCTAGTAAATGTAGCTTTATTCTGGGAAATAAATTCTTCCTATTTCTTTTTACAGGGTAAATTTCTTTTCAACACAGTTTATTTTTAATGTGAAATTTTTTTTCAAAAAATTTATCCTTAAAATTTTTCAAATTAATGAATTATATTTCCTCTTCTTCCCTTGTATTACCGATCAATGACCACTGTTGATCAACATATCCATTGAAACAATACACTGAAATCATAACCATTTAATTTTTCAGAAATCCTAATTCCATATGTATTCATTTGGAATACATAATCCATTACTGATATCTGATTGGATAAATAGTCCCACTATATAATTAGGTCCTCTATCACATAAATAAATCCAGAATTTGAGAATCTCAATATGAAATTGGTTTCTCTATCAGGGAAGGGTTATTAATTATCATATGATTATGCTTCCCTAATATAGCTATACCATGATCAGTTCCAACACTAGTAGTATTGGCTTCTTTTGTGGGTAACTATATACATTATTCATGAGTATTAAAAACCTTATTCCTTATAGTACCCATTTATAAACAATGTAATATACCAGATTATCTAAAAAATGATGAACTTGTATCATTTTAAATATGGCATAACACTTAACACAAAGTTAATAAATTTACACATAGTCAATTCATAATCATAAACATGGTTTATTTGGGATGTTACACAATTATTTTCCCCAAATTGTATCATTTGTTTAGGTTACATATTCTATATTTTCAAAATTATAGTTCCATGGATTTATACTAAACTTGGCCTAATAACAAAAATAAATAACCCAACCCTAATAGCCCAGATTTGGTGCCTTAATGTTTTAAATTGTAATATATACAAATTCAAATCAAAATGGTTTGATTATTTTAGCATTTTTGGAAACATTATTACACAAATTAAAACCATTCTCCACTGGGAAAATAAAATAAAACATAATACATTAAAAAATCTAATTAACTATATCCTTGGAAACTCATTCAAATATATCCCCTTCATAACATGGGAAAAAGAAGAAAAATATGGCTGAGGTCAAATTCTTATCAGGTGTCAAGTATAATAGAAGGTATCATGAATCAATAATAATAATAAAAATTTCATGGTAAATAAGTAAGTACACAATCCATTAATAAATAACTTGATCATAATATGGAAGTAATAAAAGATGATCAAATAACTACATATAAATAACCACATGTTCGTGGAACTTGACTATGGATATTATAACTACACAATTAACAACATGAAATAAAAATAATGATGTAATTAATAATTAGTGATTTCTAAACTATCATGATATATCCTAAATATAGTTACTATCAATAACTTTCCATAAGATAGTTTATGTCTATGTGTCGAAAATTTTCTGATTTGGATAACTGATTTGTCTCATGAGACAACCAATGGATCGAGGGTCTTGTGTTAAATTGTCCCTAAACTATGTCTTTAACTTCAAAATCATTTCTCAATCATATAATAATTTATTAAATTAATTAGCATTGTTCCTTATCATCAAATATATACTTTGAGTAAAGGATATGAATTTAATAATATTTCCCCAGTTATTTAGGTAATTTTTAAGTAAACATTATATGAAAAAAACAAATACAATTCCGAAAATATTCAAATGAATCAATTATTTTTATCCTATGTAAATCCACATAAAAATTTAAATACAACATAAGATAATAAAAATTAATCTCACTCATAATATAAACATGAAATAATAAATTAAGTATAATTTTAACATAATGATTATAAATTGAGTTAAGAAATCCCCTACAACTTTGTAATCAGTCAAATTGTATGACCCATAAATGTAATAATATTCAAATTAGACATCTAATATCATGAAGATAATTTTATTAATGATTTGATACATCAATGTACAATATATTCTCAAAAAAAATTGGTGTGGAATAAGGAATATATCTCACAAAAGTACAAAAGTGAGATGTGAAACCCTTAACTTACGCTTTCCATTAGTTGAACATGATTTAACCTCTTGTATAATTATTAATATAATTTTATTTATTTATAACATAACAATATTCATATTTATGATGTCATATATGATTCTCTAAAACCATATTATGACTCATTTGTTAATAATATTTCATTGTTACCCTTTTTTTTGGTGTTAACTACTTCATTCTCCTATGTATGTTTTTTCATGTAAGTTTTAGTTCATTTAGATATGATATAGTCCCATCATATATATATTTATATTAAGTTACTAGATAAATTATTTATTCATTATTTAAATTTTTTTATTCATTATTGAATGTTGAACATGGAAAATAAACAACATCTCTTTGTTCTGGTGGTAGGTTGTATGTATACATGAGTAACTATAGCATTCCCTTAATATTGAAAGGGTAAGGAATTGGATGGTATATTAATTTTTATATAATAATTATCATTTTATAGTTATCATATATATATATATATATATATATTATTTTTGTTATTATACCCATCTATTTAATTTGGTGATGAAAACTAAATTACACCACGGTGTGGAGATGGTGAGTCATACGTGTGCACGCTCAGTGCTTTCATTTTTCATAGGATGACTGAATGGTGGAATATGGTATTCACACAACAATAATAAAATTATAGAATATATATTATAATTTATTTATTAATTTTGGATGTAAATAACACATGAAAATTAAATATAATAAGAAATTAACTTCAATGAGTTGGTAAAAATGATTATCTCTTCTTTAGCAGACTTCCTTTTAAACTCATATTAATAGATCTACATTTGGACTTTTTGAATACCATATCCTCCATAAAATTCCTAAGGATTTTTGTAAGATAAATTTTAATGGTTTAGTCTTTATAGAAGGCTCAACCTCATTTTAATATGTGAGGGAGGATGTTCCCTTTTATAATTAAGGTGGGGGATCTTTTGGAAAATCACAAAATATTTAATTAATATTAATTAATTTTCAATTTAAAATTGATCAAAAATAATTTATTTCTTAGAAAAAAATTATATGGTTATAAATCCTCTCATAACATAAATTTTAGACAAGTTTCAATTACATTCATACACTTATATTTTGGTTTTAACCGTAATTTAATCCCTTTAACTCTTATCATGACAACCAAGATTTTTACGCTTTGTGGATTATTATAATTACAATAAAATTTCAAATAAACCCATAAATGTATCATTGATGTAATTTTAAACATTATAAAAATATTTTTTAATAATATAATATTTTTTATAATTTTTTATTAATTAATAAAATATTATTTATTTTAAAATGTCATTAATGTCAATTTTGTCACTATTCATTAATTTGACTTTTACAATACTCAATACCACAGAATATCTCCAAAAAACTATATTATTACATCCCTAATATGTTAATTCAATATATAAAATTCTTGTATGACATTAATTATCTCAAATTTTTTTTGTTTTAATATTTTTAAGATCATTTATTTTATTATTCAATTATTTGAATTATTATTATACCTTCGTTGTGTGATTATTTATTATAATTATTGATTCAATTAAAATATAAAATTAAATTAATAAAATGAATAAATTTGAATTATATTTTAAATAAATATTTATAGTCTAAGATACCTTCTGGATAATTCCATATTAATAATCATATAGTTATTAAAAACATTTGTGTGAAACGTTTGACTTTTCTTAGAATAAAATAATGTAATGTGATTAAAGACATCCAAGAAGTTCAAATAGGTAATAAATTTTGTACAAGGATGATTTTTATTTAAACTCACTCATCCAATATAATTAGAATAAGTTTTGGTTTATTTTATGAACATTATCATAATTATTTTTACCCATAATTACCTGATTTACCCTTAACCGCGTCAAAAAACATATTAAAGTTACTATTCATATTGAAAAAAATAAAATAGAAATATTTACATAATTTTTAACTACTAAATACAAATATTTAATCCATTTTTCACAATTAAAAACACATAATTTGATAAAATTAATTTAAAGATAATCTTGTATGTGGGTTGAGAAAAAAACGTTTTTTATTTGAAAATATTAAAAAGGTGGAAACATTTTTACATCCCAAATCAATATTAAATGAATAAAAATGACCATTATTGGATTAATATATGTATAATTGATATTATTATACCTTAAAACAAATTTATAACATAATTTATAATTCTAAATTATTTTTGTGAAAAGTCAATTTTTAATTAAAATGCAATACTTTTCACTACTCATCAAAAAATGAAACTTATCAGAAAAGTAAAAAAATCTTATATAATTTTTTAATTAATACTATAAAATTTATTTTTTTATTAAATTAAATTTATTATATTGTCAAAACATAGTTTTAAAACATATGCTTCATCAAAATGTAGAAAAACTGTCTCTAGAAAAATAATGTTTTTTATGTGTAAGATTGGAGATATTTTTATATCATGTCTAGAAAACACATAGAATGAATGATAAAAACTATATTATATATTATATATATATAAATATAATTAATATAATCCAACATTAGTGATTCATTTATTTTATTGGTATAAAACACACTTCTATGCATTTAAATAGTTTTAATAAATATATTTCCATTTACTTTCGGAAAGGATATTATTCTCAAATATAATTAATTAGTCACCAGATAAAAAATTATATAAAGATGAATATAAAATGTTTTGATAATTTAGTTAATATTATTCATACACATCATTCTAACATCTATGTTATAATTATCACATTATAATATGTTATAGCTCATTTAAGATGGTTGTTGTGTGCAATGTATGTTATCGAAGAGGATAAATTTCAAAAGAGATATACCATAAAGTATTGGGGTGTTCGAACTAATACCCTAGAGTCATGAAAAACATATCCCACACACATGATTCCATCACAAAAATAATCATCAATGTTGACTTTGAAGTAGCTCTTATGCGATACTTAATCATAATGTGAGCATAATAGTATGATTATATGAGTACAAGATTTGAAAACCATACCATACATATAAAACATCATAATCATAATTCATGGTATAAATATTTTTTCATAAGAAATTAATCATAAGTAAATCAATTGAAATGATCGCAATGAATATAAAATTGGTATAAGTGATAAAATTATGTCATGTAGATAACTATAGAAATTCATTTTTTAGTATTCAAGGGTTTTTATGAAGACTATCATAGTTGAATGGGTCCACTATCCAAACCATCATAGTTATCAATGCTAACTCCCAATACTATAATTGTATATAATTTCACTTATTTAATTGGGTTCACTCTCGATTCTGGGCATGTTTATATCATGAGATATCAATCATTATCCAATGCATTGTAAGTAGATATTGGTCCCACCCATCACATAATTAAAATCCTTAATTTGGGTGAAAAAATATCATAAAATGTTATACATATCAGAACCCATGAAAATAAATTTGTTTCATAAATATATAATCATAACGTAACTTGTGGAAAATAAAGGGTTTTCATAAATATTTCATCAAAGCATATCCAATGGAAAAAGAAGTGGGTTTCATAAGAATTTTATAATGGTATAACTAGTGGAAGAGAAAAGGGATTCATAAATATATTTTCTTCATAAAAATAATCCATCCAATGAAATAATAAGAATGGATTCCATGTAGAATATCATTAATAAATTATAAGTAACATCAAAATATGTCATCATAGATGATAAATGATTTTGAATGTTTACATGGAACATTTCTTGTATAGTATAACTTTTTATTGAAGATAACTTTTTAAAACTAAAAAATAAAAAGAAATTTTATAAGTAATTTTATTTTAAAATAAAATATAAAAGATATAATTTATTCAAAAATGAAAATAATACTCATGGTGTTGGAAAATTATGTTCATGTCAAACATGTTAAAACAAATTTTCCTTTCCCATTTCAAGTAAAATCCAAATAGACCATGTTTCAATGACAACATAAATATTTCATTTAAAACATTATTAAAATTAAAAATATGGTAAAAATGAATTGAAAACGTCATTTAAGAATATTAAAACATTTTTAAATCAATTTAATAAAACATTTACATATAAGAGAAAGGGTTCTTTACTGAAGAGGGAAATAAAGACGGTTTTCCTTAAAAACATTCTTTTGAAATCATTAGTGTATAAAGAGTGGAAATTGAATGTAAAAATTTATTCTCATGAAATAACCATATGATAATAAAATTAAACTATTTCATAATATATTTGTCAAAATATTTCATTATTAAAATCATAAATATAAAAAATCTTGATAAAAGATGAGATTATATCATAAAACCCTTCCCAATTTGATAACTTTTGAATCATAGGACCCATTAAATAATAATATAAAATGAAATATTTAATATAATTAAAATATTTATATTCTTGATATATAATGTAAAATTGGTAGTAAATACACCTCATAGATTTATATAGGTACATTATATAACTTATGTCCCAAAGAAGGTAATTTGAGACAAAAATCCCTTACCATGAGTTCCCTAATACCTTAAATGCATCTCTAGACTCCCATATAATAAATATTAATTTATTAATAATATATCATAGGACCATATTCATATATATAATATAATATGTAATGTACTTATACAATTTTATTACCATTTTATTAAAAATTACTTGTTAAAATTATATTTCGGCTAATTACTCGTTCCTTTTTCATGTATGTATTGATTAATTATTTATGGTCCACTTAGTTTTATCAAAATTCCATAATATCAAGAATTTTAACCATGATATAAATATAATATGCATTCATTATATATATTTATAGTAATCCATAAAAGTTAGAGTTAGAAAATGAAATACACCATTCATGGAGACCGTAGGTAGTACGTAAGCATGAAAGTAGTATCAATTTTCTTGACAGACTAAATGAAAGAATGTTAACAAAAATAATAGTTTTTGGGAATAATTAATATTTAATATATGTCATATATATTAATTAAATTTATCCATTATTACCTTCTATGTAAAAAATAATTTAAAAATGAATCATATCACTTTGTAAGGAAGTAGTCTTCCATATACACTATTCATGTTATCATATCCCCTCATAATGGAATGTGAAGAAGTATGTTTGATATTATGATTATATAAGTTTATTAATATTTAAAATTTAATATATATATATATATAGAATATTCATCAATATACTCAACCTCTAAAGATTTCAATGGAAAATGTATCACACAGGTTCGTGAGGCGGTAGTCCATTGTACACACGAGTGATATTATCATTTCCTATTTGAGGTAAGTGGGGATGGATTTTGTTCATGATAAAATGAAAAGAATAAAAAATTAAACATATCATAATTTTATTATTATATTATCATGTTTTGGTGATATTTTAAGGAGGTGGAGGAAGAAATGAAATAAAAATGCTTGTTGAATAAAATAAATTGCTCTTTGGGTAACCTCCTTATGTTTTCATAAAAAACAAAGAAAGTTTCAATTTATGATCCAAATAAAGATTCTTGGATGATATAGTGAAAATATTTAGCGGATTTGTGTAGGTATTGGATGAAATAATTTTGTTTTGACATGTGAAGTGGATAATAGTGGGGGAGGCCTTTTATAAGTGGGGGGAGGCCACACATGGTATTTTAGAGAGGAATAAACTATACCATCATTTTTCATATTTTAAAAAGATTCAAATTTTTTCAGTATATAAAAATATATTTTAAAGTGATTAAATATGTAAAAAATGTTTTTGGATATTAATTTTTTTATTTTAACCCATTTTCCTTTAAGTTTCACCCTGAATAATTCTATTTATACCTTAACTGTGGTAATTTTTACTATTTCTAAAATTTATTATGGTAAAAAATTTAGATCACCTTACAATATTATATTAATTATGATCATTAAAAATATGGAATCCATATTTATAAATCCAAATCATATAATTAGATAATTTTAAAACAAAATTAAATCTATAGATGTGGCGAGAAAGCAGGTTTTCAAAAGGAAAATTTCCTATAAGTAAAGAATGTATTAATAGATAAAATCAATATGAAATTCATCAAAATTACCTAAATTCTATTTATAAATATATAATTGAAATAAATTTTCTTTAAAACCATCGTAAAATATTTATATATCTTTAAATGTTGTAAATGAGAAGAAAATTCATAATAAAATCCACTGTTTTTCAATATTCACTGAAAATATTTTCTTTTAAAAATATTATCAAAAATAAAACTCAGTATAATTTTAACATTTAGGTTAAAAGGTGAATTTTATATGTTATAATATATTTCCTAAAAAGTGTAAAAAACTTTTATTTTTTTCAAAATGAAAAAAAAAATTTTAGAGAAAATAGTATTTTCAAAGCATATAATAACTTTTCTAAAAATTAATTACTTTTTTACAAAGATATTTTAATTATGTAAAACCATAATAATTAATAATTTAAAAATATTTATTTCTATTATTTTCACTATGTTTAGTGGATAGGTTATAATGTTATCATTTAAATAATAATATAAATAATATATCATAGATTTTTAAAACATAATGACACATGTTACATAAGAAAAACTCATTGTTCCACATAAAAAAAGTTAAAACTTGTGTTTTCTGTAGTACAAGATATCAAATAAATTTAATTTATTTGAGAAAAATATTCACAATAACTCATAGTGTTACATTCAAATTTTTATAGGGCTACAGACAGAGGACACAATAATGATGCACCTGTACACAGTATATGAGTTTTTAGAAGAGGTTGACATGGGTCCAATGATAGTGAGAGGTAAAAAAAATTTGTATCCTCTATATTAAATTATTTATTTTATACTAGTTAATCTATTGGATTCATATCTGACTATTTTTTTGAAATGTTGAATCTTCCATTGAAGATCATGTCACTTTCTATAGGGTTAACAACACCTATTGGAAATATGAATGAGTAGGAGTTTTAGTGTCATTATTCTATACTAATATATAATGTATAATTAGTTCATAATTTCTTCATTCTCAACCTGGATCTATTTTCCATCATCATTGGGATGGATTGGATTTTCTATCATCAGGCTGAGGATGATTGTTTTCATCAGCATGTCCAACTCCATATTGTTGATGGGAGTTGTCAGCTGTTTCGGGGAGAGTGGAATCTGATATCTAGTCATTTTGTTTCATCCTTCCTAGATACTAGTATTTTTTTGTGTATTTTTTTAGTTCATACCCATTTATTCTATATTTTTATCTTTGCTGAGTAATTAGGGACTTTCCTTACATTTTCCAAGATAAATTCTCCATCCTTCCGATGAAGAGGGAGGTAGTGTAAACAATTGATCTGGTTTTGGGTATGCATCTAATCTTGTTACCCTCCTATAGTATTTTACTAGTGGAGATAATAGAGATCTGGACTAATTTGGATAATTTGATAGAGAAATGTATCTTTCACCCCAATTTTTCACCATGGGAAGCCTCAGTGCCCTTTTTTAATATTTCCCATGGTTCACATCAATTTTTTGTGGACTACTAGAAGATGAACCATGTCTTAGTTAAGAATAAATATTGTTTTCCCATAATGGATTTTTTTCCACAGTTAAAGGGGTAAAAGTGGTATATAATGATCTATCTTGTTATAATTAGCTCATAATTATGGAGTCTGATATACCATAGATAGATTTCAATATTATCTATGGATATTATGAATATATTTTTATTACATTCAGTATGATTAATAATTATGAATTTTTTATTTCTCTGATGAAACTTATATTTCATTATTATCTCACTATTTTTTAGTAGTTTTCATGGATGATATTTTTTATTATACAAGGTTTGAGTTTGATCATGAGAACCATATGAGTTCAATTTTTGAACTCATATATATTATTCTTCTATATGAAAAATTTTCAAAATTATATCTTAATATTTGAGAAGTTAAGTTCATGGGTTAGGTAATTTCAGAATGTGGATTATCATTCGATCCAGAGAAGGTAAAGGTTTTCTTATCATGGAAGAACAAATATAATGTTTTTGATATTTGTATATTCCTAGGTATTACTGGATACTATTGGAGCTTCATTAATAATTTCTTGAAGATATCATTTCCTTTGACTACTCTTACCATGAAGGGGGTGAAATCCATATTGGATGCAATGTTTTAAAATTATCATGATGATTTGAAATAAATTCTAACATCTACTCCTATTCTGATCTTACTTAATCTTTGTAAGGGTTATGTTGTGTGTTGTGATCCTTATGGTGATTTTATAGGAGGTGTTGTTTTGTAAAACAATAATTTTGTGTCTTACAACTCCATTCATTCTTTGGACATTAGAAAAAAATTACTCTACTCATGATTTGTATCTTTCCATGGTTATATGTGTTCATAAATGATCATGGATATTTCTCTTTGAGGGTAGATTCATAGTAATTATTTACCATAAGAGATCCATCTATATCTTATCTCATAAATAGTTTAATCTCATAGAGAAGCAGTGGGTGGAATACATTCGGACATTCAATTTTGACATCACCTATACTCAAGGGAATGGTAATGTCATTGCAGATTGTATCATTAGGAAATTATCATTTAAATATATCTTGGAATAAAAGTAAGAGTATAACATTATTGGAATCTCAAATAAGATTCATTTGAACACTCATGGTGATGGTTGGGGTACTATTCTACCCATTTTTTAGCAATCATCATCTCTCTTTGATCCTATTATGAAGATTTAGTAGAAGTATAATGAGTTTTAATGAATCAAATAATTTGTTAATGGTGGTGAGAGAATTTATGGTTGGTCCCTCCCATTAAATATTACTCCTTGCTTTAAGGATTCATTTTTCATCCCAGAATATATGTGTTCAGACATTTTTTTTCTATCATAGTTTTTCACAGGCCATTCATTTGGAATCAAGGATGATGTATTATGACATCATCCGGTGATTTTGTTGGATAGGTATAAAGCATGACCCGGCATATAATATTTCATGTTGTTACACCTTCCCATATATAAAGGTAGATAATTTCAATCCTTGTGATTTTCTCCAGCCTCTTCTATTGTTGGTTTGAAAGTTAGAAATGATTTCCATGGACATAATTGATGGATTACCACATAATCCCAAATGGAATAATTTTATTTTGGTAGTGTTTGATTGGTTGATGAATTCTTCTCATTTTATTACATTAAATAACACCATTAAGGTTGATGTTCATGGTATGTTGTATTAGTAGATGGTTGTGAGGTTATGGGTTCACACTTCCATTATTTTAAGTTGGGATCCAAGATTTACCACTCAGTTTTGGTAGATCCTCCAAGAGTAAATGGGAACTCATGTTTGGTTGAGTATAGGTTACCATACATAGAGAGATGGTCAAACGATTTGGGCTAATTAGATCCTGGACGATATGTTTTGTGCCTACATTTTTTATTTTGGAGGATCATGGGATTGATATCTGGGACTAGTTAGGATTTATTATAACAACAGTCACCAGTCATTGATTTTAATTTATACCTAAAATATAATGTATGGTCACCCATTAATATAACCTCTTTATTAGGAAGATAAGGGAGATTCCAATCTTGTGGGATCGAGACTTGTTCAGGAGATGTAAGAAAATATTCAGTAAATTCATTAGAATTTGGCTGTAGAATAAAGTTAGAATAAATCATATTTTTATTATAAACACCATCCATTGGTGATTACCATAGGTGAATATATTTTATTGAAATTTTTTCTTCATTTGTGTCACTGTTTCATTAATAAATAGAGAATGTTAAATCTAAGATATGTTGGACCATTCGAGTTCCTTGAGTAGCTTGGGTAGGTTTCTTGTTAATTGGAATTACTAGATCAATATACTAGTATCCATAATGTATTCCAAATATCTCTTTTCAGGAAATTCCATTATAATCTATTTCATATTCTGATTTGTGAAGGTATTCATTTAAACCAAATGTTTCTATCATAGAGAAGCTAGTGGTGATTATTCATTCTTAGGTAAAACTTTTTCATAGAAATCAATCTTTGTTGGTAATAGTATTATGTAGGAAAAAAATCATATTCCCATGAGACGTGGGAGAATGAATAGTTGGTGAGGGATCAATGGCCACAAAAATTTCCCGATAACCTTTCTTCTATATGAATTGTAGGGTATATATGTCATATGGTGTAAATATTATAACATCCTAGATAAAAATGTATTCTGTTTTTAGTTTGTAATACTATTTTATTGGTTTAGATAGTTTAGTGGATATTTTTTTAAAGATCATGGGATTATAACTTCCTACAAGACCATTTTACATTGTAAAGAAGTGGCATATAGTTTAAATATTTCATTCAAAAAGGGTCATAAAATGTTTTACACCACATAAATATTGTAAACCATAACTTATTTTTTATGTTATAAATTCATTTCACATGACTAGATCCACATTTTCCATATAAAAATTTTATCTAGGAAAAAATAATTCAATAAGTCATGATTTATTGAATATATGTTATGGGATATTTATTTCATACTTGATGTTTTCTCACTATAATGTCTTTATCCTTGTAGTTTTTACTATAATGCATGTTTGATTCTTTCACCATTTGATATAAAAGTCTCCTCCTCAAACCCCATAAAAATATAACGTGATTTTTGGTGGACTCCCTCCTTTATAGTTCCTCCATTAAACATTTGACCACTGTGATGATTTCAATAGTTCTTCATTGTAAGAATTATTTCTTATTACTCATTTCCTTTTGTCCCTATAGTGTAGTTCTTCTATGTTTTGGATTCATTAACATAGCGGTAAAAAAATTATCCTTCCTAGATCCTTCATGAGATCCTATTTTGTAGGATGACCCTCATGTTGTTTGGGAGAAATGTGTAGGTTCATTGAGGTATACATTATGATCAATCCTCCCCACCATCTATTTTAATTATGGAACGTTATTATAAGATGTCGGAGTCAATTTTAGGGCCTTCTTTTTTGTCTTCAATGTTTTTCTGTTTTGGTGGATCCCTTGGTGGGTGTCTATAAACTAATTTGAGGTAAGTGGTTTCGTATCTAGCCTTTGTTATATGAACCTTAATTTCTCCTATTTCAAAATTTCTTTAAAGTAATTTCATGATTATTTTTCATGTGTAAATGGATTTGGAATAAAAGATGGTTTTCCTTATAGATTTTATAAATTCAACTGGTTTTTTTAAAAACAATGTGTAATGGGGTTTTAAAAGAATGTTTGATAAAATAAAAGGGTTTTTTGAAATTGATTGTGAAAATATGTATTGAAATTATATTATTATTTTTTGTAAAGATACTTGATATATATGACCTAGGTGGGATCCTACTAATCATTTTTACTTCACAACAGTCACACCTTATTGGTGGTGTGTAGACCTGGTTATTTATTTTGTTGTAGGAAATGTCAAGGTGACATGAAAAGGTATTGAGGTTTCATACAGTTGGGTTAGAGATAGTGGAATATTTCCCAAATTATCCCATGGAGTAGTTATCCATATTTTAGATTTCCTTTTTTTGAACTTATACTTTAGGTTTGTTTGACTATTTTTAGTCATATCATTTATGATGTCTTCTTTCAGTTATGGAATATATACATTTCTTATTTTTTTTTCTTTCATTAATTATTTCTGTTATGTTAACATATTACATTTCATATTCTTTAGGTTGGAAAAAATCATTCCTTATGGTTTTTTTGATGTCTAGGTCCTAGTATCCAATTCATAGGGATTGGGAATTCCCTCTGAGTTTGTGATAAATCAAGTCAGGTGGCTGTTTTTTAGGGAATAATGTGCCAATTCATTACAGAATTATCATTTCCTATGGGTTAAACTATCAAAATTTGAAATATAGAATTTTAACAAATCTTAATTCCCTTGGTTATGATGTTGAATAATTTTATACATATGGTTTTCTTCATCGTGATGAGAACGCTCCCCTTATGGAAACTGAAAATAATTATTTTGAATATGATGGGTGAGCCAAAATGCTATATATTTTGTACTCTTTGAATGTTATATTCATAGAGTTTATGGATATGGAATAGAAAAATTCATAAAGGATAAGTTGAAATAAAATATTAGAAGTAAATATTGTTGTGAAGAGGGAAAAGTTAAAAATCTATTGGATGATGTATGAAGATATTCAAATGTGTGATTATGAATATGTTGGTGAATTCTTTACAAGGGAGAATGACATTATAAGAAAAATTATATATCTTGGTGATAATTAATAATATTCAACCATTATAAAAAAATATCTTATGGATATTTATAAATAAATTTGATGAAAAATTTTCATCGTAAGAATATATAGATCATAAAACTCTATCATTGTATTATCTTTATGGAACTCTCATCACTTAAAAATGAGAGGTATGAAACATATGAAGAAAAAAAATACCAATTTCTAAATTTCTATGAAAATTATAAAGAAAATAAAATCAAATAAAGTTATCAAAGATTAAAAAGTGTATGGATCTGACACATAATATGATTTTAGTAAAAAAAATTATAAATTTTTTACTTTTTAAAAAAAATTGAAAGGCGCATAAAAAAATACAAAATCACGTTATTTCTGAAATGATTTTCTTATGTAGCTATTGTGAACCTTATTAAAATTTATCCATGTTGAAAGGATAAAGAATAAATTGATGAATATAATTGAAACTCAAAAATATCCTTTAATAACTAGAAAGAAACGTGAAATTCCAATCCTAGGTTAATGGAAAATAAGTACTCAAATTATAAACGGAAAAACTTTTTTTCAATGTGTGATAAAAATTATGATAGCGAAGAATAATTTAATAGGATCAATAATTTTTCTACTTAAAATTTTTACTACAATAGTGAATGGTGAAAATATCCCTAGTGATGAGAATATTATCTCAGATGAAGAAGATACTCACTTGGTGTTTATGATAAAGTGAGAGTTAAAATAATTAATTAAAAATATTATAATACATGAATGAGAGAACATAAATTTAAGAAAAAGTTTTTTTGTGAAAATAATCAAAAATATTTTCAAGGTGGAAAATAAATGTTACTAAAATATATTAATAGAAAGAATATTTTGGTTGATTAATTCTATAATGTCAAAATTAATTTTTAGAACATGTTCAAAAAACATCATAATGTTGATCAAGGGATTCTAAATTTTCAAAAAGTAATTACAAAATTTAGTGAATGTTTATATTGTTGTAATCCAAATTAGTATCAATAAAAGTTATCCTAAAAGGTTTATGAGAATAATTTTGATTCTCATAAGGAAATTAATGTTAAGAAAACTATGAATGTATACAAAACATGAAGAGATAAATGATCAAAACTATCTAAGGTTATAAATTATAAACACAAAGTCTCTAATATAGTTGATTATATAGATTATGTGAAGAAATATAGTCCAAAAAAGAAAATATTATAAGTTAACCAAAATATTAGTGGGAAATGAAATATCAATGTGGAAGGTAAGAAACTTGATGAAAAATAGAAACACAAATCTAAACAGTGTGAATGTTTCCAATGGATATATTATTTTAATGGTTTATTCTAGAATTGTGGTGGATTTTGGGATAGATAATATATGTTTTTTTTAAATTAGCATTATAGAGAATTCAAAATAAGCCTGATGTATTGTTTTTTGGTGGAGTCAACTCCCCCAAAATAGACAACCTAATAAATTTTGTTTGAAGATTAAAATAGATTCCAACCATTGAAAACTATCTATAAAATATGTAATTAGTTTTAAAATCATGAAAAAGGTTGTCATTTGGTGATACTAGAACAAAAATGTTTATTCAAAAAATTCCCAATGTCATTTGTGAATAAAGAAATTATTAACTAAAATTTCACAGTTATTAAAACATCTCTAAATACTATAAAATGAGAATGAACCTAGATATTGGATAGTTGGTGACCATTGTATATGATATAATTATTTATATTTTTTATGACTGTAAAAGATTTTAAATAAGGTATAGTGACTTATGGATTTGATGAGTCACTATGAATCAAAGGATTTTTATCTAATATTTTTGGGGAATAAAATTTAAAATCCAAATGAGCCTTGTTTATTTATGGTCTGAAACACAATTTTATAACTGTTCACAACTCTATGATGAATGTTTCAATGTTTTCTAGAAAATACGGTTTTTTGTGAATATTATAGAATATTGGAAAGTTGTTATAAGAGAAAAATTAATAACATGGAACTTTTATCATGTTGGTGATTAATAATATCATTCTATATTACTATAATACAAAAAATAAATTATGGCATAAAATTATGAGGAATATGTATTTGAAGAAGTTGAGAAATATTACATTAGGAGAGAGTATTTATGATATTTATGTTATTATAAAGATATATTTTTGTTTCTACATTTTGAATATATATAATATTTCATACATAGTTTATTATAATGTTGGGATATATTTAACCTGACTAATAAAGGTGATATATTCACATAGTTGTGGGTCCATGAGTGAGCAATTAATTTTTGGGGATAATTAATTCATTTATTTCAATGATTAATTTAGTATAATTATAAATATTATGTTTATAAAACCTAAATCAGAGGCTCAAATTATGTTTAAATTTTTCTAGAGAACTATTTAAAAAGATTTTAAATTTTATATAAAGAAATTTTGAACTAATAATGGTGGATATTATACAAGTGAGATGTTCAGAGACTATCATGAAAATCATGTAATTCAATATGGTTTTAGTTCATCTGACACACCATAGAAAAATTGTGCTACAAAAATAATAAATAATAGTTTGGATTAAATAGCATGAGAAATACTGATAGAACATAATACATTTCTTTTTTAATCCAAGCTATCAGAGAAGTAGTTTATATTCAAAATTCATGATCCTATAGCCATAAATATAACTAACATCTTTACATGATTTATTATAAAGAAACTATTTGGTCAAAATATCTAATGTTTTTAAGTAGTACATACATTATAAAAGTAAGTGGATAAAAATCATGGGAAGTTTGATCAGAGAGGTATTGATGGAATCTATCATGGATGCCATACTAATGGTAGAGGATACAGATGTTTTAATAATGAAATAAGAATTTTTATTGATTAATTAGATGTTAATGTTTTTGAACAATGTATTTATAATATTCCTAAAATAGTTATATATTTTAATGAAATTGAAGATGAGGTGGTTTTGTTGAACAATGTGAAAATGTACTTAATAATTTTAAAATTTTTAAATTTTCCTGAGATGATGATTATGACTCAATTATCAAATGTGATGAGTAAAAATTAGGTTCATATAATCCTTGGATGAGTATGTAATAATATGTTTATAAAATCATTCGAGATCAAGGAATATTGGTTCAACCCATGATAGATTGGGATTTAATATCACATACGTATTTATATTCACAGTTTGAGCCTAATGTTGTTTATAATGATTTAGAGCATCAAGAGGTGATTGATTTTCTGAAGATGTCGATTTTATTGAATGTAATGATATGTGGTATCAAATTCCCATAATAAACAATAAAAATTTGATTATTATATAGTGTGTATTCCAATACACATTGAATAAAAAAAAGAATTTATAAAAAATAAAACATGAGTATTTTGTAAATGATACTCACAATTTGATGGAATTTAGTTTACTAAAATATTGATCGAGAGGAATGATTACACCCTATAATAATAATTCTTGATATTACAAAAAAAATAGAGATATAAAATTTTCTAGATGAATGTCAGGTCATGTTTTCCCAAATTAGAACTCGATGAATAAGTTTATATTAAACAACCTTTTGGTTGTGTAATTAGGAAATATTTATGTCATTTTCTCATGTTAAAAAGGAATTTCTATGGGCTAAATAATGTTTTAATTGGTTGGTATTCTAAAATTGCACAATTGTTGAACTATATTCAATGTCATGGATGTAATAGTTGATATTAACCTCAATATAAACTAATATAAATAGGTTCTACTTTTTGTTATTTTTTATGTTGATGATATCAAATTGAAAAGGAATGATTTAGAAACATGTAAACATTTTTTTTAGGATAGAAATATTCTTTTTGAGATTTCCAAGTGTGGTGAAAAATAATATATTCTAGGATTAAAAATATCATAGAAGAAGAAATATAGTTTTCTACCTCAAGATAATTATACTACGCAAATTCTGTTAAAGTTTGGAATGGAATAATACAAACTAATTTCCACACCAAATTCAAAGGGAATTTTTTTTCAAAATATGTTTAAGGAAAGGATTTAAATCCAAAATAATATATGAATATTTTTATAATTTTTTTATGGGTAACATCTTTACATCTAGTTATAGTGTATGTTGTTACATATTGTTCTAGATATCAATATTCTCTGAAAGAATCATATCTCATTGATTGAAATGATTTCTCAAATATATAAATTGAACACATTGTTGTGGGTTGAAATATAATAGAATAAGAATGATTTATTTATTTCTTTATATGGATGAATATTGGGAAAGAAGTGTTGAAAATACAAAATCAATATTTAATGGAGTATTTTAATTTGTTGAAAGATGTGTTAGTTGGTACACAAAGAAAAAAAATTCAGTAACACTCAATATAGTGTAATATTAATATATTTCCACAACTCAATATGCAACAAAACATATGTGGATGAAGATACAGTGTAATGACATATTTGTTGATATACTGTTTACCTTTATCTTGGGTTAGGATAATAAGAGTGTTATAAATCTCACTAAAAACCCATGAAACATTCTCAATCCAAGCACATTGATATAAAATACCACTTCATTAAAGAGCATGTGGGGAATAATGAACTGTTGATTGAAATTATTCCTATAATGGAGTAAGATGATGATATCATTACAAAACCACATTTGAAGGAAACAATTCATAAACTATGGTTGATAATGGGTGTTCAACCTCCCTCTCTTGAATGATAAGGTATTTGATATTCATCACCTCCCTATATTTCAATTGGATAGTATTTTAAAGGGGTGAAAATGTTTTAACATTAATCTCTCCCTTTTTATGTACTTATAATTTTAATGAAATCACATATTTAGGGGTTCTAAAAGGGATAAGATTTAATTTCATCATGTATGAAGTATTTAAATAGCCTATTGAAATATATTTGGGGATTATTCTATTGTATTCAAAATATGTTTTTTGATAAATTTTCCATGTAGAATAAGTGGTTTCCAAAAACGTTTCTTAAGTCGTTGCTTTGGGAAAACATTGTATTTTTGTGCAATGATTATTTTTTCTACCATAGAGTTCACTCAAGTAGATTAGAATTTTTTTATAAAAACAATTTCATGAGTTTTGATATTTCATAGATTGATGTTCCATAGTTGGAAAAATTTTCCAAAGGTGGTGTTCGTTGAGACAATGATATTTTGAGGTCTTTTTGAAGATGCTGGATGTTTCTATAAAATTTGTTAATAAAGTTATGATTTTTTGTAAAATATAAATCATAAATGTTTCTTAATATTTCAAAAAAATTAGATGGTTACACAATCTATAAAATTTCCCTAGGGTGGACTATTCTAAATGAATATTTTATATTACAGAATATTTACTAGATTAGGAAATATACTAAGTGTCTGCCTTTTATAAATCATTAGAAAATTTATTTTGGTGAAAATAAAATATTTCAAATGTTTTCTGTTTCTATGTTCTTAATATCATATGTGTTAAAATATCTCATGTTTCTATCTTAAGTGGAAATTGGGAGATATTTTACTTTATAAAAAAAATGGGGGTGAGGAACCCTTTCCATGTAAAAATGTTCAATCATTATTGTTACTTTAAATGTTTCTAATGTTTGGAGACCAAATTAATGTTGCTAATGAACAAATCGGAATCAGATGAACGTAGTGGAATCGGAAAAACTATGTGGAACCAGATGAACAAAGGGGAATAAAATGAACAAAGGGGAATTTAATTAACAATGTAAAATCATAAAAAAAATGTGGATTGATATGATTAATTTGGAATTATAATAATAATGAAAAAATATATGAACAAAGTGGAATAAAAAAATCAAAGACGATTCAGTTGATCTTTCAGCTGTATAATTTTTTCAAATTCAAATTCTCTTTTTAGATTATTAATAAATATAAATTATGATCTTTCAATGTCCCAAATATCATTTGATGGAAATCTGAGATACTTATTGGGATTGTAGTGAATTATTTCAAGGAAGTGGATATTTTTATTTTTGAAAAGCATAATGAATACTCTTCATATATTGAGAATATATCAGAGAATTAGTTTTTGTGGGAGTTCTGAATTTCATATTATAAATGAATGGAAAATTTCAATTTAAATCCCTCCTTTTATCCTTATCATTAATCTATAAATAATATACATGTTAAATTATTGTGTTGTGTATTGTTCATAAGTACAAAAGAAGACATTTTTTGGAATTTGTTTTAGATAGAGAAATAGATTGAACTTCATAAATCCAAATATTGAACAAGGAGGTTTCCAACCAAGGAATATCATGTTTGAATAAGATGAAGAATAAGAAGTCGGTAATGTGAAGATATTTTTTTATTAGAGTTAACATATATACATCACCAAATAAACATTTATATCATGTGGAATTGGATAGACATTTCTGAAGAACATTTTTGGGGAACATTTCAAATGAACAATTCAGATATTAATTTTTTATGAGTGTCTTTATGAATATTTTGGATGAACATTTCAATGAATAATTCAATGAAAATTTTAGATTAAAATTTTGGAATAACATTTTGAAATAAAATTTCCGACCAACATTTCATATGAATGAATTGGTTTGACCAATCCAAATAGTAAGTTATTTCCTACTACAAGGTAAAAAATTGAAGAATAAGTTTTTTTCAGAAGATTAAATGTGAATAATTATAGGAAGTGAGGTGAAACCATTATGAGAGTATTGAGGAAGGTTTCTAAGTGTTGTTAAAAAATATTTTGTATTCCTAATTTTTTAGAAAATAATAAGCACTTTTGTTTTGATAATAGTGCATTGAATGTTTAAGGATGTTCCATTATTTTTTCACTATATATAAAGGATTTATTTATAGTGGATTTTGTGGTATTATATTATTTTAAAACAATTCCAATGACTAGCTACTCATACAGAGTTGTGAACCTTGTAAATTCATTTGCTCATGTGGAATGTTCTTAATGTACATAATTTCCACAATTTTAAAACTATTTATTATGACGATAATTTTGTCTCATAAAAAAAATTTAAAATTAATATATCACTAATTCACCCCTTCCCCCACTCAATGATCACACAAATCATGTTGGGTCCTTTCATGGAATGAATTGAAGTTTTATTTTTCATCCATTTTATATCATGTTGTCCCACATTTTAGATATTTTAATAAACATTCATATCTATTAATATATAGTAAATAATAAACAGGGTAATCATGTATCTTTTTATACTCTAATTTCATTGAAAATAATAGTTTTCCTCTTATTTGGAATGTGGAATTCGGTTTCCTTCTGAAGTATCCCTTTTAAAATTTAATGTAATTCAGTGAAACTTTTATCACTCCAATAATGACATTCCTTAAAGTTGACTAAACTCACCATTACTAATAACACAATAAATTTAGTGTAACCTAATAATGATGTTTTCTTAATATCCTTGTAAAGTCATTCAACACTTTCCATTTTTCTAATGATTTTTTACACCTTTATCTAGAATTAATTCTCTAAGACGATCCTCAGTCTCATGATGAACACATTCATCATAATTTAAATTTTACATGTTTCTTACTTCACTATTCAAGATGTATCTTGTATAATTATGACTAATACCACAAAAAATAATCTTGCCTTTCATATCATTGTACATGGATTTACTAATATTCAAACACTTCACTCATGCAAAAATAATATATATTTTTCAATATTTTTTAGAAGATTCCTAGAAATTAATAACCTCGTACACATATTCATAAGATGTTCTTCATTAATTTAACTAATATTGATCTATTAATTACATATAAAGACATAGTATAATAGAGGAATATTTTAATACATATAAAAATTTAATCATTTATACATAAAAAGTAAAATTAAAACATATAAGCATATAGATATAAAAATATTTATAAAATTTTAACAATTAATTTTTATCTGAAAAAACAATATAATTGAATTACAATTTAGAACTAGAAAAAAATAAAAGTAATTATAAGAAAAAATAAATTTATAAATGAAAAAATATTAAATTAAAAAATAATTTAAACCATAAACAAATTATAATGATAAAAAATATTTTAAATAAAAATAATCAAAAATTTACATAGTTATAACCAAAAAAATACAATCACAAATAATTTATAATAAAAAAATTTATAACATTTAAAACAATTAAATAATAAATTATTTAATTGAAAATAATATGAATATAATCAAATGAATCAATACAAGAAAAATGGTTATTTGTGGCGGGAAGGTTACCCCATTGCAAATAACCATTATTTTTTACGGGTACTAACCTCCCATCATAAAAGTTTTGGTGCAAAATACGCACCAAACCGCAGGTAAGGGTATTTGCAACGGGTTCATATTCCCGTCGCAAATAACCGGCTGTAGTTTTTAGTATTTCTGATGGGATAATTTCCCCATCACAAATGCTTTGTCGGCAAGTAATATATGTGATGAGACCCATCACAAATAGATTTTTAACAACTCACTACAATTAATGTGGGATGAGGCATTTGTGACGGGACCCGTCGCAAAATAGTACAATTTGTGATGGGCCACCCTTCGCAAATACCCTCATCATAAATAATCTAACCTATAAATACCCCCATCTGTTTTCCTCCCATTTCACTCGTTACTCAACTTCTCTCTTTGTCTCTACTATAAAATATTCTTCTAAAATTTTTCATAGTTTAAACCTTTAAATCAGAGCATTATTTGCAACTTTAATACTTCGAAAGCTTCAGTTTCAAGGAATTTATCTATTTTTTATTTTTTAGACAATTTATTTTATTATAAATTATATATAATTTTTTTAATAGATTTAAATTAAATAAATTAGAATTAGATATTTTTTTTCCATATTTATTTTTTATGAATAGTTATATCTAAGTGTTAATTAGCAATAAATTGTAATAAATAATAATAATTTTAAATAATTTGTAATTATTTGTAATAACAAGCATTAAATAGTAATAACTAGTAATAAGTTGTATTAATTAGTAATAATTAGAAATAATTAGAAGTAATTAGAAAAAATTAGTAATAAAAACAAATAATTTGGAATAATTTGTAATAATTAGAAATAATTTGTAATAATAAGAAATAATTTGTAATAACTATATACCATTTGTAATAATTAGAAATATTTTGTAATAATTAGAAATAATTTATAATAATTAGAAAAAAATAAGAAAAAATTCATAATAATTCTAAATAATTATGAATAATTTGTAATAAATTATAATAATTTGTATTAATTTGTAATAATTAGGATTAATTGGTAATAATTATAGTTAACATGTAATAATTAGTAATAATTAGTAATAATTAGTAATAATTAGTAATAATTATTAATAATTAGTAATAATTAGTAAAAATTAGTAATAATTTGTAATAATTTGTAATAATTAGTAATAAAATTTATTAATTGGTAATAAATCCGTATAATTCCCAATAATTTGTAATAATTAGGATTAATTTGTAATATTTAGGATTAATTAGTAATAATTAGGATTCATTAGTAAAATTTGTATTAGTTTGTAATAATTACTAATAAATAGTAATAAATAGTAATAATTCAAAATCAATTGTAATAATTAGAAATAAATTATAATAATTAGTAATAATTAGTAGTAAATTGTAAACATTTATAGTAAATTCTAATAATTAGTAATAAAATGTAATAATTAGTAATAAACTGTAATAATTAGTAATAAATTATAATAATTATTAATAGATCATAATAATTTGTAATAAATCATAATAATTAGTAATAAATCCTAGTAATTAGTAATAATTCCTAATAATTTGTAATAATTTGTAATAATACGTAATAATTAGTAATAAATAGTAATTATTAGTAATAAATCCAAATAATTAGTAACAATTAGTAATAATTTGAGACAATGAGTAATAATTAGTAATTATTAGTAATAATTAGTCATAATTTGCAATATTTAGTAATAATTGCTAATAGTAAATAATAATTCTTAATAATTAGTAATAAATCCTAATAATCGGTAATAGATCCTAATAATTTGTAACAAATACCAAAAAATTGTTATAAATTGTAATAAATTGTAATAAATGCTAAAAAATTATAAGAAATTGTAAAAATTAGTAATAAATTCAAATAATTAGTAATAATTAATAACAATTAGTAATAATTTGTAATAAAACCTAAAAATTAGTAACAATTATTAATATTTGTAATAATTTTTAATAATTATAAATAATTCCTAATAATTAGTAATAATTCCTAATAATTTGTAATAATTTTAATAATTAGTAAAAAAATTGTAATAATTGGTAATAAATCCTAATAATTACTAACAAATATTAGTAATTAGTAATTATTAGTAATAATTAGTAATAATTCCTATTAACTGGTAATAAATCATAATAATTAGTAACATAACCTTATAATTAGTAATAAATCCAAATGATGGGTACTAATCCTAATAAATAGTCATAAATCCAAATAATTAGTCATAAATAGTAATAATTAGTCATAAATAGTAATAATTAATCATAAATATTAATAATTAGTAATAATTAGTAATGCTTATTAATAATTAGTAATAATTAGTGGAAATTAGTAACAATTGGTAACAATTTGTAACAATTAGTAACTATTAGTAGGAATTAGTAATAAAACCTAAGAATTAGTAATTAATAGTAAGAATTAGTAATAAATCCTTATAATTAGTAATAAATACTAATAATAAGTAATTAGTAGTAATTAATCATAATAAATCATAATAAATATGAGTACATTCATAAACTGGCACAATTTCCAAAGAATTGGATGCATTCCTTTTGATCGATGCCTTAGCAGCTTGCAACTTTGTTCCATTAAAATCAATATAAAAAATCTGCTCAGACATACATTGAAGAAGATCATTCATAATGATTTAAGTCAGAGAAAGTTGTATGGTGGTGATCCATCAGACAAAAGAGGTTATTTTTCCTGATGATTCATCCACATGTATCTTTCTATGACTGAAATCATTATGAATAGTCTGCTCTGACATACGAATATTCATTTTTTGTATGCACGAGACCATGGAGAGCTACGTGATGAGTCATCCCTACTCTCCATCCTCATACATACGAAAATAGATATTCATTCATTGAAATGGACTTTTCATAGTCCTTTTAGTCGCAAAAATTTATAAGGGGATGAGTCTTTGGGAAAAAGAGGTACTGCTAATCCATTGGAAATTGTGTCGCTATTAATTAAGAAACATTAGTACAAAATACCTAAAATTGATAATAATTAGTGGTAAATAGCATAAATTTTTATAACTGAGTATATATTAGTATAAAAGCTTAAAAATAGTATAAATAACTATAAAATAATAGATATTTTTATAAATTTCAAGAAAAAATATTTAATTCCCTTCTATATTATGGATAGGGTTTCTCTTATAACTAATTATACCAAATAACTAATAATTTCATATTTTTTAGAAAATTATATAATGAGGAAGTCAAAAATAGTCATTATTAGATGATCGTGCTTAGATAACTCAGCGTAGGAATCCAAACGGCTCTTGTTTA
The DNA here is from genome assembly GCA_963277665.1 of Viscum album. Taxonomy (NCBI): domain Eukaryota; kingdom Viridiplantae; phylum Streptophyta; class Magnoliopsida; order Santalales; family Viscaceae; genus Viscum; species Viscum album. Next base: position 680,192,081 of record OY728132.1, on the reverse strand, counting down.
AATCCTATGTATATTTAGGGTGTTCAAGATTTCTTATCATTTTCATCATCAAAACCAGAATTGGTTTCAGAAGGGACAATTAAGTGTCCCAGTAAAAAAATGTTCTCTGAGGACATATGACACATTTCACAACCTTGGAGTTCATTTATTGTGTTTTGGTTTTCATGTAGATTATATTTTTTGGTATTAATATGGTGAACAATGTTCCGAAGAAGATATTAATAATTTGGTTCTAGATCCAGAAAGGTTTTAACATTTTGCACATGATGTGGCAGGTCCCTCTGTTAAACAAACTAAAACACATGGTGATATTGATTTAACTCTTGAGTTGGAACCATCTAATTTATATGAGTTGTTGAGATCCACTAAGGAGGCCATATATTCTGTTTTCAATATACAAAATTTTGAAGCAGTTGCTAAATTTAGGGATATTAAATCAGATAATGGAATGACAAATAGTTTTTTTATCAGATATTCTCTTTTTTACAAGCACTACTACCTGAATTAAATGTGTTACCTATAAAATTTTATGAGAGCAAGAGGATGGTTCATAATCTTGGACTTGGTTATCAGAAGATTCAATCATGTTCAAATAACTTCATTATATATTACAGTGAAAATGAGTTGTTAGATAGTTGTCCTACATGTGGACTATCAAGGTATAAATAAGCTCAACCAGATAAGTCTAGATTTGTTCATGTAAAACAATTGAGATATTTCCCAAATACACCCAGAATCTAACATTTATTTATTTCTCAAAACATTGTATCATTTATGTTGTGGCACAAAACCATCATTTCTACTAGTAAAAGCTTAAATCATCCCTCTGATGGTGATTCATGGAAACATTTGGACCAAGTGCATCCTTGATTTTCTTTAAAATCCTGAAACGTGTGATTAGGTCTTTCTCTAGATGGTTTTTATCAATTTAGTTCTTATGGTAGTCAGTATTCATGTTTTCCTATCTTTATAACTCCGTATAATTTACCTCCATTGATGTTGATGAAGAAGCCATATATCTTTTTCTGCTTATTAATTCTCGGTCATCCGAAAGAAGAATATAAAGTTTTATTTGAAACCATTTATTGATGAGTTTAATTCACTATGGAGTAATGGTGTCAGTACATATGATGTTTCTGCGAAAAAAAACTTCCTACTAAAAGATTCATTGATGAAAAAAACAGGTGACTTTCTAGCATATGACATGTTATCTGGTCGGATTACACATGGTCCAAAATCATGTTTGTACATTATGAGAGACTGCAAAACATTTATGCTCTTCAATGAAATAAACCCTTATTTTTTCAGTATCTCACCATGGATTTATTCCAACTGATCATCCTTTTCAATGATAAAAATATCATATCAGAAAAGAAATATATGAAAAAAATGGGACTCCAACAATAATCTTAGGTACAGAGGTGAAATCAATTGTATCTTCATTACCTCGCATCAAATTTGGACCAAAAGTAGTGCAGAAAACGTTTTTAACATCACCATTTTTTACGCTTGTTATGTATAACTGACGTGAAAATCTATGATACATGGTTTTTTACATCAGTTATTTTATAACCGATGTAAAAAATACGAATGGTAAATTTTTTATGTCAGTTATTTTAATAATTGAAGTAAAAAATGAGCTATCTACCAATTTTTTACGTCGATTATAAAATAGATGGGCTAAAAAATGTGGCATATGAGGCCTTTTTGACGTCAGTTATTAAATAACCGACGTAAAAACCCAACCCGCCGAATTTTTCATGTCATTTATATTATAACCGATGTAAAAACCCAACACCCCACAATTTCTACATCATTTATATAATAACTGACGTAAAATATGTGGTTTCTGATTTGTTTTTTAAATCAGTTATAGAATAACCGACGTAAAAAACCAACACGTGGCTTTTTTTACACCAGTTATTAAATAACTGATGTAAAAACTGTGTTATCTGATACATTTATAACGTCAGTTATTATAATAACCAATTTTATAAATGTAAAAAAATTATAATGTTGGTTATTAAATAACCGACATTATAAAACATTTAAAAAATTAACACTCCTCGTGGATTGTCATTACTGATTTTTTGATCGACAGACTGGCGACTCGTCTCTCTCGCACGGAAAACCCGAATCGACTCTTCGGTCTCGTTTCATTAAACTCGTTTTTCCATCGTCTTTTATCATATTTACTCTCCTTGGATCTATCATCTCCACTCGCAACACTCAGGTAAACCTCCCATGATTTTATTTCCATTGTTTTTTTTCGGATAGTCTATATTTACATTTTGCGATTTTTTTGTCTAAACTAGGTAAGATTATTCGATTTCGAACCTTATTACCTCGTTTTTCCATCATAACCTTATTTATTATAACCAGATCCATTAGATCGACTTGTAATACTCACTTAAGCCTCACATACTTCTATTTCGTTTGTTTTTGTTTCGCGGATGCTCGACATTGATGGTAGTTTTTGTTTTCATTGACAACTAATGATTTCATTCACCTATATTACTGTAATTTATATGTAAATCATTTTGATACACCCATTTTGTGTACCAGTGTGATTTATTATATATATATATATATGGTTTTTCATGGTGTAATTTTTGTTTTGGATCCTTGGTTGTTTTTATTTTGGGTATCACTATTTGTAGTTCCATAATCTATTTACGTCGCTTATTTTCATGGACTATCATAAGTCTTCATATGCTATTAAAACCTGATTCATTTCATAATAGAGCATCTTAGGCTAGTAGGAGATACAATTCATGGTTCTTATTTTGAATAATGTCATGATACCAAAACTAGTAGCTTGAGATTAAAATCCCTAGATATGCCAAAACTAGTAGCTTGAGGTTAAAATTACATGGTTCTGGGGGCTGTCAAGAGGGTTGGTGGCTCTCCAGGGGGTTGAGGGTTGTCCAGAGCGTTGGGGGTTGTCCAGGGTGTCCATGGAGGTGGGGGGGAGGGGGGGTAGTCCAGGGGTGTGGGGGTCTAAGGGGGTGGGGGTGTCGAAGGGGGTGGGGGGGATCTCCAAGGGGGTGGGTGGGTGGGGGGAGGTTGTCCATGGGGTGGGGGCCTGTCTAGAGGGTTTGGGGGTTGTCTGGGGGGTGGGGGATTTCCAGAGGGTTGGGGTGCCCAGGTGTGTGTCCAAGGGGGTAGGGGGTGGGTGTGGTGTCCAGTAGGAGTGGGGGTGCTATCTAGAGGGGTGGGGGTTATCCAGGGGTTGGGGGGTTGTCCCAAGGGGTGGGGGGATATCCAATGGGGTGGTCATGTCCAGAGGGTGTTAAAGGGGGTGGTGGTGGTGTTCAGAGGGTTCGGGGGCTGTCCATAGGGTTGGGGGTGTCCAGGGTGTCCATGGAGGTGGGGGTCAGTCCAGGGGTGTGGGGGGGGGGGTTCAAGGGGGTGGCGGTGTTGAAGGGGGTGGGGTGCTGTCCAAGGGGGTGGGGGTTGTCCAAGGGGGTGGGGGCCTGTCCAGAGGGTTTGGGGGGTTTTCCGGGGGTGGGGGCTGTCCAGATTGTTGGGGTGTCCAGGGGGGTGTCCAAAGGGGTAGGGGATGGGGGTGGTGTCCATGAGGGGTGGGGGTGCTGTCTAGAGGGGTGGGGGCTATCTAGGGGGTGGGGGCTGTCTAGAGGGGTGGGGTTGTCCAAGGGGGTGGTGCTGTCCAGGGGGTTTCCAAGGGGGTGGGGTGGTGATCAGAGGGTTCGGGGGGATGTCCAGAGGGTTGGGGGTGTCTAGGGTGTCCATGTAGGTGGGGGGGTAGTCCAGGGGTGTGTCCAAGGGGTGGGGTGTCTAACGGGGTGGGGTTGTCCAATGGGGAGAGGCCTATCTAGAGGGTTTGGAGGATTTTATGGGGGTGGGGCATTGTCCAGAGGGTTGGGGGTGTCTAGGCAGTGTCCAAGGGGGTAGTGGTGGGGGTGGTGTCTAGGAGGGGTGGGGGTGGGGGTTGTCCAGGGGGTGGGGGCTGTCCAGAGGGGTGGGGGTTGTCCAGAGGGTTGGGATGTCAAAGGAGGTTGGGGGGAAGTCCAGGGGTGTGGGAAGGGGGGTCCAAGGGGGTGGGGGTGTCGAAGGGGGTGGGGGCTATCCAAGGGGGTGTGTGGGGGGATGTCCATGGGGGTGGGGGCCTATCGAGAGGGTTTGGGGGTTTTCCTCGGGTGGGGGTTGCCCAAAGGGGTGGGGGTGTCCAAGGGGGTGTCCAAGGGGGTGGGTGGGGGTGGTGGTTTCCAGGGGGAGTCAAAGGGGTGGGGTGGTGTTCAAAGGGTTCGAGGGGTTGTCCATAGGGTTGGGGGTGTCTAGGGTGTCCATGGAGGTGGGGGCAGTCCAGGGGTGTGGGGGGGTCCAAGGGGGTGGGGTGTCTAAGGGGGTGGGAGGGCTATCCAAGGGGGTGGGGGCAGTCCAGAGGGTTTGGGGGTTGTTCGAGGGGGGGTTGTCCAGAGGGTTGGGTGGTGTCTAGGGGGTTTTCCACGGAGGTAGGAGGTGGGTGGTGGTGTCCATGAGGGGTGGTGGTGTCCAGGAGGGGTTGGGGTATCCAGGAGGGTTGGGGGCTGTCCAAGGGTGTGGTGGTGTCCAGGGGGTGTCCAATGGGGTGGGGGGTGTCCAGGGGGTGGTGGTGTCCATGCGGTGTCCAAGGGGGTGGGGGATAAGTGTTAATTGGGATTGACTATAGCATCATGGTTTGTGAGATTATGACATGATGATTGTATTATTTCATGGATATTAGTGTTGCAATATGATTCAATTTGGTTATATATATTTTGGCAAGTCATCGACTATGAGAAAATTATGGGTTATGGGGGAGACCATGTGGTGGTTTTCAAATATGCATAGTTATCTTGAACCCATTGTTTCGTGATGATTGTCTTTACATTGTGATTTTATCCATTGGAGTTTTTATTTTAAATTTTATTTGTTTCTCAGGTTTACTCCATTTTCCTCAATTTTATTTCAACTATTGGAGGCCCCATGTTTTTCTTTGATTCAATGGAATTTAAAACTTTTATATCTAACTAAATTTTCTTTTTAAAATCATATTGAAGTATATTTTATTAAATATTCATAGATTTGTTATATATTTCAAAATTGTTTTACATTGAAATTATGATTTCTTCCTATAAACATATATTTGTCTTATCTTAAAAAGATGTATAATTTTTATATTTTTTATAGGTAATAATGAGTCAAAATAGGATTACAGAACATGAAATGAGAAATGAATATGAGGAAGGTGTTGATGCCTTTTTGGAATTTGCTATACAAAATGTTCCAAGTAGTGACATTTTTTTATGTCCATGCATGAAATGTTTAAATATGATTAAGTTAAAACGTAGAGAGATAAAAGATCATCTGATTTGTCATGGTTTTAATCTGAGTTACAGCCCTTGGATTTGGCATGGTAAAACTGGACGGAATGTCACTGTTGTTGATGATTCGCAAGATGGTAACTCTGATGTAATGGAAGAAATGATTTACGATATTGCAGCAGAACAAATTGAGATATAACTGACAGTTGCGCATCTATATGATGATGCTGAAAAACCATTATATCTTGGTTGTATAGATTTTACAGTTTTGTCGATGGTGTTAATATTGATTATCCTGAATAAGAAACATGGATGGTGTGACATAAGTTTTACAGAGCCGCTACAATTGATGAAAGACATTCTTCTAAAAGATAATGATCTTCCAGATTCACATTATAAGGCCAAGAAAATATTATTCCTGATGGGATTAGGATACAAGAAAATACATGCCTATCTGAATGACTATATTATATATAGGAAGGAATATGAATTTCTATCAGAGTGTCCTAAATGTGGGACATCACGGTATAAGGTGAAATAAAAATCACAGGCTGATGTAGAGATTACAAAGATCTATTCAAAGGTATTTTGGAATCTTCCTATAATTCATCATTTAAAATGTTTATTTGCTAATTCACATGATTAAAAAAGGTTAATATGGCATGAAGATGAGCGGTTATGTGATGGAAAAATACATCATCCAACTGATTGTCCACAATGGAAGAAAATTGATGAGCAGTATTCTATATTTGGAAATGAAATTAGAAATCTCAGACTAGGGTTGTGCACATATGGAATGAATCCATACCGAACCCTCAGTAGTACACATAGGTCATGGCCTATTTTATTGGTAATTTACGACCTCTCTTATGAAGTTTGAATGAAGTGCAAATATGTCATGTTGAGTATAATGATCTCTATTCCAAAGCAACCCGACAATGATATTGATGTTTACTTGTCATCGTTGATTGACGACATGAAACTTTTATGGGCCGATGGTATTAGGGTGTATGATTCTTATAAAATGGAATATTTTCAATTGCATTCAGTGCTTTTGTTCACTATAAATTACTTCCCAGCATATGGAATTCTCTGGATACAGTTTTGAAGGGAATAAAGCATGTCCTGTTTTCGAACAACAAACATCATATTTTCAACTACATCATGGGAGAAAAATAGTGTACATGAGTCATTGAAAGTTTTTTTCCTATGGATCACCATTATAGAAGACTAAAAAAGGCATTCAATGGCTCAAAAGAATTTGATATTGCTCCAAAACCTTTATCCCCTAATCCGTATTTTGAGAGGGTGAAAACCTTGATGTGACATTGGGAAAGACATAGAAATCCGGTAATGATAGACATATATGGAAGAAAAGGTAAATATTTTTTGAGCTACCATATTGTAGATATCATGAAGATAAAATAATATTGATGTCATGCACGTGGAGAAGAATATCTATTATTTTTTGACTGGAACATTGTTAGAGGTTAATGGAAAGTCAAAAGATGGGTTGAATGCAAGATTAGACTTACTATCAATGGGAATACGTTTAGAGTTAACTCCCACTCTTAAAGGAAGACGATCATTTCTTTCCCTGGATTTTCATACATTATAAAAGAGGGAGAAAATTAGCTTCTTTCAATGTCTTCATGATATCAACGTGCCTCAAGGTTATTCTTCAAATGTAAAAAAAAAATTCTCCTTAAAGTACTTGAATTTGATAGGTATGAAATCACATGATTGTCACATCATGATGAAACAAATTCTACAAGTTTCATTGCGTGGAATATTGCCCATCTGTGTCAAAAAGACTATAATGAAGTTGTGTTATTTTTTCAATTCAATTTGTAATAAGGTGATTCATGTGAATGCATTGAACATTTTGGAAAAGGATGCGATTTTTATACTTTTTCAATTGGAAATGTATCTTCCACCAACTTGTTTTGATATAATAGTACATTTAATGATTCATATGGTTTGAGAAATAAAGCTTTGTGGACCTTTATATCTTCGTTGGATGTATCCTTTTGAAATTTATATGAAAATATTGAAGGGGTATGTTAAGAATCCATATCAACCTGAATCCTCCATTATTGAAAAGTAATTTTTTGAGGAGGTTGGATAGTTTTGTACGAGCTATTTGGTTGTGCCGCATCACATAGGTTTGCCTCTATCTCACCATGAAAGAGTTAATAATGAGGGAAATGGGATTCGTGGCTGAAATTTCAAATCATTGTCAGCTGAACATATAAAGAAGTTGGAATCATACATCTTGAATAACATAGCTGATACTCAACCATATATCACATTGCATATTAATGAGTTGAAACAATGTCATCCAAAGAAGAAAGAAATGTGGATTTTGAATGACCACAACAAAACATTTTTTTATGGTTTAAAAAGACCTTTCTTGGTAGATTAGATGTATAAGAGACATTCAAATAGATAGTGGGTGGTCTATGTTTAAATGTGATAACATGGTCCAGTTATAACATTAATGGATATACATTTCATACAAAAGCTCAGGACAACAGAAGTGCAGTTCAGAATAATGGTGTATTGGTGTTTGAAAAAGCAATGCATTTTTCGAGTGTTAAGGAAAAAACCCCAATTTCTACATCAAGTGCATATTATGGAGTGATTGAGGACATATGGGAGGTTGATTACTTTAAAATTAAAGCTTATTTTTTTTAACTATTAATGGTTTATCGGTATAAATAGTGTCAGACACGATGAATTTGGAATGACACTTGTTAATCTGAATAGATTGGAAGACATATATGATTCTTTTATAATGGAAACACATGCAAAACAAATTTTTTATGTAGTATAACAATCAGATATGCAGTGGGCTGTAGTTTTATAAGGGAAAAAACAATATATTTGTGAGGATGAACTTGATGAAGATGTTGATTTATGTGATATCCCTACTTCCATGGAAAGATTAACAGAACATAATGATGAGCATGTTGAATACATGGTTTGTACCATAAAGAATGATCATGATGAAGGAATTTGGGAAAACAATCCATTTTTACATTCCTAAAATTACAGGTAACATATGTTTATTTCTTGTTCACATTTATTTTTTTCATAAAATGTCAGATATTGTATGTTTTTTATTTATTAAAACATGTATTAAAACAAATTAAGTATAAGTTTTTGTTTGTTTAAGTTTGTTTAGTTTAATTTATCATATTTACCATTACTTGAATTATATATCTATTATTTTTGTTCAGTGACAATTACTTTAGCATGTTTACCAGGTTTACCAGGTTTACAATGTTAACCATATTTACCATATTGACCATATTGGCCATCTTTACCATTGATTAACATGCTTTCCATATTAAAAATGATTACTATTACGTAACTTAGTACAGTTTTCTATTTTCTTATTACAATAGTATTAAAATATCTGAATTTTTATATTTGTGGACTAATGATTTTTTTTTGATTTGATGGATAATGAAAGATCATTTAGTTGATCAACCACATGATTCTGGAGATTTACATATTCTTCATACCTCTGGGGAGGAACATTCACATGCTCGTCTTGATGTTCTCCAATCTTCCTCATGTTCTCCTATTACGACAAATAGATCAAGAGTTGGTAAACATGGGTGCACACGATTTCCAAAATTAACACATTCCAGTACGCAGGATCAAAGGATACTCATTGAGTTTGATGATGATGATATTCCTAGAGGTCCAAATTCAAAAGATTTAATGATTTTTTTATCAACTCAGGCTAAGAGAAAAATAAGCATTTTGTATGATGACTGGAGAAGTGTGGATAAAGCGATAATCTATTAGTTGTGGGAGATGATTTTGGTAAGATCTTTTTCTATTGTTTGACTATTATTTAAATGTTTCTAGTATATATAATATGTTTAACCTCTTCTTTATCAGATGACTTTTGATATTCCTGACAATGGAGGAGTCAAGAAGAAATTCTTATCAATGGCTACCAGGAGATGGGGGGATTTAAACTCAACCCTCTCATCTGATTTCATTTTTGGTCATAGGAGTCATTACAATCCATGTCGTATATATCCTTTTATAGATGAAGACTCCTGGAGACAGTTTTCTGAAAGTAGAAGAAAATAGTCATTTTTGGTAAGGGTAATGTAAAATTTTGTAAGCTTTCTTATATAAATAATTTTATTAATGTTTTGATAATGATTTCTTATTCTTAATTTATAGAAAACAAGGAAATATTATCAGGAGATCCAATCTAAAAATGTGTACCCTCATAGTTTATCTCGGGGAGGGTATGCATTTTTGGAAGAACAAATGATGGCTGAAAAATTTCAAAAACTAAGAGCTGAGACTTCAAGCTCTGGAGAGGTGGCCCCTCCATCTCCTCCATCTAGACATGAAAAATGGAAGAGTGCTCGGATGGGGAAAAAGGTAAATATCTTTCGAAAGAATCGAGAATCGTAGCTGAGAGGATTGTCTATTATCTATTTTATTTATTTAAGTTAACTATTTTCTTCATATAATTTCAATAATTACAGAAATGTTAAATTAATTAATACAGGACTCTCTTGAGGAGCAGAGGTCACATGGGGAATTTACAACTATTGGGAGGTAAGATGTTTTATCTGTAGCACTGGGAAAGCCCGAACATCCTGGTCGTGAAAGAGGATATTCGGCAGGTGTATAGGTAATAAAAGTTTTGCCACATTCTTCAACTTATAACATTGAGGGTGTTTATAAAAGAAAATAGAATGCTTGGAGGCTGAATTTCATAATATTAATGCGACGATGGAGGAAAAGATTAGTGCGTCGGTACAGTCTATGTTTGCAGACATGCAAAGACAATTTTAGACTGTAGTTCCCACTCCTCCTCCTCCCCCTGCAGACACCATTATTTATCCTCCGCCTCCCCCAGTAGCTCCCACTACCCCACCTCAACCTGCGGACCCCATTTTTTATCCTACTCCTCCTCCGTAGCTTCCTACATATTACGAGTTGTATGTTGATGATCCTTAACATCATATAGTTTCATATGGGTTGGTATATTTTATAGGAGATAGAGTTCATCATTAATAATTAGAGGTAGAGAATCAGAGGGTCACTATATAGGATATTACAGATAAATCAGCTCGAGTACCATTACCTACAGATGATTTGACGACAGTTGGACATAGTATCGTCCATTTTTTAATTTTTCCATCCAGACTTCTTTGACTCATTACCATAGAGGTATAAATGTTATAACTATTTTTTTATTTTTTATTAATGTTGTTTTATCATTTGAAAACTAATATATTTTTCTATTTATTTTTATAGGATTACTTTAAAGGTAAAGAAATACTATATAGGCAACAAAAAAGAAAGATGGCTATGACATCAGATACAGATTCTAGTAGTCATGACAGATTTTCAAGATATTCTAATTTATTGGTGGGTTATTATGAGTTTCAAATGGAATCTCATTTTTTTGGACATGCAATAACTATGGGGATTATGAAAACTGATATCATAGAGCTTGTTATTGGAGATAAGTTGGGCATCAACGTGGTTCAAATTTTTTTCCACGTAAGTCATAACACCTTTTCCCTACGTTATATTTATTTAAAATGTATACTTATGTATGTTTTGTATTAGGTATCTTTATAAAATTTGTGAGAGGAATGAGCTGACAAATGTATATGGATTCATGGACCTGCAATTGATTTCCCCTTAGGCATGCTCATTGGATGAGGAACAAAGTATGATTTATATTGCTGAAATACTTGAATAGAATATAGTCACACAATGTTGGATGATGACTTTTTGTGAGAGGTATGAAACACATCTCTCTTAAAGAGTTCATTATCTTTTAACCTAAAAAACCACTAACATTAAATTTTTATTTATCAGTGATCATTGGATTTTAGGGTTTTTCCCCAAGGGATAAAACACTTTATTGGATATGCTCTGTCCATGATGATGTGCAGGAAAGTTTTATGAATATATTGGAAAAGTGAGTTCAAATTTCTCAATAGTTTTATATATTATAATGAATTTTAAATTTACCACATTCATATTATTTTCTAATAGAGAATGAGTCTACTTTCAAAAAAACACAAAGAAAAGGATTGTAAAGATACAATATGTAAATTCAAAGGTAAATATCCATTTATAATTTTTACTTTTTGATTTATTACATAAAATTAATATATTGAATTTACACTCATTCAAACATAATTTTAATGAACAACAAGTCGTAATTGAATGCACATATTTTTTTTTAAGATTTATGTATGAAATAAAAACAACAAGGAAAGTTGTGAACTGTGACCTGGTAAGATTTCCTTTTAAACTTTTCCAGAATATTTAATTTGATTTATTCATTATACACATTAACTACTATCCTTTTTATTTGTAGATATTTGATGACCATCAACCCTATATTGCTGAAGACATCAAACACTTACATGTGGAGTGGTCAAATTATTTTACAGGTTTGATTGAATTTTAGTTGTTGGTAGAGTAAAATGTAATTTTGAATATTGTCATTGTAATTGTGTATTTGGTAGTAGTTTAGGTTGGATTTAGTTTTTTTTAAGTTGACAGTGTATGTTTTAAATTTTATATATGTGAATGTTTTATTTTGCTCTACGTCTTGTTTTGGTCTGCTTGTGATGGTTTTTCTAGTATGGATTCTGGTCTGGGGGGAGGGGTTAAAAGGGTGTGGGGGGTGTTCAGTGGGGTGGGGGTGTCCAGGGGTGTGGGAGGGCTACCTGGTGGGGTGCGGGGGTGGGGGGTCCTGGGTGTCCATGAAAGTGGGGGGCAGTCCAGGGAGTGGGAGCGTATCCAGGAGGGTGGAAGGGATGTCCAAGGGAGTGGGAGGCTGTCCAAGGGGGTGTCCAGGGGTGTGGGGGTGTCCTGTGGGGTGACGGGGGTTTCCAGGGGTGTGGTAGGGATGTCTAGTGGGGCAGGGGGGGTCCATGGTGTCCATGGGGATAGGGGGCAGTCCAGGGGGTGGGAGAGGAGGTGCCGCCATCCCTCGGGGGGGCTGAACGCCGCTGGAAGGTATTAATCCTCCCACATGTGAAACATTTTGAGATCTCAAGCTTCCCATGTGGGAGTGATGAGTACCATCCAACGGTGTACCCCCCAAGGGGTTGTCCAGGAGGGTGTGGGGGGTTGTCCAGGGGGTGTTTGGGGATGTTTAGGGGTGTGGGAGGGTTGTCCATGGGTTGGGAGTGTTGTACAGGGGGTGGGGGTATACATGAGGGTGGGGGGTTTTCCAGGGGTGTTTGGGGCAGTCCAGGGGGTTGGGGCAGTCCAGGGGTGTGGTGGGGTTTGTCTAGTGGGGGGAGGGGGGAGGGCTTTCCAGGGGTGTGGGATTGTTTTCCAGGGTGTGGGAGGTATACATGAGGGTGGGGGGTTGTCTCGGGGTGTTTGGGGTTGTCGAGGGGGTTGGGGGGTAATCCAGGGGTGTGGTGGGGGGCTCTCCAGTGGGGTGAGGGGGGCTGTTCAGGGGGTGGTGGGGGGTAGTCCAGTGGGATAGGTTTTAAATGATATCAGTGAAAATTCTTAATTTTTATTTGGTTCTTGTTTTGGTATACTTCTGTTTTTGTGGTACGAATTGTTGATTTGGTTTCTGGTTGTTTCTGGGGAGAGAAGAGGACTTCATTACATTTTTAAAATAAAATTGTTATTTCACCTCGGTTATTTTATAACCGATGTGATAAAGGAATGGGGAAGGGTTTATCACGTCAGTTATTTGAATAACTGACATGATAAACACCTGTGGAATGGTTTATCATGTTAGTTATTTAATAACTGATGTGATAAACCCCCCCCCCCCCTCGGACTTGTTTATCACGTCGGTTATTCTATAAACGATGTGATAAACCATTTACCCGGCCTTTTATCACATTAGTTATTTAATAACCGACGTTATAAAACCCCCCGGGAATGGTTTATCACATCGGTTATTATATAACTAACATGATAAACATCCCTCGCACTGTTTTATCACTTCGGTTATATAATAACCAATGTGATAAACCCTTCCCCCCCCCCATGGTTTTTGCACATCGGTTAATTAATAACTGGCGTGATAAACACCGCGATGTTATGTTTTTTACATCGGTTTTTAAATAACAGACATAAAAACAATATTTATAACGTCATTATTATTAACGTCAGCTAAAAATCGACATAAAAATGAAAAATAACCAACATTAAAAACGTTTTCTACACTATTGCAATAATAAACCAACAGAAAATTGACGGGATTGAAAAAAGAATGATTGGATAAAGTAGATCATTTTTTGGATTTACTATATTGGTTTTATTTGTTGGTCTATCACATGTTGGATGTGATTCATATTAAGAAGAACTGTTTTGATAATTTATTTCATTCCATTTTGGATGCTTTAAGAAAGACTAAAGATAATGTAAAGGCACAATTAGATCTTGCCCAAATTTACAAGCGACCGGAAATTGAACTATTTGAAAATGTCAGATCCCAAAATCAATGAAGAAAAACATAGCTTATATACTTTCCAAAGAGAGTATATTATTATTTTGTTAGTGGATGGATGATTTGAGACTTCTAGACGGTTATGCTTCCAATTTGGGTAGATGTGTTAGAAATGGTCATGTTAGTGGATTGAAAAGTCATGATTGTCATGTTTTAATGGAAAGACTTCTTCTAATTAGGTTAAGATGTTTGTTAAATCCTATTATTTGGTATGCACTTATAGATATATCAAATATTTTTCGAGACATTTTTTAGTCAAAAAAGACTATGATACAGTAATAAAATTTCAAGAAGATGTCTTTTTAATTTTTTATAAACTGGGGAAAATCATATGGTTTGGTTTTTTTGACTTAATAGAGTATTTGATATTACATTTTTCTCATGAAACAAAATGTGGAGGTCCAGTATAGTTCTGATGGATGTACCCATTTGAGATATGCATGCATAAATTGAAAAAAAAAAGTACATAACAAAACATTAGTTGAAGGCTCAACTGCATTAGCTTATTTGCAAGAGGAAATTATTTTCTTCTCTAATTAATTTCAATCTACACATCTTTCAAAACAAAAATGAATGATCCGTAATCAGGGAAATGTTTATGATGACATGAACAATCAATTATTTGTTTCCAATCATCCCAAACGTGGCTTTGTTGGATTTTATGAACAATGGATTTCAGATGATGAACATCGTAGAGCTCGTAGATATATTCTGCTCACCTATGATGAAATTACACCATTTTTACTATAACTTCTCTTATCACTTATTTTATAATTTTTATGATAATACATTAATATTATTATATTTGTAGGTTACATGATAATCATTTCAAGAAATAGTTTCCACAAATTACTGCATCTTCTCTTGAATAATGGCGTAAAAAAAATTCTTACTGGTTTCAAAAAATAGTAACATAATTTATTTTTCATTTCACATAAAAAATAAATTTAATACTTGTTTTAGTGATAATTTTTTAACAAATATTAAGGTATCTTTACATGCTGATAAAATTGATAATTAATTTTCTGTATTGAGTAACCCACTATAAAAAATTGTTAAATCAAATAATGAAAATGTGATGAATGGGTTTTCATTTCATACACATGCATTTTGGGATTAAAAAACAGTGAATAGTGGTGTTTTCTTGAGAGGATCACATCATTAAGAAAATTACATTGACTTTTATGGCATGTTAGAAGAAAAAATTGAATTGTGTTATCTGGGAAAACATTACATAATGATGTTTAAATGTCAGTGGTTGGATACTGAGAGATGATTGTGTGTTCATATAATCCATGGAATCATTGATCATAAATATAAATTTCTTCTTATAGTAAATGCACCTTTTTTATTGGATCTTCAGGCACATCAAATTTATTATACAAATTACTTTTTAATTTTAAGGGAGTTGGGTGATTTTTGGAGCACAATAAAAATTAAATCTCAATAGAATCAGTTTACTAAAAGTGAATGTGATTCCACTGAAGTGCAAGGAATTTAAATTTTCAAGAGACTACTCAAAATCCATCTTTTTAAATTATAGACATGAATATCATTAATGACACCCCAAAGTTAAGGTCCAGTGGTGATGATGATGTTAATAATGTTACTACATAATTTTAAATGACAAAAGACAATGAAACTGAAATTAATATGGAAATTGATGATCCGAGGGATGAAGATTAAGACATTGAAATCCACAGTTATGAAGATGAGGATGAAGATGGACATTGACATAGTAAAATTCTAGTTATAATCATATATAATATATTTCTATATATAATAGTTTATTTCACCAATTATCTAAAAATAATAATTTTTTGTTTCAGATAGAAGATGATCTATAACATATGTTACAGGAGGATGACCAACCTTTAGACGAGCAGGAGGTCAGATCAGCCGACCCTCAAACTGTTGGCAGTTTCAGGGGCTCTCAGAGGGGGTTGTTCTTGCCTGACTAATGATTTCTGACCCTATACCCAAGCGACATCCGCATCTTGGGTTCAATCTACAGATTAAGAGTTTTGTTTACTTGTGAATATTAGTTAGTTTTCATTAATTTATTTATATTCTAATTGTTTGATTAATTATTCTTTTCTTCACAACATTACACATATAGTTGTTGGATAGAAGAGTTATATATTGCACAATTATTTTTCTGATGCATGGTTGTTATGAGATCATATTCCAGTTGATATTTAGTCACGCATGTTCAATCATTAGTTGGTACATAAATAAATAATATTTATTTTGAAATTAATTTAATTAGTAACTTGATATATTAAATAATTTGTAGGGTTTATGGTATCCCATTGAGGATAGCATGCATGAGGTTATTTGGAAGGCATGTTAGGGAGCTATGCATAAGGGTTGTACTAAAATTTTGCACAATTTGAAATGGAATGAAATGGAGAAAGAAAAAGTGCATGATTTTGATGAGACATGTTGCATCCACCAATATGATTATATTTTATCTCAGGTTTGGGGTGAATTATATACACACTGGTTGACTCGTCGGTTTCTGAGTAGATCATAAGTAGGTCGGAAAAATTAGGAGAGACCTGAGGTGACAGATCGAGTTGGCAGTTGTACGTTTAGTATTCATAGGGATCATATAGTAAATACGTTTTTATAAATATTGTATATAACATTAAATGTAAACGGTTTATTTTATATTCATAACGGAATTCCCACAGACTTATATTATGGAGTACAATGTTTATAGGAGGATGTACAGTGATCCATCCGCTAAGGAGACTAGAGGTTCTTGTCAGCAACAAATTGTGGTCAGTACAAGGTTTTTTTTAGTTTTAAATTTAACTAAAAAAAATATTTTAACTATTTCAATTTACAATTACAATTGAAGGATTCATATGAGTCCAAAATGTCTCAAAAAGAAGTTGAGAGTCAGGAGAAGACCAATGGTTAGACAAGTTCCCACTGATTTGATGAGGCATCAAGGATGCAGGAGACCCAATATGGATTCGAGAAAGGATGATTTGTTGGTATCAGCTATCGAGTAACCCCTGGGGGTTTTTATGGAACCTATGTGATGTTGGCGTCCTCCTCAAGAGGATCTCGTGCAAATTCATTATCATCTCAATCATAGTATCCGAAGCAGCTGCGAGCACATAGTGAGCCTATAGTGACTATGCATAGGGAGTAGGAGGAGACGCGTCATAGGCAACAACAGTCCCAGTAAGAGTTCCTCTGACAGCTATAGCAGTAGTAGCTGTAGATATAGGATGAGATGTGTCAGTGATGGAAGGATCAGGAACATGATATGGAGTTCATGCGATGTCTGCCTCACAGTTCAGGGATGGAGTTCCCTCCACCTCTTATAGATGACCAACCCCCTCGAGGATGTATTTTTTTATTTTATGATTAAACATTTTCATGTATTTCTTTAATATTAACAATTTAATGTTATAAATAGTGTTTGTTTTATATTGTCTAAAAAATTACAGTTTTTTATTATTTACTTAATTTTTTTGTTGTATTTTATATTTTATTCATTAATATATAGTTATATTTTTTGTGAATAATTAGGGTTTTATTATATTACTAATATTATTATTTCATTAATATTAATAAACATATTATTATATTGAATAATTAATTTATAAATAATTTTATTTTATGAATATTATTATTATTATTTTATTTATATTAATATAATATTTATTATTTTATCGAAAATATTATTTTATTAATAAAAATGTTATGATTTTATTTATATTATTATTAATAGTTTTTTATTTGTTTATTTATTTTTTTAAATTTATTTTTTTTTAAAAAATAAATATTTGTGATGGATTTCCACATATAATAATTACAACGGTCCATCGCAAATAAGGGTTTATTTTTTTGAATATTCGGATGATTATTTTCAATGGTCCGTCGGAAAAGAGTAAAAACTGGGAAACTATTTGCGGCGATGTTTCAGCAACGGGTCATTTAGGATGGGATCCCGTCGCAAATTACCTATCGCACTTAGCAATTCTTCTAGTAGTGAATGGATGAAATTAATTTATAACTAAAAATTAATCAACTAATATTATAGTAATAAAATAAATAACTAATAAAATATTGACATTAGAAATAAAAAATTGTAATTGAATTCTAATGAATATACTAAAGGGTACTGGAAACATAGAATTCTATGTACGATTAAAGAAATACATTTACAAAAATTATATAAAAAAAACATATAGTATTCTTGGGTTACACTTTGATGTTGAGCATAATTTTTTTTCTGTGCACTGAATATTTTGAGGATGGTTGAACAAGGGTGACGAATTAAAGAGTGGATATAAAAAATAAAAAAAAGGTAGAAAATGGAATGAATGTAAACTATCATGTGCTCGTAGGGTGATGTAGCGAAGATAATATTAGTTTTTTGGAAATTTAATGTTGAAAAAATGAGTAGATGTTTGTGGGAAATATATTTTTTTAAATTCATTTAACATCAATTTTTAAAAAAATCGATGTTAAAAGCATCATGTGTAAATTTTAATTTCAATTATGAAAACCCAATTGTTAAAACTCTAATATAAATATATCTCTTTCTAAGTGTAAATATTTTGTTTTTATTTGAACATAAAATAGGAATTAATTTAATTTATCATTTTGAAGGTGAATTCCATCAATAGTGTTCACAAGTTTAGAATTCTAAAGAAAAAAAGATGATATTGGTTCCTTGGAGTAGATGGTATTTATGGATTATTTCCATTAAATTATTTTCCATAGGTTTTTCAACATAGGATTGAAATAAATTTTTTGTAATTGAATAAAATGGAGGAGGACACAATCATTAACTATTAAGAAAATTGTATTTTATTTCCTATGTATTCAACAAAATTTATTCATTACCTAGACACTTAAATTGATAGGGTTTACTCAGGATTGAACCCATTTTTCAGAGAATCATTATCTTTACATAAATTTAAAACCTATACAACATTTCTAAAAAGTACTGAGTAGCTTGAAATATATTTAATGGACTTTTACAACAATAGAGTTAAAATTATACCTAGTGACAAGTAATGGGAAATAATTTTTCAAATAAATACAGAGGTGAGAGGTATAAATTTCCCTCTTATGATAAGTGTGATATGATTCATCATATAGATTTTATTATAAGATCTAGAATGTGTTTTTTATGTCACATGCCCGAAAATTTGGATCATGATTGTAAAGAAAATAATCTTTTTAATGGCAAGATAAGTTTTGATAACAATGTATTGATAATTTATAAATTCAAAGAGGTGATAAATTATATATAATAGTGTACAAAAAAATCCTAAATGGTTAAAATCATAAATAGTATAATTAAAAGGGTGTGTAAAATTCATTTTCATATACCTTGGGAAATGAAGGACCGTCAATTGAAGTATTGATAGGAACATTAATTTTTTTACTCTGATTATAAAAATGTCTTGTTTTATTCATGGTGTAATTATTATTTTGATTAGAGGAAATTTTTTTATAAAAATAAATGTTACCTCATGAAATTGATAAAGAAATTTTTTTGAAAACAACATGTGGATGTATTACGACAAAAAGATTTATTCCTATAATTATTAGTGGAATGATTTTTCCTATAAATATTTTTTTCTTTCCCACTATTAATTTTGACTTTTTTTCTAGATATAAATTTGATTTATCTTTATCATGTTAGAATATATTGTAGAGATGAGTAATTTTTATTCATTTTTTAAAGTGAGTTTTAATATTAATATATGAATGTGTTCATAACTATGATAACCAATCAAGAATATTATAAACTAATTTACAATGTAAGTGAATGTAATTTTTACCATTTTGTAAAAAATTGGTATGTTATTATTATTAGTGATGTGTGAGTAGAAAATGAATATATAGATTAATTTCCTAATGAATTTCCTATTGTTATTTCAAATCAAAATTTTGAATTCATAATTAAATTATTTCTAAGTGATAGTACAATTTTAAAACCCCTATATCGAATAGCTCTATTAGACTTATTGGAAAGAAATAAGTACTTCTAACATATTCATGGTGAGGGTTTTATTCTCTATTTCACTTCACCTTATGGAGCCCCTTTTTGTTAAAAATAAGGATTGTTTAATTTTTATTTTAATTGATTGTAGAGAACCCAATTACATCACTATTAAGAACAATTATTTTTTCCTCATGCAGATAAATTTTTTGATCAGTTTAGTGAGTAAAGTATTTTTCAATGATTTATCTCATTTTCAGATATCATTAAATAAAAGTGATGGATAAATACTTTCCAAAGAAAATTTCAAAATATCTATACGAATTATGAGTTTTTTGTTTTTCTTCTTTCAGGTTGAATATTTCACCAACTATATTCAAGGGTCTTAGGAATAAAGTTTTCCTTTACTGTTTGGATATATTTATTGTTGTTTTTATTGACGAAATTTTAGATTATTCTAAAAGATATTAGTAACATTCAAGAAAAATAAGGATTTTTCTGATGACATTAAAAGTGAAGAAGTTATATAGAACATTTAGAACCTATAAATTTATGATATAACAAATTTATTTTTATATGAATTTCATTACTAAATATGCAATAACTATTGATCTTATTAAAAAAGAGATGGTAAAAAAATTTCTAATGCCTATAAATGTCACTTAATTTTGTTTTTTTAGATTATCAGGTTAATACTATTGGTTTTTTTAAAATATATCTTTTTTAGATTTCCCACTAAATATGTTAAACTTTAAAGGTGTTAAATTCATAGAGGAAAAACAATGTGATGAATGTTTTTATAAATTGAAAAAAAGGTTAATACCCTAGTGTTGTCATTTCCTTTCATAAATATTGAGATATTTATTTATAATGATTCTTCTTTTAATTTAATTAGTTATTTCTTGATGTAAGAAGATCATGTAACTACTTATACCTAATAATAATTGAAAATCCTTGAGGTTAATTAACCAATACATGATGTCGAACTTGCTGTCGTAGTTTTTTCTTTAAAAATTCAAATAATTTTTTATATTCCATAAAATGCGAAATATATAATTAAAATAAATTTTTAACAAATATATTCAACGAAATGTGTTGAGCATTGGGTAGATAAAACTATTGGAACTGATAAAGGATTGTGAATTCATGATTCACTATCATCCGGGTAAAGTATACAAGTATCTAATTCCTTGATCCAAAAGAGATAATCTATCATTATTTCTACGATGTTAGGAATATGATCTTATGGTTAATGATTTATTTAATTTTGTATAAGAAATTTAACATTTATGAGCCCACCCCCCTTTATACACACACACAATTTTGGATCATGTGTCACTAAATACATCTTTGTTAGATATATTTAATCATTCATAGAAAGAAGATCATTATTTATAAAAAAATAAGAGTTTTTGTTATGATGGGTATGTTACCAAGATTTAATGTTTATAAATAAGGACTTATAATATTTGGAAAGTTTCTTTTTCTGCAAAATGATCCCAATTTAAATAAATAATTTATGAGAGAAGCTTTTAGATCCCCATTTTTTATCCATCTTGACCATACTAAGATGTACTGAAAATATCAAAAATATTGTTGGTGAAAATGAATATAAAATGATATTTTTTATTTTAGAATGAAATGTTTTTCATATTAACAGGTTAATGTTGAGAGGAAACTACCAAAGTTGATGATTTATCATTTTTTAAAACTAATTGAAATGGAAGAATATAATCATGAATTTAATCATTCGATTACCAAATTCATCTCTTTGAAATAACATTGTTTCATTTATTTTTGATTGAATTACTAGACATATAAATTTCCATCCAATTTTTATATAATATATTTTTTATTACATTTTTAGACTCTATCATAATGGTATAATTATATTACATAGAGGCATAAAATTTATTATAACATATCATGTCCCTAGAATTTTATCAAATTTTTGGAAAGGCATTTAGTAGTTGATGTTTATTAAAAAACATTTCACGAAATCATTTTATTTATTCTACAATGGATAGTTAGTGTGCACGATACATACTTTGAAATATATTATTTGAGATTTAAAATTATATTGTGAGGGATTTGGGGTCAATATCATTAATTATTTTAATTTTCCTATATTAATTGTTTTCATTCATGTATATCAATGGCACATTTTTAGGTGTTATCTGGAAAGGGGAGTTAGATGTATCATGTTAGGATAAAGTCTATCAAAGAATGTTTTTAAGACCATAAAAAGTAAAATAAATGGTTATGAAGGTATAAATGATATTGTATCACATGAGGAAATATCATAGAAGGAAGAAGAGTTATGCAGATGGTATGTAGAAAGACCATCCATTTGTGCTAAGTGATCATATATTTATTAAAATATGTGAATAAAAAGGTGTTATAATTTTTTTTAAATATAAATTTTAAGTATTTAGATTATAGGACCTTATGAAATTTTAGAGAAAACTGGTAATATTCATTTATAGAGTAAATTTTATCATATGTATATCTCTGGTAAATTATGTGTTTCATGATTCTTTATTAAATAAATGTATACCTGATACCTTTTATGTTTTGATCCCTGATGTGGTAAAATTAGAAGAAAATATTTATTTTGAGGAAAATGCAATGAATATTCAATATCATAGAGAATACATGTTATGAAATTAGGTAACCCACCAATTTTATGTTTTGTGGAAGAACTATATGATTGAGGAAGAAACATGGGAACCTAAAAAAGGTTTTATGGGTAATATTTTTATACCTAATTAGAGGACGAATAAAATCAAAAGGATGAAATTGACTAAAGGAGAGGATAATTTGAAATCTAATGTAATGTTAATAATAAATCAATTTTTTTCCTATTAGTATTCATTATTAGATTTTATGTACTCTCATTCATTATATGAATTTTATGTGTTTTTTAAAAATTGAAAAAGAAATTGTTTTATTCTAAGTATTTTCTCTATATTATATTATATAATCAAAAAGATAAATTAAAAAAAATTAGTGCTTTAATTTGATAAAATAGACATAATTGTATATATAATCATATCAAATTTAGCATAGTGTGAATTTTGGGATAATTCTAAAAATAATTATTTTTCAAATAATAGTAAAAAATATAATTTTTTAATAAAAATATTAATTATTTTAATGTATTTAAAAAGTACCATATTAATTGGATTGGTTTTAATGTGAAATTATTCCCATTTTACGAAAACTAATAAAATTAAATCCACATTAATTTTCATTATACTTTATTTTGGTATATATTATTTTTTAGGCTTCAAATTTCATTTTTTGAAAAAACCCAATTTTTCATTACCTTTTCCAATGTTATATTAAAATTAATATTGCCCTATAATAAAAATTTAATCCCCAAAAAATAATATAATATTTGGAATCAGTAATTTCAAAAATAGAAAATATTTTAATTTTAATTTTTTCGATAACGAATAATATCTATGGTAAATTATTATCATTATAGTAAATAGTAAAATAGGTTAATTGAGGTTAAAAATACCTGATAAGGTAACAAAATATCATTTTAATTATTACTCTATTATTTTATTTTGAATTTTATCAATATATATTAGAAATTATATTGAATTTATTCCACTTTTACAATATTAACACATTAATAATATTATATAGTTTAGAAAATCAAGAACTATGTCACTCTCCTCAATTATAATAGGGAACCACTTATACTCTCATACTCACACTTTATGAGACATTTTTTATGACCAATACCTACCATAATACCTTTATAACCTTCTTAAATATGAAATATGTTCTATTTTATCACTAATAGACAATACTACAATGCTTAATGTGTAATCCAAAAGAGGTTTTCCAAATAATAGGTATAATTCGTAACCAAGTAATTTCATTGAATTTCTTATTATATCTACTTAAACCCTATCATAACCATGGGTATATAATAAAAATATATAACTAAAATATTTCTAAATAATTTTATGTTAATGGTAAATCATTTTCTCATCTCCTCTCTCATCATATGAGTAATGAAAACATTACCCATACATCTGTGTGGACTACCACCCACATGAAGCAATGAGTTTTGTTTCTTTGTAAATCATCATATGGATATTTACAAATATGAACCTAATAAATTTATATGATATTCATGATATAAATATTACTCTATAAGGAAATTATATTACTTTCCTTCTTACCATCTCATCTTTTGGAAAATTATAATCTCTCTCATACGTAAATGTGGACTATCCCCTCCATGAATTGATGTGATTAATATTTCCTATACAAATTTTATCAATGGTTATAAAATATTATTTAATTAATTAACATAATAATTATATAATTACTAATACTATCTATACAAAAGAAAAATTTACCTCTTTAACAATTGATATCCTACTAAAGTTGTTTTATAAATTTGAATAGAATGTCCTCAAAACAGCTAACTTGAATTTAATCATTTTAGTAACTATATATTTCAAGGTAATAACTGAAGTTAAATGGATTTTGATAATGGTATGATACATAAAGAGTTTGTTAATAAATTTAATAATTAATACATGTTTATTATACATTATTTAATGTGTGTATATGTTCATTTGAACTCGAACATGGGGGTTTCTCATCTAAATTTCCTTTTATTGAAATATTTTCCATTTTCCTCACTTATTTTCTTTTTTTGGTGCATAAAATCCCATTTAGTTTTATTTTATAATTTATTTATTTATATTAAAGTGGATTAGATATCATTTTAAAGTGATATTTTTCAATTTCATTTTTATTAAAAAATTACTAACGTCAACAGGGACAATTAATTAAAACCATGTTTTAATGTATTCCTTTAAAACCCTTTCACACCAGTTACTTGTACATTTATATGTTTTCATGAGCGTTATTTGTTATTATTCAAATATTTTTAAATTACTCTTTCATATTAATTTTTCATTTCATCACAATAGGTCAAAAACGTTTCTTTTTAACATTTTATGTGGATGTCACTTTTAAATATTTTTACCAAAGAGAAGAAAGAGTATATTCCTAATATACAACATGTCCAAGTATAATAATCCTTATTCTTTAATAATATTCTTAAACCAGTTTTCTAGAGTTTTTTATGATACTAATATTTCCTGTTCATCTATGATTTGTTTTTAAATTTTTTGAATTTTTAGTGAAAAGTTATTAATATTAATATTTTTATTTTTTTCCAAAAATTGGTTCTATATATTTGTTAAAAAGGATATTTTATGTATTTTAATTCCATAAATTAAATATCATATTTTTTTTATATATTTTATGGTCCTTGGAAATTATTTTTAAGGATTATGTTTCTTGATATAGATCTCTAGTTCATTGGGTAATAAATTTGTTCTTGAGGGAAAAAAATTAGAGTTAACAGAGTAGGTAATTCAATTTCTATGAATAGTTATAAGAGTGATTGTAAGAATGATATGAAATGTATGTAGCAATGTACCTCAATTAATTTTATATTCTTTTAAAATATGTCTTCATGAAATTTTTATGATTTTATATGGTATTCCAATGATCTTTTGTTTAGTGGAATTTGTATGCCCCTGTTAAGAGTGAAAGGTATTTTTTTTAAAATGTCTTTGGTACTCATGTTTTACAAGAAATTCTCATGATGTAGTTTCCTTTTCTCATAACATGAAAGAACATATATTAACATATAATAGAAAATTTGTTTTAAGGGATTTCATGATTATAAAAATGAATTAATTGGTTTGTTTCTTTTTTTCATACCATACTAAATATTTGGCCTCATATCAAGTTTTCAAAAACAAATTGGCCTTAGCTATAATTAGGAGAAACAATAATATAGTTTCCCATGTTTTTTATACATAGATATTATATCTTATTATATAACAAAAAAATTCATTACATTATGGTCCATGTCAGAACTGGAAATGTTTATTTTATTTGGAAACATGGATATATAAATAACATGTATATAAAAGATCAACATCATCTCTTACTTATATCTTTACACCTAGAACCCTTCTTAATAATATCATACATAAAACATTACAAATTATTTTTTTGAAATGAAACTTAATAAAGTGTGAGCCTGTGTTCTTAATAATGGAAAATAAGAGATGTGTCAATGATCATAAAAAAATTTCTTGATCATAAGGGGTTGAAAAAATGATCATCAAATTTTAAAACCAAACCCAAAATATCATAGATCATAAAAATCATTCATGGTATAAAACATTGAAGTTCATATTACATTAATTATAACAGAATATATTAACATGAACCATAAGAGAATCACAATGTCATTAGACATATGTTTTTGGAATGCACATAATCATAGAAAACAATTTATTTAATACAGGGTCTATACCAATGATATCATAATGGATTGGGTTCACACCAAATTATGATACCCTTAGTTAGGTTTCACGCCCAAGACTATCATATCATTAGTCAGGGTTCACTACCAAGACAATCAAAGTGGATATATTACCATACTAAACTAGTTTTACTCCCAATTATAGTTCTTAATATCTTATTAGATATCCTTAATTACCCAGTTCATTAAATTTATGTATAATTTTCCCCCACTAATCAAAGAATGAAAAATATACATTTGTGTTCATAATATCACAAAACATTTATCATATCATTATATCATCACCCATGAAAAGGAAACTAGAATCATAACCATTTCATCATTTTATCATAACATAATTCATAAAAAATAAATGTATTTAATAACCATATCATCATCATAGTCATAAACAATCCTATGAATGAATAAGGATGGTATCGTTGGATCGTATCCCTAGTAAATCCTAAGTCACATCAAAGGATTGTTATAGGTTAAAATTTCTCTTAAAAGATCAATGGAATATTTATTTTTTAAAATAATATTTTGATGTTAAAATTAAAATTTTTAAAATCCAAATAGTTAAAAAAAATATTCTTTCAAAATAACAATGTCAACATATACAATATGATAAAAATCATTCAAATAACATGATGGTGTGAAACTTTTATCATACCAAGTATGGAAGAACACATATTCCCTTCACATTCTAAGTAAAAAAGTATAAATAACCTCATTCAAGAAATGAAAAAAAAATATTCATTTAGAAAAATAATGATATTGAAACATGTGTATAATGAATTTTAATAGTCATAATATAACATTAAAAACATTTATGAAATCATTTTGAGGAAATAATTAACATGAAAAAAAATATTCTCATCTAATGTGATAATGAAGTTTGTTTTTGCTAAAAACATTTTCCCCATAAATTGAAGGATCAAATATAGGAAAATAATTATATTACATGATAATTACATTAATAAAAATTTGAGGATAAAATAAAAGAGTTTTATCAGATAAGAATCATGTAATTCCTCTCAATGTAAATTCAAGAATAATCCAATCCTAATTAAATGAAAATGAAACAAAATCATCTACTTCATGTTCAAATTTCATTGATAGAAATATATCCTCATGTATAATAAATATTAATTTATAATAATTTTTAAAAAAAATAATGTATACACTTATAGTATTATATAATATCCACTGATAGCATTTTAACACTTTTTTATTAATAATTCCTTATTAAATTCATCATTTCTGGGTATTAACTGTTCCATTTTTTATGGAAGTTTTGGTTCAACAATTCTATTTTTTGGTCATTGATCACGGTTCTATAATCTATCAGAATTTAATAATGACATTAATATAATATATATTAATTATATACATATTTAAAATCAACCATAAAATGTAGATATATAAAAATAATTTACACCATTCATGGAGATGACAGGCCGTACATACACTTGAATGTACTTTTTATTTATTCTAGGGAAAATATAAAGTATTATTAATATTATTTTATCAATACATATCAATAAATATATAATAAACAATATATATAAACATTAAATATTACTTATTACCATACATGTAATGCTGAAATTAAAAAAAATTGCAACACTTTGTGCAAGTGGTAGTCTAAACATTCATACGAGCGGCATCATTATTTTCCGAAAGATGGGGAGGCCAAAAAGGAGATATGAAATTAAATTTAAAAAATATAATTATTCCATAAATATCATATATATATACATTAAACTCATTATAATAACCTTCAATTAAATATGGTGATGGAAAATAAATTGTATAATTTATTGGAGGTGGTAGTCCAAACATATTTACAAGTGGAGCTTTAACTTTCAATTTGATAGAAAAGAGGTAAAATAATTGTGGTTAAACCATTAGAATTACATTTAATTATATTTATTATACATTATTTATTATTTTATTATGAAAATCATGGATTTAGATATGGTAGGAGTAAAAATTAATTGAAAGAGTTTGGGTATGATGTTTAACTCTTCTTTGATAAACATCCTTTATCTCTTTTCCTAAGGACCCTTAAAATCATCCTTTAAGAATAAAATCACAATGAATTCATGTATATGTATTTTTAAAATGGAATTGAATATTTTTTTTTTCATGCTAGGTGTCTCAATGTTATGTAAATTAAAGAGTGGATATGTGTCCTTTTATAAGTGTGGACAAAGTCACACCTAGAATTTATTAAAAGATCAAAATATAATATTGAATTCACCAAGAATATTCTTCCAAATGGATAATTATAAGATGGTGGGATAATATAGGATAAAACTATGGCTACATAATTGGATTTTGACTAGTTTAATCGGTAATATTACCCTTATCTCTTGGTTTAACCCCTCGAAACCCCATTTTAACCTTAACCATTGTAATAGTTTTTTAAAATTTTTACTTTTAATTATGGCCAAACATTAAGTTTAACTTATTAAATAATATTGACTATTATAATTATAAATGTTTAATAAATATTATTTAATTCAATTCATATAATTTTCATAATTTCATTTAAATTTAATCCCACAAAACGTGATAAAACTTTGTTTCCTAGATAAATGTTTTCTTATCTATAAAAACTATTTCTACAAAATACTACATAAAATTAATTAAAATAAAATAAATGGTATTATTAATAATATAAATTATCTAATTTTACTTTTAATAAAGTAATTTTTTAAAAGAAATCTTTTTAAATTTTTTCAAAGGAAATAAAGTTTTCAATAAAAAACAATATATTTCACTAATAATTGAAAAATCAATATTTTTAGAAAGATTTCAAATGTTCATTGTGATAAAATTTTGAAACCATAATTTAAATAATGAAGTTATTTTTTCAAATAATTTTTCTACAATTGTTAAAAATAATTTTTATATTTTCTCATAAAAATCAATAAACAGAATATTGAAGAAAAAAGTATTTTATATAAAATAATGAATTTAATAAAAATCGGGTATTTGTTTATCAATATATTTTCATTTCATAAAAAATTATACATTTTTTATTAAAATTTTATTATTTTTATTCATATAACGAATTTAACTGCTATGTTATAATATTATAATTTATTACAATTCATTTAGACTCATTTTTGCACGTATTGTAATCCACCGAAGAAATTATTTTTATTTGAAGAGAAATGTATGATAAAATCTTGAGGTGTTACATTCATTCCCCCCTAAAAATAATTTCAAATATAAAATGTAATCGCTCTGATATATACAAATGGGTATATATTTGTCTTATCACTTCAATGGTTTCCGAAAATGATTCTTAAAATATATTATTTCTCTATAGAATTTTAACTAAGTGGGTAGTATTTTCCCATAGAACTTTATCTATAATATCCACAATTTTATTCATTTTTTATTTATAGGAATGATCATTCTCTAGTGGTATGGCCTCTAATTTCAATATATGTGATGAACCAGGTGCGTACTTCATTATAATTGAAACCTCGACCACACTGTAAAATTGAGAGAGGTTTTGTGGAAGATTAAATTCATAAGAAACCTTAATTAATCAATTAATAATGTAGCATCCCCGACCCAAATAGCCACCCAGACAGTGATAACAGGTCGGGTTCCATTGTCCTTAGGCGCACCTCCCCAAATACCAAAGGCTACCAACTAGTAGTGGGGGTGAAAATAATTATAGTGGGGAGGCTATACCTTCTAGGAAATAGATAATATACTAGTCCGAGCATGATAAGATAACATTTAGTGGAAATAAATGACTTAGAATACTTGAACTAGACTTGTAGAGTAGAATCACATCCAGTATCATTAAATAACAGAAGTGATAATTAAACAAAAACAACAGCATAAGGTAAATAGATCAGTATGCCAAACACAAATTGTAAACACTAATAAATCAAACAAGGCATACATCCATAGCAGGTCATACATGTCAATATACAAAGGGTCTCCATGGATAACCATTGTAGCTACATACAAAATAAGTATGCTAATACATGATTGAAATATAAACAAAAGTAAAAATCCATCTAGGCACGACCTCACGGTTCATTCCAATCTCCTTGAAAAATAGTACAACAATCCATCTTCAGAGGTTGATCCTTTACCTGGACATAAATCCATAATGTCTACACGTGTCCATAAGGGCACGTGTAGTGTGTGAGACGAATCTTATTGGATTCCACCAAAAGGTGTGTACCTAGTATTTTTCTTAAGTAGATAAGAATCTCTAATTAATGTAAGCAATATGATTGAATAAATAAACACAACCTCCACTGGTGCTCAATAGCCACCAAGTAGTGTCACCTTCATCCGCCAATGTCAGAATCGTAGAAGAAAATAGATTCCTTGGACCATGGCCCACTGTACCCCAGAAATTGAAAATTACTAGTGAACCCTTAGGTTATACTCAAACATATTTCTCGGCACCATGTGCCTCCTGACACCTCAAGTATCATTGTACCGACATCCATAAGGCCTACCCAAACAATAGTATCCTAGTCTCATAAACCCCTACTCGAAATCTCACATTGGCCCATGGCATGACAAATAGAGTAACATTGATGTATGTCCTCAAATAAATATCTTCGGTCATGGCATCAAACATGGAGAGCCTCATATCCCAACACAATAGCCCCATTCATACCAACTAAATGCACCTCATCTTCCATGTGGCTTTATATGGCTAGCACCCCCAAACCATAAATACCAAAACCACAACTATCATGGGTCTCTACCAACACTTGTGGTCAAAACTACCTCATCAAGGAATCAACCAATGTGCACACGACTTAATCAGTGCTTTGGCCATCACGGGTGAGCATAAATCATCAAATAAGGACCTAAGCCACACCATCTCGTGCACCTTGTTCCCCTATGACCATATCAATCACATATTATGTCTTTTCTATCCAAGTATCCCAGGCCTAGCCCAACCTAACAGACACACTTCCTCAAACCAACATCCAAGAAGCTCAATCCTATGGTCAAAACAACTCATATATATGGTCCAATACCAAACACTGATCAACAACACTCAATCTCAATGGCCAGGCCTTCCCAACCTCGTCCCAGGCCATACCCATCATACCCCCAAGGGTCTCAACTTATGTAATATCAAGCATCACATATATATACGTAACAAATTAAAGAACTTTAAACAATAAATTAAATTAAAATAGATTGAATTTTCTAAGACACCAATTCTAACATATTATCATGGAGGTCTTAGATGCCTCTAATTCTCTTCATCAAGTATTAAGATATTATCATTTGATTTCAAATCAAAACAATTCATTTAAAACCATTTTTCACCCCCGACCAAAATATCCCAAAGAGTAATAGCCTCTTGCACAACCTATATCAAGAATAATAGGTATAGGGTATTCCCATGAAACCTCATATTGTCTAATAGTCAATTTAATATTCTATAACTGGGTCTCGCTCAAAACCCACTATTGCGCTAAAAATTCACATACCCCAAAGGTCTGCAAAAACATATAACAATGTATGCACCACCTATATTGGACTTGTAGGCATAGGAACATCTAATATCAATGTCCAATTTGAATTGGATCAACATAGATATAACTTTACATCTTTAACCCTGAAATTAGAATTGACCAAAAAAATACACTCTAAGGTGATGGATCAAATAAGAAGAGGTATGTGTGGGGTTATCTTTTTGATTCAAATGAACAGCTTCCAATGTATCTAATAATGGAGGATGATGGAGTATTTGGATCAAATCCTATGAAAGGAGGAGATAGGTAGATCACCCCCTATTGTGTGTGACCAAGGAAGAAGACACATTGGAGGAGGAAAGAAAAATGAAAATGGAAATAAAGAGAATAAAATTAAAAAAATTGAAACTTGTACAGGCCCCATTGTTTACCCATATGGTCTAAAAACCCTTGTAGAAACCATGAGGAAGCCACTACTTTAAGACCAAATCTCACACGGTTACCCTACGCGGCTTGCCTAACCATACACAAACCATGGAGAAACCCACTACAATTATAATGACACCTCTGGACGATTGTGCACCCTAACTCACATGGTTTCCCTAAATCATTCTCATATAGTTTCTTCCTAAAAAACTAGGCCTTCAGTCCTCTTATGCTCTTGAAAACCTTATGAACAAATGAGTAACTCACCTAGCCTCTAAAACAACCCAAAAGCACTCTTTAATGCCAAGAGAACACTCAGAATTGTGTTCTGGTCAACGAATCACATGGTAGCATAGCCACTAATTGAAAAAAATCAAACTGGTTGGTGATTTTGACCCGTTCCAAAAAATTAGCTCATTGAAATCTACCCTCCTGAATTTTTCTCATCCCCGAGAAATAAAAAAACATAGAGATAGTTTCGAACACACACAATTCGGTACAAAGAACCCAAACCACCCAGGTCTCAAGGGTTCTAGCCAAATTCCTCAAGGGGATCCCCACCTTTATAATTTTCTAACTTAGTCAATCCTAACCCAAATATAAAATTAATCAAGGTCCAAAAACCTATTTTTGAACCCATGGTTATCCTTTGATGCATCATCACCCCTGCACTTCAACTGGTGATCATGTGTCCCTTTTGATACCCAATAACATCCCACACTACGTGTGACCCCGCCTCGATCCCATGACACCCATGTAACAATGATGTCC
Organism: Viscum album; assembly: GCA_963277665.1. Taxonomy (NCBI): domain Eukaryota; kingdom Viridiplantae; phylum Streptophyta; class Magnoliopsida; order Santalales; family Viscaceae; genus Viscum; species Viscum album. Next base: position 680,159,263 of record OY728132.1, on the reverse strand, counting down.
TACATCCCATGGATGCTCAAAAAAACACAGTGCCTTGCACCTCATGTAACTTGCATCCCTTGGATTCCCCGATGCCTTAGCACATCAATAAACCTATATCTCGTGGTTGCCATGATGTCCAAGGCACCTCAAAACTATCATCCAATGATGATCCTAATTCCAACCACCTCATATATATATATATATATATATATATATTAATGCACCCGAGAAGGTTCCAACCTACTGACCAGTGTTTGGTTATTCCATATTTATCTTATTTACCTCGTGCACTAAAAATTGACATGCATCAATAGTAATTGCAAAAAAAAACAGAAAAAAATCACGACCACACTCAAAGAATACCTATGACCTTTGTTGGATCTCTAGCATGCTCATCTAGTGGTAGCTCCATGGTTTGCACCTAGCCACACACACAACTAATGAATTTTGGCCTCCCTGTGGTGCTGCACCAGTCACCAACCATTGACTACATGTCTGTGTCCCACTATATCTTCCACATCCTCTGCATGAATCTAAACCTCGGCTACTCTCTCTGGGTACTGATCCTAAAATGATCTAGGATGCATGTCCCTTCCTCGGTCACTATCTACCAACTATCTTAGAATTTTTCCTACAGAACCTCTCCAGATGAATAACCTTCCCACATGCTTAGAAACTCTTTAGAGGCCAATCACACTGAGTCCGAACATTCCATGTTTTCCCACACTTAAAGAAAAAAACTTTTGGACTTCCCTGAGGTGGTCTATCTATTTCCTTTTCCTAAAGTCCCTACTAGAACTCATCCCAATCTCGTTTCGTACCATTGGAACCACCACCTAAAAATGATTCCCAGTCCATGTGAGACATGTCCGTCTAGTTACCCTCATCTATGAGCACCAGATTCACCACCTCTGGGAACTAGTCCTTCCTAAAGATGTTTACCTTCACCTAAATGGGGTGATGTAAATCATCTTCAAAGAAAATCACCCTCATTGTATCATCACTTACCATACCTGGTGAAAATTGAGAGAGCTCAGTGAAATTAGTTGCATAGTCCATGACGGATATGTCTCCCTACTAAAGTCTTAAAAACTATTGAGCTACATCCACCCTCAGCATCTTCGAAAACAATTTATTGAAGAACCTTATCTCAAATTCCTTCCAAGATAGTCCCTCATGTCTACAATATTGAACCTCCACATCCCACCAATGCTTACTTGGACCTCTAAGCATATACATCACTAGCAAGACCCTCTACCCTAGAGGCATATTTAGCTACTCAAAGATCATCTTCATGCTCTTTATCAAGTTCTCAACTGCATGTGGACCACCCTCACCCTAAAAAAGTGGCGGATGCTATGACTGGATCTACTAAGTAAGATAGTCCATAATGGTCTCTATTCCCTTAACACCCCTATTGATTCCCTATAAAACATGTTCCAAGATGGATCAGAGCTGTTTGTCGAGCTACAATCCAAATGATTTTAAGACTGTCATTTTTCCTTCATGCACTAGATCTGAGACCTGATCCTACCCCTGAGCTTGTACCATCAGCTCATTATTTTCCTGACACTCAGGGTTCAGAACCTGATCGTTCCACTAAAGTACTATACTATCACCGTTTTAATTCTCCATCGATCCATCTAGGACAAACCCTCTTAATACCATCAAATTGTCAGACATTCCATTTATATATAATAATATATTCAATACACATAAGGAAAGTAGTAAAAAGTTAGTGTATAATAACTACCCTTACTCTCCCCCATCACAACCGTGACTGTGGAATCTCAGCCTCGTCACCTCCTTACCTTCCCTTAACAGATCCAAGTATCACAAATTCATTGGTCCATTCCCATCCTGAAAACCAACATTGCCTCAAACCCACAACCTAGTTTCCCAATCATGGTCATCAAAATCACCTCATTCATAATACCTACCTGATCCTATAAGATTTATCCCCAATCCTCATTCCATATGAAATTTTACTTATATATAAAGAAAGGAATATCATAGTTCACATTTCGAAATCATTTAATGAATTAAATTTCACATTTCCATGTGAAATTATATATTTTCACATGGTATTATCTCCTTAGAAAGTATACATGCATATATGAAATTGAAATACCCTAAAAATGTACCTATCAAAATCCAAACAACCACACCATGCCTTATTGGGCCAATTTCCAATTCTCCCTTACCAAAATGGGTTAAGGGAAACATATCACAACCAATAATCATCCCAAACAAAGTGATCCAACATGGTGGAAATCATATAAACTATAATCTGGGTAAAATAAAAACAACATAGCCCACCCAAGGTAACTCATTCTATCCCTCATACATGGGACTACAAGTACCCAATCATGAGTCTGAAGTCTTGTTCTGACAACAATCTATCCCAAGTTTACCATAATTCAAAATAGTAATACTAATAAAAGAGGTAAAAGAAAATCCTTCAATACCAATTGTAGCATACCTGACTTGAATAGCCACCCAAATAGTGATAACGGGCTGGGTTCCACAAGCCTTAGATATACTTCTCAAACGCCAAAGGCTAGGGACTAGAATCGAGGATGTAAAAAGGTATAGTGGGGAGGCAATAAACATCTCGGAAATAGATAATATACTAGTCCAAAAACTAAGATAACATGAATTAGAAATAAATGACTTCGTAAACTTAAACTAGACCCACAGAGTGGAAGAAAATCCAATACCAGTAAATAGCAGAAGTTATAATTAAATAGAAAAAAATTAGATGGTAAACATATCATTATGCCCAGCACAATATGTAAATTCTACTAAAACAAATAGGGCATGCATCCATAACATGTCATACATGTTAATATAGAAAGGGTTCCCTTGGTTAACCACTATAGCTACATACCAAATGAGTATGATAATACATGAGTAAAATCTAAGAAAAAAAAGTAAAACATCATCTAGGAATGACCTTAAGGTCCATTAAAATCTCCATGTCAAATATTACTATGATCCATATCCTGAGGATAATAATTATTCTATACATAAATCCATAAATTCTACACACATCCCAAAGGGCACGTCCAGGCTGTGTGATGAATCTCAATAGGATACCACCAAAATGTTTGTACCTTATATATATGTTCAAGAGGATAAGAATCTCTAGGTAAAGTAAGTAGTATGATGTAATAAATGAACACAACCTCCACTAGTGCTCAGCATCCACTACGGAGTGTCACCTACTTCGGCCAATGATGGAATCTTAGATGAAAAGAGATTCATTGGCCTATAGTCCAAGGTACCTCTATAATCACAAAGTCCTAGTAAACCCTTAGGTTCCACATCATTCATGTTGCCCGACACCACATGCCTCCTGACACCTCGTGTCTCAATTTACTGACATCTTAGAGGCCCACCCAAACAATAGTATCCTGATATCATAGACCCCTACTCAAAAGCTCTCATAGACCCCTGGAATGACAACTATAAGAACAGTGAGTTTTGTCCTCAAATAAATATCTAGGAACATGGCCTCAATCAGAGAGTGCTTAATCTCCCTGCCCAAAATCCTCATTTCTACCAACTGAAGGCTCCTCACCTTCCATGTGGAATTCTACGACAAGCACCCCCAAACCGTAAATACCTAAACCACAACTATCAGGGGTCTCTACCCACATGAGTGGTCAAAAACACCTCATTATGGAGTCAACCTATGTGCACATGACTCAATTGGTGCTTGGTCCATCACAGGTGAGTGGAAATCACCAAATAAGAACCTAAGAAACACTATCTTTGGCACCTCGTGCTCCTACGACCATGTTGCTCAAATCCATCGGCCTTTCTATCCAAGTATCTTGGGTCTAGCCCAACCTGACATTCACACTCCCTCAAACAGACATCCAAAATTCTAAATCCTATGTTCAAATCCATTCAAGTATTTGAGCCAATCCCAATCAGTGATCAACATCACTCATTCCTGTTTTCCATGCTATCCTAACCTCATCTCAGACCACACCCATCACAACCCCATGGGTCTTAGCATATGTATTATCAAGGAACACATATATATATATAATTAAATAACTTTAAACAAGCAATTATATTTAAAAAAATGAATTTCATAAGCTACATGTTCTAACATATCATCATGGAGGTCTTGGAATGACTTTAATTCTCTTAATAAATCTTTATCGATTTAAACATACCATTAAAAACAAAACAATTCATTTTATCCATTTTGGCACCCCCTGGACAAAATATTCCAATGAGCAATAACCTCTCGCCAGACCTTGATCAAGCATAATAGGTATCGGGAATTCTCACGACACCCCACATGGTCAAAAGGTCAATTTAATATTCTATAGGAGGGTCTCACTCAAAACTTTCCATGTTTCAAAAAAGATTCAACCCTCAAAGGTCCGTAAAAACTCAAAAAAAATGTTTTTTTAATGGTTCAAAGGCCTAAAATACATTTATTAAAATGAGAATGAAGACAACAAAAAGAAAGGATGGGTTCAAACAAGCCATCACTGCCCTCATCAAAAAATCAAAGACCGTGTTTTTTTTAATCTTAGCTCCAATATTATTCTCCTCTTCTCGAAAATCAATCCAATTTGTCCCTAACACACACCCATGCCCATGTCCATAACCATTAGAATGGAACTCTTATAATATTTTTTCTTATTGGAGAAGGCTTTCAATATTAGTGTTATGAGAATCAGAATCAACCATTGGTTATGAGTCTTCTTTATTAGTAGTCCAACCAGCATGTCCATGTCCCCGACCATGAATATGAGGATGACGGTCTTGCTTCCTTGTTTTGGTTTGTTGCCATGTTTATTTTGTTTCTTATTTTTCTGAATTAGTGAAGTCTTTGATTATAGGATCCATAACCTAATGTTCAAGGTCTAATTTTTTCACTAAAGTTTCGTTGCTTGGCCCCTGGACATCCTGTACATTATTTCTAACATCCATTGTAGTTTCTTTCACAATCTTATTATCCTTACCTGCTACAACAACATCAACATTGGAGTCATGTAGTAGTGGTTCCAGGTTTTTGATTTGATTAATAGGTAGCGTCACTACCATTTCATTATCCTCTGAACTAAGAGCTATAGTTTTTTGAACCTACTCTACTAGTTCTGGTGTTTGGTCATCATGGTGACACATTCTTGGTAAATCATGCACCAAATTGTTGGATTCACCCACCAAACAAGCCTCACCATGGTCTTAAGCATCCACTTTGAGTCCAGGAAGATCAGAAAGAGAGTTGAAAAAAGGGATATCACAAAACTCATGGTTATTTGTCTTTAACTTCCTTGAAAGGATCAACTTAAATCCTTCTCTATCAATCACCTTGGCCATGCCTTTTCTTTTAGAGTTAACAATGTGTTCTTTCCTCATTTACCAATCCACTTCCTCTTGGATTTTATCTTCGAGTTTAGATTGTTTCTACTCATCTGAAGTATTCACCCATGAATTGGGATCCAAAGTTAGAACACCTTTTGCTGCCTTGTTTTGTTCAGCGGCATGCTCATGAGAGTGGGCAGTGCCTTGCCCACTCATTCCCCCACTATTAGTCCCCTGTTTGATAATATCGGTGAAAGAAAAACTTATTTGGTTATCATTTCACTGGTACACGAATATTTCTTTCTTGGTACCATTCTTTCCCCTAATTTGATCCATGAAAATAGAATTTTTAAGTCTACATACATAAGAAACATGGCTATATTTTATACATTTTGAGATTTCATGCTCCCGTGGAAGTATTCAACAAAATTTCCAATTCCAAAATAATAATCACAGATTTCTGGAATCCATTCAAAGTGGATTGATAGTTCCATCCTGAATACCCCAGACGTCAAAAATACAGTATTAATAAGATCATGAGACAGATCAATATCAATTAATGCTATGGCATAATGGCCTTACTGAGCTCTTTCTTTATCCTTGTCATGTTTAATCGGTTTCTTGACTACTTCTGATACATCCCACAAAAGAAAAGGGTTACATATGAACCAATTCAAACCTTTTTTTACGAATCTAGGCTTGGGTAGTGTTGTTCTTAGATGAATGCAGATCCGATAGAGGATCCCATTCTTACGGTGTATGAAACCCAAGCTTAAGAGGGATTGGGATGATGCCCCATGAAAAGAAATTTTTATGTTTTGAAGGAAAACTAATGTGGTAGAGCCCCTTACCAATTGATATTATGTGCCAGTCGTCAATGTCGCAATTTTGATGCAAGAATTTTTTTAAAACATCAAGTTTCTATGGAGAGGCCTTTCGGGGAACCGAGACATGGGCAATAAGGGAGAAGTGACTTCCTAGAGGTGTTATTAAAATAATGTAGAGTTTTCTTCAGTGATAGAAATAGTCCCATTTCATGATATCCTTTTATTTGACGACACTGACGCATCCTGGAAATCTAAGAATAACCTATTGAAAGAGACATTGGTCTTGGAAACTCCACTCTGGTCAATGTAATGTGAGGCATAATCATTCAATCCATCCCTAGAGACCTTAGAATTGTCTGATTTGGAGAATCCATAATTAAGTGAGTCAAAATGACCCTAATTCAAGAAAATATCCATAGAAAGAGGATCTAATCGAGACTCCACAGAAATGAAACTTAGGTTTCACCATTTTCCCGCACATATTGCACATCCTACAATGTTCTAAACTCAAAATAAGGTATGAACCACCTACATTAGACTCATACACAAAGGCACATCCAATATCAAAGTCCAATTCCAATTAGATTGAATTAGATATGAGTTACCTTCTTTAAACTCAAAATTGGCTTGGATGGAAATAGCGGTCCGTAAGACGAAGGATCAACAAAGAAGAGGTATGTGCAGGGTTATCCTTACCAGGGTGATCATATAGCTTCCAATGGATCAAATAATGAAGGTCGAAAAGAGGAGTTGGATCAAATCCTATTGATGGAGGAGATGGGTGACTCACCCCCAACTATGTAAGACCATGGAATAAGAAAGTGGGAGAGGAGGATTGAAATAGGAAAAATAAAATAAAGATAAAAAAATTATAAAAAAAAGAAACTTGTACAAGCCTCATGGTTTAACCGTACAGTTTTCCAAACCGTGGAGAAACCCTATGGAAGCAGCTTCTTAAGGACCCAATCATTCACGGCCACCCTGCACAACATTCAAAAACATGAAAAAACCCTATAAAAGAAACTTTATAAGGACCCAAGCAATCACGTCCACCCCCGCACGATATTCAAAACTATTTTCAAACCATCTGAAAACCCTCTACAATTATACAGACACATCTTCATGGTCATGTGCCCTAACTCACATGGTTTCCCTAAACTGTGTGCATGCAAATGCTTCCCAAAAACTAGGGCCTATAATGCTCTTGAAACCCTTATGAACACCTGAGACACTCACCTTTCCTCTAGGACAACCCAAAAACACAATTTAATACCTATTAATCTCTCTAAATTGAGTTCTGATCAATGAATCAAAAGGTACCATAAACACTAATTGAAAGAATACAAATTGGGTGGGGATTTTTACCCATTCTAAAAAACTGAGTCATTATAAAGAATCTCAAAGGGGTCAATATACCTAAATATTAACTTTTCCTTCATTCTAAATCTCATAACCATAATTAATGTATAATTTCATAGGAATTCCTTCTCACAAACTTTGACATTTATATTTAACAAATTATTGTTATCATAACTTTTAATTCAAATATGAGCTACCTTGATGTGAAACTAGATAGCTCTAACCTTCTCTATCATTTCATTAGCTACCTCATGTATCAATAAAATTCATTATCTAGATTCATCCTAGTATTTTGGAGTTTTACACATATTTTAATAGATAACTTCATAAGTATCCATTTGAATTATCAGGTGAAAGCTATTGTTGTATGAAAAAATTACAATAAGAAGTTTCTAATCCCAAAAACATTTAAAATCAGTAGAAAAAAATCTCAAAATATCCTCTATGGAATTAGTTGTTCTCCTAGACTGGCTATATGTCTAAGGATAATAAGTTGTACTAAAACAGAACAATGAATCTAAAACATACTAAAGACTTCACCAGAACATCACGCAAAAACCTTCGAAACTAATCAGATTCAATAGAATGTGGTACTCCATGGAAATTAACCTATTATTTAAGGTATATTATGTAAAGTTCATCAATAGATAAATATTATTTGAATAAAATAATGTTTGATGGAATCATAAAGAAATCAAATATACCCTAAATAGTATTTTGGTCTTTATAAATCTTGTGGATTCTGATGAAAAAATACATAATGATGTTTTCTCATTGTCATTATGGTATGGGTAATGGTTATGATATCCTCTTATACTTATATATCTTTATATTAGCTTTATTACATATCAATAACATAGATACATACTCTATGATGTCTCTCTTTATTTTTTTCCCACTAGAAATGCTTTTCCAGGTCTCTATAAATCTATGTGGTGTTAAGAATATTATTGATCTATGAACTATGAAAAATATCCAAAAACATTTACTTCAAATATAGTATGGATGGGACACATTCCTGGTTAATGAACATTAACATTCTATCAAAATCAGATTTCAAGTGATGAATATTTCTCACCTTATTTTTTATCTTTACATCTTCCTTTTGTGTCTCATTAATCATCACATGGATATATATTTCAACACTAGTTTGATAAATATAAGATTTACCCCCTTCCTTCAATATTTAAATGTCCATATATTGAAAATAAATAAATATTATATATTTTTTGAAACTCGTCATTTATAATCTAAAATAATCCTTTTAACATAGAGAATATTCCACCTTGTTCTCTTTCCTGGGTTGGTAATGTATTGATTAGTCATAATCTTTAATCAACTCTAGCCATCTCATCTAGAACATATTCAATTATTTATAAATTAATATATAATTTAAATTTTCATGATTACTATATATATATCACACTTATCAATATAAATAAAATTCTTCAACATCATTGTTGAAAAAATACAATAGATAATTCCAAATCATGACATGGGTAATTTTCCTCCTGCTCCTTCAAATAATATGATTCAAAAGGTATCACCATATCATTTTTCATAAGGACACATCTAATAACCTTATTTTATGAATCACTAAAGAAAAAAACCCTTTATGATTATAGGTTAGTGTAAGTAAATGCGTACTAACTAAACTTCTCTTTTGTTCCATAAAAATTTCCTCACATTATTCTATCCAATGTAACATGACACTCTTCTGCTTTAAATTATTTATTAGATTATAAATCTGTGATAAATTAACTAGAAAGTGTCAATAATATCTAGGAAAACCAATAATGCTAAAAATATCATTCATAATAGTAGTATAGGATAACATTAAATGTCATATTCATTTATGGATCCATCATTGTAACCTCTCTTGAGATTATATGACCCAAAAAAAAGAATCCTTTAGTATCCAAAATTTAAACTTGGTAAATTCAGCAAACAACTTCCCCTTTATTTGGGTATTTGATAAAATTCACAATTAATCATCATGATATTCCATGATAATTTAATTTATAAGAATATCAAGTATAAATTCTACCAAAAATAGGTCATGTTATTCCCTAAAGAATACATTCATTTAATCCATAATGATATTAAGAGAATTAGTATCACCAAATTAAATCCCTCAAAATTCTTTGTTACTATAACTCATATCGAAGGATTCCTATGATATATCCTCATCATTAACCCTCAATTAAGAATTTCTAGAATGAAGGTAAATTGTGGAATATTATTAAGGTCCACTTATTTGATCAAACAAGACATCATTATGGGGTAAAGGATACTTTTTCTTGATAGTGATCTTGTTATGTTTTTTATAATCAATGAAAAAACACATTGACCCAAATTTCTTATTAGAAAAGGAATAGGTTCACCCTTTGGTAGTGATATATGGTATATTAATCCATTATCTTGATTCTCCAGTAGTTTATTCTTCAATTATAGAAACTCAATTGAGGTCATTCTATGTGGAGTCTTTGAAATTGGTGTAGAATTATGCATGAGTTATATGGAAAACTCAACATCATTATTCTGTGGAATACTAGGAAACCCAATAATAAAAACATAAAAAAAATATCTTAAAATTATCATATATTTAGTTTTGAATTTCTCTCCAACTATATGAGATAAAAATCAATTTTTTATATGAACTAATACCCATACAATGGATGAAACTTCTATCTGTAGTACATATTTTTCACACAGAAAGATGATCATAGGTTGGAACTGAAAATCATTTGTGACTTCCCTTAGAAATATATATGGTATTTATATAGTTAAATCCAATACGTGTCCAAAATAACCTCAAATTAGACATAAGTTTGAATAAAAATATTTCGAATAAGTATATTCACATTAATGTCAATCGTGGTAGAATCATGGACATAGGTTTTCATCATCGTACCATTATGTGTTATCAATGATAATTCAACATCTAATTATTGGGGTGGTATTTTCATGTCCTTAAAATATGATAAATAAGTCTGGGTAGATCCATAATCAAATAAGACATTATTAGTAGTAGATTAGAGGGAAAATGTGCCTTTTACCACTTCATTATCATACCCCACATCGGAAATAGTGATCGTGTGAGATTTACCTTCATAATTATTCTTAAAAACTTGTTCATTTTGATCATCATCATTAACTTTCAGATTTATAATTAGTTAGTGTAATACACATTCTTATTTAATTTGAAATATTGAAGTGCTTTTTATATATTCTATTGATATTTTTTTGTTAGTCCTTTCATTGTCTGTATAATGTATCAACTTGGGATCCACATAAATGGTGCCCTGAGCCCATTCACTATTTGGAATCAAGAGATCCTCTATATATGCCAGTGGATTTACACCTATGTATAGATTTTGATGATGGTGATGTGGGGAGATTTCACCCTCTAGATCAGAAATAAAATGTAGTTGAAGCATAAATAAACGAACAACAGTAGAGGAAAATAATTGATAATCAATTAATAATGAATGAATAATAAATGAACTGATAACCAAGGTAGTTCCAAATATCAAACACATATGAACATGATATAATGTACCAATTGGTATATATAAAATACATTAATAATTAAAATAACAATTCCCCCATGGCTATCTATGTGTGAATCCTGAGCACCAGCTCAGTCTTGTCCTCCTATGCTCCCTACCCAAGAGTAATAAGCCATATCACAATCCAGAAACTAAATTGTAACCAAGTGGTGTATCTAGGTACCAAATGGTGTCTATAGAAGGCTATGATATAATCTTAGTAGGCCCCCAAAAATGGTTAATAATTCAATCCAGACCGTGAATGTAAAATAAAGTAGAATGTAGGTATTATAAGGAGAGTAGAAGATAATAAATTTACTCTGTTTGGTTATGGTTTCTTAAGGACACCTGGCTGACCATACCTACTTCATACTAAGTAATAAATTCTCTGAAAATACCATTATATATGTATATATATATATATTTATGTATGTATCTAATCTTATATATATAGAGATATATATACACTACTGAGGATCCAAGGTTTATTAATAAGGCACCCACATATAATAATAATAATATTGTTATTATTATTATTAATTAGTCTTATTGTGTAAATATGGGTATAATACCTTGCATATGAGTAGGGGATATAGATTTTTAGGCCTGAAAATCCAAAAGAATGATGTGAGATGTTATGTCCAGCATCCTAATCATGGTCTATAAAACACAATTTCCAATCACCTAACCCTGGAATGTAAAATTTCATGTCAAACAACCCTAACCAAGGAATCCCAGTAACAATCATGTATAATATAATCCACTTTCCATATGATCCCATAACCAAGGAGTTCTATAAAGAGGAACCCTATATCACTCAAGGCATAGTGTAAATTCAATCAACCCATTAACTTGTCTAAGGCACCTGAACTTAGGAACCCAAGGATCACTCCAGACATGGTGTATATCATAATACGTTTAATTTTAATATTTAAAATATATGTAATAGTATGATCCATTCCACCATCAATTTTAACTAAAAATTAGAAAATTTAATTTATATAGGGTACCCCATGAATAAAGTGAGGAAGGGGATAGATGAGTTCTCCATAAGCAGTTCACACCATAGATATAAAAATATAAATGATAGGATAAGAACAATTATCCATGATCAAATAGATACAATTTATATAGATCATTCTATTTTTCAATTTAAATAAAAAGTTATAAGTAAGGACATGTGTGTATACAAACCACCCAAAAAGGCATCATAATTCATTTATCATGTGTGTTGGGTCAATAATTTCATTTTATAAATTGGATGTAGTCTAAGGGTATGTCCTTGACATTAAACATTTCATTCATGTAAAATTGGTCATTAAATATATAATAAATGTATCTATGATAATATAAATAACATTCATATTATATGGTATTCATCCACTCTTATTATAATCCATCTAATTCAATTTATCATCTCATTCATTAATAGGATATTTAATGTAGCTCAAAATGTTGTTTTTAATTCCAAACTAAAGCGTTAGTTTCAAGGCATACAAGAGCACACCCAAAAGGCTTGTTCGAGCCAAGGTGGAAATCCTCTAATTTTGAAATTTAAATTAAAATTTGAAATATAAATTAAGTAATTATTATTTACAATATTTATTTTAAATCTATGAGGCAACACATGTAATGTCTGGCATGCGGCACGAAAGTGAATTTAACAAACACCCTATTATTTATGGTAAAATAATGAGACCAGCTACATCATTAGAAAGATTATTAACTCATAAATTATAAGGATTTTATTATATCCTAAATGGGATAATTCATAATAATATTAAAATTCTTGGGTGTGATCAAATGTGACTGACGACATTCAATTCTGATTTTGGATGGGGGAGAACTATGGAAGCATAGGAGGAGGCCAAAGGGGGAGTTAGAGATGATTCTAACATGGGAGAAAATGAGGGCGGATAAGGGAGAATAAAATCTAAAGGTTTTATGTGAATAAAATTAATTTTCAAATCTTTAATGAACCACATAATTTTTTTGCATGATTTAGAAAACAGTGCACCAACTATGTGGTGCCACTACCCAAGGACACCCACACCACACGCATCTGACACATGGTTAGAAAATCCATGTAACAACCTTGTGGTTATACTCTAAATTTTCCTCTCTAAATTATTCATTGTTTTGTAGACTCAGGTTAATTGTTTGAAAATTATGTGACACCCCCATAGGGTGATATTGTTTGTGTGCGTGATTTTTACTATCTATGTGCACAGTGTGCATTCCAGTTCTCCTTAAAAAAACATATTTTTATGAATAATTGTTATAAAATATAACCAAACACCCAATAAACCTTTTAGGACCTAAAACCCTTCTAAAACTACATATTTATGTAGTACAATTCTCGTATTTATATAATTAGTCTTAGTTTAACATTCTACCCTTCCACTAAATGAAAATTTCAAATTCCCTTGTAATTTTCAACTAGTTCAGAAACACAAGATGTTACATACTATTATTTTCACGTCACATGATAATTATTTAGCTCAGTGAACTTATTTTCCATAATAAAAATATTTACAAATCACCTTTAGTAAAATTTAACCTTGTTTCCTTCCACAATTTGAACAGAAAGGAAAGATCATCTTCTTCCCTCCTTGATTTTTATAATTAGAATTTACTTGGAATTCCAAATTTATTTTCTTATAAAAACCATGATATTTATGGGTAACACTAATATCCATTTATAAATTGTTCTCATTTCAAATTATTTTTTCATAGCTACTAATGTCTCATATACAGAACACCATTCACAGACATTATTTAATCCATTAAATAATCAATCAATCTAACATTCAAGTTGGATGATAATACTAGAATAATCCCCACACTAGTCTTAAAAAAATTTCCTCATGGGTATATTGGATTCATCAACCTTATAATATATCTCAAGAAAACTTCTCCATTTTAAAATAAATAATTTGATGAACGTACTTATTGAAATTTAATCTATTAAACTATTCCCACTCCAAGGATTCAATTTCATCATATTAACTAATGTTATTGATAATAGTCCATCATAGATATTATTCACCTTAATGATATTCAACAACCAAAACAAAATATTCATGTTACAAGAATTGGTGGATCTAAAATATATTTTCTATGGTACTGATCCATTTCTCAGTAACTAGAGTATTAACATAATGACTAAAATAAAGTGTTTATTTCCTCATGAATTACTCAATGGAATGTTGTTTCCTCCTTTTCCCATTTGTAATCTCATCATGATTCATAGAATAATAAATTTTTTATGCATAGAACAATATTTTACATTCTAGATCCTATAACATTCAATTACTTAGGAGTATAATCCTATAATTTTCCATCACATTCATCATTAACATGATTCCATTTAGTTCCAACTATGGACATAAACAAAAATGCATTGTATGAGAAACATTAATCATATTGACAAATCATATAATCATGGAAATCAAATATAGGATATCTAAATCTTGTCAAATTATTTTCATTCTATGCAACAATACATTTAACTTATGTCATTCGTGGCATAATTATTTAGAATGAAAATGTCAATTAACCCATTTATAACCCCCGGGAGTGTCTATCCAGGTTTCCAATCTTAGGCCCACTCATCATGAACTGGAGATGACTGAGTTATTACCCAATACACTAAATTTATATTTGAAACTCTTAGGTTAATTTGATGAACAACCACATCTTCTTTCTAGTGTCCAGATAAGGATATATTTTCCAAAAAATACCAAACACCATTCTATAACATAACATAGAATTTTCTATTATATGTATGCCTATCCTAAGGGTTCTCACTAAAATTATCTCATCCAAATTTCTAAAATAAACTAAAACATTCACTAATATCAACTATATCAATCTATAATTTTCATACACTCACATTACAACATATTATATGAGTAATAATTATTTAAAATTAGGATCTATCCTAAAACCCTAAATGTTTTGTGTTAGTAAAATCCCTAAATCCTAATTAAATCTAAATAAGTTAATGTGTTTGATAATATTCTATCATGTTACACCCGACATAAACAAAGAAAAATATATAAATAATATATTATTAATAAAATTTTAATAAACACTACCATGGTAAGACATTATTAGTTATTACATTTAGATAGTAAATAACTAATATGAGTTAATATTTAAAAATGTTTTTTTTAATAAAATTTGTTTTCATTATATTATATATTTTAATTTAAAATGATATATTTAAAAATTAATTAATATAAAATTCATTTTCTAATTCGTCAAAAGAAAATTATCTTATGATTTATCATTTTTATCTTTCTAAAAGAATTAATTTTTAGCTCAATATTAAAAAATTACTATTTTCTCTAATATCATCAAATTTATATTACTTATTTTTTCATGAAACTATTTTATTATAAAAATATATATCTCTCTAAATTAAAATAAATAATTTCAAAATACTATTTCAATTTATAAAATCCATGAATATCATTTTATAAAATCAAGTATTATTTTTTGGAAACTATTTTTTGTTTGTTTAATTAATTAATATTGAACATGGGGAAATTTTTTTGTATATTGATTTAACTTTAAAATGACTCATATTTTATCAATAATAATATTATTAATATCATTTCAATCAATAAAAATGATAATTGTTTCCTATGCATAAACATTATGCTTAAAAATGCACCTTTTAAAAAAACATGTTTTTGTGTTAGACATGTTAACATTAAGATTAATTTTCCAACATATACAAGGTAAATATAATAATTTTTTACATTATAATTTTTATTTTATTTAATTTTTGAAATTACATTTTTAGGATTAGGATTTATATTTTAATTGTTAGTGTTAATTACATGACAATGATAAAACAATTATTTTAAAATTATTGTTTTATTAATATTAAGGAATTTATATTAGATAAATTCAATTTAAATAACAGAAATAATAAATATATAATTAGTTATAAACATATATATAAATATATAAAAACTAATTTAGTTAGTAATCAATCCTAAATAATATTATGAATCCATAATAGTAAAAATGAAATTTTTTCTACTCAAATTGTTTTTTGGGAGGTTCAGGGTTCGAATCCTGGGAGTCCACTTTCAGGGTGAACCTCTCTCCCAGGATCCACTCTCCTTTCCTGGTCACCCAGTTTTTTAATGCGTGGGAAAAATGAGGTGCAAACTACCCATGATGAAGGATTGTTTGATGAACCATCGTCGTCTGGGTTGTCACCCTCCGGGATGCTCCGCTATCTCGGCTGGCAATGACTCCTTCCCAGCTAGGGCTCCCTCTAGAGTGAAATCTTCATGGGGAGGGGGGTTCCCTCATGTGGATGGTTCGAAAATTACACACATTGGAATTCCATTTTAAAGGTATAAAATACCTAGTTTAAGTTTATAAGAGTAAAATGTAAAAACATAATGGTAAAAATCATATAACATGTTTAAAACAAGTGTATAAAAAATTGTATGAGTATTTCCCAACACAAAGACACCCTACAATCCATTATTTTATAATATTTGATTCCATTTACCTTAAAATAGAGTCATGTAATTATTAAAATATAATGGGTGTTTCCAAATGTTCCATTTTCCAGTCATATAAAAGGGTGTCACTTACACCATTTAAAAAATGAACCTAACCTAAAAATATTCATTAAAAACCTACCCACATGTCCAATACTATAATTCTATAAAACATTCCTAATCCTTTAATCCTACTATATTATCCTATACCCATAAATTCTAAGGTGTTATTCAAATAAAGATCATGTATCCATTGTATGTATTATCTCCTTCATAAGTTTTTCATATTAATATTGCTCATAAAAAAACAATATCACCATAATCAAAAATAATAATTAATTATAATTATTATAATGATATTTTAATACATTAATATGATTACCATTATTTATTCCTCTAGATCTGCTAAGAAAAAAAAATTCATTACTGTGTTGTGCGGACTACTACCTCCACAAAGTGAAATCTTACGTTTTTCAACAAAACAATTCATAGATGATTACAAGGATGTAATAGACGAATAAATATGATATTATATATATATATATAATTCTTAAATTTCAATTTATAATCTACGTTATTCCCCTCTGTGTCATTGAGAAATGAAAACATTAATCGTGTATGTGTGAAAATTATCGCATCCATGAGTGATGAGTCTCATTTATCATCACCAGCCCATTATGGTTGGATTTAATATCATATTTAATATATGCATTTTACTAATTTATTAATATTAATATTATGGATATTATTAAACAATTTTTGGATTCATTCTACCATTGTCAACAAACATTAAGAGTTACATAAAAAACTTAGCAAACTATATCAAGTAATCGACATTGACAAGAAATCAATATTATAAATTAATGGCTTATTTTAGTTAAAGGAAAATTAATATTAAATGTAGATAAATATGGTTATTTTATATATATATAAATAATGAAATTTATTTATTTATTTGGGATATTAATTTCAAGTAAATAACACTTTCAAACATGAGGTAAGTGTTTTTATCTCGAATTCCTCACTTTCAAACATGTTTGGTGTTATGCACATAATTTTTTTGGGTATATATAATGCCTATATGATATATAAATTAATTAATTTTCATTGAAACATGGTATTTTAATTTTAATTTCATTCCCACTCTTTTAATGAGTTTCGATTACAATTTTACTCAAGCCACAAGGGTTTTCTTTGTCACAATTCTAGTTCTTTGAGACAGAATACATTTTTTTTGAACCATGATTTATTTATATGGTGTATTAACTAACTATGGATATATTTTTATCCTAATTTTTTTTATTTAATTGGATTAAAATTAAAAATAATGTTCTCTTAAAATGTTTCAATTGTTACAATTTTTTCCCTAATAGTGAGAATTTTTGGTAACACAAATCCTCTACATTGAATTATAATGTTTTATATTGAATATTTTTCTACAATACATGGGTTATCACACCATAATAATTTATTATATGTAATTTTTTTTCCTATTTTGTAAAATTATGTATTGATAAAAATAATTATTTACTACCCTTTTTTCAATGTTGGTTTTCAACATAGGTAATTTCAAGTATTAAAAATATCATTTTTATAATCAAATTTTTCATCCACATTTCATAAAATAAATCATAATTTTAATTTCTGTGATCTATTATGGGAGATTATTTTAAAATTAAATTTTTTCAATGTGTTTTCACATCACCTTTTGAAAACAAAATTGGAATTGACTCGTAACTTCTTCTTTTATGTCAATCTTGAAATGTTTTTCCAAAAGATATTTTATTATTTCCCACCCAATTTTTATTCCATTTAAAAATGTTTTTGAAATAATAGTGATTAGGTTGTATGATTTATACTCTAATATTTATATTTTATCATTAGGAAAAAATTAACTCATCATACAAAATATTGCAATTCATGATCCCTTCTTTGGTGGTATTGTTTGTGAATTATTTTGAAAGCATTTTTTTCATTTATGTCAACATCCATCTAGGTATCCTTTTTTACGATGGGTATATGATCATTTGAAACCATTCACCTTAATCAAATGGATATCTTATGATCATGTTTTTTAAATATTTACATAATCATATTGTCATTTATCTATATGGTAAGAACCTCACCTTTTAAATAATTCATATTGGATGTTGTTCACCTAGAAAAAATTTTATTCTATTGACATGGGTAAAAGTATTGGTGTTCTATATATTATTATTCCAATAAAGATGATTATTGCTAACTTGAATAACTAATTTTTTGTTATACACCTTCATTATCAGTATGGGTTATGATAATTTGGGTTCAAATATTGGAATTCAATATGATTATTTACTTCTAATATAGGTTGATCATGTATATATTTTCTGATTTCTTAATTGTTTTGATAATAATGTATTTTTTAAATAATAGGTTCCTTAAAGAATGATATGAAAAGTATTTTTATCTATTATGGTGAATGAATTGGTCATAATCCAAAAAATACTGGGGGGAAATATTATATAGCCCCTCAATGCATTTATAGGACTAATGGGGTAATAGTGGTTTGGATATTTTGTGGTATGCCTACCCAATTCTGAAATAAATTTTAACTATTATCTCAACAACAATTAATGTGTCTTATCATAATCCATTGACCATAATTTTTTTGTCTCTATAATTATTCATTCCATCAGAATGAGAGAAATATTATTTATGTCCATGTTTTCATTTATTTTTATTGATATAGGTTGCTACAAGTTTCAAGTTGATTATAGATTCATGTGGATTACTTATTCTATCCATTATATTAATTATACGTGTATTTTAAGATTTTTTCCTTTATATGTTTCCATTAGTATGGATTTGAGCTCACCACTTCTTATTCTTCCATTTCCCTAAGTTATGAAAAATATTACTTCATGTGACCAGTTCATAATGATAACACATGTGAAATAATTATAGTGAGGCATTAAAGACTTTTCATAGATTAATTAGTTCCATATATAATAGGAAAATTTTCTATTGAAACAAATTACATTGGATTTATCAGTTTAGGTTTTCTTCTAAGTTATTGAAACTCTAAACCTGAAAATATCATTTAGATTTAATAGATTCAATAATTGATATTGATTTTTCAATTATTGATGGATATATCTAGGGTTTTTTAGTTATTATCATTGAAATTATTTAAAGTATATGTCTATGAGAACTAGATCTATGAAAAATTTTCCAAGGTTTCTTGGTGTCATTGGAGACATGAAAACATAAAAAAACTAGAACACAAAAGATCTAAATCGTGTCCTTATTAATAATTCAAAACTTTTACCCTTACTAGATATAAATTTCTTAAAACATTTATTTATATCATAGGGAAAAGGAAACATAAAAAATAGTGAACTCAAATTCTTAGAAAGGGAAAAAAGAGATATATCAATGATATTATACCATATCAGGAGAATAATGGTATAATAACATGATATTGATATTTAAAAACTATATCTATAAAATCATGTATCGTAATGATGATTCATGGTATATTACATGGCAGTTTATAAGACATGAATCATAAATGATTCAAATTACATGAGTGATGGCTGAAAGAAATTGTCAAAAGACATATGTTTTTGGAACACACATAAGTATAGAAAATAATTTTCTTAGTCACAAATCACTATCTAGACTATCATAGTGGATTGGGATCACACCTCATTCTATTATATCATTTTTCAAGTTCCACTCCAAATATAATCATATCCTTCGTTAAGGTTCACTCTCAAGACTATCATAGTGTACATAGTCCCTTACTGAATAGGGATCACTTCCCATTATAGTTCTTATTAGCATATGTGATATCCATCCTTACTCAATGCATTAGAGGTATATATAATTGAGGTCCCACATATTAAATTATAGAAACCATACACATATATTCCATAAAACTAAAAAATTATTATATAATTATATCATATCCTATGGAAAGGAAATAGGATTCATAAAAATTTCATTATATCATCATAGAGTAACTCATGGAAAATAAATGGTTTTCATAAATATATCATCATCATCATTATTAACAATATATTTAAATAATACATATGGAATCATTGGATCATATCACCATTAGAAAATAAATAACATCATAGGACGTTATCACACATAAAAAATCCTATAAAATATTATATAAATATTTTATGAGGAAAACACCATTTTCAATTTGAAATCACTTATTTAAATTAACAATATTTACAAAATATTAATGAATTAATTTTACAATAAAATAAAAAAGGAAAATTATAAAGGAAACGTCAAGGCATTGAGTGGTCATAATGACCTGAAATGCCAATCATGTTGAGTAAGTTAAAATAATGATTCCTTACACATTTTCCATAATAAGTAAAAAATTACTCGTTAAAAAAATTGAAAAGAAGATACCATTGAAGAATTAATAAATAGCTTAAAACATGAGGTAAAAATTATGTGAAAAAATAATATGAGAATATTAAAAATATTTATGAAAATGTTTTATAGAGAATATGGACATGGACATAAAATATTCCTATCCAAAAAGAAATAATATTTGTTATTATTAAAAATATTTTATGGATCATTTTAAGTAAAAAATAGAGGAAAAGGGTAATATTGTATTAAATTGTAATTAACATCCACAGTATAATAAAATTTGAGAGTTTTATAATGTGAGGATCATATAATTTCCCTGAATAGAGATTCCTGCATAAACAATCCTAAAAAATGTGATTGAAACATAAATCTCTTACCTCAAGTTAAACTTACATAAAAATATTTTTAAACTCTTATTTGATAAATTGATATATATTATACTTTATAACATAACCATGTACGTACTTATATTACCATATATGATGAAATTATAACAATTCAATGGCCATTTATTCATAATTATTTATTAAAGTCATCATTTATGGGTGTTAACTGTTTTATTTTTAATAGAAGATTTGGTTTGGAAATTGTAGTCCTTGTACATTGTTCATGGATACATAATCTAAATTTTTTTATTCATAATATTAATATAAAATATATTTAATATATATTTATAACCATTAGTAAAATTAAGAGATAGAAAAAAGATTTACATCATTCATAGAGACGGTTAGTCATACGTATGAATGAACTTTGTTATAATTTTCTAATAAAAAGAAGGAAAGAAATATGAATATCATTTTGTTAATTAAAAAACCAAACATATATCATAATTAATATATATATATATATATATATAATAAATTTATCCTTATTACCATCTATGTAAATCGTAAGTGAAAAAAATCACATCGCTTCGTGGAGGTTGTAGTCCACACGTACGCATGAGAAAAGTTATCATTTTCAACATATAAGGAGGTAAGAAGGTATATATTATAATATAATTAAAGTAGAATAATTATTTAATTTATAATATATATAAACATTAATCCCAACATAATGACCCTCTATGAAATATGGAAATTTAAAATTAATTGCATTGCTACATGGATGTGGTAGTCTACACATACGCACGAACGATACTTCCACATCAAATTTGATGGAAAAGTGGGTTAATAATAGTTGTTAATAAATAGAAATAACATTTAAGTATACTTAGGATACAATATTTTTTATTTTATGATGAATACCATAAATTTATATGAGGTAGAATAAAAAATAAATTGAAAGACTTCGGGTAAAATGATTGCATCTTCTTCGGTAGGCCTCTTTTAGATATATTATCAAGGACCCATGAATGGTATTTTATGAATAAAAGTACCTATATTTCTTATGTAGGTACGTTTATAACATAATTTTGTACGTTTTGGTTGACCTAGGTGGCTGAAAGTGTTTTAAATAAGAGAGAGGAGTGGTTTACTTTTATAAGTAGGGGAGAGGACACACATTGAATTTCTTTAAAGATTAAAATATGATAATATTTTCTCCAAGAAAGATACTTAAAAAAATTTATGTATTCTAATTTTGGATAATTTAGTGCATAAATATTTCCATAATATATTATGTCATAAATTTTAATTATTGATATTCCCATTATCTCTTTTCCTGACCCCCGGTAACCTCTTT
This sequence comes from Viscum album, assembly GCA_963277665.1. Taxonomy (NCBI): domain Eukaryota; kingdom Viridiplantae; phylum Streptophyta; class Magnoliopsida; order Santalales; family Viscaceae; genus Viscum; species Viscum album. The sequence continues at coordinate 680,136,613 of OY728132.1, read as the reverse complement.
TAACATTCACCATTGTCTCAAATATTTACTATTATTACTATTCATTATGATTAAAAATTACGATTAAATTATTAAATAATAAAAACTATTTTTATTCCAAATATAGAATCAATTTTACCAAATTTAATTCCCATAAGTGGACGAATTTAATTTAAATTAAACCCGTAAAATATGATGAAAATTGGTGTTCGAAAAAAAAATTATCATTTTAGAAAATATTTTTATACCAGAATCCAAAATAAAATTAATTCCACTGGCCATAATTAGAAATTTAAAAATATAAATGATATAATAATACATTTAAACCTATCTTAAAAAAAATGAAAATGTTTAAATTCTTGAAATGGAACAATAATTTTCAATAAAAATAATATTTTTTAGTATTCATTGAAAAACAATTATTTCCAGTATTTCTCAAAAATTCATTCTAAGACAATTTTTGACATGATAATTTAAAAAGTAAAATTAATTTTATCACAAAAATTTTATAAACATGGAATAAATTAGGTATATTATTTTCTCAAAAAAGTCAATAAAAACCCGTTTTTGTGGAAAATGTATTTTTGAAGAGTATAATAACTTTACTAAAAACTGAGTACTTATTTATCAATATAATTTATATACATAAAACCATTATAATTTTGTTTAAAATGGTGATATTATTATTTATACTACCAATTTAAAGGTTATGTTATAATGTTATACAGTCTTTCTATTCATTTAGTCTCATGTTTGTGTGTAATCTAAGCTATTGAAAAAATTATTTTCTTTGAAGATAAACTTATCATGATATCTTAGTAGGTTAAAAAATACATCACTAATTCCACTATGGGGATTCATCATAAAATAATAAATCTATTTGTAAAAAAATAGAAGTTCAAATTTAAGAATTTATTTTTTTGGGAGAAAATGGTTATTGATTAGAAGTATCTACACTGTTCTCTAAAAGTTTTATATGTATGTTTTTTTCTTAATTTTCTTTAACACTAAACCTAAAACAACATTATAATATAATAATATTTAATCATTTATATTAATCTCGTAAATATGGGTTTTTAATATCAAAAATAGTTAAAATTGAAACTATAATAATGACATATTCTATCAACTTATGGGGTCTTAGTAGGTCTCAAAGGTTGACCTTCAATTTGGATATCATCAATTAATGGTTAAAAGGGAGGATATATCTAATAAATTCATCCTTATTATATATGGACACTATTAATTCATAGGTATTTATTTTAGACTTACAAAATACCCTATAATAATTATGGTTTTAATGAAAAATGTTTATTAAGAATAACTTGATTGATTTATACACTATGGGAAAAAGGACTTTTTGCGACCGGAATAAATCACATCGCAAAAAGTCCTTCCAAAAGGATATTTGCGATGGGGGTAACAACCCTTTGCAAATAACTAATTATTTACAATGGGATTTCGTGTCCCGTAACAAAAGGTTTGGAGCAGGTAGCACGCCAAACCGCGTGAAGGTTATTTGTGACGGGGCCCATTGCAAATACCCGGCGGCGGTTAATATCTTTTTGCGACGAGATGTCCTCACATCACAAAAGGTGTGTCGGCAGGGACTCTTTGCGATGGGACCCGTCGCAAATAACTTTTTAACCGCCGATAGTAATTAATGCGGTCGTAGATATTTGCGACGGGACCAGTCGCAAAAGATACTATTTGCGACGGATAACCCGTCGCAAATAGTCTCGTCGCAAATAATCTTATTTATATATACCCTCATCCGTTTTTCTTCTTATTCCACTCAATTTCTAGATCTTGTTTTTCTCTGAACTCTGATTTCAGAGGGAAAATTTTTCTAAGTTAATTTTTTTGGTCACGAAGAAGTTGTGAAGTCGTCTGCATCAATAGCATATCAAGTGTAATGGTATTTATGTTTTATTTAATTTTTTATTAATTTCAATTTTTTATGTTAATTTTTATTATTGTTGATTAGTTGTTATTAAATTGAATATAAATTGTTTTGACATGACTTTTTATTTGTACTAATAAATTGAAATTTTTAGTATTAATTTTTAATAATTAGTAGTAATTTGTAATTATTAATGATAATTAGTAATGTATATAATTAATTTGTAATAATTAATAATAATTGGTAATAAATAATAATAAATACTAATAATTAGTAATAAATTATAATAATTATTAATAAATATTAATAATGCGTAATAATGTGTATTAAATAGTAGCAAATTATAATAATTAGTAATAAATTGTAATAATCAGTAATAAATAGTAATAATTAGTAATAAATTATAATAATTAGTAATAAATTGTAATAATTAGTAATAAATTGTAATAATTAATAATAAATTGTAATAATTAGTAATAAATTGTAATAATTAGTAATAAATTGTAATAATTAGTAATAAATTGTAATAATTAGTAATAAATTGTAATAAATAGTAATAAATTGTAATAAAATGTATTAATTAGTAATAAATTGTAATAATTAGTAATAAATTGTAATAATTAGTAATAAATTGTAATAATTAGTAATAAATTGTAATTATTAGTAATAGATTGTAATAATTAGTAATAAATTGTAATAATTAGTAATAATTTGTAATAAATTGTAATGATTAGTAATAAATTGTAATAATTAGTAATAAATTGTAATAATTTGTAATAAATTGTAATAAATTATATTAATTAGTAATAAATTGTAAAAATTAGTAATAAATTGTAATAATTAGTAATAAATTGTAATAAATTGTGTTAATTATTAATAAATTGTATTAATTATTAATAAATTGTATTAATTAGTAATAAATTGTATTTATTAGTAATAAATTGTATTTATTAGTAATAAATTGTAATAATTAGTAATAAATTGTAATAATTTGTATTAAATTGTATTAATTAGTAATGAATTGTAATAATTAGTAATAAAGTGTAATAATTAGTAATAAAGTGTAATAATTAGTAATAATTATTAATAATTATTAATAATTAGTAATATTTAGTAATATTTATTAATAAATACAAATAATTATAAATAATTAGTAATATTTGTTAATAAATACTAATAATTAGTAATAATTAGTAATAATTACTAATATTTATTAATAAATACTAATAATTAGTAATAATTAGTAATAATTATAATAATTAGTAATAATTAGTAATAACTAGTAATAATTATTAATAATTATTAATAAATTTTAATAATTAATAATAAATAAAATAATTATTAATAAATGGGAATAATTAAGAATAATTAGCAATAAATAAGAATAATTAGCAATAAATAGGAATAATTTGGAATAATTTGGAATAATTTGGAATAATTATGGATAAATAGAAGTAATTAGAAATAAATAGGAATAATTAGTAATAAATATGAATAATTAGGAATAAATAAGAATAATTAAGAATAAAGAGGAATAATTAGCAATAATTAGGAATAATTAGCAATAAATTAGAATAATTAGCAATAAATAGGAATAATTAGCAATAATTTAGAATAAATATAAATAAATAAGAATAATTAGTAATATACATGAATAATTAGTAATAATTAGGAATAATTAGTAATAAATAGGAATAATTAGTATTAAATAGGAATAATTGATAATAATTAGTAATAATTGATAATAATTAGTAAAAAATTGTAATAATTAGTAATAAATACTAATAATTATTAATAATTATGAATAAATACTAATAAATTGGAATAATTAGCAATAAATAGAAATAATTAGGAATAATTAGTAATAGTTAGTAATAATTAGTAATAACTAGTAATAATTTGTAATAAATAGTAATAGTTAGTAATAAATATTAATAGTTAGTAATTAATAGTAATAGTTAGTAATAAATAGTAATAGTTAGTAATAAATAGGAATAGTTAGTAATAAATAGTAATAGATAGTAATAAATAGGAATAGTTAGTAATAAATAGGAATAGTTAGTAATAAATAGAAATAATTAGTAATAAATAAGAATAATTAGTAATAAATAAGAATAATTAGTAATAAATAGTAATAATTAGTTAGGAATAGTTAGTAATAATTAGAAATATAATTTCATAAATTTTAATAAATTTTAAGAACTTGGAACAATTTCCAATTGATTGACGGTACTCCTTTTGCTCGATGACTTTTCTCCTTTCAACTCTCACTGACTCAAAACATTATGAAAATTTTGCTGATACATTGGCATATTAAATCTCGTATGCACAAGATTAGATATGCATTCATAGGTTCTCATTTTTTATAATTTTTTCAAGTGGTGACAGTTGGAAGAAGACGATTCATTGACGAAAAGGGGGCTATTTTGTCTGACGGCTCATTTACTTGCATCTTTCTCACACTGAAATCACAATGAAGAATATGGTCGGAGCTATGCATATTCATTCTCGTGCATACAAGAACAAAGATGCGTACCTCTGACCAGATTCTTCATTGTTATTTGAGTGTGAGAAAGATGCAAGTAAATGAGTCGTCGAACGAGAGAGTATCCATCAATCCACTAGAAAGTGTGTCGCCCTTAATTAATGTTAATTATTATGAAGTAGTTGTAATTAGTTGTATTTTTTCATATAGTGTTATTATAATTTAAAATTATTCAAAAATAGTGATGATTTTATATTTTGTAAAAAAATATAGAACAAGGAAGTCAACATCAGTCATTATTAGATGACCGTGCTTGGATAAATCGGTATAGAAATCCAAATTGTTCAGGTTTAAATCTTGTATATATTGAGGGTGTGGAGGCTTCCTTAGCATTTTCATCATCAAAACCAGAATATGCTTCAGAAGGATCATTTAAGCGTCCTTGTAAAAAATGTGCTCTGAGAATGTTTGACACATTTCCCAAGGTTGGGGGACTTCCCTTGCAGTTTGGGTTTCAACAAGATTATGTTTTTTGGTATCAACACGGTGAACACAGTTCTAGAGAAAATATTAATAACTTGATTCTGGATCCATCCCAGTTCTAACATTTAGTACATGATGTTGCAGGTCTATCTCTTCAACAAACTAAAACTCACGATGATATCGATTTAACTCTTGAGTTGGAACTATCCTAATTTTATGAGTTGTTGAGGCCTGCTGAGGATGTATTATATCCTGGTTGCAAGATAATAAAATTAGAAGCGGTTGCAAAATTTATGGCTATTAAATCGGATTATAAAATGTCAAAAAACTGTTTTGATCAGATATTTTCTTTGGTTAAAACACTGTTACCTGAAGGAAATGTGTTTCCTACAAATTACTATGAGATCAAGAGGCTTGTTCGTAATCTGGGCCTTAGTTATCGGAAGATTCATGCATGTGAAAATGATTGCATCTTATATTCTGGTGAAAATGATTCGTTAGATATTTGTCCCATGTGTGGACAATCGAGGTATAAAGAAGCTCAACCAGGGAAGTCTGGATCGATTCCTATAAAATAGTTGAGATATTTCCCCCTTACACTCAGGCTGCAACATTTATTTATGTCTCATAACACAGCGTCAATGATTTCATAGCACAAAACCAATATTTCAACCGGTAAAATCTTGAATCATCTATCTGATGGTGATTCATGGAAACATTTTGATCGTATGCATCCATCGTTTTCTTTAGAATCCCAAAACGTGCAATTGGGTCTTTCTACTGACGGTTTCTGTCTGTTTTGTTCTTATGTTAGTCAGTATTCATGTTTGCATGTATTTATAACTTTTTAAAATCTACCTCTATGGATGTTGATGAAGGAGCCCTATATCTTTTTGACCTTATTAATCCCTGTACATCTGAAAAATAATATTGATGTTTATTTGAAACCATTGATTACTGAGTTAAATTCATTGTGGAGTAATGGTGTTAGTACATATGATGTTTCTGCGAAACAAAATCTCACATTAAAAGTTGCATTGAGGTGGACTATTAGTGACTTTTCAACATATGGAATGTTATCTGGATGAAGTACACATGGTCTGAAATCATGTCCTTAATGTATGAAAGGCAACAAATCTTCTATGATATTCAATGGAAAAAATTTTTGTTATTTTGACTATCATCATAGATTTCTTCCAACCGATCATCCTTTTCGAAGGAACAAATCTAATTTCAGAAAAGGCACAATTGTAATGGATGAACCTCCAAAAATTTTATCAGGTACAGAGTTAAAATCTGTTGTATTTTCATTACCTCCCATCACATTTGGGCCAACAGTAAACAATAGAAAATTCATGGCTTCGGGAAAGAACATAATTGGATAAAATGAATCATTTTTTGGGATCTCTCATATTGGACTGATTTATTGGTCCGCCACATCTTGGATGTCATGCATATTGAGAAGAATTGTTTTGATAATTTATTTCATACAGTTTTGGATACACCAGGTAAGACCAAAGATACTATAGAAGCACGATTAGATATTTCCCAAATTTTTATGCGACCATAACTTGAACTATTTGAAAATCTCAGATCACAGAGGTTAATGAAGCCAAAATCAGCTTATACACTGTCTAAAGAGAGTCGCTTATTATTTTGTCAGAGGATTACATATTTGATACTTCCAGATGGCTATGCTACCAATTTGGGCAGATGTGTTAAGAATGATCATATTACCGGATTAAAAAGTCAGGATTTTCATGTTATAATGGGAAGACTTATGTTGATTGGATTCAGAGGTTTGATGAATTATATGATTTGGGATTCAATAATAGACATATCATATTTTTTTGAGACATTTGTGCAGTGAAAACAGACTACGATGTGCTAAGAAAACTAGAAGAAGATGTTACTGTAATTATATATAAACTAGAAAAAATCTGTCTACCTTCTTTCTTTGACTCAATGGAACATCTGATATTACATTTCCCACATAAAGGTAAATGTGGAGGTCCAGTACAGTTTTGATGGATATAACCATTTGAGAGATTCATGTAGAAATTGAAGAAAAAAGTACATAACAAAGCATCAGTTTAAGGCTCAATTACTGATGCTTATTTGCAAGAGGAAATTGATTTTTTCTGCTCTCACTATTTTGAATCTGAATATCCCTCAAAACAAAACTACATGGGATGGAACAAGGGAAATGTTAATTATGAAATGGAAAATAAATTATCAGTTTTTAATCAACCATATATGGGATTCGGTGGAGTTCTATAATGATGTATTTCAGACGATGAAAATCATAGATCGCATACATATGTTCTTCTCAACTATGAAGAAATGACATCATTTGTACTGTGAGTGCTTCTATCACTTATTTTATAATTTCTGTTATAGTATATAAACATATTTTATTTGTAGGTTATATGATAATCATATCAAGAAACAACGTCCAGCTCGAGAGGAGCTCGTGGAGAGGCATCGTCTTCTGCCTCACAGTATCAGAAGCAGTTATGAGCCCAGAATGACATTATAGAGAGTTTCCAGAAGCATCAAGAAGAGATGCGCTAGCAGCAGCAGCAGCCGCAGAAGCAACAACACGAGGAGGAGATGCGTCGATGGCAGCAGAAGCATCAGGATCAGATGGAGTACATGTATCATTTGGCTCGTAGATTGGGGATGTAGTTTCCTCCACCATCTCCTTCAGCTCCTCCACCTCCTCCAGAAGATGACCACCCCCCAATGATTTTTTTATTTTAGAAACATTTGAATTTAACATTTGTTGTAATATGAACTATTTACAGTTTATGTCTTTTATATTGTTGTGAATATTAGATAATTTAGTTTTTAATATTTTATGATTTTTTTTTGTGAATATTGAGAATTTTATTAATTTTAATAATTTTTATTTATTTATTATTTTAATAATATTATTATTGTTTCATTAATCATAGTTTTATTAAATATATTTTTTTAGTATTATATATTTTAATGATTTTTTATTTTACTAATAATAATATTATTATTATTTTCTGATTTTTTTTATATTTTTTGGTGAATATTAAGACTTTTAATATATATTTTTTAATTATTTTAATAATATTAACATAAATTTAACAATAATAAAAATTTTATTAAATTTATTTTTTTTAATTTATTTATTATTTGCGACAGGATCTGTTGCGACGGGTTCCCATCACAAATAGTCTAAATAATATTTTTTAAAAGTATTTGTGACGGGATTAAGGACCCGTCACAAAAAGTATTTGCGATGGGCTGGTCGTAAATAGTCTAAATAATTTTTATTTTAAATTATTTGCGATGGGACTACAGGCCCATCACGAATAAGTTTATATATATATATAAAGTATATAATCGGAGACTTATTTTCGACGGTGAAGTAGGCCATCGCAAAAAAAATATTTGCGATGGGCCTGTCGCAAATAATATTTTTTGCGACACCGTTTTCTGCCACGGGTTATTTGCGATGGGACCCCATCACAAAAACTTATTTGCAATGGGATCCCGTCGCAAATAACCAGTCGCAAATACCTAGAATTCGAGTAGTGATAGTAGTTATTATAGATGATATTATCATATATTCAACGATAAAAGAAGAACTTGATGATAATTTGAGGATCGAGTGGAACACTTTATCAAAGGATAAATTGTTAAAGAATTTAAAAATTATGAATTCTAGTATTTTGAGCTATAATTATTGAGAATGTAATCACAAGAGAAGAAATGTATTTAGATCCTTCAAAGAAAGAGGTTATTAAATAGTGGCCCAGACTGACCGCTTTACCTGAGATCCATAGTATTATTTTGTTAGATGGACACTATCTGTGTTTTCTGGGAAATTTCCCACAAATATCAAATCCAGAAACAATTTTAATGTGGAAATGATTAATATTACTCTAAATAAATTTATTTAATGAAACCTTCATGTAAAATAATAATATCATGGTCATTTAACTTATACATACACTTCCCTATAGTAGGGAAGAGTTTTAAATCTATAGTGATTCTTCAAATAAGAGCCCAGGCAGCTTCTTCATGTAGAATGGTAATGTAATAGATTATTTCCATTCATAATAAATAACTTATGATAAAAATTACCTTACACATGATATATAGATATTGAAAATTATCATTGCGTTAATGATTTGAAAGAATAATCTCTATGGTGGAAAGTGTGATATATATTAATAAATATATATTAAATTATAGATTCTTATATAAGTAGTTGAATATGTAGAAAACTATATATTTGGAATTGATCAATGATTATGATTGTTCAATAAATTTCCATCTGTGGAAAGTAAAAAAGTAGTGGTAGCACTAAGAAGAAATGATTAAGATACTATATAATTGATAAGTATTCAAAGGGATCCAATTGTTATAGATATCCAACGGATGGATAAATAAATCAAAATGGTCTGATGAAGTCCTACCTATCCTAAATAATTCATCAGCTATCCATTCTTTTAATTCTAAGGGAAGTATAGATTAGTGAAATAAAAAAAGTATAAAATGTTTTTTTAGTTTCAAAATGGGAAAAATTATATTATAAGGTTTTAACCCCATATGTGTTTTCCATAAACCCCATAATTAATGGGAGAGCATTTGGATGATACATGTAACTCATCCTTCCCTATCTGTTGAGGTAGAATGAGTATTTATAAATATCTTATAAATTATTTTTTATTTAAAAACATAAATAAAATATTTAAGAGTAAGGATATAATTTCATAGTATATAAATAAGTGAAGGAAGAAGATAAAAAACAAGGGGGTTATAATACGATTACCTATAAGAGTATAAAAGTTATCAAAAATTGTAATTTTTATTATCATCAAACTCCCTAATTCACATAATGTGAATGATTCCATAATGGTATTCATGGATTGAATCGCAAATTGGTCACACTTTATTGTTATCATGGATCATTAATCAGTCACTAAACATTACATGTTATATGTAAAGTAAGAGGTAAGGATGATAGGAGTTCGGTTTTCATGTGTAATTAATTGAGATATAAGGTTCGCAAAAAAAATTGGCAAGGACCCTACTATAAGCAGAGAATACATAAATAATATCAGTATAGTCTATCACCTTAAAAGTAACAATAAATTGAAAAGTACCATTCATAAATTTAAGGATATGATAATATCATTCTCAAGTAATGTTAAAGGATGGTTGGATCAACATCTTTGAGGTTCCCTAAACCCACACAACCGATTTTTTTGTGCTAAAATATTTTCTTTAAACGGTGTCTGTGATACAATATGAGATGTACTAAGATAAATATCTCTAAATCTTATATAGTTTTCATAATTTGATAATTATATCTCCCAAATATATACACAATCTATAAATTCCATTGTTATAGAATTCTCTCACAAAGCCAATTCGGGTTGGTTACAAGACCTTAAGTGCACCCCCTATATGCTAGAGGCTACTGACTAGATTCAAGGGTGTGATGAATATAGTGGGGAGACTATACCCCCTTGAAATATATTTAAAATAGAATATAAGGAAATCTGTATCAACAAATATCATATTAACATAATATAGCTTAAATAATGAAACATAAAACTTTAATGTAATATCAAGAACCAATAATAATGAATCATGAAATGAAAAGATAAATGTATCTAAACATGCAATTTAAAAAAGTACAAATAGATAATTAGATAACATAAATAATATCAAGGGTCCTCAATCTGAAACACCATTTTGGTCTCATATCCAAAATCCATCCCATCCAACAAGAAAAAATCAGAAATGAGGTCCCTTTGTCTTGTCCAAAACTCCATCCATGTAAGCTGCTTGGGTTCCAAATGGTGGAACGAATAGGGTGTGAGTGAAACATAATAATTCAACACCACCATGTCTAAACAAAACTAATCTAATAACACGTTCATGAAATATAGTGATAATAGGTGTTTTAATTAATCAATTAATACAATATATAAATTATCATGTTTCAGGACCATGCCGGAATGTCTCTGAGCATATAGCACAACCATTCCAACCATAGCTATAAACCATGTAATATTCAAAAAACATAGAAAATGTCATTATATACACATTTATTCCTCCTATAAAATCCATATATATAATCATTTATTCATCAACTAGTCCAAGACCTATATATAAGCATTTTAGCATCAACTGGTCTATGTTCGTTATATAAGCATTTTAGCATCACTTGGAAAAGCCCTATATATAATCATTTCATTATTAACTAAGTGGATCCTTCTATATAATCATTCTAGCATAACTAGGAATATCCCTATATATATTATTTTCCTCGTTAATATCAAAAACTCATAACTAAAATAATATCACTATAACATGTCATAAGCCTCTGTGGTTAATTATGAAAATTACCATTTGTCTTTTTATTTCACTTCAATTTATATATCTAATTATCAAAAATCATCCCAAAATGACATATGACATTACTAAACGGATTCTATATTAGTAATCACTAGAAATATCATGTTATACTTAAAAAATCATAATCTATTAGGAAATTCAATATCAATCAAGGGTTCACTCACCCAACAGATTTTCAAATTCCAATTCACAAAACAATTGAATCCATATGGATCCAAGGAATAATACAATACTTTATATATCATTACTCGTTATTCAATTGATTAATATAAAAACTGTGTTGGTGTTATCATTATATTTCACATAAATAAAAATTAAATAAATAAAAGGAGTATGTTTAGACCACCTACCTTTATATGGTGATTAGGTAATGCTTCTAACTAGAATCACTAATAAGAAATGAGGTAAGGAAGATTACAAAAGAAACCAAGATCACAAAAAAAATGTGGTCATAACAAAAAAAAACAGCAGTCAAGTGAGTTAAACTACAATAAAATATAATAAAGGAAGATGGGGGTAACCTAATAAAGACAATGCACCAGGAATCATACGATGGATCAGGACATATGGAAAGGATGGATAGGAAGAAATCACCTAGATTTATCATTGTTTTGAGAGAGGAGAAATTTTCACTAAATAAAACTAAAATTATATTCATTTCATTCCCTTAAAAACACTAAGCCAAAAAAAACATGGTGTAACCTAAGTTCACATTGTGTATTTTATAATTAATGGTTACACCCAAAAATTCTATTAGGTAAATTAACCCCTTCTTGAACATTACTAGTCATGTAATGTTGGTTCATAGTTTATAATTGTTTCACGCCATGATCAATTTCACAACCTATAATCATTCTACTCCATCTGGTTGGTGATAGTTACACATCATGTATTTCATTTACACATCATTTAAATATCCTGCAAATAGTTTTGAATGCAAAATTTCCTAGAATATACAAGACCACCAATAAAGCCTACTAGACTCATGAAAAAACACACATAATTTCATTAAACATATTTATACAGAGACTCCATTAATTTAAACAAACATACACCCATAGATATTAGGCCATTTCACCAACAAAGCCTCTCCATCCTTAAATGAGACTCAACCAAAAATGTTTAAAGAAAAGGGTAACCCAACCAAAATAGGTTGACTGAAAAACTCAAAGAGGTATGTACCTATAAAAATAAGAGATCCTATAACCTCCTCACCATTTAATTTCTCATCCCTAGGATAATACAAGATTTATTTTTGGGTCTCGATGAGATGGTTTGTCCACTGTACTCACATATCAGACTCCCTCTCCCAGGTCTCCACTAGAATACTCCCATGTGGAAACTACATTAAAACAATAGGTATAGTCCCACCCAATAGATATCTAATATGGTCCACAATATGTATTATGTGATCCTAATTGGGATTATCTACACAAAGATAGAATTTATTAATGTCTACGACATTAGAATTATCATGTTGATATAAGTCCTGAAAAGTGAAACATGTTGTGTAAGGAATTGTAGTATTGTGGAAGTCGTAATTGGTACCCCACTAGACCAACCCTTTCCTCAATATCAAACTAACCAAAAAACCTCAGTGCTAGATTTACCAATTTCCTAATATTTTCTTACCCTAATATAGTCCATACCCAAAAGAAAATGTGATGAATAATCTCAAACTACATTGGTCCTATCGGATGGTTAGTATATGATTTATTCATGCTCTATGTGGTCAGAAAATACCTTCTAGTCCACTAAACCTACTCAAATGTCTCCTTCCTATGACTCAATCCATCAACTATTGAATTACCTACCTCCAAGCAATAAAAGGGTGAATGGAGTTCCATTCCATATAGAACCTATAAAGGTTTCATTTGGATCAATTCCTAAAAGCTATTATTATATGAAACCTACATGGGTGACATATATTGATCCCATGAACCCCAAACTACCAAAAAACAAGAACAAAACATATCCTCCATAACCATAATAGTCATCTCAGATTGACCATCATTATAAGGGTTATAGGTTATCCTCAAATGAACCTATCATCCTAGTGCCTTCTAAAGACTATGATAGAACTGATATGTGTAAGGATTATCTCTATCATAAACAACACTCCATAAAAGAAATGTGAAACCAAACTATCTCATGCATGTAGAGACTAACCAAATCATTAAAAGTGAAGGTCTCCTAGATAATAAATAAGTGGGATTTCATCATCAGTTGATCGATGATCACGCATACTATATCTCTTTTACAGATTTTCCTTGGTAATCATTTCACAAAATCCAAATTGAAATCATCTATTTGACATACAGGAATGGGTTGAAGCATTAACATCCCAACTAGACTCTAATTCTTGGATATCACATATTGAAAATTGAAACATATTTCCATTAATCATAAAATCAACTTCTTCATTCTTGACCACCAACACTATCTACAGAGATCAGGTTATATCATTTTCAATCCAGGATGTTCCTCCCATCTATAAGAATGATATTATATCATAAACTCTTCCTGTAAACCCATAGTAACCCATAATATTACATGAAAAATATGATAAATTCCACTTCCAAGAGACCATTCCATGGGTGGATCCCCACCATATAGGCTTCCTCTCATAACTAAACCCTATGAATCAGATAATTGTATTCTCACGATTTATACAAAAATCATAGTTATGATATATGTCAAAGTTATTTCGACTCATCTCAGGGACTCCAAAACATCTAAATGCGTGTCTAAAAATATTTCAATCATATTCCACCCATTGTAAGACTCTTGCACAGGCACTATTTTCATCTTCTAGTTCAAGGTATCAGTAATTGTGTTTCCCTTTCCTAGTGTATAATCCATCGCAATATAGAAATAATATATATAATTAACCCATATACTATATAGAAGTATTAGGTATCATTGAAAAAAAATATTCATATGGATCATTTGATCTATGTACACAAAACCTCTCACCCAAAATATGTTGTCTCATACATCTCAAGTCATTTACATCTGCAACAAAATCTAGATCATGAGTAGAGAAATTCCTCTCATGTAGTATCAGCTATCTGGATCTATAAGAAACCACTCAATCATTATATATTTGAAATAATCTGAGTCCCACTCTATATGAATCATAGAACATGATATATGATTTACCCAGTACTAGTAAAGTGTGGATAGGTGAAGAGATCATCCTAGCATTCAGATCTTGAAAATCTCCATCATAATCATTCATCCAAACAAACTTCACTCTCTTCTTGCTCAGCCTAGATATCAGTGCTTACAAACTGGAGAAGTTCTAGATAATTCACCTATAATAACATTATAAACCTATAAAACTAAAAATATAAAATATATTCTTTAGTCTCTCATAAGATACCACAGTTGTAACTTTATTTGGGTTAACTGACACTCATACCCCTTAGATGATGTGAACCAATATGTGGACTATATCAATAATGAAACTAGGTTTAGTTGGCTATGTGTAAATCCAAATCTCTCCCAATGTACTCAATATTATTTCAATGTTTTGGGAATGATCTCCTATTGGCTATGAGTAAAATAATATGTATTAGAAAAAACCACCACAAAATTACAAAAAAAAGGATAAAAGATCCAATTCAAAAATTCAAAAAATACCACTAGAATCTTTGTAGAACCAAATAATAATACTATGAACTCATTCAATACATAATTACATCTAAAATAAGTATTAGGTGTGTCTGATGGCCACATCATCAATTCTATTTTTCCTAATCTCAAATTGATCATGGAGGAGATCATGGAACATCTCATCAGATTGAAGAGATCATTGATACATTGAAGGGGATACCATTTTTTGATCATCATCTAGATTAATCTATGTTGATCAACACATAAGTGTAAAATCCCATCAGCCTTCTTGGAGAACAGAACTCAAGAACCCCTTTAATATTTACAAAGCTATATGAAACCTTTATCTTCCATATCATCCAACTAAACTTTCAATGTTCCATGCTCTATTGGCACCATTCTATAAGGATGTGTAGAAATTGTATCTTCTCCTAGAAAAATATTTATTGTGAACTTAATCTTCCACTTAGGTGGTAAGATGAAAAAATTATGGCGAATTGCATCTTTAAAATGGCCTACAACTATTGTAAAACAATCCTTCTCCATGAAACCATCATGTGGAGAAAGACTTTCTATCTGATCCTTGAGAAAATACAATCATACTGAAATTATTCTTGCAAGACCAGCTTGAAGATCCAACTCTTTCTAGTGAAAATAAATTCCTCATTTTGGAGAAAAAAGGAAAATCTCATCTAGTAATAGTTGATATGTTCCTCATATTGAACTAGCCAATAAATAGTAAGAATAAAATTGAAATCTATTATTTCCACAATGAATGATTCCTAAACTAAATGGAAACCATCAATTTCTAGAGAACACACCTTGTAATGTTTAATAATCTCTAAAAACACTCCCAATGGGGAATCAATGTTGAAAACACCATCCGATATTTCCACATCCAATACCAAATGGTTTTCAAAAAAGAGAAGAAAAAAGGAATGTGGTTCTCTTGTATTAAAAAAATACGTGTGAAGGTAGATGATACAAGAATCATAAATATGAATGTAAAAGGTATTTCCACTACAATAGTAGGTGTAGATTTCATATTATGTAGCTGAATATCTCATCTTCCTTAGGATCCATTATGAATCCCCTTACTCATTCCTTCGTCTTGGTACTACCACTCATGCACTTGGTACAACATCGACTACCTTGACCTAAACATCATGTAGAACTCCAATAACCTATCTACTGAGGAGTATCTAATCCCTTACCAGCCTTTGGAACCTATCCCAATCCCCTTCCACTACTTTACTGTTAGATATTCATAAAAAATATAATGAAGTCCCAACCATACATATGCATGGATCTCCAATGTGGGGTATGGACCCAGGCGCTTCTTGTGGAATAACCCTGACACTTATAAGACAACAATAGAACACCTGACTAACATTGTTGTCCACTACCCTCATTTCTCTTTACATTTTTCCTTTCCAAAAACTATCATAAAAACACATATACCTACTAGGGAATATATCCTAGTTCTCCCTGCTGAAAAATTCTTTTCTACTACTTGGGGCCTATCTATGGTCCCTTATATAATGAGCGTCTGATTCATCGCATTCAAAATGATATACATGTTAAATATATTCACCTATGACCTGATATCATAAAGAATAATTCCTGAAAAATTCATCACCCTATAGATCTCATCAGCAGATAATGATGGTGAAAAGTGATGCAGGTCGGTGAAGCATCTAGCGTAGTCCATCACTAACATGACCTCATGCATTAGCTGCATGAACTTGTGAGCCTTCTCATCCCTCAACACATATGGGTGAAAGTAAATCAGTAAATTCTACTTGAATTCCTTACAAGATAACTCTTCTTGTATCCTATATTTCTATATAATATCCCTCAAATGATTTATAGGTCCACAAAACATATATGTAGCATGATTTACCCTCTTATATAATGGAATCATGAGATACCTGATGATTTTATATACTAAATCGATCTAGAACATGGTAGAATAGGTTCCTATCTCTCCAATGAACATAGGTATATGATGAAGTTGAAACTAACTCTTTATCTCATACATCGAAGGCATAGTGTGAAGGTATTCCCTTTCTATAGATTGTATGACCCTCAGGAAGATTTCATGAATCCAAGAATTTATATGATCCTCCAAAGCTATAAGAATCTCTAGCTCAGATGCATCTGGAGTGTGATTGTTTCCAATCTCTTAATGATCAATTCAATGATGATGATGAGGAATTTTCTATACAATATAAACAAATTCCTAAAAACGCACAATAAAAACATGTTCAACCTCAATAAGCGACAAAAACAAAGAACCACCTGCTCATGGTCTCCCTAAACATGTCATACAACTATTTATTAGTGAAATAACATTTATTTCATTCAATTTATCAGATATAATTGTTATCTCATATCATATTTCACACATAAACATATATTTCATGTTATAAATATGTCCCTAACATTAATAATGCATGTCAAGATATATCCCTATACGCCTATCATGATTCATTCAAACTCATCTTATTCCATAATGATCAATGATTCGAAATATTTTTCGACAATAACATCACACAAAATATGAGTTAATAAGGGTAAAATAACATCAACTATAACAACTTAACATCGTGAATGAAAATTGCATCCCTAGGCACTCAGATTTTCTTAGGTACATGGGTTAGCTACCCCAATTCATAATATCATTACCAAACCCCAGAAAATCTGTGTATCCTTTCTAACAATCCTAAATAATAATAGAAACCTTCCTCTTCTGATACCACTTGGTATCATCCCCCCAATACAAAACTCTCCGACATGGAAAATTCTCGTTGGTTAAGAAACCACAAGCATGTCTCCCCATATGACAAAGTCATCCAACTAGTAGAGGGGTGTGATGAATATAGTGGAGATAATATACTGCAAGTTATAGAGTTACAATGTAATAGAAATAAATAGGTAACAATAAATATTAGTGTAATGTAAAATAGTGGAAACAGTGCAATATAAAAATGGAATGTAAATTGAGGATCTAATAATAATGAATCATGTATGGACATGTTGACTGTATCTAAATTTTAAACTGACAAAAAATAAAAATAATTAATTTTTTACATAAATAATCTCATAAAACTCTGGTCCTAAACCCCATGTCAGTCCAATCCCCAATCTACATCCCATCGAGTAAGATAAAATCACCAGAAAGGTCCCTTTCCCTAATCGAAACCTATATCCAAGTAATTTTTATAGGTACAAAACGGTGGCCCAAATAAGGTGTGAATAAAACCCAGTAAAGGAACACTACCATGTATAAACTAAACTAGTATGATAATTAGTTCATGAAATAATGTGATAATAGGTGTATTAATTAATTAATTAACATAATACATAAATCAACATGATTTTACACCATTCTAAAATGCCTCGTAGCGTGTATCAAAACCATTACAACCATAACCATAAAACATGGAACAATCACATATCCATTGAAATCCCCCTTTATAATTATTACTACCTCATGGAAAATACCTATCTATAATAATTTCAGCATGAAAATGTCTAATCCCACTATATAATTATTTCAGCATCAACTGGGCCAGGCCAGCTATATATTCATTTCATCATCTCCATGCATATCCCTATATATAAGAATTTTAGCATCAAGTAAACCAAGACCACTATATAATAATTTTAGAATCATAGGGTATAGCCCTTTATATATTCATTTCAGCATCAAACTCAACAAGTAGTAACATCAAGGATATCACAATTTCACATCATAACCCTTTGTGGTTAATTATGATTATTATTATTTGCCTTTCAATTACACATACATTTATATGTGAAATTATCAATGGTAATCTCAAAATCCAATGTGTTATTTTCAAAGTGATAATATATCATCAAACACCTAATATATCATTTAATTTTAAACACACCTTAATCTATTATCCAATTCAATATTAATAAATGGTTTTTGGACCCAATGGGTATCCATAACCTTGGTTGAAAATCCATTGAATCCAAAGGGATCGATTGAAGAATCCAATAAATGATGTATTATTACACATTGTTCAATTTATTAATTCACACATTATGTCAATGTAATCCCAAAATTTCACAAACATAAAAAATTAAATATACTGAGGGTAATTTTTAGACATCCAACCTTTATCTAGTGATTATGAGAAGCTTACCACTGGGATTTCCAAAGAGAATAGAGGTGAGGTAGATCACAAGAAGGAACCAAGATCAAGGAACAATGAGATTAAAACCCAAAACAACTATATTCAAGAGATTTACAGTACTAAAAATTGAGAAAAAATGAAGAGGGGAAAACCTAAGTAAATAAACTAACTCAGAGTTAGATGCTTGATCAAGATGATAAAAAGGGGTGGAAGTGATCCAACTTTTCCTAGACTCATCAATGGTTTTTTATAGGAGAGTTCTACACAAAATTGAAATAAAATCAAATCGGATGTAAGCCCTTAAAATTGAATATCCCAGGAAATACATTGTTTCAAACCCCCTTTCACATCATATATATCATATTTAATGGTTATGATGAAAAACACGTCACCTAAAGTGAATTAACCCCTTCTTGAACATCATATATCATACAATGTTGGTACACGACATGTAACTGGTTCATGCAATATGCTAGTTCATGCTTATACTCATTTCATGGAAAGTGTATGGAAGTAGATACACATCTATCAATTAATTTACATAGCATACAAACACTTTTAAATCAAAAAATCATATAAGAGGTAGAGCCAGTAATTTCTTAGTGATTACACTTTTCAAATGGAATGATTGGGGGATAGGGGTGCGTGTGAATATTTCCTTGATTTCTACTAAGACTTGTAATATTTTTACCTCCATCTTAGGAGTTCTTGAACCAATTAAATGTCTCAATTGTATTTATTCCTTATCAAGGATCATGGTCCTTCAGAACGTCATGCATAAAAATCCATGAAATTTTCATATCTCGGTTTTCGGGAAATGATGTATCACTGTCTAATGTGTGAATTCTTTAGCCTAGCATATCACCACCAGAATTAATGCATGACACAATGTGGTATACTTTAATTTTTTTATGGGAAATTTGAGGAATCTGATAGAACTTAACTCCATCATCACTTTTCCATGTTTTAACTAGGTACCCTCCCTTAGACCATCGGGGGTGTCTTGAACACCATTGTATAGCCTTCGGATAAATGAGGAGGGGAATCCTTCTTGATTAAATCCATGAAAAATTCCATTCAATTTTGTGATGGTAAGCCTTTCATTGATATGTGATTATTTAGGAGAATATATTTGTGTTTCAACAATCATAAATGGTGTAGGATAATATGGAGCATGATAAATTGGTTCTTGTCCAACCTCAAAGGGATGTATTAGTTCATTAAGGCCTCAATAACTCATATCAACATATCCCTTTTAGATAAGTCTATGCTATTGGTGACTCTTAATAAGGTGGATCATAGGTAAAATCAATTCATTTATTCTACCAACTAGAACCAACTAGATGGTTTTTTTATATGGTTAGTATATCACGGTAGAAACCATAGAGGGGTGTTGTATAGGTGGGGATTATATAGTGGATGAAATTTATTGATAAGGATATGTAGGTGTGGGATTTGAATAAGTTTGAATCAATATGGAGGGGTTAAATGAGGATATTGAAAAAATGGATAAGTTTCTTCAGACATGCTAGAACAAAGATTTGTTTGTTTCTTTATTGATAAGAAAGATATACTTGATGAAAAACTTTTTGGGATAGAGAGGATGTGCATGAAATTATTGTGAGATATGTGGATCAAGGATGGATCTAGAATACAATTTATTTCATAGAGTGATTCTGTGTGATAAATGTGACAAAAAGGATTAACCTACATCTTTAGGATGGTTCCTTTAGGGAGTATGTTGAAGTAGTAGGGAAGCATTCAATGGAGTTCTTTGAAAACCTACTGGTGGGTCTAACTGATCGCAATGGATGTAGATAAATAATAAATCTGGTGTAAGATCTCTTCATGATATTCATAATTAGAGTAGTATAGAATGGATATAAAAAGATGTTAGCTGCTATTCTAAACTATGAATAAATAAAAGAGGCGGTGTTCGTTTTGAAGTAGGAAAAACCCCTAGAAAATATGGTTTTCAAAGATAATGCTATATTCTAGAAAGGGAAATTATAATAGACCTGGTGGGTGTGTTGGTGAAGGGATTCTTTAGAGGTGTTGAGCTCACCAAGGAATTTTGTTCTTTCAAGGTGACCCTTTATACAAAAAGTAAAATACCCCCACATCCTTGAACCAATACAGGATAATTTTCTTGTGTAATTTTACGTACAAAATCATTTTTGATTTTATCTATAGAATGTTGTGCTTTTTTATCCTAGTAATAATATCAGATTAGGAATATGAGTTTTTCCATGGAAGAAGTATCCATAGGACTATTAGTATTGAAAAAGAAATGATAGAGGATTTGAATAAAAAATGATTTGATCCAATGTCAGTATAAAGGTATATATAGAAAATGCTTTTGATATGTTAGATTGGAGTTTCATTATTAGGGCCCTGAGAAAATTTGGATTTAATGAATGGTTATATGACATGTTATTTAGATTCTATGCTTCCCCTTGGATTATAATTTGTATCATGGGTAGGGGATTTGGAATCTTTAAATTGGTATGAGTCATAAAGAAAAGTTACCCATTATCCACCAGGATCCTTATTTTGTCCCAGGAGGTTCTCACTAAAAACATTAAATGAATTATATAAGAAGGAAGTATTATTCCATTTAGACCAGGTTTGGTGATGGCATGGTGTCTCACCTAATGTTCACTAAAGACATACCATTTTTATTAGTTGAAATCAATGATCAATTTGAGGGTTCATAAAAATCATGACTACATATGGTAGATTGAGTGGGAAGGGTGTTAATCATAGGAAGAAAAACTTTTATTTATTCAATAATTGTTCAAGAAACAATATAGTACCATTGAGTATATTCTCAGGATTTAGAGATGATATCTCCCAATGGAATACCTTAGCACCCCAATTTGAAATGGTATAATAAAAAGGGTCTTATTTTCTATGATAACCAACCAGATCTTGGGGAGGATTAGAAATTTGATGAATAAATTCTTCTCATTTTTTATAAATTAATTTGATAAATAGTTTCCAAACATCTATTCCAATGCATGTTCTTTCAATTATCAAACCTTTAAATAGAACTATCAAAAAATTGGAGAATATAATGATATGTTTTTATCGGATGTAAACTAGAATGAATGTTGTCACTAGTCATCATGGAAATGACTAGAGAAACTGGTTTTTGATGGAGGAATATGTCATTTTTGTGTTCCATAAACCATGCATGAATTTTAGGTCATAATGGAATGGGATTTCTCTTAATGGAACTCCTAGGTGAAAAGGTTCATGATGATAGATATTGAAAATATTGGGATATTTGGCATGTGAGAACTTGTATAACGGAAGTCCTTATATGATGTGTGATGACTTATCTGGAGGTACTAAATGATAAAAGCTAGTTGTTTTTTCTTGTTAATAGGGATTAAAACTTTTGGTATATGAACTGGGTTTGGGAAACTTTGTCATTTTTGGGGTTTCTGTCCCCAAACATCATATCTATATAGGCCAGTAGGTTTATAACATTTATTTATACAATTTTTAACCATGAACAGAAGACTTCATATGATAACATTTTTTTGGTTGAGGAACTAAACATGGGCGTTTTACCAAGAATGACATCATGGAACATTAACAGCTGGGGTAACAGAAACATGGTGCATAATAGAAGCGGGGTGTACTTGTAAAAATCTATGATATCGTGAAAATATCTTCCATGAAAGATGAATTTTAAGATGTGTAGAATGAGGAATCTCTCCCCCCATACTAATGAGAATGTCCAGAAGAATAGTGTGTTCTTGGCTTCCAGATACTAATGTTGTTCTTTAGTACATTAAGAAACAAAATGGTATTTATTTTTTAAAGTTTACTAGGAAAAAGGGATTTATAATTTCAGGCA
The DNA here is from genome assembly GCA_963277665.1 of Viscum album. Lineage (NCBI taxonomy): Eukaryota > Viridiplantae > Streptophyta > Magnoliopsida > Santalales > Viscaceae > Viscum > Viscum album. Next base: position 680,113,703 of record OY728132.1, on the reverse strand, counting down.
TAATGGCTTGAAAATATAGGTTTTGGTAGATACTATAAAGTAGTTGATCGAGGCTTGGTTTTAGGTTGTAGGACAGAAAGGGGTAGAGATGAAGATAAGAGTCGTTTAATTTTCAAAATTTTGTTTCTCCCTTTAAGAAGTAATGAATATGGTTATGAATAGAATCTAGTTATAATTTATTTTAATTTGGGTCTAGTTGAATGTTATAGTGGATTAAATGGGCTTATTTATCAACAATAGGTTGTCTTCAACAACATTAATATGTTTCCTACCAAGCCTTTGATCCAATATAGAAGGTGACCATGGGTGTCTGGTTAGAGGTATCAAAAAGAAGAAACCTATCATGGGGAAAAATTGAATGTGGATGGATCATTAATTTTGGGTAAATTAAAGGGGGTAGAGTGGTTAGAGACAAAAGGATATTCATTATTATCAACTTTAGTTCCTTATATAGTTAAGGTAATTCCATCATAGCCGATACTAGAGAAATAACCACTGATCTTATGTTTTGTAGGATATACAACATTCATATTAGAGAATTAGATAATTATTATTTATATTTTTTTGGGTTCCATCATGGGAAGGATAGATCTCCACGAGAGTTTTATTACTTTATCAGGAAGTGCAGAATATTTTACCGCTAGTTATTCGTGTTACACATGCATGGAGAAATTCTAATTTTTCAACTAATGTGCTTTCGAAAAAATGCAATCTAGGAGTTCCTCTTATCCTTTCAATGACATGGTATCTTTAACTATTGATTTTAATCTTATTATGTAGGTAAATTCCTTTTGCCTTCATTATTTCCACCCTCCTAGAGTAGGAGGGGACTTGTGTGTTTTGTTGTTTGTTCCCAAAAATAAATATTAAATTTTCCTTCAATATAGAAATGTGGAAAAAAAACTCATAGGAAAAAATATACTTCATTGAGTCACATACATGCATCCATATTTTTGAGAAACTTAATTTTTCCCATGTATACATATCTCATGAGATATAAAATTCTAACCAACTGATTGGTAGGAGATGTTGGACCTATACCATAATTAATCCATACATTTGTGTGCCACATGACATCAGTCATTCAACATATCATAAAAAAATGGAAATAAAATTGGATTCATATCATTTTAAAATGGAAATCTCAAAAAGAATCATTCATTATTCAATAATTATACATAACTTGACAAAACCATTGAAAATAAATATGTATAAAATGATATTAAGTAACCTATTATGTAAATACCCATCAATTAATATGATGGGGAATATGGTATTTACACTAAATAGATAAAAGAAATATGATTTAGTAATTAATTTCCATGTTCAACTAATGTTTGAAATCTAGGTGAAAATCTATCATTTAAAGGAATCAAATATATAATTTTCACAAAATAAAAGGATTTGGAAGAAGATAAATGTTTATACATATTGAATTATTAAGATATCCAAAATCAATAATGGATAATCCCTTTAATAAAAAAAGAAAAATTCATAAATCATCTTGAGAAGTAATTTGTATGGAATCATTTAAACAAAATAGTTGTTCAAATATAAAATATATCAACGAAAATTACATTATCTGTAATAAATTTTTAGGATCATTTGGAAATACACAATATTAATGAGAAACATTCATGATAATTTTCTAAAAAAAATTAAATTGAAATATTTTATAAAGAAAGAAAACAAAAAATTATTTCTAAAAATAGATGTTAATGGAATTTACAAAGAAAAAGATATTAATAGTGGAAATATGTGTTTACCAAAAAAAGTTAAAAATAGTTTTTTTTCCAAACTATGATAAAGATGACCCATAAAGAAAACATTAAAATTTATTTATAATTTTAATAAAGGTATAATAATTAAAATATAAACTTATTTAATTATTATTGAATGTATAAGGACATTGTTGAAATAATCAAATTAATAAGACCATGTAAGAGGTGGATTCACATGAACACCTTGACTCCAACAACCCATAGTTAGTGGTTACTTTATTACATTGGCATAATATATAAGGGATTTCATCCTGAAGGACCAAATAGTTTAATTGTTTTGGAAAACAATATATATACACAAACCTTAAATTTTATTTGAAATTATAAAATATAGTATAGTGAGTCCTTTGGGAACACAATTACTCTCCTAGATTAATCCAGCATATCAACAATAATAATATTCTTGGTATCATCGAGGATAATAAAACATAAGAAATAAGTGGGATAATTTTCTTTAAAAGTTTATTTATATAGAATAAGAAATCATAAATAAGAAATAAATATTATGGAAAGGTAAAAAAATGAAATGCAAGCCATTTAATGAATAACTTGAGCATAATATGGTCAGAATAAATGATGCTCAAATAATTCCATATAAATAATAACAAGACCTAGAGAACATAACAATACACATTATAATAATCAAGATATCACATGTAAATCAGTGAATAATCTCAAAATGTGGCAATTCATGATTCCAGACATCTAAATATCCCATCAAGTTTTCAACCAAGACACCTTACATGAACTATTTTGACATAAGCCAATACAAAAATAGTTTGTATAATGAGACCTATAGATGCGTCGATGGGATATAGTAGGCCCCAAACATAATATAACAAGTCCAATGCACTCCTCATATAAAAGGGGTGAAATATAATCAATATAAACATTTTTATGGAATCTAGCATAGGAAATGTAAATAACATTACCCAACTAGTAAACATAATCACAAATGTATCCTCTATAATATATTAAATGGTATCTAAATATAATATTCCTCATCAAAACAATCATGATACTTTTAGGAAAATATAGTATATGATATAATAATATATAAAACTCAATGATCAAAAAGATTCAACAAATGATGTTTACATAGACGAAAATACTATATTAATATCATTGAAAAATTCGTGGAGAAAATAAGTTTTTTCTCTTTTAAAATAACGTAATTTTTTTAAAAAAATATATATGTAGTTATAAAAGAAACATATTTCATTGAAAATAAAAATGTAAAATTGTAAAGTTATCTTTAATGAATTAATATTTCAAGATGGTGCGAAAATAAACTCAAGTTTCATAAGTTAAAAGAAATCCTTATGTATTTTTTCGTAAAAATCTCAAATAACCATGTCTATCAAACAAAAAAATATACCTTTAGGATCATTATTTAAAAAAGATAAAGAAAATAAGTAACAATGACTATAGGAATTAAGATTATAATATTAAAACCATTTTTAGAAAAAATTATAAAAAACATTTACATAGAAGAAGGAGAGATTTTAAAGGAAACATTAAGAACATATTTTTTAAAAGAAAATATCATTATAATATATTATCATTTAAAAGAGAATTAAAAAAAGAATTATTTGTGTATAACCAATATAAATTCCCATAAAAAATTTAAAATACAAAATATGGTAACCAAAATTCATTTCACACTTAATCATATCATGTAAATGTCGATTAAGAATAATTTTAACCCAATGAATGGAAAATGAGTTATGAAATCTTTTACCACATATAATATGTCAAACTGTATTCCACATAAATGTAATAAATATAAAATGAAACATTAAATAAAATTAATATAATGATATTAATGATATGATATAATAATGATCAGTATATAACTCACATTGAAAAAATAAATGGTGACTAAGGCATATATATCCCAGAAGTAAAAGTGAGATGAGAAATACTTACCTCACACTTCCCATTAGTGTTTCATAATTTATACTCACGTATAATGGAACAAAGAATGTTATTAATTAATTCCAAAAATATATTATTATTTATAATACCTTATATAATACTTTTATAACATCTTCCCACAAGTTTAATCACAATATTTAATTATTTTCATTGTTTAGGGTTCATTGGTTTCATAGTTTTATGATTGGTTCATTTGTGTATAATTAATGATTTTCAGGTCAAATGGAAATCAAAATACAAAAGTGAAATGAAATGGTATTCACAAAATTCAATAATTATAAATTTTCTTGTATATCATTTTTAATTCAGACATGAGTGATATTTATTTGATAAAATGTTGATGATAAATGATTAGTCTATTTTGGTGGTTTCTCCAACCATCATGAACTAGTTTTTTTTATTTTAATATTATGTATATATATTAGTTAAAGAATATGAAATATATTATAATGTAATGATTATAGTTTGAATTAACCATAATAATACTTTTATGAATATAATTGAAGGTGGTAATGGACAAGAAATCATTCTTCACGAATATAGTTAACCATCATAATTTTGAAAAAGGTTTCATTTCTTTTTCTATATGAACTAATAAAAGAGATGGATATAAGATATTCTATCAAAAACATTTAATTATAGTATTTCCATGATTATTTTGTTACTATTCCATTATGGATGAAGGAGGTGGGGATATGGTAGAATAATAAGATAAAATATGAGAGAGCTGATTCGAGAAAATTACCTCTTGAATATCACCTCATTGAAGGATCCATAAAAGACCTTAGAATTGGTCATTTAATGACTCAAGAAGAAATTTTACATGGGGAGAGTGTGTAGGAGAGTTATTTTCAGTTATTTTATGAGATTCATGACTTGTGTGGAAAATTGGGTTGGTGAGGAATGGTATTTATACTTTATGAGTTGTGGTTTAAAGTGATTAAATAATGATTATTTTATATTTATAGCCAACCACATTTTGGTGGAACTAATTAGAACATGTTGTATTGATAATTAATCATTAAAATTATATGTATGGTCTATAAAAACATCCATAAACTATTTAATGTTCTAGTTTTTTAGTTATTTTAGGCGTTTACCTTTTGACATTAACACATTTCATTATTTTACCTATCGTGTGGTAAATCTATTTTTACCACAGTAAATATTTTATGCCTAAAAATGAAAATAACCATAAAAAATAATTAGGAACATATGATTCCAAATATGGATTTAATTTTTCCAAATTAAATTAATATAATTTATCATTTTAGATTAATAAACTTGCAGGTGCAATGAAAAAGTTGGTTTTTAAGAAGTGCAGTTTTAAAGAAAAATATGATTTTATATGAAATCTATAAATAATAATTTTTATTGTATGAAAATAAATTAATATTTAATGATATAAAATCTTTATATATTTTTTCAAAATAATACCCATTAGGTATTATTTTAATTACTTAAAAATTGGAAACATTATGTACTTTAAAATAATTTTCATAAAAATCATTTTATAAACCCAAAAGTAAAATAATTCTAAAATACAAAATAAAGTTGATTAAAAATAATTTAATTGGAAGAAATATAACTAAATAATACGTATATTACATGAAATTATATTAAAAAATATTGAGAATTCTAAATTTTTGAATTTATCAAAAATAAATGACATTTTTATAAAAAATTGTTATTTTTCACTTTTCACTGAAAATTTAATCTTTTCAAAAAAATTATAAAAACATCATAATAATATAATTTTGACATTATAAATCCAAAAATGATGTTAATTTTATCAAATTAATTTCTTAAATGTTTTAAAAATAAATTATATTTATTTTCTGATATATAAATAAATAAAATTTCTTTTTTGAAGAAAGTATATATTAGAAGAACAAAATGAATTCACTAAAAATTATGTATTTATTTCATATTAAAAAAATAAAATTTTATTAAATATGATTATAATATTTATTTAATAATATATTTAATATTATTCACACACACCAATTTAATATTTAGTTTGTAACAATTGTGTTAAAAAATAATATTTTGGTGTTTTCTTAAGATCGATGTTTAAAGAAACTTATATTGTCAAACATATTATTCATTTTAAATATTTGTGTGTAACTTTATTCCATCAAAAAAATTAATCCTCATGATTTAAATTTTTTTTGGTAGTCATGCAGTTGAAATTTTAAAAGACCCTAGTGGATGTCCTACATCATCAAAATTGTTAATAAAACATCCACATAAGAAGAGGGAAAGGAAACTGTGAAGGTAAACACAAAACTAGGTTTCCATATAGGAGAAAATTATTGTGAAGTTAAAACATGGACATAGAAAACAAATCTAACTATCAAGTACTGTTGGAGAGTGATATGAAAGATTTTAACATAAGGATAATGACCACAAAACCATAGAATTAATATGTCTGAAAAGGGTCATTCATATCATTAGAAATGATGATAACAAGATACAATTTTATTTCAAAATCATTTGAGAAGACAAAATTACATAATTTCATCTCAAAATTGTAATATCACTCTTCGGTTATTCCTTGATCAAAATAAGTCTCATTTCTTATTCCAAGAGATCAATTTAAAATGGAAGTTCGTACAGAACTATTAGAATATAAGATTCATAATTTGATGAAAATTCATTGAATCTATCTCCAGTTGTCATAAAAAATGGTTAACACATAAATATTAATATGTTTAAGTCATAAATTAATCTCTAAAACCTAATCCAAATTTCAACATAAATAATTTCATAAATGGTTACCCATATGAATCTTCCAAAATATTAAAATCCAAAAATTTCAAAAGAATGTACCTAAATTTTCAAAATAAACATATCATTAATCTCTCAAAAAAATTTGTATCTATTAATCATAACATTCCAAACCTATGAATACCATCATTATGGATTCACTTGAAACATTATTATAATCTGAATTACTGGAAAAAAATATTGAAAACATACATTCTTCCTTATTCCTTATGTAAAACATAGATTTTTGGATATTTTCCTTAAATCCAAACATATTTTAAACTCTGTCAAAGATATCGTAAACCAAGAAATGATTAACCAATATTTTGGTCACCAATAATATCCCATAATCACCTCTTTATTATTATATCATCATCAAGAACTTATTAACTCTAATCCTCAATTAAACATGTGTTTTAAAAAAGATTAACTTTACACAGAATCATTTTTCATAGAATAATTCAACACAAGATTTAAAATAAATTGAGAAATATAACTACTATAAAATACTAAAAAATTTCAAGAACATCATCAATAGAATATTTTTATAATGAATTTATTAGATCCAAATATATAAGAATGTTAATCATTCAACATTGGTTGTATCAATATCATAATCTTGATCTTGATTCCATTTATTCTTTTGGGGTATATTCTCTTAATGCTTGGGGAATTCATTTATGTAGTTCCCCATCTTCTTACATTTGAAAGTTTTCATGAAATATTTTTTCCCTTAAAATCATATTCCTCGTGATCTTTCTCTTTGAACATGTAATAAACTCTCATTCACATCAAATAAATCATTGGGGTGTTTCTTTCCATAATAATGACACTTGGGAATATCCTTCTTTATTTTCTTCCCCTTAACAATTTTTTGAACTTCCAACCTCTTTCTCTCTTTCTATCCATCAGAGACATAAAGAATATAGAATTCATTATCTATCATTATGGAACATAATATTATATCCTCCTCTAATGAGAAAGAATGGAATTCTATTACCCTTTGAAGTATTATTTTAAGACCATCACGTGAATGGTCAATATTACTCTTTGGATTACATACATAGTCTACAAAATTCCATTGTAACCATTTAATATTGAATCTATACAAAAAATAATTCACATCCTCCTTCTGTTTTAGACTCAAAAATGTCCTCTCAATATTTTCTCACAATTCGCACAGAAAATATTTTTTCAAAATATTCCTTAAAATCCTTCGATTAAATGTTTTTTATTTCCTCCACCTCCTTAGTGTTATGAACCGATGACCACCATTGATCTGCATCTCTTGAGTTGTGATAAACTTACAAGATTACCTTATCCATTAATTAAATCCCAAGGGTAGAAATATCCCTTATATGGAACATTTAAATTTCTCTTATACTAATGGATATGTAGTTATACCATATGATGATGGATTCTAATTCCTGAAATGGTAAAACGTTTTTTTAGAGGCCCGATTTTTGTATTTTAAGACGTTGGAATATTTATACATATATTTATAGTGCTAGGAACTGAGAAAACATTAAATTTTGAGGCTTGGTATACCCAAAATTAATTTTATAAAAATACTAAGTATTTTAATTCTATGCACACAATGGAAACGGGATATCTCTTAAACGATTGACCAGATCAGAAATACGAGGGAACGGTTGAGGTAGGATCGTGGATTTTACCCTAAGTGAGACATAAATTTTATCATCATGGGACTTCAATAGAAAATTCCAAGGAGGGCATAACCATAAATAAAATAATTAAATTTAATTATTTTATCTCAGACGTCATATCGAATAAATTTTGAAAGGTGACCCAGATTGGACTTCTGAGACCGCCATTATGTTTATAAAGGTGTGTTTTTCCGAAGAGTGAATTCATGTTAGCGGGCATGGGAGTTTCTAATTCCACAATCACTAGCAGTTTTCTATAAATATGAGTTTTAGGATATGATTAAGGGTTTGGATCATTTCTTCCCACAGCCAACAGAGCTACATCCTCTCCTTCCGATGGTGATTTGACACCAAATCTTTGATGGATCATGACGAAACATTATATCTGAGTAAATCAGAGTTTAGAAAACAAAATAGAGAATCCAAAATCTAGGTAGTATTCTTCTTTAGGATTATTCATCCTCTAATTGATGTTTTGATCGTCAAAATTGATTTTTGGTTGCTTTCACTTCTTTGAAATCCTTTTTGGATGACCAAACTAACAATGGTCATCGACCGTTTAATTCATAGATCATCTTTTCTTCGTCAATTCTTCACGTTCATCATCGAACAAATTTTTGACATGATGATATGACATCCAAAAATTAAGATGAGTATATATCTATAAACATTATGACCTAAGGATTCCTAATATATGATAGTTTTGTGTTTTGTGCACCGGAGGAGGCTCAACAGCGAGTGGAAGTGATGCCTACTTTTTTTCATGTTGTAATGTCGGAGAATCTTTAAGAGGAGCATGATTCTAGGAAGATCACATACCAAGGGTTCCAAATTCTATCTTAGAACGATTTTTTGAGAACCAAGGTATTCCTTGTGGTCTGTAGAATGACCATCGGTGCACCGCAATCTGGAAGAGGATCGGTGGCGGTCCGTCCGCGGGGGGGGGGGGGGCGCCGCGGGAAGTCAGCGGTGCTATGAGAGAGCAGCAGAGCACCGAGAACATGGGGATACACGGTGAGGTGGCAGATCCATGGTGAGCCATGTTGGATTGGGTCGGGCCACAACGGCTGGGCCTGGCCGAGGTGATTGGATTGTGACGAAGCAGGACATGGCATATTAAAACCTTGACATCTCCTTAATCGTGCATCTATTTTACCTACCTTTTGCAGTAACGTGACTCTTTCTTCATGGTGGACCCTTTCAATATAGTTTGCAAACATTATGTTTCGGAATCGAGTCTTGGTGGCATGATATCTCCTATTATAATAATAATAATAACAATATAATTGTTATTATTGGGAGATTCTTGTATCATATGGTTCTCTTGCATTTGGTGTCTGATTGATGCACCATCAGCGAAATCATGAACTTGGAATTGAGGTGGAAATTTCAAGATAGATTTTGGGATCTTAAACTGAAATTGATCTATGGGCCCCATGTGGTCTGATATCAGCATTTGCAGTGAAATGTGACTTTCTCTCCAGGTATCTCTTTTGGACGAACGAATATCCAATCCTGTGAGTTATTTCATGAGAATCACAATGGTGAAATATGTATGATGTGTTTCGGGATCGAGGCATGGGCCCAATGAAGTGTAGTTTGTGTACTATGCTAAGAGATGCAGCTTCTTCATTGGGAGTCTATTTCGGGAAAATGAATAGTCAATCTAATGAATTTTTTTGCAAGAATCATGATGATATGATCTTTTTGATTTTCTGGGTATGTTTGAAGAGTAAAGTCTCTCGAATTATGCTTTTATCCTTCAGATCAATGATAACCATCTTGATTACATCATCATTTTGGCTAGAGGTTCAATGTACTCTAGGAGTACACTAGCACACTTAGGGATGCTTTTTCATAGTTAAGAACCTGAGTAAGGCTCGGTACATGGATTGGCAATGAGGTAGGGTCAAAAATTGTGTGGTCTCCACACATATCATCTACCACTTTACAAATCTTCTACCTCTCATATCACCTTCTTCTGAATTCATATTTTGGCATGCGAGTAGAATATCATGAGTGTTTTCTGCATAGAATGTGATGGTTCCATCTATAATGACTTTTGAGATATGATGTGAGATGTTCTGAGCATGAAATCTATCCAAGGTGATGCTTGATGATGATTGCGATCTGGTAGAATTACCAAAGTTGGTTTTTTATTACCATACAACTAGGATAGGTAGTAGTGTTCCTCGATGCTTTTTGAGAGGTACCTTCCATCAGGGATGTCCAGTGTATTTTCATGATAATCTATAGTGGAATCCCCCATCGGCATGGGCATGGGTCCTCTTTAGTTACTTTAAAGTGGAATCCCCTTGATGTAAAAGGGAACGGGTCCTCAATGGCCTAGAGTGGAATCGCTCATTAGCATATGAGTGGGTCCTCTATGACTACTATGAGAGTGGAATCCCCCTAACGTACTAGGGCATGGGTACTCGATGGCCTATAGTGGAATCCTCATCGACATTGTAATAACCCGAGATTTTATTAGAATTATTCTGTTTAATTTCATTGATCTCCTGTGTTGTACGCTACACCAAATTTATCTTGTTCTATACGCAACACCGTATTATCTTCTAGTATACGCAACACTATTCTTGGCTCGTGTTACACACAATTTCATGTTTGTTTTGTAGAAATTATTCTATGCAACATTAAGTATAGATTTTGTTTAATGTATAAATGAAATATGTTTTTATTATGTTATACGCAACAAAAAATGGAGCTTGCACTACATGCAACCTTGACTTGGCTTGCGTTACACGCAATCGCGACATTCCTCGATAGCGTGGGTAGTACGCAATACCGGGTTTCACTAAACAATGATATATTGTTATAATATCATTATGAACTAGCCGTTATGAATATTATTAACTAAATTTTGATTTTATAACATTATTATTCATCTTACACATTTTCTAGAACATTGTGTGAGAACAAAATATATTTTTGAGTAAAATAAGTATTTTAAAAAAATGAAGTTTTGTCGCCTTTTGATGGAGCACCCACTTTAAATATAGTTTTTTACATGTTTATAAGTTCAATTTGACAAATTAAAATTCTTCTTTGGAATAAGGATATAAAAATTTACTTTGGATAAATTTTTCATATTATTCTGATAAGTTTCATATTTTAATGAATAGTAAAAACACATTATATTTTAATTAAAAACAACTTTTTTCATCATAATAATTTATATGTTTAAATTATAATATTTAATAGTTTTAAAGTATAAATAGAATATATTTTTACCACTTAATATAACTTATGTCATTAGCATTGATTTTAAATTGAATTCATAAGTAAAATCATTTCAATCTTTTGCAATGTTTTACCTTTTAAAACTCATTTTCTTAACAACGGGATTAATTTTAAATTAGTTTCTTCAACTTATGTGATTTGAATTAAGAAAAATTGATTCCATATTAGGAATCAAGAGGTCTAAATTATGTTAATAGGCTACTTTTTATTTTTGGGCATTAGGAAAAGTAATAACGGTAAATTTTATTTACCATAGTTAAAGGTCAATCTGGTAATTAAGGGTAAATATAATATTATAAAATTACCCTAACACTTTTCCTACAATAATTGGATGATTATATTTTACCCTAAATAATACTTGGGTCGAAATGGAATCTAATTTAACCCACTTGAATTTGATTAAGACCTTTTATTTATTTTATTTAAAGGAAAGTGAAATGTCTCACTCAAACTTTAATAATTAGATTATTTTTAATATAAGGTTATACAGAATATAAATTAGATTATAAATACTCATTTTAAAGATAAATTTTTTTTCTTTACCATGGTAATTTATTTTTAATTTTTACGTAAAATTTAATTACCTTAATAGCTTATACATTAATGATGAAGAAATTATTTATTTAGTGAAAAATCAATCATATAGTTTTTATTAAAATAACAATACCTATAAAAAGAACCAGAAACTTGACAAAAAATTATTGGTAGAGTATATATATACCCTAAGAATCCAAGGGTCGATTTTTGGACCATTTTAAGCCTTATGAAACCGATTAGGACATTTATATAATTTTATTTTAAATTATGTCAAAGATGTCACCTTCATAATTTACTAAATATAATAATTTAAATTTTGTGATTTTAAGATGATAAATTAGAGTAAAAATATTATTATGAAAGGTATTATATTTATGTTCATCATAGAATTTTATTTTTAATTTTTATGCAACATATAAGTATATTAAATGATTATACAAAAATGATGTAGTAATTGTTTTATTAAGAGAAATATCAAATAAATGGTTTTAGAAATACTAAAATAAACCTTATATGAACTAATTAATGTTCTCCACAACTTTTATACATAAATTTGACATTTTATGAATCTATTAAACATTTTGGTTCGAATATATCCTCTATATATATTTTAATTAAATTCAAATAAATGAATAGTGTAAAAATTAACACTGTTGTTATTTTATTAAAATAACATACTATTAAATTGTTTAAAAATCACATAAATATTTAAAAATTATAAATTGAAATTTATATGTCCTAAAATTTTATAAAGTACCAAATTCTGGATAATTTACAACACATAAGTAATTATTTATAATAATTTTAAATTTAGAATATTATTACCACAAATAAGATTAAATAAATTAAATAAGGATAAATCATATTGATAAGGTTTAAAATTATTTCACAACATGTATAAATTTGATTGGTGGATGATATTACAAACTTATATCCTCTAATATTTTAATATGAGTCATTTTTGGAGGTTTTTAAGTGGGTTATGATTTATTATAAATTAATATTTTTCAGGTTTCTAAAGGTACCCCTCTCCTCCCTTATAAAAAGACACCTTCTCCCTCTCCTCTTTACACAAATTTGAGATTTCAAGCTCGGCCAACCCCTGCCCATTACTATTATAAACTCCCCTAGTAATATTCTAGATGTCCTGGTCTTCTTCGAAGGCCAATTTTAGTGCCCGAAGATGTGGTTTCAAAGAGGTGTGTCAAAGAAGAGGTAATATCTATTACCGATTATTTCAAATTTATTTCTTCTTCTACATCCTCTTATTTAGTTGTTCCATTATGAAGTAATAACATAATTATCACTCATATACTGATATATTATTATAAATATTAAACAACCATGTTTCACCTTCTATCTATCCTATGGAAAATTAAATCACCGCGCGTGCGTACGTACGGAATATCGTCTCCACGCCGTGGTGTAATCTGTTTTCCACCACCACCTGACTTGGATGGGTATAATGGTGTAAATAATAAATATATATGATTATTTTAAATTGATATTAATTCTAAAATAGTATACAAACACTTCAATACAATTCCACGATCATGGGAATGATATCATCGCTCATGCGTACGTACGGCCTACCATCTCCACGATGTGATGCGACTCGTTCGACATGATCTTCATTGAATAATGATTATATAAATGAATTGAATGAATAAATATGATATATATTACACTAATACCATTCTTCAAATGAGTTATCTATATCCTAAAAAGAATAATAAGAATTTATTCGACAAAACATGCATAAGAACATAAAGCAATGAACACCCGATAACAAGTAGCAATGAAATATTACTAATAAGAAGATAAGAATATGACCATATATGATATCATAACAATAAATATGATTCTTTAATAAATCAATGACATTATTTAAACCATTATACAGGAGTTTTGGATACATACGAAACAAATCGGACCTAAGGTAAGGGATAATTATTCCAATCTTATTCTTATCCGAGATTGTTTATTCATAAGTATTTATTGGGGTTATGTTTATTATCCTTTCCCATATGTTCTTAGAATGTTTTCATAAAATGTTTAATTTTCTTCTATGTATGTTTAAAGTAATTTTTACCCTTTTTTACTTTTACCGCATCGTATGGAAGGAATGTTTCTTTTGTTTACCATACGAGGAACTTTTTGACTTTTCTGGAAAAAGTATGAGAAGAATGTTTTTTTAACTTATATGGAACAAATGGATTTTTAGGGTTTCATAATGCCATATTTTCATAAAGAATACTCTACAATATTTCATGATTATTTTCAACAAAAAAATTTATTTTAAAGTTGAATGGCATTTTGTGAAAAGAAAATGATTTTGAGGAAGAAAGGATATTTTCCTCAAGAACTCATTTCAAGTGTTTTGTCAAAACTATTTTCCATATAAGATGAAATTATTTAGTATGATTATGTTTCAAGTATAATGTATCTATGATTTACATGGTTTCATTTTTTTATGATTAAATGACATCCCTTCGTTTTATATGGATTATGTTATGATGGGATGATGTTTATGAAACCCATTTTATTCTTTTGGTTATGATGAATGATTTATGTTTATGTTGTGGAACACGTAAGAATTATTTCTTAATGAGATGGGTGGTACCTATATCTCCCTCCAATGAATTGGTTAATGATTTATATCTCATGAGATAGCCATGGCTGGAACGGTAAGTTAATCTGGTTCAGTGATACAGGACTGGAACGAGGAGTGAACTCGATTCAGAAAGGGACTTTGTCCACTAAGATGGTCTTGGCAGAAATTCCTTGGCTACTATGGAAATCATATCATGTGCTTAATGGTTTTCCACGATTACATGTTTTCTTCCCATTCTATTTTATCTTGATTGATGTTCCTTTATGATATATGCCTTACGTACTTCCAAGATTTATGTCATTGCTCAAGATTTTGATGTTTAGATTTTATCTTCATGTTTGTGCATTCAAATTTTTATGGATTGTTTTACATTACCTATGTCTTCCCTTACTGATCATTTGATCTCACCCTTTTTATGTTTTCTTTTCCCTAGGATTTAAAGAAAGTTTTTAGGTAAGAAAACAAAAGGGGAAGATCTTTATGGGAGAAGTTGAAGATATTTCACCATGATTAGAAGATTATGTTCTGATTTTCCAAAGACATTAAACTATTACGGTCCTTGAGTGTTGGTTATTGTAATGTTTTAATTATTCCGCAAAAGTAATTCAATGTATATGTACATCGAGTATGGGTCTCTACAATTGGTATCAGAGGAAAGGTTTAGTTAACCTTTGGAAACTAGGATGCGAAAATGTTAGTGAGATCCGTAGAGATATTTCTAAGGTATGTCTAGGGATGTCCCTAAGGTTAAGTATAAGAATAGTTTATAGTCCTAGAATTACAATAATGATCATAGAATTAAACCTAAGACGTTATAGATTTAATGTACTCTCCCTTGATTATGTTGTTTTTCTAGTACGATTTTTGCCTCTCATACTATTATTATTGGGTTTTAAGAAATGTCAGGAAACATGATGATTAATGTTAATGGAGAATATGATGGACAATGGAATGATATTCTTCATGGGCAACTAAATGAAATAGGATTTCGATATCCAATCATCGTTATTATGCCTAATCAGCAATCTCATTATATGATCAATAATCTAAACTTTGGTAAGTCTCCTAAATGAGTTAATAAAAGAAAGAAGTAGTTTCATGATGATCATAGAGGAAAGAAAGTTCAATTTTCCTCATGTAAATCATGTGGGGAGAGACATCAAAGAGAGTGTTTCAAAGGAACTGGAAGACTCTTTGGGTGTGGAAAAGAAGGACACAAAGCCAGTAATTGCAAAGGAAAAGGTTCAGTTAACACCATGGACAAGGATAATGGTATTTCTAAGTCATCAACAATGGTTAAATGTTTTAAATGTGGAATGTACGGGCATTATGCAAACCAATTACCTAAGGGAAAGTCTCATGATGAGAATCAGCATGGTCATATGGGTAGTATTTATGTTGATGATGATGAAGAGACTACAAATGATATGTGAGATGAAATAATTGTTGAAGCTCGGTCAATGGTTTAAGAAGGTAGTGGAATGATTTTATGTTTATCAAGAGTAATGTTGTATAGGTAATTTAATGGTACTATGGAATAAAGAGACATCTAAGGATTGTTACACAATTGTTTTTCCTTGAGTATTTGAAAGTATACGTTGAATGGTACTAGTAACCGTGAAAGTTTATTCATATATTTTTGGAAAGTAGATGAATCCGCATAATGAAGGGATAAGTAGAAAATAATATATTAGATATTATTAATGAGCTTGTGACTAATATAAAGACAAAGTGATATCATGGTTTGAGTATAAATAATTTTTGGGATTTTGGAATGTGGAAAGAGACAACTTTTGATAGCATTCATTTTTTCAACTAAGGTTCTATGGTAATTCATGTTACAAGAGAATACATGATTAAGGTATTAGCATGTTTGGAATGTGACCAACAAGATATATCGTATGATATATGGGGGATAAATGATGGTATTCATATGCTTGGTAGATGACATTTCTAGTAATTGTTTTCTTTATACAATGATCTTGGACAGAAGTATTTTAGATAACCCTAAAGAATGGAATGGATTATGTTGGACATAAGTTAGTATTGTTTAATGATAGAAATTTTTTTTATATTATTGATGGGATGTTATAATAATGTATTTTTAGAAAAAGGAAAACCTGTAGGACGGGTGACAACCCGTTGCGTCGGACAAGGCTGTGGGAATCAAACCCACAACTGAAGTGCGACATGACTTTATCACCTACCATTGGTCTACAGAAAGTCCCTGGTTTGTAGAAACTAGTTTTATTTTATTAAGAGGTATGATAGATGATGTATAAGTCCATTTCTGGAATCATTTTCGACTAATCTCAGCATAGATTGACTTATGTATATTTAATAAACTGTGATAAAATTTTTTTGATAGAAACAGATTGAATGACCTATCATTCTATGGAATGATCTGTTAACACTTCATGAATGACAAATTCAACTTCATTTCTTTAAAAGATGGAGTGGAAATTTTTCAAGGCATGAACAATGGTGAGATTGTACCAATGAATCAAATGATACCTTAAATCGTCACAAATTTATGGTTTTTTGATTGTTGGCTTTTTTATATTCATGTCCTCTACCACTTTCCAACAGAACATGATGGTTAGATTTTTCTTCCTTATACATATTTCCACCTATGTTATCCTATGTGGAAACCCAGTGATGAGTAAAATTGGGTAATCATTATGTTTTATAATTCACTTTTTAAAATTAAGTTTTAGTATTCCTTTTTACACTGTGGTTTTAATGAAAGAAACTTTCACGTAGTAAACCATTTACAACCCAGACGAATTTCGAGGGTGAAATTCATTTTAAGGGGGGTATAATGTAACAACCCAAGATTTAATTAGAATTATTCATTTTAATTTCATTTATGTCTTGTGTTATGCGCTACACAAAATTTAACTTGTGTTATACGTAACATCGTAATATCTTGCAGTATACACAACACTATTCTTGGCTCATGTTACACACAATTTCATGTTCGTTTTGTAGAAATTATTCTACACAACATTAAGTATAGATTTTTTTAATGTAAAAATGAAATAAGTTTTTATTATTTTATACGCAACAACAAAGGGAGCTTTCACTACATGCAGCCTTGACTTGGTTTGCGTTACATGCAATCGCGACCTTCCTCGATAGTGTGTGTAGTACGCAATACCGGGTTTCACTAAACAATAATATATTGTTATAATATTATTATAAACTAGCCGTTATGAATATTATTAACTACATTTTGATTTTTATAACATTATTATTCGTCTTGAACATTTTCTAGAACATCGTGTGAGAACAAAATATATTTTTCGTGTAAAATTAGTATTTTTTAAAAAATGCAGTTCTGGAACCTTTTGATGGCGCACCCACTTTAAATCTATTCTCTGACATGTTTATAAGTTCAATTTGACAAAATAAAATTCTTCTTTGGAATAAGGATATAAAAATGTACTTTGTATAAATTTTTCAAATTATTCTGATAACTTTCATATTTTAATGAATAGTAAAAACACGCTATATTTTAATTAAAAACAACTTTTTTCATCATAATAATTTATATGGTTAAATGTTAATATTGAATGGTTTTAAAGTATAAATAGAATATATTTTTACCATTTAATATAACCTATGTCATTATCATTGATTTTACAATGAATTCATAAGTAAAATCATTTCAATCTTTTGTAATGTTTTAACTTTTAAAACTTATTTTATTAACAATGGGATTAATTTTAAATTAATTTCTTAACTTATGTGATTTGAATTAGGAAAAATGGATTCCATATTTGGAATCAGGAGGTCAATATTATGTTAATAGGCTACTTTTTTTTTGGGCCTTATGAATAGTAACTACGGTAAATTTTATTTACCATAGTTTAAGGTCAATCGGGTAATTAAGGGTAAATATAATATTATAAAATTACTATAACACTTTTCCTAATATAATTGGATGATTATATTTTACCCTAAATCATACATGGGTCTAAATGGAATATAATTTAACCCACTTATATTTTATTAAGACCGTTTATTTATTTTATTTAAAGGAAAGTGAAATGTCTCACTCAATCTTTAATAATTTGATTATTTTTAATATAACGTTATACAGAATACAAATTCGATTATAAATACTCATTTGAAATCTAATTTTTTTTTCTTTACCATGGTAATTTATTTTTAATTTTTAAGAAATATTTAATTACCTTAATAGCTTATACATTAATAATGAAGAAATTATTTATTTTGTGAAAAATCAATAATATAGTTTTTATTAAAATAACAATACCTATCAAAAGGACCAGAGAATTGACCAAACATTATTGGTTGAGTATATATATACCCTAATCATCCAAGGGTATATTTTTGGACCATTGGAGCCTTATGAAACCGATTAGGACATTTATATTATTTTATTTTAAATGAATTCAAAGATGTTACCTACATAATTTAATAAATCTAACAATTTAAATGTTGTGATTTTAAGATAATAAATTAAAGTAAAAATATTATTATGAAAGTTATTATATTTATCTTCATCATATAATTTTATTTTTAATTTTTATGCAATAAATAATTATATTAAATGATTATACAAAAATGATGTTGTAATTGTTTTATTAAGAGAAATATCAAATAAATGGTTTTATAAATATTAAAATAAACATTATATGAACTAATTAATGTTCTGCACAAATTTTCTAGATGAATTTGACATGTTAGGAATCTATTAAAAAAAATTAGAATATATCCTTTGTTTTTATTTTAATTATATTCAAAAAAATGAATAGTGTCAAAATTAACACTATTGTCATTTTATAAAAATAACATATTATTTAATTGTTTAAAATTCACATAAATATTTAAAAATTATTCATTGAAATTTATATTGTCTAAAATTTCATAACGTACCTAATTATAGATAATTCAAAACACATAATTAATTATTTATAACAATTTTAAATTTAGAATATTATTACCACAAATAAGATTAAATAAATT
Organism: Viscum album; assembly: GCA_963277665.1. Lineage (NCBI taxonomy): Eukaryota > Viridiplantae > Streptophyta > Magnoliopsida > Santalales > Viscaceae > Viscum > Viscum album. The sequence continues at coordinate 680,094,141 of OY728132.1, read as the reverse complement.
AAATAAGGATAAATCAATTTGATAAGGTTTAAAATTATTTTCCAACATATCTAAATTTGATTGTTTGATGAGATTAAAACCCTATATCATCTAATCTTAGAATATGACACATTTTTAGAGGTTTTTAAGTTGGGTATGATTTATTATAAATTAATATTTTTGAGGTTTCCAAAGGTGCCCCTCTCCTCCCTTATAAAAAGGCACCTCCTCCCTCTCCTCTTTACACAACTTGGAGCCTTCAAGATCAGACAACCCCTGAACATTAATCTTCTGAACTACCCTAGTAATATTCTATATTTTCTGGTCTTCTTAAAAGACCAATTTTGGTGCCCTAATAGGAGGTTTCAAAGAGGCGTGTCAAAGAAGAGGTAATATCCATTAACGATTCTTTCAAATTTATTTCTTCTTCTACTTCCTATTATTTAGTTGTTTAATTATGAGGTAATTACATTAGTATAACTAATATACTGATATGTTGTTATAAATATGAAACAACCCTATTTCACCTTTTATCCCTCCTACAAAAAATGAAATCACCGTGCGTGCGTACGTACGGAATACTGTCTCCATGTCGTGGTGTAATATGTTTTCCACCACCACCTTAATTGGATGGGTATAATGGTGTAAATAATGACTATATATAATTATTTTAAAGTTATATTGATTATTAAATAGTATACATACACTTCAAAACAATTCCACCGTCCTGGGAACGATATCATCCCTCGTGCATACGTACGGCCTACCGTCTCCACGATGTGATGCGACTCGTTCTACATGATCTTAATTGAATAATGATTATATAAATAAATTTAATGAATAAATATGATATGTATTAAATTAATACCATTATTTAAATGAGTTATCTATAACCTAAAAAGAATAATAATAATTTATTTGACAAAACATGCACAAGAACATAAAGCAATGAACACCCGATAACAAGTAGCAATGAAATATTACTAATAAAAAGATAAGAATATGACCATATATGATATCATAACAATGAACATGATTTTTTAATAAGTCAATTACATTATTTAAATCATTATACATGAGGTTTGTATACGTACAAAGAAAATTGGACCTAAGGGAAGGGATAATTATTCCAATCTCATTCTTATCCAAGATTGTTTATTCGTAAGTATTTACTGGGGTTATGTTTATTATCCTGGTCCATATGTTCTCATAATGTTTTCATAAAATGTTTAATTTTATTCCATGTATGTTTAATGTCATTTTTACCCTTTTTTTAATTTTACCACATCGTATGGAAGGAATCTTTCTTTTGTTTACCATACGAGGTACTTTTTGACTTTTCCACCAAAAGTACGAGTAGAATGATTTTTTTTAACTTATACGGAACGAATGGATTTTTACAGTTTCATAATACCTTTTTTCATGAAGATTACTCTAAAATATGTCATGATTATTTTCAACAAAATCCTTTTCTTTTAAAATTTCATGGCATTTTGAGAAAAGAAAATGATTTCGAAGAAGAAAGGATATTTGCCTAAAGAATTCATTTCAAGTGTTTTGTCAAAACTATTTTCCACATAAGATGAAATTACTTAGTATTATTATGTTTCAAGTATAATGTCTCTATGATTTACATGGTTTCTTTTTTTTATGATGAAATGATATCCATTCATTTTATATGGATTTTGTTATGATGGGATGATGTTTATGAAACCCATGTTATTCTTTTGGTTATGATGAATGATTTATGTTTATGTTGTGGCACACATAAGAAGGATTTAACTATGAGATGGGTGGGACCTATATCTCCCTCCAATGCATTGGGTAAAGATTTATATCTCATGAGATAGACATTACTGGAATGGTAAGTTAATCTGGTTCAGTGATACAGGACTGGAATGAGGAGTTAACTCGATTTAGAAAGGAACTTTGTCCACTAAGATGGTCTTGGAAGCAATGTCTTGGCTACTATGGAAATCATATAATTTTCTTAATGGTTTTCCATGATTAAATGTTTTTTACCATTCTATTTTATCATTATTGATGTTCATTTATGATATATGCCTTAAGTACTTCCAAGATTTATGTCATTGCTCAAGATTTTGATATTTAGATTTTATGTTCAATTTTTTGCATTAAAATTTTTATGGATTGTTTTACATTCCCTAGGTCTACCCTTACTTAGAATTTGAGCTCACCCTTTTTTTGTTTTCATTTCCCCATGATTTAAAGAATGGTTTTAGGTAAGAAAACAAAAGGGGAAGATTTTTATGGGAGATGTTGAAGATCTTTCACCGTGATGAGAAGATTATGTTCCGAGTTTCAAAAGACACTAAACTATTACGGTCCTTGAGTGTTGGTTCTTGTTATGTATTAATTATTCCACAAAGTAATGCAATGTCCATGTACATCAAGTATGGGTCTCTACAAGCATGAGTATGGCTCATCTATGACTACTATGAGATTGGAATCCCCTTGACATACTAAGTTGCAGGTCCTTGATGACCCAGAGTGGAATCCTGAATCAGTAAGGGTGTGGTTCCTCCACGACTACTATCAGAGTGGAATCCCCATGATGTACAAGGTTTTGGGTCATATACATCAAGTTTGAACCAACTATTTATGAATCAGTGATGATACACGCTTTGACAAACCTTTGGAATCATGAGAAAGAGGGACAAATTTCCCAATGAGACACATCCTCATGACGCAACCTAATGTTGTGCAAGTGAGAGATAGCTTCTTAAAGAGGATAGTATCAAGGTTTGGTGATTGATTCTCTTTGGCTTTTAGCTCAGGGAAGATGTGACGAATTCTAGGTACTGATGTTGGTTACTTTTGAAACTTTTTCTGGCTCTTTTCCTGGGTTGAGCTATGAGATGGAGATCCCCTTACTCTCTTGATTGAGTTTCTTTGACTAAACATATATATATTATATTTAAAAGACCCACTCCTTGGGTTTTGGTTACTATACTTCTTAGAGAGGCAAAGACATTCTGGTTATGCCACATGCTTTTCATGTATAGCTTCTTACAGTTGGACAAGTCTACTCTCATACTATAGGTAGTGAAGACTGTATGAGAAGTTTATCTTCTCACCATTTCTAGCTCCTTCGGTTTGGATGTGCTTACATCACTCTCTTTTTGGTTTGATTTTCACTCCTTTTACTATAACTTATCATATCTAATATTTTCCTCTACAGTGTGCCTTCGAAGTCTCCCCCTTCTCCTTTTTTGTGAATCATACTATGTATTGTTATACTCACACCTGCATGGTCTTTTTTCGCACGTGTTGTGCCTTATGAAAATGACGAATAGGTTGATCATGGATTCAAAGGAGCTTAGGTATAAGGATTCTTGGGCCACGTGGGGTGTTCGTAGCTTGGGATCTAGGAGTGGGGATCTCTAAACTATTTTGTTAAATTTTTCAATTACTTCTAGGTTGTGGCACTTTTCCTTTTGGGAATTTATTTTTTCTATTTCCTTTAACTTTACAACACATGTACTTGTAATATTTAGAGGTTGATTCATGTTTGGTTTTCCTTTATAGAAGTGTTGTATCTTTTCTTATTTTTTCCTCTACACATTTTCATTGAGTTGTTTGTGTGTGTGTGTGTACAAGTTCTTAGTAAATTGCCTAAATGAGTTTGTTATTAATTTGTTGTTATTCTCCACCCCCTGGACTAGAGAGGCGTGATTGGGGTAGTTTCATTTTGAGCCCTAGTATGGTTTGGGACATGAAAAAGTGGTATCAAAGGTGGCTCATTCCTTGAAACATTTTTCAGAATTTCCCTAAAAAAATTGGTTAGGATTTATGGAAACATTATTAATGTGACTCGAGAGAATTTGTCAGTCCATAGAGTCTAGTGATGGTGTGGGGGCCAACACAGCCATTCACCAGGACCCTAATTAACCGCTTGTGGACTCAGCATGCTGAGACATTATACATTAGTGAATTTTGGTACATGAATCATATATGATTGAGTCCTTTATTTTCATTATTATATCATCTCCAAATTTTTGTAGATATATATATATATATATATTCTCATCTGATAGCAGTACTCCTTGATATCATTCAGGATGCCTCTGCGATGACATCCAGCTAGGATACTAGCTCTCGTTCATGATGATAATTCTAGGATAAATGAGGCCTCATTTTATGATCCATCATGCTATCCCATTCTTCTAGATGAATAGGTTGTAACAACTACACCTATTGAGCTGTATTTATTCCCAATAGAGTGGGATGAGGATATGCACAAGTTGAGCACACTCAACGAGTTCCAATTCAAGAGACAGATGAGGTTCTGTGGTTACAATTATCTGCATTCATCATAGGATTGGATAGAGTTAGTGGTATACCTCTTAATTCTTTTTCAGACACTGACAGATAAGTTGGTGGATTTGGTATCCCATCTTTTTTGTAGAATAGTTAAGCATTGGTGAATCCTGGCTACTCAGGTGCACGATGAGTCGGTACTCTCATGGGATGAATTCCAATAGCTATTATATGAGGAATAATACCCCTCCTACATATGCTCCTTTAGGATTCAAGAGATTTTGGAGCTTCAATAGGGAGGGATGATGATGGTTGAGTAAAAAAGCTAGGTTTATATACTTGTCTTGATACCTTCTAGATATGAGTCGTGGTGGTTACATCGAAGCATAAAAATTGTAATAGGGACTATGTAGAGAGATCTTGTGCTCACTTAGTGACCTTGTGCATCCACACCTATGCTGAAGTTCTAGATAAGAAACTGGTGATACAGATATTTCTTTCATAGGGTCTCAAGTTATCTAGTTTTGGTAGCGGGCGTGATAATGTTGAGATATCTTCTACAGCTAGGAAATTTCAGTTGGTAGGGCCTCGACATAGGAGGACCCCCCATGATCATTCTTAGAAAAATGGTCAGGGACATTATATAGATACAAGGCATCCCAGGGAGGGAGGATATTATGCTTGTATTGGGAGAGGTCACATGGAACGAGACTACCTGACCAGACGTGCTGAGCTTCCTTGGAAGACGTTAGATGGACCACCATAATAGAGACGACATCGTAATCAGAGATCTCCTAGGTGAGGATAGGATGGTCCCTAAGGAGGAAGTGTTATAAGAGGATCAATAAGATATGTGGTTGGTGGATGACGTTGTGAGGTCATTCCACCACCACCTGGTGTCCCACATCCGGCTCAGGGTGGTAGTGGTTGGGGCTATAGGTAGATGTATTTTATTGATTTCTATAACCCTTCAGCGTATGAAATGATGATATGTATGATCTATGTCTATTATAACATTTTTAGTAGAACTTGTTAGACACTAGGTGAGGTACTCCATTCTCCCTTCTTATTGCTTGAGGTTTTACTAGGGTGATGTGGCGAATTGGTGTAACCCCACATCAGTGTCTTTTGATGTAACTTTGAATGGATGATGTAGATGGGTCCTTCCCCCACTGAGATGTGTTTTTGTGATGCGATAAAAACCTTGAGGGAGATTTAGTGCCACCCAAAGTGGATAGTATTGAGGTTTGTTGGATTATTCCTCTGAATTGGGTGTTCATTGAGGGGTTTTATAGTGTAGTGTTGGAGTAGTTCCTTCCATTTTCAGTGGATTATATATGTTTTAAATTGTTTCATTTTAAATGCCACTAGTGGGCATGGAATAGTGCCAGATTTGGGGATTACTCTCTTTACATGGGAAGTGAAGACATGTGGGTTTTTCCACGTTCTTTCTGGGACAAGTTTATTGCGGTTGGATGAGTTTACTCACCTAACCTGTTCATTGTTTCCATGAGTGATCAATGTTGACATTGATACATAATTTATCAAGTATAGGTTGAGGTGATGGAGACCCCATAAATAGAATTATGTGAATCACTACCTGGTGTTGGAAGAAGTAGTATCCTCTTTGAGGATGTGGAGAAACTACCTTTTGGGAGGGAACTTGGTGGTTTTAATAGACCACTGGAGTCTTAGGTACATATTCACCTTGAGAGACTTGAACCTACGGCAGTGATGCTAATTGAACTTCATACAAGAGTTCAACTTCAATATAGTATATACTCCAGGGATGGAAGAATTTGTTGAAGATTCCCTTAGAAGGATGTTCAGGCTTGCCTAGTGCAGGAATTTCAGAGTAGTTATCTTCCCTACAACTGACCCTAGTGGAACAGAGCGGTGCAATTCTTCTTCAGTCGATGTTGTTGACTCCTTCACATCCTATGTGTATAAGAGAGTCTCAGTTGTGTAACATTGACTGTTAAATCCAACATTAACACATATCCTTAGAGGATTCCACCAGAAATATATTATGAAGGAGGAAATCATGAGATCCTATTCTAGGGGAGAACAATGGTTCTATTCATGTGGTGAGAGTTCCATACTATTCCTTTAGATGTACATACCGGTGTGGGGAATATGTATATGGATATTCAATGGATGTTTTGGGTGGTTCATCATGAGATTAAGTGTAAATGCGTTTTTCTCATGATGCCTCACTTATCCATAGGTTAAGGATAAACACCACATTTTGGTGGGTTGTTTTAGACTCTTTAAATCCAATAGTGGAAATGGGGAAGCATATCCATGGACTGATTCATAGGGATCCCATGCAAAGTGAGGGGCCATGATGCCATCTGGGTAATAATAGACTGATTCATGAATTCGGTGCCCTTCCTTGCTATCAGGGAGAAGATTGTGGTGGAATGTTTGGGGTAGTTGTACATACTAGAGATTAGCTACCTCCATAGGGTACCCTCAATGAGTGTCTATGATCGTGATGTGTGGTTTACATCATAGTTGTGGAGAGGCCTATAAAAGGTGTTCAACACAAAACTGCGGATGAGTATAGTCTTTTACCCCTAAACCGATGAGAAGATTGAGTGAACTATCTATGTGATAGAGGATATTATGAGGGCTTGCATGTTTGTTTTCATATGGGGAGGCAAGATATCCTTGATGTTCATTGGTCTACTAAAGATAATGTGGAGGGTTAGAAAAGTTGCATGTCGTCTTTCCTTATCGTCACAGATTGACTAAGTGCATGACGTCTTCCACGTGTCTCAGCTGAGGAGATATGTTCATGATCCTCTGCACATCGTCGACTAGATAAAGATGAACATTGAATATGGATCCAACATTGTAGATCACCCAGTGGTGACTGAGGATCGACAGTAATGAACCATACATGGATGGACCATACATTTGGTTCATGTTCTACGGAAGCAAGGAAATGTGTCGGAGTGTTCATGGGAATAGGTGATCTATATGAGGGCTCATTATCCAAAGTTTTTTACTTATTTTATTATTTGGGGATGAAAAACCCGATGGATGGAAATATATAAAGACCCCATTATTGTCTTATATGACTTTGGAATATTTCTACCTATATTACCAGAGCTAGGCGCTAAGACAACATGCAATACTGAGGCCTAGTGAACACGAAATTAATATTATAAAAATATTATGTATTCTTATACTATGGAAAAGAAAAAAACATGATATCTAATTATTGGTTGACCGGATCAGAAATCTGAGGGCATGGTTGATATCGGAGCATGGCGTTTACCTTAGGAAGGACATAACTTTTGTCGGTGCGGGCCTTCTATAGAAAATACCACGAAGGGAATAACCATAAATAAAATAATTCAATTAAATTATTTTATCTCTTACATAATATCAAATAACTTTTGTATGGAGACTCAGATTGAAAATATAAGACTACCATTGAGTTCATAATGGGGTGTTTTACCTAGGCGTGACATAATGTTATCAGGCACGAGAGGCTTGGATTCCACAACCACTGATAGTTCCCTATAAATTGGAGTTTAAGAAAATGAGAAAGGGTTTGGCTCATTTCCTCCCATGGAATGTGGAGCTCTATCTTCTCCTTACAATGGAGATTTGATGGAAAATAATTTATGGATGGTGATGAAACTTCATATCTAGGTAGATCAGAGCATTGTGAATGCAAGGGTGAATCCAAAATCTAGTTAGAATTTTTCTTTAAAATTCTACTTCCCCTCATTAGATATTTGATTTTCAAATTTGGTTTCTGGTCATTTTCACTGCTTTGAAATCATCTGTTGTTGGTCAAAATAACAACGATCATTGATTGTTTAATTCCTAGATCATTTGTTCTTCATTAATTCTTTGAGTTCTTCATCGATCATCTTTTGGAAATGTTGATACGACATCCAAATATCGAGCATATCATAGATTCATGATGTTCAGGATCCAAGGATTCGGGATCTGTGACGGTTTCAAGTTCTAGGCATAAGAGGAGGCGCATTTGTGAGCAAACGTGACACCTACTTTTTTGTCACCTTGAAACATACATAGATATTTAAGAGGAGCATGAGTTTGTGAATATCTCATCCTAATAATTCTTGATCTGGTCTTAGAATACTTTTATGAGCATCAAAGTGTTCATGGTAGCCCGTGGAAGGACCATTGGCATGCGGAAGTCTAGCGGTTGTCTGCTGAAGGACAGGCGATGGTGTTGTGAGACAGCGACAGAGCGCCTGGTGTGCAGGGTATCATAGGCTTCACATGCAGCAAATCAGAGTTCTAGTGGGGTCGGGTTGTGCGGTAGAACCGATCGAGCTATAGTAGAGCGGTCCAGGCCATGGTGGCTGGGCCGGTCGGAGGTGGTCGAACCATGCCCGAGAGGGTCAGGGGATCTTCAAACACCGATATCTCTTAAACTATGGATATGTTTTATGTGACATATTTGAAAATGTGACCATTTTTTGAGGAGCAAATTTTGAGTCCAGTTTGAGTACCTGATGTTTCGGGATCAAGGTTTGGTGGCACGTGACATCCTATCATAATAATAATTATATAAATGTTATTATTAGAAGATTCTTATATCAGACATATCTCCTTCATCTAATATTCGATTCATGTGACTTTAGTGGTGTTGTGACACTAGAATTGAGGATGAAGTTTCAAGAATAATTTTGAGGGCTTAAATCAAATCGAGGTCCGAGCACCAGTTGGCATGGTTTGGGCGTTTATGGTGAAATGTGACTTTTTCACTAGGTGTCCATTTTGGATGAATGAATAGTCAATCCCATGTTTTTTACCAAGAGTATTGCAATGTTGAGATCTTTATGATGTGTTTTAGAATTGAGGTAGGGTCCCCATGAATCACTATTCATGTACGATGATGAGAGATTCAGTTTCTTCATCGGGAGTCTGTTTCGGGTGAATTAATAGTCAATCCTATTTTTTCTACAAGTATCATGACGGTGTGATCTATTTTGTTATCCAAAATCATTAGAAGATGAATGTAAATGAAGTTATTAATTTTCTCTCTAGATCCATGATGAGCATCGTGAACTCTTCATCCTTTTGGCTATAAGTGTCAGGTACTTGGGGAGTACACAATAATGCATAGGGGTACTTGTTCACAGTTAAGAACCTGAGTAAGGATGGGTAAACATCTAGTTGAAGATGTGGGTTCATATAACATGTGTTCCCCAAACATATTGTGTACCACTTTACCGATCTTCTACCCCTGGTTTATCTTTCTTTTGAACTTGGATTTTAGCCCACGAGTAGCATATCCTGAGTGTTCTTCCACATATAATGTGATGGTTCCATCCATAGTGTCTTTCAAGATAATATGAGAAATTTTCCAAGCATGACATCTATTTGAGGTGATACTCGATGACGATTGTGATCTGATTGAATCACCAGAGTAGTTTTGAGCTTACCATCCATCTACGTTGGGTAGTGGAATTCCTTGATGAATTCTGAGAGGTACCTTCCTGAAGTGATGTCCAATGTAGTTACTCAATGACTTTGAGTGGAATCCCACATTTCCATGGGCGTGGGTCCTCTACTGTTACTTCTGAGTTGAATCCCCCTAATGTACTTGGGTGCAGGTCCTCGATGACCTATAGTGGAACCACCCATCAACATGGGTGTAGGTCCTATTGGTCTATAATGAGAGTTGAATCCACATACCATACTATGTAATGGGTCCACGATGACCTAGAGTGGAATCCCTCATCGGCATGGGTGTGGGTCCTCTATGAATACTATGAGAGTGGAATCCCTCGGACATACTAGAGTGCGGGTCCTCAATGAACTTGTGGTGAATTCCTTATCGGTGTGTGAATGAGTCCTATATGAATACTATTAGAGCATAATCCCCCTATCATAATAGGTTGTGGGTCCTCTACATTGGGTTTTCAACATCTATTCACGGTTTAATAATGAGATATGATTTGACATTCCTTTAGACTCATGAGAAAGAGGGACACTTTTCCCATTGAGACACATCCTTGTGATGTGACATAAAGATGCATGGGAGAAAAAGACCCGCCTAAAGTGGATAGCATCAATTTCTAGTGATTTAGTCACTTTAACTTGTTGTTTAGGGAAGACATGATGAATTTTGGGCACTGATGGTGGTTACTTCTAAAAATATTGGTGACTCTTTTCCTAGTCTGAAATGTGAGATGGATATCCCCTTACTCTCTTAGTTGGGTTTCTTTGACTGATCATATATATATATATATATATATATATATATATATATATATATATATATATTCTATTTCCAATGACCACTCCTTCAGTTTTGGTTACTCTTCTTCTAGAAGAGGCAGATATGCACATGGTATTCCACGTGCTTTATGTGTCTACCTTATCATGGTTGGAAGATTCTACTATCCTACTATAGGCAGTGAAGACTCGATGAGAAGTTCATCTTCTCACAATTTCTAGTTCCTTATGTTTGGATAATCATACTTCACTCTCTTGTTGGGTTGAGCTATACTCCATTTACTATACCTTGTCCTATCTACTAGTTTCTTCTTCATTGTATCTTTTACAATTCTCCCTTCACCTTTTTGGGGTGTCTTATATAGTATTTTTATACACACCCCTTCATGGGATTTTCCCGTATATGTTGTGCCTTATGAAGATGATATATAGGTTGATCGTGACTTCAGAAGAGCTTAGGGAAACATGTGATTAGGCCACATGGGGTTGTCTTAGCTTGGGATCCAGGAGTGAGGCTCTCTCATATGTTCTATTTACATTTTTAGTTACTTTTAGTTTATGGAAATTTTCTTGTTGGGAGTGTATTTTTCCCCTTTCATTTCACTTTACATTACAACACCTATACTTATACTATTTAGAGGTCGATGGATGTTTGGTTTCCTATTATAGTAGTGTCATATTTTTTTTTCTTTTCCCTGTGAACTTTTTCATTGATTTTGTTATGTGTGTGTGTGTATAGGTTCTTAGGAAAATTCCTCCCTGAGTTGGTTGTACCTTTGGCGCTAGTCGCCACCCCTGGCCTATGAAGGCAAGATTGAGTAGTTGCGGATCAAGCCCCAGAATGGGTCGTGTTGTGAAATTGTTACACCACATTGTGTCTCAATAGGAAGTTCCATACAGGTATGTTTATTTCATAAGACCAGAGTCAGTCATCCCAATATAGCTATAACTTGTCAAGTTCCTCCTTCAGCTCCAGTCGTAGCTCCATCTTTATTATCTTTCCCATGAGGAAAATCCCTACATGGATTATGTAAATTTATAGGGTTTCTATTAATTAATCTATATTAAAATTTTATTTAATGGAATACAATAGATTAAATCATAACATTATAAAAAATAATGTATAATCTCAAAACTACTTAACAAAAATATAATTTTTTTGTATAAACAATATCTAAATCATATGTTTTATTTTGTTATAAGTATTTACAAATTCTATCATGTTGTTTCATTATCTAGTCTATTTTTTCCTAAATACAGTTCCCAATTTTTCTACTAAACTTACTTCGATACAAACTATAATGAAACCTACCCTAGAATCCCAAATTTAGTAGTTACATTATTAAATTGGCATAATAAAAAAAGGAATTGCATCCTAAGGGACTGAATAGTCTAGTAGTTTAGTAAAGATAGATATATACTTAAACCTTTCATTATAAATGAAAATAAAAAATAAAAAATAGAGAATACTTTTAGACCAAAATTATTCTTCTTGCCTAACCCCGTATATCAACCAAAATAAACTTCATGTTATCTTGGGGAAGAATAAAACCTAATAAAGGGTTGAGCTCAGAAGCTCAGCATGGGTATGTATAAAGATGAAGCAATTATAAATAATAAATAACAATTATGTAAAGTTAAATAACTTCAACACATTCCATTTAATCAATAACTTGAGCATAATATGACCAAAATAAAAGATTATAAAATAATGCATTATAAATAACAAATTTCCCAAGGAGTTGGAGCATTTTTTTTGAATCAATTCCCCAATATAAGGGATAATATGGGTGATAAGACAAAACAACCTATGAATGAAAATGAAAAAGGAATAATTTTTCAATAAAATTGGATGATGTGAATCATGATAATTAGGTAACCCTTAACATACCTTACTTATTTGGTAATTACTTGTCTAATTTTGTATGAATGATCCCTATGGAAATCTTATTGGTCACCCTTTAGTGAAATTTCATGTGATTATCTCCCTCTACATGAATTCTAGATTAATGGAATAATATTTGATATTATATCTGCACAAGGATGAACCCAAGATTGTAATTAATTTTTTTTATAATATATGAGTTTATATGAGGAATAAAATGTGAATTAACTTTTGGAAGTTTCTATATATCCATGTAACATTGACATAAGATTTATGGATCAGATCATGTATTTATGATTATATGGTTGATCATAATTTTCAAAGTCATTGAAACCCATTTTGAGGTTTTATGTGATGATATTTTATCAAGATTATAGATATTTTAATACAAATTTTTGGAAATTCAAACCTTTGGTTTTGAAAATAGTTATGAAGTTATTTGATGAAGAATGACTTTAAAATTTGCGGACATATAATTAAAGGTAATGGTAACCTTTACAGCTTATCTTATCTATGATGCTGAGATAATTATGGTTTATATTCAATCACCGTAAGAAGTGAAAAGAATATATTTATACCTTAGAATATTTTTCTTCAGATCTAATTGAATGGATATATATTAAGGTATTGGTAAGAGAGCATGAATTACCTCATTCAATTGTATTTTATTAGGTTCTAGAGTTTACCTTGATGATTTAGAGAAGACTCCATCAAGCTCTTGATATGGATTTAAGTTTCAACACAGCATATCATCCTCAGTTAGATGGATAGTCTGAGTGAAAAACTCCATCCCTAAAGGATATTTAGAGATCTTGTTCTTTGGATTTCAATAGTGTTTGGGATAAACACCTTCCTCTAGTTGAAAATTCATATGAAAATAAATTTCACTCATGAATTTGGTTGAGTCCTTGTTAAGACCTTAATATAAATAAGTATATAACTCCCATGTACAGGAAAAAAGTTATACAAAAAATCAATTTATACAAGATTATGAAGATGATATGGAAGATATGGTTAGATTCATTTAGCAACACATAATGATAACACAAAGTTGACAAAAAAATTATTCAAATAAGCATCGATGGGATCTTGAATTTGAAGTCAGTGATAGGATGTTTATAATAATTACTCAATGAAAGAAGGTAATGATATTTTTAAATAAGGGAAAATTAAGCCTTAGGTCTATCATTCCCTTTTATTTTCTTGATCTTATTAGGATGATAGCCTATAATTTGGTGCTTTAACAAAACCAATATCAAGTTCATGAAGTGTTCCATGTATCTCTCCTAAAGAAGTACGTACCTAATATATCATATGTAAAAACTCATAGGTCATACCACCATAGAATGATCTTTATTTTGAGGAACAACCAGTAGAGATTCTGGATTATGTAGGGAATGTTCTAAAAAACAAGACCACTCACCAGGTCAATATTTTATGGTGAAATCACCAATTTGAAGAACCTATGTAAGAATATAAGTAAATTATCAGGTATAAGTATCTTCATCTATTTTTATTAGAGTGAGGTATTTATATGGAGAAATTAATTTTATGGAGATAGATTGTAACAACCCTTGTTTTATGATTTTTTTAATAAATTAAATTTATTTGGTAGCTTTTTTACACACAACACCAAGGTTAGTTGGAGTTACATGCAACACTGAGTTTTAAAAAAACTGCAACATATTATTATTATTATTAAAACATGAATGTTATAACCCATCCATTAAACATAGTAAATTTAATATTAATAACTAGTTTTAAAATATTAAGTATAATGGTTTTATATAAAGAAGACATATTTGATAAAAAGGTACATAATTTTTGTTAATGTCTTCATATATTTTGAAAATAATTTTTATTTACTTTTGAGAACAATTATAAAAATAATTATTTATAATTTTAAAAATATTAATTGGATAAAATAAACTTCATTTTTTAAATTATCATGTTTAAATTAGATTAGGATGAATTTTTAATAATTCTTTGAAAAGAATAATTATTTGAATAATAGTAAAATATACTGAATATTAAGTGAAACTATCTTTTTATTTAAATTATTTATAAAGATAAATCATATTTTAAGTTTATTTTAAAGTTAAATTAATTCAATTATATATTTATTACTCTAATTTAGTTTATTTTAATCATTTTAATGTTGAATTTTTATATAAAAACATTGTAATATTTTGAATATTTTCTCTTTGAAAACCCACTTTCTCATTGTATCTATAAGATTAATTTTAAATTAAAATTTTCCACTTATTTGAATTTAATTTTTTAAATGGATTAAATATTTAGAATCATAATAATTTATATTATCTAACATGGTAAAATTAATTTTGGACAAAAATAAATAGTGATAATTTTAAAAATTAATTACCAAAGTTATGGTAAAAATGGGATGACCTGGGGATAAACTAAAAGGATAAGGGTAAAAATAACCTAATTTTTTTATAAAATATATTTTATGGATATATATTGACCATATAATGACTAATTGTATATAATAATCTATTTTCCCCTGTGAAATTTGTAAAACATAGGTAAACATTTTTCTTTTGGAAAATTAAAAGTTTGTCACTCGCCACAATTATAAAATGACACCCATATCCTCTTCTCTTCACATGATAAAACACTTTTGGCTCAGTAATTACCTACCTATATACATTAAAATTTTACATCCTATTTTGGTCGATGGAGGTTCATTATGTTCTATTAGATGATGGGGAACCACATTGGACACGACTCATCATGTGAAGTTGTTTGGATTTCATTTCCACAGTTTCCTCTACTATTTCAAAACGAATCCTTCCAATGATGGATCAGAAAAGAATTAGTATCATTTCCTTGGGATGAATAGTGGCCTTTATATTTATAAGAAGGAGTACTATCATGGATCTTCATTGTCACCCCTAGATTTTTATGTTTTACTTTGTTCCATTTCATGTCGTGCTCCTGGTCATTTTCTCAGGATTCGGGTGTGACAGGTTTGAAATTTTGGGGCATTATTTCTCTTCTATGATTGGACTATTCCCCCTAGGTTCCCTTAATCTCCCCTTGAATTTGAATGAAAATGGGAAAGCTTTGGGTGTACAGAACAGGTCGTACGGTTTGGTCGGCATAGGAGTCCAGGTCATAGAAAATATTTTGTTTTTCCATTCTTTTCCCTTCTTGTATTAACTATAGTGTTCCCATTTATCCCCCCATTCATTATATATAGACATAGAAGGATCCCAATCTCCTTCAAGACTCCATAGAACCCAATTTCTATGGAGTTTTGTGGTGGAACTTGAAGATTCTGTAAGTGATTCCTTCTATTGTTTATTTCATTCTCCTTTGGGTGTCATTACTATTTATTGAATTTACAATTATCCATAATCTATATCATCATAACTAGTTTTTTATTATGAGTTTCTTGGTTCAATATTAGGGATTATCGTTCATTTTAACTCCATAGTGGTGCAGTGGTGGTGTGGTTGAAGTTTTGCACAATGGTTTGGGGGTTTTGACATATAAGCTAGATGATTCCATGTGTTGACATTCTTCTATGAATTTATCTTACTTCATTTACATATTTTTCATGTTTCCCTTCAATTTTTATTGGTGATAAAACCATTTTTGGTAACATTAGTTAAGCAGTTGATTTTAAAGTATCATTTTTCTGTGAAAATGAATGTTTTTCATGTGAAATTCATTTTGTATCTTTTTTGGACATTTTAGGATCATGGAATTGTTTTTTAAAGGATTATAGGGATTCAATTTCTATTTTGGTATGGTTCCATTCTACATTTGTCCTTAAAATAGTTCTTTTTAATGGTTTTTATGTGAAAACCTTTTTATTCTTCTTGAAATGGTTTTATGAAAAAATTTAATGGTATATTGAATTCCTCCATTGGTGCAATGTATGTGTGGATACTATTTAGTGTGTGTATGTTGAATAAATGGTATTTTTATGTTAAAATGGTATTAATAACATGTGGAACATGATTTAGCACAATGAGGGAAACTCAGGTATCTATGTGGATGGACTAGGACTAGTATGCTAGTGATCTTGAGTTGTATCATCCCTATTTCACATAGCAAGTTTTATGATGAAAACACGAAATAAGCATAGATTATGTTGGGGACCACTAGTCCATTCGATTTTACCATCCTGGTGTCACATGGATGAGAAGGATATTGATTATGATTTCTTTTACACAGAGATACGATGTACACAGGGCCCACAACTAGCTAGTGCCTAGGGGTGTTCTCATGATTAGTTCTCATCGAATATATTTTACTTACCATCATAATAAAATGTCATTGGCTGGAAAATATTAGTATAATGGATATTTTCTTTAAAATTTTTCATTTCTCAACATTTTTTCCGTAAAAAGTGTTTTTATTTGAGGTTCCATTCTTTTGAAACTATTATTAGAAAATCTTGTTTACAATACTTGAAAGAATTATTTGTCATGAAATGTTAATCACATGGAATATTTTAGGTTGGAATCCTATTGGTCTTAGGATCACATCCTACTTACACCTTTGAATGTAAGTAGTCTTGGTTATGTTTGACACATGTAAGAGAAAGTTCTTTGGAGAAGACAGTTTGGGTTGTTAGCTTCCATCCCTGATGTGCTGTTATGGAGAAGGATTAGGGGTGATGTACCCTTAAAAAGTGGTAGTTATAGAGTTTTATTTGCTACTATATCTGAGTTATGTCCATCCTGGGATTTTTTTAAAACCATGTATTTCTATTATGAATTTTTTTATTTGATCCTTGGACAAAAAATTTAGATTCAGTTTGTTTATTATTTTTGGTTGTTTAATGCTTCTAAACTCTGGAAAAACATCACCAACCAATTATTCATGATACTTGAAAACTTCTTCCAACTCGTGGGGATAAGGAATACCCTTCAGTCCTTTCCATGGATTGTGTCATGTGTTAGGATTGATGGTGACCAGATCTAGTTCATGAAAAAATGTTATTATAGGATTTTTCTTCTTTTGGGGTCATGTTATTTTTGGAAATAGTCTAGGTATAATAGTGCTAGGATTTTCAGAAATCAATGCTCTAGTTACGAGTAAGGTTCCTAGATAACACACCTCTTGGAGGGACTTGAGTTACCATGGGAAGTTAGGTTCCATCTATGTATTTTGATCAGTGTGGTTGTTCAATATTTGAAAAATGAAATAGTAATTAGGCCATTGGTCTCAGTGAGCTTGCAGGGCCTGGAATGCCATGTGGAGCGAGAGATATTGACCTAGAAAACTCTCCATGATGGTTGTGTGACTAGAATATGGCCTCAAACCATATGTCTGAGTTTCTCATTGGCACTAGTTTCCCCTTATTCTTTCAGTTCCTTTATGGGTCTTGTAAAAAACATTTTTAAAAATCTTGTTTGAAAATTATCGAAATGAGACTTTAAATTGAAAATGTTTTTTAGTGGATGGGGTTTACTTTACCAAGATTTTGTTTTCATAATTTAAACAAGTGGTTTAATGAAATTATTTTTTGGGAATGTGTAAGTTATTTTAAAGCGGGTTTTGGAAATTTTTTTGACATGGATTTTAAAGTGGGAATGGCATGATTTTAAAAGGGATTGAAAATGGGATTCCGGAACTATTTTGAATGAGGTTTTGAAAATGTGGATATTCATTGCATGGTATTTGTGTAAGAATATATTGTATTTTTTATAATCAAAACCTATGGATTCACAAACTCGATGGTTTGGAAAATAGGGATGATTTTAAAGTCAGTTTGAAATTCTATTTTGAGTGAGTGAAATGTTTTTAAATTAATGTGGAAGGCTTGAAAGTGTGTTTTTATGTAAATGGTTGGTGAATTTTTGAAAAGTTTTTTAATATTGGTATTGGGTCTTGATTTTTTTGTTTAGAGGATTTGAGAAATAGAAAGTGTGGGAAAATGTATTTATTTTGAAAAAAGGAAAGGTTTGGTTTTGGTCTTTGGTATCCTCATAGGTGACCTAATTCTTGGGTTTAAGTGGGAAGACAGATGGTTAATGTTAAGGTTGGATGAGTGTCAGCATGGATATGAGGAGGGTTCCTGGTGTGGCATGTAAACATTCTTGTGTAAGGCCCATGAGGTACCATTGGTGAATTTTAAACCCAGCAACCCTTTTTTGTTTTCAAAAATGATTTTTGAAGTAAAATTTTTGTCTTGATAATTAGTAATTTTTTGGGTGTTGTGTCGTATGTGTTTTTGTGAATGTTTTCATGGGACGTTTTTAATTGAAAAAACCCACTTGTTGGGATGATGTTTTGGGTTTTTGTTTCACCAGTAAGTTTGGTGGAAGTGTTTGTTAGTGGTCTTTTACGAGAAATATTTCAGGAAACCTTTGTGGTGGATCCCCTAATGTTTTCGATTCTAGTTTGTGTTATGTTTTGACCAATGTACCAGCTTGGTTGGGTCCTTGGGTTTTCTTATGGGCTATGGTACACCCTCAAAAGGAGTTAATCCAGCATGGAAGTGCGGCCATGGGTTATTCACAATAGGAAGATCCTCTAGTTGATCAACATAGGGACTTTCTTCTTCAACATTGGATATTGAGTCTACCCATATTCTTTTTTAGTTAAGTAGATCTTCTTATAGAAATAGAGTGGTTGTTGAATTTTGAAATAGACCTCAACCTCTTAATTTTCTTGAGTCGTAATAGGTGACGTTCGACACCATTATTTCTATTGGTTCTATCAGGAAGTGCTAAAGTGGAATCCCAGTGAGGAAGGTGAAATTTAACACCCCAAGGTTTTGAAATTAAATATAGAATGCAATTTTGTAAACACAACATTTCCTCTTATATGTTTTGAATTTCGAAAAATAGTCATCTAGAGTTGTGTTCAGTAAGTTATTTAGAGTCTGATATAACAAACTTGATTTTTGATGAATAGTAACATACCCTCATGAATAGTAATGTGAATAGTAATATGAATAGTAATATTACCCTTGAACATTAAATAATATTATTATTTTATTTTCTTAAAGAAATATGATAATGGGATCTTAATTAATTTTTCAATGTCACATAAAACTAATTGCACTTCAAGATTGTTATTTTTCGAATTAACTATGACCTTATTTAAAAATTAAATTAATAATATTTATAAAATTATTTTTTAAAAATGGATTTAACTTTTGAATTATACATGTCGAAAAATGGTAGGGGTGATTTTTTGGGATTTTTCTGAAAATCTTGATTTTTTATGAATAGTGAAATATGGTGAAATACTGTATATTCAATTTATCAGTTAAATACACTATTCATGACATCACAAGTGATGAAAGGCCACTTGGTTTGAACTCACATGCACTTATTACTATTAGGGGTCACATGAAACAACACTATTGGTTGTATTGAGGGAATTAATAAAATAATGAATTAAATATTCAAATTATACCCCTCCCCTCCACCATAAAACCCCCCACCACTACCTCTTCTCTTCACTCCTCTAAGACTTTAAGCTCCTCAATTTCCTGCCCAATTACCCTTCCTTAGTCACTCTCCATGACCAGGAATCTCTTATTCTTCCCAAAAGACCAAAACCCCTTCCCTTAAGGAGTTTCTCAAGGAGGTTATTTCAAGAGGTAAAGCACCCTTCTTTCTCATTTGGTTTTATTTTAATTTATCTACTTTTTTTATCCTATACTCACATCCTATGTCAAAATGACCATGATAACTACATTAACATATTTATACTGGATTTATATCATTTTAATGGAAGAACCATCATAAATATTCTCATTCCCTCCCTTTTATTTTTATAAACAAAATCGACGTCCATGAGGTTCTGATTTTTAACCTTCATGGATGATGAAGTTTCGTTCTTCAAATTATTATTAATTACTGGTAATGAAACCATATTCATGGTTTAACCAGACTATAATATATTTTTTACAACCTAATTAATATTCAGTAACCAAAATATTTACACATAATTAAGTTATATGACCAAACTAGTTCATAATATACCAAATACCGCCTAATAATCGAAGTGGTTGTCATCTAATGATTCATCCTCATTCCATGTAACCAAATGATAGAAATGGACATTAAAAATTCTGTAAGTTCATAAATAATATTTAATTTCAATTCTTCAGATTTACATCAATTCCACTTCATTACTTAAAATCAAGTGAACTGAATATAAAAAAAGGAAACGAACACTCCAGAACGACAAAATTCAATACAATAACTTGTCAATAAAGACATAAATGAACTAACCAGAATTATGGTAATCTAAATACATGTATAATAGGTTCTGAAAGAATTATTAATAAGTATAATTTTATATTCTAGGATCTTAATTACAAGAGCGGAACACGTTTTGAGTTAAGGTAAGGGTTTTTCCACCCGAACATCCATTTTCATTCGAGATACTTTCATTATCTAATTACCTCAATGAAATTATTATGTATTGTTATGTACTAGTAATATATTCTATGTGAGTATCATATATATGTTTAAAAACCAAAACAATTCCTTATTTTATGGATAGTTACACATTTTAAAAGGAACTCTCAAAGTTGTTTCCATAATACAAGCTCGATCCAAGGGAATTTCTCAAATTCTTTCCTATTTTCAAGGGCACTCTATGATCCGTTTTTGGAAAGATTTATATTTATAAAATCACAAATTTTATTATTAAAATACTATCTTACTTAACTTGTGGTTTTATATAAATATTTATCCAAAATAACACTTCTTTTCAAAATAAAAGATTATTTATCTCCACAATTGCTTAATGATTTTATAAGAGTGTTTTCATCTAATTCAACACTCTTGTTGGTTACATGGTATTATTGGGTTTAATAATTTATGAAGTCATATATAATATTGTATTTAATAGTTTATGAATAAATCTATTGTGGATGATCTATCCTAAAACCATTCACCATACTACTCGGAATGGTTAATGTTTTATGTTTAATGATTGGGGAGAGATAGTTACAATTCATATGATAGTTTCAATATGAATATATACGTTGTTAATGTTGAGCCCCACTCATATGAGGAATGAATTGGACTTATTATGTGATGTGTGGGGCCCGCTATAGCCCCTTGATTCATCAGTAGGTCTCATGACAAAACTAGACGAGGAATTGGCTAAGGCCTTTCCCAATGTGAAATAGATTTTGGTTGTGGCCTTAGTCATTAGACGTCCCAAGGCCTTGACAAAATGTTTCAGAATTTCTGACATTATGCATTCCATCATTATGATTTTAGATATTTTTATTTCATGTCGTTATTCTTCTAGTATAATACCCATGATTTTGTTTTATTATGGCATTGTTTATTCACCTCGTATTCCAGCAATAATGTGTCCAAGTTTATTATTAAAGGCATGTGTCTTAAATTATTCACCATGTCTAATGTTTCTATTATCTTCTTCTGTATTTCTTACTCTTACTGAGTGTTTGTTCTCACCCCTTTCTTATGTTTCATTTTCTCAGGACATGAAGAAGTATTTTATGAATGACTTTCATGCACAATCTTGAAGATGTGATGACTCTAGTGGAATAAATTAGTTTTTTTCTTCCTTTACTTATGTAATGTTGAACCTATGTATGTATCTTGTTTCCAATAATACTACATTACTTGGTCCTTCGAGATTCGTATTCCTTGTATGTATGCCAACGTAGTCAAATAAATCACCAACTCCAGGCAACTGGGTTTGGGTCCTTACAGTTGGTATCAGAGGAAGTTTAGTAGAATACTTAGAAACTAGATTTAGAAAATGTAAAATTAGGGAAGAGTCCCTAAGTTATTCTTTGAGGATATACATACAATAACATCCTGGTATTTTGGTAAGGAATAGATTAAGTGGATATTTCAAGCAATACATCCCTATCTAGATACGAGTAGGAAGAGGTGGCTCTGGCGCAGAAGTATCTAGTGGTAAAACCCAAAAAACCCACTTTGAGATAGACTCGAACAGGAACGAGTGCATGAAAACGGGCCTTGCTTCACTCTTGGTTATGACACTCCCAAGGGATATGCTTAGGATAATTCACATTTTCTTTAAAATCCATTATGAAGGACTAAACTGTAAAATATTCCTCAAAGAAACCATTTTTGTGAATATGGTATTAGACATGCATAGGATCTCATATTTTTCTGAGTATTGTTTTTAGTTAAGATTATACATTATGATTTATAACCTAATCTAGTGTATCCCATTATCTTTATATGGCGCCTATTGGACAGAATGGAAATCGCACAAACGCACATGTCCCCTGCTGGGATTTTACTCCGACGCATGATAATGATGTTGGATTTGGTGCTGTGACTGGTGCTGAGAAACTCATAAATATATGGCGACAAATTACTCAGGTTATGAATAATAACCTTATCCGTTTAGAGCATCTGGATCTACCACGTGGGGGAGCCATGATAGATCGCTTTATACGACAACAGTCTCCATCATTAAATGGGACTACAAACCCATTTGTAGCAAAGAAGTGGATATGTTACATTGGGAAGATATTTCTGACCTTGGGATTTAATGAAATAGAGAAGGTTGTCAGGTCATTCTATTATCTATCAGGAGATGCAGATCAGTGGTGGTACTTAATCCAAAACACAATGGAGGTGGAAGAGATAGAAGAGATGGAATGGAGGTATTTTAAAGAAATATTCTTAGAAAAATATTTCCCTCGTGAGAAGCGAGCAGATATGGAGAAACAATTCTTGAATCTGAGGCAGAAGGAAGATGATAATGTTTCAAAGTATGAATCTAACTTCACAAGATTATCAAGACATGTCATATACTACATACGAAATCCAAATAGAAAAATTGATCGATTATTTTATGTCCAAAGTCCATTCCTCCAGCGGGCAATGGTCTCCCAAAGTTTTTCATTATATGAGGATATAGTTTCATGTGCCATCAAGAGAGAAAAATAATTTTCTAAGTCTTATGAATTTAAGGGAATGGAAGAAAAGAAGAGGACTATTGAAAATCCTAGGAAAGGAAATAATGAAATAGGGAAGAAGGGAAGAGTTTAATTTCTACCATGTGATAATTGTGGAAGGAAACACCCTGGTGAGTGCTTAAAAGGAAAAGGAGTATCCTATAAATTTGGTAAGAGAGGCCATCTTGCTGGTGATTTCAAGGGGAATAAGGAAGACAATGATGTTTGATGATATAGTTGTCAGGAGATGGGACACTATGCTAATGATTGTCCAAAACGTCAAGGAAATATGGAACAGAAAATTCCAAGGGATCAGGGACAAGCTTATACAATCACAACTGCAGAGGTTGAAGTTCCCAATGATGCAGTGGTAGGTACTTTAATTATTTCCAACAGTTTAGCCAATTCTTTATTTGATTCTGTATCATCGCATAGTTTTATATCTTCCTAGTTTTCTAAGAAAATTAGATATTTCCAATTTGATTTAACAAGGGAGTTGTCAGTTAAAACTCCTAAGGGAAGTATCATTGCTACAAAGTTCTGCCAATCAGTTCCCATTAGGGCATACAAATGCTATTTATCTACTAATCGCATAGTCATACCCATGATTGAATTTGATATAATCCTCAGTATGTATTGGCTTTTAGACCATGATGCAAAAAAATTATTTTAAGAAGAATGAGGTTACGATTTTTGATGAAGATGATAAAGAACACCTTATCATTATAGTAGAATCATCACCAACTGATTCTTATCTAGACCCACCCCCAGTAGCTCAACTAAATTCAATTATTGGGGAGGAAGAGAATGAAATAAATGTGGGAGAGGAAATGAATGTTCAAATAGAGGATGTACTTATTGTGAGAGAATATGTTGATGTGTTTCCAGAAGATTTACCTAGACATCCTCCAGAATAAGAAATTGAGTTTTACATTGATTTATTTCCGGATTCAAGGCCCATATAGAAGACCCCTTATAGAATGGCCATTTTAGAATTAGTGGAGCTAAAGAAACAACTAGAGGATTTTTGTGAAAAAGGATTTATTCAACCTAGTTTTTCTCCATGGGGTGCCTCTGTCCTCTTTGTCAAGAAGAAATATGGATCCATGAGGCTTTGCATTGATTATAGGGAAATCAATTATATTAAAATAAATAATAAGTATCCCCTAACTCACATTGATGATTTATTTGTCCAACTGCATGGAGATCAATACTTCTCAAAGATAGTCCTTCGATCTGGATATCATCAGTTGTGTGTGAAGAAGGAAGAAATTCCGAAAAAAACATTTTGAACCAGGTACAGGCATTAAGAGTTTACAGTGATACCTTTTGGATTGACTAATGCACCCTCTCTCTTCATGGATCTAATGAACATAGCTTTCAAGGAATATCTCGATGATTTTTAGTGGTATTTATTAGAGATATATTGCTATACTCCAAAAGGTGTGAAGATCATGAAAATCACATGTTCATTATCCTAAAGACTCTTAGAAGACATTAATTATATGTGAAGTTTAGCAAGTATGAATTCTGACTTCAGGAGATTTCTTTTCTTGGTCATATTGTCTTTAAGGATGGAATCCTAGTTGATACTACAAAGACAAAGGCAATCCAAGATTGGTCCACACTAACAAACATAACTGAGGTACGCCGTTTTATTGTCTTAGTAGGTTATTATCGGTGTTTCATACAGAATTTTTCCCAACTGGCTAACCCGCTAATGAAGCTCACACGTAAAGGGGTTAAATTATTTTGGACAAAATATTGTGAAGAATGTTACAAATAACTGAAGAGAAGATTATTAAATTCTCTTATATTGACTCTACTATTAGTGAATGACAGGTTTGTTATTTATAGTGATACTTCAAAGAAAGTACTTGGTTGTGTCCTTATGCAAAATTATAGTGTTATAACATATGCATCACGATAGCTAAAACTTAATGAGAAATACTATCCTACTCATGATCTTGAGTTAGCAGCTGTAATATTCTCTTTGAAGATATGGAGACATTATCTCTATGGTGAAAAATTTGAGATTTATACTGATCACAAGAGTTTGAAGTATATTTTATCATAGAATGAACTCAACAAGAGGTAAAGGAGATGGTTTGAACTCTTTAGGTATTATGATTTCATGATACACTACCACCCGGGAAGGGCATATAAGGTGGAAGATGCTTTGGGCAGAAAGGATCATGGAGTTTTGAACAAGATTAGAGTGGAAAGGGACCCTATTTTCATGGATCTAGTAAAGGTGGATATGGGAATAACCATGTAAGGTGAAACATCAATGCTTTTTAAAATGGTTTCCAAACCATCTTTACTAGATAGGTTAAAAATTTCTCAAGCTGATGACAAGGAGTTTCAAAAGAAGATTAAAGATGTGAATGATGGGAGATTGAGTGACTTCATATATGAAGATGGAATTTTGAAATTTGGGAAGAGACTTTGTGTTCCCGATATACCTGATCTAAAAATGGATTTTTTGGATGATTCTCATAGTTCCAATTTATCTATACACCCTGGTAGCACTAAGATGTATATAGATTTGATGGAACATTTCTGGTGGGACAACATGAAGAGGGAGATTTCTGATTTTGTGTCACGATGTATGGTTTTTCAACAAGTGAAATCTGGAAGGCAACATCCTAGAGGAGTATTGAAACCTCTTTCCATACCTGAGTGGAAATGGGATTATATCATGATTGACTTTTTCATGGGACTACCAAAGACTCCTAGAATGAACAATGTAATATGGGTCATTGCTGATTGTCTTACCAAGTCAGCACATTTCTTGATATAAGAGAAGATCTACCACTTGAACGTCTATCAAGACTATATATTAATGAATTTTTGAGACTTCATGGAGTTCCCCTATCGATTGTTTCTGATCGTGATCCACATTTTACATCTAGATTCTGGAAAAGTCTTCAGAAGGCCCTAGATACTGATCTTTGTTTGAGCACTGCCTACCACCCACAAACTAATGGACAATCAGAACGGACTATTCAAACATTGGAAGACATGTTGAGGTCTTGTTCACTTGATTTTCAAGGCATGTGGGATCAGTATTTACCTCTTGTAGAATTTTCCTACAACAATAGCTTCCATTCAAGTATACATATGGCACCCTATGAAGCATTATATGGGAGGTGATGTCGTACACCAACATTCTAGGATGATGTTGGTGAAAGAAAGCTCATGGGCCTAGAAATTATTGAAGAGAAAATGGAAAAGGTGAAGATTTTACAGAACCATATCAAAATAGATCAATGTAGGCAAAAGATCTATGCTGATAACTGAATGAAGTATTTGGAGTTTCAAGAAGGTGATCACGTTTTCTTAAAGGTATCTCCACGGAAGGGTATTATACGATTCAGTAATAATGGAAAATTAAGTCCCAAGTACATTGGACCTTTTGAAATTTGGGATCGAAGTAGAGTCGTAGCTTATCGTTTGGAAATTCCGCCAAGTCTCTCCAAGGTTCCCAATGTGTTCCAGGTGTCAATGTTAAGAAAGTGCATGCCAGATGCAGCACATGTATTCACTTATGAAGAAGTGGAACTTGAGCCTGATCTATCTTAATGTGAAGAGCCTATCAAGATTCTTGATACTAGAGAACAAGTATTGATAAATCAGATGACTCGTTTGGTGAAGGTTCTATGGAGGAACCATAAGATGGAGGAAGCAACATGGGAGCCTGAGGAGCCTTTGTTAAAGACATACCCGAATCCTTTTAGGTAATATTCTGTGAATTTTGAGGATGAAATTTTTATAAGGATGGGATAATGTAACACCACATGGTTTTGAAAATAAATATAGAATGAATTTTTTTTAAACACAACTTTGCCTCATCTATGTTTTTAATTTCGAAAAATGGTCATCTAGAGTTGTGTTTAGTAAGTCATTTGGAGTCTGATAGAACAAACTTGATTTTTGGTGAATAGTAACATACCCTTATGAATAGTAATATGAATATTAATATTCCCCTTGAATAGTAGATAATATATTTTTTTATTTTCATAAGGCAATATGATAATGGGATCTTAATTAATTTTTCAATGTCACATAAAACTAATTGAACTTCAAGATTGTTATTTTTCGAATTAACTATGACCTTATTTAAAAACTAAATTAATAATAATTAGAAAAATATTTTTGAAAAATGGATTTCACTTTTTAATTCTACACGTTGAAAAATGGTAGGGGTGAATTTTAGAGATTTTTCTGAAAATCATGAATTTTTTATGAATAGTGAAATACGGTAAAATACCGTATATTCAATTTATAAGTTAAATACACT
Organism: Viscum album; assembly: GCA_963277665.1. Lineage (NCBI taxonomy): Eukaryota > Viridiplantae > Streptophyta > Magnoliopsida > Santalales > Viscaceae > Viscum > Viscum album. The sequence goes on along the minus strand of OY728132.1, from coordinate 680,066,541 downwards.
ATTTATGACATCACAAGTGATGCAAGGAAACTTGGTTCAAACTCACATGCACTTATTACTATTAGGGGTCACATGAAACAATACTATTGGTTGTCTTGAGGGAAATAATAAAATAATGAATTAAATATTCAAATTATACCCCTCTCCTCCACTATAAAAACCCCCCACCACTACCTCTTCTCTTCACTCCTTGATGCCTTGAAGCTCCTCAATGTTTTGCCCAATTAAACTTCCCTATTCAATCCCCACAACCAGTAAGCTCTTAGTCTTTCCAAAAGACAAAAACCCCTTCCCTTAAGGAGTTTCTCAAGGAGGTTATTTCAAGGGGTAAAGCACCCTTCTTTCTCATTTGGTTTTATTTCAATTTATCTACTTTTGTTATCTTATCCTCACCTCTTATTTCCAAATAACCATGATAACTCCAATAACATATATATACTGGATTTATATCATTTGAATGGAAGAACCATCATAAATATTCTTATTCCCTCCCAGTTATTTTTATAAACGAAATCGACGTCCATGAGGTTCTGATTTATAACCTTCATGGACGACGAAGTTTAGTTCTTCTAATTATTATTAATTACTAGTCATTAAACCATATTAATGGTTGAACCAGACTATAATATATGTTTTATAACCTAATTAATATTCAGTAACTAGAATATGTACATATAATTAAGTTATATTACCAAACAAGTTCATAATATTCCAAATACCGCCTAATAATCAAAGTGGTTGTCATCTAATGATTCATCCTCATTCCATGAAACCAAATGATAGAAATGGACATTAAAAATTATGGATGTTCATAAATATTATTTAATTTCAATTCTGTAGATTTACATCCATTCCAGTTCATTACATAAAATCAAGTGAACCGAATATAAAAATAAAGGAAACGAACACTCCAGAACAACAAAATTCAATACAATAACTTGTAAATAAAGACATAAATAAACTAACCAGAATTATGTTAAACTAAATACATGTCTAGTAGGTTCTTAAAGAATTTATTAACAAGTATAATTTCATATTCTAGGAGATTAAGGACAAGAGCGGAATGCGTTTGGAGTTAAGGTAAGGGTTTTTCGTCCCGAACTTCCATTTTCATTCGAGATACTTTCATTGTCTAATTACCTCAATGAAATTATTATGTATTGTTATATACTCATAATATATTCTGGGTCAGTATCATATATATGTGTAAAAACCATAACCATTCCTTATTTTATGGATAGTTACACATTTTTAAAGTAACTTTCAAAGTTGTTTCCAAAATACAAGCCCGATCCAGGGGAATTTCTCAAATTCTTTCCTATTTTCAAGGGCACACTATAATCTATTTTTGGAAACATTTATCTTTATAAAATCACTCATTTTATTATGAAAATACTATCTTACTTCACTTCTGGTTTTATACAAAGATTTTTCCAAAAGAACTCGTATTTTCAAAATAATAGAGTATTTATCTCCAGAATTGCTTAATGATTTTATAATAGGGTTTTTGTCTAATTAAACACTCTTGATGATTCCATGGTGTTATTGGGTTTAATAATTTATGAAGTCATCTATCATATTTGATTTAATTGTTTATAAATAACTCTATTATGGATGATCTATCCTAAAACCATTCACCATATTACACAGAATGGTTAGTGTTCTATGTTTAATGATTTGGGAGAGATAGTTACATTTCGTATGATAGTTTCAATATGAATGTATATGTTTTTTATGGTAATTCCCGCTCATATGAGGAATGAATTGGACTTATTATGTGATGAGTGGGGGCTTCTATAGTCCCTCGATGCATCGGTAGGTCTCATGGGGAATTGGTTGAGGCCTTTCCCAATTTGATATGGATTTTGGCCAAGGCCTTAATCATTAGATGTCTTGGCTGAGGCCTTGAAAAAATGTTTCAGAATGTCTAGCATTATGCATTCCATCATTATGAATTCAGCTATTGATATTTCATGTGGTTATTCGGCTAGTAGAATACCCATGATTATGTTTTATTATGGCATTGTTTACTCAACTCATATTCCAGCCATAATGTGTTCAAGTTTATTATTAAAGGAATGTGTTTTCAATTATTCACCATGTCTAATGTTTGTATTATCTTCTGTAGTATTTCTTACTCTTACTAATCATTTGAGCTCACCCTTTTCTTATGTTTCATTTTCTCAGGACATGAAGAAGTATTTTATGAATTACTTGCAAGCATAATATAGGTGATGTGATGACTATAGTGGAATAAATTAGTATTGTTTTTCCTTTCCTTATGTAAAGTTGAAATTTTGTATGTATCTTGTTTCCAATAATACTAAACTACTTGGTCCTTCGGGATTTGTATTCCTTGTATGTATGCCAACATAATCAAATAAGGCACCAACTCCGTGCAACTGGGGTCGGGTCCTTACATGAAAAAATTTCATTATTATCCGTACAAGATGCTATCTAAAAGGGAATTTGGCTATTTTATCAGTATATTAAAATAAAGGGTTCATGTTAGGCTACAAGTGTGGAGAAATCTGGTCATTCGAGCCTGTTATGGTTTCTTGCAGTAATCTCATGTTGGAACTTTGTTTAGGGTTCCACTCCTGGTAATGTCTCTATCAATTTTTTAGGTAATGTTTGGTGATTTCTTGTTGTGTTTTGTTTTCTTTTTAGGGAAAAGGTGGTTTTTGTGTAACATTTAGAGGAATTCCACTTAAATGAATGCACATTTTCTTCTAGAAAATTCCTCAAATTCCTTGTTTCAAGTGAATGTGTTTTCCCTGTGTCCTTTCTTTTAAGGTTTCTTATTCAGTGTGAAATGGGTGATGAATGTGAATCTTCTAGGCCCCTATCTTGGTGATGGTCCTATGAAATGGTAAGTGGTTAGCGGGATGTGTTGTATTCTATTGATGTTGTTTGATCATGGTGTAGTTACTTGTGGCCTTAGAGAAAGAAGTTCCATTCATGGGGTTTTAGCACCTAACTGTAAGGCAGGAGATGCTTCACTCATATGATCTCCAGCTGTAGGTCCCAAAGGGAAGCTGACACATAGTCAGGAACCCCCAGGGGTGTAAGGGATCCAGGTTTAACTTCTATCTCTGGTGTGGGATGTGGAGATAGTGAGTGGTTTCGACATGATGGTCTTGTTTCCAGTGGTCCAGTGTGGTTGAAGGGACATGTGGACCCTATCCCTCAGGGTTTTAGTTCATGTCAGTGGAAAAAGTACCTCATTGTCTATAAAGAGGTGGGGTAATTTTGTTTTCTCAAGACCAGTTCTTGAACCCTTGTGGGAGCAAATCTTAGTATATTTGTTCATGTATGAATTAACTTATAGGATCTTTTGATATTGTTCTTGGTTGGGATCATTCGAGGATTTTAATTCCTGTGGGAGTTGTGAACTATTTATTTTCTCTACTGGATTTAATTTTCATTGATCAACCACCCTTACAGTGGGGATTGGATCTTATGGGGTATTTTTTCTCATGTCAGCCCATGCTAGTTGGTTAAGACGGTTGGTTATTATGGTGGGGAGTCTTTTTTGGCCTCCCCTGTTGTTGTCCAGGTTCTATATCGGTAGATGAAGTTGACTCTTATAGTGGAGAGTCCATCCAAAACTCCCAGTTTGGCTGTTCTATTTTATTCTTCGGTGTTGGTCTAGATTTTCCCCTCGCATTCCCATGGTGTTTTTGGAGAACAATATATTCTTTTGGGAGGGGAGGGCCTTACACATGTTTTGCTCGTGGTTAGTAGTATATATATGCCTACCAAGGAAACTGTGTAGTAGGAGATAGAAATACCACATGGAATCTACACAGTTGTGCTTCTTTCCCTATGTAACCATGCATGTTTTTCCTTTCGTACAGAATGGCCTGCATGGCTACTGCACAGTTTCCCAAACCATCCGCAGTAACTATATCGATCTATCGTTACATTAAAATAGTTGTTTTTTGTGTTCTCTTGTTATTAGGTAGTCTTTTTGGATTAATCTAACCACCCAAATATTTCTTGAATAGAAATTGGGATTGGAGCATACCCAATGGCATTGTTTAAGTGAGGTTGTGGTAACCCAGTTCACATCCTCTGTTCATTTCAGGTAAATTACTTGAGCTTTGTCGGGTAGTGGTTAAGGTATTTTTTCTTGGGATAAAGTTCGATTATTTTTTCTAGTTTCAAGATAGTGGGGTAATTTTTCATTGTAAATAGTGTATTTTCCATTGCTTGATCAACTAGAGGTGTTTTGGCTCATCGGGGTGTGTGACCCATACTGGGGGAGTCCGTCTTGGCCTCTTGAATTAACGAATAGCCCTCATTTCCTACTACTAGTTTCCTTGTTTTATTTTCATTGGGAAACCCCTTTGAGCTTGGAATAGTATTGGTTTTTGTAATATGTATTTTCTATGGTTTTATAGGGGTAAAAACCATTTTGGTGTCGATAATATTCACACTCGGGTTTCTACATTCTTCTTCTTTCCGTTTCGGGTCGGTTTCTTGATCATTTTATTAGGAACTGGGTGTGACAGGTTTAAAATTTTGGGGAATTATTTATCTTATGTTTTTTGGACTATATTCCCACCTGAAATCCCCATATGTCCCCCTTGAATTTGGATGAATGTTGGCATGTTTTCAGTGGACAGAACAGGATGCATGGTTTGGTCGCACAGTTTACTAAACCATGCAGCAAAACCATGCACTGGTTTCTAGATAATAAAACAAATGTTGGGTTTTTTCAAGTATTACCTTCCATGATAAAAACATATGCACCCATTTATCCCCCCCATTCATTCCTTACAGCCATGGAAGTCTCCCAAGATCCCTCAATCCTCTTTAGAACCCAATTTTGAAGGGGTTTTGGTGGGGAAACTTCAAGATTCTTCTTGTATGTGATTCCCTCTCTTGTTTCTTTCATTATATTTTTTTTCTTCCCTATTTCATGAAGTTACACATATAAAAAATCTATGTATTCGTACCTATGGTTTTATTTTGATGTTATTGGTCAATCTTATAGATTATGGTTTGTTTTCACTCCCTTGTGGTGCAGCAGTGGTGCAGTTGATGTTTCGCACAAAGATTTTACGGTTTTGACATATAAGGTCGGTGATTCTATCTGTAGACATTATTTAATGAATTTATCTTTCTCTATTGACCTATTTTTCATGTTTCCCTACCATTTTTTCTGGTTCAAAAACCATTTTTGGTAACATTGGTTAAGCGGTGGATTTTAAAGTATCAGTTTTGTGTGAAAATGATTATTTTCCATGTGAAATCCTTGTTCTATCATTTTTGGTCACTTATAATTCATGGAATTGTTTTGTTTAAGGATTTTGGGTCTTCCATTTATATTTTTGCATGGTTTTGGTGTTCTTTTGGCCTTGAAAGAGTTCTTTTGAATGGGTTTAATGTGCAAAACCTTGTTATTCTCCTTGAAATGGTTTTATGAAAATTTTCAATGTTTTATTAAATTCCTCAACAGGTGAAAAGTATGTGTGGGTACTGTTTGGTGTGTTTATGGTTCATAAATGGTATTTTATGTGAAAATATTATGGATAATATATAGAACGTTTTTGATAACAAAGAGGGAAACCCGGGTATCTAGGTGGGTAGACTAGGACTAGTATATGTGTGATTCGTAGTGTTATTGTCCCTATTTAACATAGAAATTTTGATGATGAAAACACTAACTACACTTTGATGATGTTGGGGACCACTATGAAATTGGGTTTTCCCCTCTTAGTGCCTTGTGTATGAGAAGTATATTTATTATGGTTTCTTTTACACTAAGATAAGATGTACCTAGGGCCCACCGCTATCTAGTGCCTAGAGGTTTTCCAATGATTAATTCTCATCAAATAAATTGTACTTACCATCTTCATATTGTGTGATTGGATGTAAATTTTATTATCATGGATATTTTCTTTAAAATCGTTTATTTCCTAAAGTTTCTAACTCTAAAACTATTTTTCATTTGATGTTACATCCATGTAACATTATTACTAGTATTTATTGTTTATAATACTTTCAAGCTTTATTTGTCTTAAAATGTTTATCACATGGAGTATTTTTTGGTGGAATCTTATTAGGATTATGATCACACCCTAAATAAATATTTGGTTGTAAGTAGACTTCATTATGTTTGACAATGGTAAGGGAAAATTCCATGGAGATGATAGTCCGGGTTGTTAGCTTCCATCCTAATGAGGTGTTGTGTAGAAGGATTGGGGATGATGTTCCCTTGTCGTGTGGTGGTTATATAGTAATAGTTGTTGCTACATTTTAGTTATGTCCCTATTGGGATTTGTCTAAACCCATGTACTTCAGTTCTAAATTTTATTACAGGCATGTTTGAACTAAATTTTCATATTCTGTTTATTTATTTATTTTTTTGTTTCTTCATGCTTCTAAACTCAAAATAATCATTCCTAACCCATTATTCATGATACCCAGACAGATTATCCAGTCCATGGGGATATAGAATGAACTTCGGGCCTTTAAATGGACTATTTTAAGTGTTGGTTTTGATGGTGACTAGATCTGGTTGGTGACATGAATCACCATGGATATCACTATCCCCCTCCCTTAACGGGTTCTTCAACACATTGAGGGAAAGGTCAATTAGGTTGTTCCTATCACTTATCCTTTGGATCCCAAGTTCATTAAGAGTGTTAAACTTCAGGGAAACTAATTTTCTATATTTAATATGATTCATCAGTGATAGGAAGAGCATGATCATCTTTATATCTCACAACATGATGGGGGATCAAATCCTTATGATCTCGGTGCCTCCTAGTTAGACTAATATGATGTGGGTGATTGAATGAGGTACATGATAAATCCTCCTCAATAAAACCACCAAAAAACTATATCTTCTACAATAGAGGTTGTAAAACCTTTCTATATTGGCCAATTATTCATGGAGAAGTCCCATAATAGGTGGTGCATTCCTAATTTATAATTTACCCACCCACATGCATTGGTTCTTACTAGTTCACAGCCTTCTCACATTTTCTCTACCAATAGTTCATTATAATATGTGCAGTTTGATCCACTTGGAATGCTAGTTGTGGGATGATTTTTTATGTGTTCGATTCTCGTGCTCCACTAGTTGAACATCTAGCCTAATAATTTCATATCAATGATCATTATGCAATGAATTGTGTTGATCCAGGAAGAATTTTTATTGCATCCCTGGGTGAGACTTCGATGGAGAATGATTCACATGAATCTTTGGTTCTTCTCTTTGTGTATACAGTGGGTTCATTTAAGGCACCCCATCATTGAAAGAGGGTGGAATATCTCCCTTACCATGAGTTGGATGCCTTGTGTGATGTTTTCATTTATTCCTTCTACTGGTATCTTTTTGGGTCATGTATCTTCAATATCTTATTTCATAATTCAAAAGACTCTCGATCGAAAACTTTTATTATATCACCTCCATCCAGTAGTGTGCATACTAGGGCCTATGATAAACATAATTAGGCTACTTAATTTCTTCTTTTTATTGTCTAGTGAAGTCCTATGTCCAAATCCAAGCATATGTGTCTTTAATTATCTCCTTAATCTTTTTGAATTCCTAAGTCCTTGGTGATCAGGTTAAAATGGATTTTCTCCTACCTAAAATTTGGGGATCTAAAACATCTCTAGTGGCAGTGCTATAGTCTAAACAATCTATTTCCAAGATGTACAATTTCTCCTTATGACTATGATTATGAGGATTATTAGATAGTGGTCCTTTCTATAAACATATATATTTTTTTAAGAATAATATTTAGGTGGAATAAGTACAAGCCTCTAACCATCACCTTTGAATTAAGATTAGTGAGGATATCTTGATTATTGTCTTTTCCATCATTTATGCCAAATGTGATGCCATAGTAAGGGTAATGCTTTGGTAGGACCTTGATAGGATTGTTCTGGGGAATTTTTCATGGTTGGTTGGAGGTGACTTCAATGTCATCCTCGATCATTTAGAGAAAAAGGGAGGGGAATTTACCCCATAAAAGTTCTCTATAATTTTGAATCATTTGCCTCTATGAATAGTCTCATGCATTATGGTTTCATATAGAAAACATTCACTTAGTGTAACTGCCAAAATGATTATCACCTCACCTAGTGTATATTAGATTAGGGCTCTGATAACCCTCAGGCACTCATCTTCTTTCTGGTGGGAGGGTGGATATCCTCTTGAGAGTCTTTTCTGACCTTGATCTCCTTCTCATTAACCTAGAGTATATATTGATGTAAATAAATTATTTTTTCAACTCCAATCACGGGTTATCTAATCCCAATGTTAAAACTGGGGTTCAAGAGTCCTGGATAAAGTCCATTCAAGATTGCATGTTGATGGGTTTACACAATAGGCCTCAATTCTTTAAAAGTGACCTCTATAATTGGCTCAACAATAGGACTTGTCATGTTCTCACATGGAGGATATAAAATAAGAGATTGTTAACATTTAGAAGAACTTGAAATCTGAATGGGATTATCATTTTTTTAAACACAATTGGATAAGAAAAATCAACTGGCATAAATCATTCTAGATCATGAAAGGGTCATTTTGTGAGAGCTCAAGAGAAAATTGGATTAGGGAGGGGCTAAGAATATTACCTTCTTCTAAGCATGTATGAGGGAGAGAAATGGAACCATTTATCCCCATATTCTTTTTGATGATGGGTCCTTCACCCAGGATGCATATTTTGTAGGAGGTATTTCTACTGATTATTTTATAATGTTACTTGTTGAACTGAATCCAGAAATTCAAGATGGATATCCTTGAGATCTTATAGATCTATTTTATAATATCCCACAAGTGGTTTCCAGTGATGTGAAACAATTATTTGAAGTCACTTTAGTGAAACCTAAGATCTGGGAGGTTGTTTATTCTCTTAATCCCAATATTTCTCCTAATACTGATGGATTTATAGATTCGTTTTACATTTCATTCTAGGAGCTGGGCAAGATGGACCTACTTATGATCCTTTCAGACTTCTCTAGATGAGGGCTCTTTCCTTTGTTTGAATGTGTATCCACTCTAATCCTCATTCCAAAGGTGAATTATCCCTCAACTCATAACTATTACAATCCAATTTTCATGTGAATTTTTCCATAAAAGGTGCTGGACAAGATTATCAATTGAATATGTGTGTCATTTACCTCAATGTGTTGTAGAGTATCAGTAAGGTTACATCAAAGGAAGATCCACAAAAATAGGAAGTTCTATGGTTCCTAAAATGTTCAAGGATGTTAACAAGAAATCTCCTGGATCCAATATTTTTTGGGATGTTAATAAGAAATATCATGGCTCCAATATTTTGGTAAATATATAAATTTATAAAACCTATGACATGATGGAGTAGAGTTTTATCATCTAGGTGCTAAACATCGGGGATTTTTCTTAATGGGTAGTTGATATCCTCTTTAGATATTTTAGCCCACTATTGATGAAAATCTCCTTTATGGAAAAAATAGGGGTTCTTTAAAGTGGTTTAAGGGTTTAGACTTGGATACCCCCTTTCCCCTAGTCTCTTTATCCTGTCCCAAGACATGATCAGCATATATCTAGATAAAAAATTATCAGGGGAACCATTTATCACTATCATGGTTGGTCAAATAATACAGGCATCTATCATATATTTTTTGTGGATGATATGATATTTATCTTGAATAAAAACAACAGAAATATTCATGTATTAGACAATACCTTGGAGATTTATTGCAGTTAGAGTGGATAGTCCATTAATTGAGGAAAAAGTACTGTGTTAATTTCAAAATTATGCTCAGAAGGGTAGAGAAAAGAAATGGAGTAAAGGCTGGGTAAGCACAAAATATCCTTACATATGAAATACCTAAGAGCTCTGATTTATTCTGGAAGGATTCACATACACCACTTTCATTGGATGGTTGATAGAATTATAACACGCATTTCAAACTGGAAGAATCGGTTTCTATCATTTGGGGGTTATTCAATCTTGTAAATTGTGTCTTGTCAGCAATTCCCATGTATTAGATTTCTATACTTAATGTTCCCAATGCGTTTTTGAGATTTATTGAAAGAATCATGGATGGTTTCATTTGGGACTATCATTATAAAGGATGGTACCACTAGGCTTCTAGGGATAGGATGGCTAGGGAGGTGGGTGTCAGGGGTATCAATCTAAATAATGTCATGAAAACCATGAAGAACTTCAAATCTAAACTAGCATGGGATTTCAAGGAGGGTAAATATTTGTGGTAAAATTTCATTAAAAAGAGGTGTGGAAATTTTATGAATAGTTCTAAGGTGAGATCTTCCTGGTTATGTCTCTCGATCTCTTTACATATCCAGGTTTTGTATAATAACTCCAAATGGATTTTTGGATATTGAAAAATTAATTTTTGGAGTGACAATTATCTTGGATCAGTGCTTGGATTCCCAGGATTCCCAACCCTAGACATCATATTTTCACAAGATATCAGGTTCAATCCTTTCAACCATGCCATTCTCAATCATCACTAACTATAAATATTTAGTAGTATTGAAATGAATTAATATCCAGAAAAGATGGTTTTTAAGGGATTTTATTTGGGTGAGTTCTCAGTGAAAGTATATCACTCCATGATACATGTGAATGGTGAATAAGATGAGTGGAATGAAATTACCTAGATCATAGACATTCCAATGAAGTATAATTTTCTTTTGTGGCATCTTCATTATCCTGTCATCCTAATGGACAAGGATGTGAAAAGAAAAGGGTTCATTGTTGAATCTCAATGATTGTTCTAAAAGGATCCAAATAATGAGTCTTCTAAAATTATGTTCATCAAGAGTAAATAGGAAAATACCATTTCTCATAGTTTAGGTGATCTCATCAGGCTTGGGGACTAAGCCTTCATCCACTCTAATTTCTTCAGTACATGTTTTGGAGATGCGATGAATAATATAAAAGAATGAAGGGAAATATAAAATCTAGTTTTTTGTGTTTATTGATCATTTGGAGTGTGATGAACTGTTGCCGACATAAAGGCACTCCATGTTCACGGCTGGGTTTGATTTTCAAAATGAGGAGCCTAGTGGCTGACCTGGATCCTCTCATTAAAGGATGGGAATTCTCTTCCTTGTTGATAATATTCATAGAGAGCCATAATGAAACCCACACACCTCAAGAACATAGAATAAAGGGAATATTGGTGAGATGGATGCCTCTAAATAGTGTTTATAAACTTAATTTTGATGGATATTGCAATTCTGGTTTCATATGAAGCATGGGTTTCATCCATGACTATCAAAAATCAGTAGTCCTTTTTTTAGTGTGGTATATAGACATGGGGACTCTCTGAGGCATGGTTTTGAAAATTTTCAATATCAAAACAGTATTTTGGATGTGGTGTAAATGTAATCATCTATCATTCAAGGAATTTTTTAGGAGAGATAAAAAATACTTGGTCCGTAACTTCCCACATTTTTAAATGTAAACATCTCCTAGAGTCGTGGGTGAATATCTGCCATATACAGCGTGACAGGAATAAGGTGGAGGACTTCATAATCTCTTAGGAAAACCAGGAGGGTCAGTGTTTTTTATTTTATATTTTATGTTCTCTTACACATGTGTGTGGTATCCTTATTATAAAGGATTCACTTGGTCATTTCCATTTTAGACCTCCTTGATCTTTTTTGGTTTTGTGCCATTCCCTTCTTTCAATAAATATTTTAACGTTGATTGGTGACTCTCTATTTTCATCAAAAGACCACATGGATTATATTTATATGAATATTTAATCAAAATATTAATTTATTTCTGATATTATTATAATTATATAAAGATAAAATATTATATACCTCATTTCTATAATGATCATTAAAAAAAGGAAATGTTACTCATGCGTATATATGGAATACCGTCTCTATGAAAATAATATACATCATTTATCAGAACCATTAATCATGATTGAAATTTAAATTATAATTGATTTATAAATATGATACTTTTTCATGATTATTATTCTGTATATGATGGTACCATGATCAATTTAATAGTACCAATAATAATAATTCAAAAGATATAAGAAAAACGAAGTTGTTGCTACCTGAAATGTGATTTTGAGAGGGAATTGTATATAAATGGGTAATAAATGGTAACAAGTTAAAGAAATATGATATGATATATATAAATATTATTCAATATTATATTTATAATAATCATATACTTATTATATATGAGGTTCTAATGTGTATGAAGAAATTCGTTACTTAAGGTAAGCGAAAATTCACCACTGGATTCTTTTATATGGTATATATACTACCTCTTTTACATTTTATATCATTAATATAATTATAATAATGATATTTAATGTATAATTTGATGTTATACTTTGTTGGTTCTTACAATTACAATGATTACTGAATTGATAAGGGATTTTCATCTCACTTTTTTACTTCTATGAGATACATTCCATATTCACCATCTATATAATTTATGTTATGTGTATAATAACCATGAATTTATTTTAATATTATTATCTTGAAAATTATTTTAATTTTCATAACCATTTTATATCCCATATTTCAAGAGGATATGGTTCAAATGTTACTAAATAAGTAACAGGTTCTTGTCTCAACTCCCCTTCTTGGAGGAATAAATTATATTACGATCCTATCTTTTATAAGGTGTATATACAATCTATTTGATATGAAATATCATGAATTTATATATTATATTGATATTATATGTCTCATTTAATTTTATCCTTTCATGGGGCTTCTAATTCAAAGTTACCAAAATGGTAAGGGTTTCATGATACAATCTCATCATTTATTAGGATTTTTTTAATTATATTTACAATGATGAAATATTTTGATCTATATCTCAAAAAACTCATGAATTTTATTCTCCTATGTTTATTTCATGAGAATATATGTTTGAATCCCCTTATTCTAAAAAACCATGTTTTCAAAAAGTGTTTTCAAGAATGCTTTTAGAATTATTCCCATGATTTATTAAATACATTTTTACCCATGTTTTACATTTTTACAAAAAAAAAATTGGAAGTAATATTTGTTTTAACATGTATAGAATGAACGGAATTTTCCATAATAATGACCATTTTTTTATTTGAGGCTTCTTCTATAATTTTTCAAGTTTATTTTCAAAGATTATAATTTTAAAAAAAATATATAATTTTTTATATTTAAATAGTGATTTTCAATGAAAAGTTATTTTTTCTTCAGGAATTATTCCAAATGATATTTCGAAATCATTCTATATTTAAGATGGCATCCTTTTATGTAACTTATGATTTATTGAGGATATTAACCAAGTATAACATTCTTATTTTTTCTCCGAATTTTTTTCTATAATAATATATTTATGAAACCCATTTCTCTTAAATAGGTTATAAAATTATAAAATTCTTATGAAACCGGCTTCTTTTTCCATGGGTTATTCTATGATGAAATTATAAAATAATTATGAAACCTATTTTTTCAATTTATTATGCTATGATAAAAAAATTTTGAAACCCATTTCTTTTTAGGGGTCTTGATATGATGAATGTTTTATGGCCTTGTAGAACACATGTGTATGATTTTCATTATGTGATGTGTGGATCCAATATCTACCTCAAATTAATTGGGTAATGATTAATGTTATATGAGATTAAAGGTTATAAGAGAGTTCATCCCAATATTGATAGAGGGTATATGGGAGGTTATCCCAAGCCTGAAATAGGGTATACAGGAGATCATCACAAGTATGAATTAGGTACATGAGTAGTTATCCCAAGCCTAACATGTTATGAATTTCATGGTGGGTATCCTTCACATAATATTTTTGATACTTATGTGTATGTCAAAAGTCTATGTATTAATCTAATTTTATACTTTCATGACTCATGTTTGTTGATTCCCTTATAATTCATTTCCTACGAACATCCAATATTTATTCAATTACTCAATATTATGATCTTTGATATGTAGGGTATGGTTTTCAAATGTTATCATCATGTTCTCATACCCTTATCATAATGTTATTATTATATATCTCCCATATTTACCCATATTGATCATCTGATCTCACTCATTCTTATGTTTCCTTTCCCTAGGTTATGAATAAATATTTGAAGAAGGAGTACTAAAGGGTATGATATTTATGGGATACATTGATGATCATTCTATAATTAAGAAAATTGGTTTTCAAAATTTCCAAAATAACTAAACTATTACGGTCATAATAAATCCATTTGTGAAATTAATTTAATATTCATCTAAAAATATGTAATATCTTTATATGATGATACTGGATCTCTATAGAGTGTTTGATATCACCCCTTATTATGTTTATTTTTCCTAATGTTATGAAGAAAATAATTATAGATGATATGTGAAACATGGTTTTTTGTGTGGATAATTTTTTGGATATGTTGAATATTTTTTATATATTATGTATTTTACTATAGTGTAAAAAATATCCTTCAGTTGATAAAGATCATGGGATTTATTATTTTTTCCCTAATTTTGTAATTCCTGATAAATAAATGTCATTCATAATGTATGTAATGTAATATTTTCATTAATTAATGTAAATATAGATAGTTATGACTGAGAATATATAGTTGGTATCAATTCTAGTATGTAATGTATGTGTTATTCCCATTGATATTAATAGTTCGGGTCCAGGGAGTCACAAGTTAGGATTTACTCACCTATTTCCCTTTATAGATTTTGTTAAAAAAACATCATCTCTCATTATCTCAAGAAATATAAAGTTATATCTAATGAATTGGAGGGATATATATGGAACAACAATCACTTAGTGAAAAATAAAACATAATATGGAAACAAGATCATAAAAACACTCATTTTTCATCATACATTAATTAACCCAAGTAAAATATATGGGTTTCCCAAAAACATATATAAAAAATTTCATAAGTCACTAGAGAAATAAGGTGTATGGTATAATAAAAACATATTCCTTGGTAAAATATTGAGAATATCCAATTATGATAAAATAAATGAAAAAAATCTTATATATGTTCATTAAAAGTCAGATGGACAAAGGGGAAGAAATACACATCATGTTTTTTTATCAACTTTTAAGAAATATTTATAAAAAAGGGAATAAAAATTTCTTTATAAAAACATGAAAAATAAGGGAGTAAGTTCCATGAAGGTATATAATGAAGTAATAGGGAAAACATTATTATATAAAAGTTTTATCAATAAGATTCCTTTCACATTTAGAAAAAAAGTCAAAGGTTGTGAAAAATTTTCATACCAAATATGTTAAAATATGATTCATTTTAAAAATAAATTCAATATAATTGAAATAATATCATAAAAAATTATTGAATTATAGTTAATTACATTTATAAAAAATGAGAATCTAGGTATATAAATTTCCCAAAGTTCATATCAATTGTTTGAAATATCAACTTGAAAATTAAATTGGAATATAACCTAATAGCTCTGGTAACCCTTGAATTAAAATACATTAAAAGATTGGATTGTAGATGGATATATATAATACATATTATATTAATTATGAAAATGATAAAAACATATCCAAGGTTAGTATATACACTATACAAAAGTGAATAAGTGGTGAATATGGAATAAGTATCAATGAATGATGATTGAGATGAGAAAATTTTTACAATAATTCCAGAATTCAAAAAAAGTGCATGAATATCTTGAATAATAAATATAACTATCTCAATGACTTACTTAGCAACCATAATCTTAGTTATAAATTATTATAATCATAATTTATAGGAATTTATTACAAATAAATTAGGTAGATACATATTATTTTCATCATCAGATGTTATATGATTCAATTTTCTATTTAGTACTAGTTTTTCAAATGAGGTGTCATTTCTTATTTATATATTAAAATTTTATCATTAAAATATAATTTAAGGTATTATCTTATATTTTTTGTAATCATATATGATTTTTTAAGTTCATCCAATAAGATTTTCAGCCATCACTTTTATAGTTGAGATATATAAAAAACTTTTTTTGATAGTTTTAACGAAAAAATGGTGCTATATTAAAGCAAATATAAAAATTAATAAAAACTTTTCATAACTATAATCAAAACATTATTTCATATTTAAGGTCTAATAAAATAAATAATTATTTTTTACATATTTTTTCATGATAAAAATATATGACATTATTCATGTAGGTGGTTAAACCAACCCAAAAATGATCATGTTATAATCATTGTGAGAGTATGATTAAGAAAGTGATTGTTTTGTAATAACATCACTATTATATATCCATAATGATATTATTTAGAAGATAATAATTAGGTAACCCAAGCATTACATACCCAAATATTACATAATTTTTAATTAATATTAAATGCATCACATTAAAATACACGCCCAAAAACCATAATGGTTTAATGTCATTGAAGAATAGGTATATAATCTTCTTGTTTACAAAAGGATCTTCAACATCACCCACAAAGATCTGAACTCACAGTAAACTTCTTATATATACCCTAATTAAAACATTTCTTCTTAACTTGGGGACAATTAATCATAATAAAGGATGATCTCACATGCGCATATGGGTAAAATAGTGAGCTATCAAACAATAATCATTTTTAAGAATAACATGAGAATAAGAGTATGATAACATGATATTAACATCATAACATCATACCCAATAGTTCAAATATTATAATCAAGAGTCATGGAATAATTACTGATAGTTTATAGGATATGAATCAAAAATTAATCAAAGAAAACAATCCCTAAAAGAATAACATTTTCATAATATCATGTCCTAAAAGAGTAGAATAATGTGCATCATAGTCACAAGCATCGTAATATTTTTTTCAAAGAAACTGTACATGAAATTTATCAAATTTTTTGGATTAGGATAAACAACCATTTTATGATTTGGGCATGGTATAAAATCTTTTCAACCCTTTATTGGGATTGTTATAATCTCCTATGTACCCTTTATTGGTACAGGGGTACGAAGTGGAAGCAAATGGACCTAGAATTTTAAATTTTTTATTATTGAATGGATGGAAATACATTGTAACCCATAACATGCATCCTAATAATCAACCCAAGGATCCTATATAAATGAATTAAGAATGAAAAATAAATTAAATTGTTACCTCATTCTATTTATTGAAACTTGTGAAAACATCTCATCATCACTAAATGATACTCTAAGGAACCATTGAACAATACTGCTAAATCACCCATATGTGATTCAAAAGGTTTCTGAAATATTAAACATTAACATATGGGTGCTAGCATGGAGATTTGAAAAATCCTTTAATGTCCCTCAGATCATCGACTCTTCAATCCATCAATTTGTGAGGGAGAACATCGATCAACTTCTTCCCTATCAATGTTGTGTGAGATATTATAGTGCATATCTCAAGATCTAGTTACTGAATAATTCCTAGAATTATAGTGGAGTTAATATTCTTGGAAATGACTCTATGACATGTGAATATATATTACCCAATAAATAAGCCATAAATGAAATCTTTTTACCTAATAATGTTTCCATAAATTTCAATTATATTTTTATATTATACATATAATGTAATATATATATATATATATATTACTTGAAAAAAGAGAGAAATTAATGTGAAAAATAATTCCCACTAATGTTGAAAAAAACTTTAATATTGACATAATATTCATTTAATAAATATTTTTTCCATGTATTAACTTTATAAATTCTTAAAAATAATTCTAAATAAATTCAATACCAATTATTCCAAACATGAATAATATGAATTTATTTTTTTCAGGGAGATCATTTATAGTTTAACATCTCCCAAACCCCAAGGTAGGACCCACTGTGTCCTATACTTCTATTAATTAGAACATACCTAATCTTTTTAATATAATAAGTGTGTGAACCTCTAGTACCTTATCTTGTTAATAGTGAGTACTAATAATAGAACATAAGAATATTCTATCAACCCATTAAGGTCTCTAAGGATATAATAAACCCAATTCTAGAAACCTCACCATGATATCAATCTCTTGGTTTTTTTTATTAAATTATGTATCAAAATGGTATAAACGGATATTAATGTCAAGCCAAGAGACCAATACATCATAGGTAATAACTACCAATAACACTTAAGACACATGGTGTTCATATTTTTGGACCAGTTCTCATGATCTCATCTACTTGAGATAACAATGAGAGAACTTAATGCGAATAAGTCTCAATGTTAATGAGCCCCCAACACATGATAGTCAAATATCATCTATTTCCTATAATTATGATGTTTCTATACTATAAGACATATATTTAATGTTTTTTTCATGAGATATCAAGGTTCTCATTATAACATAGGAACTTCCGTATCCTTTTGATATGACATATAATCTAAAGGAATTAACATAAATATAGAGTAAGTAGATGTATCAGAAATATTATGGTGAGATAAAAACATGTATAAAAACAATATACATGTAATGGTAATATATATATATATATATATAGTATTTGGGTCTATGAAACCCAATATAAACAATCATATATTCACTAAATCCAACTAATAACATTCTTAATCCTTCTATCTATCACATGAGAATCATGTAACTATTGATATTTGTCTTTAGTCACATGGTCTTCCACATTATCATATATGTATAATATTATAATAATGACTTCACCTATCTGAGTTAAATCACTCTTGATATGAAACATTTGGTGTATTTTATTTTCCCTATGGTGTGACCTGGTCTCCTTGGAAATCCCTACTGCTATAGTATTATCGTAATAAACTATAATAAGGTCTTAATTACTAGGAACAAAATCAATATATGA
The DNA here is from genome assembly GCA_963277665.1 of Viscum album. Classification (NCBI taxonomy): domain Eukaryota; kingdom Viridiplantae; phylum Streptophyta; class Magnoliopsida; order Santalales; family Viscaceae; genus Viscum; species Viscum album. The sequence goes on along the minus strand of OY728132.1, from coordinate 680,047,745 downwards.
TAAAATGTTACATACCTAGAGTCCCTATTTAGTTACATCAGAGGATACTATATACTCAAATTCTATTTTAAAATCAGTGATGATGTGTTGTTTTGATCTTCTCCATCTCACCGCATTTACATTCAGTAAAAGTTAGTAACCTACCATTAACTTTAGATCAACATGATCAATCTGGAAACTAGAATTAGTTTATCCCCTCAATAATAGTTCCTCATATTCTTTATATAATTGGAACACATCCTTTATACATCTCAAGTACTTCTGGATAGTTTTATACTTTCCCAATTCATATCTCCTAGATTAGCTTGATATCTTTCTTTCATGATTAAAAAAATTGAAACCTTAGACCTAGTACATAGAATGACATATATGATAGATCACACAACTTAGTAATAGTGTATTCTACTCATATTTATAATATCCTTTTTCTTTTTTCAACAAATTTTTTGATAGGTTGATACCATGTGACCTTTTAAACAAACATCCCTTATTTTGATCCATATTATTCCTTTTGAGTTCCTTGTCAATATATGTACTTAGACATATCCTAATAATCTAATTATATCTATCTTGATATATATTTATACCTATGATGTGTCCTTCTTCACCTAAGTATATAATTTAGAAACATTCATTTAACCAACTCTTAACTGACTATAAGACTTGCATTTCGTTTCCTAAAAGTAATATGTCATCAAAAAATTATACTTGTAAAATTGTGAAATTCCCAATAATATTTTTCTACACACATTGAAAATTTTTATTCTTAATGAATCCAAATTATTTTATGAAAAAATAAAAATGAATTTTCTATGATCGTGATTCTAGAATCAACCCATAAATGGATATCTACATTTTTCAAGCTTTATTGGAACTCTTTGACTTAATTAACTCTTTGGGTGAGTTATATAGACCTCTTCAACCAAAATCCCATGAAAAACAAACTTTTTACATTCATTTTAAAAATTTCATATTAATAGAAATATTTTATTGAAAGTAATATTGTGATGTATTTTACTATTGCAATTAGTGAGAAGGTTTCATTATAATATATTCCTTAATATTGCATGAAAACCATTACAACCAATTTCACTTTATAGGTATTTAATTTAAAATCCATTTATATATTTTTCTTGAATGCCCATTTTCATCAAATTATATTTACATGTGATGGAGGTTTTATGAAAATCCAAACCTGATTTTGATACATAGACTCCATTGGAGAATGTGTGGATTCTTTATATTTAGCATCATTATTTCCATATACTACTTCTTGGTAGGATAGAGGTTCGTAATTATCTTAGAGTAATGTTTCAACTATCTTGGTGGTAAGAATATCAAAATTATTTGTTAAACTTACCTATTGATTATACCTATACAATATTTGAGTCTTGGAAATAAATTTATCTCCCACTGGCTCATGTGGATATTTTCCTCGTACCAACTCTTGTGCACCTAGAGAATAAAATCCAACAAATTAAATATTTCTCCCACTATTTCCATTATAAATTAGTTCTATTTATATAAATATGTCATGTAATTCTACAAAAAAATTTCTATCCAAAGGCATATATTTTCAATATACTTTAGTTTCTTTCATATAACCTATAAAGATACACTTCAGGCTTCAGGATGATAATTTATTACTATGTATATTCTTCATAAATATTTGCATCTAAAAAAAGGTAAATTAGATAAATTGTATTTCTTTCCGAAATAACTCATATGAAATCCCATCTATTTCCTTATTTGGTAATTTTTTTAGTGTATAATTCATTATTTTCAGTTCATATCCTCCAAAGAATAATAGAAGAGTTTCTTAACTCATCATGAATCTGACCATTTCAAGAAAGGTTTGATTCCTCATTTCACTAACACAATTATACTTATGTTTTTAAGTATGAGTGATTTGGGATACTATCTAACACTTAGTTAAGTGATCAATGAGTTCTTATTTTAGATACTCTCCACCATGGTTTTAGTGGATTTACTTAATATTATTATCAAGCTGGTTATCTACTTTATATTGGTATTATTTAATCAGGTAAAAGGAATATAAATTATACATCATTGATATATTCATCAGTAGAAGTAATATAGTACAAAAACTCACCCCATTCCTATATTGTAATTGGGCCACACACATCAATATGAATCAATTCCAATAGTTTTTTTTGCCCTTAAAACTTTCCCAATGATGGTTTCTTTGACAATTTTCCCTTATTGACAAGAATGACATTCATATATTGGTTTAACTCAGTTGTAATGTCCCGACCTAGGTGGAAATAATAATGGTTCCCTGAGCTAGTGTACCACATGAACATAGGAGAACCTCCTCATAAGCCAGAGCATGTTGACTAGATGTGGGGGTCTAAAAAGGTATATGGGGAGACTATTCCATCTCTACTAGAGTAACACAACAGAAAAAGTTAGGATAATAAATAATCAACTAATTATGTTAAAAAACCATAAATTACTATGTAATATATAATAAATCACCAAAACTGGATAAATGACCAAAATCCAAAATAATGATTATGACATGTCAAATTAGTTTCATGTGTTATATGACACCCAAAATCAAGACACATCAAAAATTCCAAAAACAGGTCCCAACATCTGTCTAGTCTACACACCCATGCCTTATCTGGTATCCAAAATCACCCATATATCATAGGTCCTTTACAACTGTCCTAACATGGAACTATAAGGTCTGTTTGGGTACCAATGGTGGCCCAGGAAAGGCATGCCTACAACCTAGTGGGTCACCACCAATAGTGCCTGGAGTAGAATCCATTTTAATAACAATTTATATATAAATAATTATGAATAATCAATAAAGAAGCAATTAATATTAGTTGCTTATTTAAAAAATCAATTTTACTACATTTTCCCTTAGGTTCCAAGTAACACAAGAATCCATAAAACCTACACCGGCCCATGTTGTAAGTCTAAACCATACCAAAGGTTTTTAACTCCTTAAATCACAATAGACATTATTTTATCTATTCCACTTGAAAATATACCTTTGAGGCTCTATTTAGGCACTTATACCATGCCCATATCATTATATCTAAGAGAATTAGACCAACATCCAATCCTTATAATACATCAGTGGGGCCTAGAGAATTAGTATGGTCTGACATAATGATGAGGACCATTATGCCAATATCCCAACCATACCATTCTCATATATTTTCATGTTTCATAATTTTTGACCTTTTATCATCAATAATAATTAGAGTTCATAATTTCCTTAACAAATATTCACATTTTTCATTGCATTCCACATCTTAACTCATTTACATGACTCGTCCATTTTACAATTTTTTCATATTCACAACTATTAAATATTCTATTAACCCTTTAACAACATAGCCAGGTCTTCATGACCATTTTACACTTTTACCTTTATTAATCCCATAACCCATTTAACATTATGAGTTAATCCAAACACCCTTGTATACCATGTTCATATACCAAACACAATTACAATTATTTTAATTTCATAAACTCTCCATTTTTCATTTAACAATATATTTTGCTGATATTAAGAGAGTTTATTTCCCCCTGGGGGACCTTAGGTTCTGCCTAATAATCATTAATGGACATTAAGTGGTTTGTGAAGGGTCCCATAATTCAATTAAAGGATCAAATTACTTTTCATAATCAATGACACAAATATATAAAAAGGTAAAAAAAATGGAACAACCATATACACATGAATAATATCTTGACTATGAGGGAAAAATTGTAGACCACCTACCTCAACCTCATACACAACCACTAATAAAACAACAACGCTTGATTTGAACTAAAACAACCATGAATAAAAAAGTGAATAACTCCTTGGATATAGGGTTTATGAGCTTCATAAGAAGGGATCCCATCACAGAAGGTATATTATATAAAATAGAAGGAAACTGGTTCTTAGAATTACCTGGAGCTTTGATTCATACTAAATGAAACTCCAAACACCTAATAATATAAGGATATAGATCATTTTAAGATGGTAGATAAACTAGTTAGTAGAAACTACTTTTGGGAAGAAATTATACCATATATTAGTTGAAAACATATAATGCTGAGGAGGAAAAAACATGAATTTTCACCACTTTTAAGAGGCACATAGTTTAACTTCATGGTTAGCCAAACCATGTTGTTCCCTCTTCCCAAGAGATAACCAGGATATATACTTCCATGCGGGACTCCAAACATTATGATAGAGAATGTAGAATCTATGAAGCTACCTCTTTCTCAAGGGTGCATGCCACACAATTATGGTGTAAGGTTTGTTCAAGCCATGCACCAACTATGCTACTAGAACATATTGACCCCATTTTCCAATTTTTCATTCCCAAATCCCCCTGGACACCCCCAATAATTTCTTTACACACATAAGTCATCCCATTAACCATTTAAATGGGATTTTAACTAAAATTAAAATGAATCATACCTCATCAAACACCAAGATCTTACAACCTCCCCATATTATTACTACTCATCCTTGTGTTGCTCTCCCAAGAATCACTAAGATTATAAAGTAAAAAGATCAGGAAATTAGGCCCATATATACTATTCCCTATCCAAATATCCTTTTAAACACAATAATTCTTTCACAACACTTGTTCTAGAGGAACAGTCGTACCCCCACAAAACATTCTTACTGTGATGCACAACACGAATCAGATGATCCTCGGACAACACATCTTCATGAAAAACATAATCATAAACATTGATCTCATGAGGTAGTTTTGGATGATAATTTTGAATCTATGACACATTAAGAACATCATTCAAATCATATTACCTCTGTTGGAGAGCCAATCATTATGCCATCGGTCTGATCCTATCCTCAATTTTGAATTACCCCACATACCTAGGCTCCAACATAGCCTCTTTTATAATATGACTATGACCCAACCATAGAGACTCCCTAAGGATCACACTATCACCCACTAAAAGCTCAAGAGTTTAATGGTGTTAGTCATCAAATGGATTTTATCTACTCAGGTCCATGTCCATACACTTCCAAATTGACTAAACATGCTTCAATGACTCCTGCATGAGACTTGTCCCAAAAAACTCAGATACCCTTTCTTCCATCCAACACAGGGGATATTTTCATAGACTACCATATATCACCTTTTATGGTGTCGTATGTATAGTATCCTGATAACTATTGTTATCGGAAAATAGAATTGGTGCTAACTTCATCTCCCAAGTCCCTCTAAAATTATAGGTTCATTTCCTTAGCATGTCCTCTAACACCTAAGTACTAAATTTTGAATTTTCATCCATGTATGAGTGAAAAAATGTACTCATAATCACCTGAGTACCATGAACCTTCTATAAACCTTTCTAGAATTGTATTGTAATGTGTGGATCATGATATGAAACTATAGTCCATGGAACCCTACAAAAATGTATTATCTCTTGAACATATGATTCAACTAATTAGTAAATGGTAAAATTCTCCCAAATATATAATAAATGGGATTCATTTTTTAATGGATACACAATCACCCATTTTGTTCCATTCTTCTAACATGTCCTTAGAATTCCCACCAAAAAAATAATTGGTAACACCATCTAGCTTATATTACGGAATGGTTAATGGTTGTCAAATTCTAGATGGTTACTGATTCTCATCCTTCACCTACTGAAAGGTGAAGAATAATCACACGAAACCAGAAATATTCTATTTAATTAATAGAAATCACTAATTTCTACAAATATCACAATACATCTTGGTCAAACTGGGGTGCCCAACCTACTTTGAGGCATGAAGCTCTCACATCATATCCTACCATATATAATTAGTCACAACAACATGGCCAAGAAAATATATAATATCATCATAAATGGTCCAATCATGAGGTAGATCCCCACCATCAAAATTTTACCTTAACACCAGACACTACAAATCCTAATACTTCTTTACACTAATACAAATAGGCCTTTAATAGTGATAAAAATGCACTTTACCAGTGCTAGAGAAGCACTACTGATCGAAGAACCATTAATATCCCAAATATTTTATTAATTATTATAAAATTACTGATAAAGGACACCGTTATCAACTCATTTAATAGCATTAATAATGGGACATAATGTAGTGTGTTAAAACATCACATTATAGCATAAGAAACAGCGCCACAAACAACAACAAAAAATAGAGAAATCAAGTACCAATTTAGAATTTAAATGGAATAAAATATACATCACAAATACAATAAAGAAGAAATATATTATATACATTTGAAATGTTTCTTTATACAAATTATTTTTTAGGTACAAATTATTACATACATTAAAAAACATCAATTTTTCTTTGTCTTTTCCCCTAACCCTGACTCATGCTATTACAGAACAAAAAACCCATGATTGAGAAAAAGAACAAACCTATACAAAAAAACATTAATATTTTTTGTAATAAAATAAATATATAAATTAAATATAAATTTTTAATCTTAAACTATAGTTTCAGTCATATGAGGAACATTATGTATCGGATCGAGTTTCGATTGATTCTTGCACATCACATCATTTCTTGTTCGTCATCATGAATTATCTCTATGAAAAATAACTAAATAAGTATAAGATAATAATTATAAGGAAATTAATTAAGTAATAGTAGATTGAATGATAGAAAACATTTAGGATAATTTTCTCAATTTTGGTGATATGATGTGCATTTTAAACTAAAATGACACTTATAAATTAAAAAGACACACTTAAAGTCATACAAGTCACCCATGTGTCGTATTGAGGTGAAAATTATTTTTTGACATATCAAATAGATTATGGATCATTTTCCCAATGTATTTAAAAAATATGAATGTATTTATAGGTTTTGAGTATGTCACATATCATTTTTTACTAAAATGTCATTTTAAACTAAAAACAAGCACTTTGAGTCATACCAGTCACATAGTGTGTTGGTTTTTTGTGAGGATAATTCTTACATTTCACAAAGTACTTATGAATTGTTTTCATAAATTATCATGACACTACAAGATACTTTTGATGGTTTTTATTTAGTGACAATTTTTTATCTAAAATGTCAATTTTAAACTCATAACAGACACTTTGATTCATACTGAGAACATCGTGTATCAGATTGCGGTGATGCTCATTATTACATGTGAAAATGACTTATAAATCAATTTTCTAAACAATAAAAACAATTCAAAGGATTTTTCTTGGTTTTGAGTATGTCATTTATCCTTTTTAATGAATCTAATGTCAATTTTTAGTAAAAATACACACTTCGAGTCATAACAGTCACACCGTGCATTGGATTGAGGTGTGGATGATTATTACACATACCAAATGGCTTATCGATCACTTTACTATGGTTTAAGAAAATATGAATTTTTTTCTTAGTTTTGAGTGAGTCAATTATATATTTTACTAAAATTTCATTTTAAAATGGAATCATTCACTTTGAGTCATATTGGTAAAATCTTGTTTTTTTACGTGAGAATGATTCTTACAATTCAAAAATGAATTATGAATAATTATAATAAATTATCAAAAAATATGAGAATTTTTTTTCTAAGACTTTAGTGAAACTTTTTGAATTAAAATATCAACTTTTAAATGATAACAAACATTGAGTCATACCAGGCATATCGTGTATCAAATTAAAGTTCGTCTCATTACTAAAAATATAAAATCACTTATAGATTTTTTCCTCAATTATAAAAACAATATGAATGTGTTTTCTTAGTTTCAAGCATGTCAGTTGCCTTTTTTATTAAAATTAATATCAATTTTAAATAAAAAGAATCACATGGAGTTATATAGGTCGAATAGTGCATCATATTGAGTTTAGGTTGATTTATAATGTATCAATACAATAAAAATTAGTTTTCATTGTTTTTAGTATGTCAGTTGTAGTTTTTACTAAAATTTATGTTAGATTAAAAAAGGACACACGTTGATTCACACTAGGCACACCATGTGTTGGATTATGGTGACCTCAATTCCTATATGTCAAAATTGGCTTATGCATTATTCTTCAAAAGTTTCAAAATAATATTAATTTCCAATGTTACCACACTTTCCATTTCATTTATTTGTCTGACTACCAAAAATATATATTGATTCAATGTTTTTAGCCAAAAAATCATTCTCATTATTGAAAAATAGAAGAGCATAGGAAGCTTCTGTGACTATTATATCTTGATATTTCATTGCAATAATAAAGGTTTTTCATCTAAAAACATCAAATAAATATGCAGTGTTGTTAGTTTGAAAATTAAAGGAAATTAAAATCATGGAAACATTGGTAAAAAACCTGTAATTTCTTTTGTGGATTGTTGCAGATAATTGAATGAAAAATATTAAATCCCAAAATATCTCTCAAAAAATTAAATAAAAATTTGATAAATATGGTAAGGAAATTAAATTACAAATTATAGAAAAAATGATGAAAACTTTAATTAAATAAGTTCTATGAATTCTCAATTTTCTAATTGTTGTATACATTCTTAACCTAGTTCCTTATTGTCAATATCTCAGTTGCTTCCTTGAAGCCCAATGTCTCACGAGTATGAAAAATTTCAAAAAAAAACACCACAACATGAAAAAAAAATCCACTAGTATAAGAAAATAATTATTTTGTGAGTAATACAAAAATAAATAAATAAAGCATAAATATGAAATAATACATTTATTCTACTGATAGTGATTTTTTAGTGAAAACATCATGATTTCCTAAAGGATTGATCAGACATAGTGTTTTTGATATTCTTAAAAAGTAAGTTGAGTAAACATGGAGGAATATGATGATTAACAACATTTTAGGGGCAAAAAGGTTTTAAGGAAGAATAAGTATATAGAAGTTTTAGTGCCAAAAGGCATGAAATTGGATAAAAATATTCGAAAATAATAAAACTCTTCAAAGAATAATAAAAATTAAATCAATGTTTCATTATAAAAAAATTCATTAAAATAGGGAAATTATATCGTAGAATTTCCTTTACATATTCCTAAAGGGTTTCCATCATTATATTCTTTTATTCCATGGGATTGGTAACATCATCACGTACAGAAGAAATTGTCTACATTAGTAGTCAAACAATCAATTTAGATTATGTTAATAAAGAAGAGCACAAATAATATTATGAAGAAAAACATAGTATATTAAAAAACAATTTTACCTTCTCATAGAACACTCATTATTTTTTTTTAGGTTTTGGGTATTAGGATCCTCTATCTGGAATCCAAATCAAATTTTTTCTCCCCTCTAAAATGAAATATGTTTACTACATTGGGATCATCAAGAACTAATATTTATCTCCCAATAAAAGGGTCATCCTCAATTTAATTTTTATCAAACTTGATAGTTATTCTAGTATCTAGTAGTACAGTCAAATAATTATTTTATTTGGATTTGATTCATAAAATACTTTCAATACTTGTGATTCAATTATGAACTGCTCATTTTTTTTAATTATAAACTAAAATCCACCTTCATGAAGTCCATTTCATCAACTTCCATTGTACTCCTATTATCAACCCATCTTAAAAGGAATGTTATCACTTGAAATTTTTTATAATAAAACTCATATATCAATTTGATAATGCCAAAATATGAAATATTTTCATAAATTGGATTTATATACCTGGAACCATATATGTGCATCGCATCAGCCACAAGCATAGCTCCACTATTTTGCATCATACTATAGTCATTATGTTATTTTTTATAGAATGTATATCCATTGATTACAAAATAGTTAAATCAAATAAAATTCTCATTAATTATTTTGTCAAGACATCGAATTCATTCAAAAATTGAATTCGTTTTTTAGATAACTCCTTATAAGCTTGATCTCAGAACCATCCTGTAAAATATTTATTAGGTCTATGTTATATCCATCCTCCACCCCTTAATAAATTTAAATCTCTAAGAATTTATTTGTGGTATTCATCCAATGGATCAAAATATTCACTATTATTCCAAATGAAAATGTGAACTTGATCCCACTCTAGAAATGTAATTGTAACAAAATATCTTCTAGAAATACCTTGTCCCATAAGCATCTTTTATGATGATTCATTGGGTGACTGATGTTGACAAATATAATAGGAAATCTATACACAATTCAACAGCTTCTTCAACAATATATCATTCTAAAATACATCCTTCTTGTAAACTATGATTCTTAACATGCCATTTCAAATTCTTCGTATACCATTCAATGGGTTACATCCCCCTATAATGGGTAGGACCACATAGTTGAACCTCTCTGACTAAGTAGACCATTAGGTGGACCATGATATAAAGTAATTATGGTGGTAAGAACATCTCTAAATCAAATAATATGACTAAAAGCTCTTTATTCATGATTGTAAGCTTCTGAGGGTCAATAACTTTACTACACATGGATTTGAAAAAGAAGAATAGTTTGGTTAATGTTTGTATATTCCCATACATATTCATTCCACCCTGAAGGTCCCCAAATGTGTCATCTCTAAAAAGGAAAGGGTTCTGGTGGAATATATATGGGATGGGAAGATGTAAGCCATGCATCATTGGGCTTTGGGGGAGTGTTTTACAAGATCAGTAACGGAAGGGGTCATAAACTTGAAGAGTGATTCCTCGACCATGCAAGAGATTCATGCGAAACTCACATGGGAGGCTATGGAAGGCAGGACCTTATGGGGAATGACCATGAAAGATATATATGGCAAGGATGTGAGGATACAATTTTCACTCCCTTAAAATATATGGAAGATTATCAATCCATACATTGAAACCCTGAGACCTCTCTTGCAATGGCTAGTTGGAAGAGGCGATATAAACTTCTGGGAGCATGACTGGGGGTGGAAGGCTGTGGTTATTGGGAATTTGCAATCCATTAATTTCCTCTAGAGAGGCATGTGATTACACTAGTTTTATCCAGGCCATTATTTATGAAAACCAACAAAACTATTTCAACAACATTGTTCTTAGCGATGATCCAGACATACTAATTTTTATGGGTTCCACATCGGAAGAGTTATCAATCAAATATTTCTCTCATTTGAAGACAGTTCCAACAAATGGTGATCAATGGGGGGATCTCATTTTTTCAAGGATTTTCCATCCAAATTCAACTTCCTATTTTGGAGATTTAGGCATAATGCTTTTCTTATGGATGACAAGATTCAACGCATGGGAGTGAGCATGGCTTCTAAGTGTTATTGTTGTAGGGATCTTAAACTGGAAATGGTGGGGCACCAATTTGTTGACAAGGATTGGGAGAAATGGGTGTTGTAGGAATACAGGGTCCTAATAGGATATGATAATCAAGGAGGAAATCTTGATGATTTTTTTAGTTTGTGGTTTCAGGGGTCGGGCGATCAGGGTCCCGAGAAGAAAGGTCGGGCTTCTATCCTCATGGTGGGATGCTGGACCATCTGGAAGGCTCGAAACAATGCTCTCCATAATAATGAAAAAGTATCTCACACCAAAATCACCTTAAAAATGAGGAATATTTTGTTGTACTTGGTTTTTTTTTCACCAACTGCCAGGCTGCTCCATCAGTTAGTCCTACTCTCTCGAATCATGCTATTACTAATCACACCAGCAAGCAGGGGCAGGGTGGTGGGTCCATTGGCATCGTCCTAGTCATGGGTTCGAACTAAACTTAGATGGGTCTCTTCTTAGTGTGGAGATATGTGGTGGAGTTTCTATTAGGGATAGGGAGGGGTCAGTCTTAGTCTCCATCTCATCTTGTTATGGTAGAGGCAATATAGTGTAGGTAGAGGCCCTGGCTATAGTCACCAGGATATAGTTATGCGAACAAAGTCACATCAACATGAAGGTGGTGGATACAGACTCAATGATCCTTTATAAAGAATTATCAGGAATGAACAATTACCCATAGAACATTTCTTATATTATCAAAAAGTTTAAATATTTTATGGTCTCCCACATAGAGATCACTCATACATAGTGGGAGGGTAATATGGTAGCTGATTTTTTGGGACCCACAGCTCCCTCAAACCCAACTATTTCGTACTTCCTTAACATGGATTCCTATCCCACTGAGGAAACCAAATTTATTATTAGTGATGCTTTGGGCCTTCACTACTTTAGACCCCTGTGATACATCTTTATGAGGCTTGTATTTGATAAAATCAATAAAAATGTTAGTATTTAGTCAGTGTGTTGTACATTTTTAATTAGAATCTAACCAAAAGAAATTTGTATCAAATCTTGCACCAAAACATGAAATTCATGTGATTTTAGTCCATACAACTTAAAATTATACATTAAAATGAAATTATTGATATTTGGTGAATACCCATCTGAAATATTTACACTATTAAGGAGAAGGAAAAAATATAATTTTTCCTGTTTGGATAGATTGGAGGAAGAAAAAATTCACCCTTTACCCTTCACTAATGCCAATTCTTTTCTTAAATCCATGTCAATCATGTCTAACCTAGCCTTAATTCCATATATCATTTTTCAATTAGAATTTATTAATATGCCATTAACACTATCATATAATTTTTTTCTATTTTCATTACATCAAGAAAATATATAACATCAATATGGTAATTCAAAAAAAATTGTCCACTTCCTCCAACCTATTTTAGTAATGTTTATCTAAAATGGTTTACCAAAAAAAGTTTTATTATATTTTACTATACATAATTTTTGATAACCCGTTAGTAGAGATGGTTTTTTACTTTGTTCAATATCCTCATTGAATGTTGTCATCCATGATGGGTATTTATGTTGTCGAGGTAAAAATTTCTGATTTCTTAAAAAAATTGTCTTTAAGGAATGTTTCAACCAATCTAAGTGTGTGCATTCTTCCCAAATGGGACACCGCGACAATTTTTTAATGCTATAGCATGTGGAATTCCCATAAGAAGTAAAGTAATTTATCATCCCATACAATACAGTTCTCAACGAGAATTATTCACATCTTTGAGCATAATACATTATGACACTTGTATCCCACATCAACTTCAGATCATAAATCAATAGATCCAAATAGAAATAAATATCATTACCATGATTCTTCGGTCATGATATAAGTAGAGACAACATAATTTATTTTCTCTTCATGCATAACCATGGAGGAAAGTTATAATTTACCAAAATGACAGGTCATGTATTTTGAGTACTACTCTATATAGAAGAAGGATTTATTCCATTTGTAGGTAATACAAGAAAAAACATTCTATGCACATTTCAAATTTTGGATAATCATAATCACTTTTCTTCTACTGAGGAGAATCATCTCGGTGACATAGGTTCCCATATTTAATTGTTGTATTTTCATGCTATGTCAATTGTGTCACAGTTTCCTAACATCTATATAGTCTTCTAAACTATTTAATAATAGTAAAGTACCATAGGACTTTCCAGGACTTGATTCATTTTTCTTGGATTGATCTCCTCCACACTTAGGGAATTTTATTAGTGATTTATATCCCGCACGAATCAATATGAAATCATTTGGACAAGAATGTATTTTTTAAATATCATTCCCATTGAATATATATTTCGTTTGACATCAAATGTCCGAACATGGAAGATAATTTTCTTATGGAAACATATCTTTCAAGAGACCAAGTAGTTCTGTAAAGCTGGTGTCACTCTATCCACTGCAAGCTTTCAAATTATAAAACATCAATGCAACTAACAATTTTGTTTATTTTTTTCAACTGGTAGTATAGATATTTAACGTATCAAAAAGCTTTAGAAAATCATGAAGGTCATCTTCAGTATCCATTTTCATTTATTCCATGTGATCTCCATCATCATTTACACTACTATTCATATCAAATTATCCATAAACCATGGTATCATCCTAATCGATTTTCATGTAAATGTTTTCCCTATGATTAGTCCAATACTTATATCTCTGATCTATTATGTGAGAAAAAAATTCTTCCAACTCTTCCAGACTAAGTTTTCTTGAATAACAACTATATAAATTTGAACAAAGGATTTCAGAAGAGTCGTACACATGCCCTATTGCAATCTTGATGAACTATTTTACTCTATATTTATACTATTTTTTCAAATGATTTGCATGCATCCATTTTCGATGCAAATTCAACCTATTATGATAATAAAATAATAATTTCTTATAATAAATAAATAAATACACCTAATAAATTCTTTATCAAAGGTGAATATTATATATAATTTTAATAATGGGAACACAAAATTTTATTGTTTCAAATAATTTCAGTATGCTTTGAAGGAAATGGGTAATTGAATTTAAGAAAATAATTAGTCATCTACAGCAGGTGTTATCATCTAAATTAATCCATAGGTGAAAGTTATATAAACCTATCATCATCATCAGCTTCATCTCTTGAATAGTTATTATTGAATTTTTTGTCTTGAAACTCATCCTCTATCTCTTGTGGACATCCAACTATGTTTCTTGAATTAATTTAACTAGTAGTCATCCCATACCAATTACTACTAATATTTTTTGATGATTTATTCACAATTTATTTCAATAAACATAGAAGTTATTGTGGATGAATCCCAACCAAAAAAATGTAACAACAACTCTTTAGGATATGAAGTTTTTGAGGATAAAACCAAACATTTATTATCTTAAATATTGGTGGTCCATATAATATTTCATAGTTTATATTATTAAAAAACTAAAACTAAACCTAAAATAATTAAATTAGTTTTTTCCAATGAGAAACAATAATAAATCATATAGAATAATGAACATAGAAGCTACTGTAATTTTTGAATTCAGATTTGTATAATTTTTATGAATAATGTTTATAATGATAATTTAAATAAAATTATTTCTAATAGTCATAGATATAGTGTTTCATCTTGATAAGATATAATATAAGAGAATAATGATGATTCTTTAGTTTAACCTAAATAGAGTACAAGACCTTGAAAGAACAAGCATCCATATCATGAATTAATATATTTCAAATCCTTCATTTTTCTGATTGATAGAGATTAACATAATAATATTCATAAAAAATATAATATGGTGCTAACCATAGATAATGATCTCAAGTTATATAATAAATAATTGTCTTCAAAATATTTTTTTTTCTATAAAGAATAACTTAATTTTGAAATATATTCTATTATGAGAAATAATACTTGCATATTTAAAAAATTCCTAAAATATTTAAAATCATATTGGTTCTAAATGGGTATTTGGAAGCATGTATGGATCCAATGATAACATTCATGTTTTTAATAATAGATTGGTAAAAAAAATTCTAAAAATGGAATTTATTTATTATTTTAAAAATTATATTAAATTAGTTAGAAATATAAAAATAAGGATATTAATTTCCATTAAATTGGATAAATCATTTTTGTGTTCATTAAACATAATTTAAAGAAGTATTTTTAAATGGAAATTTAAATAATGAAATTTATATGAAATAATATTAAGTTTTTCTATATAATTTATTTATAATAAATTTTGTAAAGTTGTTAAATATACTTATAATATTAAAGAAACACCTAAACAACATGAGATATATGATTCTATTATTTTATATAATGGATTTTTTCATAACAATGTTAATAAGTGTGCTTTTTTAAGTTTATAATTTAATAATAAGTTATTATGTGTATCTATGGGGATGAAATATTAATTTTTAAAAACAATAGGACCGGTATTAATGAGATAAAAAAATATTTATCCTCCATTAATAAAATAAATAAAATTAGAATAATAGATACTAAACTAATTATTGAAATAATAATACATAGTGAGGGTTATTATTTATGTCACTATCATTATATTGTTAATATATTGAATTCATTTCATCATATTGGTTTCAAAGATGAAAATAATCTATTGGAATCTAGTGTTAAAAAATTTTAAACAGTCATATCCATATCAAAACATGAATATTCTAGTGAAATTTTATCTTTAATGTATGTGATATAGTATAATTACCCCAATATCATATTTTTTGTTTTTAAAATGCAATGATATTTTATTGATTCTAGAATGGATCATTGGAAAGGTATAATTTGAATCTTTTTCCTCTTAAATAAGGATAAAAAAATTCAAGTTTATTACCTTATAAAATATGATAAAGACACAAAACTTTTCATATAAAATCCATCCAGAACATTTAAACAATCAAAGGAAACAATACTTCCATGTTCATTGATAAAGTAAAAAGATTATAAAAAATAGACAAACACTATCTAATTCATAGAAAACCTTGATCAAAAAATAGTTTTCATTAATTATAATTCATAATAAATCATTACTTGAAATCCATTTCGATGAATTCAATAAAAACTGTTGGTGTAATTTTATACAAACACTTTTTCTGTGTTACCCCCATGGAAGGAAGTTAAAAAATATAAAAATAAGAAAATATCCTTCCATGAAAATGAAAAATTAATAAAAACACTTATAAATTCATACCCCCATCATGGAAAATTATAATAGAATCGTGGATTTAAAAGATACACTAATTCACGGTTCCATGATTAAAGGAATTTTAATGGAGCCAAATACTAGAATGGATGAAAGTAGGGTGTGTAATTCTTAATACACTACAAGGATGCAATAAAATCCCTTAAAGGGTCATTAAAACCCCAAAATTATAGAATCCCACAATTATAAATTCATTCTAAAAGGGAAAGTTTCAATGGATGATTATTAGAAAGTGATAATGAACAAAAAAATCAAAAGGATATCCTCAAACAAGAAAAATGAGTGAAGAGGGGGATAAAATTTAACATACCTTTGATTGAAGATTTGATTCATCTAGGAGAAATAGAGATATCACATCTAAAATACTATATTCATTTAAACCTTGGATTTTTTGATCCTTGAATCATTTGAGGCTTGTATTCGAGCCTTGGATTCCTTCGAGAATTTATTCGAGATTGGATTTTTCAAGGAGGAGCACCGAATTGGGGTGGCTTCCATAGATAGATTGAGAAATCATAACTGATTCTATCATGGTTGGGGTTATTAAATAGATCGAGGAAAATTTTATCAATTCTTCTAAAAAAACACTGATAAATATTGATCTTTATTGGTACTAAAATTTTAGCACTGTTAAAGAATTATTAATTATAATTATAAATAAAATTTTTTAAATATATTTGTATATTTGTATAATTATTTAGTATAATTTTATAATTATTTAAATATATAATTATTTATTTATAATTATATAATAATTTTTTTTTAAATTTATTTTTTTATTTATAATTATAAATATATAATTTTATAAATGTTGTAAATATAAATTTATAAATATTTTTATAGATATGTTTATAATTATTTATTTATAATTATAAACATAATTATGTCCTTATAAATGTTTATATAACTATATATATATTTATTAAATATATATAAATATAAAGATACAATATATATTCATTATTTAAATATATTTATTATAATATAGTAATTATATATATAATTATGTCATTACATATTTTTATATCATTATATATTTTTATTTCATTATATATATTTATATCATTATATATATTTGTATCATTATATATATTTATATAATTATATATATACTTAATAATAATATATAAATATAAATATAAATATAAATATAGTAAATATATTAATTATATATATATATATATTATATAATTTTATTATTATTTAAATATATAATTATATAAATACTTTAAATAATAATAATATTATTTATTTATTTATTTATTTATATCATGGTTTATATTTATATAAATATATATATATATATTAAATATATATATATATATATGAATACAAATATTATAAATATATTCATCATTGAAATAAATTTATTATAATTTTATAATTATTTAAATATATATAAATATTTATTCATAATTATATAAATAATTTTTAAAAATAATATTTTTTTATAATTATAACTATATAAATTTATAAATATTTTAAATATAAATTTATAAATATATTTATTTATCCATATTTATATATATCCTTTTAAAATTATTAATTAATATATAATCATCAAAGCATGCATGTTAAAAATGAGTGAAATTGAATAAAAACCAATGAGTATAGTTTAAAAATATTTAAGTAATTGATATGTTTTGTTAATTAAATATAAATTAATAAAAAATATGGATATATATATTTAGTTTTATATAAATTCATATTTAAAATATTAAAACCTAGTAAATAAATAATATAAAATGTCTAAATTCCCAAAAAAAATAAAAAATATAAAAAATAAATTAATACCTAACCTTAATAAAATTAAAGATAGATGAATAAAATTTACTAATTAAATACATAATATATTAAATTTATCATTTTATAATAAAATTCTAAAATTAATACTATAATTTGAATAAATTACATATATATTAGGTGTATACTTTTATATATAAAATTTCATTAATTACGTAAATATTTGTATGTGTGTATTTTTCTCTTCAATGAATTCCACTTGGAACTAGAATGGCATTCCATGGTGCATGTAAAACAACCTTTACATCAAACACATATCCACATCCCTTTTAGTTAGTTTCTAACATGGTTTATTCATAGAACCGAAAACACTCAATGGTTCTATATCCATGAGGGCCCTGCATTCCAAAGGCAGGAGCTCATTGAGGAATTTGGTAAATGATTCATAAGAACTCACATTGGTTGAGATGATGGAAGGTCGGCCTTATCACATCCTTTTGGGGGGAATTTTTACCTACTCCTTGATTATCTTATAGATTTAAGATATGTTTGTGAATACTACATTAATTCCCATGTATGGTGTGATCCACCCTTGAATTAACAATCAATTTTTAGAATTTATAGAATTTAGAATCATCCATATTTATCTGAGGTTCCTCATCAATGGATATATCAATATATATCTGGGTTTTTCCATCGATGGTATCCTCTTATATACTGATAAGATATTCTTTAGTCATTATTATGATGATGTTGGTTTTCAACCACACAATTTGGCGCTCTAGAGTGTATTCTCATCCAATGAGATAAGCGTTGTATTGAGGTTGGGATTGGAACCATGAAATGTGATTCTTATATATCCTTGTGCAAGGAATCAAAACCCAAATAGCTTGATGCCACTTAATGGGACACAACATACCTTTTAAGTTCATGTGATAAGGACTAAACTATGCAACTTATGGTCTTGTGATGAGGGTGTCTATTTGAAAGGTCCATAGTCAATGTTTGGTGTGGGACTTATGAAAAAGTGGTTTAGGGAATCTGGAAGGAATATGGAATCCCATGAGGTATAAGACCCTACTAGGAATGTGGCCTAGAGAGAATACAGTTGAATTGGGTTATTGGGTTTGGACCTCAGGGAGGCTTCCTACATATCCCATTCGGATGGGTATCATATACCACATAGTTTAGTAGTGATAACCTATGCCTATGGAGGGCCTCATGTTTGTATCGTAGGGGAGTATGGCCCTTTTAGAGGATTATGTTAGGGCTTATTCCGAAAAAGTATTCCCTTGTTGTTGAGGATTGGTTGGGGATTACTCATGAGGATGATTCCCTGGTGAATGAGTATAGTGACATGGATGGGGCTTACTCCAAAGGAGGGTTCCCTTTGGAAGGTTATGATCAAGGATTATACTGAATAGGAGGTCCATATGTTCAATTGGGGCTAACACATTGAACAATGACCAAAAGGCTCAGGATCATGCTGATGTCATATTCTCCAACAGCCTATAAGACCATGGGAGTCATGCTTGGTGTGAGAAACAATAGTAAGTAGGAGATCTAAGAATCCACATAATCTCCTCTACCTTGTGGTTGGATATATGGCTTTGAGGACCCATGCCTATGGAGACCTTCTTAAGGAAGGTGAGTGGGAGATCTAGAAGAACGTTATCTTCCAAAACAAGGATCTGATTATGCAAATACCATGATCGTGAATAGCCTCTAAACCCACATGATTCATGTTGAGTTAGGAATGTGAGAAATAAGAGGATGTCAAATATTTGGAAAACCACATGATCTCCATTCCACTGGTGGAATAGTCTGTGGTATGGGAGAGGAAGAAAGGTCTTTGATACACCTATTCCTTATCCTATTTCATATCTAGGATAGTCACATCGGACTACTCATCATGGTACAAACTGATATCCAAAGAGAATCCTGAGTACAAACTCTTACAAGAAAGGATATGAGCATACTCTAGGAGGGATGACCTAAAAATATTTTTGGAAGGAGGACCACATTCCCTGCCGAAGGGAAAGGCAAGAGTGATCCTCACCCTCCCACCCAAGAACCAAGAGATCTCTAAAACTACCCCTAAGGTATTTATCCTCATGAATATGGGAATTAATATCTGTATACACCCTGAGAACCCTAACCATCTTATAAGAACAGTGCATGACACCTATTACCAAAGGAATGCATATCCAAATGAGAGATTCACATATGTGCCTCTTTTCATTACTTTGAATGTTTGGAGGCTTTTATAGAAGTTTCAATTTAGTTCCTTATATAAAATGGATCCAAAGGAAGAGAGGACCTTCCATTGGTGGCTTGGAAGAGGGACCAATAAGTGGATCGGGCAGGGTCGCGGTTGGGAAAGTTAAGCCAGGTAAATGCATGGTATACTTGCTTGGATTGGGAGTGCTTAAAATAGGTATGTCTCATTGAGTTGATAGTACTTTATGTAGGTAAGACTACATGAGATGAAGCTACTTTGGGAAATGTACCACATAGGTAACATAACTTGGGAGTGTCTTTTCTCAAGGCTCCAAGGGTCTACACAGGTGTTCCTGGAAGTGTCTCATGTGGGTTCCTAGTTAGGGAAGGGGACCTTATGATAGTGTTCATAAGCAATGATAGAAATAATTAAATATGTAGGTATTTTATTTTTGATACCTTGCGAGGACTTTTATTTCACTAGCCCCCCTTAATTCCCTCTTCTTCGGGTTTCATAGGTATAACTGTAAGGATTGGGATAGCCTAGGTTATGGACTAGGGTGAGAAGAGCATCAGGAGTTCTTCGGGGTTTTTTTGTATGTACAAATGAAGAGACCCAATTTCATATTTATAGGAAAATATGGGAACCTAGGTAAAGTTGTTGGCTTTCACAGGTCCATCACACTAGTTGATGTGAAATTCCGCTACACATGCTAATGAAGAAGTACCCTATGTGCCAACACTGCATGAGGGTACCTACATTGAGGGTATTTTCCAAAGAGTTGAGGCCTTTGGCCTTCTTCATTTATCCTCTTTTCTTTTCTTTATGGTGTTTCCATTTAAAATATTTTCCTCCATGTGAAAAAATAAAGTCTCAATAAAATCCCCCCCACCATGATTGGATATGATTGAAATAAGAGTGTATGATCCTGAGGGAATGTCATGAAAAGGGTTGATAGATCATATAGGTCATCCACATAGGTTACCCACATATTTTTTCCAACCAGGTCTATATAATCACATGTGGACCATGCAGAGGGGCTCCAATATCTATAAATAGGGGTACTAGTTTCAGTGAACAGTTCTCATGATTTTGTATTTCTTATCTCACTGCGCTGGTATTCCACATATACCATCCACTTATGCCTCTTTTATAAATCCCCATTCACATAGAAAAGGTATTCACCAACCTACATGATACATACATTTGGTTGAGTGACCTATATAAGGCCTCTTGGGAGAGGGGCCTGTGTGAGGTCACTTACATGGGAACCCTACACGACCTTATGCCTTTCCCAAATTTCTACATTTATAGAAAAAAATAAAGATGAAGACTTGTTTCTAATGAAAATATTGGTGCTTATTTGTAGGTTAAATGGCTAATTGGAAGACTAGTGTTTCAGATGAATAATCTAGAAATTACATTGAGGAGATGGTAAAAGTTATAGGCCATGAATACTATGATGTGTGTGATACTAATCTACCAGATCTGGTGGGACATATGAAGAATTATCAATGTGAACACACTTTGAGTAGTTATCTACCTCTTTATGGACACAATAATCTGAAGGAGTTCCTCATACCAGAGTCAAATAATTATACACCTCTTTCATAGTTTCAAGACTATAGGAACTTCACTACCTCCAATGTTTCATGCTTGGGTGCATACATTAAGGCGAGAACATCATCCATGGTCTTTGTCATGCATCATAGCCAATTTTATCTATATTTGAATCCAAACATGCATGAATTAAATCCTAAAATTTTCCCATCCACCTTCCAATATTCCATGATAAAATAGTTATAAGTTTGGAAGGAAAACTGGGACCTCTTCCTGGGATGGGGTGTTAGGCCCAAGTGGATGTGGGGATATTGGATGCACTAGACGGTTGATGACTTTTCAACTAATTTTAAAGTAGTTGGTATCTATAAATCCAACTTGGTAGCCTAGAATTATATATATAAGAACTCTGAATTCATTCATGAGTTATTAAGTTGATTGGTCAACAAAATGAACTCTTTCCACCTGATGCATGGTTAAATTGGTATCAGACTATAAGATGTCCACAAGATCTCTAGGGTTTTGATCCTTGGAGATATGTTTGATGAGTTCATTCCATCAAGAGAGACATGGTTTCAAACTAAAAGGATACCAATTCTATCATGTGAGCAACTAAAGATATCCTGGGACATGGCCTGAGGGGGGTATCCATCTTGAACATCGATGAATGCTTTCCTGGAGCCAAAGGAGAAAGGACCCACTTGAAAACATCCTACGGGGGTGTCCCAAGATGGTGAATAAGAATGCTCCTAGTGCATTTTAGATAACATTGTAAAAGGGGGTGTATAACCAATGGTGGTACAAGACCAAGTCTAGCATAAATAAAAGGACACGTCTCACATGCTTTTTATCCATGTGTCTAAGAATCTACCTACTACCTATCTTTGAATCCAATGATGGAGTGAGTCCAAGCACATTCTTCATTATGGACATGTTTTCACAGAAGAATCATATAGGGTTGGAAATCCATTTCCTGGAAAATATTCATCGATGCCTACTGTATAATCACATAGAGAAGGCCCCATTAAGAATTTCAGGTCTATTACAAGTATTATGGGAATGATTCATAGCCCAATTTAGATCATAAACCATGTTAAGGGGGTTGATATATCCAGGTTTCAGATTCAACCATTTGTTCAGGACATTTCTGGTATTTAGGACTTTTCCATGAAGCCTAGTGAAAACTTAACAAGGCTGAAACTATTTATAGATTTCAATTTCTTCACATATGGAGACCCGCTTACTGGGAGATTTACTAAATACAAGAAGGATGGAAACAAGTTAAGATCATACATGATTTCCTTTATGGATTGAGTAATGATGAACCACATTTATGGAGAGGTTATATCTGAGGCATATTCTTCATATAGGTTTTTGTGCCAATTCATGTGCCTATAACATATAACGGTATCTTCTCTAGTGTATGTTCAATCTTAAAGGCACATAATGATAGTCTAATATCTTTTTATTCTTACAGTGATGGAGATAACTCAAGAGGTAATCAACCTACCTCTAGTAGTTTCATCAATTGGACTCACCTATTTGTATTCAGAGGCCTATATTTCATCCTATCCCAAGGGAGTGTTATCAGATGTTATCCCTTGAGTTGACGTTTTAACAACTACCAGATATGGAAAATAGGTTAAAAAGGATCATCATCCTTTAAAAGGTGTTTCATATACCCTTGAGGGTGTTTTATCCCCTTCAAATGGTGCAAATTATGAGGTCCTGATTTCTCCAAAATTAACTCATGTATGGTTTAGTCCACCAGTTATGGTCAAGAGGGATGTGGCAGTTAAGGTTGTGCTTAGGTGATTTGGACACCATTATCATGAGGAGACCCGTGTTCCATTTTCCCATCCTTCATCTTTGATGGAGAGAGTTAAAAATACAATGAAATAGAAGACTACCAAATCAACTTCATGACAGGTCTAGACCACTTATGAATACATGCAACCAAAGGTAACACAATGTTTTGTAGTACATTCCTTATAATATTAAAATAGTATGGTCTCTTTTATGTGTTGGGCTATAAATTACAGAAATAGGATATGCTTGATCCTCACCTAAATGTCACCTTGAGGATAATACCACTGATATAGAGATTTATATTCGAGATCTAGAGATACTAATTTATGAAATTAATGACTAGATCCCTACCATGATATGGGTGGAAAAATGTTGAGATTGTGTGATGATGAAGGGGTTAACCGTCCATATTTCAAGGAATGTATTGACTATATAGATCCTGAGGATGTAAGTTCCCTTTTTCTTATCTCTTCTTTTTTTCTTCCTTTCATTTATCTCTAAGAAAGTATTATTTTTTATTGGAGGTTCATCTTGATTTGTGGTGGGCCAGGGGGAATCAGGTTGGATTCCATAATCAAAATATTGCACAAATGGTACCCCACTCAAAACTGATGAATCATCTCCTAAACTGGGATAGATATCCCTAAGACAATAGAAAATGGATACTATGATGGAGGGAGAATTTACAATTCCACTTATAGTACATATCTATGAGGAGGCCATATCTATCCTTCCTCTATCAAAAATTAATGAATGTAAGAGAATAAAATCCTTGGACAAGCACCTCGTTAGTGAAGGTAAGTCCCCTTGATATAATTTATTTTTTCTTTATCCAGAACAAATGTTTAAACATGTATATGTTTTTAGAATCTACATCCCTATCCTCCCTCAAGGGGCATGGAAAATATCCTCCAAGAGTAGAGGATTATTCTCGAGACCAAACCTGGATTCCCTTTGGAAAGTCAACTCCTTTGACAAAAGACATTTCAAGGGTTAAAGAGTCATTATCTACTCTATTCAATGATCATTCCACAGCTCCTGTCATTGTACAGCGGGTGGAGGATTTTGGGAATATCAATGATACATCATAATGCATCATATTCTAACTACTAACTTTTATACTATGTTATGTTTTAGTTTCATCTCATGCAATAATGGACTTTGTGATGACTGATGCTGGCCCTATGTTTATCTCTGAGGAAGTTATTTGGAGTATTAGGTCATCAGGAGGGGGTGATGTACTGCGTCCCAGTGCGAATTTTTTAAGCATCCCCATGGGTGATACTACCATGGGGATTAAGAAATTAATACATTCTATAAGAAATAATTACATAACATTTAAAGAATTATTGTAATCTACTAATTTTACAACCACTATAGAAGAGTTTGAGGAATTTTAAAGGGAATTAAAAGAACCTGAGTCTTTATTTTTGGTGAATTAAAATTTTTTTCCTGATTTTTTGATTATGCATAGTTGAATTAAGTAGCTTTATCCAAGAAAATTTTACAGTGGAGGTGCGTGAGAAAGGTGTCAACGTCAATCCTACATCCACTATTGAGGGGGGACTGGCTCATATAGATCTTGAGATGGAGAGTCATTCTGAGCCTCCCTTGGTGAGCACTGAGAAGACCCAAGAGAGTTCCCCTTGTCATGAGGTCCCTGCTCAAACTAATGAGTTCAAGGATTTATATGAGGAATCCACCCAATCTATTGTCCCATCACTAGTTGAGTGTCTCCAATTTCTTTGATCATCCATTTCAACTTCCACTTTTTATCTTCTTGAGGATAACAGTTTGTGTTATCTATTTCCAATACCATAAACATATACTTCTAGTCCTCAGGGATGAATTTATGTTCTAATTAATCCAATATTAGAAACAAGGGTCATTACCATCCTGAGGGGTGTGGGGAAGGGTTCCTCATTAAGTACACTAATCCTGCAGTGCACCTCTCCCTTTGATAGTGGCTCTAAATTAGATGTGGATATGCAAAATACCTTATGCATCACATGTCATGTGGATTGGTAGGAGATCTAGAAAATAATATCTAATATGCCTTTTGAAAAACTTTCTTTATTATTCTATTGAATTTCATTCCTGTTTGGTATGATGGGATATGACAGATTTGATTATCACATGATTCATGCCACTGAGAAGTATATCATTCACAAGTAGGAGTGAGAACGAGAGCTTCAAAAAACATCATAAAGGTGAAGATCCATTTCAATACTAATGATCTATGAGCTGAATTATCATGGATAAGTCTAACCATTCCATGAAGTTGTAAGAATTTAAATAATGGATTAATGATAAGACCATTCAAATACCACACACTCAGAAAGAACCAGATTCTACATTGGGGGAACTCATACAAATTCAACATTTCCTATACTAATGCCAAACCAAAGGGTAAAATACTATTATGAATATGGTAGAGGAACTTCACTGGGCTGAGGAGACAGAAGTTGTTCAGTTGGATAGGCATTGACAGGCTTCTGACAAGGCTTGGGAGGCTATTCAACAAATGAAGGGTTATATTGAGGTTCATTTGTAAAGTGTTATGGAGAGACTCCATCTTCTGGATGCACCTCCAATTTGTTTTCTCATAAATGAAAATAATTTTTATGATCATTTACGTCTTCATCCTTGTTTTTGTTCTATGATAATAACATAACATTGAAGCTGATTTTATAAGCAAGACATATTTCCGTCAGCTAGTCATAATTACAGTGATTGGGATGGGTAGACACTATAATATTTTCCTAATCCATGGGGCCTAGTGAGCAAAGTTTTTCTATTTCTAGGGTCCTATGGGAAACCCTACAAACCTTGCATATTTTGTGTCATTTCCCAAATTATTTCATATTCCCAATATAAGGAGGACTTAGCGGGTGATACTTGTATTTTTCTGAGGCTTCCCTTTTTAGGTATTCATTATAACATGTTTTGTGCATATTTCTTTTCATTGCTCAATTTTTCTCCTAAACCACATAGGTTGAAGTTCTATCAAGATAATACTGTACATTTATCTATTGTTCCCTTCACGGGTTTTCAATTGGGTGAGTAATGACTCTTTTTTTGGAAATTTAAATTCATGTTAGACGAACTAATGAGAGTAGTGTTTTAGGTCGAATAGTTTTGGCCATAAGTTTTGAAATGATGAACCAAATAAGGCATGTTGTCCAATAATGTTTCGACATTATTTAGATCCCTGATGAAGAATTTTGAGCCATAATTTTTTGGTTTCTAAATCTAAAAACTGATCTTAGGGAATAGAGTATGTCTCTCATAAGAAGGAAATTACCACCTGTTGAAAACCCCATTTTGTGGGAGAATTTTGGAAAATAAAACTTGGGTGTGTGAAAAAATAGTCAAATATTAGAATCCTTTGGCTAAAAGGCACTAAAACTTTGTGGATGACTTTAAAAAATCCAAATAGGGTGTGTTACAACATAGTCAGGTGAAGGAGTTTGCATTAATTCTGGAATTCTATTACTGATGGATAAATAAAATTTATAAAGATTCATATTTCTAAAGACCAAAATGGGTGGTTTTTTCATGGGAAGTGGTCTGTGAATGAAGAGGGAATCTGTATTTGAATTATCCCTGAATGGAAAACTGCTCCTATATGAATTAGGCTTGTGTGAAGGAGGGTACATTTTGTTAAATGACCGATTTTTGGGGGAAATGCCTCATTCTAGAAAGGGGTTAAATATCATGCAGTCTGATGTCATGCGACCAAGACATTATGTTACACGATTCCATGCTGTGTGACCAGTACATAATGTTATGAAGTTTAATTTCATGTTAAAAGGATATTATGTTATGACGTTTAATGTTACACAGTAAAGACATTGGGGGGATATAATTTAAGGTCTTTATTTTGACCAAAAGGTTAATTAACTCTCCCTTTTCATGGTAATTTTTCCCGGAATGTTTCATTATAATCAGGTATGAGGAGGAGAATGTTGTAAGTTGTAATACGGGGATCTCTGAATTAGAAGAGTGGTATGTGGGAAGGGGTTTATGGTGATAAAGGAGTTATATAATAAGGATGAAGCTAATACTAGTTAAAAAACCATTTTTTGGATACTTTATGAAAAGAAAACTGGTGTGTGTTATAGTATATTAAAATAGTTGCATCCTTTGGCTGAAAAAACTATTTTGTGGGTGAATTTATGAATAGTAAATTGTGGTGTGTTATTTCATAGTTAGTAATAGGACTTATCAGGAATTTATACATTATATTGTTGATGAAAAAAGTAATTTTATAGAAATTAGGATTTCCCCGGACACAGAGTTTGGTTTTTGGAAGGAAAGTACCTAAATATTTATGGGGAATTTAAAGTCAAAACTACCAAGTAATTGGTGAAAGTGTTTCCAACATAGGCCTAACCCTAGTGTGGAAAATATGGTGCATGTTGTTTTAGGTCATATGACTAGGACTACAGTATTATGGAAATGGTAGGTGATATATGGCCTACTGGACCAAGGTTGTTCAAGAATACTTCAGACACGATAGAGGAAATTGTGATCCATGGTCTTGGGGGTATAAGATCGGGATAAATGATATGGTAAAATTATACAATGGATAATAGTGGAGTAATTTTAATCATGGTCCCCAACATAATGTTGTCAAATCTTAGGATGACGTAATAGGCATCGCCCAAGGGGGAAGTTACTGCTAATTGATAAACCCATTTTGTGGGCTACTTAATGAAAATCCAAATAGGGAGTTTTATTAAATATGTTAAAAGTGTTATCATAGAGATAAAAAACCCATTTTTTGGGATCATTATCCATATACAACTGGGATGTGTTACTGAATAATTAGTTAATTGAGTGCCCAGGTATTAAAAATTCAATCACTAGAAGGTTGATCACGATTATGAAGATCTGACAGTGTCCATGAATAGCAGTATGTCATGTGGAAGGGATGTGTCCAAGTATAAAGGAAATGTTTGGACTGATATCATACATAAAGTGTAGAATTTTTTATATAGATCTAACTAGTATGTAGGATGGGGACATCTATGATTCCTTTATTGGACCCTAATGAGGGGACCCAAATTAAGACCTCCTGCATAGATTTTTGTTTGTACATGAGAGCGGGGGTTTGTATTTTTATATTCCCCATGATTGGGACTATGAAATGAAGTGAAGGTGTCACTATGTTTCTCTCTTTAATGAGAATCAAGCGACACGTAATTCTTTATGTACCATGAAGTTTAAAGTCATGTGTCCAAGACATTAACCATACATTTTAACATTATATGGTAAGGGTGTCTGGACATAAGGTTCCTCAATGTGATTATGGTTGGACCAAGGTATAGGACCCTGAAATCACTATGTATCTTGTTTGGTAAAGAATCAGTGCAGAGTTAGTTCTAAAATAAATATCCCCCACACTTATTGAATTCATGTGTGGAGGAAAAATGAGTTTTTTTAATTAGGGTCTCATGCATATGGTGAGAACTCTTATTGGATAGTCTCATGTAGATATGACTCAAACATAGGAGAGTGGGGGAATTCCCCATACAGTGTTTTAACTAGCCCTGGGTTTGAGGATCAATATTTCACTACATATCTCATTGGAATAATAATCATGTCATACGTAGTTCTTGAGAAAATTATGCGGTTTATTATCATAAAATAACGACATATAATGTTCCTTTTATGGTCTTGCATCTAGGACCATGATACACCAATGTGGATTTATGTGCCTTATTTATGTAGGTAATTCCTTTAAAAACTCCTAATACCATTTGAGTTATTCTTAGTTTGAGAAAAAAGGAGTGGATAATGTTTCTTCCACGACATAGAGGAAATAAAATTGAATGGTATAGGAATATAGATTTTGTAGTTGTTGGACAAGATGTGAGATCTGGGTGTCGCAACATATCTTATTACAATGAGAATCAAGCCATATGTAGTTATGAAATCCCATGTAATTTAACATCAAGCGGTGAGGATGAAGATAAACCAATGTGAATGTTAGGATATATTGGGAAAGGTCAAATGATGGAAATATGGGCGTCATTATGTATCTCGTTGGGATGAGAATCAATCCACAAATATCTCTAGAAACTTTGAACAGTTTATCATCAAAAAATGAGTACATTGGCCATGAATTTTAATGTATTGTAGTAATGAGGTGGGTAACCTTACATGGAAAGGATTATTGAATCATCCCTAGGGGATTGAACCTGTGAATCACCACATATCTTGAGGAAGAAATAATCTAGCCACACGTAGTTTGTTAAAATAGCCCCTCACATCATTCAGGTTATGAAACAGGTGAAAGGGGTATTTATCCTTTTCTATAATGATATACGGGCCCAATACATGATTTCTAGGTTTTATTTTTTAAAAAAATTGAGAACTAAGGATCTAGGATTAAATCAAAGAAAAATTACAAGATGTGAAATGAATAAATTCAACATTTATCTTGAAGGAAAACAGAAATCATGTCATTGGAAAAATTAGTTGAGTAAAGAAATTCATCAGTAGTTCCCCCTTTGTTTGCAAGTCCATCAGAAAAATAATTATATTCCTGGAATGTGTGAGTGATGAAGTAGTTCGTACAAGAAATCATGTCAATACATTTTACCCATTTGCAGTCAAATTCCATTATAAGTGAATCTAAACCACTCGGATGGCTTGTAGAAGAGTATTTGAGTCACATTGAACCCAGATATAGTCCACCCTCTTTAATAGGCAATATCAATTTCCATGTTAAGGCCCATAATCTTTGATTCTAGTGCAGTGACAATGACACAAGGGCCATACATGCATTCCACAACATTCCCAGACTAGTCTCAGAAAATCACACCAAACCATGGGGGAACTGGGTTACCCATAGAAGCTCCTTTAGTGTTACACCATATTCATCCAGTAAAAGGGGGTTTCCATAAGACTTCTGCTGTGCCATGAGGTGAGGGGATGTCATCATCAAAATTTATACATTTAAGGATCATGAGGTCACCAACAGTGTTTCTACATTTTTTCAAGTGTAGGATGATGGAAGCTTGCACTACAACAAGTATTGACTCTGTGGAATGATTATTATTGAATCATATCATACTATGTACATAATTGTTCCTACCATACCACAATGAGTGAATAAATTCTCCACATGACACCCAAAGAAGTTTTTTGAGCTGCTTTCATATATCAGCTGGATACATGACTCCAATAAAGTTGTAGACAGGATTAGTTTTAGGGGGTTGAATGTCAAACATATTCATTATAGCCTTCCATAATGAAAATAGGGTCTTACAGCTCAAAAATAAATGGTTCACATCTTCTCAATGATGATTGCATAAGTCACATTTGGAGCACAAGGTTATCCTAACTCTTCAAAGATTTATATACACTAGAAGCTTATTGTGAATCGTCTTACAAAGTAAGGTAAACCAGAAGGGTGAGATCTACTATTTATTCCAATCACCAATCCACTATTTGTTTAACTAGAATTAGATGCTTGTAGTAGGGTTTAGAATGAAGATTAACATTTTAAAATCCCTCTTGGATTGGAAGATCTTCATGACTGACAAATTCATAACTAGATACAATTGAAGAAATGTCATCTAAAGCTGATTCCATGTTTTCTAGCTGGTATGATGTCTAGGTGTCACTATGTATCTCATTGTAATGAGAATCAAGCTATACATGGTTCTAGAAGCTTCTCTATATGGTTCTGATTCATACATATGTAAAAGGGGAATTTTTTTATTTATTGGAGATGGGCTCGGGATGGGAGGTCTTGGAATCACTATATTTATCATTAGAATGAGAATCAAGCCACACATTTTCCTGGAATAAAGTTATTGTATGGGAACCAGTGTCGGATATTATGTTCTGATCAAACACATATTGAAATGTCTTGTATATCTACATCATGAAATAAGGACTTGAACCCTGAAGTTTAATATCATAAGGTCATGATGTGACTAATGATGCGGATTATACATATAAAGGGGGCCTAAGTGCCACTATAGAGTGACAATGACATGAGTGGATCTTGCACATGGGATCTTCCCATATTTCTTCCCCATGTCTAGCTAAGAGGTCATCTTGAACCATTGAGAGGTTAGAGGGATGATATTGGGAATTACTGTAACATCCCATATTTTTAGAGTGCTTTGAATTCCTCACCCCTTTTGATTTTTTAGAGTTCTTTGTGTAGAAAAACTTTTTTCATGATTATGAAAACTTAAATATGACATTTCCTTTAATAAAAGAACATTTTATTTTATGAATCTTAATGTTCAACTAGTTTCTCAGAGGTTCAGTTGGGTTATGGGTCTATTGGATCCCAAAAACCCAAGTTTTCTATGTGCATGGATTAAGGTTCATGGTTTGGGAAAACCGTGGTGCCTCCAAGGAGAAACTGTGCGGCATCTTTCTACACTAGGCACGTTCTAAAAAAACATGAAGGTGGGGGTGCATGATCATGAAAGACCTATGTAGTTTTTAGTAGAGTGAATTCACACATTCTATGTATGTTTTGAAAACCCATGTGTACACCGCATGCTTAGTTCCAAATGAAAAGTACCTATTCACTGAAGCACATGCAGGTTACACAAGATTTTTCCTAAATATGTGAGCTAACCATGATAGGTTTGTCTCTTAAGCAGTAGGAACCGCAATATTTTCACATACTTTGGAAAACCATGTGAGCTAATTGTGTGGACCATTGAGGGTGTGAAATTACCATTTTCATTCTTCTTCAATTTTATTGCTTTTGTTTTCCTTCTTACTCTATGGTTCATGCACAGTAGGGATCTCTCCTCTTGTTTCCTCCTCTACTTGGCTTTTATCCATCTCCCTCATCCAGAATCCATTCTTCAAACC
Organism: Viscum album; assembly: GCA_963277665.1. Taxonomy (NCBI): domain Eukaryota; kingdom Viridiplantae; phylum Streptophyta; class Magnoliopsida; order Santalales; family Viscaceae; genus Viscum; species Viscum album. The sequence continues at coordinate 680,015,132 of OY728132.1, read as the reverse complement.
ATATATTTCATTACATCCATATCAGTAAGGCTCTTCATACACTTGATTCTATTCTTAATTTCCATCTCCATACGGTGTGCTAAATCTATGTGACTTTTGTTACCTAACTTTTAGGGTGTTTATCTATAACACTGATTTTTTCTTAATCAACTAGATTTAGAGGTTGATATCGAATGTGAGAGTATCTACCAACCCCAGATAGGTATTTCTTACATTTCATTTTGATTTCATGAGTATTTTGGAGGTTTGGATTTTAGATCGCTATCAGGTAGTCCGAGCGAGGCCCCATAAAGTTAATGGTTTCCATTAATTAATTAAATTGACTATGTGGGATGCCTATGGGAATTCCCACCCAACTATACAAATGGATTGACCCATTTGAGGGGATTTAGGCCTTAGGAATATTAGTTCAGTGTGTTGTTTTATTTAAATTGAGTTGTTTAATTTAAATATTTTTAATTGTTAATTTTATATGAATTTCTTGTGATTCACTACTAGGTTCCAACAGAATGTGATGGGATTTTCCCAAGGATTGAGATGGTGTAGTTCATCTAAATTGCGGTGATATAATTGTCAGGAAGGCTATGTCCTGATATATATATATATATATATATATATATGAGTAATGGTTATCATTGGCTAGGAGACTCGGTTGTCGGTTGAGGCAATGAGGTCATTATATTTTTAGAATGGCCCATGATATATGGTATGGCATGGCCATCAGATTGAGAGACATGGTCTCAGGGGCATGAGATGCTATAATGGTGTCACTTTGGTTCTATTTGGGGATTTCCACTCACCCATGTTTTCCAAAGTTCCATTTGGAGTCATCTGCACATCGGATGACTCAAATGTTGATGTGGTTTTGATCACCCATGTGGGTAGAGGCTTCCAGCAGTTCTGAATTAGGAATTATGATTGGAGGTTCTTGTCATATAATTTCATGGGTATGGTGAGGATCTATCGGATGGAAATGATGAGACTATCATTTGGTAGATGAGGATCACCTTAATTGAGGCCATTGGTCTATGAATTAATTAGGAGGACAAATATTACCATTCCTTGGGATGTTTTCTATTGATCCAGTAGTGATATTATTTGGATGGAAGGCATCGCTATTCTTCAGGATTTCAGGCTTCAAGATGATGGGTGCTTTCATGTAAGGGTCTGGAGGACTAGTTTCTTAATTTTTGGGTGTGCCTTTGGGATGTATGTTACATGACATTGACATGAGGTGTTAGTTGGAACATTGTTTCTGGTGACATACTAAAGGTGGAACGTAGGGATTTATCTAAATTGATTTTCCTTATAAGATGCCTTGAGCTTTTAGGTAAGGGTCCTTCCACTATATTTATTCTATCATTGGTTAAAGAAGGTGATAGATTCCTAGTGGTTTTTGAGCACAAGGGAATCTTGTGTTAATTAAATGCATGGGATACCTCTTTTTTATTTTTATTACACAGCTACTTAATCAAAAATATAATATAGGAACACATTGGTGGTTCCCTACTAATATTCATTCTCACACCCATCACAAGCCCATTGATGTGTGTATAGATTTTATAGTTTTGTAATTAGGTAAGGGTTCAAGAACTAGATATGGATCCTTGTGATTGAATTGGCATGGGATGGAAGGTAGGGTACCATTGGTTTTTCACATCAACTGGAGACTCTATTTAGTGTTTTATTTTCTATATCAACATGTTATATATACTTTTACTATGTTCATCCATTGAAAAACCTAATGTTTATTATATTTTATGAATTGTTATGTATGCATGTTCTATTTAAAAAGATAAAAAATTCATGTTTTCTTATTTATTTTATTCTTCTATTGTTGTTAATTATGCTTCTGATATTATATAAAATTGATTTTTCTTCCACCATGGGTGGTTTATTGTTCTAGTTCCTATATTTATTTCAATTTTACTGCTTATTATATATTTATACAGACTATCAATTTAGAATTTCCATAGGGTATAGTCTCCCCACTATCACATAGACTCACTACTGTTTGAAAGCCTTTGGCATATGGGGAGACACACCTAAGGCTAGTGGAACTGAGCTTGAAGTATTGTTATGGTGGATAAATGGGTCGGGGCTCTACAAATGGTATTAGAGGAGTTCTTGACTTGGAATCAATAGCAGCGTACGATTGGATACTAATGATATCAAATTAATTTCTTCTATATTATAGTTATTATTTTGACTATGGTAGACTGGAGATTAGGATGTTGGAAGAACTGGTTTTAGAACTCGGGTTTGGGTGCCTCCTACCCCATGCATGAGGGACAGACCAAACTAGTAGGGGTGGGAATTTCTTTTCTTCTTTTCTCATTTTATAGATGAAATGATTACCACCTCTATTTGTTCATTGGGAATGTATTTAATACTTGTTTTGATATAAGACCCTTGACCTGGTATGATAAAGGAAGAGTTATTTAAACCCTTGTCTAAGTATGATAGGGGATGATTTTTTATGCTTTTGATAGTCACATTATATGTTTTATATATATGTGTGTGCCTATGATAGTAATTCATTATGATATGTGTGATATATATATATATATATATATATATATATTCATATGCACCTGAAAATTGCAGGAGTCGGAAGGGACAATTATGTGGGGTTATATTGATCACCAGGTTGGGCAATGAGGTCATCAGATTGAGGCGACATGGTTCAATAGGATGGGAATGGCCTAAGGCATATGTGATACCTGGCTCTGTTAGGGGCGGTTAAGGAGGCCATGAGGTCAGGATTCCATGATAAAGGGTTTTATGGGAATGGTAATGGTAGTGAGATCGTGCTACCAGTTACCAACTTCCCTATCTACATTATATATATGTGTGTTATATGGATTGTCTGACCATGTATTATTATTCATTAGGTTGCCACCTAGACAACTTCTGATAGAGCATCAAGTGGGAGGTGATAGGGTTCCATTAGATCAGGAACATTTTCATACCCCTGAGGTTCATTATGATCCCATGGAGTGTTAGTAAGATCATGAACCTCAGGTATAAGCATAGGTACATGATCCAGTGCAGGTAGGGCTACTACTGGATTTCACCACTTTTGGGTTGTGGCTTGACAAGAATCTCATAGAAATCCTAGTTCATGTTATCTAGGGTATCTAAAGGGTAGCTCAAGGAAAATATCCTTATATGGGGTACCTAACTAGAGAGTTCCAGTTTCATCGCCCACTTCTATTTTAGAGTGAGGGCATACCACATGTGGCTGAGAACTAGATGAAGGTGATGCAGATGATCTTCAAACTTCTTGAGATACCCCCGGGGTGGAGGGTAAATCTAGAAATGTACACACTAATAGGACCAATAAAGATCTAGTGGGGCATGTAGTTTTAGTTAGGTTGATGTAATGGACTATCCATTAATAACATTGAGACCAATTTCTTTGAGCACTTATTCTCAGAGACGTTGAGGTAAGAGAGACCTTGGGTGTTCATGAACCTTCGGTAGGGTGACATGTCCTTCATGGACTATGTAGTTACATTCATTGAGTTGTCACTCATCACACCCAGCATGGTGGGTGAAAGCACATATATGATAAGGCATTTCAAGGATGGTTTATGGAACACTATTCAAGCAAAGGTAAACATCTTTAGGTTGGACCCATTCTCTTAGGAAGTGAATTAGGCACTCATATCCAAGGGAAATTTGATTGGATGTTTGTACTTGAGATCAGTGATGGCGTCAGGTGATCTCAATGGAAATGATTTAGATACAAAAAATTGAGGCTGAGATGAGTTCTGGTAGGGAATCTAGGCCAAAGACACAGGAAGACAACCTCAGAGTGGGTCAATGATAGTGTATTTCCAATGTGGCAGCCAAGAAATGTTCAGACTCAGTGCGAGTGGAATCTAAAAGAGTGTTGGGAATATGTAAAGGATTTTAATCTATATTTTTTATGTAGGAATCCTTCTTGTAAAACCCGGAGTTAGGGACTGGGGTAGAATTAGGGTGCTGAGATCAGAACAGGAGTGGTACCGAGTGATGGTAGCTGAGTTTCAACAGCACACAAAGATCATGGAAGATACAGATGGACCCAGTTGTGGTGACAGTGGTAAGTGGATGGTACATACCTATTGGTATATTAGTATTTAGGCATTCATGATTTAGGCTAGATTCTTATCTTTGAACAACTTGGGTTAAAGAAGGCTACTGAGATAATGACGGTCATAGGTATGCCATGGGCATGATTGAGGTCCCCTTTTGTTTTATTTTGGAATTTCCCTTTTATTTGAATTTCAATATTGGGTGAAAAAAGTGTATGGGATGTATCTATGTACTAACCAAATTATGGTTAGTATTTTGGAATTATTTTGAATGCTTTTTATATATATGAGGTGTGTGGCACCATGATTACTTGATTTGTGTAGACATCGGGGCATCGAGGGGGTGTGGGTTACTTGAGGTAAGTTGGCATCTAGTAATCCTCACAATGGAGTTATTTATTTATTTTCTATGAAATGGGACTCATTTTATCATCTAGCGAGATTTGAAACCTCATAGGTTCCATGTGTGACATGGGAATGAGGCAGTCAAAGATACGTTGTGGGAATCTGATGGGTTTCATGCTGGAAACAAGGATGTACTTTGCAAGAAATGGATTTTTGTTTGTCTTTTTTTTTCAATCCAAATTTGGTTGATCAAGGAGTTTTCAAGACAATTGATCTTACAATACACACTGACAATAGTGATGAAGGTGGCATCATTTCCCAATGTTTTCCAAAATTTGGGCTCGAAATCTGAAGGAAGGGCCAACATCACGAAAGATTGTTTTTCGTAATCAACTATTCATAAATTTGGAAAAGTTATGGGATTAAAAAATATTGGGTTTAGGATTAAGAAAATGTGGAGAATCAAAAATGGATGTGGTGATCTCTGTGATTATGATAATTGAAGCATTGTGAATGCATGGTGTGGTGACTGTGATCTCTGCAACAATGTCAAATTTTAGTGGAGAATTGCAAAAGGAGGAGCACCATAAAGATATTTTTCAAAGATAAAAAAATTAAAGGTATTAGATCATCGAGAATGGAAGAACCTATAAATATAAGTCCACCTTCTTCATCCAACATGAAATTCTTTAGTGAAAATATGGAATTTCTCTGATTTCATGATGCTAGGAAATCTCCATGAATCTGGGTTTCTATGAGAGCTTGAGCATCGTGAAGAGACAACTTTAGTCTTTATTTATATTAATGATTCTATATAAATGGTTCTATGTGATTATGGATTATTCTTCATTGAATCAGTGATCTTTGTAAAGAATGTTTTTCCGTAAAGGAAGGTAGCTTCACGAATGGTTGAGCTTCATGAAGGGGCCTCATGAAAGGAAGTTTTGAACATTAGTTTTTAGTGATCAGTATTTTCAAAGTTCATACACTAAATTATATGGTTTAAGAATAGATTCATGATAGATAGGGAAAAATAATTTAATTCCAGTACATTGAAGTGACCTTCATGTCCATAAACTGAGTAAGACTACTCTCAAAGTAGTGACCTAGGGGGATTCAACAGAAGTGTTTCGAGGGATACAGTAGGAATTCCCTAAAATCATTAAAATGAAATGTTTATAAAACAAAGTGAATATTTATGAACTATTATATTCCTTAACTAGTGAATATTAATGGATTTAGGTATGACTGGAACATTGTTGGCATATGCTTCATGGACTAGCACTTAGTGGCGAACCAAGTAAAAATGTTGTGTGATCTATTTGAATGTGGTTTTTTGTTTTCTATACATTTCCATCAGATAGGTTTAATTGTTTCCTATAAGTGTGGTAAAAATATTCTTCTGTTTTTAAGAAAAATTTGACATCATGATTATACCCTCCCCTCTCAAGGTGTTCTGGGCTCCTTCTAGTGGTATCAAAGGGAGGTTTTGAGTGTTAAAATAGTTCTTATTTTATGTCATGGAGAACTCAGTAAATTTCTGGGGAGTCCCACTTTTTAATGTAAGAAACTTATTAATTTGGAAGATTAGGATGAGATCTCATCTAATATCTCTTATAATGGAAATACTCTTTTCCACTACACTATGGATTCAGGTAACTGATACAAAAAAATTTTCTCTGAATGAAACAAATAGGAAAATGATTGAGGAAGATGCCAAAGTGATAAATTTCATTACTCTAGCATTGTTCGATCAAATATATCGAAAGTTAATGAGTTTCACTTTAGAAAATTATATGTGGGAAAATATAGAAAATATATATTAAGTTGATAACAAAGTGGAGGAGGCCAAACTTTGAGTTTTTTTTAAATATGTTTGATAATATGTAGACGTATCCTATTAAAAATGAATATACCTTTTTCAATCGAATTAATGAAGTCATAGGAGAAATTTTATGGCTTGGTGAAGAAATTAAATATAATAACATATTAATAAAATATTGATAATACTTTAACCTCTTTAAAATTCAAAAGATTCAACCCTTGAGGAAATAGATCTTTCAAAACTTTTTTTGGATGATCTGTAGAGAAGTCTAGTAGAATATGAAATGAGCATCAAACTAGATTATGCAACATGTTGTGTTAGAAAGGACATAAAATTGAAATCCATGGAATAACTTGATATTTCATAAGATAATTTTAATGAATTTAATGAGGAATATGAACTTATTTCTCTCTTTTATATGAAATTAAAGATAGGAAAAGGTAAATTTGAAGGAAATATACCCTTGGAATGTTTTCGTTGTGTTAGAATTAGGCACATTGCCACTTGATACTCAAGAAAGCTTATTAATGAAGAAAGTGATGCAGGAAACTCACAGAATCCTCAGAAAAGGTTTTATTAAAAGGGAGACTTCAAATATCGAAATAAATTATATAAAAAGATTTTCTTTCTAAATAATAATATGATGAAAACGAATTCTTTGAGGAAGAAGAACTGGAGTTTAGATCTGGAACCCAAGCACCTATGACGGCTACTGTTGAAAAGTTTGAACCATCAAACTATATAGATAAAGATAATTAGTTAATTTTTAATGTTGATCTAATGATGAAAGTTGATGATGTTGTTGGTTAGCTTAAGAATCAAATAAATAGAAGAACAAAAAGTAGATAGAGGTTGTGGAAGAGTCACTAGAATATGTTGACTAACTGGAAGCTGAAATTAATCGACTAGAAGTAGTAAAAGAACATTAAAAATCATTTTAATGCTTAGAGTATATAGCAGAACATAAGCTCAAAATTTAATAATAGGAATAGGTCATCAATGATCTTACATAGAGACTAGAGGATAAGCCCAAGACTGTTGAGTGACTTGAAGAATAAGTTGTTACTCGTATGAGTAAACTTATGTGTGAATCAAACCCTAAAGAAACAAATAAGAAAATAATGTTTGGAATATTCACATATGTTGATCTTCTGGAGAGATCTAACCATCATTATGATGGAGTAGAAAAGGATTTTAGTGATCAAAGATCCACATTCATGGGGAAAATTGGAATTGGTTGTATTGTTGAGACATCAAATATTGGAAATAAAATGGGACAAAATAAAGTCAATCTGAAAGTTGTAAATATCGCAAATTCACCTGCAGTTCTAACAAAGAAATCCTAAAATAAAACTAAAAGGATAACTGAAAACAATCCCCAATATTTCAAAAATGATTGATAGTCAAATTATTTTGCTAAGAAATGGGACCTTATAAGGAATAGAAATGAGAAGACATTTTCCCTAATGAAATGTCAATTTTGTGGATATTTAGGCCATAGCATGTCATACATTGAAGATTATAGAATCTATTTCAATGGGGAAGATCTATAAAGTTGATAAATGAGAACAGATTCGTATTATTTATATTTTATATGAAATAGATTCAATGGATACTATTTTCAATCTTCTAAATTTTGAAATAAATCTATGTATTGTAGATAAAGGAAAGACAGGAACAATTTGTATAGAAATTAGTGACAGACCAATACTTTCAAACCAAATGGTGTTTCTTTTAAAAATATTTTTTCTCCTCTAGAATAATAATATGAGTATGATGAATGAATACACATAGAAAACAGAGTGAAAGGACCATATTTATCTTCCACTCAATCAAATATTTCATGGATGAAAATGATGAACGTCGAGAAATATAATCTTGAAAATTTTTCTATAAAAGATACAAAGAATAGTAGAACCTTTATATTGATTAGGGATGCTCATCCTATATTAAGGTAAACATGGATTTATTAAATAATTTAATGAAAATGGTTGATGGAATAGTCAGGTTTGGAAATGATTGTTCTTTTAATATCAAAGTTAGTGGGATCATAGAACTAGAAAGTGACGTGATTAAGAAGACTAAAGTTCTTTATGTGTATGGTTTTCATCACACTATCCTGAGTGTGGGCAAACTCTATGAATCATGATTTACAGTAAATTTCAATCAAAAAATTGTGTACTCAACTATTATGGATGAATCAACAACTAAATTATATTTGTGATGATATGAAATTTCAAATAGTGATTCACTGTGATAAGAAGAGAAAGATTGATCTTATAAATAATAATTTTCATCATTCTCATTAAAAACATTGAAATCAGATATCACTTTATCATGGAAAAAGTTTAACAAGTAATGATTAAAATGGATCCTGTAAGAACTGATGATCAAGTGGCTGACATAATGACTAACCCATTGTTGGAACATGTGTTCAAGAAAAATCAGTTTAACCATTGTGTTCAACCACCTCCCGGTGCATGATGAGGTTAAGGTTGTTCCCCTATACCCTATTTTATTAACTAATTTAATCATTTTGTGGAAGCGATGTGGGTTTATGGGGGAGATACAATCTAGGGAGAGTATTATTTGTCTTTTAAAAATTAAATAATAGGTTTTTTGTGTTTATTTCCAATGGGGTAGAATGGATAAATAAATGGTACAATGTTACAAAGGTAGAGATTGAAAATTGAGAATAAAAATTTTATGGTTTTCTAGTTACAGGAGAGTAGAGAATGGATAATATAGATAGTGGTTTTCAATTTTTCACAAACCATGGATGGATTCTGTGACATGGTTAGATTTCATTTTATACATATTTAATCATTCTAAAACATGATATCCCAATTAATACTTCCACTATTGCTTTCTACACCAATTTTTTCTCACTTATACTTATAGTGTTGGATGAGTTGTTTCTTGTGTATTAGTTTTTGATGGTGGTAGGTGATTTATTGAATTTATCTGAAGATTACCAACAAACCCAAAGGGGGAGATTATTGTAACCATGGATGTTATTTTATAGAAATGGAGTTTTTTTGTTTCTTTTTTCAATCCACATTGGTTTGACCAAATATTTTTCAAGATAAGTGATCTTATAGTACCGGATGATAACAGTGTTGAAGGTGGCATCGTTTCCTAGTGTTCACCAAATTTTTGGGCTCAAAATATGAAGGAAGGGATATCATCAAAAAATGTTTCTTTGGAATAGACTCTTCATAAATATGTTAAAGGTATGGGTTTCACAAATACTGGGTTAATGATCATGAAGATGTGGAGTATCATGAATATAGATGGTGATCTCCACAACTATGTAAAATTTTGGTGGAGCATCGTGAAGGGAGGAGTGCCACAAAGATATTTTTTAATGACATGAAAAATGTGTTGGAGTTGGTGGAGCATCACTAATGGGTGAGCCTATAAATATAAGGTTACCCCTCTTCATCTAACATGAAATTATTCAGGGAAAATACAAAATTAATTTGATTTTGTGAAGTTAGGGGAACTCCATGATTCTAGGTTTCTGCGTGAGCTTGAGCATGGTGAAATACTAGTTTATTCTTGACTAATTCCAATGCTTCTATAAAAAGGGTTCCTTGTGATTATGGGGTATTCCAAGTTGAATCAATGACCTTCACAAAGATTTTTTGTTCTGCAAAGTTATGTAGATTCACGAAAGGTGGTTCTGAACATTAGTTTTTCTGTGATCATTATTTTCAAAGTTCATAAACTAAGGTCTATGGTACAAGCAGAGTCTCATTCTAGATAGGGTAAAATACTTTAATTCCACTCCATTTAAGTGACCTTTAAGTCGATAAACTATGTTATGATTCTCTCAAATCAATGAGTTATGGGGACTCAACAGAAGTGTTCTAAGGGACATAGTGTGCTTTCCCAAAAAAACATGTAAAGGATGTTTTCCTAGAATAGAGTAACTATTTATAAACTCTTGTATTCCACAACTAGTGAATATTAGTGAATTTAGATATGACCAAAACATTGTTGGTGTATGCTCCTTGGACTATCCCTTAGCAGTGAACCATGTAATATTGATGTGTGATATCTTTCCATGTGGTTGTTTGTTTTCTATAAATTCCTATAAGATAAGTTTAAGTTGTTCTTATAATCGTGGGAATAAGATCCATCACTTTTGAAGAAAATGTTGACACCCTAATTCACCCCTCCATTATAAAGGGTTTTTATGGTCCTTCAGTTTGAGTATGACATAAAAGAACATGATAAGGTACTATAGTGACAATATTTAATGGGAGGAGTTGGAGTATAGTGATACTCAGTAGACCATTGGTTTCTTTGAGTTTGGGTTAGAATATGACTGTGTTAGTAAACTCTTTATGTGGGAAACACCCTTGAGGTAGTTGACATGTTCCCTTTTGATTGGGTTAGTTCAGGTTAATTTTAGGGAGATGGGTTTGTTCAATACCATTTGAATGTTTTTTTGAAACTTGGGGATGATATATGTTAAGGTAGGGAGATTTTAATTTCTCTGGTTTTTGGTGTGGGTCAAATTCTTCACCCATTTTGAATTTTTGGATTTTAGTGGGTAGACGAACTTATTTCATGATTATTGTAACTTAATTATGTGTTTTTATTTTACTAAATATATTATTATTATAATATTCTTAATTCTTAGACATTTTCTCGGTGGTTCAGTTGGGTTTTAGGCTTATTGGAGGCTGAAAACCCACGTTTTCTAATTTCACAAACTGAGGCACACTGTTTGGAAAACCATCTAGCCTACAAAGAAATATCGTGTGACCCCTTTATACACTGACCATGACTTGAACACCCATGTAGGTGTAGGTTTATGGCCATGCGTGACCTCTACATTTTTTATTATAGGGTATTTTCATGGTCTACATATGGTTTGAAAAATCATGTGAAATCCAAAAACATAGTGTCTAATAGGAAGTACATATGAACTATAGCATGCACAATATCCATGTGGTTTGGCCTAACTATGTGAGATAAACATAAAATCTTTGGCTCTTAAGCAGCATGAGCTACATGTTTTCTATACGGTTTGGAAAACCATGCATCCCATTAAATGCGTGAAATTTTTATTTTTCCCTCCTCTTCATTTTTAGTATTTTCTTCTCCTTCTTCCCCCATTGGTTATACCTAACATGGAGTTATCCCCCATTTTCCTTCTCTACTAGGATTTTTTCTATATCACAACTCTATATCCCATTAATTGATCTATCTTTAATGTTGGATCCATCTCAGTAATCCTCATCATCATCTTTATTCTATTCTTATTTTCCCTCCACATATAGTGCACTAAATCCATGCAAGTTGTTTTACCCTATTTTCAGGGTGTTCATCTAAAACATCATTTTATTCCTAATCGGATCAAGTTAAATGTTGATATCGTTCATTTGGGTGTCTATAAACATAATTTATGTGGTTCTTACCTTTATTTGTGATTTCATTATTATTTTGGGGTTGTGGATTTTAGCGCACCATCATGTAGTTCGGGTTAGACCCCATAAATTTAATGATTACTTTTAATTAATTAAATTGACCATGTAGGATGCCTATGGTATTTCCCACCCAATTCCAAAAATGGTTTGAGTTGTGTTAGGGTATTTTAACCTTTATTAGATTAGGTTGGGGTGTTATTTTATTTAAATTCAGTTGTTCGATTTAATTATATTGAATGGTTGATTATATATGAAATTATTCTAATTCACTACTTGGATCCAGTAGAACATAATGGGCTTGACCTGAGGATTGAGATGGAGTGTCCATCAGTGTTGAGGTGACGTAATCATCTGGCTGGGTGTTTCCAGAGATATATACATACATATATATATATAAGTGATTTTTATCATTGGTTGGGAGACTCATTCATCAGTTGAGATGGAGAGACCATCATGTTGTGGGAATGACATGAGATATATGGGATGAAATCACCATCGGATTGATATACATGTTCGTAGGGGCATGGGGTGACAAATTGGTGTGTATTGGGTTCTATTTTCTTATTTTCTCTCACCTTTTTTTTAAAAAAGACCCATATAGAGTTGTGTTCACATAGGATGACTCAGATGTTGTGGTGTTTTTGACCACTCGTGTGGGTAGAGGCCTCCGATAGTTGTTATTTAAGAATTATTATTGGAAGTGAATTCCATTGAAAGGAATATGGATGCTGATGATGTATCTGATGAAAGTGATGAGGCTAAGAGGATCAATGTACATGATACCATTGGGCTAAGAATTAATTGGGGGAAAGATATCTTCATTCCCCAGGACTTCAACTTTTGATCCAACATTGATATTATATTGAGGGAAGATGTCATTGTGCCTATGGAGGTCAGAATTTTAACCACTGGGTGATTTTGAGCATAGTTCAGAGGGAATGGTTTCTTAATTCTTTGGCATGACTTTAGGACACGAGGGACATGACATGACCATAAGGTGTTAGTAGGAACATGGATCTAGGTAACTTACTAGAGGTGGAACATAAGGGTTCACCCAGATTGATTTTCATCAGAGGATACCTTTATCTTATTTATAAGGATCCTATAAAAATTGTTATTGTGTCTTTGGATAAAGTAGGTGATTGGTTCCTAGTGTTTGTTAAGAACTAGGGAATATTGTGTCTGTTAAATTAAAACACTTAATATTTTATTAATTTAGTTACACACTACTTAATCACAATTGTAAGATAGCGAGACATTTGTAATGGCTTACTAAGATTCATTCTCACACCCTACATGGGAACTTTGGGGAACATGTAGATTTTATAGTTTTATGGTTAGGTAATTGTTTGAGATCTAGAGCTGGATCCTAGTGATTGAGTGAGCATAGGATGGAAGGAAAAGGAACATTGGTTCTTACTTCATTTGGAGTTTCTATTTTTACTTTTCCTTTCTATATCACCATTCTATATATGTTTGTACTAATTTGGTCCATTAGAGACCATCCTATTTATTGAATTGTATGAAATGTTATATATTAATGTTTAGTTTTAGTATTTATAAATGGAATGTTGGATTGTTTATTTTATCCAGATACTGTTGTTAATTTTTGTTCCACTATTGTATGTAATTTCTTATGCTTCCACCATGGGCGGGATATTGGTCAATCTTCTATTGTTCTCTTCCTTTCCACTGATAATTATATATTTATATAGACAGTTATATTTTTACAACTAGCAGGTATAGTCTCCCCAATATCATATCTTTACACCCTCATTTCTAGTTGGAAGTCATTGGAATATGGGGAGGTGAGCCTAAGGCTTTTGGCACTCATCCTAAAGTGCTATTTGGGTGGCTAAACGGATTGATGGGATAATATTACACCTAATATGTAGGTTTAGATTTAAGGGAACATCTGGGGTGTCTCAACTCATGGTATTTTAGGGTTTTATTAACATATAATGAGAGGGATGTTAAGCATTCATTTTAATGTCTTGTGGAAAGGAAGAATAGTGTCTTACATTTTCATGTCATATGACTATGAAAATATGTCAGACAGTTTATCATCATGAGATAAGGACAATGTTTCCAAATAGTTTAATTCCATTCATAAAAAATGTTATGTAATCCTTTTTATGGTAATTTAACAAAGACCAACTAAATAGTTTGATGACATGTAGCTGAGATGAGCATTGTGTGATGACACAAAATATTTCTTTAGTAATGTTGTAATGGTTGGGGTTGTAATAATCTCTCTATCCATTGAGATCAAGAAATAAGCATTATTAGAGTGGACTTTGTGTATGGAGTAAGGTCCCTCCCACATTGTTTCATGCTTTGGAGGATTATGCCCTAGTATCATTAGAGTCCTAAGGACCATTTCCAGTTCTCATCGGAAGAATGAAAAGAGGAATTCCTTCTTGTTAAAGGCTCATGATATCTGATTTTGATAGACTTTAAAGTGATGCAAGGTGTGAAATATTTTCACATTAAGATTCTCAAATTCATCCAACACTTTATGGTATTTCTTAATTGTGGATAGCTGAACACATATGGAAACACTAATAGATGGTAGATGAACCTCAATGGGAAGGAATGCTTCAATTTCGTAAACCAATTAGTATGGATTCACTTGGGTTGAATTACATGTTGTAGTCTAATAATCCCATAAGGAATGCAAGATATTTTCCGGTCAAGAATTTTTATCCTTATCCACTATCTTATGAAGTATGTTTTATGGGGTCATTTTGAAGGCCTCTATCTATCCATTATCCACTACATGATAGTGGGATGAATTGTTGGACTTGATATTGTAATCCTGAAAAAACTTATCCACCCCTATAAAATAGAAATTTTTTTATCCACCATTATTGTTTGAGGGAAACCAAATATAGTGCTGAGGTTGTCGAACAAGATGATGAAAATTATTTTGGATTCGACTTCTTTGAGTGTTACTGCCTCATCCAACATGGAGAAGAAATTGGTAGAAATTAAGATGTATTTGAATTAATTGGCCATAGCTAGGGGATACGGAACCACAATATCCACTAACCATATAGAAAATAGCCTGGATTATTTGGTTGTATGTTGTAAATATAGGGGTTGCTGGATGAATTTGACATGCACTTGTAAGGAATGAAATTTCTTAGTGAATTATATGTAATATTTTTCCATCAAAGGCCATTAATAACCAAACCATCAAATTTAATTGGAAATATTGATCCCAAACTTATGGGTACCATAGGTTCTGGTGTGTACTTCATTAATGTTAGAATGAATATCATCTCTATCAATACATTTTACAAGGATGTCATCAAAGCCTCATTTAAATAGAACTTTTTGGTGAATTAGGCCATCATAAAGTGTGAAGTTAGTTGCCCCTGTCATATTTTCTCTTTCCCTACTCCATCCAGTAGGATTAATCCATCATAAAGTTAGTCCATTATTGGAATCATCCACCCAGTGGTAGGACTATATGGCTCTAGGATAGGACTGAATTCATTTATCTCTTTAATTTTTACTCAAACGAAAGGTGGGACAATTTAGTTATGTGAAATGAAGATGATTGTTTTATCCCAGTTTCGATCCTTCATAGATGTAGCTACTTTCCCCAATTCATCTTCCTAGGAATTATATGATTGTGGTATATGATTCAATATTGATTCTATAGGGAACTCTTTAATTAACCCTTGGTCAAATTCCATCATGGGGATTAATTATTCTTTTATTATGGCATAATCCATGTTGATCTATTTGATTACCAACTCTAATTCACCTTTCAGCTCTGATTGGTCCACTCCCATTTCGAGTGCCAGTACTAGGACTTGAATGAGGGCCTGATATTCCACCTCATTGTTAATATATCCTTCTGATAATAGGAAGGGGTAATGTAAAACATCCTTATCTGGGAAAATGATCATGATCCCTAACCCAACTTTGTTGACCTTAAGGTATTCAATTCAAATCTTTTTTGGGATCCTAGAGGCGCCATAAAAATACTTTTCCCAGGTTGGTGGGAATCCTGAAGATAAAATATCTCCTCATAGATAAATTTAGTATTTAACAATGCAGTTTCCATATAAGGGTGTTTCTAAAGAAAATATATCAAGTCCAAGACATTCACTACTTTCTCATGTAGAAATTATATATCAAAATGTTTCTAAATAACCACCCACCATTCCAAAAGTACTATATACATATAATGAATGATGATGTAATTGAGTTGGTTATTTCAAGAGACAGAATGGAAATCGTGGTGTTGCAGGTAGTGACTTTTTTTCTACACCATGATGTTTAATGTCATGCATCTCTTTTTGATAACTTAATAATGAGCCTCAGTATTGATAATGGTTTGACTAAGATAATAAATTTTGTTTTATTCCCAAAATCATTCTTTTTCTCAAGAAATGTTCCTAGTGATATCTCTAGGGCCATCACATATAAAATGAGTAGAATTCTCTCAAAAGGTAGCATTAATATTTGTGGGATCAAGAGGATTTTATTGAGGTTTTAAAATACATCCTAACATTCACTTGTCCATTGATATGTGTCCCCCTTCCTCATTAATTTGGTGAAGGGAAAACAATTTCCTACAAGGTTGGATATGATGTTCTGGATATAGTTTAAGTGTCATTGAATTCCTCTCAACTCTTTAAGGATTTCAGGAGGTGACATATATAGGATATATTTCGTTTTCTCAGGGTCAATGTTGACATCCTTATAGCTTATGATGAAGCCCAAAAACATTTTTGAGGTTACCCTGAAATGAAATTTCAAGGGGATCATCTTCAAGCTATGTTATTTTAGCTTTTCAAAGATGGTCTCTAGTTAAATTAGGTGGTAATAATTTTAATGGGACTTAACCACTAGATCATCAATGTATCATTCAAAAAAATCACCCGGAATGGTTTGAAGATGCGATGCATCGAACGATGGTATGTGGTACCAGTGTTCTTCATTCCAAATGGAATTACCCAATAGAAGAATACTCCTTGGGGGCCTTAAAGGTGGTGGATTATTCCTATTATAGGGAAATTTTAATTTTTTGTACCTTGAATAGTCATCTATGAAGGATAGGTCTTGATAACCAGTCGACAAATCAATCATAAGTTATGTGATTGTAACCGAGAAGTCAACATTTAGATATTTCTTGTTAAGATATTTGAAGTTCATGAAAACATTGATTTTCCGATTCTTCTTAATTATATGGATAATTTTGGCTATCCATTTTGAATACTATACCTCCCAGATAAAGTCAACCTTGATGATTTTTTCCAATTCATCCTCAATTTTTGAAGCATGAGTTGGGTTTGTCTATCTGGATGCCTATTTGTATCCTCGATGGTATTCTAGAAAACCCAAGTGATGGGTTTTCACCTTAATATTGATGCCTGGAAAATATTTCTAATTCAAAGAGAATGTATCCTAGTTTTTCTTTAGAAATGATATATATACCTCCAATTCTTTGGAATTCATGGTCGCACTGATCAATGTCAGTCAGGGGTCTTCATGATTACCCATATTTATTTCATCGTGTTTTTCAATATTGGTAAATCCTTCCTTGAATGATGGAGGGAAATCCCCAAAGTCTTCCACTTCGCCCAATCCCTCATTCTTTACCTTTTACACCTCTTCTTGGGGTGTAGGTGATGAATACATTTTCTAATTTTTAGGGGAGGTGTTGATATTTAGACCTTTAGAAGATGAAGCAACTACTTACTGCTATATTGATGCTATGGGGACATTTTGGAGCTCGTAAGGTGAGAAGAGGGACTAAGAATGAGAATATTAATTTTATCCCATTTAAATGATGACTTATTTTATCCTATCCAACAAAACAGGTACATATTGAAGCTCAGGGGATAGAATAAAGACATTTTCATCCAATATTCAATTACAACATAGAATGTTGACAACATATTCTATACTATTAGGCTCATTTTTCATCACTGGAATATTTAATGTCTCTATATGTGTGCTTGAATTTAATCTCACCCATTGAATTTTATTTATTTCTAGAACATACTCTATATCAGGATATGTAAAATGATTATACGGGATCATCTTCAGACCATTTGGGGCATTTATTTGAGAAACATCATCAATCATAGACCATTTCCCCTCCCTCTAGTAGAATCTTATGTCAACTTACTATGACTCACAAGATTTGAATGGGTTTTTCATCATTAAATTTTCCCATTTTTCAATTGATACAATATTTGAGGCACTGGTGGTATGAAAAATGTATATGTGCATGCTAATATTTCCAAGGCCTTACCAGTAGAATGTTCAAGGTCATATACTACCTAAAAACCATGAATTACAATTCAGACATGAGATCCCCAAATAGTATTCTGTGTTTGATTCCACCAAGAGTATTTTTCACATTCTTTTCACATATCGATGAGTTGGTTATGTTGTAGTGGAAGTATTTGAAGGAATAACTTATTGTTTTAGCTATTTTGGGAGGAAATAATCATTCCAATTGATCGTATTTTTATGTTCCAGTTACTAGAATTCTTTGTAATCTTTCTATTAACTTACTTCCATTCAATATCCTCTTCCGAGTCGCTGGTAGAGACACATGCTACATGTGCAGGTGGCCTACTGAGCATCACATTTTCAGAGTCCACCATATTTTGTAGGATTAATTTTTAAAAATATTTTTAATGTTGTGCCCTGGTACTTGATTGAATGGGAAATAGTTCATGAGAACTTCATCACCATCCTTTTTGGGCTTCTTTGGATCTAGAAAATTGATCAACTTGTTTTCCAATTCTAAGATGAATTGTCTAGGGAATTTTTTATTTCAAAAAAAATAGAACTTATTCTTCATCTCCTAAAAATTCCTTCACCTATACTCTTTTTGATCATCCTGACATGGTGTAAATTATTTCTGATGCTCAGGAGGTATAACTATATGATATGGTGTAGTATTTGGAGAGGGAAAAGGTACAGGGTCCTATTTAATCATAACAATGGCAGTATCTACTATCCATGTTCTCTTTCCCTAAGATTATGGAATCACTTGAGACTTGGCCATGGTTTGTGTGATAGAGTCTCCCACTCTTTGGGTATTCATAGAATGGTCACAAAATCCTCATGTATATTTCACAGGGATAAGTGGCGTGCCCAACTCATCATGAAGATTCTCCACACATATGTGAAACAAGTATTCTTGAGGGAGTGGTAGGTTTATAAATTACGTCGATCTATTCCACCAAGAAATGAATTCCAATAATGTTTAACGCTCCCGATGTTTATATTTTGAGAGGTCAAGTATTGTTGTCTTCTACAGCGTCAACCTAAACTGGAAGAGAATCTTCTTATGGAGGTCCTCCAACCCTACCATTGACTGAGTTGGAAAGCTTGTGTACCATATGATGGTAAAACTATAAAGTGATTTTATGAAGCACCTAAGTTTCAATGCCTCCTATTTTTTAGGGGTTCCCATCATAGGATCACAGTGAGAGACGAAATGTATCAAGTGCTACTCCAGGTCCCCGATCCATTAAAAATTAGAAATATAGGTGTTGACCTCAACTGTTTTGATAATCTCAATCATGTATTCATATGTGTTGAAAATCCCAATTATGTTTTCATTCTCTATGATATTTTTAAGTATCATTGATCTATACTTTAATTATTTAAAATCTGTGATCAAACCAATAATAATTTTTAAAATTGTCTTTGGAATATGTTAATCCTCATTTATCCATGTTCATACAAGTTATAAATTAATTCTAACACAATCGGATGTGTTCTACATAAAACAGATAAGTAATCTGCCTATAGCTACTGATAAAGAGCTACCGGTACCCAGTCTACCGATAGACTTAGTCTACCGACAGACAGAGTCACCGATATACTTAAACACAGAGCTACCGATGTGCTTATAAATGTAAGCTACTGACTTACAGATAGCTACCGATACAAACATAGAGCTACTGGTGTAAGTATAAATAGCTACCGATGGAATAAGAGTCACCGATGGATGAAGCTACTGACAGACTCACAGCTACCGATACTGACGCATGAAGCTACCGATGCATGGAGCTACCGACGCATGGAGCTACCGATGCATGGAGCTACCAACGCATGAAGCTACTGATGCATGGAGCTACCGATAAACAAAGTCACCGATACAAGAATATACCAACCGACGCATAGAGCCACCGATAGAGTCAAAGCAACTAATGAAATTGAGCTACCGATGTCCAAGCTACCGATGCTGATTACCTACCGATCACTCAACTCACTGTTTGAATTTCATTATTTCCTATCTTTATTTAATCTATCCAACGGTCATATCATGTACATTTTAATGATTTTTCAAATATCTGATAAAGGTTTTCGGATGTCAAGAACCCGTACCTCGTACCTGCAGAAAGGAAATCTTTTCTGTCCCCTGTTGCCCGTGAGATAAATACGAGAAGACTACGCTGCCCAACTGGAGAAGTGTGTGGTGGATGAAATATACCAGAAACACAAGAACAAGAAGAATCAAGAGCAAAACCAGTTCCATCAAGAACACAGAGAAGCTCATAGACAATCAAGCATACTCGAGAAGTGTTCTGTGCATATAAGAAGAACACTGAAGAACTTCAACCACTACATTTTCACTGTCTGTGAACCTGGAGCATACGACACTCTGTTTCTCAAACAGAAACGAGAAGAGGACTCAGACTCAATTCTGATCGAATCCAAAGGAGTTCAGAGCTACACTGAAATCACCAGAACCATCTCTAAACTCTACATCTCTTGTTCTGTGATTTATTATTATTCTTTTCGAGCAGTGTGTGTTATCTGCTGTATCTAACACATACACTGTCTCCTGTACTTAAACTGGAGGATTTGTAAATCCTTACCAAATTCTTGCATTCTATTCTTTCCCACGAATAACAGTGGTAGAGGTCGTGTGTGACATGGACAGCTGGTTGATGTTGTACTGTTTCCCACGAATAACAGTGGTAGAGGTCTTAGACCTAGACAGTTGTAAACTGTTGAACCCCGATCCAGGGTGTGGATCATTTTTATATAAACTTTTGAGAGGACTAAGTCTCGGCTTGAGACTGAACCTCTTGGTTACATTTGTTGTGCCATCTCTTTCAAAGTTTTATTCCGCTGCTAATCACTTTAAAACTAATACTGTTTTTAAAGTTACTTTGATAATTAAATTAGCAAGTGTTTATGTTAAGTGTAGATTAGTAAGTAAGTTTCAAAAGATAATCACACACTCCTGTATTGATTAACTGGGAATTAATCAATCCCTTGAGAATCTAACAGAACCTCTACTTTAATATAAATTCACTACAGTTTAATTTATTATTTTATTTGGGGGTCTTTAAGACAGTGTTTTTAAATACAGAAATTTTAATTGGTACTCAATTCACCCCCCCTCTTGAGAAAACCACTCCGACCAACACTTGGTATCAAAGGATTGAAAATAATCTCTAAAAGTACTCTGCTTTTGAACTGTGATTTTAGTTGTATTTTAAAGGTCATAAAATTTCTATTATATCTAAATTTTTATCTCTTTAAAATTTTCTCATAATGGACAATAGACTTGAGGGTGCTGCTACTAACCGGCCACCTTTCTTCAATGGAACTAATTATGCTCAGTGGAAACTGAAAATGAAAATTCATCTAGAAAGCATAGGTTTTGATATTTGGACTGCTATTGAATCAGAATACAAAATTCCTACTACTGCTAGATCTACTTGGGATGAACCTATAAAGAATGCTTACAATAACAACTGTAAAGATATAAATGCCTTGTACTGTGCTCTAGGATATGAAGAGTTTAATAGAATTTCTTCTTGTAAAACTGCATATGAAATTTGGGATACCTTAGCTGTTTCTCATGAAGGAACAACGAATGTTAAAGAAATGAGATTGAACACTTATACTATCAAGTATGATAATTTTAAAATGAAGCCTGATGAACCCATTTCTGACATGTATCTCAGGTTCAATGAAATTTTCAATACAATGATCTCGCTGGGAAAGGATGTCTCATCGAAGGAACAAATTATGAGAATTTTGAGATGTCTACCTGATAGATGGAGGGGCACATCTGTCTCAATCAGAGAATCATGTGACATTGCTGCTCTACCTGTCAAGGAACTAATTGGCAAGCTGATGATGTATGAAGAAGAGCTTAAAGTGAATAAAGAGGAAGAAAATGAACCTCCAAGAAAGTCTGTCGCTTTCAAATCCTCAACTTCAAAGAATAAGGAAAAAGAAAAGCTTTAAGCTGTAGTTGAAAGTTTAAGCTGTGAAGACAGTGAAAGTGATTCTGAAAGTGATGCTGAGATGGCTCACATTGCTAGAAGATTTAAGAAATTTTATAGGAAAAATAAGTTCTTCAGAAAAACAAATTATAAGGGTAATCACCAAGGTAAATGGAAAAAGGATTGGAAGAATAATGACAAATCAGATGATGTTGTCTGCTATGAGTGCAAGAGAAAAGGACACATTAAAGCCGACTGTCCAAAGATGAAGTATAAAAAGAAATATGAATATAAGGACAATAAGTTTAAGAAAGCCATGAAGGCTACTTGGAGTGCTTCTGAGGATAGCTCTATTGAATCTGAAAGCTCTGAAACTGAACACAAAAATAAGGCAAACATGTGCTTTATGACAAACACTTCTCAGGTAACTGCTGAAACTCCTGCTTTAAATAATTACTCTGGAGATAATGCAGAATCTGATTCTGATTCTGGAACAATGTCTAAAAATGAATTGTTTGAGTACTGTGATATGCTAGAAGAGACATGTAATGAACTTAAGGATAAATACAAGTCATTAAAGAAACAGCATGCTCTCACAACTACAGTTAAAACCGAACTCACTATTGAAAAAGAGAAAAATGCTCAACTGTTAAAAGAAAACACTGAACTGAAACTATCTAATGAGCAACTCAAGAAAGACTTAGAGAAGTTCACCAATGGAAAAAATACACTAACACAGATTCTAGGAAAGCAAATAGCACCTAAATATACTACTGGTATAGGATACCAACCTGGACAAAGGAAAATTGCCAAAACTAGATTCATTTCTAAATCTGGACAGAATGAAGGTAATTCTGGAACTTCATATGCTTCAACCAGTTATATACATAGCTATGGATCTAATCAAGTTTATCTTTCAAAGAATGTCAATTCTACAAATTATATGAGACCCATTAGACAAATATGGGTACCTAAAGTGTTATTGGCAAACCTGTCCAGACCCAAGAAAATCTGGGTACCAAAATCATCTCCCATCTGAATCTGTTTTGTAGGGAACTTGCTTAAAGAGCTCCTGTAAAGAGACCTGGTATTTGGAAAGTGGATGTTCAAGACATATGTCAGGAGACTTCTCTTGTTTTAAGAGTTTAATAAAATTTTATGGAGGCTTTGTCACCTTTGGTGATAATTCAAGAGGAAAAATCATCGGCCTAGGCCAGATTGGTAACACTGATTCAATTTTGATTTCTAAAGTTTTATTTGTTGATGGCCTTAAATACAATTTATTAAGTATTTCTCAGTTATGTGATGATGGTTTTCATGTTAAATTTGAAAATGATTCCTGCAAAGTTTTTAATTCTAAGAATGTTTTGGTATTTTCTGCCTTAAGAAATGAAAATGTTTATGCTGTTAATCTGAATTCTTTAGCTAAGCAGAATATTACTTGTTTGAATGCTTTTGATAAAGAATCTTGGCTATGGCACAGAAGATTGGGACATTGCAACATTCACTCACTTAGAAAACTCTCTAGAAAAAACCTAGTTAGAGACCTACCTAAATTAGAATTCCCAAATGATAGAGTGTGTAACCCCTGTCAAAAGGGAAAACAACACAAAGTTTCTTTTAAATCAAAGAAAGATGTTTCGACTTCTCAACCACTTGAATTGGTTCACATGGATTTGTTTGGACCATCAAGAGTTTCTAGTTTAAATGGGAAGCACTATGTTTATGTTCTTGCAGATGATTTTTCTAGATATACTTGGGTATATTTTCTAGCTCACAAATGTGAAGCTTGTTCTTCTTTTGTTAAATACTCTAAATCTCTAGAGAACCTTAGTGGACTTAATATTAAAACTTTGAGAAGTGATCATGGTCGTGAGTTTGAAAATCAAGATTTTAAATCTTATTGCTCACACAATGGCTATACTCATAACTTTTCTGACCCTAGAACACCCCAACAGAATGGTGTAGTAGAAAGAAGAAACCTAACCCTTCAAGAAATTGCTAGAACCATGCTCAATGAATATGACCTGCCTTTTTATTTTTGGGCTGAAGCTGTAAATACAGCTTGTTATGTCATTAATAGAGTCTTAATTAGAACTGTTCTTAAGAAAACCCCTTATGAATTGTGGAACAATAGAAAACCTAAGGTTAATTACTTTAATGTTTTTGGTTGCAAAGTATTTATTATGAATACTAAAGATAATCTGGATAAGTTTTCTTCCAAAAGTGATGAAGGAATTTTTCTGGGTTACTCTATTTCAAGTAAAGCCTATAGAGTATTCAATAAGAAAACTAAATGTGTGGAAGAATCTGTTCACATCAAGTTTGATGAAACTGATCCACATGAGTCTAAAACCTCTCTTGAAAATATTGAAGAAGACTTATCTGTTCTGGACATTAATGATAAATCTAAAGAACCTGTTATCAAAACATCCAGTTCTGGACTTTTTCCAGAATCTGCTTCTGTTGAACCCGAACCTATAGATGAACCTGAAATTTCTAGTCCAACCATTACCAGATCAACGAGGATTCTAAAGAATCATCCTTTAGAAGCTGTTGTTGGTAATCTTGATAGAGGAACGCAAACTAGAGCTTCTCTAAGAAACCAGGTTGAACATCAATCTTTTCTTTCACAGCTAGAACCCAAAAATATCAATGATGCTATCAATGATGAATTCTGGGTAATGGCTATGCAGGAAGAATTAAATCAGTTTGAAAGAAACAAAGTCTGGGAATTAGTTGACAGACCTAAAGACACCTTGACAATAGGCACAAAATGGGTTTTTAGAAATAAAGTAGATGAATCTGGAAATATAGTTAGAAACAAAGCTAGACTAGCTGCACAAGGATATAGTTAAGAAGAAGGTATAGACTGTGAGGAAACTTTTTCACCTGTATCTAGACTAGAAGCCATTAGGATCTTACTTGCATATGCTGCACATCTGGATTTCAATTTATATCAAATGGATGTGAAAAGTGCATTTCTAAATGGTTTTATAATTGAAGATGTTTTTGTAGAACAACCACCTGGATTTACTAACCCCTATTTTCAAAATCAAGTTTTTAAACTTTCTAAAGCTTTGTATGGTTTAAAACAAGATCCAAGAGCTTGGTATGATAGACTTAGCAATTTCCTTATTTCAAAAGGTTTTACTAAAGGGATTGCTGATCCAACTCTTTTCATTAAAAGAATTTCTATAGATGTTTTAGTTGTACAAATATATGTTGATGATATTATTTTTGGATCTTCTAAACACTCTTTATGTACTGATTTTTCAAAAAGTATGCAAAATGAATTTGAAATGAGCTTAATGGGAGAGCTTAAGTACTTTCTTGGATTTCAAGTATTTCAAAATGAAAATGGTATTATTTTGAATCAAAGTAAATATACAAAGGATCTTTTAAAAGGTTTTGGTCTGGATAGTATCAAGGAAAGTGAAACTCCTATGAGTACTACCTATAAATTGGACGCAGATGAAACTGGGAAACTAGTTGATCAAACAAATTACAGAGGTATGATTGGTAGTTTACTTTATCTTACTTCTAGTTGACCTGATATTATGTTTAGTGTGTGTATGTGTGCTAGATTTCAAGCTAATCCAAAAGAATCTCATTTGCTTGCTGTTAAAAGAATTTTTAAATATCTCAAACACACGGTTAACTTAGGTTTGTTTTACCCAAAAGGACAATCCTTTGAGTTAATGAGTTATTCAGATGCTGACTTTGCTGGTTGTAAGTTAGATAGAAAAAGCACATTAGGAACATGTCATTTGCTTGGAAAATCCTTAGTTTCTTGGTGTAGTAAGAAACAGAACTCAGTTGCATTATCTACTGCCGAAGCAGAATATATAGCTGCTGGTAGTTGCTGTGCACAAATTTTGTGGATGAAACACACTCTTTTGGACTATGGATATGTTTTTAAACATGTTTCAATCATCTGTGATAACACCGGTGCAATAAACATCTCTAAGAATCCTGTATCTCACTCTATAACCAAACACATAGATGTAAGACACCATTTCCTAAGAGATCACTATCAAAAAGGTGATATTTCTCTTGAATTTATTGGCACTGAAC
Organism: Viscum album; assembly: GCA_963277665.1. NCBI lineage: Eukaryota > Viridiplantae > Streptophyta > Magnoliopsida > Santalales > Viscaceae > Viscum > Viscum album. Next base: position 679,989,130 of record OY728132.1, on the reverse strand, counting down.
ATCAATTGGCTGATATTTTCACTAAACCTTTAAGTTCGGATAGGCTAAGTTACATAAGACACGAATTGGGAATGTTTAATCACAACCGATGTGAAAATCCTCACTGATGTGAAATTCTCACCGATGTGAAAATCCTCACTGATGTGAAATTCTCACCGATGTGAAAATCCTCACTGATGTGAAATTCTCACCGATGTGAAAATCCTCACTGATGTGAAATTCTCACCGATGTGGAAATCCTCACCGATGTGAAATTCTCACCGATGTGGAAATTCTCACCGATGTGAAATTCTCACCGATGTGAAAATCCTTACCGATGTGAAATTCTCACCGATGTACAATTCTCACCGATTTTTTTTACCGATGATTAACTCACACTGATGCAATGTTTTCTAAAACATCTGTCGGACTCCAAGAATATGAATTGTTTTATTTTATTTTATCTTACTCTATTTTAGTCGTTTATTTTGAATTCCTAAATGATAAAACTAAGTCTAAGACACTTCTTACCTCACCGAGCTCAAAATCTCTCACCTTCGAACCTTAGCTCCCAAATCGGCCAAGAACCCTAAACCCGCGATGGAAAAAACTAAGCTTCCTACCGTCAGAGATGAAAGTGTAGAACCAAAAGCTAATAAGTAGAAGACACAGCATAAAGCCAGTGTTAGTGAAGTCAGAACTAGATCGGGAAGGCGACCAGTGAATCCTCACTTGCAGAATAGAGACGTAGTAATCGAGAAGGAACTGTGCGTGGAATGGATACTGCCTAGCAAATCGTTAGTACTCGAGATTCTGGAGGACCAGAAATGGGTGGATTGTTTCTCGAATAACAATGTCCCATACTACTCGAAGTTGGTAAAACAGTTCTACGAGTTTGTAACCTTCGAGAAGTCTGAAAATGAGAATCGGGTAAGCTCTTTTTTAAATGGAAAAGAGATGTCTTTTTCTTCAATAGAGTGGGATGAGTGTTTAAAAGTACCACATTAAGGTGTCTCTGGGTATGTATCAAGAGCAATGCCACCTAGTAGTGACATCTTTGATTATGAAACCGCCTTAAAAGAGCTGACCGGTAATGGGAATCAAAGGCAAGTGGTTGCTGCTGAAATGGATGGAGAGAATCGACTGCTCTTCAAGTTTGTTCAGCATGTGTTGATACCGAGGCGAGGAGATTTTGCAAATCTGAGATATCAAGATATCTATCTTCTTCATCTGCTAAGAAATGGTGTGAAAATCAATCTGTGCAGATTGTTAATGCTTCAAATGGAAGACATGATTAGACCAAAGTCAAAGACTAATGCTTTATTCTTTGCCAAGCTGATTTCAGTAATGATAAAAGTGAAAGGAATAGCTGAGTCTCAGGATGAGACAGTTGTAGTCAGGAATAATTTCTGCATCACCTCGACTGTTTGTAAGTACATGAAAATTAACTAGAACCCATAGAAGGGAGAATGGGTCAGTGATGATCAGAAGATATATGATAAGTTTAATCCTGTGGATCATCCCTCAAGACCAAAGGATATGAGAGATCCGAGTCTGAGACCTGATGAAGAGGAACCTGTTTATAGTAATGAAACAGAAGAAGAAGAAGAAACTCCCATGGATGTTGGAGGAGATCCAGACTTTCCCCCAAGTCCTGTTGCAGAATTGGTTTATTCTAGGAAAGGAAAGGTAGAGGAAATTTTGTCTACTTATGAGGAAGACCAGTCTGTACCTCACCAAGAAGAAGAGGAAAAGGAGAATGTATCTGAATCGTCTGCTTCTGGTAGTTTAAGTATGAGTCCTTTGATTGGAAACTCAACTATGCCGACTGCTGAAGTAGAAATAGATACAGAAGAAGTTGTACCTGTATCAGAAGATCTTCTAGATGTTGCACCGATGGAACTTGTAGTAGAATATTCTGATGAAGAGAATCCAGCACTGAATGCTGTTGTGATACATGGGAATGCACCAATTGAGGGGGAGCATCAATCTGTTCTTGGAAATGTTACAGTAGCTGTTGAGATTGGAGACTGGGTAGAAGACCCAGGGTTTATAGTCTGTGGATTGGATTATCCGGATTCAGATAATGAGATGTCTGCGAATAGACCGAAGACCAATTATGATCTTGCTTCTGAGTTGTTCCCCGATAATGTTGTAACACCCCAAGAAATAATAAATAGATTTTTATTTATGTGTGGATTTAATTAATAATCGTAATTGAAATCTTTTCATTCATATGAAATAAATAAAACATGACACATATGCTTTGGGTCAAAAAAAAATTATATGAAAATTATTATTATTATTATAATATATTTTATAAATATATGAAAACTCTATTATGTCAAAATTTTATTAAAATTTTAAATTATAAATATATTTAATTAGTTTATTAAAAAAACACACTTTTATGTGTTAAAAAAATGTTTTTATTACTTTTTTTATGAAAAACGAATATATATATATATATTTAATCTATATGATTTGTTTTAATGAAGATTTAAATATGTAAAAAAAACAATATGTTTTTTTTTGGTTTGATAAAAAACGAATATATATTATGAAAAATCATTACATTGGTTTTATTAAAGAAAATAGATATGTTTTGTTTATTAAAAAGTGTAACGTGTCATATGTGAAGAAGAAATACAATTTTATAAATATATATATATATAAAATGATGCAAGTGGCGTGACTTATTTGGAGCAAAAGACAAAAGGTGGAAAAAAAAAGGTTTGATGTAATAATTAACCCGTGGAAGATGGCAAAAAAAAGTATAATAAAAATAATATATATCCTTATATATTATAAATCATTATACTATACAATACATGTATAGAGTTTTATATAATTATATATTTTAATCATTTTATGTGATTCATTATGTATATAATATTAATCATGTTTGATTTTTCAATCCCCCAATAATTTATCTAGGGATCAATTAATATAATACATAATTATATATTATTTTATTCACTTTATAAAATAAAATAACATTATTATAACGTTATTATATGTAATGTTATTTTATATATATATATATATATATAACATTATTATATATGACATTATTTTATATATAACGTTATATATATAGATATATTATAAAGTTTAATACATATATAATGTATATATATATAATGTTTTTTTTACGTGATTTAAAAAAAAACCCAAATGCTTTAAAAAAATAAAACAATGAAATGTGATTTCAAATATAAAAATAGCAAAATGAAAATGTGGGAAAGTGAGTTGATTCAAAATAATTGATAAATATAATATTACAATTATTTATTAGATTTGCATAAAATAATAAATCAATGTAGACCCTTGAGTTTGGGTCTTTGGTTAGCTGTGTTTAGATAAAAATAATAATATTAAAAAAACACTCACCTTATTTGATAATCTTAAACCACCGGGTTTTTTTATATAAATATACGCCACGGATCTTCGGGGGATATAAGGCATGAATCAAAAAAAACTATATTTGGTTCATGTTGGTGAGTATGCAGATGCCTTCCTTCCAACACCCTTTAGGTTTCTCTAAAAGTTAAGGAAATTTTTATTTATTTATTTCAAGATATACTCTCTATTTTCTGAATTTCAAGATGGGTTGAAATTATATTTTTCAATTATGGGTTTTCATTTCAAAAGAGTTCAATTTTTTTTTAAGTTGAGTTTTGCACTGCATATACCCACAACTCTGATTTCTCTTGCACTTTCTGATTGATACTATGCATTTTATCAATGATTTTAATACAATTTCAAATTAATCCTTCCAATAAATAATTTCATTTATCAATGTCCTGCAACACCATATGTAATAAAATTGTGCATAGCATATCATCACGTTTTGTTAGCATTATGGACGCTGCATCTACATATAAACATGGTCATGTGATTATGCACATCATCGACACTTGTTGCATTATAATACACTCATGGTTTCAATTTTATGATTTAATTCCAAAATAACAAGTACATGTATATTATTGAAATTATATTATTTAATATGTTCCCTTTTCCAATTTGTAATATTAAAAAGTTTGATAGTCCATGCAAAGCCTATGTGGTAGAAGTTTTGGTTGTAACCAAAATGAAAGTGATGCAATGGATGTTCATGCATTTTATCTATAGAGATATACATATATAGATATATATATATATATATATATATGTATGTATATGTATGTATATATACATATAAATCATTATGAAAGTGAATTTTAAAGCAACGACATGTTTTCAAGATAGAAAACTCCAGTGAAAATATATATGTAATTAAGGCAAGCTTAAAATGTTTTGGAAAATTCGGTGCTTGACCGTTGTAAACAGGAAGGAATTAGGGAGTGAACTCATCCTTCGTTAAGTGGGTAGGCCCAGACAGCCTTCAACGATTTCAAGCGACCTCAGCATGATGTTTTAATTTTAAAAGCTTGCGTATTACTTTCACAGACACTGGATTATTTTTATGAAATTTTGAACGTAGTTATTTTATAAAATGATATAGTAAGTAATTTAAAACTATGTTTTAAAAATGTTATTTATTGAAAGTATTTTCAAAAATAATGTTTTAGAAAGGATTTATCGAAGGTTTTAAAACCCCTTACTGAGCATATTTTGTGCTCACCCCTTGTTTAAAATATTTTTACAGGTCTAGGGGAGTTTTCTGAAGGTGGTCGCTTCGCTTACGGAGTTAGCGCATGTCGTGTCTTTTGTTTGCTTTGTTTTTATATTACTGCAACTTTGATAAATTGTAAGTTTGTATCTATTCTCCAGAACCTAGATCGGTAAAAGGTCCTCTTCTATGTAATGATTAAGGCCGGGTCCTTATAATTGGTATCAAAGGAACGGTCTAGTTAACTTTGGAGATTAGATATCGTCATCTATGTAATAGAGTTTAGAAATCTAGCTGTCTTAGTTTTTATAATTTTGAACACGAGAATTCAAAATTATCTTTAGTCCGACGAAACGAATTGCGAGGACGCAATTCTTTTTAAGGGGGGAATAATGTAACACCCCAAGAAATTATAAATAGATTTTTATTTATGTGTGGATTTAATTAATAATCGTAATTGAAATCTTTTCATTCATATGAAATAAATAAAACATGACACATATGCTTTGGGTCAAAAAAAAATTTATATGAAAATTATTATTATTATTATAATATATTTTATAAATATATGAATACTCTATTATGTCAAAATTTTATTAAAATTTTAAATTATAAATATATTTAATTAGTTTATTAAAAAAACACACTTTTATGTGTTAAAAAAATGTTTTTATTACTTTTTTTTATGAAAAACGAATATATATATATTTAATCTATATGATTTGTTTTAATGAAGATTTAAATATGTAAAAAAAACAATATGTTTTTTTTGGTTTGATAAAAAACGAATATATATTATGAAAAATCATTACATTGGTTTTATTAAAGAAAATAGATATGTTTTGTTTATTAAAAAGTGTAACGTGTCATATGTGAAGAAGAAATACAATTTTATAAATATATATATATATAAAATGATGCAAGTGGCGTCACTTATTTGGAGAAAAAGACAAAAGGTGGAAAAAAAGGTTTGATGTAATAATTAACCCGTGGAAGATGGCAAAAAAAAGTATAATAAAAATAATATATATCCTTATATATTATAAATCATTATACTATACAATACATGTATAGAGTTTTATATAATTATATATTTTAATCATTTTATGTGATTCATTATGTATATAATATTAATCATGTTTGATTTTTCAATCCCCCAATAATTTATCTAGGGATCAATTAATATAATACACAATTATATATTATTTTATTCACTTTATAAAATAAAATAACATTATTATAACGTTATTATATATAACGTTATTATATATAACGTTATTATATGTAATGTTATTTTATATATATATATATATATATAACATTATTATATATGACATTATTTTATATATAACGTTATTATATATACATATATAACGTTATATATATAGATATATTATAAAGTTTAATACATATATAATGTATATATATATAATGTTTTTTTACGTGATTTAAAAAAAACCCCAAATGCTTTAAAAAAATAAAACAATGAAATGTGATTTCAAATATAAAAATAGCAAAATGAAAATGTGGGAAAGTGAGTTGATTCAAAATAATTGATAAATATAATATTACAATTATTTATTAGATTTGCATAAAATAATAAATCAATGTAGACCCGTGAGTTTGGGTCTTTGGTTAGCTGTGTTTAGATAAAAATAATAATATTAAAAAAACACTCACCTTCTTTGATAATCTTAAACCACCGGGTTTTTTTATATAAATATACGCCACGGATCTTCGGGGGATATAAGGCATGAATCAAAAAAAACTATATTTGGTTCATGTTGGTGAGTATGCAGATGCCTTCCTTCCAACACCCTTTAGGTTTCTCTAAAAGTTAAGGAAATTTTTATTTATTTATTTCAAGATATACTCTCTATTTTCTAGATTTCAAGATGGGTTGAAATTATATTTTTCAATTATGGGTTTTCATTTCAAAAGAGTTCAATTTTTTTTTAAGTTGAGTTTTGCACTGCATATACCCACAACTCTGATTTCTCTTGCACTTTCTGATTGATACTATGCATTTTATCAATGATTTTAATACAATTTCAAATTAATCCTTCCAATAAATAATTTCATTTATCAATGTCCTGCAACAACATATGTAATAAAATTGTGCATAGAATATCATCACGTTTTGTTAGCATTATGGACGCTGCATCTACATATAAACATGGTCATGTGATTATGCACATCATCGACACTTGTTGCATTATAATACACTCATGGTTTCAATTTTATGATTTAATTCCAAAATAACAAGTACATGTATATTATTGAAATTATATTATTTAATATGTTCCCTTTTCCAATTTGTAATATTAAAAAGTTTGATAGTCCATGCAAAGCCTATGTGGTAGAAGTTTTGGTTGTAACCAAAATGCAAGTGATGCAATGGATGTTCATGCATTTTATCTATAGAGATATACATATATAGATATATATATATATGTATGTATATGTATGTATATATACATATAAATCATTATGAAAGTGAATTTTAAAGCAACGACATGTTTTCAAGATAGAAAACTCCAGTGAAAATATATATGTAATTAAGGCAAGCTTAAAATGTTTTGGAAAATTCAGTGCTTGACCGTTGTAAACAGGAAGGAATTAGGGAGTGAACTCATCCTTCGTTAAGTGGGTAGGCCCAGACTGCCTTCAACGATTTCAAGCGACCTCAGCATGATGTTTTAATTTTAAAAGCTTGCGTATTACTTTCACAGACACTGGATTATTTTTATGAAATTTTGAATGTAGTTATTTTATAAAATGATATAGTAAGTAATTTAAAACTATGTTTTAAAAATGATATTTATTGAAAGTATTTTCAAAAATAATGTTTTAGAAAGGATTTATCGAAGGTTTTAAAACCCCTTACTGGGCATATTTTGTGCTCACCCCTTGTTTAAAATATTTTTACAGGTCTAGCGGAGTTTTCTGAAGGTGGTCGCTTCGCTTACGGAGTTAGCGCATGTCGTGTCTTTTGTTTGCTTTGTTTTTATATTACTGCAACTTTGATAAATTGTAAGTTTGTATCTATTCTCCAGAACCTAGATCGGTAAAAGGTCCTCTTCTATGTAATGATTAAGGCCGGGTCCTTATAAATGTGGTCAGATTTCATGATCTGAATAAGCTGAAAGAGGACCTCAAAACCAGTTTTGTTGAAGAAGTGAAGTTAATGGAAACCTCCCTTGCATCCTCAATTCAATCAATAGTGACTGATTCTGTAGTTAGTTTGGCCTCAGCAAGGGGATCTGCTGCAGTTGTCCCTAATGATTTTGTCTCTAAATCTGATCTTGAATCCATGAAGAATGAGCTGAAAGAATCATTCAGTGTATCAGTTGCTGAGATGAAGCAAAGCTTTAATGAAGAAATGAAAATGTTAGAGAGATCCTTCGAGCTATCTCTGGCTTGTAATTTATCTTCTTTTGTGTCTGAGCTTATGGAAGAAGTGAAAGAGTGCCAGACTCAGTCTTCTAGAATCGAAGCAGATCTTGAAGCTCTCAAGACATCAGTTGCTGCTTTGGATTCTTATATGAGCTCCAAGTCTCAAGCTGACAAGGACCTAGCTTATGTGAAGAGTGTAGTAAGCCAGTTTGTCTCGGTGTTTGAAAGTTTCAAAACCTCAGTGAAGGATCATGTTCAATTACAGGACTCTCAAGTTCAAAGCCTAATCAGTGGTTTGTCTAAGAGTTTCAAATAAACTGTTTCCTTCTCTCTTGGCCCTCTCACATCCAAACTTTTAGTTGACCTGAATCTAGTTCGAGCAATGATGAAGGAGGAGATTGGTTCTATTTCAACCAGTGGCTCTGTGGACTCATCAGAGTTGAGCCGAGTGGTGCTTTCTACAAGAGATTCTGCTAGAGAAATAATGAAGATTGTTCAAGACTATATGAGAGAAGCATCTGCCTCTCAGGAAGCCATAAAGAGCAAAGTGGACTACTACTTCACCAGAATTTTCACCAAGCATCAACTCGATCACCACTTCAAGCTGATGTTGGAAAACATGAAGCTCCCTCAAGTAACTCAAGCTTTTAGAGAACAAGTGAGAAAACTAAGACAATTGACTCCTGCCTTGGAGAAATTCATGGAGAACAAAGATGATTTCATCTCTGCTATGGAAAGAGGAGGATGAATTATTATGGATTTTAGAAATTTGTTGCTGCCCTTCTTGCATGTTGATGCCAGACCAGTCATCGTACCCCCTGCTTTTCCTACTTCTGCTTCAGCTGCTTCCACAGTCCAGCTGACTCCTGCTCAAGCTATTCGAAGCCTCACACCAATGATCACCCAAAGATCTTCAACCTACAGGCCTGACTCTGTGTCAGTAGCTCATCCTCCTTTGATCATTTCTGGCATTCCAAAACCTTCACCTGCATCCTCACCACCCGAACCTTCTTCTGATCCCAAAGGAAAATCTCATGATGAAGATGTGGATTGATCCAGTGGCCAAGATTTTTGATAGGAATTCATTTGTATTCTGTTTCCGTACTTTCTGGCTGCTCTAATACAGAGGAACTCTTTTTACTTCTCATGTTTTATTTGTCTCCTATATATGCTTTCCCACTTTTTGATTATCACAAAGGGGGAGAACAAAATGAGAGAATGAGAAATATTTTCAATGGAGAAAAATAACCTTCTTTTCAATTTTATCTCTGATATTATTATGTTTCTTTTTACCTTCGGTATCTTATGATTGTTACCTCTGATAACTTATGTCTATATCATACTATTTCTATTATCTCTGATGCTGTTTTCTCTGAGAAAATTGAATTCAATATTATACTCTTTACTATTATATTTTCACTATGTTAAATGCCCATATCATAAATTGTGATTATCAAAAAGGGGGAGATTGTTGACCTCACCTGTTTTGATAATCTCAATCATGTATTCATATGTGTTGAAAATCCCAATTATGTTTTCATTCTCTATGATATTTTTAAGTATCATTGATCTATACTTTAATTCTTTCAAATCTATGATCAAACCAATAAGAATTTTTAAAATAGTCTTTGGAATATGTTAATCCTCATTTATTCATGTTCATACAAGTTATAAATTAATTCTAACACAATCGGATGTGTTCTGCATAAAACAGATAAGTAATCTGCCCATAGCTACTGATAAAGAGCTACCGGTACCCAGTCTACCGATAGACTTAGTCTACCGACAGACAGAGTCACCGATATACTTAAACACAGAGCTACCGATGTGCTTATAAATGTAAGCTACTGACTTACAGACAGCTACCGATACAAACATAGAGCTACCGGTGTAAGTATAAATAGATACTGATGGAATAAGAGTCACCGATGGACGAAGCTACTGACAGACTCACACCTACCGATACCGACGCATGAAGCTACCGACGCATGGAGCTACCGACGCATGGAGATACAGACGCATGGAGCTACCGACGCATGAAGCTATCGACACATGGAGCTACCGATAAACAAAGTCACTGATACAAGCATATACCAACCGACGCATAGAGCCACCGATAGAGTCAAAGCAACTAATGAAATTGAGCTACCGATGTCCAAGCTACCGATGCTGATTACCTACCGATCACTCAACTCACTGTTTGAATTTCTTTATTTCCTATCTTTATTTAATCTATCCAACGGTCATATCATGTAAATTTTAATGATTTGTCAAATATCTGATAAAGGTTGTCGGATGTCAGGAACCCGTACCTCGTACCTGCAGAAAGGAAATCTTTTCTGTCCCCTGTTGCCCGTGAGATAAATACGAGAAGACTACGCTGCCCAACCGGAGAAGTGTGTGGTGGATGAAATATACCATAAACACAAGAACAAAAAGAATCAAGAGCAAAACCAGTTCCATCAAGAACACAGAGAAGCTCATAGACAATCAAGCATACTCGAGAAGTGTTCTGTGCATATAAGAAGAACACTGAAGAACTTCAACCACTAAATTTTCACTGTCTGTGAACCTGGAGCATACGACACTCTGTTTCTCAAACAGAAACGAGAAGAGGACTCAGACTCACTTCTGATCGAATCCAAAGGAGTTCAGAGCTACACTGAAATCACCAGAACCATCTCTAAACTCTACATCTCTTGTTCTGTGATTTATTATTATTCTTTTCGAGCAGTGTGTGTTATCTTCTGTATCTAACACATACACTGTCTCCTATACTTAAACTGGAGGATTTGTAAATCCTTACCAAATTCTTGCATTCTATTCTTTCCCATGAATAACAGTGGTAGAGGTCATGTGTGACCTGGACAGCTGGTTGCTGTTGTACTGTTTCCCATGAATAACAGTGGTAGAGGTCTTGGACCTGGACAGTTGTAAACTGTTGAACCCCGATCCAGGGTGTGGATCATTTTTATATAAACTTTTGAGAGGACTAAGTCTCGGCTTGAGACTGAACCTCTTGGTTACATTTGTTGTGTCATCTCTTTCAAAGTTTTATTCCGCTGCTAATCACTTTAAAACTAATACTGTTTTTAAAGTTCCTTTGATAATTAAATTAGCAAGTGTTTATGTTAAGTGTAGATTAGTAAGTTAGTTTCAAAAGATAATCACACACTCCTGTATTGATTAACTGGGAATTAATCAATCCCTTGATAATCTAACAGAACCTCTACTTTAATATAAATTCACTACAGTTTAATTTATTATTTTATTTGGGGGTCTTTAAGACAGTGTTTTTAAATACAGAAATTTTAATTGGTACTCAATTCACCCCCCCTCTTGAGTAAACCACTCCGAACAACAATAGGGTTCCCAATGTTCGATATGGGAAGTATTAAATCTACCCATTGAAGGTAAGGATTACTTTCTATTTGTATCTGCATGTTCCATTATTACATGGCTTCTAATCAAACCATGAGTGACTCAAGAGCATTTATGATCCCTTGGGGAATGTCTGGATGAGATGGAGCTTGAACTGGTGCAGCGGCTAGTAGGGTCATTTGTGGTTTCACTTCTGGTATCTACCATGGGAATTCTATAGGGGTAGGCCTATAAGGATGTGACTATCCCTACTCAAATGGTTCACCCAATGGAAGTGATTATTGATATTCTGTTACGAGGTCAATATATATTTTTTATTGATATCCCACATTGTGTGCATGATCTAGATCCACTTTAGTCACTGTGGTGAACCCACATTTCAAAGGTACACTGGTTGGGAGTTAAAGTTTAGGATCTGCATGAAAATATTATCCAACAGGAAGGCCACCTTGGAGTATCTCTACATTGAGTCTCCTTGATTCTTCTATCTTATACTCTTTTTGAGAAAATATATCTTAAAGTGAAGGGGGTCAAACTCTTATGAAGGTAGGTGCGGCATAATTTGACCCTTACCATTTTCCTTATTGGATTCTTTTCATGGGTGTAATGCGGGATTGTTTAAGAGAATTGATAGATTTAGGGAAATCATTTTGTTCTTGGTATGCACACCCACTTCTATGGGTTCAGTGTATATCATATTTTGAACCCAAACTTCATCCTCCAATTCCACCGCTAAATTGGCCTCATGTTTTGTAGGGTCTTTAGAGGTATTTTTAATGAAATTAATTGATGTGTAATGCACTATAGGAATTATATGTGTATTTTGGTGAAATTTAATTTTTCTATGATCTTTGTTAAGTCGTGTCCCATCCTTCATTGATTCTATGGGATTTGTTTGGATGATGGTTATAAAAAGGGAATCTCCGTACAGTTTAGTCATTCATGTTTCTAGTGAGGGTACCTGATTATGGGAAGGGTGAAATGGGAGGATCTATTTTTTATTGATTATCCTAATCATGAGACGACTAATTTCGACTTGGGAGGAGGTTGATGAGGTGAAAAATCCCCCAACCCTGAGGGCTTCGGCTGTTCCCGTTTGATATTCACAACTCTTTGGGACAAGATTTTTGGCCTTCAAGGTTGGGTGTAAAAATCCCTGATCCCTATAGGCTGGGGTTTCTTATTAATTTCAAGGGTTGTAATACCATGAATTCCCTTCTTATTTTATGTAGTTTTTTTCAAACATGGGTTGGGTGCATCATTTTTTATGCACCTAAAACACCCTGTTGTAAATATTATTGATCTATTTCATATATTTGTGATATCAGATGGAAGAATTCTCCTAAATAGGAGGATTCCTTGATATTTTCATCTGGTTGATGAAAACATATCTCAATATACTTCTCTCTTCTAGACTAGCATCAGCGAGAGTCAATTGGGGCTTGTTTTTTAGCATGTCTTCAGTTTTGAACAGGTTGTGTTTGTTGGATATATACTAAAGCTATAAAAATGCATGTTACCACTTTCAATGGGATTTTCTAGTTAGCGAGTGGGGTGAAGTATAACTCTTCATGTTTACCCCATCCACTAACATGAACATAATATGTGGGATTGGTAATCAACTACAACAATATTTCTAACACACCAAGTCATGCATGTTAAAGGGATCTTTTCTATTTCTCGAACTATAGATATCGTACAGCCAGTAGAGACACCAATTAAATTTAGTGTTGAACCCCATATATTACCTTGATGTGACTTTGATACTCATCATAGGGTAGTACATTTTCCCTCAATTGATTAAGAGTTTTCCATATATTAAAGCATATTTTCTGCACACAATCTTATAAAAAGTTATATAATTGGTATTGAGGGGTAGATAAAGGCCACAAAATAACTATTATGTCATCTTTGGCCAACTATATCCTCATGTTTTATCAATTCATCATTGTTTTTTTCTAGAGGATTCTCTACTTGATCCGACCAGAGTGGATTCTTTCTGAACGCTTTATCATAATAAACGTGATTGGTAAAGAGTTATTCTATTATATTGGAAAACATGAGATCCATGGGGGGTTCGGAGAATGGTCATCACTTTGGGATACCTTCCAGCTGATAAATATTTTTACTTTTCAAAGATAAGGCATCATACATGATTTTCCTTATTTTCCCAAGTTACTCATAGTAGGAGGGATTTCTCATCACTACATCACCAAGGGGATGACCCTCCTGACGAAGCAAAACACTACTACGAAGAGAACAGTCATAGGGAATGCCATCATGGGGAAAACTACCATGGTAGATTATAATAATGGGAATACACTCTTTATATTTGATCTTCAATCCATGTAGAGGGTTTGTGTGACTCTCTTCATGATATTTGATCTCATGACAGATCATATTACGGTCATAAAGAAAGACTTAGTGGTGAAGTGTGCAAGGGGGACCTTCAGAATTACTGCTAATTATCCCAAAATTTGATAATGGGAGAGTATAATCTTGAGCTACTATAAATAATCATCTCATGGTTTCCATAACTCCAACATTATGTAGTTTAGTTTTAAATATTGAAACATAATTTTATAGTCTTCTCTAGTGAGGCTTCTTTTTGGATGCCTTCTTGTGAATGACTGGGGACACTTTCTAGGGGAAGTGGTTTTCATGGGTAGAGATTTGTTCCCACCATAGAGTGGTCATTAGGATAAGTTTAATTCCACTAATTGGAATGGTTATAAGTTCTAGATCTAGTTGTCTTTATATCATGGGGTATTTCACCCCCAAAAAACTTCTATATAAGCGTAGAAGCATGTGTCTTCTCTAGGTTGACATTCTAATGATCCACCCAATTTGTGGGGACAAAACTGTCTGTCCATCCCTCGAACACTAATTTTCTCACCGTAACGATGTTTTGGAATGTCTGTAGGATGTGGGTAGGGATTTTTGTTTTCCCTTTTACCATTTTAAAGATATTATTGGTGATTTTAGTGAGTTTAATATAGATATATTCCCATTCAATATCTTGAGTAGAGGTATGTACCTCCTCCCATCCTCTATTTCCTACTAGTGGATATTGATAGTAATCAAATGTGAGGATAGGTGTTTGATTCTACCCCATTTTCATCATCATGAATTACCTAGTGATCTCCTCATATGCTACTAGATGAAAAACTTGAATGGCTTGATGAATAAAGGAATGTATGTGGACCTGCTTACGATTTACTGCCAAACGTGGATGGAGGGATTCTTTTAACACTACTAGGAGAGGCTTTTAGAAATCCTGATAGATGTGGGTAGGGATTTGTGCCTACTCACAAATTTATGATATATTTTGCTGAAGTTCTTCTCTGGGTTCTACCATATTATTATTTTGGAAGGCTTTATTAGTGTGGGTAGGTGTATCTTTATGCTTGCAGTTTTTCATTGGATTTGAATGAAGGGTTTCCATAGATTCCATTAGGTGATTCTGTTGGCTAGCTGAATTATGACGGATAGGTGTGTATAGCCACTTGTATTTTTCCTCCATATTTTATTGGGGGGTTTCTTTGGAGGGGGTATAAGTGTTTCCATACTCCTTGTTGACCAGTTTCCACCTTTGGATAGTCATCTTTCATACCTAGGACTGGACAACCAGGTTCTCACTTCCAAGAATGGTACCATCATCATGTTGAGGGTTCACTGCAGTGTGGTGTTGGGGGTGGAAATTTCTAGAATGATCCCACTGAAAGGACCCATGTGTCTTCTGGAAGAGGCATTCCATTGTATCTTGATCCACCTCTCTAAGATAATGGGTGGATTGGTTATTTCATTTTGTGGATAGCCACCTGAAATGGTTGATGATGGAAATAGGTGACATATTCTTCTAGACCACTGGTCATCGTAGATTATCAATTATTTGTCCTTGTGAGCTAGTGGGCTTGTCAGATAGCCTCTAGGGTAGGGATTCTACCACATTGGTGATAATACCATACCAGTACATTTGAGACTTATCATTAAAGATCCTGGGATGGTGATGGTGTCTTCTACTTGGTTGAATTTTCAATATTAGCAGTATCTAAGGAATATGTTGGTGAGTGTTAGTGTAATAGCTTTTTCATTTAAGGGATATCCTATTTTAATTGACTCTATATAAATAAAAAACACAAAAAAATACTATCAAAGTAGCATCTCATTTAAATAAACACATCCATGATTGATTTTTTGGTTTGGACCTCTTTCATTTTGAGAGTTAAATGGGACTGGTATATGGGTGATACCATCATCTTAGTTAAGGATTCAGGTTGGGTTCACAATGTTTTATTTCGCCGGTGAATTCCATGTGTAATTTTAATGGTGTTTTATGGTGTTGGTAGAAAAACCATTATGTCAAACACATATCCACATAACTTTCAGAAATTTCCAATGGGATTCATTCATGGAATAAGAAACACTCCAATGGTTTTATTTATGGGATGTACCTTCTTTCAAAAGGTGGTAACTCAATGGATAATTTGGACAATGATGCTTAATAACTCACATTGGTCGAGAGGATGGGGGTCATGCTCATCACACCCTTTTGGGGGAAATTGATTCCTACTTTGGGACTCTCTTATAGATTTAATATATGTTCATGAATCTATCATTAATTCCCAATTATTTTGTGTTTCAACCTTAGATTAATAATCAATTATTTTCATGTATAGAATTTAAAATCATCTATTTATATTTGAGGTTCATCATGAATGGAGATATTTGTATGTGTTTGAGGTTCTCTGTTCATGGTATCCTCTTATATACTAATTATATATTCTTTGGACATTATTTTGATGATTCTGGTTTTATGCCACACAGTGCGGTGCTCGGGATTGTATCATCATCTTGGGAGATATATTTTTTGTATATTGGGATCATACCCATTAAATGGGATTCCTACATATCCTTGTGAAAGGTTAAATAACCCATGTAGTTCAGTTCCACTAAATGGGAAACATCATACATTTTAAGGTCATGTGATAAGGACCAAAGAATCTAGTTTAACATCATGAAGTGAGGAATTATAAGGAAAAGGTTCCTAGTAAAAGTTTGGTGTGGGAATTATTTTGAAGAAGCCCAGGGAACCTGGAAGGGATATGGGCTCCTAGGTTAGATAAGAACATACTGGGAATGTGTCCCAAAGAGAAGAGGGTTGACTTAGGGTGTTGGTTTTGGACCTCAGGGAGGCATCCAACATATCCCATTTAGCGGGAATAAAATTACATGTATTTTGGTTGTGAAAACCTATGCCTATGGAGGCCCGTGATTTTGTCTCATAGAGGAGTATGGACCTTTTAGAGGATTAAGTTTGGGATTATTCATAAAAAGGATGCACATGTTGTTGAGGTTTGTTTGGGTATTACTCTTTAGGATGTTCCCATGGTGAATGAGTATGGTGACATTGTTGGGGATTACTCCTATGGAGGATGAAAATTAGATGGTAATGATTGGGTATTATACTGAATAGGAGGACCATAGTTTCAATTGGGGAATACAGTTATAGTGATTCCCAAAATGCTCAAGATCATACAGATGTCATGTTCACCACCATCCTCTAATCCCATGTGATTCATGATCGGTGTGAGAAACAAGATGAAGTGTTAGATCTATGAAACCACACAATATGATCAAACCTATGGTTGAATACATGTCCTTGATGATCCACTCCTATGGAGACCCTATGAAGGAGGGAAAGGAGATGATCTGGAAGAAGTCTCTCTACCAAAACATGCATATAATTATGTAGAAACCATGATCATAACTAACCTCTAAGCCCGCATGAGTCATGATGATTCATTCTTGAATGTGAGAAACAAGATTAAATAAATGATTTGGAAAGGCACAGGATTTATCTTCTATTTGTTGAAGAGGTCAGGGGTACGAGAGAAGAAAAATGGATTTGATATGCTCATTCCTTCTCCCATTTCATATCTAGGATAGTCACATTATACTACCTATCTATGTATGACATAAGAGTAAAAGAGGAGAAATAGTGATACCTATTTCAAGAAAGTCTAGGGGCTTAATCCATGAGGTATTCCTTAAAATTTCTTCTAGGAGAAGGATATAATTCCCTATCAAGGGGAAACACAAGTGTAATCCTCTCCCTCCCTGCATGGAACCAAGATATCCCAGACACCTCCCCTAGGGTCGGGGACCTCATGGACATGGGAATTAATATTTACATGCACCCTGAGGAACCTAACCATCAGTTAGGACACGTGCAGGACACTTCTGACAAAAGGAATACATATCTAAATGAGAGAAACATTGGTGTGCCTCATTCCATTATTTTTTCAAACCTACAGGCTTTGATTGAAGATTAAATTTGGTCCCACTAAGACTAGAGAGACAAAGGAATATATTTCCTATAATTTGAGGCTTCGAAAAGGACCCAAGAAGTGGTTCATGTAAAGTAGAGGTTGGGTGATACAAGGGGGTTTTATATATTGTATGCATGTGTGGCCTAGGAGTTCTTCGCATAGGTAGGCCTGTGTGAGTTGAGAGTACTTCGCACATATAGGCTTATGTGAGATGAAGGTACTTTTGGAAATGAATCACCTTGGGAACAACACATCAGTGAGGCAATTCTCAAGGCTTGAAGGGTCTCCACAGGTGTTCATAGAAGTGTCTCATGTAGGTCATTGGTTAAGGAAGGGGACTCATGCTTGTCTTCATCAACCATGTTGGAAAGGGTTCCACATGTAGTTTTTATGTGTTTGAGACCTTGGGAGTAATTTGATTCCACCACCCCTCCCCCCTTAATTCCCTCTTCTTTAGGTTTTGGAGGGACACCTAGAAGGTTTTGAAGGGCCTCAGAGAAGGACTAGGGAGAGAAGATCATCAGTAAATCTTCAATAATTTTCATCTATACAAATGAAGATCCCTAGGGTCCTATTTATAGGCATATATGGGATCCTGGGAATAGTTGTTGGCTCATGATGGTCCATCTCACAAGTGAATGCATAGGTATGTCATGCAAGTTAATGGGAAGGTACCTTGTGCACTGATGGTATTTGGGGTACCTTTGTTGAGGGCCTTTTCTAAAGTGGTGTGTCCTTTATCCTTCATCATTTCCCTATATTCATTTATCTAAGGTGTTTCCCTTTGACACATTTTCATCCATGTGCCAAAACAGAGTGTCAACAGCATTGTATATAAAAACTCATTAATTATGTATATTTATGTGAAATCAAAATAACCAAAATTTGATATATGTTAAATTGAAAAGTCAAACAACATTCAATTATTCCCATTACTCGATGCAATTACTCAGTATTTTTAATTCATATAAATTTTTTATTATAAACCATTATTCACTAATTATATGACTAATTTAATATAAATCATAAATATTATGTATTATATATATATCTCATATTTTAGAAAATATTATATACATTCATATATATGTATATTTAATATATACAATTTATTAATTTTAACAATCTATATATATTGATATTAAATTTATTTATTTTTATCAATAATTATTTAATTATTAAACTGTTCAATATTTTTCTTAATTTAATCATTTTTTATTTTTATTTGTTTAATTATTTCATTTTATTCATTTTTCATATCTATATATATTTAATATAAACTATTTATTAGTATTTATAATATGTATATATATATATAGTATATGAAATTTATTCATTTTTATCAATAATTATTTAATTGATAAATTTTTTAATATTTTGTTATTTTAAACATTTTTACTTTTTATTTGTTTAATTATTTCATTTTATTTGGGACCTTTATCAACACTAAAAATCACGGATAAAGGATACCCTTTATCAGTGCTAAAAATAAAATCACTGATAAAGGGTACCTTTTATCAGTGATAATGAAAAGTATTGATAGAGGTTAACCTTTATCATCGTTAAAAAGCATTGGTAAAGGGTACCTCTATCAGTGATTTTTTCTAGCACTGGTAAATGCCAGCACCGTTAGTGACCTATTTTGTAGTAGTGTTCCTTAATCCAGCTCAAAGGTGTAGGTTCAACTGATAAGAACATAATTTTCATATATTCATTCCCCTCTTTAACACCAATATTCATCTTGGAGAGTGAGACCAACATCTTCTACTTAGAATCAGACTCCTAAAATTCCCATCTCATTGTCTTTCAGCTCAAGGCATCCACAACACTATTCCCTTTTCTCAGTATATAAGATTGATCAAAATAAAAATATTCCATATACTCATCCCATATCTATTACTATAGATTGAAATCATTCTGGAAAAAGATTTAATTAAGGATCTTATAATCAGTATAAATAATAAACTTCTAACTCCAAAGATAATGCTACCAATATATTTAAGCTTAAACCATTTTAGCAAACTAGAGATTGTGCATTGTATAATTCTATTCATATGGCCTCAATTGTCATGATACATAAGCATAAACTTGATATCCCTACATCAACACTTCCCTAATATCAAAGTTAAACACATAAAAAATAGAGGATACCCCATAAACAATTTGGCTATGACACTAATTGGTGTCATGGTTAACAACCTATTCAATTCTTAGAATTCATTCTCACATTCCCCAGACCATTCAATCTTAATGAGCTTCTTGGTCAAGCTTGAGAGTGGAACTTACAAGTGATAAAATTATTTGATGAGCCTTTGGTAATTACTCACCCAACAAAAATATCTTTGAATATGAAAACATTCTTGGGGTACTCTCAAGATTCAAATTCATGAACTTTCTTTGGGTCCACTGGCAGAACTTCCTCCAAGATGATGTGTCCCAATAAGTTTTACATTTTTATTTAGAAAGGGCACATACGTAACTTTTCATATAGCCTATGATCTATTAGTGCAATTATGATGATGCTAATATGTTTAGCATTATCACCAAGAGTCTACAAGCACACCGATATGTCATCAACAAATAAAGATATGAAATTATCAATGGGTGGAGAATTCAATTCATCAAATAAATAAACACATATGGATCGTTCTTAATCCATAACCACATCAAGAATAACTCATAAATGTAATACCTTCTCTTAGATGTATTTTTCGGTATATCAGAAGGTCTTACCCTCAGCTGATGAAACCAAAATCTCAAATCAATCATGGAGATCATGTTTTCACTCTTCGACTAGTCTAAGAGTTCCTCAAAGAACAATATTTGATATCAGTTCTTAATGATAATCCAATTACACTTTCATTAAGTAATACATAAATTCACAATCTTATCAACCTTCTTGGAAAAGAAAACAGAAGAACTCCAAGGTGACATACTCGGATTGATAAACCTTTTTCCCCTCTAACTCATCCAACTGAGTTTTATGTTCCTGATGTTCTGTTGGTACCATTCTATAAGGTGGGATAGAAATTGGCTCAGCTCCTGGAATTAACTAAACCATGAACTCAGTATATCTCTCATGTGGCAGTCCTAAGAATAACTTAGGAAATATGACCTGAGACAGATCTAATATATGAGGAAAAACATAAATCTCTACTATTTAGTCATCATGGAAAATACTCATAGCATGTGTTGTGAGCCCTGAAAGTTGCGGGAGAACTACCCCTATACAACCTACCTAGATATCCCACTCCCCATGTTGAACATAAGTGTCACCATGCATAGATATGAACATTACCCTTCAATGGTAATGGTCTATATGGGTTTATGTAAAACTAACAAGTCCATTCCCAATTTTAAATAAAATATATACATCTCAATAATAAATAAGTTCTAAAGGAGATAGAACCTACCCACCTCGAAGGAACACTCCTTATATCGATGGATACTCTCTGACCATAATCTTAACAGTGTATCAATTGACATAACACCAAATAAAAACTACAATACTAGGCCCAAACCATTTAAAAGTCAAGAATATATAAAATAATGAGAGGCCTTGATATCAAATAAATCACTAGAAAGTGTAGAATCTAAAAGGGGCATACCTCAGATTGTCAATGGACATGCCTTTCCACCACTAGGTGTTGGATGAACTACATCTCGATCACCTATCCGTCTACCCAATTCTCTTATTTGAGACCCATGTGTTGTGCTATTTCAATGATATGGATCATCTTGAAGTGATGTATAACATCATCAACCATGAGTATCATGGTTAGTGGAAATCTAGTTTCCAAATTATTATGGGGTATTAAATACCCTTCCAGCACTCTACATCAGCCTATTTCCTCTATCACAACCCTTATATTGAGGGTTCCTACAGAACCTCTATACATGACATGTCCTACAGTAAGCTTGGAACTCCACTAGTGGGTGAGGACACTGACCAAGAATGTGACTCAATCTACCAAACTGATAGAAAAATACTTTTTCACTACCCAAATAGGATAATCATCTTCCCTAGTTACACTGCCCACCACCGCCCTGGTGAAAGTTCTCATAATGGAACTTTGAATTATTTAAAGGTGTACCACCTAACCACCTAGATAAAACCATATTCCCACCACTAGAAGTCATCATTAGGTTCACCTCATAAATTAGATCAAGATTTACCACCTTATTAAACTTATTCAAATGAAACATATCCACCTAGGACTTTATCTCACATCAAATCTCATCCTAAAAACATATCTTCATAGCTACCCCATCCCCTACTAATATGAGAATGAAAAAAAATGGAAATTGGTGAACTAGAAAAAATATATTATATTATTGAAATATTCCCCTAGTATAACCATATACATTCCACATCTCTCTCCATCCTCAGGTTCTCTGGGTAAAAGTGGTCCAAGAACATCTCTTGTAAGTCCTTACAAGCTATAATATGTATATTCTCAACCAAAACTCAAATATCACTCCAATTCTTTACTGGTCTACAAAACATATATGCATATAAATTGAACATCTTCTCTAGAGGAGCCACTAAGTGGTCCATAATCATCCTTATAGACTCAATATAGAACTCAGTTACCTTAGGTAAACCCTCTCTACGAAACATAATAGGATGTTGTAGTTGGAACTATTTAGTCATAACAAACCTACATGTTGAATCCCACCCTAGGTATCATTCCATAAACTGTGTAATTATTAATTAATAAATATATATTTATCCTATATATCATTTTAAATAAATAAATAACAATATAAATAAATTATTACAATTATTATTTTATAAAATAAGTATTTATCAGTGCTATAATTTTAGCGATGATAAATAGCTGTTTTTTCAGCACTTTTTTAGCAGTGATAAAAAACCTATTTATCAGCGCTATAATTTTATCACTCATAAATATATACTTTATCAGTGCTTTTTGATCACGAATAAAGGTATATATTTATCAGCAACATAAAAGAGCTGATAAAGGTATGTTTTATCTGCGCTTTTATTTTAGCGCAGATAAACTATACCTTTATCAGTGCTTCAAACAAGCGCTGATAAAGGTTCTAGCAGTTTTTATAAAAGAACCCTAACAATTCCATCCTCTCTCACACCCATTCAAGACTTCACGGAATCTGAATTCGACCCCTCCACCGCCGCGACCGTCCTCCTCCTCCTCCACCATCATTGCCTCCGCCATGATCCCTCCTTCACCATGATCCCTCCTACTTGGTAAACCTTAATGGTTTATAAGGACATATTGTGGCTTGGTTTACTAGTTTTCCTTGAAGGAAGAATCATCCATCTTGTTTATATTTATGTGGCATATAATAGAATAATGTTAATTTCTAGGAGGCTTTTAAGCCTTATTATGGAATAGGTTAAGTACCAATTGTATAGAAAAATTCCCAACTGGCCTTCAAAGCATGAAAATATTTTATAAATTCAAATTTAGTACTATTTAAAGGTTTTTAATGGGATTTTTAAACCTATTAATTTCTAAATAATTTTTTTGGGGTGTGTAATGTTCTTGAAGTGTCCTAAATGGGATGTAAGATTTTACAAGGGTGTGTTAACCCATATGAATTATATTGTAAACAATGTGATAAACTTTCACTATAAAAAATGTTATTATTTTGGATTTTTGAATCCCATGTGGTTTTATAATATTATATTCATAATATTTGTCTTAAGAGTTGATTTGGAAGATATTTTAAATTATTTTATTTGGATTCACACCCTAAAAATATTTTTTTGTTCATTTGAGACATTATGAGAAACTGTTTTTTATAAAATCCTTTTGATCAAATTATACCCATTTTCATTTTATTATTACTAATGGGTGGTTCTCTATACATGTGGTGTTCTTATGATAGAGGAAGGTGATGTTTCTTTCTAGTTAATTTGAGATTGGGTGATCATTTATTTCTAAATGTATTCAATTTGGTTGATTCTTGATACATTGAATTTATTGATTTATAACCACCTTGTTTGATGTCTTAGGACTCTTAGGAGACTAGGTATTGATATGAATATGTGTAAACCATTGTATAGGATGTCTATAATATTTGGAGGGTGGCCCACTAGATCAAGTGAGATAATAGATTATAGAGTGATCATTAGATCATGGAAGGTAAAAAGATATAATCTTATGTCCGATGGTATTTGTGTTCTCCAAATATATATATCTCTCAATCATTCGACTGGGGGGATGCCTTTGTGGGTACTAGTGATGGAATAACCAATGGGTAGGTTGTTGTGTGAGATATATCATGGATTATTTTAAATCTTATATCATGTTGATTACATGGTTTGTATTGATTATTACACAGAAAATATTTATCGTGGCTATATGAAATTGTGACATCTCCCTTAGAACCCATATAGGTATCGTACATGGAGTGGGGTTGATTATGATGTTAGTGTAAATGATAATGAGGATTCCTTATAACCTTAAGGGTAGGGAAATTAACACATGGGGTGGTTTAGGTTGGTAACTAAATATGAATAAAGATATTTCTTATTGATATATTTTTACCTATAGGTCTTGGGATCGTCATGATATATTTTTTAACTATAGGATATGCTAATAATGGATACATTTAGTGAGGCTGCATAGGATGTGTCATGTATGATCTTCTTATGTAATAGATGTTAGGTTCCAGGGACCGCAGCGGAAGCCTATGGGCTGGGGTTTTTAAAAAATTTCATCATCGGGTCGACGGAAGTTGTCGACGCCGATGATCCGAGCCTCGGAGAGGCCCAAGGATCTCACGTAAATTATTAAGAGCACAAACATAATTAGAAAACTTACCTGTTTCAGATCTGAATCTGTTGTCGACTGCAACTTTTCACCAGTGATCATTGCACAAAGGATCCATATCAAGATCCATCTAGATCGTCCACACGTGCTTCATAAATCCTCTAGAACGCCGATCGTCGAACTCCAGGTGCTAGCGCGGTGATCCGATGATATATTTGACGTCCCGACGATCACCGCATCGTTGATCTTACGATGCATGAGAAGAAAATCGATCCGATCATGGATCGACAGCTTCTCTCTCTAGAGAGCGGGAGGAGAGAGGAGCTCTGGACAAAATGACATGAATAGCTATTGTGCTTGATCCCCTCTCCTCTATTTATAGCAGATTGTGGAAATTACCTAGTTGGATTCCCCGGCCCCTGTTAATTACACTTCCACTAAATAATTAACTCTAACGACATAAAACTACATCAATATTATTTATTTATTTTATCACATACTTTTAATATATATAAAATATATTACGTGATAAAACCAGAGTCATTTAACTCGACTCGCTATCCCGCCTAATATTAAATGAACTTGAAATATTACAATAATATTACTTAGATTAATATTTTCTTGTATTAACTAAACTCATAAATACATTAAATAATCACAAATATTCATAACTTGAATATTAATGAATTTATTTAATTCTTTATGTGATCAGTTCTTTGGAAAACACTTAGACACCAGTGGTGGGGCCCACTATGTCCAATATTCCTATTCCATTGAATAGGTACAGATTCTAGAATACGCTACTGTGTGTGACCCTCTAGGCCCTTATCTCAATAGTAGTGAATAAAATCCACAGACCAAGAGCATGGTCTAGCAACCCATCCTGGCCCCTAAAAAGATAAGGATAATCATTACAACGACTACCAACCTACGAACACTGATTGTGTACTATAATCTCTTTGTCTTTAATATCTCATAATGTAGGATACACACTTGTGTCATCATCCTTTTCCTTTATTTATTATTTTTTCATCTTTCCAGATGTGTTTACCTTTCTACTTATTTGGCCAAAGACTTATGAAGGTACCACCATCCTGATCAACCAGGCCTGAGATATTAAACTTCCTAAACTTAGAAGAGACAAATCCTTTCTTGACCATTCAACAAACATCATACCACCAACGACGCACCCAACACAAACTACCTCACCATTATATTGCTTCCATGGTTTTTTCCTTTCATCAAAGTACGTAATCAAATGATATACATTGGTAATGTTATCAAGTCAGGAGACCAATACACATGTATGTAGATAGGAACAACCAATGACACCCCAAACATGTGGTGTTCCTATTGGCGGGTCTGTCCTCATGATCTTACTACCAAAGATCACCAAGTGCAAAATTCATGAGAATAAATCTCAATGCTTATGAACCCCGAGCACCTGATAGCCAGACATATACTGTGTCCAGTCAGTAAGATGTATCTAGACTATAGAACATATATTTAAGATTAATGTCATTGTATCTCATGGTTCTCATTATAGCATGGGATCTTCTATAACCTCTCTACATGATGGATAACCTTTGGAAATTATTATTATTATAGGGGATGTATAAAAGTCTACACTATAATGGTAATAAATCATCATGCATATCTAACTGTACACATGATACGATAATCAAATGTATTACATAGTTGGGTCTAGGGAACCTAGTATTTCAACACTCCCACTTGCACTAGTGCCAACTTGGTAACAAAAATTGTTAGCTACTCACATGATAAATACCATGATTCTGCTAAGTAATATCTTTAACTGCAGGGACTGCCACATTTTTCACCATGTGGCATATATTCTATATGCGACCTCATCGACTTGAGTAAAACTTCTCAAGATAAGGTATCTCCCAGTTTATTACTTTTTTCCATTTTCATAGCTTGACAACTTGTCTAGTAAGAATATCATAATTCTCATTATGATAATACTTTCCTCACTATGTGAGAATCCAAGAATTGGAACAAATTTTTGCAGTTTATAACTGCTTTATAGCTACCTTAGAAGCTTCAACGTACTCAATATTTGTAAGTATGGATATGAATAGCTTTTATAAGCTTGACTTGCTCATCTCCATTGCCTAACTGTGATACTAGATCAAATTGATCTGAGGGTTACTAGTTTCTATCCCACCATAACTAGTATACCTTCTTCTCCATATTCCAGGTACATATCATTTGTACTTGCCGAAGTACAAGATGATAGTTCTGACTACATCACTTGCAGTGCTGCTGGAAATAATTGATAGCTACCTATAATAAATTATATCCTGGAAGTATCAATTATTTTACATATTATGGCATATGTGATTGATCCATCACTAAAGCATATGGTATCAATTCACAACTTTAATCTCTTCCTATGTTATGAACATGTTAACTTGAAAAGATTAAGCCATGTGACATTGGAAACAATACTGAACTTGAAATGTTTCAACCTGTATTTTTCAATAAAATGTCACTATATATTCGATTGACTAGGACCAAGAAACCTTTGGATCTACCTCAGTGGATCCCGTTCCCTAGAACATAGGTTGCTACTTGAAGTCAATCATTGGAGAATTGATTTTTACCCAATCTTATCTTACTGTAAGATCAAAATCTATTTCCATATGTTGTCGAACATATTTCACTTGGAAAAAATTGGCGCTCCCACTAACCTTTGGTAGACAAAAGGAAAATATTCATTCCAAATGAATGTTCAAAGATTTTATTGCTTACTTTAATACTAAACTGGATTTAAGTAACTTGCAGCACTTATTGGCATAATTTGATGTCATCATATCTTTCTGGTTGTGTTGTATAGACTCCTTCCATGAAAGATGATCTTGATATCCAATGACCAATAGAATGATCATAGAAGTTCAGCTATAACAAGTAAGATTCTAATAGATTTAGGCATACTAACTTGGTATAACCAACCAATCCTTATTGGTACCATAGTTTTACCATCCATGTATCATTTCATTTGAATACCCACCAAGGTATTCAATTTATAATCCCTTTTGAAATTTGATACATGGAATCCATTATTGAATTTTAGTTGATCTTGTCAATATTAGCTCTATTCCTTATACTGCTTACTTGTATGATTTATTATTCTCAATGAGTAATATATCACTGATCGTGGTGAATATAAAACCATCACCATGGTTTCATTCTTCCTACACATTATGTGTCTCTAGAACATGCCTATTCCACATGTGCTTGTGGAACTTGTTCCCTATGCCAACCATTTGTGTGTCTCAAGCATTGACTAAGTCCAAGTCAATTCATCTCCCACTATCTCTAATTGAGATGTGTACCCTTGTATAGAAATGTAGTCTAATACTTGAATAAATATTTTCTATCTTTGGGATTTAGGTAATATCTTAAGCAATTGTTAGGATAATTACCTCAAATGCACAACGTATTTAACTTGATGCATGTTTGTTTAAATCCTAACAAACGCTTTGCATCTAAACACATCCAATGACATAATGGATTTTCCATTATACTATGACTCGAATGATATCCATTTGTTATTTTTAGTTGGCATATTTGTTATGGGTTTAAGATGTTATTTTCAAAGCACATCATGAAATATAATGGAAGTTTCTACAGGTTGTAACATTGATACAACTTACATCATTACATTGATGTATAAAATGTGCATTTAGGAATTGCTCCACTCTACATTTTTTTGATCAATTTTAATATGTAAGACTCTTCATTGATCATTCTTATGAACATCAATACGGTGATGTAGATAAGGTATCATGCATTTAGGAATTACTCTATGCTACATTATCATGATCAATGATTGTTTGGTCAAGATATTATTCGGCATTCCAATCTGAATCAACTCATATCTTCTTACCAAACATATAATTCACTATTCCTTAATGACTTAAAGGAAACTTATGAAGTATCTTTACCTCTTGATTTCTTTGGAATAGTTCACACTGTCTTGTTGAAGTAACCTTGGAAAGCTTTGTGGCATACCTTTACTTCTAAAGGTTTATTTTTTTAAACTAAGGATGTCAATAATACCAAAGGTGTTTAGCTGTGCCAAGACTAAATACCATACTCGGTATATAATTGATTTCCACTTTTAATTTTACTTGAAAAAGAATCACATTGCCACAACTGGGTAGGTCTTACATTTTATATTCATTATGTACTGCCATTGATTCAAGTAGTAGTGAACTATTTGTTGATTATGTTGCCAGAAACAACATCCATTCCAAAATATGGAATAATGTCTCATCATGTCCAAATGGGCACATGAGATAAATGTTTTTGGTTATACTCAATAACTTGTTCAATTTGAATCAATCACTTTTCAATTAGAAGTTATGTGTTTCTCACTGGTGACTTAGGAATCACCCTTTCTCAGCTACTTGGAGAAGACAATTTAATTATAGTAATGTTTCTCTACTTAATTGGTTATTGTATTTCAATTCATAAATGTGAAAAGCATATTTTATTTTAATACCCAAGAAGTATGAGAGAAAATGATACTTTTATTTGATAAATATTTACTGAACATGGAATGGGTACTTACTTCTTGAATTTCAGTTTTTAAACTTACATGAATTTATTTCATTATGTAATGAAAATAACCTCCTATTAAATAACCATCCACTTTACTTTGAAGGGAATGACGAAGGTTCCTTTGGCGTAACTTTCCATAGGTCTTTTTTCCTTGTCATTCAATTTATTCTCCATAAGAATAAAATATGGTGTTATCTCTAAAATTCTTATTACTTGGCGAATGCTACCTTAATGGTAATGAAGCACTTACTCTATACGGTTTGTTTTTACCTTTAAATGAAACTAGAGTAATTTGGTGTAAAAGGTATAATAATGGGATGACATGAAATATTGTGAACTGTCTTTCACTTTACACAATCCGAGTTCAATCATTACATTCAAATCATGCTTCGCTTTCTCCTCAAAAGGATCTTGGAGATGAGACTACATGTAACATCATCCATGTCATGATGTAGCGGACGCAACTAACATTAGACAATGATGATAGAATTATGACAGAACCATCATATGCTTGATTCATGAGTCTCCTATAAGCAGTTTTACACTCAGCTTGAATTTCCTTTATGGTAGTAATGTGCGCAAGTGCCTATACTACATTTGGAATTTTGTGCTTGTTTCGAAATTAACTTTGTATAATAATTATCAGAGTTTTATTGTGGTATTTCTTGCCATTTATAAAAATATACTTTAGTATATTGTACTTTTATATGATTACCATTTTAGACATAATTTATTAAATTGATCATTAAATGTCTCCCACTAATTTTTTGAATTCAAGGAGACCTCAGTACTAGAGTCAGAATACTCTTGAGTATTCTAGTGGCAAGGATCCCTAAACCTCCCTCATAGTCTACAAGATATGGCTACACCACTACTCGGAGGGTCCAAGGTAGGCTTTTGGCTAGCCAACTGCATTAACTCGTGGTTCCTTAATCTATTGAGTGAAGTCCCAGCTTCAAAAATAATTTACTGATTTACTCAATGCTTTCCTATAAAATTAAAAAAAACTATCTAAGGCTATATCTTTGCTGAAATTTTAGATAAGTTGACCCACTACACAAGTAAGAACTCCCCGGTAGTAAGAGGCACCCTCAGCTGAGGCATGACCGGCACCTCAAACACCTGGTTTTGTTAAAACTTGAATGATGGAAGGCTTTTTGCGACATAATATTTTCTTTGAGGGTTTTATTGGTTTTCTCTCAATGAATTTTATCCATTTATATTAAACTTGTTCGTTTATGTTGTCGTGCTCACAACTGATCTTTAATAGAAAAACACATTCCACTTCTTTAGGCATTTTATTATCTATTATTTTATGTATTTTCCCGCTGTTCTAAAATGAATAAATTAATAAATTAATGCATAAAGATAAACTACTACCTGATTGGTCTTGAGAATCTAAACAACCTAAGTGCATCGTACCTAAGTTGTATGCTTGACTCTTGATGTAGCTTTCTCTATCATGTATATCTGTTGGTCTTCTACAGTATCAACATGTCTTGGTGGGGTCAACATCATGTCTGGGAGTACCGCCTCATCTTGGGGGAATCCATGTGTCGTCTTGCACCATCGTACACCGCCTCATCTTGGTGGGGTCTACGTCGCTCGATATTTTTGTCCGAGGTACAAAGATACTTGCGCGCAAGCGAGTGGAACTTAGGTATAAATGTATATCATATAAATATTGGGTGTGCAGGCCCTTTTACATTTTAACCAAAAAATAAAGATGATTCGCATACCATCTATTAAATTAATTTACAAGCATCACACACATTTAAATAATTAATTAAATAATTAATTAAAATCAGAAAAATGGGGTCAGTGCTCAAGACCAGTAGTCGGGTAACTACAACGCGATAAAAAAAATAAAATGCATTAAAGAAAGTATGAGGGTTATTTAATTAAATTAGATGAATTAATAAATTAAAAAAAATTAATTAATTATCGGTCCATTAATTAATTTAATTTTAATACTTAGAAATAAATAAATTAATTAATTGATTTAATTTCAAAAATTAAATTAATTTTAACCTCAGGTATAAAAATTTATTTTCACTACAATTAATATATTAATTGATTTAACTTAACCTGAGTCAGGGGTTACCTGCCTGCTAGGAGGACCGGGCGGTGGCTGGGTAACCTTGGCCAGGGTACTTCTGGAGAAGAGCTGAGGTGGGCGGCCGGTCATGGTTGTGCTGCCTATGCTTGTTGTAGGCGGGCTCGCTCGTGGGTCCAGGGAGGGTCGGCCGGGGGCAATGCTGTAGTGCAGAGGGGATCTAGAGAGTCCAACGAGAGCGCGCCTAGTGGGAAAGGCCGAGCGGCGGCCCTCGGTACAGAAGGTGGGTGGTGGGGTGGTCTGTAGGGAGAGCGACGGGCGGCTGGCCAAGCCGCCTGTGCGGCGTACGGGGTGAGGGTGCGGCACCGGCGGCCCTGCATTGTGTGTCGCGCCAGAGTGCGACGCTGTAGTGTGCCACACCGGAGGGAGATGGGTCTGATCGAACCCCTGCGGGTGGTACCGAGGAAGTGGAACAGTGACCTAGGTAGGGGGCTCAGCTGGGGTGCATCGTGCAGGTCCGCAAGGAGAGGGGCAAGTGACGGGGTCTAGTGCAGGGTGCGGCTGAAGGGTGGTCGGGTGCTGCGGAGGCGGAGGGGTGCGGCGGACCTGGGCGGTGCGCCGTGCAGGAGGAGCTCCCCATGCTGTGCTGCAGTGCACCATGCAGGGTAAGAGGGGTCTGCTCAGACCCCTTGAATTTTTTTTGTGTAATCCTCCACTCGGGGAGGAATTGCCATTCCCCCCTTTTTTGCTTTCTTCCTTCTTCACACAGTTAACACCCTTTCACCCCCTTTTTTTAAGACACGACCAGCAGGTCATGTCATTTCACCCTTTTTATTTTAAGAAAAAGTTTTTCTAAAGGCTATTAGCCTTTTATTATAATAATACATAAATTATTATAATATAATAATAATTTATTATTATTGTAATCATATAATAATAATAATTTATTATATTATTATTTATATATATATATAATTATAATTATAATAATTATAATTATAATAATTATAATTTCTTATAAAACATATATTATTTCTAATAAATGGGAATAATCAACAAAATTTAAAACCCGAGTAAAAATACGAACACGATCCATTCCAAAAATTTCGAAAGACCATATCTTGGCCGTTCGAAATCGGATTGAAACGCAGTTCGATCCGTTTTGACCATTTTGAAACCCTCGACTTAATTTTATGAAAATTAATTTTATTTGGCTCATAAGATCTATGTGATCGCTCTGATACCACTGTTAGGTTTCAGGGACCGCAGCGGAAGCCGGTGGGTCGGGGTTTTTAATATTTTCCATCATCGGGTCGACAGAACTTGTCGGCGCTGATGATTCATGCCCCGAAGAGGCCCGAGGATCTCGCGTAAATTATTAAGAGCACAAACATAAATAAAAAACTTACCAGTTTTAGATCCGGAGCCTTTGTCAACTGTAACTTGTCACCAATGATCGTTGCATGAAGGATCCATAGCAGGATCCCGCTAGATCATCCACACGCGCTTTAGAAATCCGCTAGAACGCCGATCGTCGAACTCCATGTGCTAGCGCGGTGATCCGACGATATATCTGATGTCCCTATGATGAATGCATCGTTTATCTTAATATGCATGAAAAGAAACTCGATCTGTGCCCGGATCGACAGCTTCTCTCACTAGAGAGCAGGAGGAGAGAGGAGCTCTAGCCAAAATGACATGAATAGTAATTGTGATTGAGCCCCTCTCCTCTATTTATAGTGGATTGTGGAAATTATCCAGTTTGGTTCCCCAACCCCCGTTAATTCCATGTCCACTAAATAAATAACTATGATGACTTAAAACTTCGTCAATATTATTTATTTATTTTATCACATACTTGTAATATATATATATATAATAAATTACATAATAAAACCTGAGTCATTTAACTTGACTCTCTATCCCTCTTAATATTAAATGAACTTGATATATTAAAATAATATTCCTTTGATTAGTATTTTCTCATATTTACTAAACTCATAAATACATTAAATAATCACAAATATTCATAACTTGAATATTGATGAATTTATTTAATTATTTAGGTGATCAGTACTTTGGAAAACACTCGGACTCCAGTGTTGGGGCCCACCATGTCCAATATTCATATTCTACTGAATAGGGGAAGATTCTTGATTACGCTATTGTGTGTGACCCTCTAGGCCCTTATCTCAATAGTAGTGAATAAAATCCACACACCAAGAGCGGGGTCTAGCAACCCATCATGGCCCCTAAAGATATAATGATAGTCATTGCAACGACTACCAACCTACGAACACTGACTATGTACTATAATCTCTTGTCCTTAATATCTCATAAAGCAGGACGCACACTTGGGTCATCATCCTTTTCCTTGCTTTATTATTTGTTGATCTTTCCAGATGTGTTTACCTTTCTACTACTTTGGCCAAAGACTTATGAAGGTACAACCATCCTGATCAATCAAGCCTGAGATATTCAACTTCCTACACTCAGATGAGACAAATAATTTCTTGACCATTCGACCAACGTCATACCACCAACGACGCACCCAACACAAACTACCTAGCCACGACATTACTGTTATGGTTTTTTCCTTTCATAAAAGTACATAATCAAATGATATACATTGGTAATTGTATCAAGTCAGGAGACCAATACACATGTCCATAGATAGAAACAACCAATGACACCCAAAACGTGTGGTGTTCCTATTATTGGGTCTTTCCTCATGATCTTACTACCAGATATCACCAAGTGCGAACTTCATGAGAAGAAGTATCAATGCTTATGAGCCCACAGCTCCTGATAGTCAAACATATTCTGTGTATAGTCAGTAAGATGTACCGAGACTATATAACATATATTTATGATTAATGTCATTATATCTCGTGGTTCTCATTATATCATGGGATCTGCTATAACCTCTCGACACGACAATTAACCTTTGGACATTACAATTATTATAGTGGGCACAGAAAATTATTCACTATAATGGTAAGAAATCATCATTCATATCTAACTGTACACATGATATGATAATCAAAATTACTACATTGTTGGGTCTAGGGCACCCACTATTTCAACAATAGTCTCTTTCTAAACACTAGGTATCAATCATTGGATAGCTTCGATCTATGATGAGATTTATCTATCATTATTGTTCATTATATCTTAATCATTATTATATATCTATGATGAGGATGAGGCCTAGAGACCTTGGGATTGCGATGAAGTGATACTCCACCAAGGTGAACATTCTTTCAAATTTTTAAAAGTTTATGTTTAGCTATAAATCATGGGGTATATGCAGTTTTCCACAACATATAAATTATTTTAGTGGTTTGGATTGTGTTCAAGGTTAGATTAGTTATTCCTTTTTAGGTCCTTATTTATGTTTTTGAGTTTATCCATCGGACCCGCCTTATGTTAATGGTTTGGATCATGTGGGAGGTTGGATATGTTATGTCCTCTATACTATTTTTAGGGGGTGGATGTTATTCCATGAGACATATAGTCAAATCATAATTCATGATTAGTATTTAATGGTTCTTCCTAGGGGATGAGTGTTGCAGTGTATACCTTTTGGTAATTCCAAAATGTGACATCATAGGGTGCACTATAAAATAGAATCTTAGGCTACATAATAATTTACCCTATTCTTGAAATGAAAAGTGATTTTATTTTAGTGTTTTTAATGAGGTTCCCCTATTCCTTATTTTCCACTCGACTCCATCACCCCTACATCCCCCCTCCCCCACACCCTTCTAGCCCCCTACCCCCCCCCCCCCCCGGACACACCACCTCCAGTACCCTTTAAACCTTTTATGTTTTATTGTATTTTTTTCTTTTCTCGTCGATAACCCCTTAGCACTACGCCACCCTATCCTTCCTCTCCTCTTGGGTGGTTCTACCTCACTCGGTGTATGTTTCATCTTTCATCACTTTTATTAGAGATCCTAGGATAATTTTTTCCTCTTTTAATATTTCTATATATTTTTGTCTCCCCCTGCCTAATCCTATATTTAAATGGACATGGGTCAATTAAAATTGGAAATGTAGTGATACAAACTAGGCTGGTATCATAACCAAAAACTAACCTGACTTTCCACTGACCTAATAGGAGTTCTTGATCCCTAAAGGGTAATAATGATCCCTTGGGAAAAAGATACAATTAATGTGGAATATTTTACCCATAAATTAGAGTAAATTTAAAATGATATTTCTCCTGAAAAGAAGACATGACCCATTTATAAGTGGAACATCTTGGAAAATAGTAGATACTCAAAAAATAATTAAACAAGAAGCAAATATCATAGATGAAAAATAAAATCCCACTATTGACCAATAAAATTGTTTAAACAGAAATTTACCATTCCTAAATATCATTGGACCTATTTTGGATAAATATAACATATGAGTTCTCATTTTATGTTTTCTTTTCAGTTGGAAATCTCCTCTGTCGTGTGCCTCTCTATCGTGAATACACCTTTGCCGCATGTTGAACGACACCTTCGTGGTAAGCATTCTCCTCTTACACATTGTTCTCTCTTGTTCACATGTTATTATTGTTTTATGTTGATGGTTATAATGTGAAATTTATTGGCAAAACACCATGCTAAAAATCGTGGTCATTGGTGGTCCTTGTTTGCGCACAAAATGAATTGCATGTTGGTTGGTTCCTGTTGAACAATTAAATAAAAAAATTGGTAATTTACATATACTTGACTAATGAATGAACACCCTAGGATGATAAAACATGTGTTATAACCCCTGAATTAACAAATAGAATTGAATAAGGGATGCTTTGTAAAATCTGAAATTGTGATTGTTTGGTTTGTATATTGTTGTGATTGTGAGCACGATTGTGTGTTTTTATGGTTTTGAGGTTGTTGGAATGATTGGTATGCCATTTTTCCATGTTGTAGATATTCCACAATTGAATATCAATCAAAACATTATCCATTTCAATGGAACCACCACTTTGTTACTAGTGCAACTCCACTGAATCCTAGAAAACCACTTTGCTAGAGGACTCTATGAGACACTTTATGGACTCCCTAGTCAAATAAACATAACAACACACGTAATGAATCCTTCCACCCACAAGAACTCTATCTAAAATCATACCATATATTTGTTTAGTACCATAGTTCCTGATTAAAGAAATTATGTTTCTTTAGAAACACTAAAAAACCAGTTTACAACAATGCATATAGATCACATGTGGGATACTAAAACATTATAGTGAAAGGGATTATCATAGCTTGTTGAACATATTTTGTGTAATTATTTTGTTTAATATTAATATTATTGTATCAAATATGATGAATATGAAAAAATAATGGATTAATACCAATCGTTTGACAAAAGAGTATGAAGATGGCGTGAAAGAGTTTTTCAAGTTTGAAAAAGATCATGCATGTGACCCTTATCAAATCCTTTGTCCATGTTTACGCTATTGTTATTCAAGACAAATTAGTCCAGAGGATTTGGAAGAACACCTGATCAGTCATGAAATAGATCGAAGTTATACATGTTGGAATAAACATGGGAAAAATGAATGTTGGTAGTGGATCAGATAACGCGACATTTTATGGATCAACTGATATGATAACAAGCGTGAACAATGAAGACGATCATATGAGGATGTGATTACAGATGTGAATGATGATACAGATCATATTGAGGAAATTAAAAGGAAATTTGAAGATAAAATTCGTGATTTCCCCAAATATTTTGAGAAGTTAAAGAGTTGTAAAAAAACGTCATTGTATGATGGTTGCACTAAATATACAGCATTTTTAGTCATACAGAAGCTGTATAATTTGAAAGTAGGAAATGGGTGGAGTGACGCCGATTTTACGGAACTACTTTCTATACTGAATGACATTCTCCCAGATGATAATGAGCTCCCGAGACAAACATACGATTCCAAATGAATGCTATGCTCGATGGGTATGATCTCTGAATGAATACACACCTTCCCGAATGACTGTATATTTTTTCGCGAGGACCAAAAATTACATAAATAATGCCCAAATTTTGGTGCTTCTTGATACAAGAAAGATGATTCCAGTCCTAAAAAAGTTTTATGGTACTTTCCAATCATTCCAAGGTGTAGGAACAAATATGGCAGTGAGGAGACTATAGGACAATTAAAATGGAATACAGATACAAGAATTAAATATAGAAAACTACATCACCTGGTAGACTCTCCTCAGTAGAAGATAATTGATCATTAGTATCCTGAATTTGGAAACGAGCCGAGAAACCTTCATCATGCGTTATCTACAGATGGGGTGAATCCTTTTGGTCTTCAAAACAGTAGTCACAGTACATGACCGGTTATGTTGGTAAATTATAACTTACCACCATGGTTATGCATGAAATGAAAATAAATCATGTTATTTGTGCTTATATCAGGACCAAAACAACCAGGTATTGATATTTATGATTATGTGGATCCATTGATCGGGGATTTTTAATTATTTTTCGATTCAGGTGTTATTTAGTATGATTCTTACAAAATTGATGATTTCACATTGAAAGACATATTGTATGGGAAGATAAATAACTTTCCAGCTTATGTAAATTTTTCAGGATATAGTATTAAAAAAAACTCAATGGTGTCCCATTTGTGAACAAGGTACACAGTCAATTAGGTTGAAACATTCATAAAATACCACATTTCTAGGACATCGCAGATTTCTACCCGGATGGCATAAGTACCGATTGTGGAGGACATCATTCGACGGATGTTTAGAAGAACGTATAGAACCATATCCACTAATAGGTGATAAATTTTTTGATAAGTAATAGATGTGAACACTACTTTGGGTAAACCATTTTTGAAAAACCTTACGAAAACTGGTTGGAAAAAAGAGATTACTTTATTTTGAATGTCCATACTGAAATTGTCTTTATGTCATACATTTTCTTGATGTTATTTATGTTGAAAAAAAATGTATGTGATAGTTTCATCGACACATTTCTAAATGAAACTGACAAAATAAATGATGGAATTAAGGCTAGATTGGACATGGTTGAGATGGGAATACAAGAAGAGTTGGCACCAGTGAAGGGTGAAAAATGAACATTTCTTCCTCCTACTTATGTTATCATTATATGTTCATTAATATCTCTATTGTTTAGAATTATTGAGCATATATGATTTTAAAGACCCACACTTTTTAATTATATTTGATTCCAAATTATGTGGGTATAATTAAAATGTGACCACTGTGTTTTGATTGTTATATGACTGTTGGTCAATATGATCATTGGAAACTATAATCTTAACATTGTGTTTTTATAAATACGGTTATCTTGGTTAATTAATACAAAAATAAGATTTAATGGCCTCATCTAGTAGACTCGAGCCATATAAAGCCCATCTGTCAGAGCTTAGAAAGG
Source organism: Viscum album (assembly GCA_963277665.1). Classification (NCBI taxonomy): domain Eukaryota; kingdom Viridiplantae; phylum Streptophyta; class Magnoliopsida; order Santalales; family Viscaceae; genus Viscum; species Viscum album. The sequence continues at coordinate 679,950,598 of OY728132.1, read as the reverse complement.
AGGTAGCATCACTGGGCTTTGCTCGGGACTAATCCCAAGCCAAACTTCAACGTATGAAGCTTGAACAGAATCACCTAAGGGAGAAGTTCAAGCTGATAGAAACCACCACTCAGGAAATGTTGTCCAAGCCACCCCAAGATTCTATCACCGTAGAACACCTAACACTTAGGTCCAACGCTAGTGTAATAAGGGGCTATGTAACGAGACCTTAGTTGCCTTTTGTAATCTTTTTATATAAATAAAATTATTATTTCTTCTTATGGAAAATTATGTGAATTTGAAATATCTAGATAAATATAGGATGTGTATTATTCATGAATTTAGGAAAAAAGGGGTAATTTAAAATATATTTGTATTCATTAAATAATTAATAATGCGAAATGATTTTCAAAAAATGGTCTTCTACAGTTATGAGTAGTGAGAAATTTAGATTATAATAAGGTCAACATGGTTTTTAGTGAATATTAAAGTAGGAATAGTAGCATAACCATATGAATAGTAATGAATAGTAATGATTAGTAATTTGACCAAAAAAATATAAACTTCACCCATGAATGTACAAATACATTTTAGACATCTTAAAAGTGAAAAAATGATCATAGTTTAAGTTTTGGTATTTTTGTATGCCATAAATATTTTATTTAAAATTGTACAATTAATTTAATAATATAAATGAAAATTTAGCTTCATAAAATTTAATCATAAATTGTTACTTTATTTTCTTATGGTTATACGATAATTTTATGGGACCTTGATTACTTTTTTAAGGTGTTACAAAATGAGTTATGCTTTTAAAGTTGTATTTTTGGAATAAATAATGATTTTATTTAAAAATTAAATTAAAATTAATTATAAAATTATTTTTATAAAATGGACTTCATTTTTGATTTCAGAGCATCGATATTAGGTTAGGGTGAATTTTTGGGTTTTTTCTGAAATAGTTGAATTTTCGGTGAATAGTATAAATGCACTTTTGAGTTTTGGGTGTTTAATGACATCATTAATGATGTAAAAATGATGTAAGATTTCTGGTAGAATTATGAATAGTGATATATGCTATGATTTGTTCCAAGTGTCCAATACCATGGGCAATCCCATGGTTTTGCGAATACCACCGATGAGGTGTCCCTTGGAAATTAATAATTTATTCACCCACTTTCCCTATAAATACCAAGCCATTTCCCTCATTCATTTCATTCCAAAATCATACTAAATGATGTTCTAGTCTCCTTACCTTACAATGAGTCCTTTCAAGGTGCTCTCAAGCCTCCCAAGTCCCTACCTTCAATCTTTATAAGTTACACTTCCAGGTAAGGGATCCTTTCACCCTCCTCTTTTAAGTCATGAATTCCTTTATGTTGTGTCTACTAGTTTCCATCTCTTTATGTTGAGGGTATGTTCTTATATGTTCTTATTAATTTCCATTTCATGTCCAAATTATGATAGACCTTTTATTCTCTCATTAATTTGTTTTCTGAATTTTCAAGTCATGTCATTAGGCTTCCGAATTTCTCGTAAAAGAAATCGCATCTTCTCTTTCCTTTCAAGTTTCCTTTTTTTTGTGGTATGTCATTACAATATCCATACCATGTTCTTATCTCCATTTTATTATATATTTATATTGTAATATGAGTTATTTATGATTGTATTACCCTTGTACCCTCTTTTTTATTATTTTCTAAAACCATGTTATATAGTTGTTATGCTGTAGAAATTTCGTCTCAAAATTTCTATCTCTTTATCTCAAGAAATTATCTTATTTATTTATGTGAATAACCAGACCTATTTAGTTTCTATGGGTGTTCATAAATATATAAAAAGTAAATATTTTGTTTTGTAATGGACATACATATAACCCTTACTCCCTTTCCATGGGTTATAAATGAAATAATGATCTTATTTTTAAGAACTTTTAAAACATCCCGATTTTGAAATGAAACCCATTGCTTTTGTCATCTATGGGTTATTTATGAAATGATAGTTTATGATATATGTGGATCACATGTATGTAAATAAATATTAAGGGTGTGCTCTGATAGCGCTCTAGTGCATTGGGTAAAGAATTAATCTCTAGAGATGACAAGTTTCACGATACCTTGGTGAATAACCTAGGTAATTTTTATGACACCTTAGGGATAAACCATGGTGATATGTTCATGAATGTCTAAATGAAATGTTGTAGACACATATTCATGTTATGATTCATGTTATTTTTATCATTATATTCCTATTATTATATTTCTCATGTCTTTATGACTTTTATCATGTTCTTATTAATATTGCTCAAGATCACATGTCAATTGTTTCACTTGTTTTCCTTACTGAGCCTTTTGCTCGCCCTTTTATTTGATGCATGTCTCCAAAATATGAGATGCATTAATTTTACATAGTATGAACCTTTTATTAAGCCTTATGAGTGGTTTAGAAGAATGTTTTATGTTGTTTTCATGTATTATGTTCCTGATTTCCAAGAAACTAGACTTTAAAAATCCTCTGTTTTTAAAATGTAATGAAAAGTTATGTAATAAAAAGGAGGGATGCCATAGTTGGTATCAAAGAATAGTTTAGTTATTTATGGAAATTAGGATATGAAATATTTATGAATAACCCTATAGAAAATTTTAAATATATGAAAAATTCCTGGTATTTTGGTGAATATTGAGTAAGTGGTTTATCAAACAAATACATCCCTATCTGGATACGAGCAGGTAGAGGCAGCTCTGGCACAGATGTACATAGGGGTAAAACCCAAAAACACCACTTTGAGATAGAATCAAATGGGAACTGTTGTGCAACAATGGGCCTTGCTTCACTCTTATTTACGACACTCCCAGGGGATATGTTTGGTTAATCATAAGCTTTTTATGAATCATTATGAAGGATTTATAGAGAAATGTAATTGTTTAAAAATGTTTTAAGACATAAATACTTTATAGTTAAAAGATTTTTAAATGAAATAAGTTTCTCATTAAGGTTTTATTCTTTTAGAAAATGACGGGAAATAGGAGGAACCATGCAAATGGTGACTGCAATGGACCATGCACTGACGGCCCTCTGATGGAAGCTAGAATGGAAACATTCATGCGAATGATGAACCAAATGACTCAAGTTATGGGAAATAACTTGAATCAAGCTGAGAGACTGATATCACTACGAAAGGAACAAAATTCTGTTGAGTACTTTATGCATCAATGACCACCAACCTTTAGTGGATCGACTGACCCATTGATTGCTGAGCAGTGGATCAGTTCCATCGAGAAGATATTTTCTGTGCTCCGCTATTCAAAGTAAGAGAAGGACACCCTGGCTGCCTATTTCTTAGTAGGAGAAGTTGATCAGTGGTGGGAGCTGATTAAAAACACGAGGAAAAGAGTGGAGGTTGAAGCTATGGAGTGGGAGGAGTTCAGAGGGATTTTCTTTAGTAATTATTTCCCTTATTCCATGAGAACAAGAATGGATAAGGAGTTTCTCGAGCTAAAGCATAAGGAGAATGAATCTGTCGGAAGCTATGAGATGAACTTCCCCCAACATTCAAGATATACCTCTAGATTTGTCGTGGATCTAAATGGTAAGGTTGATAAATTCTTCGGTGGACTGAGACCTCATCTGCGGAAGAATCTAGCCAACTGAGACTATGACAGCTATGAGGAGATCGTGCAAAGTGTTATGAAAGTCGAACTAGAGTTTGGCGAGATGCATTGGTCTCATATATCAAATGAAAAAAAAAATATTGATAGAGCCTAGCATAGGGAGGAACTTTGATAAAGGAAGATGAGGAAAGCAAGTGCAACGTCCCACATGTATTAAATGTGGTAAGAAGCATTTGGGGAACTGCCTGCTCATGAGCGGGAAATGCTACAAGTGTAAAATAGATGTCCATATTGTAGGTAATTGTCGTAGTGAGGTGAAACCTCAAATTCCAAACACTAACGGATAGGGTAAGATGGTGTAGGCCCTACCTGATTTCCAGTGCTTTAAGTGTGGGCAACTTGGGCACTTTTCCAATCACTGACCAAATCCAAGGGTGGTGGAGGGGAACCACCATCAACCTCAACAAATGCGAAGGGAGCATGGTCGTGCTTTTGATATCACGACAGCTAAATTTGAAGCTCCAAAGGATGTGGTAGTTGGTACTCTTGTTGTTATCTCAAATGTATCGAGTACTTTGTTAGATTCAGGTTCTATTCATTCCTTTATTTCCTCCAAGTTTTCAAAGAATTTAAAATCAACCCCCGACTTTCTAAAGAAGAGTTATCAGTCAGGACTCCTGGTGGGATTATCCAAGCATCATCAGTTTTTAGAATGTCTAGTATTTACTTTGTTGAGAACAATCTTATAGAAAATCAAGTAGTCATTCCCATGCTTGAATTCAACATTATACTAGGGATGGAATGGCTCTCAAAGTATAATGCTAAGATCAAATTCATAAGTAAGGAAATATCAGTAGTCTTGAATGGAAAACCTAAATTTATCATCCAAGGAGAGATATCTCAACCTGATATTTTTCTAGAAGAACCTCATATATCCTTCTTTATGGAGTTGATCAGTGAAGAAGAATAAGGAAATCAGAGTTTGAGGATAGATAATGTACCCATAGTCCAAGAATACATTGACGTATTTCCTAAAGATTTTCTTAGACCTCCCCCAGAAAGAGAGGTAAAGTTCTCCATTAAACTCATACCTAGATCTCATCCAATATCAAAGACCCCATATAGGATGGAAAATGTGGAGATAGAGGAATTATGGAAACAACTCCAAGATATTTTGGAGAATGGGTTTATCCGAACGAGTGTGTCTCCATGGGGAGCACCTATTCTCTTTGTGAAGAAGAAGGATGGATTGATGTGGAAATGTATTGATTATAGAGAACTGAACGGAATCACAGTAAAGAACAAATACCATCTTCCAAGAATTGATGACTTATTTGAACAACTTCATAGGGCTCAATTCTTCTCTAAGATTGATCTTTGATCTGGTTATCATCAATTGAGGGTGAAGAAAGAAGATATTCCAAAAACTACCATCTGATCAAGATATGTGCATTATGAGTTTGTTGTTATGCCTTATGGACTGACTAATTCACCTACTATTTTTATGTATTTGATGAATATAGTCTTTAAAGACTACCTTGATAAATTTTTGGTAGTTTTTATTGATGATATTATGATATATTCAAAAATTTGTGAGGAGCATGAGGATCATATAAGGGTTATTTTGAAAACTCTATGGAAGGAGAGAATTTTTGGAAAGTTTAGTAAATGTGAATTCTTCTTACAACAAGTTTCTTTCTTGGGGAACATTGTTACTAATGATGGAATCATAGTTGACCCTACAAAGACAAAATTTTTAGAGGAGTGGCATCAGCTGACAGTAATAACTAAGATTCGTAGTTTCTTTGGATTAGCGGGATATTATAGGAGGTTTTTGAAAAACTTTTCACGAATTTCTAATCCATTAACCAAGTTAACTTGAAAAGGGTTCAAGTTCATATGGACAAAGGAGTGTGAGGAAATTTTCCAAGAGTTGAAGAAGAGATTGGTTACTGCACCTATGTTAACTCTACCCTCAAGTGGAGAAGGATTCGTTATTTTTAGCGATGCATTTCGGAAAGGGATTAGGTGTGTCCTCATGAAAAATGATAAGTTCATTGCTTATGCATCTTGATAGTTGAAGACTCGTGAGAAGAACTATCCTACGCATGATCCGGAGCTGGATGCAGTCATTTTTTCTCTGAAGATATGGAGGCGTTATCTTTATGGGAAGAAATGTGATATATACATAGACCATCAAAGTTTGAATTATATTTTCACAAAAAAGGAATTGAACATGAGACAAAGGAGATAGTTGTAACTCCTTAAATACTATGATTTTTCAATTCATTATCATCCCAGAAAAGCAAACAAAGTCTCTGATGCATTAAGAAGGAAAGACCCAATTGTTCTTTCTATGATGAGGATTCAAAAATATCCTTTGATCAATGACCTAGTAAAGCTGGACATGGGAATTATAAGGGAAGGGACATCATCAAACCTAACCCAAATGATTTCTCAACCGTCATTACTAGAGAAGATCAAGAAAGCTCAGAAAGAAGATCCTTTGTTAAAGAATAAGTTTGAGGCTGTGAAGGATGGGAAGTTTCTTGAGTTCAATACTAATCAAGAAGGTGTACTGAAATTTCATACAAAACTATGTGTTCTATCTATTCTGGAAATAAAGAAGGAGTTTATGGATGAAGCTCCTAGCTCTACTTTCTTTATACATCTTGGTATCACAAAAATGTATAGGGACCTTTGTAATAATTATTGGTGGAATAATATGAAAAGGGATATTGATGACTACACTTCAAGGTTCCCAGTATGTCAGCAAGTGAAGGTAGAGTGACAACTTCCTAAAGGAGTATTGCAACCACTACCCATACCAGCATGGAAGTGAGACAATTTCACTATTGACATCTTAACTAGTCTCCTATGAACTTCCAAAGGAAATAATATGATATGGGTTACTGTGGACCGTCTCACCAAGACTATCCATTTTATCTCCATTCTGGAAGATTTATCTCTTGATCAAATTACCAAGATTTACATGAAGGAAGTGGTAAGGCGGCATGGAGTTCCACTTTCTATCGCATCTGATCGTAATCCAAGGTTCACATCAAAATTCTTGAGAGGTCTTCAACAAGAAATGAGCACTGAATTGAATTTCAGTACGGCCTATCACCCCCAAACTGATGGCCAATCTGAAAGGACTATTCAAAAACTCGAGGAAATGATGAGAACTTTCTCAATACAATTTAAAGGTGGATTGGATCAACATATCTCTTTAGTTGAGTTCTCTTACAACAACATCTTCCACTCGAGCATTCAAATGGCACCCAATGAAGCTCTATATAGTAAGCGATGTAGAAATCCTACTTGTTGGGATGAAGCTGGTGAGAGAAATCTTCTTGGGCCTGATCTTGTGAATGATATGATAAAAAAGGTCCATGTCATCCAACAACACATTAAGGCTTCTCATAGTCAGAAAAAGAGCTGTGCCGACAACCATCAAAGGGACTTGGAGTTTGATGTTGGTGACAAAGTCTTTCTTCGGATTTCACCTTGGAAGAGAGTCCTGAGGTTTGGGAAGAAATGGAACCTCATCCCTGGGTATATTAGACCCTATGAAATCCTTGATCACATGGGAGCAGTGGCCTATCAGCTTGCACTTCCTCCAAATCTAGTCCAAGTTCATGATTTCTTCCATGTATCCATCTTGAGTAAGTACATACCTGACCCTTCACATGTACTAAATCCCGAGGTGGTACAACTAGAACATGACCTCTCTTATGAGGAGTAGCTGGTGGAGATCTTGGATCGTAGAGACAATGTTCTACGCAACAAGAATACCCACCTTGTTAAGGTGTTGTGTAGGAACCAAAAATATGAAGAAGCCATGTGGGAACTGTAGGAGTCTATGAGATAGAAGTACCCACACCTTTTCTCATCATAGGGTACGAGATAAAATTTCAACGACAAAATTTCTTAAGGGGGGAAGAATGTAACGACCCGAAATTTTTAATTATATTTCTTTCCTAATTATGTGGGTATAATTAAAATGTAACCATTGTGTTTTCAACTGTTATATGATCGTTGGTCAATATGATCACTGGAAACTATAATCTTAACATTTTGTTTTTATAAATACGATTATCTTGGTTAATTAACACAAAAAATAAGATTTAATGGCCTCATCCAGTAGACTCGAGCCATATGAAGCCCATCTGTCGGAGCTTGGGAAGGAGGTAGCATTACTGGGCTTTGCCCTGGACTAAGCCCAAGACGAACTTCAACATATGAAGCTTGAACAGAATCTCCAAAGGGAGAAGTTCAAGTTGATTGAAATCACCACTCAGGCAATGTTGTTTGAGCCACCCCAAGATTCTATCACCATAGCACACCTAACACTTAGGTCCTATGCTGGTGTAATAAGGGGCTATGTAACGAGACCTTAGCTACTTTGTGTATTCTTTTTATATAAATAAAATTTTTATTTCTTCTTATGGAAAAGTTTGTGAATTTCAATTATCCAGATTAATATAGGATGTGTATTATTGATGAATTTAGGAAAAAAGGGGTATTTTAAAATATTTTTGTATTCATTAAATAATTAATAATGTGAAATTATTTTTAAAAAATTGTCTTCTACGGTTGTAAGCAGTGAGAAATTTAGAGTCTAATAAGATAAACTTGATTTTTAGTGAATAGTAAAGTAGGAATAGTAACATACCCATATGAATAGTAATTAATATTAATTTGACCCAAAAAATAGAAACTTCATCCAAGAATGTATAAATACATTTTAGACATCTTAAAAGTGAAAAAACGATCATAGTTTAAGTTTTGGTATTTTTGTATGCCATAAATATTTTATTTAAAATTTTATAATTAATTTAATAATTTAAAATGAAAATTTATCTTCATAAAATTTTATCATAAATTGTTACTTTATTTTTATATGGTTATACGATAATTTTATGGGACCTTTATTACTTGTTTAAGGTGTTACAAAATGAGTTATGGTTTTAAAGTTGTATTTTTGGAATAAATAATGGTTTTAATTAAAAATTAAATTAAAAATATTTAGAAATTTATTTTCATAAAATGGACTTCAATTTTGATTTTAGATCATCGATATTATGTTAGGGTGAATTTTTGGGTTTTTTCTGAAATAGTTGAATTTTCGGTGAATAGTAAAAATGCACTTTTGAGTTTCGGGTGTTTAATGACATAATTAATGATGTAACAATGATGTAAGATTTCTGTTAGACTTATGAATAGTGATATATGATATTAGGTGTCCCAAGTTTCCAATACCATGGGCAAATACCATGGTCAAGCTCATGGATTTGCGAATACTGTCGATGAGGCGTCCCTTGGAAATTAGTAATTTATTCACTCACTTTCCCTATAAATACCAAGACATTTCCCTCATTCATTTCATTCCATAATCATCCTCAACTAATTTCTGGTCTTCTTACCTCCCAAGGTTCCCTGAAGCCTCCCAAGGTCCCGACCTTCAAGCTTTCGAAGTTACTCTTCAAGGTAAGGGATCCTTTCACCTTCCTCTTTTAAGTTATGAATTCCTTTATGTTGTGTCCTCTATTTTCCATCTTTTTATTTTTAGGGTATGTTCTTATAGGATCTTATTACTTTCCATTTCATTTCCAAATGATGAGATACCCTTTATTCTATCATTAATTTGTTTTCGGAATTTTTAAGTGATGTCATTAGGCTACCAAATTTCTCGTAAAAGAAATCGCATCTTCTCTTTCCTTTCAAGTATCCTTTTCTTGTGGTATGTCATTCCAATATCCAAAACATGTTATTATCTCCATGTTATTATGTATTTATATTGTAATATGAGTTATTTATTAGTGGGTTACCCTTGTACCCTCTTTTTTATTATTTTCTAAAACCATGTTATATAGTCGTTATGCTGTAGAACTTTTCTCTCAAAATTTCTATCTCTTTCTCTGAAAAAATTATCTTGTTTATTTATGTGAATACCCAGACCTATTTCATTTTTATGGGTTATCATAAATATATAAAAAGGATATATTTTATTCTTTAATGGACACACATATAACTCTAAATCCCTTTCCATGGGTTATAAATGAAATAATGATCTTATTTTTAAGAACTTTTAAAATGTCACGATTTTGAAATGAAACTCATTTCTTTTATCTCTATGGGTTATTTATGAAATTTTTTCTGATGATCTATGTGGATATCATGTAATTAAATACATATTAAGGGTTCACCCTATTAGTTCTCTAATTCATTGGGTAAAGAATTAATCTCTAGAGATGAAATGTTTCACGATACCTTGGTGAATAACCTTGGTAATTTTTATGACATGTCGGGGATAAACCTTGGTGATATGTTAATGAATGTCTTAGTGAAATGTTTTATCCACATATTAAAATTATTATTCATTTTCTTTTTATCATGATATTCTTATTCTACCATTTCTCATTCCTGTATGACTTTTATCATGTTCTTATTAATATTTCTCAAGATCACATGTCAACTGTTTCACTTGTTTTCCTTACTGAGCCTTCTGCTCACACGTTTCTTAGATGTATGTCCCCATGATATGAGATGCAGTAATTTTACAAAAGATAAACCTATAATGAATCATTATGAGTGGTTTAGAATAATTTTTTATGTTGTTTTCATGTATTATGTTCCTGATTTCCAAGACACTAGACTTTAAAGATCCTCTGTTTGTAAAATGTAATGAAAAGTTATGTAAGAAAAATGTGGGATGCCATAATGATCACCCTTTATTATTTTTTATATCCTTAGGTTATTAAGAATGGTTTTATAAATGAGTTTTTTTTCTATTAAATCATAACATAATGAGAGACTCTTATGAACTAGTTCTTTATGTTTCTATATTTCCAAAATCACTGGACTTAAACTATTATGAAATGGATCATTTATATTCTATATTTTGGTCATTTATGTATCTATTTCTACTAATGTAGTGTGTTTTAAGAATATTGGTTGTTCATAACTCACAAATTTAATGACAAAACTAACTATTCTTAACTACTGATGGTTAACTACCACTTAGCATAACATCTGATCTGAACTTCTGATCCGGCATCCCCATGATGCTCTCATCGGACTCCATCTCTATGATATCATCATTCAGCCTGCACTTTTACTTCTCTTCCTACACCCATTTACTAGGTAAATGGGTGAAGGAAGAGAATGAAAATTGGATGGTGAATGATGATATCATTGAGATGGTGTCGGATGAGAGCATCACGGGGACCCCAGATCAGGAGTTCATATCAGATGCAATCGTAAGCGGTAGTTAACCAATAGTAGTAAAGTGCACAAAGAATCATTAGTTTTGTTATTAGCTTATATCTGGACCAAAGAAACCATTTTTAAATATGTAAAGGTAATTTTACGATATAATATGTCTATTTTAACAAAAAATCATATAATGAAACGTTTAATTGAGTTTCATTATTCCTTGTAGGGTTAGTTTATTTTAGAAGATTTATGTCCATGTGACATGCCTTTGTACGAAGAGCAACGATGTTGTGTCTGCTCAATCATATAGGTAATGGGAAATCTATTTCACTAATGACTCAATATTTCATATCTTTATGAGACCTCTTGGGTTTTTTTCTCTACTTCACAAAAGCCTCTTCATGTGATCATGTCACATAAGATCCTTTGTATGAATGCTTCATGTGAACTGATCATGTGATCTTATCACATGATCAAATCACATAATCAATTAAGGAAATTCACTTGAATCATTATTTGTGTATTCTTATCTAATTTACATAATCTCATAAAGATTTAAGGGTCATGTAATCGTATAAATATCCCAAGTTCAGTTGATTGCGTGATCCTGTTGTGGTCATGTGATCACATGAATTTGAACAAGTCATGCACTTAATATGATATTTCTAATTAATCATGTTCCCCTTTCTTATTCAAGTCTATTTTTTAACCTAAAATCCTCCATTTTCATAATTAATCAAAATTTTCTATTTATTATGATACAAATGAAATCAAGAATTGAATTTGAGGAGGTTATAGTTCATTGGACTACAATGGTCGATAGTGTGTAAGTCGACCAATGCATTTTCAGTCAGTCAACTCACGAGCATCTTAAAAGCTTGATGGCAACCAATATCTTTGATTTTAAATTTTATAAATAGTTTACCTTATATGTGGGTGGGTGTCTTCAGTAGGTAGGAGGGTGTCCAAGAGTGGGGGCGTCTAGGAGGGGAGGGAGGTGTGCAAGAGGGAGGGGTGTCTAGGAGGTAGGGGTTTTCTGGTGGGAGGGTGGGTGGGGATATCTAGGAAGGAGGGGGGTTCTAGGAGTGAGGGGGTGTTTAGAAGGGAGGGGGTGTCTAGGGAGGTGTCCATGAGTGGGGTTTCCATGAGGGGAGGGAGGAGTGTGTCCAGAATGGAGGTGGTTCCCAGGAGGGAGGGGGTGTCCAGGTGTGAGGGTGGGTGGGGGGTGTACAAGAGTGGGGGTGTCCAAGAGGGGAGGGAGGGATATCTAGGAGGGAGGGGGTCTCCAGGTGGGAGGAGGTCTCCAGGTGGGTGGGGGTATCCAGGAAGGAGGGGTTTCCCAGGAGGGAGGGGTGTCCAGGGGGTGTCCAAGAGTGGGGGTGTCCAAAAGGGAGGGGTGTCTTGGGGTTTCCATGAGTGGGGTGTCCAGGAGGGGAGGGAGGGGTGTGTCTAGAAGGGATAGTATGTCTAGGAGGGAGGGTGTGTCCAAGTAGATATACATTCAATACTGATAATATACAATGGGTAGATCACTTCTAGAGTAGCCTGAAGTGGGTTCATAGTGAGGCATCAAAAGTTCTAACAAACCAAACCAATTCCAAGCCCATATAAAGGCCCAAGAATTATATTCTAGTTCAATTTTAGGCCTAATATATCTTATTTAATTTCATAAAGACCCAACATATGCATCATTTACCTTTATCATATTAGATTTATAAGAAACACACTTTTTCTCTTCACCAATGTGGTAGTAGAATACATCTTCTAGAAAATTTACTGATGATATATGAGTTTCATGGAAGGAATAATTTCTGATCTAGAAGAGTTGTGGGGACACTCTCAACTAAATCAATTTTGACCCTCAATCCTGGAATGTGGATGAAATCAATGGAATGAGATGTTTTTAACCAGAAACTGAATTCTATAAGATGTATCCCAACTACTTATACGTATATATATATATATATCCCTTCTCCCAATTTCCATAGGATTGGCATCTGCTGGTTGTGTCATAGGATCTCTATGTTTCTGTTTTATATATTTTTAAATTATATTTTTCTTAATGTTATGTGAAATTTCATTCCTATTCCTCAAATATATTATTTGTTTGGTGATTTTCCTTGATATGTTGAACTGTATCTCCTCAAAAATCATGAAATTTGATTACTAATCCAAGTTCATGAATTCCCAGTGGAGGACACTAAGTACTCTTATCAATTTTTCTAATTTTTAATATCTTATTAAATTTAGAGGAGGCAGCAAAGTTTATTCATGTTTGGTTTGGAGACCAATAAATTTCTCTAATGATCTTCATGTCTCTTTATAACCTCAGAAAATCCATTATCTACCCCTTGTTCTCGCTCTCATTATACACAATCTGATGGAGGAAGTTAGGTACATGAAAAAAATACATTGGAGTTGGGTGTATTTTGAATATTTATCTATGATTATGGACAAATCAATATTCAAAACCATGTAGGATTTGAAATTTAGTACACTTAGGAAATTTCTAAAATTATATACGATTTTATAATTGATATTAGTGAATTATGGTGTATGAATAATATTTATTCCATTATCAAATAGATGATGAAAATATAGGTGGATAAATAAGATTATTAATGGGTATACAATGGATTCATCCCTTTCGTACTAACATCAATTTAGGATTGTCTAATACTATATTTTAATTGTCTGATATTTTAATTCTAGGGGTGGGAGGGGGAAGGGGTTTGTCTAGGGGGAAAGGGAGGGGGATGCAAGGGGATTGGGGGTGTCCAGGGAAAGGTAGGGACTACAGGGGGAGGGAGGGGGGCTACAGGTGGAGTGGTGGGGGGTGTCGTCCAGGGGTAGGGAGGGGCTATTCAGGGGGTCTGTCTCGGGGAGGGGAGGGAGGGGGGTCTGGCTAATCACACTAAAGAACTAGGAGGGATGGGGTGTTCAGGACGGAGGGGGTGTCCAGGTGGTAGGGTGGGTGGGGGTGTACCAAAAAGAGTGGGTGTCCAGGAGGGGGGGTGTCCAGGAGTGGGGGTGTCTAGGAGTGGGGGTGTCCAGGAGAGGAGGGGGTTGTCCAGGGGTGGGAAGGGGGCTATCCAATGGGTGGGAAGGGGGCTTTCTAGGGAAAGGGAGGGGGATGCAGGGGGTGGGAGGGGGGTTTTCCAAGGGGACTGAGGGGGTTTCATGTGGAGTGGGGGGGGGGATATCCAAGTGTAGGGTGGGGGTTGTCCAGGGGTGGGAGGGTGTCTAGGAGTGGGGGTGTCTAGGAGGGAAGGGTGTCTAGTAGGTGGGAAGGGGGATGTCCAAGGGGTGGGAAGGGGTTGTCTGGGGAAAGGGAGGGGGGATGCAGGGGGTCCCAGAAGAGGGAGGGGATGTACAAGGGTAGGGATGGGATATCTATGGGTAGGGAGGGGGCTTTCCAAGGGGATGTCTCGGGGAGGGGAGGGAGGGGGTTTGGCTAATCACATTAAAGGACTTGGAGATCAAGATAAAAGTGAACCAGTATGATCATGGGCTATCTAATTGTGTAGGTTCTCATCAGGACCTCTCTAAAACTGAGAAATACATTCCTTCCATACCTTCAACAGGGCCTTAGATATTGTATGGGGTCCTTGGAGAGGCATAAGTAGTCAGGTTCCAAGAAGGGTTGGACTTGATGTCTGATGTGGATGTTCTATAACTCATTCCATTTGGCCTAGCAGGGGATAGTACACTCTTAGAGGCTCCTAATATATGTAACTATTAGGTTTATAACCCATCTAGGATGGTGGTATCACTAGGAAAATAATATAATTTATTCTAAAATTGAATAATCCTATAAAATTGTATACACCATCATGTATGTGTCATATTGTATAACCTGTGGAGATTCCTCAATTTTTTTATTATCAATAAATGAAACCTTTTGGATTCCATGTTGTTGTTGACATTTATTCCTCTTCTTTTCTCATCCATGTAATCTTAACAAAACAATATTTATAAGTAAATGAATCAGGTTGAGAATCTTCGAAAATATTAATTCAATCCAAGGAAATATGGACATGTAAAGGTTGTAAAATGTAACAATTGACATTTTATTAATATATTATTTCATATTAATGTTTTGTTTATTTCATTATTGTATTACTAAAATAATATTTTTTTCCTTATATAGGTAAAAAAAATTCCTGAGTTTGAATGCTTTGTTCGGCAACTAATACCATGGACGACAATTTTTAAGAGGGGATCACAGATGAAAAAAGGATGAAACATTAATGTTTTCAACTATGTGTTGGATAATAGTAATTGTAACCATATTAAACATTGTTTGAAATGTATATAGTAGTGTGTTTATTTATATGCAAGATTTCATGTAAATGTATATAGCATTGTTTGGGAAACTCTTGTGTGTGATGTTTTGTTCATCTATGCTTTGTTTGTGTGTAGCTGTTGTTTGTGTTGTGTGTGCTGGTGTTGTCTCAGGTGTGCAGGTGTTGTGAAGGTGCTAGGTTTTCTCAGAAAACATGGCCTTTATCATTTATAATTAATCACTAATAAATGTGTATTATATCATCGCTCAAAATAGTGCCGATAAAGGGGTCTATATGATCACTATTTTTAGTGCTGATATATTAGACATTTATCGGCGCTCAAAATAGCGCTGATAAAGGGGGGCTTTATCAGTGCTCAAAATAGCACTGATAAAGACAACCCTTTATCAGTGCTAAATAAGCACTGATATAGGGGGGCCTTTAACAGTGCTATTTTGAGTGATGATAAAGGGGACCCTCCTTTATCTTCATCGCGATTAACATTGCTTTTCTAGAACAGTTAAAGGTGGTTTTTAGTGCTCTTAAAATCCCTATTTGTAGTAGTGCATCCCATGAGGACAATCTCATAAAAGTAATATCACCACACTAAAATTTCACAACCCAAGGTGAAATAACATGCAAATATAACAAATGAACATAAAGAACAACAATAACACCCTACAAATATAGGTTTTCCCCACACATGGGTTTGATACTCCAAGGCATTATCTCATTCCCAAGGATTGACGCACACTAGTCTCTTGTCTGCCTTTCATTAATAGTAAATTAATAGAAAATGAATTCTCTCATACCACTTTGTAATGTTCAGAACCAGGTTACACTAACACAGATTCCCCAAGTCGGTGCACCACATGAACTTAGGTGCACATCCCTATACACCAATGGATGTTGACTACCAGTGAGGGTATAATAATGTACATGGGGATACTATACCCTATTTACCATAGAAACAGAACTATATAAATCAGGATAAGAAATAACCAAGTAATAATGATAAAAACACACTAATAACCATGAATCAAAAAAATCAATTCCCAATATTGGGTAAACACCCACAAACCATAATAGTGAATTATAAAAGTCATAATAGTGTCATGTGTCATGTGTCATAAGAAACCCTAAAAAATACACATTGAAAATCCCAAAAATGGTTCCCAACATTGATCTAGACCCCTTATCCATTCTCCATCCAATATTCAAAATTATTCATCTACCATAGGACCTTTTCCTTTATCCTAGCCTAAAATCATGATGTATGATCAGGTACCAATGACGGCCTGAGTACGGTGTGAGTATAACTCAGTTGGCCACCACCAACTATGTCTAAATCGGTATTCAGTGTAATAAACATGAATGATGAAGTTCATATTAATAATGAACAAATAATAAATTAAGATAGATTAATTGTTTAAAAATATTAACTTGAACCACATTTTCCCTTGGGTTCAAAATTACACTTGAACCCATCAAAACTTCTTCGACCCATGTCAGATGTGTGAACCACACCAAATGGGTTTAACTCTATAAATCAAAATGTATTTTGTTTTATCAATTATAATTTACAATATACCTTATTAACTTTGTCCAGACACTCATTCCATGGATATCTCATTGGATCTTGGAGCACTAGAAAAGCATCCAACCCATACAACACATCGTTGGGTCCTAAAGAATCAGTTTGGCCCAACCTAGTAATGAGGATCCTTAGTCAAAAATCTCAACCCTACAATATTAATCTATTTTATTAGTTCATCATCAGTAACCTTTTTTATCATCAATAATAACAAGGGTAAACCATTTCTTGAATCAAAATTTACATTGTTCATTTCATTCCACATATTATCTAATTTCTATGACTCATCCATTTTAACATTTATCTATAACCACAACTATAAAACATTTTATTCTCCCCTAAATAGAACAACCATATCCCCTTTACCATTTAGCACATTTCCCTTAATCATAACATAATACATTTAACTTTACATGTTAATAAAAACGTCTATTTATACCATGTTCACATAACAAAAAAATTACATTGCTAACCCACCCCTTTTTATTTAACAACATATTCAACCATTATCAAGGGAGTAGATTACTCCCTAGGTGACCTTAAGTTCAATCACATAATTTAAAACAACCCTAAATGGGTCCATGAAGGGTCTCATTCTTAACTTAAACTCTCAAATTACTTTTCCTAATAAAAGACACAAATGTATAGAAAATTAGTCCAATTTCTCGACCACATACACATGAATAATATCATGACTATAGGAGAAATCTTATATACCACCTTCCTCATGCTCATAGACAACCAATCATCCAATAATGACCCATGATTAAAATAAAAAGGCCTCGAATTACACAATGAAGAACTCCTTGGAAATAGGGTTTATGAGATTTATAAGAATAAAAACCATCGCAAAAGGCATATTCAAGAAAATAGAAGGAAATCATGTATTAGACATAACCAGATATTCGATTTTCACTAAAAGGAACTCCAAAAACCTAATATATAAAGATATATATCATTAGAAGATTGTAGATCTCCCAATTCATATATAAGGATGATGGGGAGGAAATAGGGTAATAAATTGTGTGATGACATTTAAAGGTTGGGAGGGTAAAACTGGTATTTTTTTTTTATTTTAAGTGGTGCACAGTTTGGTCATATTGTGTGAATAACCATGCACTAATTATTTGATTCCTTCTATCAAGGAGGGTTTCAGGCCACACAGTTCCCTTGGGGCACTCACATGGTTTGAAAAACAATACGGAATCCATGTGATTTCCTATGTCCCAAGGGTCCAAGTTTCATGGATATGGAGGATGCTTTTTTCAGTCTGTGTGCTAAACATTCTCCTAGTACAGATTGGGTTTCCTTTCCTATTTTTCATTCCCCCAACTCTTGGGACACCCTTGATACATTTACTACACCAAAAAATCACTCCATTAACAATTTAAAAGGGAGTTTAACCAAAATTATATGAAATGTGCCACATAAAACATTGGGATCTTACATAAATAGAGTTTTAATTACCTACTTGAGGTAAATTATTTAAATGTATCTCATTTACATGACCAAGCATGAATTTTCATATATGGGTATTATATGAGTCATGTTTTCTGGTTTTTCATTGATTTCCATTATAGGGTTTTTGAGTTCAAGTATATATAATCTTTTTTAACATGTTTCATACCATAATATATGATATCCTTATAAAATAGATAATATTTATTTCCAAATAAGAAATAAAATCCAAATATGTCCAAACTCAACAAAGAGATATTTTTTTGGTTAACGGAGGTACATATTAATATTTGGTTAATATAATAATCAAACCACTAGGCAATGATAGGTGATAATCTCCCACTGCCAAGGCATCTAGTCTCACACTATTTCCAGCCCTAAGATCCACCTCTTCATTTAAAATATTCTGAAATATTATTGGTTCATGTATGTGAATAAAAATGTGTAATAAACATGCTATATCTAGTAATAAAATTTTATATAAAGTTATATTGCATTTAATGTAAATAATACATGACGTAGAAGCATCTCCTAGCTTCTTTTTCTTAGCCATGCAATTCTTTTTCTAATAGCCTTTATTTCCATATACAAAGAAAGACTCCTACTCATTTATTTCCTTATATATCATTTGGTTCTTGGAAGGGTGGTTCATTTGTTTCTTGAGATTAGGTTTATCTTTTGATTCCTTATCCTTGGCATTCCTCCTTTTGTCCACCATAAGGAATTAAGTTTTCATATTCTTTAAATCCTTATAATCTTAGAGAACTAAATCTAGTAGGTCTGTAAGTGACTTTTTTATGTTATTTATGTTATATTAATAATAAAATTCAAAATGATAAGAGGTGAAGGGGAAATAATTAGGCTAGTCACTAGTTCTTGGTTGAATATAAATCAAAGGGATTTATGTCTCTCAATATTCCCAATAATATTATTCACATGAGTTCCTTCATGATTCTTTCTACTAGTATGAATCTATACAATGCACTTGATATCTCATATCTTTATTTCATTACTCTCTCCTAGTATAACTCTTGGATATGATAAAACATATTTTAGGCATCTTCACCCATCATTCTTTTTTTCTATGGATTATACATTCATGACAACATGATACATTGTACATCTAATATAGGATATCTGTGTCTTATATATTTACCTTTATCCTCCAAGATTTCTCCCTGAGGAGGTTCAATAGGATGTAGGGATTCCAACACAAAAATCTTCTTCTCTCGGAATATTACTATACAAAAGTTCATTTGCCACATCTAAAAATAGTGGATGGTCAGGATATTATCTTTATTCATTATATAGTATAGTTTCATTTAAGCAATGGTGGTTTTTTCCATTTTTATCTAAAAAAATTATTAATTATTAATTTAAATTAATTACTTATTAGACATTAAAAATAAATTAATTCCATAAATTTCTCCAACCATTTTATCAAACCCTAGTATCCCTCCAACTAGATTTAGGATTCTTAGTCACATTAGTATTGTAATAGTAAGGATCCTTGAAACCCCTCCTAATATTCCAAAAAATGGTTTCTCCGCTACTTAGAGAGTTTCAATGTTGGATTCAGACTGAAAAACTACATTGAATCATGACTCCTTTAACTTTTGAGTGAAGTCCAACCATTTTGGAATCATAACATTTATTTACTCAACACATTTCCTCTAATGTGGAAAAAATCTAGTTATGGATTCTTCCTTGCTACCGGATTTAGTTACTTTGTCTTTTTACTATCATAAGAACTCCTCTGTAGTAAGAGTTACACTCAACTAGGGATAATATGGACCTTGTACACCCAATATTGGTCAAATTAAATCAATGGAAGTTCTTCTGTCTTAATATTTCTTTGATGTAATTTATTATTTATCAATTAATTTAATCAATTCTTATTTTATTTTCCTGTAATATGTGATCTCACGCATAGCTTGAAAAAGTATAATAGATAAAATATCCATTAATTTATAATATGTTTTAATTTATGAATTTTATTATTATTTTATGTGATCACATTAACATCCATATTCACAAAACAATAATAAACTGTGCATAAATTAAATAAATAACATGAATTTTATTAATCATTTACTATTGGATAATCGATTCAGCATAAATGGATCAAGTGTGACCCTAGGGGTTTAATACCCAAGTCATGTTTAACACATCTCACAGAATTCCCCCTTTTACAATGTATCCATTTATAATATAGAATTCCACCTAATATTTTCATGTTCCACATCTTATATCATCATTGAAATTATACGTAAACACTTGGAAATGCACAAAGTACATACAAAATCATACTCATCGACATGTATTACCTTATAATTATAAATATGGGAAAAAATTTAAAACCATCAAAAATAAATTATTTATTATAATTATTAAATTATATTTAAAACATAAATTAAATAAATTAAATTTTATATATACATTGATTAGTAAATTCTTGAGATTAGTCGGTAGGTGGTAAACGTGTAATATAAAATTAATTTAGCTATAAATTCTACTCAAGGTCATTTAAAATGAATTAAAATAATTTTATCAAATTTAAATTTATCATATATTAATCACATAGTCTTTGGAAAAATTTAAAATCATTCCAAAAAAATAATAGTTTTTGAAATTTTGATAAAAACAATTTGGGCCCCCATACGGACCAAAAGCTATAAAAGGGTTTTCCGCCAATTTTTGTGATCCAAAGGGGTCACTCAGGCTAGCCTAGCACATCTTGGATATATGCAATGTTAGTTTTTATGATCCATGTGATATATGTTTGGGGGGAATTGGAGGGAGGGTTGGAGGTACTATCACCGCCATTTATTTTAAAAAAATAGAGAAGATTATGTTTTTTTCATTCACCTACACATCGCTCATGTTTTTAAAGTGGTCATTACCCCTTTAGGGGTAGCTTGATTATTAACACAATTTTGGATGAGTCACTCCCCTATTTGGTTATTTTTTTCTTTTTTAATTTTTACTTTCATCCCCCTTCCCCACCTTTACCATTTTTTATTCAATGTTTAAAAATATCCATTTAAATTTTCCAAAATTATGTGAAATATTTTCCTTATGGGAAAAAACAATTCCTACCATCAAAATTATGGCTGGAGTCTAGAGAAATGAAATATGAAAAATTATAGAATATATCTATGTGTGTGTGTGTGTCTATGTATTCATTTTTTTAGACCTTTAAAAATGGTTTTGATCAGTATTAAAACATCGGATGGATATAACTTAGTTGATTAAAATTATATTGAATCCAAGACCCTTATAATGGTAATATTGCGATGATCTATAAATGAATTTAATGAAAATATAATTTATTATAGGATTAATATCATGAGTTTACTATTATTCCAATTTTTGGTACCAAAGCACATAGTAGAAGAAAATATACTGGAAAATTGAAATTTTTATCACCTTATAGATTTAAATAAATCATCTTAGATGATGTGTAGGCTAGTAATATACCTAAGGATACCTTTATGAAGGATTTAAGAATTAAAAATAGACCCAAGAATTACCTAATTATATTTTTTTTGAAACTAGTAAAGACTACTCATCATTGGTGACCACTACTTAAAGGAACCGATGTTAGATCCCACTGGATTGTCCACACATGCATCGAAATTCTATCAGAATACTGATTGTCAACATCCATGTGGTAACATAGAGATTAATCAAAGCCTTCAACATTCCACAAATTTTCATCTCGTCATTCCTTTGATCTGTGAGGGATAACTTGGTTTAATTTCTAGAATCAACTACTTCTCTCCCTAGGATGTGGGGGAGATGGGAGAGGAGCTCTCAAATTCAAGTGGATGAATACGACCTCCAATGGTAGCTTCCTCTTACATATATAATGGATTTAAAATACAAATAAATGGCTCTACGACCACTAAATATTTATTACCCACTAAATAATAAATAAAGTATATCTTTTGATTTATTAATTATTTCGTAACCATCATTTATATTTTTATCACTTACTTGTATATTATAAATATATTATTTGATAAAATTGAGCCATTAACTCAATTTTTTATTCATAAAAAAAAATTAAATTATCCTTTAATACAAAAAAACATCATTCAATAAATTTTATATGTGTACTAACATTATAACTTATGAATAATATTTATAAATAAATTCATTTACAATTATTATAAATTGGAATAATATGATTCTATTTATTCCATGGTTATCATTTAGTATCATAAATATATAAAACCCTATGATAGGGACCACCATGTCTTATACATCTATTCATTAGAACATTACCTGACATTTAAATACTCTATGTTTGAGGCCCTTTTGGACTTTATCATGATACCAATGTCTACTACTCACATACCAGAGGTAGAGTTTAGCAACCCATCTAGGCCACAAAGGAGAGGAGGAATAATCCTAGAAATTAAAACCTCCTATGAACACACCATATAATATAATCTATTTGCCTAATGATATCTCATAAAGTAATACATACACATTTTTCATCATCTGGTATTGAATTATTATTCATTAACATTACTATATGGACTTACCTTCTTCAAACATGGTAATTGATTTAGGGATGGTGCTACCATCCTGATCAAGTGAGCCTGAGATTTCACTTCCTTTTAGAAGTGAATGTTTTTATCATGTTCATACAATAAATTTCATGACACTGATGGTATTCCAAACTCATGATACCTCAGTGAAATATACATGTCATGTTTTTTATCTTACATCAAAGTACATAATCAAATGGTATATAGTTATAATAATTTCAAATTAATAGACCAATACACATGCTTACAGAGTGGAACTACTAATGACACCTAAAAAATGCGGTGCTCTTATTGATGATTCATCCATCATTATCACATTTACCTTAAATCACCATGTAATTACCAAATATGTAAAAATGAGAACATTAGGATCAATATATTATACGACACTCAACAATAAGATCAAATGACCTGCGGAATAAATTATTTAAACATGACTATGATAACCTAGAATTTATAATTAAGAGGTATTAATATGAGAAAATAAATTATGAAAATTATATGGTTTACACATGTATGAATAAATTCATTTTTATCAATTGGTTATAATAAAAATTAAAATCCTTCGAATGTAAAGGATTTTTTTCCGGAAAAATTGTTCGTATGCACCCAATGTATTTTTTTCTTAATAATTTTAATTAATATATATTGATGAATGATTTTAATGAAATTTAAACATTATATATTCAATAAAAAAAATTATCACTAGTCTAATATTTTTTGTATACGTGATATAAGAATAAATTTCGTATTATGATTAGAAATTGTATTTTTCTAAAAAATAGTTTCGTCACATTTTACACAGTTATTTTAAAATTATTTTTTTCCAATTTTATAAAATTTATTTAATAAAAAATAACTTAATTATTTTAATTATCATTTAAAAATTATCTTTTTGTGAATTATTTTGAATTATCTAAAAAGATATTTTTTTGGTAAAATGTGAAAAATACTGATTTTTATTGAAAATGGATTCCATAATTTGTGTTTGAATAATTTATATTTTTTAATATTTTATCTTAATTTTTGTCATAAATAATAATTAAAATATTTAAAAATAATATTATGGTTACGGTTAAAATGTGTTTACAATGGGGTTAAACAAAAAAATATAAGGGTTAAATGTACCTATAAACTTGTATAATTACTATTTAATGGCCACAGTTTGACCTTATATAACATAAGGCTTGAGAATGTGCCATTTTTTATCCTTGTATCAGGTAATATACATGTGTATAATTTATTCTTTTCAAAAATTCCAACTGTGTCATCTCCCCCACTTATAAAAGGGAACCCCCTCTTCTCTACTATTCACACATCCAAAGAAATTTTTGTTAGACAAGACATTCCTGAATCCCATAATTATTTCCCTAACCAATACCTATAGTCCTTTTTTATCATAAAACCATTTTATGATGACTTTATGTATAAATGTAAATAGTTTCTCCAAATAAAAGGTATAGTTCTTAACCATACATCTTCCTTTTATTTATTCCATTGTCCCCTTAAAATATTATCTGACTATTCTAAAATATTATCAATAGTATCTTATATATCATTAGATATTATTATGTTAATGGAATAACATATATCCATCACCTCATCCATCAAATGGGAATCAAATCTATCGATCATGTTGACGGTAGACTACCACCTTGTAAACCGATGTAAATCGTTTTCCACCATTATCTTTAAAGATGGATATAATGAAATATTTTATATTTATATATTAAATTTATGATATAATTATAATTTAATAATTATTATATCATATATACCATCTTACCTTCCAATCCTTTATAAAACAATAATGTCTCTCATGCGTATGTGTGGAGCACCGCCTCCACATTCCGATGTAATATGTTTTTCATTTTATATTCACGTGGATGATAATAAGGATATATTTAATTAATATATATGTTATATATGATATAATTATGATTATGTAAAGTTTAATTACTTTTTACATTTCTTTCCTTCCATCCTTCAAAATAGTGAAAACAATGCTGATGAGTAAATATGGACTGCCATCTCTATGAATGGTGTAACTTGTTTTTTAATATCTAGACTATCATGGACTATTTTAGATACTTATATTATTAAAAATTTTGATATTTATATCATGTTTTTAAATATGGATATTATTTTACCAGGATTAAATTACAAGGTAAAAACTGCTAAACCAAAACATACATGAAAAAAGCAGTTATCACCAGGAATAGTAATTTTAATAAAGAATTATTAATAAATAGGTGGTAAAAAAGTTATAATAAAACCATATATTTTATTATATATAAATATGGTTCTTTAATATATTTATAATAAAATTATTTTTATTTTAAATTATTTTCATACATGTATGAAGGAAATCAAACCTAAGGTAAGTGTTTCTCCTCTCACTTTTACCTATGTGAGAGATATTTCGTATTCAACAATTATTTATTTTTTGTAGTGTATATACTTCCCATTTAATATTTTAAATAATAAATATATTTATATTCAGAGACCTTAATGATTTATTTGAATTTATTTTTTTCATGTGGGTTGTGATTCAAAAGATACCAAAGCGGTAATGGTTTATTTCAAAATCGCATCATTATCATGGATTGTTTATGTTTAAACCATCAAAGTGGGAATTATTTAATGATAATATCATAAAAAATAAATTTAATTTTATAATGGTTACTTCTATAAATTAAATTTTTTACTTTCACATTCCTCTCATTAATAACTCATGATATGAAATGATTTTTTAAGGAAAATTGACTTCATTTCACTCATCAGTCAAAAATAATTTTTCTCCCATGTCCATTTTTTTAAAAAAATCATAAATGTTTTCAAAAATGTTATTATAATTATATATTGATTTAATAAATAATTTTTTACCCATGTTTTATATTTTTAAAAAATAGTTTTAAATAAATATTCATGTCATTTTCTGAAGGAGGTAGTTTTGAATTTTTATCAAAATATGAAAGGAATATTGGTTTAAACATGTATGTCGTGAATGGTATTTCCTAATTTCATGACTAGACAAGGATTTAAAGCTTCTGTTACATGTTTTTAATATTATTTTACAAGAATATTTTCTTCATTAATATTTGGATATTTTCTAATCTTTAAAAGTGATTTTCATAGTGAACAACATATTTTCCAAAAAAAATGTTTAAATGAAATTATTATGGTATTTCTATTCATTGAAGATAAAAACCCTTATTTTTATTATGCTCCACTGAGGATATGTTGTAATGATATCGTAAATATTTTTTCTTTATATGGTTTATTATCAGTTATACTGGGGATGTAATATTATGACTTCATTCTTCACATTACTTAAGGTGATTTATGATTATGTTTGTTGATGATAATTTTTTTTAAAATTTAATATTTTTAGTTTTTAAATATGAATTTTTATATTGATTATGTTTCTTCCTATTCATATAAGAAATTAATTGGACTTATTATGTGACAATCAAGTCCCATTATAGCCCCTTGATGCATTAGTAGGTATCATGAGACAAACTAGCCTGGGTATTTGGCTGAGGCTTCACCCATTTATATAAGATGTCTTAGAACAAGTCCTTAATGGTATGTTTATGGTGTATAAAATAATGAATTCCATAATTATGAGATTGTTTATTTATTCCCATGTGATTAATTTATTAGTTATGATATACATGGATAATTTTCAAGATTATGTGATTATTTATATAGAATTATTTTTTCATCATTTATTCCCACCATATTATTCTCCATGTTCAAGTTAATGATTATGTGACATGTATTTTTAGTTATTTACCTTGACATATTTATCATTATGTGAGTATTGGTGATAGATGTTGTCTTACACATATATTTACTATGAATTTGAGCTCATCTATTTATTAGGTTTCCTTTCCCCAGGATTCCAGGAAGTGTATTATGTTTTATTTGTAGGGATATGCTAAAGGGAAGAATAGTATTCTAAAATAAAATAATATGTTGTAATTATGTTTTCAAATGTAATTTGGGACTCGATTATATATCTAGTTTACCATAAATCCTATATTATTTGATATTTTGGAATGAAATATATTGTATCTAGTTCAAATTTAATAATGTAACCACGTGATCTAGGCTACTAGGTTTAATGTATTTACACACTAAGTGTGATCTTCATGGGTAGAAGTATTAATGCTTATGAGATACCAACACCTAATAGTAAAACATCTTCTGTTTCATATCAATATGATGTATCTAAACAATAGAATAGATATTTATGATTACTTTCATGGTATATCTAGTTTCACATTATATCTTTGGAAACATATTTAACCTTTTGATATGACATGTAATCTAAGGAAATTTTTATAAATATAGTGGATGTATAAGTATCAATACTATTGCGGTAAGATAAACACATGTATAAAACAAATTGTATACATATACTGACAATGAAAGTATATAAAGTAGTTTGGTATAGGTAACCCACTCAAAACACCCTTTGACCTCAAAAAGATAATATTTACACAATACATTTGATGTATATAATATACCCACCAATGACATAATAATAATCAATTCATAGGTATGATAGTATATCATGAATAAATTTATCAATTCATCATAGAATAACTCATGGAAAATAAAATAGGTTTCATCACTATTTCATCATTATAATAAATATCTATATAGGGAGTGAATAAGGATGGTATCATAGAATCATTTCATTAGTGAATCATAATTAACATCAAAGGATTCTATCATAGTTGAAATATCCCATTAAAAGATCACTAGAATATTTCTTGAAGAATATACTCTATTGATTTTGAAATCACATATTTCACATCTAAAAGTTCCCAAAATATAAATAATAATTTTTTAATTTAAAATAACCATGGAAAATTTTAATATAATATTAAAATTAATTAGTGGTTATAATAGTGAGAAAATTCATTTGTGGTGTGTATCTTAGAACAAAGATGTCAATAACACATTTGTTAAAAAGTACCTTGTTTGGAAAATGACAAGAATATTCCTTTTAAAAATTACTATATATTTTAAAAAATGGTTAAAATTATACTAAAAATTCATAGTATAATTCTAAAAATATTATTCAACACATTTTATAGAAAATATCAACATTAAGGAGAAAGATTCCAGACAGAATAGAAAAGACAATGAAATTTTTTTAAAAAAATTCTCTTAGAGTTTAAAGTACTTAGTGAGAGTAAAATGAAAGGAAAACATGTGATTTATATAAATAAAAAGGGTAGAATAAAAGATATTATATTTTTTAGATATGGATCATAATATTATATCATCATAAATTTAAGTATAAACAATCCTGATTAAAATGAGACTCTAACAAAAAAACCACGTTGGTAACATTTCAATCATAACCCCCACAAAATAAATAAAATAAAAGGAGTATATAAATACCGTGAATATAAAGGTATTAATGATATAACATATAAATGGGGAATTAGGTACACCTCATAAAATAATATAGGTGTATAACATAACATATGTCCCAAAGAAGACAATTTAAGACAATAAACCCATACTATTTTTGGTCACTTTCAAATCAAAACCTTTTAAATGAAAGAATTTGAATTTTAACTTTATATACTAGAAATTAAATAGTATCTATGATATAACATTAATAATTGTATGTGTATACACATCATAAATATAAATAGGTGCATAACCCTAAACATGGCTCAAATAGAAAAAATTAGACTAAAAAATCATACCTCAAGGTCAAATTGATTCATAATAACTCTAACATCAAATAAAATATATTTAAATTTATTATAAATCTATTGAATAATCATATTAATAATTATAATTCCATATATGGTTTACATATAACATCCAATTACTAGTTTAATAATAATTCTACATTAAAATCAATGTTCTGAGTAATAATTGTTTCATTTTTTGTGATTATATTTATTCATTTGTTATAGTCCTTATATAATGATAATGGTTTTATAATATCAGAAAAATTAATCATGATATAAATATCATTAATATTAATTATATACATATTAATATCTATCCATAAATGGTGAATATAAAAAACTAGTTACGTTATTCATAGAGATGGTAGTCTATACGTATGCATAATTTTTTTCTAATTTTCATCTGAAAAGAATTATTCCACCATTTTATTACACATTAATACTTGAAATATTGGTCTTAGTAGATTTATATGGTCATAAAAGGAAGGAATCTATGAATGTGACATCTCGACTCTTGGTTTCATTTACGATCAATGGTTTTCCTTGTTCTTTTTTATTTTCAAGTTGATTCAGGGATGTTCATGCTTGTTTATAGAATTTAAATGGTCAAGGGTGTGGTTTTGGGTATTTATTTAGAGTTTTCGAGGTGTATTGAATGTTTGGATTGAGAGTGGATAGGGGGGTTGTATCTTGAAAAGATACATGTATTCTATCAGTTCACTAGTGAGACCCACCATCAATCCAGTGGCATGCTGGCCATATGTGATTATTATAGGAATCCTACTAGAAAATTTATGGAGAACCACTATCTCACCAATGGGGTTTATATTGGTGAATGAATTCTTCGTTTCATTTCCAACTTGTTGGTGAAAGCTAGAGGGTAGTTGGTGATTCCAATCAGGGCAAGAAAGGAATGAGAAGTATCGTAATTTTATTTCCTATAATCTCCTTTATAATCCTAAAGTCTCCTCCTAGAAATATAATTTTGATCAAGGGAAATTGGGGGATATATTGATGAAATTTCATCCCTTCAAAACTTGAATCTTTATGGATCGAATTGTTAATTAAATAGTTGATTCTCTTTTTTTAAGTGTATCATTAACATGATTGTGAATTTATCTTTCCTCTTCACTATCCTTCTTCAAGTGTTGAGGATCCTTATGGTGTCTATGGATAGATATTTTGATTTGATATTTCTATTTCTATTATTACTTATTTATTACTTTTATACATTCATATTTTCAATTGTGGATCCCTTGTTGGGAAGTTGAGGATTCATGGAATTGAGGTAGGTGGTATCATAAGTTCTCCCTATCAATTGGAATTTCTTTTGGTTATTTGATTTAAAATAGACTCCAAAATTTATTTTCAAATCATGATTTTAGATTCATGATAAATGTTTTCAAATAGCATGGTGTGTGATGAAACCTATTTGGAAATTAATTTTTAAATAAAGTACAGATTCTTATAAAATGATTTATAATTGAAATGAATAATTTTTAGAATTAATTTAATTATTATTATTAATAAATTAATTCATTAAATGTTTTAGGCATTTTAAATTAAATGAATTTTTTAAAAGTAAAGAGTTTTGATAAAAATTGTTGATGTTGGTTTTTAAAATGAAACGGCATGTTAAAAACCATGATTTTGGGATGACCTAATGATGATTTGTGACACTGATTTGAGATGTATAATTTTTACCTTGAATGAATTCATTGAAACACATGGGAACCTGGGTAGTTAGGCAGGTTCACTACTGGAAATATCACCCATACCCACAGTTTGGAACTGTGGGTATAGCCCATAAAATCATGGGTATAGGCTATACCAATGGTTTTATGAACTGTGGCCTTCCAAGGCATTGGTATAGATCTATACCCATGGTTTCTTGAAAACCATGGGTATAGACATGGGAATTTTCATAATACCCATAGTTTTATGTAAATTTTTGTCATATATATATACCCACAGTTCATTGAACCATGGGTATAAATTCCTGACCCAAACAAGTAGTACCAGCATTTCTACCATCCTTTAACCAGTAAAAAAATACAAACCATGGTACATGGTTGATTTCATGAGTGAATGGAAAAATTTTACATACCAACTTGTATAACAATTAATTTACATATAAACATGGGTCAAAAACAAACCTAATAAACCTATAAACATGAAACAATCTAACAAAAATTCATTCTAGTTCAGTCTAGTTTTGTTATTTTATGGAATCTATCATGTTTGTCTCAATTTCCCATTGAATTACTTCCCACACTAAAAATTATAGTGTTATAACTATCTAAAGGGAATTTACAAACTACTCGATGGCCACCTACACAGGGTTACTAAAGAAACTTAGAATTTTGGTCTGGGTCCTCTAGCCCCCTGACCCCCGGAATAGGGGAATATTTCCCCTACCCCAATTAGATCACTGTGGACCTCAACCTATGATGTTGAATCCTTGTGTGCAGTATCATACCCAAGCCTTCATCCCAACATCATCTAAGAGGATTAGGCTACACCAATCGAACAAAATCAGACAACCATAGTTCACAATTATCAATAATTTTATTAACTGAGAAACTGGTATGAAACATATTATTTTTATGGAAAGTTAATCTTCTAACATTCTCTCATGTAAATCTATATAAAACTACTAAAAATTGAAAAGGTCAATTGAGAACAAAATATTTCATTGGGAAACTCTTATATATATTAATGAGAAATCAGTTTCTTAAATCACATCATCATTTAAGAAATAATCATGTTGTTGTGGTAGTCTAATTTCTTGATCCAAATGAAAGTGTTTAATAATTATCGACATCAAAACAAATTGATCTCTAAATACACTCATTTTAAATTCCAATATCCTTAATCTTTATTCATGGGAATTCACAATTCAGTCCTAAACATTCCCAATCCTTCCCTAGTTATCCATGTTTCCTAGTCCATCCCATGGTTCAGGAATATAATCTAATATTGGAATAATAGGATGGACTATGGTGGATGGGATACGACAATGATCTGGAACAAGTTTCTGAGCATTAAGGAATCACCACTTGAGAAAGATTTCTCCAACAAACAATTAATTAAAATAGCAGCATAAAATAAATAAAATTTTCAAGGATAAATTTACTTTAAGAAAATTATATAGATTGAATAATTCTTCCATATGATTTAAATTACTAAAATATTCAAGGCTATATTTACAATATTCAAGTTCAAAGTTTCCAGTTAGAAATTTTAGAAGTACATAATTTTGTACAAGCCACTAATGTACCAGTCATGGGATAGTTTACAATCATTTTTAATTAATTAATTTTATCCTAAATACAAAATTGTGGATAAGGGAATGGAGTTTTATTTTATTCAATAGGGTGAATAGTAAATGTTAGTATATGTTATGTGATTTTCATTTTTGGTGTTGTATCTACCTGAGTTAGTATTCGATGATATTCTAACAGCTCAATGTTTTATAAAGGGTCTTCATTTGAGATTTGTGTAGATTTTTTATTTATATAATTTACCCTCTTATGTTCAAATAGTGTCATAGTCCTTTGATATAGAGGACCTTACATATGTTCTCTTAGGAAAAAATGAAATCTCCTCTATTCTTTGGAGTGGTCTAGAAAGGTCGAGTAGTTAAAATAAGAGGCAGTAAAAATGTGGTACATCTTGTAAAGTGGGAATAAAAATATAATCTGAATATGATTCTTCAATTAAAATAATGGATCCATCCTTATTGTGCTATTATTATGGAACACCGAACCATATAATGATCTATTCTTTTATTAATGGGTCCTTTTATCATGATCCCTCCTTTATTTGTGGTTTTGGAGGTTGTTGGTTATTACCAATTTAATAAAGATTCATTTTCCCTATCCGCCCTTACCAGGGAAAGTAATGAGGTACCTTGTATTTTAGCATTTTACTCACATATTACACTTTTCATTATTCGATAACAATATACCAAAAAAAAGAATACTTATTTCAACTAAGTCACTGCATTGTAATGCACATCTCCCAACAACTCATATAATAAATTCATAAAGATAATGATAGAAATATATAAAAGGAAAAAATATATAAATATTTATATGTGTTATGTGTAACTCCCTTTGGTTAATTAGACAAGAGATTAATCACCCTAATTTTATGCGTGAGATGTTTAAAAGTTAAAAGTCTTACAAGGGGCATTTAGTTTTTTTATAAATACATTGGTAGGTTAATCCATAGATCCCAACTATCATGAGGAATTTATCTATCCTTTTCCAGATGAGTGGTATTCCATATAAAAACAAAACTATGAGTGGTGGCTATAATAATGAACACAATATTCATAGAGGAACCGGTGGGAACATAAAATATGTTCCTAAAATTGTATCAGATAATGAGGGAAGCTTTAGACAACCTCAGGTATTTATTTCTGGGTTATTATTTTATTTATTATTGTGTGGCACTCCACTCAGTTTATGTGATAAGGGAATAACTACCTTTCCCCTAGTTCTGATTTGCTAGGAAGTTCTGAGTCCTACCATGAGGGATTGGGGTGTTTCTTGTGTCTTTGATAAGTCATGTCATGTAGCAAAACTATCATGAGTTCTTTAGGAATACTTTTATAGATGGGTGGGATACCCAGTTAAAACAAAAAAATGCAGTTCATTTTATGGACTTATATGTATTTAAATCATTTTTATACAATATTTATACTTTTTTTGGGTGTTAATAAAGATGTGTTTCAATTATTTTCACTTTTAAGTTTAAGGTACAATATATTTGTGTTTAGATATAAAATAGAACTTTTCAATAGTTTTTTTATTTTTGAAATTATTTGGGATAAACATATAATGAAATTATACGAGACCATTAGTCCATTAGGCCAATTGTTCATTACGTCATTAGACCATTAGAAAATTAAAGAAATTAGGCCATGTCCAATTAGTCATTAAGAAATTTTTTCTAGTCCCTACCATGATTCAAACATAGTAATGACCTAGTTAGAATCTAATATATGAATGACTATGATGGAATAAGCTGGATGGGCTATTCCCAAGGGTTGACATAAGTGTTTGGGCATCAACCAATTTCCACATGGGAACAATTCTTCTAACAAACAATTAATTAAAACCGAAGTTAAAAATAAATAAAATTTTGGAATGATCTATCTGTACGTCAAACATCCAAATCGAAGGAAAATAAAATAAACATAAACAACATCGTATAATGTAATACAAAATGAAATACAATAATTAATCCCTCTATTAACCCTATCTCCCTTCCCTAAAAAGAAAACTGTGTAGATGCCTATAGTGACCTTCTGACCCCCTTTACAGAATGTAACTACCCTATGTCCATATAAAGTAGTAAAATGACTAAGTGGATGATGGATAAAGAAAATAAAATAAAAACTAATGTAAATCATGCATGTCTCCTGTAACTATGCATGTCACCACCAATTATTTAGAAAACATGTCATAGAACCTGTCCCAAAAATTGGAGTATTATTATAAGTATCAAACTATAGAATTAAATTATTTTATTTTACTAATTATGGATAGTAATTTTATATTATAATAGAGCATAGAAGTATTAAAATAACTGTATTAAATTTGAATTAAAATTAACACTTGAAAATCATATTACATCATGTATCTACTAATGTTTAAAATATAATCATTTGAAATGAAAATATGTTTATTATCTAGTGTAATGTATTCTGTAATTAATTTCATCATAGATATTATTAATATAATATGTATATGTGAACTCATATTTCAAACTGTCACGACCCACCCTCGGGGTCCGTTCCGTGACTACCCCAAGCCCGCCTTCCATAGGCCAGGGGCTGGCGACTAGCACCAAGGTGTAAATCCCGGTAAAAAGGGAAGGCATTGCCTTTGTAAAGTAAACAAACACCACAGAGTAAGCAAGCGGAAAGTAAACATTAAGTAAAAACAGAGTACAACTGAAAGTGCGGAAAAGTAAATGGGCCAGTATACAATCCCAAACTGAAAGTAAAGTACAACTCGAAAAGTGAAAACAACAACTGTAAGTAAAAGCCGCTACACCGAGCTGTCTACTGGAGATCCCACCTGAAGGGTGGGTACAGATAGCTCCACTACACCACGGGTCCCGTCGTCTGCTCCGAACACGTCCCGCCCAGTGGTCCACCTCCAGGTACCGTCCTGCTCTGCAAGCCTCAGCCAAGAACAACGATGTCTGTCGTCTGCAACCAACACAACATAGTGCGGGCATAGCCCATGCAGGGGTGAGTATAAGCTACTCAGTAGGGACCCCGAGACCCCCGAAGGTCTCACAAAATCCACAAAGGATAATCCACAAAGGAAGATACAAACACAAGTAACAACTGACACTGCTTAGGTATATGCCCATACATATACCTAAGTCATCAATTTCAAATACACTCCAACCTCCGAGCCCAAGTACAACTCAGTCCACACAGGAAAGTAAACGTATTCCACACAGGAAAGCAAAACGTAATCCACACAGGATAGCACAAAACAATCCACACAGGAAAGCAACAGGATTCAGCTCACACAGGTATACTTCTTCAAAGGACGATAAAGATGATCTCTGATCCATCTAAGACGTCGGACCCACGAAGGATCGATAGGTAACTAACCCCCGCAAAAGACCCACACAGGATCGGGCCCACATAGGACCTGTAGGCGCTGGTTCACACAGGACCGCTGAGCGCAAAGACCCACACAGGATCGGACCCACACAAGATCGGGCCCACACAGGACCTGTAGCACTGATCCACGTAGGATCGATGGGTGATGTAGTCGTCGTCGTCGAATCCACACAGGATCTCTGTACTGTCGTCGTCGCAGTCACAGTAGCAGTAGTAGCAGTAGTAGTCACAGTAACAGTAGTCATAGTCGCAGCCAGCACTAGGGTTCCCGCACACAGCAAACTCGTACAGGAGGGTCCGCTCCACGAGCCGACAGGCTGATACATCAACTGTCACAAAGTCCAGAGTTGATGTATCCAAAAGTTCCGTATCGTCAACAGGAACTCAACGCAACAGACGGCGCGTCGATCAGACGCCCGGTCTGAGAGTTATTGGCTTTTTCGTCCCAGGGGCCCGGTTGGTTTTTAAGGCAAAACCAACCCGACCGTACTCCACCTGCATCCAAACCTCGGGCGGAGTATGCCAAAAGAACTGTCTCACTAAGAGGAACTCAACAAAGCTGAAGGCACGTCAAACGGACGTTCGTAGCTCATTATATGAGCGTTTCCGCTCCGAAGGCCCGGTTGGTTTCGTGTACGAACCAACCCGGCAGAACTCAAAGTATTCCTAAACTTTTAGTGCGATATACCGAATCGACCGTCTCGATCCAAGGATCGCAATGCCACTAACGGTTCGTCGATCGGAGGTCTGTGGCTCAAGTTATGGCCAAAAGACCGAAATCCGTCTCGAAAACGGGGGGTCCGGGTCCGGCCCGACCCGGCCCGACCCCCCCTGGGTCGGCCCGAACCGGGTCCGACCCGGCCCGGCTGGCGGCGGTCCGGCGTGGCGGTGTGGCGGCCTAGCGCCGCACGGGTGCAGCACGCGGGGGGCAAAGCCGCCGCTTTTTCAAAAGGGCGGCGCGGCTTTTAGCCGCGCCTTAGGAGAACCGGCCCCCCCTCATGGGGGCCTGCTTTGAGGGAAACTGGGGGGCCGCCTTCCCTCCTCAAGGAACCCCCCCCCCCCTCATAAATGGGGGGGCTTTAGAGCTGACCGGGGGAATTAAATTCCCCCGGTCTTTGACCTTCCGGCCGGCCGCCTGGCCGGCCGGTTTTTCTCCAACGGGACCGGCAAAGCCGGTCCCCTTCCGACTTCCGACACCGGCAGCCCGGTGAGCCGCCGGTCTTCCCGTCTCGCCAAGGCCCGGAACCGGCCGCGGTGTTCGTCGTCCGGCACGGTGCGACGGCACCGCGCCCCTCCGCCACGGCCCCGCTCCGGCCGCGGTGCCTTCGATTCCCTTCGACGCGGCGCGACGGCGTCGCGTTCGTGATGATTTTTCCACGGTGCAAATTTCCGCGTGGTGCGACGGCACCACGCCATCTTGTTTCATCCGCAAGATATATCAACAAGAACAAAGGAGGGGGTTCGGCCGTGTTCATGCGGTCCGGCCCCCTCACGTTAAATGATAACACATATTTAAATATCCTCATGTTTGTCATGCTAGAACCACGAACAAGAATAAATAAATAAATAAATAATCAACAACAACCCCTACAATCCTCATCAAACATTTTTCCCAATCCCACAATAGATTTAGAAGGGGAAAACATGGAAAGTGATAATCATATTGAAGTAAACCCCTACCTTGATAGTCGCACCTTGACGTAGTCGTGGGAAGCGTTCGTCGTTTCGTTGACGTCGGTTAGAAGACGAAGAAGTCGAGGAGGAAGCAATCGGAGAAGACGAGTCAAGATGTCATCGTCGGTGTTCTTCGTGGGCGGCAGACGTTCTTCGCGTTCTTCGACGAAGGAGATGAAGAAGGTGGAGGATTTCTTCAGCTTCTCTCCAAGCTCTTCCACACCTCACCCAACAATCCAAATAAAATAAGGTCCCTCCTTATTTTATTTACTAAGCCAAGCATATCAGAAACATAAATTTCAAAAACAAAACACTTAATTAATTATACATGAGTTGTGTAATTAATTAAGTGTTAAGTTATCAAGCTTTAAAGAGGGAGAGAGGGGAGTTAGGGAATTTGAAAAGGTGGGGCTCAGGTGGGCCCCTCCTCACCTTAATCCTCTCTTAGGTGGTTAAACCACCCAACTTCCAACAACAGATTTTAACCACTTTAAAGATATAAAATAAATATTGTATCACAATTTTATTTTACTCTTCATTTCATCCAGAAAAAAAACAACTCCTCCTAGGCAAACGAAACTTCGGAAAAGGTCTTCTTAAGCGAATATCGGCGCTGCGAGTTCATCGGTGTCCTCGGATTTCAATTCCGAGCACCGGATCAAAAGTTAGGAATTCCCGCTCGTTC
The DNA here is from genome assembly GCA_963277665.1 of Viscum album. Lineage (NCBI taxonomy): Eukaryota > Viridiplantae > Streptophyta > Magnoliopsida > Santalales > Viscaceae > Viscum > Viscum album. Next base: position 679,913,153 of record OY728132.1, on the reverse strand, counting down.
GTTCACTGAACGTACCCGAGCCAAACTTTGGAAATTGATTTCGGGCACTCCGGGCCTCGGAATCAGGTGCCGTCTGAAACCACGCTCTTGTAAAATTCTAAAGAAAATTAAGAAAAAATTTCCCATGAATTTTACGGGTCTTTACATTACTCCCACCTCAGGGCTTTACGTCCCTGTAAAGATACATCAAAAACTAGGGAAACAAATGAGGGTACTGAGCACGCATCTGAGCCTCCCGCTCCCATGTGCTCTCCTGGAGGTTCCCGTGCTGCCATCTGATGCGCACAAGAGGAATCGATCGCCCACGCAGGACCCGCTCCTGTCGATCCTCTATCTCCACCGGGACCTCCGTAAAAGTCGCCCCATCGTCAACGTCAAGCTCCCCATGGTCAATGATGTGCGTCGGGTCGTGCACGTATCTCCTCAGCTGAGACACGTGGAAGACGTCGTGCACCCGGTGCAACTAAGGTGGTAGAGCCAGGTGATAAGACACCTCGCCAACCCTGCTGAGGACCTGGAAGGGTCCGATGAAGCGCGGAGATAACTTGCCGCCTCGGCCAAACCTCCGAATACCACGTCGATGTGAGACCCGCAAGAAGACGTGGTCGCCATCCTCGAACTCCAGTGGCCTCCGGCTCCTATCAGCATATGACTTCTGCCGGCTCTGAGCTGTCATCATCCACTCCTGGATGACCTGGACCTTCTCTGTCGTGGCCTGGACCATCTCCGGTCCCACAAGTTTTGACTCCCAAGGGTCTGTCCATCACAAAGGAGATCTACAAGGTCGGCCATACAACGCCTTGTACGGTGTCATCCCGATGGTGGAGTGGTAGCTGTTGTTGTACGCAAACTCCACCAAGGGTAGGTGGTCCTCCCAGCTACGACCAAAGTTGAGGACACATGCGCGGAGCATGTCCTCGAGAGTCTGAATGGTCCTCTCCGTCTGACCATCCGTCTGAGGGTGAAAGGCTGTGCTCAGACGTAGCTGTGTCCCGAATGCCTCCTGTAACCCCTTCCAAAGCCGGGAAGTAAATCGAGTATCTCGATCGGAGACGATAGATGATGGCACACCGTGGAGCCGCACAATCTCCTGAACGTAGAGACGTCCCAAGCTCTCCACTGAGATCGGGGTGGACCTCCTGGTGGTGGTGGTGGTAGAGTCTCAAAGCGTCTCCCACCACTTGCAGCTCGGCCAGCTCCTCTGCCTCGTCCACCTCCTCCCTACGGACTGCCACGGTCGAACCTCTGCCTCTGCCTAGGTGGTTCCTCAACCGTCAGCTGCTCCTCTGCATGGCGGGTCGGGCAGTCACGATCCATGTGGCCCTGACCGCCGCATGAGTAGCATTGTCTGCCTCTCGAAAGACTGGCTCCTCGCTGTGTTCCCCGCACTGCTGAGCTAGTGTCCTGAGGTCGTCTGCCTGAGGGTCTAGTCTGTCTGGACCCCTGAGTCATCTGTCGACTGCCTGCTACAGATGACTCTGCCACGTGCCGCCCTGCGGTGGGTTGTTGCGCTGGTGTAGACTCAGCAAGGAAGCTCTCGATCAGAAGGGCCCGCTCCAGTACTCCTGTCTGAGTCGGTGTGCTGAGGGAGATCAGCGATGCCCTGATCTCATGTCTCAAACCCTGCTCGAAGGTCCGGGCCCAGAAGAATGGGTCTCGTACCATGTCGGTCGAGTAGCGCGAGAGATCAGTAAATCTCGCCGAGTACTGAGCGACCGTCATGCTGCCCTGCCGTAGCTGAAGAAGCTCCTGGATACGCACCGCACGAAGGGTGGCTAGGACGAACTCCGAGCGGAAGAGGCTCTAAAAGTCCGTCCAAAGTAGATATGCCTCATCGTGCACCTGGAGCATCAAGCTCCACCATCGTCCTGCTGTTGCGTGTAGTAGTCTCGCAGCGAGGATCACCATGTGGTCTGCTGGTGTCCTCACTATCCTAAACACATGTACCACTACCTCCAGCCAGTCCTCGGCTGCCTGGGGAACCGTCTCCCCACGAAACCTGGGTGGTCGCTGGCGCTGAAACTCATGCAGTGCGCTGAGGCGACGTGCATCGTCAGCGGCTGGTGCTGGAAGCATCGGGGGCTCGGCAGGTAGTGCTACCGCTGGTGCCACTGCTGACAAAGGGCCCTGCACCGAGGCCTCGTCGCTCGGTGGGCTGTCGTCACACTCGACTCTCGGAACCCAAGCTGGCTGCCGTCGTGGGGCCATCCTGAAAAGGAAACAGGTGCGCCACAGTCAGAACATTATACCTGGTGAGATGATAAAAAGTAATCACAAAGAAAACTTTGAAACACACACGCAATCAATGTTTTTGTGCATTAAGTCGGAAATCAGTAGTCAGGGTCCTGGTGTACGGATACGTCGGCCGCCGCACCAACACTGGACTCCCTGGACTGATAACCACACTCAATACGCTAAACATTATTGCTTCACATAGAAAAGATCAAAGTTCACAGTAGAACCGAACTCCTCTGATACCAATTTGTCACGACCCGCCCTCGGGGTCCGTGCCGTGACTACCCCAAACCCGCCTTCCGTAGGCCAGGGGCTGTCGACTAGCACCAAGGCGTAAATACCGGTAAAAAGGGAAGGCATTGCCTTTGTAAAGTAAACAAACACCACAGAGTAAGAAAGCCGAAAGTAAACACTAAGTAAAAACAGAGTACAACTGAAAGTGCGGAAAAGTAAATGGGCCAGTATACAATCCCAAACCGAAAGTAAAGTACAACTCGAAAAGGGAAAATAGCAACTGTAAGTAAAAGCCGCTACACCGAGCTGTCTACTGGAGATCCCACCTGAAGGGTGGGTACAGATAGCTCCACTGCTCCACGGGTCCCGTCGTCCGCTCCGAACACGTCCCGCCCAGTGGTCCACCTCCAGGTACCGTCCTGCTCTGCAAGCCTCAGCCAAGAACAACGCTGTCCGTCGTCTGCAACCAACACAACGTAGTGCAGGCATAGCCCGTGCAGGGGTGAGTATAAGCTACTCAGTAGGGACCCCGAGACCCCCGAAGGTCTCACAAAATCCACAAAGGATAGTCCACAAAGGAAGATACAAACAAAAGTAACAACTGACACTGCTTAGGTATATGCCCATACATATACCTAAGTCATCAATTTCAAATACGCTCCAACCTCCGAGCCCAAGTACAACTCAGTCCACACAGGAAAGTAAACGTATTCCACACAGGAAAGCAAAACGTAATCCACACAGGATAGCACAACACAATCCACACAGGAAAGCAACAGGATTCAGCTCACACAGGTATACTTCTTCAAAGGACGATAAAGATGATCTCTGATCCATCTAAGTCGTCGGACCCACGAAGGATCGATAGGTAACTAACCCCCGCAAAAGACCCACACAGGATCGGGCCCACATAGGACCTGTAGGCGCTGGTTCACACAGGACCGCTGAGCGCAAAGACCCACACAGGATCGGACCCACATAGGATCGGGCCCACACAGGACTTGTAGCACTGATCCACGTAGGATCGCTGAGTGTTGTAGTCGTCGTCGTTGAATCCACACAGGATCTCTGTACTGTCGTCGTCGCAGTCACAGTAGCAGTAGTAGCAGTAGTAGTCACAGTAACAGTAGTCACAGTCGCAGCCAGCACTAGGGTTCCCGCACACAGCAAGCTCGTACAGGAGGGTCCGCTCCACGAGCCGAGAGGCTGATACATCAACTGTCACAAAGTCCAGAGTTGATGTATCCAAAAGTTCCGTATCGTCAACAGGAACTCAACGCAACAGACGGCGCGTCGATCAGACGCCCGGTCTAAGAGTTATTGGCTTTTTCGTCCCAGGGGCCCGGTTGGTTTTTAAGGCAAAACCAACCTGACCGTACTCCAACTGCGTCCAAACCTCAGGCGGAGTATGCCAAAAGAACCGTCTCACTAAGAAGAACTCAATAAAGCTGACGGCACGTCAAACGGACGTCCGTAGCTCAAGATATGAGTGTTTCCGCTCCGAAGGCCCGGTTGGTTTCGTGTACGAACCAACCCGTCTGAACTCAAAGTATTCCTAAACTTTGAGTACGATATACTGAATCGACTGTCTCGATCCAAGGATTGCAATGCCGCTGACGGTTCGTCGATCGGAGGTCTGTGGCTCAAGTTATGGCCAAAAGACCGAAACCCGTCTCGAAAATGGGGGGTCCGGGTCCGGGCCGACCCGGGACGACCCCCCCTGGGTCGGCCCGAACCGGGTCGACCCAACCCGGGTCCGACCCAGCCCGGCAGGCGGCTGTCCGGCGCGGCAGCACGGCGGCCTGGTGGCGCGGCGGCCTGGCGCCGCACGGGTGCAGCGCGCGGGGGACAAAGCCCCCACTTTTTCAAAAGGCCGGCGTGGCTTTTAGCCGCGCCTTAGGAGAACCGGCCCCCCCTCGTGGGGGCCTGCTTTGAGGGAAACCGGGGGGCCGCCTGCCCCCCTCAAGGAAACCCCCCCCCCCCCCTCATAAATGGGGGGGCTTTAAAGCTGACCGGGGGAATTAAATTCCCCCGGTCTTTGACCTTCCGGCCGGCCACCTGGCCGGCCGGTTTTTCTCCAACGGGACAGGCAAAGCCGGTCCCCTTCTGACTTCCGACACCGGCGGCCCGACGAGCCGCCGGTCTTCCCATCTCGCCGCGGCCCGGAACCAGCCGCGGTGTTCGTCGTCCGGCGCGGTGCGACGGCACCGCGGCCCTCCGCCGCGGCGCCTTCGATTCCCTTCGACGCGGCGCGACGGCGTCGCGTTCGTGATGATTTTTCCACGGTGCGAATTTTCGCGTGGTGCGACGGCACCACGCCATCTTGTTTCATCCGCAAGATAAATCAAAAAGAACAAAGGAGGGGGTTCGTCCGTTTTCATGCGTTCCGGCCCCCTCATGTTAAACGATAACACATATTTAAATATCCTCACGTTTGTCATGCTAGAACCACGAACGAGAATAAATAAATAAATAAATAATCAACAACAGCCCCTATAATCCTCATCAAACATTTTTCCCAATCCCACAATAGATTTAGAAGGGGAAAACATGGAAAGTGGTAATCATATTGAAGTAAACCCCTACCTCGATAGTCGCACGTTGACGTAGTCGTGGGAAGCGTTCGTCGTTTCGTTGACGTCGGTTAGAAGACGAAGAAGTCGAGGAGGAAGCAATCGGAGAAGACGAGTCAAGATGTCATCGTCGGTGTTCTTCGTGGGCGGCGGACGTTCTTCGCGTTCTTCCACGAAGGAGATGAAGAAGGTGGAGGATTTCTTCAGCTTCTCTCCAAGCTCTTCCACACCTCACCCAACAATCCAAATAAAATAAGGTCCCTCCTTATTTTATTTAATAAGCCAAGCATTTCAAAAACATAAATTTCAAAAACAAAACACTTAATTAATTATACATGAGTTGTGTAATTAATTAAGTGTTAAGTTATCAAGCTTTAAAGAGGGAGAGAGGGGAGTTAGGGAATTTGAAAAGGTGGGGCTCGGGTGCGCCCCTCCTCACCTTAATCCTCTCTTAGGTGGTTAAACCACCCAACTTCCAACAAAAGATTTTAACCACTTTAAAGATATAAAATAAATATTGTATCACAATTTTATTTTACTCTTCATTTCATCCAGAAAAAAAACAAATCCTCCTAGGCAAACGCAACTTCGGAAAAGGTCTTCTTAAGCGAATATCGGCGCTGTGAGTTCATCGGTGTTCTCGGATTTCAATTCCGAGCACCGGATCAAAAGTTAGGAATTCCCGCTCGTTCGTTCACTGAACGTACCCGAGCCAAACTTTGGAAATTGATTCCGGGCACTCCGGGCCTCGGAATCAGGTGCCGTCTGAAACCGCGCTCTTGTAAAATTCCAAAGAAAATTAAGAAAAAATTTCCCTTGAATTTTACAGGTCTTTACACAAACCACCAAAAAATTTGAATTATCTTATAGACAATAAACTATATATAATTAATGTCACTATTTGAGTCATTATATGTAAATATATAGTAAAAGAATAATTAATTAATTTTTATAGATTATGAAAGTCTATAATTTAAAATATATAGTAATATATTATATTTATTTCAATATTTAATAATCAAATAAAACATTGAGAAATTATGATATGTATTGGCTGAAGATGAATTAAAAAGTGTGTCATGAAAATTTAGCATATAAATAGTTATTGGAAATTTAAATTATTATATAATTTTTATTTTAATATTTATTGAAAATATAAACATAAAACCCAATAAGTTAAAAGTTAAATGACTTATAAAATCATGTAATCTAATAACACCCTATTAAAATAATGAAACACAGTAAAAAAATAAATTTAATGGATTACCAAGAATATTAACATTCACATTATGTAAGCGAATTATTAAGGATATATATGAGAACACTAGAATATTAAATTTTATTCATTATGTTATCAAACACATATGATGCCTTACACTAGTTCCGTCCAATAAAAATTCTGAAATCATAGAAATTCCTAGTTGAAAATTAATACAATTTTTTTCTTTTTCATGTATGTTATAAACTTCAATAAAATTATCTTGGTAACAATAATAAAAACAACAAAAATAGTAATTATAGATTGTCATTATAGTTGTAGAGGAATGCCAACAATCATTTAAATGACTATGAGAATTCAATATACATTTGCAATTCTACACTTCACAAATAGGTTTTTGACCATTCAAAAAATAAAGATATATATGGTATGTTAAAAAGGAAAAATAAAAAAAAGTCACTAATATTATATATTTTTCAAGTTATCATATCATTTATTAGTATTTTCTCATGGATAACAAAACAAAATAGAACAAAGATAATAATAAAATATAAAAAAAATAATACTAACACTATCATTATATAAAGTAGTCTTATTCATACAATTCATACCTAATATAGATTTTTTGTAGGCACATAAATCACCAAAACCCCATATTAAATTTGGCCAAAGAAAGAGACTAGAAAAAACCAACATCAAATGGCTGAAGATGAACCAATATTATACAAAATTATTTTCCTTTGGCAACGGTTTCCAAAACACACCCATAGAGGACCCAAGAGAACCATGATACACCCCAGAAACAAGGATCAAAGTTAGAATATCGAAACCTCAAAACCCCTAGGGTTTAGCCAAATGAAACTAGAAAATGGGAGAGAGAAAAACTCTAATAAATTGACGAATTTAAGAATACGAATTCTTACCTTGAAGTACTGACCAAGAACCCTCAAAAAAATTAGGATAAATGGTGGGATTAGAGAGAGATGAGAGAGGGAGATGTCGCGCATGGTGTTCTTTCATGGGGGGTCTCATGTGTGACTGGAGGGGATAAGGGGTCGGGGGATGTTACCATAGGAGAGGGAGCCAAGAGTGGAAGTGGGACATCACCAGATGAGGGGGAGCCGAGAGGGGAGGGGGATGTCTTCAGGGGAGAGTAAGACGAGAGGGGTTGTGGAAGGGAGGCATAGGCCAAAACATTATGGTGGAGGTAGAGGATGGGAAGTCGAGGTTGGAGAGGGTTGGAGAGGGTCGAGAGGTCAAGGTTGGGGAGGGGAATGGAGGGGATGGTTCACACAAGGGGAGTCCAATGGAAATAAAAAATAAAGAGAGGAATACTGATGAAATTTTGAAATTGGGGCAATGTATACCCACAGTTTTAACAAAAACGTGGGTATAGACTTGAATATATCACCTATACCCATGGTTTTTCTGAATTGGGGGCATAGATTCATGGGGATAGACATGTTTTCTAATATTGTTTTTCCATGACAAGAATTCTAGGCTTGTATTATCTCTAAAAATTAATGGATTTGAAATGAAAATGATAACTAAACATTGATAAGGATAGGGGGTTCATTCATTGGGGAGGACTCCTACTCTCGCTAGGCCTGAGATATAGGTAAGTGTTCACACCATGAGCCGTATTTCACCTAAGGTGTAATTATACTTGAGAATTGAACTAACTTACCTAAGGGATTATAACCTTATTATTAGGATTGAACTACATTCTTGGGAAATGATTTATACATGTCAATTTCATGAAATGATTTACTAATTATTATTTCATTTAAATGATTATTCATTCCTTTTTTATACTTTAAATTGAAATGATTTGAAAATCATTTTTTGTTATATATTGTGAAAATTATTAGCATGCCATGTTTTATTTAAAATTTAGAATACTTGTTTTATTTGATATAAAATTCTTATAGAGTTCATGGGGGATACTATTAGACTAGTGTTTCTGATACTCTACATATGCCTTTAGTAATTTTTATAATTTCTTATTCCATGTCTAGGAATACAGAAAGTATTTCATGGAGATTGTTGGTGTTATTTATACTGGGACTATGGGAGTAGGTAGTGAAAGGTGGAGTATGTGATCCACTATTTTGATTAGATATTGACGGTGATGTTATAATGGGTTTTTGTGATTTTTGCGATTGTTGTTCCATTTCAAGTTATGTGTATGTATACTTTGTGATACTTTTCCCTTATTGGCTATATTGGAATATCGACTATGTATAGATTCTTATTTCACCACCTTTGTTTATTTTTTATGATGAAATCATTACACCTTGATTTTTTTCTTCCAATGTGCTATTTTACAACCCCTGGGGATTAGGAATGAACTTTAGGTTGTTTTATGGCTGATTTGGTATCAGTTTAGTAGGTTATTCAGGTTTGTTCATGTAAAATTGATATCAAATGAGGTTTTGTCTCTTCTTAGATGTTGATATGTAGTTTGGGATGTCTCGTTAAACATGATATTTTATTTTTTATTATTATGGGATATGTTATGAGTAAGTTCCTAGATAACTCTCATCATAATGAGCCTTAAATAATTATGGTTGGATAGAAAAAGAATACTTCATTGAGGAATTAATTGATTTGATTATAAACTTTCCCAAACTCCTTTCTGAGTTTTTGTTACTAAGTTGAGCTATAATAGTTATAGTTTATGTTCATATGTATCTTGAATAATGTTTGATTTTTTTCTGATTTTGTATAATACCATGCCCCCACAAAGACATATGATCATGCTTTAGGAGGGAACATCTAATGAACCACAAAAAGATGAACCTCCAGTCTACTAGAATCTCATATAGGCTTTAGTGTGTGCAATCCATGATATAGTACAATTATCCACACAATATCATGTTCAGGATACAGAGGTGGAACCATTAAGGGATGATAGTAGAGACTAATCCCATGAGTTTCTTCATCGTAAAAGAGAATATTTATAGGGATATAATGATCCTCAAGAGGCAAAAAATTGGTGGGAAAATATTCAATGACTCATTATGTGCTTGTTGACTGTGACTATAATTAGGATGATGGGTGGTATATTTAAGCTTCTGGGGCCTAATAGAATATGGTGGGATGTAATAGTTCTTGAAAATAAGAATGAGGGATTATAGTGGAAAGACTAGAACACCCATTTTATGAAGAAATTTTATCCATAATCAATGGTATTAGCTATGTCCATGTAGTTTCTAAACCTTTACCAAGGTGACTGGACAATGATTTGGTACATCAATCTTTTTTATAAGCTTGCTTAGTTTTCACCTAAGGTGACATCGAATGAGAAGCTAAAATCCTGGAGGTTTTAGATGGTTATTCAATAATATATTTCATATGAAGTATTTATGTTGAATATTTCCTCATATTCTAATATTCTAGGTATGAATTTGATGATAGAAATTGACCATGTTGGTAAGTTAGGGTTGAAAAGAGTTCTTTCTTATCTTATTGGAAGCTTTAATGATTCTATTAAGGTTAAAATAAAGTGGAATTATCCTCATGATTAAAATAGTAGTGGATTTCATCATTAATAAACTGTTGTGTCTATAAAATCCCCTTTGACTTGTTTCCAATGTGTCATGGTTGGGCACTTGATGTGGGATTTCATGGAGGCACTGAATATTTACAGCTCATGTGGGTATTTAGGAAACTTACAGAGGTTTTTTTAAATTTTCACTACCCCACTTAGTACCATAAGATCATTATTATTAATAAGATCTAAATCATAGTCATATTCTTCAAGAAAAATGGGGTTTTATCTATAGGTATCAAAATTTATGCTACATCACATAATGGATGAGTCTCCAACGGGAACTGATGTGGGTGCTGTGGTAGTAATATTTATCATTACTCTTTTATCATCTTTAGTTACTACATTATTTTGCATTGGTGCATCCCATTTTTTCTTATTAACTCATACATTGGACCTATTAAATAATACAATGTATATCATTCCTTGTATGATTGAAATTGCAATTCCTCTCAGGATAAAGAGAGGGAACGGTCCCATATTCCCATCGTATTTTTTATCTTAATCAATGATCAAACAAATTTGGTGATTTTTAGTTTATGAAATGAATCCAATATATGTTATTATTGGGATAGACTAGATATTTTCTCACAATTATCAGTTTGGTTATTATCAAATATGGGTGTTCGTTAATTCCATCAATGGGGAGTCATGTGTTATATGGGTAGAATGGTATCTAAGGTATAGTCAAGTCAGACCTTCACTTCGAGAGATATGTAGGATTATATCTTTGTATGTTGTTAAACTGGAGTAGGAATCTTTTTATAGTGAATTTCCTACAGTGGATATTGTATTTCAGATGTTTTTCCACTATACATTTCTAGACCACAACCAGAGAGGGTTTTGGAATTCTCTATCATCTTGTTTCCAAGTAATTAGCCCATATTTATTCCCTATTACCATATTTAACCACTTCAAATTAAGGAAATTGAATAATCACATAGATTTCCTGATGACCAATGTCTTCATTTAGTCTAGTGTGTCACCATGTATTATACCAGTGTTTTTCAATAATAAGGCCAATGAAACCCTTCACTTGTGTGTTTTATATCAAAAACATGATCAGGATATATTTAAAAACAAGTACAAATTTCCTTTTATTGATTATTTATTTGATCAGCTAAAAGGGTGAAAGTGGTTCTCTAATATTGGTCATGGGTTTGGTTACCACCAAATAAAAATTAAGGGGTTTGATATTTCAAATGCCATATTTATAAGAAATTATGGCTAATTTGAGTCTATTATTATGACATTCATACTGACCCATACTCCTACTATTAATTGTATGAACATTATTTTTCCTTTCTCCTTTTTATTTTAATTTTTATTATTTTTCATTTTAGATTATTTATAACTATTAAGGGTAAAGGGTGTTCCTTTGGTTCCTTTTGGAGAGGTTGATAGGAGTATTGGGTTTCTTGGATTAGGAGTAAACATGGGTATATAGCTAGAAAATTTATTGATAGTCCACCAGCTAGCCAGTGAGAACCACAGTCTAGATGGGGGCATGCTAGAAGTATTTTATTCCTACAGTAATTCCATTATCTAACCAGTTGATACCCAATGGAAATCCGGTTGGGTTTCCAACGGTTCATTTGTTTTTCCTAGCACCATCAGTTAACCATTGTAATCCAGAATCTAGTTGGTGATGTCGATATAGGTGAGAATCAAACCAGAAGTATCATAAATTTATTCCTTGTAATCACCTTTTAAATTATAAAATATCCTCCCTCAAACCTAATCCACCCATTGTTACCTTATAATATCTCTTGAGAAGGTTTTATCCCTTCCAAACTTAAGTATTTGTGGATCAAAGTGGAGGTTAAAGGGATGAATCTCTTTTGATATGTCTATCCTTGATCTGATAGTGAATTTCCTTTTCCTCGTGTCACTCCTTAATTGATTCATATGGATTCTTGTGTTACTGATGGATCTGGATCTTGATTTTATATTTTTGTTTCTAGAATTCCACCTTGATATTTTCTAGCATTTCATCTTTTTTATTCTGGATCCCATTTGGGTGGTTGATGATTCCATGTATTGAGGTATGTCGTTTCATAAGTTCTCTCTATCAATTGGAACCATTTTTTATTTTTTTTAATTTTGAATTGATTTCTAATTTGATTTTCAAGGCATTATTTTATATTCTTGATTAATTTTTTGGAATGTCATGGTTGGTGATGAAACACTTTTAGCATTAGATTTTAAAATAAAGTGCTGATTCTCATAAAATTATTTGTAATTGAAATGAATGATTTGAAGAATTAATTTGATAATGATTACTGATAAATGAAGGAATTAAATATTTTATATATTTTAAATAAAATTTATTTTTGTAAGGTGAATAATTTTTGAATAAAATGGTTTTCGTTGGATTTTTAAATGAAATGACATATTTAATAGGATGATTTTGGGGATTCTTGAATGATTCTCCCCTTAACTACTTTCTTTGAAGCATAAGGAAGTTGGGGTAGTTATGTGGGTAGTCTAGAAAAATCATGGTAGGAATTTATTATCTATACCATAGAATAGATAGATGAGTTTAACACTAATTGAACATTGATGAAGGAAAGAATTTTATTCATTGGGGTGGACACTTATTCTCTCGTGGGATGAAATATAGGGACGTGTTCACAGTATGAGACAAATTTCAATGAAGGTGTGAGGATCCAGGATCCATGAACTAACTAAGCTAGAGGATAATACCAATTTTTCTAGGATTGAACTATACACGTTAGTTGTTAGGAAAAAAATTATTCATTAACATTAGATTGAGATGATTATTCTTGACTTTTTTATACTTGACATTGAATTTATTTAAAAATAATATTTTTATATATATGGTGAAAATGATTAATATTCTATGTTTTAATTGAATTTGAGCATATTTGGTTTTTTTATACGTATTGCTTACGGGATGCTAGTGGGATCCAATTAGGATTGTGTTTCTGAAACCCAACATATGACTTTGGGCATATGAAGACTATGTTATGTTAGGTAATGAAAAAGTGGAAGAATCAATTGTAGATGGTAAATGTACTTTATAGTGGTACTATGAGAGTTTATGGTGGTAAGTGTAGTATGTAATCCACTATTATGAGGAGATCTTAATGGTAATTTCATCCTGGGTTTTTGTGATGTCTTTGATTGTTGTCCTATTTCAGGTTATGTACTTATCTTCTTTATAGAAATTTTTCTTGTTTACTATATTGGAATATAGAATATGTATGTATTATTTTTTTTAATTCCTTTTTTTGTTTGGTTTTCTTGTAAGAAAAGATTCCCCTTGACCGATCTTGATGCTCCGGTGCTAGTCGGCGGCCTATGGGGATCGATAATGATCTTCGGGCTATGTCAGGGCTGATTTAAATTCTTTTTTAGTTAGTTATATAGGTTGGTTCATAAAAAGTAAGTTTTTGGGGTAGGTCTTGGATGATATATGAGGATAGAAAATCAAGAATAACTGATGAGTGTATGTGACATTTTATAACTGAGTTAGAGGACCGTGAGGGAATTACTTAAATTGTTAGAATAATATAAGGCCACTTTCATGTGAAAGTGGAAAAAATGTCCAAGTATTCTAATTTTAGATAATATATGGTCGGTATATATTCAAACAATAACAATAATAGATTTTTTGTGGCAACATTCCCCTTATCTCATAGTTTAACCCCCATGTACACTCATTTAAACCTTACTCGTAGCGATAGATTTTTATTGTTTTTAAAATTCATTATGGGAAAAAATGAAATTTTCCTCATTAAATAATTCATACATTATGATTAAAAATATGGAATCCATTTTATCATATTAAATTTCTAAATGTTTAAAAAATTAATTTTATGATAAACGTGTGAAAAGCAATGAAAACTCGATTTTAGAAAAAATAATCTTTAAGCATAAAATTGAATTTAATTTCATTCATTACAGAGTAAAAAGTATCAAATTAATTCTAAATTATTTTATTGTATATATGATATATTCAGTTCATTATTTTTATTAATTAATAATAACTTATTTAATTTATTATATCAAATGCACATTGTGAATATAAAAAATATTTTATGAAAAAAATTACTTTTAAATTATTTAATCATTATTCCTAACCTTTACATATCTAATGAATGGATGTTTATTCATAAATTACAAAAAATCATTAAAATTACTTATTAATAGTGACTAATATAATATGTCTATATAATAATACATAACATATAGAAAAATGAACTTATTTGAAAAATAGGACTTTCATTCATTAACTGATTTTATTAAATGTTTAATGAATATTTATTAGGAATTAATAAATACATTTTAATTTAGGGGAAAATTTATATTTATATATATATATATATCATAATGTGGTTATTCCTATTCATGCCACCATTTTAACATCAAGGTTATAATATATCATGGTTTATTTTAAGCTTGGTGTTATGTGTTAAGAATGATATCAAACACTTAAAATTTATCTAAAGATATATATTATAAAATATCACGGCGCTTCACTCTACATCCCTTAAATAAATTTCATCCTATCAATTATAATTATCACATACTAGAATTATGGTAACATGAAATAGTAATAAAACCTAATGAAGATTCTATCATGCTAAATAATTTCTATGTCACTACTATAAAACATATTATTTCCTAATGAATAATTTCTAAAACCAGGTATGTATCATTATAAAACTCATGAGTTTTCAAAAACATGCATTGATAGATGAGTGATACATTACAAAAAGGACTCAATCGATTTATCTTACTCTTTCTTGAGTTGGGGAAATAATTTACCATCATGGTAAAGAATATGAGATAACATAATTATATGATATTTTTTCACACCATGAGCCAAATTTTATCATTTAATTGTTTTTTGAGTAGTTTTCCTTCATTTATTAATCTCATATTCTATAAAAAATAACCATGATGAATTTTTTTCGTTCATAAAGAAAAAAAATAACTTTTAATGGATCATAATATCAATAAAAGAATGAAAATTTATTCCTCTAGTCTTTAAATATCTACCAAAACAAAAATGGTTAGCACAAGTTATCTGATAAAAATAATTCTTCATGCAGTAATCTAAAAAATATCCATAATAACTCCCAATTTTTAACTTAAATCATTTCATAAATGACTAACATTAAAAATATTCCAAATACGAGAGACCTAAATTTAATCTCATATATTAGAATGATTTGGCCACATATTCTTCCATAATATACGTAACAACTATCTGAAAATAATATCAACCACTCATAAGGTCATACACCAAAAATTTATATAACCTAATTCATATACTCCCAAAAAAATTATAATTATTTTCATAAATATCATGAATAAACATAAATCCATAGTAAAATAATAAATGATTCCAAAAATTAACTCTACAAAAAATATCAAATATATTCCATAAAAATAAAAAATGAAATAAACTCTATCCTAAAAAACTTTGTCATCATATCACTATTAAATTTCAAGGTCACAAATAATATCCAATTAACTTTATAAATATCAATAAACTCTTTATCCTAACTAATCATTAATATCTCAAAATCAAGAACATATTAGGGCTATATATCCCTTATTCATGTGTTTTCTTAAAATACCATCACACCACTAAATCACTTTTCTCGGTCTTCAATACCACTCAACATATGATTGAAGATACTTAAACAAAAACTAATACAAAACAACTATAAAATATTTCATGATTCTTGAAACTACAATATCATGTATAAAATAATTTTACAACATACTTATTGAATTATAATAAATAAGCACATTAATTAGTCAACTTTAACAATGAGAAAATCATAGTCCCTTCCTTTTTCTACAAGTTGGCCATTGATTTCAAGAATTGAAAAAGATAAAGTCCATTTCCACCACACATAATACATTTAACTATAAATGATACCTTAGGTTTTACTTCATTCCCCTCCATTGACAACATCATTTTCCTCTACAGTTAGTTTCCTTATACCCATATTTTCCATACATGAAACATCTTCTCATTCCTTTTATTCATTTTTCTGACTACTTCTTACCACATTATCAACATATAGGAAGTTGAATCTTTTTTACTAAATGGTCTTCATGAAACACCATTTTCCACTTATTTGGTTCATTCTGAAACTAGCCTATGTTGAGGTTATTAATCAAATATTGAGATAGTTGGATAGTTCCACTAATTTAACCAAGTAAAAATCCTATATTGAGGATTTAAGATCTGGCAATGGGGTCAAGTACATGTAAGGGTTTTAGGGGATAAAGACCATGTGTCCTAACCTCAACTAGATTTAAGAAGTGGTTATACAGCTGACAATGGAGAAAGGTTCAAGGTAATACATGGATCCATGAATGTAGGTTATAATGGGTGCTAAGAATGCAGATAATATGCCAGTTTCAAAGAAGACTTGGCCAATAATTAATCTGGGTGACCACTTTAAAGGATTATATATGGAAGGTTTGGTTCAAGATCAATATGGAACATCATGTGCTAAGGTTTATTATGAAGTATAGTGCATAAACGAGACAGAGGAAAGTGATGGATCTCTAGAGGCTTATCAGATGATAAAGTACAAGGACATCATGGTAGAGAGATCTATAATCCAAGGAAGAATGGGTTTAAAGAGAACAAGGATTTAGAAAATTACATTCTACTTAATAAATAGAAATCCAAATGACTCATGGACTATTCCTAACTACATAAACCAATGGATAGAATGTCTTCTATGAATGTGAGTGATAAAAATAAGGACTTATAATATATTAACAAGGAGAAGGTTTTGAAAATGAGTGTGTTAATATAGTGTGGAACCCAAATAACTAAAAGGGAGATTGGCGTAAAACAAAAGGATAAAGGTGGGATGGGAGAATCAAATAAGACTCAAGAAGCCTCAATCATGGGGGAACACTCCTATAACGAGAACACCACATACCAACTTAATCTCTCTAAGGATGTGACTACCGATTGTAGTGAAAAAATTCTTTTTTACATTGGGTTTTTATGTCAGTTATTAGATGATGTTACTAAATGAGACATTATAAATACGTCATTAACATCAGTTAAAAAAACAAACTTTTTAAATCTATAATTGAAATAATTTTTTATATTGGTTATTTAATAGCCGACGTAAAAAATCATAAACAACATTGGTTTTTATATAACCGACGTAGAAACTGATTATCCTGAAGCCTTTTTACATCATTTATTTAACCACCAATATAAAAAACACAATTTCACATTGGTTTCCAAATAACTGACATGAAAAGGCTTCGGGATGAAGGCCTTTTTATGTTAGTTATTTAATGAACTATGTAAAGAATAATATACCACATAAGTTTCTATATGACTAATATAAAAATACATCGTGACGAAGACTTTTTTACTTAGGTTATTAAATAACCGATATAAAAAAATCCTAAAAGGAAATTTTTTATTTTTGTTTTAAAATAAACTACATAAAAAATTAAAAATATTTCATTTTACCCATCCTCTCCACTACCAACCAAACTGGGAAAATTCATAAACAAGTAGATATAGAAAAAGGTAAGAAAATTACACATTCACAATTACAACATTAAAAAATTGCAATATTAACTAAAAATACCTAAATCCTACCAAAAAACCAAAAAATAAACATTTACAATTACAACATTAAAAATTAAAATATTCACTAAAAACAAAATATAATCCTACCAAACCTATAAAATAATTTTTCCATTCCACTTGTATGTGTCTGATCTCTTGTACTATATAAGTATGAGAATTATAAAAAAGCCAAAAAATTAAAAAGGAAAGAATATGACATGTGTCATGAATAAAAAAACTGAAATATTACAGAATATCTTATAAAAAAATCTAACTTGGTTGAATTTTGTAACTATTTATGTTTTAATTATTTCAAAAATTAATACTAACACAAAATATATGTAATCTTTTATGCCTTGTTGTACTTCTATTTAAATGATTTTTTCAATTCAAAATAACATTCTTATGTAATATATCCAAAATGTACTAATTATAAATGAAAAATCACCTTTTAGTTTTACATATTTGATCTTGGCACCCTTTCTCATTGTGGTTTTTTTGAAATAAATCTCATACCCTATTATAAAATAAAATAAATGAAATAATATTAAAATTAATTATAATATAAATAACTATTAATAAATTAAGACTTAATTTTCTAACATGTTCATAAAAGTTCCTCACACATCACTATGGATAGATAATTTCCAGTAAATTGTATTCTCTCTTGGATAAAAAACACCTAACATCCAATGGTCCCAGATATAAAATGAAAGGGGGTTCTAACTCCAAATGCAAGTTCTAATGAATTTCTTTTTTTGGAACTGTCACGGTATTGCAAACCCTGAAACTTAAACTGTTTTGAAAAGATTTATCATGACTCACAAACCAAAATATTTTCTATTGCTGAACCTCAAATTAACTTTCCCTCAAAATATATACATCTTATTTCTTATGGTTATAGTTACCTAGGTTCTTTAAAAACTGGTGTAGTTTTTGAGTCTCTCTATAGTTTTTACCATTCATCCTTGCAGGCTATTAATACTTTCAAAATTACAGAACAGATGTTCACATGTGAATTTGACGTTGATGGTTTACACACTTTTTGAACTTTGAATTATGCTAAAAACTGATACCATGATCAAAGATCCCTTTGGAATGACCTTAGTCTTTTAGCTAACAACATCCATAATCCCTGGTTTGTGATTGGGGACTTTAATGCGATTCTAGCTTCCATTGAAAAAGTTAGACCATCACACTCTCTTATTTCCTCAAGAGAATTTAGATCATCCATTGAGGAATTAAATCTTATAGAAATTAATCTTATTGGTGTTATGTTCACATTTTTTAGACGTCACTACAACTGGGTTGTTGCTAGCTAGATTGATGGGTCTTTCACTAATATCTCTACTATTAATAAATGGGACACCATTTCGAGCATTACCTTTTCCAAGATTAACACGGTCATCATCCTATTCTTGTCAGACTTTCAACTAAGGGTCATAAACCTAATCTTCCATTCAAATTTAATAATTCTTGGTCTGCGGATCATGATTGTACTAATTTCATAAAAATTCTTGTGAAATCATGAGGCCTCACAATGATATTTTTGCTTGTGTCAACAAACTAAGGCAACTAAAGAAGTCTCTTAATGGTTGGTGTAGCTCCAAATCTAAGAAACTTGACACTAATATCTCCTCTCTTGAGAAATACCTCATTTAAATCCAAAATTACAACACTAGCTCTGATATCAATTTAGATCCTTAGCTTGAAATCGATACTTCCATTAAACTCAACTCATTTCTTGTTCTTAAGGATAACATGAAAAAGTAAACCTTTAAAGCTAAATGGCTTTAATATGGTGATATAAATACAAAGTTTTATTATTATCTTCTAAGTATTAGAAAAGTCAGTTGACCTCTTTCTTTTCTTAGAGACGAGGACAAACTCATTTACACTAAGGAATCCATTGCAAACCATGTCGTCACTTATTTTCATAACTTTTATAATGTGCTGGATGTCAACAAAGATCTCAAACCTGATATCATTACAACTTTGGTGACTAAGTTGGACAATAAATTTCTCTTAATCATTCCTCTTGATCATGAAATTAAAGACATTGTCTTTAGTCTTAACCCTGATAGTGCTCTAGGTCCTGATGGATTCAATAATGGTTTTTTCCAGTTTTATTGGTAGTTTATTCATATAGATTTTTGCAAACTTGCCATATATTTCTTCTCCACTGGTTTTCTCCCTCATGGTTTAAATGCCCAATTTCTTGATTTAATCCCTAAAGTGGATAATGCCTCTGAGATTCACCTTTTCCGACCTATTTCTCTTATCAATACCCTTTATAAAATTATCTCAAAACTTATTTATAATAGAGTTACTAACATATGTAATAAAATTGTTTCTTGGAATCAATTTGGTTTTATTAAGGGTAGGTTTATTCAAGACTGTATCTTCATTTCCTATGAATGCACTAATAGTCTCAACAGATCCACCAGGGGATGTAATGTTTCCATTAAACTTGATATTAGAAAATATTTTGACACCATTGATTGGATTTTCATCTTCAAAGTCCCCAGGAGTTTTGGATTTAATTAATCCTTAATTAAATTCATAAAGTCTTTATTCAACTCATCTTTTATCTCTGTCATTATCGATGGTTTCCTAAGGGATTCATTAAATGCACCAAGGGGGTTAGAAAATGAGATCAGCTTTTTACAATTCTATTTTTGATTTTATATGATTACTTAAGAAGACTTCTCAATTGTCTTATGGATCAAAACAAGATTAAACATATTTAGGCTTCTAGGAATTCTAATATTCCCACTCACCTATTGTATGTTGATGAAATCATCCTTTTCTTACAAGGAGATAAAAGAAATATCCAATGTCTCAAAACTACCTTGTCTCATTATCAAGAAATCTTTGGTCAATCTATAAGCTGGAACAAATCCTTCATGCTTTTTTGGGAAAACTATCCTTCCATTAGGAAAACTAATATCATCAATTTCTTGGGCATAAAGGAAGCATCTTTCCCTTTCACCAATCTTTGAGTGCCTATCTTTTGGGGAAGATCTAAATCTAGCCACTTCTCCAGCATTCATGACAAAATTATTAACCAGCTTGCCTCTTGAAAGGGTAAATCCCTTTCCATCTTAGGTAGAATATATCTTGTCAAATCTACAATTATTTAAAAAATGGTCTATTCAATGATGGTTTACAAATGGACTGTTGGTCTGCTAAAGAAAATTAATGTTTGCATTAAAAAATTTGTTTGGACCAGATGCATGCTTGAAAGGAAGCTAGTGACCATCCCTTGGTCCACCTGTTGTAACCCTTTAGATAATGGTGGTATTGGCATAAAAAAATATGAATCTTTTTAATGATGATCTTCAATCTAGGCTCACTTGGAGTCTTCTTAACAATAACTTTGAATATATTTCTTTTCTCAAAAAAATATTCACTACTATGCTTAGAAATGGAAATTTTAACTATATCACCTCTTCCATCTGGTCATCAATTAGACATTTTTACAGTAAAATTATGAACAAATCAAGATGGATGGACACTTCTGATTCAACCCTAAATTTTTGGCTTAACAACTAGATGGGGGTTCCTCCAATTTCCATGATTCCTCCAAATTCCCTTACTGATAACACCAACTACACTATAAGAGATGTTTTAAGTTCACACAACAAAGAACTACCTAAAAACATCAAAAATGTCATTAACAAGAATCCCATTTCTAACTTTGAAGATTTCTTTATTTGGGAAATTTCCTATAATGGTGTCCTTGATTCAAAGAGTTTATATAAACAAAATTTCCTTGATACTGAATCTTATTTATGTTTATTGAATTCCTTTAGAAAAACTTGGATTAAACCCTAAAGACTTACTCTTGTTTGGAATATTGCGCACAACAGAGTCCCCACTGATGTTTTTTTGTAATCATTTGGGATCCAAATTTTCTCTAAATGTCACTTGTGCAACCAAAATAGGGAAGATTCTGATCATCTATTTATTTATTGTGCTACAACTTCAGATCTTTGGAACTATATTTTTGGCATCTTTGGTTGTAGATGGTTACTCCTTAACTCAATCATCTCCTAGCTTCAACGATGTCCTGGATTCGAATCATCAGAATAAACTAAGATTCTTTTTTTGGCTACAGTTTCTTAGCTCCTCCATGTGATCTAGTATGACAAAATAATATTCTTCATAATAAATGATCATTATAGCTTAATGCAGGTCAGGCACAGATTTTTGTTACCATTCATGATTCTGCCTCAATTCAAAAAGCCTATTGTGACAACACCATGGGAGACTTTGAGATCTTACACCGTCTTCGGATTGCTTGCCTTTATATACAGCCTAGACGCATCTTTGATGTATTCTGGTAAGCCTCGATTCCAGGATGGATCAATTTGAATGTCAATGGTTCCTCCCTAGGTAACTTAGGACCTGCTATATGTTGTACTATTTTTAGATATCATCTTGGTGAATGTCTTAGATGTTTTTTTAGTGGATGTGGTATGACCTCATATCTTGAAGCAGAAATGATGGGGGGGTCATTCATGCTATTGACGTTCCTAAATGAAAAGGTTGGAACAATATTTTTGTTGAAAGTGATTCAACCACTATTATCCAGGCTATTTGGAAGGGTGTGGTGCATCTTTCTTGGCCACTTACTTCCCATTGGATGAATTGTCTCACTTTCCTTTTGGAAACCAACTACATTATTATGCATTCTTTCCGTGAAGCAAATATGGTTGTGGATGGTCTTGGCAATAAGGGAGTAAACCAGGTCATTACATGGCAGGATTATTTTCCTGGTGATTTGATTCCTCTTTTTGAGAAATATTGTAAAACGATTCTGTCATTCAGACTCATGTAATACTTTTTTTCTCTATTAAATAAATTGTGCCTTGTTCTTTGACTGAGGCGCCACCTTCCTAAAAAATATATGTTACCTATAATATTGGGATTGTACTAAAGGAATTTTTTCCAAAATTCTTTCATCATGATCATTCCTTATAAAAAAACCCATATTTAAAACATGCTCATCATTATTATCTGTTAATATTCCCATAGAAGGAAGGATTTCACATAAATAGACCACTTTGTCAAGTTGATCTTCAAGAAAATATTATTTTTTTCCCTGTAATAAAATAGACCACTGGATATTAGATTGATCAAGAACATAGAAAAAAAAATTTCATGTGTTTTCATTATAAAATACTCAGCTATTTCTTCCAATCTATTCAGATTAATAAGTTTCAATCCAAATTATTCATGTCTGACACTGTTTTTACCGATAAACCATTTGTAGTTAAAAATTGGAACATTAAATTTAATATAATAAACCTCTCGTATTTCTTCAATGACTCCATAATATGCACTAGATGTATAAATTCGGTTTTTGTCAGTAAATATTGAAAAATTCATTACTTCTTGGAACCCAAAGACACCATTATTCTGAACTGCACTTTGGTGGTCTTGATCTTTTATATGAAAAGTATAATCATTAATCTCATGACCAAACCATTTTATTATATTTAAACTTAGACCACCCAATAAACATCTTAATTTTTTTAATGCATCTGATCTACCTAGCACTATCTTTTTAAAACATGGAAAAAATGTTTGGTTATGCTCATACAAAATCTACATTTCTTTTTTATTTGTATGACATTATTTAAAAATATTAATATTAAATGTTATATATGGTTGAGAATCATCTATGTTATTCAAGATGTAGAAATATACCTTCTTTATCTATTCACCTGAAAAAGATTTTACTTTCAAGCCACGAATCCCATTTCCCCTAAAATTAACATGTTCATGGAGAGATAGAGGTACACCAATGTGATCCACCACAGAAAAGTAGCTTGTAAAAAACAATGCAACCTCCTTATAAATATTCTTTTAAATAATTGAGGCTTTAGGTCGATATTAATTCTTAACATACTCATTCAATAACTTCATATACCATTCAAAAGGATACATCCAAAAAGATATAAAGGTTGTAAAAGCTGTATTTCTCAAACTAAATGAACCAGTATATATAAAAATATGGAGGAAAATTCAGTTCCAATTAAAAACATATAGAAATTTATTTGTTTTCCAAAATGTCCAAAGAATCTAGATCAATCAACTTATTACAAATTTAATTGAAAAAATAACACATTTTCATGAAAGTATTTCTAACATAGATGGGAAATATTCTACACAATAAAATTTGTAGAAGTTATTTCATCATGACATGAAAATCATTAGATTTCATACCTATCAACTTCAAATCCCTTAAAGATAAAGAAAAATTACATTTTAATAATAACCTTATAACAAATTGATATCATGAATACACTGAAAAAATATAATTTTCTCCCTATTGGATAATGTATGAAAATCTTGGGGAAGAAATGTTTTACTTCCATCAAGAGTGGGAGCTGACTCCAAATGTATTCCTATTGACAGTAAGTTTAATCTTGTATTAAACCCATATTTATTCTTTCCTTTAATATCTAAAAATGTGTCACAGATATTCTTCTCCATGTTCATGACATCAATTTTATGTTTCACTTCATGATATATCCAATATGATAGCTCAAAACTTATTGACCATTTCTTTCAAATATTTCTATCATTTCCAGATTTATGTGTCTTTCCCATTGTCACATCATTATTTTTCACCCTCTCAAAATACTGATTAGTAGATAATGATTTGGGAGTAATATAAAATTATTTTGAGACATTGAATTCCTTTTTTAATCTTCTATAAGAGAGATCCATAGGCAAAAAAAATTATGACCCATGTATGTTATTTTTCTCCCATAATGCAATTAATAATATGAAGTTTATTGTTAGAAAATTGGACATGCATTATGCCCCTTAACACTATATCTAGAAAAATTTCCATATTCTATGAAGTCATTTATTGTGAACATAATCATTGTATTAATTTGAAAATATTCTATTTTATAATAATCATACACCCTAATACCATCCTCTAATAAGAGCTTCAAATCATCAATTAATGGTGACAATATTACATAAATATCATTTTTTTAGGTTGTTTTGTTCTATAGATCATTATCCTCAACATGATATATTTTTTCCTCATACAAAATCTTTGAGATAGCTTATAAATTAAAAATAAAATTGACCATAAACTATAAATTATACTAAGGCTTTGATATGGATTCATTCCATCCATTAATAGTCCAATTATGATATTTCTATCTTCATTTCTGAATGTAGAAAAATAGTGAACAATTTTCATCCACTGTGGAAAATTAGCCAGATAACGTATTTTTTCATCACATATTTACTCATCATTATTCCATCTTGTCCTTTTTTTTCATCACATGAATTAGAAAATAAACATTTCAAATGAGTAATTATAGGAATATACCGAAATACCTTATTAGTGGTCTCTATATCCTCTAAATTATCCTGGGATTTTTCATTCGACTTATATTTTGATGTCCCACATTAAGGACACTCTAACAAAAATTCACATTCCTTCCTATACATCACACAATCATTCAAGTAGGCATATATTTTTTTGTACCCAAATCCTATAGGGAATAGTATTTTCTTCGCTTTATAATGTGAATATGGAAGATCAGTGTCTTTAATAAGAATATATTTTAACAATTATAGAAAATCTATAAAACTTTTATTAGTCAAACTATGTTTTTCCTTCAAGTTAATTAATCTTAACACCAATGATAAAACTGTAAAATCCGTAAAACCATGATACAATGGTTTCTTTCAATCTTCATATAGACTCTCAATTTTCAATTCTTTCTCAGTTTACTGAACTTCAATATCATGAATCATTTCTAAATTTCATTAGAGTTACCATATTATAAAGCATCATCATCAGTAGATCTTAAATTATTCCTAGTTTTAACATTAAAAATCCAAGGGATGTAACTCAAATTAAAACCATGATAAATTAAATGTTCTTTTATCTCTTTATTTTTAAACTTCTTCGTATTTAAACATTTTAGGTATGGATAGAAAAACATGTCATTTTTTGGAACATTTCAGTTAGAAAATTCCAAAAAACCATCAATTCCTTCCTCATGTTCACCGCTCATTCGATGTGTCATAATCCAAAATCGACTCATTATTACCTATAACTAATATCATAATTATATATCTTTTAAAGATAATCCAATTTTATATTTATATTAAATATGTCATAATTTGAAATAACACAATTTTGAAATATAAAACAAATATATGCATATTTAAAATGTATAATTATAAATTATATACGATAATGGAAGAAATGTTTAAATATAAATGATAATAATAAAAATATGTGTGTGGAAATAATTTAAAAAATAAAATATATTTAGATAATCAAATTTTATATTTACAGAAAATATCCCATAATTTGAAAGCAACATAATTTTGAAATATTGTATAATGATGTTTAGAGGTTGAGGGTGTTTGTTTTTTATTACTATAACATAGATTCATCCCATGGATCCATTATCTCAAAAATAGTTTAATTAACATCATTATATAAATCCAAAACTAATTAAAAAGATTAATTAATGGGAATTATTCTTTATATGAATTAAATATAAATCATATGGGAGAGGTTTCTATTTTTTCTATAATATTACGAAATAGAATGTAACTAATGAACTTCCATTGTTGGCATGAGGAAGATGTTATTCCTATATAACCCATAGCATATAAGTGGTATTTTAGGATTCATATATTAATTTATAATTTTGTTATCTTTTGATAAAATTATGAATTTGTTAAAAAAAATCATTTCTGATTAATTTTTTATTTAAAATGGTAGTTATATATAAATTTTGATCACCATAATGTGAGGAATTCATATCACATTAGGAATGCATGTGCAACCATGTTCTATTCGTTTTATGTTGTTTAAAAAGTTTACATGCTTTTCATCCTCATAGGGGTTCACCTTGTGGGAAACAAATAGTCTATTTGTTCCAAGAATGAGGAATGCATATAATAAAAACTACAAATTTTATTAAATTCATTAAACATGGAATTATAATGAACACATAGTGTGTAATTGGAATACAGACCATGTACCATGAAAATTTTGACATGGATTGGACACTTACTTCATTTCTAGCTATAGATATGATAATATGAATAAATTAAACAAGATGGTATTGTGATATTTAAGTAATCGAAATTGTGAAACATAGACTTATGGAATTCCTGAAATAGTATGAAAAAATAAAGGCATGTGAGGCTTACTTGAGAGTTTTTAGTTGATCAGATAGATGTTCCAATGAAAAGGATGATTAATGAAGATGGAAAATGAGGTTGGAGACCATGGGATTGAAGAAATTATTTTAGGGTTTTCTCATGAGAGAGAACTAAGTCACGTTTTCCCGATCGAAAAACCACAGTGACTCAAAACGAGGCTTCATAAAATTTTTAAATGATTTATCACATCATTTATTTATTTAATGAAATGATAAAGAAAATTTATATCAATTTATCATGTTGGTTACTATATAACTGATGTGATAAAGAAATTAGATTATTTTCATCACATTGTTTGTTCTCTAATACATGTAAAAATTCACTTTATAATGTTGGTTATTAAATAGAAGATGTTATAAAGAAAGATAAATTATCATTTCATTTATTATAAACCAACTTGATAAAGTGGTATAAGTATTTTTTATCGTCGGTTACAATATAACCTACATGATAAATCAATATGCATGGCTTTGTACATCGGTCATAAATAACTGACCTGAAATGGTCAATGTGATAAATACATTTTGTACTAGTGTGACCAAGAAGGGAAGAATGAAATCAGGATCCAAATAATATCAATCCTTGGGAGATTCTCCTTCACTCGGAGGAGAAATGTTTGAGGAATCATTATTGATTAATACCTCCCAAGAGGATGTTGATAAGATGGTTGAGAAATAGATACTTGTAGATTCTAAAAATGACCAAGTGGAACAGATCAATAAGCAAGACCATAATCTGGTAATAGGTTTCAATTTAAGGAATATAAAAATGGAGGAGAAAATTCAAACGTGGGACTGGATGGATTATTGGTCCATTGACCTTTTAAAGTATGTTCTAGCTAGAGAGGTAAATAATCTCAACTAGAAATTATTTAAGGTAATGTGTATAATAGGATTAAATTATATTTTAATTACTTGTACATATCATATGGTATTTGATGATTTTTTTTCTATACTTTCTGGGCTCTCAATTTTCCTTTAAAAGTGTTTAAAAAATAAGAAACCTAATTTTCAGTCAAATAGATGGTTAGGAATAATCACAATATTTTAAATTCAATATCCCATTTCATTTGGGGAACATAAGGAAAATTACTATATCATCCATCACATTTAGTGTTAAAATAATTCATTATGGTTCTAAACATTAACTAAAACCAAAAAATAATAGTTTAAGAAGTAATAATATTTGTGAGAAATTATATAATTATATAAAATCATTCATAGGATGCCTAAATCATGACACCTTTTCAACATATTAATCCTTAAATTTATTCAAGGTAATTCATAGTCATCATTTATTAAAATCCTTTATAATGTTTCATAAATAAAATATCATTTAACCTAAGTATATCCTTCAATATTTTATATCCATGTGTGAATTCTTACACCAACTCATCATGCACTGGTGATGATCAAGTTAATACCCAATCTACCCCATTCATAGTTCTACCACTAGGTTCATATGTTCCAAAACCACATCCATTTACCTGTATCCAAACAAGGATAAAATTTCTAGGAATATCACAAAATATTTACTTTACCAAAACCATAGGATGCAATCCTATACATATAATCATTCTTAGGGTTTTTAAAAATTTTCCCTAATCATATTCTCTAAAAGTAAATAAACACTTTTCTAATACCAATTGAGGTGACCAAAACATTACATACTTAAGTATTACACAATGTTATTTTAATATTCAATACATCTCATAATAGCACATTCCCCAGAACCCTAATGGTTTGTTTCCTTTTAATACTCGGTATATATTTATCTTATTTTGTGAAAGATCTCCAATATATCTTACAATGTTCTTCTCACAAAATAGCCTTCTTATAAATACCTGACTTAACACCTTTCTTCATATACTGGTGAAAATGAAACATAATATAGGGTGAGATCATATGATCGGTAAGGTTAAAAAAGGTAGATATAAATCAATGATCATATATAATCATATAATGAGAATGATGGTATAATAACCTAATCTTATCATTGGAAATTCAAACCCAATAATCCAGATATAATATTAATGAGTTAGGTAATGAAATATAGCAATTCATAAGATATTAATCATAAAGAAATCAAATATCATTATCCATGAAAGTATAACCTTGGTATAATACCATGTCATAAAATAGTGGAATAAAATTCAGCATAATCTTAGTCAGAGAAATACTATGTCAAGGATACCCACCAAGACATTCATCACATGTTATTCTTGGGTTAACCACTTCTATAACTTCTTTGGGAATGGGAAAATCTTTTGTGCACCTTATTTGGTCTTGGTATAACCTCTTATATACCATATTACCTTAGAAAACATTAATATTTACCCAAATAATTATAGGTATATAATTTACCCACCCATCACATAATTATATTCCGTTCATATGTATACCAAAAGATCCAGAAATCATTTATCACTTCATCATAGTTTAACCAATTGAAAAGAAAATGTGTTTCATTAATATTTCATCATCATAATCAATAACCATATCAAGATAAAATGATGAATATTTCATAGAATCATATCCCTAATAAATCATAAGTAACATAAAATGATGTTACCATAGAAAAAATGCCTTCAAAATATCATTGGAATATTTCTTGAGTAAAATACCATTTTCATTTTAAAATCACGTATTTAAAATCTAAAAATTCAAAAATATTATGGAAAATTTTTTGTTTGAAAATAACTATGTAAAATCATAAAGTAATCTTAAAATAAAATAGTAGTTATGAAAGCATTAAAATTAGTTCATGTGGTGTAAATTAGAAAAATATTTCATTCACACCTTTGGTAAAAAGGACGTCATTATAAAAAACACAATTTAAATATTTTTATATAATTTCAAACATGGTTAAAAATGAAATTAAACAATATTAATAAAAAATAAATAAATTCTAGAAATAATTTAAAAAAATATGTGTATATAGAAAAATTTCCCAAACCAATAAAATAAATAAATTAGTTTTTCCTTAAAAACATTATTTAGGAATTTTGAGTACCTAGAGAGAGGGAAATGGAAGCAATTATTGTAGTTTTTATAAATATCCATATTAAAATAAAATGCATAAGATTTTTGAGATAATGGATGTGGAGTAAATAATATGTGATTATATGCTTCAAATTTTTATGATTGTTTTCTCTTAAAACATATAACCTATTGTGATGTTCAGGTTTTGATTACAATAAATTTTAATGCCCAATTGTGGATTAATAACCCTTACTTGAAGTTTTTTTAAATAAACTATCCATAAAATGATTAATATATATTCACCTAAGAGTTGGTTGCCCGTGTAAATATGGAACTATGTGAAAATACATATGCATAAGAAGAGGATTTGATGTGAAATCCCCTTATTAATGAATTGTGGTAAAATATTTGGTTTTTATATAATTTTTTGGGTGCTTCTTTTTTTATCTATATTTTGGTTGTGTGGACTTTTTAGGTTTCTAAAATGATGGTGGTGATCGATTCAGATGTGAGATGTGATGCAGGAAGTGGAAGTGTAGTGGAAGATATATGGTCTCAATAGTAATTTTTTGGGTGGTTGTGGGATTCCATGTTGTTTTATCATGCTTGGGATAGAATATGAGGTTAGTATTGATGAATGGGTAATTTTGTGGAATGGAATTTAATAAAAATGGAATTGAATTTATATGTGGTAACTTGTTTAACAAAGTGATTAGTTATGAATAAGATGGACTTAAATGGTAAGTAAATACAAAGGTGGGATACAATGGTTTATAATCAAATTTAAATTTAAAAGGACTAATTAATGAACATTGGTTGTAATTCAATAATTTTGATGGATGCTCGAAACTATAATTGAACGAAAGGAAACTGTGGACTGTGTGTGGTTGTTTTGTGTGGTAGATTGCATCTAGTTGGTGGAGTATTGTGGTAATGTTAGTATGGTTTTGATGATGAATGAAATGTGATGAATAATCGATATAAAATATTCAATAAGACTTATGTTTTTTCTATGTATGTATATATATATATATATATTCTTATACAATCATGTTACTGTTATATGCACCCCACCATTATCATGTACTATGTACAGATAACCAAATGTTTTGTGGAGTGTTTTCTCCAATATCCAGATAGTGAGGAATGTGTGTATAATTACCCCCTCTTCCCCACTCTTCCTTTTGTAGCAGTACGTGGTTGTGGTAACTAGTTATTAGAGAGTAAAAACCACACAATTAGTAGAAATTATTGATTTTGAAAATATTTGATATGTAGTGGGGATTATGTATGGTAGGAGGAGGGCATGAGATTGATTTCATTCACATTAATGACACCCCATTACCCTGGATAGGAGGTTATATATGGATTTGTGATGTTTTGGGAGTGTCCTAAGATATATGGATGGTGAAATTGATGACAGATGAGTATAATAAACCTTATAGAAAGTTAGGGTAGGTAGGGTTGTGACCTGACCCGCATTAGTGATAGAAGGATATGTTGTGATGAGAAGGAATGGAAGGGATGGGAGTAAAAGACATTTGGAATTGGGGTGTGACAGTGGAAACTCAGTGGGGAAGTAGATACAGGTCACCTTTATTGATTCTTTCTAGATATTATATTACAACATGTTGGATCTATTTTGTGTGTGATCCATAGTGAGGTTAGGGTGGATAGATGACTTTTTTAAGTGATTTTTGGTTATACTGTTTTTTCATTGGTACATTAGTATTCTCTTTTCACATTTTCTTAGGAGACCATGGATCTGATACTACTAAGTATACATATTCTTCCTACCCTACATATAAAAAACTATTTTTAGTTTTTCAGGAGGGTTAGGGGAACCAAAATAGAAATTACTCTCTTGGAGATTGAAGCAGTTGTGGGGTAATTACCTAAGTTTTCTTTTTTGGTATTTAATTTAAAGATATTAATTGTATTGCATCACTAAATAGTTAGATGTTCTGGTTTCTATTATATTATGTAATTTAAATTTTTGGAGGTTTTTTATATTTTACCTTGATTATTTTTATATAGTATAAAAAATGCCTCAAATTTTAGTGTTTTACACCCTCAGTGCTAGTTTCCAACCAAGGACCTACTAGGGGTGGAACTTGGAGGTCATACCTCTTCTTCACTATTAGAGTAGTAGGGGTACCAATGGATGGGGTTCATGATATTGTGGTATCAAAGGTTTTTTTGAGAGATAGGATGAGGTTTAAAGATAGTCACTTATGAGGTTTGCATAAGAATGGTAGGGAAACAACATTATTTAGATATAGTGTGTGATGTATCAAATGATTTCGGCTAGGAAGTAGTAGTTTTGGGCTACCTATAATCCAACACAAAGACCTTAGGATTACTTAAAACCTTGGAACAATAATATTTATTGTGGGGTAGACTCTTGGGGGAGGTACATGAATCATGATTTTTTGTGTTTATGGTTGAATGAGGTGTTTTTGGAAATAAAATAAATTAAATTAGATTACTCTACATAAATTTCATGTGACCAGGATAAGTCTTCCTTTACTTGTGTTTTTAAAAATCTGGCTCATATTCATCATCAATGTGTGATTTAGGATGTAGAGATTCATTAAGTAAATCTTTTCGATCATCATAGGATCGATCCAATGGAGGAGAATGATGAGACATGGCAGAGGTAATTGTGTGCTTTCCATTTTCAAGGCCTAGAGAAGTTTGAGGGGATATTCACTGATATAGAGATGGATTGTTGGTTTTTGGAGTTTGATATTTTCTTAAGTCTAATTCAGGATTGATCTATGTATTGGGTTCTGTTGGGAGTTAGTCAGATATGGGGAGTGAGACACTAGTGGTGGATGTTGTATCTTGTAGAGATAAAGGAGGAGAATTTTTTTGGGATGAATTTTGAAATTATTTCTATATGGATTTATTATTGTTGATGATGAAGGAAAAAAATAGTTATGAGCTACTCTACCTTATTAGGGAGGTTGGTTGTATGAGAACTCGGGATCAATTTTAAAGACTATTTACATTTCACCCCAAATTTATTTCTATATGTGGAGTCTAGAGAATGGTTTCTTAAGGAGGATTTTCATCCAGTGATCAGGTATTAAATCAATCATTTTAGGATTCATATATATCTTGAAGTGCATAAGTAGGTGAAGGTGATCAAGAAGATGCACTCGTAGGTAGGATTTCCTCAAGAGGAAGATTAGTAAAACTTCTCAAGGAGAATAACTTTTGGAAAAGTATCTAGGATGTCAAGGAATTTGATGTTCTAATTAGTAAGAATATGATCACATTATCTAGATTCGTGTTTTTATAGGGCTTTTTGTTCTTGATAATCTTCTAGTGGATTTATATTTGTGTTTTATTTCTGTGAGATAAATGTTCACCATCAAGCTTGGTTCTTGAATGATCAGGAAGGTTAGTTTGATTTTCATTATCAAGCCCTTCTTAAGTCACATAAGTACTAGAGGATATAAGTTTTTATTAAGAAACTAAGAGGATATGGACCTAGTATAGTTTTCCATATGATATTTCTCATCCTCAAGGACCTAGATTGAAGTGAATCTATAGAGAATTTTAACAGTGATGCAGATGAGTTGGGTGCACACAAATGCATGCTATGGTGATTACAATACCATAGGTATTGAAGGTTATTTGAGGTGACCATAGTTTTCCATAAAATTTAGTTTCTATTATTATTTTCTTGATTTTGGATATACACACTCCTTTTTTGAACCAGCTCTACTCCACACATTAGTACTAGTGTTGGGGAGGCTTTCGATGCGTCTGGTGTTGTTCACGCTAATTGGAGGATAGGGTTTCTTTTTTGATGTGTGTCAATGATGTAAATTGATGAGGGGAAACAACATTTAGTGGTTTTTTTATTATTTTAGATGTAGCTATATGATGTCAACATTGGCATGGATTGGTTATACTCTGCACATAAATTAATTGATTAATTCTGGAGGAGAGTCATTTTTTACTGTATAGAGGGAAAACAAGTGGTTTTTGTTAGTGAGTAGATATGTAGATTATGATTAAAGGATCCTATTATATCTCATTTCTCAAAAATTTCAATGGATACCCAAATAAAAAAAATCCCCCATAGTCGATGAGTGGTTCCTTGATGTCTTAACAGATGAGGTTGTGACACTACCCCCAATGACGTGATTTTGAATTTGAGATTGATTTGAAATTGGGTGCCTTTATGATTTCGATAAATCCTTATCATATCACTAAAAAATGTAACTTGTACCAATAGAAATATGGTGATGGATAATATAATAGTAGGTAAAAATTACTAATTCCTATAGATATTAAATTTCTCCTATGTGAGTTATGAATGAAAACATTTTTTACCAATGGATATATCAGTTTTATTCATTATTTAATACAAAAAACTACTTTACAAAAACATAGATAATTTGTTTTATCATAGCTATACAATTAATATTTTCCATCAAAAAATCTATTGTTTATAATATTATTTATAATAATTATTTTTACCACTAAAAATGTGTTATGATGAATTATTAAATAGTAATAAATATCTTATCAATAATTGAATATATAAATTTATTAATTATTTAGTTCAAAAAATAATTTTTTAATACTAGTACATGTATAAATATTGAATTAAAATATTAATAATTGTATAATATCTAACGAAATGATAATAAATAGTATAAAAGTTTTATAATTGATCCATAATTTGGGATTATAAATAATTTTTTTTGAAATATTCTATTTTTATTACATGAAAATATTATTATAGTTTTAAGCTTATTATATAATATTTTTTAGAAATATAATATTTCTATTACATGGAATTTTTTTAAATATTTTATTTCTAATATTTATTAAACTTATTCCACAACTCCCCACCCCCCAGTTTTCGCTCTCCAAACCTTACCACGCTACTCCCTCGATCTACTCTCTCCCCACAGCAGCCACCCCACCTTCACCACAACCCCTAAACATGATACTCCCCACCAAATCTACAGCATAGTGTTGTTGTTCCCCTCGACCCAACCATCAATGACCCCAACCTACCTATCGTCTTACCCCCAACCCCTCTACCATCATCACTCACCTCGATCTACCTATTGTTACTACTCCCCCAACCTATCATGGTTATGTCTCTAGGATCTTTCTTTATGTATCACGCCTTTACTGCCTCACCTCCAGCATGGCATGTTGTCCTCCACCCAAATGTATTTCCATACTTTACATTTTTTCCTTAATTCCCACCATAGACAAAAATTTTAGATTTATTTCCAATTTTCAAGTAGTAATAGTTTGTTAATTTATATTTATAGAATTTTTATAGTCGATTTAAATTTATTTTTCATCTCAAAACTACTATTTTATCTTTTGGATATGATTTTTTTTGGAATTTTTTGGTTGAATAATAATAATAAATAAAGGGTTTCATTCTAACATGGTAATTGTGGTCTAGGATTCATTATTTGTGTCATATTTTTTTATCCCCTTAATATTTTGGTCATTGTATTTTTAAAAGCGTATGTTTTATTTTCATTCATATCACTTTTAAATAGTAATAATACCTTTTTATTCCAAATTTATTTTTAGGTTTGTTATCGATATTTTGCAACTTAAGTAGTTAAATTGTGTCTTGTGAACTATGGAAAGACTGAGGTATATAACTGAATATTTTATAGATATTGTGTCTCAAGCTGCATTATCTTTAGGATATATCAAGGTTTGAAAAAAAATTAGTTGAAATGAATTATTTCAACTATTTAAATTGTTAATACTTCATATCTATTACCATTTCAATAAATTCATTATGAATATAATTTTTTTAACAAAAGATATGGGGATATATTCAAAGGGGTGGAGAGGGGGTGAATTGGGATCTATGGTGCACTAGAAAAAAAAAGACTTTTATTGATGTTCTATAACATGTTTAAATAAACAATTTTTTCTTGAATTTGGTATTTTTTTTATTTATATATTTGTTTTTCTACTTCATATCACAAATGTTACTTCTATTTGGGTTGTTTTTTATATCATTCCTTTTTCATTACTCATCCCAACCATCCTATAAAGCAGTTTACGATTTTATTCCTTTTTATGGGTCATATTGACATTCAAAAAATGGAAACCATATTATCATCATTTATTATAAAGATACAATCAAAATGTTTGAATTAATTAAATATTCATTAAAAATTTCATGATTAGTACATCCATTTCCAACAACTAATGATAATCAAATTTTTATTAAAAATAGGGTGCTAAGGGGCAATATGGTTCGGGGGGACTAAAATAATGTATCCCCAATGCATCGACTCTGAAAACACTAACACAAATACGGGAAGAGATCTATGGGGTATTAAAGATGATACAAGGACATTCAATAGTGGACCAAGAAGCCACGAAGTCATCAACCTTGTTTTCATCACACCATGTGTGGGTAAGCTTCATGTAGCTATTGAGAAGACTTTTACATCTACAAACTATGTAGGTGATATCCCATGGGATGGTGACATCCTCATTTATGGCCCTACGAATAATAGAGGATTTTGTATCTAACCAATCTAATAGAAGAACATGAGAGTGGTATAACTTTATCCCTTAGAGCATGGTCTAATATTCAATAGTGAGATCCCCTCCAGCCATAGAAGATAATGAAAGAAAGAATAATTAATCCAGTCTGATTATGAATATATCCTCTACCCTAAATTTCTCTGTTACCTCATGATCCATCAACATTAAATTTTAGTACACTATTTCGATGAATCCAACATACCCATTTTCATCGCATAGATGTTCTTTGATACATATTAATGAAACTCATTTCCACCGTGAGGAACTATAAGGAAAGGGAGATCTTACACTTCCATAGAATTGGATCCAGAATGGCCAACATTGATCTTACTTTGATCTTCATTTACATGCATTAAATTGCTAAGACCTCATGTCGGTCCTTGTTACAGGAATTCTAGATGCTTTAATAGCTGACTTCTATAGACAATGATCTCACCTTTCATTCATGGATGATGTCCCCCATATCAATATAACATGTGTCACAGAAGTTGGCGTTGGAAATACCATGAACATCCATCCTGATTAAAGCATTAAAGCCCTAAAAAAATAAGGAATCCCACTCTCCATCAAATAACATGTGGGAGGCTGACTCCTCTTTGGGGTTATGAAATCACTATTACTCACCTGTATGTTCACACAACAATATGGTTCAATGCATATTTTAGAGAAGACAATGTTATATTTCAAAGATAATAAATAACATGAATATTTAATATATTGAAATAAAAAAATAGTGATACGTGATAATGGATTATAATTGGACAAAATATAGAGACATAATTATGATATTATATAACTTTTTGATAAATACATTTCAATACATATATGAGAATATATAAGGAATAAAAAAAATTATTTTCATCATGGAGAACTATAATACATGAATGAAAAGAACATTCAAATGGAAATTTAAAATTCAAAATATACAATATAAGTATTATTCTTTTTATTTTTAGAAATATATCAATCATTGAATGTAAAATGAAATTGTAGGATGTCACCCAGAAATTATGTCACAATATATAAATATTCATCTTCAAAATCATGGAATAGACTTTTATACATAGAAAAAAATATTTAAAATAAGAATACATAAATTTTCAGAATAAAAAATAACCATATTAACAAAAAATAAAATAATTAGAAACCAAAAAAAATAAGATAATGTCAATAGTACATACACCATGATATTTATGAAAATTTTATGTTTTAATATTTGAAAAAATAAGATGCGATTTTTATCCACAAAAATTTATGATTGAATGGATTGTGATAGAATTTATCAGACCTGTGTTTTACCCCATAACCTATAAAGTCTAAGCCTAGTATAATATATTATAATACTTAAACTTTCAAATATAAACAACATCTTTAATTAAAATAGATCTTCCAAATGTTATGAAGTAAACAGGTCTCTAACATATTATAAAGACACATGAGAATACCAAAATAGAAAAAATTCTATTATAGAGAAATTAAATTCATGTTGTAAATGAAATTTTTGATGCATATGTATTAGATTGTATGTATTTTCACAAAAGAAGAATCTATGTGAATTTTAAAAAAATTATATTAAATAGTGAAGCTAAATCTTCCTATATGATGGAAAATGTTCTGTATGCTGAAGTGGTATCTCAAGGAATGTTGAGACGATCTTTAAAAATTGAAATGGAGAAACCTATTTAGGGAAGAAGAAGGTGTTCAAAACCAAAAATGAATTTCAGTTGATGGGAAACAAAATATAGATATAACTATCAAGTGAATTCAAAAATTGATAAAATAGTTGAAAATTGAGTTAAATAACACTAATAAAGAGCACTTGTTTTTGAAAGTAGTGTTTGAAACCAACTGAAAAATGAATAAAATGTCATCAACAAACTTATCTTTAATCATGACTTGTTGAAGTAGGAGAATCCAAATCAATAGCACATGGAGATGAATCTTCATCTAGAAACTGTAGAGGATATTAACCTGTTCAAAAAATAAATAACATCATCAATAAATAAAGCATGATATGATTGAAAATTTCATGTTGTAATATATGAAAATAGAATATATGATTTTTGTCCCATAATTGGGAAAATTTTACCTTTAGAAACCTATAGTCACTAAATTTCATGAAATTAAATGGAATATTTTTTTTGTCTGATAAATCCTCCTTTTTATCATTGTATCATGGATATACCTCCCCTTTATTCATATCTTTGATGAGGTCCTCTATGATGTCATCTTTTTGAACCATCATATACTTGTAGTTCCATTAGTCAGGCATACTGATATTGACTTCAAATTCATTCAATGTAGGTAACACATCTGATGAATGGGTACTTCATACCTAATTTGAATACTCTAATAAGATAAAAACATGGCCTAGGCATAGCCTACAATCACAAAATAAAATTCTATTGTAATAGAAACAGAAACATGATGAACCGATATCTGTGCATTGGAGATGTCATATATATTAAAAAATAAAATTCAATTGGAATAGAAACATGATGAACTAATATGTAAAGTAAACACATGAAATGGAAGTTTTAAACATTTTATGGGTCAAAGAAAACTCATAAATAGGGAACATATGTTAAGAAGTATCCATGCAGGAGGCTCATTCAAAAAATAGGGTAAACATCTTCCACTAACCCATAAGTAAACAACATAGTCTAATATGATTTTTAGTATATAAAATAATTCAGAAATCAAAAAGAAAAATAAATGAAAGATCAAATTTTATTATTACCTTTCAATTACAACTGAACAATTCGGTCAAAATTTTCAAATTTCACAGGAATGGGATAGTTTAGTTCCTATTGAATCCTTTTAATCATTGGAATCTTACTATTGTAGGGTAAAAATGCATACTTGGATAACATATGAAAATGTGGAGAATAATGATATATAAAATCATATAATCTGAAAAAACTCATATTTATATTGAAATGATAAAAACAATAAACCATAAACACTAATATAAAATAATATAGTAAGATCAAACCTTATATAGAATACATGTTATTATATCAAATAATAATATGAACCAACTTAAAAGAAATTGTAGGGGAAAATGTTATAAACTATTACATACCATTTGTACCACATAAAGTGCCCTTGGGGAGGGAATTACTTGTAGAGACCATCATTTGAGGATTTATAGTGATGGAATAAGAGGTACTAAGTAAGGATCTCACAACATAAAATTGGGTTTTCATATGGAAGGTGCAACTAATTCACACTCACCATGCTGCTCAACTGTCTCATGAAAATGAGAAACTTGACCCTGTAGAGGAAAAGATATTAGTAAAACTAGAAATTCATAGTTAAGTATAAATATTCGATTATGACTCCATATACAATCTGCATACTATAATGATCACATGCATATGTAGGCTACTTATTATCAAATTGTGTTTGAAAATTTGGATGATGGTTCACATGTTTCTTATTCAGTCAGAAAATATGTATATTCAAAAATACATAACGTAATGGTGTTCACTAAAAAATACATGAAAAATAATAAATACAACTAATTTTACAGTAAATCACAAATAGATAAAATTAATAGCAACATTGTATGAAACCATTAGAAAGGTGCACAAAAAATGTAGTTTAATTATCAATTTATTTGACTGTAACTAAATCAACAGAACTAGAATCTAGTTTAGTAAGGTACTCTCATATGGTTTATTGTATACATAAGTAGTATAATAAGATGTTTGAATGAAAAAAAATATAGTCAAGAGAGTTTATAAGTACCATTGGTTTCACTTTGAGATAATGTAATGACTAAAAAAATTATTTTAATATTGCACTTTGTAGTATAGCCATGTTTTTGGAAGTGGTACATACAGAATATAGAATTAAATAAGAAGATTTAAAATTATAGATAGTGGATTAAAAAATTGTAACAATTTTTTCAATATATATAGAAATTTGAAAAAATGCTTAGTCAATAATAGATCCATAAGAACAATCATTTTTATGCTTTTTCAGAAGCACTATGACTCTAAAAGTACACCTGTGACTTCAAGGATTTCTAGGAGGGAGGGTTGACATCCTAGAATTTGTAAAAAACATTAAAAAAATGTTGTAATATGTCAAAAAAAATATCTCATACATACGAATTTGATTAATTCCAATAAATCATACCTCTAGAGGAAGCAGTCACACATCTGCAGCTGTGAAATTATACCCTTCTATAAAATATTGAAATGAGAAAAATAGAAGTAGAATAAGAAAAAAAGATTAATTTACAAGGAAAAATTGATATACGTGAATATAAATATATAAAAACCAACCAACATATCCATTAAAATATTTTTATAAAATATACAAGGGTAAAAATGGAACAAATCATCCGATAAAGCATAGATAATTATTGAAATTATATTCAATAAGAAATTAAAAATGACTATAATAACTCACAAACCATGTGAGTTGATTAGATTGATGCATTAATTCAATTTAGATAGTTACCTTAAATAAAGGATTGCTATAAAGTAGTTGAGAAGAGTGATAAATTAAGTATGATTTTTATATAATTTGGACACAAAAGAGATAACCAAACAAAGCATGTGAATTTTGATACCTATTGATATTTGACTGGAAAGAAAAATTACATTATTGAAGGATACCAGATCTATACTCATCCTCAAATTTTCAAATGACTGGCATTCTGAGAACCTGATTGAAAAATAACCACTAATTTTTCAGAATAAATCAATGGTATTTGGGTTAAATAAAGAATATATGAATGTGGTATATTTGAATAATTTTAATAAATATGAAAACTATATGTCATAAAGGCTGGTAATATTAATTTCCATAAAACATGCCTCAAAAGTAAGTAAATTCACATCACCAACAATGAAATCAGACCTTTCTATGAGAAATCTGAACAGAAAAAAAATTATAGCTATAGGGGTTACCGTAGTAAAAAAATAGGGGTTATCGTAGCTAGAGGGAACCAAAATTGAAAGACAGAGGTAGATTTGAAGTGAATCGAGGTTAAAATAGTGTAAATAAAGATTTAATGTAGATAATAGTAATGAAAATTATGACCTGAAGGTGGAGTTGGTAACCTTAGGAGGTGCGGAGGAGCTGGAGGTTATAGTTGTGTAGAAAGAATAGATGAGGGAACAAAAAATTAGAGGTTACTATAGCTAAAGGGAACCAAAATTACGAGATATAGGTGAATTTGTAGTTCGTCAAGGTTAAAAAATGTAAATAAAGAGTTTTTATAGATATTGTAGATGAAAATAGTGACTCGAAGGTGGAATTAGTAACCTTAAGAGGTGCGGAGGTGCCGAAGGATGAGGTTGAGCAGACAGAATAGACGGCGAGGATGAAGATGAAGTAGGAAGAGGCTGAAAATATGGAGATCGAATAGGGTGGATGAAGAAGGAGGCAAGGAATGGATGTATAACGTGCGATGAAACTCTACTCCCGACAGCTGAACAGGGGAGAGGAAAATGCGAATCCTTGTAGGTTTTGGGTCACAATATTAGGATTTGAAGGAATAAGAGACGTTGAGCTCTACCTAGATGACATGTAAGTAGAGAAGTACCCAGGTTTAGTATATATAGTATATGTGCACTGAGAAATTGTTTATACCACCCCTTGCATTGCACCCCCTCATCTA
This sequence comes from Viscum album, assembly GCA_963277665.1. NCBI lineage: Eukaryota > Viridiplantae > Streptophyta > Magnoliopsida > Santalales > Viscaceae > Viscum > Viscum album. Next base: position 679,871,334 of record OY728132.1, on the reverse strand, counting down.
TATGTAAATCATTGTTTCTAATTACCCAGACTAGAAAATTGAGTTTTATGGGATGTTATTTTTACCATAGAGTAGATCCAGATTCATCGTGTTCAATGTTTTTCTGAATGACCAAGAAATAAACTTTCATACCAAAAAATTTAGATGAGTAACAAGTTAAGACATATCTTCCATGTTTAAAGTTTATTGAAATAACTTTGAGGAACTCAAACTATTGAGGGTTAAGGATCATTCTCATGAAGGATAGAAACTTCTTGTTTAAGAGAAGGAAAGATCAGGCATATGACATCCTGGGAAACCAAGAACACTCCCCACCCAAATATTATTCTAAAAATTAAGAATTCATTTTTCCACAATCCATCATGAGTGATAACATAGAATAGAAAAGTGGTGATGGATCATATCCCATAGTCTGGATCATCTTCCTCCCAAGACATCCATACAAATCCTCTATTTTTTTCCTATGAAACCTACCCACGAAAACCTACATTCCTTGAAATACCATGTAATCTTATCCTGGAGGTAGTTCGTGATTTTTGTAATGATTATATGTTTTATTACTCCATATTAAACCTCCCTTGATATAAAATCCCATGATTTCTAATTATAACCACCTTTTCCATGTGCATCATAAATGAAGGAAGATAGGATGTTCTCAATATTATATTGAACAACCTTCAGGGCATTAATAGTAGACAAAACATGCTTGGGTATTGAAGAAATTATACTATTAACAAGAGTGATACACCCCCAAAAAGAAAGAAAATAGTTTTTAAAATTGAGATATGGGTGGAAATGTTATCAAATAGGCCATCAAAATAATGAATGCAGATTCCCCCTAGGGATACTAGATCCCCTATATTTTCCATGAATAATTTTATTCTCTATACTCCTAGAATATCATCAATTATCTTCCCCCAATTATCTTAGCATCATCTAGATATTAACACAATGTTATTTCCCTTATTAATAATTTAAACACTCTATTTGTAATATGTGTCAAGGATATGATTGAGTTCCTCAATGGTTTTCTTTTTGTCATTAATGAAAAGAAGTAGGTCATATATAAAGAAGAGGTTTGTGACCTTAGTGATGTTAAGAATAAACCAAAAAGGATGAAAGCATCTCTCATTGATGGTCTTATTTATATACACGCTGAAAGAGTATTGAACCATAATGAACATACTAGGGGATAAGGGGTCCTCTTATCATAGCCCAAAAATAAAATTAAAGAATCCATAGATTTTCCCCATGAAGCTGAATAAAAACCAAGAAGAATATATTGACCTGAAGAAGTGATCAATCACCCTCCAAGAGAATCCCATACATCTCATGACCTTTATGATGAAGCTTTACTCCATTATATCATATCCTTTTTCAATATCACATTTATTAACAACGTTAGATCTCGGGACCTTTTTATTATTATCTCCAACCTTTTCCTGAGCCCTAGAAATGTTCATTTTGGTAGACCTTACTCAGATAAAACCTTATTGATCCTCATAAACCCAATTAGTAAGGTGTGACGAAAGATATCTATTGATAACAGTATAGAGGATTTTATATGAGAAATTTCACATGCTAATTGAATTTAATTTCTTGAGAGACTAAGGTTCCTTCACATTTTGAATGAGAATCAATATTCTAGAACATTCCACTCTAGGAAGACTTCCTCCATAGAAATAGTCCTAGATGAGTTCCAAAAGTTCATTCTTGATGGTATCCCATGATATCGAATAGAAGTATCCTTGAAATCTGTCAGTTCTAAGGGAACTCCCAAGAATAAGTGTATTAATGGATTCCTGAATCTCCTCCTACCCTAGAATGGTTTTGAAAAAAATTCTTAACATTAGGAGAAATTACTTACAGAATGGAATAAAAATTTTCATCATATCCCTTTTGGAATCCATCCTGCAAGTGTGAGTTACCATCTGCATGTAAGGATATAAAGTGAGAAGAAGACATACCTCCTACAAACTAGGTATCATTGGTGAAGGATCCATCCTCAAGAAGGATATTTGAGATGCTGGAGGGATTCCACTCCTTAACGAATTCCTATAAGAAGGCGGTATTTTTATAACCCTCTTTTAACCAGGTTACCCTAGACCGCTCCCTCGTTTCTCTTTCTAGCTTCATAAGCAATTTAGCCAGGTGGGTTTTCATACAATAAACATTACCAAAAATCTCATCATCTCATTGTGCTTCATGTTCTAATTCATCCTTACCAACATCTACTTAAATGAATTTAAAATTGAAAAAGTGGGAAGTCTTGCTATTATCCCAATCCTCGAAGGTCCTCCTTTAAGAGTCTTAATATTTTCTGACAGTCAACCCATGATCTATCATCCATGATATTATTCAACGAAGAGATTACTTCTATATAGTAGTTGGGATAAACCACCCACCATCATGACAAGAAGAGTGATTCACTACCCACACCAGAAAAAAATATATGAATGAGAATAGGGGTATGATTCGAATGAGACCAAATAGGGTGTTCAACAATGGCATTAGGAAAGGTGGAAATGGAATAGAGGTTATCCATGAAATGATCCAAACAACTCCACATATGTTAACTCCATTTCTGGTTATTACACTAAGTATACATATTCCCTGAGTATCCCATGTCAATAATCCCATTATGAGAATAAAATGCAGAAAACTCTTGTTTGTATGTCCTTGAGTAAATTCCACCACTTTTCTATCTAATTCATTGTAGATGGAATTAAAATCACCCCTGACTAGCCATGCCACATCACCCAGATTGAATCTAACAAATTCCTTAGATAAAGTTACCTCTCCCTCACATCACATTTTGAATAGTGGAAGCATATGAAGCAACTAAAATTTATAGATATCGCCTTTATGGAGATATAATGGTTAAAGATAGCTATTTTTTCAACTCAAATGTAGGCGTTCAAGAATATAAAAACAAGATGGTTATCTGGTACACTATTTATATAGTTAAGAAGTCCACACATGAGAAATAAATCAATAATATTATATGAATGTTGTTTGTGTTCGAGGAATCCACAAACACACTTTCATAGAATGATCACTGGAAGAGATAACCACACAAAAAGACTGCCAATTATAAACCAAAACCCATTCTAGAGAATCCATACCCTGAGAGGTGACAAAACTCTGGAACAGAGGAAGGGAGGGATTGTCTTCTTCAATCCAAGACACCTTCATCCACTGGTGAACTCTAATTATACCTCAAAGGTGTCCATAAGAAAAAACAATCGATTGATACACATCCACTGATGAAGATCAAAAGTCCCCATGATTGATCTTTGATATTGAGGAATATTGGATTGTCTGAGAAGGGTATGGATGAAGAAGTACCTCCTTTAGGGAACGTCCAATTGGGATCTCTGTGAGTAAAGGAGGAGGTATGACCACTGGATATAAAGGGTCTGGGTGGGAGGACGGAAAAAGAGTGGAGGATAAGGGTAAGGTGTTGACAAGGATTGCGCCTCTACAGAAACTAAGAGGGGTACTTACAAAATAATGGTCATAAAATTAGGTTCGGAATGCAATCAATTATACATTTCCACTTATTTCTAATTTTAATATTTGTAAATGATTAATGATGGAAATATCACCACCTCATGATAATGATATAAAAACAGTTTCCATGAGGAATCAAGTGTTAATTTGATTAATTAATGTATTCTTTTTTTATTATTCTCTTGAAAACATTGAACCTTTGAAACACTTCCTAAATAATCATCATCAGGACTCATTGAATCCATGATGTACCACTAATTTTGAAAGATATAACATTGAAAATGTGGTATTTTTTCATACTCAGGTTTCCACATAAAATGAGAAACATTTTCAAATATTTTTTATAAAAAATAACTACCCACTATGAGTTTAATTAGTTATTCAAATGTCTATTTAAATCCTTTTTTGGTTTCCTGTTACAATTAAAATATACTTTTCCTTCAACTTTTTTAAATTTTAAAGCCTCACATTAATGAACTATTCTAATAATAAAGTGGATCCAAAACATTCAGTTATTTTTTCCTATATAGTTTGATTTTTTTTAATTATATTCTTTTGTGAATTTATTCAGATCACTTAATGTAATTATGTACACTATATCTATGTAAAGTTGTTAATACATGGATACAAACTATATAGAACCTTTAGTATTTTTATTATCATTTAATTGGTTTTAACTTATAATTATATACATTCTATGAGTGAATATAGTGTTTTGGGAGAAAATTATATCGAAAAGTTCCCCTAGTACTTTCTCAACATGTTAAGTGTTTTGAGAAAACAATTAATTTTTTATTATTTTTTGAAATACCATTTTACACATATTAATCTACAAAAACATGTTTTTAAACAATATTATATTAAAAATAAAATTATATGCATGTTTTTAAAATATGTATCTTTTAATGTGAAAAAATATTCATGTTTCATAAAATCATATTTAACAACATACATATTTTTAATGTACTAATTATAAAATTTTTATATGAGTTAACAACATATATTAAATGTGTATGATTATAAATAAAAAAGAACAACATAAAATATTTTTTGTTAAAAATATGACATATGATATATTAATTTATGTTAGAAATGAAAAGAAAATCTTTTTCAGTTCCTCTATTGAATTAATTTATGTGTATGTTGGTATTGTGGATTCAACTTAGACTGGTTTTTAAATTACATCATGTCCTCTAATTTTGTAGGGAAATATAGGTTAGAAATGTATTCATTTTAGTATATTCTTGAGGTTGGATCAATATTGAATAACTAAAATAGTTGTTTGTGCCAATGATAAATGTTGGGAAGCTACTTCATTGGTTATTTTTAATTAAGATTTATTATTTAAAATTCATAGATCAAGATTAGTATGGCCCTATTTTTTATTATAATACTAGTATGTATAAAGAAATAAATATAATTGAATTGAAACTATTTAATATTTTTATAACTACACTATTTTTCTAAATGATTAAATATCTATAATTATTATATCCCGAACATCAGTGATAGTAATTGGATAGAGACCAAATAATCACTTTGTTATTTGTCTAACTGCACTGTTATATTATTGTTTCATGATTTTCAAATATAGTAACTAGATAGAAGCCTAATAATAAAATTTAGTTATTAAAAATAATTTTTTAGAAACATTGGTTTTAATATGTTATTATATTTTTATTAAATACTTAATTTTTTAAAATTCTTATCAAATCAATGGGTAGTTTTTTATGAAATTAATGTACCTATTGAAAACTTGTTTCAAAAGTTCACATGTTTGAGTTGGTGTCTTAGAACCAACTATTTATACTTTTATTACATGAATATTTGATATATTAAATATTAAATTAAACATCTTATTACATAATGTTCATTTTTCTGCATAACCATAATGCAATGATGTCTTAGAGTATTTTTCACATTGATAAGGTCATAGTAGTCCCCGGATATGATGAGAACCATGAAGTACTATGAAAATATTTATAATATATTTATTCTATTGGATAAAAAAACAAAGATGAGACACATAGTATATAGACCTTCAGGTATGAGTACTCATAAGAATATGATACTTCTTCTCATGAAGTTCGCACTTGGTAATCTCTAAGAAGGGAGATTATGAGAACAGACCTGCTAATGGGAATTAAGCATGTTTTGGTGTCATCTGATATTACTATATGTGATAATGTGTAATAGTACTTAGATTTTAATATTATCATTAATTAATTTCATGACTCACACACTTATATTTTCTGATGAAAACCATCACACCATATGTTGGCAAGAAGTAGTGTACATTGGATGCATCATGAATGACATGTTATTAATGGATGAGTCAAGAAAGTATTTGTATCTTCTATATTTATAGAAGTTTATATATTGTACCTTTGATTGAAATGGAACCATCTCCCTAAATTCCATTGCCATGGTGTAACGATGAGTTTATTTCAGATATCCAAATAATTATATATTAAGAATATAAGTTGATGACGCCCTCATGCAACATGCTTGATGATATTAGGTGAAAAAGGTATTATATTACACAGGGATCGTTTGTATGTGTTTGTTGTCATTGTAACTTTAAGTTCATTATCTTAGGTTCCTTGATTAGTTTCTCGATAGTAATCTTGGACTTTAGGCAAGCTCCCCTAATGTCAATGAGAAAAAATCCTAGAGGGTCACACACTAAGTGTTTTTGTTGGTCTCGATTAAATTCTATTTGAATTTAATTAATAGAATAAATATTATTCTCAATACTGAGGAATAATTTTATTTAAGTTACAATAATTGTATAAATTAAATAAATATTTATTCATTGGATTGTGAATAAAATTTATTTATTTATTTTACTAAATATTTAAAAAATATTTATTAACTAGTTTTTTAATAAAATTTTTTTTAAGAGAATAGAATATTTATTCTGGTGTTTAATAAATACAAGGGGAGTTTCAATGGTCCCAGACCATTTCTGATGATAAAATAATTATTTACGAGTCGGTAAATATTATTTATCCATTTTTCAAAAGTTGGCACACCAACAAATAATAATACTATTATTATTATTATGTGGCATGAGATTTCATTAATGGTTATAGTTATATTTAATGGTACTTATGCAATTAAATTTTGTAACAGAAATATCAGCTCTATAAATAGACATTTATGTCCATTGTGTAGTTTATTCAAAACCAATTCCATGTTTGGGAATAGAGAATTGTTTCACACAACAAATTCCCTCTCGAATCCACTCCATCTCTCCCTCACAAGAATGAGAAAACCCAGAGATAATTTCTTCAAGATTGAAGAAACGAATGATCAACAATGAACAATACAGGACATTCGATTCATCTTACTAGAAACGAGAGAACGAGTGGTGTTTCTCAGAGATCCTTGAAGCACGTGTGGATCACCGCTAGAGGGATTCAACCCTTGGATCCTCACAAGCGCAATGAAGGCAATCGATAAGGGAGTTTTTAGATGATCAACAATAATCAATGAAGAAAGTTCCTAGGCCCAGTTATTTATTTCTTCATATGTTAAATATATTAATTATAAATTTTATGTGCAAGATCCTCGCTCTTGGTTTCAGACAATGATTAATAAAAGAAAATTTTAATATATCACCCACCAACGCAGGATTCTGCTACACCCAAAACCAACATAACCCTCATTGAAATTAATTATAGCACTAATATAATATTATAACAGATATATTTTTAGATGGAATTTTTGAAAACAAGTAAAAACTTATTATAACACTAGTGATTCTCATGAATGCTTTATCTCAATATTGATCATATAATCTCCCCTACATCAATTCATATATCATGTCCATATCATCATTCCTCAGTTTCTATACTATCAGAACCTTCTCAAGGATCTCTCAACACCCTAATCTAGTTATTGGGTCATAGAACTTCTGCAAATGTAGAGATTGTGGAAGCAATGTAGTTGGAGTATTTAATTATAAAATAATTATTCTAAATATTTTATTATATTAGAGTCCCATGGTGTCCCTTGATATTGAAGTATAATTGGAATTCTTTATTACTTCATCTTTCATGCCTCAACTAAATATGTATGAGGCCCCAAATATTCCAAATAAAATTTTTATTTATTTATATGGTGTTTATATATTAATATTTTAGACATTAATTTCATTATATGGGGTCTCAAATATTAGAATTCTTAAAACATTAATTTCTATATTAGGATTTTTTTTAAATAGTTTTATAACATTGATGCTACACAGTAGCCCAATAATCTTATTTTTTATTAACAATTATCCTTAAACAATAAATATTTTCATTTATATGGTGTGTAAAATATGTTACTGTGGTTTAACTTTAATAGTTAATCATTAACCTTACAAATAGGGGAATCATCTATTTTAATTGGAATTATATTTTAAGATCTGGGTTTCACATTTGTTTTTGATCAGTTGGGAAATAAAAAACACATCATTGCATCATATTTACAATAACTACCTTTAAAAGCATTTGGTTTCTCACAAATTCTATTCATATAATTTTATTCCTTGAATATCAGTCTAATCAAAAATTATTGTATCTACTATCTTTGATAACTACCAAGTCTATTTGAATCAAAGTCATTCTTGATGAATTATGCTCAATGGTACATAATTGGAACATAATATAAAAAATTTCTTAAATCCATATGGGTTAACACCATTATTAACACATTCAAATAATGTTCACCCATAAAAATACTATTATTATACATATAATATATAACACTTACAAAACTGAATACTATTTTATAAAGTATTTTTTCATTTTGAAATAATCATATTGTATTCCTTTCAAATGTCTCATTACCACCACTATAGTATTTTTACTACTACATGATGTTTTTTCATCCCCACTATGAGGTGTAATATTTAAAAAAACTCACCTCTCAAAAACTTTAATAAGATCACCAACTTCATGTTATCCTATAGAATAATTTTTCATTATAAAATGATATATATTGATTTCACCATGTAAAAAGTACTGATGGTCACTCCTTTAAAATAGTTCTCCAGTCTATGATTATAAATAATCAATCAATGAAATGTAACATTTTTTACATTTTATAGTATTTCATGTAGTTCCATTTAGAGTATAAGTTTTATGTTATCATGAATCATGATTTATTTTCTATTTTTACTAAATAAAATATGATTGGTAGAGTATTAAATGTATTATTTGAATGGTTTTTTGTATCTTTGACACCTAAATGAACGTCATATGTATTTTTTCATGAATATTTTTATTATTATTTATAATTTCCATGTTTTCCCCCATTTTTATTTTTTATGGTTTTAGACATGAAATTCTATGATATGATGAATTTTATATAAATATATTGCGTTCATGGATTCTGCTTTTCATTTTATATGAATTTAATTAGTTTTATGATTCCATGTACCAAAATTATATTCTTCTTAACATTATCAACATTATATTCTTTCTAAAATTTTCCATTCTACACTTGTAATATTTTAATTACATGGTATATATTCTAATGGGATACTTAAAGAGTTCAAGTAGTTTGTTTCATACAACATCATTTATGAGAAGATTTTTAAATTTCAACTTTATACTTTTTATTATATTTCTGAACTGGTTAATTGGTGTTTTAAGAATTCTAAATTTAAAACTGATTGATGAAAGGAGAACCCATAAGAAATTTTCTTAATTTAAAATTTAGTTTGTATATCAAATTTAATAATTGGATGTTTGATGATTTGAAAATTTCTTTATTTATTACTAGGTTCTAGGTGGAATGCTTGTTACTAATTGTTGTCTTACTCTGGATTATTTATTTTCTTGATCTAATGTGTGATGATAAAAGTGTCCATGATATTGAGATCCATGATAATTTCATGGGTTTTTTAGGCAATCAGATTTGTTATTAAATTAAAATTTGAGAGTTTTTTGTTTCGTCAATGATATTATTATTTTGGTAATGATCTGCCTTCATCATTATCATTTAATAATAGAGTTCTAATATCTTTGAAAGTCTTAATTATGAGTTTATTTTTTGTGTGTTTATTTTATTCTTGTGTTTTTGTGATATTTCATTCTTATTTTTTGGGTCATTTAAAGTGGAGTTCAATTTAGCTTAGAATCATGTATTCCATTATGCCATCAAACATATTATTTATGCAATTCTCTACCACCTTTTTTCTTATTTTCTAGTAGTGTTTTGTTTCCTTTTTCATTCTTATTTTGTGATTTTATTCTATGATCTTGTGTTTGATGCCTTTTTTAAGTGTGTAATTGTGAGGGACATACGATGGTGTTTGACACTATATATACTTGTATCATTCAAAATATAGACCACAACTACTGCTACAATTGTTTCACTTTGTTTTTTGTCATTTTGTTCCAAGTTATGGTTCATTGTGTTTCTTTTCATTATTTTTTTACATTATGTATATTTGTGGAAAATATTAATGGAGGCTGATGTTGTAAAATTATGGTATTCTAAGATTTATGTACAAAAATTACAGAGGATTACTAGTGGTGGACCATATTCAAGGATTTGTTTTTACAATTTATGTATGTAAAGATGACAGTGATGATGGTTTCAGTGGTTATGTTAGATACATGTTTGGTGGAAACTGTTCTTTAGTTTTTTTGGATCATATAAAAAATGTTTATTGATCCTTTATTTTGTAACTATAATCTTTTGTACCTTAATTTTATACCATGAGTTTTTTAGTAATCATGGAATAAAATACATGGCACTAGTTTGGTTGTGTATCTATTGGACTATGATAACAATGACATTATTAATTTAAAAAAATTAATGAACTTATCACGACCCCCTCCCTCCAAAGATTCACCTCCTAAGATGGAAATGAAGTAAGGGAGATAATGACCCATGATTTCTACCTCCAATAATCCATGGGGTGGTGAACAGAACGAAGGAAATGGAAATCTCACAAAATAGGAGGCATTACCATTTTTATAGTGACCAAGATCAGGAGAAAATATGTATCAACCTCAAAACAACTCCAAGACACACACACACAAATATATATATATATATATAAGAAGGCAAAATCCATCCCACATGCATGTTTAAAGTGAAACTGCTAGAAATACAATGAAAAGCACCACAGTAAATACCAAAAGAACAAAGTTAAGCAGTGACATGACAACTATCCTAACATATGAGCTAGTAATTCCCAGAACGGTCTCCATAGTCCCCCTAGAAACCTAAAAATAGTTTTATATATGTAGGGTGAGAATAAAATTATACTCATTATAGAAAACCCAAAGTACCTCATTCACAAGTAGATAAGCATACTAATTCCCCTGTGAGAAAAAACTGAACCCAAAATCACCTAACAAGGTATACTAGCCACCCCAACCTCACAAAAGGAATTCTCACCAAATAACACAATTAAAGTAAAGTAATATAGAGAACATAGATAATAGGGAACCTCACACCACTTTCCCCCTAATTAGCCACTCTCACACCCTATCAAAAAACATCTTAGAACTCCCACCTCTTCTGAAAGAACCATGTCACAATCTTCCCACACACTCCTGGCCCTCACAGCTAGTCCCGCAACCTGGGAAAAAAAAGATCACCACATCTCCCCCACACACACCTTGGCCTCATGACCATGTCCCACCCATATACACATATACCACATTCCACATCACATCCTGAAAACACCTAGGAAATCACAACTCATCTCATCCCGAAGACACCTGGGAAACCACATCTTTCCTGCACACACCTGAGCCTCACAAACCACTACTTAACTGAAGAATATTGGGATATCACTGCCTGTAAGAGAGATCAGGGTAAATAGGGTGGCCATATATCCATCCTCCAACTGAAATGTTTGGAAAAGAACCCCCCCCCCCCATTACAATGGGGGTGTTCGGCACATAGTTCTCAACTAGGGTGGGGTGTGTATAGAAATCACAAGGAAGTACATGTATATATATATAGAAAAAAACACTCAACCCAACCTAAGGGTTCTCAATAAAATAATAAATCATCCTTTGACACTGTTAACTCTGATTCTACCTCCAAATTCATTACTTAAGACCACCAACAGTCACTTCAAAGTTGGTAAATGAAAGTCATCCACAACAAGCCACAACTCAAACATTCCCTGAACCATTTAATTTAACCAACTATCAGTCTTTATTAAGGAAACCATTTATTCATTCCATCCCTACCTGGGAAAATACCAAACACAATATGCAACAAGCCACATAGTGTAAACCATGTAGAGGAAAAAGAACCAAAGTAAAGCAACTCACTTCATATTTCCACTTTGCTCAACACCCATACCAACCACTTCCATCATCATTCTTCAAATTCATCCCACCTTGTACTTCCTCTCAAAAATAAAACCCCAACTTATTTCCAAACCCACATCACACCTCACCACAACCAACATGAAATCCCCACTTCATAAAAACACCACACTCATTACCCCCATCAACACAAACATAGCACATTCTGAGCCCGTAGCCCCGTTACTCGAACACTGCCCATCCATTCCACAATCAATTAATCTCTGAACCTAAGATTCTATTACACCAATTTTACCATCCCACATTACATTCATGCTCTCAAACCTAGCACCACACAACCACACAAGTCCCAATACAGAACCAAACAATACACAGCCCAAAGCCACACCAAACAAGGTAGTGTGTATTCAGATTTAGAAAAAAATCATTCTTTAATTCCACTTTAATAATTCATGGGTTATCAAAAAACATGTTCAATCTAGGGGCATCAATTTATTTAACTGAATATATGGGGTTAAAAAATTTCATATTCATATAGTAATTCATAGATGATCAACTATAAACATCCATAATCCATCATAGGTGTAAAAATAAAGACCACTAACAACCATAATTTTTAGTAAATATATAGCCTATACAGATCAAAATATCAGTAATAAATAAAAAATAAGCATGCGTCACTTTTCCCTAGCACCTGTATAACGATATTAAACATATTTGATTATCTTTATTTATTTATAATTTCACTATATTTACAAGAGAACATTATTACACCCACCCCACATGATAAAAAATTTAAAAGAGATGAAGGAATCCCTACTTGGAAGATTGATGATTGACAACTCCTCCTAGTGAAAAAATAGGGGGTGTGTAAGCAATAGGTGGAACCTCCATGTAACGGCCCAGTCCAGCCCACGATCATGATATTGTCTGATTTGGGCCTTTCCCAATTGGTTTTTCTTTCCTTGGGCTCTGCCCATCTATAAACCCCCAGGAAAAGGCCTCATGATGGGAGAGGTATCCACACAACCATATAAAGGTGTGTTTCTTGCTCCTCCTCCTTCGATGTGGGATTTTCATAACCCCCCCCCCCCACCCCCCCACCCCCTATAACGGCGCAGCATACTCACTAGCATATCAAATAAAAATCCTGGTTCTGGTAGCCACCCAGAGGTGCCCCATACCTGGTTGGTCGCATGGCCTCAAGAGCATTTCCCCTAATGCCAGAGGCTACCGACTAGAAGCGAGGGCCTTGGGTGTGATAGTGGGGAAACTGTGCCCTCATTGAAAGAGTAACACAGTGGAAGAGAAAAAAATATACAATAGTGGAAGCAGTAAATATCCAACCACAGTAAACAGCAGAAGACTGAAATAATAACCTACTGGAGAACATATGTAATAAATGATGCATGATGTATATGTCTAGGAAAACAACCAAACAAGTCACAATGCTGAAATAAAAACAATACTAACCCAAAGTACAAAAGAAACAGATAAACATCTCATCATCATCGCAAGCCTAAGCTTGGTCTCATGCTCTCCAGCTCCACAGCAAGTCAAGTACCGGAAGTTGAAGGGCGCTTTCCCATCTCTAAACTTGTAGCAATATAATCTGTTTGGGCCCAAAATCATATCCCAAATATGGTGTGATACTAAATCCTAGTAGGAAACCACCCAAAGATCTGTGCCTAATAGTCAGTGAATATATGGTAGGGAAAAGTATAGAAGCAGTAAACAAAAAAGTACTTAGCATAGAACAATTCCATATATCAAAAGCAACTATTCAAGCATGGTAACCCTCTAGGATGTTCACACAGCCTATCTGCTCTGGTTCAGGTATAAGAATATATAAAGACTCTCTAAGGAAGTGCTCACAGTCAATTCCCCATATAGTAAAAGGTAAAACAAAACTCTCTGAGGAAGATCACATAGTCAATTCCCCTTATAGTCTAAGGTAGTCAAGGACTCTCTGATGAAGCTTACATGGTCAATTCTCCTTATATCCCCAAGTTCAATGACTCTTTGAGGAACCTCACTCGGTCAATTCCCCTCAAGGCCCAAAGTCATTAAATTAATTGAAAGACTCTCTGAAGAAGCTCACACGGTCAATTCCCCTAATATTCTAAAGAATTCAAGGACTCTCTCATGAAGCTCCCTCGGTCAATCCCCCTTATATCCCCAAGTGGTCTTAGGATCTCTGAGGAATCTCACTCAGTTAATCCCTCTATAGGCTAAAGTGCTCAAAGAATCTATGAGGAAGCTCACTCGATCAATTCCCCTTATAGTCTACTACACGAGGTTCTCATGGCCTTGTGTAGGTCAACAAGCATAAAAGTGAAATATGGACAAAGTAAACCTACAGAACTACTTGGATATCTAGTGTACCACATATCAAGCATGTCATAATACAAACTCTCCACCATATAGAAACAGGTATGGAAAACAGGCAATGCGGTCAAAAGGCTAAGTAGGACCAAAAGGTCGTAACCAGATCATGTGGAGTAAAACATCCAAAGAATAGAAATCAACCCTATTCATGTCCAATTAACCTCTACACAAGCATACAAGCATGGAAGCCAATCAACATGGGTAAAAATGGTAAACACGCAATACCCCGTTCAAGGGTATTGGTCAAAATTGAACATAATACTCAAAGAATTTCAACAGAAAGGCACAAACCACCTACCTTGGCGTTGGGAGATCAATATAATTGAACCTTAAGGATTGAATCACCTTAGAACTCCATAGATATATGAAAACGTATAAAATGTTCAATGAAGGATAACTTGAGGAAGAAGATGAATCATGAAACAAATCTCATGAAGAAGAGAGATCTTACTAAGGTGATCGCAATGCAATCAACGGTGGTCGAATCGGAGATCAGATGGAGGCTCGGGGTATCAGAGAGGGATCGCAGTCATATGAGTTCTCTCATATGAAGAAAACCTATAAGAGGAAGGTTCTGGAAATTAAACGCAATCCCAGTGCGTTTAAGGAAAAAAAAGTACACAGCGTGTACTCACCATTTCCGTACTCCGATGTAGGTGGCCTCCAATTCACCCCCACATGGCCGTGTACATGGCCGCTACATGGCCAGCACCTGGCTACCTATGGTAACTGAGTACATGGCGTGTCCTCATAAAGTCCATGACATGTACTTTGAAAATTTCCAGAATTTCCTCTTTTTCTCAAAAATGACCAAAAAAGGAAAACATACTTGAGAAGAATGTCTGGGTTCTTACAAAAATCCCACATTAAAAAAATTGTACCTAAATTTCCCTAGCATGGCATAGAAGAATAAACCTTGAACAGTTCCAGCCACTATGCTCATACATCAGCCTCCCACTCCCAAGTCTTGTCATGTATCTGCCCGTGCTGCCATAGCACTCTTCCAAAGGAACAGACCAGCCATAGAGAACCTTTGTACTATGATCAAAAATCTGGATAGGATGCACCTTGAATGATGCATCCACTTCGAGCTCATCCTCCTCAGGTTGAAAGACATGAGATGGGTCTGAAAAGTAACATCGGAGCTAAGAAACGTGTAAACGTCATGCATAGCCCGGTACCTCTAAGGTAACTGCAACTGATAGGTAACCGGCCCAACTCTCTTTGAAACCTCAAACGACTCAAATTACCTCGTTGAAAGATTACCCTGTCTCCTAATCCTCCTATGTCCCAACCTCAGTGTGACACGTAGGAAAACCTGATCCCCGAACTCGAAATCCAGAGGTCATATCTGCTGATAAGCATAAGACTTCTGTCGAGATTGTGAAGTAGCCATTCTCTTTTGAATCAACTTTATCTGCTCTATGGTCTCCTGAACAAAATGAGGTCCCAAAAAAGTTGTCTCTCCTTCCACTAGACAACATAAGGGTGATCGGAATGGCCTACCGTACAAAGCCTCGTAAGTTTCCATCGGAATAGTTACTTGAAAACTTTTGTTTAATAAAAACTCCACAAGAGGTATATGCTTCTCCCAAGAACCTCCAAAATCCAGAATGCATGCCCAGAGCATGTCCTTAAGCACCTGAATCGTACGCTCGGACTGGCCATCTGTCTGGGGGTGGTAAGCTGTACTCAAAAGTACCTGTGTAGCCAAATCCTTTTGAATCCCCTACTAGACCTGAGAAGTAAAACAGGCATCCCTGTCTAAAACAATAGAGTGTGGAACTCCATGAAGACATACAATCTCACTGATGTACAACCATCCCATCTCATCAACATTGAAGGTCTCCTTGATCAGCAAGAAGTGGGAAACCTTCATGAGTCTGTCAATGACAACCCAAACTGTATCATTCCCTTGAGGTGACCTTGGAAACCATATTACAAAATCAATCGTGACATCTTTCCACTTCAACTCGGGAATGGGTTACTGTTGTAAAATCCTTGTTGGCCTCTGATGCTCTGCCTTAACCTACTGATAGGTAGAACACCTCATAAAGAAACCAGCAACATCCCTCTTCATACCTGGCCACCAATACTTGCGGTGTAGATCATGATACATCTGGGTGACACCAGGATGAACTTCCCAAACTGAGGAATGAAAATCCTGTATTAGCTCCTCACGTATATCTTTTGGAACCCATACGCACCCCTAGAAACACAAGATCTAATCCTCACCTATGGTCCATCTAGGAATAGGGTCTTCTCCTGACACGCTTTCCCACAGTACTAGGCCTTCAGAATCTGAAAGCTGCCTCATTCGTACTCAATCAAGTAGGGTAGAGGTAACAGCTACAGAAGAAGTAAATTATGCCCCTGTCTGTCTTCCACCTCCAAATACATCTCAAAGAACAGATCCATAAGCTTACACTCACTGCTGGCCTCCTAAACTGCATGTATCTAAGTCATTCTACTCAACTTATCGGCCACTACGTTTCCTTTCCTAGGCGTATAGGAAAGCTCAATGTCAAAGGACTATAGGTACTCAACCCACCTTCGCTATCTCAAATTCAAATCGTGTTGAGTGAAAATGTACTTAAGACTTTTGTGGTCGGTGAAAACCACAAAATGATCTCCCAGAAGATAATGTCTCCATCAGCGCAAGGCATGGACTACTGCAACCAACTCGAGATCATGCGTCGGGTAATACCTCTCATGTGGCATCAACTGCCGAGACCCATACGCAACAACTTCATCTCCCTGCATAAGCATATCTCACAGCCCGATACCTGATACATCATAGTAAATAGTATATCTCTTTCCCGACTTTGGCAAGAATAGTATCAGCGCTAAATTAAACCTTACTTTCAACTCATAAAAGGCTGAATCCCAAGAATTTGACCACATGAACTTCGCACCCTTCTTAGTCAGACCCATCAGCGGTGCTTCTAAGCGTGAAAAGTTCTATATGAAATGTATATAGTATCCATCCTACCCTAGAAAACTCAGTACCTCAAAAACATTCTTTGGATGCTCCCGGGGAACTATTGCTCTCACTTTCTCTGGGTCTATTGATACTCTTGTCTCTGAGATAACATGACCCAAGAAGTGAATCTGATCCATCCAAAAGTGGCATTTTGAGAGCTTATCATATAACCGATTCTCTCTCAGTGTACTAAGAACGATATCAATATGTGAGTCATGGTCGTGTTGAGTGTGAGATTACACCAAGATATCTTCCACGAAAACAACCATGAAGGAATACAAGTATGGATGGAACAGTCAGTTAATCAGTGACATGAAAATTGCAGGTGCGTTCGTGAGACCGAACGACAAAACCATATACTCGTATAGACCATACCTGCTCCGGAAGGCTGTCAGAGGTATGTCTGATGGTCTAACGCGCAACTGATGGTAATCGGACCTCAATTCAATATTCAAGAATGCCCGGGATCCTCAAAGATAATCAAAGATATCATCAATACTACATAAGGGATATCAGTTCTTGACCATAAATTGGTTCAACTTCCGATAGTCCACATAGAGCCTGAGGGTGCCGTCTGCCTTCTTTGCAAACAGGACAGGCGAACCGCAAGGAAAAGTACTAGGTCAGATGAAACACTTTGCCTGCAACTCATCCAAATGCTTCTTGAGCTTCTAAAACTCTGGTGCATCCATCCTATAAGGAGAAATGGTCACCAGTTCTTCTCCTAGCACAATCTCAATAGAAAAGTCTACCTCGCGCTCCAGAGGCTAACGTAAAAATTTCTCTGGAAAGATATCTCTAAAACGATCACTACTGGAAATCGCACCTATACCCACGGTTTAAAACCGTGGGTATAGCCCTTGAAACCGTGGGTATAGGGTATACCCACGGTTTCAGTAACCGCGGGCTGGAGTGCCGTCGCAATAGGCCTATACCCACGGTTTTCAGAGAACCGTGGGTATAGACCCGGAAAATTTTATATTACCCACGGTTCATTGAACCGTAGGTATAGATGTATACTTACGGTTTTATAACCGCAGGTATACTGTTTTGCATCTCCGGATATAGATGTATACCCACGGTTTTATAACCGTGGGTATACTGTTTGCAGGTCCAGAAATTTCCCACGGTTTTATAACCGTGGGTATACTGTTTGCAGGTCCAGAAATTTCCCACGGTTCATTTGAACCGTGGGTATACATGTTTCCAGTGCCAAACATTTCCTACAGTTCATTTGAACTGTGGGTATTGGCAGATCCCCTGCAGCAAAGCAGGCCTGGCTGTACAATTCTGCACCTTAACATTCTGCACCTAAAAACAGAATATAAGATTATACATGGATGATGAGAAACCTCAGCATGCTATGGTCCGGGCTGTAGACATCAGCCCTGTAAACACAGTACATGGGGATTTTCAGATGAAAGTGCAAACTGCACAGCATGTGGGCTCAACTGTCTATGAATTGGAGGCAGCAGACGCTTGTGCTGAACAGATACAAGGGCGGGCGGATGTTGCTGAAGCAATGCTTATCACGGTTCCCACTAGTAACTGTTTTCTTGAATTGGATGTGGAGACCTCTCATGTAACCCAGCCCTCCCCCCCCTCCCCCTGCCAGCCCCCCCTGCCCCCTGCTTGCCCCCCTGCCAGCCCCCCCCCCCCCTTCCCCCTGCCCCTGCCAGCCCCCCCCCCCCCTTCCCCCTGCCCCTGCCAGCCCCCCCCCTGCCCCCTGCTTGCCCCCCTGCCAGCCCCCCCCCCTTCCCCCTGCTTGTCCCCCTGCCAGCCCCCCCTGCCCCCTGCTTGCCCCCCTGCCAGCCCCCCCTTCCCCCTGCCCCTGCCAGCCCCCCCCACCTGCCCCCCTGCCAGCCCCCCCCCCCCCTTCCCCCTGCTTGTCCCCCTGCCAGCCCCCCCTGCCCCCTGCTTGCCCCCCTGCCAGCCCCCCCCCCCCCTTCCCCCTGCCCCTGCCAGCCCCCCCCCCCCTTCCCCCCTGCCAGCCTCCCACTAGTAACCGTTTTCTTGAATTGGATGTGGAGACCTCTCATGTAACCCAGCCCTCCCCCCCCCCCTCCCCCTGCCAGCCCCCCCTGCCCCCTGCTTGCCCCCCTGCCAGCCCCCCCCCCTTCCCCCTGCCCCTTCCAGCCCCCCCCCCCCCCCTGCCCCCTGCTTGCCCCCCTGCCAGCCCCCCCCCCCCTTCCCCCTGCTTGCCCCCCTGCCAGCCCCCCCTGCCCCCTGCTTGCCCCCCTGCCAGCCCCCCCCCCTTCCCCCTGCCAGCCTCCCCCTGCCCCTGCCAGCCCCCCCCCCCCTGCCCCCCTGCCAGCCCCCCCCCCCTTCCCCCTGCTTGTCCCCCTGCCACCCCCCCCTTCCCCCTGCTTGTCCCCCTGCCAGCCCCCCCTGCCCCCTGCTTGCCCCCCTGCCAGCCCCCCCCCCTTCCCCCTGCCAGCCTCCCCCTGCCCCTGCCAGCCCCCCCCCCCCCTGCCCCCCTGCCAGCCCCCCCCCCCCCTTCCCCCTGCTTGTCCCCCTGCCAGCCCCCCCTGCCCCCTGCTTGCCCCCTGCCAGCCCCCCCCCCCTTCCCCCTGCCAGCCTCCCCCTGCCCCTGCCAGCCCCCCCCCCCCCCTGCCCCCCTGCCAGCCCCCCCCCCCCCCTTCCCCCTGCTTGTCCCCCTGCCAGCCCCCCCTGCCCCCTGCCACCCCCCCCCCCTTCCCCCTGCCAGCCCCCCTGCCCCTGCCAGCCCCCACCCCCAGCCCCCCCTGCCCCCTGCCAGCCCCCCCCCCCCCCTGGAAAGACACAAAAAAGGGCTTGGAAGCATGAGAAGAACTCACATGATCCTAAAACTAGAAGGATTCATGTGAAAGGGGTGCCCCAAGGCAAGGTATGTACTGAAAATGCTTGCAGGGACGGTCCAAGCAGCAAGGTGATTTGGAGAAAGAAAAATCAACCTATAGTGAAAAGAAAAATCCTTGGTGGTAAAGCTGTCCAAGGAAAAACAGGTTGTGTTTTGGGTTGTGAAGAAGAGAACAAACCTAAAGAAGGGGAGACACAATCCATGGGGTAAGTGTGCTCACAAAGCATATATTTTAGAGCTGAAAACAGATCTGGTTTAGAGCTGGAAGTTGCATGCAGCAATGGTATCAATTCATGCTAAAACAGATCTGGTTTAGAGCTCGAAGCTTCTTTCTGTTTCGATGGATTTGGGGAGTTTGAACATCTCACATAATCGTTTAATTTAAATGTTAAACGATTACTAATGGGATTGAGCCGTACGCTTCAAATGAGCTGAAACATTTGGGACATTTGTGTAACGTACCATGAATAGGCTGAACATTTTGAGGTTCTCGAAGGCCTATATGAATTGGTTCAATTCCTATGCAAGTGGTTTCACTTGATGGATGAGATCATGTGATCGTTAGAACTCCTCAAAGCCGATTCTCTCTAGCTCTTGTTTCTCTCCCACCTTTAAACAAGGTTCTAACAGACTGTGGTGTTGAGAGAGACCCTACCTAAGCATCGGGTGATTCCCATGAACCTTGGATACCTCAGAAGGAGTCTTTCGGTGACTTCTCGGAGATCTCGATCAAACGCTTGTGAAAACTTCGACAAGCAGGAAGGACTGGTATTGAGAGAGGTCCTACTAAGTGTCAGGTGATTCCATGATTTGTGGATACCTCTGAAGGAGTCTTTCAGCGACTTCTAAGTGATCACAATCAAACACTTGTGAAAAGCTTCGAAAGACTGGATCGAATGGTGTAAGGTACACCATTCTTATTCTTTGTTTAGATTGATTACAAACGTATAGATATATTTCGGCGTGACTGCGGCGTGACCGCGGACACCCCTCCCCCCCGCTGGACACCCCTCCCCCCTGCTGGATGTGGCTGGAGCAGGGCCACATCACGGCGTGACCGCGGCGTGACCGCGGCGTGACCGCGGCGTGACCGCGGCGTGACCGCGGCGTGACCGCGGCGTGACCGCGGCGTGACCGCGGCGTGACCGCGGCGTGACCGCGGCGTGACCGCGGCGTGACCGCAGCGTGACCGCAGCGTGTTGGCCCGATCCAGCGACATCCGCGGGGCAGCATCTTCCGACCAGGAGCGAAGGGAGCGGGAGGAGGCTGGAATGCGGGTGAAAGGGGGGTCCTACTAAGTGTCGGGTGATTCCCATGATTTGTGGATACCTCTGAAGGAGTCTTTCAGCGACTTCTAAGTGATCACAATCAAACACTTGTGAAAAGCTTCGAAAGACTGGATCGAATGGTGTAAGGTACACCATTCTTATTCTTTGTTTAGATTGATTACAAACGTATAGATATATTTCGGCGTGACAGCGGCGTGACCGCGGACACCCCTCCCCCCCGCTGGACACCCCTCCCCCCTGCTGGATGTGGCTGGAGCAGGGCCACATCACGGCGTGACCGCGGCGTGACCGCGGCGTGACCGCGGCGTGACCGCGGCGTGACCGCGGCGTGACCGCGGCGTGACCGCGGCGTGACCGCGGCGTGACCGCGTCGTGACCGCGGCGTGACCGCGGCGTGACCGCGGCGTGACCGCGGCGTGACCGCGGCGTGACCGCGGCGTGACCGCGGCGTGACCGCGGCGTGGCCGCGGCGTGGCCCGATCCAGCGACATCCGCGGGGCAGCATCTTCCGACCAGGAGCGAAGGGAGCGGGAGGAGGCTGGAATGCGGGTGAAAGGGGGGTCCTACTAAGTGTCGGGTGATTCCCATGATTTGTGGATACCTCTGAAGGAGTCTTTCAGCGACTTCTAAGTGATCACAATCAAACACTTGTGAAAAGCTTCGAAAGACTGGATCGAATGGTGTAAGGTACACCATTCTTATTCTTTGTTTAGATTGATTACAAACGTATAGATATATTTCGGCGTGACAGCGGCGTGACCGCGGACACCCCTCCCCCCCGCTGGACACCCCTCCCCCCTGCTGGATGTGGCTGGAGCAGGGCCACATCACGGCGTGACCGCGGCGTGACCGCGGCGTGACCGCGGCGTGACCGCGGCGTGACCGCGGCGTGACCGCGGCGTGACCGCGGCGTGACCGCGGCGTGACCGCGGCGTGACCGCGGCGTGACCGCGGCGTGACCGCGGCGTGGCCGCGGCGTGGCCCGATCCAGCGACATCCGCGGGGCAGCATCTTCCGACCAGGAGCGAAGGGAGCGGGAGGAGGCTGGAATGCGGGTGAAAGGGGGGTCCTACTAAGTGTCGGGTGATTCCCATGATTTGTGGATACCTCTGAAGGATTCTTTCAGCGACTTCTAAGTGATCACAATCAAACACTTGTGAAAAGCTTCGAAAGACTGGATCGAATGGTGTAAGGTACAACATTCTTATTCTTTGTTTAGATTGATTACAAACGTATAGATATATTTCGGCGTGACTGCGGCGTGACCGCGGACACCCCTCCCCCCCGCTGGACACCCCTCCCCCCTGCTGGATGTGGCTGGAGCAGGGCCACATCACGGCGTGACCGCGGCGTGACCGCGGCGTGACCGCGGCGTGACCGCGGCGTGACCGCGGCGTGACCGCGGCGTGACCGCGGCGTGACCGCGGCGTGACCGCGGCGTGACCGCGGCGTGGCCGCGGCGTGGCCCGATCCAGCGACATCCGCGGGGCAGCATCTTCCGACCAGGAGCGAAGGGAGCGGGAGGAGGCTGGAATGCGGGTGAAAGGGGGGTCCTACTAAGTGTCGGGTGATTCCCATGATTTGTGGATACCTCTGAAGGAGTCTTTCAGCGACTTCTAAGTGATCACAATCAAACACTTGTGAAAAGCTTCGAAAGACTGGATCGAATGGTGTAAGGTACACCATTCTTATTCTTTGTTTAGATTGATTACAAACGTATAGATATATTTCGGCGTGACTGCGGCGTGACCGCGGACACCCCTCCCCCCCGCTGGACACCCCTCCCCCCTGCTGGATGTGGCTGGAGCAGGGCCACATCACGGCGTGACCGCGGCGTGACCGCGGCGTGACCGCGGCGTGACCGCAGCGTGTTGGCCCGATCCAGCGACATCCGCGGGGCAGCATCTTCCGACCAGGAGCGAAGGGAGCAGGAGGAGGCTGGAATGCGGGTGAAAGGGGGGTCCTACTAAGTGTCGGGTGATTCCCATGATTTGTGGATACCTCTGAAGGAGTCTTTCAGCGACTTCTAAGTGATCACAATCAAACACTTGTGAAAAGCTTCGAAAGACTGGATCGAATGGTGTAAGGTACACCATTCTTATTCTTTGTTTAGATTGATTACAAACGTATAGATATATTTCGGCGTGACTGCGGCGTGACCGCGGACACCCCTCCCCCCCGCTGGACACCCCTCCCCCCTGCTGGATGTGGCTGGAGCAGGGCCACATCACGGCGTGACCGCGGCGTGACCGCGGCGTGACCGCGGCGTGACCGCGGCGTGACCGCGGCGTGACCGCGGCGTGACCGCGGCGTGACCGCAGCGTGTTGGCCCGATCCAGCGACATCCGCGGGGCAGCATCTTCCGACCAGGAGCGAAGGGAGCAGGAGGAGGCTGGAATGCGGGTGAAAGGGGGGTCCTACTAAGTGTCGGGTGATTCCCATGATTTGTGGATACCTCTGAAGGAGTCTTTCAGCGACTTCTAAGTGATCACAATCAAACACTTGTGAAAAGCTTCGAAAGACTGGATCGAATGGTGTAAGGTACACCATTCTTATTCTTTGTTTAGATTGATTACAAACGTATAGATATATTTCGGCGTGACTGCGGCGTGACCGCGGACACCCCTCCCCCCCGCTGGACACCCCTCCCCCCTGCTGGATGTGGCTGGAGCAGGGCCACATCACGGCGTGACCGCGGCGTGACCGCGGCGTGACCGCGGCGTGACCGCGGCGTGACCGCGGCGTGACCGCGGCGTGACCGCGGCGTGACCGCCGCGTGTTGGCCCGATCCAGCGACATCCGCGGGGCAGCATCTTCCGACCAGGAGCGAAGGGAGCGGACTGAAAACAAACATGTCGTATTTGAAACATGGAGTTCAAATAAAAATGAATAATCTGGCATTTATATAATACATTCCATGATGGTGTGTATGTACAGTATGCAAACAGAAAACTGTAATGATAGGAGGCAACAAACATGTCGTATTTGTGCAGTATAATAATTCAGGCATTGAAAATTGAACACAATGAAAACGGGATAATGAAATGACTAATTGCTTTCAATGGAGCAACATAAATTTCAAATAACGTTTCAGTACTGTAGATAATGTAATAATTATTTCACATCAAATAGGAATTTGAAAAATAGTACTGAAAACAAATTAAATAGTAAACATGTATGTTTACCATTGGTGTGCGGCATCACATTTTAGTCTGCTTTTTCTATTTTCCTATTTACATTTCCCTTCATTCAGGTGTGTAGTTCATCCTCATTATCACAATCACAGACATCCTGACGACAAATTCCATCACCCTGGATCACAACCAATCTATAGTAAATATATTTAATTGAAATAAGAGCATTGAAATGATACATATAAAATTATCCTTAAGTAGTAGAGTTCACCTAGGTAAGTGCAGTATCAAAGCCGCAATCACAGACATCCTGATGACAAATTCCATCACCCTGGAGCACAACCACACTATAGTAAATATCTTTGATGAAGATTATCCTGGAGGTGAGAAGTACATGTAGAAGAATATCCTGGAGGTGAGAAGTACATGTAGAAGATAAGGGGATAGGATAGACTTGGTCAAACAGAACGTATCGAGACACACCCACATACTACATACAGAACCATTCAAACAGTTTCAACTGTTCAAACAATAGATGGAAAACATATTCAGCACAAAAGTGATGGGAAATGCCAACCAAATGAAAGAAGCTAGATTAAAACCAATGACCGAGCAGGAAAAAAAAATTGGACATTCAGAATGCATGTGTGTTCAATGATTCCAATATCTAAAGTGCGTTTCAGCTAGACTCATAACTCAAAGAAGAATTCACATTGATGATTCATGCATGAATAAGCTCAAATGTCGTGTCAGATTGGAACATAGATTTGTCAGCTCACCTTGATAAAGATCGAATGGCAAACCACTGATTGCTAATCATACTTTAATTTGATACAATCTGTACATGCAACAAATAAAACCATGAATTATTATTAATGAATATATAAGACTCATAATCAATGAAATGTCATATAGAACTAAAACAAATGCTGAAAAACTAGAAAAAATGAAAGAAGAAATTGCATAAAGAAATTTTGTTATTAGTAGCAGTAGATCAAAACATGTATGTATACATCCTTGCACACTAAACTAGTTGAGAATAAATAAGAATGTGATTTGATCGTGGTCAAACAGATCCAGAAATATCACCAGATAAAGTGTGATATTCAAAACAATTAGTGCATTTGGAATTTGAATTTAAAATACTACTAAAAATCATACCTTCTCTTAGAAATATGAATGACTTTATTCATTGATTAAAATTATTTTAATTGGTTATTAAATGACTTATAATGAGATATTTATTACAAAAAACCATTGTTGAAATCTCAAGAAATATCTTGAACTCAAATTCCACAGAGAACTACTTCAAACATCAGGTTGATCTATGTACGTCATTTTTAAACCTATTTTTCCACCTCCCCAGCCCGCCCACTGGCCAGCCCCCCACTGCCCCTCCCCCCTCCCCCCCTGCCCAGCCCTCCCACTGCCCACCCCCCCCCTCCCCCCTGCCCAGCCCTCCCCCCCTCCCCCCCCCTCCCCCCCTGCCCAGCCCTCCCCCCCCCCCCTCCCCCCCTGCCCAGCCACCCCCCTCCCCTCCCCACTGCCCAGCACCCCCCCCCCTCCCCCCCTGCCCAGCCACCCCCTCCCCCCTCCCCCTCCCCCCCTGCCCAGCCCTCCCCCCCACTGCCCAGCCCCCCACTGCCCAGCCCCCCACTGCCCCTCCCCCTCCCCCTCCCCTCCCCCCCTGCCCAGCCCTCCCACTGCCCAGCCCCCCTCCCCCTCCCCCCTGCCCACCCCCCCCCCCCCCACCTCCCCCTGCAGAAAGTTCATGAAAAAACAATTTTATTATTAAATCAATCAAAGCATATTAGTAGCTAGCAAAACATATTTAATGACAATTATTTAATGACAAGAGGAGTTCATGATTGAATAAGTAGGGAAAAAGAGAAAAAGGTCTTCCATTTAATATGCCATATGGTTCATTCTGATTTTTCATTGATGTGAAAAGCTTTTGAAGACATGAAATCCATTAGTCAAATAATTTATGTCATAATTATTTAGTTAATTCAATGTTTTAAATCAAGAAACCATCTCATTAAAATCCATTTAATAATAAATTTAATGGTCATATAATTTCAAAAGTCAATATTTATGAAATTTCATTTGATTATTGTGATAAGGAAAAAGGTACACCCAACCATTTAAGAGATTTCATATTTTGCTACCTAGTTTTATCCTTTACCTTTAATACCATGACAATTCTAGACTAAGAACAAGAAACCACGTGAATTTTATTTAACATAACTAATCTGTTTCATATTAATTTACAATTCATTAATCATCTTCAGGCATTGAACATTGGAGGGTCTAGTGGAAGGTGATGGTAGTGACTTCGCTAATCAATTCATAATTCAATAGGTAGCTTATACATGGAGGCTTATCATTCGAGTTATAAATATAAAACACAATATAATGATGTCTCTATAGTTTCAAAACACTAAAAACCATATATGGCATATAATCCTTCATGAGTTTGTTGTATTTCTAGATGAAACCACCACCAACAATTTACGTATGTAGAAATTTTCATTTAACACAGTCCTAAGTAATATAATCAAGAAATATTAATTCAATAAATTATACCCTATTAAATCAGCATGACAACACGAAAATTTCCAAAATGATGGAAACCATGAAAATATTTATAAAACGCATACCATAAGGAGATGTTGTTCATATGGAATACAGGGTTTATAAAGAAGATAAATGATGGAATACATAAAAAAATCATGTTTGATGACCCCATGCCCTTCATGCGATCTATCAAGAAAGCTATAGCATAAGGAGATGCTGTTCATATGGACATTTTAGAGTAGACACCACTGTTCCCCTGGGTATGACACTTTAGTTCTAGATTCCCTCCTTCCCAATACTTTTATGTCCTTCAAATAGAACTCATCACTAGTATATCATCCTAAATTAGTAGTCTTTGTCAGTTATATCCAATGAAAAAAATGTAGTAATATAAAACATTGTAAATGAAAACAGATTCTTTCAATAACAATCAGAGGAAGTAAAAATTATCTCTAAGATGAATTTTTTTTGAAGAAGGTGATGGATTGGTAGACCATGAAACCACAAAACCAGGGGTTTAGTCAAACCCAAATCCAGAAGCCAAAATTCAGTCTAGTAAAGCAGGCAGATCGGCTCCCAAATAGACCAAACAACAGAAATGAATTCAAAAAAATACCCAAAGATTCATACCCAGATTTCCACTTATGATGACTGATTATTGACTAAATAAACAATGCAGAAGATAATTTGTGTAGTGATATAAGAATAAGTGATTAGTTTCAAAAGAATAAAAAATTAAGGAGAAGAAATTCTATACCTATATAGAATGACTTGGACGGGAAATTGTCTGAGGAGAGGTAGCTGCGAGGGAGAAGCGAGGACGCCGCTGGAGCTTGGGGAAGTGTAGCGAAGGCTAGGATGTTGAGGCGGAGGAGAAGGGCCGGAATTCCAGGTCGGGAGCGGAGGAGAAGGCGGGAGGCGAAAGCTGTAAAGGGGATGAGATGGCCGGGAATCGGTGGTCGGATGTCCGGGAGGCGGAGGTCAGAGAGGGGAGTAGAGGGTTGGGAGGCGAAGGTCGGATAACCGGGAGGCAGTGGTCGGGGAGGGGAGGAGAGGGCCGGAGGCGGAGGTCGGGAACCTAGGGTTCGAGCGGGGAAGCGCGAGCGTGAGGAGGAGAAGTTCCGATTGGGGAGCGCGAGAGTGAGGAGGAGAACCCGATATTCGGGTAAATCTGTGAATTGAATACCCACGGTTTAAATAAAACCGTGGGTATTGATAAACAAAAAAGGCCTATTCCCACGGTTTTTCAAACCGTGGGAATAGATGCGTGGGGATAGACCAGTATTCCAGTAGTGGATCCACCACTAGAGAAAAGTCTAACTATGAATTCCCCTAGTCATCCAGATATAGACTAGAAATCTGGGTTGTAAATCCTCCTTACCCATGATGCTTTGGACCTACTCTGCTCGCCTGAACATACCATTCTCCCTTAAGAAGAAACAATCCGCCCTCTAGTGATATGAAACTCACCCAACTTAGATAGAAATAAATGACTTCCTGGAATGGAAATAACCAGTCTATCCCAAGAATGACATCATAGCATGTCATCTATAGGACATAGAGGTCCCATAAGAAGTGACACCCACTAACCTATAGAGGGCACTCCCTGCACTGACGTAAACTATCCATTCTAGTCCCCAATGGAGTGTTTAGCGTCAAGATATCAGCAAAATAAAGATGCATAGCCCAAGGATCTCCACAATAAAAAATAGATATAAAGCTATGGGAAGACCATATGTTGGAAAGAGCTGAAGATAAAACTGAGGCAACTAAGATCGTACCTCGAATGGTAGAGGGTCTAGAATCCTGCTCCACTGCAAAAGTTTGACCTGTATCGCGGCCCTATGACCCTGCCTGACCACTCTGAGTTGATCCACCCTACTACCGCTGAATGTATGGAAACTGACTGCCATGTCCATGACCTCCACCTAGGCCCGAACGACTGGAAGAACTACAGTTCCCTGACTAGTGAGAAACTAGTGGTGCTGCTCCTGAATGCGGTGTCATAGAAGAACCACTATCACCAGCTACTGGTGAGAAGATCTAACAGAAGCGCTGAAGGTGACCCATCTTGCTGAACGATCGGCAATCCACTGGTTCTCTCGGGAAGTTTCGCCTCGCATGACCGCTCTTTTCGCACTGGTAACACACCACCTGGCTACCAGAAAATGCATCATGCCTACTCTGATCTCTACGTGCAGACTCCCTGCAGTGCTTCCTGCTATCAGTAGGAGGAATAATAACTCTGGATGCTGAACTTCCCTATCTCACAACTCTAGAATCCCTCAATTTATGCTCTATAATCAGTGCCTGATTGACAAAAGAGGATACTGAATTCAACCTAAAAATGTTCACCTGAGATAAGATATCATGCCTCAGACCATCCTCAAACTTCCATGTAAGGAACAACTCATCACCTCTTGGGATAGGAGTGAAACATTGAAGCTCTATGAATCAAGAGGAATACTCCATAACAGTAATATTACCCTGCTCCAGACTCATGAACTCTCAGGCTTAATCAGCCTTCAAGGTCTCCAGATAGATGTAATCGTAGAAGATGTGCTAAAACTCATCCTAGGCCATGTTATGCTGGCTTTCTGCCTATGATATTACATCCCAAAACCTCTTGGAAGAGTCTTGAAGCATGTAGGTAGTGATATTTACCCTCTTCTATGGAGGTATCTCCAGATGCTCGAAAATCTTCAGCATGGATTCTAGCCATGAATTTGTAGCTAGGGGTCCTCCGTCCCTAGAGAAAGTGGGAGGATGTTGCTGCTGAAAGACCCACGTCAATTTTTCCATCAATAGGGCAAGAGTAGGTTCTCCCTGAAAGGTAAGAATCATCCTTATAAAGTCCTACATGAATAGTGCATCAGCACCTATGTCGGGTATAATGGCTAGTTCCAAGACTGGCAAAACAGGAGGATCTCCTGGAAGTCCATGATCAGCCATGTACAGTGTCTAATCACTGCCTGGAAACTGGCATACAACCGGAGGATGTCTCGGTGGAATGACTTTGCAAGTTCAATCGCACACCTTAAATCTGGATTTTCAAGGACTAAAAACTAGAAGTGTAAGAAGGGAACAAGAGAAAAAAGCACTCAAGTGTTACAAAACATGACTACAAGGTGTGTACAATTCATACACGGCGTGTTCCCATAAGTCATTTACATGGGAGTGTACTTTTTCCTAAACTTGTCATGTAACACTCCAAACACATGATGTGTTATCTTAACACACGACATGTACTTGAATCATCTTTCCATTCCTGATTCCTTCTATATGGTTAACCCACACTGTTCTCCTAGGACAAGACTACATGGCATGTTCATAGTAGACACGGTGTGTACTAGACAAGCTTCACCTAGCCCATGTTGTTAGTGACATGTCCTGACATACAGATCACACTACACGGTATGTTCAAGGTGGACACGACATGTACATGAAAGGATAACACTGACATGTTTTGTTAGTGACACGGCCGGGTACATGGGTCAAACTACAGGGCGTGTTCAACTGGTACACGGTGTGTTCCCGCATGAAAATCCCTATCTCATGTCTATGCCCACATGGCCTATGACACAGTTAGAGACTACACGGTGTGTACATAAAGCACACAGCGTGTACTTAAGAAAAAATTATTTCTTCCTGAATAGAAGAACATATGGCATGTAGTCAAAACTATACAGTGTGTATTCTGGGTTTTTCTGGATAGTAAGCCTTAGAAACTACTCTAGAACCCAGAAAAACACTGAAAAAAGCATTGAAAGTCCCAAATTCTGATCTGTGAGGGCCCATACTCCCCGCAAATAAAAGTTTGGCATCTTATACATGTTATAAAAAAGAAGACAAGGAAATGATCCACCTTATTCTAGTCCATAAGGGACTATAACACCTCAAGAACCTAAATTTGGTGTTTATTAAAAAAAATCCTTACACAACAATACCCTATCCCACAAAAGGTATTTTTATCAAGGCATCTATCACAATAACATTCATATTCTACCCAACATCAATCAGAACAACATGCAATCTCTAAGGCATCGTAGATGGCATGGAAATAATGCATGACATGTGATTTATAGAAAGTTCATATATGATGCATGAGATGGAATACCCTCATCTAATCAGGTTGTGACAGAAATAGAACCCCAATAAAATCAACAGTAACAGCACAAAACATGTGAATCACCCAACAGTGAAAATAAACCAACCTTAAAGTTGAAAAAAAAAAGAAAAACAAAATTCATTTAACGAGGTAGATTGGCTTTTCCCTATACACGGGTTTTCTACTCTCGGGAACAGTTTATTACCATGTACTTATTTCATCCTATCCTTGGCTAAAGGATCCAAATAGTAAGTCAAGCGAAAATAAGTCTTCTGATACCACTTTGTAATGTCCCAGTTCTGGTAGCCACCCAGAGGTGCCCCGTACCCGGTTGGTCACATTACCTCAAGCGCATTTCCCCAAATGTCAGAGGTTGCCGACTAGAAGTGAGTGCCTTGGGTGCGATAGTGTGGAAACTATACCCTCATTGGCATAGTACCACAGTGGAAGAGAAAAAAATATAATGTAGTGAAAGCAGTAAATATCCAACAACAGTAAACAATGGAAGACTGAAATAATAACCAACTGGAGCACATATATAATAAATTATGCATGATTCATATTTTTAGGAAAATATCCAAACAATTCATAATGCTGAAATACAAACAGTACTAAACCAATGTACAAAAGAAATAGATAAACAGCTCCTCAACATCGCAAGCCTAAGCTTGGTCCCATGCTCTCCACCTACACAGCAAGTCAAGTACTAGAAGTAGAAGGGCGCTTGCCCTTGTCTATACCTATAGCAATATAATCTGTTTGGGCCTAAACGCATGGCCCAAATAGGGTGTGATACTAAATACCAGTAGGAAACCACCAAAAAGATTTGTTCCTTAGAGTCAGTGAATATATGGCAGGTAAAAGTATAGAAGCAGTAAACAAAAAAAGTAATCATATGGGAACAATTGAAATTATTAAAAGAAACTAGTCAAGCAAGGTAACCCTCTATAAAGTGCACACATCCTATCCCCTCTGGTTCAGTTATAATAATATATAAAGACTCTCTGAGGAAGATCTCATAGAAAATTACCCTTATTATCAAAGGTAAAATAAGACTCTCTGAGGAAGCTCACATAGTCAATTCCCTTATAGTCTAAGGTAGTCAAGGAATCTCTGAGGAAGATCACATGATCAATTCCCTTTATAGCCCCAAGTCAAGGACTCTCTGAGGTAGCTCACTCAGTCAATTCCCCTCATATCCCAAATTCGTTAAAGTAATTCAAAGACTCTCTAAGGAAGCTCACACGGTCAATTCCCCTTATAGTCCAAAGCAGTCAAGGACACTCTGAGGAAGGTCACTCGGTCAATTCCCCTTATAAACCCAAGTGATCCTAGGATCTATGAAGAAGATCGCTCGGTCAATCCCCCTATATCCTAAAGTTCTCAAAGACTCTCTGAGGAAGATCACCCAGTCAATTCCCCTTATAGTCTACTACACCAGGTTCTCACAGCCCTGTGTAGGTCAACGAGCATATTAGTGAAATATGTACAATGTAAACCTACAGAACTACTTGGATATCCAGTCTATAGCATATCAAGCATGTCAAAATAAAAACTCTCCACCCTACAACAACAGGCATGGAAAATAGGCAAGGTGACCAAAAGGCTAAGCAATACCAAATGGTCGTAACCAGATCATGTGTGGGTAAAACATCCAAATCATAGAAATCAACCCTATTCATGTCCAATTAACCTCAACACAAGCATACAAGAATGGAAGATAATCAATAGGGATAAAAATGGTAAACACGAAATACCTCGTTCAAGGGTATTGGTCAAAATTGCACATAATACTCAAAGACATTCAACGAAAAGGCACAAACCACCTACCTTGGAGTTGGGAGATCAATATGCTTGGACCTCAAGGCTTGAATCGCCTTACAACATCATAGATCTATGAAAACGTATAAAACTTTCAATAAAGGATTACTTGAGTAAGAAGAGGAATCATGAAATGAAGCTCAAGAAGAAGAGAGGTCTTACTAAGGTGATCCCAATGCAATAGACGATGGTCAAATTGGAGATCGGATGGAGGATCGGGGGATTGAAGATGGATCGCGGTCGTACGGGTTATCTCAGATGAAGAAAACTTAGAAGAAGACGGTTCTGGTGATTAGACGCGACCCTGATGAGTTTAATGAAAAAAATAAAGTACACATCGTCTAATTTTGAAGTACATAGTGTGTACTCTCCATTTATGTACTCCTCTTTAGGCAGCGTCCAAGTCACCCCCTCATGGCCGTGTGCAGGGCCGCTACATGAACAACACCTGGCTACCTGTGGTAACTGATTACACGGCATTTACTCATACTGTACATGGCGTGTACTTCGAAAATTTCCAGAATTCCCTCTTTTTATAAAAAACAACCAGAAAAGGAAAACATAGCTGAAAAGAAGGTCTTGGTTTCTACACTCCAGGGAGACGTGATCTAAGGGGCTCACCAAAAACAAATGATCACTTGAGGAAGAAGTGTTATGGGTGACTTAGTATCAAGAGAAATGTAAGTGCACAATAATGGAAGGGTGTCATCTTTATAAAGGACAGATCCCAAATCTATATGGAAAATGGTTTCAAAGGCCATTAAAGATGGATCACGATCAAGACAACACTATTTGACTGTTAAAAGTCTTGTGGTGTTAGAAAATTAAAGATATAATTTATATACCATGAAATTCTATCAAACACAATTAAATATGGTTTTAAACTCATTTTACATCAAATAAAACATTAAAGGGATGAATCTAGAAATTTTTGAAAAATTGTCAAAATGACTCATTGTTGGGTGAGCACCGATGGCAAGTCACTGATGGATGAGTCACTGACAACTTAGTCACTGATGTGAGCTACCTATAGTGAGTGATTTATGAAAATTCATTAATGAAAGCTACTAATGGAAATTCACCGATGTGACTCACCGATGGAGAGTCACTAATGGCTAAGCTGTCGATGGATGGGTCACCAATGCAAGCTACCGATGGTGAGTCACTGATGGCGAGTCACCAGTGCGAGCTGCTCATGGTGAGTCACTGACATGAATCATCGATTCCACTAATCGATGCCACTTACTAACGCCATCTACCAATGCCTCCTACCAATTCCACATACCGATACCACCTACTGATGCCACCTACCGACGCCACCTATTGTTGGAAAAAATGGGTTTTTTTAAAACTCCTGAAATGAGTCACCACTGCCTCCCAGAACACCTCAAACACTAGATTTTCACAATGTAATGGACCAAGGAGGTCTGTTCCATTACATCAGATACCTCTAAAACTATTCAATCCCTAGAGAATTCAAAAACCAACTCAGAAGAAAGAGGGGTCCAAACAACCACTTGTGAGATACCTCTCAAGGTTCCCACTATTCTTGAAACAATGCTACCAACTTAGCACACCAAAGTTCAAAAATAAACCACCCTATGTTGTTTGAAATCTAGAGTGGAACCTCAACATCCAAGAATTCCTCCTATAACATCTAATTCCCTAACCAACCACAAGTCACACCACATAATCACAACAACCACACTGTTCTAACCACACAAATTAGGAAATTCCTCCATCCATGTCAAGATACTATCTTCTCTGGGAAGTACTGAATCTCTTGCATGGGTTTAATTGCATCTCAATTAATGTGTATTTATTATGCATTAGGTCCTCCCCTTTCCACATTCCAAGACTTCATTACACATCACGAGACAAGAAAACAACTTATCTCACAGTAAACAAGG
The DNA here is from genome assembly GCA_963277665.1 of Viscum album. NCBI lineage: Eukaryota > Viridiplantae > Streptophyta > Magnoliopsida > Santalales > Viscaceae > Viscum > Viscum album. Next base: position 679,836,481 of record OY728132.1, on the reverse strand, counting down.
TTCAAGAATCACATTACAAAGGGAAAACTTCAAGGAAAAACTCAGAAAAACTCTGGGTACTGGACACGCATCTAGGTCTCCCTTTCCCAAGTAATCTCCTAAAATATACCATGCCTCCACAACACACAAACTAAAGGAATAATCCGTCTAGGAAGCACCTTCTCCTGATAATCCTAGATCTCTACTGGTGTCTCCACAAACGTTGTGTCGTCTTTGACATCCAACTCTTCTCAATCAATAGCATGGGAGTCATTGTGAAGATACTGGGGAAGTTTAGATATGTGAAACATTTTGTGGTTCCTCTCTAATTGTGGTGGCAATGCTCACTGGTATTCTATCTCACCAACTCGCCCCAAAACCTCAAAGATCCAATGAACCTCAAAGAAAGTTGTCTACCTCTACCAAACCAACGCTGACCACATTGAGGGGAAACCGTCAAGAACACATGATTCCCAACCTCAAACTCCAAGGGCCTCCTCTTGAAATCAGCAAACAACTTTTACTAGTCCTGTTCTTTCTTCATCCTCTCACGGACAAGGTGCACCTTCTCGGTTGTACTCTACACCACTTTGGGACCAAGAACAGTTGTCTCCCCAACCTCTATCCATCACAATGGTGAACGACACAATCTCCCATACAAGGATTAAAATGGATCCATAAAAAATAAAGAGTGATATATATTATTTTAATAAAACTCTACCAAGGAAGGTTTCATACCCAATATCCACCAAAGTCCAATATAAATGTCCGCAACATCTCCTCCAATGTCTGGATAGTCCACTCTGTCTGCCCATATTTATGAGGGTGGAAGGCAGTGTTGATGTGTAACCGAGTGCCAAAATCATTCTTCAATACTCTCCAGACCCATGAGGTAAAACAAGTATCCTGACTAAGATGGTGGATCTCAAAACTCCATGCAGCCACACCACCTCATCCACATACCACTTTCCCAATGCATCCATTGTTCTATGCTCCTTAATCATTAAAAAGGGGACTGATTTCATCAGTCGATCCACCACTACCTATATAACATCACAACCTCCGTGATCCTTGGGTAACCCTGTGATGAAATCCATTGATATGTAATCCCACTTCCAATCGGGTACATATAAGGGTTGTAAAAAACTTCCAGGAACGTGGTGCTCATCCTTCACCTGATGGAACACTAGGAACTTCCCTAAAAACTTGGCCACTACCTACTACATCTCAGTCCACCAAATCTATTCTCTCAAACCACTGTATATATTGAAAATTACTAGGTGTGCCGATAAGGGTGATCTTTGAAACTGAAAAATAACTCCCTCATGTATCACAACTGGAACAAAAAACCTCCCATAGAATATCTTCTGATCATGACCATCCTCTGACCACCCCTCTATAGCACCACCATGGTCAATGTGATCATGAATAACCTCTACCTCTGAGTCTCCCAACTAAAACTCCTCCACCTACTGCATCAGAGTAGACTGTATCATCATATGAAACAATCATCTTCTACCACCATCCATTCATGCATCAAAGTGCATGGATTCCAACTCATCTATCACCTTACAAGCATCCGTAGATTCCCAAAATACTTCCTTCTATGACTTCCTTCTAAAATAATCATCCCAAAAATTTCCATTTCCTAAGGTGTAAGATATTTTGAAGCCATATTTCTGGAGAAACACTATCCACCATCACTGTCACAAGTTCAGATCTCATTGGGAAAAGATACAACTCAATCTCTTATGACCTTTCAAGACCAAAAATCCCTCCCCCAATGAGGTAATGTCTCCACAAATTCATTGAAAACATGAAATTTGGTAGCTCCAGATCATGGGTGGCATAGTTTCATTCATGGGGATGTAAATTCCAAGACCCATAAGAGATCACTCCCTGTTGTTGCATCCACACACATCCCAATACTAAATGTGAAGTATCACAAAACACCTCGAACATCACCCCTTCCTCTAGAAATGAGAGCACTAACCAAATTACCCTTCAGATAGCTGAATGCTTCCTAACACTTCTCACTCCCCACAAAATCATGGTCTTTCTTGGTCAAGGTTATCAATGGAGCTACTACTTGAGATAAATCAGGTATGAATCTCTAGTAATATCCTACCAGACTGAGAAAACTACAAACCACTGTAGCATTCTTTGGTTCTTCCCAAGAAATAACTACCTCAACCTTCAATGGGTCCACTGATACACTCTACTAAGACACCCCATGACTGAGGAAGTATACCTATCTGACCAAAACCTACACTTAGACAACTTCTGATAGAGCTAGTGGCATCGAAGAACCTCCAAGATTATTTTGATATGCTCGGTATGATCCTATTTTGAATTTGATTAGATCACAATATCATCAATTAATTCGACAATGAACTAGTCTAGGAACTCCTAGAAAATAGAGTTCATGATCTCTATGAACATGGTTGGTGTGTTCGTAACACTGAACGACAAAACCATGAACTAGAAGTTCCCATACCTGGACCTGAATGTAGTATTCTGGATATCAACTTCCTTCACCCTTAGCTGGTGATACCCAAACCATAGATCGATCATTGAGAAAAAAATTTCTCCACTCATTGGGTAAAAAATATCGTCTATCCTCAGGAGAGGAAAACGATTATTAACTGTTGCCTGATTCAACCTTCGGTAGTCTATGCACAACCTCAAACCATGATCGTCCTTTTTTTTTCAAACAATAATGGAGGTCCCCAAGGTGACACATTGGGTCAGATAAATCCCTTTTTCATCAGTTCATCAATATAAATCCTCAAGTCCCACAACTCTGAAGGTTCAATCCAATAAGGATCCATCGAAATCGACGAAGCGTTGGGCTGCAAGTCTATCCAAAACTCAACATCGTGTAGAGGGGGTAGAGTTAAAACCTCCTAGGGGAAAACATCCAAGAACTCCCCAATAACGTTGGGAACCTCCTCCATCTCAGCATCCACTGATTCCACTGACATCTCATCCAAAAAGGAAATAATGGGCTCTATACACTGACTACCCATCTGAAAACTCTGCTTCCCAATGAAAGCCACACACTTGTTATCCACATATAAGAACACAAATCTCCTCTGGAAGCAGTCGATAATAGCATGAATAAAGTAAAACTAATCAATTCTATTAATGATATCATATGGCTACATATGTATCAAGAAGAGATCCCCACAAGACTAATGTGGCCCCATCATCAGTCTATATCCTTGGCATACATCAAACAAACTAGTCTGGCCTCTGACTAGAATAATCAACACCTGGGGAATGAGAAGCCTCTCTACGTATTGTCTTAGACCATGTTTTATACCAGGTAAAACAAAGGAGTGTGAATCTCCAAAATCAAAAAAATTGTAAGTAAGAGTACTGGAAAAACTGGTCATACCTAAAACGATATCTGACCCTTCTGGAACTACTGCATCAACGGTTTGCAACTAACCACACCCATCTCTTATGCCCCTCTATTGAAAACCTCCTCCTCAACCACACCCCGTTTGAGGTCCTTTAAGGAATCCTTGAGGTTTTCCCCTACCTACTTCATCTCCCATCGGTGTTTCATGAGGCCACTATCCCTGCTACTGGAACTACCCTTCCAGAAACTACTACTGAGGCGGGCATTGAACCTGCCCACCTCAAATGACTATTGGTAACTGAATCTAGAGATTACCATGTACTCCACAGATAAAATACACTGGACCAAATCCCCCGGGATAGGCATGAGAACCATATGGTCGAAAGAGAAGCTGATAAGGTCTCCTCCCCACCGATCAGAACCACGAAGTACCTGGTGCCTGAAACTTACAGCTGATAAACATTCCCTTTGAAAAACAAGGGTGAATCCCCTATCTAGTTATAAATCATCATGATTTCATCCTCTCAACTGCCTCCACCTTCTTCTAGACCTACAATTATGTCGACATGGTAAATAGAGTAACCGTGTACTGGAGAGAAGGATGAAGTGCCTCCTCTAGGCATCTCACATGAGACTCCTCATCCAAAAAGAGATCCAGAGAAAAAAATAGGAGATCCTTGAATTTGATCCCCATATCCCATACAGACATAATCCCTTACTGGAGGGATAGTAAATCCTACCTCTTCTCATCCTTCATGGTCAAAGAAAGTAATTATTCTCGGAACTCTTTATCAAAATCATCCCACAAAACATCAGCATCTTTCCCCTCCCCCAGGTAAAGCATCCACCATTGATGTGCCAATCCCTATATTAGGATCACTTACAGGGAAACCTATACTCTGTTGGATCCTAGATCAAGATTAAGGTTATCACAATCTCCTAGATCCAACTCTCTATCTCCATATCTGAAACACTACCCTTGTACTTCCCCAGAGTCTATCGTTGGAAAGCACATAATGTTTTCTGCCTCTGTTTTTCTTCCTCCACTAGGTCAATCCTATATAGATCAATTGGGTTGGCCTGATTATCCTCCACTATTTTTACTACATGTGGACGATGAATGGGTTCCATAGATAAAAGGTAAATAAGGAATTCCTAAGCCTGAGAAGTATGGAATTTTATTTAAGATTCATTTTAACTCATTACATATTTCAAATTCCCTAAAAATACCAATTCAAATAGGAACACAAGTCATCATAATGCATGTAACTTCCCTAGGGTATCTACCCTAAAAATGGTGTAGCCTCACTTGGTTGTTCAGTAGGCTCATATTCCTTACATCAGATTACAGGGGTCCTAAAAATCTTATGTCCTAACTGGTCTTCCCTGGCCTATGTCACACACCAAGATCACCTAACTTTGTTTCCCTACCAATCCATGTAATCCTCACAGTGCCTAACTCCAAACTTCATCCTATCTCTCAACCATCACCTCTGATACCACTCTGTCATGACCCCCTCCCCCCAAAGATTCCCCTCCCAAGATGGCAATGAAGTAAGGGAGATAATAACCCTTGAGTCCCATGTCCAATAGGCCTCGGGGTGGCGACCAACACCAAGGGTATATAAATCTCAAAAAATGGGAGTAATTACCCTTTTATAGTAACTATGATCAGGATATAAGATGTATCAACCTCAAAACAACTCCAAGACATATATATTTATATATATAAGAAGCCAAAATCCACCCCAAATGAATGTTTAAAGCAAAACTTCTAGAAATAAAATGAAATGATTCAAAGTAAATACCAAAAGAACAAATCTATGAAGTGACACGACAATTATACCATCGTCCTATCTAGTAATTCCTAGCACAGCCCCCGTAGTCCTCTTGGAAACCTGAAAATTGTTTTATATATATAGGGGGATTATACAGGTATACTTAGTAGGGAAAAACCAAATTCCCTCATGCACAAGTGCAGAATCATACTAATTACCCTGTGAGAAATAGCATAAACCAAAAGCACCTAACTAGGTATACTACCCACCCTAACCTCACCAAAGTCATACTCCCCAAATAACTCAATCCAAGTAAATTAATATAGAGAACATAGATGATAGGGTACCCCAAACCACTTTCCTATTGATTAGCCACTATCACATCTTAATGAAAAACATCTAGGCTCTTCCACCTCTTCTGAAAGCACCGCGTCACAATCTTCCCACACACACCTGGGCCTCACAACTAGTCCCACAACATGGGAAAACAAATCTCATCACATATCTCCTACACATACCTAGGCCTCATGACCATGTCCCTCCTGTAGAAACCTTTTCCACATACCACTCCACATCCCAAAAACACTTGGGAAAGCACAACACATCTCATCCCAAAGACACCTGGGAAACCAAAACTCTCCCGCACACACCTGGGCCTCACAAACCACTACCTTCCCGAAGAATCTTGGGCTATCACCACCTAGAATAGGGAGCAAGAAAGATTGGGTTTGTAATCATCCATCCTCCCACCAAGATGTTTTGGAAATACACCCTCCCCGTGAAAATGGGTTTTTAGGAACATTGTGGTCAACTAGAGTGGGGTGCATATAGAAATAAAAAGGAAGTAAAATTATATATATATATATACACACACAAAAAACAATCATCTAAACCTAAGGGTTCTCAATCAAAAAATCAACCACCCTTTGATACTTATAACTCTGTTTCTACCTCTAAATGCATTATTTAACACCACCAATAGTCACTTTGGAAGTTTCTCAATCAAAGCTATCCACAACAAGATACAACTCAAACATACCCCTAGCCAATTCATTTAACCAATTTTCATTATTTATTAAGGAAACAATGTATTCATTCCATCCATACCTAGGAAACTACCAACCATAACATTCAACAAGCCACACATTGTAAACCATGCAAGGGAAAAAATAACCACAATAAAGCAACCCATTTCAAATTTCCACTCTAATCAACACGCATACCAACCACTACCATCATCATTATTCAAATTCATTATGACCTATCCTTACTCTCAATAAGAAATCCCCAAATTACTTCCAAACACCGTAAGACACTTCATCAAAACCAACATGGCATCCCTACTACATAACAACACCACAACCATTACACCCATAAACATAGACATAGAACAATGTGAGCCTATAGCCCCACTGCTCAAACAATTATATATGTTCATATATATGTTTATGTTTTAACGTTATGTGTATATATATATATATATAGGTGTATATATATACACATATGTTTATAAATATTATGTTTTAACGTTAGATGCTTATGTGTATACATGTTTATATGTAGGTTCATATAAGTTTATAAGTATATATATGTTATATATATGTTTATATATATATGTATATATGTATTTATGTATATATATGTTATATATATATTTATATATGTCTATATGATTATAATAATTATGATTTATTATTATTATTGTTTTTATTTTATTAGAATTATTATTATTATTATTATTATTATTTGTTATTTGGGTTTGATAATTATTATTATTAAAGTTTGTTAAATTATTATTACTATTAATTATATTATTATTGTTATAAGAAAAAAAATCAAACCCTAGAACCCCCCTTTCTTCCCATGTGGCGCACCAGCCCCCCCCCCCCCCCCGGCTTCCTCCCAACGCCACGCCGGCCATGCCCCGGCGCCTCTCGCCGCTCCCCACCGGCGCCCCTCCACTCGCCACTCCCCGCCGGCACCCCTCTGCTCGTCGCCTCCCAGTCTTGCCGGCTGTCAGTGCTCCTCCCTCTCCCCGTCGCAAGTAGGCCACGCGACGCCACCCCCAGCCGCCTCTTTCCACTCCGGCCAGTGATGCCTCAGCTCTGCTTTGGCGACCAGAACTCCTAGCGTTCTCCATTAGGTCATCTTCGGTGCGACTTGCCCCCCCTGTTTCCATCTGCCATTTGGGTTTTCAGATTTGTCAATTTTTCTCCTACCAAACCCTAAAATTTTGGGTTAATTCGATTGTTGTTTTTTCCGATGGTTTATGACATGCAAATACCTCCTTAGGTTTTGTCCTCGTGTGTTCCGACATCTGTCGCCAAAGGTGAAGTATATTGACACCGTTTCGGTTTGACGCCGACATCCAAGGTATATTTTTATGTGTGTTGTTTGTCTTCGCACTTATTTTGTGGTGTCTAATGGGTGTTTGAAGCTTCCTATAAATTGGGGTGTACTGTGTTGAACCCTGCGGTGTGATTTTAGGGGTGTTTCCCTTAGTTTTGTTTTGTAAAAATGATTAAATGTGATTTTCTTATTTTACTCGTCGTCTAGGTTGTGCAGTTCGTCCACGGAGCGTCTTTCCTCTTTCCGTTGGGGTTCCACCATGTTTGCTCGTGTCGAGGTTGGTGTTTCTGACCTTTTCCCTTTCTGGTTTAACCCTTAGGCACTTGAATGTTTTCAATTGATTATCATATATCTTTTGAACCTAAATTATCTTTATGGAAAGCCTCTAACATGGTTATATTGTCGATAGATATTTAGAAAAGTGAGTTTTTATGTTTGTTTATATGAAATGTATTCGATTTATTAAAGTGAAATTGAGTACCCTGTGATATGTTTGGTTGAAGGTTAGTTGTAATTAGGTTTTTTTATGTGAAATTGGTTTTGTGGTGTTCTGAGTCTCGGGGATCTATCATAGGGAGTTGTGGTTGGTTTCGATGGTGTGCACGCATATTCCTAGGTATGAATATGTATAGATATATATATATCCTCTGTGTGCGTGTTCCCTCATGGCGTGGGGAACACATGCATCAGTTTAAGGATATATATATATATATATATATGCATGTTGAAGTTCATGCGTGTGAGCGAGTTTCTGCTTGAGTTAGAAATCTTGACCAGACCTTTGTTCGAGGTAGGTGTTTCCAACCATTTCCCTTTTATATTCAAACCTTGAGCACTTGAATATTTTCAATTAATCCCTTTATATCATTTTCATCTCTATCGTATTTATGAAAAATGTCTGGCTTAGTTATATTTCGGTTTTAAATTTCTGAAAGTGCCTTTTGATGTTGGTTTATATGAAATGCATAGCTTCTTGGTAAAGTTAAATTAATTTCTTTGTGATGTGTTTGGTTGCAATTGACAGTGATTGTGTTTTGGAAATGTAAAAAATTGCTTTGGTGTGTTTGTTTAACAAAAAGACGAACCAGTAAGTTGTTTTAGAAAGGATTTTTAAATGGTGGTTGGTTTGAAAGATGCATTTGTTTTTATAAAGTGTTGTGAAAGAATTTGAGTTTGATTTCAATGCTCAAGTGTTTTATGGAAGATGGTTTTTAAGGCGATTCTTCTAAAAACTAAATGTTCCATTGGATGTTGGCACATCCATGGGAGCACTAGGTTCTCGCATGGATGTGCCTCCAAATGAAAATGACACATTAAAACTATATTTTCTTAAAACTGGGTTTTTGATGAATGGTTTGGTGTTTAAAAAAAAGGGAGCGGAAGTTTGGTTGGCCCAGTTGGCTTTTGGTGTGAGTTGAATGGTTGTTTGGTGTAAAGGTCTGTTTGAAATATTAAAAGGTAAAGGGATGATTGTGTTAGATTTTGAGAAAGGTGGATTGTGCCCGATTGGAAACCCAACCCATTTGTGAAATGTTTAAAGGTTCTAATGTTGTGAAGGCCCGGTTGGCACCTTATTGAATGTGAACGAACTTTTGATGTGTGCATTCTTGTGGGGCACCTCTACAGGGGGAATTCCCTTGAGGGTTGTCGTGTAGCGGTGTCCGTGTAAGGGGTTTGGCAAGTGCGGTGAGATGAGTCACGCATGCGAGGGCCTCCCACTTACACAGTATTACTAAAACCACCATGGGTTCCTGGGCGTCTTATAGATTATCGAGTGACGGTTGCTTGCTAGCCCTGATTAGACAGGTTAGTACCCCTTGGAGTCGTGGACTGGCCAGGGGGGATGTGCCACTAGTTGGCTATTAGGGCGACCAGTTGGTTATTGACTATGGAGTACCACGCCGGCAGGTAGTCTGAACCCAAATACGTCTAGGGGTTTTCTAGGGATGTTTAGGATCACCCATGGTTATTTATTATGTCTTCTTGTTTACTTTTACTTGCACTTTGTTTCCTGTATTTATTTATTACTTGTTCTTCTTTTGCACAAATGTGATAAACATGAATTTGAAATTTCAGTTTTCAATAAATGCATTGTTTTGGGGAAAACGGGTTGTGGCGTGTGTTGGTTTTTTAGATGGTAAAATGTGATCCTTTTTCCTTTAAAACATGAAAACCCTATTTTCTATCTTTTTATGTGCAAACTAGTGTTTTGGGATTGTTTTTGGAAAGTGTTTTTGGTTGGATCCTGTGGTTTACTTTGGCATCCCTACTGAGCATTTTTAATGCTCACGCCTATATTATCATTTAAGTTACAGTTTCAGCTTCTCGTACAGGTTTCTGGTTTAGCTGCGCAATGTTGTAGCAGCGTCGTGTTGAGTTGGGTGGTGACCTAGGAGGTCACATGGAGGTATGTTTGACTTATTTGTCTTTCTGCTTCCAGTCCTTATTTTTATAGTCAGTTTTTATTTTTCTCCTTATCTCTTTCGCATGTGCCAAATCATTCCCAATGATTAAAGTTTTGATGCCCGACACTGGTTGCCAGCCCGTGGGGATCAGGAACGCCCCTCGGGACTTGCCGCGGACGGGCTCGGGTGACCGGTTCAGGGTCGACCTGGGCTAGTTCGTGACAAAATGGTATCAGAGTGGGTTCTTGATATTTGGGATGTCTGGTAGAAGGAGATTATGATTGTTGGGGATTAGGAGGTTGGTTGCGGGTCAGTGCTTGATCACCACTGCCTGTGATGAGACCTAAGTTAACAGGGGTAGTCCGGGTTTTGAGTCGTTTGCCTTTGGTTGTTCTGGTTTGAGAGATGATAATGAAGGTGAACTGGTTCATGTTGTGGCCTCACATGGGGTGGTGACCCATGTGGAGTCCAAATTTCCAGTTCAAGGCCCTCTTAGTGTAATGCCTTACTTGGGTCATGACTCACCACCATGTCGTCAGGTCAGGTTTATGCACTAGTCCCTCATTATGGTGGTTTGTTGTTGATTGTGTTTCGTTTTTATCTCGGTCGATGTGAGCATGTGTTAAAAATGAAAGTGGTTTTAAAATGGAAAAGTGTTTCTTTTTAATTGTTTTAAAATTGGTGAAGTGAGTTTTTTTAAGTGGGAGTGTTTTGATTTGGAAAGTTTTATTGCATGTTTGGATTCGATAATGGAAAGAAGTGTTTGAACCTTGGTATTCGTTATGGAGGATCACATGTGCATCGATATGTGCAGAGAGTGTGTGGGAGCACATGTCCGCGAGCGATGTAGCCGGGATTGGGTGAACGCACATGTGACAGTCCATAAATTTCCATAGGTGATATTTAAAATTTAAAAGAAATAACAATTTTTGGAAAAGAAATTTTTACTCATGTTTGTATATGTTTAGGTTATGAGTTTATTTCCCTTGGCTCGGGATATTGCTTTGATTGAGTTCTGTCTTGATGTCGCTTTTAGTTGCATTTTTTCGTGTTGTTTTGAGTATGCTGCCCAGAAAGGTCACTAAGGTTACTAATGAGTCATGCCCAGTTTTAAGTTCTTTTTGCATGTTTCTTTTGTATATCAAAGTCTTCAATGTTCGCGAGGGGCAGTTGTGTGGTTGTGGAATTAGTGTGAGTCTTCAGGTTTTTGGGAACTCCCAGGGTTGTTAGGATTTGAACCGTCTTAGGTTTATTTGAGCATCAATTTCTAGACTTGTAAAGGTGGGATGTATCACTAGAATTGAAGATTGGGATGTTTTTAATGGTAATTGGATATGGAGTTGGTTCCCCATCTGGCAAGGAATGTATGCCGGAGGAATCTATCACCAAGACACCATCTTCATCGATGCTGACTTTCAGTTTCCTAACTGTGCTCTTGTGTGCCACCAGTGATGCCAATTCGGGCATTCTAAGCCATTATCTTTCATTCCTTTGAAGAACATGTCACCTTTGTGGTCATTTGAATCGTCGAGAAGAAGAAGAAGTTGGGGACCATAGGATGTAAATGCCTGATTGTGAGGCAGGAGATGCTTCAGCCATCAGGGCCCCAACCACAGGTCTTGGGGTAAATCTCGCGCATAGTCATGAGTTGCTGAGAGTGTGTGGAACCTTGGTCTGGTCCATGTTTTAATCTTTCTAAAGGGGAAATATACAAAGTTTTCTTGTTCAATTCTTGTCATCTTTATAAGCTCACCTTTGTTGTGGTCGCGTGATGAGCATGTTCTACCGTAATCCAAGCTGCCTCATCTGTTTTTAGTGTAGTTTCTAAATCATTCAGTTTCCTTTAAAGGCGTTGGATCTGTGAATAAACGAACTCATTTTGACTTGGAGTTCAGTCTCCATTTCTTTCATTAGAGGAAAGTTTGGTTCCATGAGATTAATAGATGTTGATTCGGGGATCTTTCTTAGTTTGAACGCCTCTCTGTGGGTTTCCACTTATTGAGATTGAGTTTTGTAAGAGATTCCACCTTCCCAGTGTCTCGGTGTGCCGGTTTCTTCCCAAAGTAGTTTTAATCCTGGTAGTGGAGTTGTTCTGTTGGCCTTGAGAGGGTAGGATGAGTTCAGTTGGGGAGTTCCCGTATTTCCCCCCCCCCAAGGGTGGTGGGTCCAAGTTTCAAGGTTTCCGTGTTAGTAAATTCTTGTGGTGGGGAGATCCCTCTAGTGTTCTCCCATCATCCTCGAACAACGATCATCATACTCGAGTTGGTCGGGTGTGACTTGTGTTGGTAATGGTCACCCCGAGCCTCTCAGTTTCTTCTGGTTTTTCCTCGACACAGACTCGAGTTATACTAACTGTTGGCTTTGTGACTTTCTGGGGGCAGAAAGTGTTTGTGGTGGGGAGAATTGTCACACCTGTTTTTTTAGTCATTTTATTTATTTTATTTCACTTGGCGTCGGGTGTTTTTTCCTAAGGGCGGGTGAGTCCCGGTTTAAATTTTTAATGTTGGGTTGAGTTTATGGTTTGGGATAGTGCGCGAACATTGTGCGTTTAAGACGTGCAGTCTGCTTGAGTACCGTACGGTGCGCGAATACCGCACGGTCATCCAGTTTTAACGTTATTAATTAGTTGGTTGAGCAGATAAATAAATAAATATATATATGCGTATATATGTTCATATATATGTTTATGTTTTAACATTATGTGTGTATATATATATATATATGTTTATAGGTGTATATATATACACATATGTTTATAAATATTATGTTTTAATGTTATATGCTTATGCGTATACATGTTTATATGTAGGTTCATATAAGTTTATAAGTTTATATATGTTATATATATGTTTATATATATATATATATATGTATTTATGTATATATATGTTATATATATTTTTATATATGTCTATATGATTATAATAATTATGATTTATTATTATTGTTGTTTTTATTTGATTAGAATTATTATTATTATTATTATTATTTGTTATTTGGGTATGATAATTATTATTATTAAAGATTGTTAAATTATTATTACTATTAATTATATTATTATTATTATAAGAAAAAAAATAGAAAAAAAATCAAACCCTAGAACCCCGCTTTCTTCCCATGCGGCACACCAGCCCCCCCCCCCCCCCCCCCCGTTCGGCGTAGCCCCCCCCCCCCCACTGGCTTCCTCCCAGCGCCACACCGGCCATTCCCCGACGCCTCTCACCGCTCCCTACCAACGCCCCTCCGCTCGCCGCTCCGCACCGGCACCCCTCTCCTCACTACCTCCCAGTCTCGCCGGCCGTCGGTGCTCTTCCCTCTCCTCATCGCAAACAGGCCGCGTGACCCCACCCCCAGTCGCCTCTTTCCGCTCCGGCCAGCGGTGCCTCTGCCCTACTTTGGCGACCCAAACTCATGGAATTCTCCCTTAGGTCAGCTTCGGTGTGACTAATCCCCCTGTTTCCATCCACTATTTGGGTTTTTAGATTTTTCAATTTTTCTCCTGCCAAACCCTAAAATTTTGGGTTAATTCGATTGTTGGTTTTTCCTGTGGTTTATGGTATGCAAAGACCTCCTTAGGTTTTTTCCTCGTGTGTTCTGACATCTTCCGCTAAAGGAGAAGTGGATTGACTCCGTTTTGGTTCACCGCCGACATCCAAGGTATATTTTTATGCATGCAGTTTGTCTTCGCACTTATTTTGTGGTGTCTAATGGGTGTTTGAAACTTCCTATAAATTGGGGTGTACTGTGTTGAACCCTGCGGTGTGATCTTAGGGGCGTTGCCCTTAGTTTTGTTTTGTAAAAATGATTAAATGTGATTTTCATATTTTACTCATCGTCTAGGTTGTGCAGTTCGTCCGCGGAGCGTCTTTCCTCCTTCCGTTGGGGTTCCTCCATGTTTTCTCGTGTCGAGGTTGGTGTTTCTGACCTTTTCCCTTTTTGGTTTAACCCTTAGGCACTTGAATGTTTTCAATTGATTATCATATAGCTTTTTCACCTAAATTATCTTTATGTCAAGCCTCTAACATGGTTATATTGTCGATAGAAATTTAGAAAAGTGAGTTTTTATGTTTGTTTATATGAAATGTATTCGATTTATTAAAGTGAAATTGAGTACCTTGTGATATGTTTTGTTGAAAGTTAGTTGTAATTAGGTTTTTTTTTGTGAAATTGGTTTTGTGGTGTTCTGAGTCTCGGGGATCTATCGTAGGGAGTTGCGGTTGGTTTCGATAGTGCGCATGCATATTCCTAGGTATGAATATGTATAGATATATATATATATATATATATCTTCTGTGTGTGTGTTCCCTCATGGCGCGGGGAACACGTGCATCAGTTTAAGGATATATATATATATATACATGTGGAAGTTCATGCGTGCGAGCGAGTTTCTGCTTGAGTTAGAAAGATTGACGTGGCCTTTGTTTGAGGTAGGTGTTTCCAACCATTTCCCTTTTAGATTCAAACCTTGAGCACTTGAATATTTTCAATTAATCCTTTTATATCGTTTGCATCTCTAACGTATTTATGAAAAACATCTGACTTAGTTATATTTCTGTTTTAAATTTCAGAAAGTGGATTTTGATGTTGGTTTATATGAAATGAATAGTTTCTTGGTAAAGTTAAATTAATTACTTTGTGATGTGTTTGGTTGCAATTGACAGTGATTGTGTTTTGGAAATGTAAAAAATTTCTTTGGTGTGTTTGCTTAATAAAAAGACGAACCAGTAAGTTGTTTTAGAAAGGATTTGTAAATGGTGGTTGGTTTGAAAGATGCATTTTTTTATAAAGTGTTGTGAAAGAATTTGAGTTTGGTTTCAATGCTCAAGTGTTTTATGGAAGATGGTTTTTAAGGAGATTCTTCTAAAAACTAAATGTTCCATTGGATGTTGGCACATCCATGGGAGCACTAGGTGCTCACATGGATGTGCCTCCAAATGAAAATGACACATTAAAACTATATTTTCTTAAAACTAGGTTTTTGATGAAGGGTTTGGTGTTTAAAAAAAGGAGCGGAAGCGTGGTTGGCCCGGTTAGCTTTTGGTGTGAGTTGAATGGTTGTTTGGAGTAAAGTTCCTTTTGAAATATTAAAATGTAAAGGGATGATTGTGTTAGATTTTTAGAAAGGTGGATTGTACCCGATTGGCAACCCATCCCATTTGTGAAATGTTTAAAGGTTCTAATGTTGTGAAGGCCTGGTTGGCACCTTACTGAATGTGGAATAACTTTTGATGTGTGCATTCCTGTGGGGAACCTCTATAGGGGGATTTCCCTTGAGTGTTGTCATGTAGCGGTGTCTGTGTAAGGGGTTGGCAAGTGCGGTGAGATGAGTCACGTGTGCGAGGGCCACCCACTTATGCAGTATTACTAAAACCACCATGTGTTCCTGGGCATCTTATAGATTATTGAGTGATGGTTTCTTTCTAGCCCTGATTAAATGGGTTAGTACCCCCTGGAGTCGTGGACAGGCCAGGAGGGATGTGCCACTGGTTGGCTATTAGGGCTGCTAGTTGGTTATTGACTATAGAGTACCACACCGGCAGGTAGTCTGAACCCAAGTACGTCCAGTGGTTTTCTAGGGATGTTTAGGATCACCCATGGTTATTGCTTATGTCTGCTTGCTTACTTTTACTTGCACTTGGTTTCCTGCATTTATTCATTACCTGTTCTTCTTTTTCACAAATGTGATAAACATGAATTTGAAATTTTAGTTTTCAAGAAATGCATTGTCTTGGGGAAAACAGGTTGTGGCGTGTGTTGGTTTTTGAGATGGTAAAATGGGATCCTTTTTCCTTTAAAATATGAAAACCCTATTTTCTATCTTTGTATTTGAAAACTAGAGTTTTGGGATTTTTTCTGGAAAGTGGTTTTGGTTTGGCATCCCTACTGAGCATTTTTAATGCTCACACCTATATTATCATTTTAGTTGTAGTTTCAGCTTCTCGTACAGGTTTCTGGTTCAGCTGCTCAATGTTGGAGCAGCATGGTTTTGAGTTGGTTGGTGACTTAGGAGGTCACATGGAGGTATGTTTGACTTATTTGTCTTTCTTCTTCCAGTTCTTATTTTTATCGTCAGTTTTTATTTGTCTTTTTATCTCTTTAGCATGGGCCAAATCGTTCCCAATGATTAAATTTTTGATGCCCGACACTGGTTTCCAGCCCGTGGGGATCGGGAATGCCCCTCGGGACTTGCTGCGGACCGGCTTGGGTGACTGTTTCAGGGTCGACTCGGGCTGGTTCGTGACAAGGATTCTAGTGTAATGCAGGTGGTTTCTATTTGACTAGTAGGAGATAAATCTTATGAGAGTCAGAAGTTTCATTATGATAATGTAATAAAGATAAATAGAAACAAAATTGGTCATGGGGAAAGATCAATTACTCAGATAAGTAACCAAATTTTTTTCCACTGGTGCAGTATGTCATAGCACATTTTTAGCCATTTTCCATGACCACTAGTGGAGTGTTGAGCATATGTAAGGATGGGTCACTTGTATAGGTATTGTAGAAACCCTTGACTTGAGGGTAGTTATGGAGGATCTATACATAGTTATAGTACTAGAAGCGGGTCTTCTACCCCATATCAGTCTGGAAGTTAGAGTTCTTATAGACATGGTGGTGAAGGTAATAGACGTGTTCATTCATGGAAAGAGCACCCATATCAGAAAAGTGGTGCAATAAAGTGATCTCTTACTGTAACATAGGGAAGGGGATCAGCACAATTTCATGCATTTCATCCTATACTTATGGATAGAAAGGTTGGACCATCAACAGTCATAGGTACTATTCTCGTATCTTATACACTTAATAGTGCCTTATTTGAAACATAAGAACCTTATTCATTTATATCTTCACAAATTGTAAATTTTTTGAGTCTAAACGTATAGTTTTTGAGTGGGGTTTTTATGATCGACACATTTTTGGGGGTATGATCGAGGGACATATGTTTATTCAAGTGGTGTTATCTCGAGGTTGGGGAGTATCGTTTCCTTTGGGATCTTTAAATACTTGATATGTTAGGCTTTTCCTTGATTTTGGTTATGGAATTGTTGGTATCATATAGATCCCACATTGATTGTTACCATAGGAGAGTGACCTTTATGTCTCCTAAGGGTAAGAATTTATGTTCATTAGGGAGAGTGGGATATCTAGGTAGGTCAGGTAGGGATGGTTCATTAGAAACTAGGGGATCTTACCACTTAGTTTGTAATTATTTTTTTAGATGAAAAGGATGTAAAAGATTGTGAATTTCCACCCATAGTGGACCAGTTCTGGTATGTGTTTCTTGAAGGCTTCTTAGGGCTTCCACCTGAGAGGGATGTTGAGTTTACGGTCAAGATAATACATAGAGTTGAACCAGTTTCAATTCCGCCATATAGAATAAAAAAAATAGATCTTTAAGATCTTAATAATTAGTTGGAAGAGTTGATAGATGAGGTATTTATCTATATGATAACATCACTTTAGGGTTATCTAGTATAATTTGTTAAGAAAGATGATGGAACTTTAAATTTATATATTGATTACCGGAAGATGAACTGAATGATAGTGAATAACCAGTATCCTTATCCACGTATCGATGATCTCTTTGATCAAATGAGAGGATATTGTATGTTCTCCAAGATTGACATGATATTGGAGTATCACTAGTTTAGAGTTATACCTTCTAATATACCATATAAATCATTTAGAATCAGGTATAGTCTATATGAGTTCATTTTGATGTTTCTTGGTAGATGATTACTCTAGTTGTGTTTATGGCCTTGATGAACTGAATCATTCACCCATACCTAGATTAGTTTGTGGTTATTTTTTGGATGACATATTAATGTACTCCAAGACTCATGAATATCATGCCCAACATCTTGAAATCATCCTAAGTATATTGATAGAGCATCGACTATATTCCAAACTATCTGAGTTTTCATTCTATATCGACTAGATACATTTCATGGGTCCAATCATCTTAGGGGAAGGTGTGTTAGTGGACCTAGAGAAAGTGATGGAAGTGTTTTCTTGGCAGTATCCCAAAAATGATTTTGATTTCCAGAGATTTTTGGGATTAGAGGGATATTATCATAGGTTAATCTAGGACTTTTCCCACTTGGAAACATCAATTTTGAGCTTGACCAAGAAGGATATAATGTTTGAATATGCTAGAGAATGTGATAATTATTTTTAGGAGTTGAAGAAGTTTTTGACTACCACACTGATCTTGGTACTACCTAATCTGGTTGAAGAGTATATCGTGTTTGGTGATGCATCTAGGATTGGACTTGGAGTGATGTTAATGTAGGGAGATTGAGTTGTTCCATATGGTTCATGGTAGTTGAGTCCACATGAATTGAATTACCCAATAAACAAACTCATGTTAGTTTTAGTGGTTTATGAGTTGAAGGGTTGGAGGAATTATCTATTGGGAGAAAAGCTTAATGTGTATACTGATCATAAGAGTTTAAAGTACATTTTTTACAATGAGATTTGAATCTATGGAAGTAAATATGGGGTGATTATATGTAGTCATTTAATCTTGAGAAAGCATAGACACCCTTTAAGGGAAACATTATTGTTGATTCTTTGATTAGTAAAACTCATACTCAAGCTGTTTAGGAGTCTAGTTGTAAGTGGAAGATGATGAACTTGTTGGCTGAGATGCATATTGTTCTTCAAGGTGTCCAAGAGAAGATGAACTGTGTACCATAATAAGTTAATTATATACTTCTAAGTAATATCAATGAGATAAAGTATGAGGATCCAAAGTTTTTTTTCTTCAGGTAAATACTTGAAGGTGGGGAGTCAACTTTAGATTAAACCATAGATGAGGATGATATAATATATTTCATGAATCATGTTTTTGTGCCTACATGTATGAGATGGGATCTGATTCTTGATTTTGATGCCTCTAAGTGGGTAGTGCATATGGGTTTGATCAAAATGTAGCATGTCCTATGTAGATAGTATTGGTGGTCGAGCATGAAAAAAGAGATTTTAGGTTTCACGACACGATGCTTCACTTTTCAATAGATGAAGGTTGATCATCAATTACCTCATGGTTTACTTCAGCCATTTCACATTCCAGAATGGAAGTGGGATGACGTTACCATGGACATTGTGGTGGGTCTCCCAAGGATTCCTTAGAAGAATGATTTTATTTGGGTGATTGTGGACCGATTGATTAATGTATCACATTTATTTCATATCCAAGAGACTTTATCAGTGGATCAGTTGGGCAAAATGTATGTTAGATATGCAGTCTATCTACATAGGGTACCACAGAGCATAGTTTTAGACCATGACTCACATTTCACTTCACTCTTCTTTAAATACTTGAATAATGTGCTTGGTACATAGGTATTTATGAGTATGGATTTCCATGTGTAGATAGAGGGTAGTTAGAACAAAATATAAATATTTTTGAGGATATTCTACAAGAATGCATCCTAGACTTTGGGGGTCTTGGTAGAAGCACTCAGCACTTGTTGAATTCTCTTATAATAATAGTTATCATGAAAATATTTATATGGAACCATATGAGGTTCTTTATGGTAGACCATGTAGATCATCTCCATGATGGATGGAGGTAGGTGGGTCAGAGTTATTCGGATTGAGTCTCATTCTAGAGAAATCATAGTAGGTTCATCTAATTCAAAAATGTATGGCTACAGCTTAGAGTATTCAGAAGTAATATGATGATCAAAATTAAAGACCCATTGAGTTTACAGTGTGCGATCATCTTTTCCTTTCATTGTTTCCTAGATTAGGTCATTGTAGGCTTAAGAGGTAGGGAATGTTGGCTCATAGGTCTGTTGGACCTTTTGAGATCATGAAAAGAATCAAGTCAGTGGCATACCGATTGGATATTTTATTGAAGTTTGGTGTTATGCACAACATTTTTCAAGTGTCATATATTCAGCAGCATCACCCTAACCCTTATAAAATGATTGATGTTTATGGTGTTTATCTTGAGGTTTATGTGTCCTTTGAGGAGAATCTAATTTGTGTTATGGATCATAATTAGAATGTTTTTTTGGGAAATATCATGCCAAAAGTTTATGTTTTGTGGAACCATGGTTCTGTAAAAGATGAAACATGGGATAAAGAAGGATATATATGGGCCCAGTGGCTCATCCTTTATAACTCAAAATCTTAGAGATGCATAGGAGTATAATTGAAGGATGAGATATTGTAAGGTGGAGATATTGTAAGATCCTGACCTCTCTAGAGATGTCTCATGCCCATTTTCAAGCACTCTTTTTCCTTGTTTTGGTTATACATTGGTTCAGTTTTGTTTTGGGGTTATTTGAGGTGAAATTATATAATTTTTGAATATAAAGGTGTTGTACATGGTTGGTGTGTGTTTAGGGTTAACTATGATATTTTTCCCAAGAAATCTTGTGCCCTATTTAGAGAGGAAAGAGGTGGTGCACGGCTTGTCCAAACCGTGTAGCCACACTCCCCAAACCAGGAAACCTGGGGAAGAAGGGATTTTCATGTTTAGAGCATGTTTTTTCAAACCATGTTCTACTTATGAGAAATTGTGTGACCCCTAATGTGATCTTCATAGTTAAGGTATATGGATTAGAAAACCATGTTACTCTACCCAAGAAAACGTGTGTGTGAGTTTTATTCCTCCTAAAATTTTAATTAAAATTCCTAAACCCAGGGTTTTAACCCCCAAATCACCCTAACTATTCCCTATCCCAATTCTATCATTTTTTAAGCTCCCAGGATGATTTCAATGATCTGTTAACACCTTTCTTCACTAATCAAAGATCCTATTAAAGGATCATCACCTATATAGCATGTGTTTTTTCCCAATTGGTTATCTCTCTCTCCTGTCTCTATTTCCCAGTGAATAGGGATGAGTTTTCCTCCATTGAATGTGGTTTAGATATAGGTTTTAATGGATCTTGATCTTAGGTTCTGGTCTTATATATTCTATGTATTTGTGATCTTGATCTCTTCACTTCAATTTGGGTAATTTGGTTTGGAGAAAATCCATCAATGACCTTGAGGTGGGTGGTATAATTGTCAATTCCCATAGTATTTATTATAATTGTGTGTATGAAATTGTGAAATTTCAATTACCACATTGGGTAACTACATCCTAAATTGAATTAATCAATTGATTCAAAACATGATTATGAAATTGGTGAATGTTGTGAATATATAATTAGTGGATATTGTGATTATGGAATTAATGAATAATGGGTTTAAGAAATTGGTTGATTAATGGAATTGTGAAACTATTATCCACCCTTGCGGTGTACCGATAAGATGAAAATAATGATTTGTAATTTTTTCTTTATGGATAAAAGAAATTGTGAAATGGTTTGAATAGTGATTTATGGTAATGGTTGATAAATGGTTGGAAATATGGAACCAAGATATGTAATATTTGAGACTGAGTTGTGGGGTAGGGACTGCTGCTCCAAATAATCTTGAGGTACTAGACTGGTGCTCTATACCCCCAATATATTTAAGTATTATATGTGTTCACTGAGTTTTGGGACAGGGAATAGTGCTCCAAATACCCATGGGGTGCCAGACTACTGTTCTAGGACCCCATTTATTGAATGTGAAATTAGAATGATTTGATTAATAGAAATCCAAGATGGAATGAAATGTGATATCCCTTTGGGGAAAGTTAAAACTTTTTCATGAGCTGAAACAAGTATTGATGGTTCGGGTGTCATCGTGAAATTGGGGATTTATGTTTTAAAATATAAGAATAATTTAATGTGAAAACTATTTATTTACCTTTTTATTTTTTATACAACTATATAAATTTTTATAGAATGTATATTTTTTTAGACGTCATTGGTGGTGGCCTACTGAGTTATAGTCACACCCTACTCATGTTGTCTTATCAGTACCTAAATAGACTTCATGTTTGTAGGACATGATAATGGAAAAAGACATAAGTTAGATGGGTGGGTTGGGATGGATCATGGATGAGGAAACCGAACATGATATCAAGACCTTCTTGGGGAGTTTTTAGTGTGACATTGCCTTTTACATTGCATTTGACACATGACACTTATATGTCATGGCATGCTTATAGCTTTGGTTCAAAATCATTTATTCATGTTTTCATATTATCATGGCATGTTGTTCTTATTGAATTTGGTATTATTTTGGTTCTTATTCATTATCATTTGGTTGTTTTTTTATTTATTTCTGATTTTTTTATCCTTTTATAAAGAGGATATAGTTTTCCAATGATATATATTCGACACTCATTGCTAGTTAACAACCTCTAACATATGAGGAGGCGCACCTGAGGTCATGTGACCAACCAGATCGGGGCACCAGTGTGTGGCACCCAAGTTAAGACATTACACATATATGAATGAATTGTATCTCATTCCTATGTTAGATGGGGAAGAAATAACTTAATGTTTATTTTTTTCATTTGTAATTGGTTTTAAATTTGTTAGTATTATTAAATGTTAACTTACTTAAAAATGGTTATTGTGATAACTCTATTAACGATCTTACTATGCTCAAGATTCTTGGTATTACAAGTAATTATCACCCTTTTTCTGGAAACCTAGAAGTCATGTGTGTCCCCCCATTCTAGGGTTGGATCAAATGTAATACAGATGGAGCTTTAATAGGGAATCTAAACCCTTTTAGATATTGTTCAATTTTTAGAAACCACAACGGTGATGATATGAGATTCCTATATAGTCCTGGTGGAATTATTACATCTCTTGATGCTAAAATACTCATTGTTATCACTACAGTTGAAATGGAAAATAGTGATGATGGCACAACTTATGGCTTGAATGTGATTCTACCACTATAGTGAAAGCTATCAAAAATGGTACCATTCATATTTTATGGAAGCTAACTGCTAAATGGATGAAATTCATGGAATATATAAGGTCCATGGATTTTATCATCACACATACTTATGGTGAATCAAATTATCTAGAAGATGGACTTTCAAATAAAGGGTGATGCTCTGGAGTTGACCTGGATAAATAAAGTTCATGAAGATCTATCTTCTTTTTTCCAAAAGTACTTTTGTAAATAAACTTTTTTCAAACTTTTGCAAATTTTATTTTATTCAATAAAGGAGGCATGTCCTTCATTATTTTTAAATAAAAAATTTGTTGAATAGTGAAAATATTTTTTTTATTATTTATATTATGATACACATAATATTTATTTTGGTCATCATTTTACTATAAATTTATATTTTTCTTGTGTTTCGACTATTTTTGTACTAAAAAGTGGTTATACAAATTTATTCCTAGCTTTACCAATGTCGAACAAACACTGAGAAAATAATTTTTAAATGAGAGTTAAGAAATTAGTTATTTAAATTTTTATAAAATTATTAAAGTGAATTCAAATTCTAATTAATTATAGATTAGTGTTTGGTAATGGTTAAAGAATAAATTAATTTTGGATTTCAATCTAATTGAATCAAGTATTATTAAATTATTTGCAATATGTTTTTACATGATAAAAAATTACAAGATATATTTTCTTAATTTGATATTTATTTATTTTAAATTTATAAATGAGATGGTATTTTGAACAACTAAGCAAGTTATTATCTAGTATTCCAAAAAAAAATTAATAGATCCATAATCCTCCCAATATTTTTTGCAATTTTTATTTGGATAAATTTTCAATCATATTCATTGTTCTTTCTCTATCCTGATGCATCTATGGTGACATGTTCTAATTTTCCATAAGTTAATTTGTTCCATTCTACAAAATAATACCAAAAATATATTAGGTAAATAAAATTTTAAATTTAAAAAATTAAAAGTTACAAGTGATTTTTCAATTAAAAATCCTTTATAGAAATCATTAAATCTTGGGATTTTTCCTAAATTTGGGTACTAATTAGAAAATAAAACTTCTTGTTACTAATTATATGGGAGCCTATTAATTATTTAAAAGATGAACAGTTGAGAAAATAAAATAATTCTACTAACCACTGTGATAAGTTCAAATCATAAATAAAATAAAATGACCAGAAAATATCAAAAAAAAGGTAAACCATGACACTTGGGGCACAAGATTTCATTCACTATATACCATGGGTAATTTTTTAATTGTTTTTTCCAAAGTATTTACCTTTTAAAGATTTAGATCAAATTTTATACCTAAATATTATTGTTTTTTTTATTTTAAAAAATCCTACATTTTTATTAAAAAACTCATGTAACAAATGTATAATTATTTAATTTTTGAATATATTAATATAAAATAATGGCTCTAGGGTGCAGCACAATGGTACCACCCAGGGAGGTGTTAGGTTCGAGTGTTGCTAGGTTATTTACTACTAATGGTATATGATTTAATAATAATAATAATAATAAAAAATATAATTATTTTGAATACAATCATAAGGGATATGCATATGATCCAATTGAACCCCACCTTCCCCTAAAATGACCAGATATTATCAAAATCACCAAGTATAAAAGACAGATAACATTGAGATATGTTATATTTATGTATATTAGGTGTTTCAGGTTACAATTACATTAAACACATGCACACCACACACACAGGTCAAAAAGGCAGGCCACATCCCCCCCCAAAGGATAGCCTACCCATAAAGCCTTATTTATTCAGTACACACCCTGAATGCCTAATGGGCATGAAGCTCATTACACAACCCAAAGGCCAAAAAACTTTCTCGAAGGCCTAGTGCAGTTTCATGCCAGCATCATGCCTTCATCACCATCTATCTACGTCATGCCTACGTCACCGCCTGCCTGAGGAAATTTTCTCCCACCCGGATTTCAACCTGATGTCGATGCATGATTACGGAGAGCCTTTAATACTTAGTAAAACCCCCCAACTATACCAGGATATGTTTTATAATTTTTCTATAATACAACGCTATAATACTCCACCACACCATTACCACAATAATAATAATAATAATAATATAAGAAATAAAAATAATATAATTAATAATAAAAATAATTTATAGTAGAAATGTAATTACTAATAATAACAATAACAATTATTACGTTAATAATTATATTATTATTAAGATTAATTTTATTATTAAAATTTAAAAATGTAATAATACTATTCATAATTTAAAATAAATATTATAATTCATAATAAAAATATTAATAATGAACAATGAAGCTGTATCCTATAGGAATCTATCTCAATCCCCATGTCTTGAATATGAACCATAAATAGAGTAGGTAAAACTACATGTCCCGCACCTCGTGATATCAAGGAGGTAAATTAATAGGTTCATAATTATGATGGAAATCCACAAATAGTGGGAATCAAACCCCCAACTACATAGACTAAATCCTCGACTATAACCACTGAGCCGCCCCCATAGGTTTATTATTATTTTTATTATTAATAATTAATAATATAATTATTAATAATAATGTAATTATTAAAATATAATGATTAGGGAAGCTCATTATAGAGTGATTTGGATTCTATCCTATAACCCAAGAGTTAGGTATTTGATTCTTGGTGATGAAAATTTATTGAGTTATCATAATGAGCATTATAATAGGTACTCTAACTACAATAATCAATAGTAATTAATAATATAATTTTTAACAATAATAATTAATAATTACACTACATTAATACATATGATACCTTTATTAGTGTTCAAACTGATTTTTATCATGGATTTTAAGTATTGAAGTATAATGTAAATGCTTATAATGGTTGATAAATTTTATGTAAGTATTTATTTGGGGGGTACAAGTCATATGGAAGACACATGCAAAAATTCACTCACAGACTCTATGAGAACCAAGCCAACATCCCTCCCAAGGGTTGACCTGTATCTAATTACTAGAGTCATCCTGAGATCCTACAATGTTATAAAAATGTTGATATATATCATGATTTTATCAATTCTAAATGTTAGTACTAATAAAATTCTAGATCAACGACTATAATTTATTGTGGAAAAAATTGAAAACAGCAACAACATATACAAAAAAATGGTTTAGATTACAAAAATTCAATAATTCATATAATATACAATATATATGCATTTCAAAATTTCAGAAAAAAATATATTTATATTACAATAATTAATTATAGTTACAATAAAATTTACATTAATTGACTACAATTACAAACAAAAACAATTATAACCAATTACAAAAATAATCTAACTTATAAGAGACATTTTCCAAGGATCAACCAAACTCTATACCAATGAAGTTGTAAGAATTCATACATAGTGAAAGTAATAAAATAATTTCAACACTAAGACCAATTGAAAATCAAAACAATATTTATCAATAAAAAACTTACGATGAGAAAATGAGAATTTTCCCCTATTTATCATCTCATTGAGAACAATATTTATTCTTCACTAATGAGAAAATGATGATTTCTCTCACATTGGAAAGGTGGCCTTAGATCTCCATTCCTATTTCCTTGAGATTAAGAATATATCAATAAATGGTCGGGGATAATGATTTCCCAGTAATGTAGAGGATCATTGGGAATGTGATTCCCTTTATAATGGATGCAGTATAGTGACCCCCTTGACCCTCCTTTTATAGGGACCCTAATCCAAGGATTTAAGTCATGTCAATTATTTCACTAAATATCAATAGTTAAAAAATATTAATATAGTCTATTAATTAGAATGAATCTCATCAGTCCATTTATAATTGATTCAATTGAGAAAATATCAATCATTCATTAATAATTGACATCCATCATATTTATTTAAATATATTTCATATATATAAATTAATGTAAAATTGGATAATTTATTTCATTCTCTTGTAATATAATAATATAATTATAAATATTTAATGTCAAAAAAATTTCACACACACACAAACATACATCCCATATATATATAATACTTAATAATAAAAATAATTTAAAATATATATATTATTTTGATTAAACAATTGATAAAAATAAAACCCATAAAATATCCAATCAAAATTACATTGAAAATTACATGATTGTAAAACATATTTGTTGCTCATTTTAACCTTTTATATTATTACTATAAATTATGAATCTGATTCATAATTGTAATATACGTAATAAATGGTTTGGGGTGATCCCATCACCCATGTGTATAACACATCAAGTTATTATTATATGTGACATAAAGTATGAGTATGAGAGATTGATTATGTCAACCCCACCTCATTTAACTTTAATACATCACTCATCTATATAAATTAATGAAATATTTTAATACATATTATATATTAAAAATGACTATTCACTTTCTCTATATAATTAATACAGGGACCGTCATGTCAAACTTATCCCATAGGTATAAAATTCCCATTAAAATCTCAATCGATGTCCCACTCATGATCAGTAAAATACCTAAAGACTGTTTTTTTATATTGAATTATAAAGTGACTTAGGAGGAAGCCTACATATGAATGTTCTTGGATAACCCAAAGGTGTTTGTTTTTTTTTAAAATTGGGCTTGTTAATGTGATAAATAAAAAAGATTAATTGGGTGATGAATTGAAGTATCCACTCATTAAGGAAGAAGTGAAGTTGACCATGGTTTTGGGTAAAGGTTTAATTAGGTCCTCCCATGATGGGTACATGGTAAAAGTGATAGAAGAAGTTGTTTACCACATATTTGGAAATGAAAATAATGGAGCTGGAATCCCTTGAATACCTTTCTAGATAGATTGAAGTGGGAAACCCATACTTACATCATAAAATTTAAAGATTTGATCTTCAAGTAGATGAAAAGTATCATAGGTGAAGAATCCATGTTTTCAATAGGTTGAAAATAAGTGTTCAAGAGAGAGAAGATGACTATTAATATTGGAGGAGAGCTATTTGAAACTATAGAACCCATATGAGGAGTAAAATCATATTGGTTGCTATGAAGATAGTGTTTATATACTCCATGATGAAGGTTGAAGTAGTGATGTATCGGGATTTATTGAAGAAGACCCACACCTAAACAAGAATATTTATTCACTAAAATACTATATTGTGGGTATTGTATATGATACAACAACATAGAAGTGTGTATGAAGGATTTTGGAATTATTCTAATAATTTAAAAAATCATTTGAGGTAGTTCTAAGATGATTTCAGGAGTTTTTAGAATCCATGTAGCAAGAAAAAGTTTGTTCGTGGCTATTTGCAGAATTCTTCACTTTGGAGTTTGTGAAAAATTTCTAAGTCCATAGTGTAAGGCATTTCCTACTATGATCATACAGCCTATATATAATTTAAGACTTTAGGTGCTGAGTGTAAGACTTTGAGGTGAACATAGGACTTTGAGTTCCATCATATTACTCGACTGATCATATGTGTTTTCTGACTATGTGATTTCATCATAAGATATTGAAGTCTACTAAAAGTTGATAAATTCTTAATTTTAAGGCTTCTTCCATTGATAATTAGTATTTGAAGTTCCCAACATAAAGCATGGGCTGAGATTAAAGCTCCAACACTCAGTGAAATTTTTAGAAAGCTACCATATGAAAACAAAGTACCTAGATCAGCACATAAGTCTTCATCAAAAGGAATTTTTAATTTATTACTATGATATTCCCAACCCTAGGATTAAATACTTATAATTTTTTTATGTTTTGTTGGATTAAAAATTGGGATTTCAGATTTTAAATATGATGAAGATGAACCAATTTTTTATGATTCAAGATATTTTAGTTCATGGTATAATTATCATAAACACCTAAATTAGAGTGTGATCAAAGAATAAAAATAAATAGAAGTTTATCTTCATCCATGGAAAGAGAATATCAAAATAATGAATAAAAGATGATTTTTCAAAATTATTTAATTTTAAGGAAAATAAAAAATCAGTCATTCCTTTGAGTTCAGAACATTATAAATCTTAGAGAATCCATGATTCAAGCCTAATCTATTTTTCTTAAATCTAAGAGTAAGGACTAAAACATGTATTCATTGAAACTGGAAATTTAATTATTGAGTTTTATAGAATAATGCAGATGAAGAAAAATCAAAATTTGAGTTTTTTTATCATAGCATATATCATTTTGATCTAAGGTTGTTTGAGTGTTCTTGAGTAACTAAAATAGAAGTATGATAATTTTACCAAGTCTTAAGAAATGATAAAACTTCTAAAATTCATGAATATAGAAAATAATAATTAGTTACATTGCAAAAAATATTATTTCATATTAATCTTAATATACTTTTAAAGATTTGGAGTCTGGATTTTCTGGAATATTTTGAGAAGAAGAAGACAGTCCTACTTAAGGATATAAAATATTTTATTTGGTCATGTTTTAAAAATTAAAATCATTTATTAGGGGTATTTTTAGAAGAATTAATATAAAAATAAGGTGTGCATGAGAATACACAGAAACCTATAAGGGGTATTATATAATGATGATTTTTTACTAGAAATTATTTTGTGTTATCAGTATATCATTTATGGTTTTTAGAAAAGATATAATTCATTTAATGTACCATCATATAAACTTGAGAATATTTAGGTGTAGAAAAGAGAGGAGTAATCTGATATTGTGTTTCTTACTTTATGTGTGTGTGTGCAGTCTTTTTGTACTAGATAATTTATGATCTCAAAGAAGAAGAACAACAATAATCCTCTACATGTTTTAGTAAGGAAGAAGAAAAAGGAGAAGCTATTGTAACCTATACCAAGGATGATGTTTGGATTAAGATAGAATATTTTTTTTACTTTATTGTATATCACCATTAATGATTCTAAAACTATGTTCAATTGCATAAAATCTAGGAAAAATATATTTTTTGGTTTTGTTCTTATTATGTGAGTGAGATTGTAAGGTTAGAAGTTTCGGAGAATATATGCAAATTTGAGTTGCAAGTAGTGACCGATTTTTTGAGTTTACATGAAAACATACTAACATTCAAAGAATATTCTTGTGATTTTAAAAAGATATACTCTGTGAATATTGAGACATCATTGTGATGATCAAGGAAAAAATTATAATGAGTATAAGGAAAGAAATGTTTGTGCATATATGGTAAAAATATAGTGACCTCAAACTTTACATACATAACTACCACATCTTATTATTGTAATTTTCTTTACATATCATTATAATACACGCCATAATTGTAAAGTTTTAGTGTCTTTGGAAACTTAGCTACATAAATAACTTGTGTATAAAAGATCTATATTATCTATCACTTATTTCCTCACAACTATCACCCTTCTTAGACATATCATACCAAAAACCTTTTTTTATATCTTGGGGAAAAGTAAACATAAGAAAATGCAAGATCATATGTTGAGTAAGAGTAAACAAGTGATATATCCATCAATAACTATGTGTAATAATATCATGAGAATAAGGGTATGATAACATGATCATAACATCCTAAATTCATACCCAGAAATTCATAGATCATAATCATGATTCATGGATTGAAGCCAAATGGTTCATAAGACATGAATCATAAAGGAGTCAAAGAAAGATAGCCATGATAGTATAACATTGAGATAAGTTCATGTCATAAAATATTAATATAAAGTGTGGAATAATCATAATTATAGAAATCTTATGTCAAAGATACCCACTAATACACTCACCACATGTTAGGATTTGCTAACCCTCGCATACCTACTTTAGGATTGGGATAATCTCTAGTGTACCCTCTTTAATGTTTGGGATAACCTCCAGTGTACTCACTTTTTATCATGGTATTATTAGTCAGAAAATGGATGAACAAAGACTAAAGAGCTGGTGAATTGGGTTTTTGAATATTTTATTCACTTTTAATCCACTCTCTTCAAGGTAATATGGTTCTGATCTTTTCATTACTTAAACAAGAAGAAAAAATAGATGTATAATGAAAGAGACTAATAACAATAAATTTATAGTGGTTTAATGAATAGATATCCCCTAGTATACTCCACCAACACTCTAATCTACATGTTTGGTGATTTTCACTATACCATCCCTTTTTCTAGGGGATTATCAACTAAGTGAAAGCAATTATTACTTATTAAAAATATTAAAGGTCATTTCACTAAAATCTCCCTTTATAAAACCTATCCATGGCCTTAGACAGTAGAATATAATGAATTTAGATAGAAACATAGATGAATAAATGGAGTTTAGAAAATAGTGCATTATACAGTTGCAAGCAGAAACAGACAAATGAAGAAGAAACATCCAGAGAAGATGAGAATCATGAAACTATGGAAGTGCTTAAATTACATAAGATAATATTGTAACCATAAGAACTATAGATAATCTTTATGTTTTTTTATTTTTGAGAGTTTTATGAATCATGTATCATTTCTTTCTTATGTAAATAACTCCATTTTCCATGAAATAATAAAATATTCTATTTATATCCTCTTTTGAATTTTGAATTGATTTATACATGATAATCAAAATGGTTTAGTGGATAGTTATTTTGATAATTTGAAGTGATAGGTTCTTAATTTAATGTTTCCTTCTTTAAAATTATAGGATAAACCTCTATATTCAATATGGAAGAAATCTTCTTTATCAAATCTTTACATTCTTGGAAAAAAGAAACTTTCTCCAAATCGGTATTTCCTTGTTTAGACAAGTCCTTTTCTGATGAATAAAAAAATGATTTGACTTATCTAGAGGTCATACCAATGGTAAGAGATAAATCATAACAATATTAATGATATCATGATATTCATAAGAAAATAAACTAACACTATTATTTTCATAAGATAATTTACATATCAACTTCATAAGATAAAACACTGTGGATCTTTGACTTCTACATTGAGGAAGATAACTAATCTAGATTTACTATTTTCATAGGATAACTCCAATTTTTAAGATAATATCTTACTATTTTAATAAAATAAACTTATATGGATTACTTTTACATTTGTAAGAAGATTCACTTATAAAGATCCTTTTCATAAAATAAAATACTTTAGTGAGAATACATCTAACTTTTCCTTCCGATCTTGGATTTTTTGTAAGATAATGTATCCACTTAATAATTTATTTAACTTACTCAGTGAGATAATATTTGATGTTGATATTTCATAAGATAAAATCCTTTAGCTCATACTCAATATTTCTACACAAGTACATAATTTGATATAATTGTTATGTTATGTGTAAGATAAATTTTTAGCATAAGATAAATTTTATTGAAAACAAATAAATTCCATCATTCATAAAATGGATTTCTTTGAACTGGGGTAAGATAAGATGCTTTAGAAATTATACATCCAATAGATTATAATCCTTATGAATATCTAGACATAAAACTATGAAACACTTAAGATAAACTTTTTAGTAGATAAACATGGATTTTGTGAATCATAAAAATATATAAACTACCCAGATATATTGGACAACATAAGTTTTTCCAGAAATATCCCCCTTTTTGAAGATCAAAACACCCATAACCAAATAATCAATAAAATAAAATATTGTACTTTGAAATAAAATAATATTTGTTAAATTTTATGTTCCATTCACCCATAAACAATGTTTAGGATTACTTATCCCCCTTTTTTGATGTTAAAAAGAACTAGGTAAGTACAAAATATTTATTATAGCACATGAACAAGTTTAAATAGTTATAGTATGATTATTAATAGGATCTAACATGGAATTATAAGAAAAACAACATAATTAAGAATAAAAAGTAACAAAAATGATATGGATGAAAATATAAACATATAATAATGAGAATAAAAAGTATAAAATAATGAAATATAATGTTAAATAATTGAAAACATCCAAGAGGAAAATAAAGAATTGATCAAATGTTTAATGGAAGCCACATAATATGTGTTAAAATTCATTATGAAGAAAAATAATAATTCATATGGGATAAGATGAAGTTTTTTTGGTGTATTATTAAATGATTAGGGTTTCCCCATAGCTAAAGAAGAGGTAGGTTGAGGGGAATCGACACTATCTCTAATAATATCCCCCAAGATGACAAAAGATCCTCTTTGGATGGTTCAATATCTAGTAGCAGTACTCAATGAGTTGGATTGGATATCAATAAAAGCTTAATGAGATCTAACCATGACAAAATGATCTACATGACTGAAATTTACCTTAGATGAAGTGATAAGAGAAGAAAATGAAACTTCTATAGAAAACATGAGATTTTATATTGAGTAAATCTTGGTCTGATCAAAGATATCATTAAACCTTTGGGGTGTGGTAGAATAATGATCAGTGATGGAAGGTCCCAGAGTATGTCTACCTCATAGGTGATACAACACATCTGCACACATGTCAATATATTTGATCAATTCATTTTTATAGTAGTATAACAGGGTTGTGAAACCATTCCATGTCTTCTTGGAAAATTTTCAAAAGTAGTTCAATAAATCTATCTTCTTTTCACAATAGAGGAATAGTTTTTTTTTCAAAACTTCTACTTTATTTTCAGAAAAGATGATTTAACTAAAAATAGGAGTATAAATCATCAGTTAAAATAAAATTTGTTTACCCATAGAGGTAACTTGATGCTACTTTGAAGTAGAAAAATCATATTCTTCTTCAAAAGAATATTCTAATCTCATGTTCTTCTCAATGAGC
Source organism: Viscum album (assembly GCA_963277665.1). Taxonomy (NCBI): domain Eukaryota; kingdom Viridiplantae; phylum Streptophyta; class Magnoliopsida; order Santalales; family Viscaceae; genus Viscum; species Viscum album. The sequence continues at coordinate 679,803,087 of OY728132.1, read as the reverse complement.
TAAAATAGATTTCCCAACTAGATTTATAACATATAAAAGTTATTTTCCATTAATCTATCCATTTTTCCTAACCCAGTGATAATAAAACTTTCATCCTTTTAGGTTTGTAATGAGGAATCCAAAATGACCATAATTCTTTCCTTAAGTAGAGTAAAAATAGCCTTCTAAGATTGATCGATATTGGCTATTATGATTTATGAAATGGTGGGAGTTATCCTAACTCCAGAAACCATGATACACTAAAGTTCTTAAAAAATGTATTTTAAAATAATTTTACACTACATAGAAGAAATACCAGTAGTTAGAATACCCATAGCACAAGATACACTTTCCATCATCAATTCTATCACAGCCTAATATACACATCCTTTTCATGAGTATTATTCAAAAGTTTTCATCGAGTCTTTCTCTAAAACTGGTTAAATAAACACTTTCAATCCATCAAAGTCGTATTTAGATATGGAATATAGCTGATCAGTTGGTATCTACATGATATACTTGAGCTGACTCAAACCTATCTTCTTGAGAGTATCTAGATCTTCATTTGAAACAGCATTTTCATGAATAATCTTAAATTTTGATCTGATATCTATTAGCTCATTTTTTAATAAATTGACCTTATAAATTGGCTCATAGTAACTTTCAAATGCTTTCTCATACACCACATCAAGCTTAGATGTAGGTATCTCAAAGCTCCAATGATTTTTATGAATAGGAAAAGATATACCTTGGTGTAATTCTACACTTTTATCTTTATCCACTGTATGATTTTAATAAACTTATTAATTCTCATCAACTTGAGGTAATTCTTCCACAAGATATGGTTCACCATATTTAAACCATGGTTTTATCTTAGATACAAGCATAGTATCTTAATTAACTTCTTCTTATTATACTTCAATATTACCAACAACATTATCCTTGATAAATTGAAAATCTTACCTTTTTATTAATTGGATTGTCTCTATAGGCAGAGACACTTAAAACAAAGGATTAGCTCTAGATACAGTGCATATAGACTCCCCTTGACCAATACTCACATTCTTGGTAAGAATAGCCACCGGGATTTCTTGATACATAGGATCTACTAAAATTGATGATTAAGTAGAAGTAAGAGCAGGGGTGTATATATATACTTGATGCGGTTATGAATGAAATCATGAGATGGTTTCCTCCTCAGTTTGAAACTCATTTTATATAACAACTCAGAATCTATTATGTTTATTGGAAAGAGTTTCAGTTTCCAAAGGGTCGTCCACTTCCATTCTTGCAACAGGTTCATCTGAATGCGTAGTTATAGTTATAGAAGATTTTTCAGGTGCCTCAGTAGTAACCATTGAACAAGATGTCTCCCCTTCAACATGATAAGGGTCTTATTCCGTCTCATCATCTATAAAAACCTGGAGTAACATTCATACTAAAGGAATCTATAAAATTTCATTATGTCTTGACACTCCGATACTTAAATCTTTCAACCCATGGAAATAGATAATTGTAGTTTCATCCAAGTGGAAACAGGTATTGAAAGTGATTAACATTAGAATTATCCTAAATAGATATAAATTAATAGTTTTTTTCTTGACGTGGTACATTTAGTTCATTACATAACATTCTAGGTTGATAGGATTCTCTTTCAAGAAGATATATATTAATGTAACATCTTGAAATAAGTTTTTCTTGAAATCACTATTATGTTCTGCAATTAAGGATTGGATAAACTTCATGAGAACCATCCTTTCCAGTTCCAAATCCTTTACTTGTTTATTCTCTATATATATAATTCCAAACAGATATTTCATTATATATGGAAGGACAAATTCATCAATGGAATACAGATAGGTGTTGAAATTAAGATAACCTTCATGAGGAAATCTAAAAACATCAACCATTACTATTGAAGATATTGAACAAACCTTATAATTTATATTTATAGTAACAAGATCTACAAAATTCTCAAAACTAAATACCACAGTTTCATAAAATACCTGAACTTTATGCTCAAGAAAATAAATCTGTTATTTTTTGCTCAACATTTTCCTTACTGATCTTGAGTGCCTGTATTTACTCATAGAAACACTATCCAATATCTTGGATTTTCCCATGAATAATGATATTTATATGGATTAGGGAAAGGAGTATTGGAAATCACAAAGATTATAGACCTATTTATTGCAAAGGGTTCACTCATATGAATGATTTGATTTCTTTCATTTTGAGGTAATAGATGGACTATACAAGGTGATGTGAAAGGTTATCATGACGATTATAGGCTTTGTGTCATACTATGATACAATTAAGAATAAAATGGTGGCTCTAATAATGAAAATAATAATTGATTAATTATAGAAACCCACCTTATAAAGTATAAAATAAATAATATAGAATTAACTAAAATTAAACAATACTATTTGGATTTGATAAAATCAAATCTATTAGTAGGAATAGGTTTCCTAAAAAAGTATTCTAATTGATTTTATATTCAAAAAATATATAAAGGGATGTCTCCATTTTGTGTATTATCTCTTAATAAATTCTACCTTAGACCAATGTGATTTTTTCTATAATGGTGTATCAGAATTGTTGAAATATTGATAGAACTTGTGTTATCACATTTTATTATAACACAATTAAAATAGAATCCAAAATCCATCAAGTTGTGCTTCATCCACAAAACTTTTTCATAGAAACTTCTAGCTAAATTATATTCATCTTCATCAGTTGACAATGATATAGAGTGATTTTTCTTATTAGACCATGATAAAAAGTATTTACCTATAAAATGATAGGTTCCCAAGGTACTTTTCCTATCTATTCTACACCCAAAAAATTCATCATTTGAGTATGAGGTTAAAATAAAATCAAAAGTATTTGGAAAGAGTAAAGAAAGATAAATAGTTCCTCTTAAATACCTTAAAACTTTTTTAGTAGTAGTTAAATGATTTTCTTTGGATTTGAATAAAATATAGTATAAATTCATACTGAAACCATGATGTATGACTTACTTGCAGTAAGATAAAGCAATATCCCAATTATTCCTATATACAACTTATTGTCAACTATTTTTCTAGCCTCATCCAAGTGAATTTTAATATTAGAACTCATAGAATTTGAATAAGTCTTACCATTTTCTAGCATAAACTTTTTAAGTAAATCAAGTATGTATTTTTTTAAGTTTAAAACATTTCCAAAATCCATTTTATAAATTTAAAAAATGAGAAAATAGTTTAAATCATCCATCGTGGTCATCTAAAATTATTTTTTCATGAGTTTTGAAAAGGAATTACATGTTTTTTGGTTTTTTGACCAAGAATAACACCATCAATATATATTTTCACATGAAAAGTTCCTTTGATGAATTTTTCATGGAAATAATTGGGACTTAAAATACAACATTAAAACAGTTTTATAAAATAAATGAAATTAATCATTCATATCTAGCTCTATGTGTCTATTTAAGGTTATATAGAGCTTTGGTAAGTTTAAAAAAAGGAATTTCTGGAATGGGATTCTTCAAAACCACGAGATTATTCAAAATAAAATTCCTCCATTAAAAACCCATTTTAAAAGGTATATTTTACATCCCTATGATATAATTTTAAATTAATATGAGATGTATATACTAGTATGATTATAATGAATTATAGCCTAGATACTTGGGAAAAGTTATCCTCCTAATCTATTCCTTCTTCTTCATTATAACCTTTTGAAACTAATTTAGATATTAGTGATTAAACCTTAGGGTATATTGAATAATTCACATACCTTAGTCCTATTAAATTAGTTTAACTCTTATTGCATTGATAAAATCCAACTCTCTTCAACTGAGGATTAATCTATGATTTTAGGTTCTAACTAAGATAAGAATGCATGAAATTATTCAAGATTTACTACACTTCTTATGGTCATAACACCTATATCTAGATCTTATATAATGGTCTCTAAGGGTTGGAATTTATGGTCTCAAGGATATCTAGGTAGCACACATATTGGTTCTTCAATATCATAACCTTCTTGTTTGAATGGTTCTCGATCATGTCCCATATAATTATCATTTTTTTATCAAAAAAGGTTCAAGGCTAAGATTGCTCATATAATAACTCAAGTATTCAATCTAATTTTTCCTGTGATCATATGGATCACTTTCATTAAAGTTTACATGAGTATATTCTTCAAATGACTTAGACTTATTATTTAAAATAATATAAGACTTGGAAGTATTAGAGTAACCTTGGAAGATTTATTCATCAGCCTTTGAATCTAACATACCAAGACTACCCTTGATTTTTAAGATATAAAACATACACCCAAACACATTGAAGTATCCTAGCTTTATTTTTCTATTATTCCATAACTCATAAAAAAATTCTTTAAGATAAGCCTTATTAAAACTATATTAAGGACATAACATGTTATACTTACAATGTCAGCAGAAAAATGATTGGGAAAGTTATATTCACATAATATTGTTCTAGAATTTTTTTACAAGTTTCTATTACTCCTTTCAATAGTATCATTTTTTTGAGGTACCTAGGGGTAGAAAATGAATGTTTAATACCATGTTCTAAGAAAAATTAATTAAATTCGTGATTATGAAATTCCCCTCCAAGGTCACTTCTTAACTTCACTATTATGGAATTTTTTTAATTTTTCACAGGTTTCAAAAAATTAATAAAAAAAAAACATTATTTTCTTTTAAGTTTCAATAAATAAGCCAAAGTAAATATTGAAAAATTATCAACTAAAACATAAAAAAATTCCTTTCTATAATGTCATGTTATTATATAAGATATAAACAAATCTATATGGATATGTTTGGAGGGTCTATAAGTGGAAACTTATTTAATTGGTTTAAAAGATGTTATGTGTTGTTTGTCTATTTTATATGACTAACACAATCTATTTTTATTAAATTTAAGATAATGAAAATTAGAAATCAAAATTTTCTTGGATAATTTTCACAAAGAGTAAATTTTTTAATGTCTAAGTATTCTGTGAAAAATATAGAATTCATTATTCTAAGCATTCAAACAATTTTTGGTCAGAGAGTGATTGAACAAAGACTCAGGATGGGGTGAATTGAGTTGTCCAAAATTTTCATCACTTAAAAATTACCCTCTTAAAGGTATGAAAGTTTTGAACTTTTATTTACATAAAAAAAATATGTATAAATATATGCATAAATAAAAAAATTTAGCACAAGAAATATATACTAGTTTGAGTAAAAAATATCCCCTAGTTCACAACACCAACACTCTACTCCATGTGTTTTGTGACTTTCACTCTAGTAGTCCCTTTTTAGGGGTTTCTCGACTAAGTGAAAGTAACTATTACTTGTTAAAAAGGTATAAGATATTTTTAACTGTGATATAACTTTACAAGACCTATCCACATCCTTATAGAACTCAAATAAAATGATTGAAGATAAAAAAAGATAAATAAATAGATTTTAGAAAATGGTACAATATATAGTTTAAAGTGGAAACAAATAGAGGAAGAAGAAACTTCCTGAGAAAATAACAATCTTCTATGTGTGGCTCTGTAAGTTATTTGATTAAAAAAGATAATCTTGTAATCATATAAACCATATAACAACTTAAAATATTTCATTTTATATAGTTGTATGAAGTATGTATCATTTGTTTCTTATGTACATGCTTCCCTTTTTCCATGAAGTAACAAAATATTCTATTTATATCTTATCTTTTGAATTTTTAACTAAAGCATACTCAATAATCACAATATTCGAGTGGATAGTAATTTTATTAAGATGAAGCGATAAGTTATTCATGTTACATGTCCTTATTTTCTAAACATGGGGTAAAATTATATAGAAATGATGACATAAATATTCTTTATGAGATATTTCCATTCTTTGAAAAAAATTATTTTTCCAAATCAATCTTTCATCATTTAGAAAAATACTTTTTTGGTTCATAAAAAACATGATATGAATTATCGAGAGGTCATACCAATGGTAAGATATTAATCATAATGATTCAAAATATAGCTTTATCATCATAAGATAATCGACCAACACTACTGTTCTCATAAAATAATTTATATATTAGATTCATAAGATAAAACATTTTGGATATTAATATTTTGTGTTTTTTAAGATAAATTATTTGTTTTACTATTTAGATAAAAGAACTCCATTTCATAAGAAAATATCTTACTTTCATAAGACAAGTTGCTTCTACACCTTCCTATGACTTCCATAAGATGATTCACTTATAAAGATCATTTCCAAAAGATAAAATACTTCACTGAGAATCTATATAAATTTTAATTATGATCATAACTCTATTATAATATAATTTTTCTAATTAAGTAATTCACTTACTTAGTAAGATAATAATTGATGCTAAGTTTTTGTAAGAAATATTATTTTAGTGCAGACTCAAGAATTAAATAAAAGTATAGAATTTAATATGATGATTATGTTACTTGTAAGATAATCATTCATAGTAAGATATATTTATTTAAAAGTTAGTTAAATTCCAAAATTAAAAAAATGAATTTCTTTATGATTTAATAAATTAAATTCTATTAGAATTTATATATCCAATAGCTTATAATCCTTATGAATATCTAGATATGTAGTTCTAAAACACTTAATATGAACATGTTAGTATAGAGACATGTATTTTTTTTAATCATCAAAACATATAAACAACTGAGATATGTTGGAACAAAAAAAGTCTTTCAAACAGAGAACAACCTCCCATGTACCCTCTTTTGGGATTAGGATAACCTCCTGTGTAACCTCTTTTGGACTTTGGACAAACTCCTGTGTATACTTTGATCTCATGAATCATTAATCTTTAAAAAAATCATTTGAGGGATATAATGGACCCACCCATCAAATAATCATAATCCATTCATATTTATTCTGAAATATCATGAAAACATTTATCCTTATAACAATTCTAAACCCATGGAAAAGAAAATGAGTTTCATAGATATTTCATCATCATAATTATAAACTATACATAGAAAGAATAAATATGGTAACATTTGATCATATTCCTAATAAATCATAAGAAACATCAAAGGATTTTTTTATAGATTAAAATATAATTAAAATATCACTAGAACATTTAATGGGAAAAATCCTCATTTCATTTTGATATCACTTATTTAAAACCTAAAAAGTTCCTAAATATCATGGAAAAAAATTTCTTTCAAAAAAACCATTAAAACATGTAAAGTAATCTTTAAATCAAATATAATTCATGATAGTGTAAAAATACATTCATATTGTGTACGTTAAAACAAACATTCCTTTCACATTTTCTGTAAAAAGTAAAAATCACCTCATTCATAAAATGAGAATAAGATTCCTTTAACATTTTTAATAGAAATTCAAACATGGTTAAAATGAATTTAATAAATCTTTGTATAATTGTAACAAAATTATTCAAAAAAATTATATAATATGTGGACATGGAAGAAAAAAACTATTGACCAAAGAGAGAAATAAAGTCAGTTTTTTTTAAAAACATTGTTTTGGTCTCTTGAGTACTAAAAGAGATAAAAATAAAAGGAAAATGTAATATTTATAAATAAATAGAGGCTAATAAGATATATAATATTTTTGAGGGGTATATTATATAATTTCATCATCTAAAATCTAAGCATAAAAAATCTAGGTAAAAAATAATATTGTAACATAAAACACTTACCTCAAGTCTGTATTGTTTTTTAAGCACTCTAACCTCCTGCATAATAAATTTAAATTTATTATAATTATATAATATAACTATATCAATACTCATATATGATCTAGTTATAATATTTCAACACCTTTTTATTAATAATTATTTTTTAAAATCTTCATTTATAGGTGATAATTATTTCATTTTTCAAGTATGTTTTGGTTTGAAAGTTATAGTCCTTGCACTTTGATCATAGTTCATTCATCTCAAGAATGTTAATCATGATATAAATACCTTATAAATTAATTATATATATATATATATATATATTACAATTTATATAAATTAGGGAAGAAAAATTAATTACATCACAACAAAGATATGGTATTTAATATGTACACATGAGTGATGTCTCCATTATTCGATGGAGGAGATTAAATAAAGGTAAAAAATAATTCACCTTTTTAGAATAATTATCATATTAAGTAAATCTTAATAACCAACCATTAATTATGGTGATGGAAAATGATTCATATCACTACATGGAGGTTTTTTTCCACACGTACGTATGAAGGATATATTCATCTTCCATTTGAAGAGGAATATATTATAAATGGTAAGTTCTCAATATATTGATGATATTGGAGTCATCATGTTATGATAAATATAATAGGTTTTGAGGAAGTATATGGAGGAATAAAATTAAAAGATCATTGTTAAGATTTATAGATCTTCTTTGAGATATATCATTTGTTTTACACCTCAATCCTTGAATGATTACTCTTAAGATAAGACCCAAAGCTCTAGGATAAAGGTAAGGAATCAAAGAAGGTTGTGGTGTAGGTTTTTTCAAAGATAGGAGGCTCAAATTATGTGATTAGGGGATGAGTAAATATTTATTTTTATAATTTAGGGGAGGTAAACACATGGAATTTCATAAAATATTTCAATAATAAGTGGTCACTTTCATGTGCAAGTGGCTCCAAATGGCCTGGTAAACCCATTTTAACCTTAAATGTGCTTACAAAAAAAATTACTATTTTTACTAATCATTATGAACAAAAATTAATTTTACCCTATTAATATACATTAATAATGGTATTTCCAAATACATAATCCATTTAAACATATTCAATTTATATAAGTAGAAAATTTTAATTTTATATAAACATGCAAAACACAATGAAAACATTTTTTAGAAAAAATGTATTTTTAAGCATAAAACTGAATTTAATCCCATTAATTTATTTCTAGAACTATAAAATTAATTATAAAATATTTTATTGAATATATAAAATATAAATTTCATAAAAATCATTAATAAATAGATATTAATTTAATATATTAAGATAAAAACTCATTGCACACAATTTTTTTTGAAAAATGCGTTTTTAATACCAAAATGGACTTATACCAAATACAAGTATAATATTGATTTCAATGTAATTATCTATATTATTTCTAATTAAAGTAGTTTTATGTTACTTTAATATCAAATTCTAAACATAAGTGTACTTTCAAATGAAAATAAATGGTAGTTTTAAAAATCATCACTATTCACTTAACAATAATTCTCTATAGAAGAATACCAAAAAACTCACCCTAAGAAAATATTGAAATGATGATTTCAATAATAATATTAAATATAAAAAATTAAATTTCTAAAATTGGTATAAATTTATTTAAATTTACACACACAAAATTCATTAAAACCATTTTTGAAGGAAACAATTTTCTGAACATAAAATGATTATACTGATAATTGATTACTTATTTATTATGAATTAATCAATACATTTTCATTATTTAGTACCTTTATACATATTTTTCATAATGTGATTATCACTATTCATGACTTACATTTAAATTTCTATGTTATAAATGATTACTATGTCATGGTTCATTTAAAAATAGGGTTGCATGTAATGCAAGCTATTGAATACATCTGGTTTATTTCAAAGAAAATACATATAAAATATTGGTATTTTACATTATAACCCCCTTAATTTGAGTTTTTTCCATAATTATGTCACTCTAGTATAAAAAATCAGTATATCGATGTTTCATCGCATCCCTGGGTTCCTATGTATCTTTCTCAAATTTTTAATTCCTCTGATGATCTTTAAATCGTGAGTAATATTTTTCTATAGAAATTTATATTAATGGTCCAAAATTTAAAATAGTAGTTATTCATAAGAGAGATCACACTCCAGTGTTACAACATCTAAGTTTAATACATTTTAAGGATCAAGAATTAACTTCCTTAAAGGAGATATACATGGAAAACATCTTGAACTTGGGAGAGATTTGATATAATCACCAAGTGATAATCTATAGTCCCTACTCGATTAATAATATAAAAGTGACCAATATACTTGAGGTTCAACTTTCCCTTATTTACAAATCTCATTACCTTCTTCCATAGAGAAATTAAAAACAATAACTTCTCACCAACTTCAAAAAACATATCTCACCAATGAATGTTATCATAACACTTCTACCAACTCTAAGATTCCTTGATGTGTTTCTGAATGGATCTAACATTCTCTACCATTTTCTAAACTGTCACAAGTCCCAATATCTTTATTTCTATTAATTCATCTCATCATGTAATAGTTCCTCACTTCTTTCCATATATGTCTTCATAAGAAGACATTTTAATGCTTGGGTGAAATCTATTGTTGTAATAAGAAATAACAAATAGAGGGAGAGGATCCAAAACCACATTTAAAATACATTGAATTGGATCTCAAAATATCCTCTAGAGTTTGAAATGTTCTATTCGACTAACCATCTATCTAAGGATGATCTACAATACTAAAATAAAACTTTTTATCCAAATCTTATTGAATACTTCTCCAAAACATTGAGGTAAACCTCTAATCTTGATTAGATATAATAGAATGTGGTACTCCATTCAACCTTACTAATTACTCAATATATATCATGGAATTCTGATCAGTAGATAAATATTCTCTGACATTAATAATGTGTAATGAATTCATAAGGTGATCAACTGTAACCCAAATAACATAATAGACTATAAATATTTTGGGGATTCTAGCGACGAAATATATGGTTATGTTTTCCAATTTCCATTATAGTATGGGTAATTGTTGTAACACCCACTTATAATTATATCACTCATTCTTAACTTTATAACATTCCAAACATTAAAATATATACTCTGCAATATCACTCTTCATGTTATCCCACATGAAATAATATTTCAGATATCTTACATCTCTGTACTTATAGGATGAATGGAGAATGATGATCTATGAGAATCTTCCAATATATCCTTCTTCATGTTTTTAATTGATAAGACACATACTTGATTCTAGAACCGTATTATTCCATCATAATAATTTTATAACTTAGGAACATTTCTCACCTTCCTTTGTAGGTTTACATCCTTCTTTTTTACCAATTTAATATTTACATGGATAGATGGTTGAACACACATTTGAGCAAGATACACTTTCTCCCCTTCCTTCAAGATTTCAAGGTCCATCCTTTACAAATCCATAAATATTGGATCTTTTTTTATCATCATCATAGAAAACCAAGAATAATCCATTCAACTCAAAGCATCAACCACCCTATTCACTCTCTTAGGGTGGTAATTTATTGATTAGTCATAATATTTAATAAACTCTAACCATATTCTCTAGAGAATATTCAAATATTTCTAGTTGAATATATAATTTAAAATTTTATGATCAATATATATCTCACTCCTTTATCCATAAAGATAATTCCACCATATATTTAATGTAAAGATCATTGGTACTAACTCCAAATCATGAGTTAGATAATTTTTCTTGTGAACCTTCAATTGGAATGAGGCATAATCTATCATCATATCATTCTATATAAGAACACATTATGGAATCTTCTTCAATTCATCACTATAAATCACAATCCCTTATCAATTTTAGGGTAGTGTAAGCATAGGTTCACTAACCAACATTCTCATCAGTTCCTTGCAAATTTATTAACATTTATAAATACAAAGGAACTTGAATCCATTATGAGTTTACATGGTTGTTGGATTATATATCAGTGATAAATTCTTCAAAAAGTGTCAATAATATCCATCCAATCCAAGAAAACAATGAATCTCAGTCACAATGTTTGGTCTAGGACAATGTTCAATAACTTATGTCTTTGATGGATCCATTGATATACATGTTGGATCAGTATATCATAAATACTGATTGTATGATCATAATAATTTTCTTATAATGGAAACAATTAAAATATGTGGAGGGGTAAAATATAGTTAAAAATCTTAGTTTAAAATAACTAAACAAGCTCAAATCCTCTTTAATAATGATTATCAAACTCAGACCTTAGTTTGATTAAAAAATTCACAGAATCAGAATAAAAAATCAGTCCAGTTATATTAGAGTGAAAATTGTAATTACTAAGGATATGATTTATCAAAGTAGAAGAATTGTAATCATGATGGATACTATTAATTAAAATATATTTTTATTATCATAATCATATTAATATAGATAAAAAAAATAATAGAAATATGAATATGATTAATCACTTTCTATTAAATGTGAAACAGAATATAAAAACTTATAAACAACAAGAAATACAATAGAATGAAAAATAAAGAATGAAATTCAAGATATTAAAAGATACCCCTCTTTTAACCTTTACGATAAATGTAAATTATATCCCATACTAAAGGTATACACTATTTTATACTTATAGTAAAGTCTGTCTTTCCTTACCAGGAAATCCCTTGATACAAATATCAGAATGGCTCTATCTTCCTATCCTTAGAATCTCTTGAAATGAGGATTGGATTTGTTCTATATACCTATCCTCAATATCCCTTGATCCAGTGGATCAAATTATATTTCTTCCAATTCCCATAATCCCTAAATAGTTACGATGATCTGATATAGATACAATTAAAAATATTCTTAAGGAAACTACCTGAAAAAGTTTCCTTATAACAACTCTCTCTAAATAATTACAAAAGACTAAGAATGAGCTATTTAAACTAAGAAATATTCAGAAAATTTGAGATAGAATTTAATAAAACCACTCCAAACTCTTCAAATGAATTTGTATTTATAGGCGAGCTCCTAACGGTCATATTGTGATCTCCCAACGATCATATCGTCGATATTGTTGCAACAAATTTAAACACCTGGAACATGATATCTCATAACAATATTGCATAACAAAAATCATGACCTCATATTGATTAACACTTTTACAGTTGTTAGGTTGGAATAATAAAAATATATTCAAGGGGGGGTGAATTGTGTCTTTTTGATAATCTTGATAGATTCTGGAATTTAACTCTCTTTGTGATTTATGAAGATATGCAACATTCTCTTTTGTATGAAATATGACCATTGGATAAACTATAAAGAAGAACATGAAATTTTCTATATCAGTTTAGGTTTAAAGATCCCCTATTCTACTCCACAAATGATCTCTCTTCCAGCATGGTGCTTTTCACTATAAAGGTCCTCTTATCACAAGACATTTAAATCCACAACTGAGTGTAGGTTTTTGACACCTTTACAATAAGGATAAAAAAACCCCTCTGGTTCTTTTACAGGGATTCGTTAATCTAAATATTAATACAAGAAGTTAATACTTAATCACAACAGAGTACAAGTAGCTGAAACTCCAATAAATCAAAAGGGTTTGATTTGTTAATGGTATGGGTTCAACTTCATAGTTGCAGAAAAAATTTATAGAATACAAATATTTATCTTTAAAGATGAATATATTCAATTAAGAAAATATTTGAAGTGATCCTAGTTGTAAATAATCTTCAATTATATAGCAACAAACAAGAAAAATTAATCTCACAGTAGTAAAAGGTTGAAAATTATATCTTTAAAGTGTAGCCTCTTTTAGAAAATAACAAAGATGGTAATTATTTGTAGTAGATCTATAAAATGATATTCATAGAAAGTGTAAATTTTGTATATTGAAAATGTATATCTTTGTATATCTCATAAAAAACATTCTGATCATATATATATATAATAGATAACTTTCTTTAAATTGAGAAGATACAAAAATGTCATCAGATAGATCATAGATATTCAAATATGAATTATTTTGAAGAGTCATAAAATCCCTTAGGAGTATGAGTGATTTACTCTATTGAATAGATTATTTTAATAAATCATAACTATCCTTTAAATTGATCATAATATAACTTTCAATCTATCTCTATTGCTGTCAAGACTACTATGAAAATCATAGATAAAATCTCATATTTAAAATCTCCATCTTTGAATATTAAAACATAGGGTTCCTTCATAAAATGAAAAAAATACCAAATGTATGGTTGATCATCAATGTAGGGTTGATTTACCATATATTTTTTTCACCAAATTTAGGGTTCCTTAATTACATAGGGTTATTTAACTATACTTTTCCTTCTTATAAATGTAAGGTTCCATCCAAATGTAGGGTTGATGAACTGTAATTTCTGTCAACTTAGGGTATATTATCCATACGTGATGTTCTAAATATAGGTTTCATTCCTTATGATATGCTTACTAATGTAGTGTATAAAAAGTGTTTCTAGAATATACTAAAATTATTTCTGAATACTTTAACAAAAAATCCTTGATGATTAATAACATGAAAATAAATATAGAATAAATATTACAAATAATATTAATTTCCTAAAATTCACTTGAAGTAATATCATTAATAAATAAACAATGGTATTTTTTAGCATAAAAACCAATCATATTTATAGATTATTTTTGAGACAATACATGCCCAAAAATCTCCCCCTTTTTGATGATCACACAACCCATAAAATAATTTATAGAAAATATAAGATTTTTTAAAAACTAGGGAAATAATTTTTTTAATGAAAATACTTGAAATTTTGGAAATTAATTTTTCAATTTCATATTACAATTTCAATTTAAAATAGATACTCTTATTTTAATAATTTTATTTTTACTCAATTTTCTCCCCTTTCTCTGACATCAAAATAGAAATAATATGAAAATGGATTATAACACATTCAATTTTTCACAGAATAATAACTGAATTTTATAGTGTGCTGGTAAGAAAAATAAGACATGTGTTCTGGCAGTTGAGATAAACATACAATAAAATATTGAAATGATTCATATAATATATAAAAAATATTAAAAATAATTTATAAATACATGAGTGATTTTTTCTTGAGGAAAAGGTTTAAACAATAGGGATAATAGATGGTGAATGGTTTTAATCAAGAGATTTTTTTGGTTCGGGAGAAGCTTGAGTCCCCTAAAAAACTTCTTTCAACTCTTATATATAACCTTGTAACCTTTCTAAAAGATTTTCAACCAGCTTCCTTAACAAAATTATTGAATTTTGACTCACATTAAAATTTTCAATCTGATTGACTTTGAAAAAGTCATGCAGATTTTCCTTGGACTCTAGAAACTGAGAAATATTTTCACTGAACTAATTTAGAAGAAATATGATTCTAGGTTCATTTGAATTCAATTTTTTGATAAGATATTTTTTATTATCCAATAGTACATGCAGAGGTTCACTATTACACTAAAGAGATTGAAGTCTTTCATTCATGTCTAACATCACTGAAGTGATTGCTTGAAATATTCTGATCAGGTCTAGTGATGTTGGTGATGCAGAAGTGGAATCTCTTGATTGACTGATGCATCCTTTTATTGATTTAAACTGACTGCTAAAATACCATTTTAAATCAGAAAAAATCTATTTTGGAAACCGATTCTAATTTCAACTTTCCAAACTAATCTAATATATCTCTCTTGAAATAATAAAAATCCCTTTTTGATATTGAAAGTTCTTTGAATTATTGAATCTGAGTCTAAATAGACTCTAATTCCAATCTTGAAACATATGAGTTTATCAAATCATCAAAATATTTCCTTATAGATTCTAGTTATTTTCGAAGACTAGAATTCTCCTCCTATACCTTGTTGAATTTGATAACTAGGTCATCTATCTAATTGGTCAGAGAATCATATGTTCCTTCATCTAGGTTTTTGGATTGAGGATCTTCTACTAGAACTGATAAATACTTAACCAAAGTCTTTGTTCTTGAAAAAGAAATATCATCAAGGATTTCTTTCCTTGCACCAGATACAGAAGTTGTTCTTTCCAATGATTAACCAATAGAAGATACAACCTGATGCTCAAAAAAATTAGTAGTTTCAGTTACTAATTTATGAACACTCTCTCCTTCTTGAGAATTTTATCTTTTCTGGTCTAATTGATGTGAAATTTTTTATTATTAAATTTGAATTTCATCCTATTGTTCCTCAAAATGATTTTTTTCTCCCAAATGAATTGATGTAGTTTTATCAGTAGGTCTAGGTGTTTCTCTCTTTGGATACTTATGCTGAGGCTCTTCTCTGATCCTGGGCCATGTAACAAGTTCCTTAATGTTTACTAATTTGGAATTTTCCTCATCAAGATCTGTATTATCATAACATAACATTCTTTTAGTAGGCTGAAAAACACCTACTATTCTAGATTCTATAATTTATTCATCTCTCAAAAAAATTGATCCTGAAAACATGATATTTTCTTGCTCTCCCTGAGTAACATGACCTGATTCTTTTTGATCAGTTAAAGTCAATAACAACAACTTTCATTTTATTATAATCCAAAAGTAACATAATTTTATTAAGGTACCTACATTCAGAACATTACTACGATGACATTTATTTCAGGAAATAATATATCAAATCTTATTCTTTCTATATAGAGGAAGATAAATGATCCGACTATAGGGATATAGTGGCCTTATAGCCTCTAATTACTAGTAGTGACTCAGATATTTCAGAATATATCTAGGGAGTTTCAACTTAATATCACTGATATATATAAACATGATATATATGTCTGGGTATAAAATATTTTCAAACTCATCATTCCTTAGAATGATAGTTTTTTGAATAATCTTTACAAAAAATTTCTGGTCCGCCTCAAGATCTTTTACAAACATTTTCTAAATATTGGTTGAACCAAAAATAAATGATATGATATCTTCTAATTTATGATCCTCACTTCCAATTGATCATAGATCAAAATGGAATACTCTTTCATGATGGAATTTTAAAATCTGAGCAATTTCTACTAAGGTGATCGAAAACTCATTATCATCTACTCACAAAGACATTATATCCTCTACTTTACTGAAACTAAACTGAATTGTAATGACCCAAAATTTTATCAATGGAAATTACCTTCTTATAACTATGTTATATAGTATAAATCACATAATATCACATTAAGAACAAAATAAAAAAATTTATAAGTGAATAATTAATGAAATTAGAAGTATTTATAGAAGTTAAAGAACCTATACCGATGAAATATTAACTTGACCTTTGAAATAGTAATATGAACCGTATGAATGGTAAACTGGACAATTGAATAGTAAACCCACCAAATAAATTATAGAGAAAATTTAGCTATATTATAAGTTAAAACATGATATAATTATATCATAGTAAAAGTAAATAAATATTTAAAAAATTATTAATTAATTGTTGCTATTTTTATAATTCATAAATAATTAATTAAAATTTTATGATTCATTTAATAATTTAAAAGAAAATTTATTTTAATAAAATGTATTAATAAATTAATATTTTTTTATCTTATGATAATACAATAATTTTATGAGATCTTAATTAATTTTTTAAATTGTTATTAAATCAGTTATAATTTTAAAATTGGTATTTTCCAAGTAAATGATTATTTTAATTAAAAATTAAATTTCTCATATTTTGAAAATTATTTTCATAAAATGGAGACCATTTTTAAATTCTACATTTCTAAAAATGGTTAGTTTGAGTTTTGGGGATTTTTCTAAAATAGTTGAATTTTTTGTGAATAGTACAATATGGTAATTTTTGATATATATACATTATAAGTTAAATACACTATTCCTTGAGTCATCGATGATATAAGAACTATAATCTCGAAACTCCCTTAATTATTTTATTATATTTAGTGATAATTCTTGAGCTATTAAAATTCTTGAGCTAAAATAAAAAACTAATAAATGAAATAATGAGAAAACACCCCTCTCCTCCACTATAAATACCACCCTCACCACCTCTTCTCCTTGCACCTTACAAGCTTTCATCCATTGAAAAATTCTGACCAAAACTCTTCCCAAACCTCTTCCCCACATCCATGATCTTTTGGTCTCATCAAAATACCAAAACATTTTCCCTAATGAGGCTTTCAAGGAGGATAAATTCAAGAGGTAAAATCCTCTTTATTTCCTTTTAATTTCTTTTCAAGTTCTTTTATTTTCTTATTCTATCCTAACCTCCCATCAAACAAATGGTTTGATAACTCTAGTACATTAAATATACTATAATTTTATTATTCTGATAGAAAAAAAGCCATAATAAATCCTTTTACCCTCTTCCTTTTATTCTAAAAATGAAAACAGTGTTCGTGAGGTGTTAATTTATCGCCTTCAAGGAAGAAATATTTTAATTTTCTATTACCATATTCAAGTCTGGTCATGAAACCATTTTATGGTTGAAATATATTATAATATATTTATTATATCTTATTTAATGTTCTGTAACCATTATATACACATGATGTTAAATAATAAAACAAAACAAGTTCATTGTGAGCGAAAACATCCCAAAATAATCCAAACGATTATCACTAACTTCTTATCTAATGATTCATCCTCACCCAAAATAAACAAATAAATTATATTATCATATAAAATTTTGGGTGTTAATTAATAACTTATAACTTCAATTCTGGATTTCTATTTCCATTTTACAAGAACTTTCATACTCTTATATATGTGAACTGATCATGAAAATTAAAAAAATGAGCACTCTAATACTATAACTCATCAAAAAGTCCATAAATTAAATTAATATAATTATACTAAATCAATTAAATATAGAAAAAATTATAAAATTATTAATTAATAGATCTAATTTGATTGTTCAAAACATTAATATCGAGTGAAGAACCATTTCGGACATAAGGTAAGGGATTCTACGCTAACCTCCATTTTTCCTTCGGGTTACCATTTCTCTCTATTTACTACAATGTAATGTTTCTTTATTTTTATATAATTCTTATAAATTATATGAATATGTTCCAAACTCAAGTATCCAGATTAGATCATCCCTCTTTTATGGGGTAAGACATGTTTTAGAAAGGATCCCTTTTTCAATTCTTCCTGATAAACAAGCTTGTTTCAAGGGAACTTCCCGATTTCTTACCCATTTTAATGTGCTCTTTATAATATGTTTTAAGCCAAAATTATTTTTCTAAATTCCCTAATTTTATAATGAAAAACAATATTGTTCCAATTCTATTTTTATATATAAGATTATGCCTTTTCAAATTTAAATACTCATTAATATTTTCCCTTAAAACTACAGTAAGGTGGATAATTTTTAAAGTTACCTAAACACTATTTTAAAATGTTTTCATTTCATTTGGACACCATTTATCATTATCTATACCTATTTTTATTTATTAATGTCCATGTATGTTTTAAATGTATTCTTTCATGGACACTTTTATGATACTTCCATTTTTAATGCCTTATGACATGATTATGATACCCATTTATTTACATGGGTAACCATTATATTATGTTGATTCCTTATGTACAATTATTCTTGTGGCACAAATATTCATTAACATGTTATGATGGGTGTTCCCATATATTTCTACAATGAATTGAGTAATATTTAGTCTCATGAGACATCATATTGGGATAAGAAGTGAACCTGGTTCCTTTATGAGACTTTGTCCACCATGTGATATAGTTTTGGCGGTTAGCCTTGACTCATGTTTATGTCATGTTATATGTTGTTTCAAAATTCCTATGATGCCATGATTATATGTTCACATGTTATAAATTGTATTCTTCCTTGTGTTTATTCATGTTCCATGCCTTTTCTATCATCATGTTGTTCTTTCTAACCAATGTGCTATGTTTTATTCCTATACTTATTTCCTTATTAGGCGTTTTCACTCATCCATTTTGTTCATGTGTTCCCTAGTTTATCCTATGAATATATAGGAGCTAAATGGAATTTAGGATCTCAATGTTGATATTAAATAAAATATTTTTTCATGATGTTTAATTATGTACCTAATCTTCCAAAGATGCCAGACTTTATGATCATTGGCTTGTAATTTGATGGCTAATTATGCTTAAAATCATGTAATGATATGTGGAAAAGGTCAGGGATTCTATATGAACATTTATGTAAAACTTCTTTAGTTATATCTCAAAAAGTAAATGTATATTTTATTCATTAAATAGAAATTACAAACCTTGAAACATAATTTCTTTCTCGAGTAGAAGATTCTTCTGATTTAACCACTCAAAATAAATGACCTTTACTTGAAGAATCTTCCTAAATGGGACTTGTTGATGCTTCAGATCACTTAGTTCACCTTTATCTGCTCAGTTTATCTTTTTCATTTTTTATAATATGAAGTTTTGAGGTATTCAAATTCCAGGTTTTGGATGAAATATGAGGACTTTGTACGTCAAAAAAGTTTCAAATTGAAGGGTAAGTAAATATGAAGAGTTTTCTAATGTATTGGTGATATTTAATGGTTTCTCACAAAGATTATGTAGGTTAATCATTAAGTTTTAATTTGGAAAATATGTTCTTTAAAAACGAAATTGAAACAAACATTTAACCAAATAAAAAACAATTACTGAAAAAATACAAAAAGAAAAATTAACAAAATAAATTAAAATAAAATAAAAAACATTTATTTAAAATTAAGTATCCCAAACTCCACCTTAATAAAATCAAAACGTGAAGTGTGAAGTGGTTTAGTAAAAATTTCAAATAATTAATATTCAGTATTTATAAATTATAAATATATATCCTTTTTAAGAACATGATATCTTATAAAATGATGCTTTATATCAACATACATAATCCTAGAGTGACTTATAGTATTTTGGGAAATATGAACAGAACTAGTATTATCACATAAAATAGGTATATTATTAAATTTTTGTCCAAAATCCAGTAAAATATGTTTCATCCACAACACTTGTTCATAAAAACTACCAACATACACATATTTTGCCTCAACTTTTGATAGGGAAACTGAATTTTGTTTCTTACTTGACCATGAAACTAATGATTTCCCTAGAAAGTGATAGGTTATAGAGATAATTTTTCTATCTAATCTACGCCCTCCAAAACCAGCATCTGAATATGAAATTAAATTAAAATCATATGTTTTTGGATTATGAAGATATTGAAAAATAATTCCTTTTAAATATTTAAAAATTATTTTAATAGTAGTAAGATGAGATTATTTGGGTTTTGACTAAAATATATCACATAAACATATAGAAAACATCATGTCCGGTCTAGTATAAATTAAATATAATAAAATACCAATCATACCTCTAATATATATTGTTGTCAACTAACTTTCTAGCTTCATCCAAATAAATTTTTATATTGGTACACATAATATTTGTATAAGTCTTACTGTTATCTAGACCAAAATTATTCAATAAATGAATAATATATTTATTTTGATTCAAAAAAATTCTATAATATTATTTATAAATCTGAAATCCTAAAATGAAATTCATTTTTCCCATCATGCACATTTCAAATTTTTTTTTTTTGCATTAGATTTGAAAAATCATTAGAAATATTTTTATTTGTTGAAACTAAAAAACATTGTCAACATAAATTTTTACTAATAAAATAATAGCACAAATAGTTTTCCTAAAAATATTAGGATCTACTAATCCCACAAAAAATATATTTTCCAAAAAAAGAAGCATAATCTTTTGTACCAAAACTCTAGGTGATTTTTTAATACCATAATGAGATTTAGTAAGTTTAAAAATAGAATTTAGTTTATGAGGGTCTTCAAAAATAGGGTATTGTTCAACATAAACTTCCCCCATTAAATATCCATTTTAAAAGGTACATTTTACATCTATCTGATATAATTTAAAATTCAAATGAGATGAATAATCTAAAATGATTATTATGGATTCTAATATAGATACAGGTGCACAGGTTTCATTATAATATATTCCTTCTTCCTGATTATATATTTTTTATACTAATCTAGCTTTATTTCTAGTTATGATCCCTTGATCATCCGGTTTCTTTCTAAAGATCCATTTAGTTCCTATTATTGGATAATCTGATGGTTTGTATACTAATTCTAAAACATCATTTATTCTAAATTGGTTCAGTTCCTCTTACATGGATAACAACAAAATCTCATCTTCTAAAGCTTCTTCAATCGACTTAGGTTTTAAATAAGATAGAAAGATATAGAATTTATCTAGGTTTCCTACATTTCTTCTAGTCCTTTCTCATGTATCTAGGTTTCTTATAACGGTTTCTTAAGGGCATTCCTTTAAGGTTATAGACTATCTGGGTAGAACACTTTCAGTTTCTTCAGTTTCATGTTCTTCTAAACATGACTGAATTTTATTTATATCATTTTCAAAATTATCTTTATGAGTTTCAAGTCTCATATTGTCTAAAGAGCTAGCTTTATAATTTGTTTGATATTTCTCTTTAATAAAAGGTTCAGTTTCATCAAACATTATATGAATTTATTCTTCAACAATCGTTGACTTTTTATTAAACACTTTATAGGATTTAGAAGTAGAAACATATCCTAGAAATATTCCTTCATCATCTTTTTGGATTGAATTTACCAAGGTTGCCTTAGTATTCATGATATATACCTTACATCCAAAAACTTTAATGTACTTTACTTTAGGATTTATATTATAAAAAAGTTCATGGGGTGTCTTTTTAATAATTTGTCTTATTAAAACTCTATTCAGGATATATAAATTATTTCTTATATTTTCTACCCAAATATAGGTAGGGATACTATATTCATTAAGCATCATCCTTTCTATTTCTTCTTTCAATAATTCTATTTTGTTATGTGTTCTTGGTGTAGAAAAGGTGTGTTTGATACCTATATTTGAGCAAAATGAATCGAATTCTTAATTCTCAAATTCTCCACTATGATCACTTCTCAATGAAATTATTATAAAATCCTTTTCACTTTGAAAAAATTTGAAAAATATTTCAAAAACAGTGAATAATTCACTTTTAAGTTTTAGAAAATAAACCCAAGTAAATATTGAAAAATATTCAACAAAAACATAAACATATAATTTTCCAGCAAAAATTTCTACCCTATATAGTCCAAACATATCCATGTGGATAATTTATAATGGTTTAGATATAAAAATTTTGTTAATAGATTTTAAAGATGATTTATATTATTTTCCAATATGGCATGCATCACAGAATCCATCATTGTCAAATTTAAGAATAGGTAAATCTGAAATTAATAGTTTATTAAATAATTTATGTAAATAATATATATTAAAATGTCTAATTTTCCTATGCCAGATCTAATAATAATTTATCTTGGGAGTTAAGAAACTCACTTTCTGTTTATGCAAGGAATTTAGATCCAGATTAGTTCTAGGTGCTCAAAATTTAAGAAATTTATCTTTGAAAAGAGGGTAGGAATTATTAGAAAAATCAATACAAAAGAGATAATCATAAAATTGAGAAATACGTATCAGGTTTTTATTTATCCCTTATATATATAGTACTTTTTTGATTGAAATTTTCATTAGATCTCTAACAGTTCCAACTCCAAAAATCTATGCTTTTACATTGTCACCAAAAGTGACTACCTCTATCCATTTGTGTCAGTGTATAGAAATTTTTAGTTTCTCCACTCATGTGACTTGATCATCTAATGTCCATATACCGTATATAATTTTTTTTCATGTGTTATTTCTCCTGAAAAATTATTTAAACATGTGTTCGTTTCGATACCCATGTTTTCTTGGGTCCAGCTATGTCTGCAAGCAATGATATAGGCATCCATATCTCCAATATTTTTCTATAATTTATATTACTTCATTCAGTCATATTTTTTGAAATAAAATCCTTTTTAATACAACTTATTTGATTATTTATTAAATAAAATTTGTTAGAGTAATGAAATTTTATTCCATAGTAATAGCAGGTAGAATTATTTGAATTGCGCAAAAACAAATTTGTATAATTTTGATTTTTCACCCTTTCTTCCTATTCCAAACTTTTCTCTTTTAATAACATTATTTATAATAATTTAATTCACAGTTTTCTCTCCTTTTTTTAAAATACAAGAATCACATTTATAATATTCCACTTTATCCTTAATGATTTTATCCTTTTTTCAGGATCAATATAGTTTGATGTAGATGAATTGAATTTTTCCATTCATTATTGATTTTGTTTAAGAATTTTGTCTCTTTCACCTAAAACAACATTGTGAATATTTTTTAATGATTAACGATTCTTTAATAAAGATTATTATTTATCTTCTACCTTTTAATAGTAAGCATCTAATTTATTATTTTAGCATCTATCAGAGTTATAGGCAGAAGAGTAATAGGATTATACCTCTTCTTCTTCCTTATCCATAACGCACATATTAGCTTTAATATTTTGTGGCTATTTATCCTAATAATATTTTTAAGATCTACTGGAGTCTTTAGATAAACTCTAAATAGCTTTCATAACTCTCCTATTTATGTTAATAATAATCTTTATTCAGATATTTCTTTTCTTTCCTTCTTCTTTCATGTTTAAATTAGGGGTAATCAAGTCTGATGTGATCCATATTTTTTCATTCGTAACATCTTACTTCTCTAGGTTCCTTTTAATCCTTCTTAATGTATTTCCAAAATCCACTTTTCTTCAAGAATAAGTTTCTAAAAAAATTTGCTAGATAAGACAGTTCTATTTCAGAGACTAAATAGTTTGAATCTTTGTCAATTTTGAATTCTTGTTTTTATTTTCTTTCATGCTTCTTATATGTGAATTTTTTAGTAGTATTTTACCTTTTCACAATCTTGAGATCTTCATCTTCATCTTGAGTTTATTCTTCATACATCATCAATGTTCCAATTAATTCCTTAATAGTCATGTTCTTGATAGGTGATGAATTTCGAATAGCTGGAGATATGCCATTCCATTTAGAGGGAAGTACTCTAAGTACTTTCAGTGCTTGATATGATTTTGAAATTGAATCTACCAAGGTAGTAATATTATTGAAATTTTTTGTTAATTTTCCATTCATTTGAGTAATGTGTTCACTATCAAGAATTCTGAATGTGTAAAACTTTAGTTTTGTAGTAGCATACCTCCTCTGCCTGATGTTATATGTTCTTAATATGCGACAGCTATTGTCTACCACATTTCATAGGTGTTAGGGAACTGTGATACATTATTAAATTCATCAAAACTAAGTCCATAGATGATATAATGCATTTCCTTTAAGTTGATGTCATATTCATATTCTATTGCAGTATCCCAAGTTTCTTGTTTCTTAGGAATTTCATAAGGAGTGATGATCTTTTAATAAACATTGAATCCAAAATTCTTTAGGTAGACGATCATTCGAGATTTACATCATCCATAGTTGTCACCATTAAAATATGGGGCATTAATCATAGAAATACCTTCTTTAGGATCATCTATTGACATCTACTTTATATAGACCTTATTCTTTTGAACTTTCTAGATATTTTTCAAAAAATCACACATTTTATAACAATTGTTAACTCAAAATAATACAAATATATACAAGAGGGGGGGTGAATTGTGTATTTTTTATAATCTTAATAGATTATGGAATTTAAATTACTTTTTTATTTATGAAGATATGTTTTTTTCTCTTCTATAAGAAATATGAGTAGTGAATAACTAGTAAATAAGAACACAAAAATCTTTATAGTGGTTTGAGGCACAAATATCCCCTTGTCCACTCCACCAAAACTCTCTCTACAAGCTTAGTGATTTTCACTAGAAAGGTCCTCTTATCACAATACCTAAAAATACACAACTAATTGATGGAACATGACACCTTAACTACAAGGATAAATACATCCTTTTGGTTCTTTTATAGGGAACCAGTTATCCACAGCTTAGTATAAGAAGTTGACACTTAAGTATAACTGAGTATGAGTAGTAAAAACTCTAATAAATCAAAAGGGATTGATTTGTTGATGGTATGGGTTGAACTTCATGGTTGCAGTGGAAACTAACATAATATAGATCTTCATCTTCAAATATGAATGTATTAAAGTAAGAAAATATTTGAAGTGATCCTGGTTGAAAATGATCTTCAATTATACAGAAACAAACAAGAAATAGTAATCTCATTACAGTATGAGGTTGAAAAGTACATCTTCAAAGTGAAGACTCTTTTAGAAAATAATAGTGATGATCATTCTTTGTAGTAGATCTATAAAAATATATTCACATAAAGTATGTAGTTTGTATATTGAAAACTTATCACTCTGTATCTCATGAAAAAACATTCTAATCATATATGTAGAATAAAAAACTTTTTTTCAGATGAGAAAATCCAAAAATGTCACATGATAGATCGCAAATATTAAAATATGAAATATTCATAATATTTGTAAAATCCCTTAGGAGTTGGAGTGATTTACTCTATTGAATAAATTTATTTTAATCGATCATAAAGATACTTTGAATCAGTCATAAGATAGATTTCAATCGATCGCTATTTCTATCAAGGCCATTACAGAAATCTCAGATAAAATCGTAAATTTAAAATCTCTATTGTTAAATAGTAAAAAATAGGGTTACTTAATAAAATGAAAAAATACCAAACATAGGGTTCATTATAAAAGTAGGGTTGATGTACCAAACTTTTTTTCACCAAACATAGGGTTCTTTAACCATACTTTTCCTTCTTAAAAACATAAGGTTCCATCCAAACAAAGGGTTAATGAACCTTACTTTCTATCAATGTAGGGTATATGATCCATAAACATTGTTCTGAATATAGGGGTCGTTCCTTATGCTATGCTTACTAACGTGGAGTATGAACTTTTCTTTCCAAATACACTAAAATTCATTCTGAACACTTTAACAAATATTCCTTGAGGATTAATAACTTTAAAATAATTCCAGAATAAATATTACAAAGAATATTAATTTCTTGAAATTCACTGAAAGTAAAATCATTAGTAAAACAAACGAGTGTATTTGTGAGCATCAAAATTAATAAGATTTATAGAGTATTTTTGAGTCAATGCATTCCCAACAATAGCGTCAAAGATGTTCCTTACTTTAGAAATAAGATTTCTATATTCTAAATATAAACTTAGTCATTCTAATGGACTTCCTTATGATTTTCAATATGATAATACTTATGAGTATAACTCCTATATAATCTATACCAGTATTAGTTTTATTGTTAATAATTTTTCATTATGATAGACATAACATAAGATCTAACTTATAATTCTGATAAAGGTGATTCTGATTAAACAGACACATACTCATTACAATAATCATAATGAAAATTTTGATGTTTATATTCATAATAATTTGAAACTTATTTTAAGTACAGTAAAAGGTAATTTTTTATAAATACATTCTAAAACACTTAATACATAAAAATTTAGTTTACAAGTTTTCAATAAAGTGTTTGTGATTTCCAAAACAAAAAGAAATGGAAAAGTAATAAGTAGAACTTCTGAGTCAATAATATCCTCATTTTTTGAAATCACAAACTCCAAAACATAAAAGAAAAAATAACTTTGAAAAACTTATAGTCCATTTTCTCATAATAACTTCATATTTTTAGTTAAACTCTAAAACCCTAACTCCTCCTAAGATTATAACTCTTATGAATATGACTATGAATACAATGAACCCCCCTTAGGATTATATATTCCCCTATGGATCATATTCTTCCCCTTAATATAAAATTCTCTTCCTTTGTATTATAGTTAATCCTTTATTAAGAATTCTCCTTTTGAAAAATAATTTCTCCCCCTTTCTATAAAATTCTACCCCTTCGTGATTTTCAAAAAGAATGGGGAAAATTATAGAGTTTCCGGAAATGTTAGATAACTAAAAAAATATACAAAACAATACAATGAATTAACTAATCATCCACAAGAAAATATGAAAGGACCTTCAAAAAAATCTAATTGGAAAAACCTCAAAAAATTTGTATTTGGATGGAAAAGTAATTAATTTATAAAAAACATTAAATGTTTCACATAACAAATATAATGGGAGTTCAAAATAAAAGGAATCAATATTTCTTCCTCACGGCCTTAAAAAAGGATTTGATCTTCTTGAAATCATGTCAGTATATCTCCAGCTTCTCTACTTTATCTTCTTGAATCTGAACTTTTTTAGATAAATCATTTTTATGGTCCCTCATTATGATTACTTAATCCTCACATGATTGGATTCAGGACATTTCAAGCTCCATATCTCAGATATTCTTCATTAGATCTTCATCTTCCTCGGTTCTTTCATCAGTTTCATATTTAAACTCATCCAAAAACATTACTATTTCATACATGCGGTAAAATAACTCATTAAAATAAATTTTTTATTCTATGAAATCCTCCATGATTAAATAAAACTAGTCATCGTGCATCTGAATATCTGCATCAACTTGATGAGAGAATTTTACCACCTGATTTCATTCCTTTTTATGTGTCTAAGAAGTTTCTGGTAAAACCTTAAACACAACTTCATTCCAAAACACTTTTTTAGTTAAGGATGTTATCAATTCAAATTTATGATCTTGACATTCTTGAATAAGTTAAAACCTTGATTCAAGTCTATAAAAATATGAAATTGTTCTTTCTAGTCTCTTCAACACATGAAAAATATTTTCAACTCCTTTAATAGCTATGGTTCTAGCTGAATTTGATTGTTCTTTCTAAACCCCATGAGGTTTTATTTGGCTCATACCAGCTTCAAATATCTTGACTTTCTTTTTATCAATTTTTTAAACAAATTTATCATACTTATTAGAAATAATATTATCATTAACTTCTTTTTCATATGAAAAAAAATGTATATCAATATCCTTACTAATCTCAACTTTCTCATCAAGTTTCATTTATGAATTTTGATCTTCTTCATATTTCTTAGATGACAACACAACTTCTTCTTTAGATGATGATTCTTCTTCATTAATACTAGCCTTACATTCCATATCAATTTTGGAAGGTAAGTTTGATTAGGATTCTAATAATGATTCTAATGAAGACTTATCAGATTGTTTTTCTTCCTTATCATATACTCATTCATTTTTAACCTCTTCTTCCTCTTCATCATCATCCACCACTTCTTAAATTTATTATATAACTTATTTGGATTTATCCTCTTCATCTTCTTTATCTCCTTCCTTTTCATCTTTTCATCACATATTTTACCTTCAACTTCATCATTAACTACCTGATCAAGTTCTTATTCTAATTGTCTTTGAGTTCTCAAATCTCCCTTTCCATCAATTTTTTGTTCTGATTCTTTTTCTTGAATTACTAGAACCAATTCCTACTCACCAACCTTTCCTTTTCTTTTATCATCTATAGATGGAATTTCAAAATGAACTATGACTATTTCTTTAAAAATTATTTAACCTTTAGGAATGGCCTAATCAGTTTGTCTTGCTAGAAGAACTAACTTTTCTGAGGCTCTTTCAACACCTTTAAATAGATTCTCACAAAACTAATCTCCTTGTAAAATTTTCTTTTGTTTATTATTTTTAGATTATTCCTCTATGGTTTTAGAAATAGAGATATTTAAGGAATTTTCTTCTATGAGATCAATTTAAAACTATGGATCCCTTATTTTCTTATCTTCTTTATTTTCTATACATTATTTAAAAACATCATTTGGAACATTCGTTTCCTTCCTTTTCTTTTTTGGAGGGGAGGTCTTAACCTTCCTTTTCTTCTTATTATCATCATTATCTGGTTTCCTTGATGGATCTTTCTCCGATGGAACTCCATCAACCTTCTCAATAAAATTATTTTACTTTTTATAAAAAAACTCATCTATGCTTTGTGCATCAGGTTGAATGATTTTTAATTGAAGAGTCCTTAACAAATTATTTTTAACCCCACACATGTAAGTAAGACAATGCAGGTTTCTTCCCATTCCATAATTGGTATGGTATACCATCTATTGCTTTATTTGGAACTCGATTTAGTACATATATTTTTTTAATGCGTATCTCTAAAAGGATAATGGAATATTTTCATTAATCTTCATTGATCTCACTATATCCAAAAAGGTAAAATTCCTCCTTTTTTCTTACACCATTCTACTAATACATATAAGGAGTGAGTTGTGATAATATCCTAAAATCTAATAAATAATCAATGAATTCTTGATTCATATATTCTCTACTATGGTCTAAGCATATTTTCTTAATATTCATACCAAGTTGGTTCTCAACATCATTATTATATTCCTTGAATTTATCAAAAGAATCTAATGTATTCCTCATTAAGTAGACATATCCAAATCTACTAAAATAATAAGTAAAAGTTATGAATTATGAGTACCCACCCCTTGCCTCAATAAAAAATGGTCCACATAAATCAGTATGAACTAATTCAAGAAGCTCTTTAGACCTTTCACATTTCCCACTAAATAAATATTTGGTCATTTTTTCTTATAAACATCCATGAAATACACCAAGTGGTTTTAGTTCAAAAGAATACAAATATCCATCATTAATTATTTATTCAAGTGGTTTTCATTTACATGACCTATCTGGTGATTCAAAAGATGGTTGTGGTATGAGTCATGTAAATTAATTTTGCTATCAATTTCCATTACATATTTTGTATAAGCCAATGCATAAATATCATTATTTAAATGTGTCTTAGAAGAAAAATTCTATTTTTTTAAAATAAGTAACATTTATTCCCAAATTTGAAAATAAAACCATATATGTCAAGTCTAGATATAGAAATAATGTTTTTGGTAACTGAAGGCACAT
Source organism: Viscum album (assembly GCA_963277665.1). Taxonomy (NCBI): domain Eukaryota; kingdom Viridiplantae; phylum Streptophyta; class Magnoliopsida; order Santalales; family Viscaceae; genus Viscum; species Viscum album. Next base: position 679,772,539 of record OY728132.1, on the reverse strand, counting down.
AATAATAACCCTTTAAAACCAAGATCATTATGATCAGCAATGTGAGGTGGTAGTCCCCAATAGATAAAACAACAAGTTTATCAATATTTGATTATTATAGATCTACCTCACATCATTAAATCTTTCTAAATATAACTAGTTCCTATATTTGAATACATATGTGTGCACCAAAAGTTATATCTTATACCCAATTTATAGAAATAGATAAATTTTCACTTGATAACAAACACACCTGAAGCTTCCCCATTCCTATTTGGTTGGGTATAATTTTTCTTCCTGTGGCCCTTCTTGCCACAATAAAAAAAATATCATATTGTTCCCTTGCTTTCCCCTTAATCTTCATCTTCTTGGAAGGGTGTAAATAATCTTTGGGCTTGAATCTCTTAGATTTTCCTTTCAATTTGTTCACCATTATGATAGAAGGTTTTTCATGCTTCTTATCCTTATATTATTAGTGAAGAAGAGTAAGAAGATCTGTTAGAGACTTAACAATGTAATTCATATTAAAATTCATAAGAAATCTAGAGAAGCTCTAAGGGAGTGATTCCAGAATGAGTTCAGTGCCTAGTTATTTGTTTAGTTTTAACCTAAGAACCTCTAGGTACTCAATTTAGCAAATGAGATTGACTACATGAGGCCTAGATAGGGAACCCTCCCTACGATTCCTCTCAAAAGTTCCTTGGAAATCTCAAATTGTTCCTATCTATCACTCTCCTGGTATAAACCATGGAGGTCCTCAAGAATTCTATACACATTAATGTTTTTGTGAGACTTCATGATTATAATATACATAGAAGTAAACATAAAAAATTAAACGCTGAAAATGTTGCTCAAAAGTTTTTCATGGACCATGAACTCTTCATCACTTCCTTATTTAGAAACAAGATTAGGCATTGAGGATTATAACACATAAGATTTTCGGTCATTGTGTAGTACAACCCAAAGGCATATAATCTAGTCTTAGAATTTACTACCAGTTATTAGGTTTTCTTTCTCCAATATTGATGTTTGGGATAGTTTGGATGATGAAATTATCATTTTATTCTATAATTAAAAAAGAGAAGATTGTTAGTTCTTTTCCTGATAATAAATTAAGTTATATAATAAATTAAATGTTTTTATTAAATCATCCACTATTTTATCAAGTCCAAATAGCCCTCACCATTGAACTCAAAATTTCAAGTTGCTTTAACATTCTAGTTATAGTGATCCCCATTACTTTTCTTAATGATCCAGACATTGTCCATGAAACCCATAATAAAGTAATTAGGTAGGTGGTCTTTCTAACTATAGACTTGTAGCTCCTTGATCCATTGAGTGGATTCCTCTATATTAAAATTCTAAGTTTGATTTACTCAACACATTCCTCTAAATTTTTATTGAACAAAAATTGGCTATTAAACTCAATACAATTTTAGTGCAGTCAAACCAAAACTCTCATTATAACTCCCTGATAAAAGTAAGTGTCCAAAATTTGGCCATGTACTACACTTAGTTCTATGGTTTCATTTCCAATCAAGTAACAGAAATTTTAGTCTGACTTAAAATTATGTTAAGGTATTTCAATTAATTTATGCATAAATATTATCTTATTTTATTATTTACAAGTCATGTTAGTATTAAGTAGATTTTACTTAATTAATTAACCATGTTTGATATAAAATTTATGCATAATACATTAATTTAAATTCTATCTTTGTATATTAACTCATTTTTTATGTGATTGTAGTCTCTCATACATAAAATAAATAATGCATAGATAAAAATAAATAAATTAATTAAATGACCTGATCATGAGATTATATAATGGTTTATTTAATGAGCGTACATTAAATTAACCTATGACCTAGGGGAATAACTTCATTTGTCAGCCATGGCATGATTTATATTATTCCACTTATATTTATATGTATCACCAAGTTGGCATCATCTTGGTCACCTCTTGAACCGCCTCCACGTACCTTGGTATACTCCATTAATTACAAGTATTTATTACTCATATGCAGGTGAGGGTAGCCAAAGGATTGGTTAAAGGGGATTGCATAAATATCTTTGGACATGCAGGTCCTACAAAATAATGGAGGGAGGGATGAATCATAGGCCATCATTTAATTTAATATTAAATAATTGAAAACCCATGCATTAAAATAAATTAAATAAATTCGAACACATACACGGGTCTTGGTAAATCTAATGATTGGTTATACATTCAAAAAATACACAAAATTAATCATCTATAATTCATTCATTTATTCGTTCTTTATTATTAAGTTAACACTCTTGTTTTAATTAATTAATAAATTAATTAACTAATTCCATTTCATATTAATGATCATTCATTCTTAATTGGAAATATCCATCATTTATGGAATTCATGGAAAATAAATAGAAGAACCAATAATGGAATATTAATTAAAATAAATTAATTGATAATTTAATATTATTTAAAACCATAATTAAATTTTCAAACACAAATTTGTGTTCTAATCAATAAAATAGGGTTTTAATGCTTCAATTTTTCAATTTAATGTAATTTTTAATTCTATCCATTAATGGTAGACTACACGACGTATACATTCCATCTACAAGTCATGTACCTTAGTTGCCATATATCTAGGTCACATGCTTAGTGCTTTAGCATGTTAACTCAGATAGACTACACAGCCTGTACATGCTTGCTACATGCCATGTATCAACATTCTGTATGCTAGGTTCTCTCATTCACCACATAGTGTGCAATAAATTCATTGTGTGTAATTAAATTCTCAGTGAATTAGGTACAACGCACATGGGTAAACGGCGTGTACTCCATATACACATCATGTAACCCATTTCTAATGGCGAAATATTTGGAAATTCTAATTGGAATTTCCTCATGTTCTTCATATATTCTTAAATATTTAAGAAAATGAAACACTGAATGAATATAATAAATATTTTGAAACATGTTAATACAAATTAGATTAAAAAATAAATAATATATAATAAGAACTCAACCACAATTGTGTATGAATCAACAATAAAATAAATAATTATAAATTTAACCATAACCCTTCTTGCACCACTTGTTGGTCCCATGTGTAGTGGAAGCATGAGATGGGAAAGGTGATAATCAAAATTTATTTAGATTGGAAGAAAACAATCACCTCATCTTAGGTTTATTTTTAAGGATATTTATCATTCAAAAATAGCCTTTCGGATTACCTTCGTTGCACTATGAGGATCTAAGGAGAGAATCCCTCTAGTGGTGATCCATACATGCTCCAATTATCTTTGAACAACACCACTTGATCTTCAAGTGTTAGTGTGGTTAATTTGAATGTATTTCTTTGTTTGTTCTTGATTATTCATTCTTTAGTCTAGAATAAATCTCTCTTTTGTTTCTTGTTCTTGATATGGAGAGATAAGGATGAGTCAAGAGAGAATTTTTTGGATGAAACAATTCTCAATTCTAAATTTGGGCATGTAACACACAATAGACATAATTCCCTATTTATAGAGTTAGTGTTTAGGTTAAGATATTATTTAATTAAATGTAATAAATTAAATAACATTTAAAACCTTTAATAAACCACATTCCACATATAATATTATTATTATTATTTTTTGGTGGGCCAACTTGCGCAAATTGATAAATAATATTTATTGGTCTGTAAATAATTATTTTATCACCAGACGTCGTCTTGGTCTAATTGAAATTCTCAATATTTATTGAATACCAAATTAAATATTTTATTCATAAATAAATATCTCATTCACATACTAGTGAATAAATATTTATTAAATATTAAATAAAATAAATAAATATATTTTTATTCATATTCTGGTGAATAAATATTTATTAAATTTATTTGTTCAATAATACTTGAACAAAATTATTCCTTGGTCTTCAGAATAATATTTATTCAATTAATTAACTTCATGTAGAATTTAATTGAGATCAACAGAAACACTTAGTGTGTGGCCCTTTAGGATTATTTCTCGTTAAAATTAGACAATATTGCCTAAATTACAAGATTATTATCTAGCAATGGGTTAAGGAACCCAAGAGAAATAACTAAATGTCACAATAATGACAATCACATATGAACATTAACTATGTAATATAATACCTTTGAATCAATATCTCATCAAGAAGGCTTTACATCCATGTCACCAACCTATATTCTAGATATGTCTTTCTTTGACTATCTGAAATAAACACATTGTTACGCCATGGCCATGGACTTTAATGTGACAGTTTTATCCCAATAAAAGTGATAGGATATTAGTTTCAATAAAGATGGAAGGAACAAATCCTTCCTTGACTTATCCATTAATGACATGTCACTCATGATGCACCAAACATATCCAACTTTTCCATGAACAATTATTGTTATGGTTTATGAAATACATATAAGTGCATGATTTGTAACAAGCATTAATAAAAATCTTAATGTCTAAGGACCATCACACATGCTCACAAATAAGAATATTTGATGACACCAAAACATGCATAATTTCTACTGTTGGGTCTATTCTCATAGTCTCCCGTCTTGGATATTACTAATTATGAACTTCTGGAGAATAAGCCTCGTCTTCTTATGAGTACTCACAGCTGATAGTATAAGTACTATGAGTACCATCATAGTATGTTATCTAACCAAAGAACATTATTTAATAATATCATGATAGAGCATCAAGTTTCTCATCATAGATGGGAACTGATATAACCATATCAATGATATGTAAACTTTATGACATTATTACATTATATTCAAGAAGAGAAATGAGAAATATGTTATGATAAGTTTTATTAATATTAAATTCATTGAATATACATGTAATAGAAATAAAAATAGTTGGTCCTAGGACACCAACTCCAACACTTTTGTGAGGCACTGACTCTCCATAAGGTTTTAATTGTGTCAAGGTATAACATGTCTTGATTAGGGATCAAATTTTCCCCTCTTCAAATGCTTTAAGTTTTAATTACATGTCACATCAAGGAAAGTATAAATCCCATATATAACAACAAGATCCAAAAAACGTGTCAACAAGGACATTCAAAACAAGATTAAACTCAAAAAACACAGTGTATTAGGTAGGAATATGAGTCTCATACTCCCAAGTAATCTATTCTAGGACATTATCCCTCCATAACACATGAAATAATGGAATGACTCATCCATGCAGCACCTTCTCCTAATGATCCTGGATCTCTATTGGTCTCTCCAAGAATGTTGTTTCATCCTCTATATATAACTCTCCCCAATAAATGACATGGGAGTCATCATGAATATACCTAAGGATCTGAGAGATATGGAAGGCATCAAGAATTTGGTCCAGTCATGGAGGGAGTTCCAACCGATAATCCACCTCACCAAAATGCCCAAAAACCTTGAAGGGCCTAAAAACTGGGGCAAGAGCTTGCTCCCCTTGCTAAATCTCCACTTCCCTCATCAAGGGGGACTCAAAAACAAATTCTCTCCAACCTTTACATCCAAGGGTCCCCTCCTGTGGTCGAAATAAGCCTTTTTTACAGACCTATAAATATTTCATCCTCTCAAGAATAACTTAAACCTTCTTTATTGTGCTCTATAGAACATTAGGACGGAGAACCGATGACTCCCCGACCTTAGCCCAACACAACAAAGAACGGAATGGCCACCTATACAAAGCCTCAAATGGTTCCATGCTGATGGATGAGTGATAAATTTAGTTATAAGAAAACTCAACCAAATCTAGTTTCTCTGTCCAATATCCACCAAAGTCTAAGATAGACGAACATAACATATCCCTAGCTTCTGTATGATCCACTCTGTTTTTTTATCTATATGAGGTTGGAAAGTAGTTATGAGGTGTAATAGAGTTCCAAAAACATGCTGAAATACCTTATATACATGAAAAGTAAAATTATAATCCTGATCCAAGAAAATAGACCTTATAACTCCATGAAGACACACCACCTCATCCATGTACCTCCTTGCCAAAATGTTCATGGTGCCTGAATCCTTAATCGTAAGGAAGTGACCTAATTTCATCAATTGATCCATGATTACATAGATAACATCAAAACTTTTCTATTATCATGGTAACCATGTGATGAATTACATAAAGATATTTTCTCAGTTCCACTTATTAAAATTGAAGGGATATAACAAACCGCTAGGAATATAGTGTTCTACCTTTACCTGCTGACAAACCAGACACAGATCCACAAACTCTTCCACTGACTATTTTCTCCTGGGCCACCAAAACTACATCCTTAACACATGTAACATCTTAGATATTCCTAGGTGCACTGCCAAATGTGATATATGGTACTCATGAAAGATCCTCTCACACATTTACAATAGAACAAACAAACACCCATGAAACAAAATTCAGTTCTGACCATCCCTTGAACATTCCTATAGAGCATCACCATGGACAACATAATCACACATAACCTTTACTTCTGAGTCTCCCCACTAATAATAATCCACCGTCCACCTCAAAGAATACTGCACTATTAGCTAAAACATGAAACCTCCTCTATTAACCACTCATTCATCTAATTGAAAGGATGAAAAATCCTCCATTTCCCTCCAATATTCTTTGGATTTCTGAATAATATCCTTCTTTGACTTCTTTCTCGAATCATTAGACACAAATTTCCCCTTTTATGAGGTGTAGGAGATCTCAAAATCAAAATCATAGAGAAACTACACCAACCTTTACTACCATAGATTCAATTCATGTTGAGAAAAGATATACCTCAAGATCTTTTGGTCGGTGAAGATAATGAAATGCTCCCCAATGAGGTAATGTCACCATAATTTAAGTGTAAACACAACATCTGTTAATCCTAGATCATGGGTGGCATAGTTACACTCATGAGGGTTCTACTGTCCAGACCCATAAGAGATCACCACTTTCTACTACATTAATATGAATCCCAAACCCATATGGGAATCATCATAGAACACCTAAAACATCACCACCTCTATTCGAAACTAAGGCACTAGGGCACCAAATAATACCCCCTTAAAGTAGTCAAATGCTATCTGACACTGATCAGTCCAGATAAATATGTGGTATTTCCTGGTCAACAGGGCTACAATCCAGGAGAATTCAGACACAAACCTCTGATAATATCCCATGAGGCCATGAAAACTTCAATCCTTTTCCTTGTTCATAGGTTTTTCCCAGAAAAAAATTGTCTCGACCTTCAACGGGTCTACAACCACACCCTTATAGGGCACCATGTGCCCAAGGAAATGAACTTCTTATGTCCAGAACTTATACTTGGACATTGTTTTATAGAGTTTGTGGCATCAAAGAACTTTCAAGACATATCTAAGATGATCAACATGTTCACCATATGACTTCTAGTAGATCCATACGTCATCGATGAATATGACAACAAAATGGTCTAGGAACTCACTAACATAGATTTCTTGATACCCATGAACATAGCTAGTGCACTTGTGAAACTGAACAACATGACCAAAAACATGATGTGACCAAACCTGTACTAGAAAGTATTATTCAAGATATCATCTTCCTTCACACTCAACTAGTGATACCCATACCATATATTGATCTTAGAAAACCAACTAGATCCTCTCAAGTGGATGAAAAGTTCATCAATACAAGAAAGAGGATGGTGATTCTTGTTTTTCAACCAATTCAACATATAGTAGTCTATACACAAGCTCAAACTACCATCCATTTTATTGGAAAATAACACTTTATCACCCCATTATGACACACTAGTTTGGATGAAAGCTCCTACATTAGGTCATATATAAGAATTATCAATTTGCATAACTCATAAGCTTCCATCTAATATGGATGCATTGAAATTAGAGAAGCTCTAGGCTTTATATCTATCCCAAACTCAATATCATGTAAAGGAGGTAGTTTCAAAACCTCCTCAAAAAATATCCAAAACCTCTCCAAAAACCCTAAGAGCCTCCACTATACTAGAAACTACTAATTCCATAGATATCTCAACCATGAAGTAAAGGGTCTCCCCAACCCCATATCTACTTCCCAACTGAAAATCTTCCTCACCAATGAAAAATTCATTCTACCATCCACATCTGAGAACATGACTCTCATATGGAAGTAGTTCATAATAGTACACACAGAATACAACTACTGGATGGAGAGCGTGACATCAAACAACTATATATATGGTAAAAAAATATCCCCACATGAATGATTCTACCTTGTCATCAGTCTACACCCCCGGTACACATCAAACAAGATGGTATGGTCTCCAACTAGAATAGTCAATATCAGGGGAGTGGAAATTATTTCTATATCTGGTCCTAGAGCATGGACTAGAGTGATTAAAAAGGGAGGGAATAACTCTTGAATCAAATATATTAAAAAAACAAGGGTAAAAGATAAACGAATTGTACCTCTAATGATCTATAACCCCTCTGGGGTTACCACCTCCACTGCATGAAATTTTCCATGCCTATATTCCTTACCTCATTACTGATGACCACCTACCCAGGAATGCTCAGGTCAAGGTCCCTGAATATAAGGAAGTTTCTAAGGCCACCCTCTACCTGTCATATCTCATCTTGATGGAGAATAAACATGTTGCTAAAATAGACTCTCTGGAAACTACTACTGAGATCGATTCTGAACCAAACCACCTCCACAAATTTGATCCCTAAAAACCACATAGAACTTATCCTAATGATGACCAAGACCATACTAGATGAAGCACACTATCCCAAGGCCCCCAAGAAATATATGAAAACCATTGGACCTAGAAGTCCAGACAGGAATCTGATGAGATTTATACACTACTTATTGAACCCTTAAAGGCCCTGGTGTCTAAAACATTCCACTAATAACCCTACTTCTCAAAGAACCATTTTGGATCCTCTCTTGTGGTAAAACTCATTGTGAGTACATCCACTCAATCACCTCACAATTCTTCTGAAATTATAAGTATGACTACATCATAAAAGGAATAACTATATACTGGATAGAAGGATGAAGTGCCTCTTCAAGGCATCAATCATGAGACTCCACCTTAAAAAAAGGTTGGTTAGAAACAAAACAGATCCGTAAACTTGATCCTAAGCTCCTAAAAATACATGTTCCCCTGTTGAATAGAGAGAAGTTCCTACCACTTCACTACCTTCATGGTTGATGATAGAAACTCTGAAAAGAACTCACTCTGTAATTCTGGCCACAACACATATTCCTTCTTATGCTCACCTATATACAATTTCCAACACAAACATGAAACTCCTCTCATCTGGTCAAATACCGACAGGACAAAGTACTTTGCTTGGACCTGTATTAATCCAAAATAAATCTCAAGATCCTCCAACCAGAACCCTGTCTCTATATCAGAAACTCTACCCTCATACTTTTCCAAATCCTACCACTAAAATTTTTGAAACATAATTTGCCACTAATCAGCCTCCTCAACAAGATCAACTCTTTGGTGGTTAAATGGGATAGCCAGCTGAAACTCACCAAACTGAACCACACACAGATAATGACTACGAATCATAGCTAAAAATGGAATCAAAGACTTCTTAAGCTCGGTAGTATGAAAGTTTATTAATATTTATATAATTTATTATTTTTATTTTCTTAAGGTCACCCAATTTAGATAATAACACAAGTAATCATAATTCATGTACATCTCTTAGGTATCTACCCTATAAGCAGTGCTACCTCACTTGGTCATTCAGTAGGCTCAAATTCCTTGAATCGGATAATGGGTGGATAAATATTTTGTGTCCTAATCTGTCTTCCCTAACCTATATCTTGCACCAAGATCAACTAAATATTTTTCCTTACTAATACATGCAATCCTAACCATGATTAACTCAAAATGCTATCTCATCTCTCAACCATCAGCTCTGATACCACTATATCACAACCACCTCCCTCCAAAGGTACCCCTCCTAATACAACAATGAATAAATGGAGATAATGACCCCTGATTCCTTCCACCAGTAGACCCTAGGTTGGTGACTAGCACCGATGGTATAAAAATCACATGTATGGGAGGAATTACCCTCAATAATATAAATAATATCAGGATATAGGATATCAATGATTAAGAAACACCATGATATAAATAAAATAAGGAATAAAAATCTTTCCAAAAAGTATGTATAATGTAAAAAATAAAAGAATATCCAAATAGAGTACAAAAAGAAAAAGAAAAGGCAGTGACATGGAAACAACCAAAGGGCCCGAGCTAGTAATGTCCAACACAATCCATGATGTCCTCCCATAAACCTAAAAACATATTATATATGTAGGGTGAGCATAATATTATACTCACTAGGATCATGCTGAAGTCTCTCATGCACATGTGAATGTAAAATACTAATGAACCTATGAGAAAACAGTAGAGCTAATAACACCTAAACATGCCAACTAACCAATCCCATCCTCACCATGACATGCTCACCAAATAAGGCATCGAATTATAACAACATAATATGAATCATATCGATGATAGGATACCCTGTACCACTTTTCCACTAAATAGACACTCTCACACTCCAATGATGTACAACCTGGCACTCCAACCTCTTCCATATCACAAATTGTTTGCAAAAACCTGAGCTATAACATCACATCACATCACAACCTACTCACAAACACCTAGGCCATCACATCATATACCAGAGTAGCAGGGTATTGTGAACAAGTAGGGAATCAACCTCATTTCCTCCTCCTACCATGCATCATCCCAACAATAAGTCATCTCATCGTATCAAAAAACATATTAATAGTGAACTTTTGAATTTTGGCCATCACAGCATGTGCATGTCGTCATTTTTTGGAACAGAAAGTTGGGAAGAGTGGGTTTCCAACCATCCATCCTCATCATCAGAATGTTGAGAAAAATACCCCCCCCCCCAATATTTAGTTATTATCATATGCTGTATAACATGGGTGTGGTGCATATAGAAAATAACATGTAAATAAAATGTATATATAATATCATAACACACAATCCTAACCTACATGTTCTTAATAAGGACATCGCCCCAATTCACAACATCACCACATTACCTCATAATCTCCACTACTTTCACTTCCACCATTAAATTCACAACAGAACACAAAAAATCACATGACATAATCTACATTCCACATTTCATTTCAAAATAAGTCATTTTAAAATTTTACCATTACTAAACAACTAACATTTTAACAGTCCATTAATTTTTTATTTCCATCCCATTTATTTAAAATTTTCATCCCATTTACTTCACATTTACTATCAATCACATTTAGCCACACTCTATATTTAAATTCAATATTCAGTATCCATTTAAACCCATTTCATTTCAAAACATTATTATCAATTCAATTTATTACTACTCGGACAACTAGAGAAACACAACACAACACAACAACCACATCACAACAACAACAAGAATAACCTCATCCCCCCTTTCATGCCAACAATCCCTACATGGATACCATGACACATCACTACCACATTTCATAATAGTCTACACATATCACAACATCCTCCACATATCACAAACCCTGTCACGACCCGTCCTCGAGGCTCGTACTGTGACTACCCCAAGCCTGCCTTTCATAGGCCAGGGGCTGGCGACTAGCACCAAGGCGTAAATCCCGATAAATAGGGAAGGCATTGCCTTTGTAAAGTGAACAACCACCACACAGTAAGCAAGCGGAAAGAGTAAACACTAAGTAAAATAAAACTGTAACAAGCTGTGCTGAAAGAAAAAGGGGCCGGAAATACAAGCCCAACTGTAAAGTAAAACTAAAAGGGGAAAATAGCAACTGAAAAGAAAAGTCGCAGCGTCGAGCCGTCCTCTGGAAGTCCCGCCTAAAGGGTGAGCACAGATAGCCTCCACATCTCCTCGGTCCAGCCGTCTGCTTCGAGTACGTCCCGCCCAATGGTCCACCTCCAGGTACTGTCCTACTCCACAAGCCTCCACCACGATCAGCGTTGTCCGTCGTCTACAACCAACACAGCGAAGTGTGGGCATAGCCCGTGAAGGGGTGAGTATAAGCTACTCAGTAGGGACCCTGAGACCCCCGAAGGTCTCCCAAAATCCACAAAGGATAAACCAAAAAGGAAAGATACAATCACGAAGTAACAACTGACACTGCTTGGGTATATGCCCATACATATACCTAAGTCATCAATTCTCGTTCGGCTCTAACATCCGAGCCCAAGCACAACCCAGTCCACACAAGTATTCAAAACGTATACTCACACAGGATAGCACAACACAATCCACGAAGGAGAGCAAAAGTAATCTACATAGGATAGCTCAACACAATCCACAAAGGAGAGTAAACAGTAAATCCACACAGGATAGTTCAACACAATCCAAAAAGGAGAGTAAACAGTAAATCCACACAGGATAGTTCAACACAATCCACAAAGGAAGGTAACACAAGATTCAGCTCACACAGGTACACATCATTTCCAAAGAAAGAGAGATGATCAGATGTAGTCACTGATTCATCTTACTGGGACCCAAGTAGGATACAAGCACTGTTGACATCATCGTCGAACCCACAGAGGATTCTGATACAATTTTCTTCATCGTCGAACCCACATAGGATTCTAGTACGATAGTCTTCATCGTTGAACCCACATAGGATTCCAGTACGGTTGTCCTCATCGTCGAACCCACATAGGATTCCAGTATGATTGTCTTCTTCGTCGAACCCACATAGGATTCTAGTATGATTGTCATCATCGTCGAACCCACATAGGATTCCAGTACGATTGTCTTCATCGTCAAACCCACATAGGATTCCAGTAGGATTGTCTTCATCATCGAACCCACATAGGATTCCAGTACGATTGTCTTTATCGTCGAACCCACATAGGATTCCAGTACGATTGTCTTCATCGTCGTTGATGTAGCAGTCGGAGTCAGCTCTAGGGTTCCCACACACAGCAAGCTCGCTTGGGAGGGTCCACTCCACGAGCCGAGAGGCTGATACATCAACTGGCACCCAGTCCAGAGTTGATGTATCCAAAAGTTCTGTATCGTCAACAGGAACTCAATGTCGCAGACGACGCGTCAATCGGACGCCCGGTATGAGAGTTATTGGCTTTTTCGTCCCAGGGGCCCGGTTGGTTTTTAAGGCAAAACCAACCCGACCATACTCCACCTTCATCAAAACCTCAGGCAGAGTATGCCAAAAGATCCGTCTCACTTAGAGGAAACCACCAAAGTCGATGGCACATCAATCGGACGTCCAGAGCTCAAGATATGAGCTTTTCTGCTCCAAGGGCCCGGTTGGTTTCGTGAAAGAACCAACCCAACCGAACCCAAAGTATTCCTAATCCTTGAATGTAATATACTGAAACGACCGTCTTGATCCAAGGATCGTGTTTCCGCTGACGGCGAGTCGATCGGAGGCCCGTAGCTCAAGTTACGGGTAAAAGACCGAAAAGGTCCGGAAACGGGGGTATGGGCCCGAACCGACCCGGACCGACCCCCCTGGGTCGGCCCGAACCGGGTCGACCCGACCCCGGTCCAGCCTCGCCAGGGTGCAGCCCGGCTCGGCTGAGCAACGCGGGGGGGGGGGGGGGGGCTGCCCCCGCGTGACAACACCGCAGCCCCTGCGGGGGGCCGCCCTGGTCAATGGACGCAGCAAAGCGGCGTCCCGTGTGCGCCGGACCCGCGCGGACGCGGGTCCGCTGGCGCCGCCACCGCTGGGGCTTCAGCTGTGGCGGCCCTGTCCGGCGGCGCACCGGGGCACCGCCAGCGACCCGCGCCGCCGGTGGCTTCCGCGGGCCCCTAGAGTTGCTCCGGTGGTCCGATTCCAATTCTGTCTGCCCCTCTGCTCCTCTCGGGTCCCGTTCTTCACTACGGAATCATCAAATCGCCTTTGCGGCACGTTTTGTCGTCGCCCGCCAAATCCGCACAACAGCGAAGAACTGCGGAGGGTTGTCGGGCCGTGTTCATTTGGCCCGCACCCTCCACGTTAGATGATAATAGTCGGGAGAAATAATCAATACATAGAAAACATAACAAACAATTTTAATAAATTAAAATTGTTCTTATGAAATCGGGTTCTTTGATTTGAACGGAAACATCCACGGAGTAAAATAATTCCCAATAAAACCCCTACCTCGTCAATTCGTCGCACACGCATTCTTCGCGGAATTGATCATCGCGGAAGGAGGGGACCGTCGCGTTGTCGCGGTATCCGGCGTTGCGTTGACGAACTCCGAGGACCAAGAAACAACAGATTTAATTATATCGATTAAATCCATGTGTTGTTATAAACCACAAAGACGATTTAAAAGAAACCCGAAATCTCCTACCTCAAGCAGTTGGTGATCGGAGATCGTGGCGGGGAAGAACGTCTCGGATGAAGCGTCGTCAATCTCCGAGGGTGACAGCGTTCTTCGCGATCTTCGCGTTCTTCGTGTTCTTCGCGAAGGAGGATGAAGGCACAAAATTCTGTCAAAAACTTCTCAATGAGAAATCCTCAAGAATTCGTGCATTGGTCTTATTTTATTACTACGCCAACAGATTGTAACAGGTTAAGAAACGATTAAATTAATTCATAGAATTATTTTAACGAAGTTAACCACCCAATTAATTTGTGCGTTAAGAATTTAAGAAAACGCGTCAGTTGAATTTCATAATGACGGGTTTTCACGGGTGTGATACTTAGCGGAAAAGAAACCGTGGGGCTCGTGCAGGCCCCACCTCACAAATATCCTACCAAGAGGGTAGGATATTTTTGGATAGCACCCTATCCTCTTTAACTTAGCTTAAGCAGCTTTAAGTGTCTTAATTGAAATAAAAATAAAGTTGTCACACCACTTTATTTTATTTCTTAACTTAAAGCCCAAAAATTAAAACCCACACCCGAGCAAACGCAACTCCGGAAGAGGCGTTTCTAAGCAAGTACCGGTGCTGCGATATCATCGGTGCCCTCAGAATTCGATTTCGAGCACCGGTTCAAAAGTTAGAAAAACTCGCTCGTTCGTTCACTGAACGTACCCGGGCCAAACTTTGGAAAATGATTCCGGGCACACCGGGCCTCGGAATCAGGTACCATCTGAAACTGCGTTCTTGTAAAATTCCAAAGAAAATTAAGAAAAAAAAATTTCTTGAAATTTACGGGTCTTTACATTACCCCCATCACAGGGCTTTACATCCCCGTAAATCTTCACCACAAACTTAGGGATAAAAGGGCGGTACTGAGCACACATCTGTGCCTCCCGCTCCCGAGGGCTCTCCTGGAGGTTCTCGTGCTGCCATATGATGCACACTAGAGGAATCGATCTTCCACGAAGGACCCGCTCCTGTAGATCCTCAATCTCCACCGGGACCTCCGCAAAAGTCGCCCCATCATCAACGTTCAGCTCCCCATCGTCAATGATGTGTGTCGGGTCGTGCACGTATCTTCTCAGCTGAGATACGTGGAAGACATCGTGCACCCGGTGCAACTGAGGTGGTAGAGCTAGGTGATAATCCACCTCGCCAAACCTGCTAAGGACCTGGAATGGTCCGATGAAGCGTGGAGACAACTTGCCGCCTCGGCCAAATCTCCGTAAACCATGTCGAGGTGAGACACGCAAGAAGACGTAGTCGCCATCCTCAAACTCTAGTGTCCTACGCCTCTTGTCAGCATAATACTTTTGTCGGTTCTGAGTTGTCCTCATCCGATCCTGGATGGTCTAGACCTTCTCTAGTCGTACAAGAGCTGTTGTGGTTTCTCCTTTGCCGATAAGAGAAATCTGGTCTCATCCCATGGATAAACCACTTTCTTTGCCTAATACAGTCAATCCCGACATGGATGATACTAACCCAAACCAAGGATGATGTCGTAAGGCCTCGACGCTACTACCAAGAGATCCAACCGTTACTCTCGCCTCCAAGGGTTGAGTCACACTGTCGGCATCAGTGTGTGGTAACTGGGTCTCCTCCAGTAGGTATCTCTCAAGTGAGGGTCAATTCAACAGTCTAAACTGGAACCTCTTAGTAACAACACAAGAGAGGATAGGAAAGTAAATGCCACAAAAAAAGGTGTCTTTTATTACTGCAACTTAAGTACAAAGACACAAAGCATCTACAAACATACAACAACAAAACTAAAAGCAACATGAACAAAAGTCTCCAGGTCTGGAGCTAGTCCCGCTCCTGTCCACCTGCTCCCAGAGCTCCATGATCATAGACCTCAGCTGCCTGAAGCTGAGCTCTCCCATATCCTCCTGTCCCCTGCGGTCGGGGTGGACCTCCTAGTGGTGGTGGTGGCAACACCCCGAAGCGTTGTCCACCTCCAGCTGCACGTCCAGCTCCTCTGCCTCGCCCGCCTGCTCCCTGCGAACCGTCATGGTCGAACCTCTACCTGGGAGGTCCCTCTACTGCCTGTTGTTCATCAGCAGGATGAGTCGGGCAGTCTCGAGCCATGTGACCTTTCCCGCCGCATGTGTAGCATTGCCTGATCCTCGGGTAGCTGGCTCTCCTTCGTGTGCCCCGCACAACTGAATCATCACCCTGAGATTGCCCATCTCATGGTCTGGCCCGCTTGGACCTCTGCGTCACCTGTCGACTGCCAGCTGCAGAAGACTCCGCTATGGGTCGTCCTGCGGAGGGTCCTGCCGTTGGTGCCTGCTCGGTGAGGAGACTCTCTACTAAAAGGGATCTCTCCAACATCTCTTCATGCATCGGAATGTTGAGGGATATCATCGAGGCCCTGATCTCATGCCTCAGTCCCTTCTCGAAGGTCCGGGCCCGGAAGAACGGATCCCGTACTATATCGGTGGAGTAGCGCGAGAGATCAGTAAATCTCGCCGAGTACTGGGCAACCGTCATGCCGCCCTGCCACAGTTGTAGTAGCTCCTGGATGCGCACCGCACGGAGGGTGGCTGGGACGAAATACGAGCGGAAGATGCCCTCAAAGTCCATCCAAAGGAGAGATGCCTCATCGTTCACCTGGAGCATCAAGCTCTACCATCTACCTGTTGCCGCGTGCAGGAGGCTCGCTGCGAGGATCACCATGAGGTTTGTCGGTGTCCTCACTAATCTGAAAACCCGTACAACTGCCTCCAGCCAGTCCTCGGCGACCTGAGGGTCCGTCTCCCCACGGAACCTGGGTGGTCGTTGGCACTGGAACTCATGCAGTTTACTAAGGCGACATGCATCGTCAGTGGCTGGGGCTGGTAGCATCGGTGGCTCGGCGGGTATAGGTATCGTCGGTGCCTCAGCTGTCAAAGGGCCCTGTACCGAGTCCTCGTCGCTTGGTGGGCTCTCGCCATGCACAACGCTCAGAACCCTAGTTGGCTGCCGTCGTGGGTCCATCCTGAAAAGAAACAGGTGTGCCATGGTCAGAACAGTATACCTGGTGAGCTGATACAAGTAATCACAAAGAAAACTTGAAACACACATGCAATCAATGTTTTCGTGCATTAAGTCGGAAATCAGAAGTCAGGGTCCTGGTGTACGGATACGTCGGCCGCCGAACCAACACTGGGCTCCCTGGACTGATAACCACACTCAATATGCTTAACACTATTGCTTCACATAGAAGAAAGATCAGAGTCTGCGGTAGAACTGAACTCCTTTGATACCAATTTGTCACGACCCGTCCTCAGGGCCCGTGCCGTGACTACCCCAAGCCCGCCTTCCATAGGCCAGGGGCTGGCGACTAGCACCAAGGCGTAAATCCCGATAAACAGGGAAGGAATTGCCTTTGTAAAGTGAACAACCACCACAGAGTAAGCAAGAGGAAAGAGTAAACACTAAGTAAAAAAACTGTAACAAGTTGTGCTGAAAGAAAAAGGGGCAGGAAATACAAGCCCAACTGTAAAGTACAACTAAAAGGGGAAAACAGCAACTGAAAAGAAAAGCCGCAGCATCGAGTCATCCTCCGGAAGTCCCACCTGAAGGGTGAGCATAGATATCCTCCACAGCTCCTCGGTCCAGCCGTCTGCTCCGAGTACGTCCCGCCCAGTGGTCCACCTCCAGGTACCGTCCTACTCCGCAAGCCTCCACCACGATCAGTGTTGTCCGTCGTCTGCAACCAACACAGCGAAGTGCGGGCATAGCCCATGCAGGGGTGAGTATAAGCTACTCAGTAGGGACCCCGAGACCCCCGAAGGTCTCCCAAAATCCACAAAGGATAAACCACAAATGAAAGATACAATCACGAATTAACAACCGACACTGCTTAGGTATATGCCCATACATATACCTAAGTCATCAATTCCCGTTCGGCTCCAACATCCGAGCCCAAGCACAACCCAGTCCATACAAGAAAGAAAAACGTATACTCACACAGGATAGCACAACACAATCCATGAAGGAGAGAAAAAGTAATCCACATAGGATAGCTCAACACAATCCACAAAGGAGAGTAAACAGTAAATCCACACAGGATAGTTCAACACAATCCACAAAGGAGAGTAAACAGTAAATCCACATAGGATAGTTCAACACAATCCATAAAGGAGAGTAACACAAGATTCATCTCACACAGGTACACATCATTTGAAAAGCAAGAGAGATGATCAGATGTAGTCACTGATTCATCTTATTGGGACCCACGTAGGATACAAGCACTGTTGACATCGTCGTCGAACCCACAGAGGATTCTGATACAATTTTCATCATTGTCGAACCCACATAGGATTCCAGTATGATAGTCTTCATCGTCGAACCCACATAGGATTCCAGTACGATTGTCTTCATCGTCGAACCCACATAGGATTCCAGTACGATTGTCTTCTTCGTCAAACCCACATAGGATTCCAGTACGATTGTTGTCATCGTCGAACCCACATAGGATTCTAGTACGATTGTCTTCATCGTCGAACCCACATAGGATTCCAGTTGGATTGTCTTCATCGTCGAACCCACATAGGATTCCAGTACGATTGTCTTCATCATCGAACCCACATAGGATTCCAGTACGATTTTCTTCATCGTCTAACCCACATAGGATTCCAGTACAATTGTCTTCATCGTCGTTGATGTAGTAGTCACAGCCAGCTCTAGGGTTCCCGCACACAGCAAGCTCGCTCGGGAGGGTCCACTGCACGAGCCGAGAGGCTGATACATCAACTGTCACCTAGTCCAGAGTTGATGTATCCAAAAGTTCAGTATCGTCAACAGGAACTCAACGTCGCAGACGGCGCGTCAATCGGATGCTCGGTCTGAGAGTTATTGGCTTTTTCGTCCCAGGGGCCCGGTTGGTTTTTAAGTCAAAACCAACCCGACCATACTGCACCTGTGTCCAAACCTCGGGTGGAGTATTCCAAAAGATCTGTCTCACTTAGAGGAATCCACCAAAGTTGACGGCATGTCAATCGGACGTCCGGAGCTCAAGATATGAGCTTTTCTGCTCCAAGGGCCCGGTTGGTTTCGTGTACGAACCAACCCGGTCGAACCCAAAGTATTCTAAAACCTTGAGTGTAATATACCGAAACGACTGCCTCGATCCAAGGATCGTGTTTCCGCTGACGGTGCATCGATCGGAGGCTCTTAGCTCAAGTTACGGGCAAAATACCGAAAAGGTCCGGAAACGGGGGTTTGGGCCCGGACAGACCCGGCCCGACCCCCCCCCCCCTGGGTCGGCCCGAACCGGGTAGACCCGAACTGGTTAGACCCGACCCGGGTCCGACCCGGCTAGACCCGGTCCGGCCCGGCCAGGGCGCGGCCCGGCTCGGCTCGGCCGAGCAATGCGGGGGGGGGGGGGGGGGGGGCTGCCCCTGCGTGACAACACCGCAGCCCCCACGGGGGGCCGCCCTGGTAAACGGACGTGGAAAATCCACGTCCCATGTGCGCCGGACTCGCGCGGCCGTGGGTCCGCTGGCGCCGCCGGCGCCGCCGGTGGCTTCCGCGGGCCACCGGAGTTGCTCCGGTGGTCCGATTCTAATTTCATCTGTGTTGCTGCTCCTCCCGGGTCCCGTTCTTCATTGCGGAATCATCAAATCGCCTTTGAGACACGTTTTGTCATCACCCGCCAAATCCGCACAACAACGAATTACTGCGGAGGGTTGTCGGATCATGTTTGTTTGGCCTGCACCCTCCGCGTTAGATGATAATAGTCGGGAGAAATAATCAATACATAGAAAACATAAAAAAAACTATTTTAATAAATTAAAATTTTTCTTATGAAACCGGGTTCTTTGTTTTGAACAGAAACATCCACGGAGTAAAATCATTCCCAATAAAACCCCTACCTCGTCAAGTCGTCGCACGCGCATTCTTCACGGAATTTATCGCCGCAGAAGGAGGGGACCGTCGCGTCGTCGCGGTATCCGGTGTTGCGTCGATGAACACCGAGGACCAAGAAACAACAGATTTAATTATATAGATTAAATCCATGTGTTGTTATAAACCACAAAGAAGATTTAAAAGAAACCCGAAATCTCCTACCTCAAGCAGTTGGTGATCGGAGATCGTGGCGGGGAAGAACATCTCGGATGAAGCGTCGTCAATCTCCGAGGGTGACGGCGTTCTTCGCGTTCTTCGTATTCTTCGCGTTCTTCATGTTCTTCGCGAAGGAGGATGAAGGCACAAAATTCTGTCAAAAACCTCTCAACGAGCAATCCTCAAGAAGTCGTGCGTTGGTCTTATTTTATTATTACGCCAACGGATTGTAACAGGTTAAGAAACGATTAAATTAATTCATAAAATTAATTTAACGAAGTTAACCACCCAATTAATTTGTGCGTTAAGAATTTAAGAAAATGCGTCAGTTGACATTCATAATGACGGGTTTCGCGGGTGCGTTACTTAGCGGAAAAGAAACGGTGGGGCTCGTGCGGGCCCCACCTCACAAATATCCTACCAAGAGGGTAGGATATTTTTGGATAGCACCATATCCGCTTTAACTTAGCTTAAGAAGCTTTAAGTGGATTTTAAGTGGATTAAGTGAAATAAAAATAAAGTTGTCGCACCACTTTATTTTATTTCCTAACTTAAAGCCCAAAAATTAAATACCACACCTGAGCAAACGCAACTCCGGAAGAGGCGTTTCTAAGCAAGTACCGGTGCTGCGATATCATCGGTGCCCTCAGAATTCGATTCTGAGCACCGGTTCAAAAGTTATAAAAACCCGCTCGTTCATTCACTGAACGTACCTGAGCCAAACTTCGGAAAATGATTCCGGGCACACCGGGCCTCGGAATCATGTGCCGTCTGAAACTGCGTTCTTGTAAAATTACAAAGAAAATTAAGAAAGAAACTTCACTTGAAATTTACATGTCTTTACAAACCCCATCTCATCACAACTACCCCACACATCACAACCACACATCACCACCTCCCAATACAACCACAAATATAACACTTTCCAAAACTTACACATCATTTTTTAGATTTATCAAGGGGATTTTCATCACATTTTAATTCTTTAATTAAGGTAATTCTCACAAAATCCATCAATCTCCCAGGGAAACCATTTTATTAACTAGATATATGTGGTTATCCAATTTCCATTTTTTGTGATAAAAAATAACACACAATAAGGTTTCTATAACATATCTTCTATTTCACAAGAAAGTTCTCCCAACATCCATGATTTTTAGTGGGGACTCAATCCCATACAATCACAATATAAATAATATAAAAAGCTATAAAGAATTAGATTTCATTTACCTTTCCATATAAATATCAATTAAAATAAATTTATTATATTTAATTAAGTTGATGATACTATCTTCACAAAATATAACACAAGTATAACCCACCCCAAAAGATACACTAGATAATAAATGAAAATATACCCTACTTCAAATGGAGTTTTCTGATCCACTATGAAAGGTTTGATCAAGAGGGAGACCACTAATGAACACCAAAACAAATAAGGCACATTCACTAACCTAAAACTCCACAATTATAACATTACATTTTCAAAACACCATAAATACAATAGGTTTTTCTGACATCATCTTCTCTTGGATAATAAACAATGTGAAAACTGGGTAAATATAGGGGAAACTCACCTAGAAACACCAAAAATTGATCTCTAAGGATCGGGGTCGAAATCCAATGAAAGTGGGGTAAAGGGGAACCTTGGGATGCACATTAGTCACATAAAAATGAGATAAAATTCATGTGAATGATTGGGTACAAGGGGAATTTAGAATTTATACCCATTCTAGAAAACATAAGATCAAGGCACAATACTTAGGATCATGTTAAAGAATGACTAAAAACAAAGAGAACCACAATGCAGCTTGAAGGGCCACTTCACAGCCTGGACAATCAAATTAGCCTCTGAGGTGTGTGGCTACTTCTATGTCACAGAACTGATAAAACATGGAAGAAGACCACATGGAAGTAAAATACACCACACTATAAGACCCATCCTCTAAGAAGAGTCTATGACATATCCCCATCTCTATGGCACAATTATGCCAAAATTTCTAGAACCACTGAAAACTCCACCTCAATCTACTACATTGCTGATAACACCCCCACACCACAACCACTTGGGAAAGAAACCCATATTCACGCCATAACCACTCTCTAAACCAAAACTATGATGAAAATGGCATTATCCTTATAAAATTTCTATTGGACCACTATGCCACAATTGGCTTCTCCACGTTGCAACTTCCTTTACTCTAATGTGCATCTTATGGATTCACACTATATAACTCTTAATTTTTAATCCATATCCCCCATTTATTATCCAAACTCCTATGGAATATCCCAGACACCTTTGTCACCATGATTCACACAAATGGTCTGGATGGTCCATTCCATTACATCCCATCGTATTAACTCATGTGTTACAACACATGAGTTAATGCCTTGGACCATTCATGTATCACATACATGAATGTGACTCCAATCTTGTATTCCATCCCATGTAATGATTTAATAAATGAAATCCAATGAGTTATAGTTTCTTGGGTGACCAACCATTATTTCTATCATAGGTTTTATAGAATGATATAACCCATTATGCATGAAAATCAAAATTTGTAGGAAAGTCATAAGATAACCTATATATATGTGTGTGTAAGTCTTTAGGGTATACCTCCTTAAATATTCTAGTTTCACTAAAGCCTAAAATTATTTGTGCCATTTCATCTTATATTGTAACATGTAAAATACCTTATGAAACCATATCAAAAAATCCCTTTGGATATCTTCTAAAACACTATGGAATGTTATCATTGACTTCAACTTTTATCACATCGTAGGTAATACCTTGTGAATACCCATCTAAAGTATTTTTGGATTAAATCTAAAACACTTTTTGAGTAGTTATTTGAGTTAAAATCAATCTCCATTCAGTCAACCACATAGTGTGACCCCGCATACCTTTATATATTTGAAAAAAATGAATCATTAGATCCATAAATGTAAAAAAATCAACTTATAGTAAAACATCAACTTTATTCAAGATACAAAGGGATCTAACATGATCTCCATAAAAACCATGTATCTCTATACTTTTTTCCATTGTTATACATCATATTCAAACATTCATTATCATATTTTCCTTTTTTCTAAGACACTGAGTGGGTTGGAGACATGAATTATGTAAATCCCATATATCTAACTCATACATTATTGATATTTATTGGATAACACATGAGTAAATTGTATGTAGAGCATTGGTACATGCCTTGTACCTATGTTTAATTCACTATTAAAACTCTAAAATTAATATTTAGAATGTTCATTTAGTACACACAGTGTGCGTTTAATACATTGTGTGTTGAATGAGGCATTTTACCACATGGTTAGCCAAACTACATGTCATGTGACTTGTGTACACAATGTGTAGTCTATTAGCCAAATAAGGGTTGTGTATTTTCATACACAACCTACATTACTTGTGACCATATAACTCATAGACCACATGATGTGTATCCCATATAAAATCTATATACTCCATTAATTTTTGTGGCACCCCAACACAACATGTCAATAGGCGTGTACTACAGATAGATAACTAAGATGTATACACGGTGTGTAGGTGTCTTGTACATGTCGTGTATATTATATATTTACATAGAAATTAAAAATAATTTATTATAATACTTAAACCTTATCAAAATTTGTTCTATGTGATATTAAGTTGACTCATTCATTCCATGTGATGGGTTATATGTATATATATATATATATATATATTAAATTTATAATAAATTTCTATGTAATATTAAAAACTAATGTATAGGTCATATTATGGTGATTACTCTATATGCATTATTAAAAAACACACAATGTAAATAACACGTGTTCCATGTTTCATTTAATTTAAAAATACACACCATTAAATTTCATAATAATATGTGTTTGTTAAATGTCTCATGAGTAAAAAAATATACATGATGGGTAGTTTGGACGGGTGCTCACTATGTTTCCTCCAAGGTATATTTTTGTACATATTCAACATTAAATAAATTTATATAATTTTTTTAAAATTACAATGTATGAGAATCTACAAGCAGTTTGGATGATAATTAAGATTAAAAAATCATTAATTATAAAATAATAATTTATTCAAACATGATTTATCTTAAATAAGAATGAATTGGATTGAATTCTATGTTATTAAATGAATAGTTTTTCTCATGTTTGTGGTTGATTATGATAATATAATAGACCTTTTTATTTATTTATTTTATTAATTTATTATTAAATTAAGTTGATGATCTGCACATCATCCCTCCTCTCGTTATGTAAGGGAATTCCTGCCCATGGTTTCCTTTTTTGTAAACCCCTAAACCAATAATTGGTTTCTCTTATCTATGTGTGAGTAAAAGTTTATGTAATGGATGGGGCTCCTAGGCTAGAGTAGGTGGTTCAAATTTGAAGAAGATGTGAAACTAATCCAAGAGTTACATGGGTTGACAAGTGGAAATCTGCAACATGAATCATTACATGGTTCAAGTGTTTTCCCCCTAGGTTAATGGTTAGTTTATCATCTTCTAGATAAACTAACCATTAAAAAAACTCATGATCATACCACTCTTATTCTTTTATTTATTTCAATTTTCATGGTTAAATTAATTATGTATGTTTTTTCATGATCACAGGTATTATTGAATTTAACAAGCATAAAAGATATAACTAAAATAAATTCGATTATGCATATACTTTATTTAAGACATGGTTAATCATTTAAGTAAATCAAATTAATATTAAAAAGAATGTAACCATTATAAAAATGGACTATTTATGCATAAATATTAAAATAACTTAATCATATATATTAAGTTTGTATATCCTTCCACTACTTTGATAGATATCGAACCATAGTTTATAGTGCTTGGCCAGTCTTTGTTGGGGTGCTTTCAATTATTGGATAATTTCTATCTTAAATTTTGTGTTGACTTAACATAGTTCACATTAAGGGTTGATCGAATCCAAGATAATTAGTGCAAATAGCAAGAAAAATGTTGAGGAAATCCAAATTAAGGATTTTAGGATTGGGTAGTCTAATCAACAGATCAATAAATTGTGAATTAATGTAGTTGAAAAGTTATGCCTACCTGAATATCTTTGAATAGTTTGACAGATCTCTATCTCGGTTATGAGAAGGGACATATGAATCTTTGACACTAAAATATCCAATTAAAAGGATATTTTAAAACTAATGGTGATATCTATTAGGTTTCTATAAAATAGTAATAGATTAATAAATTTAAATATTGATTATCCACTTTTAGTAGATAAAGTACTAAAATTCATGTTCATCTTACTTTTAGAAATGAAAATTATTATTTCAAGAATATTACTATGATACATATTTGATAAGTTAAACCTTTTACTCACACTAATTTTCAATAATGGAAAAGGAACTAACACATTATTCCATATCATTATAGAGAATTATATGTATTGGAAAACCCATTTCCTGAAGCAGCTATATAAGAGGATAGTGAGGAAGAATTATCTATCTATGAGAAACATTTGGATGATGAAAAATGTCCAATGTTTCATAATATCATCCAATTCCAATAAAAATCTAAAGAAACACGAGGATATAGATTCTTATAGCATGATGTTTCACCTTCATGATCGTAATCAATAGAAAGTGAGGTAAGAGAGATTTGAGATCTCCAATCCACAGTTCACATGAAAACTTGGAGATTCAGTGCCTTCTGGGCTTCATGTAGTCAGGTTTATTGGATATATAGAGAAATTATAAATCTTCTCCATTAAATTACCTAATTATATGTACATATATCTTATTTTCCCTCACTACCTAAATCATTATATAGTTTTATTATAAATCACAACATGAGAAATAGAGAGAAGACTTTATTGTAACTTCTTACTCTCATTATCCAAGTGGAAAAGGATATTATTCATGACAAATCTGCAGTCCTGGTGGTGATTAAGAAATGGAAGAACAAGGAAAAGGTTCCAAGAATCATAATAAGCCTAAATTTCCCAATAATAATCTTTCAAATAAGAGAAATATCTAAAGGCATAGGCAAATGAAAAAGATTCAATATATTTTTCATGTGGAAATCTAGGACACTAGAGAATTTGAAGCCAGAAGCAAGGGGAAGATAATTTTTTGTTCATTATTGAGTGTAATATTTCTATATCTACACATTAGTTATTATATAAAACTATGGGTGCTCAATATTTATCCAATTATAGGAACAAATTAGATTCTAAAAGATTGTTAGAGGATATGTGAATCTTTGAGCATCCAATGTAGCATGACTCACTGATTTGGCAATAAGAGACCACCACCTTCCATTTACAAATGAAATGATTTTTAGTTTTAAAGAATTTTTATTTTGTTTCAAGTGTTAATAAAAACATCATCTCTATTTCTTTCCTTATAATAGATAGATTTATTTTCAAATTTTCAAATAAATAATGTTTCTTTTACTAAGAAAACATTTTTTAGAGTATGACAAAACAAAATAATAATATTTATATAGTAAATTACAAAGATAAAATATTTAAAATTGATCATGAATCATGTTCGTATAACTCATATAACACCCAGTTGTGGAATCATAGTATTGGTCATGTAAATGAGAATCATATAAAAAACTCTATCATGTTGGTTATTTAGACTCTTTTGAGCTAATACCACTTGAAATATGTCATGATTTTTTTCAAGATAGAATGACTAAATGATCATTTAGTGGATAGGGTGAAAGGTTCATAGAGATTCTAGGACAGGTACACATTGATGTGTGTAGACCTTTTATAGTAGAAGATAGAGGTGAATATTCTTTATAAATTTTACTAATGACTTGAGTAGATATGACTATGTATATTTGATGAGATATAAGTCCAAGGCCTATGATAAATTTAAATAATTCAAGAATGAAGTAGAGAATCAAACTGGTAAGAAGATAAAGGATCTTCAATTCGATTAAGGTGGTGAATATCTTAACTAGGTGTTTATCAATTTTATATGGGAGTTTGAGGTTATATCTCTCACTCCACCTTACACACCACAATGTAATGGTGTTAGAGAATGGATAGATTATACCCTTCTTGACATGGTATGGTCGATGATGAGTCATGTCTACCATCCATTGCCTTTTTGGGGATATGAATTATAAACTACATAATACACACTAAACTAAGTATCAACTAAGCTGATAAGTAGAATACCATATAAATAAATGTGTGTGAATAAATATGTATTGTATCATACTCGTTTATAGGTTTGTGATGTGTTTTTAAGGCCATCTTAGGGAAAAAATTAGCACCCTGGGGCATGAAGTATATCTTTATAGGGTATCTCAAGGAAACAAGTGGATACTACCTATACAACACCTCAAACAAGAATGTTACTATCACAAGAAAAATAATTTTTCTTGGGAGAGATTACATCCTCAATAAGGATAGTGAGAGAAAGATTTGTTTAAATGAATTTTTTGCCCAAGATACATAAGAGTTTATACATGAAAAAAACCTATAGGTCCCTATGGAAGAAGCTGCCAAAACAAAAATACTATGTATGAGAAACCAAGAGGTAAGAAAACAAGAAAGATATATTTTTTTGTCACCGAAGATGGGGAATCATTATTAGTTGACAATAATGAACCTTTCTTCTACAAAGAGGTAGTAGAGATCTCAGAAGTTGAAATATGTAAAGAAGACATGAATTATGAGATGGATTCCATATATCATAACCAAGTGTGGATTTTGATTGATTCACTAGTTGATGTAAAGCTTTTTTGGTGTAAATGGTAATTCAATAGAGAAATAGACATGGATGGTAAAGTTAGTATCTATAAATTAAGGCTAGTAGCTAAAGGGATTAAATAATTTCTAGAAATTTACTATAAAGAGTTTTTTGTCCAGTTGGAATGTTTAAATCCATAATAATTATACTATCTATAGCATCTTACCATGAATATGAAATTTGGAAGATGAATTTCAAAATAGTTTTCTTTAATGGGAACCTTTAAAAACATATCTATATGAAACAACTAGATGATTTTATAAATCTAACTAATGTTAAAAATGATATGAAAGTGGTAGAGATTCATTTATGTATTGAAGAAAACACTTAGGCCATGGAAAATTTAGTTCTATGAAACTATAAAAGAATTTGGTCTCATTAAAAATGAATCGGATCCATGTGTTCACAAGAAGTTTAGTGGGAGTGCAATCATTATCCTAGTAGTATATGGTGATGAAATGTTACTTATTATAAATGACATACTAGTCTTGAAGTTAGTTAAAGACTAGTTAAACAATAGATTCTCCATGAAGTACTTACGTGATGCAGCCTACATTATAGGGATAAAGATCATTCATGATATATCCAAGAGTTTTCTTGGACAAATTCAAGGTACATATTTTGATCAGATGCTAAAGAGATTCGGTATGGAATAATCTAAGAGAGGATTGGTTCCAGTGTCACATTGTATACATATTTAGAATAAAATGTTTCATTAGATTAAATGGGAGAAATTGAGAATGAGTAAGATCTCATAATCTTGGATGTTGTGATCAATCATTTATTCCACATTATGTGTTATACTTGATGTTGTGTACACATTGAGCATGGTAGGCAGATATCAAGATGATATAGGTGAACAAAGTTGGTCTGATATTAAATATATTATTAATTATATAAGAAAAATTAATGATATATTGTTGGTTTTTGGATGAGATGATGAGCTAGTCACCTGGGGTTATACTAATGCTAGTTTTCAAATAGATCATAAGGATCTAAAGTTGCAGTTAATATATGTCTTCAGTCTCAACAGAGGAGGTGTGAGCTGAAAGTGCTCAAAGAAGCTAGTTGTTTCTAATTCTATAATGGAATCTAAGTATATAGAGGCTTCTGATACACTAAAATAAGTCTTTTGGATATGAAACTTTGTCTAAGATATTATTGTTATTCCTAGAATTAAATACCATATCACATAATATTGTGATAATATTTCAATAATGACTCTTGAAAAAGATCCAAGGTCATATTAACAAACAAAGCACGTACTCTGAAAGTAACACCTTTTGAGGTAATTTTATAAGAGGGGTGAAGTTGAATTAAGTAGAGTTTCCATGGAAGAAAACATGGAGGAAATATTGTTTGAATCTTTATCTCAGGAGACGCATGAGTATCATGTGAGATATAGGAGATTGAAGGTTATCAGCAGTTCACTCTAGTAAAAGTGAGAGTTTGTTGGAGTTGGTTCCCTAGAACCAACTTATATATACTTTATTATTACCTTTATTCATTGATTTTAATATTAATAATATTTTTATCACATCGTGATTGTTCTTGTTTGTGACATAGTATTTGATAATGTCCAATGAGTAATTGTCCCATTAAAAGGTCATAGCAGTTCCCTAGTATGATTAAAACCCAAAAGTGGCATGAAAATATTCTTATATATATGTTATATAATTGGATGATATCATTTTGAGGGACACAAATGATACATGCTATCATGAGTAGAGGCATATAGGAATTTAAAATACCTTCTCATGGTGTATACACTTGGTATTTTCATTGAAGAAGATTATGTTAACGAGACCCGTCAGTAGGAAATCCACATTTGTATGTTTCATTGGATGTTTCTATATGTGGATGTGTATATTGATCCTTAGACTTTAAGATTTTTATTAATGGGTATTATTAGTCACGTACATTGATGTATTGACTAAAACCATGACGACATATGTTCATAAGAAAGTAGGATATATAGAGTGTGTTATGGGTAATATTTTATTAATTAATAATATGATAAATAATTTATCCCTTATATTCTTTAATAGAATATGATTTCATAATTCATTTGATGGGAATGAAATATCCAAAATAAATCCATGACTATGGTGTTTTATGGTTATGTTTGTTTATAGAAAGTCAAAGAATGATACATTGAATAGATAGGTTGATGAAACCAATATGTAACCTGCTTAATTAGAGATATCATGATAAATAGAATATATTACACAGTAAGAATCCGTATAAGGTTTCATTTCATTGTGATATTAACTTCTTTTTCTATGGGTGACTTGGCATGTTGCTAGAATCCAACCTTGAAATTTGGGAGGCTTCACCTAATTCACTAAAAATAAGCCTTTTTATCAGTGAAAATATGATTTTATAACCAAATCCTAAGCAGTATGAACTTGTAAAGTAACAAAATTTGTTCATATTTTCAAATTATCACTAAAAACAAAGACTTAATTGTAATATAATCAAGAAAATGTAGTTAGGGAACCATGTATTACTTATATTTATTTATATTTGTGTTTAACTAGTAGAATCCAAATATATTTACATATTCATGCCTATATTTTTACTAATATATATTCCATACTGTTGTTCTGATGCAATTACCCCCTTTGTATTATTCAATGCAGTGTAAAATGGGGACCAAGACCAATTTAAAAACATGGATCTTAGATGAGTTGACGTCCCTCTATGGATACTCTCAGCCGAATCTTATTCAATAGATCCTTATATTTTGTTATTTAAATTTCATTATTTATTTATTTTTCTATGGATCTTGTATATAGATATATTTCCTTTTAAATTCTAGAAAAACAAGTTACATCACCTGCTGATGTTCATCCCATGCTTCAAGAAGTTGGATTTTCATATGTTGATGTAACACAAACATTTATAGAATAATTTTATTAAAATACTTCAAAAATATTCTAAAAAATGTAAGTTAATGTTACACATTTAGATTTTTATTATCTTATACATTATCAATGATTTTTGTATTCATATTATTTTTTAATTACTATGTTGATTTTTTCTTTTCTATTGTTCACCATTGTATCAGATTTACCAAAAAAAAGAAAAGGAAGATTTTATACTAGTAAAGAAATAGAATAACTAAAATATTTTGTACGTTGATTATGATGAAAATAAGAATTCAGGTGCAGGTTCTAACATGAATAATAAACCTTTCATTGTTATCGATCCTCTACCCAAAAAGAAAAATATCCACAAAATATGTATCAGGAAGACGTGAAATAAGAATTAAAGATTTATTAATCCTCTCAATGATACCTTTTTTGTTAATATTTTTCATTACTTAGGGGAAAAATTACTTCATGGGAATTTCTTTCACCATACAAGAGTTACACACCCTCAGACTGGATACTTTTTATCACATCAATTATTTAGATGTTAAAATCTTGAAACATGTTTCTTTAAGTTCATGTAAAAACCTATTATGTGACTAGGGGATATATATTTGTGCCATGTGTAGGTGGGTGTCTGAACTCAAAACTCATCTCCTCTTGCAATAAAAAGGTCTACCCAACTATAACTACAGGTCACCACAGTTTGGAATTCAAGAACTGATAATTCTACTCGAGTATAAAAAGTAAATGAATTCTTCATATTTCTATGGAAAAATTGTGGGTGGGTGAGGTAATTTCCATTTCATTCATTCTTTGTGGACCAACTATCAATTTTCCTTTACCAATATCTTTTTTCATATAGGGTTATCTATCCGGTTTTAGACCAGAAAGTACACATGTTACTTCCATAAAATGCAATATTTCCAAGTGTGTTACAACTTCTGAGGAACTAAATCTATCTTTTAGAGGGACCGATGGGATTTTTTCTACATCAGTAGATTTCAATATTAATTATAATCATCTTGGTGTGTTTAATGCTACATTTTCTTATCTTGAGGGGTCATTTGTGGGGATAGTTTATCTTCTAATGATAGGGCTTGAGTTGTCTCTTCATGAGGTTTTACAGACTATATCTATTTTGATTCCCATGTTCAGTTATTCACTACCCAAAAAACATCGAAATAATCTATGGTTGGTAAATACTAAAAGAGGAACATAACTCATTAATACCCAACACATCTTTGAATTTGTAAAAAATCATCAATTTATTTTCTTCCTTTTCATTTTGGGAATAGATATTTTACCAATGTTCTCAAATGGTCATAAATTTGGCATGGATCGAAATAAAGAGAAGGAAACCAAAGAAAAAAATAAGACGATCATGGAAAGGTATTTGACGCACACACTAACCTTCAAGTTTTATTATGGATACATTCAAACACTTATCACATTTTCCACCTTGAGGGAAAGGGGGATTTTTTAGGGGTGGTGGTGATAGGTCTTCATGGGGTTATGTTAGGTTAGTGGGGTTGTTACATAGAGAAATATGCAAGGGAAAAGTTGTAAATTCTATGGGAGGTTCAAGTTGTAGTAGTTGTGTTTGTTAGGGGAGTAAACATTATTGGTGGAGTATCTCATGGTGTTAAATAGGGGGAGGGATAGTGAGGTCAGATAGAAACAAATAGTGTGAGGATTTCTTGGATGAGGATTTGGTGGGAGATCTTGGGGACACTCGAGTGTTTTTTCATCTCTTTCCTTCTCCATTATCACACTCCCCCCTCTTTATGTAATTATACTCCTATTTTTCTCTATATATATACAAATAAGTCTATCCAATCAGGTCTTTACTCATCATTAATACCTAGAGTTTTTTACAAGGTGGATAAGAGATATATGGTGAGTTATTTTTGGGGTTAGGGTTACTCTGATACCATATGGAATCTCGTAACCCAATACCCATGATTTTTTCCTAAAAGGTCTTGGTGTTTATTTATAGAGAATAATAATGATAACATAATACAGAAGTCTAATTTTGGACTTGACTAGATATTCCTCCTAAAAAATAATATAAATATCTAATAGAGAAAAATATAATATAATTTTTCTTAATTATTTGAGGGTATTTTCATAATAATATATAAAATTAGGGATAATTATATTCCTAAAATTTATTTTCATGACCCCCACTCTATTGTTACCCCTACTTAGACCAGTAGTGAAGAGGAGGTATGACCCCCTCGAGTCCCTCCTCTTGTAGGCCCCAGGTTAGTGACTAGCACTAAGGGTGTAGAACACTCAAATGGGATACATTACATGTAAAAATGATTGAGAGAAAAGATGAACTACAACCAAAAAACTCCATCACATAACATAAAATAAACCAAATAATCTCACATGTGTATGTTAATAAATATATTAAAAGTCTCCAAAATCAAACCAAAGGGAAACCTATAGCATCAACCCCCAAACATTTTCAAACTCCAAGATAGTAATTCCCAAATTGCTATTAAAAACCCTCCTAGAAACCTGAAAAATGTTTTATATACATAGGATAAACATAACATGTATACTCAGTATGATCATACCTAAATTCTTCTGTGAAAATGTGAGAAACCCATACTAATGCACTATTGAACAAACAGCAGAACTGAAAAGCACACAAAAAAGTATTTTATTCATCCCAAATTCACCATGACTAGACCAATGAATGACAAAAGAAATTAGTAAGATAATAATAACAAGAGAATATCAATAAATGTACCCTGCAACTACTTCCCCACTAATTTTCCACTCTCAAACCCAAATGTTAAATGTCCCATGCTTCCATCCCTTCCATGACATCTCATCACCATGTATCCAACCATCTTTGATGTTGGTCTCGATGAAACACTATCTACCCCAGCCCTATGCAGGGACCAACATCATGTGATGACATCAATTTCATCATGAATATATCTCGTGTCACTTCTACATCATCACTCATCCATCTGAAACATCACTGTTGGAGTTGATGTCCTAGTACCAAGTGTTTTTTCTTTTTGATTACATGCATATTCAATCTATTGAATGTACATAAAAATTCTTATTATATATTTTTCATTTTCATGCATGACTCCAATGCAATAATTTATGATAGTATACGTTTCATTGATAAGCTCATACCGGTTTCCCACTATGATGAGAACCTTGAAGTTATATAACGATATTCTTAAATAATGTTATATAGTTAGAAAACATATTATGATGGGACACATAGTATAAAGACTTTCAAGTGTTAGTACTCATAAGTGTATGAGGATTCTTCTCATGAATTTTGTACTTGGAAATATCTAAGAAAAGAGATTATGAGAACGAAACCTCCATAAGGAATTCTTTATGGTTTAGTGTCATCAGATATTCCTATATATGAGTGTGTGTAATGGTCCATATACTTTAAGATTATCATTGATGCATTACATGACTCTCGAACTTAGATTTATTGACTAAGTATGGCATGTTGGGTCTGTCAAGATTAACATTTCATTAATATATAAGTTGATCAAGGATTTGTGTCATCCATCTTAATAGAAGATGATATCTCATCCTTTTTATTAGAATAGAACCATCACCATAAATTCAAATTCCATGGTGTAATGATGTGTTTATTTTAGATAATAAAATAAAGACATATCAAGAATATAGGTTAGTGACATGGATTTGTAACCTTCTTGATGATATATTGAGACAAAGGGATTATATCACATACTGAGTGTTCATATATGGTTATTGCCATTTTGATATTGAGTTCTTTCTCTTGGGTGTCTTGACCCATTGTTATATAGTAATCTTGGACCTTAAAT
The DNA here is from genome assembly GCA_963277665.1 of Viscum album. Lineage (NCBI taxonomy): Eukaryota > Viridiplantae > Streptophyta > Magnoliopsida > Santalales > Viscaceae > Viscum > Viscum album. Next base: position 679,737,696 of record OY728132.1, on the reverse strand, counting down.
AAGCTTATCTAATGCCAACAAAAAAGAATCCTAGAGGGTTACACACTAAGTGTTTCTGATGACCTCGATTAAATTCTCTTTGAATTTTATTATTTGAATAAATATTATTCTCAAGACTGAGCAATAATTTTATTCATGTTTATTGATCTCTAATATTCACAGGGTAATAAATAATTATTTTTTATTAATAAATAATTTATTTAATTACGTGAATATATATATAATATTTATTTTATGGATTGTGAATAAAATATTTATTTTATTCATTAAATATTTTAATAAATATTTATTCACTAGATTGTGAATAAAATACTTATTTATGAATAAAATATTTATTCTGGTGTTAAATAAATTCTAGAGTAGTTTGAATGGACCAAGACCAATTGCGGTGAAAAATATTAATTTACAAGATGATTAAATAACATTTTTTATTGTGCAAGTGGGCACATGCCACAAAATAATAATAAGAAGAATATTATATGGCATGGAGATTTTTAGAGGATGTGATTCCTATGTTGAATTTGAGTTATCATGTTATAAATAAACACCAAGACATACCTTAGAGAGGTATCTTGGGTATTAGGTTAATTTATTTTATATTCAAACAAGGTATCAGAGTAGGTTCTATAACCCTATCCCTCCCTCCTCAACCACTCCACCACACCTCCTTCTGCATCTCCCTCCCAACACAACAACCCCCCCCCCCATCATGCATCCCCCTAGATGTGCATTCATCCCTCTGTGATTGTCGAATCTCTGTTTCCCATCCCTTATGACTCTACCTCTAGTGCGATGACTCTCATGTGACAACCCTTCCCGTGCGATACCACCTCCACCACGATAACTCTTTTCATCCCCCTCCCGATATCACTTATCCCTCATGGTGCCCCTACATGATGGCTCCTCCACCTTCATGAAGCCCCTTGTTTATTTCCCCTACAACCCTTTTCCTCCCATTCTCCCATTCAGAATGGCCTTCTTCTACCCCTGCACCCCTACATGATTCCCCCCCAATCAGTCACAACCACCTATGTGATGGTAACCTACTACCCCCCCCCCTTGTGCGCTACCCCACCAGTCGATGGCCCCTTTCTATGCACCAACCCCACTGAACCCCATGTGCACCACCCCTCCAGTCGATGGCCCCTCTTCCTATGTTCTAACCCCACTTCACCTCTTGTGTTCCATCCCTCTATCCTATGGCCCCCTTCCTGAGTTCCAACCCCTCCGCAATGCATATACGGCCCCCAAAGTACACAGTTGTGCCCCACCACCATCCATGTTGATCTTTATTATATAACCTAATTGATACTTATATGTTCTGGTCATGAAATTTCATCACCTATTATCTACCATCTATGAACCTTTATTACCTTATCAGTGTGAATTTTCATCACACAATCTATGGAATCTTTAAACACCACTATTTCCCATAGAGATATTTCAGTATCATGTCTATCCTAATGGTCCACCTCACAGTTTCTTCAATACTGTGCCATAGAGAACATCATTGAGGATGAAAGTATTATTTAGTCCTATAGATCAACCTCAACTAGAGTTAATATCATTGTGGTCGATGGTCAGACGGTGCAAATTGTTGGTTATTGGAGTTGTTAAATTACATCTTTCTTGACACTATCTGATGTTTACTTTTTTTCTAATTGTCCCATTAATTTACTATCAATTAGTAAAATTAAAATAGATTTACAATGTCATACCATCTTCTCCCCTTATTCATTTATATTTCAGAAGCATTCGATGACACAGCTATTTGGTAGTGGACATCTTCAGGGTGGTTTGTATGTTCTTAACTCGGCCCCAACTTTCACCTATCCTTCCACCAATAATCGTGCCCAATATCTCCACTATCACCATGGTCATCCACATAAAACCATTCTAAAAAAACTTTTTTTTGGATTTAGGACTCTTATTCCTTTTGAATTTGAGTCTTATCACTATGCAAAGAAACATTGGGTCACTTATATTCTCTGAGAAAACACTTGTACATCCACTCCTTTTCATTTGGTTAATTTAAATATCTGGAGGCCCAATCCCAATCCTTCTAAATTGGGTTAATAGTATTTTATTACTTTCATCGACAATTTTTCTCATATTAATTATGTATATTTGTTGAAAAATAGTTCTGAAATCTTTTTTGTGTTTCACTCCTATTATTAAGAAATCACCACCCATTTTTCCACTAAACTTCACTAATTTTATTCAGAAAATGGTTGTGAATATTTCATTGAATCATTCTAGTATTTTCTCAATGACCATGGAATTATCCATCAAACCTCTTATCCTAACATACCTCAACAAAATGTTTCTAAATGAAATAACTTCCATCTATTATAAGTTGATCGAAAACTTTTATTCCAGAATAAAGTTCCCACCATTTTTTAGTGTGATTCTATTCTCACGAACACTTATCTTATCAAAAAACTTCCATCATCTATTATTCAAGGGGGGACACTCTTCCATTCTTTATTTCCAAAAAAACCTCATTAACTAGCCCTAAACATTTTTAGTTGTGTATGTTATGTTAAATATATTCACCCATGGATTACCAAGTTTGATGCACATTCTATGAAATGCATCTTTATTAGTTATTCATGTAACCAATGAAAATATCGATGTCTCTATCAAGATTTTTGTCATTATCTTATCTCAATAGATGTTTCCTTTTTCAAATCATCAGTTATTTCTTCTTCTGAGTTCCCACAACCATCTAATTCTTCTAATTCTGAAGTTATTTTACCATAATCTCTTTATACACCACCACCCCAATCTCTTTTGAGGGATGTTTTTGGATCACAATTTAGCCAGGTATATACTCACTCACCTTACACACCTAGCACCCTGCCATCTGATTTCGTTACAACACCCAATAAATCTCATTATCCTAATGCTCAATCACTTGTGCTTTCTATTTTTCTTCACAAAGTATTATGCTCTTATTAGTCTTATTAGGGTTTATTTGTAGCTACATCGTGGGTTATTGAGACACTGGATGCTTAATCAACACCACACACTATTTCTGAGGCCATATCTCATCTTATATGTTTGCAGGATATGTAGGATAAACTTTAGGCTCTATAATCCAACCATACTTAAGATCTTGTCCCTATTCCTTTAGGTAAGAAGGTGGTCAGTGGAAAATGGATCTATACAGTATGTTTCAACACCAATGGATCTCTTAATTGTCTCAAGGATTTCCTAGTTTCCAAAGGTTATGTGTAGACATATGGATTTTATTATATTGACTCCTTCTCTCCAATGGAAAAGATATCCTTGGTTTTCTTACTTATCTCTCTTACTGCCTCATATCATTGGTCTGTCCATCAGTTGAATGGTAAAAATGATTTTATTCATGTATTTCTTAATGAAGAAGTATATATAGAGAAACCACAAAGATTTTTTTCTCAAGGGGAGTCCTCTAAGGTTTTTCTTCTTTGTCGATCACTATATAGACTCAAGAAGACTCAACATGCTTGGTTCGTCCATTTTTACATTATCATTCTTAGCTTTGGAAGGATCCAAAGCATAAAATATTCCTCTATTTTTTATCATCAATCTACAGTAGGAATAATTCTTTGTTTTCTCTATGTGGATGAAATTGTTATTACTGGAAGGGATATTGTTGGAATTTTCCAACTCAGTTATTTTATTCATCATAATTTTCAAACAAAATATTTGGATCCCCTATGATATTTATTAGTAATTTATTTATCTAGTTGTAATAAATGAATTTTTCTATCTCATAGAAACTATGTTCTTGATCCACTACAGGAGACTGGAATGACTCAAGCTGACTCAATTAACACCCCTCTTGATCTTGGAGAAAGTTTACTTCATACTGATAGTGAGATGTTTTCATCACCTGATAGTTATAGACAACTTGTTGGGAAGATTAACTACTTTAATATGAATCGATGTGATATTTTTTGCATTTATAAAAGTGAGCCAATTTAAGGAATCTCTAACAAAACATAGTGGAAGGTTGTTATTCACATTGTTAGATATTTTAAAAGGAAACTAGGTTTAGGTATTCTATATTTTGATCATGGTTATATAGATATTTAGGCATTTTGTGATGTATATTATGCTATATTATCTCTTCTAGGAGATGTATGTTTGACTTTGAAGTATTTTTTGGAGGAAATTTGATTTCATGTTAAATAAATAAGTAGACAGTTATCTCTCGATCAAGTAAAAATTCAAATTATCCTGACATGGAATATGTGACTATAGAGATTATTTGGTCACAAAAATTTCTTCAACAGATTGGGTAAACAACCAAGAAACTGGCTTATAACTTGTTTGGAAATCAAGATGCTATAAAGATTGCCACAAATTTAGTATTTCATGAGAGGAAAAATCATATTGATGTTGATTGTCATTTTTTTTAGAAAACTTTGAGAAGAAGAAGATCACTTTCGTCCATGTGAACACCTCTAATCAACTTGTATATTTTCTCACAAAAGGGTTTCCTAGACCAGATGTCTAATTTTTGTGTAATAATCCTGGAATGATAAATATATCTCTCTCATATTTAGGGGAAGTATGAGGAGTGTAGAAATGTTTCTTTTTTTCTAATGTATCCAAGCTATGTACACCTATCTGGATGTGGTTGTTGGATGATGTGAGTCTCACATTGAATTTTAGGTATCATGTTATTTTTACCATTCACACTAAATAAACCCCAAGAACTCTCTTAGAGAGGTATCTTGGGTATTGGGTATCTTGCTTCTCTATTCTAATAAGGATTATTAAAGTTTTTTAAATTTTATTTAATGGTCATCATGAAATTAAATAATATTTTAACTTAAAAATTATCTCTATAAATAGGCAATTATGTCTATTGTAAACTACATCAAATATAGAAAAGAGATAATTGTTGCACATAGTGAGTTTGATTTCGACTCCTCCATCTCTATCCCTCTTAAAAAGGAAAACACAATAGATATTTCTTCAAGGCTAAAGAATGAGCGATCAAAAATGAATAATGAAAGACATTTTATTTACCATGATAGCACCTGCAGATTGAGTGGAATTTCTTAGAGATCATTGGAGAATGTATGGATCACCTCTAGAGGTATTCTACCCTTAGAGATACACATGCACAATGAGGGAAATCCAAAAGGGTTTTGTGGATGTTCAACATTATCAATGAAGAAAGGCTCCTAATACAAGGTTATAATTTCTTCCAACATTAAATAAATTAATTATGAATTTGATGTGAAATATCACACTCTTGGTTTCAGGAATTGAAATATTAAAAGAAAATTTAATATATCACCCACCATCGCATGCTTCTATTGTACCCAGAACCAACAATCACAACTAGACCAGTAGGGTATCATGAATGTGAAGGACATCAGCCGCATTCCCTCTACTAACCATGAATAAACCGCCACTACATATCACATCCTCTCTCTTGGTTTCAAACATTGAAATATTAAAACAAATTTTAATATATTTCCCACCACTGCATGCTTCTACTTCTCCTGAAACCATCAATAATAACTAGGGAAGTAGGGTATCATGAATATGAAAGACATCAACCTTTTTCCCTCTACCGACCACGCATGACCCCCACTACATGTCACAACCTCTTATCATCAGGTATATCCACTAATTTTGTCATCATCAATGGAAAGGATTCTCCAAAAACTGCACCATTATCCAATACTACCATCGAAGGAAGAGTAAAGAATAGGGGGTAATCAGCCATCCATTCCTCGCCATATGAATGTTAGTGAAAACACCCCCCAAAACATCTGAGTGTCAGTACATGGTACTCAACATGGGTGGGTGTGAATAAAAGTAACATGAAAATAAAAACATATATATATATATATCACCTTAGTTGGCTTAAAGTTTTCACATCAATACTTCATCATCTCCACCATATTATCAACACCATACTAATGTTACCACACCCTACCACTAGCTAGATGAAACCCACCATATATAATGACCAAAAATAGTCCACATTTTCCTTTCTTCCAATTACAAATTCATCCACCTTTCCATATTATTACAATAACACCCATTTAACTTTATATTTTAATACAACCATCAAAGACAACACCAACATTTTAAATTTCTATTTAAGTCCAACCTATTTAGGATTATTCAATTGATCAATTCATTTACCACACATGAATTTTTGGCCCACATTTATTAAATTATACCATAAATAGTTCTGATCCCTCTAATACTACATTATTACAAAAAGGAACCGCATAGAAAACCCACTACCACACAAAAACTATTAAATTTTTCATCCCACATCCCATAAATTCCCACCACAACCACACCACCTCTCAAAGCCACCACCACCCCACCAAGCAACCAAAATTTCAAAACAACAACTACTACATATCAACCACCACACTTACACATACAACAACGCATCCCATACTTGAATAAGTTATTTTTACCACCCCCACCCAACCCACACATCCAAAAAGATAATAGAAAACATACTAGAACACCCAAAAACCAAAACCAAATCACGTAAATACACAATTAATTTAAAGGAGAGTGTTTTATCAATAGTTTGTTATCTTATGATTGAGTGTTTTTACATAGTTTCCACATTCACACTCAACCTATTTTTTAGCCTTATATAAGTTCTTAACCTTTTATGAGTAGTGGGTTTAACATAGAAAAGGATCTCAATTAAAAGTATCCACAACATTAATATCACAATTGGTTCTATTTTTTGAGAGAAAATGATAAAAAAATAACAAAGAAAATAGATAAACACATGTGATTACTCCCCTTCCATTCCAATTCAATTTAATCAGGGTTATTATATTTATTAGTTAATATATACCACAAAACCACTAAAAAATAAAAGCCTGATAATTGAAAATATACACAAAAGAAGAAAGAACATGGATCCCTCACCTGTAAGAGAAGTTCCCAAACATTTTACACCAAAAATAGGGGGAAGGTAAGATGATGTCTCTATCTAGATATCATGAAGGTAAGGTCTTGATCAATCTCACAAGACTCACAGAGAATAGATGAATATTAAATAGAAACAATATCATACCTCAAACATGACAAAATATTATAGAAAACTGAGAGGGAACCAAGAAGTTGAAAACACCTAGAATCACAAGAAGAAAGGATTTGGGTGAAATAAAATAACTCTAAAGGCTCAATAATAAGGTTATGGTTCATTCAGACTCGAAGGAAACAAGAAAAGACTCGAAGGGAGGAAATAATTGTACTTTAAGATTCTAGATATAGATCCTGGAGTAACTCCAAAGATTAATGTGTTCAGTCTCCATTTTTTATTTTTATTTAATTTGGTTTTATTTAAAACACATTTAATGATCCATTAAAAACTAACGACTTTAAGAAATTAAAATAATAGATTAAAAACCCCACAAAATAGATTTTAAAAATATTTATTTAAGATTTAAATCACACATTTTATGTTAAAATTATTTTTATTTCATTCTCGTAAAATCTGGGAATTTTAAAAAAATTAGAAATTTAGAAAACTATTGAACTGGACATGAGAAGGGATTGACCGCATTAATCAACCGATCATAAAAAGGAAAAAAACTGACTGCATGAAGGAATAAACTAACTGTAATAAGAAACTAATTGATCACATGAAGGAACCAATAGAATGCATGAACAAAACAACTGACTACATGAATAAACTAGTTGACCACATGAACAAACCAACTGACTGCATGAAGAAACCAACCGACCGTATGAAGAAACCAATTGGTTGTATGAAAAAACCAAATGAACACAGGAAGAAACCAATTGAATGCATGAAAGAAAATGATGTCAAGAAGAAACCAACCAACCATGTGAACAAACCAATTGATCACAATAAAGGACTAACTGACCGTAAGAAGAAACCAACCAACCGTAAGAAGGAACACAATTAATGTAATAATGAACCCACCAACCTCGTTAAGGGATAAAAGACCACACATTCAACCAAATTACTATATGAAGAAATATATAAATTTCAAATAGAAAATGTCATGAATTCCCTCTTGACACTTCTAGACCTTGGGAAATCACAAAATAAATGTTTTAGGAACCTAAGACATTACATTTATTTTCCATGTAAGTAATTTAAATTCCATCAAAATTGGAAAGATTCTTGCTTCCCTTAAATTATGAAACCGACACCTATTAAAATTGATTTTTCTAATCAACCAATACCTTTCCATAATCCACTATTATTTCATACCATACATAAAATAAATGATGTTGCAGTTCTCTCAGATATTATCTATGTATGTCTACTAGTGGTTCCCATTATTCTAAATCCATCACTGAGGGTTATTGTATTATTTCTTTATAATTAGTAACCTTTTCACTTCTAAAAGTGTTTTTTATTCCAAATAAAATTTTCATTCAGTTATTTATTCAAATAAATTTTTTGACTCCATTAATCTCTTTCCCACCTCCCTATTGTTGCATGCATTCCCTATCCTCAAGAAGTATCAATTATTCAACTACATCTTCATATATCAGTATATTTTGAAGATATTTACAAAAAAACTCCATATTAGTATTTACAAAGACCATTATTTTTAGAATTTTGGTTGGCTCCAACTAATGACTTCAAATACTTAATAACATCATTGGAGTGGAGATATTTGTGGTTTAGCATTAAAAATCAAAGGTCTCCATCCATGATTCATTTTTTATTTTTTGTAGTTTATATAAGAGCATGATGTGCATGTGCTGAGTTGACTTTTGAGGATTAGGAAAAATAAAAACCACATGTTTTTTTAATATTTCAATTATGTTTTTTACTCTTATTAATAAGTGTTCTTATAAACTTGATGTAGGATTCATTTGACCACACTCATATAAAAAATTTTCTAATATGTACCACTTATAATAAGTGTTTTTGTAAACATTTTTTCTGATTGATTATTGAAAAAAGTGTTTTCTTCCATTTTATTTAAATATTTTTTCCCTAAAATTTAAGTGTAAGTGATTTTTAATTAATGAGATAAATACCATTTTTTCACTATGATTATTATAAATGATATGTAAAAATATCAACATGGTACTTCTAAGATTGATCATTTATACATTTTTAGAATCTTTTCTTTCTTCAAGGATTCTAACTTTTACAATATTATAGGGATATAAATTACAACAATAATATGAACCCATTTTAAGAGATAGAGGCATAGGAAGATCACCAAATCCATAATTATATATAATTTCACACATGATAATTTCTTTATATAAAAATAATCTTTTTTACCACCATTCCAAATATTTTGTTATTATCTTCTTTAAGAAAATCTACTCTTAACTATTGTTCAAAAGATAAATGTCTTAGGTCTGGTGATTATGAGTAAATATTATATTTGCTGATTAATTTATTATGGATGGTTATTTGTAATATTTTAATTGTATATGCTTGTACATTGTTATTTTGAATTTAATGGATGAGTGTAAATGGTATTTTTTTTTTTTGTCTTTAGGTTTGTGTTTAAGTACTAGATTGAGTTTATTAAGGAATATGTGATGAATGGGGATGAGGTATTTGTGATATATTTTCATTATTATTAATTTTTAACTATTTATTATGGTCTACGGATCACTTCGAAAGTTTTTAATATCAATTATTTGAATGATATTTTCCTTTGTGATTTGAAGAACAGTGATGAAATTCCTACCAAGACAGATGAATAGTTTGTTGAAAAACAAACTTCTATGAGGATCTTGAAATGGGTTTTATATCCTATTGAGTTGGAATTACTTTTTTTCTTTTAATTTTTTTTGTATTGGATTCTACTTAAATATTTAAATGTGGCCCATAGTGCTTATAAATTTACAATTGATGAAATATTAGGGGTATACACATTTAATTATTGTGCATGTTTTTTATTTATATTTGTAGAAAGAGTAATTCTATAAATAGTTCTAGTTTAATGAATATAAAACAATTTATTTTACATTAAAATTCAATTTTTGATCCTATAGCAGGAGTAAAGAAAATGTATCATGATATGTGGTGAAGGAATGTCAACGGGGGTGCCCAAAAGAGGCGTAAATACCATTTTGTAAATTATTTGGATTTTTTTTTGTAATTTTTAATTTTTAAATTTTATGGATAATATTTTACTATCTAACCATATGTGAGCATCATACAATGATTACTATATATATTTAGAATCAAATCTAGGATTACTAGTATATCTACTAATCTTACATATTGGAATAATGACATCAGGTCTAGTGTAATGCTTCACATGTATTAATGAACAAATTTCACTTCCATATTCAAGTTTTATTGTGGTTTTACCAGTGTCAGTAATAATTTGATCAACGCTAGGATTACAAGTATATATACTCATCTTAATATGGACTATTTGTCAGTATTATATATCACCACTCTTTTTTATGAGATATTTACTAAATTTTTCCATATTGATGGATGATTAAATTTTTTTTACCAACTTGAAATTTGTTCCTTCAATTTGGAGAGAAGAAAGTTTATTTATAATAAATTAGAGTTCATGACCTTAATCCAAAACTATCTTATCATAATCCATATTAAAATTAATATTATTTTAAAAAAAAATTATTGAAACCTTACTCAAGATTGTATTTTAATTAATGGGAATGTTATATCTCATGTAAACTTCTTTTTTTCAAAAGTTGTTGTAAGGATAGTTCGATGGAATATTGAGGATATGATTGTGGCATAAAAATTCATCCATATTTAGAGTGGGTTCTTCAAAAATAATTGGATCATTCAAATCCAAGATATACAATGTCTTCAAAAGAAAGTAAATTTATTTTTAAATTGTCTTTCCATGTCAATATAACTTCTTTGGATTATTTAAGGAAAGATTATATAAATATTTAGTCCTTATTTTTTAAAATACATGTATTTTTCCAAGCTCTCTTATTTTTTTATTTCTAAATTTTATTACTGAAGAATTTTAGTTTTTAGAACGATTAAATTGAAACCAATTATTATTTTATTATGTCTTGTTGTTATAACCCTAATGGTTATATGTCTTTTATGGATTTTTAAGTAATTAAAAGGTTGATTATTGATATAACATATTGTTTTCATGGGAGGGAGTATGGTGGTTTCCATGAGAGATTGTATAAATGTATTATTGATTAATTTGGTTGTTTCTTTAAGCTTCATAGAATTTATAGGCATTTATTTGAGTTATTTTAGTGATCTGGTTTTATAGTCATGATTTTACTATGGGTAGCATTGGTAACATTAATAATTGTAGTAAATTGTGGTAGCTTTTTTTGGGGGGTTTCTGAAACCATATCCAAATGACTAAACAATGTTTTAGATCTCATTTTAATGATGTTTTTAATAAATTACTGATAATATTTATATTTAGTGGTAGTTTTGTTTCAAAAAAGTTGCTAAATATTTTTAACAAGTATTTATCACTAGTTTAATTAAAACCACTGCAATATTGTTTTAAAAAACACCTCAAAACCTGTCTTTCACTTGAAACTGACCTTGCTCTGATACCCTACCCCTCGACATTGGTTCCCCTCTTGATTTTGGATATCCCATCAATGTTGGATACCTTCTCATCATCGATGCCAGATCCCCATTTTTTATTCCCTCTCAGCCTCCACGCTACTAAACCCTCATCGTGATTTCCAATGAGCCTAACCCCTCTCTAATTTATTCTCATATTTGATTCACCATAATCATAGGTATATGATTTTATACTCTATTACAAGGCATAATTATGAAAAATATTTTGGTTTAATAAATTTCATTTTCTAATTCCCCTTCAATGCTTGTAGTTTAGTATATTTATGAATTCTTAGTGTTTTGGGGGTAGTTTAGGATCCATTGTTGGTGTTGATTGTTTTTATAATTTGAGATAGATAACTTCTTGGACACTACAATATTTATTTTAATGATTTCATACAATATGTGAACTAATCTTTTTTTTGAATTTTTAGTGTGAACTTAATGATTTTATAATTGATTCCAGTTGATTAATAATGACATTACATGAATTGATAAGTGATAAACATTATATTTGAATATTTTTTAAGGAAATGAAAGTGAAATTACATTTAAGAAATATGTTTAATTGGATAAATGGTGAACTAATTCATGGAATTGGTGTTAACATTATTGTAATAATTTATAATAATTTTATATGTGATTGAATTATTATTATTATTATTCTATTTGGTTAGGTTATAGTGTGTTGTATTGTAATAAATGGTGAAATAAATTTTGAAATGAGTACTTGGGTATAAATCACGTGTATGGTTTCTAAAAATATATTTATTTACAATTCTATTAGTTATAAAATATTTTAATATAAAATTAAAAATAAAATTTCACATGAATGAATAAATTATGAGTCTTTATATGTTTATCCTAATTTAAAAAATTTCAATTGTCTTCCTTTTTTAAAATAAATGTATTTTATTTTTATATATAAAAATATAATTATATTTTATATTTTAAAGTGTTTGAAATAAAGTAAATATGAATAAAATTTGGATTACTTTGACTTAGAACACATCTTATTATGTTACGATTTTGAAAATGTTTTTAGATTTTGAAAATGAAAATCGATCAATTCATAGAAGAATCAAATTTACATGTCTTAAATGAAAATTTATACAATGGATTGAGAGAGATTAATTATTTGAACACTTGATATTGAAACAATTTTCACCTCATTATGTGAATTTTATTTAGCGTGGAGAATCAAATGTAAAATAAAATTCACGCAATTATGTCTACAGTAAAAATGAACAAGTTAATGCACTCATAGTGGATAATGAAATTCAAAACGTGATAAATGATACTTTCATCATTGTAGGGAAACGCCATAAAAATGTAACACATCAGTTAATTCAATTTTTGATGTTCTAGATATTAATGATGATTTTAAGACTATAGGAAAACTTGATCAAGATGATAACATATTAATGGATGATGGTGATGAGACTAATACAAGATAAAACTCAACTGATCAAACAACTAAATTTTCAAAATTAATTTCATATGGAACTTGGGAATTGTATGAATTATGTTCCAAATATTCAAAATTTACTTTATTTGTGGAAGAAAAGATCCATGTATCATTTTATGAGGTGAATAATATTATTACCAATCTTGGACTCATTTATATGAAGATACACACATGCCCCAATGATTTCATACTTTATTGAAAAGAATAATTAAATAGAGAAAAGTGTATAAGATTTCATGCTTATAGATAGTAATTAAAAAATAATGATGTCAGTTTGAATCTGTGTACTACCACAAAGAAATAGAAAAAGAAATTTTTTGTGAAGGTTTCATTTTACTCTTCATTAAAGCAGTAGTTTCAAAGATTGTTTATGCCATCTAAAATCATTGAACATATGAAGAGGAAATATATTCATAATAAAAACAATTAATTTATGCGACATCTAAGTGATTCAAAAGCATGTAATACTTTCAATTCATTACAAATAAAATTATCTTCTAATCCAGAAAATGTATTCTTGGGATTTGTATCTGATGAATTCAATCCTTTTTGAAATTTATGTTGTTGTAAAAATATTTGACAAGTTGTTTTGATCCCATATAATATACCTCCTTGGATGTGTATGTAGAAAACTTCATTCAACCTATTAATGATTATTCATGGAAATAAAATTCCTAGAAATGATATTAATGTCCACCTTCAGACACTTATTCAATAATTACAGGAGTTATAGAATGATGTTGTGGAATTATATGATGCATCTACCATGAAAATGTTCAAAATGCCTTCCACCCTTATGTGAAGCATTAGTGACTTTCTTTGACAAGATTTGTTTTGTTAGGATCATACACATTGGTTTGTATTTTAAAATTTGCAGCTTTAATTTTGAGTCTCAATGGATAACTTATAGAAGAAAGTGATGTTTCATGTGTCTCTATCACTTCCTTCATATATCTCTTAGATTTCAGCTTAAAAAGTCACATTTCATTGAAAAAACTGATTTGAGTCTTCCACCAAAATTATTATAAGGATCATAGATCTTGAAAAAATTATCAAATGGTGGTATATAGTTTGGAAAATATTTTCAACTGAATAAAAGTAGAAAAAGAGTTAGAACGCCATCAAATACAACTAGATCACAACAATGGAAGAAAAATAGAATATTTTTTGAACTTAAATATTTAGAATTTAATTTATTACATCATAATATTTATATTAATAGTATGTATACTTTATACTTAAGATGCATTTGGATATGTATAAATATTTTTGGATTCTATTTTTAGGTGGGTAATAGAAACTTGTGGGTTGTGTAAAGAGTTATGCATTAATATTTTTTTGAACATGTTAATTTGGTGGATAGAATATGGATTCTAAAACTAAATCATTAGAAGCGTGTATACACAAAATAATAAAACTTTAAATAATAAATATTTCATGATTTACAATATTTACGTATTTAATATGAATGTTATGTATATTCAATTGGTGTTAGTTTTTTAAGAAAACCCCCTTAAAAATTAAGTGTGATATTCCTTCCAAAGAATAACTTGTTAAGACCTAAATCATTTTTTATGGGTTACCCTAACTATTAGGTGCCTTATTATTGGTGTTTTCTTTGGGTTACACTTAGCTGCGAAACCCTATCACTAAATAAATAATGGTTTTTATGATGATTTATTTGTGAAAATTTCACATCAGAAATGATACATCATGGAAAATAATGTTGAAATTACTATTATTTGTGACAAACTATTGTAATTAAGCTCAGGGTGATATTATTCTTGACCGTATTTTCAATACATTACAAATAGTATTAGTCTAAATTATTTGTGATGGAATTAATGTTCCATCACAAAAAAAAGTACTTGAAATGGAATTATAAATTCACCTCAAATAACTATAAATAAAAAAAATTATAAACAATCATTCATTATAAATTTAAAAATATTTTAAAAAATAGATTTAAATTAATAACTTTTAAAAAAATAAATTTTAACAAATAATTTAATGCTTCATTCAAAAATAGAATATCTATAATCAATAATGGAATATTAAAATATAGTTCAACTTAAATAAATAATAATAATTACAGTTAAAAAATAAATTTAAAAAATAACCTTCCAAAAATCCTAATACATACGTGAGTTTTGAGATAATTTGGAATAGATGTAAGGATTTATGGAATGGGGAAGGGGTGGCATGCAGATTTATTTATAGTTTTATTTATTGTGATAGAAAAATATCTATGGATTATTTCATCATAAAAAGTTGTCATTTAAAATATTTTCTATATAATAGGTATTTTATGGTGGGTATTTAAAATGGTATGGCTATCTGTCATAAAAAATAACCTCCATAAATATATTTCCCACATATCTTAAAAGTATTTTTGTTGAATAGAACTCATCACAAATAATCTTCTACCACTGTATTTTTAATAAGATTATTTATGATTAAATGGACAGTCCATCATAAATAACCTTACTAAGAATAGATTATTTATGATGGAATGGATAGTCCATCATAAATAAACTTATCACTAAGAAATTATTTACAATATAATAGAGAGTCTATCACAAATAACTTTAGTGAGAAAGGATAATTTGTGATAGAATCTCCATTCTTCCATAAATAACCTCAGTGGGAACATATTATTTGTAATGGAATAGAGATTTCATTGTAAAAAATGTCTCCTACAATAGAACACACATTGATACCAACACTTTGAGCGAAAAAAATCCTTTTCCTTCATAAATGGTCATCACTACAAATATTATTTGTGATGTAATTATAATTTTATCACAAAAAATATCTTTTGAACAACCATTTGTGATGGATTAAAAATCAATCACAAATAATTTATTTCAAAAGGATGAATTTTTAATAGTGTAACTATTAGGATACTAGAAGAATAGAATCAAGTGAATCCAGATTATGTATTATAATAAAGGGTTATCCACTTATCTATCCAAGAATCAAATATGATATGATTGAAAATATTTATCTCCTAGATACAGTCATGTAATATTTATATAAAACCCAATGTAATTCATGATGAAACATGGGTCTAGAATCACTAAATTGACATAATGTATGAGATGATCATTTTTAGTGAAAGTATTTTTCATAGAAGTCCTTTATGAAAAGATATACATCATGATACTCAACCATATATATGTATTTTTTTATATTATGAATTAAATTATTTTAATAATTTTGAGATCCCTCATAGGTATGACCTATACAATACTTCAAAATTGGTATATAGGGATGATAAGTGTTCTAAAAAATAAGCATTCTAAACATCTAAATGTGAATTTTGTAGAGATAAATTTCAATAACTTTGACTTTTGGGTATTGGATAATAGGTTTGCATCACACATTTCTGTTTATAAACACTAACTTAGATATATGAGACAATTGAAAAAGTTTTAAGTGGATATTCATGTTAGTAATGGAGTAAGACCCTGTCAGAACTCATGAAAACCTTAAATCATATATACGAGAATCCTAAAATTATGAACATGGTGTTGTTGCTAAGGAGAATTTTTGGCATGTGAATGTTGGAAGGAAGGTATGTAGCTAATCCTCTCAATTAATTCAATGTAATTTTAATTTATATGAAATAAATAAAGGTATAATTTGGAGACCTTGTTTGGGAACTATTGTTACTTTCCTCCCTTTTAGATTCATAGGATATGATGGTGATGGTTGTGAAAAACTCCAATAGAAATATAGATTTTATGTTCATAGATGTATTCAAGCATATCTTGAACTCATAAATTCATCATAAGGAGTATTTGGTATCTTTCATTAATGCTTACTATGCATAATAGGGTGTCCTACTAGATGAAAAGGTTGCTGGAAAGGGACAAATTAGAGGAGTTGAAGCAGGAGTAGCTCGGTGGAAGGTGCTCCCCTGTGTTAGAATTATGGGAAGAAACGTCACCTTAGAAAGGATTTCAATTATTAAAGGTATAACTCTAGAAGATATGATTCTCATAGTGGGTCTTTGAACTCTGTGTTAGAGGAAATTAGTGGTTTTCTCCTAAGTGTTCCCAGCTCACTTGAGTCTTGGGTGATAGACTCTAGATATTTATTTCCTTCAAAATATTAGAGGGGGTATGAAATTTTACATCTATATAATTTCTGGTATATTTCATTTAAAAAATGTAAAATATCTTGAGATTTTGGGTATGAAGGTTATCTCTAAACAGATAAGGAAAAAAGTTTTTTGAACTTTTAATGTGTGCGAAACATCCCCTAATTAAGGAAGGACATAATTTTCATGGGAAAAATCAATGAATCAAGTTTTCATAAAATATTTTTAGATGGAACATGGAATATTTCAAGTGGATCAATGGTAATATAAAAGTGATTGAAGTAAGGGACCATGTATCTTATAGGTTTATCAAAAGGATTTATGTATGTTAGAGAAGTTATTTCAATTAAACTTTGACATGGTCATTTTGGAAAACTCGGTGAGAAGGTAATTATGACACTATCTACAAATGGATTACTAAATACTATAATAAAAAATTATAAAACATGCGACGATTTTGTTTTTGGAATGTAGTGTAAGGTTTCCTTTTAAACAAAAGGGAAAACATCAACTAACTAAAACTTGGATTTGGTTCACAGAGATGTTAGGGGGCCAACTATGATGAATTCTCATCAAGATTCAATATACTAAGTAACTTTCATAAATAGATTCACATGTAAATTATGGTTATACATAATCAAAAACAAGTCTGAGGTGTTTGATACTTTCATACAATAGATGTCCATTGGGGTAAAGGAGACCAGGAGTAATCTGATGTGCTTACAACTAAACAACAATAGTGAGTAGGGAAGTAGGGAGTTCCATATGTTTTATAGTATAAGAAGATTCATTTTGAGAAGATTGTTTTAGAGACTCTTAATAAGAATAGAGTTATAGATAGAATGAATATAAATTTAGTGGAAAATTCTAGGAGAATGAGGATTCATGTAAGGTTACCTAGAGTTTGTTTGGAAGAGACTATGAATTATGTGACATTCTTAGTCAATTGGAGTCTATAGTCACCCATTAGGAAGAAACTTCTGGAGAAATTTTTATCTAAAATAATGGTTTATTTAAACCATCTCAGAGTATTAATCTCACTTTCCTACAACCATATTAATACCAAGGAACAAGACAAGTTTTAGGAAAAGTTTCAAGTTTATTACTTTATTGGATATAGTGTTGAAGAATTTGTATTTTGAATCTGGGATAATGACTCTTAAGAAGTCATCATAATTAAAAGTGTTATCTTTAATGATGAGATCCTATGGAATGATTCAAACTTAATAGAAAATTTCAATGAAATAGAAGTATAATCTAAAGTTGATGTTTTCCTGGATGGAATAAGAAAGACACAAATCTTCAAATTAATTATGGAAGTATAATATTTTAAGAAACACCAAATCTTCTGGTAAGATTACTAGGAGGAGGAGGTCATGTTTTTCTGGTGTTTCTAAGTCCTGAATTATCAAAGAGTTCAATGAATGCTAAATCTTGATCACTATAAGTACACACTCAGGAAGTTTCAGTACTAGTAGGATATTGGGTTCTGGAACAAGTACAAATATCTATGAGTTAAATCCATTCAGTGAAAAGGTATGAGAGTTATTTTCATTTTCTACTTCTAAAAAATGATAGAGAGACTAAATACCTAGAAGATTCAAGGTGTTTTTAGGATTCAAAGTAGTGATAGTTATCTATGAGAGATGAACTTGAGTCACTCCAGGTGTCTAGAACATGGGAACTAATAGAGCTACCCATTGGGAATAATTTTCTTCAAAACAAATGGGTTTATCGGTTAAAAGAAGGGGAAGAAGGTAGGAAGAAGTGCAAGACTATAATATTTGTGAAATATTTTCAACATAAGGAATGAGTGGATTTCTATAAAATATTTTCACCAATAGTTAAGAATAAAAATACTTAAATGGTGTAGATCATGGTTGCATTAGAATATCTCTATCTGGAGTGGATTGATGATAAGAAAGTAGTCCTTAAGAAATATGTAGATAGAGATATTTACATGGAGTAGCCGACTGGTTTTTAGGATCAACAGAACCAAGAACTTGTGTGTAACCTAAAGCATATCCTTTAGGGTTTGAAGCAATCACAATGGTGTTGAAATCAAAAGTTCAATGATTTCATGAAAGAATTGAAGTTTTTATGAAGAAATGTTGATCATTTCTATTGCTGGAAGGTGTTTGTTTATGAGATTTTCATTATCTTCTACTTTATATGGATGACATGCTAATAGTAGTTCCAATGAAAGAATGGATCATTGGTTGGAAGTTTGAGTTTTATAGAAGCTTCAAGATGAAGGATTTCAATATGAAAATGATAATTTTGGGGATGATTATTGTATGACACTGAAGTTCTAATACATTATACCTATCCTAGACTGACTACATATGTAAGGTGGTGGAACACTTTGATTTTCGGAAGAAAAAACTATGACCACCCCCCTGGTCAAGAATTTCAAGCTAAGGAGAAAACACCATGGATAGATGATAAATTTGAGTACATAGAAAATTTTTCAAATGCATCAGTTGTCAAAAGTTTGATGTATGTATTTTTATGCACATGGAGAAGGTTTCATATGTCATCGATTATATTTAGGACTTTTCAAAATCTTACATTGGTGGAGATTCAGACTCACTGAATAACACTATAGGGTATGTGTTTACTTTTGGTGTAATGAAAATCAGTTTGATATCCAAACTTCAATCAGTGGTCACACTTTTTATAGTGGAATTATAGTATGAAACTTTTATGGAAGTAGGGAAGGAACTGATATGGATTAAGGGGATATTGGAGGATCATGAAAAAAATGTAAGTTGTTCCATGACTCACATATCAAGATTTACTTGGTCAGAAATATGATGTTTCATTTTCATAAAAAGCATATTCAGTTGAAGTGTCACTTAATTTGGACTCTATTTGAGGAATTGGTAATAGATCAATGGAATATATAGGGGTTTCAAGATCCAATGGGCATGTTGAAAAATCTCATGAATCTGGAAGTTTCACTATACCTTGAAATATTAGAGTATGTCAATTTGGGAGAGCCTTATGAAACTTTAGAGCTAGTGTAAACCTCATTCCATATAAAGTTCTTAAAGAACTATTAATAACATAGTTAAATCCAAATAGGGTCACTATGAAAATAGAGAACTGATCAGTGAAACATCCTTGAGGAATTCTAGAGAATGTACTCATCAAGGTGTATTAATTTTATTTCACTGATGATTTCATTCTACTTGATATAGAAGAAGACAAGGACGTCCTTCTCATTCTTGAGATACCATTATTAGCTACATACAAATATCTTGTTGATTTCCAAGAGGAAAAATTAATATTCAGAGATGGAGAATAAACCATAACATTTTATGTCCTAAAATATAAGGAAAACTCTCTACAGTTGACTATAATTTCTTAGATATGATTGCAAAAAGGGGTGAATTGATAAAGGATGTGTTGAATCTTGAGGATTTACACAAGGAAAATGGGTATTTAACTAAATCAATAAAATAAGTGGAATTCATTAAAAACACAGTCAATCCATTGGATCGATAAGAGTTCACCTCATTGACTCTATCACTTGAAAATCCTCCAACACTTGATCTTAAACCTCTTCCACCAAACCTAATATAAATCTACTTGGTAGATTTGAACACATTTCCAGTCATCATAAATGTAAATATTTAAAGTCAATATGAAAGTAAATTGCTCGATGTTATATTGCAAAAAAATCCAATGATAAGCTGGGTGGTAGCTGATTTAAAAGGTATAAGTCCTACCATATACACTCACAAAATAAACATGTAAGATAATTAAAAACCTTGTAAGAAACCACAAATATGCCTAAAACTTTAAATAAAACAATTATTCAAGAAATAGGTCATTAAACTTCTTAATGATGGTTTAATATTTCTTATCTCTAATAGTTACTGGGTCAAACCATTTCAATTGGTACCCAAAAAGGGTGGGAACACAATGGTTGAGAATGATAAAGGATAATTGATACCCATTAGAATAGTGACTAGATGGAGAATTTACATTGATTATCTCAAATTAAATGATGTCACAGAAAAGGATCATTGCCCATTCCCCTTTATTGATCAAATCCTTGAATAGATGGAAGGAATATATTACTATGTTTTCTGGATAGATACTTATGCTATAATAAAATAGTGGTTAAACCAAAAGATCAAGATAAAATCACGTTCAATTGTCCATATGGTACATTTTATAATTGAAAAATTTCTTTTGGAATGTGTAGTGCACCATCCATGTTTCAACAGTGCATGATGGAAATATTATTAGATTGTTATTAATAGAAATTATGACTAGAGGGGGTGAATATTAATTTTAAAAAATTAAAGAAAAAACAATTAGAGTTTATAGAATTAAGATTTATAGAGTTCAGTGATCTTGGGATGAGTTGTAGCATAAATAAAAATTAAAAACACCAAGATTTATAGTGGTTTTGATCAAAAATATCATAGTCCACTCCTCAACCTCATCTACACCTTGAGGATATTGGTACCCACTAAGAACATCACTTTTAAAGGTGTGTGAAACTTTTTATAGACACTGAATTTTAAACAACCTAGAGGCACAACCTAGTTTGTTATATGAGACCAACCTAGTCTTCTTAACAAGATTCTGATTGGGAGTCAAAACCCAAACTTCCTTTTATGTGGTGGAATAACTAGATGAAGCAAGACCTTATTTTTATGTAGAAAATCATAAACCAAAAAAAATACAAAGAGAAGGAAAAAAGATTGCACGAATAAAAACTAATATAGAGAAATTGGAAGATGATTAGAAATTTTGAAGACGTTGAATCTCAATGATCATTAATCACTTGGAAGGAAAAAATTTCAAAGTTTAAGTCCTTATAGGGTCACATCAAGAGTATATAAGTTGCAAAATTTGATGAACAATTGAGAGCAGTAAGAAGGTGTTGAATATGTTTCATAAGTTATCTCTATCAAATGATATGCACTGGTAAACATTTTTTATTCCTTAAAGATATCTCATGGATCATTAACAAATCATCTAGTAGAATGTATGTTCCCAATATATACACGAAACTTGTTAGTGAATAATAATGAAATAATATGATCATTAACTTTGTTTGTTAAATTTTCACTAAATAACATAGAACAAACGAGTTTTATATTTATTCATTAAATATTAATATAAAACAATTAATATGTTAAGTATAAAAATTTTAAACAATTCACAATTATAAAAAAATTTAAATAAAAATATTATCTTGTAGATTATACAAATAGAAAAATGTGGTGAAAAACATATCATCACATGACTTTTAAACGGCAAGAATATGCGTATATAAAATAATGCTACAATTATTTTTTACACATTATTAGAATTATATTTAAACATAAAAATTAATTATTTTAATAACAACAATTAAAAAATAATGAATTAAATTTTAACTAATAATGGATCATTGATCTACCATTGAAACATAGATCAGTGGCTTTTTTCTACCATTGAAAATAGAGAGCAGTGACTAATTTTTTATAATGCTGAAAATAGAGAGCAGTGGCTCGATTTTTCTACCATTAAAAATAGAGAGCAGTGGATTAATATTTCTCACTGAAAAAAGGGAGTGGTGTAAGACTAATGGTGGAAAAACAAATCATATGCTACCATTGCACTTACAAGAAAAACTAAAAATACACAACCAAAATAAAAACTAATTCTATGACACTGAGCAACCAAGGATTTAGAAGAAGAAATAAAAAAATCTATTATTGGATTTCCAACAGTGACTAATGACCTACCACTAGATATTCCCAACATTGAAAAATGAAAAACATTACAAACCAACAGGATGAAACAAAAAATAAAAAAATAATGATAAATAAAAATAAAACAAGTTTAGATATAAATAAAAAATATATAGCACCTGATTTAAGGAGGAGTTCCTATTGGATCTTTAAGAAGATTCTACCAAGTCTATGTATAATAGATAAAAATAAAACAACAACTAGTGGATGAAAAAGATCCACCATTGATGATGAATGGTGGGTAAAAAATACTCTCCATTGAATTCCAATGATGAGTAAAAATGACTCATTATTAACGTACAATGGTGAGTAAAAATGACTCACTATTGATGTCCAATGGTGAGTAAAAATGACTCAGTATTGATGTCCAATGGTGACACCATCGAGCAACCATCAAAGGTGACTTAGAACTAGTGAAGTATTCTGAGTCTATATGAGAAATGGGAAGCTTAAAGAAGTGTTTGAGATGTTGTATGCTTGAGATAAAATTCATAAAGATATTCCAAGACCCAAAGAGACAAATTCACAAGCGAAAAGAAACTTGGTTATATTTATCAGAGATACTATGAAGATCTACAATGAATAGGAGAACGTCAGACCATTGAGGAAGATAATCGAAAATCAAAAATAAGAAGCATGAGATTTCAAATTATAACATAGGAGATCGAACTGTTCACTTTGATCAAATTTTATGGATGATCGTCTCATCGTGTTTGTTTGAGTTTTTAAAGATAGATGAACAGTAAAAACAAAATCGTGTCCCACATTGGTTTATAGATATGGTGATATAGCAGTATATCATACATGTAGTGTTGATCCTAATTTTGAGTTGGCTACTGAGTATTAGCACTTGTTAATCTTCACACACACAGGGTCATATGGCACAGCTGGTGACCTAGCCCAACCTATGCATGGTCCATAGGCCTCAAATGGACCTGCATGCTATGAGTGTGCACTGTTCACATTGAGCTCCAAAGCCTCCTATTAGGTTTCATGTGGTGGGATTTCCCATAGGGTTAACCCAATGGGTCCCATATGTGGTTGGAGGATATCCTAGGTACCTCATTAAGAATGGCCCTAATTTTTTACTTAAAAATATTAAAATTAAGTAAATAAAAATAGAACAAACATTTATGTATCATTAAAACTTTAAATACAATAATTAACATTAATAAAACATGTAAGTAAAAACTGATTAACATTTAATAACACTTGAATTTTAATAAAATTGATGAGATGGTAATTTATCAAAATAGATAAGATTGTTGAAGTATTAAATTACCAATTTAAAATACTAACAATCTCCCCTTTTTTAAAATTAAAAAACATAACATTTATTTAAATTTTAACAAAAAATATCCCCCATTTTTAAATTTATCAAAAAGTACATTAATATATAAAAGATACTCCCTTTTAATCAAAAATCAAAAACTGTAAAAGTAACAAAGTAGTATATTTTCATAAGTGTAAACATTAAGTTACAATATTCAATGATAGTAAAATTACGACAGAGTGAAAGATTAATAATGAAATAATAAATAGTATGATCTAATAATCACTTAAACATAGTGAAAAATATTATAAAAATGGAACATTTACACAGAACAAAAAAATGTCAATCTTCTTGCATGTTAAGTTCAAGGAATAGAATATTACAAAAAAATGTTACATTCAATGAACAAACAAAACTAATTTCCATGAAAAGATAGATAAAAAAATATTCTTCCAAGAGGAATTAAAATTTTCTTTTCTTTAAGGTTTTTACAAAAAAAAACTCCCCATGATTTTAAGAATAAAAATATTAGATTAAAACCAGATCACCAGTCATATTCTATTATCAGAATTATTTGTAATAATTTAAAGAAATAATATAGATTTAACAAATTAAAACAATTCATAATTCCAAAATATTTTAGCTAATAATTATAAAAAACTAAATTATAAATCACATTATATATTTGGAGGATTATAAAATACTTCCCTAGATTAGTTTTTGAAAAATTATTTCAAACAGACTAAGGAATTTTAAGTTTGCAAGGGATAATTTTCTAAACACATATTTAAAAATTACATAGTAATATATTATTTCAATTATCAAACAAGGGACAACTCCCCCTAAATTAATACATATTTAAATATATAATAATCAATGATGTTATAATTCTTTATAGAAGAGTAATCATATAATTAGTATATTCATAACTAAAATTTTAACAATGTAAACTAGAAAAATTTTACTTGATAAAGAGAAAATAGATAGATATTAATGTACATGAATTGAATCTTAAATAAAATGATTATTAAAAACATATTAGATATCTTGTATACCACATATCAAATTTTATTATAGTAGATATTATTCATGTTGGTTAACAAAAAAAATACTTCTCTGGGAATGGTAACCATCTTATGTCCCATTGTATTTGAGTATCATCCTTTTAGTACCCATGCTGCCATAAATTCATCAGAATTCATTAATGGACTTTTGGCCACCCAAACAGATTTCAAAAATTTGTTTCTGGGTGAATATGAATACAAATTGTTAGATAAAATTGTTTTAGTATAACAAAAATATTCATTGAATCTCATTGAACATTCATTGTAGTAATTCTATTTTATTCTACATTTAGATTTAGTTTAAATAGAAATAATTCCTTTTAAACATTTAACAAAAGTAGTCTTATTCATGTTTAGTGTAAAAATATTTTAATGAAAACCTTTCTTGTTACTGTTTGGTTTTACATTTGATATAATTTTATCATGTTTTTCTTTACCTTTAAAAAAATAGATAAATCCTCTTTAATATTTACAACTTCATTTTTAAAAACCATATTAAATTTTTGAATAGTTTCTAAATCTGTATAAACATTTTCATTGGATCCAAAAGTTGTGTTTCTTAATTTTTTATTTTATTTCAATAATTTGTTACACTCATTTCCTAGTTTAGTTAGATAATTAAAAAAATAAATTAAATACTCTATCATGTTCTTTACCATTTACTTCCAGAAAGTCTCTATGTCATTCATTTTCATCTTTCAGTTTCAAAATCTAAAAAACACAATTCCTTTTATTTTCTTCATTTTTTAAAACAAAGATAAACACATTTTCACATTCCCTTTTCAGTTTATCATTATATTTTACTAAATTATTATTTTTTAGATTTATATTCTCGATATTTTTCAATCATTTTGAAACTACCATTCCTCATTTCTTCATTCTCTTTAAAGAATTGTTTAACTGTAGAATTATTAGAATCAGAAACACAATTAGAATCATAATTAGTATATTTTCATTTTCAGATATTTCATTATGATAAAAATTTTAAGGAGTTATCAACTGAGTAAAAATTGACTCATTTACCTCAAATTTTATACTCATTTTTCAAGTTTAACTATTTCCATTTCACTTACAAATTCATTTCTTGAGTCAGAACGGTTAGAGAAATCCCATCCTCCAAACAAATATTGTTTTTTTTACTTTCTTCTTTTATATTTTTCTTTCTTTGGATGTTTAAATTTAGGTAAATCAGTCCTTATGTGAACTTTATTCCTACACTCATAATAGGTTAATTATGAAACATAATCATTGTTAGTAGTATTACCTTTCTTATATTTCTTTCCATACTTCATCTTGAACGGCCTCTGTCCACCTTTGTTTTTTATGAACTTGAAAAAATTATTACATAATTGATTCATATCCTTTTCACTTTCCTAGAACATAGAATTAGAGGCATTATAGGTATCAGTAACATTGTATTTAAATGAAATATTGTTTCTTTTAGTAGAATCCTCATCAAAAATAATATTCAACTCTAAATCATACTACACTAGAGAGACAATAAGTACATCTAAAGTATACTCCTTAAAATTCTTACTCTCATCGATGGACACCTTCTTTGCATGCCATATTTTTGGAAGATCTCTCGGTACTATTTACACTTGAGTTGTATTGTCTAATAATTCTCTAAGATAAATCATACCATTAGTTATACTAGTGAACCAATGGAATATCTGGTTTATAAATTCTTTATCTCCCATCTTGAAGTCCTAGTATTCTACTTCGATCATTCCTAGTTTGGTTCTCTTGAGCTTTTCAGTGCCATAATGAGTTACTTGAAGTATCCTCCATATATCGCGGGCTATCTTACAAGCTAATACATGGATATAGTCACTTATTCTTATAGCACAGTACAAAATATTTTACCTTTATAATTCAAAACATATTTTAAAATTTCATTACCTGTAAGAGTATCTAGATCTGCCTTCGGTATCTCATATGGATTATTCATGATAGTACAGAGATCCACACTCATTTTTTTCCAAGTAGGCTTTTATTTTGTCTTTCCAGTATCTATAGTCACTCCCATAAAGGAATGGTTTTTTCTTTGGAATACATCAATCATTGTTATACAATTGAAGGTGTGATAACCTCGTTACAAAAACTACCTTTTAAATAACCTAGAGTAACAACCTAGTCTATTTAAATGACTTTTTATTGAGAGTCACAACTTAGATTTCCTTTTAGGTGGTGTAATAACAAGAAGAAGAAAAAACTTGCTTTTTATGGGGAAAATCTTAAACCAGACACAAATAAATACAAACTGAAGGTAAAAGATTACAAGAATAAAAACTAATACAGGGTAGTTAGCAGTTGATCATAAATTTTGAATATATTTAATCTATATGATTTTTGATCACTTGTAAGGAACAAATGTTGAAGTTTAAGTCCTTTTGTGATCCTAATAAGAGTACAGAAGTTGCAGAAGTTCATGAACAATAGAGAGTTGCAATAATGTGTCGAAGATGTATCAAATATTATCTCTCTTATATGATATGTATTGGTATATGTTTTTTATTCCTTGAATATATCTCCTATATCATTAAAACAAAGATCCACTATGAGTGTTTCCATTTCCAATATCTGCACGAAACTTGTTAGTGAATAACAATGAAATAATATGATTGTTACCTTTATTTGTTAAAGCCATGATGAATAACATAGAAAAAATGATCTTTATATTTATTAATTAAATATTAATATAAATAAATTAATATGTTAAGTATAAAAATTTTAAACACTTCACAATTATAAAACAATTGAAATAAAAATATAATCTTTTAGATTATACAGACAGAAAATTTTTGTAAAAAACAAAGTATTGCATGACTTTAAAACCATATGCATATGTGTGCATAAAATAATGATACAATTATTATTTACACAGAATTACAATTATATTTAAATATAAAATAATAATACATTTAAAAAGTAATTATTTTAATAACATCAATTAAAAAATATGAAATAAAATTTTAGAAACAAACTTTTAACTAGTAGTGGATTGTTGATCTACAGTTGAAATAGTAAGAAGTGGGTTATTTTTACTACCATTGAAAACAAAGAGTGGTAACTTATTTTTTATGTCAATGAAAGTATAGAGTGGTCTATTAATAGATCTATCATTGAAAATATATAGCAGTGGCTTTATTTTTATATAGGTAAAAATAGAGAGCGGTGGTAGACTAACAGTGGAAAAAATAGAGCAGATTCTATCTTTACACTTACAAGTAAAAATAAAAAAAATACAACCAAAATGAATCTAATTCTATGCCATTGAGAAAAAAAGTATTTATGGGAAAAAATAAAAAAAAATCTAACATTGGATGTACAACAGTGACTCTTGAACTATAGTTGGATATTTATAATGGTGGAAAACTAAAAACATTTCCAACCAACAGGATGAAACAACATATGAAAAAATAAAGAGATAAATAAAAAAATAAAACAAATTCAATCAGAAAGAAAAAATCTACTACAACCTATCGAAGAAATAAGATTTCATATTGGTGCTTGAAGAATATTATTACAAGTCTCTGTACAATAGATAAAAATAAAATAACAATAGGTGGGTGAAAAAGATCCACCATTGATGAATAACGGTGGATAACAAAAGGATCACCTTTGAAGTCCCATGGTGATTAAAAATGACTTAGTTTTTATGTCCAACGATGACTCATTACTCACTCTTGATGTCTAACAGTGAGTAAAAATGAATTACCATTGATGTCTAATGGTGACACTGTCGATCAACCAACAAAGGAGACTTCAAACCAGTGAATCTTGCTTAGTCTGGGTGAGTAGTTGGA
Organism: Viscum album; assembly: GCA_963277665.1. Classification (NCBI taxonomy): domain Eukaryota; kingdom Viridiplantae; phylum Streptophyta; class Magnoliopsida; order Santalales; family Viscaceae; genus Viscum; species Viscum album. The sequence goes on along the minus strand of OY728132.1, from coordinate 679,708,682 downwards.
AGCTTAAAGAAGTATTCAAGAAACTATATGATCAAGAGAAAATGCATAAAGAGATTCTAAGATCAAACAAGAAAAATCTATAAGCTATAAAAAACTCAATTATATTCCTCAAGGATACTATGAAGATCTTTAGTGAACTAGAGAACATCGGAACACCAAAGAAAATGACTAAAAACTAAAAGGAAGAAGTGTAGGATTTCAAATTATAACACGAGAGATCGAATGGTTTGCTTTTATTAGATCTGGCAACTAGGAATCTCATCATTTCTATTTGATTTTTTAAAGATGTATGAATAGTAAAGACAAAACTAAGTCCCACGTCAGTTTGGAGATATTACAAGACAATGGTATATCATACATGCAGTGTTGATCCTTGGTTCGATCTGGTTACCAGGTATCATCACTGGTTACACATTTCACACACATAGGCCTATGGCCTAGAAGGATACCTAAACCAACCTATGTGTGTTTCATAGGCCTTACATGGGCCATCATGCTATGGGAGTTCACTATACACACAAAGCTCTAAATCCTCCTAGTGGGATATCTGTGGTGGGTCTTCCCACAGGGTTGATCTAGTGGGTACCCTTAGTGGTTGAGGGATAGCCTAGGTGCCTCACTAAAGATGGACCTAATTTTTAACTTAAATAATATTAAACTTAAGTAAATAAAAATAGAAATAAAATTTAAGTATTATTAAAACATTAAGTATAACAATTAATATTATTAAAACATCTAGGTTAAAAGTGATTAACTTTTAATGACACTTGAATTTTAATAAAAGTAATGATAAAATAATTTATCAAAGAAGATAAGTTTTTTAAAGTATTAAATTACCAATTTATAATACTAAAAAATATTCTAGGACATGATTGAAGATTTCTTGGAAATATTCATGGATGAATTCTATATTTATGGGAATTCTTTTGATGATTGTTGATAACATTTGGATAAGGTTTTGGAAAGATGTGAAGAAAAGAATTTGGTGATCAATTGGGAAAAATCAAACTTCATGGTAAAAAGAGGGATAGTTATAGGTCATTGAATTTCAAAGAAAGGAATTGAAGTTGACCCATCCAAGATTAATACAATCTTTGGAGCTACCCATGCCCACTTCATTTCATTCAATCAATGGTTTTATTAGGAATGTTTGATTATACTTATGTTTCATTAAGTATTCCTCTATTATTGTCTTCCCCATTAACACCCTGTTAGAAGAAGATTTCACATTTCTATTTGGGCCTGAATGTAAGGAAAATTTTAAATTTTTAAGTAAAATCTTGTTCAAGGCTTCGATAATTATTTTACTAGACTGGGACTAACCATTTGAATTAATGTCTAACTCCAATAAATAGGAAGTTGGTGCTTCCTTGGGACAAAGGAAAGAAAGAATATTTAAAACTATCTATTATGTTATCCTCACATTGAATGAGGAACAAAACAATTACCCAACAAATAAAAAATATATTTTAGTAGTTTTCTTTATATTCAGTAAATTATGATCTCACCTACTATTCTCCAAATTCATTGAGTATACGGATCACTCTTACCTAAAATATTTGATAACCAAGAATGATTTGAAGCATAGAATCATTTGTTGGATATTATTAATTCATGAATTTTACATTTAATTAAATGAAAAAGGTCACTAATAATGTCATTTTTTATCATTTATCATTCCTATAACATGAAATATGTGAAATAAATATGGAATTGATCAATGAATCATTTTTTGATGAACAAACTTATTCCACTAAGACAATCACACCTTGATATGATGATATCATCAATTACTAGATTTACGTGTGTTATATCAAGATTTATAATAGATAAAACAATTTTTGAATTAATTATTCCATTACTACTAGGATGATCCATTACTTTTCAAGGACTTTGTAGATAGAATGATCAGAAGATATATCCTATAAGAAGAAGTTGATAGTGTTTTAAATTTGTGCCATTTCGGAGAATTTGGATCACACCATGGAATTCATCATACAATTAGAAAATTTGTACAATGTTGTTTTTACTTGACCACCATGAATATGGATATTTGTAAATTCATCATGAATTGTGATAAATGACAAATAACTAGAGTTATAAGTTGGATGTGCGGGATGCCACAACATTCAATCATGGGTGTTGAAATTTTTGAAATATGGGGAATAAAATTCATGGATCCTTTTACTAAATCATTTGGAAAATCACACATCATTCTATATATTAATTATGTATCAAAGTGGGTGGAATATGAAGTGTTTGTGGAAAATAATTCATCAGTTATCATTAAATTTTTAAAGCAACACATTTTTACCCAGTTCTTAATTCCAAGGATCATCATCAGTGACAATGGTACCCACTTCAATAATGCTCTATTTTAGAAGCTAATGGTTCTCTATTGATGTTTCCACTAAAAAATCACCCCATACCATCCACAGACTGATGTCCAGGATGAGGTTTCAAACAGAGATATTAAGGTCATTTTAGAGAAAACTATGAGTATGTCTTGGAAATATTGGGCCACCAAACCAGATGACGCAATTTGGGATTATAGTACTGTGTAAAAAACACCAATTAAAATTTACCCATACTTCTTGGTCATTGGAAAAACTTCTCACCTCCCTATATAACTAGAACAAAAATCGTACTGGATTGTGAGGAAGTTGGATTTTGATTTCAAAACTTTCTTAGAGAATTATTTTCTACAAATTAATGAATTAGATGAGCTAATGAGGGAAGAATATTATAAATCTTTCATCGATAAATATAAAAATAGATCTTGGAATAATAAAAATAACAAACAAATAAATCTTTCACCCGGAGACAAAGTTATACTCTTCCAAAAAAGACTTTAGAACATGGAAGGAAAGATAAAATCAGGGTGGTCAGGTCCTTACACTATCGCAATTGTTTATCCCCATGGTATCATTGAAATATCTTATGGGAAGATACCTCTATTTAAGTTTAATGTTCAACACCTCAAAATTTATCAAACTTTTGATACAATGAGAATCATTGAAAAAGTTCACTCAAAATGAGTGTGTGCTCATCTACCTAAACACATTAAACTTAACGTTAATCGGGAGGTAACCCAACTGCTTTGAAATTCCTTGGTCTTTTTTTACTTACTCTCTATATCTCTATCTCTTTATTCTATTTTTGGGTGAAGTTGAAACAAAAATTCCTCACTCTAATGAATCTGACATGATGGTTGATTCACCCCTTGAATTTCCCTACTTAAATGAATATGAGATGAAAGTTAAATCCCCTCTTGAAATTAGAGTAAATATGCCTCACAATATTTTCCAAATGGAGGATATTTTAGGAAAGATATCACATGAGATGTGTCATATGGTTGAGAAGAAATAGAAACTTCCCATGAGTGGTTCCATATGGAAAATCAAAATTGTTTGAATATGAAGAAAACATATTTAGAATTGGGAGACACTACCTCTATCACAGAGTTGAGGATGCGAAATTCTGAGCTGATGGACCTATATAGTTGACCATTGTCTATCTTTTTGGATGAAAGCGTAAAACTTATCACTTCTTGGGAGGAAAACCCTATTTTTTTCTTTCCATCACTGTTTTTATTAGTCATAGTTTGTTTTAGGAAATAAACCTAGCATGTGTGGAATTTTTTTCAGTTACTCCCAAAATTTATTACACTTTTTATTCTCCCACATATATTCTTTAATTTATGTGGTCATTAGTGTTATCTTTATGATATTATGTGGGTGTGGGTTTTCCATGTGTAGATTTTATAAGTAAATCATTTTCGTAGCTTCATTAGATATAGGCAGCATTTCCGCATCTATCTGCACTTACTCAAGGTAGTTCTTTATTTTATTTCATATTTTATTCTTCCAAAAATACCATGTAAAATAAATAAAAAATTGAAAAAAAATGACAATACTATCATTACTAAACCCACAATAAAGTTGTTGTATTTTTTTTTCATAACATGGTTCGTGTTATACCACTACCCCCCCCCCCCCCCGAGGTAGTTTGAGCACATTATTTCTATTTTACATGCTTTGATCCTTGATACCCTAATTTAAATGATTGTTGATATCAATATCTTTGAATTTTTTTCCTAAAACTAATTTATTTTTGAGACACATATTTGCACTCATGATCATCTATGTTTTACAATATTATATTCCCATAACTGTGAGGATTCTAAACCATTTTTACATCATCTCTTATTTCTCTTTTTATTGAGGTAATCTTATCTATGTTATGTATTCTAGAACTTTTGTTTTTTGTTTGTGAAAATGATCATAATTTTAGAAGTTTCACTAAAATGACTGTGGAATTTTTTTGATTTAATTATCCCATTTGACCAACTGAGCCACCCATAAATTCTCTCCATCATGTATCCCATAGAATCCATGAATAATCCTTTTTGGATTATCCCATAGTTGATACCCTTCCCTACCCATTTCTTGAATAAATGCTTTATGATTTTGAATCTAAGTGTGGGGGAGAGATTTATTCATAGAGATGGTTGTTTGATGGGTAGTAAGTCACTTGATGAACATGGATTGATATTATCCCATTATGATTATATGTGTTATATTTCACAATATCCACTTGCATTACAGGTATATTGATATTGGAATATTAAATCTTTTTTGTTCCAACAATGAGTACAATTGTGGTCATTATGTAGTAACCCTTACTTTTAGGGATAACTATTAAGGTGATAACTCATTACTCTAGAAGATAGAGAGTTTTCTATAGTACCTACTTTCACTGATATTATACTAAGTATGAGATACTTGTGTGTTTTCTCTTAAGATATTGTCTTATGTATATTTTCATGGGGTTTTGAGTTGATACTCGCCAGTTTTTTCTACACATATTATTTGAGTGAGTTGTGTCCTTAAAAAAATAGTGATGTGTTGATTTTAATATGCTTAAGGTAAAAAATTAAGTGGGGGGAGAAATATTTTGTAAGATATATATGGATTGACACTTATCAGGCATTTATTTCAAGAATCATCCCATATTTTTTCAAACATTATCCCAAAAATTTATAACACATCGTCTTGCAACCTCGTGGGAATTTGAACCTCATACAAAGTCCTCGATATTAATGTATTCTTTTGATTTCCACTGGTGGAGATGTGAAATTCATGGAAATCCTATAGTAAGCATCCATGTTTATGAGAATTGAGAAAAAATTTGATCAAATTGTTTGAGCAATGCAAGTAATGGAGAGGTAGCTTTCTTTAATGCCTAAGTGTAGATATTTGTTTTGGAAAGAATATGAGTAGAAGGGAAATAGTTATTTAAAATTGGAATTACAAATGAAGCATGATATTTTGTGGGTAAAAGGGATTGAAAAATTTTGAACTTGTGATTGTGATGTTTTGATTTTTCTACAGATCTCATTGTGTATTATTTAGGATTATTTTTCCTAAGAGTGAAAATTTTTAAGTGTGGAGATTTGATGCACATAGATTTTACTAACATTTTTATGAATTTTTAACTTAGATTTAATTAATTTTTCTACCTGATTTTAGTGTTTGTAGGTTATTTTTTTTAGATTTGTAGTGTTTTGGTATTGTTATATTTTTAGATAATTTTTTATTAATATTAGTTATTTTTTATTATTTTTAGTATAGATTAATTTTAGTATTATTATTTTTATTTTTATTAGTATTAGTATTATTACGTGTATAATTATATAATTAACTTATTTTAATTAACTTGTAACCTTAGTATTTCTAATTATTTATATACATATTTATATTTTATTTGAAATATTATTTAATATTAATATTAAGATTAACAGGGATTTAGTATTTTATTATTTATTACATTTTCTAATTTATATTTTAATTGCATGTTATTATAAATATTTATAGTATTAATAATAGTAGTATTAATATTATTAGTTTATTATGAAATTATATTAATATTTAATAATAGTAATATTATTATATGTACAATAATAATTTTATCCAATTATATATATATATATTAGTATATCTAATTAGAAGTGTGTGTGTCTATATATATTTACCAACATATCATTATCTGATAATAATTATTATCCTATATAATTAGTATAATATTTATTTGAATAATTCTATTACTATTATTGTTATTGTTATTGTTTAACATTTAAATAATATTATTTTTTTATTTTTTTATTTTGTATTCCAATTTTTGTATATACGGGGGTTCTCATTTGCAGAGATACGATATGCAGAGATACATGGGGGTGAAAAACCCTAATCACCACCTGTTGCTTCACCTTACATATCTCTACCATATAACATCTTCTCTTCCACTGCACCACCACGACCGCCAGCCTCCTCTCCCCTTCCTCTGCTGCACACCAGGCCCATGTGGTAGCAACACATGGTCGCTCTTCCTTTCTCCACCACAACGCCATTCCCTATTGCAACAACACACCCACATCATTTTCATTACTCCTTCTTGGTGTGCAGTGAACCAGGCGAGCCTGTCTCCCTTCACTACAACCGACCGATCCTCCATCCACACCAGGTTTGTGGACCCTCTTCTCTGCATCAATAACCCCTCTCCTATACACCAGAATGTCGGCCTCCCCTCCTCCCTATCTCCGTTGTACACCCGCCTTTGTCTCCTCTCTATCCACCAGTGTAGCAAACCACAGCATGTCACAACCCACACCCAACCGGAACGCTAGCCTCCTCCCCTCTTTGTTGAAAGGAGTTTCTATCAAGGTTGACTTCCTCAATTTTGGTGAAAAGGACTATCTTTTATTTTTTAAGATCAACATTGAGCATCTAAAGTGTAGACTAATACGAGCATTATTTCAGAAACACATTTAATTTTTTTTAATGATTTACCATTAGATTACCAGGCATATTTTTTCAGCCATTATGTTGGGGTAATTTTTTCGGTGTTGAGATTTTGACTAAATAATTTAAATTGTTGTACATTCCATGTTAGAATTTTATTTTTTGTGTTTATTTATTAATTGAATTTATTTTTAATTTATTTTTTATTTTTTTAAAATTATATTTGCACTAAAATTATTTCTGAAATTAATATTGACCATTTTAATTATTAGTTGATTTGGTAATACAGAGAAGGTTAACTTTTTTGACTGATTGTAGTGAAAATAGGTCAAGTATCCAAATTTATTTATAACACCATAGAACAATACTCTAAATAATTTATAAGATATAAATAAAATATCTAAAAAATATTTATAAAATTACTGGAACTAATGATAAATGATCTAGATAAATACTTGATCATAAAAGGAATGTTTTGTGTTACTGCGTACTGGTTGTATTACGATGTCAGCATCCCAAACACACTCACTGATAAAGCTTCATCATCCTTGTTTTATTTCATTTCCCTTTTTTTGTTCACTTTCATAGATTTTAATTCCATAAAAATATAACTAAAATATATATAAGAATTCCCTCAATTGATCACCCATCTAAAAACTATCAAAAGGTGAAATTTTATTGAACTAGATGTCATGATCTCTGTGGTTTGACCCTTCTCGCCACTTCTATAGTATTTAGTAGGTTATAAAATTAGAAAATTGGATACACTGTGACACATGTACCAAAGGAAACCATTGAAAAATACAACAAAGAAAGCACTTTCACTAGTCCAGAACTCAACAACCACAACATTAACTTTTCCAGAAACCATGAAAACCACAGGTTTCATCGATAGAAGCCTCTCCCAAATAACAAATAGTGTCGAAACAATAGAAGAAAAGGAGAAAAATCATCTAGAAATACCAACGATTAATCTCTAAGGACCGAGGTCTAAGTTCACTAAAGGGGGCTGAAAGGTAACCTTAGGGTGCACTTGATTCTCCTAAGAAATAAGATGAATGTTGGGTGAATGATTAGTTACAAGAGAATTTTGGAATTTATAACCTGTCTTCAAAACATAAGACCATGACACAACCTCTAGGAATTCACTACAGAATGGTTTAATATAAGGAGGACCAGGAACAGCTAGAAGTACCACACCGTAGCCTGATCGGTCAAACCAGACTTTGAGGTTTGTAGCTACTTCCACACCACAGATCCGATAAAACATGAAAGAATGTCATGGTACAGTCAAACACACCATATCGAAGGACCCATCTTACAAGAAGTGTTTACGCCATAGCCTTGGATCCACAACACAACTTTTCCTAAATTGGGAGAGTCACTAAAAACTCTACTCTGGGCCAGTATGCTACATACAACACCACTATGCTACAAACACTTGGGTAAGAAACCCATCTCTACACTACATTCACTCTCCATGCCATAGTTATGTAGAAAATGGTATTATCTTAAAAAACATACTCTCAAGTGACTATTCCACCATCAGCTTCTCCATGCCAAAAATTCATTTACTCCACAGCACTGATTAGGGATCCACTCTGCAGAACTCTAGATTTTCCAGCTAGCTACACCCCTTCTCCTCCAAACACCTTGGAACTATCTTAGACACCTCTATCACCAAGATTCCTACAATGTAATGGGATGGATGGTCTAGGTTGTTACACTAGATACCTATCAGACTATTTTATTCATCAATAATCAAAACCAATACCAAAATAAAGGGAAAATGTTCCAAAAAACCACCCCTTTCCTCTCAAGAACCTTATTATAATCGAGCACAATCACTATCTAGGCACACCAAACAAACAAAAACATTCACCAAATATTCCACACAACCAAGTTACCAAACCACAATAAACCAATTGCACCATCATCCACTACTAGAAATCTAACCTATCCTAATGGTTTGAAACTATTGGGATAGACTATACCAATAGTTTCAGAAACCATTGGCATGTGGGTCGTTCGAGTAGCCCAATAACAACAATTTAGTGAGAACCGTTGGAATAGGATGGGTGGAATTTAGAATAGCCAATGGTTCAGCGTAAACCATTAGCATAGATGTATCTCAATAGTTGCAGATCATTGGAATAGATTTAAAGAAATGGTTGGAACTGTTTGGATATATATATCCCAATGGTTTAAAACTATTGGAAAAGCCTATAGTGACATCCCCCACTCTCCACTCCACTGCAGACCCCCCATCCCCACCACTCCACTACAGCACCCCCCATCCCCCACTCCACTACAGACCCCACTCCACTGTCCACTACACCATCCCCCACTCCCCACTCCACTACACCCCCCCCCCCCTCTCTACTCCCCACTCCACTGCAGCCCCCCCCCCCCACTCCACTGCTGGTTAGAGGAAGGAGGGTGAAACCCCTTTTCTACAGATGTAACTCAGATGTAAGAGTATTTAGAAGAAATGAGTGATATTTTTATCTATAAGGGGAGACATCATTGAAGTGGAACTTGGCATGTTCTAGTTGTTTTTCCTCTTGGTTCCATTGTATAACTTACCTTCACTAGTGAGGTAGAAAAAAATTGTGGGTGTTGGTTTCCACAAATAAAAACTATAATGAGTTTTAAAACCTTCGTAATAAAGAAACAAAGTTAATTTAAATGGGCTAGATGATGGTCTTATGGATGAGAGACTTGTAAATAAAATTAGAGTTTTCCAAAGATTTGATGGCAGTGTTTACCTACAATCATAAGAAGACTAAACCAGAAATATCAGAAGATATAAAATAGTGGATTTTTATATCCAATTGATATGGATCAAATAATGTAGTGAAACCATGGAATTGTATTGTATAAAAATTCTACCTGATCATGCTATCATTTGGTGGGTTCTAGAAATGGAAGTAAAAGATTTTAGGGTTTTTTTAGCATGTGACTTATCATGCAGTTTAGGAATGTTATATTTAATTTAGGGTAATGTATTCTAGAAGTACTCCAATTTTGGTAGTAGGATAGAGTTTTTTATCTCATATTAAATTTTTTAAAGAAAATAAACCATGACCATGTCAAATGGTAAAAGAGGGAAACCCAAAGTCACATGCACGTTTCTTTTCAAAGATAACATTTTGTGCTACCCCTCTGTTTGAACTCTACCAAAAACAATAAACTAAAAACACCACAATGAAATCAATCCAATTCCCACTCCACTAGAATCTAGAATCTGTAATGCACAAACAACTGAAATGTATTCCAGCATCCCATAGAAATAAAATCCAAGGGCATAGTGGAATAAAAAAGACACACAAATCCACAAAAAATGTATTCCATCATTCCAAATTAATATATTCCAGCATCCCACCTTCAATCAAAAACACACAACAATCCAACATCCCATATACAAGACTCTACATCCCACTCCACTGAATTGTGATGTTTGTTCCTTTGATTGTTTTAGCAAAAAATCCTAGTGGAAATGTGAGGAGAAAACATCACATATACTTATATTAATAATTATATAAATTGATGATGGAATTCTATAGAACCAATGCATGATTATTTTTTTAGTATTACTAAAATGATAATGTGAATCCTATTTATATTTTCTTCTACCCCTAGAATATAGATTGAATATAGGGATAAAGAGGTAGATTGATGTTATGGTATAGCCATAATATTCTAGGGTGTCTATATAGTATAGAGATAGTCTTTTAATATTATTGATTATAATATTTGTTATACTCAAATCTATTATATATGTGTGACTATAATACATGGGTTTGGAATTCTAGTTACATGTTATAGTGACCAATACATATTTATTTCCTTGATTTTGGGGGAAAATTTCATTGTCGATTGTTGAACCTAGTCCCCTAATTTTGCAGATACATACTCTTAATCAGTAGCTCTATGAGAGTATACTAAATAATAATTACTATCCAGTTTCTAATACATAATGATATGAGAGGTGAGTAACCAATGTTTGATCTATTCAATGATTTCCATGTGCATCATCCAACCCTATATACATGATAGGGTAGACCTCAGGCTACTAAGAAGTTCATTGAGGATATGCAGATTATCTTCAATAATCTAGAGAAACCCCATGATAGGTATTCAAAGATTTTATTGTATATAATTTGGGTACCATTGGGTAGTCAATGGTATTTCCTTGTTCCTAAATATTATAATGTGGTATAATATATAATGACTTATAGACTCATGTATTTTATCATTTTTTTCTGATCTATTGTGAGATGATAGATCTTTTGAATTTATACATCTCTCAAAGGGTGGCATATTAGTTATGGAAAATTCTACTTTTTCTACACTATTGTTTCATTTTCATTCTTTTATAGTGAGTGATGGGACCACTGGGGTTTACTATTTTAATTATGGGATGTGAAATATTGTGTTTTCTTGTAAATATCATATGTATTATGTTTTTTAGATACTAAAAAGTTCATCCTAATTAAATAGAGAAATTGAGCTTAGTAAAGACCTTATTGGGATTCAGGTTCTTATAATGGGTCAAAGAGTCAATCCATAGATAATGCATGATATTCATTTGGGGTGATTTATTCTAGAATTACTCCAAGTTTGGTAGTAGGATAGATGTTTTTATCTCATCTTCAAAGTTTTAATGAAAATATACCATCACCATGTCAAATGTTAAAAGTGGGGAAGCCCCAAGTCACAGGTATGTTTCTTTACAAAGGTTGGTGATGAAGACTTTGGTGGATTATAACTCTTTGGTAATGAATTTCAGAATATTTTCAAAGTATCATAAAGTTTTTTAGAAAAACATAGGTATCCTATAAGGATTGAAACCAAGATGAAATGTAATGGGAGAAAAGGACCACACATTATTTGGTTTCACTGAGTGATGATTTCAATGTAAGTTCACCAGTTTTATTTATGTAAAAATTTCTAGAAGATAAAAATTATGGATGGAGTTCATTTATAATTATATTTCTATAGTTCAATGTATTGCACATATCTAGGATTGTGGAATGTTGGTGGTTGAATTTTGAAAGTGAAAGTTCTGAAAGGATTGGAGTCAGAGACACATAATCTTATGTGTGTTGTGATTATGGTTTTCCTGTGTTTGTTCCATTCCTATATGTCTTGTACAATTTTCCTAGAAGTAATTATATGGGATTAATAAAACCAAAAGTATAGAAAATCCATGTAGTGTTTGGGGTTCCTAGACTTCCCAATTCTGAATACTGATTTTTGGGGGATGTGTTGATTGGAAGTTTCGTCTTCCACTAATTAATGTCATGTATTTCCCCATCAAGTTGTATCTGAGCTTAATTTCAAATCCATCTAGTGATTAGTTTACCAATACTAAAAAGTAGTGTATGGTTGAAACACTATCGTATTCCTCTATAAAGGTAGTTTACTAAGTTTCTAGAAGGATGTTCACTGAGAATATAACACAAGTACTGGGGTGTTTTTAGTATAATGAAAGTTCTCTATTATTGTTGTTCTTGGTTTTATGTTCTATTTATCAAAGTGGTATTTAAAACATGGATTTAAGAATTCTAAATACTTCAAGAAGATAGCCCGTGATCCCCTAAAATTTTCTAGATTCAGTGGAATTAATTATTTTTTGTGAATATTGTTGTAATGGTTAGGCCAGGTTTTATGTCTTAATTATAAAGACTACAGACTCGAAGGATAGTGTTTTTCTACTCCTGGAGATTTTATAAGTTCCAATTAATGGTTATTCTACCTAAAGTGAGGTGTTAGTAGAACTAAAGGTTGTGATAATAGTCAAAAGGATTGTTTCAAAATCTATAACTAGGTAAATTAGTATATAACTAAGAATAAGGATTCAATGGTAAAGTTGATGGAAATCACTTTATCTAATTTAGGTGGTGGAAACTCAAGTAGAATACATTTGGTTGGGGCCCTTATTTCGTATATATCAATATTTCATCTATTCATGGAGTTTGTAACAATAATAATGATATTTAAAAACATAATAAATGTGTCATAAATCACATAAGAAATATCATGGAAACATGTAAACATGTATTATTCTCCTCATCCCATTCCATTGACATTATATTTGGTTTATTATCTTTATTTTTACAATATGTACTCCTCACCCAGGGAAAAAAATCATGATACCCCAAAAAAATACAAGAAGAAACTAGATTTCTCAAATCCCCTTACCCAACTAAAATTCATTATCCACAATGAAAGACATGGCATTGAAAGGATGATAAAAATACCACATCCATAAAAGGAAATCCTTGATCAAACTATGCCACAACAATCCATCAACAAAATCAAAGACCTAATATCCACTAATTTGAATCAGTATCCCTACTAAGAGTTTCGAAGTGTATAATGGCAAGAAACCTAGAGGGAAAGAGGGGGTACTAAAATTGGATCACTAATAATAAATATCCTATAGTTGAATATAAATATAATGAATAGAGAATAAAAGGAATTCTAAAATTTCCCTAGTGTAGATATAAAGATAAATAATAAAATATAATTTTCTAAAATAACTGATTTTATACCAAGTTTATAAAAATAAAAGAACACAGTAAAATATCTATAACACTCGACGATGCCTTTGGGAAGTTCTAGTTTATTAAATTTAGATATTTTTATTCCATTGAGTATGATATAGTGTATTACATGGGGGTTTCTACAAATTTTAAGGAGGGAACTCCACTTTTTAAATATTATTATATGTTTATACATGTCTCATCCAAAATTACGCAATGTCATATCTAAACCACATGGTACTGGTAATTATTATCTAAATGGGTAGACAAAGAAACCAAAGTAGAAACAATATGAATAAGATTATGATGGTATACCCAATTGTAGTGATAAAACTAGTAGTAAAGGATCCATTAGTGAAACACAAAAGAATGCAGCTTTTACCCACACTTACAAGGGAAAACAAAAATGCACACACCAAATGAGTTCAGCTGAAACAACAATAAATAAGTCGTAAACCCATTTAAATGGGGTAGGAAACTTGGATCAAACATTTCAAATTAGTGAAATATTATAAGAAAGAAAATCATGTCAATAAAATATGGGTAGAAGGGGTGACTGATTTGAACTTAACAATTTGAAGTAGATGGGAAAAAGTGTAGATGAGGTGGGAAGAGAGGAGCTCTATATCACTTAGGGATAATTTAAACTTAATGATTTGTAGCAGATTGGAAGAAGAGCAGTGGAGGTTGGAAAAGAAAAGCCCCCTACCTCCTCACTGCAGTATCCCACTCTACCACCACCTGCAATCAAAAATAGATCCACTACCAACTGCAATAAAAAATAACCACCTGTAATCAGAAACATAACCTGCAATGGAAAACACATAAAATTTCATCCCACATCATCCTACTCCACTAACACCAATAATAAAAAACACACAAATTTCCCACATCCATGCACAACACTCCACTTCCCACACATCTCATCTATAATCAAACACAAAAAACACTCCATTTCCCACACAAAACATCCCACCTACAATAAAACACACACAACAAGATGCATCCCACCTGCAATAAAAAACACCCAATAATATAGTATCCCACAAGTAATAATACACACACAACATTACACCATCCCACCTGCAATAAAAAACACACAATACTACGATCAAAAATAGACAACCTACACCTCTAAAGAAGCAAAAAAAACCTTCCCACTCCTTTGGGCACACTCAACATAACAGAACATCAAATCATTCAAACATTAATAAAATATATACAAAATATCATATATATTCATTCACACCAAATCATCAAACAAAAAATGTCATCAATTAGTCAAAATGTAATGGATTAATATGTCCCTCATCACCATCATCCTCAGCATTTTGCTCAGCTGAACCCTCATCCATGTCCTTGTCATCATCCTCATACCCACCCTCTCCATCTCCATCATCCTCTCCCACTTTCTCACCATCATCCGCACCCTCTTACTTAAGGTCATCTTCACCATCACCATCACCAAGAACATCATCATACTGACCACCACTAGGACTACTACCCAGTTCACTATAAAATGTTCACATCCTCGACATATATAGATCTAATCCATGGCAGACTCTGGTGGAAGTGATGGACATAACACTTTTATTAGTTTCAAAAATTCACTATTCTCCATTTGAGCCCATTATTCCACTTGTATGGACCTTTATCAGCCTTTTCTACCTTTTCCTCTACATGTGCTAGTCGTTCTGAATTTGTTTTACTAGAACCTTCACATGAACTAGGCCAACACCTCATCATGATAATACTCTTCCCTGGTCAGGAGCGTACTCTGTCAGGGTGCTCATCACACAAAACTTGATATAAGTGATTGTTTGGACCAAAGTTGTTGGGTTCTTGAGCATAAAGAGCTGCCAAAGCAGACTTTTAAAAATATAAATATACTAATATGTTAAAATATATGTATTAAAATTGAAATCAACAAACTAAAACATACAATTTACTTTTGTGTAAGTTCCTTTACCGTGCTTATATATTTTTTCATTCTACTTGAGCATAAAGGTTTTTCTCGAGTCACACGTCCTTCAATATTTAAAATCACCATATGCATGAAATTAGGATGCTACTTTTAATCATAGAAAAAAAATAAACAAAATATATTCAATATTAAATTCTAATAACAACAATAAAAAATGATTTAACAGTGAAAACATAATCACTAGATCAAAGTGTTGTACCTGATTCCTCTCATGGTCTGGCATCATAGTTCATCCCAAAGTGTGGATGTGTGTTGTATCATCCTTGTTTTTTTATTTTTTCCTTAGGATTCCTAAAAAATTCAATAATACAAAATTATTAATGCAAATCATGGTAAATTTCATTTAAAAAACTCAAATTTGATTAATAACTTAAACTCCTAAGTCGTCCAATGAGTAATCATTTCCCGATAAGATTTTATCAGGAAGTCGTCCATAACAGGTGTGACCTCTAAATCCATGTCAACTCTAGAATTCCAGCCTCTATAAAATTCATGATTATATCCTCTTTATATCTCACCTAAATCCTTAAGTTGTGTTGATCTCATAGCCTCTCCATCGGGAAAATTAAATCGAAGCTGACACAAAAATATTAATTCAAATAAATAAAATAATAAAATAACATTAAATCCGATGAATTTTTTTACCCATATTTTTTCCCAATCATTATACATTATTTCATTTGGAATTTATCTCTAGGAGAGTAGATGGATGGGAATGATGTTGAAGTATTTAGAAGTCTTTTCCAAGAAACTTCTATAATCCTATCCTGTTTTTTCAACCATTTAATTATCTTCATTATAATCCACTATAAGCTGTGTGTTGTGGTTCCACACCACATGCATGCATGTATGCCCACACTGATTTTTAGTGGATCCAAATGTTAAATAAGGAAAACAACTATTATATAAATAAATCTTACAGTGAAAATAAATTATGATAAAAAAATTACCGGTGTTCTATAAATATACTTGAGGCAGTCTGATCAGTAAGTGTCGATGGATCCCTAGGCACATAAGAAACATCAACCTATACATATGTAGTGGGAACAAGTGTATTCTCAGCAAGGTTAGAAGGTTTCAGATTAGCAATCGAAGAAGTAGGAATATAGTAGCCCTGGGAGAAGGAAGTAGAAGGAAAATAAGATGGCACAAATGGTTGTATGAATGTATAATAAGGATAAGAAGTAGGATTCATAAAAGGGTATGAGAAAGATAGATGATGAGGCCCATATGAAAATATAGTCACAAACATAGGTGGACTAAATATTCGGGATGTTTATAGCGACACCTTAGGATAAGAAAGTGTGGCGGATGGTACATCAGGGGGTATGACGGGGTTTGATCAGGAACGCCGATGTCTGGTTGTAGTAGCAGCCCCCTCAAATCTTTAGCCTGAGCACTGGGACCACTAGGCTGATTGATGAACAACTAGATCCTTGGTGGTGGATCCTGATTAAAATTTAAAAAAAATAAAATCCATAACCTTATATGTTATTGATATTTTTTTTGAAATAAAATAATCACAATGAGCACTGGAGGAGGGATTCCAATCTCACTTATTGGGAAATTTTTGTCTTCGTTCTTTTTAATTAATCACTCCTAAGTGTTTTTTATTTTCTACATTTGAAAAAAAATGTAATTAATTAGAAATGCATAACTAATATGTAACTAAAACAAGAAAGAATATGCGACATGACTTTATTAAAGAAAACCCCTTGTCAAACCAAATACAGGATACATAGTGATATTTAAAAAACACCTAGAATGGATCTCAAAGATATCTCAAAAAATGAGGAAGAATGTTAAAATGCATTGGATGGAATATATAAATACTAATACTCTAAGATTCTCTACCAAAATCATCATGTATAGATGAGATAAGTGTTAATAAGTGGATCATTAGATCCCCCTGATATAGATTGTGGATTACTAAGTGGAGTGTGAATCAATGAAATTTAAAGCATAATACCATAATAAATACTTTTATCCTCTTCAGTTATTATAAAATGATCTTTCTCAATTAACTCACATAGGGAGGATTCATAAATCTATAGATCACCCTAGAGAGTTTTTATAGGGTTTAATACTTGATTCAAGTTATTAGTACCTAGTGTTTTGTGTTTATTATCAAACTTCGCCAAAATTATACATATTTATCATAGAAAATCATGAAATTAAAGGAGATATCCTAAGACACATTAACACTACTGCATCTATTTGGTAGAATTCAACCAATTTATTTGGGTATCATTATTCTTATTTCACATTGAATAATAATATGCAGATCGAGTTGTATCAATTTTTTCAAAAATCTACTACCCCAAAATCCTTCAAAATTCATCTCCAATAATAAAATTTTCATCCAAAAAACATTTTATAAGGAACTTATAGCATCAATTAATTTCATCCTTTTTCAAAAAAAATTCAAGAAAAAATTTCATATGAAACTATTTAAGGAATTATACCCAACTCGTAGCTAGTCTCTCAGGATAAAGAAATGGGCAATGGTTGTGTCCAAAGTATCCCAAAGTAGTCTATTTTTGTTGGACTAATTGTCCATGTAATGGTTCATATACTCAAATTTTTTTGGTACTTTAAAGGTTATTTAATGATGTTTGGAGATCTAGGTGCCCCTACTACATAGACCCATGTGCATCTGGACACTCAAGATGGAAGCAGTGAACCTTCTGCCTAGACCCCTAAGGGGGGTGTTTCTTATGGTTTGGTGTGAACTATGGCTTGAAGGTAAATTTGGTTTTGTATGTGATAATTTCTCCCTATATTGAATTTAAATCCCAGATTGCTAAATGAGAGAGGTGAGGCTCTTAAAATGGTAGGGTTGGAGAGAGTGGGTGTGAAAATACTCTGATATTTTGTGGTGACTAAACACCTACTACTCATGTTTGATACTTATTATTGTCTAATGAGTGGTGTTTTTGATGAAAAACTAGGGACTTCATTCCACCCACTATTGAATTTAAATCCTAGTTCACTGAATAAGAGACTCCATTATTGTAATCTTCCAGGATTTCTAATTCAATTGGCCCAGTATCAGGTTATGGAAGAATATACACAAGCTAACTAATGTTCATTGTGATTTATGTACATAGGCTAATAAATGTGTACAATAAGTATGGAATGTGATATATATAGTCCAAACAGCATACTTAAAAACAGAAAAGGGGGTTGTGATAGAATCATAGGCTATATGTGTTATAGAATTTTAGGTAAATAATACAAAACAAAAAAAAGGATCTAATGTATTAGTAATTAAATATAAAATTCGTAACTTACAGAACAAGATATACAAGCACATTAAATGAAATAAATTACATTTTTACAAAAAATTCTTGCATTTAAGATTTGGATTTAAGTTGATTTTTTTTTTAATTTCATTATTTTCATTGGTTTTTATTTTCAAATCAATTACTTTAATATGTCCAATTCAATTCCTCTTGTTTTTTGTTACAATTTATTTGTTTCGGTTTGGTTTGGTTTGGTAGGTTTGAATACAATTCAATTCAATATTATAAAATTCAACTCAAAGAAATCTAAAACCAATAAATATTGAAAATGCAAATGAAGGTCTAGTTGGATAAAAAAAATATTTGTAATCAATAGTAAATCAATTTGTATAGCACAAACTGCAACAACTCAAGTCGGGGTAAACCAAAATAACTGATAAAACAGACAAATGATTATATATACTTCCCACCACAACTTCAATTTTTCAATCAACTCTAAAAATTAATGTATTTCATTCATCATAATTAATAAATGGATTGGGTCCAATGGGAGAAGGGATGGTGTCAATTCCATCATCACCATCATCAAAAATATGTATTGGGATTACTTAAATAATGACACCAAATTTAGGTCAAATATGATCTTTGACATAAAAAACCTTGTTTCACCATTGATTCCAATATATATGATTCATCGATAGCAAGAGTGTGAGTCATGTAAAAAAATTTAAATCCACAATTATCAATAAATGTGCCATTCCTCTTCATCGAATCAAACCACTAACATTTCATTAGAGTGACTCGACCATGAGAGTAATAATCCAATATTAGTATTTTCTCAAGGACTCTATAATAAGATAAATTTTCATATAGAGGTCTACTATCTGATGCACTGGCATAAAATTATGTTGTGGCATTTAATATAACACCATCATGTTGTGTTCTCATGTTCTTTACTCATTGAGTGATAATAAATCTATACCCATTGATCACGATTGATTTGCATTCATGAACAACATAATTAGGACCAAAATCCAAAGATTTCATTTCCTCAGAGATAGATCCAGTAGAAAAACTCATTACATAAAATATAAATGAATATTAAACTTAATTAAAAATTTATTTTATTAATTTATTATAGTAATATTTATACCTTCAATTTCAACCAAGCACAAAACTCTTTTATATGAAAAGTATCTCTCCTTCTCAAAGGTAAAGAATGATGTTTTCTATTTATCATTTGTTTATGTTACCTACCAAAATTATAGAAATAGTTTAACATATATATATAATTACATGATATTAAAGAAGATATGAATATTAAATTTACTTAATTGATGTATTAATCGAACAAATCACAGTTAAATAGAACTGTGCGATGTGTCATCTCCTGCTCTTCAAGGCATAATGTCAACAATGTATATGATCTGGGAATTCCCATTATTTGGGATAAGGGATGTAAAACTAGGTTCAATGTTCTGATATTTTTCTTCTTCATTTCTCATTGGTCTATTTCTTCACTGAGTCAAATCAGACAAATACATTGAACATAAATCCATACATTTTTTATCCAAGTAGACTTTGATGATAGAACCTTCAGGGTGATTTCTTTTCCAGATATAAGACTTCAATGTGAACATGTTTATTTTAGTTAGATACATCCAGAGAAAATTAATTGGACCTCCAAGAATTATTTTATTTGGAAGATGGAAAGTTAGATGTATCATGCATGTGGAAAATGATAGAGGAAATCTTTTCCCTAACTCACACAAAATTAATTGTGTCGCTGTAAACATTTTTTTCAAGAAATAATTCGACAAATTATTTTAACAAAGATATCAAAAGAAATGGAACAACCAAATAAATTAAACCCTTACATTATTGGATAGAAGATGACATATTTCTATTTGAATCAACTCATGCAGAAGGATATGATAATCATGAGTCTTCAAATATTTCAACTTTAACTCTTTTCTATTTACCTGTTTTGATATGTTTCTTGAATAGACATCAGGAACTTTAATAGTCTATAGTACTTGTAGAAATCTTTTTTATACATATGTCATCACATATAAAGCACCTTGAACTTTCCATTTATTTTCACTGATACACATAGGATGCAATTCTGGTCTGATTCCTCAATCCACCAAGTCACTCCGAGATTCTAAATCATATTTTGTCTTTCCTTTTACATTCATAAGAATTGAAAGAAACATTTCACATATATTTTTTTCAATGTGCATTAATTCTAAGAAAAGATGTAACAAATTGGTTGACCAATAAGGTAGATCAAAGAAGATACTCTTCTTCCAATTGTAACATGTTTCAGTGGAAACATTCTTCCTCTTTCTAGATTTCAGCTAACCCTTCCTGAATGAAAAACTAAAATCTTGTAATTCATTAAGCACACCAGTTCCATACATATGTTTAGGTGGATTTTCAGTCTCTATGGTATTGTCAAATCTTTGACGATTATTTCTATATGGATGTTCCCTTGGTAAAAACATAGATGTCCCATAAATTTGAAAATATGGTGATATTTTAGTCATTTGGATCATGTATTCTTCATACAAATAGGACTTGATAGTTTGAACTTCGTGATCTATCCATACATCATTTCATAAGCAAGAAAATCATTGATCATCCACATAAGTGCAGCACGCATCTAGAATATGTCCTTCGAAAATTCATAGTATGTGTGCACACCCACATTCCAAAGATGTTTCAAATATTTTATTAAAGGTTTCATGTATACATATATATCATTATTGGGATCAGAAGGTCCAGATATGAGTATACTCAAGAAAGTGAAAGGTTTCTTTGTCATGCCCCAGCCCTGAGCTACCCCAAAGCCAGTGCGAAGTTGAAATAAAATATAGTTTGTAATTTTTTTAATAAAAATATAAGATTAAATCACACACACATGTTTCACTAGAAAGGATCATTTTGGTTTAGGTCTTGGAGAATCATATAAAATTATTAAAATTCCTTCAAAACTGAACAAAAATTTCTTCATTAAGAAGTCACCAAACAGAGAAACTCAAATATAATAAACCTATAAAATTTAAATCAAAATTTAGGGTGAGAATCTGAATGCCCAATAAGGTGTTTTAAAATAAAATAAGTCTGAAATTGAAACCTCTTGAAAATATTCATTTAAAATTATTTCTAAAACATTTACATAAGGAAATAATAACATAACATTTGATCACAAAATACATGTGAACATTCCATGGAATATTAATAGTGTTATAAGTAAACATGTTCCAATCATAAGTATGCTCATACTAAATATAGGGTGTGCAGGTAAATAAGTAAGACTTATACTAATTTTATCAAGTATGACATGAAGAAGTACAAGTGAAAAATTCACAACTGGAAGCAATACATGATCAGAGTTGTGCATAAAATAATAACTTCAATTTCCTTCATTATTAACTATGATCCTTAATTTGGATAATAAATCTCTGAGTGCTGAATACATGTTATTCCATAACCATTTACTTCTTCTGATACTCATAAGTATAGGATCTTAACCATAAATATTCTTAAAGTAAAAAAATTCACTTGGTTAATTAATTATCATAAACATAATGAGGTAATGAATAATGTGGGACAACATAACCATACCGTCAAGGCCTCAAGCTAAGACCATAAATAAGCATTTTTCAAGGCCTTGTGCTAAGATCGTAGTTTGTCTCATGAGACCTGCCGATACACCCAGGGGATATAGTGGGCCCCACCCGACCCTTTCTACGTCTAATACATTTCTCATATGCCCAGTATGTTTGTATGTTCAAAGTTTCACCTACCACTCCAAACACTTAATTTCTCATTTCATATTATTCAAAGTGACCCATTCCACTTTCAATAATTTTGTTCTTAAATCATATTTGGTCATAATATTTTATTTACATTCTTTAGAATTTACATATATATACAATGATTCAATTACTTAAGTGTCAACAACAAAACCAACAATTGCATCACAATTTAATAAATGATAAGGATGGTAGGAAATTTAAAGAACATGCGATGATAACTAATGAACAAAAGGAAATGCAAGTTTTGTCACATAAAATGATAACCCTAAATTCTAAAATCTTATTAATAAAATACAAATTGGAAATTCATCATGGATTGGATGCATAACTAATATAAAGGTAACCCAAATATTTCATGTGGTGTATTAAACACATAGATGTCCTAACATTTATTACTGGTATGCTTATGTGTAACATATCACAAGGGTACACATAATGTTAAAAATGAAAAGCATAAAATTCAACCATAACTAATACCATTAAATATATATGAAAATAAGTGATTCATATATAAGTATATAAGAGTAGAAACCCCCAAATATTATACTCCTGAATTCTCCATAATTACTAAATGATTAGGGTTTAGTGTTGTGTAAAACTATTTATACCCAAGGGTGTATATAAGGAAATGTATTTTTAAATAAAAACCATTCATATTTTAGAAACAACATGCTTTATTCATTCTTAGAAATCCTTGGAAATTTATAAACAAAGTTAAGGATTAAAGTTTATATATAAACAAATATATTCACTTAAATGAATATACATTATTTATTAAAGGGTTTACAACAAAAATCCAATGACACCTATAATGTATTAAATATATTAGGCATATTAATTAACGAAGGTCCCCAAATTTTAAATCGTGATATAAAATTTAAATGTTTTATTTACTAAATAAATTCATAGATATGTTTATGTAAACATTGATATACATAAATAATTTATGTGTATAACTGATTATTCATAGTCTTTATAAGGGTTTCACACCAAGATTAAATTTCACTTACATGTTTTAAATATATTAGGGGAATTAGTTAAAACAAGGGTTCTTTAATTTCAAAATGTGCAATTAAATATTAAAATTTTTGTTTATGAAATATGTATACATATATATATACATGCTTATGTATATTTAAAATTATATAGAATCAAAAAACATCACACATCCTTTGCATGATCAAGAATTTAGAACTACATGTAAGATTAAGGACTCAACATCTTAGAAGGAATTGCCAGGTCTTATACTCAACCACATATATATATATATATATATATATATATATATATATATATATATATATATTTGTGTGTGTGTGTGTGTCAAATAATCCAAACCGAAGCATGGAAAGACAATATAGGACCCTTACCTAATTTTAATGAGGAGGAGAGGCTCGGGGAAGCTCACTAGAGGCTTGGGAGAAGGATGAACCGAGAGGATGGGTGTGCAATGAGTTGTATATATAAACTATATTATACATAAATTATATAGAATATTTTAATGCCACTTGTTAGAAAATTGAGGCCTACTCGGTTTATAAAATGATCTAAGGTGTCGATCTTGTGGAAGATGAGAGAAATGAGGGACCAACTGAGGTCACGGGTGTGGAAAATGGTAAAAAGTGAGTGGAATAATCCACTGGTGTGGTGCATGCGAGAGGAAGAAGATCCCACGGGTGAGATAAAATAGGAGAATAATTGAATGGTTGGGATCTAACCATGTAAGATCCAGTGGCTATGGAGCATCTGCAGATTTTAAAATGAGTGAATGGTTGTGATCTGAGGGGGAGATGATCGGACCGCTACAGGTGAAGCATACTTTTAAAAAGAGATGGATAGTTGTGATTAGATCCGTCAGGATCAGACGGTGCACAAAAACATGGAAGATATACTGTGGCCATTGGGGATCAAAATCTGAACCGATCACATGGCTCAGATCGCGCACAGCATGATCGAATGACCCAAATTTTCTCCCATAAGAAAAATCATCATCCCACATCAAAACGGAAGGAGTTTCTCACCTCCCTTGTAAGACTAAGGCATCTGTCCTTATGCCATATTACTTCCTCTCCCCATCTGATACCGCCCCACACTGGGTTCTCTGCGGGCGTGCTCCAGCTCCCCCCCACGCCATTATGTCACCCCACACAGTGGCTCACTCTGGTTCCTTGCACACGCACTCGTGTGCACCCTTAGGGGTAACTATACCCTCTATGTGCACTAGACCTAGCACGCACCATGCAAGTGCACCGCCCACGGGCCCTTGCCAAGGGGTTGTGGGTGAGATTCCCATAAAGTCCTTGAGGGCTGCCTAAGAGGTGGCCCTCAACTAGGTGGGGTACTCACCTATCTTTTATCATAGTAAATGTTTTTTTTGTTGCCTATAAAAATAGGTTTCATGTTCATATATTGGTTTCTTACATACAAATAAAAATTCTCTATTATAACTAAACAAGGCCCTAAAACCAATATTTTCCTTAGTTTTATAAACACTAAAGTTTTAAAACACAAAGTTATACATTAAAGTTTAATACATCATAAGAAAATTGTATAAATAGTTTTAGTTAAAACCTTGCATTCACATCTAGGGATGAAAACATTTTTAAAATATTTTCCAAAACATTTGAAATATTTGAAAAGTATTTGAAATCCTACCTCATTTTGAAATCATACTAAGTGTAGCCAAAATATTAAATCAATATCCTTTTTAAAGATTATAAAAAGTATTTATATGTTTAAAGTTATAATTTAAATACATACCTTAATTATTTTGGAAAACTAATTATACATAGATATTTTAATTTAAACCACCAGAATGACCAACGACTATAATTATAGTCGTTAAGAAACTCAATAGTCACCTAAAGAGGTAACGGTCATATTAAGGCTTTATAAAAACATGAATTATATTGTCCCATATCCAAAATGACTTGGAAAAGATGGTTCACATCATTCCACTAATTATTAGTGTGGTTGTAGTGTCTATGGCCATACTGATGTTTATTGTGATAGATCCGAAGAACCCTTACTCTCTTCTTGGGGTTTTTGTTGTATTGGGCTGTCTCCCTATAATTTTAATAGGTCTTTTAATAGGTATTTTGGGGAATTATGGTTTTACTTTGATCCTGCTGTAATGTAAACACTTTGGTGTTTAATTAAATAAAATTCATTGTGTTTAGCTGTCAAGTTTTGTTCGGATAACATGAAAATTAAATAGAATAAAACCATAATATTATTATTACATGTGAAAAGGGTTTATGATATCACTTTATCCCCCCATTCAATTAATTTTATCCTCATAATTCCAAAATACTCATACACAAACCACTGAAAAAAAACACACACAATTCCATCATCCCTTTACTAGGACCACCACTGAGGGTAGGGTCCTGACGACCTCAGATGGATTCCTAGGGTAGTATTTATTTCCTCAATTTCCTAGGTCTATATACACTCTGGATAGCTAGGGTCAAACCTATTCATAAAGCACTCATCCTTCCATAGAGAGGTATGAGAGGTGTGGAGGTCGGAGATTTCAAAGTGGATTCATTTCCTATAAATCCCTTGTACCACATCATGTTTGAAAACATTGATTTCATAGAGTTCCCCATACATACTAAAACTTAGGACCTGGAACAGGTAGGCTGCTCGATCGTCACCTTCCAAAGCGGCTTCTAGAAACTTACCTACAACTTGGTAGTTATCATCCAAAGTGAAACATCGAAAAATCTCTTCGTGGTATTTTCCCCTCTACCTATATTCTACAAATTGTGCATTTTCAATACAGTAATAGCCAAAATTGTTTCCTTGGTAGAGACAGAGGATGATTGTCCAGTTTGACACTCTATGGAGTTGTTTGAATGCCACATGTAAGTTTTCATAGGGTTTTTATTCTTCTAAGCATGTCTTTATAACTATAATCTCTAAAAGTTTGGTAGAAAGTGATAGGAAATTGGTTGGGGAACTCGTGTCTTCTATCTGAAAATTCAAGAGATATGTTTTATTCAGTAAGGCATAACCATATCAAAATAGAGAATTTATTTGCAAAATCATTCTAAGGTATCAAAAAATATAACATTATTCAGTTATACAAAGTTCATAAACCCAAGGTGTTACATACTACTCACTCACTCTCACAACACTAGTATGGATTTCCTAACATCCTCCATTACCAGGTCCACCATCATCATAGACTTTCTTGGTAGGTTCTTCCAGTTATATTTATCCCC
The DNA here is from genome assembly GCA_963277665.1 of Viscum album. Classification (NCBI taxonomy): domain Eukaryota; kingdom Viridiplantae; phylum Streptophyta; class Magnoliopsida; order Santalales; family Viscaceae; genus Viscum; species Viscum album. The sequence continues at coordinate 679,682,049 of OY728132.1, read as the reverse complement.
AAAACAATCTTAAACTCCTCAATTTCATTTACCCAGATACATTTCTCACAGCTCGAGTCAAACAAATGTGGGTAAGAGTAGGTCCTTGAAAGGGTGGAATGGGAGGTGTAGAGTTCATAGATATCATAATGAACGTGGTTCCAATAGACCAATCGGATGACTTGGTTTTCTAAAAACCAGATGTTTTAAAGCCTCGCATACGTACTAAAACTCAAGACTTTGAACATATAGGTCATGTGGGGTTCTCCTGACTCTGCAGCTTCTCTGAACTTCTCTAGTGCTAAATAACCCTTAGATAGGGTGAAACATAAGAAGAGGCCTTCGTAGTAACTTCCTTTGTGCGCATAAAAAGAAAGTTGTTCTTGTGACATGAAGTAGTAAACATGACTGGGTATTTGGGTTTTTATACACTTGATAAATGAGTTTAAAGGTTATACGCATGTTCACAAATGGAAGGTACGTCTATGAACATGACAAGACAATTATATGTTCTAGTAACTCGGTGGGGAGAGACAAAAGACTTGTTTCATCTGCCATCTGAAAATTTTTAGAAAAATTATACTTAATGAGACATAAACAATTTTTCAGTATTGTTCTAATTTTCCAGGGTTATCTAAACCAATCGTATGATACCAACTATCACACCCCGGCCCTGGCCTACCCCGAAGTCAGTGTGGAGTTGAAATAAAACATGGTGTGTAAATTTTTTAATAAAAATATAAGATGAAATCACACACACATGTTCCACTAGAGAGGATTGTTTTGGTTTAGGTATTGGAGAATCAAATACAACTATTTGAATTCCTTCAAAATTGAACAAAAAATTTCTTCATTAAGTAGTCACCAAATAGAGGGACTCAAATCTACTAAACCTGTAAAATTCAAATCCAAACATAGGGTGAGCCTATGAATGCCCATTAATGGGTTTTAAAATAAAATAAGGCTGAAATTGAAACCTTTTGAAAATATTACTTTAAAATTATTTATAAAACATTTACATAATGAAAGAATAACATAACATTTGATCACAAAATAAAAGGGAACATTCCAAGGAATATTAAAAGGGTTATAATGAAACATGTTCCAATCATAAGTATGCTCAAACTAACTATAGGTTGTGTAGCTAAATAAGTAAGAGTTTTAATAGTTTTAAAAAATATGACATACCGAAGTACAAGTGCCAAATTCACAAATGGAAGAAATATATGATCAGATTTGCGCATAAAATAATAACTACAATTTCTTTCATTAATAAATCTGAGCCTTAATTTGAAAAATGAATCTCTGAGTGTTGAATACACATTATGCCATAAGCATTTACTTCTTCTGATACTCATAAGTACAGGCTCTTAACCATGAATATTCTACTAGTCGAATATTCACTTGGTTAATTAATTATCATAAACATAATGAGGGAATGTATAATGAATGAAAACATAACCATATTTTTAAGGCCTCATCCCAAGACCATAAATAATCATTTGTCAAGGCCTTGTGCTAAGACCGTAGTTTGTCTCATGAGACCTACTAATGCACCAAGGGGCTATAGCGGGCCCCACCTGACACTTTCTATGTCGAATAAATTTCTCATATGCCCAGTAAGGTCGTATGTTCAAAGTGTCACATACCACTCCGAACACTTAATTTCGCATTTTATTTTATTCAAAGTGTACCATACCACTTTGAATAATTTAGTTCTTAATTTATATTTTTTCATAAAAATTTATTTACATTCTTTAGAATTTACACACACACACACACACACAGAGAGAGAGATATATATATATATATAATGATTCAAGTACTTAAGTTAAACAAAAAACCAACAATTTCATAGCAATTTAATAAATGATAAGGATGGTAGGCAATTTACAGAGCATGTGATGATAACTAATACACAAAAGGAAATAAAAGTTTTGTCACATAAAATGATAACCCTAAATTCTAAAATCTTATTTATAAAATACACATTGGAAATTCATCATGGATTGGATGCATAACTAATATAAAGGTAACCCAAATATTTCATGTGGTGTATTAAACACATAGATGTCCAAACATTTATTACTGGTATGCTTATGTGTAACATATCACAAGGGTATACATAATGTTAAAAATGAAAAGCATGAAATTCAACCATAACTAACACCATTTAATATATATGAAAATAAGTGATCCATACATATGTATATAAGAGTAGCAATCCCCAAATATTATACTCATAAAATTCTACATAATTACTAGATTATTAGGGTTTAGTGTTGTGTAAAACCATTTATACCCAAGGGTGTATATAAAGAATTGTATTTTTAAATAAAACCCATTTATATTTCAAAAACAACATGTTTTGTTCATTCTTATCAATCCTTGTAAAATTCTAAATAAAATTGAGGATCAATGTTTATATGTATACACATATATTCACTTAACCAAATATACATTATGTATTAAAGGGTTTAAACCAAAAATCCAATGACACCTATAATGGCTTAAATATATTAGGCACATTAATTAATGAAGGTCCCCAAATTTTAAATTGTGATATAAAATTTAAATGGTTTATTTATAAAACAAATTCATAGATATTTTAATGTAAACATTGATATAAATAAATAATTTATGTGTTTAATCGATTATTCATAGTCTTTATAAGGGTTTTACACCAGGATTAAATGTCACTTACATGTTTTAAATATATTAGGGGCATTAGTTAAAACAAGGGTTCTTTAATTTCAAAACGTGCAGTTAAATATAAAAAATTTTGTTTATGAAATATGTATACACACACACACACATATATATATATATATATAAATGTGCTTATGTATATTTCAAATTATATAGAATCATAAAACATCACACATCCTTTGCATGATCAAGAATTTAGAACTACGTGTAGGATTAAGGAGTCACCATCTTAGAAGGAATCGGTAGGTATTATACTCAACCATATATATATATATACAAGTATATATATAGGTATATATATATACCATAATCCAAATTGAAGCATGGAAAGACAATATAGGACCCTTACCTGATTTGAATGAAGAGGAGAGGCTTGGGGAAGCTTGTTGGAGGCTTAAGAAAAGGAAGAACCGAGAGGATGGGGGTTCAATGAGTTGTATATATAACCTATATTATACTTAAATAGTATAGAATATTTTAATTCCACTTGTTAGAAAACCGAGGCCTACTCGGTTTATAAAATTACATAGGGTGTCGGTCTTGTGGAAGATGAGAGCAAGGAGGGACCAACTGGGGTCATGAGTGTGGAAAAATGGTGAAAAGGGGGTGGAATAATCCACTAGTGAAGCGCATGAGAGAGGAAGAAAATGTCTTAGGTGAGGTAAAACTGGAGAATAAATGGATGGTTGGGATCTAATGGCATAAGATCTAGCAGCTGTGGAGAATCTATGGATTTTAAAAGGAATGAATGGTTGTGATCTGAGGGGAAGATGATCGGACGGCTACGGGTGAAGCAGCATTTTAAAGAGAGATAGATGACCATGATTAGATTAGTTAGGATCGAACAGCACACAAAAACATGGAAGATAAACCATGACCACAGGGGATCGAATTTGGAACCAATCGTATGGCTCAGATCGTGTGCTGAGTGATTGAATGACCTATATCCGCTCCCAGAAGAAAAATCACCATCCCACATCGAAATGGAGGGATTTTCTCACCTCCCTTATAAGCCCGAGGCATCTGTCCTTATGCCAGATTACTCCATCTCTCCTTCCGATACCTCCCCATACCAGGTTCTATGTAGGTGTGCTTTTGTACCCACCCACGCCGTTGTGCTACCCCGCACGGTGGCTCGCTCTGGTTCTTTGCACACACACATGTGTGTGCCCTTATGGGAAACTATGCCCCTGTGCATGCTAGACCTAGCACACACCATGTGTGTGCACTGCCCATGGCCCCTTTCCAAGGGGTTATGGGTGAGATGCCCATCAAGGCCTTGAGGGCTTCCTAAGAGGTGGTCCTTGGCTAGGTGGGGTACTCACCTATCATTTAGCATTGTAAAAGTTTATTTTTTGTTACCTATAAAAATAGGTTTTCATGTTCATATATAGGTGTATTCCATACAAATATAAATTCTCTATTATAACTAAACAACGGCCTAAAACCAATATTTTCCTTAGATTTATAAATACTAAAGTTTTAAAACACAAAGTTATACATTAAATTTTAATACATCATAAGAAAATATTATACATAGTTTTAGTTAAAACCTTGTTTTCACATCCAGGGATGAAAACATTTATAAAATATTTTCCAAAAAATTTTAAATATTTGAAAAGTATTTGAAATATATACCTCATTTGGAAATAATACTAAGTGTAGAAAAAATATTAAATCAATATTCTTTTTAATGTTTATAAAAATATTTTATATGTTTAAAGCTATAATTTCAATACATACCTTAATTATTTTTGAAAATTAATTATACCTAGATATTTTAATTTAAACCACCAGAATGACCAACGACTATAATTATAGCCGTTAAAAACTCAACAGTCACCTAAATAGGTGAAATTTGGATTAAGGCTTTATAAAAACATGAATTAGAGTTTTCCATCTCCAAAATGACTTGGCGAAGATGGGTCACATCATTCCACTAATGCTCGATGTGGTTATAGTGGCTCTGGCCATACTAATATTTATTGTGATAAATCTGAAGGACCCTTACTATCTTCTTGGGGTTTTTGTTGTATTGGGTGGTGTTCCTATAATTCAAATTGGTCTTTTAATAGGTATTTTGGGGTAGTATGGTTTTCCTTTGATCTTATTGTAATGTAAACACTTCAGTGTTTAATTAAATAAAATTCCTTGGGTTTAGTTTGAAAGTTTTTTTCAAATAACATGAAAAATAAACAAAATAAAACCATAATATTATTATTACATGTGAAAAAGGTTTGGTGCATCACATTCTTCATACACATCTAGGGAGGAAGGTTATAAATGTGTATGAAAACTGTCCATGTGTTGTGTAAAGTAAGGATCTATCCAAACAGATTAAAATTGTCACATGAAAGACCCAACCTCACATTACGAATTCCAGCTATGAAATTAGGATATCGGTCATCAAATCTCTTACATGAAAATACATCTACAGGGTGAACCAACTCATCATCATTATTCTTTCTCTTGGTGTTATTCCATCGTATTTTTATTGATATTTCACTAGAAATAAAAATATTCTAGAGTCTGGGGATCAATGGAAAGTTCTACATTACTTTATGTGGCACACACGATGGTGTTCCATCATCTTTTGGATTCCATCAGGATGTCCCACATTTGATACAATTGTTCCATTCAATGGTTTCTTCCTAGAATAAACTAAAATATTTCGAACAATCACAAATTTTTGTTTTTGAAAATCCAAGTTCCTCAACTAACTTCCATGCCATATAGTGGTTTGAGGGAATATATAAATCTTATGGGAGGAAGTACTTCAAAAAGATAAGAATGTAATCGATGGTAGTAATATAAATCCAATATATTTTTTTTCCAATGAAACTATCAGATTAAAAATTCCAACTTCTTCATTTTACCACATTGTTGATATACTATATTTGTGGAAGCATCATTCAATTTTTTCATTCTATCAACATCATCATTTTCAGTAAACACATCATGTGTGCTCATATCAAAGTCTTATTGGGTTTGCATCCCTTATTTCTCTTGAAGATGAATAAATAGAAAATTATCATTTAACAAATTCTCTAATCCAGTCCTCTCATTTGGATCATGAGCATTTTGAGATTTCATTTTCTCCCTATTGTGATACTACACATAATAGTCTGTTTGAAAACCTATATGGTTATATGGTATCTAAATTCTTCACAACTCAACCAAGGTCTCCCAACATATTGATAACATGGAAAATGTATGTGGCCACTATCTGAAGCATTTTCAAATGTAAAATATAAAAAACTCGCCAACTTGTTTTGAAAATTGATTGAAACCCAATTAGTTTCATACATCCAACTTCTATCCATTATATAAAAAAATTGTTATATGACATTTCATAAAATCAATTAAATAATATTGATGTTCAATCAAAAAAATATTTAATGAAATGATAAATCTTCAACTTATATGAAACCATAACTTACAAGCTAGTCTATGTGAAAATAAAAATATAAAAACGAAATATAATATATATAACAAAATAATATAAATGGATGAGGAATAAAGGACCTTTATATATATGCCTTAGTGACTCTCCCCTTCAATTTAGCCTGGTTTAAGTTCATTTGATTCAGTTTTGTTATGTTTTTTTAATTAATTTTAATTAGGTTGATTTAAATTCAGTTTTAGTTAGGTTAGGTTATTTTTTATTGATTTGGCCTTGTTTCATTCTGTTGGGGTTGTGTATCTTTAATTAAAGTGCATATGGTTTTGTTTAATTTCATTTGTTTCAATTTGGAATAGTTTGATTCAAAGTGGTTTAGTTTGTATCTAGTCTTTAAATATGGTAATCCTTCATGGTTCCAACATGGATCATAATGATATATATAGAATATTCATCTCAAATGATGTGATATTTAAATATATAAATTCTGGGACTTTATGACTGTGTTATGATTTTAATGCTCATGGATGTTCCAAAACTCTCAAGTATTCCTTTTATCTATGATATGTAGAGATTTCATGATGTATTTTCATGTTATTCCATGATTTATAATCTATTATTCATTGGTTGTAACTTTCATATGTATCCTGATTATACCCATATTCTTATCTTATTATCACTTATGATCTTTGATTTTTATCACTTATGTTTAAAATTACCAAGAATTTGAGATCATTACTTTCTTATGCTTCCATTTCCCCTGGTTATGAAAATAATAAATGTTTGAAATGTTTATAAGATTATATTATGTGTATAATTAGTGAGAGATATTGAATACTCCTTATGGAATAAGTAATTTTTATATAGACTGAAAAATGTCCACTATTTGAAAAAGATATGAGTTTGGTTATTTAGTGTTTTATAATAATTGTCTAAAATGATAAAACTATAAGGTCATGGGAAGGTATTGTAAATATATATTTTATTTATGTCATGTAATTATATGGTTATGTCTGCATGTTGTTATAAGAGATAAGATGTGCAGTGAACCAAGAGTGTGGAGAGTGGAGAGAGACTCCATGAATATCTCAAAGAATAATAAGGAACCTGATACCAAGTTGAAATAGAATATCAGATTACTATCAAAGTATAATAGAATAAGAGGAATTCATCCATAAATTTTAGTTTAGATCAAGTGATCTAAGGTAGAAAGAAAAATAAGAATAGGAGATTGGTTCTGAAACCAATGCATGTGATACAAAATATTACTGAGGTTTGAGTAATTGAAGAAAAAGGAATAGGATGAGTTTAAGAAAGATAACATTATGCATTTATATATAACATCTACTAGCTGATGAAGTCCTTGTTCTTGTGTTGAGAAATACCAATGTATAAATTTTGAATCACATCTGGAATAAAGTTTTAGATATTAGAGATTGAGTTTCATGAATTCATGAAGAATGTTTAAATTCATTCAAATAATTTGTGATGATGATAAATGATGTATTTTTTATGTTGATTCTTGAAATACTACACTGAGAGAAGATTTATTTTAAGAGTTTTAATGTTTTAGAGACTATTTGGGTGATTGAAGTAAAGTGGGATGCTGGACATGGAAATTGTTTCACGAAATTATCTATCCCCCTTTGAAGTGTAATTTAAAAACATGGGTACATTATAATCCTTTACCAACACACTATAATTGATCATAATATTATTGGTGGAAACTAAATTTCTCTAGACAATAATTGGATACATCAAGGAGTAGGTTTCCCACATTGGGGCCAAAACTTGTAAAAATACCATGTTCGGATCTCTCTTTATATTCTACAATTCATGTGGTATTGTGGGTTGGGGTTGAATATAAATAGATCAATTCATATCATAAAAACTAATAGGGGTTCAAATAACAATGGAGTTAAAGAATATAAGAGAAATTATAATTTGGTAAAAATAATTTAGACACACTAGATTCACTACTCTCTAAGGTTTCATCACCATTCCAATAGGAATTACACAGTAACATCACAAAATTCAATTTTCATGAATGACCATGCATTCCCAAGTGAAGCACATCGAGCTAAACAAGGAATGATGTATGATAACTAGGTTAGTTCCCACACTCAAAATGAAGCACCATAGGAATAATGGTCTAAATTGTATTTATATCCTCAAATAAAAACTTCCCTAACCCTTCTATTGGAATACTATATGAGTTTAGCTCCCACATCACCTCTTTAGTTCACTGATCCCAAAATTCCTATAAATACCCTTTGAATACAAATTGTATAAGGGGTGGGGAGATACACTCCCTATGTGTCATTTTAACCTATTTATATTTAACAACACCCTATTGTGGCTCCTTGGACACTAAAACTATATTTTTACCTCCAACTTCCCTTGGGTCCATACATACACTATAATAAGGGAGGACACATTAGCACCTAGAACCTAATGCTAGTGTTAACATGAGAATCGCATTTTAATACCATTTTGCAACTAAATGGACTACTTATTTATAAGGCACCCAAATGGACTTTTAATTCCACATATACATGTAAGAGTCCCCATGAATGGATTTTACCATGTAAGAACCATGTGCATCTATATTGAAATTAATGATTTTACTTTGATTGTAAGTCTCGGTTTATATGCAAGGGAGATAAATACTCACATTCTCATGTATGACCCTTTATCAAAGGGATGAAAACTATTATATGAAATCCATGTTTCCCTTTTCCATCACTAATGGACCAACTAGTATTCTAGGTATATTCTGAGTAGGTTACTAACCTTTTATTATTCTTATCAATATGCCCAAACTCTATAATTATTTTACATATTCGCCACTCATATTATGTGGTCTAGTCAACCTTTTAGTTACCAATTTCCTCTCTCCACTTGATACCCAATGCATATAAGTAGTTCCTAAGAAATATGTTCTTATATTATATGGTTTTAGATATCACTAATCTCTTGAAGTAACTCCTAAAACTTCACATGGGACCATGAAATGTGCTAACAATATAATGTATGTCTGATGCCTTCCTTTATCTCCTAATTATCTGGGAATTTGGTCACCTTTCTAGTAGGTCTCCCAATAATATCATACATGAAATGTTTTGAAAATATTTTTACTTAGGTGTTGGGGTGTTGGATGAGGGAGGAGGGGAGATAACACACCTAGGTTTTTTCTAGAGTTCGGGATTAGATCTAGAAGAGAGGAGGGGAGATGTGCACGCCACTGGTGGTACTAGATTATATCTAGATGGGAGTGATGATAGGGCTCAAATGAGGGAGATGCACACACTGCTACTAGTTTATGAGGGATGAGGGGAGACACCCACATAATGCTGCTCATTCAGGGGGGAGGAGGGGATACCCACACTTGCCACTCCTGGTTCCGAAGGGAGGAGGGGGCGCACACCGTAGGGAGAAGGGGAGCACAAATGGGTACGGTTAGGGAAACATGAATGGAGGGGGGGTATTATGATGATAGTATGGGAGTGGAGGAGGGGAGGAAAAGGTAGATAAGGAATTTAGGAGAGAATTTCCCAATGGTTTGTAAAAAACCATTGGTAAATCCTTGCTAAAAAATAATATGCCAACAGTTTGATAAAATTGTTGGCATAGATTTATTTCTATAGCCACCCATTACACTAGTGAACATAACCTCCATGCATCCCAAACAAACGACTACCACAACCAACACACAACACATCCCCAAACATACAAATCAAAGAATTATATCTCCCTTGTCAAGATATTATCTACTTTGGGTGGAACTAACTCGCCCATACATTTTTAATTATGTAAAGGTATATCATGTCTTGATTAGGGATTGAGTTTTCCCCTCTTCATATTCATGAAGTTTTAATCACACATAACATCCAAGAAAAGATACATCTCTTATAAAAAAAAATATCCAAACATCATGTCAACAATGAAAATCAAAACAATATGAAACTCAAAACAACTTAGTGTATTGGGAAGGCATATTTGTTTAATAATCCCAGGTACTCTCCTCCAAACCACTATACCTCCATAGCATATGAACCAAATAAATTAATTTTCCATGCAGAACCATTTCCTGATAATCATGGATCTCTTCTGGCCACTCCACGAACATTACGTCATCCTCTATATACAACTCTACATGGTCAATGACATGAGAGTCATCATAAAGATACTAGAGAAGATAAAATGAATATAATACATCTTGAATATAGTTTAGTCAGGTAAAGAGTTTTAGCCAATAATCCACATCACCAGTACACCCCCACACCTCAAAGGGGTCAAAAAACTCGGGAGAGATATTACTCCCCCTTCCAAACCTCAGCTGCCCACGTCAAGAAGAGAATCTCAAGAAAACATGCTCTCTAACCTCAACCTCCATGGACCTCCTCCTATGATCTACATAGGCCTTATGAAAGTCTTTCATTGCTTTCAACCTCTCATGAACAACCTAAACCTTCTCTGTTGTGATCTGTATCACATCACAGCCAAGAACTGAAGACTCCCCAACTTTGAACCAGTACAATAGAGAATGACATGACCACCCATAAAAACCCTAAAATGAGTCCATGTAGATGGATGAGTGATAAAAAAAATTATAAGAACACTCAACCAAAGGATGTTTCTTTTCCCAACATTTGGTAAAGTCCAAGATACATTCCCACAACATATTCTCTAGTGTTTGGACGGTATACTCTATTTTTTCATCTATTTGAGGGTGAAAAGAATTTCTTAGGGGTATCTGAGTTCCAAAAACATGTTACAATCCCCTATAGACCCACAAAGTAAAATGAACATTCTCATCTAAGACAATGGACATCAGACCTCCATGTAGCAGCACCACCTCATCTATATACCTCCTCACTAAAACATTTGTAGTTCCCAATCCCTTGATCGCTAGAAATTGATTCAATTTGGTCAACTGATGTATGATTTACCGGATAGCAACACAAATTCACTGAAATCAAGGTAAAACTATGCAAAATTATATCAATATACCATAACACTTACACTCATGAATATCTAAGGTTTTTAAAAAAATGCTTGGAACACAATTGTTTATCTTTAACTTCTGATAAATCCAACATTGATCCAAAAAATCTACCACCACTCATTTCATACAAGGCTACCAAAACTATGTCCTCATGACATAGTACATCTTAGATACTCATGGGTGCATCGTAAGAGGTGAGATATGAAACTCATGAAAGACCCACTCATGGATCTCTATTGGAACAAACAACCACCCCTAAAACAACATATAGTTTTGACCATCTCCTGACCATTCCTCTAGAGCATCATTATGGCCTACACAATCATGCAGCACCTCTACCTCTAAGTCTCCCCACTAAGACAACTCAACTTTCCACATCATATAATATCACACTATTATATAAAACATAAAACCTCCTCTATTAACCACCCTCGCATCTAAGTGTAAGGAATCCAAATCCTCTATCACCCTCCAAGATTCTACAGATTCCAGAACAACATCCTTCTTTGACTTCCTACTCAAAGCATCAATCACAAAATTACCATTTCATGAGGTGTAAGAGATCTCAAAATCACAATCCTGTAGAAACTCCACATACCTTCATTTTAATATTTCATGTTGAGAAAAGTTATACCTCAAGATCTTGTGAAAGGTGAAGAGCATGAAATCCTCTCTAATGAGATAATATCACCACAATTTCAGCATAAAAACAATTACTGCTAACTCTAGATCATGGGTGGTATAGTTACAATCATGAGGGAGAAACTTCCTAAATTCATAATAGATCACCACTTTCTACCACATCATGATGCATTGAAATCCTAGATGAGAAGTTTCATTAAACAGGTCAAAAATCACCCCCTCTACTGAAAACTGGAGCACTGGAGCATTTAACAACCTCCCCTTTCAGTAGTTAAACACTACATGACACTAATAAATACAGATAAACTCCTGGTATTTCCTAGTCAACAGATCCACAATCCATGAGAATTCAAACATGAACCACGGGTAATATCACATGAGACTAAGAAAACTATGAACCACTTCCATGTTCTGGGGTACTTCCCAAGAAATAACACATTTCCCTTCAATGGTTCCAAAACCATACCCTACTAGGACACCAAATGCATAAAGAAATGCACCTCTCTTATCAAGAAATTACACTTGGAAAACTTTCCATAGAGTTTGTGGAATTGAATAACTTTCTAGAAAACTCCAGTATTAGACCAATTAGGTTAAATACCCAGAGAGGGGGTAAATTAGGGTATGATAGATTAAAAGAACATCCCATTCAGATCTTGTTTTGTTGTAAAAAAAACTCTTCTCTCTCTCTCCCAGTGCAATGTATGAACAAAATTTAAATCATGGATGAGACACAACAATTTCACTTGGTTCACTCTCACTGGGATGCATCTAAGTAGCATACAATGGAAATGTTCTGATGTACTAAATCCACTAAGGCTCACTACCAAATTACAAGGTTCGGGCTAGATCACTTCTATGCCTAGGCTCACTACCTTTACAAGGTTTAGGGTCAGCTCACTGTTTTTCCAAGGTTCACTCCATATGTCTCTTTTATTGTCTCACTACTGGTGGAAATGATCATCGTCTTCCTCTAAATTTTCTCATTTCTCTTGAAATGGATTCACTCATAGTTTATGGACTTGTAGGTCCCTTCATTTTCATGAATCTGCGCATCCTCAACTATAGATAGATGCTCTGTTGAAGTCATGTTTTCACCCATAGATTAAATTCAATTTTTTCATATTGTTAGTTTGTGTAAATTACTTTCATGAACTATTTTAGTCCCTTTCTGAACTTCCTCAAGTCCTTTGTGAACTTTCTTGCACTGCATGGCGTGAGTGCTTCACGGACCACCTTTGTCTTTTGTATACCATCCCTGCTTCACGGATGGATTCTTCTTCTATAGAAAACTTCTCCTCTACGAATGGATGATGTCCCACAAATCACCTCTTCTTCATAGATCCTTCTTACTTTTCGGTATACAGTTCCCCACAAGACCCTTTCAAAAACTACTTTCACAAACACCCTTTGCAGAATTTATTCCTCATGAAATCTCTCTTTCACGGAATCCATCCTCACGAACTCTATTGAACTTCACCAAATTCTTCATGGATCAATGATGTTTTCTAATGAAAATATATCTAAGTAATAATGGGATTAGTATTCCTTATATTGGTAGATATATTGGAAAATCTAGCTAATCTGATTTCCCAAAAGTTTTGATACGATACAGCCTTCATTGCAGACTATCTCTATGTGGTCCACATAGTGCCATTCTTCATTCAGGGTGAACAATCTCTTCCATAGAAGAAAACCATTTGTGGATCCTCAAATCATTGCCTCTCAGCCGCAAATGATAGTCATCCCATGAACAAAACCACAAATCTCAACTTCAAGCGATGACCTTTACGTGAACAAAAATCCTCCTGCAAACTATTTATCATCTATGAACTATTTTTCATTTGTGGTTTGCATAGTTCCCTTCCTGGTCCAAATAGCACTGCTATGAGGAATTATTACCTTTTTCAATTTTCATCATCATTCTTCACACCTCCTATATGGTCTATGAACTATGCTTCATGGTTCGTATATTGTTCACTCCTTTTAGGAAATCATCCCTTTTCCAAAAATGATCTCACGATTATGAGGCCCAAAAACTTGGAAAATATTGGGAAATCGCACCACCTTAAAACCTACTTCAACAACAATCAACCAAACTCATTTTTGATCATGTGGTTTTGTCAACAATCACAATCACCCCAAAACACCAAGATAATTCCTTGGGGGATTTTTTCCCCAACAATCTCCTCCTTTGGGTTTTTTGATAATTATTCATATTTTGATACCTCATTAAAGATTATGTTATCTTCTATAGCCATTCGATTCTTTCAATTAGGATAGATATCAAGGATTTACTCAAAACACACTCTAACCCCACATGATCCATGCTTGGTGTGAGAAACATGATTATAATAAAAATTTCATCAATGAATCACTTCATCTCATTCCAAAAACCACTCATCTACTTTCATCATGAACCTCATCTGTCATGATATATAATCTATGATCAATCACCTATAGCATCATCAGATTTAATACTCCCCCTACATCATTGCTCCCCCTAATAGCTTTAAATCCCCTATCTCACTGCTCCACCTAACATATTCTCCCCTATCTTGATTAAGAAATTTTCTCCATTTTAATATCCACAATTTATCCCCCTTTTTCAATGAACCCAAAGGTCACTTCATTGTTGTCTACAACAGGGTAAAGAACATAGATCGTCATATTTAGGAAAAAACACACCATTATTCAGGGTGAGGGGGTCCCACATCTACACTTTTTCAAGTATGGGGAGTCGACTGAACTCCCAGATCCATTCAATTCCTTTCAAATGGTTCTTTGGGTAAGGCCTTTGTCGGAATGTCTGCAATCTTTAGTTTTGAAGGAACATACTCCAACTTCACAAACCCTTGCTCCACCTTCTCCTTGATAAAATGATACTTGATTTCAATGTGCTTTGTCCTTGAGTGATAGACTAGATTTTTTCTAATATTTACATCATTTGAATTATCACAATGGATTCTCATTAGAGACTTCACTTCAATTCCCATATCACCAAGGTGTTGTTTCATCCACAATAACTACGTGCATGATTGAGTAGCTATAATATATTTAGCTTCTACGTTTCTCAATGAAATGAAATCTTGTTTCCTGATTATCCAATAAATACGCAATCTTCCAAGATAGAATGCACTACTTGATGTTGATTTTCTATAATCTATTGAACCAACCCAATCTATATCTTTATATCCCAATAACTCTTGCTGATATTTTTCATTATACATAAAACTGAAATCCATTTTTCCCTTGATATACTAAAGTATTATTTTCACTACAAGCAAGTGGATTTCCTTGAGATTGTTTTGATATATTTCCTATTATCATGTGGAAAAGATAATATCAGGTCTTTTCACTATCAAGTATAATAGAATGCCAATAATTTTCTCATATTCTATGATATTGATGGAATTTACTTCATCATACCATGATATTTTCATCTAGGTATCCACTAAAGTTTTCATCTCCTTGGAATTATCCATTCTAAATCTTCTCAAAACCTCCTTGAAATATTTGTATTGAGAAAAAAATGTGTCATTATTGCCTTTTGTCACCTGTAAACCAAATGAAAATATAAATTTACCGACCAACAATATTTAGAATTCACTTTTCATTAAATATATTAATTTATTGAATTGATCTTCATCTAATCTACAAAATGTTATTTCATCTACATATACCAACACCATCATACTTTGATTACTATCATGGTTTAAATATACATTGTAATCAAATTCACCACACTGAAAACTGAAATTTTACAAAAACTGATCAATCCTTGAATACCATTGTCTTGGTTATTGATTCAGACCATATAAATCCTTCTTAATTTGAAAAACTATATTCTCATCATCATTAATGAGAAAACAATCTGGATTCTCAATATAAACTTCTTATTCTAGAACCCCATTCAAAAATGTTGACTTGACATCCATCTAGAAAACCTTGATCTTTCTTTTCACTACTATGGACAAGAATAATCAGATTACCTCTAGCCTTTAAATAGGTAAAAATGTTGCATCAATAACAATACCCTCTATTTGGTAGTAAACTTTTCACACTACTCATTCTTTATTTCAAATTTTCATACTATCTTCATTCATTTTTTTCTAAAAGACCCATTTAGTCCCAATGACATTCTTATATATTGGCCTTGAAATAATCTATCATGTCTAGTTCTTCACAATTTAGTCAATCTTTTCATTCATAGATTCAACCCAATTCTCATATCCAACCACTTAATCAAAACATTTAGGCTCTATTTTTGATAAGTAAGATTCATTTTGTAGATTCTTCATCCTCCTTGTTTTCACTGGAACTATATGACACCAATTATGTTTTGTTTATCAATTTTGTCTCTTATCTTCTTTTTTTGTGTAGATACTATATCCTTATCATCCTTATCATTATCTAAATCTTCTTTTGAATTGGCCTCTATAACTGGAATATCCTTTGATTTTCTTATCTCTTCATCACTGTCCTCCCAAGACTAATTATTTATTTGCTGAAGATTTTGATCATTCTCCATTAAAGTTACATCAAGGATTTCAAAACATTTCCCAACCACTTATTGAAGCATTTATATTCTTTTATTTTATTTTATTATCCAAGAAATATACCTTCATCTCCATGGGATTCAAACTTCCTTAGTTTCTCTTTATTGAGAATGAAACACTTACTTCTGAAGACTCAAAAGTACTTCAACATTTGATTCTTTCTATACCATATATCATATGGAGTTTTCTCTTATTTTGGACACAATAAAGCTATATTTTACGTGTAGATTGATTTCATCACTACTTCTTTAAAAAAAATTATGGAATATTTTTCTCAATGAGCATTGTTCTAGCCATTTTGTCGATAATTCTATTTCTTCTCTCAATTACTCCATTCTGTTGTAGAGTTATCACTACTGAAACTTGGTGCCTTATCCTATTTTTCTCGAGACAATACTCCACATGGATATTCTTGAACTTAGTTTCATTATTTGTTCTTATCTTCTAGATTTTATGACCTAGCATCTTTTCAACTTCTCATAGATATCTTGTTATGCAATTGAACACCTCAGACTTGTGGGTGATGATTGATACCCACTCCATTCCACTAAAATCATCAATGAAGAGAACATGGTATCTCCTCCCATCAATATCTCTTCGTGAAATAAGCCCACATACATCAATATGCACCATCTCAGTCACTTTTGTTGACCTTTTCTATTTTTCCTTATATGCCTTTAAATGATATTCCCTTATTGAAAATCATTGTATGTATGAGTATGATCATGTAATAACCTAGGGAGGTCATGAGAAACATCATATTTCACCATATCTTCCAAGGCTATTTAGATTAAGTGACCAAGAAATTTATGCTATAACTTGTTTTCCCCTTCCTTGGACAGAAAAAAACATATCTTTTTCTCTAGTCACAAGATAGAGATTTCCTTTCATACTCTTTCCCTGCAAAACAACTACACCATCTTTTTACTTTATGACACATAATTTCTTTAAAAAGATTATGAAATGTCCTGAGTCACACAGTTGAATAATACTAAGAAATTTTTTACTGATACCTTCAACAACTAAGACATCAGCATATCTCATGTATTTTCCCCCAAAATTAGATTTTCCCAAGCAAAAAATCTCCAGGCCTTCATCATTATCAAATATTTTGATACCTTTCTTATCATACCTTATTCTAGTCACCATATCTTTATTTCCTGTCATGTGTGAGGTGCATCCACTATCAATGATCCATATTATATTGTGATCTCATGCTTTAAATTAAATCTATACAACCACTAATTTTTCAACTCTTTTCTTTATGATCCATGTTTTTTACTTCATACTTGATACTAATTGATAATATTTATCTTCCTCGAAGTATGATGGGCCAGCTTCATCCTGTAGATCTATAAATTGATTTTTTATTTTCAAATCATTTGGTGATACCTTTAACTACTGATTATGAATATATTCATTCTACTTTGGTGCATTAATTTTCATTGTTAATGAATAGTATCTTGACATGTGCCAGAATCCTCCACACCTGAAACAATGACCATCAAATGATGTCTTAAAATATTGAGCCTTGTATTGTTGCCTCTGTTGGTCTTGTTCCCTTTGATACATCTTTTCTATAGAAAAAAAATTTGAGTGTCCCATCTTTACAAAATAATATAATTTAATGTGCGGTGCATTTATTTGTGGAAATAATGCACTATTGGTTCTCCCTTGGGTTCTCTAAGCCTTCTGATTCTGATTTGGGCCCAAATCTATCTTCAACCTCAATGTGGGATCTTGCGGTCTAACTTCAACCATTACTAGTTTATTTTTATGATCAAGCCCCATACCAGCTATATCATTCTGATCAATCATTTTCCTTTCCTAACACTCCTATGTATTCTTCACTAGAACTTGAAATTCTAATTTTTTCTATTTTTTTATTACCCATGTGTCCTACTTTTCTAGAATCAATAGTTTCTCTTGATATTTGAATTTTCTTCGCATACTGAAAACTTCCTCTTCAAACTCTTAAATATGTTGATTTTATCTTTTCCAGTATTAGTTAAATTATTGATCTCACTTTTCCATTCTTCAATTTTGATTTTGTACTCAATAAAGTTTTTTGATTTTTCTAGCATTGAAGAATTCAGTTTTTCAATTTCTTTATCCATCTCAGACTTCTCTTCTTCCTATTTCTACATATAAAGTTTGTCATCAAGAACCAATTTTTTGGATTTCTTTATTTTGGCTATCCAAACATCTATCTCTACAAGATCATCTTCTAATTCAACCTAAAGGTCAAATATTCCTTATACTTATCCCTCATCACTATTTTTTTCTTCCCTTATTTGGTAATTTCCCAAAAATACCACCATAAAATATTCTTCATGATCCTTACAGTCCTCCAACTCTTATGCCTCAAATTATTCTAAATGGTTATCTTCTTTTAAAAGTATATTCTTCTTTTTGAAGAAGTTTCAATTAAATTTCTTTTGCCTTTCATGTAGGAGGATGAATTTTCTGGGGAATTTCATCATTGTCTTCATCATCATATTCAAACTTCTTAGGACACTTTTCTAAAAATGTCCAATATTTCCACATAAAAATCATGAAAATGTAAGTTTACCTTTAAACTTTCCTCTTCCACTTTGTATATTTGAGGAGAGAAACGACATGACGTCATCCAGATTTTCTTTCCCTTATCTATCTCCAATAGAGATATTCTTCTTGTCCTTGAATTCAACTTCTTTGGACTTCCCTTTTTCCACATCATCGTCATCATTAATTCTTATTTCATATGCAATAAGAGTACTATGAAGTTTATCTATTATAATCTTATTTATATCTTTATCTTCTAATATATAATCCTTTGGGTTAAATTGAGGTGGAATTTTTCTCAATATTAACTTTATAATATTTGTATATTCAATAATTTCTCTAAGATAGTGTATGTATTCCACAAAAACATTCACTCAAACAAAGAATGTGTCACTAGATTCATTAGGGTTCATTCTGAGATCCTCATACTTGTTCCATAGAACTTGCAAATTTAATTCTCTGAATTTTGAGTCACCCTCATAAATGTTCAACAGCTTTTCCCACATAGCATGTGATGTTTTACATGACATCACCTTAGTATAGACTGAATTGTATTGGGCTCACCCTAAATCATTAATTCCTTTGGAATCTATATCCAATTCCCTTTAGTATACTTTTGATAATTACCACTATCAATATTGGCCTAAATTCCATGCATTACTACTATAAAGACATCCATTCCTAATTATCAGAAGTAAATATATATCAAATTATTCCATGATTGAAAATTTTTCCCATCAAAGATCGAAATCCCCTTGTGATTTAAAACCTTCATTTCTTCAACTGATAGAAAACCACTAACTTTTTACTTTTTCTCTGATACCAATTGTTATCCCAATTAGGTTAAATACCCTAAGAGGGGGTGAATCAGGGTATGGCATATTAAAAAACCTACCCCTTCATATCTTGTTTTGTTGTTAAACAAAACACTCTTCTCTCTCTCTACTAGTTCAATGTATGAATAGAATATAAATCATGCACAAGAAATAACAATTTCACTTGGTTCACCCTCACTGGGCTACATCCAAGGAGCATAAAAAAGCAATGTGATGATGTACCAAATTCACTAAGGCTCACTGCCAAATTATAATGTTTGGGATAGATCACTTATATGCCCAAGCTCACTTCCTTTGCATGTTTTATGGTTAGATCATTGATTTCCCAAAGGTAACTCCCTATGTATCTTTCTCTTGATCACTGCCAGTGGAAATGATCACTATCTTCCTCTTCTTTTTATCACTACTCTTGGAAGGTATCCACTCACTATTTATGGACTTGTATGTCCTTTAATTTTCATGAATTCATGCATCCTAAACTATAGATATATGATTTGTTGAAGTCTCATTTTCACCAATAGATGAAATCCACTTTTCTGAATACTATTAGTCTATATAAGTTAATTCTGTGAACTATTTTAGTACCTTCATGAACTTCCTCAAGTCCTCTATGAACTTCTTTGCACTGTGTGGCGTGAGTACTTTATGGACCACCTTTGTCTTCCACAGACCGTCACTTCTTCTCAAATAGATGATGTCCCATAGACCACCTCTCCTCCATATACACTTCTTTCTTTGTGGTCTATAGTTCCATGAAGAACCCTTTTGCAAACTATATTCATGGACACCCTTCATGGAATTGATTCCCCAACTCTCTCTTTCTCAAAATCCATCCATATGAACTCTTTTGGAAATAACGGAATTCTTCCCATAGCAATTATGTTTTCTAATGAAAATCAGTCTAATTAATGATGGTATTAGTATTCCTTATATAGAAAAATAGATATGTAAGTTTCACTTATCATATTTCCACAAAGTTTTGATGTGGTGCGGCCTTCATCGTAGGCTATCTCTATATGGTCTATATAGTGTCATTCTTCCTTCACAATGGCCAATCTATTCCAAAAATGAAACCCTTTGTGCCTCCTCAAATATCACCTCCCAACCACAAATAATGTCCAACCCATGAAAGAAATACCACCTATTAACCATAAGCGATATCCTTTGTGTTAATAAAAAGCCTCCCATGAACTACTTGTCATCTATGAACAATTTTTCATTCTTCGTATGTGTAGCTCCCTTTGTAGTACTCATAGTGCTTCTATATTTAATTCTTCTCTTTGTCTATTTTCATCGTCATTCCACACACCTCCTCTGCAGTCCGTGAACAATGATTCACGGTCCACATACTATTCACCCTTTATGGAAATTCTCCCTTTTCCAAAAAACAAACTCCTGGTTTTGAGGCCCAAAAATTTGTAAAAACACAAGGAAAATATGTCACTTTAAAAACTAACGTTGTAAACAATCAACCAAAATCATTCAAAGTCATCTATCTCTGTCAACAAACACAATCACCCCAAAAACACCAAGAGAATACCTTGAGGGATTTTTGCCTAGCATCTGAAATAATCAACATGATCCTCCTTTAACTTTGAGTAGATCAATATTTAATTGATGAAAATAACTATTATATGGCCCAAGAACTCATGGAATATAGTTTTCATAATCCCCATGAACATATTTGGTGCATTTGTGACATTGAATGACATGACCACAAACTCAAAGTGTTTATACCTACACCATAAAGTAGTCTTCAGGATATCATCCTCCTTCGCCATCAACTGATAATACCTAGACCACAAATAAATATTTTAAAACCCAATAGATCCTCTCAACTAGTGGAAAAGTTCGTCAATACTCAGAAGAGGATGGCGATTCTTATCATCACATGATTCAACCTCTGGTAGTTTATACAAAACCTCAAACTATCATATATTTTCTTTGAGAATAATATTAAAGCACCCCATGATAACTAGGTCAGATGAAACCTTTCTACATTAGGTCATCAATCTAAATTATAAATTATTGTCACTCAAAGGGTGTTATCCTATAGGGAGCCATAAAAATTAAATAAGCATCGGGCTATAGATCTATCTTGAACTTAACATCTTGTTGTGGGGGTATCTCTATAACCTCTTCAAGAAAAACATCCAAAAACTCCAAAATGACCCCCAAGAACCTCCACCATACTATCACCTACTAATTCCACAGAAATATTAGGTATCAAGAAAAGGGGAGTCTCCACATGTCTACTGTAAAACTGATAATCCCACTCGCCTATGAAAACTATAGGCTAACCATACCCATCCAAGAACATGACTCTCATCTAGAAGTATTCAATGATAGAACGCATGGAATAAAACTAGTTGATGGTGAGGGTGAAATTGTATGACTGTATCTACATCAAAAAAATATCCCCACATGATTGATTCTACCCCATCATTAGTCTACACCCCCATCATGCATTAAAAAGATAACATGGTCTCTAACTGGTATAGTCAACACCAGGGGCACAGGAATCCTCTATAAATCTAGTCCTAGAGCACTAACTAGAGTGAGAGAAGAAAAGGAGTGTGAAACTTATGAATCAAATAAAGTATAGAAAAGTAAAGATGATAAACTAATTATACCTCTAACGATCTCTGACCCCTCTAGCACTTCCACCTTCACTACATGTAACTGTCCACACATAGATCCCCTACCTCACTATTGATAACCACCTCCCTATCCATGCTTAAGTTGAGGTCCCTAAAGACAAGGAACATCCAAAGGCCACCCTCCTCCTACCAAATCTCATCTTGGTGAATTATAAACCTACTAATGAAATGGCCTCACTGGCAACTACTGATAAGGATGACATTGAATCAGACCACTTACACAAGGTTAAACCCCAATAACCACTAAACCTGGTCCTAATAATGACAAAAACATACAAAGTAAGAGCACACTAGCCCATGGACCCTAGTAAATGCACAAAAATCATTATCCCAAAAAGTTTTGAAAAGAATCATTTGATTTTTACTCCCTATTGGTTGAAACCTAAAAGGCCCTAGTGGATAAAAACTTCCACTGACAACTCTTCTCCTCAAGGAACCATTATGCCTCATATATCACAATAAAGATACTCACAAGTGAATCTTATTAATCATATCAGTCTTCTTATGAACATCTAAGTACGTTGGCACTGTCAAAGGAGTAACTATATACTAGATAGAAGGATGAAGTGCCTCCTCAAGATGTCAAGAATGAGACTCCTCATCAAGAAACATTTTGGGGGTAAAATTTAATAGATCCTTGAACTTGATCCTGATCTCCCACATAAACATGATTCCCTATTGAGGAGAGTGTATTTCCTTCTGCTTTCATGGTTGATGATAGAAAATCTAAATGGAACTCCCTCAGGAAGTCTGACCACAACACATATGTCTCCTTCCACTCACCCAGATACAACATCCACCATTGAGAAAAGAGTGTACTAGTGCACTTGTGAGCAAACAGCAAAGCCAACAACACCTAAACAGGTCAACTAACCAGTCCCATATTCACCATGACATGTTCAAAAAATCATGCATCCAAGTATAATAACATAATATGAATCATGTCTGTGATAGGGTACCTCACACCACTTTTCCACAAATTAGCCACTTTCACACCCTAATGACATACGTCCCAGCACTACCACCTCTTTTGTATCACAACATTCTCACAAATACCTAATCTATCACCTCAAATAACATAACATTTGGCCCATATACACCTGGGATATCACATCACATACTTGAGTGGTGGGGTATCATGAACATGTAGGAAATCAACCTCATGTCCTCCTCATATCATGCATGATCCCCACCATAATCCATCTCATCATCGCAAAAAATATCTTGATAGTGAACTTTTTACTTCGGGACATCATAGATCAGGCATGTCATCATCACCTAGAAGAGGGAGCTTAGAATATTGGGTGGTTATCCATCCATCCTCACCACCAGAATGTTCAGAAAAATACCCCCCCCCCCCCAAAAAAACATTTTTTTGGAATGTGGTTCTCGAAATGGGTGGGGTGCATATATAAATCACATGGAAATATAGTGTATATATAATATTATAACACAGAATCCCAACCTACAAGTTTTCAATAATGGAATAACCCCAACTAACAACATCACCACATCACCTTATAATCTCCTCCACTTTTTGTGCCACCATTAAATACAAAAAACCTCACAAACAACCACATTACATAATCCACATTCCACCTTTCCTTTAAAAATAAGTAATTTTCTATATTCCTCATTACTAACCAATTATAATTTTAATAGCCCATTTATTTCAAATTTAACATCAATCACATTTAGCCACACTCCTCATTTCAATTCAATATTCAGTATCCATTTCAACCCATTTAGTTTAAAAACATAATTATCAATTCAATCTATTACTGCCTAGAAATCTAGTGCAACACAACACAACAACAAAAACAACAACAAAAATGACAACAACAAAAACATCCTCATCCCCCTTTTCATGACAACAATACCCACATGGATACCATCACACTTCACTATTACTTTTGATCACAACCACCACATATCACAACATCCACCACATATTAGATACCACATCTCATCACATACACTCTGCACATCACAACCACACATCACTGCATCACAACACAACCATACATACAAAACTTTCCACATCATTCACACATCATTTTTCATATTTATCAAGGGTTTGTTCATCACATTTCACTTATTTATTTAAAGGAATCCTCACACAATCCATAAATATTCTGGGGAAACCATTTCATTAAATGGGTATAATTGGTTATTCAACTTCCATTTTTCATGATAACAAACAAAACACAATAAGTTTTCTATAACATATCTTCTATTGAACAATAAAAGGCTCCCAAAATCTATTATTTTTAGTGGGGACTCAAGACTATTCAATCACAATGTCAATAATATCAAAAGTTGTAAAGCATGTGAATTCATTCACATTTCCATTTAAATTTCAATTAAAACCAAATATTTATCTTTAATTAAGTCAATTAAATTATATTAAAAAAATATAACAAGAGTATAACCCACCCATCATGATACACTATATGATAAATGAAGGATACCCTACTTCAATTGGAGTTTTTTATCTGTTGTGTAAGGTTGGATCAATAGGGATACCACCACTGAACACCATAGCAAATAAGGCACCTTCACTAGCATAAAACACCACAATCACAACATTCCCTTTTCAAAACAACATTAAAACAATAGGTTTTTTCAATAGCATCTTCTACTAGATAATAAATATAGTGAAAGCTTGGGATGATAGTGAGGGACCTCACCCAGAAACACTAATGATTAATATCCAAGGACCGAGTTCGAAAAATAATGAAAGGGGGATGAAAGGGAACCTTGGGACATAGTTGAGTTGGTCAAGAGATGAGAGGAAATTCAGGTCAATGATTGGATACAAGTGGATTTTAGACTTTATACCCAGTCTATAAAAAATAAGATTAAGGAATATCCCCTAGGTCTATGCTGAAGAATGACTGGAAATAAGGAGGACCACAGCGCATCTGGAAAGACCACGCTATATCATGGATGGTTAAATTGTCCTCTGAGGTTTTCAGATACTTACATGTCACAAACCTAATAAAACATTAAATAATACCATGTGGTAGTTAAATAAACCAAGTTTTAGGACCCATCTTCCAAGAAGAGGCTATGTCGTAGACCAAGCCCCATGGCACAGTTATGCCTAAATTGGAAGAACCATTGAAAACTTCACCTCGGGCCACTACACCATAGAAAACAACCCCATTCCATAAACACTTGGTTAATAAAGCCATATCTATTCCACAACCACTCTCTATGATTCATCTATGATTAAAATGTAAATAGACTGAAAAACTTAATCACAGACCACTACAATGCAGAAGCCTTCTCCACGCCGCAACTTTACTTCATAGCACAGTCTATAGCTTTATGCTGAATAACTCCTAATTTTATATAAATATCCCCCTTTATCTCCTCTAAACTCATTAGAACTCTCATGGACACCTCTATCACTAGTATTCCTATAAATGAGATGGGTAGTCCAAGCCTTTACAACCCATATTATTAACTCATGTGTTACAATGAATGATTAATTGCCTTGGCTAGTTCATGAATCATATGAATTAATGCAACTCCACTCTTTCATTACATCCCATGTAATTCTTCAATAAATGACAGCCAATTTGGGGGAGTTTCTCAAGTAACCAACCATTATTTCTATCTTAGGTTGTATAGGATTATATACCCCATTATACATGAAAATTATAATTTGGTGGAAAGTCATAAAATAACATATATATATATATATATAAGTCTTTATGGAATACCTCATTCAATATTATAGTTACACTAAATCCTAAAAGTCATTATAAAATTTCACCTTATATTGTGTCATATAAAGCACCTTATGAAACCATATCAAAAACTCTTTTTGGGTATCTTATAAAATACTATGGAAATTTATCATTAATTTCACCCTGTATCACATCATATGTAATACCTTGTGAATACCCATAAAAAATATTTTTTTATTAACTCTAAAACATTTTTAGATAAGTTATCTGAGTTAAATTCAATCCACATTCAGTCAACAATATAGTGTGAACCCATATACCTTTATAGAATTGACAACAAATATGAATCATTAGATCCACAAATGTAAGAAAAAGTGACATTGAGTTAAACATCAATGTTATTCAATCTAAAAAGGGATATAACATGATCACCATTAAAACCATGTATCTTTATACGTTTTTCCACTGGTCTGTATCATATGCAAACATACATTCTCATATTTTCCTTTTTTCCAATAAATTAAGTGATCTTGATACATTAATTATGGAAATACCATATATCCAACTCATACATTCTCAATTTTGACTGGATAACATAAGATTACATGAAATGTACCCATTGTTACACACCTTGTACCCTTTTTAATGTTCTATAAAAACTCATGAATTAATTTAGAGTGTGTTCGTTTATTACATGTGGTGTGTGTTTAATACACTACGTGTTTACCAGGGAAATCTGACACATAGTAAGCTGGACTACATGGTGCGTAACTTGCATACAGGATTTGTAATCCATTTGTCAAAGACTGACCATGTATTTTCCTACATGACCTATGTGACTGGGGACTGTGTAACTCGTAGACCACAGGACATTTATCCCACATACATGACATGTATTCTATTAATTTTTGTAGAACCCCAACATGTCTTGTCTATAGGTGTGTGTTGCAGATAGATGATGAATACATATACACAATGTGTAGCTGGATTTTACACACCATTTATATTACCTATTTACATGTAAATTAAAATTAACTTATCATACTTCTTAAACCTTATCATCATGTGTTCTTTGTGATATTAAGTTGACTCGTACATTCCATTTGATGGGTTATATATATATAATTTCTAATTAATTTATCCATATTATTCAAAACTATATACCATGTATAAGTTATATTATAGAGATTACTCTATGTGAATTAATACATAACACACAATGTAAATAACATGTATTCCATGTATCATTTAATTGACTTGTATATTCCATGAAATTACATAATAACATGTGCATGTTATGTGTCACATGAGTAAATAGTATATGAATATCATACACGATTTTTAGTTCTTACAAGTACTCATTGTGTTTCCTCCAAGGTATATTTTTGTACATAGAAAATATTAAATAAGTTTATTTAACTTTTTTAAAATTGTGATGGATGAGAATCTCAAGGAATTTAGGATG
Source organism: Viscum album (assembly GCA_963277665.1). Classification (NCBI taxonomy): domain Eukaryota; kingdom Viridiplantae; phylum Streptophyta; class Magnoliopsida; order Santalales; family Viscaceae; genus Viscum; species Viscum album. Next base: position 679,654,549 of record OY728132.1, on the reverse strand, counting down.
AGAATTAAGATAAAAGAAATTATTAATTAAATAAAATTAATTGATGCAAATTTGATTTATCTTAAATAAGAATGAATTTGATTTAATGTTATTTTATTAAATGTATGATTTTTTGCATGTATGTGGATGATCATGAGCATAGAATAGACCTTTGTATGTGATTTATTTATTTTAAATTTATTATTATATTAAATTGACGATATGTGCATCATCCATCCTCTCATTATGTAAGGGTCTATGTGCCCATATTTCCCTCTTATGTAAACCCATAAACCAATCCTTTGGTTACCCTAATCTACATGTGATTATAATCTTATGTAATGGACGGATCTCCCAGGCTAGTGGAGGTAGTTCATGTTTGGATCCTAGGTGAAACCAATACAAGTGGTACATGGGTAGATAGGTGTAAAGATTCAACATGAACCATTGTATGGTTCAAGGTGTTTTCCCCCTATGTTGATGGTAATTTTATCATCCACTAAGTAAACTAACCCTTTGGAAAAACTCATGATCATACCACTCTTTCTGTTTTATTTCGGTCAAGTTTCATGGTTAATTTTCATTATGGATGTTTTTTCACGATCACATGAATTAATTAATTTAACAAGAATGCAAGATAGAACTAAAATAAATTGAATTATGTGTAAAATTTATCTAATATATGGTTAATCATTCAAGAAAATCCACTTAATATTAATAATAGTGTAACCAAGATAAAAATTTACTATTTATGCATAAAGATTAAAATCCATCAATCATATATATTAAGTCATTGTAGCCTTCCACTACTTGGATAGAAATTGAACCATAGTTCATAGTGCTTGGAAAACCTATATTGGGGTGCTTTTAATTATTAGGGAATTTCTATCTTAATTTTTGGGTTGACTTAACCTAGTTCGCATTAAGGGTTGATCGCATCCATGAGACTTAGTGCAACTGTTAGGAAAAATGTTGAGGAAATCCAAGGTATGGATTTTGGGATTGCGGATTCCACTCAATAGATCAAGAAAATATGAGTTAATGTAGTTGAAAAGTTATGCCTACCTAAATATATTTTAATATTTTGATATACCTCCATCTAGGTTATGATAAGGGACATATGGATCCTTTCCACTAAAATATATAAGTAATAGGATACATCAAAAATAATGGTGAGAGATATTGGGTTTCAAGAAAATAGTGATAGATTAATAAATTTAAATATTTATTATCTAATTTTATCAGATAAATAACTAAAATTCATGTTCTTATTAATTATAGAAATGAAAACAGTGATTTCAAACATATTATTGCGATCCATATTTGAGAAGTACAACCTTTTTACCAAAACAAAATTTAAAGAATGTCAATGGTACTTATGCATTATTCCACTTCATGAAATGGAATTATATGTATTGGAAACCCTAATTAATAAAGAGAGATAAGAGAGATATAGGATTTTTATCAAGAGAAAGTGAGACAAGAGAGATATGGGATCTCCAATGCACTGTTCACATGAAAACTTAGAGAGTCGGTTCCTGGTAGGCCTCATGAAGTCAAGTTGATTGGATACATGCAGTGCTTAGAGATCTTGGGCATTAAATTTCTTGATGATATGCACATAGATCTCATTCTATCATCACTACCTAAATAATTATTTAGTTTTATTATAAATCACAACATGAGAAATAGTGAGAAGACTTTATCATAACTTTTTACTCTCATTCACCAAGTGTAAAAGGATATTAGGCATAAAAAATCTACACTCTTGATGGTGATTTAGAAAAACAAGAACAAGTAAAGGGGGCATAAAACTCATAATAAGTATAAACCTTCCTTGCTCTATATTTTTAAGAAGAGGAATATCTAAAGTCATGGGAAAAGGAAAAAATATGCAATATGTTTTTCATGTGGAAATCTTAAAAATTGGAATAATTTCACCCAGAAGCAAGGGGAATCTAAAGGTGAATTCATTATTGAGTGTAATATTTCTATATATATACATTGGGTATGAGATACAACTTTTGGTGATCAAATTTTTATCCAAATATAGGAATGAAGTATATTCTAAAATATTTCTAGATGATAGATGGATCTTTGAGTAGCTAATGAATCATGACTCATGGCTTTGGCTATGGGAGACTACCACATTGTGTTCCAATAGACAATATTTTGGTTTTAAAGATTTTTTATTTTTTATCAAGTGTTACTAAAAATGTAATCTATTTATCTTTCCTTGGAATGGATGGATTTATTTTCAAATTTGAAATTAAATAATGTTTTTTTACAAAGACATCATTTTTTATGGTATGAAACGACTAAATAATGGCCTTTCTGTATTAAATTAAGAAAACAAAATATTAACAATTGGTAATGAATCATGTTCTCACAAATCATATAACACCCAATTGTGGTATCACTGACTTGGTCATGTAAATGGGAAGCATCTGACAAATCTCTATCTAGATGTTTATTTAGACTCTTATGAGCTAATACCACTTGAAAGATGTTTTGATTATTTTCAAGATAGAATGACCAAATGAGCATTAGATGGATATAGTGAAAGGCCCATAGATATTTTAGGATTGGTACACATTGATGTGTAAGTCTTTTCTAGTAGAAGATAGAGGTGATTACTCTTCATAACTTTTACTGATGACTTTAGTTGATATGAATATATCTATTTAATGAGATATAAGTTCAAGACCTTTTATAAATTAAAATAATTTAAGAATTAAGTAGAGAATCAACCTGGTAAGAAGATAAAGAAGCTTTGATCTGATTGAGGTCGTGAATATCTTAACCAAGTGTTTATTGATTTTTTACTGAAGTCTAAGATTATATCTCTCATTTCACCTTACACACCATAGTGGAAGGGTGTTTTTGAAAGGAGGAATCGTACCTTACTTTTCATGGTAAGGTGGATAATGATTCATACATATCTTCCATTATCTTTTTGGGGGTATGAATTATAAACTTAATCATACACACTAAATCGAGTATCAACTAAGGAGAGAAGAATAATACCATATGAATTAATGTATGGAAATAAATTTGTGTCTTAAAATACTCATTAAAGGGTTTGGGATTCATTTTTTATGGCCATATTAGGCACCACACTATCACACTAGTTCATGAAGTATATCATTATAGGGTATCCTAAATAAATAATAGGATACTACCTATAAAACACCTCAAACAAGAAAGTGAATTTCACATGAAAAATCATATTTCTTGAGAGAGATTATATTATCAAGAAGGATAGTGAGATCAAGATTGACTTAGATGAATTTGTTACTCAATATACATAAGAGTTGGTACATGAACAAATTATTACGGTTCCCCATAGAAGAAGTTCCCCAAACACAAATAATGTTTATAATAAACAAAGATGAAATAGAACTATAAAGATATAGTTTTATTATCACTAGATATTATGACTCGTTATTAGTTGAAAATAATGAACTTCTCTCCTACAAAGAGGTGGTAAAGAGTTCATAAGCTGCAAGATGGTAAGAATCCATGAATTTTGAGATGGATTCCATGTATCATATCTATGTTTGGATTCTGATTGATTCGCTAGTTGATGTAAATCTTGTTGGGTGAAAATGTGAATTCAATAGAAAACTAGACATGGAAGGTAAAGTCAGTATCTATAAAGTAAGGATTGTGGGTAAAGGGTTTAAAAACATCTATACATTGACTACAATGAAAATTTTTCCCTAGTTGGAATGTTTAAATCCATCAAAATTATACTTTCTATAGTAACTTACCAGGAATACAAAATTTGGAAGATGGATGTCAAAACAATTTTACTTAATTGGAACCTTTAGGAAGATGTATACATGACATAAAAAGAAGAGTTTTTGAATCCAACTAATGTAAAAATTATATGAAAGTTTCATAAATTCATGTATGGATTGAAGAAAACATCTAGTTCATAGAACATTTGGTTCCATGATGCTATAAGAGAATTTGGTTTCATTAAAAATGAATTGGATCCATGTGTTTACAAGAAGTTTAGTGGGAGTGTATTCATTATCTTTTTAGTATATATTAATGACATATTACTTATTGGAAATGAAATAATATCCTTATAGTCTATTGAGGATTGGTTAAACAAGTGCTTCTCCATAAAGTAATTATATAAAGAAGCCTACATTCTAGGTATCAAGATCATTCATGATATATTTAAGAGGTTCCTTAAACTAAGTTAAGGTACATGTATTGATTAGATATTAAAGAGATTTAGTATGGAACAATATAAGTGAGGATTGGTTTCAGTGTCACATTGTATAAATCATTCCAAGAAAATGTGCCATCATACACAACAGGGGAAATAGACAATGAGTACTATATCATATGCTTTGATGATATGATCAGTCATGTATGAAATATTATGTGCTATATTTGATGTTTCATTTGAATTGAGTATGGTATGAAGATATCAAGATAATCTTGGTGAACAATATTGGTCTGTTGTTAAAATTAATCATAATTATCTAAGAAGAATTAAGGATATGTTGTTGGTGTGTGGAGGAGATGATGAACTAGTCATTAGGGGTTATATTGATGCTAGTTTTCAAACATAATTATCTAAAGTCATAGTTAGTATTTGTATTCAGTCTCAGTAGAGGAGGTGTGAGCTGAAAGAGTTCAAATCAGATATTTGTCATTGATTCTACAATGGAATCCAAGTATATAGAAGATTCTAATGCATTAAAAGAATCTATTCAAATATGAAACTTTTTCTAATATCTTGATGTGATTCCTAGAAGTAAAGACCATATCACATCATATTGTTATAATACTAAAATGGTGACTCTCGTAAAAGAGCCAAGGTTATATTAATGAACACATCACATACTCTGGAATTATCACCTCTTGAGGGATTTTTATTATAGGTGTGAAGTTGCAATAAGTAGAGCTTACACATAATAAAACATGGTGGACCTCTTGACTAAATATTTATCTCGACATAAGCATGAGTATCATGTGAGAGTTATAGGGATAAAGGTTTTCAGTAGTTCACTCTAGTTCAAGTGGGTACCTACTGAAGTTGGTTCACTAGAACCAACTTCATTGTATTCTATGATTACCTGTATTTATTTTTTTAATATTAATAAACTTATTATCATTTCATGATTTTTATTTTGTGTGACAGAGTATGTGATAATGTCCAAAAATTAATTTTCACACTAAAAGGTCATAGTAGTTCCCCGCTAAGATTAGAACTTGGAAGAGACACAAAAATATTCTTAAATATATATTCTATAACCAGATGATATCATTTTTAGTGGAAAATGATACATGCTATCATGGGTGGAGACTTATAGGACTTTGAAACACCTTCTCACAGTGTACGTCCTTGGTAATTTTAGTGTAGGATATTATGAGAATAAGACCCACTAGTAGGAAATACACATTTATTTGTGCTATTGGATGTTCCTATCTGGGTACATGTGTATTGATCCTTATACTTTAATATTACTATTAACAGATATTATTAGTCACGTACTTTAATGTATTGACTAAAACCACAAAAAATATATGTCCACGGTGAAGTAGTATACATTGAGTGCGTTACGAGTAATATTTCATTAATGAATAATGTGAGAAAGGATTTATCTCTTCTGTAATTCAATAGAAGTCAATATCTTAGTCCCTTTTATTATTATTAAATATCCTAAATAAATCTATGACCATGATGTTCTATGGGCACGGTCATTTTCAGAAAGTCAAAGAAAGGGACATCAAACACATAGGTTGATGACACCAACATGTAACTTGCTTAATTATATATGCCATGATAAATAGATTATATTACATAGTAAGAATCTGTAGGAGGTTGTATTTCATTTTGATATTAACTTCTTTCTCTATGGGTTCCTTGACAGGTTTCTAGAATCTAACTTTGGACTTTGGGAGGTTTCACCTAATGTTACTGATAAACAGACATAAAGGGTCGCACACTAAGTGTAAATATTAAATATTAATTATTATTTAACATTTTGAATAAATATTATTCTGATACATGGTTCAATAATTATTCATTCTATCTTGATTATATATATATATCATATCACTAGTTATTCAATGGAATATTTTATGAGCATAATATTTAATATTTATTTATTTATTGGAAAATAATGCAGTGATGTTTATTTGTTAAATAAATAGTCATTATTAAAGTCCTGATAAATATTATAGAGGAATGATGGGCCAAGTTTAATGGTCCGGTGAGAAATAATATATATTAAATATTATTTGAATAAATAATATTTAGTTAATTCACTAGTTTTATACATGTCAAGAAATAATATTATTATTTTTATTATAACCATGAGGTTTTTCAAGGATTAAGGAAGTATTAAGGGTTTGTATTCAATTATTTTTTTCTAACCCTTGAACAAAATAAATCCAATTATATTATTTCCAACCCTTAAAGGGATTCCATCTGTTTTATTGTGCACAATGAAATCTATATAATTCTCTTAATCCCTATAGAACTCTTCTCAAATAGAACTCTCAAGAATAGAGAACAATCATCCTCCACCACCTCTCTCGATTCTCAAGAGATTAAAGAGAATCCTTCTTGGAATTGATTCTCATGGAGATCAATAATGAAGTACATAGGTGTTAGAATCTACTGCTATATCACCCATAGATTCCTAAAGTGATGTTTGGAGGTTCATGGTATATGTGGGGATCACCACTAGATGGGATATACACTTTATTCCTATGAAAAAATGATGGTATGATGTAGAGACATCAGATTTATCAATGAATAAAGAATTCATCATGATATAATTATTTAATTACTTAAATTAATTATAAATCATTAGGTGGTGATCCTATATTTGGTTCTGAGATTATTATGTTAATTAATCTTTGATTCGACTCTGTCGGTCACAACATTTATCTTCGATGTAAATCTTGGATTAATCATCGATTATAAAAAAATCCAAGTTGGTAATGCCCACACCTGGGATTCCACTACACCTAAAACCTTCAATTATTATGTTGGTTAGGTGTCTAAATGGTATGAGGAACCAACCTATTTAGTTGAGAAGCATTAAAAACATGATGAATAGTGGATCCTTATGTAAAATCTAGTTTATAATAATGCTTTCACTACTTTAATTATTACTTCATTTGGTACAAGAAAACTTGGCTGCTAATTTTAGTTATGGTGGCTACTAAAATTTTCTGATAATAATGTACTCAAGATATAGTTGATCATAAACAATATGGTATCTCTTTATCCACCCATTATTATCAAAATAATTAATTTTATCCCTTGCCTAATTGATTTTTATTATAGGAATTAAATATTTGAGCCTTTATCACTAATGAAATCAGCGGCTTCTTTAGTTTTTTTTTTCCAATGATTTCAAAAAAATAAATAAATGATAACCTACCTAAAAAATCATTTTTGGCCCACTAGTTACTGATAACATCATTGGAGGCCTTTTTATCAGTGAAAATATGATTATATAACCCAACTCCTAAGCAGTATGAACATGTAAAATAACCAAATTTGGTCACCTAGTAAAATGATCACTAAAAACCAAAGACTTAATTGCAATATAATCATGACAATGTAGTTATGGCACTATGTATTACTTAGATTTATTTCTACTTGTGTTTAACTAGTAGAATCCAAATCTATTGACATATCCATGCCTATATTTTTACAAATTTATATTCCATGTTGTTGTTTTAATATGATTACCCCTTTGTATTATTTAATGTAGTGTAAAATGGGGATTGAGAAAATTTTAAAAACATGGATCTCAAACAAGTTGATTTCTTCCTGGGGATACTATCATCCGACTCTTGTTCAATACACCATTGGATTGTGCTTGTTAAATTTTCTTAGTTATTTATTTTTCTCTAGAACCTGTGTATAAATAGATTTCCTTTTTTATTCTATCAAAACAAGCTACATCACCTGATAATGTACAATTCAAGTTTTAAGAATTTGTATTTTTATCAACTGATGTAACACAAACATTTTTAGGGGGAGGGCTATTGATACTAGATAATAAGAAATAGTGTGAGGATTTCTTAGCTAAGGATTTGGAGGGAGATCCTGGGGGCTCTCGAATGTTTCTTTCATCTCTTCCCTTATCTATTCTCCCACTACCCTCCCACCTTCTTGTAATTATGATCCTTATTTTCTCTATATATCAACAAATAAGCCTGACCAAGGAGGTCTGTTCTCATCAGAAAATCCCTAGGGGTTTTCCCTAGGTGGAGAGGAGAATGATAGAGAGGGATTTTTTTGGTTTATGGTTTCCTTGATACCATGTGGAATATCATAACCTAATAACAATTATTTTCTCTTAAATTATCTTGGTGTTTATTTATAAAATAATAATAATGATAAGACAATACAAAAGTTATATGTTGGTCTCGACTAAATATTCCTTCTAACAAATAATATAAATATCTAATATATAGAAATATATTATAATTTTTCTTAACTATTTAAGGGTGTCTTTTTCAATAATATGTAAAATTAAGGATAATTATATTCTTAAAATTTATTTCCATGCCCCCCCCCCTATACTATTATCCCTCCATAGACTGGTAGTGAAGAGGAGGTTTGACCCCCCCCCCCCCCCCCTGAGTTCTGCCTCTAGTAGGCCCTGGGTTGGTGACTAGCATCGAGGGTGTAGAACACTCAAATAGGAGGCATTACATGTAAAAAATATTGACAGAAAAGAAAAACTACCACACAAAAACTCTATCACAAAACATAAAAGAAACCAAAGCATCTCACATGTGTATTTCAATCAATAAATTGAAAGTCTCCAAAATAAAACCAAATGTAAACCTATAGCAGCAACCCCACAACATTTTCAACCTCTAAAATAGTGACACTTAACTCAATCTCTTAAACCCTATTGAAAACCTGAAAAATAGTTTATATAAATAGGATTAACATAACATGTATACTTGGTAGGATCATGCCTAATGTCTTCCTTGAAAATGTGAAAAATCATACTAATGCACTGGTTAAAAAACTACAGAACCGACAAGCACCTTAACAAATATTGTATTCATCACAAATTCACCATAAATCACTCACCAAATAACACAGGTAGTTGTTAAGATAATTTTAATAACATAATATCAATAAAGGCACTCTACATCCACTTTCTCACTATTTTTTTACTCTCACGCCCCAACGTTAAACGTACCGTACTCCCATATCCTCCATGTCATCACATCACCATGTATCCAACCATATATAATGTGGGTTTGGTTGCAACCCTACCTTCCCCAACCGTCTATACGTCCCAAAATCCTATAATAACATCAATTTCATTATGCATATCTCTCGTTCCACCTTCACATCATCACTCATCCATCTGTAACATCATTGTTGGATTTGGTGTCCTAAGACCAACTGTTTGTACTTTTTGATTTTATATATATATATTCAATATACTAAATATTAATAAAAAATCTTATTAAATATTTTTCATTCTTCTATATTAATCTAATGCAATAATTTACTATGGTATATTTCGTACTGATAAGGTTATAGTAGTTACCCGCTATGATGAGAACCTTGAAGTGCTATGAAGATATTCTTAAATAATGTTATGTGGTTGGATAACATTATATGATGGGACACATAGTACATAGACTATCAGGTGTGAGTACTCATAAGTGGATGAGGCTTCTTCTCATGAAGTTATCACTTAGTATTCTCTAAGATGGTATATTATAAGAATAAACCCACCAGTAGGAACTCTGCATGTTTTGGTGTCATCATCTATTCCTATCTATGAGCTTGTGTAATGGTCCATAGATTTTAAGATTATTATTTATGAATTTCATGCTTCATGCACTTAGATTTTCTCTTCCTCAAGCCTTTTTTTAATTTTCTAAAAAGCCACTTTAGGAAGTGGTCACCGTACATTCACGTTTCAAATGTTCAAACACCAATAAACCAAAGCTTAAAATTTGAAAATACACGAAGTTGGCACCCTCGAATCTCGTAGCTTCATGTGCCCGCTGCTAGCACATCCACAGACCAATCTTTGAGAAATCTCTAAACCCTGATCTAGGAACAATCACAATCAGACGACACCACGTTGCCAGACTCCATCATTATTACATCTCCAAAGTTTACACCGTCGTCGCCCCACCACCACCAGAGCCGATAACCAGAAAAAACAACCCAAGAAGCAGAGCCATAACAATCGTCCATCCATCACCAAGGAAACCATCACATTCATCTTCACCTTCACTATCATCATTGTCAAAACACCATTAAATTCCACATTGTCATCACTTCACCATCGTAATCAACATTCCATAAACAAAAATCACCGAAACTCAAAACTGCTTCAAAACAAACACCAAGAGCTGTCCGCCGGAGCCCAAAGATGCCGCCGTAAAAACCAGAACAGACAACCACAGAAAACATTCCACAGCCACACAAATTGAAAAAAACACCGCAGATATCAAATTTTTTTGAAAGTCACCAAATCTAAGAGAAACCGCGACTAAAACGCAGAAGAAGAAGAAAATCCGACGCATGAATTACCTCCTGGAACCCGTCGACTGCCCCACCAGCAAGACCCAAAGCCTCCTGGGAACCATCGCACCAAACCGACCTGGTTATGAGCGATTGAACCAGAAGCCAGAGCATAGGTTGAGCAGACTGATTCCACCGTATAAGGAAGAACCAATGCTAGAACCTTTAAACTTTCCATAAATCCTCATCGACGGAACTTCACTGGAGGAAAGCACCTGAAATTCCATGCCATCGGTGAACAACATCTTGAAAGAACCACCACGACCCGGAACAAATCCAGCGATGGATGCGCCTCCTGAAACACCTTTGACCGATCGGATAGCACATCCCAGAGCCTCTTTGAAACCACCACCGCAAACTGACTGGGAGAGCCTCAAAGGTACTTGAAGCCAGAGAAGAGTTCAGATCGGGCTTGGGTGCCATAAGAGAGACTCAACCTTGCCAATACCTCCAAATACAGTCTTCAAAGCCATCACCAAGCAAGAAGAACACCAAGAAAGCACTGTACGTGATGAGTAAGAAGAGAGGAAAGGGGGGAGATGAGGTGAAGCGTGGACCACCCCCTCCAAATCACTTCTAGGGAAACCCTAGAGCGAGAGAGTCTTCATGCACTTAGATTTACTAACCAAATTTGTTAGGAAATATTTTGGTGTGAATTATGGTATATATTGGGTGTGTCATGATTGGAATGTCATTAATGGATAAGTCGAGGAAATATTTTTTCCCTTTCATATTTATGGAAGCTAATATTTCAGCCCTTTTATTGGAATATAACTCTAACCTTAAATTACATGGCCATGGTGTAATGACATGTTTACTTCAGATTTTCAAAGAAAGATGTATTGATCATATAGGTTGGTGACATGGATTTGCAACCTTCTTGATGAGATCTTGAGATAAAGTGATTATATCATATAATGAGCATTTTTATGTGGTTATCCTCATTATGATATTAAATTATTTCTCTTAGGCACCTTGAACTATTGATAAACAATAATCTTGGACTTTTAGAAACCTCTCTTAATTCCAAATAGAAATAATTTTATAGGATCACACACTAAGTATTTCAGATGGTCTAAATTAAATTCTATTTGAATTTAATTATTGGAATAAATATGATGCTTCACCAGAAGCTCGAAATGAGTAAAGTTAAGATGAGTAGTAAAATGTATTTGAATGATCAATTATTAAATGAAATTAAACCCACCAATGTTTCTCTACACATAAAGAAAAATTCACCAGAAATGGAGTTTCACCAGCAATTTTGGGAAAAGGTAAGAGGTTAAAGCAAGAAGGATGCACAATAAGCTTCAAAAATTCGTTAGATTCAAGTGTTTCTACTAAAAAGTGGTGAAAATACATTATAAAGAAAAAATAAATAGGTTAAAATGACCCAAAATGAATTAAAAGGCATTTTATAACTTGAATGAAACATAAAAAGCATAAACACCACTTTCTCATGCTAATTAATGACCCTGCTAACTAAAGTATTGAATTTCCTTCTTAATGATTCTTTTTTTCACTTGATCTCTTATATTTAATATGATGCTACGAATTTACTTCCTTTTCCATGTGTATATGTCATTTTGGTCACAAAATAAGTTTTTTGTACTCAACCATGGTGTTGGATGTCAAAAAATGCACGCTGGTCCAATTCAAATAATAATTGTGCTTAAAATTTTTATCAGGTCTAAAATTATTCTCCTTGGATTGAATATGATTTATATCATTCTCCCCTAGTTAGAGAGAATTTTCCACCAAATACATGGAATCATCTTCTTCAATGTATGGAGATAAGTCTCCAATTTTGAAAATTGCAGAAAGGCCACCAAAATCATTAGGTAAATTGATTTTGTAGGCATTATTTCCCACTCATTCAAGAACTTCGAATGGACCTTAAACTTGTGGTGCTATATTTATCTTCCTTTTTTATGAAAATATATCCTTGTGAAGGTGAATCCACACTTTGTCTCTATTTTGGAAATGTCCTACTTTGGATTCCTGTTAGCTCGCCTCTTGTATGCTTCATTATACTTATCTATTTGAGCATGAATGGATTCATGAAGCTTCTTCATCTACTTTGCCTTCTTCTCTACATCAATATTCACCAGAAAATATGGATTCAAAGAGAAAAATTCTATAGGAGTGGTTGGAATGATGCCATAAACCATTTCAAATGGATAATGATGAGTGGTATCACTAGGAGATCTATTGTATGCAAATTCATCTTGTGCAAACTATAAATCCAAAAATCTCTCATATTCTTGTTCACCAATTTTCTCAGAATAGTGTCGAATGTATTATTGGTAAATTCTATTTTTTCATCCATTTGAGGGTTATAGGAAGTGATGAAAAGAATATTCGTACCAAATTTTCCCCATAATTTCCTCCACAAATGGATAAGAAATTTAGTGTCTATATATAAAACAATGTTGCGAGGAATTCCATGATCGTGAACAATATCTTTGAAAAACAATTATTCCACTTTCACTGCATATTTAGTATTATGGAAATGTATGAAATGATAAATCTTAAAAAATTGATCAACAATAACCATTATTGAATCATTACCTCTTTGAGTCTTCAGTAAATCTATAATGAAATCCATGTTGAGATCTTCCCATGGATGCTCTAGAATTGGTAGAGGAGTGTATAAACCAAGATTGAAATGAATCTTTTTTATTTGGCATGTCCCACATATCAAAATAATTTATTGGACATATGATTTCATATGTAGCTAGTAGAAATTTTTCTTTGGTATCTCCATGATTTTTTGGATTCCAAAATGACCAGAAAGTCCCCTTTCATGTGCCTCCTGAATGAGAAAGTCCCTATAATTACCGTTTGTAACACACAACTTGTTTCTATTTAAGAGAAACCTATAATGTACAGAATTATTCTCCACAATTTCATTTTAAAATTGGATTAAAATAGTATTTAAATCCATATCATGCAGATAATATTCTTTCAAAAGTTGGATTCCAAGAATTTGAGAATCCAGAATGGTAAGTAATGGATACCTTCATGATAAGTAATCTTACACCAGTTTATCTTTCCACTTATTTTATTTTGACACAAATGATAATTATTTCAAGAATTAAAACCATTTTTCATTACTTAGACTTATCTTGTGTTGAACATTGATAAATCTCAATGCCTGATGGTTATAATTAAGAATAAACTATTTTGGTCTTAAATAATAAAACTAGTCATCTTGGTATCTCACAATCGCATAAAATTAATTATCATTGGTATTGTAATTTATACTTAAATCATTCAATTTATCACTAAAATATAAAAAGGGACACTTCATTTGGATGATAAAAACACCAATCCCAACTCCACTTGCATCATACTTCACTTTAAATACTTGATCAAAATATAGGTAACTAAAAAACTAGTGCTTCACACAACTTTTTATTAATGATTTAAAATTCTTAATTTGATGACTTTGACCACTCAAGTTTACCATTTTTCAGGAATTTAGTGATAGGTTCCATGATAGTGCTAAAATTGAAAAAAAATCAATGATAAAAATATCTCAAACCATGAATATATTTTCTTTTGTGATGGATTCTGGTTGTGGTCAGGACTTGATTACTTCCACTTTTGATTAATTCACTATGATTCATTATTTGGATACCACATATCCCAAGAACACCACTTTCATTGAAAATAACTCTCAGGTTTCTAGCTTTCCATATATCCTTTGTTCCCATAGAATTCCAAATACCCATTGAAGATTATTCACATGGTTCTCTATATCTTTACTATAAATCAAAATATCATCTAAAGAAATAAAAAAATATAATAAATGGTTTTATAACTTAATTCATGAGTATCATGAATTTTTTGGGTTCATTTTAGAGGCTTAATGGTATAACCATCCTCTTCAACAATCAACCTTTGATTTTGAAAATAGTTTTTCACTCATCCCCTTTATTTGAATTTGGTGGTATCCACTACGAAGATCAACCTTAAAAAAGAGTATGAACCATGTAATTCAACATGCATATAATTGAGTCATGGAATAGGTTACCTATAATTGATGTTAATATTAGTGATAGATTTATTATCAATGAACATGTGATACATAACATCTTTCTTTGGAACTAATAATGATATAACAAAACACAATCTGACTTTGGGCCTTATAAATCCTTTATCAATAAATTTGTCAACTTTCTCTACAATTCCTTTGATTATCCAAGATTACACTGATATGATGGTTTATTATGAAATTTTACACCTAGTACAAGGTAAATTTGGTATTTAATTCCTCTACATGTTGGTAATTCATCTGAAATATCATTAGGAAAAACATCATGATATTATTCAATTGAAGAAAGAGCTAATGGATGGTGATGAATCTTCTCCTCATGGAATGACTTTTCTATCATTAATAAATAAATAAAATGGATTTTTATTATGGATTTACTTCTCCACTTGAGATTTAATAATAAATAGTCTATCTTTGGGTTTTTCTGGAATATATTTCTCTAGAAGGGTTTAGGATGGATTCAAATGAGAAAGTGTGATATTCTTTTCCCCTTATCAGAAATAATATGTGTTCTTCCTCCCATCAAATTTTACTTCCCTAAAAAACATCCAAGGCCTTCCCAAAAACAAATCAAAAGAATATTTAGGAATAAAATCACACAATACCCTATCAATATAGTTCTTACTAATGGAAAATGAAATCAGAAGTTGTTTTTTGACTTGGAGTGTGCCCTCATTGTTCATTTAATGCAATTTATGTGACCGAGGATGATTCTAAGTTGGAAGATTTAATTTACCCACTATTGTTGTTGAAGAAACATTTTTACATCTCCCACTATCAATAATCACCATGCATACCCACTTATTAATGGTGCAATAAGTTTGGAACAAGTTTTCTCTTTGATCTTCTTCTAGGCATATTTGAGCTTCTAAAACTCTTCATAGCACAAGCATGTTACCCAGATCATCTTCCTCAACAACATGATCTGCATACTCAGATTCTTCACTTTCATGTTCATCCTCTTTGATTTCCTTTTCAATATCTTAAATATCCTTTATACTAATAATTCAATTTTCGGGGTAATTGGCCTAAAAATGATTATACCCATGTCATTTAAAGCACTTTAAACTTCTATATTCAAAGGAGTCTGGTTTACCTTTTATTTGTTTTATAGAATTTTATTTCCCTTTATCCAATATCTTGTTTCTTCCAAATTATTTCTCACTAACACCAGATTTATGAGAAGAAATACCTTTATATAAATATGTACCACTAGTGGAGTTCTTTATTTATGGTTCTTTTTAGGTCCACTTTTACTTTTCCACCTTGATATATAGCTTGCAAACATCATCAAGTTAGAATAATGGTTGTAACTCCACTAAATGTATAATTTCTTTATTTATTCCACCCAAAAAACTTATAATTATTTGATCTTTGTATTATGGAAAATCAATTCACATCAATAAATGATCAAACTTCATAATGTACTCTTTAACAGATTTATATCCTTGTCACATGATATGTATTCGAGAATAAAGCTCTAGCTTATAATTATTCAGAAGAAAAGATCTTCTCAAAAACTTTTTCAACTTCTCCCATGAGAATATTTTGTCTTTCCCATCTCATTCCCACTATTTCTTTATATTTTCCCACCAAATAGATGTATGATATTTAAATTTTAGAATAGTTACCTTGCACTTCTTCTCATCGAAAAAATTCTCAAATTTGAAGAATCCTTTGATTTCCTGCATCCAATCTAGAAAATCATCTGGATTCATACTCTTTACAAATCTAGAATGTCAATATTCAATTCTATTTCAATAACTTCATCATTTCTTCTTCTTCAAATATCCACCTATGAACCACTGGAATTGTCGTCATTTGCATGATCTTCATAAAATGGTGTCAGATTGTGCCTATTATGTGGATATAGACATTGGGGACACCACTGTGGTGGAGGGGAATTGTTTTTTCATGCTCTCAATGGTTGATCAAGTTGCTCAGTTATTTTAGTAATTTTTTATTATAGCTATGTGTTGGAAATTTCCAATGGAGCAGGAGGAGTAGAAGATCTTCTCTTATGAGACATGGTGGAGAGTAATAAGAAGAACGTGATAGAACTTACTCATTGGAACCACGGCTCTAATACCAAACTGATGTGTTGTCAGAAATTTGAAATGAGTATGTGAAGATAGAAAACAAATGTAGTTAAATAAATAAATCTTAAAGGAAATTCCACTCACCACGGTTTCTCCATACTTAATAACAAAGTCACCAGTAATGGAGTTTCACCACCAATCCTGGTCAAAGGGAAGAGGCTAAAGCAACAAGGATGCACAAAAAGCTTAAAAATTTCTTTAAATTAAAGTGTTTCCATTATAAAGGGGTGAAAATACATTATAAAGATAAAATAAAGAGTAAAAATGACCCAAAACGAATTACAAGGCATGGATCCACTCAAAGTACACTTAAAAATCATAAAAACACTTTCCCATGCTAATTAATGACCCCAACAACTAAAATAGAGAATTTCATTCTTAATGATGTTTTTTCCACTTTCTCTCTCATTTTTAATGTGATACTACAAATTTACTTCCTTTTCTATGTGGATATTTCATTTTGGAGCTCAAGTAAGTGTTTTTTTGGTTCACCATGGTATTGGATGTCAAAATTTGTGGGCTAGTCCAATTTGAATAACAAATGGACATAAAATTTTTATTAAGCCCAAATTTTTACCCCTTGGGTTGAATATGATCTATGTCAAAATATTATTCTCGGGACCAAGGAACAATTTTATTCAAGTTTAATTGATCTTTAATATTCACAAGGTAATAAATATTATTTTTTTATTAATAAATAATTTATTTTATTATGTGAATAAATATAAAATATTTATTCGCTGGGCTGTGAAAAAAATATTTATTTTATTCATTGAATATTTTAATAAATATTTATTTTTTGGATTGTGAATAAAATACTTATTTGTGAATAAAATATTTTTTCGGTGCTCAATAAATTCTAGATAAGTTTGAATAGACCAAGACCGAGTCTGGTGAAAAATATTAATTAAAAAATGATTAAATAATATTTTTTATTACATAATTTATCACATGCCACAAAATAATATTATTATTATTATATGGAATGGGTATTATTAAAGGTTTTAAATATTATTTAATGGCTAACATTTAATTAAATAATAGTTTTACCTAAACCCTATCTCTATAAATAGAATGTTATGACTATTGTATATTGAATCGAATATCGAAAAGAGATAATTATTACGCACAACAAATTATATTTTGACTCCTCCATCTATATCCCTCTCAATAATTAGAATGTAAGAGAGATTTATTCAATAAAAAAGAATAAGAGGTCAAGAAAAAACAATGCAAGACATTCAATTTTTCATGCAAGTACCTAGAGATTTAGTCGCATTAATCGAAGATCATTGGATCATGTGTGGATCACTGCTAGAGAGATTCTACCCTTGGATCCTCACAATCTAAATGAAGGAAATTTGAAAGGGTCTTTTTGTACAATTGAAATTATCAAAAAATAAAGGTTCCTAAGCCAAGGTTATTGTTTATTTAAATATTAAATTAATTAATTATAAATTTGATGTGCAAGATCCTCATTCTTTGTTTTGAGAATTTAAATATTAAAAGAAATTTTAAAATATTTCCCACCACTGCATGTTTCTACATCTCCCAAAACCAATAGTCACAACCAGGGAGGTAGGGTATCATGAATGTGAAAGACATCAAACTTGTGCCCTCCTCCTACTATGCATTACCCCCACTACATATCACATCCTCTTATCATTAGGTATTTCCTCTAATTGTTTCATCATCAAGGTCTAGGATCCACCACCGACTGCACTATTTTCCAATACTATCACTGAATTAAAAGTAAGTAGGAGGGGTAATCAGCCATCTATTCCTCACCATATGGATGTTAGGGAAAACACCCCCCCCCCCCAAACATCTAGGTACAGTACATGGTACTCGATGTGGGTGGGGTTCCTATAAAAGTAACATGAAAATAAAAACATTTATATATATATATATACACCACATAAGTCAGCCTAAGGTTTTCACATCAATACTTCATCACCTCCTCTTTATTATTAGCACCATACTAATGTTACTAAACCCTACCACTAGCTATATGAAACCCACCATACAAAAAAACAACACACAGTCCACATTTTCCTTTCCTTCAATTACAAATTCGTCCAACTTTCCATATTGTTACACTAACACCCACTTAACTTCATATTTGAAGAAAACCATCTAAGAAAACAACCACATTTAAATTTCTATTCAATTACAACTTGTTCTTAATTATTCAATTCATCGATTCATTTACCACATAAGAATTTCTGGAACACATTTATTAAATTCCACCATCAATATTTTTGATTCCACTAATACCAGATTACTACACCAAGGCTCCACATAGAAAATCCACTACCTCACAACATCTATTCCATTAGGTATCCCACATTTCATACATTCTATCCAAAACCACACTTCCTCTCACTACCACCACCATCACACCAATCAACCAACATCTCACAACAACAAATAAATATCGACCACCACACTTCCATTGACCACAACACATCCTGCACCTAAATCGGTTACTGCTACCACCCCCACACAACCCAAACATCCACAAGGATAAACAAAGTGTGATTACTCCCCTTCCATTACAATTCATTTTAATATGGTTCATTATATTTATTATTTAATCTGTACCACACACCCACTGGAAAATAAAATCATGATAATTTCATAAATTAATAAAAGAGGAGAAAAAATGGATCCATTATCGGTAAAAGAAGTCCCAAAACATATTTCAACGAAAATTGGGTGAAAAGAATATGATGTCACTATATGGATATCATGAAGGTAATGGATTGATCAATTGTACAAGACTCACAGAGAATATATGAATATGAAATAGAAATAATCTCTTACCTCAAACATGACACACTACTGTATAAAATAAATAGGGAATCGGGAATTTGAACACACCTAGAATCGTGAGCAGAAAGGATCTAGGTGAAAGAAGAAAATTATCAAGGCTCAAGAACAAGGTTCTAGATCATTTTAACTCTAAGGAAATAAGTGAAGACTCGAATGGAGGAAATCCTTATACTTTAAGATGCGAGAAATAGATCATATAATAACTCTAAAGATTAATGTATTCAACCTTACTTTTTAATTGTTATTTTGTTTGGTTTCATTTAAAACACATTGAATGATCCATTTAAAACCAAATACTTTAAAGAATTCAAATACTAGATTTAATCCCCAAAAAATATATATTAAAAATATTTATTTATTCTTTAAGTATCACATTTTACAATAAAAGTATTTTTCATATCATTCTAGAAAAATTTGGGTATTTTAAAAGACTGAGAAATTTGGAAAATTGTTGAACCATCCATGAGACGTAATCGACTGTATGAATCAAACGATCATAATATGGAACCAACCAAATGCATAAAGGAATCAATTGACCTCAATAAGAAACTAACAAATCGCATGAAGGAACCAATCAATGGCATGAAAAAACCAACCAATAACATGAACAAACTAGATGACCGCCAGAATAAACCAACTGACTGCATGAAGGAACCAACCAAATGCATGAAGGAACCAATTAGCAACATGAAAAAACCAATCAACCACAATAAGAAACCAATTTACCACATAAATAAACTTATTGAAAAAAAACCAACTGACCACATGAAAAAACCAATCGATCAAAAGATAGAACCAAACGACCTCAAGAAGGAACCAAATGAATAAAAGAAAGAACTAAGCAACTACAAGAAGGAACACACTGACCACATAAAGAAAAAAAGAAACTGTATAGTCAACCAAGTGATTGTGTGAGAAAAATAGAAATTTCAAAAGGAAAAAGAACTTTAATTCCCTTCTAACACTTCTGGGACTTTGGAAATCACAAAAGAAAGGTTTTAGGAACCCGGGGCATTACATTTATTTTTTGAGTAAGGAATGAACATTCCATTGAAATTGAAAGAAATATTTCTTCCCTTAAATGATGGAACTAACACCTATTAAACTTGATTTTTCTAATATACCTATCCCTTTTCATAATCCACTATTCTTTCATACCAAACATAGAATAAATGTTTCTACAGTGCTCTTATATGTCATGTATGTATGTCTAATAGAGGTTTTATTGTTCTAAATTTATCACTGAGGGTTATTGTGTTATTGGTTTATGATTATTAATCTTTTCACTTCAAAAATATTTTTTTATGACAAATAAAATTTTCATTTGGTTATTTATGCAGATAAATTTTTTGACTCCATTACTCTCTTTCCCACATCCCTATTATTGCGCACATTACCTATGCTCAAGAAGTATGTATTCTTCAACTAAATCTTCAAATATCAGTAGATTTTGAAAATATTTATAAAAAACACCATATTAGTATTTATATAGACTATTCTTTTTAGAATATTAATTATCTCAAACAAATGACTTCAAATACTCGGTAACATCATTGGAGTGGGGATATTTGTTGTTTAACATTCAAAATAAATGTTTATCATCCATGATAAATTTTTTATTATTTTTAATTTCTTAAAGCACGTGAAGTGTTGGTGCTAAGTTTACTTTTGATCCTTAGAAAAATGGAAAACCACATGTTTTGTGAAATTTTTTTTATGTTTTTTTCACATATTATTATTTAACTACACCAGTTCTTTCTGTAAAATTTATTGATATGAACTTTCATGATATTAAAACATATGTATTTTGGAATTTCCTTTATAATTTTCTTTATAATAATCTATTATAATTTTATTTTATCATAGTTTATTATAATTAATGTTATAATTTTTTTAAAATTCCCATATATGTCGATATAAGGATGGACTTCTCTAAAATTTATCTGTATGCCAAAAATAAAATATTTTTAACCAAGTCCTTGTTTTTTCCATACAAATTTCATTGTTTCTCACTGGTGATATGATTTTTAACTATCTTTAAGTTGAATGACCTTTTAATGTTTTAAATTATTTTTTGATTTATGGGAGTTAATGCTGGGTCATGGTATTGACTAGCCTATTATGAGTTTGAACATGGCGAATTGACTTTTTTGTACATGAATACGATTTAAATTTTTTTACAAATATGTAATTTAACCATAAGATTTTAATCATTAAATTAAATGGTATGATTCATAGAATATTTTTAGTTATTTCCAAACTTTGAAACTAAAATTTTCAAGTTGAATTATTACAGTGCATGGGCATTACTTATAGCATTAAAAGTCTGGTTTGGAACTAGTTGAAGCGAAAATGTTTTTGTTCACTTTGTTTGTCCATCAATATAAAACAAGAGTTGCTTAGATGGTTCATGTTTAGTCTTGTCCTGATGACATTAGGATTTGGGAATCTCCCTTGATGTTTCCATCAATATGATATTTTTTTCATCAATAAAAGGTGAGAGTTTCCTCAGTGATGAAGAATATTTTGTGCCTAGTCTTGTCTTGATTCCATTGGTTGGGATGACCCAATATACTTCATACTTTAATGTTCTAGAAGTCTGATCCCCATATGTAATGAATAGTGTTAGCGATGCCACATGGGCCTACTACTGTACTGAACCTCTGTGCCTATGACACTAGGTACATCCAATGCACCTCTATTGCTTCTTTTTACACCAATCATTTCTTGTTTTCATTGTTTTTGTTTATTTATTTTTTCTATTCTGCATAAAATAAGACAAGATTTTGAAAATTATTTTTTTAGAGTGAAGTAAAAGTTGCATAAATATTATTATAGGCATGGTGGCATAGATCAGGGGAAGTCATTTTTTATGGTGATGCAGCATTACATTTTCAGTTATGTTATGGAACACGAATGATAAATGAAATCTGAATAATCATTGTTCATAATTGAACAGAATTATAGTTCAAATTCATGATAATTAAAAAATAGTATTTGATGTAGGGTTCATTTTAAAACACTCATATAAAAATGTTTCTAACATGTACCACTTATAATAAGTTTTTTTGTAAACTTTTTTTTAGATTTCTTATTGAAAAAAGTGTTTTATTCCATTTTATTTCAATAGTTTTTTCCTGATATTTAAGTGTAAGTGATTTTTCATTGATGAGATAAATACCATTTATTTTTTAACTATGATTATTATAAGTTATAAGTGAAAATAACACCATAGTACTTCTAATATTTAGAATTTATGCCTTTTTGTAAGCTTACCTTTCTGAAATGATTCAAACTTTTTTATTGTTGTAGGGATATAAATTCAAAAAATAAGATGAACCCATTTGCAGAGAAAGAGGCCTAGGAAGATCACAAAATCTGTAATTATATATAATTTCACACATGAGTAGAACTTTATTTAAGAATAATCATTTTACCAATATTTTAATTATATTGTTATTATCTTCTTTAGGAAAAGCTACTCTTAACTATAGTTCAAAAGATAAATAGATTAGGTCTGATGATTATCAATAAGTTATTATCTTTGTTTCTTATTTTATTATGGATACTTATATGTAATGTGTTAATTGTATATTTTTCTACATTTTTCTTGTACATTAAATGGAAGTGTGTTAATGGTATATGTTTTTTATTTCTTGTCTTTAGGTTTGTGTTTTATGGCCATATTGAGTTTATTAAGGAATATTTGATGAATGGGGATAAGGTATTTGTGATAGATTTCTGTATTTATTTATTTTTAACTGTTCAGAATGGTCTACTGATCACTTAGAAAAGAAATTATTTTAATTTTTTGAATGATATTTTCATTTGTGGTGTGTATAATAGTGATTAAATGCCTACTAAGACACGTGAAAATTATGTGAAAATTCATATTTGGAGAGGATCTGGGTATGGATTTTAAGGCATTTTATTTAGGTTTTAATTTTTTCTATTAATTTTTTTTGTATTGGATTCATGTTATATTGTTAAATATGGCACATAGTACTTACAAATATACAAATGATGAAATTTTAGGGGTATAAACATTTAATTATTATGTATGGTTTTTTATTTATATTTGTATAAAGAGTAGTTCCATAATCGTTCCACTTGAATGAAGATGAAATGATTAATTTTTCTTTAAAATTTGATTTTTGAGCTTGTAGTGGGAGAAAATAAAATGTTTTGTGCTATAAAGTGAATTAATATAAATTGGGGTTCCCAAAATAGGTGTAAATACCATTTTTTAAATTATTTGGATATTTTTTTGTAATTTTTAATTTGTAAATTTTCTAGAAAATATTTTCCTCTAAAACCATATGTGAGTTCCATACAATAATTCTTATATATATTTCCATTCAATACTAGGATTACTAGTATATATACTAATATTACATTTTGGAATAACCACATCAGGTCGAGTGCAATGCATCACATATATTAATGAACTAATTACACCACCATATTCGAGTTATATTGTACATTTACATGTGTTAGTTAGTAATTTGATCAAAACTAGGATTACTAGTATATATACTCATATTAATATGGAATCTTCTTTGATGTGATATATCATCACACTTACTTATGATATATTTACTAAAAATCCATATTAGTGGAACATTAGCAATAATTTTACCTGCTTGAAATTTTTTCCTTCAATTTGGAGAGAATAAAGTTTATTTGTAATAAATTGGATTTCATGAACTTAATCCAACACTATATTATCATAAACGGTATTAAAATTAAGATTCTTTAAATACAAATTTATCAAAACCTTACCGGTAATTGTATTTGAATTCAAGGGCATTCCATATCTCATTTAAACTTCTTTTTAAAGAAGTAGTTTTAAAGATAGTTCGACAGCTTATTGAGGATATGATCATGGCATGGAACTTCATCCATATTTAGAGTGGTTTATTAAACAACAAGTGGATAATTCAACTCCAAGATATACAACATCCTCAGAAAAAAAATCTTTATTTTTAAATTGGATTTCTATGTCAATATAACTTCCTCAGATAATTTAAAGAAGGTTTATATAAATGTTTAGTCCTTATTTTGGAAAATTACATATATTTTTCTAAGTTCTCTTGTGTTTTATGAATAATTTTTTTTCCAGTGAATTTTAATTTTGGGAATGTTTCAATTGATGCCAAGTATGATTTTATTATGTCATGTTGTTATAAACCTAATGGTTATATTCATTTTTATGGATTTTTAAGGAATGAAATGGTTGATTGTTGACCTGAACATGTTATTTCTATGGGAGGTAGTATGGTGTTTGGTGTGAGTGATTTTATAAATGAATTATTGATTTATTTGGTTGTTTCAAAAACCATCATGGAATATATAGGAATTTACTTGAGAGATACCAATGATCTAGTTTTGTAGTCATGATTTCACTATGGGTAGCATTGTTCACTACAAGAATTGTAGTAAATTGCAGCATCTTTTTAGAATCAATTTCTAAAACCATTTTTAAATGATTAAAAAATATTTTATCACCCATTTTAATGTAGTTTTTAATAAATAATTGGTAATATTTATATTTAGTGATGGTTTTGTTTCAAAATCACCGATAAATAATTTTAATAAGTATTCAGTGTTGGTTTAATTAAAACTAGGACTATATTTTAAAAAAATCATCATGAAACTTATTTGTTGCTTTAAGATGACCTTGATCTGATAACCTACCCCTTGAATCTAGCTTCCCACTCAATGTCTGTAAGATCTCATCTTTTTTCAGGCATGTATCTTTCTGAGTTTTGAGTCTGGGTATAAATGGGTTGAGTGTTTCATGGGTTCTTGGTGAGATGATATACTTTAAAAGAGGTTCGGTTTGTTTAAAATGAAAATGGGATGAAAATAAACTGAATTACATTTACACACCATGTAAATGGATTACACATCATGTAATTGTTTGAGGGTCCTAATAAAATAAATTATAGGTGACGGGTTTTCAGAATTTTTTTATTAAAAAAATTACCAAACGTGTAATCAAATTACACACCATGTAAATTCTAGACCTTAAATTTTAAACATATTGTGTGACTGAATTATCAAAAAAAAATCTATATCTCCCCTCCTCTAACCCTATGGTGAATATTTTTAGATTTGGAGTGATTTATTCATCTCTAGTCATTGTGGATCAGTGTTGGATAGCTGGTAAGCCCTTTTTAATTTGGTGACCTTTTGTTCCTCCTTCTTTCGATGAAGCGATGGAAACTTTTATAGTTGTGGGTTTGGGGGGTTGATTTGGATCCTAGGTTTTGGTCTAGATCTCTTGTATCATTGTTTATTTGGTTGTCTTACAATAATTGGGTTTTTTCATTGGTGAGTGTTTTTCATCAATTTTGAGGCAGGTGGTCTATTATTCAAATCCCATAGTCATCATTTCAATTATTTAAAAGTAATTGTATATTTTATGTAGAATTATTAGAAATTAATATTTACTATATTGAATAATTTAATTGGGTAGGTTAATTAATATAGGGATTGTGAACTTGGTTATGTTGAATTGATTGACTTGGAATAATTAGTCAATGAATTAATTATGGGATATTTGGATTCTAGGTTCTTGATTAACTAATTGTTGAATTAATTAATGAAAGTTATGTGATTAATTAATTGGTGAATTAATTAATGGGATTGATATGATTAATTAATTGGTGAATTAAATAATGGGATTTGATATGATTAATTAATTGGTTAATTAATTAATGGGATGGATATGGTTAATTAATTGGTGAGTTAATTAATGGGATTGGTACAATTAAATAATTGTAGAATTAGTAATGAAATTTATGTTGTTAATTAATTGTTGAATTAATTATGAAATTATGAATTGTAACATAGACATTCAATCATGTATTATGAATGGTAACATGGAAATTCAATTATGAAATTATGAATGGTAACATGAAAATTCAATTGTGAAATTATGAAATATGCATGGTAACATAGACGTTCAATTATGAAATTATGAATGGTATCAATGGCATTCAGTCATGTATTATAGAATATGAATAGTAACATGGGTATTCAATTATGAATTCTGAATTCTGAAATCTGAATTATGAATTATGAATTATGAATTATGAATTATGAATTATGAATTATGAATTATGAATTATGAATTATGAATTATGAATTATGAATTATAAATTATGAATTATGAATTATGAATTGTGAATTGTGAATTATGAATTATGAATTGTGAATTGTGAATTATGAATTATGAATTCTGAATTCTGAATTCTGAATTATGAATTCTGAATTATTAATTATTAATTATTAATTATTAATTATTAATTATTAATTATTAATTATTAATTATTAATTATTAATTATTAATTATGAATTATGAATTATGAATTATGAATTATGAATTATGAATTATGAATTATGAATTATGAATTATGAATTGTGAATTATGAATTATGAATTGTGAATTGTGAATTATGAATTATGAATTAGGAATTATGAATTATGAATTATGAATTATGAATTATGAATTATGAATTTAGAATTATGAATTATGAATTATGAATTATGAATTATGAATTATGAATTATTAATTATTAATTATTAATTATTAATTATTAATTATTAATTATTAATTATTAATTATTAATTATTAATTATTAATTATTAATTATTATTTTTTAATTATTAATTATTAATTATTAATTATTAATTATTAATTATTAATTATTAATTATTAATTATTAATTATTAATTATTAATTATTAATTATGAATTATCAATTATCAATTATCAATTATCAATTATCAATTATGAATTTTGAATTTTGAATTTTGAATTATCAATTATTAATTATCAATTATGAATTTTTAATTTTTAATTTTTAATTTTTAATTTTTAATTTTTAATTTTTAATTTTTAATTTTTAATTATGAATTATGAATTATGAATTATGAATTTTGAATTTTGAATTATGAATGGTAATAATGACATCCAGATATATGATATTGTTCAGGTCTCTTCAAGAACCTGGGGGTGTTATGTGGTTAAATAAAGAGTATTTGGATAATGTAAACCATTTAATTTATTATTTTTATTTTCTTCTTTATATAACTGCATACACTGTATTGACTGGATATTATTTTAGACACCATTGGTGATGGCCTACTAAGTTGTGCTCACACCCTACTCAGGCTTCCTAATCAGTACCCGAATAGACTTCATGTTTACATGACAGGATAAGGGCAATGATCCTATGTTAGATGGATAATTTTGGATGGATCATGGATGAGGGAACCAGATGTGGTTCAAGACCCATTTGGGAGTTATTGGTGTATTTACTATTGGGTTTTCATTTTGAAACTTTTCATGTACTTTAGCATGGCATATCTACTATTCATTTTTGAAATTATATTTTCATTTTTGGTCATATTGTGATACTAGTTTGTTTTGGTTATTGGATATATTGTTATGTTATTGTTTCTTTATTTTCAATTGTTGTATTACTATAATAAATAGGGTATAGTCTCCCCATGATCGATATTAGACCCTCACTATTAGTTGATAGCCTCTAGCATATGAGGAGGCATGCCTGAGGTCATGTGACTGGTCGGCTCGAGGCACCGATGTGTGTGGAACTTGGGTCGGGATGTTTCAAAGTGATATCAAATGAGATTTCTTTTATTTTATTTTTTATTTCTATTTGCGAAAGGTGGATAAGAGACTAGGAATATTCAGATTATGGTTATGATATCATGAATGAGAGTAGCTACCCCATGTATGGTGGGAAACCCAAGTACCCATGGTGGGATTACTGTTATTGATATGTGTTCTTACAGTTGGATATTATTTCACCTTAGTTGACACACTTGTTATGTGATGTGATTATTATTTCAAATATTTGATGAGATTTGACTCATGGCCTAGTAAGACATGAGACTTGAGTATGCATGCATCATTATAGGAACTCATGATTTATTGTGACATGCATCGTTTTAGGTACGCATGGAAAATGGGTTCTGGGTAAGTTATTAAACTTGAAATATTTTTATTTGCTTGTGAAACTAAAATAAAAATGGTGCCTAATGTGAATTAGATAATTGTAAAATGATAAAATATGAGAATAAATGGGTGACTAATAAGAAACTATAAATGAGAATGATTTTACCCTTTTTAACCATCACCTAGGTGTAGAATGGTTTAGGGTAGTAATAGAGCCTCAGTTTTGACCATGGGGAAGGGCTTCGAGAAACAACTTATGGTGTCTTATTATATTTTTCCTCTTAAAAAATGTGTTAGCTTTGTGTTATGTGTCCTAAGAAAAGTTTTTGTCATTGTAGATATATGCCTCCATAATGATGCTTTTTTAGAGGATTATCAGATGTCATGGTTAGGGATGATCCTCTAGTAGTTGAACCTAAGGCATCGATAGTGTTGAGTGGGGAAGCGGGAGATAAATTAGGTGAGAAATTCACCCACTTCATGTAGTTTATGGAAAGATAAAAAGAGTATGTTGTGAGTAGCATGTATGAATTGAAATGTGAGTTCTAGTTACAATACCCTCCAAATTTTTCTAGAGAGAGTGGGCCTAAAAGAGATGAGTTCTATATTGAGTCCATCCATACTATCCTCGACCATTTGGATACTCTTGATAAGAAGAGGGTCAAGTTATCCACTTATATTATATTAGGATTAGTGATTCACTGGTAGGACATTTAGACTTGGACTAGATGGGATAATGGTATGTTATGGAAGGATTTCTTGTAGAAGTTCTTGGAGAACTTATATCAAGAGATGTTGATGCAGGAGGGAGTAGATGAGTTCATGAGGTTGACTTAAGAAAGTATGCATGTGATGGACTATTCTAGATGCTTTACATATTTGTAATTATTTTCTCCAGCATTGGCATGGGATGAGATAGATAAGTGGAGGAGATTCCAAGATAGACTTAAATGTGAGATTAAGTACTAATTTAACCTTTTTCAGTTAAATAAGTTTTCTAATTTTGTGGATCAGGCACTCATAGCTAAGGGGAACCTAATACAGTCTTCCAGTGTAAGATAGGTGGTTCCAACTAGATGGTCAGGAGGCATGAATTCTGAGAGCATGAAGATTCTCTATGGTAGTATTAGTTAGGGAAGTGGAAAGAGGAGTACACAGAAAGAGGGATCAGTTGATCAGAATCTTACTCAAGTGATCTATCACCAGTGTGGTAGGTCAATACACTTCCAAAGATAGAGAACCCAACCATTGGTAGAGTGATGATGCTACAACAAGATGGGGAATCTACACCGATTTTGTAGGAATCCATGAATACGGGCAGTGATAGAGCATCTAGATAGAAATAGGGTACAAGAAGGGATTCTTCTTCACCATATCAGTTTTGTAGTTGGAGCTCTACTAGCCAAGGAGGTAGAGGTAATGGACACAGTGCTTCTAGTAAAGAGCACGTGTATCATTAGAGTGGTGCAGCATAGGGAACTCAAGTTCCATCATAAGGAAGAGGGGTAAGACATTTGCATGTCATTCATCCTACACTTATGGATAGTGAGGCTATAACATCGATAGTGAGAGGTAATATTATTGTATATTATACATTAGATAGTGCATTTTTTATACTAGTTTCTCTAATTCCTTTATTTATACACAACTTTTGAATGGTTTGAGACTAGTGTTATAGTTTGTGAGAGGGGTGTTTATGATAGACACACCATTGGGATTACGGTCTAAAGAAATCTTCTTCTGCAAGGGATGTTCTCTCAAGTTTGGAGTGTATCATTTTTCATGGGATCTTTACATCTTTAACATGTTAGTCCTTAACCTAATTTTGGGTATGGACTGGTTAGTAGCATACCAATCCTATATTGATTGTTACTGAAGGAGAGTTAATTTTACATCTCCTAAGGGTGACAATTATATCTACCGTGGATACTGGGATATCAAGAAAAGTAGATTAGGTCCAATTACTCAGCAACTGGGAGAACTCATAACCCATGTTTCAAGTATATGGATGGATAAAGGAGGTATAAATCATAATTTCTTTCAACCAGTAGTGGATCAGTTTCAGGATGTATTTTTTGAAGACTTATTAGGGTTTCCACCTGAGAGAGATGTGGAATTTACTATTTAGCTCATGTTGGGGGATAATCTGGTTTCTATTCCATTATAAATAATGGAACCAACTAAGATTCAAGAACTTAATACTCAGTTGGAAGAGTTGTAGGAGGAGGGATTTAGATGTCTGAGTAAGTTTCCTTGGGGTTATCCAGTTTTTTTTCCAAGAAGGATGATGATACCCTTCACTTGCTTGTTAACTATAGGAATTTGAACTATATTACTATGAAAAAACCCACATCATATTCCACATATCGATGATCTATTTGACCATTTGATAGGATCTTGTGTCTTTTCAAAGATCGAAAAGAGATTAGGGTGTCATTAGTTGAGAGTTTGGACTTTTGATATACTGAGGGATGCTTTTAAGAGTAGGTATGGCCTTTATGAGTTATTTATGATGTTGTTTGGGTTAACAAATTCACCAAAAGTGTTTATGGCCTTGATGGAAAAAATCTTCCATCTATACTTAGATTAGTTTTTGCTAGTGTTTGTGGATGACATCTTGGAGTACTCCAAGACTCATGATGACCATGCCCAGTATCTTGACATCATCCTAATTAAACTGAGAGAGCATTAGTTATACGCTAAGATATATAAGTGTAAGTTTTGGATTGATCAGGTACACTTCTTGGGTCACATCATCTTAGAGGAAGCTGTATCAGTGGAACTAGAGAAAGTGAAGGTAGTCATTTCTTAGGAGCATCCTAAGAATTTTTTTGATATTTATATCTTTCTGAGGTCAGTTGGATATTATTAGAGGTTCATCCAAGACTTTTCCCACTTGGATGAACCACTTTCAGTATTGACCATGAAGGGGATAGAGTTTTAATGGTCAAGATCATGTAATAATTCCTTCTAAGATTTGAAGAATCACTTGACATCAGCACCAATTTTTATCCTACCTGAGTCAGTTGAGGATTATAAAATGTTATGTAATGATTATGGGATCAGAATTAGAGTAGTGTTGATTAAAATAGATTTATTTTGTGTCATATGGGTCTCGTTATTTCATTCCATGTGAATGTAACTACCCTACACATGAACTCAAGTTAGCTATAGTAGTCTATGATTTGAAGTGTTGGGGGCATTATCTGTTGGGATAAAAGCTTGTTATGTATACGAATCACAAGATCTTGAAGTATATCTTTTCACAGCAAGATTTTAATCTTAGGTAGTGGAAGTGTGTTGAGTATATTCGTTCTTTTGATTTTGAACTATAATATACACCACGAAAGGGAAACAATTTGGTTGATTATTTAATAAAGAAAACTTAGAATCGGGAAGTTCAGGATTCTAGTGTTGAGTAGAAGATGATGACTTTACTAGCTAAGATGCATGTTTTGATTCTAAAGGGTTAGGAGAAGATGACTCTCATATCAGTTTTGGTAGATTATATGCTTTTGAGATGGATCAAAGATAGGCAATATGAGTATCCGGAATATTTTACCTTGATGGAAAGCCTTGAAGGCAGGGAGACACCTTTATATTGGAGCATATATGAGGAAAAGATCATCTATGTCAAGAATCGGGTTGTGGTGCTTAATATCATGTAGAAGGAGTTGATGTGTGAACTTCATGCCTTTAGGTGGGTGGTAAAACCAAGTGTGACCAAAATTTACCATGAAATATGTTAATAGTTTTGGTGGTCGGGCATAAAAAAGGAGATAACAAGGTTTGTGACACGATGATATACCTGTCAGTAGGTGAAGGATAAGCATCAACAACCTAGAGGTTTTCTACAGCCGTTTCCCATTCTAGAATAGAAGCGGGATGATGTGACTATGGATTTTTTGGTGAGTCTCCTGAGGACACCTAGGAATAATGATAAACTTGGGTTATTTTGAACCATTTAAAAAAGGTAGTGAATTTCTTACCATTATTGGAGACCTTATACGTAGAGTAGTTGGGAGATTTGTATGTTCAGGATATAGTCTATATGCATAGGGTAACACGAACTGTAGTTTCATACCATGTTTCGTGATTTACTTCATGCTTATGGTTGGGCTTGCAGAAGATGCTTGGTTTATATGTTTTACTGAGAACAGAGTTCCACCCACATATAGATGGGCAGTCGTAGCTTACTATATAGTTTCTTGAGGATATGCTTCAAGCATGTGTCCTAAACTTCAATGGGTATTGGGAGAATCACCTAGATTTGGTGGAGTTTTCCTATAACAATAGTTATCAAGTAATTATTTGGATGGAATTATATGAGGATCTTTCTGTTAGGCCATACAGATCGACTCTCTTTTGGATAGAGGCAGGTGAGTCAGAGTTGTTGGGATCGAGTCTCATGTAGGAGATGTTGGAGCAGGTTTAGTTTATTCAGAAGCAAATGGATATGGCTCAAAGTAGATAGAAGTCGTATGAAGATAGATTCCATTGACCCCTATAGTTTCCAAAGGGTGATTGTGTATTCCTCTAGTTGTATACTAGATTGGGCCACTATAGGATACGTATATAGGGCAAGATGGCACCCAGGTTTTTTGGATTATTTGATATTGTAGAGAGAATTGGGTTGGTGGCATACCAATTGGCTCTTACATAGAGGTACAGTGACATGCATGATGTTTTCCACATGTCACAACTTCAGCAGTATCACCCTATCCCTTCTCATGTGATTGATTTGGATGATGTTGAGCTTGATATAGAAGCATCCTTTGAGGAGAATTTAATATGTGTGTTGGATCATAGTGAGAAAGTGTTACGGATAAATATTGTGTTGATAGTTTGAGTATTATGGAAACATGGATAGGTTTAGGAGGAAGCATGGGAGATAAAATTAGTTATGAGGGCTCAGTAGCCCGATCTTTTTGACTTAGGATCTTAGAGATACTTGGGTATACAACTTATGTATGAGTTTTTATAAGGTGTGGAGGTTGTAATATCTTGTATTTTTTTAGGTTCATGTCTCTCTAGGTTTAGAGGTTGGGTATGAATGGGTTGAGTGTTTCATTGGTTCTTGGTGAGATGAGAAACTTTAAAATAGGTTCAATTTGTTTAAATGAAAATGGCCTAAAAATCAATTACAAAACATTTACACACCATGTAAAAGGATTACACATCATGTAATTTTATAAGGTTATTAATAAAATAAATTTGAGGTGATGGGTTTTTTGGTGTATTCCATTAAAAATATTTACATGACATGTAATCAAATTAAACATTGTGTAAATTCCCAACCTTCTATTTTAAACATGTTGTGTGGATGAATTCTAAATTTTTTTTTGCTACAGCTCTCCTCCTCTAAGCCTAGGGTGACTCTTAGCATATTTGGAGTGATTTTTTCATCTCTTATCATTGTGGATTATTGTTGGATACCTAGTAATCCCTTTTTTCTTTTCTTACCTTTCATTCCTCCTTCCAATGAAGTGATGGAACCTTTTAGAGTTGAGGGTTTGGGGGATTGATCTTGATCCTAGGTTTTTCACTTGACCTCTTTCATTGTTGTTTAATAAATTGTCTTACAACAATTGGGTTTTTCTATTGGTAATCGTTCTTCATAAATTTTGAGGTATGTGGTTAATTATTCAAATCCCATGGTCATGATTTCAATTACATGCATGTAATTGTATATTTTCTATAGAATGATTAGCAATTGAGTTTTCCTGTATGGAATTAATTAATTGGGTAGGTTAACTGATCTAGGGAATTTGAAATTGGGGATGTTAAATTAATTTAGTTGGAATAATTAGTTGATGAATTAATTTTGAGATATTTGGATTGCAGATTCTTGATTAATTAATTATTGAATTAATTAATGGAATTTATGTGATTAATTAATCTGTGAATTAATTAATGGGATTGATATTATTAATTTATTAGTGAATTAATTAATGGGATTTGATATGATTAATTAATTGTTGAATTAATTTATGGTTTTGATGTGATTAATTAATTGGTGAATTAATTTATGGGATTTTATATGATTAATTAATTGGTGAATTAATTAATGGGATGAATATGATTAATTAATTATTAAATTAATTAATGGGATTGGTATGATTAGCTTATTATTGAATTAGTAATGAAATTTATGTGGTTAATTAATTGTTGAATTAATTATGAAATTATGAATGGTAACATGAACATTCAGTCATGTATTATGAATGGTGACATGGGAATTCAATTATGAAATTATGAAATATGAATGGTAACATGAACATTTAATTATGAAATTATGAATGGTAACATGGTCATTCAATTATGAAATGATGAATGGTAACAATGGAATTTAGTAATGTGTTATAGAATATGAATGGTAACATGGGAATTCAATTATTAATTATGAATTATGAATGGTATTAATGAAATTAAGATATATGACATTTTTCATGTGTCCTCAGGAACCTGGGGGTGTTATGAGGTTAAATAAAGTGTGTTTAGATAATGTAAACTGTTTACTTTATTTTTTTTTATTTTTTTATTTATAAAAATTCATACATTTTATTTAATGGATATTATTTTAGACACTGTTGGTGGTGTCCTACTAAGTTGTACTCACACCCTACTCGGGCTTCCTGATCGATACTTGAATAGACTTTATGTTTGTTGGACATGATAAGAGAAAATTCCCTGTTTTAGATGGATAATTTGGGATGGATCAATGATGAGGGAATTAGAGGTGGTTCAGGACTATCTTGGGAGTTGTTAGTATCTTTACTTTTGTATTTGTATTTTAACACTTGGCATGTACTTTAGCATGGTATATCTATTATTCATTTTTTACATTATATTCCTAGTTTTGGTCATCTTGTGATACTAGTTTGGTTTGGATATTGTATATATTGTTATGTTATTTTTCTTCATTTTCCATTGGAGTATTACTCTGATAAAGAGGGTATAGTATCTCCATGATCCATATTAGACCCTCGCTGCTAGTCGGAAGCCTCTGGCATACAGGGACGCACGCTTAAGGTCATGTGACTGATCGACTCATGGCATCGGTGTGTGTGGCACCAAGGTCAAGATTTTAAAATGTCATCTTCCTTCTCAACCTCGATGTTATATCTCCCTTTTTGATTTTATCTCATCCTCCATGTCGTCGAACCCTCACCATGATTTCCAATGAGCCTGACCCCTCTCTAATTCCATCTCATATTTGTTTTACCATAATCATAGGTAGTTGATTTTGTGCTATATTTCAAGGAATAATTATTTAATAGTGTTTGGTTTAATAAATTTCATATTCTAATTCTCCTTAAATTCATTTAGTTTAGTAGATTTATTTATTATTGGTGTTTTATGGAAAGTTTGGGATCCATTTTTAGTGTTGATTATTTGTTTAATTTGAGATAGGTAACCTCTTTGTAACACCCCGACCCCAGTTACCCAAAGTCGGTGCATTATTACATAACATTGGCATGATGCAAGGAATCATGTCCCAAAAGACCAATTAGTTTACTATCCTTGGAAGTACTAGATACATACATAAGTTTTACATTACATCATGAGATAAAAACAACAACAAAATTTTATCCCCTTTGAACACACTTATATCCCTTAGATTATCCCTACAGGTCAACCATAAAATACTTCTTCACATCCTGGGAAAAATAAAACATAGAAAGGGGTGAGCTCAGATGCTCAGTAAGGATAATAATATAGCAGAAACTTCATAAATAAGCATAAACATTTAAGGAAATGTATAAAACTAAAACAAAAGAATTTTAAACTTAAACTTCAGCATAATATGGAAAATATAAATCAAATAATTCCATTTACTTATTCATATGGATATTCTACGAGTCTAATAATCACATGTAATATCAATAGCTAATTTCATCATTATGGAATGTATAATGTCGGACATCATAACCACATATTCAAGGCCTCATGCCAAGACTACAAATAAGATTTTGTAAAGGCCTTGTTCTAAGATAATATTTTGTCTCATGAGACCTACCAATGCATCGAGGAGTTATAGTGGGCTCCACCCGTCACTTACTAAGTCCAATGCATTCCTCATATGGAAAGGTTGAAACATAACATAAACATTCATATTAAAACTAGCATATGAAATGTTAAAAAAATAACCATAAACCATGAATGGTATAAAAATAACACATCCACAGTCAAAAATATCAAAAAACCTTTAATAAAATATGGAAGATTTATATCATAATAAATCAACTTCAAACAAGTATAAAATACATTAAATGATTTTGACATAAATGAAATCGAAACTATTTGAGAGAAATATCTCTTTCTATTTTGAAATCATTAAAAAGTCATGTAATTATAAAAGAAATAATTTATTTTGAAAATATGATTATAATATTGTAAGGTAATCTTAGAAGATTTTATAATGGTAGAAAATATCCACACTTGTCGTATAAGTTAAAAAACATTCTTTCTTTAATTTTTCAAAAAGGTCGTAAAGGACCTTGTTTGGAAAATGATGGAAAGATTTCTTTATAAACATTCTATAAAAATTCAAACAAGGGTATAAATTACTTTAACACATGGTCTAGTAAATATTAAACATGTTTTGAAATACATTTTTAAGAAACACAGATGTGGATGATAAAGAGGTCCCAGAAGATACTTACATATTAACAACCTCGGATAAGTAAAGAGATTGTAGAATTAACCCTTACCTTGTACTTTTACTTAGTCGAGGGTATGTTAACCTCCTGTATAATATTTAAATCATTTTTATTAAATTATACAAGAACCTCATATATAAATATGATATCATATATTATCTTCTAATATTTCTTTGTTAATAATATATTAGTTGTATCATTGTTTCGAGTGTTAACTGAATCGTTTTCCTTTATATGTTTTGTTACGTAAGACAATTTTATTATGGATAGGATGTATTTGATTAATATCCAGAATGATATTAAGCTCTTAAAAATTATTTTTAATAATAAAATGAAAATTATTCTTGAATGGTTATGATGGGGAATGAATCTTATCGCGTTCGTGGAGACGGTAATCCGTACTACGCACGAACGCTACTTCCATTTCATTTTTTTTATATTGAAAGTAAAGAAGACCAAATGATACATAGGTATATTATTATTCCAATATAATATTTTATATATGTTATGTAAGTTCATTAACACCATCTTTTATACATTCCATGTATGGTATGAATGATCCATATCATTTTGAGGGGGCGGTAGTCCGCACTTTCTCAAATGAAATTATCGTATATATACAACATGAAAAGAATAAAGGTATTCTATAAAATAGAATTAAAGAAGATTATAGATAAAATAAATATCATAAATATCATATATAATTACAGTTCTATCATATTGGACACCATAATTAGTGGTGGTAGAAGATTGAACAATCATTGTTTCGTGAGGCAGTAGTTCACCGTCTATAGAAACATTATGTTATATACCCATTAGATGGATGTGTGTGTAATTTTAGTTCAAATATATCTCCTAAAAACAACCTAGTTTATTTATTATACTGGTTTTTTTATAAAATAAAGGAATAAAGAGAGTTTAGGTGGTTGGAGAAGTAAAATAAAAGAAAAGAACTTAATAGGAGATGTTACCTTTAAATCGGGTAACTCCCTTTGGTTTGAACCAAAAGGCTTCCTTGAAGTGTATTTTTCCTAAGTTAAGGCTTATAAGAGGGAGATAGGGAGGTAGGGAGCTTAATTGGTAAGAGGTTAGATGAGAAAAGGGGCTTTAGAGGTGTGATAAATGGGTTAGAGTTGAGGGATTTTTATAAGGGGGGAGGGGATCTTTATGAATGTTTGAAAATATTATTTTATTATATAATTATTTTCAGTTTATAAAGGTCAAAAACTCATTAAAGTTGAATATAAGATTACTCTTGTTTGAAATAAAATCATCTAATAAGAAATGTATTGGTTTTGGATATTTATTTTATTTTTATAATATTATTTATTTAAATCATTCTTTAATTAGGTAAACACTGCATCATTATTGTTTCATAAATAATTTAATTTATTTGATGTCTAAAAATTATAAAAAAATACCATGATGTAGGAAATATTTTTATATTTTAAATTAATATTTATAGTTAGAAGGATAACTTATATAACCCCTTGTAAAAATTATTTTACTAAAAGATATAGGTTTATGTCATTTTTGTCTTTACTTTAAATTAATTAATATAAAGTATCATTATCACTCTCAAGTGGCTTCATGGGGTCCCAAAAACGACCCAAGGATGACCATGGTCAGACATGTATCAAAAAAAAGGAATATGACACATGTTAGGGTAATTTAATATTATTATAATAATATTTTTTACACTTATTTACCAGATTTACCCTTTAACCATGGTAAATAAAATATTTACTGAAGTAAATATTCATAATGTTTGAATATAATAGTTACCTATTTAAACAATTTGGACCTTATGATTACAAATATGGAATCTATTTTTCAAATTCAAAACATATAAGTGGCATAAATTAATTTAAAATTAATTCTCGTTGTCAAAACAAAAAAGTGTGTTTTTAAGAAATAATAACTATCGAAAGATTGACACTTGTTTATGTCGAGTTTAAATGTGAAATTGCATCCAATGACCTAAATTATATTAAATGATAAAAATATAATCTAATGATACTTTAAAACCACCCAAATGTATAATTTAACTCTATAAATTATTTCGATTAGAAAATTTGTTTTTAATTAAAATTTAGTATTTTTCACTATTCATCAAAAATTGAAAGTTTTAAGAAAAGTTCCAAAAATTCACCCTAATCTAATTTTGATATTATGAATCCAAAAATGAAGTCCATTTTGAAAAATTAAATTTATAAATTTTCAAAAAGTGGGTATTACTATTCATAACGGCTAGTTTGATTGGTCCTGGTGTGTTAGAATCTCGAAGTTGCGTACATCACAAGCTATTGTATTATTCAAAGGGAAACGTACCATAGAAGCTTGGGGTATTAAATTCTTCCCTCCTTCAAATACTTTTTTCCTCAAAATTTATATAATACTACTACATAAAAAGATTTAGGTGGTTCTTCATCATAAGTTCCTCAGGTTCCGATGTTGCCTCTTCCATCTTATGATTTCTCCATAGAACTTTCACCAGAGGAGTCATCTAGTTTCTCAACACTTGTTCTCTAGTATCAAGAATTCTGATAGGCTCTTCATAACAAGATAAATTTGATTCCTGATCTATTTCATCATTGGTGAGTACGTGTGTTGGGTCAGGCATGTATTTTCTTAATAGTGATACATGGAACACATCATGAACTTTGGAGAGACTTGGTGGTATTTCCAAATGATAACATACAACTCCAATTAATTATAAATTTTCAAAAGGTTTGATGTACCTGGGACTTAATTTTCCTTTCTTACTAAATCATATAACACCCTTCCATGGAGATACCTTCAAGAAAACATGATCTCCTACTTAAAATTCCAAATATTTTCTTCGGTTATTGGCATATCTCTTTTGCCTACTTTGAGCTAATTTGATGTGGGTTTGGATAACATTTACATTTTCCATTGTTTCCTCAACAAGATTTGCACCTACAAGTTTTTTTTCACCAACATCATCCCAAAAAGTTGGTGTGCAACATCTCTTTCCATATATCACTTTATATAGTGCCATCTGAATACTTGAATGGAAACTATTGTTATAGGAAAATCCTACTAGGGGTAAATATTGATCCCAAATACCTTTAAAGTCAAGTGATAAAGATCTCAACATGTCTTCTAATGTTTGAATAGTCCATTCTTATTTTCCATCAGTTTGAGGGTGGTAGGCAGTGCTTAAATGAAGTTCAGTATTCAAGGCCTTTTGAAGACTTTTCCCGAATCTTGATGTAAAATGGGGATTACGATATGAAAAAATCAACAGGGGTACTCCATGAAGTCTTAAAACTTAATTAATATATAGTATTACTAAACGTTCAAGTGGTAAATCTTCTCTTATATCAATAAATGTGATTACTTGGTAAGACAATCAACAATGACCCATATTGCATCGTTCCATCTAGGAGTCCTTGGTAGTCCCATGACAAAGTCCATCATAATATCATCCCATTTCCACTTAGGTATGGTAAGAGGTTTCATGACTCCTCTAGGATGTTTCCTTATAGCTTTCACTTGTTGAGAAACCATACATCTTGACACATAATTAGAAATATCTCTCTTCATGTTGTCCCACCAAAAATGTTCCTTCAAATCTCTATACATCTTCATGCTACCAGGGTGTATAGAGAAATTGTAGCTATGTGCATCATCCAACAATTCCTTCTTCAGATTAGGTATATTGGGAACACAAAGTATCTTCCCAAAATTCAAAATCACATCTTCATATATTAAGTCTATCAATCTCCCATCATTCACAGCTTTAATTTTCATTTGAAACTCCTCATCATCAGTTTGAGAACTTTTTATCCTTTCTAGTAAAGATGGTTTGGAAAAAAATTGAAAAAGTATTGATGTTTCACCTTCCATGGTTATTCTTATGTATATCTTTAATATATCCATGTATATAGGATCCTTTTCAACTCACATCTTGTTCATAACTCCATGATTCTTTCTACTCAAAGCATCTTCCACATTATTTGCCTTCCTCAGGTGGTAGTGTATGGTGCAATCATAATCCTTGAGTAGTTCGAGCCATCTCTTTTGCCTCATGTTGAGTTATTTTTGTGATAAAATATACTTCAAAATCTTGTGATCAGTATAAATCTCACATTTTTTACCATAGAGATAGTGTATCCATATCTTTAGAGAAAATATTACAACTGTTAACTCAATATCATTAGTGGGATAGTTTTTTCATGAATTTTTAGCTGTCGTGATGCATAGGCAATAACCCTATCATTTTTCATAAGGACACAACTAAGTCCTTTATTTAAAGAATCGTTATAAATAAAAAACCCATCATTCCCTGGTGGTAGAGTCAAGATAGAAGAATTGACTAATCTTCTCTTCAGTTCTTCAAAACATTCTTCACACTCTTTTTTCCAAACAAATTTAACCCCTTTACATGTGATCTTGGTTAATGGGTTATCCAATTGGGAAAAAATTTGAACGAAATGCCGATAATAACCTGCTAAAAAAATAAAATGGTGTACCTCAGTTATACTTTTCAATGTTGGCCATTCTTGTATTCTCTTGGTGTTTGGAGGATCAATATAGATTCCATCCTTAGAGACAATATGGTCATGAAATGAAATCTCCTAAATCCATAATTCACACTTGTTGAACTTCCCATATAATTCATTTCTTCTAAGAGTCTTTAGAATAGTGTGCAAGTGATTTTCATGATCTTAATAGATTTTGGAGTATACCATGAATAATCAATAAATACCACTACAAAGTCATCAAGATATTCCTTGAAAACTATGTTCATTAGATGCATGAAGATAGAGGGTGCATTAGTCAGTCCAAAAGGCATTACTGTAAACTCGTAATGCTCGTACCTGGTTTGAAATGCTGTCTTTGGAATGTCTTCCTTCTTCACACACAATTGGTGATATCCATATTGAATTTCAATCTTTGAAAAATATTTAGCTCCATGATGTTGATCAAATAAAACATCAATGTGTGGTAGGGGATACTTGTTATTTAATGTTATATCATTGATCTCCCTATAGTCAATGTACAACCTCATAGATCCATATTTCTTCTTAACACAAAGAATAGGGTCTCCCCATAGAGAAATACTAGGGAGAATAAATCCTTTATTACTCAAATCCTCTAGTTGTTTCATTAGCTCCACTAATTCCACAGTGGAAATTCTATAAGTGGTCTTCGATATGGGCCTTGAACCATGAATTAAATCAATGGAAAACTCAATTTATCATTCTGGAGGATGTCTAGGTAAATCCTCTAGAAATACATCAACATATTATTGTACAATAGTTACATCCTATATTTGAACATTCCTTTCCTCACCCATAGTTATTTCACTCTATTCTTCCCCAATATTTGAATATAGTAGAGCTACAAGGGGTGGATCTAGATAAGAATCAGATGGTGACGTTTATGCTCTAAAGATAAGGTATTTTTAGTCATCAACAAAAATTGTAACCTTCTTCTTCTTACAATAAATTTTCACATCATGGTCTGAAAGCCAATCCATACTGAGGATTATATTAAATTTAATCATGGGTATGATGATGAGATCAAGGGATAAAGAACATTTATATACCCTAATGGGGACTGATTCACAAAACTTTGTTGCAATGATACTTACCTTAGGAGTTTTGACTAATAACTCCCTTGTTAAATAAAATTGTAAATATCTATTTTTTTATCAAAATAGGAAGATATGAAATAATGTGATGATCCAAAATCAAATAAAGCATTGGCTAAACTTGAGGAAACCATTAAATTATCTTCCACCGCATCTTTCAGAGCTTCAACCTTAGCAGTAGTGATCACATGAGCTTGGCCTGGCTCCCTTGGCCTTTTCTGAGGTAATTTTCCTTGGTCTTAGAACATTCATTTGCATAATGCCCCATTTCTGTACAATTGTAGCATTCAACATTGACATCCTCTTTCTTTCCATTGCAATAATGAGCTTGGGGGTCATTTTCACCACACTTGTAACAGACTCTCATTCCCTTCAGGAAAGTACCGGGGTGTTTCTTCCGACATTTACTGTAGGATGGATATTAAAATTTTCCCTTATTCCCCTTATTTCCATTTCTAGAGTTTTCAGCAGATCTCTTCTTCTCTTACTTTGTTTTAAAGTCTTAAGACTTAGATAATTCTTTTTCTATCTTGATAGCACATGAGACAATATCTTTGTATGATGAGAAGGATTGGGAGACTAATGCTCAATGGAGAAATAGTTTTATCCCATCAATGAATCGATCAATCTTACTTATTGGGTTATGTATATAATCCACTTCATGCCTTGATAGCCTTGTAAAGTTAGCCTCATACTTTGCGGCATTCTCATCCTCCTTTTACCATAGACTCAGAAATTGTCTTTCCATGTTCGCTCAATGGTCAGGAGGAAAGTATTTTTCTAAGAAAATATCTTTAAACTCCCTCCATTCCATATTTGATACTTCTTCATCTTCCTTTATGTATTGAATTAATGAACACCATTGATCTGCATCACCCATGAGGCGATAAACTGTCATGACAACTTTTTCCCTTTTGTTACTCCTCAAAGCATGAAATATTTTCTCTAAGGAACTTTTCCATTGCTCAGCTGCAAATATATTTGTAGTCCCATTGAATATTGGTGTTTGTTTCCTCATGAATTGGTCTAACATTGATCCTCTGCATTGTGGATTAGGGTTCTCCATACGTGTAAGGTTATTTTTCATAACCTGAGTGAGTTGTCCCAGTATGGTGATAAGCTGATCATCACCAGTTTCATCACCAGCTCCACTATAATTATCTAGAGTAAGAGGGAAATCCCTACATGGATTATGTGCATTGATACAGTTCTCATTACTTCTA
This sequence comes from Viscum album, assembly GCA_963277665.1. Classification (NCBI taxonomy): domain Eukaryota; kingdom Viridiplantae; phylum Streptophyta; class Magnoliopsida; order Santalales; family Viscaceae; genus Viscum; species Viscum album. Next base: position 679,610,521 of record OY728132.1, on the reverse strand, counting down.
CTAGGTACCATTTCTAAACAACGGTATACACTATATTATTTTATGAATCGTAATACATAATTCCAAACTTGTAAAATAATTAACATAAATTGAAAAGTTTATGGATATAATCCATAATCATAAAAATGTTTTATTTGAGGAGTTATATACTCATAAATCCTTCATAATGATTTGTAAAGAAAATGTGAATTATCCTAAGCATATCTCCTAGGAGTGTCGTAACCAAGAGTGATGCAAGGCCCATTATTGTGTACCAGGATACCTTGGGTCAAGCCTGAAACTCCTTGTCAGAGTTTTCACTCCTTGGTACATCTGTGCCAGATCCACCTCTACCTGATCGTATGTAGAAACAGATGTATTTATTGTAAAATACACAAAATATCTACATTACCAAAATTCTAGTAATTTCTTCTATACTAATCCTCAAAGTCAATCTTAGGGTAATGTGCTCTAATCAGAGTTTATCTAAATCTAGTTTCCATGGTTTGTAATAAACTTCCTTTGATACCAACTATAACACCCAGACCCTAGTTACCTAGAGTCGGTGTATTATTACATAACATTGGCATGATACAAGGAATCATGTCCCAAAATACCTATTAGTTTAGTATCCTTGGAAGTACTAGATACATACATAAGTTTTATATTACATCATGAGATAAAAACAACAACAACATTTTATACCCTTTGAACACACTTATATCCCTTATCCTATCCCTACAGGTCAACTATAAAATACTTCTTCACATCCTGGTAAAAATACAACATATAAAAGGGTGAGCTCATATGCTCGGTAAGGATAACAATATAGCGGAAACTTCATAAATAAGCATAAACATTTAAGGCAATGTATAAAATTAAAACAAAAGTCTTTTAAACTTAAAATTCAGCATAATATTCCAAAGATAAATCAAATAATTCCATTTAATTATTCACATGGTTATTATACTAGTCTAATAATCACATTTAATATCAATAGATAATTTCATAATGATGGAATGTATAATGTCAGACATCATAAACACATAGTCAAGGCCTCATGCCAAGACTAAAAATAAGATTTTTTCAAGGCCTTGTGCCAAGACACTAGTTTGTCTCATGAGACCTACCGATGCATTGAGGAGCTATAGCGGGCTTAACCCATCACTTACTAATTCCAATGCATTCCTCATATGAAAAGGTTGAAACATAACATAAACATTTGTATTAAAACTAGAATACGAAATGTTAAAACATTAACCATAAACCATGAATGGTATAAAAATAACACATCCAAAGTCAATCATATTAAAAACCTTTAATATAATATGGAATATTTGTATCATAATAAATCAACTTCAAACAAGTATAAAATCCATTAAAGGATGTTGACATAGATGAAATCAAAACTATTCAAGAGAAATATCTCTTTCTATTTTGAAATCATTTAAAAGTCATGTAATTATAAAAGAAATCATTTATTATGAAAATATTCTTATAATCTTGTAAGGTAATCTTATAAGATGTTATAATGGTAGAAAATATCCGCACTCATCATATAAGTTAAAAAAACATTCTTTCCTTAGTTTTGTCAAAAAGGTCATAAAGGACCTTGTTTGGAAAATGACAGAAATATTCCTATATAAAAATTATATAAAAAGTCAAAAAAGGTTATAAATTAATTTAACACATAGTCTAGGAAATATTAAACATTTTTTGAAATACATTTTTAGGAAACACGGATATGGATGATAAAGAGGTCCCAGTAGATACTTATATATTAACAACCTCAAATAAGTAAAGAGATTGTATAATTAACCCTTAACTTGTACTTTTCCTTGGTCAAGGGTACATTAAACTCTTGTATAATAGTTAAATAATTGTTATTAAATTATAAAATAACCACATACATAAATATGATGTCATATATGATCTTATAATATTGCTTTGTTAATAATATGTTAGTAGTATCATTGTTTGGGGTGTTAACTGATTCGTTTTCCTTTATATGTTTTGTTACGTAAGCCATGTTTGTTATGGATATGATGTATTTGATTCATATAAAAATGATATTAAGTTCTTAAATATTATTTTTAATAATCAAATAAAAATTATTCTTGAATGTTTATGATGGGGAATGAATCTCATCTCATTCGTGGAGACGGTAATCCGGACGTACGCACGAACGCTACTTCCATTTCATTTTTTTATTTTAAATGGAAAGAATAACAAATGATACATATTTATATTATTATTCCAGTATAATATTTTATATATTTTACATAATTTCATTAACACCATCCTCTATACATTACATGTATGGTATGAACAAGTCATATCACTTTGAGGGGGAGGTAGTTTGTACTTCCTCAAATGAAATTATCATATATATACAACATGAAAATAATAAAGGTATGATATAAAATAGAATTATAGAAGATTATAGATAAAATAAATATCATATATATCATATATAATTACAGTGTTATCATAATGTCCACCAGAAGAGATGGTAGTAGAAGATTGAACAATCATCGTTTCATGAGGCAGTAGTTTGTCGTCCACAGAAACATTATGTTCTATACCCATTAGATGGAGGTGTGTGTAAGTTTAGTTCAAATAAATATCATAAAAACAACCTAGTATATTTAGTATACTGGTTTTGTTATAAAATAAAGTAATAAAGATATTTTAGGGGGTTGGAGAATTAAAATAAAAGAAAAGAACTTAATAGGAGATGTTACCTTTAAATCGGGTAACTCCATTTGGTTTGAACCAAAAGCCTTCTCTGAAGTTACTTATTCCTAAGTTAAGGCTTCTAAGAGGAATATAGGGATGTAGGGAGATTATTTGGGTGGATTTTGGACAATCCAATGGGCTTGAGAGGTGTGAGAAATGGGTTAGAGGTGAGGTCTTTTTATAAAGGGGAGGAGGGGATCTTTAGGAATGTTTGAAAGTATTATTTTATTATATAATGATATTCAGTTTCTAAAAGTAAAAAACTCATTAAATTCAAATATAATATGACTCATGTTCAAAATAAAATCATCCAATAATAATTGTACAGGTTTTGGATATTGTTTTAATTTTTATAATCTCATTTATTTAAAACATTCTTTAATGAGGTAAACGCTGAATCATTATTGTGTCATAAATAATTTTATTTATTTGATATCTAAAAATTATAAAAAATACCATGTTGTAGGAAATATTTTTATCTTTAAAATGAATATTTATAGTTAAAAATATATCATATATAAACCCTTGTAAATATTATTTTACTAAAAGATATGTGTTTATGTCATTTTTGTCTTTACTTTAAATTAATTAATATAAAGTGTCATTATCACTCTCAAGTGGCTCCATGGGGTCCCAAAAATCAACTCAATGATGCCCATGGTTGGACATGTATCAAAAAATAGTAATAGGACACATGTTAGGGTAATTTAATATTATTATAATAATATTTTTTTACCCTTATTTACCAGATTTACCCTTTAACCATGGTAAATAAAATATTTACTAAAGTAAATATTCATAATGTCTAAAAATAAAAGTTACCTATTTACACAATTTGGACCTATTGATTCCAAATATTGAATCCATTTTTCCAAAATTTAAAACACAAAAGTGGCATAAATTAATTCGTGTTGTCAAAACAAAGTGTGTTTTTAAGAAATAATAATTATCAAAAGATTGACACTTGTTTATGTCCCGTTTAAATGTAAAATTAAATTAAATGACCTAAATTATATTAAATTATAAAAATATAATCTAATTATACTTTAAAACCACTCAAATTTATAATTTAACACTATAAATTATTTTGATTAAAAAATTTGTTTTTAATTAAAATTTAGTATTTTTCATTATTCATCCAAAATTGAAAGTTTTAAGAAAATTATAAAAAATTCACCCTAAGATAATTTTGATACTCTGAATCCCTAAATGAAGTCCATTTTTAAAAATAAAATTTATAAAATTTCAAAAAAGTGGGTATTATTATTTATAACGGCGAGTTTGATTGGTCGTGGTGTGTTAGAATCACGAAGTTGCATACAACGCAAACTATTGTAATATTCAAAGGTAAACACATTGTGGAAGCTTGGGGTGTTACACTCTTAGACACTACAATATTTATTCTGATGATTTTATACAATATGTGAACTGGTATTTTATTTTAATATTTTAGGGTGAACTTAATGATTTAAGAATTGAGTTAAATTGATTGAGAATGATTTTACATGAATTGATAAGTGATAAACATTATATATAAAAATATTTTATGGTTAGGAAAGTGAAATTATGTGTAAAAAATATGTTTAATTTCATAAATAGTGAAATAATTCATTAAATTGATGTTAACATTATTAGAAGAATTAATAATAATTTTATATGTGATTGAATTATTTTTTTAATTATATTTGGTCAAGTTATAGTGTGTTTTATTGTTATAAATGGTGAAATAAAACATGAAATGTGTTTTTGAGTATAAATCACCTTTATAGATTATAAAAATATATTTATTTTCTATTATATTGGTTATATAATATTTTAATATAAATTTATAAATAAAATTTTATATGAATGGCTAAATTATGTGTCTTTATATATTTATACTAATTTAGAAAATTGTAATTGTCTTCCTTTTTGATCATAAAAGTATTTGATTTTTATATATAGTAATATAATTATATTCTATATTTAAAATTTTATAAAATCAAGTAAATAAGGATAAAATTTGGATTGCATTACCTCATAACACATCTTAGTATGTTACAAGTTTAAACATGTTTTTAGATTTTGTAATTGAAAATTTATCAGTTGATGGAAGGAAAAAATGTTCATGTCTTAAATAAAAATTCAAACAATGGATGAAGAGAGATGAAGTATTTGATCACTAGATATTAAAATAATTTTCTTCTCATTATGTTCATTGGATTTGGCATGGATAATCAAATGTCATAAAAAATTCACATAGTTATGTCTACAGTCAAAATGAACAATTTAATGCCCTGATAGTGGATAATGAAATTAGAAAATTGATAAATGGTGTTTCATTATAGTAGGGAAACACTGTCAATAATGTAACACAATAGTTGATTCACTATTTGATGTTGAAGATACTAATGATTCTTTTAGAGCTTTAGGATAACTTGATCAAGATGATAATATATTAATGGATGATGAGGAGGAGACTAATATAAGAGAAAACTTAACTAAAAAAACAACTGAGTTTTCTAAATTAGTTCCATATGGGAATTAGGAATTGTTTGAAGGATGTTCCAAATATTCAAAATTGACTTTTCTACTAAATTTGTACCACATAAAGTGTTTATATGGAATTAAAAATATAAAAAAATCCCATTATATTGGAATCGTTGTGTGATGCATTTTATAAAGCTAAGATCCATGTATCATTTTATGAGATGAAGAATATTATTACCAATCTTGGACTCAATTATATGAATATACACACATTTATGAATGATTGTATACTTTATTGAAAAGAATATTTTAATAGATAAAATCATAAATGATTCTAAAATTATAAATGGAAATTAATAAATAATGATGTTATTTTGAATCTACTTACTACCACATATAAATATAAAAAGAAAATTACTATGAAGGTTTTATGTTACTTTCTGCTAAAAAAGTGGTTGAAAAGATTGTTTATTTCATCTAAAATCATTGAACATATGAATCATCATTATTTTCATAATAATAACAATTACTTTATGTGAAATCCAAGAGATTAAAAAGCTTGGAATAATTTCAATTCATTAAATCTATATTTCTCTTATGATCCTAGAAATGTATGTTTGTGATTTTCATCCGATGAATTTAATCCTTTTGAGACTTTAATTTTTTGTTAAAACATTTTATAAGTTATTTTTGTCCCATATAATCTACCTCCTTGGATTTGTATGCTGGAAACTTCATTTATCCTATTGATTATTATTCATGGGAAAAAATTCCTAGAAATGACATTGATGTCCACCTTCAGCCTCTTATTCAAGAATTATAGGAGTTATGGAATTATGGTGTAGAAACATATGATGAATCTACCACATAAATGTTAAAAATGAATTCTACCCTTATATGGACCATTAGTGACTTTCCTGGACTAAGAAATTTTTTATTGGGATCATACACACTAGTTTGACTTGTCCAGTTTATAACTTTGATTTTGAGTCTCAATGGATACCTTATAAGAGAAAGCGGTGTTTCATGTGTCCTCATCTATTCCTTGATATATCTCATAGATTTTGGTTTAACAAGTCACATTTCATTAGAAAAACTAATTTTAGGCTTCCACCAAAATTATTATTGGGATCATATATCTTGAAAAATTTATCAAATGGTGGTATAGAGTTTGGAAAATATTTTTAGTTGAATGAAATTAGAAAAATATTTAGAACACTGTCAGATATAAATGGATCACAATAATGGAAGAATAAAACATGAAATAATAAAGATTGCATGAGATACAATAGTTATGGATTTAATATGCATGTTATTTATATTAAATTAGTGATACTTTTATAATAAAATCCCATTAAAATATTATGTTTGAGATTCCTTCCAAAGAAAAACTTATTAAGAACTCAATCATTTAGTACGATTGGCCCTAACTGTTAGGTGCATGTGGATTATCATGTGTAGGGAAAGAAAGTAATAAAGTGACCCTAACTGTTAGGCTTCTTATTCTTAGTGTTTTATTTGGGTTACACTTAACTGGGAAACCCTATCACTAAAAAAATAATGGTTTTTGTGATGAGTTATTTGTCACAAATTCTCATCACAAATAATCTATTGTTGAAAATCACATTGAAATTACTTTTATTTGTGATAGACTATCACAATTAAGATTAGGGCGATACTATTCCTTATAAGATTGTCAATCCATTAAAAATAGTATTATACTAGATTATTTGTGATGGATTTAATGATCCTTCATAAAAAATCATTTGAAACAGAATTATAAATTCATTACAAATAACAATAAATATAAAAATAAAAATAAAAAACTGTAAACAATCATTTATTATAAATATAAATAGTTTTTTAGAAAATATATATTTAAATTAATAACTATTTAAAAAATAAATTTTAAAAATAATTTAATGGTCCGTTCAAAAATAGAAGATCTATTATCAATAATGCAATATTAAAAGATAATTGAACTTAAATAAAAAAAGAAAAAAAATAGCAATTAAAAAATAAATTTAAAAACTAACCTTCAAAAAATCAAAACACTTGGGAGAGTATTGATAAAATTTAGAATATGTGATATATTTTCCACTTATCTTAAAAGTATTTGTGTTGGATAAAACTTTCCACAAATAATCTACCACCACCATATTTGCGATAAGGTTATTTATGATGAAATGGATAGTCTATCCCAAATAACCTTACCAAGAATGGATTGTTTTCAATGTAATGGATAGTCCATCATAAATAAACTTATTAGAAATGGATTATTTATAATGTAGTTGATATTATATCACAAATAACTTTATTGAGAAAGGGTAATTCGTGACAGAAACTCTATTTCGTCATAAATAACCTTAGTGGGAACATATTATTAGCTATGGAATATAGATTTAAATGTAAAAAATGTCTCCTACCATTGTGCACACATTTTACCAAAACATTAAGCGAAATAATCCTTTTATATCACAAATTTTCATCGTTATAAATACTATTTGTGATGGAATAATAATTTTATCATAAAAAATCTCATCTAAACAACCATTTATTATGGATTAAAAGGCCATCACAAATAATTCATTGCAAAAGGATAAATTTTATATAGTGTAACCATTAGGATACCAGAAGAATGGTGTCATATTAATCCATATTATGTATTAGGATAAAGGTTAATCCACTTAGATATCCAATAATCATATATGATATGATTGAAAATAGTTGTCTCTTAAATATATTCATGGATTATTGATGTAATACCTAGTGTAAGTCATGATGAAATGTGGGTCTTGACTCACTAAATAGACATAATGTATGGGATAATCATTTTTAGTGAAATTATTTTCATTAAAATTCTTTGATGAAAAGATATAAAACATGATACTCAACCATATATATGGAATTTTTTAGGGATGATAAGTGTTCTCAAAGAGAAGCATTCTGAGCATCTGAATGAAAATGTTGTAGAGATCAATTTTAATAACTTTGAATCATGGGTATTGGATACTAGGTGTGCATGACAAATTTATGTTGATAAACACTAATTTAGAGATATGAGATAATCAAAAAGGGGTGAAGTGGATCCTCATATGAGTAACGGAGTAAGAGTTGTTGCATTATAAGTTGGTAGTTATGATATAAATCAACCCAATGGATTAATTTTACAGTTGGATAAATGTTATTATGTTACTGAAATAAACAGAATTTTTTTTATTTGTATGAGAAGGGTTTTTTATTTTTTTACTTAGTACAAAAGTTATTCTATATATAAGAATTAAATGTTTTATGTCATTGGGAATATGTTAAAGGGATCATATATTCTAGAAATGTATAATTTTATCTATAATATTCAGATTAAGAAATTTAGGGTTGATTTTAATCCCACCTACCTTTTTCATTGTCTACTTAAACATATAAATGAGAAGTGCATCTGAAGAATCTATAGAGATGGAAAATTGGAACCATTCTATTATGAATTGTTTGATACATGTGAATGTTTTTTATTAGGAAAGATAAATAAATAAACATTCAGTAGAAAAGGTAAAATCTAGTAGTCTCTCAGATCTCATACAGAGTGATATATATGGACTAAGTAGTACTCAAGAAAGTGTTGGTTTTAGGTAATTTGTTACTTTTACTATTGACTTTAATCAGAATGGTTATTTGTTTCTGATGATACAAAAGTATAAAACTTTTAAAAGGTTCAAATACTTTCAGAAAAAAGTAAAGAATAAATAGATAAAAAGTATTAAGATTCATTGGTCAGATTGAGTTGGTAAATACTTGAGCTAAGAATTCACTAATCATTTGAGGGATTGCGGAATTATTTCATAACTTAATACTCTTGTAACACCACAGTGGTATGATGTGTCTAATGGGATGAATCTTAACCTACTAAACATAGTTTTATTGATGATGAGTTAGTGTGACCCTCTTATTTTTTTCTGGGTTTATTCTCTAGAGACTAGTATATTCTTACTTAATTGTGTTCCATATAAAGCAGTCATAAAGACATTAAATGAGATATAGTATAGAAAACATCCCAATATAACTTTTATGAGGATTTGGGTTTGGGATCATATATACTACATTTGTATTTTTATAAACTCAACCCCCTATCTGATAAATGATTTTTTTGTTTATCAAAAAGTGACTATAAGATATTACTTTCTTAATCCCACTAAACACAAATTGTTTATGGCCTAGTGTAGTGCTTTACTTGAAATATAGTACATAATACTAGGTTTTAGTGGGAGGAAATTCTATAAAAGTTCAAGACCAATAAATAATAAATTCTCCTAAGGTGGAAGTTGATCCGGTTTTATAGAGGGATGTGGAAGAAGAACTGAATCAAGCTATAAAAGAACTTTGAAGGCCCATTAGGATTCATCAGGAACCTAAGATATATAGATTTCTTATAGTGAATGATGATGAAGTAATGTTCATAGAAGATGATATTACTACCTATAAGGATGAAATTAAGAGTTCTAACAATGAGAAATGGTTAAAATCCATAGAATCTGAAATAGAATCCTTGTACAATAACCAAGTTTGGAACTTTTTTGGATGCACCAGATATGGTGTAAGTGGTTTTCAAATAAGAAAACTGACATGGATAATATAATATGTTCTTAAAAATCATTCCTAGTGGTATAGGGTTATAATAAAATTCATGTTATTTACTATAAAGAAACCTTTTTATTTTTTATGATAAATTCCATTCAAATATTTCCTTCCAATCATTTTGATTATGAGATGTATCAAATGAATTTAAACCTCACTTTCCTTAATAATAATTTAGTTGAGGATTTGTATATGATACAACCTAAAGGTTTTATAGTTTCAAATGAGTTTGTTAAGATATGAAAGATTCAACAGTCCATATATGGATTGAAACAAGTTTCTCAGATTTAGAATATTCAGTTTGATAATGGGATCAAAGAGTTTGGTTTCTTCAAAAAAACACGGATGATTCTCATGTATATAAGGATATTAGTGGAATAGTTGTAGTGTTTATGATGTTATGTGAAGGTGACATACTTCTTATTATAAATTATATATCAAATTTACACCCTTTAAAGATATGGTTGGGGAAACACTTCTTGATGAAAGACATGGGTGAAGCAACCTACATACTTGGTATGAAGATCTATATAAATATACTTAAGAGGTTACATGGATTGAGTTTATATGCATACATTATTAAAGTGTTAAGCTATTTTAACTTGGAGAACTCTAAAAATGGTTATTTACTAGTTTTACATGGCATGAATCTTATAAATATTAAATATCCTTCTAAAGAGTTATAAAGGATAGATAGAATTTCATATGCACCTTCTATAGGATTTATCATGTATGTCATGTCGTGTACTTGAACTTATGTCACCTATGATCTTAGTATAACTAATACATTCCAATATAATCTTAGTGAGATTCACTATATTGATGTTAAGAACATCATTATGTACTTGATAAAAACTAAAGATGTGTTTTTGTTCTTTTAAGAATATGATGATCTATGTGTAAAGGGTTACACTGATGAAAATTTATAATCCAATAGGGTTGACATGACATCTCAATATGGTTTTATGTTTTTCCTAGATGTTGAAGCTATCAACTGGAAGAGTTCCAAACAAGTAATCGTGGAAGACTCAATAATATAGGTAGAGTGCATCTTTTCATCATATGTTGCAAAGAAAACTATTTTGATGAGTAAGTTAGTTTTTTAACTTGAGGTGGTTCCTAGAATCGAGGGAGAAATTGAAATTTGCTATAAAAACAATAAAACCATTACTCAGGAAAAGGAACCCTAATCTCATAAAAGGACCAAACACATCCTTTTCAAATACCATCTCATAAGAGAGATCATTGAGAGGGGTGATGTTAGGATATTTTGGGTGGTCATAGATGGCAATGTACTGAATTTGTTGAAAAAACTATTATCATAGTAGAAGCATTAATTTCATGTTGAATATCTTGGTATATGTATATAATATATTGATTACAACAGTTGTATATGTATTTTTATTTTATAATAAAAGTTAATTTTCATTTTTCATTCATTCATGTGTGTTGTAATTTATATTACATGAACAATGGAATGATAATATCCCTATAATGTATGACATTGATTTATCATTAATAAAAGATCACTATGAAGTATTATGGGTTGTGATGATCTGTTAATGTTAGAATGAGTAGTGGGATTATGAGATAATAAGTGGAGACTCATTATTTGGATGGAATTTCATAAGTCATTGATATAATTTAGGGTTTATGCTTACTATCAATCCCCATTACCTGAGGTTGGTGTGACACCCACCATAATAGAATTCATACTTTGATACATTTATTATATAAGACTTGGGATTTATAAAATTAGGTGGTGGTTGGGTATGATGTTAATCATTTCATCTGTTAGAGCTCAACCAAGATGATTTTTTTCCACTCTTATAATGAGAAAAAACATCTGGACCTTGGTTGAATTAAATAGAGGAAATGCATGACCATGCTTAGTTGAATCATAAATGATGTTTTAAACTAATTGGATAAAGGACATGTGATTTTAACATATTCTAGATTAATGACATGTGATGTATCCATTAACCAGGTCAGTCTTTTTTATAGAATCAAGAAATTATGAGATGATTTATAATATATTAACATTAGTCCATGTCTAGTGGTCACTTGATGCCATGTAAAAAGAGATTATATAGGTATACATATGACGTATATGATACATCTTGTGTTGGACATGTTTATATAAAGATATGAGCATGTTTAATCAATATCACACTAGACACATTAGTAGTTTGGGTAGTACTGATGTTTTTTTAGGGGTTTCTCTTTATTTATAGTAATGAAATCATGATTTCATATTTTTTTTCAACTTTACTAAGACCTTCATTTTCGCATGGTTATGAATTTGTATAAATATTAAGTTTTGGATAAATAATTTGTTCCAAAAGTAATATACTTTGATAAAACATATTTAAAAGAGTTTTGGATAGACTCAAAAATAGTTGTAAAGTTTTTCATAAATTACTTATGATGTTTTATTACAACTGGAAGATTTTTGGATCTGCATTAAAAGAGATATATCAACTCACAATATCCCTGGAGTTACAATGTGTGATATATATGAGATGCATAACACAACTTAAAATATTCTCATTTCATAAGAAGCATTTGATGATTTTTTTTCCTCTAATGTAGAGTATGATAGGGATTGTGATATGGTATATATGTGATTTGAGTTCATTCTACATATTCTTTCATAGTTTCATTTTATTATGAATCAGTGGGATTGATTCATTCATTGCATGGAAATTCATTTGAAATGTTCAAAAAGATACACACCAATGGGAAGTGATGGTATCATCTTCCATGATATAGTAGTCGATTCTCCAATGTTATGAATCTTTTTATTAAATGAATAGTGTCTATAAAATGGGTATTTGATCCATCCTATGGTGAGGACTTTTAATACATGCAAGATAAGGTCAAAAATCTCTTCACATCCATATACTATATTTATATTTACTAAAGGTGATAAAATCCCTTTAAAGAATGAGAATATTCTCATTATGAATGAAGATCCATGAACTGGTGTTATACCTCATAGGAAGGATGAATTTTATTATTGTTATAGTAATCTCCATAAAACATTGAGGATTCAAGATGAAATTTATTGCATTAAATTTCTGCTTTTATGTTCATCACTATTACATGTTAATACTATTAAATATAGGTTGGGTGAATATGGGATTTTTTTCCACTACCAATGATCATGGGATTATCTCCCAATACCTATCATTATATGAAAATCACAAATTATCCACAAATCTATAAAAAAAATAGACAAAAGAGATCCTTCATTAATACCTAGGACAGACGATCACTACATATTCCCCCACCTCCATTGCTCTATAACTGAGTGAATGTTCCAATCCCTATAATAAGAAATTTTATTAACTATACCTCCAAAAAATACTAAAATACAATTTACATACATATATAGTGTGTGAGCATAACTAGACCAATAGGTTTTCTCCCTACAACCCTTATAACCCTCCCCACATAAAATGAATCATAACATGCTAGTTTAAAATAAATATATGAAACAAAACTTTTCAATTTATTTAAAACAAATCACATAGAGGAATTACATTTAAAATATGGATTTAAAAGAAAACCAGTTACACGCAATTAATGAATTATATGAATTCTAGTATGAACATGAATAATGGAAATAGCTATTTAATAAAAAATGGATTAATAATCATGGGATGTAACTTAGGGACCTAAGGTTGAGAAACTATAATACCTCCATTTTAATATAGTGTCCTTCAATTAAATCCCCATGTAGGTTCCATGTCCACATGATAGGATAATTAAGGTATTTCAATGTCGCAAATGTGAAACTAAGTGAGTTTTATGACCCATAATAAGTAAATAGGGGAGATATTTGTCCCAAGATTACCATATTATCATAACACCTAAGTAGTCAATGCATTCTAATAAAGTTTTTATTGGTTTATAGTTCTTTAAAAATAAAAATCATACATGAAATTTCCCCCTTTTCATCAATTTTCAATATATAATAATGTGTCATTAATATAAAAACAATATTTGAAAATTTAAGCGTTAAACCACAATAAGGTGAGTTTTAAGAAACAACATTAAGTATCAAATACCTCTTAAAAAATGATAATATTAAATAGAAATCACTTTCATAAATCCTTGAAATCCATATCTAACCTTTCTTGAAAATATTCCATGAATTTCCATATAATACTAGTTTAGGAATTTTATCAAACACTTTGTGAGAATTAAAATAACAAATCATTTCTTAAATATTTATACAAAACCTTCCCCATTTAATTTGAAAACCAAAGGAGGGAAAAAATATAGTTAAAAACCCATCATTAAACACCAATATAATTATTATACTACTTAAACCTCATTTGGAAATAAGAAAGCATATATTATTCACATGGTAAATGGATAGACATAGATTGACCTACCTTTTTAGGATATTTTAATAATATCTATAAGTATTACTCATATAATAATGAAATTAGATACAATGGGATTCATTAAAATTTAATTAGAAACTCAAAATAATAAGAAACAAATGATTTTTAGGGACACTGGAAGTACACACATACTGGTGAGCTGTAAGATGGAACCATAACTTTTAACCAGGTGTGGTAGACGTGTAAAGGTCCCCTCTATCATTCGATAGAAAACATACCATGATTTTTAGGTGTTTTGACTAAACATGGAAAACCCTCAAAAATTAAAGAACCCTATAAATGGGAATATAATGAGAGTGAGAAGAGGAATAGGGGAGGAGTATGAATAAAGAAAGATAAAGGATATAAGGATCCATACCATGGTGAAGATCGGAGGAGAATACCCCAGGAGGAGGGTGTGCTCTCTTACCTTCCCCTTGGGAATGTGTTTCACAAATAAAGGGGGGGGGGGGGGTTCTCCCCTATTTTTTATTTAATATTCATTAAATAATAATATTATTATAATTATATAATCAAACTTACTTACAAGAATTATCTTTAGAAATTCATAGTGTTAATTACTATTATGTAGTTTATTTTAAAAACCCATAATTCTAACACTAATAATGTAAATTGACATATATAATAATATATTAATAATAATAAATAATAATAATAATAACAAACATGACACTTAAAACACATGTATTTTATAAAGAAATTGAAGTTGAATTTTTAAAAGTCTATTAATTATTTATATAAACCCACCAGAACTCGAAAATAATTAGAATAAAATCTAATAGATAATTATAAAATGCCTCAAGAATTCCTCACATGAAATTATAGGTTTAAAGTAAAATTTAGGGCATGCATGGTCACCTTGTACATGTTGAGGTGTGAGCTTTATTTTTCAAAAGGAGGGAATGTTAGATCATGAGGAAGAGAAAATTTAGTAACCTTATTTATGATGAATGCATAGAGATGGAGCGATAATGGTAAAGTGTAAATTCACTACAAGTTACTTCCTGGTGAGTAGGATTCAGGACACCAGAATTTTATCCTATGATAGATATATAGGATTTCATATATGTGATATCTTTGGAAGGGGAATAGTCATATGACTAAGAAGATTGAGGTGGTAGGATTATTTAACCAGACAATGGGATCCTCCATGTATCTCAAAAGAGGTGGACTCAAACCCACTTAAATTTTATGGAGATATAGACTAGAGACATTGTAAGGGAACTTCTATAAACTTGGGGTGGATCACTTGTGATCAAAACAACTATTAATATACTTTTGATCAATTATGGGATCGAGATCATTGTAATCTTTCATCTCTATTCTTTGAATAAATTGAAGCAAAATTTCCCTATGGATTAGGGTGAAAACTAGAATCATGTGATCACTATGTGTTGTTATTTTACTTTCATTGGTTTCTTCTGATCATTGTTTCTGATAAAATTTCATTCATTCTTTCGATGGTTTTATGTTATAGTGTAGCCTTCCAATTTTCAAGCATCATAAATGGGGTTCATTCCATACATGTTTCTTCTGTAAGTGAATTTTTAGTGGAGTTTCTTCTAATGGTCTAATCAGAATCTGGATTTGATCCCAAGAATTGGTATCAAAGTTTGTGTTTGGAGTGATTAAGGAAGAACAAGCCCTAATGAAGGTGTTTTAGAGCTCGGTTCAGTAGCAAGATTCTTCCCCTAGCCTTGTAGAATAATATCAATAAGCATTTCTTGACCTCTTTTTTTACATTGAACGAAAGTAGTGGTAGTTCAAAATTTCATGTGGAATGGCATCATATAAGAGAAATTATAGTTAGAGAAGTTTGATGAAATGTATTTTAGGTTTTTTAAAGTGCAGATAGAGGATTGTATTTTAAATAAAGTAATCAATATTTTATTCACAGAAGCTAAGTTAGAAGTGATGAAAAGTGAATAATAGGAGAGTATGGATAATAAATCACTTGCGATGATATGTGTGTCACTTTACCAGAACACGGTGTTCAACATGCATGAAGTTAATACTTCATCAGAACTCATGAAGACCTTAAATCATATATATTAAAATCTCACAATGATGAACTAGGTGTTCATACTTTGGAGAATTTTTGGTATGATAATTTCAGAAGGAAGGTTTATAGCTGATACTCTCAATGACTTAAATTCAATTATAAGTTATATGGAATAAATTAAGGTAGACTTCAAAGACCTGGTTTGGGAAAAGTTGTTACTTTACTCCATTCTAGAGTCATGGGATGTGATGGTGATAGCTGTGAGAAATTACAGTAGAGAGACAGATTTGAAGTTCATGGATGTATGCAACTAGATCTTGAATGAAGAAATTCATCAAAAGTAGAATCAGGTATCTTTCAATAATTATTATAGTGTATAAAAGGATTTCCTAATGTATGAAAAGTTCCCCAAAAAGGTAAAGGTCGGAGGAACTCAATTAGAAGTATCTTGGTGGAAGGTGCTCCCCTGTGTTGGAATTATGGGATGAAATGTCTCCATAAAAAGGATTTCAATTCTTAAAGAGAGAAATATAGAATATATACTTCTGATAGTGGGTATATGAACCCTATCTCAGAGGAAAGGAGTGGTTTTCTCTCTAACTCACACAATTATTGGGTGATAGACTCTAGATCTTTATTTCATTAAATATACAAGAAGGGGGGTATGAAAGGTTACATATCTAGAAGTTTCTATATATATCTTTTATATATGGTTATAAATATGTATATAATGAATATATATGATATTTATATCATTAATAACATTCTTAATATGATATAACTATTATCAATATTCGTAGACCATAACTATTGAATTGTAACATACATGAAAAATGGAGTTAATAACACCCAAAATGATGATGATAATGAAATATTATTAATGAATAGATGATAAGTTGCTATAAGTAAACCATATATATTATTATAAGTGTGAATATTATACTAGTAAATAATTATAATAAATTTAAATTTATTATATATTAGGTTAAAATAAATTACCAATCTAGTCATACTTGAGGTAAGGACTTATTCTTGAATCTCTTTTTTATTCAGGATTATTTATATTCAAATTTCCATTAAAGTAAATTATAAGAAATTTATATTTTAAAATCTTTATAATTTCATATTTTCTATTTATATATTGATTTTAAAATTTTTCATTTCATTTTCCTCTATCTAAGTACTCAAAATTCTGAAAGAATGTTTTTAAGGAAAACTAACTTTGTCTTTCTATTTGGATAGGAATATTTTTTTCATGTCCATATTTTATTTAAAATATTTTTAAGAATTTTTTTATTATTCTATAATGATTATTTAATGAACCAACATAGGTTGACATGATATTTCACCCAAGATGGATCTCTAAAAGGTGTAGATCAACATATAAAACTCAAAGAGTCTCATTTATAACTTAAAGTATTTAAACAAATTGAATACAATAAGGAAGAAATGGGTAAATAACCATGATCCATACATACCAAGCCAAAATTATAAACTAGAAACAAGAAAATCCATGACTAAATCCTAAACCATGTCACTATTTGAACATCCATGACCACCATCTCAACCCACTAAAATGGTAGTTGAAATAAAGATAATTTAGTGTGCTATATGATTCCCTTCCCTTTATATGTATCCAATAAAATCAAATCTACATATTCCCAAAGGCATATATAGGGTGTGAGGAAAGTGCCTATTAGGATACCACAATGAATATATACAATTTCTATCTCCATTAAACCATTATTTTTAGATTTAAAACAAAAATATTTTTATAAATCTATTTCATTTGGAAAACACTTTTTTACAAAACATCATTTTTTTCTTTAAAAAATGGTATATTCAAATAAACCAAGAAAGTTTCATTTTACATAAGAGATAATTATATGGAAATATTCAAATCCAACTTTGGCAAAACAATAAAATAAACATGTGAGTAATAAAACATTAAAAAAATACTATCATGTAAAAAAATAAGCATAATTTGGGATCTAGACTATGGGAATACATACTAGGACACATGAAGGAACACTAATCCAGATATACCATTAATCCTAACAATATTGAGTTCTATAATAGTCTATCTATATCTCAATCATAACCCTTAGTGTCACCACATACAGTAAGGTTTTAATATGTCCATAACCCAATACACCCAAGGTTCCTATTTGATAAATTTTTAAAAACACTCAAGTAAAACATGATCATAATATTATAAAAAATCAATAGTGAAGCATCACTGCTCCCATACTTGAAAATCCATTTTAGGTTCAAACCCATATTTGTGGAATTTCATTGAACACAACGAGTGCACAAATATTTTTTAAAGAAATCCCCTTAAAACCCCTTTTTCATTCCACCCAAGATGTTATTTCATAAAAACATACTCCTTGATATCAAATCAATAAATTTCATAAACCAAGAAAAATAAATTTACAAAAATGCCTATAAAATCTTGAGATAGAACCATTGTATAGAGACACCAACCTCATCGACGGAGAAAACCTAGTCACCTTCAAAAAAGGATATTGTAATTGAAGAGATTCAATCCTCACAAGCATAGATTCATAATAAACATAAAAAATCCCCTATAAACCCTATAGATCTGTAAATCATAGCCCATTAGGGTTATAATGAGATAAGGGGAATAGGGGTTTAGGATAGATCTAGAAAGGGGAGGATAAAATTATATGAAATTTGAACATAGCTTGAAGTGATCCAACTAAATCAATCGAGGATCACTATGTAATCAAGGAGAGAACCCTCTAGAGTATCAAGAAGTGGATAGTTATAACTATTGATGGATTATGATGAGATTAGAGTAAAAAATAACCAAGAACATTAGGTTAATTTTTCATTTTTAAGAAACCTGTATGGGTTGCATGGTTAGGCCGCATGGTTATAAAAACTGTGTGATAAGTGTGTGGTAACTATTGTCCCATTAAAATGGAAATACAAAGTTAACATCGAATATCCACATGGTTATAAAAATCATGATCAAGTTTTGCGATTACATTTATACCAAAACCATTCATCTGCATAATTTTCTTAGAGACTCATACGATGAGACAAACCATGAAAATTTCTACTAGAACCAACTGATCCATATCACATAGTTACTACAAGGTTACTACTAATAATGCATAGACAATTATTCTATCCTATTTAACTAAAACTATAAATTTTCATCCCCCAAATATTGAAACTCTTTTAACATCAAAATAGATAAACTATACTTAGAAAGAGACACATATGTGACTCATAGAGCCTTAAAATTCTTCTTACCATGAACCTTTATATCCTCAAATATTTCTCTAGATTATGGACTTTTAGAAAGAGAAGTAAACTAATACATCATCAAAAATTCTTGATCCCAATTCTCGTGGCTATCCTATCTACACTTCCATGGTACAACAACTAAGGGAATTGCTTTACCACACAACACCTTATCCTAAGGATCCATAATCAAAACTGGTTTCTCAACCACTATGGTGTCAAGATCAAGATCAATATCCTCCCATTAAATCACATGGTAAGGGTCTATTTGATACCTCATCAATTGGGAAACATTAAAAACATCATGAATAAAATTCAATTGGGATGGAAAGTCCAATTGATAAGGAACCTTCTCAAGTCATTTGATGATATTGAAAGGGACAACAAACCTTAGTTCCAACTTACTCTTATTAACCAAATGATGATGTACATGATGAGGTGAAACCTTAAGAAAAACCCGATCACCCATTGCAAAATCCAATGGGTGACAAAATGGTCTGTACAGTATTTCTAATGACTCTGAGTCATCTCTAACCTCTTTCAGATCAACTAAACCTTTTCTATCATCACTTGAACAATACTCATTTCAACCAAATAATGTTATCCTAATTCTTCCCAACACAAAGGAGATTTATATGGTATCCCATAAAATTCTTCAAAAGAAACCATTTTAATTAAATCTTGATATCTATTGTGATATGAAAATTCAACCAAAGGAAAATATTTACCCATGAACCACCAAAATCAATATCGTATTCCCAAAGAATATCCTCAAGTATTTGAATATCACGCTTAGTATTCCCATCCTTCTGAGGGTGATACGCTATGCTTAACTTCAATTGGGTACCCATAACCACTTGTAAACCCTTCCAAAAGCTAGATATAAACCATGTATCTTTGTTATAAGCAACAACAAAAGGAACTCCATAGAACTTCATAATATCTTGAACATATAGGTGCTTGATCTCTTCCACCTTATCCATATCCTTAATAGGAAGGAAATGATCTAACTTCATAATTTAATCAATGATCACACAAATAAATTCCCTCCCACTAGAATTTTGTGGTAAATAAAAAATGAAGACCATGGATATCACATCATACTTCCACATCAAAATGGGTAAAGTATATAAAAAACTTTCAAGCCTCTGGTGTTCTACCTTAATATTTGGAAAGAAAGGAATCATAACATGAAGTCTATAATCGACTACATCATCCCAAACCACTAATAATGACACCTCAAATCATGAAACATCTTAGTAGTAAAAGGGTGAAAGGTCTATCTAGATTGATGTCCATTATTCATCAACTCATATCTTAGAGATATCTAAATAACCAATATTCCTCAAAAACATATAACACCATTAGGATACCAAGACCAGATTCCCAAGGTCTCCACAACATTAAGGATTTTTCTAAAACACATAAAATTGGTGTATGTCTCTTTCCAAAGATGAATATAGTCATAAAATAATGAATCATCTTTTACAAAAGACAATAAAACCTTCCCATTATCCTATTCCACTTCTAATCTCATCTCAGTAAACAAACTCATCAAAGACCACTCTTCCACTTATTCCTTTAAGGATAAAGTCAGTAAATTTCTGCTTAATGTGTCAGTGACCACATTCTATTTTCTTGTTGTATATTTAATATAAAAATCAAATGTATAAAGATATTTTACCAACTATATCTGTCATATGTTCAATTATCTTTGGGTAAAAATATAATTCATGTGCTTGTGATATGATTACATAGTAAACCACTAACTAAAGATATGGTGTCACCAAGTATTGAGAGAATGCATCACTATAGACAACTCAAGATCATGGGTAAGATAATTATTCTCATAAGGATACAGTTTTTGAGAACCATAGTCCACCACCTACTTACCCTGTATCAAGATTCATATTAATCTTATACCTGGGGCATCAAAGAAAATATCATAACTCAAATATGGTTCTAGAAGAATCATAATTGGTTCTAAAGTCAATATCACCTTCATTTCCTCAAATGATCTTTGGATATTACCATTAAATTTTAATTTAACACCCTTACAGGTTAACTTACTCATCATAGATGCAATATTGGAGAAATCATTAACAAAACATATATAATAACCAACTAATCCCATGATTCTTTGAATCTCAAACATATTTTTGGATTTCTCCCAAGACATAATCTCTTGGATATTTTTAGGATTCACAGAGATTCCACTATTAGATATAATTTATCATGGAAACTTTACCTATTGGATCCAAAAACTCACATTTATAAATTATTCCATACATAAGATGTTCTTTCATAGTTTTAAGAGAAATATCCAGATGATTATGGTGTTCCTCCTCTAAATTGGAGGACACCAAAATATCATTCACTAAAACAAAAGAGTCCAATAACTAATGAATGGTCGGATTCATTAATGAAATAAACACTACATGAGCCTTAGTAATACCAAATAGAATAACCAAATACTCATAATTTTCATACCTTCTTCTGAAGGATATCTTAAGAATATTCTCCTCTTAGAAACTTAAAGGACGGTACCCTAAATTAAGTTCAATATTATAAAACCATTGGGCACCCCTAAGTTGAGAAAATGGTTTATAAATCATAAGAAAATGATAATTTTTCTTAACAGTCACCTGGTTAAGCTTTTGGTAATCAAAACAAAGCCAAAGGATTTCATTTACCTTATTTGTAAAGAAAACCAATGAATCCAGACACAATGGAATGAATAAATCAATTATCCATAAGATCTTTGAGTTAAAATTTAAGATCCTTTAACTCATTGGGTTCCATATTATATAATGGAAAGGATATGGGACTCATAACCTCTATTTGTGGTGATATCCCAAAAAACATTAGAAAAACCCTCATGGTAATTATCCACCATGGAAGGAATCATATCACTTAAAAACTGGTCTAAAAATTCAAGAAACATATCTAAAAATTGGGATGAGATCATTCGATCCTTAAGAACAACATTCCCCACTCAACTAGATCTAGGATTATATTCTCCTTGAAAGATGTGAGTAACCCCATCAGGAGATAAAACTGAACCCAATGATGATAAAAATCTATGTTAACTTTAGAATTAACCATCCAATCCTTTACAATGACGAGGCTGAAGATGTTAAGATCAGTAACTATAAAATCCAAAATGACCCTATGGTCAGCAATCATGACATGACACTCAAAACATTTTAAATCTTAAACTTCCCTCCTTTCAAAGGGAGTTAAAAGATCCATCATGAATGGAATAAGCTTCAATATAAATATCAACACAAAAATAAAATTAGATGATATAAAATAATGAGATTCACCTAGAGAATTAAATAAACACCATACCTCTCACCATAGTTATCCCTACTCATTTTTCTCTGGTGTATACTCCACTGTATAAATACATTTGACCTCTACTCAAACCTGAGATTTATTCATTGAAAGAGTATCCACCTTTGCATGGGAATGAGATTCACCACCCTTTTCTATGTTATAAAAATCCTAATATCCTTCAGTAGGAGTGGATATAGCTCTACTGCCTTTGAAAATTCTTTCATAAAATACTTCATATGACTAGATTGTCCACAATGATGAAAAGTCTTGTGTGCTACCATATAATAAGGATTAGTATGGCTAGGTATCCCACACTAATAGTAAACCAATTGGTAATGATATTAATCCCCTTAAGCTACCTCTAATATAAATGTAGTACCCTTAAAATGCTTCCTTTTTTTACTAGATGACACACCCTATCCACCCCCTGTTGTAACTAAATCTCTACCTAAACTCGTCTTTCTAGTTGACTTCGTCTTATCCATGGATTCATTATGAAACACCTTATAAAAGTTTGAATGGAATAAGATAATCATCATTGGCCAAATTTTAACCCTTAAACCCATATAAAACCTCTTGGATTTATGATATTCATTAGAAAAAAGCTCAGGTGAAAAGTGCACTAACTCAATGAAATGAGCAACATACTCTATAACTGAACATTCCCATTTCTACAAGGTCAAAAAATCATGATTCTTCACCACATGAAACATTATAGTATAATTTTTTAAGTGTTCTAGGTAATATCCTCATATATATTATCTTATACTATAGAGTCTCACCATCACTTTCCCGATCCTTCAATCATATACATGGTAAAACCTACCTTTGAGTCCTCTGGAGTCTTCAAGAAGTGGAAAATTCTTTCAATTCATTCAACCCACTCAATGGGTTCTTGGGTTTATTTTTCACCATGAAAGATAAGTGGATTATTATTGGTAAACTCAAATCTATGGTTCATCATCCATTTCTAGTTTTTGACACATTTTTTACCCAAATTTTGGATTGTCTGGACAAATGTCCCCATCAAAGAAGGGTTTACTAAAGGATTCACCTATGGAACTATAAGATCAAATCCTTTTATAGAGATGTATCGATCATGTTTATAGTTAATATTTTTCCTTGTTTTTGTTTTATAATATAGTTCAGGCTTGTCTTGGGTGAATTTGAGTGAAATTTGGAAGTTTTTTTAGGGGTTTTGGGCAGTGCACAGTTAGCATATGGTTTTCCCAAACCATACACCCTGCCCCAGCAAACTGTGCAACCCAAGATAGAGAGGGATTTCATAGTTGGTTCATGGTTTTTCAAATTGTTCACCCTATTAGTAGTAACCATGTGATCCCTTTAGGTGAGGTTCATGGTTAGGGTGTACAATTAGGGAAAATTGTGCACCCCGTACAGGAAACTATGAAAAAGGAAAAATAAACCCCTAAAAATTTATAAAAAAATTTCTTGAACCCCCGTATTATATACTAAAACATCCTGTCTTGAATCTAACTCATTTATCTAATTTTTTTGAGGCTCCTTGACAGATTATAAGGTATTTCTAACTCTATTCTTGGTTAATTGAATATTTATTTTACAAATCTACACCTCTACTAATAAGAAATATTGTCCTGGTTGGTTTCCTCCCTCTCTCCCATATTTATCTCATCTTTTAAAGGGATTTTTTTCTCCATTGGTGATTTATCTATATCTAGGTTTTGATCTATATTAATCCATTCAATTTTTTATCTATGTTTTGGTTCTAGATCTCATTATTTGTTGTGCAAATGAATGTTCCACTTCAATTTGTGGATTTCCATTGGCTACCGTATGACAACGATCTTGAGGTAGTTGGTTTATTATTCAATTATAAAAGTATTGATTTCAATTACATGTATTAAATTGTGAAATATTTATTTCACATTAAGAAATTGTAGTTTAAATTGAATTAATATTGTTGGTTAATTAATTAATAGATTGTTGAATTGATTGATTAATGGGGTAATGAAATTTTCCAACTAATGGGATGGTGTAATTGGCCAATTGATGGGATTGTGGAATTTATTGATTAATAGAATTTTTAATTGATTAATTAATGGTAATTAAGGTATTTTTTTATTAAATTGGATGGGTCAATGAATTTTTTGATTAAATGTTGAAGAAGGGTTTAATGATGAATTGTTTATATTATTACTTGTGATTGAAATAAAGAATTATGATTTTTGTGACAAATAGAAAAGGTATATTTTAATGATAATGTTTGATAAGAAGTTTAATGATGAATAAACCTTGATTTATATGAAATTTTGATTTTTGTGATATTTTGATATTTGTGATATATGTGATGTTAAGGTGTATGATAGGGAATAAGGATACAAATACACAAATGTGTTAGTGAGTGTTGGATAGGGACTGAGGCTCCAGATACCCATGTGACGTTGACGTATAGGATAGGGACTAAGGATCCAATTAACCATATGTTATCATGAGTGTGGGTCATGGACTGGGGCTCTAAATACACATGCGACATTGAGGCATGGGACAGGGATAGAGGCTCCAAATACCCACAGGGTGTTAGACACTATATTACCCCCGGTTTCTGGTATATAACCCTTTATTGATGCTTTTCAGGGTTTTAAAGTTAAGGGTGTTGAATGAGAGAGTTGGGAGAACTTGGATTGATGTTTGGAGGCAATGGGGAAGTCGCACGGTCATCGCACAGTTCGTCTAACCGTGCGGCCAAACCGTGCGCAGTGAGTTCTGGAGGTAGTGGATTCTGCATGGTTGGCACACGGTTTTTCTAACCGTGCGGCCAAATCATGTGTGAAGGATGGTTGAGGCAGAATCTAATACACGGTTGGCGCACGGTTTTTCAAACCGTGCAGACTAACCGTGCGGTCACTTAAAGTTAGATCCTAAAATTGTGGATATAACTCATTTTGCCTTTAATTTCCTTGTTTAAACCTTCTAAGTGGCCCTAACTCGGGATTACTCTCCCTTGAAGGTTGGAAGACTTCTCCCAATCATTCTGAAGGCGATATAAAGGCTTCTCTTAGCGAATCGAAGCCGGATTCTTAAGTTATGTGATTGTTATTGATCGGTTTCTTAGATCTACTTCTCCTCTTCTCTCATTTTCTTATATATACGCCTGTTATGGGTATATATAAGGGTGTGGATTCCAAATATGACAAGATTTGGTCTTGGTTGTGTTAGGAGAAGAGATCTAAGGAGGGTTTTTTGAGTTTTGACCCGGTGTTCTTGAGCCTTCTTCGTCCATGGCTTGGTTTCTCCCAATTTTTTGAGGTAAGTGGATTCACTCTCGATTCCTCTTTCTTAGGACTTGAAGTCTTAGTTCAAATTGATTTAATCTCTTGGTTTTGATTGTGAACTTGTGGTGAAAAACATGTTATAAATCTTCCTTAGTGATGATTTATGGGTTTTGATGAAATTGTGGAAATTGAAAGAATGGTTGTGCAAAGTGTTTTGTTTTCTTGATTTTAAAATATGGTTTTTCTGGATTTGGAAAATGGGTTACGGGAAAAGGGGGTTTTCAATAAAAGGGGAATGCTTTATTGAAAGGTTTTGAACACACTTGGTTTTGGGCATGGATTTTCATGGGTTGTGGTGTGTGTTCATAAGCATTGGGATGGATAAGGGTGAGAAGTCCCCCCATCAAATGGTTGGGATGGATAAGGGTGAGAAGTCCCCTCGTAATTAGGTTGGGACAGATAAAGTCATGAAGTACCTCCGTCAAGGTAGTTCACTAAGTGACGACATAGTGGAAAGATAACTCACCACTCGCGAGTATAGGGAGGTCCAGGTTTCATGCATGGTTGGTTGTGTGGATTGGTGAAATGGAACGAATGTTCCTGATGAAAATGTGAATGAAATTGGGAACTTTACTTGTTTTCTTTCCTTGAAAAAGATGGGTTTTGTTGGAAATGGTTTTGACATGGAACTTGTTATATTTTGAACTATTTTTAGAATTTTTTTATATAAATTTTTTTATATAAATGTGCTAACATGTTTTATCCAAGAGGCATGGGTTGGGAAGTCATCGGGGAAAACCTACTGAGTTTCATTACTCACCCCTTGCTTTGGCACGTTGGTGCTTTTACAGATGTCATATACTGGGACGTTGGAAAAGGTAAAGTGTCACATGTTTAGAGCACTACTTTGTGATACTTGGGATGGTTCATGATATTAGAGCTTGGAGCTTGTGAAGTATGGATTTGGGTTGTTGTCTTGTAGTCCTTGAGTTTTCTTTCCACTGTTTACTCTGATGTTTAGTGTTGGTTTTCGTTGTGGTACTTTTGGTTGCTTTTTGATAAAATTAATGGTTGAGTTGTTTTGTTTTTAAATCATGCATCATATAGTGGTTTCTTGGAGATGTTTATCTAGTTTCTCTATTTGTTGGTTGTTTTCAGTTAAAGGGTAAATTTTCCCCCAAGTATTTTAAAACCATTCAGCATTTATTTCCAGCCTTTGGTGCCTTGGGGATGTCTCTTAAGGCCAAGTAATGACTCGTTACACTCTCAAGGCAATTAGAATTGGGGGTCATTACAAATGGTATAAGCTTGTTCGGTCCTTGCCTAACAAGTGGTTATCGATGTTCTCGGTCATGGAGTTGAAATTTCTTTTCTTCTATCCTTTGGTTTTCAATCTTAGAAAGTAGTAGTATTGTCAGAACTTGAAATGTATAGCATAAAAGGACGTAGCTCACCTGTTTATGCTGAACTTCAAGTTACCAGGGTGTTGGGTACATAAGTGTTTTGGATACACTTCTAGAATCTTGGAAATCTCATTATCATGGGTTTAGCCAATGAGATGAGCATGGCATGTATTATAGAGGAATGACTTCCCACTAGGATTGCATATCTCATTGTGAAGAATGAATTATGATTTTGGTAAAGGTGATTTTTTTTTTTGAAAAATGCAGAAATTGATTTTCAAATGAAAGATTTTGAAAAGTGGATATTTGGTATATTTTGAAAACGGATGGATTTTCAAAAAGCAGGTGGGATGTTTTCAAAAATGGTTGAACATGTGGAAAAGCTTGATGGTTGGAAAACAGTGATGTGAAGATTATGTGATAGAAATTGAAATGCTAAGCCTTCAGTCGCTAGGAAGTGAGACTAACGGTGTGCGTTGTTTGTATAGAAAATGGCACCTGTTAGGCATCGTAGAAACCAACCCGAAGAAGCTGCATAGAATGTGGTTGCACCTGAACCATGTGTGAACCAAGAGCTGGTTCAGAGTATCGTTCAAGCATTCCAGGCTGTGGACACAGGGAATCGGAGGGATGAGTCAAGGCATGTAGACCATTCCATCCAATTCCAGAATCAAAATCCACCCATCTTCCGGGGTGATTCGGAACCAGAAAGAGTAGAGGTGTGGTTGAGTAGGATGAATCGTATCTTCGATTTCATCGGCACACCAGTAGAACTGAAAGTAAAGTTTGTGATGTATATGCTGGGGGATCTTTCACGACAGTGGTGGGATCTAGTGGTGCAGGATAAGGTGGATCAAGGCCTGGGTTGGGAGGAATTTGAGGAGTTGTTCAATAAACAATTCTATCCTCACACGTTCAAGATTCAGAGGACGACAGAATTTTTCATCCTAAAGCAAGAGAATCTCTCTGTCACGGAATATGCGGCTAAATTCATGAATTTGGTGTGCTTTAAACTAGAAGTTGCTGCAAGTGCGTCGTTGAAGGCACGCATCTTTGAATTAGGGTTGTGATAGGAGATTTGCTCAAAGATAGATGTGCTATGTGTCACGAATTATATGGAAATGGAAAATAGAGAAACAGTAGCTGAAAGAGACATCTCGAGAGTTATGGGAGGAGGAAATATGATGATACCCAAGGGAACGGGTGGGAACTATAATACT
The DNA here is from genome assembly GCA_963277665.1 of Viscum album. Taxonomy (NCBI): domain Eukaryota; kingdom Viridiplantae; phylum Streptophyta; class Magnoliopsida; order Santalales; family Viscaceae; genus Viscum; species Viscum album. The sequence continues at coordinate 679,581,796 of OY728132.1, read as the reverse complement.
GGGAACAAGCGGAAGAGGGACACCTACTTCCAAGGTGGGAGTGAGAATTAGAATCAGACGGATGGATCAGTGAATCTTCCTCCATGACCCATGATAAAAGTCGGTTGTTTTCAATGTGGCTCGACTAATCACATAAAGTGAGAGTGTACGGCGTATCCTAGACAATGTCACAATTTCAAGCAGATGGGTCATCTACAGCGCTATTGTAGAAATACTCTGAGGTCAGGTGCATGTGACACTTCCCAGGCATCGCAAGCATCGTATGCTTCGACAGGATGAGGACAATAGAGTCAGTATCATCAGCATAACAGAGCTAGCCATGGTGATTCCTGAAATACCATGACTCCTCAACCAGGGCAATCTCAGCAAGGCAACAAGGAGAATAGTTCAGCGGCAAAGGAATTGTATGGAGCTGAGAAGATAATTTTTGATGATCATGTTGGACCATAAACAGTAAGAGGTACGATTCTTTTGAATTCTACCTTTGTGCAAGTATTGTTTGATACTGGTGCATCACATTCCTTCATTGCTTCTCGTGTTGTTCACTTGCTGTGTTTAAAACTGGAAATGATGCCTTCTGTGTTGAAACTGCAAACTTATCTTGATGAAAGAGAATGTCAAGCCTTAGTGTGTCGAGCATGTGCTATAAATATTGATGGATCTGTGCTGGAATGGGACTTCTCCATGTTGGATATGTATGTCTATGATGTAATCCTGTGTATGGATTGGTTGACAAGGTTTAAGCCTCACATCGACTGTTATATGAGAACAGTTAGTTTCATGACTGAGGATGGCATCGACCATCTCTTTAGAGGATAAAGGATGGTCAAGAACGGTGCAAAGAGATTTTTAGAACCAATGGTGGGAACGATCTCTTACAATTTGGCCGCATTGACTTTGGAATCATTGGAAGAGATCGCGGAACATAGTTTTCCAGCTGTGGTGGATCAATTTCTTGATGTCTTTCCTGAAAAATTCTCAGGGTTACCACTTGTAAGAGAAGTGTAGTTTACGATTGATCTCATTCCGGGGACCATCCCTATCACACTTCCATCTTATAAGATGGCACCAACGGAGTTAAAGGAATTGAAAGTGCAGTTAGAGGAGCTATAAAGTAAGGGTTTCATTCATCCAAGCATGTCCCCATGGGCAGCACTAGTTTTGTTTGTAAAGAAAGTAGATGGAACTCTTCGATTTTGTGTTGATTATCATAAACTTAATCAAGTTACGATAAAGAAAAAATATCTACTTCCACGCATTGATGATCCGTTCGATCAATTAAGGGGAGATCAGTGGTTCTCCAAGATTGAATTGCGATCAGGATATCACCAGTTGCGAGTTCGGAAGGAGGATATTTCAAAGAAAGCCTTCAGAAGTTGATATGGCCAATACGAATATGTAGTCATGCCTTTTGGTCTTACGAATGCACCAGTAGTCTTTATGGAATTGATGAATCAGATATTTCAGCGATATCTGGATTCTTTTTTTGTGGTGTTTGTGGACAACATATTGGTATATTCAAGAACAAGAGCTGAGCATGAGCAACACTTGACGATAGTATTGGAAATCTTGAGAGACCATCAGTTGTATTCCAAATTATCAAAGTGCGATTTTTGGATACAAGAGGTACACTTTTGGGCCATGTTGTTTCTGAAAAAGGTGTTTCAGTGGATACAGAAAATATAGAAGCTGTTCTTTCTTGGCAACCGCCGAATAATGTCTTTGAAATATGAAGTTTTCTTAGTCTATCTAGTTATTATCGACGCTTTGTCTGTGACTTCTCATGACTAGATTTGCCTATGACAGCATTAACAAAGAAGAACAGTGCATTTCAATGGACTGATGAATGTTAGAAATATTTTCAAGAGTTGAAAGTTTTCCTTACATCAGCACCCATCTTGACTTTGTCGGAATCAGGACAAGGGTATGTGGTTTATTATGATGCTTCGGGAACAGGTTTGGGTTGTGTTCTCATGCAAGGAGACCATGTTGTTTCTTATGGTTCAAGGCAGTTGAGGGTGCATGAGAAGAATTACCCAACCCACGATTTGGAGTTAGTTGCAGTCGCCCATGCTTTGAAAACATGGATACATTATCTCTTTGGTGAGAAATTTACTGTGTTTATAGATCACAAAAGCCTAAAACACATTTTATCACAACGAGATTTGAATCTGAGGCAGAGGAGATGGATGGAGTACCTTCAAATGTTTGACTTTGACTTGATTTATACACCGGGTAAGGGAAATTCGGTGGCTGATGCATTAAGCAGAAAGTTGTATGCTCAGTTGGAAAAAGAAACTTCAGATGAATGGTAGTTGATGTCGGTCTTAGCCTACATGCATGTGGAATATGAAAACTAAGGTGATGTTGTTGTTTTCTTTTCAGCTACACTTGTTCCTAATTTGGTGGAGATAGTAAAGGAGGTACATGCATCCAATGTAGATTGTGTTGAAATGAGTTCAAAACTCAATGATGGGGAGACCATTGAGGGATGGAAACTGGATGGGAGTTCAGTCTTGTGTTACAGAGATCGGATGGTTGTACCCATGGTTTTTCAAGAACAAATCCTTCATTCTTACCACCATTCGAGATGGGTTGTACATCCGGGTACACAGAAGATGTATAAGAAGCTAAAGGCACAATTTTGGTGGAGTGGCACAAAAAGGAAGGTGGCCGAATTCTTCTTACGATGCTTAACTTGTCAGCAGGTTGAAGTAGAGCATCAGAGACCATCTGGTATGTTACAGTCCTTACCTATCCCAGTGTGGAAATGGGAGTAGATAGAATTGGATTTTGTTACAGGTCTTCCAAGAACGTTCTGGAAACACGATTCCATTTGGGTGATAGTGGATCGTCTAACCAAGTTGGCCCATTTCATCCCAATTCGTGAAACCCATATGGTGGAAGATCTTTCAAAAATCTATATCTGGGAACACACTTGGTTTTGGGCATGGATTTTCATGGGTTGTGGTGTGTGTTCATAAGCATTGGGATGGATAAGGGTGAGAAGTACCCCCATCAAATGGTTGGGATGGATAAGGGTGATAATTCCCCCCCATAATTAGGTTGGGATGGATAAGGTCATGAAGTACCCCCGTCAAGGTAGTTCACTAAGTGATGACTTAGTGGAAGGATAACTCACCACTCACGAGTATAGGGAGGTCCAGGTTTCTTGCATGGTTGGTTGTGTGGATTGGTGAAATGTAATGACTGTGCCTGATGGAAATGTGAATGAAATTGGGAACTTTACTTGTTTTCTTTCCTTGAGAAAGATAGGTTTTGTTGGAAAATGGTTTTGACATGGAACTTGTTATATTGTGAACTATTTTTAGAATTGTTTTATATAAATTGTTTTATATAAATGTGCTAACATGTTTTATCCAAGAGGAATGGGTTGGGAAGTCATCGGGGAAAACCTACTGATTTTCATTACTCACCCCCTGCTTTGGAACATTGGTGCTTTTGCAGATGTCATATACCGGGACGTTGTCAAAGGTAAAGTGTCACATGTTTAGAGAAATGCTTCGTGATACTTGGGTTGGTTCATGATGTTGGATCTTAGAGCTTGTGGATCATGGAGTTGGGTTGTTGTCTTGTAGTCCTTGAGTTTTCTTTCCTCTTTTTACTCTGATGTTTTGTGTTAGTTTTCACTGTGGTACTTTTGGTTTCTTTTTGATAAAATTAATGGTTGAGTTTTTTTTGTTTTAAATAATGCATCATATAGTGGTTTCTTGGAGATGTTTATCTGGTTGCTCTATTTGTTGGTTGTTTTCAGTTAAAGGGTAAATCGTCCCCCAAGTATTTTAAAACCATTCAGCATTTATTTCCAGCCTTTGGCACCTTGGGGATGTCTCTTAAGTCCAAGTAATGACTTGTTACACTCTCAAGCCAATGAAAATTAGCGGGTCATTACAAATGGTATCAGCTTGTTCGGTCCTTTCCTAACAAGTGGTTATCGATGTTCTCGGTCATGGAGTTGAAATTTATTTTCTTCTATACCTTGGGTTTCAATCTTAGAAAGGAGTAGGATTGTCAGAACTTGAAATGTATAGCATAAAAGGATGTATCTCACCCATTTATGCTGAACTTCAAGTTACCAGGGTTTTGGGTACATAAGTGTTTTGGATATACTTCTAGAATCTTGGAAATATCATTATCATGGGTTTATCCAATGAGATGAGCATGGAATGTATTATAGAGGAATGACTTCCCACTAGGATTTCATATCTCATTGTGAAGAATGAATTATGATTTTGGGAAAGGTGAATTTTTTTTTGAAAAATGCAGAAATTGATTTTTCAAATGAAATATTTTGAAAAGTGGATATTTGGTATATTTTGAAAACGGGTGGATTTTCAAAAAGAAGGTGGGATGTTTTAAAAAATGGTTGAACATGTGGAAAAGCTTGATGGTTGGAAAACAATGATGTGATGATTATGTGATAGAAATTGAAATGCTAAGCCTTCAGTTGCTAGGAAGTGAGACTAATGATGTGTGTTGTTTGTATAGAAAATGGCATCTGTTAGGCATCGTAGAAACCAACCCGAAGAAGCTGCATAGAATGTGGTTGCACCTGAACCACTTGTGAACCAAGAGCTGGTTCAGAGTATTGTTCAAGCATTCCAGGTTGTGAACACGGGGAATTAGAGGGATGAGTCAAGGCATATAGACCATTCCTTCCAATTCCAGAAGCAGAATCCACCCATCTTCCGGGTTGATTTGGAACCAGAAAGAGCAGAGGTGTGGCTGAGTAGGATGAATTGTATCTTCGATTTCATCAACACACCAGTAGAACTGAAAGTAAATTTGGCAACATATATGTTGTAGGATCTTGCACGACAGTGGTGGGAGCTAGTGGTGTAGGCTAAGGTGGATCAAGGCCTGGGTTGGGAGGAATTTGAGGAGTTGTTTAATAAAAAATTATATCCTCACATGTTCAAGATTTAGAGGATGAAAGACTTTTTCAGCCTAAAGTAGGAGAATCTCTCTGTCACAGAATATGCGGCTAAATTCATGAATTTTGTGATCTTTTCACTAAAAGTTGTTGCAAGTGCGTCGTTGAAGGCATGCATCTTTGAATCAGGGTTGTGACAGTAGATTTGCTCAAAGATAGATGTGTTATGTGTCATGGATTATACGGAAATGGAAAACAGAGAAATAGTAGCTGAAAGAGACATATAGAGAGTTATGGGAGGAGGAAGTATGATGATACCGACGGGAACGGGTGGGAACTTTAATGCTGGTAACAAGTGGAAGGGGGACACCTTATTCCAAGGTGGGAGTGAGAATCATAATTAGACAGTTGGATCGGTGAATCTTTCTCCATGACCCATGATGAAATTTGGGTGTTTTCAATGTGGCTCGACTGATCACATAAAGTGAGAGTGTACAGCGTATCCTAGACAATGTCACAATTTCAAGCAGATGGGGCATCTACAACGCTATTGTAGAAATACTCTGAGGTCGGGTGCATGTGACACTTCTCAGGCGTCGCAAGCATCGTATGCTTCGACAGGATGAGGACAATAGAGTTAGTCTCGTCACCATAACAGAGCTAGCCATGGTGATTCCTGAAATACCATGACTCCTCAACCAGGGAAATCTCAGCAAGGCAACAAGGAGAAGAGTGCAGCGGCGAAGTAATTGTATGGAGCTGAGCAGATGATTGTTGATGATCATGTTGGACCATCAACAGTAAGAGGTATGATTATTTTGAATTCTACCTTTTTGCAAGTATTGTTTGATACTGGTGCATCACATTCCTTCATTGCTTCTCGTTTTGTTCACTTGCTGTGTTTAAAACTGGAAATGATGCCTTCTGTGTTGAAACTGCAAACTCCTCTTAGTGAAAGAGAATGCCAAGCCTTAGTGTGTCGAGCATGAGCTATAAATGTTGATGGAGCTAAGCTGGAATGGGACTTCTCCATGTTGGATATGGATGTCTATGATGTAATCCTGGGTATGGATTAGTTGATAAGGTTTAATCCTCACATCGATTGTTATAGGAGAACGGTTAGTTTCACGACTGAGGATGGCATCGACCATCTCTTTAGAAGAGAAATGATGGTCAAGAACGGTGCAAAGATATTTTTAGCACCAATGGTGGGAACGATCTCTTAAAATTTGGCCGCATTGACTTTGGAATCATTAGAAGAGATCACGGAACATAGTTTTCCAGCTGTGGTGGATCAATTTCTAGATGTCTTTCCAGAAAACTTGTCAGGGTTACCACTTGTAAGAGAAGTGGAGTTTACGATTGATCTCCTTCCGGGGACCAGCCCTATCACACTTCCATCTTATAGGATGGCACCAACGGAGTTAAAGGAATTGAAATTTTAGTTAGAGGAGCTAGAAAGTAAGGGTTTCATTCAGCCAAGCGTGTCCCCAGGGGAAGCACCAGTTTTGTTTGTAAAGAAAGAAGATGGAACTCTTTGGTTGTGTGTTTATTATCATAAACTTAACCAAGTTACGATAAAGAAAAAATATACACTTCCACACATTGATGATCTATTCGATAAATTAAGGGGAGCTCAGTGGTTCTCCAAGATTGAATTGCGATCAAGATATCACCAGTTATGATTTTGGAAGGAGGATATTTCAAAGACAGCCTTCAGAAGTAGATATAGACAATACGAATCTGTAGTCATGCCTTTTGGTCTTACGGATGCACCATTATTCTTTATGGCATTGATGAATCGGATATTTTAGTGATATATGGATTCTTTTTTTGTGGTGTTTGTGGACAACATATTGGTATATTCAAGAACAATAGATAATCATGAGAAACACTTGACGATAGTGTTGGAAATCTTGAGAGACCATCAGTTGTATTCCAAATTATCAAAGTGCGATTTTTGGATACAAGAGGTACACTTTTGGGCCATGTTGTTTCTGAAAAAGGTGTTTCAGTGGATACAGAAAATATAGAAGCTGTTCTTTCTTGGCAACCGCCGAAGAATGTCTTTGAAATACGAAGTTTTCTTAGTCTATCTAGTTATTATTGACGCTTTGTCTGTGACTTCTCATGACTAGCTTCGCCTATGACAGCATTAACAAAGAAGAACAGTGCATTTCAATGGACTGATGAATGTTAGAAATATTTTCAAGAGTTGAAATTTTTCCTTACATCAGCACCCATCTTGACTTTGCCGGAATCAGGACAAGGGTATGTGGTTTATTGTGATGCTTCGGGAACAGGTTTGGGTTGTGTTCTCATGCAAGGAGACCATGTTGTTTCTTATGGTTCAAGGCAGTTGAGGGTGCATGAGAAGAATTACCCAACCCACGATTTGGAGTTAGTTGCAGTCGCCCATGCTTTGAAAACATGGATACATTATCTCTTTGGTGAGAAATTTACTGTGTTTATAGATCACAAAAGCTTAAAACACATTTTATCACAACGAGATTTGAATCTGAGGCAGAGGAGATGGATGGAGTACCTTCAAATGTTTGACTTTGACTTGATTTATACACCGGGTAAGGGAAATTCGGTGGCCGATGCATTAAGCAGAAAGTTGTATTCTCAGTTGGCAAAAGAAACTTCAGATGAATGGTAGTTGATGTCAGTCTTAGCTGACATGCATGTGGAATATGAAAACTAAGGTGATGTTGCTGTTTTCTTTTCAGCTAAACTTGTTCCTAATTTGGTGGAGATAGTAAAGGAGGCACATGCATCCAATGTAGACTGTATTGCAATGAGTTCAAAACTCAATGGTGGGGAGACCATTGAGGGATGGAAGCTGGATGGGAGTTCAGTCTTGTGTTACAAAGATCGAATGGTTGTACCAATGGTTTTTCAGGAACAAATCCTTTATTCTTACCACCATTTGAGATGGGTTGTACATCTGGGTACACAGAAGATGTATAAGGAGCTAAAGGAACAGTTTTGGTGGAGTGGCATGAAAATAAAGGTGGATGAATTCTTCTTACGATGCTTAACTTGTCAGCAGGTTAAAATAGAGCATTAGAGACCAGCTGGTATGTTACAGTCCTTACCTATCCTAGTGTGGAAATGGGAGCAGATAGAATTGGATTTTGTTACAAGTCTTCCAAGAACGGTCCGGAAACATGATGCCATTTGGGTGATAGTGGATCGTCTAACCAAGTTGGCTCATTTCATCCCAATTCGTTAAACCCATATGGTGGATGATCTTTCAAAAATCTATATCCGAGAAGTGGTAAAGTGACATGGTGTACCAGTGTCTATCATCTCAGATAGAGACCCAAGGTTCACATCTCAATTCTAGAAATCCTTACAACAATCCCTTGGGACTCAGTTGACTCTGAGTACGGTGTATCATCCTCAGACAGATGGGAAATCCAAGCAGACGATACAGACGTTGGAAGACATGTTACGGGCTTGTGTAATGGATTTCAGTGGCTCATGGGAGGAGCATATACCCTTAGTGGAGTTCTCATACAATAACAACTATCAAGCCTCGATACTCATGGCTCTGTTTGAAGCATTGTATGGGCGTCCTTATCATTCTCCACTATGCTAGGTGGAAACTAGTGAAACTTCACTAGTCGGGCCAAGCCTTGTCCAGGAAACAACGTAGAAGATTCAATTGATTATAAAGAGGATGAATACGGCTCAGAGTCTTCAGAAATATTATGTATATCATCATCAAAGACCATTGTCTTTTGTAGTGAGTGATCACATCTTTTTTAGAATTTCTCCAAGTCTTGGACAACGTCATTTTGGGAAGTAGGAAAAATTATCTCCTCGATATATAGGCCCTTTTGAGATACTAGAACGTGTTGGAGAGGTGGTGTATCAGTTGGCATTACCACCACGATTCAGTGTAGTGCATAATGTGTTCCATGTATCTCAGTTAAAGAAGTATCAACCCGATCCTGACCATGTGATCAGATGGGATCACATTGACCTAGAGTTGGATGCTTCATTGGTACATATTCTGGTGCAGATTGTGGATAGGTAGAACAAGGTCTTGTATGGAAAAATCATTGGCCTAGTTCGGATTTTGTGGCAACATGGTCAGATTTAGGAAGAGACTTGGGAACGCGAGAAAGAAATGAAGGAGCAGTGGCCAAAACTCTTTCAGTCAAGCAATCGTTTTCTACTTTCTAAGGACAGAAAGGAAAATGCTGGGTAGAATTTTGTACCCTTGGTTTCTGGTATGTAACCCTTTATTGATTCTTTTCATGGTTTTAAAGTTAATGGTGTTGAATGGGAGAGTCGGGAGAACTTGGATTGATGTTTGGAGGCAATGGGGAAGTCGCACGGTTTGTCTAACTGTGCGGCCAAACCGTGTGCAATGAGTTCTGGAGGCAGTGGCTTCTGCATGGTCGGTGCACAGTTTGTCTAACCATGAGGCCAAACTGTGTGTGAAGGATGGTCGAGGTAGAAGCTAATGCACGGTTAGTGCACAGTTTGTCAAACCGTGCGGACTAACCGTGCGGTCACTTAAAGTTAGATCCTAAAATTGTTGATCTAACTCGTTTTGCCTTTAATTGCCTTGTTTAAACCTCCTAAGTAGCCCTAAATCAGGATTACTCTCCCTTGAAGGTTGGAAGACTTCTCCCAAGCGTTTATAAGGTGATCTGAAGGCTTCTCTTGGCGAATCGAAGCCAGATTCTTAAGGTATGTGATCGTTATTGATCGGTTTCTTAGATATACTTAGATCTACTTCTCTTCTTCTCTCATTTTCTTAGATATAAGCCCGTTATGGGTAGATCTAAGGGTGTGGATGCCAAATATGACAATATTTGGTCTTAGTCGTGTTAGGAGAAGAGATCTAAGGAGGGTTTTTGGAGTTTTGACCCGGTGTTCTTGAGCGTTCTTCGTCAGTGGCTTGGTTTCACCCAATTTATTGAGGTAGGTGGCTTCACTCTCGATTCCGCTTTCTTAGAACTTGAAGGCTTAGTTCAAATTGATTTAATTGCTTGGTTTTGATTGTGAACTTTTGGTGAAAAACACGTTATAGATCTTCCTTAGTGATGATTTATGGGTTTTGATGAAATTGTGGAAATTGAAAGAATGGTTGTGAAAAGTGATTTGTTTTCTTGATTTTAAAATAGTGATTTTAAAATATGGTTTTGATGGATTTGGAAAATGGGTTATGGGAAAAAGGGGTTTTTAATAAAAGGGGAATGCTTTATTGAAAGGTTTTGAACACACTTGGTTTTGGGCATGGATTTGCATGGGTTGTGGTGTGTGTTCATAAGAATTGGGATGGATAAGGGTGAGAAGTACCCACATCAAATGGTTGGTATGGATAAGGGTGATAATTCCCCCCCATAATTAGGTTGGGATGGATAAGGTCATGAAGTACCCCCGTCAAGGTAGTTCACTAAGTGATGACTTAGTGGAAGGATAACTCACCACTCACGAGTATAGGGAGGTCCAGGTTTCATGCATGGTTGGTTGTGTGGATTGGTGAAATGTAATGACTGTGCCTAATGGAAATGTGAATGAAATTGGGAACTTTACTTGTTTTCTTTCCTTGAGAAAGATGGGTTTTGTTGGAAAATGGTTTTGACATGGAACTTGTTATATTTTGAACTATTTTTAGAATTGTTTTATATAAATTGTTTTATATAAATGTGCTAACATGTTTTATCCTAGAGGCATGGTTTGGGAAGTCATCGGGGAAAACCTACTGAGTTTCATTACTCACCCCCTACTTTGGCACATTGGTGATTTTGCAGATGTCATATACCGGGACATTGGCAAAGGTAAAGTGTCACATGTTTTGAGCACTGCTTCGTGATACTTGATTTGGTTCATGATGTTGGAGCTTGGAGCTTGTGGATCATGGATTTGGGTTTTTGTATTATAGTCTTTGAGTTTTCTTTCCTCTGTTTACTCTGATGTTTAGTTTTGGTTTTCACTGTGGTACTTTTGGTAAGTTTTTTATAAAATTAATGGTTGAGTTGTTTTGGTTTTAAATCATGCATCATATAGTGGTTTCTTGGAGATGTTCATCTAGTTGCTCTTTTTTTTGGTTGTTTTTAATTAAAGGTTAAATCGTCCCCTAAGTATTTTAAAACCATTCAGCATTTATTTCCATCCTTTGGCGCCTTGGGGATGTCGCTTAAGGCCAAGTAATGTCTCGTTACACTCTCAAGCCAATGAGAATTGGAGGGTCATTACAGACACGATGTTCTATGCCCATGAGATTAGAATTGGACTATAGTTCCAATTATTCATGATATGAATTTAAATAAAATGATAAATGATAAACATGGTATTTTGATATGTGATATCCCTTATGGATAGTTTAGACTCGAGCATGGGTCGAATTAGGTATTGATATTATGGGTTTCATCATGAACCTAGGGGTTTATGTGGTTAATAAAAAATAATTAAATGTGATAATTGTTTACTTTATACATTGTACTTTGTTATTTATACAATTATATACACTATTATTGACTGGATTTTGTTTTAGACATCATTGGTGGTGACCTACTGAGTTATAATCACACACTATTTGGTTTTCCTGATCAGTACCTAAATAGACTTCATGTTTGTAGTATAAGATAAGGTAAATATACCTATGTTAGATAGTTGAGTTGGGATATAGCATGGATGAGGGAAATAGACTTGGTTTCAGGACCCACTTCGGGGAGTTTTTGGTTTCTTTATTTTGGGTTTTCATTTTGACACTTGACACTTATTTGGAATGAAATATCTATTATTTAGTTATGAATATTGTTTTCAGTTTTGATTCATTATGTGATAATAGTTTGTTTTGGTTATTATATTATTCTGGTTGTTGGTTATTTCCACTGTTGTGATGCTTTTATAAAGATACTATATTCTACCCATGTTGATATATTAGATCCTATCTGCTAGTCAGTAGCCTCTAGAATACGGGGAGGTGCACTTGAGGTCATGTGACAAGCCAGATTAGGGAACTGGTGTGTCGCACTCGGGTCAGGACATTACAAAGTGGTGTCAAAGGAGTTTTCTTTTCTTTTATTTTCTTTTGTATTACTATTTGGTATAGGTAGACAGGAGAATAGGATGAGTCAAGCCTTAGTTAAGATCTCATGCATGGGAGAATATAAACCATGTGTGGGGGTAAAAGCCAAGTACCTGAGGTGGTATTGTTGTTATTGACATGTGTTATTACAATTGTATGTTATTTCACCTCAAGTGATGAACTTATTGTGTGATGTGATTATTGTTTCTGATATTTTCTTATATTTGAATCATGGCCAGAAATATCATGGTAGTTTATTATTCTTGCATCATTCTAGGAACTTATAATTATTATGTGACTTGCATAATTTTAGGAATGCACAGGAAAATAAGTTTTTGGGTAAGTTATTTAAATGAAAAATGATTTTCTTTACTTATGTGACATAAATGAAAAAGGTAGCTAATATGAAGTTGAAAATTTTAAAATCATGAAAAATTTTGAAAATGGATAAATGGGTGCCTAATGAGAAAATTGAATAATGAGAATGTGTTTACCCATTATTATCTTAGACCTGAATGACATGTTATGGATTTATGTGAATCCTAATAAATGTGTTAATGTTGTGTTATATTTCCTAAGATGTGTGTTTGGAATTGTATATATATGCCTCCACAATGATGCTTGTTGATAGTATGACAATAGGTTATAGATGGAGATGATCCACCAATAGTAGAACCTAAGGCACCAATAGTGTCATGTGAAGAATTCAGAGAGTAGTTCCATGAGAAATTTTCATGTTTTATGTAGTTTATAGAAATATACCCAGTTCGGGTTGTGAAGAGTATGTCCAACTTGATGTGGGAGTTTTAGTTTCATCACCCTCCAACTTTTACGAGAGAGGGTGGACCTAAGGAAGTTGATTTCTGTATTGAGTCTATCTAGAATATTCTTGACCACTTAGAGACTCCTGAGAAAAGAGTCAAGGTGGATGCTTATATTTTGTGAGGATCAGTGAAGTGGTGGTGGGATGTTTAGTCTTGGACCGGAAAGGCTGATGGTATGGAATGGAAGGGCTTTTTAGAGAAGTTCTTAGAGAACTTTCATTCAAAGACTCTGAGACAGGGGAGGGCAGTAGAGTTTATGTGGCTGGCCTAGGGGAGTATGTCCGTGATGGACTATGTTGGCCACTTTTATAACTTTCAACACTTTGATCCAGCATTGGCAGGGGATGAGATAGCTATGGAAAGGAATTTGTAGGATGGAATTAAATGTGAGATTAAGTCTCAGGTTAACATATTTTTATTAAATAAGTTTGATGAGGTGGTGTATTGGGATCTCATATATAAGGGGAACCTGAAGGAGGATTCCAATGGAGGATAGGTTGTTTATACTAGATTATTAGAAGGTGCAACTTACAAAATTAAGAAGCATCATTGTGATTATATTGACCAAATAAGTGGAAATAATAGTAGAAATGCAGAAGGATTAGTTACTTAGGATCTTACCAAAGTGATTTTCCACCAATGCGATAGGAAAGGTCACTTTTTTAGGAATTTTCCCTAACCACTAGTAGAGTTTCAATCTTGTGGAATGATGGGACGTCTATAGAGGTTTTGTAGGACCACATGACATATGGGTAATGATAGAGGATCTAGGAAGAATCATGGTGTTGGAAGGGGGTCTTCTAACCCATATCAGTCTGGCAGTTAGAGTTCTTCTGGCCATGGTGGTTGAGGCAGTGGATAAGGTACTTTTGGGTAAGAGAACCCATATCAGCAGAGTGGTGCAGTTCAAGGGACTCATATTTTATCACATGGAATAGGGGTAGGATAGTTGCATGCAGTTTTTTCTACACTTGTGGATAGAAAGGCTAGACCATTAATAGTTAGAGGTACTATTCTTATAGATTATATGATAGATAGTTCTTTATTTGATACTGGTGACTCTCATTATTTTATGTTTTTTCAACTTGTGAATGGGTTGATTCTATCATTGGGGTTTGTGAGACGGGTTATGATGATTGATACACCATTGAGAGTACGGTCAAGATATATCTTCTTGTACAAGGGATTTTATCTTGAGGTTGGGTAATATCACTTTAGTTAGGATATTTACATTCTAAATATGTTAGGTTTTGACTTTATTATGGGTATTGAATGGTTAGTGGAGTACCAATTCCACATAGATTGTTACTGTAGGAGAGTGACTTTTACATCTCCTAAGGATGATAATTATATTCACCAGGGAGAGTTGGATATCAAAGCATGTTGTGCGGGTCTATTTCATTAGAAACTAGGGGTGATCACCACCCAAGTATCAAGTATGTTGCTAGATGATGGGGGTGTAAAATAGAATTTCATTCCACCAATAGTATATAAGTTTCAAGACATGTTTCTTGAGGACTTCTCAGGTCCTCCACCTAAGAGATATGTGGAATTTATAATTGATCTCATATTGGGGGCTGGTACACTTTCTATTCCACCATACAGAATGGAACCAATAGAGGTTCAAGATCTTAATACTAAACTATAATATTTTATGGATAAAGGGTTTATCCATCCAAGTACGCCACCTTGGGGTTCTCTAGTCCTATTTACAAAGAAGGATAATGGGACCTTGCACTTTTTTATTGATTATCAGAAGTTGAATTGGATGAGTTTGAAGAACCAATATCTTCTTCAATGTATTGATGGCATATTTTACCAATTGAGGGGATCTTGTCTTTTCTCCAAGATCAAATTAAGAACGTGGTATCATCAATTGAGATTTCAAACTTATGACATACCTAAAACTTCTTTCAAAAACATATATGTCCTTTATGAATTTTTTGTGATGCCATTTAGGCTGATGAACTCACTGGCAGTGTTTATAGACTTGATGAATAGAATCTTTAACCCATACCTAGATAATTTTATGGTAGTGTTTTTGGATGACATCTTGGTGTACTCCAAGACTCATGATGATCATGCCCAACTTCTTGACATCATCCTGAGTATGTTGAGAGAGAATCATCTATACTCCAAGATATCCAAGTGCCAATTATGGATCGATCAGGTATATTTCTTGTTTCATAGCATCTCAGATAAAGTTTTGTTAGTAGAACCAAAGAAGGTACAGGTAGTTATTTCTTGGGATCATCCCAAGAATGTTTTTGATATCCATGGTTTGCTTGGATTATAGGGTTATTATCAGAGGTTTGTTGAGGAATTTTATCATTTAGAAGCACCAATTTTGGTATTGAACAATAAGGGGATAAAGTTTAAATGGTATGGATCATGTGATAATAATTTCAAAGATTTAAAGAAGAGATTGACTAAAACACCAATTTTAATCCAACCTAAGCTAGGGGAGAAGTATACAGTGTTTTGTGATTCTTTAGGAGTGGATCTGGGAGTATTGTTGATGCAGGGTGATCGATTTGGGGCATATGGGTCATGAAATTTGAGGCCATATGAACATAATTTCCCTACGCATGACCTTGAGTTAGTAGTAGTGGTTTATGCTTTGAAGTTTTGGAGACATTGTCTATTGGGCGAGAATTTTGCTATGTATACTATCCACAAGAGATTAAAGAATATATTTTCATAGATGGATTTGAATATTTGATATCAAAGATGGTTTGAGTATATAGAGTCATTAAAATTTGATCTAACATTTACACCCAAGAATGGAAACAATGTTGTTGATTCTTTGAGTAGGAAAACACAGACTTAGGAAGTTCAGGAGTCTATATGTGAGTGGAAGATGATGACTTTACTGGAAGAGATGTATGTTTTGGTTTGGGAAGGCTGGTATTAGATGACTCTCATATCAATTTCAGTAGATTCTACACTTTTGATATGGATCCAAGAGAGTCGGTATAAAGATCCATAGATTTTATCCTTGAGATAAATCCTTGAAGGTGGGGAGTCACCTTTTGATTGGACCACTGATGATGTTGAGATCATTTATGTTAGGAATTTTTTTGTTGTGCCAACAAGTATATGGAAGGATATGATGCTTGAATTTCTTTCCTCGAAGTGGTTGGTGCATCCTAGTTTGACAATTCATAGATATTATTTGTAGATAGGCATGAAAAAAGAAATAGTAGGGTTCATGACACAATGCTACACCTGAAAATAGGTGAAGAATGAGAATCAACAACCCTATGGTTTACTACAGTTGTTTCCCATTCTATAATGGAAGTGTTACATCGTTACCATAGATTTTTTACTGGGACTCATAAGGATACCTTAGAAGAATGAATATATTTATGTGATTTTGGACCGTTTGACAAAGGTAGTGCATTTCTTACCTATATGTGAGACTTTCTCAGTGGATCAATTAGAATACATGTATGCTCAAGAGATAGTATATTTGTAGAGGGAAACATAGAGTATAGTTTCATACCATGAATCACATTTTACTTTATACTTATGAAAGGTCTTACAGAAGGTTCTAGGTACATAGGTTTTACTGAGTACATATTTCCACCCACATACAGATTGAAAGTCATAATGTACTATACAGCTTTTAAAGGATAGGCTTTGGGAGTATGTACTAGACTTTGGTGGGTCTTGGGGGAATCATTTATCATTGGTGGAATCCACCTATGAAAATATTTTTTAGAAAAATATACAGATGGAACCATATGAAGATTTTTATGGTAGGTCATGCTGATCATCTCTATATTGGATGGAGGTAGGTGAATCAGATTTGTTGGGACTGAGTCTCGTGTAGGAGATGTCAGAGAAGGTTTAGCTGATTCAGAAGTGTATATCTATGTCCCAGAGTAGAAAAAATCTTATACTAATATACATTGATGACCTATATATTTTACATAGGTTGATTGTTTTTTCCTTTGGGTTTCACCTACATTGGGTCACCATATGATTCAGAGACAGGTTGAGTTAACGCCCAGGTTTGTTGGACCTTTTGAGATTGTGGAGAGAATTGGGTCAATGGTGTACTAATTGGCTATTCCACAGAGGTATAGTGATATGCATGACATTTTTCATGTGTCACAGCTTTGTATTTATCACCATAGCCTATATCATATGATTGATGTGGATGATGTTGATCTTGAGACTGATGTGTCCTTTGAGGGGCATATGATATGTGTTGTGGATCGCAGTGAGAAAGTTTTGAGGGGAAATAATATGCTGATAGTTTATGTATTGTGACAACATGGGAGTGTTCAAGAGAAAACATGGGATAGAGAAGAGGATGTGTGGGCTCAATGGCCTGATCTTTTTTATTCAGATTCTTAGAGATACTTGGGAGTATTTCTCAAGTATGAGCTATTATAAGCTGGGGATATTGTAATATCTTGACCTTTTTTGGATATGTATCAATCTGATTTATAAGTAATATTTTTCATTTTTTTGTTATACTTTGGTTGAGGCATGTATTAGGTGTATTTGGGTGAAATTTTGAAGTTTTGGGAGGGGTTTTGGGTAGTGCACGGTTGGTGCATGGTTTTACCAAACTATGTGCCCTGCCCCAACAAATTGTACAACCCTAGTCAAAGAGAGATTGTACAGTTGGTGCATGGTTTTTCAAACAGTGCACCCTATTAGCAGTAATTGTGTGATCCTCCTGGGTGAGTTGCATGGTTAGGGCATACAGTTAGGGAGAACCATGTGCCCTATAGAGGAAACTGTGCACATAGAAAAATAAACCCTTGAAAATTTGTAAACAATTTCTCAAACCCCTGGCTTATATCCCAAAACACCCTGGCTTGACCCTAACTCAGTTCTATTGTTTTTGGAGGCTCCTGAACAGATTCCAATGGATTATAAACTCTGTTCTTGGAAAATTGAAGATCCATTTTATATATTTTTTACCTCTCCCATTAAGTGATCTCGTCCCGATTGGTTTCCTCCCTATCTCTCATATTTATCTCATATTTTTAAGGGATGTTTTCATCCGTTGGTGATGGATCTAGATATAGGTTTTTATATATCATAATCCATTCAATTTTGGATCTATTTTTTGGATCTATATCTCATTCTTTGTTGTGCAATTGAACTTTCTACTTCAATTTGAGGATTTCCATTGGCGAGCATCTGTTAACGATCTTGAGGTAGGTGGTCTATTATTCAATTACAAAAGTCTTGATTTCAATCATGTGTATAAAATTGTGAAATTTCTATTACATTTTTATCAATTTCATATTAAATTTAATTAATTAAATTGGTTAATTAATTAATACATTGTGGAATTTATTGATTAATTGGGTAATGAAATTGTCCAACTAATGAGATGGTGTAATTGGTCAATTGATGGAATTATGGAATTGATTGATTAATATAATATTGAATTGATTAATTAATGGGAATTAAGGGATGTTTGGATTAACCTTAAAGGTTTAATTAATTGTTTGATTAAATGTTGAAAAGATTTTAATGATGAATTGTTCATATAATTCCTTTTTATTGAAATAAAGAATTATGATTTTTGTTATAAACGGAAAAGGCACACTTTAATGAGAATATTTGATAAGAAAGTTAATTATGCATAAACTTGAGGTATATAAATTTTTTATTTGTGTGATATTATGATATTTTTGATATATGTGACATTGAGGTGTGGGATATGAACTGAGACTCCAAATACCTATATGTGTTAGTGAGTGTGGGATAGGGATTGAGGCTCCAAATACCCATGTGATGTTGAGGTGTAGGATAGGGACTGAGGCTCCAAATACCCATATATGTTAGTGAGTGTGGGATAAAGACTGAGACTCCAAATACTCATGTTACATTGAGTTGTGGGATAGGGATAGAGGCTCAAAATACCCACAGGGTGTTAGAAACAATGTTTTATGCCCATGAGATTTTCATTGGACTATGGTTCCAATTGACCAAGATATGAATTGAAATCAAATGATAAACGATAACCATGGTATTGTGATATGTGATATCCCTTGGAGATAGTTTAGACTCCATCATGGTCTGAAGTAGGTATTGATAGTATGGGTGTCATCATGAACTGATGGATTTATGTGGTTAATTAAAGAATAATGAAATGTGATAACTATTTACTTTATGCATTGTACTTTATTCTTTATATATATTCATACACTATTATTTACTTGATGTTGTTTTAGAAACCATTAGTGGTGGCCTACTAAGTTTTACTCACACCCTACTTGGGCTTCCTGATTAGTACCTAAATAGACTTCATGTTTGTAGGACAGGATAAGGGCAAGAGCCCTATATTAGATGGATGATTTGGGATGGAACATGGATGAAGGGACTAGACTTGTATTCGGGACCCACTTAGAGGAGTTTTTAGTGTCTTTATATTGGGTTTTCATTTTGAAACATGACACATATTTTTCATGATGTATCTAATATTTAGTTATGGATATTGTTTTCAATTTTGGTTCATCATGTGATACTAGTTTTTTTGTTATTGTATTATTCTAGTTGTGGGTTATTGTCTATTAGTTATTTATTGGTTATTTCCATTATTGTGTTACTTTGTAAAGAGGTTATAGTCTCTCCATGTTGATATATTAGACCCTTGATACTAGTTTATAGCCTCTAGAATATAGGGATATAAGCTTGAGGTCATGTGATTGACAATCTTGGGTTACCTGTGTGTGGAACCCAGGTCGAGACATTACAAGAACATTTCATAGAGATTATCTCTAGGATTCATAAGAGTTCTTCTATGAGGTATTATCTATCAATCACAAAAAATAACACCAGGTTATCTTAGGAACATACCTTGGAATTAAAATAAAACTTCAAGAATCTAAATTAAATCCCTTGAATGATAATAATTTAAGGCATCAATAGATTCAAAGAATAGAAAAACAAGACAAGACAAAGTTTCCCTAATTAAAACCCAAAAATAAGGTTCATATGAACAACCCAAAACAAAGATCAAGGAATAAGGGAAAAACCCTAACAATCTATGGTAACTTGGAGTTAGATACAAATTTGAGCTAGATAGTCACTGATTTGTACTTACCAACCAACTTCCAATGATCCTAAATCATGTCTACCATAAATCCCCAACTAAAATTTGGAAGTTTCATCAAAGTTCTATCTGGGTATTACTTTTGATACCATTTTGTAATGAACCAACCCATTTTTACATGACATATCACCTAATATGGATCTCTATAAGGTGGATATCAACACATAAACCACAAATAGTATCATGTATAACTAAAAGGAGTTAAGAAAACTAAGTAAAATGTAGAAGAAAATGGTATATAACCATGAGACATAAAAATAAATCCAAAATGATAAATAGGAAATAAAAAATATCCAAGACCAAAGCCTAAACCACATATCCATGTAAACATATGTCACTACCATCCCAACCCTCTACAAAGGTAGCAACAACCAAGAGAAGTTGGTGGGATACATAACACCCTTCATTTTTCTTGTATCTTACAAAACTAAATTTGTATACACACAAAGGCATACATATGGTGTAGGAAAAATTACAAGTAGGATACCACCATTAATATATTCAATATGTTTCACTATAAAACCATTATTTATAGATTTAAAACAAAACAAGTTTAATAAAGCTATTTCATTTGGAAAATAATTTGTTACAAAATATCCTTTTGGTTTTATTTAAAATGTTTCACATTAAAATAAACCAATATTATTTAATTTTACATAGTATATAAATAGATGGAAATAATAAAAACTATTAATGGTAAAATAATAAGATAAATATGTTAGTAATCAAACATGAAACAATACCATACTCTATAAAACCAAGAAAAAGTTGGGCTCTAGCCTATGGGAATTTGTAGTAGGATACGTGAAGTAAAAAAATACAAGAATACTATGAATCATATTGATATCGAGTCCTACTATATTATATAGATATAATAATCATAAACCCAAGTGGTTCCACACAAGATAAGGTTTGCATGTGTCCATAACTAGATTCACCCAAGGTTACCATGGGCTATGTTTTCAACAAAACTCAAAGTAAAACAACATTTTAACAAGTTAATAATCACCATTATAATTCTTTAAAATTCATTTTTGGGTCAAAACCATCTTTGAGTCATTTCATCGAACATATAGAGGGAAAAAACTTTTTTCTAAAGAAAAATCCATTTAAAACCCTTTTTCATGACACCCAAGATGTAATCTCATAAAAACATTATTTAATGTCAAATTAATAAATTTAATAAAAAAACCAAAAAAAAATATAAGAACATCATGTAAATAATGAGATAAAACCATTCTATAGAGGCACCTACTCCTACAACGGAGAAAATCTAGTCACCTTCAAAAATAGATATTGGAATCGAAGAGATTCGGTCTTCACAAGCCAGATCCATAAGAAATATCAATAATTCCCCATCATCCCTTTAGATATGGAAATAATATCCCCTTAGGGTTACAATGAGTCAAGGGGAAGAGATATTGAGGAGAGATCTAGACAGAGGAGGAGAAATAAGAAGAAATTCGAACATGCCTCAAATAGATCCACCTAAATAGATCAAGAATCACCAATAAATCATGGAGATAACCCTTTAAAAAGTTAAATAGAGGTTGGTTAAATATAATTATGGATTATAAGTATATTAGAGTTAAAAATGACCAATTTAATTGAGTTAATTCTCTATTTTTAAGAAACTTTTATGGGGAACATAGTTAGGCCACATGCTTAGACAAATTATGCATGAACCATGTGGTAGATACTATCCCATGGAAACCAAAATTCATGATTACCTAGGAATAGACACATAACTATACAAACCATGCTCAATTCATGCAACAACCACTAGACTAAATCCATTTACCTTCATAGTTTTCTTGGTAACTCAAATAGTAATCCAAACCATGTAAATCACCACTAAAAACAATAGAACCATATCACATGGTTACTACACAGAAACTACTAATCGTGTGTAGACAGTGTTCCTATCTTGTTTCCCCAAAAACTCCAAATTGTCATCCCTTGACTTCCAAAAACCTTTTGAACCTCAAAATAGATAAACTAAACTCAAAAATAGACACACTTGTGACTCATAGGGCATCACAATTCTCTCCACCATGAAAATTTTTATCCCTATAAAGTGCTCAAGATTCTAGACTTGTAAAAAGAGAATGTCACTGCTATATAATCAATAATACCCAATCCCACGTTTCATGGATATCTTATTCACACTGCCATAGTACAAAGATCGAAGGAATTGTTTTACTGCATAACACCTTATCCCATTAATCCATAATCTGAATTAGTTGTGAAACCACTAAAGTGTTGGGATCAAGATAAAAATACCCCCATTAAATCACATGGTAAGGGTCTGGTTGATACCTCATTAATTAAGAAACATGAACCACATCATTAGTTTATTTCAAGAGGGATGGAATTCTAACCAATAAAACACCTTCCCAAGGAATTTGACGATGTTTAGAGGGACAATAAACCCCAATGTCAACTTACCCTACTTTACCAAATGAAGATTCCCTAAATGAGGATAAAACTTAAGGAAAACCTAATAATAAATTTTTAACTCCAATGGCTGATGATGATGAACCTCATAGGATTTATGGAAACTCTGAGTGATCTCTAACCTTTTTTAGATCAACTGAACCTTTTACATTATCTCTTGAACAAGACTTATTCCAAGAAAAGAATATTCTCCCAATTTTACCCAATAAAAAGGATATCTACATGGTTTCCCATACAACACTTCAAACGGTTCCATTTTAATAAAATCTTGATAAATATTATTATAGGATAATTCAACCAAAGTAAAATTATTTTCCCATGAATAATAAAAATTAATCACATGCACCCAAATCATATCCTTAAGGATCTGAATTGATCACTCAATATTCCCATTCATATGTGGGTGATTCATCATTCTTAACTTTAATTGGGTACACATCACTTCTTGAAGACCCTTCCAAAACCTAGAAGTAAATTTTTGATCCCTGTTAGGAAAAATAGTAGAAGGTACTCCAAGGAGATTCATAATATGTTGAACATATAGGTTTTCAAACTCTTCCACCTTTATAATCTGTTTAATATAAAGTAAATGATCCAACTTCATAAGTCAATCAATGATCATGAAAATAAAATCCCCCCGACTAGAAGTTTATGTTAAACTAATAATTAAGTCCATGGACATCTCATCCCACTTCTACACTGAAATAGATAAAGGGTTCAACAAACTAGCATGTCTCTGGTCCTCTTCCTCAATATTTTTTAAAGCAAGGCACCATGATATGAATTCTATAATCGACCACCTAATCTATGGACTCTAATATTGATGTCTCAAATCATGGTACATCTTGGTATTCCCAAGGTGTATAGACCACCTAGACTAATTTCCACTATCTATTATCTCCTCCCTTAGAGATATCATAATGACCAATCTATCTCATAAATAAAAAACTCCATTGGGAGACCGAGACTAGACAACAGAGGTATCCTCACCATTAAGGATTTTACTAAAATGATGAAAATCGGTGTATGTTTATTTCCTAAGATGAATCCAATCATCAAATTTTTTATCATTTTTTACACAAGCCAAGAACACCTACCCATAAACCTCTTCCACTTTAAATCTCATCTCACCAAACTGACTCATAAAAAACCACTCTTTCATTGATTTAATCAAGTATTGAGTTTATAACTTCCTATTCAACACATTAGTGATCACATTCTATTTTTTAAATTGTATACACAATATCAATATCATAATTTGGAATATATTCAATCCATCTTCTTTATTATAAGTTTATTCATATCTAGGTAAAAATATACTCCAAGATCTTATGATAAAAATACATAGTAAATCGCTCATCAAAGAATTGGTGGCACCTATTCTTGATAGCATGAATCACTATAGCTAACTCGAGATCATGGGTGGGATAATTCTTCTCATAAGGATGCAGTTGGTGAGAACCATAGGTCACCACCTACTTACCCTGCATTAATATGTATCCTAATACCATACATGAGGCATTAAAAAACATCATAACCCAAAATAAATTCCATAAGAATCAAAATTTAAGTTAATGATAATATTTACTCCAAATCCACAAATTATATTTTTCACTAATCATTGAATTTTAATTTAACATCCTTATGGGTTAACCTGGTCATTGAAGATACAATCATGGAGAAATACTTAACAAAATTTCTATAATAACCAGTTAAACCCAAGAATATTTGAATCTCAAACACATTTTTGGGATACTCCCAAGATATCACTACATGTATCTTTTTGGGATTCATTAAGATGCCTCTCTCAGATATAACATGGACCATAAACTTCACCTCTTGGATCCAAAACATACATTTAGAAATGTTTTTGTACATATTATGTTCTTTTAGAGTTCTAATAAAAATATCTAGATGATCTCGGTGTTCCTTTTATGGCTTTGAGTACACCAAAATATCATCCAAAAAACAACCATAAGAGATTCCAAGAACACAGAAAATTTTAGATTCATCAAATCCATTAACACCACTGGATCATTAGTAAGTCCCAATGTCATAACCAAATACTCATAATTTCTATACCCACTCTTAAAGGTTATCTTGGGAATATCCTCCTATCAGACCCTTAACCAATGGTACTCAAATAAAGATCAATCTTAGAAAACCAATGGGCTCCCCTGAGTTGATTTAATAGTTCACCAATCCTAAGAAAAGGATACTTGTTCTTAACAGTCACCTGGTTAAGCTTTCAGTAATCAATATGAAGTTAGAGGCTTCCATATGCCTTCTTTGAAAAGTTAATCATTTAAGCCCAAGGTAAAACATTGGGATGAATAAATAATTTATTCTTAAGATATTCAAGACAAACTTTAAGATCCTTTAACTCAACGAGTGTCACATGATAAGATTTCAAGGATATGGGACTCATCCTCGAGGGTAGGTTAATGGAAAACTCAACCACTCTTTGGGGAAGTATCCCAAAAAAATAATCAGGAAAAACCTCAGGGTACTCATCCACTATGGAAGGAAGTGGACCACTTAAAAACTGGTTTATTATGTCAAGAAATATCTTTGATAATTTGCATGATATCATTTTGACCTCAAGAACAATAGGTCCTTCTCTCCTGAATCTAGGTTCATACTCACCCTGAAAAATGTGATTATCCCGATTGAGAGATTAAAATTGAATCTAATGATAATAAAAAACAATATGGGATTTAAAATTAACCATCCAATACTTGATAATGATGAGGTTTAAGATTTTAATGTTAAGAACTATAAAATATGAAATGACCTTGTGGTCAGCAAACATGTCATGACACTCAAAAAAATTTGAACCTTACTCCTTCCTCCTTCTCAAGGGAATGGAAATATTCATGATGAATGGAATAGGATCTGAGCATAATCTCAACATGTCAATCTACTTATATGATATAAAAGAATGAGATTCACCTGTATCAAATAAATTCAAGACTATATATGATAAAATAAACATTGTACCTATCATCATAGATGAGCCTGCCTTGGATTCCTTTGGTGCATACTCTACTTCATAAATACTTCCAAACTATTATCCCCTCTAATATTTTTTCATTAAAATAAAACCCCACTTTACATGAGAATGATATTCACCACCCTTTTTTTAGAACGAGCCTGGGAAACTTTGGTAAGAGTTGATCCATCTCTAATGCCTTGGTAAATTCTTCCACAAAAACTCTTTAGATGATCAGATTGTACACGATAATGAAAAGTCCTAAGTAATACCATAAAATAAATATTAGTATGCCCAAGTCTCCCACAATGATAGAAAACCACTTGGTGCTAAACCAATGAATCCTATAAAACTACCCCTAATATAAATTAAACAACCCTACTGCACTTACTTTTTTTGTCATAAAAACACCCTAGTCACCCCCTACTGCAACCAAAGCTCTACAAAAACATGTCTTCCCAGCTAAGTCTACTTAGTCGTAGCTTCTTTATCAACCACCTTAGAAAAGTTTGACAGGCATAAGAGAATCAACATCAACCAAATTTCTTCCCTCAAACCCATCTCAAACCTATTATATTTAAGGTATTCATTAAAAATAATCTCAAGTGATAAGTGAAATAACTCATTGAAATGAGTATCATACTACATAACTAAAGATTCCCTTTTCACCAAAGTCACAAATTCAAGAGTGTTCACCACACGCGGTGTTTCAGGATAAAATTATTCATTTATAACCTTATTAAAAGTGGTATAGGTAAAATCCCAATGCAAATAATCTTGCATGATGGTTTCCCTACATTTACTTCATGATCCTTCAAGAATATATGTGGTGAAACCCACCTTTGTGTCCTATGAAGTCTTCAAGAAGTGTAAAAATTTTTCAATACATTAAATCCACTCCTTAAGTTATTGAGTTCCTCTATCACCATAAAATATAGGTAGATTTTTCTTGGTAAACTCTAACCCATGTTCTACCCTACATTATTGGTTTCTAACACCCATTTAACCCAGATTATGGATTTCTTGGATAACTTCTTCCACCAACAAATGGTTTACTAGAGGATTTACCAAAGGAAATTTTCTTTAAAATTCATCTTATAGGTTTAGAAGATATATTCTAGGAGGAATTATCTATCAATAATAATAGATAATGCATGGTTATCTTAGTAACACACCTTCGAATAGAAAGAAAAGTGTAAGAATATATAATAAATCCCTTAAATGATAATAAGTTTTAGGCATAAATAGATTAAAATATTATAAAAAGAAGATAAGACCTAAAAATAAAACCCAAAAAATTAGGTTCATTAAAACAACCCAAAACCAAGCTCAAATCTTGAGGAAAAAACCCAGACCCCACATGGTAACTCAGAGTCAGATATGAAAGTGAGATATCCAGACACCCATTTTTACTTACCACCCAAGTTCCAATGGTCCTAAATTCAGACTACCCTAAACCCTGAACCAAACCCAGGTAGTTTCATCACACTTTTGGATGGGTATTACCTTTGATACCATTTTGTAACGAACCAACATAGGTTGAGATGAAATGTCACCTAAGATGGCTCACTATAAGGTGGAGATCAACACATAAACCATAAAGAGTCTCATCTATAACTAAAAGGAGTTAAACAAACTGAGTAAAACATAGAATAAAAGGGTATATAACCAAGAGACATACAAACCAATCCAAAAGGATAAAGTATAATTAAACAAATCCAAGACCAAATCCTAAACCACATATCCATGTGAACATCTATCACCATCATCCCAACTCACTATAAAAGAAAAACAACCAAGAGAAGTTGATGAGCTACATAATTCCCTTCACTTTACCAATATCCTACAAAACCAAATATGTATATGCTCAAGGAATATACAGGGTGTGAAGAAAATTCGAAATTAGATACTACTATGAATATATACAATTTCTGTCACCATGAAACCATTAGTTAAATATTTAAAACAAAACAAGTTTCATAAATCTATTTCATTAGGAAAACACTTTTTCATAAAAAAACCATTAGTTTCCTTTAGAACATGGAATATTCAAATAAACCAAGAATATTTCATTTTACATAAGATATAAATAGAGGGAAATAATAAAAAACGATCATGGTAAAACAATAACATAAACATGTGAGTAATCAAACATGAAACAATACTATCACGTATGAAAACAATAATAATTTAGGCTCTAGCCTTTGGGGATAAAAACTAGGATGTGTGA
Source organism: Viscum album (assembly GCA_963277665.1). Classification (NCBI taxonomy): domain Eukaryota; kingdom Viridiplantae; phylum Streptophyta; class Magnoliopsida; order Santalales; family Viscaceae; genus Viscum; species Viscum album. Next base: position 679,554,255 of record OY728132.1, on the reverse strand, counting down.
AGGAATAATAATCCAATAATACCATGAATTATATTGATATCAAGTATTTATGAATTCTATTAATATCACAATCATAACACTTAGTGGTTCCACACACACAAAGTTTTTCATGTTTCCATAACCCGATGCACCTAAGGTTCCCATGAGCTATGTTTTCAAAAACACTGAAGTAAAACATGATCACAATATTATAAAACATTTTTACAAGTAATGAATAACCACTCCCATACTTGAAAATACATTTTAGGATAAAACCCATCTTTGAGGTATTTCATAAAACACATATAGTGAAAAAATGTTTTTATAGAAAACCCACTTTAAAACACTTTTTCATGCCTCCAAATATGTTATTTCATAAAAAAAACTTTGATATAAAATAAATAAATTTTATAAAAAAATGAATTAATTTACTATAACATTAAGTAATTCATGATATAGAAAAATTGTATAGAGGCACCTACCATGCCAAGGGAGAAAAGTTGGACTCTTTTTGAAAATGGAGATTGGAATCAAAGAGATTTGATCCTCAAAATCCTAGATCCATATGAAATGACAATAAATCCCCCATAAACCCTCTAGATCATGTATTCACATACCATTAGGGTTCCAATAAGACAAGGGGAAGAGAGATTGAGGAGAGGTCTAGAAATAGAAGGTGAAAACAAGAGTAAATCCAATCATACCTCAAAGAGATCCACCTGAATATATTGATAATCACCAAGGAATTAAGGAGATATCCCTCTATAGCATCTAAGAGATGCTAGTTCAATATAATGAGGGATTAGGAGTTAAAAATAATCAAGGAAATTTTAGTAATTTTCTATTTTTTAAGAAACCCATATGGTGTGAACGGTTAGGTTACACAATTAGAAAAATAATGTGCTAACCTTGTGGTATCTACTATCTTATGGAAACCAAAATGCATAGTTACATGGGAATAATAGCCCAGTTATAAAAATATATACTATAGTCAAGCAAAAACCATTGTACCAACCCCATTCATCTGTATAGTTTTACTAGCAACTCACATGGTTATAAAAACTATGCTCAAACCATGAAAATATCTATTGGAACTAACATATCCATATTTAATGGCTACTGCATTGTTATTACTAACCGTGTACAGACCATACACCTAACCTGTTTCCACCAAAACTATAAATTTTCATCCCCTAACTCCTAAAATCCTTTCTAACCTCAAAATAGATAAACTGAACTTAAAAATAGATACGCATTGGACTTGGAGGGTGTCACATATTGATTAAAGTCATTTTTACTCTTGTTTTACTTTCTAAAAAAAGGTTTAAAATGAATCTTTTTATCACTTTATAAACAATATATTTTTTACCAAATGTATGAATGGAATTCTTGTTTTTACATTTACCACATGAATATATTTTCCCACCATCACTAATATTATTTTCATTTAATCATCCTTTACAAGTTTTCATGGTTCTTTTCAAAGAAAATATTTTCCCTAATATTCTAGAATTTTTTATATTTTAAATAAGTGATTTCAAAATGAAAAGGTAATTTTCCTAAATAAATATTCCAATTATATTTTAAAATTATTTTTATTTATTTCAATACCATTTTATTAGTTTTATTATTTATTATGTATATAATCTAATGATATCATCAACCATATTACTCTATATGGATTATGATCATGTTTCTCTAGCAATTAATTGGGTAAAATATTAACATTTTTATGATAGTTTTTCAATATGAATGCATATATTGATTATGTATTGAATTTTTATTCATTTATTTCATATGATGAATGTATTAGACTTAGTAAGTAACATGTGGAGCCCATTATATCCCCTTGATGAATTAGTAGATCTTATGAGACAAACTAGTTTGGGGATTTGGCGTACACCTTACCTATTTATGTAATATGTATTGGCATGAGATTATGATATTAATATTATGATATATTGCATTAGGAATTATATTATTATGAAACTATTTATTATTATCCATGTGATTATTTATATTTTTATGTCGTCCATGGATATTTTCCTCTTTTATTATATTATTTATATGGTATATTTGATTATTGTTTATCTCTACCATATTATTCATGGTTTATTTATTCTATGATAAATTTTATTGTACAATTTCCCTTACTGAAAATCTAAGATCGTATCTTTGGAGACATCCGATAAAATTGGAATGATAAATAGATTAGCATATAATATCACCCTTTATTATATTTTCCTTTATTTGGGATGCCTAGAATTGATCTATAAATTATTTCAAGGATATACTATAAGAAATAATAATGATCTCACTAGAATTTTAAGTTGTATTTCATGTTTTCATATGTAATGAGAGAATCATGTGTGTATCTAGTCTTCAAATACTACTAAATTATTTGATACTTTGGGATGTGATTGATTTTATCATGTGATAATGTAGTAAGATAACTATTATCTCTAGGTTACTGGAATCAGGGTGTTACATGGCATGTGTTGTTATTGGAGTTTTTTAAGTTTTATTTTATACTTTTTTCTATAACTATAGTTCTCTCTTACCTATCCTCTCATTACTGCCATCCCTTGAGTGGAGGTGTGGGAACCTCATGGTGATTTGGTAAGGGGATGATATCCACTTATAATTCTTGAGTTTTCACTTCCATAAATAAAAAAATTCTCAGTTGATTGATTTCAAAATTTTGTGGCAGTTTTTTACCTTAAATTTGAATATATTTGAATTATTTAATATTTTAATTATTTACTGCCATAGTTGATGAACCATAATTCATCTTCCACTTAGCTTAGTTTATAAATGATGAAATAATATAGTCTGAGTTGTGAATTTTGATCAATTTTTAGCATGCGTGTGACTGTTGTGAATTACTTTTTAATTTCCAAAGAACTCTAAATACCAATTGGGTATTACCTAAGTAGTTCAAGTATGATTCATTTTTTTAGTGTAATTGATTACTTTTTACACACACTATAGAAATTAATGGTCAATCAGTGATTACTAAAGGATTATTCTTCACTGTATACTTAAACCTAGGATTATTGATAAAATGATTGTGTATTAAGTAATTAATTAATTAATAATAATAAGAGGAAATTGTTTTTAAGACTGTGATAGTATTATAAATAGAAATTTAACCCTAAACCCATCACCTTTAATTATCTTGATTTAAATCTATTGTTTTAATTAATTCTATTTTATATAAAAAAATCAAATTAACTCAAATTCAACCCCTTTAAATTAATTATGACAAATGAGTTTTTTCAACCCTCTATGGAGACAACCCAAGGTTTATTCTATAATATACTTTTAATAATCTAGGTTTTCAATTAACTTTTTCACACACATGAAAAGTTTGTAAAAAACTTGGTTTTATTTTTAGGGAGGTGGTTCCAAAATTGCTAACTTTTGATGTATGACCAAATCTATTAATAACCAAATTTTCTCTATTAACTATGAGTTTAAGTACTTACAAAATTCAAAAATTTAAATTTTCAAACTAACTTTGAGGATGTTCCCTTGTAAAACCCTAGTGAAACTCAAAGTATTTATTGTGAGTCTAGAACCATGGTAATAAATCCTTATTAGTCTTTGAGAGATCTCTATGAACCCCACTTCATTAACCAAAATAACCAAATTTTCATGCCTACTTTGATAACCAATGTTGAATTGAAAACTAGACTCATTCAATTACCACCCAAATTTCATGGTTTATAGGTCAAGATAAAAAAATAGCACATAAAGAAGTTCAGATTGGTCTTCTCCACACTCAATACTAGAGGAATTGAAGAGGATAAAATGAAGTAGATATCTTTTAAATTCTCACTCGAAGGAGTAGTAAAATAATGGTTGTGTAGTTTATAATCTAGAGAGGTAAAAGATTGGGATAATATATCGATGATATTTATACAAATATTTTATCCCACTTCAAGGAGAACACCAATAAAAAGGAAATATATTTCATTATATAAGCATGATGAGTGATTCTATATTATAATTGATATAGGTTCAAGAAGTTGTGTGTCAATTTCCCTCACCAATCCATTAAAGAACATAAATTATTAGTCTTTATATAAATTTTTTCATGATAGTGAAAGGAAATTGTTGGTTTTATCCTCAATATGATATCTAATTGACAAATCACTGATAGAGTCTAAAGGAATTATTGAGAAAATAGCCTAGAATTCCAAACAGTTTGGTACAAGAGGTACTAGTAACAAAGGGCCCCATGAGGCAAGGTCTTATGACTCATCCCCCTTAATAGAATCTAAGTTATAGGAACTAACCACTTTGGTTAGACAAATAGATTTGAAAAATTCAAATGAAAAACAAGCACCAGTAAAGGATTTTGGTTTGTGTTCATCTCCAAATCATTATAATGACCAATGTGTTGAAGTATAGGGAACTGAAAGTTGTGTGCCTACCAATACTAAAAAAAGACATTTTAATGTAGGTTATTTTTTATCTTAAATGTTGTTTAAAATGTTAAATTATTTACATTGACATTGAAATTAATTCTTTAACATCATTTATAAAAAAAACTAACATTGAAACATTATTTAAACATCAGTTTAACTTATAACTAATGTGCTTGTATTTTTTTCATCAGATTTTGTTAGAGCTTTTGATGTCATTTATATGGATAAATAACATTTAAAGTCTGAATAAATGACCTCTAAATGGTTTATCAATTTCAGTTATAAGAAAAAACTGATGTCTAAAGCCTCTTTCGATGTTGATTTTCAGAATAACAAACATCAAAACTTAAATATTTTTAAAAAAGTTAGAAATACAATACCTTATCCTTTTTAACAGAAACTAGCAGCATACAACATGAAACCAAAAATAATAAACATCAATAAAAAACAAATAAAAATAAAATTCAAACTTTTATGCAACATTTTTTCAAGGTAATACACATAATTGAAACTTTTACATATACATCTATAAATTAATCAATCCTACAAAATAGTTTTCAAATAAATCCAAAATGTGATTTAATTATTCAATCTAATGAGATTTAACATCATAAAAAACCGATAAAAATAATTAATTTTATAAAATTTAAAATATTATATATATTTTTAAATTATGATAGATATGGTGGAACTAACCTTGTTAAAATTTCTTACAATTCTAGTCATGTCAATTTCAAAAATGAATCATGAAACATAATATACACATTCAACATGTCTTTATTTATTATGACACAACATCTATGAAATAAAACTTTAAAAATAAAAAAACAATATATTTAATATGAAAAAAATATTAATAATTTTATAAAATATATCAACCTTTACTTGCACATAATTAATTTCATTTGAGTTCTTTATCTGTAAGTGAATTCTATTCAATAGTTTCCATAAATTTTTGTGTTTTTATATATTATTTACTAAAAAATATATAACATGATAAACTTTAGATTAAAGGTAAAATAAAATATTATAATACTTATGAATTCAACCACTCTTGAAAACTTTCATGAACATCACCTAGAAAAGATCATAACCAATATATTGTGCATTCATGTGGGAAGAATATTCATAACATACAATGGCCAATAAAACCTAAAAAGTTCAGAATAAATGATATTATAATGAATAGTAGTTCATAATTATTTAATTATTCTTACCCTTGAAGGATTATAATGAACCAACACTTAATCTCTGTGTTTTCCAATCTTTTATCCATATATTTCACTTTAACATTCTTCCTAATGTATTTTAAAACTATTGAAAAAATTGGATTCATAAATATATAAATAGAAGTCATATAATATTATAGTAAAAGGGTTTACATGTATATTATTAGATAATTAATAAATTAAATTAGTATATTTTATATTAATTTCAAGAAATAAAAATTTACTTACATGGAAAAAAACTACGCCGCAACTACAAAGAGATCATCGATGATAAACACATACATGATAAATTTTTTAAATATTCTAAATGAAAGTATCTCCCACATATCTCAACAGTAATATAAAACTTATAATTTCTCTCCAAATGAAAATAATTCAATGTTAATTTGTTAAACTTAAATAAATTTGAGAATTATCTAGAGGTGAAAGTTCTTGAAACTTTTGTTTCTTTTATAATCAATCCTTAGATTTTAGGTACTCCTATATAAGATAAATGTATGAAAAATAATTTAAATACTTTAAAATTAATATTAAATAAAAATTGAAAAAACAAAACATACCACATATGTCAACTAACAACAAAGACTAGCTGGCTATAGTAAAAAATAACCCATACTTTTTCCAGTTTTGGCCACCTCCTTAGTAGGAAATGACATTGGAGTAGTTGGATCAATAAAATTATGCACTGCTACTCTTACTTTATATTATTTCATAAGATGGAGATATACATAATCCCCTATATTATGTATGATATCACCTTCTACAATATATAAATGGGGATCCTTTGTATGTAATTAAAAGTACATAATCAGGTATGAATGAGGAGGCAGAGGATCTAGATAGGTAAGATGGATAGGCTGGAAAGGTAGTATTTGTTTCCCTATTTTTGAAAAAATAACATGTATATATGATTTAATTTGACCTTTTATTAACTCGTTCAACTATTTTAGCTTAGACTTAAAGGAATCTATTTTCCCTCTATATTTTTCCTCCCTTGATGTCATACTAAAATGGAAAAAAACTTTTCTAATACTAACACTCACCTCATATCTTCTTATGTGACCCATGTGTTCTTGCTTTCCTAAAGCAGTATCCAAAATTTCCACACTTCCCTCAAGGATAAAAGACCCCTACATCTATTTATCCTGAAGTGAATCTGAACAAAATATAAGAAAAATTTATATTAGTGCAATGAATTTAAAAAACATTAATATTTGAGAAAAATAATAATCTTTTTATAATCTTCTTAGTTACTACTTTTAGTGGATCCATAAGATACTTCCCCTTTATTTCATCCTCACCCTCTTCCATTTTCCATGATGAGTGGGGGGATTTAGGGCCAAAATGAACATATTCTAAGACACTACTAGATTTATCTCTTAATTCATAAAATTTTTCAAAAATAATTTTCTCCTATGATAAATGATACTATCCATGTCATAAAGTATGAAATTATACATTTTTCATCTGTATATCTTGGTATGATCACCTAGAGGCCTATTATATAAGAATAAATTAATAGGTTTTTAGGTAATTAACAAATAATTTTAAAATTGATTTTATCATCAATAATTTTCATAACAAAAATGATTCCTTCCATCAGTCAATGTAAAAATTCCCCCAATCCTCTACATATATATACCTATATTTAATTAATGGGTTTTTATTCTATCATTTCCCAAATATTTAATATGAAGGAATTTTTTTAAAAAATTTCTCTATCTAACTGACACAAAATTCAATAACTAATTTTTAATATATTTTAAATCATGAAAGTCAAATGTCATCCATAATTGAATAAATTAAATATTAGTCATGAAATATATAATAATTGAAAAATTAGGGGAAAATAAAACAGATGAGAAATTATACCATTATAGAATCCCACAACTAATATTTCATGTTCTCCTCAATGCTCTTCTAATCATGATGTAAAATAATAACCCCATAATGACTCTTCATGGCCATATAACTCATAAAATTATTTTCATGTGGGTTTTTTGGATTATTATTATCATCAAATTAAATTCTCAACCTCTTCTCCCCAAGAGCATGTGAGAGTTTTGATAAATGTGTAATTTGGTATCTACCAGCTCTAAGTATCATATTCTATAGATAAGAAGAATACTCTATCATAGGAGGCTCACCAGTAGTGATATAAATAGTGTAATACAAAAAAATCACTAAATAATTTATTTATTCCAGAAAAAATTAATATGAAAAAATATACACATACCTTGATAAACCCCCCTCTTACTCCACATTCGTCATTTAAATTGATGAATCAATGATATAAATTTTTGTGCACCTATATTTTATTACATTTAAATGATTTTTTAAAGTAAAAAAATATTTTTATTAATAGAAATCAATTTGTGTATATTATATTAATTAATGAATCTAAAGTAAAATGAATATTTTAAAATGATAAATACAAAGAAATTGTTATGGTAAAATAATAATGTCGGGTTTCTTCAACCATAAATTGTGTCACTAAAATAGATGAATATAATGGTTAATATAAAAATCATATAAATCTGGGCAGAGACATATTTTTGGGTTAATGTAGAAATATTATAGTAGATACTGTAGTGGGCATTGTAGTAGGCACTATAGAAGGTACGGTAGTAGGTACTATTTGGTACTATAGCAGTAGGAACTCTTCATCCGTTTGGGATTTCAAGCCACCAGTTTGGTCCTCGGGTCCTTCAAGGCCTTTGGTCCACCCAAGGCCTTAAGTCCAATAAGTAATTCGGGCCACCTCAAGTCCTTCAGGCCACCTCAAGGCCTTTGGGACACCTCAAGGATTTCATCCCACCTGAAATTGTGCTTAATGGACTAGGTAGACTCTACAAAGGAGTAGACTCCATATGAGGATTCAGAGTAGTTTTATTCACTAGAGAAAAAAGATAATGGATGTGGAAGAAATAGAGGGTGTGGCATTGCCATCAGAACCATCCTATGCATTCATGGGAAGCCTATCCAAATATTCATGTGAAGGTGGAGAGATGATATCACCATACAAAAGTTGGGGAGGAGCAATTCTATATAGTTATAGTCTGGATATTTCCTATAAGACCTATGAGTCATGTAATCTCTAAGACTATGGGCCTTGTAAGGGTTCCCCCTTATCCCTTGAAAGGTGGGTTATCAAAAATCAATAGAAAATAAGGCCTTCCATACATTCAAGTATATAAATGACTATAAGAACCTAGGATTTCTTATGATGTATGAATCCCTTCTATTTTAGTTTGAATACTTAAATATAACCTAATGTGAATTCCATTTGAGTTCATGGAGGTATCGAGGGTGTCTATGGCTTGTTCATAGCCTAAAACCTAGTTTTTAGGGTGAAAATGTTCTGGAACATAGTTAGTTCAAACTATACAGGGTTGGCCACACGGTCTGATAAACCATGTGAGGTATGAGAAGATAGAAGGAGGAGGCTGCATAGTTAGACCAAACTATTCTATTTGGGGCTCACGACCATGCGGGCATGCCTACAATTTTGATAGTGGAGTTTTACGTGGTTTTTGCATAGTTATTCAAACCATGTAAGAAAACTGTGTAGGTTCCCCTTCCCTATAGCAAACCAGACATGGTTGGTGAAGGGTTTTTCAAAATGTGCATTCAAACCATGTTACCCATTTATTTTGGGTAATTTTATAATTTTAAATCAAATTAAAAACTATTTTTAACCTAATTTTCTCACTTTTCCTTCTATGCATAGAAAACACATTTTCAAAGTTTTTGGGTGACTTATTAGAATTGATATATCTTCTCTGTCCAGTATTTGATTCAATAATTGATCATATCATTGGATCTGTATCAGTTAGTACTCGATTCCTTTTTAGTCGTTCATTATTATTCTTCCTATCAATGATGCTATTTGGGTGAAAGCTGATTTTCCCTAATTTCATGGTCTTCATCCATTCTTAATTTTTCTCCTAATCTGATTAGAATTAGGAGTTGATACTAGAAGATCACTATACTAACAAGCTACAATATGTGATATATACATTTTCCTTAAGTTTTGGTACTTTATTAGCTTACCTTCCATTGTGCCACTCACTGAACTTTCTGACATGGCCCTAAAATTGAAATGATAAATTGAATTAAGTGAATCGGGGCTTGTTAGGGAATCCCTTAGGTACCCTTGAGATCTGTTGGTGGTTGTTTCTCTTACCAAGGCCACCCATGGGGTGTTCCCTTTTCCTATTCCATATGTTGAACAACCCATGGGGTGTGACTTAGGCATTCCTAGTTAAAGGAAGCTCAATTATATTTAAATTATATTGGATTTCTTAGTTAAGAGATTTATTACCTATTTTGCATGTTGATTCTCTTGAATTTAACGGATATGTGGAACCTGAATTACAAAATGGTTTATTCTGAAATTGTGTTAAGAGTGGGTATACTCTTTGGTTTCATTTGAATTTAATTGTGATATGTGAGTGGGTATACTCATGATATGAACTTAAAGGTGAATGTTTACATGAGTGGGTAGACTCATTTGGTAAGAAATGAAAAATGGTATGAAATGGTGAATTGATTTCATAGATGCCTTAGATGATGCTCCTTAGATCTTGAATGTGGTATTGGATTCCTTGGACAGAGTATGGTCCTTGGGTCTTGATTCTATGGGATGCATCGGGCATTGCTATCCCTTGGATATGGATTGCTTGGACACATGTAAGACATGTTTAGTTGACATTCTCCTAGGACTCCAACCATTTACTTTACCACTATTTCTATTGAGTTTCTCCTAGGACTCAATGAGGATTCCTTGGTCTTCTAAACCTTGGATCTGACCCTTTTTGGTCTGACACATTGATTATATGGAATTTCCATGAGAAATATGTTATGCTTGGTTGAACGGCTTGACCATGGATGTTATGAATCTTCTAGTTATATGGAAAGGTCATGGTTGATATGGTTCTATGGTTTTTATAATGATGTCATGTTTATTACTTTATTGTACTTGTAGCTACATCATATAGGAGTTATATCATCTTTTGTGGGGAGCCTTGAGAGGCTATTTAATATTTCCAATTTAGTAGTTTACATGCCATGGGAATCTTTACTTTTATTTACTGATTACCTATTTACCTGTGAACTATTTAGCCTGTTATATTTCACTGCTAGAACTTGTATAGATCTTTGGGTGGTTACCTACTGGGATTGTATCTCACACCCTTTTCGGGCCATCATTGGGTACCCAAATATATTATTTAGATGTAGGTAGAGATAGGGGAAAGCACCCATAGTTTGAGGGTTGATTTTGTGTCATGCATAGGATCAAGGGAGCATGGGATCAAGCTAAGGATCATGATTCTATTAGGAGATAGTAATTTTTTGTTTTTTTGGTATTTTGGATGCATGTATTGTGTTGAACTTATTTGTACCTATTTTGGTTGATTTTTAGAGACATGTATCATCATCATAGTATATGGGATTCATTTTCATTGTTATATATTCTTGTCTTGTTTTTTATTCATCTATAGATTATTTATTCCTTCCTCTACATGTATACTATTGATATTCCTTTGTGTTTCACTCTGGTGATGAGGGAATAGTCTCCCCACTGACACACATAGGCCCTCACCACTAGTCAGTAGCCTCTGGTGTTTGGAGAGATGCTCTTGAGGCTATGTGACCCACCAGGCTTAGGGCACCTTCAATGGAATCCTAGTCTGGGACATTAAAAAGTGGTATCAGATTATTCTTTTCTGGTTTGATTTACTATTTGGAGAAAATAGATAGGGATATAAAGGTATCGAAGTTTGGTGATGATTTATGCCTGGGCATAACTAATCAACATAAAAAAAATCCAAATTTCCTCAAATTATATTATTTTTTTCTAGATTTTTATTATTACAGTTGATTTGATTCCACCATTGGGTGATGTACTTGATTTTTTATGTTATTAATGATATGATTGAGGGATATATTCTATTTAAACCTGATGATATGATGGTATTCCATTTCATGCATCATACTAGGAACTTGTTAGAAATCACATGTCATACATTATTCCATTCCATTTAGTATGCATTACTTGTTGCATGCTATTGTGATAGGTGTTGTGGTAGCTATACTTGCTGTTGTGATGGATTTTCTAGAATGTGTTATGGTGTTAATTTGGTGGATTTCATGCTTTGGTTCATGGGGAGTATGGACCCACATGGATCATAATTTGGTGATCCATTTGGGTTAACTTTTAAATTAAATTTTGATAAAATGGAAATGAATATTAAATGAAATTGAAATAGAAAAGTGAACTTGGAAAATAGAGACTTGACCTAGACCTAGATTTTGAGTGGGAAAGAGGTAGTGTCTCTAGTGGTTTTTGGTGATTTTTCTTTTTAAAATACTAGATTTAGGAGTAGGCTATGTGGAATGGCCTATTTTTAGGAAGGTTTTGACCTATACTAGGATTTTGAGTTGTGAACTTTGTTATTGTTCTTTTATAAGGTGTGTATTTGGGATTGTAGGGGCATGCCACCATGAAGGACTCCAGTCATATGCTAGGAGGGTGGCGATAATAACACTCTGGAGGCAGTGGGATATGTACTACTAGTGGATCCTATTTTAGTTCCATATACGACACCAACTATTTTCCTAGACATAGGTGTTGAGGAATAGTTTTGAGTGGGATTCTATTGGTTCATGCAAAAATTTTAGAGAGCACCGTAGCCTACCTTATCTATGGATGAGATAACACGTGTGTTCTAAAAACATCATCATTATATGTTTTTAGTGTATGTTTTTTCATAGGTTTCTCAGTTGTGGCTAGATACCATGTTTTTGAAATTAGAGAAGCTTCAGACACCTCCGGAGAGGAGAGTGAAGCTCACAACTTACATGCTTTGTAAAGCAACAATGCACTAGTGGGATGTTATGAACCAGGATGACTGGCTGCGATACATGGTTTGGGATTATTTCTAAACAAGGTTCTATGACTATTTCTACCTTGAGACTCTACGGGTAGATATTTCTAGTTAATTCATGCATCTAGAGTAAGGTGCGATGATGGTTATGGAGTACTCATAATGATTAACAAAGTTGAAGTGTTTTGCAGAGATGTACCATAATAATGAGCTATCGAGAGTGAGATATATTTATTAAGGTCTCTAACTTGCTACCAAATCTTAGGGAAACATATTCAGATTTACCACTATCATTGAAATTCTGAATCATAAACTGATTAAAGAGAGAAACCTAAGGGAAGTTGGGGTTGTGAAGCAGAGCAATGCGGTCTCTCAACCCGGTGGTTCAACATCTTCAAGCAGGAAGCGTCATTTTAAGGATTTCAATTATATGAGTATCAGTCAGTCTGTGAGTACTAGTATCTCAGTTTCCTATCATTAGTATGGCAGATAGGGCCACATGATGAATCAGTGTGAACGTGACCTGGTCATGTGCTAAGCTTGTGGCAGGATGGGCCATGTGCAACGTTTCTATAGGGCCTTCACTCTAGATATGAGTGGTAGAGGTTAGATTCAACACTAGGTTTAAAAGAATATTTCTCAGCTCCACATTAGGTAGCAAGATGTAATAGTACATGTCAATCAGGCTTAGGTAGTGGCGGTCATGGATAAGGTAGCAAGGCATCAGTTACACCAAGATATCAAAGTGGGTCTACTTTAGGCAATGAGGTTCTTATCACAGGGTCATGGTTCAGGATAGATCTAATCTATACATACTACCCCCAAGGAGCAGGGTGTCAGAATGTATATTGTGAGAGGTAAGATTTTCTTAGCCTCTACTACTACATCTTCCCTTTTTTACAATAGGTGTATCGCATAGTTTCATACCTTTACCTATGGTTAAAATTCTTGGGCTTGTAGTTTTGATTTCTGAGGGCATTATGATGCTTGACACTCCATTGGGGATTAGAATAGAGGATTTACACTAGTGTAGGGAGTTACCCCTTGAGGTTGGTGTGAGTCACTTCATCTATAATCTTTATGTCCTTGAGATGATAGGGTTTGACATCATACTCTGAAAGGACTAACAAGTATCTTATCGAGATTTCATTGAATTCTATCACCAAGGTTAACTTTCACATCACCATAGGGTATATTGTATACTCACAAGGGTTTATGGGATGTCGAGGTGATCTAAGCTATACCATAGCATCGTGGGATAGGTGGTATGATAGCTTAGATCATTATTTTGTATCTGGATGATCAGGGAGTACATCAGACAGATTTTCCTCCAGTGGTTGATCCTTTCATGGATGTGTTCCCAGACTAATTTTCTAGTTTACATCCTAATAAAGAGATTTAGTTCTCCATTGAGCTATATCCAAGAGCTTCACTGGTATCCATTCATCCTTATATAATGGATATGATGAAGTTACAGGAGCTCAAGAAGAAACTAGAGGATTTCAAGGAAAAGGGGTTTATTCAACCCAATACTGCTCTGTGGGGTTCGGTAGTCCTTTTTATTAAAAAGATGGAAGGTACCATCAGGATATGTGTGTATTACCAGAAATTAAACTAGCTAGCAGTTAAGAACTGGTATCCCTTATAGTGGATAGATGACCTGTTTGATCATATTTGAGGAGCTTAGGTGTTCTTGAAAATTGATTTGAGATTTGGATATCACCAGGTATGTATTTGATCTACAGACATACCTAACATAGCCTTTTATAGCAGTTATGGTCTATATGAGTATATGGTTATGTTTTTAATTCTTACAAATGCACCAATGGTTTTAATTTCTTTAATGAACCAAGTCTTATATCCTTATCTGGATTAATTTATAGTGATTTTCATGGATGATATCTTGTTGTATTCTCACAATCGATGTGACCATCCCAAACATCTTGAGATCATTTTGAATACACTATGATATAGAATCAGTTATATGATAATATCACAAAGTGCCACTTTAGGATGGATCAAATTCACTTCCTAGGTAATATTATCTAAGATACAAAAGTATCAGTAGACCCAAAGAAGTTGAGAGCTTTAGTTTTATGGGAGAATCCTAAGAACGTCATTGAGGTATGGAGTTTCTTAGGCCTACCCAGATATTATAGGCATTTCATATAGGACTTCTCATGCTTATTAGTGTTATTTATGGGCTTGACTAAGAAGGGTGTGAAATTTTTATGGTCATATTTATGTGAGATGGCCTTTTAGGAGATGAAAGGTAGATTGAGTTCAGTACTGATATTGATTTTTCCAAATCCAATCAGGAGTTACACTATTTAATACAATGCATCATGTATCAGTCTTAGAGTAGTGTTGATGTAGGTGATAGAGTTGTGGCATACGAGTCTTAGTAGTTGAGGACACATGAAAGGAACTACTCGATTTATGACCTCAGGTTAGCTTATTTGTTCGTGAATTGTGTCGTTGAATACATTACTTAATTGGAGAGCATTTTGTGGTGTCCATAAACCACAAAATCCTTAAGTATATATTTTCACAATGTGATCTGAATTTGAGTCAGTGAAGGTGGGTGGATTACCTCAGGTCTTTTGAATTTGAGCTTTCCTACACGCCTAGGAAAGGCAATGTAGTGGTCGATGCACTGAGTAGGAGGACTCGGATACAAGCAGAGTGGTAGGATAGTAGCGAGTGGAAGCTTATGAATTTTTTCTCTGATATTAACTTGGAGATGTAGGATAATCAGGGGAAGAATTTTCTATCATCCATAGTTTGTACCTCTACCCTTCTAGATAGAGTGAGGATGAGGCATCTATCAAATTAAAAGGTCATAGTCCGGTGGGAGATTATGGAAGGTGAGGACCCACCTCCTATTTGGACTATAGGTAAGGATGAGATTCCACATATCCATGGTCATGTTTGAGTTCTATTGGACATATTCAAGGAGTTGATGTGGGAGTTTCATGCCTTATCTTGGGCACTACATCCTGGTGGAACCAAGATGTACCTTGACTTGCACTGTCATTACTAGTGGTCAGGTATGAAGTGAGAGGTAGCTAGTTTTGTTACATGGTGTTTCACCTATCATCATGTGAAGTCATAACATCAGTGACCAGCTAGACTTTTACAACAGTTACCTATTCCCAAGTGGAAATGGTATGATGTCGTGATGGATATCATGACTGATTTACCGAGGTCACCTTGGGGTAGTGATGTTGTATGGTTTTTTGTTGATAGGATCACAAATGTTGCACATTTCTTACCAATCAAGGAAACTTTCAATGTAGATAATCTTGAGAGTTTATATATCTATGAGATAATACAACTCCACAGGGTCCCATAAACTATTGTTTTAAATAGGTATTATCGTTTTATGACTCTTTTTTGGAAGATTTTGTAGAGGGTGTTGGGTACACTGGTGCTTCTGAGCACAGGATACCACCCTTATACTGATGATCAGTCAGAGAATATGATACAGGTGCTTGAGGACATGCTACGAGCATGTGTCCTAGATTTTGAGGATCTTGGGAGAATCATATATCCCTAGTTTAGTTCTCCTATAATAATAGCTATTAAGAAGATGATATAGATGACACCTTATGAGGATTTCTATAGTAAGTCATGCCGATCACCCATGTGCTAGTTAGAGGTAGGTGAGGCATATTTACCAGGATCATGTCTCATGTAGGAGACTTTTGAGTAGGTCCAGTTGATTCAGAGGTTGATGGATACTACATATCGAAATAAATCTTACTTAAATCACTGAAGATGGCCTTTAGAGTTTGAGGTTTAGGATCATATCTTTTTACAAGTTTCACTAAGTCTGGGATACAGACATATCAGGATACAAGGTAAGCTTTCACTATAATATGTTGGGTCATTCGAGATTCTAGAGAGAGTCGAGTCAGTAGCCTATCAGTTGCAGTTTCCACATAGGTACTAAGTCATTCATGATTTCTTCCATGTATCTTATCTACGCTATTATAATTAAGACCCATCTCATGCTTTTCAGCCTAATGAGGTTGAGTTACAGGTAGATTCATCCTTTGAAGAGCATCCTATTCATATCATTGATAGGAGCATGAAGTTTCTTCAAGGTTGGATAGTTACTCTAGTATGGTTGTTTTGTAAGTACTATTGTTTTTAGGATGTGACTTTGGAGTAGGATTCCAACGTATGTGCAGGATTTTTTCTCAGAAAAAACTTGACCTCCCTTCATAGGGAAATTCAAAGATGAATTACTTTAAGGGGGAAGATTATAAGAACCTAAATTATTGTATGAGGTCTAGATCCCTTATTTTTTAGTTTTAATACTTAAATATGGCCTATTATGAATGACCTTTGAGTTTATAGAAGTATCTTTGTGTGTTTGGGGTGTTTTTAGAGCCTAGAACCCGGGCTTTAGGGTGAAAATGGTCTGCCACATGGTTAGTTCAAACTGTGTGGGGCAGGACACATGGTCTGATAAACCATGTGAGGTATGGTTAGAGAGTAGGAGGAGGACTTATGGTTATACCAAACTGTGTGATTTTGGGTCCACAGTCATGAATCCATACTAAAATTTTTGATAGTGGTGTTTTGCACGGTTTGTGCATGATTAGTCAAACTGTGTGAGAAAACTGTGCAGGTTCCCCTTCTCTATAGCAGATTTTGCATGGTTGGAGCACGGTTTGTTAAACCATGTGACCCCTTTATTTTGGATAATTTTATAATTTTAAATCAAATTAAAATATATTTTAAACCTAATTTTCTCATGTTTCCTTCTACTCATAGCAAACTCATTTTGAGAGATTTGGGTGATTATTCTTATAATTGAGAGATCTTCTTCATCCAATATCTAACTAAAGTGTTTAATTTCTTGTTGGATCCACATCGGTGATTAATTTATTACTTTTTAGTTTTTCATCATTCTTATTCCTATTGATGATGCTATATAGGTGCAAACTGATTTGCCCAAAATTTCAGGTTCTTCATCTGTTCTTCATTTTTTCCAATTTGATTTGAATCAGGAGTTAATATTGGATGATCACTGTACTACAAAGATACGATAGGTGGTATATAAATTTTTCTTTATTTTTGGTGCTTTATTAAGATACCTTCAATTTTTTCACTCTTTGTACTTTCCGAAGAGGCACCAAAATTAAAATAATAAATTGAATTAAGGGAATTGGGATCATTTAGGGAAACCCTTAGGTACCCTTGATATGTGTTGGTGATTGTTTCCCCAACCAAGTCCACCCATGGGGTGTTCCCCTTTCCTATTCTAGATGTTGAACCACTCATAGGGTGTGAATTAGGCTTTCTTAGTTAAAGGAAGCTTGATTATATTTAAATGATATTTAATTTCTTAGTTAAAATATGTATTTCCTTATTTTCATGTTGATTATATTGAATTGAATGGCTATATGAAACTTAAACTACTAAATGTTTTATTTGTAAATTTTGGTAAGAATGGGTATACTCTTTGGTTACCTTTGAATTGAATTGTGATATGTGAGTGGGTGTACTCATGAGATGAAATTAAATACTAATGGTTACATGAGTGGGTAGACTCATTTAGTATGACATGACAAATGGCGTGAAATGACTAATAGTATGAAATGTTGAATTGATTCCATAGATGCCTCGAATGATGGTCCTTAGATATTGAATGTGATAGTGGACACCTTGGATAGAGTATGCTCCTTGGGTCTTGATTCCATGGGATGCCTCAGACCTTGCTACCCCTTGTATTTGACTTTCTTGGACTCGCATAGGACATGTTTGGTTGATATTATCCTTTGACTTCAGCTTGTTACTTTACTAAGTTTCTATTGAGATGCTCCTAGGTCTCGATGATGATAAATTGGTCTTCTATACCTTGGATCCATCTCTTTTGGTTCTGACACTTATCTTATACAGCATGATCATGAGAAATATGTTTTGATTGGTTGAATGGATTGGCCATGTATGTTTTTACTCTTCCGGTTATATAGAAAGTTTGTGGTGGGCATGGTTATATGGTTTGTATGACTAGGCCATGGTGTTTACTTTCATTTACTTGTAGATTCCTTTTATAGGATCTTGATCATATTTTAAAAGGAGCCCTAAGAGGATATTCGGGATTTCCAGTTTATTAGTTTACATGCCATGGGTATCTTCACTTTTATTTACTTCTTACCTATTTACCTACACTTTATTTAGCATTTTATATTGCACATCTAGGACTTTTATAGATATTTGTGTGGTTAGCTACTGGTATTGTATCTCACACCCTTTTCGGGACACTATTGGGTACCTGAATAGACTATTTGAATGTTGGTAGAGATAGGGTCAAGCACCCACAGTTTGAGGGTTGATTTTGTTCTATTCTTAGAAGAAGGGGAGAAGAGGGTCAAGCTAAGGCTCATAATGCTATTTGGAGATAGCACTTTTTGTTCTTTTTATTATTTTGGATACATGTATTGTACTTAACTACTTTGTACCTATTTTTTTTGCTTTATAGAGACATTTATCATCATCATAGTATATGGGATTCATTTTCCTGTTGATTGTTTACTACTTCTACTACTTTTATGTTATTGATATATCATTGTGTTACGCTCTGGTGATGACGGTATAGTCTCCCCACTGACACACCCAGGCCCTCACTAATAGTCGACAGCCTTGGGAATTTGGGGAGATATACTTGAAGCCATGTGACCCACCAAGATTGGGTCACCTTCAATGGAATCTAAATCTGGGATGTTACAATAACCAATATTTATAAATTTAAATATCCAAGTTAAAAAATTAGTGTCATCTCATGTGTAAGTTTCATAAAAAATTAATGATATAAATACTATTAAACCAAAAAAATATTTAAGTGGTGTTGATAAATATAAAAATTAATTCAAATATGGTAGAAATGATCAACATATATAGTTTCAAATATTCATGTTAACATAGATTTTTTGACATGTGTAAGTTTCATAAAAAAATAATGACATTTTTTTAATCAAAAAATGTTTAACTAAAACTAATGAATATAAAATTTAATACAAAAAATATAGAAACAATCAATATATATAAATTTTAAAACCCAATATATAGTGTTTACATGTATAATTTTCACACAAAAAAATAAAAAATGGATATTTAAATGAATAATTATGAGTGTAATAGAGTTTTTTCTATTATCCCTTCTACGTGATCATTTAGTATTTCATAGACTACATCTATATCACACTCATTGTTATCCTTAGGTAATTATGTAATAGATAAATAAATCTTGTATAAATTCTAAACATCATCAATATTTTCATCACCCAAATTAATTTTTCCCTTGAAAAATGTTGGACCACAGATCATTCGATGAGTCAATAATATAAAATATTTGTTTTTCATGAGTCTCTATGATAAATGATTCTTCTTAAAACTAAATATTTTTAAATAAATTAGTGTAAATATTTTTATCAATATAAATAAAGTTAACGTTATGTTTTACCTCCAAAAAATATCTAATAAGGTAGCTAAAATAAAATGGATCATTTCTTCCATGTGTTTTTTTACAACTAAAATTTATATTATTTATAAATGAAATATCTATGTTTTTCATTTTGTGATAATATTCTTCAGTTGAAATGGTGGTGGGACAAAATAATACTCTTGTAAACCATTAAATTCATTTTTAAATTATTTATAAGGATGATCCATTCACAAAAATCTCTGATTTATCCTGTACATTGCCTTTCTTAAACTCTATAACTGATGATATAAACCCCCCTCTCTGTAAATTAGACAAGATTTATATCCCTTAAAGTTGTATTCAGATAAGTTTTCACATGAAAGAAATTCATTTACAGAGAACATTATTATATCACACAAAATAAAATATTATTTATTGTATGTACCAAATATTGTAACACTTATCTCCTATATAAATTTCAAATCATGAATCAATGGTGATATATAAACATCAATATTATTTCCATATGTTTTTCTCTAGAAATCTTTAAGTTCATCATCATGTATTTTCTATTTATACATATCTATGGGGAAAATTTTATAAAACCAACATAACAAACCACAAACTATATTGGATATTGAGACTCTGATATAGATTCATTTCATTTGTGAACAATCCCATTCTGAGATTTCTAACTTCATTTTCAAAATCAGGAAAAAAATTATCAAATCTCTTCCATTTTCATGAATCAGTAGGATAACATAGGTTTCCATCAGAGATGTTCTCATCTACATTTTATCTTATCCTATTTTTGTCATTTTAATATGAAAATAGACATTTAAAATAAGGAATTATTAGAAGATTCTATATTTCTTTAGTGGGAGTTTTGGTGTTTTTTCTTGAGAATAAACCATTGCTGGAATTTTCATCCATTTTATATCATGATGTCTCCCATTTAGGATATTCTGATAAAATTTCATGTTACTTCATATATAGAACATATTCATTTGGGAAATCATGTATCTTTTTATACCCTAATCCCATTGGACCTAATATTTTTTCCCCATTATTAGAATTTGGAAGTCTTTTTTCTTCTATAAGTAACTCATTTAACAGTTCAAGAAACTTAGTTAAACTTTTATCACTCCAACCATTCCTTTCTTTCAAGTTAAATAATCTCATCACTTTTGGTAATAATGTAAATTTAGTGCAACAAAGGAATAATTTTTTCTTAACATATTAGTATACTCATTCAACACTTGTTGTTTTTTTAATGGTTTTAATGCTTACATCATGAATTAATTATTCAAGATGATCTTTTGTCTCACGTTGAACATCTTCATCATCATTAGATCTTGACCTATTTTCTATTCCACCATATCAAGTAAAGCATGCATAATTATTATTAAAACCATATAAAATCATATGGTCTTTGATTTATCTATATTCAAATTTTCTCATATTCAAACACTTCATGCATGGAAAAAAACATTTCTTTTTTTTAATATTTCAGTTAAAAAATTCCAATAAATTTTTATCACCTTTCTCATATTCATTACTAGTTCTTTGCTCATTTATCCAATTGTGATCTATTAATCACCTAAAGTCGCAATATAATGGATAAATATATTAAAACATTTAAACATTTAAATATATATATATAAATAGATAAATTTAAAACATATAATTATATAAATATATCAAATGATTAAATTTAAATCATATAGATTCAAATTATATATACACATATATAAAACCTATAATCAAAACAAGTAATAAATTAACCATTTATTCATAAAATTTTAATCAAAATAACCAATTATAAAAAACCAAAATAAAATAAAATAAATAAGTAAATACAATATAATAAATGAACTAACAATTAATTCATATACATGTAATCAAAAAAAATAATCAACTAAGTATTTATTCATAAATATTTAGTCAAAATAGAAAATTTATGATATAAAAATTGATATAATAAATGAATTAATGGGATATAATAAATGGATACCACATTTGTATAAATAATAAATAAATTAATACAATTTTAAAATCCTAAAAATTTACTAAATCTTTTAAACAAAGAAAATAAAATTTTAACTAAAAAAATGTAGACATGAATAGTATATCTATGATGAAGAAAGACAAAATGGTAGTAAAAAACATTATATAGCAAGAAATTAAATGGTAGTGTGGTAAATAATAAATAAATATATACAATTTAAAAACCACAATTATTTAATAAATCTTTTAAATAGAGGAAATACAAATTTAACTGACAAAAAATGTAGATGTATGCAGTATATCTATGAAGAACAGATACAAAGAAACAGTGAATAAATTTAAAATTGAATTCAATTAAGTAGGAACATGGTCAATAATAAATAAATGAAAAAAATAAAAAACACAAACACATAATAATTCTAAATAATGAAAATAAAAAATTTACTCACCAAAAATATAGGTGCATACATTATATTAGTGATGAGCCTAGACAAGATCGTAGTAATAAAACTTTATATTGAACACAATTAGATGGTATAACAGCTAAAAAATCATTGGTGATAATGGTGGGACTCTGAGAAGAGACAAAGAAAAACTTGAGGTTCAAAAAATATTGCAAAAAATGATGAAATTATAATGATTCAAGTGGAAAATAACATAATTAGGGGGTGAAAAGAAAGAATCAAGATGTAGAAAGTTGAGAAGGGTGTTCACGATGCATGGAGGTTAGGGTTTGAGAAAATAATCAACAGATTTAAAATGTAAGTATATGTGAGTTTTCATTTTTTTTAAGTTGTTAACATTAGTTATTCTGAAAACTGATGTTAAAAATAGAGTTTTAGCATTAGTTTTCAGAGGAACCGACATTAAAAACTTTTATGAGTGATATTTTAATGTCAGTTATGTTGGTCGGAGTGGATACTCAAGAGGGGGGGTGAATTGAGTTCCAATTAAAATTTATGTTAAAAATATTTCTCTTAAAATCCCCCAAATTAAAAATAAGTTAAATTGTAGTGAATTTATACAGATTGTAAAAGATCAATTAGTTTCTCAAAGATTGATTAGGTCTTAGTTAATATAATCAGGAGATTAAATTAACTTTTCAAACTAACTTACCTGTTCACAATAAGTATAAACACTTTCTAATTTAACTATCAAAGTAACTTTAAAACAAATTGAATTTAAAAGTAATTAGTAACGGAATATAAAATATATAGTATAGTTTGAACTTAAGAAAAGATGCACAGAAGATGTAACCAAGAGGTTCAGTCTCAAGCCGAGACTTATTCCTCTCAAACAATTTATGTAAATTGATCCACACCATGGATCAAGGGAAACAACAGTCCAAGACTGTCTAGGTACTAAGACCTCTCCACAGTTCTATGTGGGAACAAAAACAATAGCACACAGGCTATCCAGGTCACACTTGACCTCTTCCATAGTTCACAGTGGGATATAGTAATGTGTAAGAAGTTTGGAGTGAGGATTTAGTATCCTCCAGTTTAGTCCAAGAGTCAGTGTGTAAATACATTGCTCAAAAAGTAAATGAATAAAACAAAATAGAGCTAAATAGATAGAGATGATTTTAGAGTGATCTATGTGTTGTGAGTGTAGCTCTGGACTCCTTGGATGTAAATGAAGCTCTGAGTCCTTCTCTAGTTTTTGTCTGAAAAACAGAGGTTTGTTTTATTCAAGTTTAGTTTGATCATCTTGAGTGCATGAAGATCTTTCGTTATAGTTCTTCACTCCTTGACTAAGGTGCATCTTGTGTTCTCCTTCAGGAAGAAAGGCTTTGTGTATGTTCAGTGATCTTTGAGTATGGAAGTAGTATTTCTATATGCACTATTTTTTAGCATTCTTTTTCCCATTGTATGTACTCTTCGTGCAACTATTTTTCTACACTCTTTTTACTTCTCCTTTTTTGTGCCCAATCTTTGTCCTTCCTTTTATAGATTTCAGATCTAACAATGGGAATGATTACCTTTTCATGCGTACTAGGTATGGTTCCCTGACATTCCAAAAACTATCATTAAATAACATTAATTGCATTAAAAACATCAAATAATGTCATTGCTTAATAAATAAATAATATTGATAGTATTGAGTTTGACTGGTCAGTCTTTCATTAGTAGCCTTCTCTCGGAATAAGTGTAATGGTGGAATTTGTATAGCATTGATCTCCTATCAGTAGCTCTTTGATCTTGTACCGATAGATCCTTGTATCGGTAGCTGTTACTTTGTGTATCAGTAGCTCATTGTACCAGTGACTCCTTATATCAGTAGCTTTGGTCTATCAGTAGCTCGCTTGTATCGGTGGCTCGTTCGTATCGGTGACTGTCTGTATCAGTGAACTTTGTATCGGTACCTTGTGCATATCGATAGCTCCGTTCAGTACCAGTGAAGTGTATATTGGTAGACTTATGTATACCGGTAGACTTGTTCTATTGGTATCTTTTCTTATATCGG
The DNA here is from genome assembly GCA_963277665.1 of Viscum album. Taxonomy (NCBI): domain Eukaryota; kingdom Viridiplantae; phylum Streptophyta; class Magnoliopsida; order Santalales; family Viscaceae; genus Viscum; species Viscum album. The sequence goes on along the minus strand of OY728132.1, from coordinate 679,529,813 downwards.
TAAGTCTGTATCGGTGGACTTGATTTATCAGTGGTATGTCTATTGGTAGACTAAGTACTGGTAGATCTGTATCAGTAGCTATAAGTATATTAGTGACTTAACACTTATCTGCTTTATGCAAAACATATCTGATTGAGTTAGAATTATATCAAAATTCATATAACCATAGATAAAGATTTATTAACATATTTTAAATATTATTTTAACATTATTATCAAATAGAATGTCATAGATTAAAGGAATTAATATATATATATACATTATTTGGGATTATCAAAGTATGTAAAAGCATAATTGGGATTATCAAAACAGGTGATGTCAACAATCTCCCCCTTTTTGATAATCACAACTTATGATATGATAAGCCCAATATAATTAATAATGTATTATAGGAAACAATGTATTATAACACATATATAGAAAAGATAATATATAAAACAAATATACTAGATGGAAATGAATTAAACTCATAAAAGATAGTATTTCTTCCCCTTTCTCATAAAAGTTATTATCCCGAGATATGTTTCCCTTAGATAATATTTATCCCTATTTTTGATTAACAAAAAGTGGGAAAAGAAGGAAAAACACATGAATAGAGAAGTAACAGATGGTAAAAGAAAGTAAGATCACATATATTCCTTGGAGAAAACAGATTACAAAGAGAAACATAAATGAAACAAAAAGAAATACAGGTGATTCCTATCAAAAATCCTAATCACAGATCAATCCACATCCTCAGAATGAGATTTCCCCTTTGGATAAGAAGAGGATTCAGGTGTGGTGGATTCAGGTGAAGGCTTAGGAACACTAGAGATGATCAGAGGTGGCTGAGCTACTAAAATTGTTCCTGGTCTGTACTATATAGCTCTCTGAGTGATCATCAGAGCAAGGCTTCTGATGGCTTGGGCTGGAGTCATCTAAACAGGAGAAGTAGTCGAGGCAGATGCAGGTAAATCTGTAGGTATAATCACTGGCCTAGCATCGACATGCAATAAAGGAAACAAGAGATTTCTGAAATCTATAATAATTCATCCTCCTCTCTCCATAGCAGTTATGAAATCATCCTTTTTCTCCATAAATTTGTCCAGTGCAAGGGTCAACTCTCTAATCTTGATGACTTGTTCTCTAAAGGCTTCATTGACAGGAGGTAACTTCATGTTATCTAACATAAGATTTAAATGATTATTGAGTTGATTCTTGGTGTAAATTATTTGAAAATAACAGTCTACCTTGTCTTTTACTTCTTTCTGAGAGGCATAAGCTTCTCTCATATAGTCTTGTACTATCTTCATTATTTCTCTAGTTGAATCTCTAGTAGAAGTCACCACTTTTGTCAGATCGGATGAGTCCATAGAGCCACTGGTTGATGCTAAACCAAGCTCCTCCTTCATCACAACTCTAATTTGATCCAAATCTACTGAAGGTCTGGAAGCAATAGAACCAATAGAGAAGGTTACTGTTTCCTTGAAATTTTTGGTCAACCCACTGATAAGATTATTCACTAGGGAGTCCAGGGTGCTAACATGATCTTTCATAGAGGTTTTAAATCCTTCAAAGACTGATACCATCTGGCTCATAAAACTTTTGAAACAGGCTAAGTCCTTATCAGATTGAGGTCTAGAACTCACATAAGATTCTAAAGAGATAACAAACTTCTTTAGAACTTCAACATCTTCTTCCAGTCTTGATACTTGAGTCTGGCAAGCTGTTACTTCATCCACTATTTCTACCACAAAGGTAGAGACATTACATACAAGAGAGAGTTCAAAATACTTTTCCAAATTGCTCATCTCTTCAACAAATCAGTGCTTTAATTCGGCAATAGAAGCACTAAAAACTCTTTCATCTCATTCTTTAAGAATTCAAGATCAGCTCTGGTGATCATATTTTCAGGGACAAGATCAGGTGAAACCATAACAGGTGCTCTTTCAGATACTATACTGGCTACTGATTCATTCAAAATTTATTGAATAGATGACACCAGTGAGGCTTCCATTTTCCTTATTTATTCCACAAAACTGATTTTGAGATCAGACTTTAGCTTATCCAGATCATGCATTCTGACCACATCTTCTAGTAACAACTCAATCTTAATATCATAATTGATTTTTGGTCTTTAGGTATGCCTCATTATTAGAATATGGATAATCTAATCCATAAACCACAAAACCTGGGTCTTCTTCCCAATCCTCAATTTCAACTACCACTGAAACACTGCCAAACCTAATTGGATGATCCCCCTCAACTGGTGCATTCTCTTGTATAGAAACAGCATTCTCAGTAGGCCTCTCTTCCTCAGAAGAATCTTCTACAATCAACTCCATCTCTACAATATCAAGAGGGTCCTCTCGAATAGGTAAAGGTCCTTCCATCTCACCCACTACATCCTTAACAGGCACAACTAAGCTTCTAATCAATGGACTCAGACTTAAGCAGACAGAATCAGAGGCTTCGGATTCATTCTCTCTTTCTTATTCATTATCAGGAGCTGGCTGGTCTTTCTCAACAACAAGTGTTTCTTCTTCTAATAAAGTTTACTTTCTTGAAGATATAATTTCAGCAACAGGACTTGGGGGCAAGTCTGGATCCCTTCCATCAGCCATGGAAGTCTCTTCTTCATCAGTCTCATCACTGTACTCAGGTTCTTCTTCATCAGGTCCTAGACCTGGATCCCTCACATCCTTAGGCCTTGAAGGATGGTCCACAGGATTGAACTTATCATATAGCTTCTTATCATCATTAACCCACTCTCTTCTCTATGGATTCCTGTTTATCTTCATGTATTTTGAAACAGTGCTTGTGATACAAAAATTATTCTTTACTACCATTGTCTCATCTTGAGACTCAGCTACCCCTTTCACTTTGATCATCACTAAGATCATCTTGGAAAAGAATAAAGAATTTTCTTTTCACTTTGGTCTAATCATATCCTCCATTTGAATCATCAGCATCCTGCACAGATTCACTTTCACACCATGTCTCAAAAGATATAAAAAATAGATATCCTGATATCTTAAATTCGCAAAGTCCCCTCTCTTTGGAATTAAAACATGCTAAACAAACTTGAATAGTAATATTTTCTCTCCATCCTTTTCAGTATCCACCACCTGTCTTTGCTTACCACTACAAGTGAGTTCCTCTAAGGCAATATCATAATCAAATATGTCACTTGTAGGTGGTACTGATCTCGAGAAATATCCAGGAACACCTTCATGTGGAACCTTCAGGCATTCAGCCCACTCAACGGATGAAAAAGATATCTCATTTCCATTGAAAAAGGAAATCATTCAGTTCTTATCTTCTGATTTCTCAAAGCTTACAAACTCATAGAACTGCTTCACCATATTCGGATAGTAGGGGTCATTATTGTTCGAGAAGAAGTCTACCCACTTCTGATCTTCCAGCACCTCAAGAACTAACGATCTACTAGATAACAACGATTCCACACATAGCTCTTTTTTTATCACAATAACTCTATTTTGTAAATGCATGTTCACTGGTCACCTTCCTGACCTTGTTCTACCAACACTGCCACTTTCTTATAGCTCGGTCTTCTGTTTCTTCGCATTCGGATCATCAATGTCATCTATAACATTAGGGAGTTTGGTTTTTTCCATCTCTGATTCGAGGAACTTACGGTTTTCAAGAGATTTGGGAGCTAAGGCTTGAGGTTAAAGGAAAGGTTCGGTGGATTGAAAAGTAACTAGGCCTTAGTTTTATCATTTGGGAATCATAAAATAAATAATTAAAATATCATAAGTATAAATGATTTAGATTCTGGCGGTAGACAGAAGTTTAAAACAGCGCACATCGGTAGGGTATATCGGTGATAATTCCTAACAGTGAGGTTTATCTATCAGTGAGGTCCATCAGTGAGGTATCACATCAGTGAGGTTTATCAGTGAGGTAACACATTGGTGAGGTTTATCGGTGAGGTAACACATCGGTGAGGTTTATCGGTGAGGTAACACATCAGTGAGGTACCTACCAGTCAAGGTTAATCATTCCTAACTCATGTCTAATGTAACTTAACTTATCCAAACTTAAAGGTTTGGTGAAAATGTCTGCTAATTGATGTTCATTACCTATAAATTCAAGAGTAATATCACCTTTTTGGTAATGATCTCTCAAGAAATGGTGCCTTACATCAATGTGTTTGGTCCTAGAGTGAGACACAGGGTTCTTTGAAATTTTAATTGCACTAGTGTTATCACAATTTATTAAAACATGTCTAAAGTCATATCCATAGTCCAAAAGAGTGTTTTTCATCCACATAATTTGTGCACAACAACTACCATTAGCTATATACTCTGCTTCAGTAGTAGACAAAGAAACAAAATTATGTTTCTTACTACACCAAGGTACTAAGGATTTTCCCAATAAATGACATGTTCTATATGTTCTTTTTCTATCCAACTTTCAACCAGCAAAGTCAGTATCTGAATAACTCATTAATTCAAAATATTGTTTTTTTGGATAAAACAAACCTAAATTTTCAGTATGTTTAAGATATTTGAAAATCCTTTTAATATCAAGAAAATTAAATCCTTTAGGATTAGTTTGAAATCTTTCACACATACACACACTAAACATAATATCTGGTCAACTGGAAGTAAGATAAAGTAAGCTTCCAATCATACCTCTATAATTGGTTTGATCCACTGGTTTCCCAGTTTCATCAATGTTCAATTTACAAACAGTACTCATAGGTGTATCACTTTCCTTAACACTATCCAAACCAAAAAAAATTTAAAAGATCCTTTGTATATTTACTTTGATTCAAAATAATACCATTTTCATTTTGAAAAACTTGAAATCTAAGAAAATATTTGAGTTCTCCCATTAAAATCATTTCAAATTCATTTTGCATACTTTTTGAAAAATCAGTATATAAAGAATGTTTAGAAGATCCAAAAATAATGTCATCTACATAGATTTGTACTATAAAAACATATTTATAAATTCTTTTGATAAAAAGAGTTGGATCAATAATCCCTTTAGTAAAACCTTTTGAAATAAGAAAATTACTAAGTCTATCATACCAGGCTCTTGGAGCTTTTTTTAAACCATATAAATCTTTTTATAGCTTGAAAACTCGATTTGGAAAATGAGGGTTAGTAAATATAGGTGGTTGTTCAACAAAAACATCTTCAATTATAAAACCATTTAGAAAAGCACTTTTGACATCCATTTGATATAACTTGAAATTCATATGATCATCATAGGAAAGTAGAATCCTAATAGATTATAATCTAGCTACAGGAGAAAAGGTTTCCTCATATTCTATACCTTCCTCTTGACTATATCCTTGTGAAACTAACCAAGCTTTGTTTCTAACTATATTTCCAGATTCATCAACTTTGTTTCTAAAAACCCATTTAGTTCCTATTGTCAAAGTATCATTAGGTCTGTCAGCTAATTCCCATACTCTATTCCTTTCAAATTGATTAAGTTCTTCTTGAATATACATTACCCAAAATTCATCATTGATTGCATCATTGACATTTTTAGGTTCTATCTGTGAAAGAAAAGCTTGATGTTCAACCTGATTTCTTAGAGAAGCTTTAGTCTATTTCCCTCTATCAAGATTACCAACAACAGCATCCAAATGATGATTCTTTAGAATCCTAGTTGATCTAGTAAAGGTGGGAATAGAAATTTCATGCTCTTCCCTAAGTTCGGGTTCTATAGAAGTAGATTTTGGAATATGTCCAGAACTGGATGTCTTTACAATAGGCTCATTGGTTTTATCATTAAGGTCCAGAACAGACAAATCTTCTTCAGGATTTTCAAGAGAAGACTTAGGTTCATGTGGATCAGTTTCATAAAACTTGATGTGAACAGATTCTTCCACACATTTGGTTATTTTATTAAAGACTCTATAGGCTTTTCTAGTTAAAGAATAACCAAGAAAATTCCATCATCACTTTTGGGTGCAAACTTGTCAAGATTATCCTTTGTATTGAGGATAAAGGCTTTGCAGCCAAAGACTCTAAAGTAACTAACTTTAGGTTTTCTATTGTTCCACAGTTCATAAGGGGTCTTATTAAGAATAGGTCTAATCAATAATCTATTGATAATATAACAAGTTTTATTTATAGCTTCATCCTAAAAGTAAATTGGCAGGTCATACTCATTAAGTATTATTCTTGCAATTTCTTAAAGGGTTCTATTTATTCTTTCTACTACACCATTCTGCTGAGGTGTCCTAGGGGAAGAAAAGTTGTGACTATAACCATTGTGTGAGCAATAATATTCAAACTCATGATTTTCAAATTCACGTCCATGATCACTTCTTAGGGTCTTAATCTTAAGTCCACTAAGGTTCTCTACAGACTTAGAGTATTTAATAAAGTAAGAACAAGCTTCACTTTTATGAGCTAAGAAGTATACCCAAGTATATCTAGAAAAGTCATCTACTATGACATATAAATAGTTCTTCCCATTTAAACTAGAAACTCTAGAAGGTACAAACAAGTCCATGTGAACCAACTCAAGAGGTTGAGAAGTTGAAACTTCTTTCTTTGATTTAAAAGAAACTTTATGTTCCTTTCCCTTTTGACAGGGATTAAAAACTTTGTCTGATGGGAATTCAAGTTTGGGTAGGTCTCTAACTAAGTTCTTCCTGGTCAATTTTCTATGTGAATGAATGTTGCAGTGTCCTAATATTCTGTTCCATAGCCAATATTCTTTATGAAAATCATTTAAACAGTTAACATTTTGTTTAGCTAAAGAATTCAAATCAACAGCATAAACATTTTCATTTCTTAAAGCAGAAAATACTAAAACATTTTTGTAATTAAAAACATTACAAGAATAATTTTCAAATTTAACATTAAAACCATCATCACATAACTAAGAAATAATTAACATATTATATTTAAGTCCATCAACAAATAAAACTTTGGAAATTAAAACTGAATCAGTGTTACCAATCTGGCCTAGGCCGATGATCTTTCCTTTAGAGTTATCACCAAAGGTGACATGGCCTCCATCAACTTTGATTAAACTTTTAAAGCATGAGTAGTCTCCAGACATGTTCCTTGAACATCCACTATCCAAGTACCATACCTTATTATGGGAACTTTTCAAACAAGTTTCCTACAGGACAGGTTTAGATGGAAAATGATTTTGGTACCCAGACCTTCTTGGGTCCAGAAAGGTTATCAAGCAAAGCTTTAGGTAACCAAATTTGTCTTATGGGTTTCATATAATTTAAATAATCAATAGATTTTGAAAGATAAACTTTATTTGGTCTATAACCATATGAATAAATAGTTGAGGCATTTGAATTTCCAGAATTAGAACTAGCAGCATTCTGTCCAGATTTGGAAATGAATCTAGTTTTAGTAAATTGTCTCTGTCCAGGCTGATAGCCTATTTCATTAGTATACTTTGGTGCCACTTGTTTTCCTAGAATTTGAGTGAGAGTATCTTTTCTATTTGTTAATTTTTCTAATTCCTTCCTTAATTGATCATTAGACAATTTTAGTTCAGTATTTTCCTTCAGCAATTGATCATTCTTTTCTTTCTCTATATTGAGGGCAGATTTTACAGAGATGGTTAGAGCATGTTGTTTCTTCAAGGTTTTATACTTTTAATTCAATTCATTACATGTCTCTTCTATCATATTACAGTATTCAAACAATTATTCACTACACATATTTTTAGATTCAGAATAAAAATCAGAATCAACTCCAGAATAGTATGAATTTAAAACAGGAGGGTCCAGTGTTACCTTAGATGTGTTTGTCATAAAACACATGTTAGCATGATTCTTTTCAGAGTTAGAAACTTCAAATTCACTTGTGATGTCTTATGAAGCACTCTAGGTAGCTTTCATATCTTTTTTGTAATTATTGTCCTTGTAGTCATATTTCTTTTTGAACTTCAATTTTTGACAGTCTACTTTTACATGTCCTTTCATCTTGCATTCATAGCAGATAAATTTATCACTCTAATCATCTTTCTTCCAGTACTTTTTCCAATGACCTGTGTTTTCATATTTACCTTTTTAGTTTTATTTTCTGAAGAATTTCTTCTTCCTATATATTTTTTTAAATCTCCTTGCTATCTGAGCCTTCTCAGCATCGCTATCAGATTCTGAACTTTCACTTGTTGAGCTTTCAGTTTGTATGTGTACTTTCTCCTTGTCCTTGCTTCTTGAGGCAGTAGACTTAAAAGCCACTGACTTCTTTTTAGGTTCATCATCTTCTTCCTTATTCACCTTGAGTTCTTCCTCACACATCATAAGCTTACCAATTAATTCTTTAACAGGCAGTGTACTGATGTCGCACGATTATCTAATTGAAACAGATGTGCCTCTCCATCTTTCTATAAGACATCTTAATATTCTCATGATCTGTTCTTTTGCAGGAATAGATTTACCAAGAGATCTCATGGTGTTGAAAATTTTATTGAACCTGAGATACATATCAGAAATGGTTTCATCAGGATTTATTTTAAAGTTATCATATTTAATAGTATATGTATTCAGCCTCATTTCTATAACATTAGTTGTTACCTCATGAGAAATAACCAAAGTGTCCCAAATTTCATAAGCAGTTTTACAAGAAGATATGTGATTAAATTCTTCATCTTCTAAAGAACAGTACAAAGAATTCATATTTTTATAATTATTATTATAATAAATTTTAGTAGGTTCATCCCAAGTAGTTCTTTTAGATTCTGGAATCTTATACTGAGTCTCTATAGCAGTCCAGATATCAAATCTTATACTCTCTAAGTTAATTTTCATCTTAAGTTTCCACTGGGAATAATTTGTACCATTAAATAAGGGTGGCCTATTGGTAGCAGAACCTTATAATCTATTGTCCATAACTCAATTTTAGAAAAAATATTTAAAGATATAAAATTTAGAACTAACAGAAATTTAAGATCATTAAGATGCAAATAAAATCACAGTTGAAAAACAGAGTATTTTAAAAAAAACTTTGATAAACACAACCTCCCTCTGATACCAAATGTTGGTCGGAGTGGATACTCAAGAGGAAGGGGTGAATTGAGTTCCAATTAAAATTTCTGTTAAAAAGATTTCTCTTAAAATCCCCCAAATTAAAAATAAGTTCAACTGTAGTGAATTTATACAGATTGTAAAAGTTCAATTGGTTTCTCAAAGATTGATTAGGTCTCAGTTAATTTAATCAGGAGATTAAATTAACTTTTGAAACTAACTTACTGGTTCACAATAAGTATAAACACTTTCTAATGTAACTATCAAAGTAACTTTAAAACAAATTTTATTTCAAAGTAATTAGCAGCGAAATATAAAATATATAGTATACTTGAAACTTAAGCAAATATGCACAGCAGATGTAACCAAGAGGTTCAGTCTCAATTTGATACTTAGTACTCCTAAACAATTTATATAAATTGATCCACACCCTGGATCGGGGTAAACAATAGTCCAAGACTGTCTAGGTACTAAGACCTCTACCACAGTTCTATGTGGGAACAAAAACAATAGCACACAGGCTATCCAGGTCACACTTTACCTCTTCTACAGTTCATAGTGGGATATAGTAATGTGTAAGAAGTTTGGAGTGAGGATTTAGTATCCTCTAGTTCAGTCAAGGAGTCAGTGTGTAAATACACTGCTCAAAAAGTAAATGAATAAAACACAATAGAGCTAAATATATTGAGATGAGTTTAGAGTGCTCTATGTGTTGTGAGTAAAGCTCTGGACTTCTTGGATGTAAATGAAGCTCTGAGTCCTTCTCTGGTTTTTGTCTGAAAAATAGAGGGTTGTTTTCTTCAAGTTCAGTTTGATCATCTTGAGTGCATGAAGAGATTTCGTTGTAGTTCTTCACTCCTTAACTAAGGTGCAGCTTGTTTTCTCCTTCAGGAAGAAAGGCTTTGTGTATGTTTAGTGATCTTCGAGTATGGAAGTAGTCTTTCTGTATGCACTATTTTTCAGTATTCTTTTTCCCGTTGTATGTACTCTTCATGCAACTACTTTTCTATACTCTTTTCACTTCGCCTTTTTTGTGCTCGGTCTTTGTCCTTCCTTTTATATCTTTCAGCTTCGGCAATGGGAATGATTACCTTTTCATGGGTACTAGGTACGGTTCCCTGGCATTCCAACAACTATCATTAAATAACATTAATTACATTAAAAACATCAAATAATACCATTACTTAATAAATTAATAATATTGAGAGTATAGAGTTTGACTAGTCAGTCTTTCATTAGTAGCCTTCTGTCGGTATAAGTGTAATGGTGGAATTTGTATAGCAGTGAGCTCCTATCGGTAGCTCTTTAATCTTGTACCAGTAGCTCCTTGTATCAGTAGTTGTTACTCCATGTATCAGTAGCTCTTTGTACCAGTGACTCCTTCTATAAGTAGCTTTGGTCTATTGGTAGCTTGCTTGTATCAGTGGATCGTTCGTATCAGTGATTGTCTGTATCGGTAAACTTTGTATCGGTAGCTTGTGAATACCGGTAGATCTGTTCGGTACTAGTGAAGTGTAGACTTACGCATACTGGTAGACTTGTTCTATCAGTAGCTTCACTTCTATCAGTAAGTCTGTATCAGTGGACTTGATTTATCATTGGTATGTTTATCGGTAGACTAAGTACTGGTAGATCTGTATCAGTATCTATAAGCATATTAGTGACTTAACACTTATCTGCTTTATGTAAAACAAATCTGATTGAGTTAGAATTATATCAAAATTCATATAACCATAGATAAATATTGATTAACATATTTCAAAGATTATTTTAACATTATTATCAAATATAATGTCATAGATTAAAGGAATTAATATATAGATAAACATTATTTGGGATTATCAAAGTATGTAAAAGAATAATTGGGATTATCAAAATAGGTGAGGTCAAAAGTTATTTGTATAACTGATGTTAAAACTTTAGATATCATGTTTTTCATTTCAGTTACACTAATAACCAATGTGAAAACCTCCATTGATGGGGTTTTCATGTCGGTTTATATACTAGACGACATAAAAATCCAAAATTTAGTGATTCTCACATCAGCTAATAATAACCAATGTTAAATATTTTATATGAAATTGACTATTTCTACGAGTGTTACTTATAAAAAAGATAATTTTGGTGGACTTTTCAATGATAGAAAGATAATTCCCAAGTCTAATATATATTTGGGAACCAACACAATCAAACCAGATCACTTTACCAATGGTAATACCACAAAGCCTCACCCTTCCAACAACCATTTAAATAGCCTTACAACCAACCAGCTTATCAACCACCCCCTTTCCAACAAAATAAACCTTTTTAGAATCTCTAAACTAGTATAAAAAATTCCAAAACAAAACCAATAATTTTTATAGGTTGTGGAGTTAATGAATAAAGTGAAATAATTGAAGAATCGTCTTGGGATCTAGGTAGAGATATTGTCTAAAACCTCCGTAAAATTTTCATCCCAACTAGTCCTAAAAGGTAATGTGATCTTGGTAACCAATAGAAGTGGAAAATAAATCCACCCTATTAAAAAAAACCTACTTCCAAGAAAAAATGGCCCATCATTAAGGATGACCAAGAAGCACCAGTTAAAAAGAAACTTGAGAAATAGTCCAAAGAAAAAGGAGAAAATAAAGAAAAAGGTAAATCTAGAAAAAATAAAAAAGAATACTAGTGAAACCTTTTTAGAAATAGTATAGGAAGAAAAAAATCATCCACTTATATTCACATCAAGAATGATCTAATCAAGGAAGATACAAGAATAAAAAAATCAGGAGTCTCTAGAAACATTCTGGAAAGTGAAGATCAACATCCCCCTCCTTGAATCTCTTAAGAAAATCCCAAAATAAGTCAATTTCCTTATGGAAATATGCACTAAAAGAGAAAACTTTGAGGTAATGGGATATTAAATTTGGGAATAAGTGTTTCAGCCTTTATCATGCCATATAAATCTACAAAATGTTAAGATCTACATTTTTAATCCCTTTCACCTTTGAGTCTGTGTCTTTTAAATATGATTTTTGTGATTTAGTTGCCTCTATAAATGTAATTCCACAATATTTTTTTACTAATTTGTATATAAGATAGATTAATCCCATAAGAGTGGTTGTCTAACTTACAAACAGGTCCACTTCATTTCTAGGACTCTTAGAAGATCTCCTAGTTAGAGTAAAAAATATGATCTTTCCAACTAACTTCTATGTACTAAACATGGAGGATGGAAGGAATACAACATAGTCACTCAATATTTTTTTAGTCTTTTCTTAAATATGTCTAAGACCATCATAAATATAGATGATAGAACTATCACTATAGGTTTTGGTGAGATCACTCTCTATTTCAGAATATTTTATTAAATAATGTATCATTAGGTTAATTATATACTTATTACACTGACACACACTAAGGGTTATGATCATAGTAAATAATTAGGTATGTTTCGAGAAATTTTAATTTTTGAAATATAATTAATATTTGAAATTATTATGAAAAATTATTGGAAATAATTTGAAAATCTATCTATAACTTGGAAGATGTGGTAACATATTAATTATTTATTGGATTTTATTTTTTAATAATGAGGAAGCTAATATTACATCTAGTGTATAGGAAGTTCAATTTTTGGAGGTATGAAATCTAAGTCTCATTCCATCTTTAAAACATCCCCCGAACCTAGAATTGAAACCATTATAAACTAAGATAAAGTATATATACATCATGGAATGGTAAATGTTGTAAGTAATCATTCTTATTTACTAATACTTAGACCAATAGAAAAGGATGATATAAATTTTAATATAAAATGTGCAATCTACAAGCTCTAGTTGAAGAGAAATCCCATGAATAAGTCCCAAAAACTACATATAGAGGATTTTTCTTGAAGAAAATTCTAAAACTATTAAGCACACCTAAAGAAGACTCAACCCAACCTTGATATAGGTAATAAATAAGGATATAAATAAATTGATAGAATTAAGAATAATCTATCTCATCTATGACTCACAATGGGTCAATACCATAAACATAGATTCTAATAAAATTTTACTAACTGTAATGAAAAAATGAGCAAAATGAATTATTCCCTATTAGAATTCAGAATAGTTGGATAGTGTGTATAGATTACAAGAAATTGAATTTTATTACTAGGAAATATCATTTCCCCATTATTTTTATTGACCAAATGTTATAAATATTATCAGGAAAGACTCATTACTATTTTTTAGATGGATTTTCATATTAATTTTATGTGCCCATTGCACCTAAGGATCAAGAGAATACAAACTTTACAAGTCCATATAGTACATTTTCTTATAGAAAAATGTCATTTATTTTATGTAATGCAACAAGTATATTCCAAATATTCATGGTAAGTATTTTATATAAATATATCGAAGACAATATAAAGATGTTTTTTGATGATTTTACTGTATTTGGAAATTATTTTTGACCACTATTTGAAAAATATGTGAAATGTTTTTAAAACCTACATTGAAAAGAACATTTTTTAAATTTTTAAAAGTTTAATTTGATAGTTAAAATATGTATATTTTTAGAAATTTTATTTCATAAAAATGAATTGAGGTATATAAGTCTAATATTGAAGTGATAAATATGTTTTCTTATCCAACTTGTGATAAGTATGTTAAATATTTTCTAGGACATTTAGGATTTTACAAGAGGTTCATCAAATACTTCAATAAGATTTATCTTCCACTATCTAGGTTACTATTGAAAGATGTTGAATTTATTTTTTTATAATGATTTAAGGGAAGATTTTTATTAAATAAATAGTAATCTAATCACACCACTAGTGATGTATCCACCTAATTGGGAACACCCCTTTGAACTACTTTGTAATGATTCAAATCATACCTTTGGAGTAGTACTATCATAAATAATTAAATTACTACCTCAAGTCATTTCATATTCTTCAAGATAATTTTATGTTACCTGAGAACCATTACACAATCACTAAAAAGAAATTTTTTAACTGTTGTTTTTTTCTTTGGATAATTTTTTATCATACTTTCTTGGAACTAAAGTAACTATTTTTTATGATCATATAGGTCTTATATATCTGATGAATAAATTATAAGTTAAACTAAGGTGGTTTAAATTGATGTTAATACTTAAATAGTTTAATTTAGAGATCAAATACAAAAAGGTAGTTGATAACTAGGTGGAAGATCATCTAAGAATACTTCCCAATACAACTAAAGTGTAAATTCTAGACAAATATCCATTGAGTGACTTAATTATAGGAGATCAGTTGTATATGTTGAATCTAAGTGTTTCATTTGTTTTTATATTTGTTCCAATATATTTTGGGTGATTTTGGTTGAAATTTTGATGCTTGTAAAATTGTTATGGATCCATATAATGGCATTGGATATCATGCATGGAAAATTCTCCTGGAATAATGTGACAATTGTTTGAACTAGTCTTAACTAGAAAATGCATGTGCTATGTAGTTTGTACTATGTTTTTAACAACATTAGAGAAATAAATGAAGACCATTAAAAATAATATTTTTTATGATGATTTGAAAATTATAAGATTGTGAAGTTGGCATGGAAATTTTTTCTTTGGTTTTATATTCTCTATATTTTTTATAAGTATATAGATGTGGAGTAACTTAAACAATTTGTCCATCCCACTAGACAGTGGCCCAAGCCAAGCATGACCTCCGCATTATGGGACCTAGAGTTCAACCACACTCAAGGAAGCAGACCAATACTTCCCATGGGTGGAAGGGGAGACATAGTGCTCTCTATGTGAGATTGGGTCTATGTATAAGGTCTACAGAGCACATTCCTGAGGGTGCACATAGTTTGGATCAGTAGCCTGCTGAGATGAAGGCCCATGGTGTGTAAAAGTGTGAACAGTAATGATCATCAGTAGCTAACTGGATGAGGTAGAAGTGTCACATGAGTAATAAACCACACCAAATATCTTGGATAAGTTTGATGTGGGATCCTATGTTATGTCAGTTACTATTAATCTGATAAAAACATACATTTAAAATAGCATCTATCCAATCCATCAAACTCAAGCTGTCTAATCAAAGTGGGATATCTCCTTCAACCTCCCACATACAAATCCCTCTATGAACATGTTTTTTCATATAGCAACTTATTTTTATATAATTTTTAATATTGGATAATTATGATTTACCACAAAGAATATAAATTATTTATGAAGGTATTTTGTAGATGAATTATTATTATGTAGTGGGAGTTATCATACGAGCTCAAGCATCATGTGGGGTTATCAAAGTTCTTTAGGAGTTTGAAAAAATGAGTATGTAATATTTATTGAAAATCATAAAAATTATTTTTGATATTGAGTATGCATATTAGTGATACACAAAGATGAGTTTTTGGATGAAGAAGATGCAATGAGATTCTCTTCATGAATGAGGCTTTGTATGTTCATGGATACTGCTATGCGGTAAAGCATCTATGCAAGAAGATGATTTGTGGAAAGCCATGCTTTTCATATGAACCAGTTTCTATGCTGATGATAATTATCCAATGATGAGTTTAAAGAAATTATTTTTCAATGTTATGCGCACCAAGATATCTTTTTAGACATGATTCTTTGTGGTGAATATGCTATGTGGTTGTCATTGAAACGATTTAAACTTATTACCACATTTTTCACAATTATCATGAATTAACTACTTAAATTATTAATTATTTATTACCTATAAATACTAGGTTGATTCCAAAATTAAAAATGGGTGAGAGCGCTATAGTTTAGAGTAGATTTTCTAAGAAAATTATTTGTCGCTCGTAGTGTAGATATCAGTTTGAAAATCAGTAAAATTTTGTACAAATAGTATGTCACAATATAAATGTGTTATGTGATAATTATTTTATGTGTATAATGATTATTGTTTATACTATATGAGCAGAATATATTTGAGAAGTTAAAATTCAGATATTGAGGAATAACCAATTCAGTGATGTTCTTCAAAAAGTGATCATATAATATTTTATTTATCTTGAAGTCTCAAAAGAAAATATCTTCATAAATTATTACAAAAGTATCCAACATTCAAAAGTGATCCTTCTTATGTTTTTTTAATCATTTTTGTTACAAACATTGTGAAATTGTTGTTCTAATGGGACTATAGAAATCATAGTGAGACTCTATGATAGTGAAGAAATTTATGTTGTAATCCCTTGTGATTATAGTGGAGAATATGTGATTGGGGAGTCTAACCAATCATAGTAAAAAGTAGGTTCACATTGAGACTGAACCTTGTAAAAATATTTTGTTCTTATACTATCTATTTTTATTGTATTTGGGATATTTTGAGTAATTATAAGAGTCGATTGGATCTTAATAGGTCAACAGAGGTTAATTTCAAAATAAAGAAAAATTATAAAAATCACCACTGATTTAACCCCCCCCCCCCCCCTTCTCTATGGAGAAACACATCCCTAGAAACTACAATTGGTATCAAAGGGAGTTTCTCTCTATCAATATCCACTAAGTTATGAAGATGTATAATATGAATTCTATCAATAGTAGGGTGATTCATACTTTTATGGCAAGAACTATCATAGTTGGAAGAATAGGATGTTTCCCTATCTTATATCTCTTGGACTTGAAGTTAAAGATGCAGTTATTTTTGGATCCCCACCTATCACTTAAGATGTTCTTATGAATTTTACCAATAATATGAATATGGTATTTTATGTAAAAGCTAAAGATTTCATTTTTATGTCTCTTTTGGTAAAAAAATTACACAAAGGTTATAGGACTCAGAAATGTCAAGAAAATTTAGGATAAATTGGAAATCAATTATAAAGGAAACATGAAAGTCAAGAATTCCAAATTGAAAATTTTGACGATTAAATTTGAAGATATCAAGATGGGTTAAGAATAAAATATTTATGATTACTTCACAAGAGTCAATGAAATTTTCATTAATATTCGGGGTTTTGGTGAAAAGATGGATTATTCGACTTTTGTTAAAAAACTGATGAGAAATTTTCCAGATATGTTTGATCATAAAGTATCAGATTTGGAATATAGAGATAATATTGTCACGACCCGACCCTACCCGGGCTTGAGCCGCAACTACCCCAAGCCCGCCTCCATAGGCCAGGGGCTGGCGACCAGCGCCGAAGGCACAATAACTCGGGGAGGCCTTTGCCTAAGCACCTGTACACACACACACACGCAGCACACTCAATGCAAAAGTGTAGAGTAAAAGAAAAGACAAGCAGAGTAAAGTGAAACTGCTATATATAAACCACCAAAAGTGCATCGACCTCTAAACAGTACAAGAAAAGTGCTGAAAAGTAAAAAGGGGAAAAACACGCGCCCAACCAGAAAAGTGCCACAACCCGGCAATAGGTAAACAAAAAGAAACAGCTGACGGGTCTCCCACTTGGAACCCGGCCACGACCACCGCACGCGGTCCAAGCTCCCAAGCTCCTATGCTCCACTGAAGTCACGCTCCACATATCCATCGTCTGCAAGGGAACGCCAAGTGCGGGCAAAGCCCAAGCAGGGGTGAGTATAAAAATACTCAGTAGGATATCCCGAAGGCTCGAGGGAGCAACAAAGGAGGTACTGAAGGGTGAGCAGTAGAGCGAACAGGGAAAGTAGAGGAGTACAACCGAGAGTGCATTAAGAAGTACAGTAAAGAGTCCAGCTCAACCCAACAAGAGAAAGGAAGTAGACTCGTCCAACCACGAGAAGCTAGACATGGAAAGCACGTGGCATACCTCGCGCGTCTTCGCCTCTCCTGGAGGGAGAGTAACCAAGCCCAAGAAGTGGGTACTCGAAAAAGGTATATACATATCATTATGCTCAATCGAGAAGCCCGAACAACATCGTACGGGGATCTCCATCCCGTAGCTCAGCCCAAGAAAAGAGTAGCCAATAGTCCCAGGAGTAACACCATCGATGCCCATCATCCCACACGTCTGCCCCGAATAGCAAGTCAAGGGGCTCAAACCACCGTACCTTGACACTATCCGCTTTGGGCGGCACTGACTCGCCCGCATGGTTTTAGGTCACGTCACGAGGACGCGTCTTGGTGGGGGAAAGCTCCCCTCGTACTTGAGAGTTCTAGGGAAAGTCAAACCACACCTCGTCACTGCCCTACAGTCGAGAGGTCTCCTCAAAGCCAAAGCCATTCCATCATTGACCTGTATAACCAAGGGTCCCGCTCCGGTAACCACGGAGGAAAGCCACAGACTAGCCTGGTCGAGAGGACTGAGTCTGGAATGCCAAAAGGTGCCCCACTACCCAGCCCTGCTGGAGGGTAATTCATAACCAGATATCGGGTTACCCACTTCCCAGCCCTACTAGCGACCCACTGCCCAGCCCTGTTGGAGGGTAGAACCTAAGAGCATCGGGTGACCCACTGCCCAGTCTCTGCTGGAGGGTAGACCCTAAGAGCATAGGGTGAACCACTGCCTAGTCTCTGCTGGAGGGTAGACCCTAAGAGCATCAGGTGACCCACTGCCCAGTCTCTGCTGGAGGGTAGACCCTAGAAATCAGTGAGCAACCCACTGCCCAGCCCTGCTGGAGGGTAAACCCTAGAAGTCGATGAGTAACCCACTGCCCAGCCCCGCTGGAGGGTAAAACTCAGAACTGCCCTAGCCATCCCCATTGGAGGGTACAACACTGGCCAACCGAACACGGAGTGGGTATCGCGCGACCACCCAACTCCAGCACAACTCACCCAAAGGGGTTTCAGTGCCTCTTCCATCACTGGGTGTCACCAGCACCGCTACCGGCTGATCCATAGAGAACAAGACCAGGGGGAGACCGCTCAACCCTACTGGTTAGACAAAAGAGCACCAGGCCAGGGGAAACTCCACCCTGCTGGTCAAACAAACGAGCACAGAGGGACCCTCTACGTCGCGAGGGGTCAAAGTATGCAAAGCAGAACCCGGTACGCACATGGGGCACACACAACGTGTGGCCCCATCGCAACCCCAACCAAGCGCCCAAACGTTCTTAGGTACGAACAACCACATGTACCTCCAAGCATTCCCGTATACTCCCAGAGTATACCACATTCTCAGCCTAAGGGCCATCGTGCACACGGCACCCAACGTCAACGCGAAGGCATGACGTAACATCTCTGACATGCCGCCTCAACAACTAGGGCACGGCCAACCACATCTGTTTAACCACCAACATTACTCTCCCAGGAGTGCACGCGATCACATGCCAAGGGTCCGCTATGAACTCAGTAGAAGAACTGCCCCCGGGGCACCTTTACATTTCCACAAGATCATGCAAGAAGCTCCGAACAACCAAACGGATCGCACTGTTGTAGTCCTCATGGAAAAACACGCGATATTGACTACTTACTCGCCTCCAACGGATATCTGACGAAAAAGGCACCAACACCGCCTCACACCCGAACGGCATCCCGTGATCCCGAGCCTCGGCCCTGAAAATAGTTGGTCGCATCGCACCATTGCGATCCCCTCGGGAAAACACGTCAAAAGCACTACTCACTTGATTGCAACGGATATCTGGAAAAAAGATGCATTCCAGCGCACCGCACATGAGCGGTGCCACGTGAGACCCGCAACACAGTCCCGAAACTCAACAAACAGATCGCACCGTTGCGATCCTCTCGACAAATCACACAAGATGGACTACTCACTTGTCCAAAACAGTCGCCTAGTGATAAGGATGGAAAATCACCGTCGATGCCCAAATGGCCCTCATGGGCCCCGCACCATCATGCCGAATTAGGGAGGGAAAATTACACCATTGCAATCCCCTCGGAAAAACACCCAACATCGACTGCTCGCACGCCCCGAATGGATGTCCGGTGAAAAAGGCGTGAAACGCTGTAAGCAGCTCGAAAGACGGGACGTGGGGCCCACACCTCAAATCCAGTCCCAACGCCCAAAACCACATTGGAAACCTTCTCCCCTGCGCCAGGGTCCCAACGCAACTGACGACACTCAAATCAGACGTCGCATGCGTCTGCGCCGCTCAAAACAAGATTCTCGGAAAGACGTCAAACCCCTCGACGTACGTGCCGCTCCACCGAGGCCTATTATTTCGGGAATTAAAAATTCCCGAAACCATTTCAAAAAGTCCGTCTCGTTGATACGGTTCCACCACCGTAGATGGCTTGCAAAATGGACGTCCGTAGCGAAAGCTACGGACGTCGGAAGTTAGAAGGGGGGGGGGGGGGGGACCCCCTTGGGCCGGACCGGCCCGGTCCGGTCGGTCCGCCCATAGCCGGCCCGCGGCCCGGACGCGGGCCCATCTCACTTCTCCGCGGCCTGCCGACTCCTGACCGGCCCGGACGTCCGGTCTCGCTGCGCCCCCGCGGTTCGCGGGTCTCTGTCCACCGAGGTCGTGCCGCGCCGCGACCCCGGGTCGCCGTCCCGTGTCGGCGCCCTCGGCCTGCCGCCACCGCGCCAAAGGCCGCTGCCGCCTGCCGTCGAAGAGCGCCGCCGCCAGCCGACCCCCGCCGAAGCCGCTCCGCCCTCGGAAAACGCCGGACCACCGGAACCCGCCGGATCCACCAAAAACCGTCCGGAACAAAAACAAAAACTCGCAAACTTCGACGAGGTGCTGCGGGTTCCTCCGAACTCCGATTTAAATTCTGAAAGAAGCAACGGAAAGAGTAAAATGTGTACTACACGGCCATGGAATTTTTTCGAGGATTAAACAACAAATAAATGCTAAAAATGGGGTTCAAAGGGGGGTTAGGGATTTAAAACTCAAATGAATACCACCTACCTCTTGGGACTAACCCGTCGCTTCGTCGTCAACCCGTCGGGGTGGTCGCGCCTCGCCGGACCGCCTCGCCGGAGTCGCCTCGCCAGAGATGGAAGAGGAGAGGGGAGAGGCTTGCCCGGGGAGGGGGAAATGAGGGAGAAGAGATGGGGGGTTTAGTTTAATTAAATTAATTAATTAACTTAAACACCCTCCCGCGGCCCCGTACCCGAACTCCTGACGGGGTCGGGATTTAGCCTCCCCTAGGCTAAATACCACGCTCTGAGCGCAACGGCGGTCTCGAAATTTTATTCTGAGACCCCGTTCAAAAGTTACTAAACTTAGCGATCGAGGCCTCCAAATTACGAAAATGCCCCTGGGGCCATTTTTCACAAACAGGCCGCACCCGCGAAACTTACACCCCTCCTAGGGTAAAAGGCATGCTCCGAACTCAACAGTTCCCTTGGTTTCCAAATCCTAGCCACTATTTAAGAGATACTAGCGTTTTGCCATTAAACGAATAAATTAATTTATTAATTTATCTGTTTAACCTTTCGAAAGCGAGCGAGGGGTCCAAACATCCCGCGCCGACATGTTTTATGTCCTTCCTAGGGTAAACACCCTATTCTGGACCCATCCGTGCACTCAGATCCAGAATCTGGGACTTCGTTTAGGATTTATCCTATTTATTTTAGTGTTTCCAGTGTGAACGCACTGAAAATTTAATTCTGACCACTCCGGGGCTCAGAATCGCACGCCGTCTGAAGGCGCTGCTCTAGAATATCATCAAGAATATTCCAAAGTCTTTAACAGCAAAAACTGGGTTCTTACATCATTCCCTCCTTCAATATTTTCATCCCTAAAAATCAAAACTAGGGAGCAACGCAGGGTAATAAGTCCACACCTGGCTTTCCCATACCCAGAAGAACCCACGCACAGCTCTGCGTCACTGCACATAGACCAAAGGATTGATCTGTTCATGCTAGGTCGGCCCTTGCCGATGTTGTGCACCCACTCCAGAATTTGGGGTTACGGCAAGGTGGTAGGGAACCTCGCCATCCCTTAGCATGGTCTCAAATGGCCCGAAGGCTCTCGGGGGTAGCTAACCTCCCCGACCGAACCCTTACGTCGCACGTCGCGACTGGAATCACCACCCACACCTGAAACAAGGCCTGGTGATTCCCTCCTTCAGAATATCCATATGGTGAGACACCCAAGGATATCTGGTCACGCAAGATTCCACAGTCGATGCTCTCTTACATGCTGAAAAGGTGAAGGAGTCAACACCATTGACTAAAGTAAAAGGTCTCACGCCTTTTTCCTTACCAACATAGGGTTACACCCGACGCCTTACGTCACCCTGGTAACACCTCAAACAAGGAGCAGGGAGAAAAGTCTTTCACGCGCTGAGCCTAACAATTCTACTGCAAAAAGTAGAATAGTCCCAAGGGGTACATCTCACCATCCCATGCTCTTCGGGATCGTAGACATCCAAAGCTCGCGGCTATCTGTGGTCCCAACCGTCAGCTCCCGGATCCTGACGTGGACCGCCTAGTGGTGATGGGAAGACCTCATATCATCGTCCCCCACCTCCAGCTCCTCCCGATCCTCTGCTAGCACCACCTATCTGGGTACTACTCCGATCACGGCGCTGCCTCTGCCGTGGTGGTGTGCCTGTTGCCTGCCCGAAGCTCTCAGCTACTCGGGTCGGGCAGACTCGTGCCAAGTGACCTCGCCCGTCACAAGCATAGCACCGACCCTCTCTGGGATGCACTGGTGCCCTCCGGCGCCACTATGGTGTACGACCATGCCCCTGAGTCTGGTTGTCAGAAAGCCACTTGTGTCGAGGTCCTGCTTGCTGACGCCCACTAGCTGCGACAGATGTCTCGGATCCGACGTGTCTGCTGCCACCAGCAACTCCAGAAAATGACAGGAAGCTCTCTGTCACCAGCGCCATCTCTAGCACCTCGACATATGTGGAAATTCCCAAGGGTACTATGACAACACGAATCTCTCGGCGGAGACCTTGCTCAAACTTCCGCGCTCGGAGGTTGTCGTCATGGACTAAGTCCGGGTAAAAGTGTGCACGGTCTGCAAAACTAGTCGCGTACTCGGCCACCATCATCCCTCCCGGATGAAACTGTAGGAGCTCCTGAATCCGAATGGAGCGCAAGTAGGAGGGGTAAAACTCCTCACGAAACAACTACTGAAAGTTTCCCCATGAAAGCGACGACTCGTCAAGAAAATGAGTCACCAGAATCCACCAACGCCAAGCTGATCCATGAAAAAGGCTGGTTGTCAAAGCCACTCTCTGATATGTCGGTGTCTGCACAAGCCTGAAAAGGAAAACCACTGCCTCGAGCCAAAACTCTGCTACCTGAGGGTCTATCTCACCATTGAACCTCAGCGGTCTCTACCACTGGAACTCACGGAGCGCGCTCAACCTGTGCTCAATCTCAGCCTGCTCTGTTGAAACTATCTGCTGCTCAACAGGTGGGGGTGCTGCTACTGGCCCACCCGGAGAAAGGGGCTCGCATGATGGGTCCCGGAATGTGGCCTCATAGCTCACAGGGTTGTCTTCATGAACCAAAGCCGGTATCCTGGCTAGCTGTCTTCGCGGAGACATCCTGAATATTATCAAGGAGTGTCGCGGTTAGATGAGCATATATGTATATACCACAATAACAACGATGGGGAGCTGACTCAAGAAGGACAGTCAAAGACCCAATCCTATGTGATGCACAAACAAATTTCCCTGCAACGAGTGTCTCAGCATGCCGAGTTGACAAGCGGGTTATCAAGGTCCAGGTGAATGGATACGTTGGTCGCTGCACCATCACTGGACTCCCTGGCCTGAGAGCCGCTCTCGAGACACGTTGACATTGTTGCCCTAAATCCCAACCAATTCCTCTTTTTGGGATTTCCGAACAGCATCCCAAGGAACAAACCACCTCTGATACCACTTTTTCATGACCCGACCCTACCCGAGCTCGAGCCGCAACTACCCCAAGCCCGCCTCCATAGGCCAGGGGCTGGCGACCAGCGCCGAAGGCACAACAACTCGGGGAGGCCTTTGCCTAAGCACCTGTACACACACACACACGCAGCACACTCAATGCAAAAGTGCAGAGTAAAAGAAAAGACAAGAATAGTAAAGTGCAACTGCTATATATAAACTACCAAAAGTGCATCGACCTCTAAACAGTACAAGAAAAGTGCTGAAAAGGAAAAAGGGGCAAAACACGCGCCCAACCAGAAAAGTGCCACAACCCGGAAACAGGTAAACAAAAAGAAAAAGCTGACGGGTCTCCCACCTGGAACCCGGCCACAACCACCGCACGCGGTCCAAGTTCCCAAGCTCCTACACTCCACTGAAGTCACGCTCCACCTGTTCGTCATCTGCAAGGGCACGCCAAGTGCGGGCAAAGCCCAAGCGGGGGTGAGTATAAAAATACTCAGTAGGATACCCCGAAGGCTTGAGGGAGCAACAAATAAGGTACCGAAGGGTGAGAAGTAGAGAAAACAGGGAAAGTAGAGGAGTACAACCGAGAGTGCAGTAATAAGTACAGTAAAGAGTCCAGCTCAACCCAACAAGAGAAAGGAAGTAGACTCGTCCAACCATGAGAAGCTAGACACGGAAAGCATGTGGCATACCCCATGTGTCTTCGCCTCTCCTGGAGGGAGAGTAACCAAGCCCAAGAAGTGGGTACTCGAACAAGGTATATACATATCTTTATGCTCAATCGAGAAGCCCGAATAATGTCGTATGGGGATCTCCGTCCCGTAGCTCAGCCCAAGAAAAGAGTATCCAACAGTCCCAGGAGTAACACCATCGATTCCCAGCATCCCGCACGTCTGCCCCGAATCGCAAGTCAAGGGGCTCAAACCACCGCACCTCGACACTATCCGCTTTGGGCGGCACTGACTCGCCTGCACGGTTTTAGGTCGCGTCATGAGGACGCGTCTTGGTGGGGGAAAGAGCCCCTCGTACTTGAGAGTTCTAGGAAAGTCAAACCACACCTCGTCACTGCCTTGCAGTCGAGAGGTCTCCTCAAAGTCAAAGTTATTCCATCACCGACCCGTATAACCAAGGGTCCCGCTCCGGTAACCACGGAGGAAAGCCACAGACTAGCCTGGTCGAGAGGACTGAGTATGGAATGCCAACAGGTGTCCCACTACCTATCCCTGCTGGAGGGTAATTCATAACCAGATATCGGGTGACCCACTGCCCAGCCCTGCTGGAGGGTAAACCCTAATACATCATCAGGAGACCCACTGCCCAGCCCTACTAGAGGGTAAACCATAATAGGATATCGGGTGACCCACTGCCCAGACCTGCTGGAGGGTAAACCATACCACATCATCCGGCGACCCACTGCCCAGCCCCATTGGAGGGTAGACCTGGGATAAGTTGACAGGAGACTCACTGCCCAGCCTTGCTGGAGGGTAGACCTGAAACTAGACGATGGGCGACCCACTATCCAGCCCTGCTGGAGGGTAGACCCTAAGAGCATCGGGTGACCCACTGCCCAGTCTCTGCTAGAGGGTAGACCCTAAGAGCATCGGATGACCCACTTCCCAGTCTCTGCTAGAGGGTAGACCATAAGAGCATCAGGTGACCCACTTCCCAGTCTCTGCTGGAGGGTAGACCCTAAGAGCATCGGGGGACCCACTGCCCAGTCTCTGCTGGAGGGTAGACCCTAGAAATCAGTGAGCAACCCACTGCCCAGCCCTGCTGGAGGGTAAACCCTATAAGTCGATGAGTAACCCACTGCCCAGCCCCACTGGAGGGTAAAACTCAGAACTACCCTAGCCATACCCATTGGAGGGTATAACACTGGACAACCGAACACGGAGTGGGTATCGCGCGACCACCCAACTCCAGCACAACTCACCCAAAGGGGTTTCAGCGCCTGTTCCATCACTGGGTGTCACCAGCACCACTACCGGCCAATCCATCGAGAACAAGACCAGTGGGAGACCGCTCAACCCTACTGGTCAGACAAAAGAGCACCAGGCCAGGGGAAACTCCACCCTACTAGTCAAACAAACGAGCACAGAGGGACCCTCTACGTCGCGAGGGGTCAAAGTACGCAAAGCAGAACCCGACACACACATGGGGCGCACACAATGTGTGGCCCCATCGCAACCCCAACCAAGCGCCCAAACGTTCTCAGGTACGAACAACCTCGTGTACCTCCAAGCATTCCTGTATACTCCCAGAGTATACCACATTCTCAGCCTAAGGGCCATCGTGCACACGGCACCCATCATCAACGCGAAGGAGTGACATAACATCTCTGACATACCACCTCAACGACTGGGGAATGGCCAACCACATCTGTTTAACCACCAACATCACTCTCCCAGGAGTGCACGCGATCACATGCCAAGGGTCCACTACGAACTTAGTAGAAGAACCGCCCTCAGGGCACCATCACATTTACAAAAGATCATGCAAGAAGCTCCGCACAACCAAAAGGATCGCACTGTTGTATTCCTTGCAGAAAAACACGCGAGATTGACTACTTACTCGCCTCCAACGTATATCCGACGAAAAAGGCACCAACACCGCCTCACGCCCGAACGGCGTCCCATGATCCCGAGCCTCAGCCCTGAAAACAGTCGGGCACATCGCCCCATTGCGATCCCCTCAGGAAAACACTTAAAAAGCACTACTCACTTGAGTGCAACAGATATCCGGAGAAAAAGATGCATTCCGGCGCACCGCACATGAGCGGTTCCACGTGAGACCCGCAACCCTGTCTCGAAACTCAACAAATGGATCGCACCGTTGCGATCCTCTAGACAAAGCACACAAGATGGACTACTCACTTGTCCAAAACGGTCGTCCGGTGATAAGGATGGAAAATCACCGTCGATGCCCAAACGGCCCTCATGGGCCCTGCACCATCGTGCCGAATTAGGGCGGGCGGATTGCACCATTACAATCCCCTCGGAAAAACACCCAACATCGACTGCTCGCACGCCCCGAACGGACGTCCGGTGAAAAAGGCATGAAATGCTGCAAGCAGCTTGAAAGACGGGCCATGGGGCCCACGCCTCAAATCCAGTCCCAATGCCCAAAACCACCCTGGAAACCTTCACCCCTGTGCCAGGGTCCCAATGCAACTGACGGCACTCAAAGCGGACGTCGCATGCGTCCGCGCCGCTCAAAACAAGATTCCCGGAAAGACGTCAAACCTCTCGACGTACGTGTCGTGCCACCGAGGCCTATTATTTCGGGAATTAAAAATTCCCTAAACCATTTCAAAAATTCCACCTCTTCGATACGGTTCCACCCCCGCAGACGACTTGCAAAACGGACGTCCGTAGCGAAAGCTACGGACGTCGGAAGTTAGAAGGGGGGGGGGGGAACCCCTTGGGCCGGACCGGCCCGGTCTGGCCGGTCCGCCCATAGCCGACCCGTGGCCTAGTCGCGGGCCCATCTCACTTAGCCATGGCCAGCTGGCCGCAGCCTGCCGACACCCGACCGGCCCGGACGTCTGGTCTCGCTACGCCCCCGCGGAGACCCGCGGTTCGCGGGTCTCTGTCCACCGAGGTCGCACCGCGCCGCGACCCCGGGTCGTCGTCCCGTGCCGGCACCCTCGTCCTGCCGCCGCCGCGCCAAAGGCCACCGCCGCCTGCCGTCGAAGAGCTCTGCCACCATCCGACTGCCGCCGAAGCCGCTCTGCCCTCGGAAAACTCCGGACCGCCGGAACCCGCCGGATCCACCCAAAACCGGCGGGAACAAAAACAAAAACCCGCAAACTTTGACGAGGTGCTGCGGGTTCCTCCGAACTCCGATTTCAATTCCGTAAGAGGCGACGGAAAGAGTAAAATGTGTACTACATGGACATGGAATTTTTTCGAGGATTAAACAAAAATCAATGCTAAAAATTAGGTTCAAAGGGGGGTTTGGGATTTAAAACTCAAACGAATACCACCTACCTCTTGGGACTAACCCGTCGCTTCGCCGTCAACCCGCCGGGGTGGCCACGCCTCGCCGGACCGCCTCGCCGGAGTCGCCTCTCTGGATATGGAGGAGGAGAGGGGAGAGGCTTTCCAGGGGAGGGGGAAATGAGGGAGAAGAGAGGGGGGGTTAGGTAAATTAAATAAATTAATTAACTTAAACACCCTCCCGCGGCCCCGTACCTGAACTCCCGACGGGGTCGGGATTTAGCCTCCCCTAGGCTAAATACCACGCTCTGAGTGCAACAGCGGTCTCGAAATTTTATTCCGAGACCCCGTTAAAAAGTTACTAAACTTAGCGCTCGAGGCTGCCAAATTACAAAAACGCCCCTGGGGCCATTTTTCACAAACGGGACGCGCCCGTGAAACTTACACCCCTCCTAGGGTAAACGGCACGCTCCGAACTCAAAGGTGCCCTTGGTTTCCCAATCTGAGCCACTGTTTAAGAGATACTAGTGTTTCTCCATTAAACGAATAAATTAATTTATTAATTTATCCGTTTAACCTTCCGAAAGCGAGTGAGGGATCCAAACATCCCGTGCCGGCATGTTTTATGTCATTCCTAGGGTAAACACCCTATTCCGGACCCATCCGTACACTCGGATCTCGAATCTGGGACTCCGTTTAGGAGTTATCCCATTTATTTGGCGTTTCCAGTGTGAACACACTGAAAATTTAATTCCAACCACTCCGGGGCTCAGAATCGCACGCCGTCTGAAGGCGCTGCTCTGGAATATCATCAAGAATATTCCAAAGTCTTTAACAGCAAAAACTGGGTTCTTACAGATATTACTCTTTATAAATTAAAAAACATACTCATTTAATATGAGATGTGAAAGTTACTAGTTGGCAAGAAGAATATTGAAGATGATATGGATTTTGACGCCAGGAGAAATCTCAAAATCAGAGATGATGAAATGTCAAAATTAAGTGAATATGATGATGAAAATGAATATAAAGATTATAATAGAATCATTTATACTATATCAAAAATATTCAATGAGTTAAATTTTAAGGGTAAAGGTAAATTACCACCAAGGTTCTACAACTGTAATGACATTATACATTTTTCTATAAATTTTTATAAAAATAAGTTTGTAAAACCTGATACAAATGATAAAAACCATAGAAAAAAGAAATGGGGAAAGAGATTAAAATTCACAACCAAATTTTATGGAATATATAAGAAATTATTTAAAATTAAAAGAATAAGTTTATTGAGAAAGGAAGATGAAGCTAACTCCACCTCAAGTAGCCAACCATAAGATGAAACTGACTTTATGGATCATGTGGGAAAAGGGTTTGACATATTTGCAAATGAAGATGATTAAAGCCAATGAACAAATCTAGAGCACATATTTAATAATGAATTAGAATTATGTATAGATAAAAACCAAAATCTCAAGAAGGAAAATAAAATGTTATTGAAATAAAAAGAAAATACAATTGAGGAAAAATAATAATGTGAAAATAAAGAGATTATTTACATTGAAGAAATTAAAATACACAAACTAAAAGTGCCTAAAATGGAAAAGATGGTAAATGAATTAAATAAAAACTTTCTCTAAAAAATAATAATAATCGAAGACTTAATATAAATTCCTTGAATAACATAATAACTTGAAATATATTAAAGAATATTTCATCAAGGCTGTTGAGATCAATAAAAAATCATCACAAACTGGTGAAAAGAGGGGTTCAAAGAAGCAGGTTAATTTAGTACTCTACAAATCTCAAAATAAATCTATTATCTCTAATAATTCAGGTCCAAAAATAAATTCTGAGAAAGTATGGAATATAAATAATAGTGAGAAATCATCTTTTAATTAAAATGAAGAAATAAATTATCTAAGAATATTTTTCCCCCCATATTAGAGACAATCTTAGTAAATGGAAAGACAACAATAAAAATCTTCAAGATAGGGATATTATTAGTTGGGAAGATCAAGGTTCAGAGTTCATTTCTGGTGTTTTGGAGTGTTTGGGAACAAATCATATTTATGCTAGTATAACATGTCCTAGCTAGAGATGAGACATGAACCTAGGGGGATATATTCTGAGGAAAGGATAAAAAATTTCAAAGTAAGAAAGTATTTATTAGGAATTAATCATATCTTCCAACATAAAAAAAATTATTGTTTAGAATAAATCTATGCCATATGTGATCAGAAAGGCCTTATTGCATAAAATTTCATGAATATTCTCCCTCAAGAAACATATAATATTTATAAAAAAAAAGGTGTTCAAAAACTTAATGAATAAAAAACATGTTTCACTAAAGTTTCTTTAAAATCCAATAGAAAATGTAAGTCATGGGTTCATAATAGTGGATTTTTATCACACATGACTGGTGACACAAAAAATCTAAGAAACATTGAGAACCATGAAGTAGAAGCAGTAAACTTTGGAAATGATAATTCCCTAAAAATAAGGGAGTTAGAAAAGCATATATTGAATCCAAAAATCTGAAGTCTAATAATGTGTTATTTATTAAAGGGATGAAGCAGAATTTTCTTACTGTTATCCAACTTTGTGATGATATACATGAGGTGTTACTCAAAAAGGATTCATGTATCATCAAAATCATGAAAGATGTAAGAATTCTCACTCAAGGAAAAATAATCAATGGTAATAAACTTCAAATTGGTGATTCTATCAATTCTTATAACTTGAGTGAAAAATATGAAAATAACCTATAGAATAGAAGGATATTATATCTTTTTCAAAGCAGTATAAGTAATATATTGAAGTAAGAAACTGTGACAGATTTTACCAAGCTAAATAGAGAAAAGGATGAAATCTATAAGACCTATCAAAAATAGAGATTGGATCAAAGTTCACATAAAGGGGTGGATATTATATCTTCTAGACCCCTTAAACTTATTCATAATGACTTATGTGACCCAATGAGACAAAATTATAGTAAAGGAGATCTATATTTCATTACATTTATTGATGATTATACTCAGTTAATTAATTTCATGTTTATCAAACAAGTTTAGATGAAATTAAAATGTTCAAAAAAATTAGAAGGAAATATGAGAAGGATATGGGTTTCTATATCAAGAAATTGATATTAGATAATGGTAAGGAGTTTACTTGTGATTATTTTGAATGTTAAATTTCTAAACATAGAATCAAGAATCAGTACAGTACACCATATACTCCACAATAAAATGGGGTAATTGAAAGAAAAAATATAAGCATAGTAGAGATGGTAAGGACTATGTTAGCTGAGCATAACATCTTGAAGTACTTCTAGAGAGAATCTATATGTATTGTAATACACATATAGAACTAGTGTCTACTAAGACTAAAAACACAAAATATAGCATTTGAAATGTGGTATAAGAAAAATAAATCTATCAAATACTTTAAAGTTTTTGGAAGCCCTTGAATTATTAAGATCAAGTATATTAATTTGAGAAAATTTGAAGAAAAATTCAAGGAAAGAATTTTCAT
Organism: Viscum album; assembly: GCA_963277665.1. Classification (NCBI taxonomy): domain Eukaryota; kingdom Viridiplantae; phylum Streptophyta; class Magnoliopsida; order Santalales; family Viscaceae; genus Viscum; species Viscum album. The sequence goes on along the minus strand of OY728132.1, from coordinate 679,498,690 downwards.
GGGTTACCTATCTAATGGTAGTGGCTATATATTTTGGAATAAATAGATGAACAAGTTATTTGACTATAGTGATGTTAAAATTATTGAAAACAAAAACAGATCAGATATCTCAGTTGATACTGATTCAGAATATTTGGAAGAAAATGGTATGAAAATAGAACAAAAAAATGATTAACTTGCAGAGAAAGAGCTAAACATTATTGATATTGATTCTAAACATATCAGTAATGAAGATTATGTTGGTGTAAATAAGATAAAATGGTACAATAAAATGAAGAAACATGTTGAGGATGAAAAATATCATTGGTAGTCAACAAGATACAATTCAAACTAGAATAATATTAATAATTAAAGATCAAACTGCACTTATTTCTCAAAATAAACCTCAAATAGTTGCAGAAGCAGTTGAACATGAGTAATGGATACAATCTATGAAAGAGTAACTTGATCAGATTGAGAAGAACTCCACTTTGGATCTTGTATCAAGACCTAAAAATAAAAATGATATTGGGACCAAGTGGGTTTTTAGAAATAAGTTAAATAACAAAAGTAAAGTATTAAGAAACAAAGATAGGATGGTGTGAAAAGGATATTCTCAAATAGAAGGAATTGAATTTGAAGAAAAAATTTCACCGGTTGCAAGACTGGAAACTACTATAATGTTCTTGGTAGTAGAAACACACAAACATTATAAAGTTTATCAAATGGATGTGAAATCTACCTTTAAAAATACTGATCTTTGGGAAGGAGTCTATATTTAACAACTTGATGGTTTTGTCTTAGAAAATTATGGAAACATGGTATGTAGATTAAATAAGTGTTTTTATGTTTTTAAATAGGCCCATAGAGCTTTTTATTCTAAATTTGATGGTTGTTTATGGGATATGAAGTTTATAAAAGGTAATGTTGAAAGTAACCTTTTTGTGAGAAAAAATTCCAATGGTAATCTCATATTCATTTTATATGTGGATAAAATAATATTTTTTGGTGACAAGGAATGTATATATGAAGAGTTTTCTGAGAAAATGAAAATAAATTTTGAGATGCCCATGCTTGTTCAGATGACATAATTTTTGGGATTTTAGATTGAGCAGAAACCAAATTCCATATTTATATCATAGAAAAATTATGCTAGGGAACTTCTAAAAAAGTTTTTAATGGAAAATGTAAAAGAAGTTTCAACTACCATTTTAGTTCGAACTGATTTATGGATAGATTAAGTTAGAAGCAGTGTTAACCAAAAAGAATTTAGAATGATTATTAGAAGTCTTATTTATCTAACAATATCAAGGCCTGATATAAATTATATAGTGACTCTTTATTCCAGATTTTAGAGTGAACATAAATAGTCTGACTTTTTATATGCTAAAATAATTTTGAGATATGTGAAAGGAAATATGAACTATGGGATTCTATAAAAACACAGTGCATATTTAAAATTGTTGAGTTTTACAGATGATGATTGGTCAGGTGATTGTACACACAAAAGTTCAACTTCAAGTGGAAAATTCTTTTTTTGAGAAGGATATGTCAGTTGGTATGGAAAAAAGTAAAATTCAGTAACACTGGTCAAATTTGAGATAGAATATGTTGCAGATACACATGCTTGTATACAGATGATTTGGATGCAAGTGCAGTTAATAGATTTGTAGATTGAGACTGAAAGACCACTGATAATTTCATGTGATAATAAAATTTATATTGGGTTGTCTAAAAATATATTACAACATTCAAGATCCAGGCATATTAAGATCAGGTATCATTTTATCAAATAAAATGTGGTAGGTGGAGATATCAAGCTAGAATGCTTTTTTATAAAAAATCAGGTTGTAGATATTTTCACCAATGTAATACCAAAAGATAGATTTGTAGATTTAATTTTGTAACTTCAGGTTCATCCTTCTCCACTAACTTTAATACTATCAAGAGGTATCTTCTTATTCCCTATTTTTTATGTGTAGTGTACTAATAAGTAGGGAATTGAAGGGGAAGTATTTTTCTTCATGGATTTTATTTAATTCCATTATGATAAAAGTGAATGAATATATTGAGGGGGAGATTTTATGAGGTTTTATTATTCTAATCACACACTCTCATCTCTCATTATAAATTTTATTTATAAAAGGAGTGCTTGATTGATGAAATTCTGAGAAAAAGGGGGAATTATTCTTGTGCGCCTAAACTTTCTGATGTGTTTGAAAAGGTGTCTATGAGATATTGTGTTTCATGTATTTTCAACTCCTCCTTTGAAACAACTATTCTTGATTTCATATTCCTGGATATTTAATTTCTAGCTTAGATACCCTTGGTTATATCTATCTTTTTTTCTATAGTAGGTATTCCCACATAGACTTAAAGTTTGTTAATTAAAGGATCTTCACCAAGTATCATGTGCTGTTATTCCTTCTCTTAAAAAATAATAAAATAGCTTCTTGAGAATAAAAATGAGATAAGAAGATCCTACTTACCCTTTTTATTTGATTTTAATTAAGGGGAAGTAAATATGACACATGCATATTAACTTTTATGCAAAGTAATATTAACAACAAAACAAAAAATGGATATTGTTGAACCTAAGTATTGCATTTGTTTTTAGAGTTGTGTAGGAGTAGGTTCACATTGAGACTGAACATTGTAAAAATATTGTGTTTCTATGATATTTATTTTTACTAAATTTAGGAGATGTTGGGAAATCATAAGAGTAGATCAGATTCTAATAGTTCAATAGATATTAATTTCAAAAGAAATAAAAATTGAAAAAAACACCACTGATTCACCCTCCCCCCTCTTAGTGGTGAAACACCTCCCTAAGAACTTAAGTATCCAAGAGAGAATTTTTATTTGATTAAATGATAGATACAATAGTATGCAGATATGGTAAAATTATTGGTAACTTCTCAAGTCCCATGTCACGTGAACCCATAAAAAATTCTAAGACTAAAATATGAATCAAATTTTTATATTTGAGATGATCTATATCTTTAGAAAATTTACAATGATAAATTATCATAAGGTGTTTTACAAAGATTAAGATATAACATGTCCTTAAATATTCTCATACTCTATTTTATAGAGGTCACTTTAAACCTCAAAGGACTGTTAGAAAATTTTTAGATTTAGGCATATACTGACCTAATTTGTTTAAATATTCCCAAGAAATTTTTAAAATATGTGAGAAATGTCAATTCACTGGTAACATCTCTATAAGACAAGAAATTCCTTAAAACTAATAAGATTTTGTGAAACTCATAATTTTTGTGAATATACTTCATGGAACCCTTTCTCTTGTCCTTTGAAAACTCTTACATCCTATTAATAGTAGACTATGTTTCAAAATTATTGGAATCTAAATCCACTAAAACTGATGATGTTAATATTTTTTATAATTTTGTTATGTATAACATTTTTTATAGATTTAGAGTCTTAATAGACATTATTAGCATCCAAGGCTCTCATTTTTTAAATAGGATCATGAAATATTTTATGATGAAGTATAAATTGAATCACAAGACATTAACACTCTACCATCCATTAACTAATGGATAGGATGAATTCAAAAATAGAGAAATTAATAAAATCCTAGAGAAAAATAACAAACCAAACAAAAAATATTAGAGCCGAAGGTTGGTATATGCCTTATGGGTTTATATAAAAACCTAAAAACTCACATTATAATGATTCCATATCAATTTATTTATAGGAATATCTATCAGTTGCCTATGGATTTAGTGCACAAGGCCTACTAGAAAGTTAAGAATATGAATTTAGATCTAGAAACAACTGGTAAGGATAGAAAACTACAAATTTATGATCTTAAAGAAATAATAAAGGAATATTTTTTAAACTCAAAAATTTACAAGTAAATAACTAGAGTGGTCCATAATAAAATTATTCTATAAAAATACTTTCATCAAGGATAAATGGTATGGATTTATAACTCCAGGGTCAAACTAATGCCAACTAAAATTCATTTTAAATTGGAAGGACCTTTTATTGTCACTATTGTATACCCCTTTAGTGGTGTGAAGATCATTAATTAAGGATACAAGAATCCATTTACAATCAATGGCTATAAACTATAGAAGTACCATGGAAATCTACCACAAGCACTAGGGGAGGAGATCACACTCCTCCAACTTATCTACCAACAGAACCACTAGGTTATACATTTATTTAACACTTGATTTATTGTTATTCCTAGATTCAATCTATTTTAAAATATTATATATTATATAATTCATTGAGGATTTTGCATCATTCAAGTGGAGAGGGACCTTTTTAGTTTTAGAATTTTCAATTTTTTGGTCTTTATTTTTCAAATTTTTGTGCATTTATTTTTCATTTTTAGTGTGTTTTGAAACATGTTGATCTCAATCTGAATTCCTTTGAAAATTATAGAACTATGCTAATTATGAGAAATGGATTTTACCCATGAACTCAACTTATATTAATACTAAAATAAACTTGTTTTCAAATTCAATTTGTGGAAAATTCATAAAAATTCCACTGATTTTTGAATCTTATACCATGACATATTACCCTATATTAAAATCACTTACTTGAGAGTCTTTTAAACTAATTTTGACATATTCTTATAATTCCTTCATTTATTGATAGAAACAAGACATTTTTTAACAACTAAAACTTTCTAAGTAATATATCCAAAACATTAGATCATTGAGGACCCTATATTATAAATGACTAGGAAATTATTTTGAATAGAAAGACCCTTTTGAAATGAATCACTATTATGGCCTACCATGAAATTTAACCCTTGTAATCATTAATAGCCTTTAATGACATTATTATATAGCCTCATTATAAGCCCAAAATCCTAACTACCTATCCCTAGAGGTTAATGCTTGAATCATAGTTGAACTCAAGTGTGCAGGAAGCTATTTGGACTAAATTGGAACTATATAACACTACAAACTACTACTTATGAGTTGTTTAGTGAGATCTTATTGGGAAATTTTCAAATCAATTTTAAGAAATGTATCATAAATAATCAAAGTGGAAGGAAATAAAATGACAATATCTTTCAAGATGGTACAATAAATTTCTTATAATTTCATGAAAATTAAAATTTTCTCTTTTCCTTTAAAACTTGAATATGAAGAGAAATAAAAATAAGATAAAAATATATTGAAGTAAATGGTGAGGATAGATTTTTATTATTGATTAAATTTTTAAAGTGTGAGTGGACCTCAAAATTCCAGAGGTTTTAAAATATTATCCCTAAAAGGGAGATTGGGTAAGGATGTTATTCTTGGGGGAAAACTATAATTCTTATATTATGCTTTAAAATATATCCAAACCTTTTATTAAAACTCAGTAAATTATTATATAAAAACCTACACTGGTTCAAAATTCATTTAAGCTGACATGTTTTTCACATCGGTTATTAAATAACCAATTTGAAAAAAAAATTAAATTTTAATCAAAAATAGGGATCAATTATTTTTTGTTTCATTCTTTCACATTCCATCCTTTTGTTTCTCTCATGAAGTGAACCCTAACCCTTTCATATTTGATATGGTGGCTTAAAATCTCTTCATTATTTGATCTGGTGGCCTTGAATCTCTTTCAATTGGAATCTATCACCATCACTCATCATCAACCACCACTTTATCTCTATCTTCACCTTATTACCATTGGTGTTACCTTCTCAATCATCCCCCTTCTAATATCAATATATGGTTTGTGTTTATTGTTCTAATTTTCCATGCATCCAAGGTATTTATATTTGTATTTTTAGTTCCAATTTTCTATTGATGTCACCTTCTCTTCACTATTTATATTTTTCATTTTGATTATTTTCATATCTAAGGTATTTTTTAATTTATGAAATATTGTTTTTATATTAAGGTTTGATTAAATAATTATTTTATTAATTGTGTTATAAATAATGTTAGCTTACTCATTAATGTGTGTCTAAGGTATGTTTTTTGTTTTCATTATGAATGAGTGTTTTTAAGATAAAGTGGATTATGGAATTTGAATATGGTGTATTGATAATTTATATTTAGACGATCATGTTGATTGCATGATACTTTTTGGTTTTTTTATGAAATAATGATAATTAAATATGTTCAAAGTTATAATTTTTTATCAAATATATTATCTTTATTTTATTTGTAAATTTTTTTATGGTTTTTTATTATTATTTATAAAAGTAAATTTGAAATTAAATTTTAAAATATAATAACTTATTTTTAATTCTTGATATTTTTTATAGATAAAAATGAATCAAATTTGGATTACTGAACTACGAACAAGTGATGAATATGAGGAAGGAGTTGATGCTTTTTCAAAACTATCTAAATGAAATTTTCTAAACAATGACCTATTTTTTCCATGTTTTAAATGTTTAAATATAAAGAAGTTGAAAAGAAAAATAATTGAATATAATTTAATTTTTTATAGTTTTAATCTGAGTTACAAACCTTTTATTTTTCATCATGAAACTGGATAGAATTATAGATCTATTGATGATGATGATTTTCAAAATGATAAGTTTGGTTAAATTAAAGAAATGATTCATGATATTAAAGTAGAGGAAATTGGGAAAGAACTAAAAATTAAGCACCTATATGGTGATATTAAAAAACCATTGTATCTGGGTTCTATGGAATTTATTATTTTATCAATTATGTTAAGATTGATTAACTTTAAGGCAAAAAATTGATGGAGTGAAAATAGTTTTATATAGTTTCTATAGTTATTGAAATATATACTTCTAAAAGACAAAAATATTCTATATTCACATTAAAATGTGAAGAAAATATTATTCCTAATGCTTTTGGGGAACAAGAAGATACATTCCTACCCAAATAACTATGTCTTATATAGGTAGTAATACAAATGTCTATCAAAGTTCCCTTAATGTATGACATCACAGTATAAGTTGAAAGAAAAATCATAGGATAATTTAGTAGTTATAAAGACTCCTACTAATAAAATTTGATATCATTATACAATTCCTAATTTAAAACATTTATTTTAAAATTAAAATGATGTAAAAAGGTTCATATGGAATGTAGATGAGAATATATGTGATGGAAAATTATGCCATCCAACTTATTGTAAACTGTGGAAGAAAGTTGATCAACAGTTTCTTATATTTTTAAATGAAGTTATAAATCTCATACTTGGACTGTGAATAGATGGGATGAATCCATATAATATTCTTGTTATAAAACATATTTCATGGAATATTTTATTGGTAATTTAGAACTTATCTCTGAAATTTTGTATGAAGCTAAAATATATCATGCGGAGTTTAATGATTTTTGGACCAAAGTAGCATGGAAATGATATTAACATTTTCTTATCACCATTAATTTATGATTTGAAACTTTTATAGGAGTAAGGTATTAGAGTTCATGATTCTTATAAATTAAAAAATTTTCAACTACATGTAATGATTATGTTCACAATAAATGACTTCCCACCATATAGAAATTTTTCTTGACACAGTGTTAAGGGGCATAAATCTTGTCCAATTTTTAAACAATGGACTTAATATTACAAACTGCAACATGGTAGAAAATAGTATATATGGTTCATCGGTGGTTTTCTTATGGATCAATCTTACTGAAAATTAGAAAATTCATTCAATAGATCACAATAATTTTATATTTCTCCAAAACATTTGTCCACCAATCAGTGTTTTTATTGGCTGAAAAACATTGATATCACATTCAAAAAGACAAAAAATTATGATAATGATAAAAATATTTAGAAGAAATGATCAATATTTTTTGAGCTACCATATTGAAGATATCATGAGTTCAAACATAACATTTATGTCATGTATGTGGAGAATAATATTTGTGAAGGTTTGATTAAAACATTGTTAGATATGAAAGGAAACACTAAAGATAGGTTGAATACAATATTGGACTTACTCTAAATGGGAATACGTTTAGAGTTATCTCCCAATCCTAATGAAAGATTGACATGACTACCTTAGTCTTGTCATACATTATCCAACAGGGGTAAAATTATTATTTTTTAGTGTCTTAATGGTATCAAAGTGCTACAGTGTTATTCTTCAAATGTAGCAAATTTTGTGAAATGAAAAGATTTGAAGTTGATAGGCATGAAATATCATGATTTTCACGTCATGATGTAATAGATCCTACCAATTTTATTGTGAGAAATATTACCCATATGTGTCAGAATGACTATCATAAAGGTGTGTAATTTTCCATTGTAATTTGCAACAAAGTTATTGATCTAAATTCAATGAAAAAATTGGAGAATGGTGTGGTTTATATACTTTTTCAACTATAAATGTATTTTCCACCATATTTTTTTGATATCTTAGCGTATTTTATGGTTCATTTGGTGAAAGAAATAAATCTTTACAGACCTGTATATCTACATTGGATATATCCTTCTAAATGGTATATAAATATATTGAAGGGATGTGATAATAATCTATATCAACCCAAAGCCTCCATTTTTTAGAAGTATATTTATGAGTAGGATGCATAGTTTTGTACAAGTTATTAATCTACAGGGGAGCACATTGGTTTTCCTATATCTTTCCATGAATGGGTCAATTATGGGGGAAAAGGGGATCCATGGATTGAAAGTAAAATCATTGATAGGTGAATGAATAAATAAGGTACATTTATAAATCTTGAATAACATATATGGTGCTCATAAATATATAACATTTCATATTAATGTGTTAAATCAATGTTATCCAAAGAAGAAATATATATGTATTTTAAATGATAATAACAGAACTTCTTTTATATGGTTTAAAGAGACTATTCATGGTAGATAAGATGCATTAAAAACATTGAGATGGTTATCAAGTGGCCTAAGTTTAAATTTGATAACATGGTCTAGGTATGATATTAATGGCTATACATTTCATAAAAAATATTAGGACAACATAAGTGCAGTTCATAATAGTATTGCATTGGTGTTAATATAATTAATTCATTTTTTAAGTTCCAAAGAAAAAAAATCATCTCTATATCAAGTGTATATTATGGAGTCATTTAATAAATATGGGAGGTTTATTAAATTAAAAACGGATTCCTAGTGTTTAACTACAAATGGGTTAATGGTAACATTATTGTTAGACACGATGAATTCAAAATGACACTAGTTTATCAAAATATATTGGAATACACAGTTGGTCATTTTATCATGGAAACACATGTAAAAAAATTATATTCTTTATCCATAAAATATGAAATGGTTTATCATTTTTTAAGGAAAAAATATTATAGTGGTGATGAAAAACTTAGCGATAATTTTGATTTATGTGAGATGCCTACTTCAATAGAAAGATTAACTAAGAATATTGATGACCACATCATAGAAATGGTTTGTGATATATAGAACTATAGAGGAACACATTATCACCAAAACACTTGGATTTTTTGGTGTTCTAAGGGAAATAAGGTAGCTGATATATTTTAGATGGATCCCTCCCCTCCCATCCTGGATTAAGATCAACACGGATGGTGCAACCTCTGGTGAACCTAGCCTTTCAGGTTGCGGTGGTGTCTTCCAAACTTATTGAGGGTTTATAAAAGGTTATTTTATCATTTCCTTGGCTGTTTTAAGGCCTTTAAATTGGAACTAATTTTGGTCATTAATTCGGTGCATAATGACAAACACCATAATTTGATGAAACTATGGATTGAAAGAGACTTAATGTGGATGGTTAATCTCCTCAAAAACAAATCATCTCTGGTTCCCTAGAACTTATATAGGTAATGGTTTGAATTCCTTTCATATCTGGAGTAGATTCATCACATGGTCTCACATAAATATAGGAAGGCTAATTCAGTTTCGGATGCTCTCTCAAAGAAGGCAGTGCAGGATCAGGATTCACTTTGGTCTTTCCAATTTTTTGATTCTTTTATGCACTATCATGTAACTGATGTAAGTGGGGTTCTTTTCATGTGACCTTATCTAATATTCAACCTTCTCCAATTCTTACTTTTATTTATAAAATTTATGGTAATGGACCTCTATATCCATCTTGGACCTCTTTGATGAGGAAGGAATATGAGAAAAACCCTTTAGTAATTTCCTAATATTATAGGTAACATATATTTATTTCTTATTTACTTTTTAAATTTTCATAAAATATTATATTTATTTATTTATTTATTTTAATTTAAACATGTATTATAACAAATATGCTAAATTGTTGGTTTGTATTAGTTTAATTTTTATTTGTATTATTTTTAAATTATTCAACTTTATATATAACTTTTGGATTTGTATTAGTTTTTATATAAGCTTTGTTTCTTTGTTCTTTATCATTTTATGTTTCATAAATATTTTCCATATTATTTTAACATTGTTAACTACGAAAAAAATAAGATAACTAATATTGTTAGTGTTATTTTTAACATTGTTTTTAATTACTCTAAAGAATATGATAAAGAGTGTTTTGTTTAATATTGTTTTTCTTTTTTATCATTTTAAAATTATTATTCAATTTTTTATGTAATAGTTGGATTTTTTACAAATTTTATGTCATTTCATCTCTCATTAATGGTTTTATTACTTTATTTAACTATTTTAAAAAATATGAGAAAATATTTTTAGTTTTTTTTACTTTTTGTTATATCATTTTTTATTTTTCATTTAATTTTATATGTAATGGTTGGATTTGTATATTTAGGTACTAATTTATTTTTACTTTTATTTGTAGGATAATGTCAAATCAAACATAAAATTCACCTCTAGCTTCTAGGGAGGACCATACACATACTTCTGTTAAGGGGCCTCCTCATCCTTTTGTGCATGATCTATCTACTTCCACAAGGAAATAGAATACTTCCAGGGTTAGTAAAAATGGCATCACATGTTTACTAAAATTATTAGTTTCTCATATCTAGGACTAGTGGATATCGATTGATTTTTATGATAATGATATTCTTAGGGGTTTAAATTCAAAATAATTTAAGACTTGTTTGTAGTGTAAGATCGATCCAAAATTAGTATTTTGATTTGTGATAGGTTAATTTTCAAAAAAGTGACATTATCTCAATTATGGGAGACAATTTTGGTAATATTATTTGTTATTATTTTACTAATCATGAAATAGTTTTAATAATATAGGTTTTTTCCCCTCATATCAGATGACTATGATATACTTGGCATTGTAAGAGTTAGGGAGAGATGTTTATCTTGGGGTTCTAGGAGATGGTTGTATTTTAAATCAACCCTCACATTAAATTTCATTTTTTTGGAAATAAAAAATGAAAATCCATGTGATATATATCCTTTTACAGATGAAGATACATGGAATCCTTTTGTAGAGATTATACAATAAGAATAATTTTTTGTAAGGGAAATTTTATATTTTAGAATCTTTTCTTATAGTAATCGTCATATTAATAATTTTTTTTATTCTTAATTTACAGTAAATGAGGAGATATCATCAGGTGATATAATCCAAAAAAATGTATACCCTTATACATTATCTTATGGAGGGTATATGTTATTAGAAGAACAAATGGTGGTTGAAATTTTTCAAAAAATGAGAGATGAATCTTCAGGATCTACAGAGGTTGACCCACCTTCCCCTCTAGCTAGACATGAAAAATGGAAGAGGGGGTGAATGATTAAAATGGTACAATGTCTTATGGAAGATTTGAGGGTTGTGGATAATAGGATTATAAAAAGTTATTTAATTTATTTATGTTATTTAAGTTAATTAAAATCTATATATATTGTGATTAACTAAGGAATTTTTTAAATATTATATATAGGAATCCCTTGAAGAGAAGATAACATAGGGGACATTCAAAATTGAGGGTAAGAAGTACATTTTAGCTACTATATTGGGAAATCCTAAACACCTGAGTCACATATGAGGACATGTGGTAGGTGTACTGGTAAATAAAGTGTTTGGTTGTTCTAGATATTCTTCAATAGAGGATGTAAAATGGGAAAATAAAAGTTCTAGAAGATAAATTTTAGGAGATAGGTGAGATAATGGAGGATGTGATTAGAGCTTTAGTACAGTCGATGTTTTCAGACAGGAAAAAATAGTTTCAGACTATAGATCCCAATCCTCCACCTCCTCCTACAGATCCCACTCCATATTTGTCTATTGATCCCACCCTTCAACCTCCTCTTTCTTATCTAACTCCCACACCTCCTCCTCTAAGCTTCCAATATATTGTGAGTTATATGTTAATGATACTAAACAACATAGTACTATATATGGGATTATATGTTATATTGGGGATAATTTTTATCATCAATAGATATAAATAGACCATATTAGGGTCATTGTACAAGATATTATATATAGATCAACAAGAGTTCCATTTCCTATAAATGAGGTCATTACATTTAGAAAAATTATCATCCATTTTTTATCTTGGCCATCTATACTTGTCTGATAAATTACCATTGAGGTATGTATAGATTATATCATTTATTTTATATTCATGTTGAATTTGTTTTAACATTTTAAAATGTATATATTTATCTATTTTTTATAGGAATACTTTAAAGTTAAATACATACTGTATAGACAATAAAAATTACATGCCTCTATGACTTCAGATACTACTTCTTCTGGACTTGATATATTATCAAGATATTCATCTTTATTGTTAAAAGTTTATGAGATTCCAATGTATGTAGACATTTGTGAGCATAAACTTAAATTGATGATTTTAAAGAGATATTTCATGGATCTTATAACTAGATATTTGTTGGGCATCAATAAAATAAAATTATTTTCTATGTAATTTGATTATCATATATCTTTCAGTTGTTTCAATTTATTGAAATGTAATATATATGTTTTTTTGTATAAGTTATATTTATAAACTTTGTATTTAGTATGATGTGACATCAATTTATGGATTTTTGGACCCACAACTTATTTCACCAATAGCATTTACAATCAAAGACAATGAAAGAACAATATATATTTCTGAAATATTTCAAAATAATACAATTAAGTGTTATATTCTTTTTTATCTTGAAGTGTATGGAACATATATTTCTTAAATAATTATTTATTTTAAATTAATAACCACTAAAATTATATTTTTTTATATATTAGTGTTCATTGGATGTTGTGTGTTTTTTTAAGTGAGAATACAGTTTATTGGGTATGCTCTATACATGGTGAAGTGAGAAAAAAAATTAGTAACCTATTGAACATATAGGTTTTATTATTTAAATATGTCTATATTATAATGAAATTTAGTTTTATTTCATACATTTCATTTTCAAATAGGTCATGGGATTACTTTAGAGAGACAATAATAAAGAGGACTGAAAAAGATCAAATATGTTATAGAAAAGGTGAATTACCATTTATAATTAATATAATTTGGATGCAAGTACTTAAAATGTTATTTTTAATTGAAGAATTGTTTTTAAAAATAATATATTTATTGTTAACTAGGAATAAAGTAATGTTGATATTATGTTATAAGATTTATGTTTGAAATTATTTCAACTAGGACAGTTACAAAATTCCAAAAGGTTAGATTTTATTATAAAATTTCCTTTAATATATCTCATAATTATATTGAGAATAAATTTCAAATTCTTTGTTTTTAATTTGTAACATTTTGATGATTCCCACCCTTATACTGAATAAGATCTAAATCACCTACAAAGATAATGGGAATAATATTTCATAGGTTTGGTTAGATTTTATTTTATTTGTAATATATATTTTAAAGTTTGAAACTCAAATTGTAATGTCAAAATTATTTTAATTTATGATTATATTTTTTTCTATTGAGTTATGTTGTATTATAGCAACTTTTGTTATTGTTTTTTGTATTTCTGGTGTTGATATTATACTGTTTGGAATATGAATTTTAATTAAAAAATCATTTTAAAGTCGGTTATTTTATAACCGACATGAAAAAATTTATATATTGATTTATCACATCAGTTATTTAATAACAAATGTGATAAAATATTTATCATTTAAATTATATAATAGCTAATGTGATTAAATATTTATCATGCTGGTTATTTCAAATAATTTACATAATAAACTATTTAATATGTTAGTTTTATATAACCAACATGATAAATCAATCCATATTTGTGGTTCTAATATAATTTCTATGTTGGTTTTAAAATGACTGATATTAAAATTACTTTATTATGTCAGTTAAAAATAAAAAATGAGGAAAACCTATTTACAATGTCACTTTAAATAATGTTTCAAGGTAACTGATGTTAAAAACCCAAAAACCCGACATGGAAAAACCCTTTTCTACACTAGTGATGCAAACCTTTAGGTATAAAATAACCCTCAAAAGTCTCCATGATATGAATAAATACTTGACTCATTGGGTGGAGATGTAGAAATTCAGAAAGCCTATAGTGACCCTTATATGAGCTTTAGATGAAAAAAGACATACATTGAGTGATGAATCAAATATATCTGTGAAGGTAGGTATAACTTATTAGGAGAGTATAGAAAGGGTAGAAATGAATTGGATGTACTTCATAGAGAAAATTCAATTAAGACATTTATACGGAATGATAAGATTGAGTGACTTAGTTGTTAAAAATATAACTCACCTTGGATAGTGTTTTAAATTTTACTTTAATAATATTTTTTATGTTTACTTGTCTAGTAGTCTAAGGTTTAAGTGTGGGAGAATTTATATAGTTCATATTTTTATCACTTTTACTTTTTATTTTAATGAATAAATTTCCAACATTTTTTTATTTTGAGATAAATTACATTATTTTGAGGTTTTAGTAATAAATTGGGTTTTATTATGAAAATGGATTAATTATTGTTTTTTATTTTTTTTATTCATTTATAAAAAATTTTGGAAAATACATGCATTTGAATTCTATTTTTCAATGGATGTGAAGTAATTTGTCTATATGTTGGGCTAACACATAATATATTTTAGAGGTAATTGTGAAGTAATTTGGATAATTCCTAAATTTTTATGGTTTTACATATTAATATTTTTCATTTTTTGATTAGTATTATTGAAAAATGGAAAATTATATCATACTTATTATATTTTCCAAGAGGAAAGACAATACATAACAAAAATTTTGAAGAGAAATGTCACACTCGGTTTTACATGTCTTGGTTTTGATCTAGTTTGTTAGAAATCATGATCCTTTTCTTGGTTTTTGGGTGATATAAATGTTTATTTTTGAACTTCCATCTATATATAATCATCCTACCATGGGTACTCCATATCTTTTTTTTGTATTTTTGGATAATATGGTGGTTGCTTCAAGATTTGGGCCAACCGTTAGCTCATTTCCAGATTTAAAAACAAAATTTGTTTCTTTTATAAATCCTTCATTTTTTAATATTTTTCACTCATTAAACTTCCCAATTGGACTACCTTGACTTATTAAAAATAAAATATCCATTTTTACCCCCTTAGGAATTCATAATCACGGTGTATTTGGGTTATTTTTTCAGGTATTGGTCCATCCCCTGAGCCCATTTATAGTTTTAAAAAAATAATTTGTTTCTTTTATATATTATTCTTTTTTTAATATTTTTTGGTTATTCCACCTCTAAATCTATCCCAAGAACCTTAATATAACCCACATGTTCCATTTCCCCTCTTTGGATCTCATCTTCATCAAGGATTAGGGAAAACTTACTCAAGGTTTCTCAAATCATCTAGATTTGAAGAGGTAATTTTTTTCTTTCATAAATCATTATTTTTTTACTATTTTTCACAAAAATCTTCTTCCCATGGTTTATAAAGACCTAATGAGACTATACAAGGATTTAAAAGTCATTACTTTTCTTCTATGGTTGTAGATATAAGGGAAGACGGAGATTTTTCTAGTTTCCAAGGTGAGATTTCTTCTCCTTTCTCCTCCCTCTTCCTCCTCCTTCCATTATTTATTAATTTTCTCTTTTATACTAGACATTATTGACCTATTTTTATGTTATAACATGATTTTTTATGGGGTTTTTGTTTCTTTTGGGCTGTTGGTCATAGTTTTAGGGTTTATAAACCCTTGGTTGGTGATATCGGGTGTGTGTTTCCATTCTGCCAAGGATTTGAGGTAGGATATCCCTTGCACATGCCTTTATAATTTAAGTTTCATAATTTTATTAATTTTTACACCTGATATGTATGTTTATTATTGTTTTTCAGCCTTTGGATAATTTTTTTGGTGTGCAAGACGGTTGTTTAATCCTTGTTTTGTGAAAAATAATGTTGTTTTGTTATAAAAGTGCACATCAAGTGTTTGTTTAAATGTTATGTTATCTTTTACACCTATTTTTTAATTTTTAGAACCTGTTTTTGGTTATTTTTAACATGTTTCATTATATTGAATAAATTTATAGCATGAAAATGGTATTTCATCCTTTTTCAAGTGATTAAAATAAGTTATTTTGATAAAAAGTGGATGCCATGTGTTCGATAAATTGTCTGGTTGGATTTTATGTGCCTAGAGTGATTTAAAATGATTTTTTTGGATTTATAAATACATTAGAAGAATGAAAAATTGTATTTTGGGGTCCTTTTATGGATTTTCAAAGTATTTTTAGTTTTATAAACAAATGGTTTGTTGGTGGTAAGCATGTTTTGGCCTGAGTTTCTTGAAAATGTCCTGTTTGGAATCCTTATAAAAATAGGCATGCTTTGGATATGTAACCTGAATATTTTAATTGATTTATCAAAGTGGTTTGATTATTTAAATGTTTTTTATTCACCAATTTATTAAATTTGAAATTTTTTCCATTGTCAAATGTTAGTTTTGAGAAACACTTAAAGGCCTGTTTGGAAACTTTGTGAAAAATGGTGAAATTGTTTATTACTAAAACCTCATGAGGATATTTCTCATGCCATGATTGTATGTATATAATGAATGGGATTTCCTTACTGATTAATCCTTGTGATCAATTATTAGAGTTCCTTGGGTTTGACTCTTTATGTTCTTTTTTATTAATGGCATGAGATCGGTCCTTGGAGTGACTTGGGGTGATGTCTATTGTGAATTATTATTACATATATGTTGTGATTGGATGCTTGGATGGCATCAGTTTTATCACCCCCATTATATACTTTAGAAATGGGAACTTTTAATATTTATATAATATTCTAATAATGATTTCTACACTGGTAGGTTATGGTACTGACCAATGGCCCATAGTAGGTGGATATATTGGGTCTATTTCTATGGGATTTTCCCTCAGCCTACCTGAGAAAGGATGATTGAGTGTATTGAGCATTTTGATTTCATCGTGTGTGACATGTAAATGGGGATAAGGTCTCATATATTGGTGTCTTCTATATTATTATTGATCTCCTAAGTTCACCCATGTCTATTTGGGTTTCAGTTGCTTGTAGTGATGAATATGATGATTGTATGTACATTTACATTTCCCGTGTTGTTTGATTACTATCTTGACTTCTAGTGTATTGTTTTTCTTGGAAAGTGGTGGTATTTTTATTATAAGGATTATGAAAAAAAGTCAAATGAAAATGTTTTATCCTCTTGTACAAAGTTGAAAATGTAAACATCACTTTCTTCTTGAAAATGCAATTGGAACATTAGTTGAACGAATCTAGTTTCGGAAATGAATAAGGGCAATGGGTTGTACTTTGTTTTGAGTAATCATGTAGAAAACCTTAATTTTATATATTTTAGTTAAAATTTGAAATTTATATTTCTTTTATTTTAAATAATGCGCATTGGGAATAGATTATCGGGCCAGCCTACTGAGTTTTAATACTCACACCTATAATTATTTTTGTTTTTATCCCCTGTGCAGGTTTTAGCTTGAGTTTGATCACCATGATCGATGTGTGATTGTTGTGTTAGAGAGTGACCAGTGTGGTCACATGGAGTTGGTTGGTTATCAGGTCTGGTCTTTTTAGTTGTATTTTTCATTTGTACTTCAAGTTTTGTTGTATTCATGATGATTAGTTAAGTTTTTATAAATGTGTATTGGGTTGTCCTATTCTTTCTGCAGTTTGTTTTATTATTTATATTTGGGAAAAATCATTCCCTTTTATACTCTACTAATCCTTCAGTTCTTTTCTCCATCTCGAGAGGATCGGGAACACCACTCGGTACTTTTCACAGAGCATCCTGGGTGACCGGTTCATGGTTGACCCAAACCAGTTCATGACAAAATGGTATCAAAAGAGGTCAGCTCTTAGAGGACCTTTCTTTTTAGAGGTCACTTGTTATTTAGGGTATTCCATGGTATATGGGGTAGGATTTTATAAACTTTAAGGGTAGGTTTGGGAAGATATTTATGAACTCTTTCTCATTTTGATCCCCGAGTGTCCATGGGAAGTCCGATTTTATTAGTTTCTTTGGTTCTTAGGGATTGTTTTGTGATTTGGATACAACAAAAAGAGTTATAATAATGGAATCCATGATCTTGTGGGGCCTGTAAAGTCATGTGGATCCAAGTCATGATCCTATGAAGGCTCTCCTTGTTGGTGGTGTGTTTGACATATGGTCAC
Source organism: Viscum album (assembly GCA_963277665.1). Lineage (NCBI taxonomy): Eukaryota > Viridiplantae > Streptophyta > Magnoliopsida > Santalales > Viscaceae > Viscum > Viscum album. The sequence goes on along the minus strand of OY728132.1, from coordinate 679,480,229 downwards.
CGACCATATGGTCAAGTCACCCACCGACACTAGTTCCCTTTTGTGGGTCTCTAAGACCTTTCTTTAATTATGAATTTTGTTTTTAAAATCCTTGTGTGATAATTGTGGAAGTGGGTTTTTAAAATTTAATATTAGAAAGGTTTTAAAATATTGGGTTTTTTAAAACAAATCTTGGGGATAAAGAAGAAATGATTTAACAGGATTTAATTTCCTTAATCTAAACTTATGGTTTCTTGAAACAAAATATTTGGAAAGCTTCCATTATTTTAAATTGATTCAAAACTATGTTTTAAATGGGGTGTTTTAACTATTTAAAAGTCTTTAAATATAATTAATTAGTTTTAGAAATTTGGTTTTGAGTGGCTGGTGTTTTTTTTTTTGGAAAGGGGTTTTAGCCTTTGTGGTTATCGGATTATGAAAAGAGACCTTGCTGAATTTTTGAAAATGGGAAAGGCCTATTTAAAATAGAATGATTTTTTTGGAAGTTCTATTAAATTAAATGAATTGGGTTTTTAATCAAATTTTTCTTTTTGAATTGTGGTTTGTTTTTCGAAATCTGAAAATGGTTTTTGATTTGGTGGTCAATGTGCCTTTGGAAGGTACATGATTCTTTTTTGGAGTGATGATTGTCTTTTTTAGCCTTTAGTGTTTTCATCGGTGCTCACATAAATGATTTTATATATATATAGATGAATGGATAGTATGGGATGCTAGTTGGGTGCCCGGGGTGGCATGGAAACATTAATATGAGTGAGACTTGATGAAACACCTTTTGTGAATGAGAAAATCCACCAAGTTGGTTTGTTTTTCAAAAGTGTTTTAAGCTGAAGATTTTGGTGTTTATTATAAACCAATGGTTATGTGTCTGGTTTTTCCTATATCTTAGAAGTTTTTTTTATTTGTTATGCTTCCTTATGATATGGAAGTCATACTCTTATTGTGTCTTGATATGGGATCTCGTTAGTAGCTAGGTTTAAGAGCAATGTTCAGTGGGTTTCTAAATATGTGTTGGATGTTGTGATGTGGGCATGGATGGTTCTCCATTGGAAATAATTATAGTTTATCAGCCTAATGATTCCTTTAAAACATTAAATACACCTCTTCAGAATATGTCTCAACTCATTTGATGGAATAGAGAGTTGTTTGGGCTTGATTTAAAGTGTTTTTTTATTATGATAATCCTTTTGTATATAGCAGTTGTTTTCAGTGATTTTGATGTGTTTCGCCATCTTCCTTTTCCATTTTTATCTTTATTTGGAGTGAGATATAATGGTTCCATGTATCTATGAGTTCCTATTTAGATGAAGTTTTGTTGTTGAGAAATTGATCTTCGTGGGGTGTTGTGATCCGTAGCTCCTGGTCGCGGTGCAGTAGATGCTTCAAACATTAGGGCTCCAGCCATAGGCCTCGGAGTGAAGCTTTTCACATAGTTAAGAAATTTCTAGAGGTGTGGGGAGCTTGAAAAATATCCTACCATCACCATTGTGTTAAGTTCGTTTCTATGTTTTTATTGTGGTTTTTCATAACTGTGATTTTTCTTTTCCTTTTTTTCACAAAGAGCAAGGTGGATTTACCTCTTACACATTGTCTATGGTTATTCCTTCTTGGATGTGGGTTTCTGATCAATGTCCCTATGTGGACTGTCAATGTGAATCGGTTGAATTCTTGGTTTTACTTGTTCATAGGTGGAGATTTTTTGGTGGTTTCTATATTTATTTTTTGGTTTCAGTGGCCCAACGATTGGGTCTCCTTCCCTCCCCACCCTGAGTGGTGTGGGTTTTGAATTGTGATTAAAGTGATAGCCCAGTTCTTTTCCCATCCATTTGTAAGTGGGTGGTTTAAATGTTCATGTTTTAACCCTCTTAACTTGGGTTTTTAGGGTTTTTTTGGAGATTTTTGGTGGGCATGTGCAGGTTATTCCTGATTCTAGTTCATGTTGAATTATTGTTTATTCATTTCTAGTTGGTCTCTAATGGTGGTGAGACCCACTATGGGACTCAAAGATCTTTCCATTAATGATTTTTCGGATGGAAGTTATGATTTAATGGTGTGGATCCCATTTCACCCCCCCCCCATATTAATTGTATTTTTTGAGTGAAAATTGGTTTGGGTGATGGTTGGGTTCATTGGGAGAAGGCCCAAAAATCTAGTTCTTGTCTTGGTTGTGCAGGTGGTGGCTTAATCTTTCCATTGATTCTCTGGAAGTGGTTGTGAGTTGGTGTTTTGTTTGAGCAAGAGGAATAAGTTCCCTTGATGGTGTATGATATTTCTTTGTCTTTATTGGCTAGACCATGTTGTTAATAAATCCTTAGGTGTTGATCTTTCAGCTGAAAATTGTTATGGATTTCCGAGGGTGGAATGCTTTAATGGTGCAGAGATTTGTCACACCCAGTTTTACATGTCTTAGTTTTGATCCGGTTAATTGGAAATAATGATACTTTTCTTGGGTTTTGGGTGATATTAATGTTTATTTTTGAAATTCAATTTATTTATAATCATCCTACCATGGGTACCCCATATATATTTTGGGATTTTTTTAGAGAAAATGGTGGTTAATTCAAGATTTTGGCTAACCGTGAGCCCATTTATAGATTTAAAAACAAATTTATTTCTATTATAAATCCTTAATTTTTCAATATTTTTCAATAATTCTACTTCCCACTTGGCCTACCCTGACTTATTAAAACCACCATATCCATTTTTACCCTCTTAGGAATTCATAATCATGGTGGATTTGGGTTATTTATTCAGGTATTGGGCTAGCCCGTGGGCCCATTTATAATTTTAAAAAAAATAATTTGTTTCTTTTATATATTTTTTTTTTTACTATTTTTCAGCTATTACACCTCTCACTAGAGTCCAATAACCCTAGGAGCATCCCAATGTTCCATTTACCCTCTTTGGATCTCATATTCATTGGGGATTAGGGTGAACTTCCTCAAGGTTTCTCAAATCATCCAGATTTGATGAGGTAATTTGTTTCTTTCATAAATCATTCTCTTTTTACTCTTTTCCCCCAAATCATATTCCCCAGGTTCATACAGACCAAAGGAGACTATCAAATTATTTCCAAGTCATTCCATTTCTTCTATGGGTGTAGATATAAGTGAATACAAATACTTTTCTAGCTTCCAAGGTGTGATTCATTCTCCTTTCTACTCCCTCTTCCTCCTCCTTCTATTATTTATTGGTCTTCTCTTCTCCCATAGAAATTATTGACCTAGGGTTATGTTATCCCATGATTTTTTATGTGGGTTTTTTTCTTTTGTGGGTGGTGTTCATAGGTTTAGGGTTTATAAACCCTCAGATGGTGATATCGGCTGTGCATTTCCATTCGGTCAAGGATTTAAGGAAGGATATCCCTTGCACATGCCTTTATAATTTAAGTTTCCTAATTTTCTTATTGTTAACACCTGATATATATGTTTATTATTTTTTCATCTTTTGAATAATTTTCTTGGTGTGAAAAATGGTTGTTTAAGCCTTGTTTTGTGAAAAGTATGGTTGTTTTGTTATAATAGTGCACACCAAGTGTTTGTTTAAATGTTCTGTTATCTTTTACACCTATTTTGTGATGTTTAGAACCTAGTTTTGGGTATTTTAAACATGTTTCAGTATCTTGAATAAATTTACTTCATGAAAATTGTATTTTATCCCTTTTCAAGTTCTTAAAATAATTTGTTTTGATAAAAAGTGCATGCCATGTTTTCAGTAAATTGCCTGGTTGGATTTTATGTTCCTAAAGTGATTTAAAATGATTTGTTCAGATTTATAAATACATTGGAATAATGAAAAATTGTATTTTTGGGTCCTTTATGGATTTCCAAAGTAGTTTTGGTTTTATAAACAAATGGGTTTTTGGTAGTAAGCATGTTTTGGCCCGAGTTACTGGAAAATAGACCGTTTGGAATCCTGATAAAAATGATCATGCTTTGGATATGTAACCTAAATTTTTTAAGAGAGTTATAAAATTATCTTGGTTTTTTAAATGGTTTGTATACACCTCTTTATTAAAATTGAAATTTTTACCTTTGAAAAATGTTAGTTTTGAGAAACGCTTAAAGGCCCGTTTGGTAACTTTATGAAAAATGGTGAATTTTTTTTTATGAAAATCTCTTATGGATGTTTCTCATGTCATTCTTGTATGTATATAATGGATGGGATGTGCTTAATGATGAATAATTGTGATCCATTATTATATTGACTCAGGTTGGACTCTATGTTCTTTTTTATTAATGGCATGAGATTGGTCCTTGGAGGGACTCAGGGTGATGTCTATTGTGAATTATTATTATATATATGTTGTGATTGGATGATCAGATGACATCAGTTGGATCACCTCTATTAGATACTTGAGACATGGAAACCTGGCATATTAATAGAATATTATAATAATTATTGCTACACTGGTAGGTTATGGTACTGACAAGTGGCCCATAATAGGTGGATATATTAGGTTTATTGTTATGGGATTTTCCCTAAGCCTGCCTGAGAAAGGATGGCTATATTGAGATTTTTTATTTCATCATGTGTGACATGTCAATGGGGATGAGGTCTAATGTATTCGTGTCTTCTGGATTATTCTTTATCTCCTAGGTTCACCCATGTCTATTTGGGTTTTAGTTTCTTGTAGTGATAAATATGATGCTTGTATATACATTTACATTGCCCATGTTGTATGATTACTATCATGCCTTCTTATGTATTGTTTTTCTTGGAAAGTGGTGGGATGGTTTTGATAAGGATTATGAAAATGGTTTTCAAATTAAAGTGTTTTATCCTCTTGTACAAATCTGAAAATATAAACATCACTTTCCCCTTGAAAATGTTATTGGCACACTAGTTGAACGAATCTAGTTTTGGAAATTAATAAGGGCAATGGGATATACTTTGTTTTGAGTAATCATGTAGAAAACCTTACTTTTATATATTGTATTTCAAACTTGAAATTGAGTTTTATTTTATTTTAAATAATGTTCATTGGGAATAGATTATCGAGCTAGCCTAATGAGTTTTAATACTCACGCCTATAGTTCTTTTTGTTTTTATCCCTTGTGTAGGTTTCAGCTTAAGTTCGATCACCTTGAGCAACGTGTGATCATTTTATTGGAGAGTGACAAACAGGGTCACATGGAGTTAGTTGGTCATCATTTCTAGTTGGTTTAGTTGTATCATTCAATTTTAATTCAAGTTTTGTTGTAATCTTGATGATTAGTTTAGTTTTTATAAATGCGTATTGGGAAGTCCTTTTCTTTCTGTTGTTTGTTTTATTGTTTATATTTGGGTGAAATCATTCCCTTGTCTACTCTACTGATTCCCTTGGCACTTCTTTCCATCCCAAGAGGATTAGTAATGCCTCTTAGGACTTATCGTGGAGTATCCTGGGTGGCCGGTTCAAGGTTTACCCAGACTAGTTTGTGACAAAATGGTATCAAAGGAGGTTAGCTCTTAGCTGACCTTGCTTTTTAGAGATCCCTTTTTATTTGGTGGATGCCACGGTATATGGGGTAAGATTATCATAACTTAAGGGGTAGGTTTGGGAAGATCTTCATGAACTCTTGCTCATTCTGATCCTCTGGTGTCCATGGGATGTCCGATTTTATTAGTTTCTTTGGTTCTTAAGGATTGTTTGGTGATTGAGATACAATAAGGGGAGTTGGACTAATGACCACCATGAGCTCACAGGGCCTGTAAATCCATGTGGATCCAAGTCATGATCCTATAAAGGCTCTTTATTTCAGTGGTTTGTTTGACATATGGTCTCCAATCATATGGTCAAGTCACCCGCCGACACTAGTTCCCTTTTTTGGGACTCTTAGACCTTTAATTCTGAATTTTGTTTTGAAAATCCTTGTGTGAGAATTGTGGAAGTGGGTTTTCAAAATTTAATATGATAAAGGTTTTGTAATATTATATTTTGTGAAACAAATCTTGGGGATAAAGAGGAAATGATTTAACATGATTGAATTTCCTTAATCTAAACTTATGGTTTCTTGAAATGAAATGTTTGGAAAGATTTTATTATTTTAAAATGATTCGGAACTATTTTTTAAATGGGGTGTTTTGGGCTATTGAAAACTGTTTGAATATAATGAGTTAGTTTTGGAAATTTGGTTTTGAGCGGCTGGTGTTTTTCTGTAAAGGGGTTCTAGCCTTTGTGGTTGTCGAATTATGGCTTGCTGATTTTTTGAAAATGGGAAAGGTATATTTAGAATAAAATAGTTGTTTTTGGAAGTTATATTAAATGAAATGTATTGGGTTTTTAATCAAATGGTTATTGATGAATTGTGGTTTTTTTGTGAAATATGAAAATGGTTTTTGATTTAGTGGTTAATTTGCCTTTGGAAGGTACATGATTCTTTTTTGAGTGATGATTATTTTATTTTATCCTTTGGTGTTTTCATCAGTGCTCACATGCATGGTTTTATAGATATATAGATGAATGGATAGTATGGCATGATGTTTGGGTGATCGAGGTGTCATGGAAACGTGCATATTAGTGATACTTGATGAAACACCATTGGTGAATGAGAAAATCCACCAAGTTGGTTTGTTTTTCAAGAGTGTTTTAAGCTGATAAATTGTGGTGTTTGTTATAAACAGATGGTTATGTGGCTGGTTTTCCTATATCTTAGAAGTGTTTTTTATTCAGTGTGCTTCCTTGTGATATGGAAGTAATACTCATTGTGTGTCTTGATATGGGATCTCGTTGGTGGATTGGTTTTGGAGCAATGTTCAGTGGGTTTCTAAATATGTGTTGGATGTTGTGATGTGGCCACTGATGGTTCTCTACTGGCAAGAATTCTAGTTGATCAGCCTAAGGATTCCTTTAAAACATTAAATACACCTCTTCAGAAGATGAATCAACTTATTTGATGGAATATAGAGTTTTTTGGACTTGATTTAAAGTGTTTCTCTATTGTGATAGTTCTTTTGGATATAAAAGTTGTTTTCAATGATGTTGATGTGTTTCTCCATCTTCTTTGTCAATTCTGCTCGTCATTTTGAGCAATAGATAATGGTTCCAGGTATCTATGAGTTCCTATTTAAATGAAGGTATATTTTTGATAAAGTGAGTTTCATGGGGTGTTGTGATCCATATCTCTTGGTTGCGGCATAGCAGATGATTCAAACATCAGGGCTCTAACCATAGGCCTCAGAGTGAATATTTTCACATAGTCAGGAAATCACCAGAGGTGTTGGGATCTTGACTAAGCTCTAACCATCACCATTGTTGTAAGGTCGTTTCTATGTTTTTATTTTTTGTTTTTCATCACTATGATTTTATTTTCCTTTTTTCACAAAGAGCATGGTGGGCTTACCTCTTACACAATGTCTATGGTTATGCCTTCTCAGATGTGGGTTTCCAATCAATGTCCATATGTGGACTTCTAATGTGAATTGGGTGTAGTCTTGGTTTTACCTATTAATAGGAGGATATTTTTGGGTGTTTTATATATTTCTTTTGTGGTTTTAGTGTCCCAACGATTGGGTCTCCTTCCCACCCTGCCCCAAGTGGTGTGGGTTTTGATTCATGAAAAAAGTGTTGGCCTAGTTCTTGTCCCCTCTGTTCAGTAGTGGGTGGTTTTAATGTTCATGTTGTAATCCTATTAACTTGGGATTTTAGGTTTTTGTGGGAGATTTTTGGTGGGAATGTGCAAGTGAGGACCGATTCTAGTTCATGTTGAATTCTTGTTTGTTCATTTCTAGTTGGTCTCTAGTGGTGGGGAGACGCACTGTGGGACTCAAAGATCTTTCCATTAAGGATTTTTCAGATGGTAGTTGTGATTTAATGGTGGGGAGCCCATTTCATCTCCCCCCCAATTCATTGTATTTTATTAGTGAACATTGGTTTGGTTGATCATTGGGTTCATTGGGAGATGGCCCAACAATCTGGTTCTTAGCTTGGTTGTGCAGGTGGTGGCTTGATCTTTCCGTTGATTCTCAGGAAGTGGTTGTAATTTGATGCTTTGTTTGAGAAAGAGGATTAAGTTCCATTTATGGTGGATGATATATACCTTTATTTATTGGTTGGACCATGTTGATAAGAAATCCTTAGGTTTTGATCTTTCATCTAGAAATTGTTATGGATTTTCGGGGGCGGAAACCTTTAATGGTAGGAAGAATTGTCATACCCGGTTTTACATGTCTTGGTTTTGATCTGGTTCATTAAAAATAAATATCCTTTTATTTTGTTTTGGTTGAGATGAATGTTTATTTTTGAACTTCCATCTATTTATAATCATCCTACCATGGTTTCACCATATCTTTTTTGGGATTTTTTGGAGAAAATGGTGGTTACTTCAAGATTTGGGCCAACTGTGAGCCCATTTCCAGATTTAAAAACAATTTTTTTCTTTTATAACTCCTTCATTTTTCAATATTTTTCACTCATTATACTTCCTACTTTGCCTCCCCTGACTTATTCAAACCACCATATCCATTTTATCCTCTTAAGAATTCATAATCATAGTGGATTTGGGTTATTTATTCAGGTATTGGGCCATCCCATGAGCTCATTTTCAGTTTTAAAAAAATAATTTGTTTCTTTTATATATTTTTCATTTTAAAAACAAAATCGGTTATTACACCTCTCACTCGAGACCAAGAACCCTAGTCACACCCCCCATGTTCCATTTACCCTCTTTGAAGATCATATTCATCAGGTATTAGGGTAAACTTCCTCAATGTTTCTCAAATTTTTCAGATTTGAAGAGGTAATTTGTTTCTTTCATAAATAATTATTTTTACTCTTTTTCCCCCAAATATTATTCCCCTGGTTCAAACATACCTAATAAGACTCTCAAAGTATTTAAAAATCATTACATTTCTTCTATGGTTGTAGATCTAAGGGAAGACAAAGAGTTTTCTAGTTTCCAAGGTGAGATTCCTTCTCCTTTCTCCTTCCTCTTCCTCCTCCTTCCATTATTTATTGGTTTTCTCTTCTCCCATAGACATTATTGAACTATGTTTCTATTATACCATTATTTTTTATGGGTTTTTTTTTTAATTTGGGGGTGGTGGTCATAGGTTTAGTGTTTATAAACCCTCGTATGGTGATATCGGGTGTGCATTTCCATTCCGCCAAGGATTTGAGGTAGGATATCCCTTTCACATGACTTTATAATTTAAGTTTCATCATTTTCTTACTTTTAAAACCTTATATATATGTTTAGTATTGTTTTTCAGCCTTTTTATAATTTTCTTGGTGTGCAAAACGGTTGTTTAAGCCTTATTTTGTGAAAAGTAATGTTGTTTTGTTATAAAAGTGCTTACCAAGTGTTTGTTTAAATGTTATGTTATCTTTTGCACCTAGTTTGTGATATTTAGAACCTGTTTTTGGGTATTTTGAACATGTTTCAGTATATTTAATAAATTTATGTCATGAAAAAAGTTATTTTATCCCTTTTTAAGTGCTTAAAATAAGTTGTTTTGATAAAAAGTGAATGCCATGTGTTCGATAAATTGCCCAGTTAGTTTTATATGCCTAGAGTGATTTAAAATAATTTTTTTGGATTTATAAATACATTTTAAGCATGAAAATGGTATTTTGGGGTCCTTTTATGGATTTTCAAAGTACTTTTGGTTTTATAAACAAATGGGTTTTTGGTGTTAAGCATGTTTTAGCCCGAGTTTCTAGAAAATGGATCGTTTGGAATCCTTATAAAAATGGTTGTGCTTTGGATATGTAACTTGAATGTTTTAAGGGATTTATAAAAGTGTTTTTCTGCTATAAATGGTTTGTATACACCTCTTTATTAAAATTGAAATTTTTACCTTTGAAAAATGTTAGTTTTGTGAACTGCTTAAAGGCCTGTTTGGCAACTTTGTGAAAAATAGTGAAATTGTTTATTACAAAAACCTCATGTGGATGTTTATCATGCCATGATTGTATGTATATAATGGATGGTATGTCCTTACTAAGTAATACTTGTGATCCATTATTATATTTCCTCAGGTTGGACTCTTTATGTTCTTTTTTATTAATGGGATGAGATCAGTCCTTAGAGTGACTCAGGGTGATGTCTATTGTGAATTATTATTATATATATATGTTGTGATTGGATGCTCAGATGGAATTAGTTGTCTCATCCCATTATATACTTGATAAATAGAAACCTATAATATTTATAGAATATTATAATAATGATTGTTTCACTGATAGGTTATGGTACTGAATAGTGGCCCATAGTAGGTGGATATATTGGGTTTATTGCTATGGGATTTTCCCTTTGCCTTCTTGAGAAAGGATGGTCGAGCGTATTGAGAATTTTGATTCCATTATGTGTGACATGTAAACAGGTATGAGGTTTTATGTATTGGTGTATTATTTATTATTCTTTATCTCTTAGGTCCACCCATATCTATTTGGATTTTAGTTGCTTGTAGTGATGAATATAATGCTTGTATATACATTTACATTACCTTTGTTGTGTGATTACTATCGTGCCTTCTTGTGTATTTTTTTTCCTTGGAAATTGGTGGGATGGTTTTTATAAGGATTATGAAAATTGTTTTCAATTGAAAGTGTTTTATCCTCTTGTAAAAATCTAAAAATGTAAACATCACTTTCCCCTTGAAAATTATATTGGCACACTAGTTAAACGAATCTAGTTTTGGAAATGAATAAGGGAAATGGGTTGAAATTTTTTTTGAGTAATCATGTAAAAAACATAACTTTTATATATTGTAGTTCAAACTTGAAATTTATATTTATTTTATTTTAAATAATGTACATTGGGAATAGATTATCAGTCTATCCTACTAAGTTTTAATACTCACACCTATAGTTCTTTTTGTTTTTATCCCTTGTGAAGGTTTCATCTTGAGTTTGATCACCTTAAGCGACATGTGATTGTTGTGTTGGAGAGTGACAAGTAGGGTCACATTGAGTTATTTAGTCATCAGGTCTGGTCGATTAAGTTTTATCGTTCAGTTGTACATCAAGTTTTGTTGTAGTCATAATGATTAGTTCATTTTTTATAAATGTGTATTGGGTTGTCCTTTTCTTTCTGCTGTTTGTTTTATTGTTTATATTTGGGTGAAATAATTCCCTTGTCTGCTCGACTGATTCCCTCAGCACTTGTTTCCATCCCTATAGGATCATAAACACCTCTTGGGACTTGTCACAGAGTATCCCAAGTGACCGATTTAGGGTTGACTCAACTGGATCATGACAAGAAAAGTGATACATAACATATTATTCCCTTGGGAAAAGGAATATGTAACATATTTTTGGGCATGTGTGACATATTTTGATAGAATTTTAATATATTTTTCAATATTAATGCTAATACATATTATTTTGAGCTAAAATAAAAAACTATCCTTGTAGAAATATTATGTATTAGCCATAACTTCTTATTAATGGGATGAAATTGTAAAAATTGTCAAAGTCAAACATCTTATGAATTGAAGAAAAATTCATATGTATCATCACAACATGAAATTTTTTAAAGGGTAAAATCATACATATCAATTATATTACATTTGTTAATATGTTCAGAAGGATTCGCATAAGTTATTTATACTTTTTGAAATTTTAGAAATCACGTGTTACACCATGAAGAGACTGAGGATAATCCTAGTGCACTTCCATTTTTTAGGTACCTATGCTATAGAGATTTTTTATGTGTCATGATGTAAATATTGATACTATCATGCATTTAAAATACTTTCCAAATCCTCTATTGACCAAAGTTTAAGGTGAAATAAATTAAGATACATATAAATAGGTAATCTATAATTATATTAAGATATCTAAATTCAAAGGTAAAATCCTAATAAGTTGACTGGGATGGGAGAAATAAATCTACAAAAGTAGAAAGAGGCTGAAGAGGATTGGATTTTGGTTTGTCATGTGTTTCTGTTAGAGTTTACTAAGCTTTATTTTCCATTTTATTCTATTATTGTAATTCTTTCTTCATTATCCTAAAACTACTATCATTACTCAAATAGAGGGGTGTGAACCTTATGTGATTAGGTAAGGGGATAATATCCACTCATAATTTTTTATTTTTCTCTTCAAGAAATAAAAACTCTTCTTTGTTGATTGATTTCATAATTCATTGGGAGTTTCTTACCTTAAATGTTATTTTATTTTAATTATTCAATATGTTTGTTATTTATTTACTCAATTAATGAACCATGATTCTCCATCCACTAAGATTAGTTTATAACCAATGGAATAGTATAGGATGAGTGGTGAATGTATAGTGATTACTAGAATGTGTGTGAGGGAAATGAATTGCTTTTGAATTTCTTGGAAACTCCAAAACCCAATTGGGTATTGCCTTAGTAGTTTAGGGATAATTCAATACTTTAGTCTTCAACATAACTTCATCCTAGTATGATTGATGTAATTATTGTGGATTTTTTCATAATAAGAATAAGATTTTTTTTAGATTATGATAGCATTACAATTTTAAATCCATTCATGAACCCATCTCCTATCATTTTCTTGATTTCAATCACTTTTAATAGATTTAGAGTTATCTAAAAAAATCAAATTCACTAAAATTAAACCCCTTTAAACTAATTTTGTCAAATGATTTTTTGAACCCCTCTTTGGAGACAACCTGAGGTTTCCATTATACTATATTTATAATAACCTATGATTTTAATTATCTTTTTTTATACCCATGGAAAGTGTATCAATGAGTGGAATCACCATAAATATATGATCACAATTCAATGAACCTAATGTTCACCCCATCAGTGAATTATTAATCACCTTATATATATTAGAAAACCACATGGACCCATAGTCACACAGGGTACACCCATCATGTTTCCAAGGAACCACACCAAGCATCACATCTCAAGGATATTCACTTTACAACATGCATCACTACACTAACCATATTCCAAAGCCACACCATCAAACAAGACAATACATACCCAGAATAACCCATAATTACCCACACAATACAACCCCTTAACATCTTATATAAACAATGAAAATAGAAATTAGTTTAATTCTTTGTTTCTTGCTAGACCCTAAACGCATCCTAAATTCACATGACGCATAAACACGCATATAACATAAGAAAAATTGAAGAATCACCTACCTATTATACACATGAGCCTTCTTGTATAATTCCATGGATTAATTTTTTCCAAAGAGGAAGAAGTCATATTTTAGAGAAAAGGCCCTAAAATGGATATTTAAGTCAAATTTCACAACAAAAGCATCAAAAATAGAAATAAATGATGAGGAACACCAAATAAGGGTTCGTCTTACCAGTGATGCCCACATGTGATAAATAAAACCAAGATTAAATTGGGGATGAATAAGATCTCTTTCTGGGGATAGAAATGAGATAGGGGAGGGGTGTGGCTGGACTAAAAGCCAAATGGCCTCCCCTCATGTGTTTTTATAACTTAAATTATTAATTAATTAATTGAAATAAAAATTTAAAAAAATGAAGGACCCACCAAAACTTTGGTGTACCCTACTAAAACCCTAGTGAACCATTATTGGAACTTCAGTGGGTTAGAAAATGGTGTAATTTCACTATAAAGGCCATCAAATCTCATATATTAAATTTATCTATACACCCTAGAAACACCAAGGTGTATAGGGATTTAAGATAGAATTTTTGGTGGGTCATAATGAAGTAAGAAATTATTGACTATGAAGATAGATTATTTGTATGCCATGTCACATGCATAACTTATTTTAAAGTTATTTTTAATTTATTTTCCATTAATTCTTTGTTTTGGGGGTTTCCAAAGGTTTTATGGAGAATAGGTGAGTTTTCATGAATTGGGCCAAACCGTGAGCCCATTTCCAGATTTAAAAATAAATTTTGTTTCTTTTATAACTTTTTCATTTTTTAATATTTTTCACTAATTCCAACTCCTAAATGTCCTAACATGATATATTAACACCAAATTTAAATTTTTAATTTTTATAAATCCATAATCATGGGGGATTTGGGTTTTTATTTGATAATTGGGCCAACCCGAAAGCCCATTTTCCAGTTTTAAATTGTTTCTTTAATTTTTTAATATCTTATTCATTATAATGAATTTTTCAGTGATTTCACCTCTCTCTCTACCCTAAGAAGCCCCGGCGCGCTCCCATTTCCTTTCCCCCCTCTTTGGAGCTCGTTTTCATCACTATTGAGTGCTGAAATTCTTAGGGTTTCTAAAATTGGTCAGATTTGAGGAGGTAAGTTATTTCCATCATAACTCTCTCAATTATTACTCTTTTTCCCCCATTACAGTTCCTACATGATCTAATAATAATTTTTCTAACTTCCCTTGAATGTTTGGATGTTTTAAAATTCAGATTCTGGTGTATTTTGGGTCGTTTTATTCAAGATTGTTTTGAGTAAGTGTTTCTCTCTTCAATTTCTTCATTCTCCTTAGGGTTTCCTCCCTCTTTCATTATGTTCTAAAATTTCCAGAAGTTAGGGTTAGAACATATGGTTTTATTTGGTGTCCTTTTGGTTAAATATTGTGGTCTAGGTATGGATTTATCATCTTTGTGATGCGGCGGTGGTTCGGTTGATGTTTCGCACCAAGTTTTGAGGGATTCGACACTTTCGATAGGTGGTTCCATGTGTAAACAATTATTGATGAGTTAGCTTGTTGTATTTAGTCATTTTTCATATTCATAATATATTGGGTGTGGTGTGAAAATGGTTTATGATTGATTTGGTTAAGTTTTCAATTTTATATTTTCATTTTAACTTGAAATTGGGTGTTTTAATGTGTTACTCATGGGGTATTATTTGGGTGTATTTTATAACATATGGAATTGGTTTACTAAATCTTGTTTGGACATCCAATTCTGTTTTGGTAATATATTAGTGTCATGTGGGCCTAAAAATAGGGTTTTTGAATAGGTTTTATGTGTAAAACATTGTTATACTTCTTGAGATCATTTTATGAAAATGTGTGTTTTCATTTGAATCTTTTGTAGTATTATTCAAGGTGATTTTATAAAACTTGAAAGGGGTTTTATAAATGTCTCTAGGGCTTCCAATTCTATTTTGGATAGGAGTTGGTTTGGTTTTTGGTCTTAAATGGTGGTTTTGAAATGGGTTTTGTGTGCAAGATATATTGACACCACTTGGGTTCTTTTTATGAAAATTGAGAATGTTTTAATTGGTAAAAAAAGTGGGAAAAGGGTGCTTTTGTAATGTTTGGTATGTGTGTTCAACTATTAATGGGTTTTGAAATGTGAAGTGAGGTTTTAAGATGTCAAACATTTTTATAATGTTTTGTAAATTTCTGAAATGTTTTAATAAATTGTGATGTTGGAGTGAAACTTGTTTATGGGCTGTTTCGTGTAAGTTTGATGATAAAATAATTTTGAAGGTAAAAAGGGTATTATGTAACAAGTGAGTGGGCTGTTATGAGAGTTTTAATATATTGGAATGGTTTTATAAAAAAATTTAATGGATTTTTGGAAGTGTTAAAGAAATGTGAAAAGTGTTGTGGGCTTTTTTGGTGTGAGTCGGATTTCAAAATCAATCTGAAGGAAAAGTGGACTTTTGTTACTTGTGTTGTATAAATTTGGGATGTTTGGTGAATTTATGATATGGAAATGATATTTTCATGTGAAAAGTATATTCATTGACTTGTTGAACTTTTTTGAGCACAAAGGGAAAACCCTAGTATCTAGGTGGGTGGACGTGTGCTAGTATGCTAGTGAATCCGTGGGGTTTGGCCTTAGTTTCACTTAGCAAAATTGATGCTTACAACTCTAACTAAACTATGATGATGATTATTGGGGACCACTAGGTTATGGGTATGTTCCCTACTAGTGGATCGTGCACGAGAACGAATATTTGTGATGGTGACTCTCACCGAGATACGAGGTACCTGGGACCCACAGCTAGCTAGTGCCTAGGGGTTATTTCCCATTGCTTGTGCTCACTGGATATTTTTTGCATACCGTCAGCATACGGTATGAGAGGCTGGAAAATTAAGTAGCTATGTTATTTATTTTAAAAGTTTTTATTCTTTAAATTATCCCACCTAAAAACTGTTTTTATTTAATGTTGCATCTTTTAGAAATTTTAACTAGCATCTCATGTTTTTGAAAACTTGCATGATTTTGGTCATTAAATGTTTATCGCATGGAATCTATTAGTAGTGTTATCCTATTGGAATTTGTATCACACCCTACTTACACCCTTGGGTGTAAGTAGACTTGGTTATTTTTGTTGTCGCAGGTTGGGTACAGTTTTTAGTTCCAGTGGTTCGGGTTTCTAGCAGGTCCTTGGTGGTGAAGTCTTGTAGAGATGGCTTGAGGGCGATGCCCCTTGCCAGGAGGGTTCTTGGGATGTCCTTATTTGGTTTTGTACCTTTGTAATGGTCTTTAAACATAGTTTTAACTTATGTAATTCAGTTATGAAATTTTGTAAAAGATGGTTTTAGTTTAAAAATCCAGATTTGTTTTATTGAGTTTGTTTGTTGTTTAATATTTATAAAATAGGGTAAATCGTTCCCAATTATCATGATATGATACCCGGGCACTTGTGGAATCCCATGGGGATATGGAATGCCCTTAGGTACTTGTCACAGGCTGGGTTTGGTTCCGTTTTTGGCGGCAACCAGATTCGGTTCGTGACAAAATGGTATCAGAGCAGGTTCTGGTTAACTCTTTGGGTCACGTTATTTAGGGAATAGTCGGGATAGTCTAAATTTAGGATTGTTGGGACTTCGTAGTTAGGTTATGGGTAGTGTGCCTGATCACCACACATCATGACAGGATTCGAGTTGCCAGGGGAAGTTGGAATTTATCTAAGTCCTTTGGTTTTCTTGGTTTCATGATGATTAGGGGAAATGAAAAGATAGTTGGGTTAATGATCTCAGTGAGCTCGCAGGGCCTGGAAATCCATGTGGAGCCAGAGATATTCCCTATAACACTCTCTGTGACAGTGAAGTGATTAGAATATGGCCACCAACCATATTTCCAAGTCACCCACTAAAACTAGTTTCCTCTATCATTGTTTTGTGCTTTAGTTTTTAAATCTTGGCACTTTGGTTTTAAAGTGACTTGGTTTTAAGAAGCGTAAAGTTTTTATGAAATTATTTTCAAATAAAGAGGGAATGGTTTGGTTTATGAAATGGAGGAACTAAATTTTCATAATTGTTTTGAAATGGAAAATGGTTTGGTTACACCTCTTTTGAAAGCAGGAACTATATTGAAGTTGGTTTTGAAAAGTGTTTCCAATAGAGTTTTCTAAACAATCAGAGTGTGTTTTAATGGGATGATATGTTTTGAAATTGATGTGAATATATTGAAAGTGAGTTATTTTCTAAATGGTTGTGACTTTCTGAAAATTTTTGTAATATGTGAGTTGGGATTTTGATCTCGTTGTTAGCAGTTTTGAGAAAAAGGTTGTGTTGGTTGACCGTTTTGGTTTTGAAAAGTGGAAAGAATTTTTGTTTTAACCTTTGGTATTTTCGTGAACAACCACATGCATGGGATTATATGGGAAGATGGATGGTTGATGAAATGACTGGATGAATGTTGGGATGTATATGAGGAGGGTGCCCGGTGTGGCACAGAAACATGCATGTGTAAGGCCCGTGGGGTACCATTGGTGGATGCGCTAACCGTTGAACCATTTGTTTTCAAAGAAATGTTTTTAAAGAGAAACATGATGACTTGATGAATTGTTTGAGATGGTTTATATTATGTGTTTTTGGAAAATGTTGATGTTGTGGGATGTTTTGATTCCAAGAACCCCTCCTGTTTGAACTGTGTTTTGGGTTTGGGTTTGGTCAGTAAGTTGTGTTATAGGGACAGTTAGAGGTCTATTTTGAAAAATGTTTTGGGATGCCTTTATGATGGTTCCCTTCATGTGTTTGGATCTGGTTTGTGGTATATCTTGACTAATGGACCATCTTGTTTGGGTCCTTGGGTTCAATCATTGGATAAGGTACACCCCCATTAAAGGTTAGTGCACAACTGAAGTGCAACCAGGATTGTTTCGTCGTTTGAAGACCCTCCAGTAGATCAATATAAGGAATCTTTTTCTTGAGATTTTTAGATTGAGTCTACACCCATTACTTTATTTGATTTTTACATCCTCTTGTAATAGGAGAGTGCTCGTGGAAGGTTGAAAGAGACCATAGTTTCTTATGTTTCCTGATTCGTCAAAGGTGGATGTGGTCTAGGGTTGTTAGTGTGGATGAGTGTCTCGATGGTGTCTAAGAGGGTCTTTGGGGTTCTTCAAAGTTTCTTTGAAGCATGAGTTCATGTTAAACCACTGGTGTGGGAAATATGGTCACGATAGGATATTGTGTCCACTTTCTAGAATTGTGTGTTGTTTGGGGATGTTGTATAAGGTCCCTCTCCATGCATTGTTTATATCAGTCACAATGGTCATGTTCGGTGATGCCTTATGATTTCATGTGCTCGATTGAATGTATAGGTGAAATTAGTAAAATCATCTAAGATTCCCTATTATGTTGGGTGAATTTATACCTTGGAAAAACTTCAAAATCATCCATTTTAGAGGAATGTAAGCATAGGAGTTCTTTACTTCTATTGTTTCTCACCTGAAGAAACAAGGTGTGATGTGTGTGCATCTTCTTATCCCTTGTTTCAGTGAAATATCGGGATAGGGTAAAGTGATTTTGGAATGTGCTATGTCTAGAAAACTTATCTGGGATTGCGGTTTAGTTTTTGGTGGCACCGAAAGAATAATTCTCATTCAGTGGGTTTCCAAAGACTAACTGCGAGGCCGAAGATGCTTCAATCATTTGAGCTCCAGCCATAGGTCTCGAAGAGAAGTTGGCTCATAGTCAAGGGAAATCACAGGGTCATTTAAACCCTTGTACAAATTCCTATCTTAAATTTGAAAGATATGAATATTTTAAACCTCTAGTAACATCATATTTCTTCTGTTTTTCACGTTTGGTGGAAATAGGTGGAGGGCCTTGTACCCATGTCATCGCCCAATGTCATTCCCTCCCCCATTGGTTTCCATTGAGTCTTTGGAGAATGGTTGGAAATTTGGCTAGACAGGTTGAGCACATGTTTTGTGAATGATTAAGAGTGACTGTATTCCTGGAATCCATGTGGGAAGATTGATCAGCACAATCAGTTCACGGTTTCACAAACTGTGTGGACTAACCGTGTGACCTTCCCAAATCTTGAAATTTTTGGGTTTTTCTGTGTCGGCCCATGCTGGTCGGTTAAGATGGTTGTTTCTTATGGTGGGGAGAACCACTATGATTCTCGTGTATGTTCTTTCATAAATTTTGAATGGAAGTATACCCTAGGTACCAGGGAGTCTGTTCAGGCCTCCCCCTATTAGTGCCATGATTCTGTCTCGGAAAAAAAATATTGGTTGTCTCTTATGGTGGGGAGCGTATTAGTGTCCCCCCGTACCAATAACTTAGATTTATCAATGGTTTTGTCTTGGTGTAGATAGTCTAGTTCGGAGATATCTAGCTACCAACATATTCCTTAAGTAAACGTTGGGACTGGAGAGCACTCAATGGTTTAGTTAAAGTAAGGTAAGTGTAACCATGTTCAAAGTTGTTGTTCGTTTGGGTGAATTGCTTGAGTCTTTTTCGGATAGTGTTTGAGGAGTTTTATTTTGGGATAAAATATTAATGTGATTGATCCTTTCAGGAAAGTGGTGTAAGTTTTGGTTGTGAGAATAATCCTTCCTTAATTGATCACTTGAGGTGTTTTGGCCTTTGGGTGTGAAACCTGGCAAGGGAGTACCTATTGGTTTCTCAATGGGGTTTGGTTGTTGCTTAAACCTTACTGTGACTTTTCGGGGAGGGAAGTTTTAAAGGTGGGGAGAATTGTCATATAAATAACTTATTTTAAAGTTATTTTTAATTTATTTTCCATTCATGCTTTGTTTTGGGGGTTTCCAAAAGTTTTATGGAGAATAGGTGAGTTTTCATGAATTGGGCCAAACCGTGAGCTCATTTCCAGATTTAAAAATAAATTTTGTTTCTTTTATAACTTTTTTATTTTATAATATTTTTTACTCATTACAACTCTTAAATTTCCTCCCCTGATATATTAACACCACATTTAAATTTTTAGTTTTTATAAATCCATAATCACGGGGGATTTGGGTGTTTATTTGAGAATTGGGCCAACCCGAAAGCTCATTTTCCAGTTTTAAATTGTTTCTTTAATTTTTTAATATATTATTCATTATAATGAATTTTTCGGTTATTCCACCTCCTTCTCGACCCTAAGAAGACCCGGAGCGCTCCCATTTCCTTTTCCCCCTCTTTGGAGCTCGTTTTCATCCCGATTGAGTGCTGAAATTATTAGGATTTCTAAAATCAGGCAGATTTGAGGAGGTAAGTTATTTCCATCATAACTCTCTCAATTATTACTCTTTTTCCCTCATTACAGTTCCTACATGATCTCATAATCCTTTTTATAACTTCCCTTTAATGGTTTGATGTTTTAAAATTCATATTCTGGTGTATTTTGGGTCGTTTTATTCAATATTTTTTTGAGTAAGTGTTTCTCTCTTCAATTTCTTCATTCTCCTTAGGGTTTCCTCCCTCTTTCATTATGTTATAAAATTTCCAGAAGTTAGGGTTCGAACATATGGTTTGATTTGGTGTCCTTTTGGTTAAATATTATGGTCTAGGGCTGGATTTATCATCCTTGTGATGCGGCTGTGGTGCGGTTGATGTTTCGCACCAAGTTTTGAGGGATTCGACACTTTCGGTAGGTGGTTCCATGTGTAAACAATTATTGATGAGTTATCTTGCTATATTTAGTCATTTTTCATATTCCTAATATGTTGGGTGTGGTTTGAAAATGTTTTATGATTGATTTGGTTAAGTGTTAAATTTTATATTTGCATTTTAACTTGAAATTGGGTGTTTTAATGTGTTACTCGTGGGGTATTATTTGGGTGTATTTTATAACATATGGAATTGGTTTAATAAATCTTGTTTGGACATACAATTATGGTTTGGTAATGTATTAATGTCATGTGGTCCTAAAAAGAGGGTTTTTTAATAGGTTTTGTGTGTAAAACATTGTTATACTTCTTGAGAGCATTTTATGAAAATGTGTGTTTTCATTTGAATCTTTTGTAGTATTATTCAAGGTGATTTTATAAAACTTGAAAGGGGTTTTAAAAATGTATATAGGGATTCCAATTCTGTTTTGGATAGGATTTGGTTTGGTTTTTGGTCTTAAATGGTGGTTTTAAAATGGGTTTTGTGTGCAAGATATATTGACACCACTTGGGTCCTTTTTATGAAAATTGAGAATGTTTTAGTTGGTCAAACAAAGTGGGAAAAGGGTGCTTTTGTACTATTTGGTATGTGTGTTCACCTATTAAGGGGTTTTGAAATTTGGAGTGAGGTTTTAAGATGTCACACATTTTTATAATGTTTTTTAAATTTCTGAAATGTTTTAATAAATTGTGATGTTGGAGTGAAACTTGTTTATGGGTTGTTTCATGTAAGTTTCATGATAAAATAATTTTTAAGTTAAAAAGGGTATTATGTAACAATTGAGTGGGATTTTATGAGAGTTTTAATATATTGGAATGGTTTTATAAAAAAATTTAATGGATTTGTGGAAGTGTTAAAGAAATGTGAAAAGTGTTGTGGGCTATTTTGGTGTGAGTCAGATTTCAAAATCAATCTAAATGAAAAGTGGAATTTTGTTACTTGTGTTGTATACATTTGGGATGTTGGGTGAATTTATGATATGGAAATGATATTTTCATTGGAAAAGTATATTCATTGACTTGTTGAACTTTTTTGAGCACAAAGGGAAAACTCAGGTATATAGGTGGGTGGACGTGTACTAGTATGCTAATGAATCTGTGGGGTTTGGCCTCAGTTTCACTTAGCAAGATTGACACTTACAACTCTAACTAAACTATGATGATGATGATTGGGGACCACTAGGTTATGGGTATGTTCCCTACTAGTGGCTCGTGCACGATAATGGATATTTGTGATGGTGACTCTCACCGAGATACGAGTTACCTGGGACCCACAGCTAGCTAGTGCCTAGGGGTTATTTCCCATTGCTTGTGCTCACTGGATATTTTGTGCATGCCGTCGGCATACGGTATGAGAGGTTGGAAAATTTAGTAGCTATGGTATTTATTTTAAAAGTTTTTATTCTTTAAATTATCCCACCTGAAAACTGTTTTAATTTAATGTTGCATCTTTTAGAAATTTTAACTAGCATCTCATGTTTTTGAAAACTTGCATGCTTTTTGTCATTAAATGTTTATCACATGGAATCTATTAGTGGTGGTATCCTATTAGGATTTGGCTCACACCCTACTTACACCTTTGGCTGTAAGTAGACTTGGTTATTTTTATTGTTGTAGGTTGGGTACAGTTTTTAGTTCCAGTGGTTCGGGTTTCTAGTAGGTCCTTGGTGGTGAAGTCATGTGGAGATGGCTTGAGGGCGGTGCCCCTTGTCATGAGGGTTCTTGGGCTGTCCTTATTTGGTTTTGTAACTTTGTAATGGTCTTTAAACATAGTTTTAACTTATGTAATTCAGTTCTAAAATTTTTTAAAAGATGGTTTTAGTTGAAAAATCCAGATTTGTTTTATTGAGTTTGTTTGTTGTTTAATGTTTATAGAATCGGGTAAATCGTTCCCAATTATCATGATATGATACCCAGGAACTTGTTCCAGACCATGGGGATCAGGAATGACCTTTAGGCCTTGTCACGAGCTAGGTTTGGTTCCGTTTTTGGTGGTGACCAGATTCGGTTCGTGACATGCCAAGAAGTAAAGGTTTGGAGATACCTCCCAATGGCTGTCATAAAACCTCTCTCTATAGAAATATGGAAGTGATATAACATCATAATGGAATTTTTTACCAGTCTTCTTAAGAAATCTAAGAGTATTGATGCAGTATGGTTTATTGGGGATTTCCTTATAATGTTTTCTTATTTTTTATAAATAAGGGAGGATCAACCCCTTGAAGATCTTACATGACTCTATATTAGTGAAGTTTTCAGACTTCATGGTGCATTGCTATCAATTATATCTGATCATGACCCTCCTTCTACATCAAAAATCTAGAGAAGACTTCAAAATTATTTAAACAATAAGATACATTTTATCACCACCTATCATCTTCAAAATAATGTGAAGTATGAGAGGATTGTCCAAACATTATAGGACACATTGAGTTCATGTTCTCTTGACTTCCAAGGATTATTAGACTAGTATCTAACTCTAATGAAAGTTTCATATGATGATAACTTCCATTTTTTCATACAAATGGCACCGTATGAATCCTTGTATGGGAAATTTTATCATAATCCATCCATCTAGGATGAAGTTGGTGAAAGGAGGGTAGTTGGTTTGAAACTCATTGAGGAGACATCTGAGAAAGTTTGAACCATCTAGAATCATATCAATATGGATCAAAGAAGATAAAAAATTTATATTGACAATTAGAGGAAGGAATTGGAATTAAAATTAAGTGATTATATCTTCTTGCAAATATTTCTAGGGAAAGGATTTATAAGGTTTGGTAAGAAGTGGAAACTAAGTCCAATGTACATTGGTCATTTTGAGATTTTGAAGATAATTATAATTATGGATTGTCATTTGGAAATGCCACCCAATCTCTTTATAGTGCATGATGTCTTCCATGTGCCATTGTTAAGGAAATACATGTCAGGCCCAATATACATACTCAACACAAAATAAATAGAGTTATAGTCTGACTTATCCTATGAGGAAGATTCTTTATAGATTTTTGACACCAGAGAGTAAGTATTACTGAATTGAATAACTCAGCTGGTAAAGACACTTTTGAGGAATCATAAGTTGAATGAACTAACATTGGAGACCAAGGAAACAATGAGGAAAAGTTATCCACAATTTTTCATGGATACCCAAAATTTTTAAGAAGAAATTATTTAATGAAAAGGAATGTAATACCGAATATTTCATGATGAATATTTCATTATAACACATGTCCTTTTAGTTCATCATAGTAGCACAACACAACTACAGAATTATATTCAGTATAATGACTATGACTAGTAATGCTAAACATTATATACAAATTATAAAGACACTGTATTAAATTTAAAATAGTATAATGGGACAATACACACAAGTAAATAATAAAACTAAAATTTAAAATCCAAGTGCATCACGGTCTCTTTGAATTATCACACCCACAAAAAAAATTATAAAAAATAAACAAAATAGTAGATATATAATTGGAATTTTATAAATAAAGAATATATAACCTTAATATAAACTATAGTGAATGATGAATGAAGTAAATAAGATGTATTTATATGAATTATAAGTATTATATGACTATTGGAATTATAATTTGACCATTGGAATGCTAACCTAATCATGGGAATAGTATCTAACCATGGGGAACATTAAAATATCTAATAATAAATATTTACCATAAATAAAATAAGAAAATATAAATATTAGAATATCATAAAATAATTTCTCAAATCATAGAACCCAAATTATGTGTAAGTGTAATTTTTTTAATAAAATATTTCTAATGAATTTAGTAAAAAACATTAGTTTTATATTAAAATTTAAATAATGTAATTACCTATTTTAAAAACTAATTTTTATAAAATGGACCACATTTTCATAATCATCGTGCTAAAATTAGATTATGGTGTTTTTTTATATTTTTATGAAAATTTTAAATTTTTTTGAATATTAAAAATATTATTTTATATATATTATAAGTTTTATGACAACATTATGTTGTAAAAATAACTCAGTGATTTTTAAAAAATATATATATGAATTAAAATTGATTTAAGGAGTAAAATAATAAATTTAATTTCCAAACCTATAAATAAATTTCTAAAGTATAAATTATATTTTATTCTAATTATAAACTATTTTTACTTATTATAAAATTCAATTATTATTTCATTTTATAGATAAAACATTTTTTAACTGGGTTGAGATGAAGCCTTACATGACCTGAAAGCCTCACAATACATGTCCTGAAGGTACAAAGACACAAAGGCCTTGATAAGTGGCCCAAAGTCTCCAAACTGTAAAAATTTCTTCCACATTTCTATTGTCCACACATACTAGCCTTTGTTACCCCAAATAATGGTATGAAATTTTCCATCATCACTATAGTTATAAGTGCATGAGACCTTCATCTTTAAAGTGTGCCCTGATAGTCATTCACTATTGCTAGTTATCGATTGTCGCTCTGATGACCATCCTACATCCAGCTGACTTCATAGGTGACTACCCTCACACCATATCTCACTCAAACAATTAGAAGTTGCACCAGTTCAAATCCTAAAGTCCCAAAATTTGATGTCCCAACATTTTATGGGCCTCCCTTATAATCATTAAGATTAATACTAAAGTAAGTGTCTCGAAGAGAAAATTAAACCTCTAAAATTCCAATGCTTTCTTTTTATTTCTTCTATTGTCACTTATCTATACCCAAGTATCATTATAAAAGAATTTAAATAATATTATAGTCTTATTCTAAAATATTTATGAAATTTATATATTTATTAGTTCTTATTTCTTTTTAAAACACTTAAAAACATCGCTCACACCATGGTAGGTCTATACCACCTATATGAGTGATTGTGTTTTTCATTGCCAATTTTAATTTATTATTTTAAAAATGATTTTCATCTATAAGTATAATATTAATAAACAGATTATTTTTTTAGGATTATGAAATTATAAAATTGTAATAATATCATAAATACTAGAAATAAACCCTTACCATTGATTTAATCGCTTAAAAACAAGCTTATTGATAAATGTTTTTTAAGATGAAAACATTATAGACTATTTATTGAGAATGATACTTTTATAATACTTGAATTACATGAAAATTAATTACTTGACACTTTTGTATTTTATGTAACCATTTTTTAAAGGCCTCCAACCATTACCATTATATTGAAGCGATATTGGATCTGTGAAATGAACTCCAAACATTTGATATGGGAAAACTAATTTAATAAAAGAATGATGTGTGATAATAAATGGGTTATAATATATGATATAATAATTAATAAGGTTATTAATTATGTAATTAACATATACAATTCAACTATTTGGGAAGTTAAAGGAGCTTCCAAGTGAATCAGGACTCGAGGTAATGATTTTCTTCTAAGTTCTCATACTTTTAATGGAATGTTTTCTTTATTGATAATATTATCTCATAAGACTCGTCTAAAAATTATTGAATGAATAAATTACTATTTTTTTCATTCATTTTTTAGGAATTATTTATCTTCTTACCTCTCTTATTGATTTATAGTTCATCCCTTTCATTATTCATAAGGTTTTATCTACCTCCTCACCTCAAAATTCATTTTTTATTTGATTTTCAAAAGTTTCTTTAAGGATGAGTGGTAACCTACATTACAGCGATAATAGAAATGAAATAACCCCATTACAAATTTCAAAATTTAAAATTTTCTGCAAAACCTGATGAGATCCAGATTTGAGAGTCACTCGCGTCATCATCATGAGACCACTGTTTCCATCGCCATTCATCATCAACCTGAGTACCACTACTGTCATCGCAATCCTTCACAACATTGTCATCAACCTCCAACCACCACACCAGATATTGTCGAAGACCACCGACGTCACTGAAAACATATCTCCAAAATGAAAAAAAAGCAATAAAACTTCATCAAAAGGCACAATCCATCTGTATACCACCATTGAGAATAAAAGAATCAAAACATCACCGATAATATGGGGAAGAAAACTGAAAACATAAAAACAACATTGAAGAACTGCGTTTGAAACAATGACAGTCATTGAACCTCACCTCCCAAAACCAGATTGATACCACTGCTCTAGCTCTGACCAGGAGGGGAGAAGCAGAGCATGAGATTAGAGTAGTGGTTGAGTGGCTAAGAGATCTAAATATCGTCAACGACAAAGAAGAGAAAAACAAGAACAAACAAACCAGGAGTAGCGAGCCAACATCGCCTTGAGATCTATCAACCACCAAAACACATAACCCAAAACCTCCTAGAACCACCACTCCATATCCGACCTGGATAGGTGCAGAGTAACTGGAGATCAGAGCCACGTAATGGTGATTTAAGGCATCCGTAGTGTATAACTGATGTCGGATCCTCAGGATCGGATTGCATATGTCTTCGTCGTGAAATAAGAGGAACTGGAGCATCTTCACCAGAGCGAAATTGATAATCAGGACCAAAAGAAAGACCCAGGATTGAACAAGCCATGAAGGTAAAATAGGTGGAAGAAATATAAGATTAATCGCATTAATTGGAGGGAGATCCATCGCCGATGAAGGAGAAACCCTAGAAGAGGGTGAGGGAGACGCAAGAGCGCCGAAGACCCGGGGGAAAGGGGGAACCATCTAGGAAGCAGGAGAAACCCTAAAAGAGGGATGTGAGAGTGAAAAGGTTGGGGGTGAACCAATGCTGGAGGGGGAGAAACCCTAAGAGGGTGTGGGAGACACAAGTGCGCTGAAGACCAGGGGAGAATGGAGCCATGGTCTCCCAAAAATCCTATTCAATCACCATTTTTGCTTTACCAAATCCTCATTTTATCCATGTATTATTATTTTATTTCCTACCTTCTCTGCTATGTAATATCAAAAAAGTATTGAAAGTATTAATTATAGGTTTTCCTATATTTTTAGGTATTCTTATATTGTTACATATCTTAATGATTTAAGGTGGTATCTCCCACTCCTTTTTTCTTTCCTTTGATTATTTTATCTATCACTCTATCTCTCTCTATCTCTTGACGTTATCTTTTTCTTTCATGTCCATATTCTTTATCTCATGGAATTATTATGTATCTTCTTAACCATATATATTTAATTTATCATATACCTTTTACTCTATATGATGTGAATACCCTATATTTCATAATTTAGTTTGAAGGGTGTTTACCTAGTAAGTTATACTAATCATCTAACTTGGGAAATATTGAAATTTTGTATTCCTATTATTCCAATACATATAATTATTGGTTATGTATCCATGTTTATGGTTCCTTAAAAAACATTATGTATTATATTATTTAACCATTTATTTCTTTTCATATGATTAATTCATTTAGCTTAGTAAGTGACGGGTGGGGCCTAGAATTTTACAACTCATAGATGCATTGATAGGCATCATAAAACAAAATAAATTGGGTAGTTGGTGTATGTCTACCCATTTATATATTATATTTCGGCTGGGGCCTAGATGGTATGGTTATGATGTCTAACATTATTCATTTCATCATTATGAGATTATTTTTTATTACCTATGTGATTATTTATTTCCATTTTTATATCATCCATGGATATATTATGCTCATGTTGATAGTCATATGACATTATTTAATTATTTATTCAAGCCATATTATGTCTTTATTAGTGATGTTACGGTAGATTATAATGTATCATACCCCTTACTGAGTATTTGATCTCACCTCTTTCTATTGTTTCCCTTGTACCTTAAGAAACCATGAAGATTGCTATAAATGTTCTAATGATAAGAAAAAAGGAATAATAATATTTCATGTGTTTTAATAATGCTTCTATTGTAATTTATTAATATTGAATTTATGTGTTATTATAAGACTACTAAACTTAAGATCATGTATATTTTGATCTATGTATTATGGACCATTATAATAAATAACCACCTATTATGGATTACTAGAGTCAAAGTTATTACAATTCACTCTAAAATAAATCAAATGGAGAAACAAAAATTGTATTTTTTACACTAAATAACCATACACTATAAACTATTCCATATATTTTGATGAATCATGTCCATAAAATACACTAACTGAATAAAAAAATAAGATAAACCAATTAAACTCATCTTTTATTTGACAAAATTCAATAATTCATAATACATGAGTCATATCCTTAAAATATAAAACATATAAATCATAAAAGTAGTTTAGAATATATCAAAAAATTCCAAGACAAGAGAAATAATCTTGAACTTTTATTAAAAGAAAAGAAAAAAACACAACAAGTGGTCATATGGGGTTAGACAAAGGGGTCTTCCCTCAACCAAGTGAAAAGACAAACACAAATTCACGAATCGAAATACAGCAAATCATTTTCACAATTATGCTCATCATCATTTTTCTCCCACTTATAATATTATTAAACTTGATGAATAATCCTAAAAAATCTTCTTTATCACTTTTCTACTTGGGGGTGGGCTTAGCTTTTGAATATTTAGTTGAAAATCTAGTAGACACATTTATAAGGAAATTTGAATAATCCTTATGTGACCTCCTTTTTGAATGTACAAGAGTAAAAACTTCATAGTAAACTTTATCTTTCTTAACTTTAGATATGGAAAATTTTAAATAATAGTACTCACCACTTCCATTAACCTTGGTGGTAAGGTTTTCTTTCCCCCATAAAGTCAATTTCCTTTGGTTTTTTTCATCATCACCATCATATACATCCCTCCAGTCACTAGTGACACCAAATTTATTTAAAACATATTGAATTAATTGATTATAACCAACAAATATCTCTAGACCAACCTCATATCCCTTAGCTTCACCAAATGAAAACTACCTATGTTTATTATTATAAGAGTTATCAGAAAAGATACCATCAACACACTGACCAGATCCAGAACCCCTGGGACCTGATTAGAAGTGTCACTCCCAGCCAAGATTAATCCAGATCTATGCATCAAATATAAGCAAGTAGGAAGTATAAGAAAATTCTATTAACTACTATTTGGATTATTTTCTTTTTACACCTGATCTAGATAGGAATCATCCCCATAAATAGATAATTATTACCTAGAATAACTTGTATCCAATAATTTCTTATGCAGTTGTAGCTTTGATGAGCATGAAGCATCAAACTCATCCTAATTCAACTTACAATACAAACTACAATAGTTTCCAAAGATATTAAAAGATTCATTCCTACCCAGCTTCACAATAGAAGTACCATTCCTAAGCTAACATTTCTGAATAGATACAATATTCAAAGCTAAATACTTCTTCCTAGACTCCAAGATCTTGAACACCTTCTCCACTATCCAAAATTCCACAACCTTCCTTACCTATAGCCTTATAATCCTACACGGACACAACATTCAAAACTTATGCCTCTTTTCTAGCCTCATCATCTAACCTTTCACCCTGTGCAATAAACTACCCCTAAAAATAGTTATTAATATATATAATTCCATTCCTATACTCCCTACATAGAAAAATCCATCATAGACTCGCATCCCTGGGCATAATTAGATTTATCTTATCTATAACCACTTCCCTATAAGTTATGATTCTTTATATTCATTATGTAATGACTCTAATCATGATCCATCAAGGAACAATGCAAGAAAACCACCTTTCTAATATAGTTATCCTTAACATGACCAATAGTTATATAAGATAATAAAAAAGTAATTGTCCTTTCATATTTAATTTTGAGAGTTATATCATCATCCAAGGTGGATATGAACACCTTATTAATAAGAGTAAAACTCAAATAAACCTCCACCATATCCCTAGAATAATGGATAAACCTATAATATTCAATCACTTTTTCTATTTTAATTGTAATACCAACTACTCAAATAATGTCAAAAACAATAAGGATGAAAAAAAAATCCAATCGAGACCAATGATTCTGATCCACACTTAGTCCCTAGTGTTTCTAATAGTAAATGAGTTAAAGTGAAAATCTTATTCTTGGAAGCAAGCCAAGATTGGATTCAAAGTAATAGACCCAAAGACCCACACATGATGTTTTGATTCATCTAAAGGAAATAAAATATGGAAATAACCCCAACCTAGGGGAATACATTTTCAATTATATAAACACTATACCTATGTTAAATGTCGAACAAGGTAAACCAATTTCAAATATTTCCCTCCAATTGGTAGAACCAATCTAGAAATGATCAAATGATCACATATTTTGAATATATCCTAAATAGCTTCACAATTCCTAACCACATGAGGAATATTGACTTTCCTTACTATTCATTTAAGGGGAACATTATTGAAAGAAGAAAAATGTATATTTGAATCAATCATCAAAGATTGATCTCGATTTGAAATTTTCATTCATTTTTCATGAGATTTGTCTTACCAGAGGCATTAGCAAAACTCCCACCATCCAAGAGTTCAAATTACAAATCATAAAGAAATTCCATGTATAGTTTAAAACCCTAGATCAACTAATCACCATTACCAATTCCATTCATTATGTATGTATTATATGGTCAAATGAATCTAAATAAATTTTCAAACTTCATAATCTATGATCTTAATGTATCATAAAATCTGATTAACAAAAAAACAATACTAAATAAAAAATTGAATAAAATTTCATTTTATTACATAATCTAAAAATGTAAAACACAACAAAACTCCTAAAAGAAAACATGTGATATATATATAATAATTATAATCTCAATTTATATGAACAACTTAATAAGGATTTTCACTAATTCTATCACCAAAAAACAAAAACCCATATTTCATGTGTGAAAAATAAATCATCATAACTGAATTATAAATCCAAGATATATTTTAAAAAAATATTTTATATTTTACATTGATAATAAAATTTGAATGGAAGTTGTGGTTTTTAATAAGAAAATTTTTGTGTTTATGCATGTAAGTCTCATGTTATCATTTAGAGGTAATCATATTGTATGGAATAGTCATAATCAGTTCATATACTAAAATCCATTGATATAATATTTTCACATCGAATAACTTGTAACTCGTATCAAATGAAAAATAACATTTATATCATGGAATATGTATAAAACACAAAAAAAATTAAAAATACTATAAAATACTAGATCATTTTAAGTAATTCAAAGATACCTTGTTTTACATATCAAAAAATTGATACTTAGAATCAAATATTCAACAATATAACCATTTTTAATGAATATAAAGAGCATAAAAATTAATGATACTCAAAATTAATTTTCAAAAAAAACAAAATAAAAATTCAAAATTCTTCAAAAAAATGCACACTTAAACTCTCCATAAATTATATGGTTATAATATAATCCCCTTAAACTTATGAATCAATCATCCCCTCCCTCATTCTTGTACTTATTAAGAGTTCTTATAAATTTACAAACTTAGTACATTGTGAGAATTATGGTCAATATTGGTTTTCTAATTACAAATCAAACAAAAAAATAACCTTGATTTTATAAAAACTAAAATGTTAAAAAACTCAAAAAATCATGTTTTAATAAAAAAATGTCTCTAATAAATATAAGTTTGGAAGTAAAATAACTAGCTTTTGATCTTATCTTGGTGTATCTCTAATTTTGATTCAATTGTTTGGGGTTAATGAGCCAAAAAACAAAGGATATATTCCCTAAATCCCATGAATATTTTATGTGAATAGACCATATCATATAGTATGATATGAGTTTGGAATAAAGTAATATATTCATGGAAAACTAAGCATATCATAAGCCTTGTTTTAGGGATATCGTAAGGTTGTTATGTGATAACAACCTCTTCCATGACATGGAAGCAAAACATTAAAGGCTTATGTTTGAACTCCTAATTAGGCTATCATAAAATTAGATATTTCATAAGATCAAATAACTCATACATTATAACATATAATTTAATTCATGGGATAATCTCAGTGCCTATATAATGAGAAAACACCATCAAGATGGTGTAGTTGATTTTTTCCCAAGCTCCTACTAATACTCCCTATATCTTGAAGCTCCCATATTCCTTCTAACATTACATTACAAGGAACTAGTATGCTATGAGAGGTTGGAAACTCCTGCTCGAGCTTTAGGTGATTAAATCCAACCTGTGGATACTGTAATGAACTGGGATTTTGTGTCACATGCAACACCAAACTAACACAACACCCAACTAAAATGAACCACTTCATATTAAAATTACATTAATAATATAATAATTGGTAGGTAAAAAGAAAATAATCAATGAAAATAATAATATATTATTTTTTTAAAGGATGCCTTTCGAAGAACCATTTAAACAAAAAGAGATATTATATTTTATCTTAATAAACTAAATTGATCATTTTTAAAATTTTATTTTAAAAGTTAATATTTAGATTTATAAAATAATATATCATTATTCAATTATTTATAAATCTATATGAAATAATATTAAAATCACATGGATTTTAAAAAGGTCATTTTTTTAATGAAAGTCATTTTTCTATATATATTATATTTTCATTTAAAAAATAATTTATAAATTTTAGAATTTGAATTTTAAAAAATTAACTTAATTTTTTGATTTATAATTTCAATATTATTTTAAGATTAATTTTTTTTATTTTCCTGAAAAATATTGATTTTTAGGTGGATAGTGTAAAATACAGTTTTTATAAATAACATAACTTTTATGGCATTATTAGTATATAAGTATGAATTGGAAATTCATGAAATATATTTCTAAGGAAAAATGTGTATTTTATAAGTTACTTTATAATTTTAAAAAAAAATTGTTTTAATTTATAAACTCATATTTGTCATTTTAGAACTTAAGTTATATTTTTCAAAAAAATATTTTTAATACATTATACATTTAGTATTTTAAATTTAATTTTTATCACATTTATAAAATAAATATAATAAAATATATTAAAAATTTGGAATCATTAGGTGCAAATTATTTAATAGGGACCAATTTATTTTGCAATTATAAAGGATAAATTACTTTGGTAAAAACTAGTTAACTCGGTAAAAATCAAAAGGGATAAAAAGGGTTTAACCAAGAAGGAAAGACCACAAAAATGTTTAAAACATGTGTGGGAATGGGTGTTTGAGGTATTTATTAACCTTATCCCTTCCCATATGTATTATTTTCCCAATTTTGGATCTAATTTTCTTAAGAGTAACTTCTCATTATTAAAAAGTTTTGGGTATTTATAAAAATGTCATATTTTCTCACTTGTAAAAGGGGCACTCCTATCCTCACTTCCCCTCACACCACAAACCACTTATTTCAGACCAAAATCTAGTAAAAACTCTATTAAACACACCTATGCACCTTCAATAGGTTCTTATATTTTAAAAATACAACAAATCAAAGGCTTAACCCCCTTTTCAAAGGAGATAATCCAGAAAGTGATGTATAAATTTCTAACCAATCCTTTCTCATTTATAT
The DNA here is from genome assembly GCA_963277665.1 of Viscum album. NCBI lineage: Eukaryota > Viridiplantae > Streptophyta > Magnoliopsida > Santalales > Viscaceae > Viscum > Viscum album. The sequence continues at coordinate 679,446,119 of OY728132.1, read as the reverse complement.
TTCTTTATGTGAAATTATTCTTCCTAAAATTCCATTACACCATATTAAAATGATAACATTAGTAACATTAATTTAATTTTATGTTATTATAATAAATTAATAATAATTAACCACATTTCCCTTTTCTATTAAGAAAAAATGAAACTCGCATGTGTGCGTTGTGCAGACTACCACCTTCACGATGAAACATGTTTCATTTTCCTTAAACAACATACAATAATGCTCCTAGTAGGTAATTTAACATATAATTATAATATTTTTGACATGTTTTATATTATTAAATTATAATATATATTGCTTCTTTTCCTTAATCTAGGGGAAATGAAATCAACATCCATGTGTACGTGTAGACTATTTCGTCCATAAAATGATTGATTTATGTTTTTCTTTTCATCATTGCATTACATGTATGGTCATGAGAATGATTTAATATATAAATATTATATTTATTAAATTATTAAGTTTTGATAAAGAAAAATTTTACATCCTATTAACAATATGATCAATAAACAACCGTGGTAAATTCATCCATATAAAAGACTGTTCTGAGAGAAAAAAAATGATTTCTTCATACTACAAAATAACTTCATATAGGTTATGTTATTATTATAACTATTTAAAATTTTAATATATCACACTAATAAACACTAAATAACTTCATTATTCTTTTGAGTGATATTATAACTAAATCACTTTATAATCATCCATTAATTATTGTATGTTCTTATTCGAGTTGGTTTAACCACCTACTTGAACAATGTTATAAATTTATATCATAGATGACAATAAGAATTAAATTTTTAGTAATATATTATATAAATAATTAAATATTGAGCTGATTTTTGTTCTGTAATTTTAATATAAAATTTTAACTCATTAATTAATAAAACATCATATGTTTGCTAAGAATCATCAAATCATGCTCATTATTAAATTCATATTTAAGGATCATAACCAAAACTCCCTTAGAATTAAATTATAACATTGTAAATAATTATAAAAAATAAATTATAGTACCTTGTATGGTCTGTTAATGATGAAATTTTGTAGAATAATGAAGAACAACATCACTATTACAAACTAGTTCAAAATGATCAGGTTACCCACACCAAATATCAAAAATAGATAATAACTAACTAATATACATGTAGAGAATAATTATAAATTAAGTTTTTAAAAGTTTATATATATGAAAAATTTGTAAAATGGTTGATTAAAATAGTTAATTTTTTTATAAATTAGGTTAGAGCATGTTTGGACTAAGAATTAATTGAGGTGAGGAGGTTCTTTGTCTCAAATTTAATTTCTTCAGGCTTACTTCTTAATGTGCACTATGATACCTTAAATATGTTATGAATAATAACTAATGAATGTATTTTACAATATTAATTGGTTTTTATGATCCATATAATTTAATTTCTTTAAATATCCTTTGATTATAATGATACAAAAGTTGAAATGGGTTTTGATCAAAATGTTACTCAAACTGTAAGGGTTTTGATTGCCAATATTATTTTCAAAATCAAGATTGTTTCAGAATTATAATCCATACAGTGAATTTGTATTCTTTATAAAATGACTCATAATTTTAATTTGATATTCATGATTTTTTACATGTCCCCTAAAAATCTCATTTCCTCTTGAATCATATTTTACCTGAAGTGTTTCTTGTAAGTGAAATTGACCCTGTCTCTTCTTCTCAACCAAGAATCTCTATTTTTATTATTTTTATTAATTGTATTCCTTTAAAATTTTACTTATCTATAATTAAATAATTTATTAAGTTCATTTACTACTACTTTACCTTCTTTTAAAAGTAATAAATAAATTTTAATACTTTCTGTACGGGCTATTTTCATCAAAATGTGAAAATATTATTGTTTTAGATTCTATGTGTGAACACATTATTCCACTACCTTTATAATTTTAAATTAATATTAATCTATAAATTTTTATGGTTTCTAAAAGAAATTATTTTTCTCCTCATTTTATAAAATATTTCTTTTAAATTTGTTTCAAAATATCAATAATATTTCTTATTTTCAAAGTGGTTTTTATAAAACTACAAAAAAAGTGTTTTCATCTAAGTTGTTATTCTTTAACATATCTTATACTTGATAAATTAAATTATTCAAATTATTTTATCCACCTTATTTCACTGAATATATTATTTAATGTCCTCTTTCATAGGAATGATCTATCACTACCTTTTTCTTTTCTAATCATCCACTATGTATATTCCTAACTTTTCACCCAATACCTTTCCTTTGTAAATACCCTATTTTTGATTCCTCTAATCAAAGGATGTTTACCTAGATAAAATTCATCAATTTATTGGTGAGAGTATTGTCTTAATCATAAACTTGTTATTTATATGTTGTAAATATTATATTCTTGACTATTATGATTGAATGTTATTTACATAGAAAGTTACTTGATGTCATTGGATATCCATTTATTTTACAAGGGTTTATCATGTTTTGATTATTGATGGAATTATTAATAATTTCCATATGTGAATACATTTTAAAAGGATATAAAATCCATTTCATTTACATGGGTTCTTTATTATGTAATAAGTGAATGATTTTCATGTGGCACTAATAAGTATGGATGAATGATGGGTGGGGTCCTATATCACTATAAGGACCCAACCTTAAACATTACTTAATCTTAAGTTAAGTAAATAATTTGACTTTAATTCACATAGAGGATCATTTAAGGTTTATAGATTTAGTGAATTAGGCTATAACTCATACATAACAAATTAAATATTAAAAATTAGACACTTCTACTCACTATCCATATTTTTCATAAAACAAAAAAATTAAAAAGAAACATGGTTTCGTTTCATGTTTAAACTTCATAACTTCTCCTTGATTCCGTCCTTGACTCTATTATTATTTAAATCCTAGGAAAACATTTTAAAACTTGGTATGATCATAAAAATCTCAGTAATGGATACATAAAGAAGGAAAAGTGTTAGTCTTGTGAAAACATGTAAACCATGAATACTTTATCATAAAGTAATACTTTTCACCTTTAAGAAGTTTTAATTACACATCCCTAAATATAATATCATTACTTACCATTTTTTTAATAAAAATATTACCTTAAAACCCATAGAAAGCAATATATAACATATAAAGGTAACTTGGGACATGATCATACTTAAATGGAATAACCATATGGTTGACTTCCAAACATATCACTCTTACAAATGGAATAGTCATAAAGTCGATTTCCATACCCAATGCATTGGTGGTTATAATGTAATCATCCATCCTTGGTTTATCACAGAATCACCCATATTTGGTTTATCATGTAACCACCCATCTTTGGTTATCACATAACCACCCGTCAAATTTCCAAGTACCATTATATAATTATAACATATAAAAGATTTTAATTATCAACATTTCACTCATAAAATTTCATTTTCAATCACAAGAAATCATTTTAGGATATTAAAATATTTAATCCACTTACAAAACCATTTTCAAAAACAAAACACCCAAAAATGGAATAAGGTATTTCTTTTCCTTTTAAAAACATTAAGGCTTATAGAGGAAGCCAAATATCAAATAATGGTTACGGTGGTGGAGAAGTCGTTGTCACTGCATACATTAAAAAAACATTCCTTTCGTTATTTTATAAAGAAAGTAAATAAATTAATATAAAAAGATTTTTTTTAAACCTTTTAATGAAATTAAAATTAAAATTGGTTGATTATACACCTTATAAAATAAGGTTGTGTATAACATCAAAATATTCCTTAATGAAAGGAGATTGAGACGAAGTCCCTTACCATGAGTCTGACTTATCACGTACAACTTTTATATTCCCGAATAATAAACTTAGGTTAATTTATAATTTATTTAGAACATTTTTCAAGTTTATTAACTCTTTTATATCACTTATTACAATGTTATAAAAATTACATAATTATTTAAGTTCATATCGGATGTTTTGTCGATATTCAGTACTTGAGTCAAAAATGAACATGGTTTGATGTCACTAGTCCATGTGGTCATAATTACTTCATCTACAGAATAATATTCATGAAATTATTATCATTTTTATACATAAATTATACCTTTATATCAAACTATTAATTTTGGTTATGAAAAATGAACAACATTATATTCATGGAGACGGTATGCTATAAATACACATGAGTAACATTTTTCGTTTTTCATTGACCGTTATAGAAAGAATTTAAGTATTATTTTATATTTATAAAATGATTATAACATAATTAATATCATATTAATAATTTAAATATATACCTATATATCATACAAGTGATATAAATAATAAAAATGAGTCACATCGCTTCGTGGAGGTGATAGTTCACACGTACGCATGAACGACGTTATCATTTTTATGTGCATGGAAAGTAAGAACTTAATTGATATATTATTATAATATAATGATTAATATGTCATGAATATAAAATATGAATATTAATTCCATTATTATAACCAGACATGAGATATGGTTATGAAAAATTAATTAGATCAGTTCGTGGAGTTGATAGTTCACACGTACGCATGAAGGATTAATTCATTTCTCGTTTAATGGAAGTGGATATGGATTTACAAGATGATATTAACCTAATAAAATATCATCATATTGATTATACTATATTTATTAGTTCATAAGGGATGAAGTAGATTTAAATGAAGTGGAAGAAGAAATAAAATAGAAATACTTAAAGAAAACAATACCTCTTCTTTGGCTGATCACCTTTGAAGAACACCTTAACACCTCTAAGGAGGGTTTTCTGCCAAAAATAAGGATTGAATAATGTGAGGATGGATTATATGAAGGGGTTTTGAAAAATCCTAGCCAAAAAAAGGTTTTTTAAATGTGATTAATAGAGAGGAATGGGTGCCTTTTACAGGAGAGGAGAGGGGCATCCTTGGAATTATTAAAAGTATTAAATTAATATAAATTCAATTATGATTACAAATGAGTCCAAACTCATTTTTTTAGAATATACGATGTTTATAAGACTAAATATAATCATCCAATAATAATTATACAAGTTTTTTATATTTTTTAATCCTTATATTTTTTTTAACCCCTTTTAACTCTTAATTTTTTATCAAGTAATTTACACTTTGAGAGTTAAAATAGTTACCAAATCATTACAAACTACCAATTAATGAGTCATTAATGAAATTCTTAGAGTTTTCTCAACTTTTTTGTTGAATATTTTATTTTTATAAATTTTATAAAATTCAATTAAATATTTTATATTTTAAAATATGAATTCTATCAATTTTGACATGATTCATTACATGACTTTTTTAAAAACTCATAACCACTTGATTCCATCAAAAAAACTACATTAAATCAATAATAATATGTCACATTCATCCATAAAATTAGTGTATGGAATCAAATAGTTCAAATTATATTTATTTTAATATTATTAATATCATTTATTTGATTCTTTATTTAATAAATCTATTATTGCATTATCATTGTGTCATAAATAAATTTAATTATTTAATTCCTAAAAATTATAAATAAATTACCATTATTTAGTTAATATTTTTATTTTTATAATTACTATTCATAATATAATATATCACATATATAACCCCATATGAAAAAAAAATTATTAATAAGAGCCATGATTATGACATATTTGCCTTTACTTTAAATTAAATGTTATAAATGTCATAATCACACCCAAGTGGATTCCAAAGGCCAAAATTTCGATCCAAGGATTTTCTTAGTCAACAATAAATCATCCAATAAGATTAGTACAAGTGTTAAGATAGTTTTATATTATTATAATATTAATTTTACCTTTAATTACCTTATTTACCTTTAACCATGATAAATAAAATACTAAAGTTACTATTCATAAAAAAATATTTTGATCCTATTAAACCATATTTTTTATACTGATTAAAACCATGTATTTTAGTTTTTGAAAATTAAATTCACAAAAGTGTAAAAATTAAATTTAAAATTAATCCTGTTGTCGAAATGAGAAAACGGGTTTTGTAAGTAAAACGTTCAAAAGTTCACATAGTTTTTCTATTCAATTTAAATATGAAATTGATTAAAATTAACTTAATTATATTAAATGATAAAAAATTAATCTAATTACACTTTAAAACTAATTAAATGTACAATCTAACTATATATATAAATTACATGAAAAAGCGGTTTTGAATTAAAATGCAGTGTTATGAATTTAATTAGAAAAATACCAAAAAATCAACCAAATTAAATTTTGTTGTCCTACTTAAAAATAAGAAGTTTATTTTTTCAAATATAACATATAAAAGTGACAAAAACTAGATTTAAAAATGTTTCTCCATCAAAAGGCGGTAAAACTACCTTTTAAAAATATTAAAGTATTTTATGCTTAAAATTGTATTTATTCTCATTTTAAGACTCTAGAATTTATTAAAATAAAGTAAAAATATTTAATAAACATTTATAAACATAATATAGTTAGTTATTTTCATTTCCACCAATACAATTACTAAACGATAACTACCATTTAAAATAATAATAATATGTTATTATTTTTCGGTATAACTCAGTTTTGTGTGCAACATAAGATTTCAAAGAAACACAATGTTACTTGTTGATTAGGCTATTGGACATAGAATCCCCTTTAAATTAAACATAATATCTAATTCATAAGTATTAATAGATTTTAAAAAGTCATATTCTATAATTACCTGAGATGTTACAATCACCCTCCAATGCATTGGTTAAAATTTTATATCTCATGAGATAAGTATTTAAGAGTATATTTTAGTTTCTCATAAGTGTGGGAACTGATGGTGTGGTTCATGGTAGTAATTTTTTCCTATACTAATGTTTGTTATGTATTTTAATTATGTTCCATGGGTTTATTCTTGTTCTCTTGACTATGTTTTACTCTCGTGGCTCATGTTTATTGACTCATGTTTCTACACTCTTTTGATTCATGTTTTATGTTAATAAAAGGCTTATTCTATGATTTATTATCTATTATTTGTTGTTCATAAGTTTATTATGTATCCTAATTATACCCATATGTTCATCTTATTCTCACTTATGATATTTTATTGTTGATGATTATGTTTACCCTTACCAAGAATCTAAGTTAACCCATTTTTTTCCATTTTCCCAGGTTATGAAGATAGGAAAAGTATAAAATGTATAGAATAGTTTATTATGTGGATGATTTGTGGGAAATGTTTAAGACTCATTATGGATCGATTATTTTTGTATATAAGGATTTAAATGCCAAATTAGTACAAGGAACATGGGTTTTGTTAGTAAAAAATTATTCATAATTCTCTAAAACTCTAAACCTAAAATGTATTGGTAATGTATTATAATAAAATATTTGCTTTAAGTCATGTAATTAGATGATTACATCAACTATTCTTTATAGTTGGTATTAGATTAGGGTTTAGATAACTTTAGATATTATGATATTTTCAATTGATGATAATTTAGGCGTTATAAGTTTGATAAGTTATAGTTAATCATAATTTCAAAGGTATAGATAACCCTTTAGGTTTTTTTAGGTAATATAGAAAAATCTAGGGATAAGTCTAAATATAGGATGAAATCACAAATTTTAATAAAGTATAGATTTTGTGGTTATCCTAACAATTATATCCTTGTCTACATACTAGTAAGTGGATTCAGCTATGAAACAGGTTCACCTATGGGTAATGACCCTGAAAAGGATATTTGATCATTGACTCGGCCTTCACTCTGGTGCATGGTGGGTGGACCTATGATTGAACACCTAAATATAAAATCCTAAGGGATATGATTTGCAATCACATTCTCTTTATGAACTATTATAAAGTATTTATTTCCTAATTACTTTAAGGTATTGGTTTAAAAATTATGATAGAACATAGCTTAAAGTAACCTAGGTAGAACCAAGAGAGTTATAGGATGAACCAAGTGTGACAAGGTTAAAATGCAAGTATTATAGGATGAAATTAATTTATAATTAGAGAATACATCTTGGTATTGGGAATTCATATTCATATAATAATTTACTCTAATTTTATTGGATATTATGATAATCATTTTGGTTTTAGTATTTGGTTGAAACAGGATCGCATAAATGGAGCTGAGAAATGTATGTATTCATAAACCACTATGTATTATAACTGAATAAGGTAGCATACTTAAATGTTTAATAATTTTAGTATATACTTATTATGATGGGAAAAGGGTGAGTTTACTTGTCTCACCTAATGTGGTGAGGTTGATATCTTAATATAAATTAAATCTTGATACTCTTAACTATTTTTATTAGTGATTCATATTGATCAATGATATTCAGGTATATTGTAGCACCCCCATTTTGAGGTATTTAACCTTTTTATGCCTTTTTATGTGTTTAAAGTGCTTGGGATGAGATGGGAAGAGGTTGGGAGAGTTTGGAATGGTTTTGGAAAATTTTGGAGTCCTTTTAAGGTCGCATGGTTTAAGCACTATTAAGGGGAAACCGTGTGAGATGAACTGTGTGGGTAGTTTGATATACATGGTTTTCCTAATAGTATGGGGAGGGTCAGGTGAGGATCCCCTTCGAGGCAGCAGCAGGCGCACGGTTAGCATACAGTTTTTTTAATCATGTGAGATAACTATGTGGCCCTTTAAAAATAGGGTTTTAAAATCTGGTATTAGTCAAAATAGCCCTAAAAGCACCCAAACTCTCTCCCACTCAATCCTCACTTGGGATTTTTGGTTCTCAAGTTCTAGGGGTGCTCTCCCACTCATTTTGGAAGCAATCCAAAGGGATTTCAAGGTGTTTTGAAGGGGGTTTTTCCTGGGTAAGTCTCTTCTCCTGGTTTCTCTTTGGTTTTCTCTAGATATACTCTTCCCTCCCTCTTGTTTTTCTATATCTACATCTTTTTCATGTAAATATCGGGTTTTTATTTCCTTGGATGTTGATATTAAGGCTTGTTGATGGTAGGGAAGGAGGTCTAGAGTGGTTTTGGTGGATCGTTTATCAGGATTTGTGGTGTGTTTTCTTGTGGGTCGATTTCTCCAGAACCCTAAAGGTAGGTGGCTTCTCTCTTGACTCCACTTTGTTAGAACTAGAAAGATTGTTCCAATTAATTGGTTTTTCTTGAATTAATTTGCAACGTCCTGGTTCTGGGTGCCACCTAAAGGTGCCTCATACCCAGTTGTCCACATGGCCTCAAACGCATTTCCCTAAATTCTAGAGGCTTCCGACTACCAGTGAGTACATTGGGTGGGATAATGGGGAAACTATGCCCTCATTAGAAAAGTATACATTGCAGAAAACAAATATTACACAGTAGCGAAAGCAGTAATACCATTCAACATAAGTAAATAGTAAATGAATGATAGGAATATAATAAAAAAAGAATATATAAATGATGCATGTCACGTGTATCTAGGAAAATAGCCAAACAAGTCACAATGTAGGAAAAAATATTGAAACAAAAGTACAATAGAAAACAAGTAAACTCAAGCAGAATCAGAAGCCTCAGCTTGGTCCCATGCTCTTCAGCTCCAACAACAATCAAGTACCTGATAAAGAAGGGTGATTTCCCTTGTCTATACCTGCAAATATATAATATGTTTGGGTCCAAAAGCATGACCCAAATAGGGTGTGAGATGAATCCCAATAGGAAACCACCAAAACATATGTGCCTAACTATCAGTGACTATATATAGGAGGCAATATGCAGAAATGGAGCAATAAACAAAAAAGTACTCAAAAGTAAACAATCCTACAGTTTCCAATTACATTCATTTACATTTTTTAATTATTCAATCCATTGAATAATGTAACCGTGAGATCTAGCCTAAGATCTATATCCCCTTGTATAATAGTAACAACAGACGTCTCAGAAGAGCATCTAAACAACCAAGTAAGACCAAGTCCAAGCTTGTGCTTTGGCTTGGCAGACTTGCCACGGTCATTTAATCGTTCATAAACAACCCTCTGGGAAATCTCACATGGTCTAACCCCTTTGGTCTAACATAGCACTAATCAAATATAAACAACCACCTGGATAGCTCTCATGGTCAATACCCTTAGGTCAACATGACATCAATAAATTATAAACAACCTCTGGGTAGATCTCACGGTCAATACCCCCTGGGTCCATGTAGCATAAAAATTTATAAACAACCTATTGGGTAGCTCTCATGGTTAATACCCCTAGGTCAAAGTCTACACCAAGTCTCTCACGGTCCTGTGTAAATAAACATGGAAACCCCCACATTTTTCCTAGTCCAAGGCTCTCACGGTCCATTTGAAAAATAGCACGCATATCATAATAAGGCAGAACATATAATCTATAACTACCACATGGCTAACATTCTCAAGCATAATACATGCAATTCATATAATCAATCAACTCCATCCTCAACAAAACAAGGAATAGAAACAAGGTATGCCTCATAGGAAACCTAGTCCAAACAACCATAAATAGTCAATCAGGGGAACAGACCCATGGGGTATCCCATAACAAGGTATAAAACCTTATGCATAAGAAATCACCCCTTTCTCAATAGACAAACCATAGTAGGTATTAAACAGGGTCAAATTCCAAAATACATAATACCCCCAAACATGGTTATTTGGCATTTTAAGCATATATAATTTAAATACAATCAACTAAAGGCACAAACCACCTACCTTGATGTCGTACGATCAACACTCTTGAACGCCATCCCTTGAATAGGCCTAGAACAGAATAGATATACAAATAAGGTAAAAATGATCAACCCTCGATAACTCACGAGAGAAGATAAATCATGAAGAAAGGCTCTAGGGAAAGAGACAACTTACCATTGGGAATCCAACGCAACTGACGGAATCTTAATCGGATCTTGGACAATGAATCGGGAGGATATTTAAGTTATTCAGACATTTGTCACTCTCTTTTATGAAATGAGGGGAGAATAAGTGTTTTCTGGAGATGAGATGTGACCCCACTCTGAATCATAAATTAAAAAGAAAAGTACACAGCATGTTCATTTAATGTACACACCATGTACTAACCTCAAACAGCCCCTACTTTAGGCAGTCTTCCAAGTCACCTACACGTCCATGTACTTGGCTGTTACACGGCCAGTACACGGCTATAAGTAGTAATTGGGTACACATAATGTACTAAAAATTACACAATGTGTACTTAGAAAGTTTACCATTTCTTATTGTTTCCTCAAAAACAACCCAAAATAAAGATCCATGCCTGAAATGAATATATGGGTTCTTACAAACTTACCCCCTTAAATAAATTCATCCTCGAATTTCCCTTCCAAGGGTGGTAAAGAAAAAACTTCAAACAAATCTGGCCACTGTGATCATACGTTGGTCTCCCTCTCCTAAGTCTCGTCATGTACTCGCCCATGCTGCCATAGCACCCGTACCAAAGGAATAGACCAGCCATGGATAACCTTCATGCTACAATCCACAATCTATATAGAGTGCTCCTAGAAGGATGCATCCACCTCCAACTCAACCTCCTTGGGATGAAAAACATGAGATGGGTCTGAAAAGTAACATTGTAGCTGAGAGACATGAAAGTCTTCATGCATATCCTAGAACCTCTAAGGTAATTGTAACCAATAGGCAACCTTCCCGACTCTCTCCAAAACCTCAAATGGCCTTATGTATCTCAATGATAGCTTTCCCTATCTCTTAATCCTCCTGTGTCCCAACCTCAGTGTGACACGTAAGAAAACCTGATCTCCGACCTTGAATTCCATAGGTCATCTCCGTCAATCAGCATAAGATTTATACCGAGACTATATAGTATTCATCCTCTTCTGAATCAACTCCACCAACTCAGTGGTATCCTGGACAAGATGAGGTCCCAACATAGATGCCTCTCCTACCTCCAGCCAACATAAGGGTGATCGGCATGGCCTACCATACAAATCCTCATAAGGTTCCATCTAAATAATCTCCTAAAAAATATTATTATAGGAAAAATCCACTAGGGGTATGTGTATCTCCCAAGAGCCCCCTAAATCTAGGATGTATGCTCATATCATGTTCTCTAAAACCTAAATCATATGCTCGAACTGGCCATATGTCTAGGGATGGTAAGTTGTACTCAGAAGTACATGTCTACCCAAATCCCTTTGTAGTCCCTTCTAGACACGATAAGTAAACTGTGAATCCATTTTCTGAAATTATAGAGTGAAAAAACCCATGAAAAAATAAAATCTCTAGGATGTATAACTTCCTAATATCATAAACACTGAAGTTTTCCTAGATCAGAAAGAAATGTGAAACCTTCGTGAGCCTATCAACAACAACCCAAAATACATCATTCCCTCGAGGAGACCTCGGTAAACCCATCATGAAATACATCGCGACATCATTCCATTTCCACTCAAGAATGGGTAACTACTGTAAAATCCCTACCAGTTACTAATGCTCCACCTTCACCCGATGACAGGAGGAACATCTCATAACAAAACCAGCAACATACCTCTTTATGCCTGGCCACCAATACTGATGGTGTAAATCTCAATACATCTTGGTGACATCAGGATGAACTACCCAAACTGAGGAATGAAAATACTGAAATATCTCCTTGTGTATTTCTAATGACACCCATACGCGTCCATGAGAATGAAAAACCTCATCCTCGTCTACAATATACCCAAAAGTAGGGTTCTCATCTGACAAACTCTACCGTAGGACTAGGTCTTAGGAATTGATAGCTTCCTCATTCCCACTCGATCCATTAGAGTAGAGGTAACCACTATAGAAGAAAGAAACATCTACCCCTATCTATCATGTACCTCCAAATTCATATCATAGGATAGAGATATAAGCTTCCACTCACTGTTATCCTCCTAAACTGTCTGTATCTGAGTCCTCTTGTTCAACGCATCAGTCACTGTATTGCATTTCCCAGATGTGTAGGCAAGCTCAAAGTCAAAAGACTAAAGGTACTCAACCCACCTTCACTATCTCAAATTTAGATCATGCTGAGTAAAGATATACTTGAGACTTTTATGGTCAGTTTATAACACAAAATGCTCTCCCAAAAGATAATGTATCCAACTACATAAATAATGCATAACTGTATCTAAATCAAGATCGTGCGTCGGGTAATTCCTATCATGTGGCCTCAACTACCAAGACCCGTACTCAATGACTCCTTCTCCTTGCATAAGCACTGCTCCCTACCTAATACCTGATGCATCACAGTAAACAGTGTAACTCTTGTCGAGCTCTGAAAAAACCAGTTTCAATGCTAAAGTCAACCTCCCTTTCAGCTCCTGAAAGGTTGAATCACAAGAATTTTTCCACAAGTACATTTCACCCTTCTTAGTCAGGCCTATAAATGGCACTGCTAAGCGTAAAAAATTCCTATATAAAGCGTCTGTAGTAACCAAACAGCCCTAGAAAACTCCATACCTCAAAGATGTTCTTTGGCTGATCCCAAGAAACTATTACTCTCACTTTCTCTGGGTCTACTGATACTCCTGTCTCTAAGATTACATGACCCAAGAAGTGAATCTAGTCTATCAAAAAGTGTCATTTTGAGAGCTTGGTATATAACCGATGCTCTCTCAGTATACTCAAAATGATCTCAAGATGGGTGGAAAGGTTGTTTCGAGTGTGAGAGTAAATCGAGATATCATCCACAAAGACAACCACAAATGAATCCAAGTAAGTACGGAACAATCGGTTCATCAGATCCATGAAAACTGCTATCATGTTCATGAGACTGAAGGGTATAACCAAATACTCGCATAGACCACACTTTCTCTGAAAGGATATAATAGGTATATATGATGGTATAACGCGCAACTTATGATAATTGGATCTCAAGTAAATCCTCGAGAACACCTGAGATCCTTGAAGTTGGTCAAAGAGATCATCAATCCTAGGTAAGGGATATCGGTTCTTAACTATTAACTGGTTCATCTTCTGATAATCCACACAAAGCCTAAGGATACCATTCTCCTTCTTCACAAAAAGGACAGGAGAACCCCAAGGAGAAGTATTGGGTTGGATGAAACCCTTTTCCTGCAACTCCTATAACTACTTCTTGAGATCCTATAACTCTGGTGTATCCATCTTATAAGGAGTAATGGACACCGGTGCCACTCATGGAACAAGCTCAATAAAGAAATCTACCTCTCACTCTAGAGGTAAACTTGAAAAGTCATCTGGAAATACATCTCTAAAATGATCTACCACTAGAGGAAATTCCATCTGAGAAGTCCCCTAGTCATCTAGATATAAACTAGAAATATGGGATGTAATTCCTCCCAAACCATGATGCTCAGGTCTCACTCTTCTTGCCTGGACATCTCATTCATCCTTTTATAGAAAAGACCTATCCTCTAGTGATGTAAAACTCACCCTATGATGATAGCAGTCAATAAAGGCCTGAAAAGAGACCAATCATTCCATCCCAAGAATGAAATTGAAGCCTGTCATCTCTAAGACATAAAGGTCCCATAAGAAGTGACACCCACCAACCTCAAGAGGTCACTCCTTGAACTGATGTACACTAGCTGTCTTAATCCCCAACGGAGTGTCTAGTGTCACAATATCCTCATAAGTAAAGATATAGAGCCTGAGTCTCTCCACAATGGAAACAAATATAAAACTATGGGAAGCCCTTGTATCAAAAAGAGCAGAAGATAAAATTGAGGCAACTAGAATTGTGCCTCTAACTTTAGAGGGTATGAGATCCTGATTCTGTTGGGTCTGCTCCATTACAAAAGTCTGACAAGAATCACAGCCCTACGACTCTTGTTGACTACCCTGAGCTTATCTATCCTACTGTTGTTGAAGACCTATTGTCTAGCTATCATTTTCATGACCACCTCCTCGGCCTGAATGGCCTGAAGAACTCTAGTTCCCTGAATGAGGGGAAACCGGTGGTCCTACTCCTAAATGTGGAGTTATAACAGATCCCCACTCACTATCTACTGGTGAGAAAACCCAGAAAAAATGCTGAAGATAACCCATCTTGCCGCAAGATCGATACTCAACTGGGTCTCTCAGTCAATAAGGTCTCATGTCCCCACTCTTCTCGTACTGGTAGAACCTCACCTAGATACCTGTATATACATCCCTACTATTTGAATCACTGCGTGAAGGCTCCCTACAGTGCTTCCTGCTATCGAACAAAGGATTACCAGCCCTGGATGCTGAACCGCCCTGGGTCACAGCTCCCAACTCCCTCAGATATTTCTCATTAATTAGTGCTTGTTTCATTATAGCCATCACTGAAGTCATCCTGAAAACATTCACCTACGATTAGATTTCATACCTAAGACCATCCTCAAAATGCCTAGCTAGTGATAAATCATCACCACCCAAAACAGGTTTGAAGCGCTGAATCTCTATGAAACAATATGAGTAATCCATCATTAAAAGAGTGCCCTACTCTAAATGAATGAACTCTCGGGCTCGATCATCCCTCAAAATCTTGGGATAGAAGTAATCATAGAAGGTCCTATAAAACTCTTCCCAAACCATATCTTGATGATGTCCCACCTGTGATATAACATCCCACCATCTCTTGGAATAATCACATAGCATGTACATCGTGAGCTTCACCCTCCTCTCCGAAGGTGTCTCCAGATGCTCAAAGATAGCAAGTATGTCCTCCAACCATGACTCTACATATTGTGGTCCTCCATCCCCTAAAAAAGTGGGAGGATTATACTATTGGAACACCCACGTCAACTCTACCATAGTTGGGGAAGGATGTGGTGCTCCATAGAAAGTTTTCATCATCCTTATAAAGCCTTCACAAAACTATGAATCAGCACCTGTATCTAATATAACAGTTGGTACCAAGATGGGCACAATGGTAGGATCTGCTGGTAGTCCCTGATCTACCATTTCAGATATTTGATCATCACCCTGTACCTGGCGTACAACCAGAGGGTGTCTCAGTGGCATGAATCTACAAGTTCAAGTGCACACCTCAGTTCAATATTATCAATGACAACAACTTAAAAGTGTAAGAAAGGAACAGGAGAAGAAAGAATTCAAGTTTTTTAAAACAGGGTTACACGACGTGTTCCCTTAAGCTTTTAACATGAGCCTGTACCTCTTCCAAACCTGGTCATGTAACACCCCTACACATTGTGTGTTCCTCCTATGACACGACATGTACTTGAATTTTCCCTCCTGCCTAAGTTCTTCTACATAGTTATAACTACATGGTTTTCTCCTAGGTAACACTACATGGTGTGTTCACCCTAAACACATCGTGTACTACTTTAGTTATATCTACCAATGTCACTAGTCACATAGTCAGATACATGGTTTATTTCCACATAACATGTACAAGATGGACATGGTGTGTACCATCTTAATTTAATCCACCCGTGTCACTGGTCACATGGTTGAATACACAATTGATAACTACACGGTGTGCATAAACGAGACACGGTATGTAAAACCTAAGTACCATCCACCCATGTCATTGGTCACATGGCTTGATACACTGTTCTTTACAACACAGCATGTACAATATAGACATGGCACGTTCTACCAAAAGTTTCTCAACCTCTTTTATATACTCACATGGTCAGTCACAAGGTCAAGGACTACATGGTGTGTACTCCTAGTACACGGTGTGTACTTAAGAAAAGTTAGTTCTTCCAGAACAGAAGAACATATGGATTGTGTTTATAACACCACATGTTGTGTTGTCTGGGTTTCAGGATAGTAAGCCTCTGAAACATCTCTGGAACCCTTAAAAACTTAAAATTTTGTCCAAGACATGACAAATTCCAACCCATGATAGCTTATACTCCCACGAATCAAATTTTAGCATCCTTATTCATATCATAACTTGACAAAATTCAATTAAAGTTCAAACATGATCCACCAAATTCTGATCTAAGAGGGCCCATAACACATTAGGGAACAAAGTTTGGTGTCCATTCAAATGAAACTTTACATATTACAATACCCTATAAAAATATCAGGTATTCTATCACGGCATCTATCTCAACAACATGCTTATCTAGCACAACCTCTATCACAATAACATACAATCAATAATGCGCCCTAAATGGCATGACAAGAAAGTATGGCATGTGATCTCTATCAAGTACCTATATGATGCATGATATGGCATACCCTAATTTCATCAGGTTGCAACAGAAATAGTACCACAATGATATAAATTACAATATCACAAAACAAGTGTGTCATCCAATGGTGAAATCAAATCAATTGTAACAATTTAAAAACCATAAAAATTGTAATATTTGAGGTAAATTGGTTTTTCTCTATACACGGGTTAGCTACTCCTGGGCACAGCTTATTACCAACTACCTATTCATTCATATCCCTATCTATATGCTCCAAATAATAAGACAAAGTAGAAAATAAACTCCTCTGATACCACTTTGTAACGTCCCGATTTCAGGTGCCACACAAAGGTGCCCCATACCTGGTTGGCCACATGGCCTCAAGTGCATTTCCCCAAATGATAGAGGCTACTGACTAGTAGCAAGGTCCTTGGGTGTGATAATGGGGAAACTATTCCCCCATTTAAAAAGTATAAACAGTAGAAAACAAATAGTTCAAAGTAGAGGAAGCAATAATACAATGCAACAGAATTAAATAGCAGAAGACTGATAGGAATATAACAACAAAAGCATATATAAATGATGTATGTCATGTGTATCTAGAAAAATAGACAAACAAGTAACAATTTTGGAAAACAACACTGAAAAAAATTATAGCAGAAAACAAGTAAACTTCAGCAGCATTGCAAGCCACAGCTTAATCTCATGCTCTCCAGCTCCAACAGCAATCAAGTACCTAATGAAGAAGGGTGCTTTCCATTGTCTATACCTGCAACCATATAATCTATTTGGGTCCAAAAGCATGACCCAAATAGGGTGTGAGATTAATTCTAGCAGGCAACCACCAAAAGATCTTGGTCTAACTGTCAGTGAATATATATAGCAGGCAATATATAGAAATGAAGAAATAAAATAGGAAGTACTCAAAAGTAAACAATCCTACAGTTTCCAATTACATTAATTTAAATTTATTAATTATTCAATCCATTGAATAATTTAACCTTGGGATATAGACTAATATTTGTATCCCCCCATATAAAAGTAACAATATACATCTCAAAAGACCATCTAAACAACCAAGTAAGACCGAGTCCAAGCTTGTACTTTGGATTGGAAGACTCATCACAGTCATTCAATTACTCATAAACAACCCTTTGGGAAATATCCCATGGTCTAACCCCTTTGGTTTAACATAGTGCTAATGAAATACAAACGACCACATGGGTAGCTCTCACGGTTAACACCCCCCAGTCAACATGGAATCAATAAATTATAAATGACCTCCAAGTATCTCTCACAGTCAATAGCCCCTAGGTCCACATAGCATAAATAATCATAAATGACCTCCTAGGTATCTCTCATAGTCAATACCCTTGGGTAAAATTCTACACCAAGGATCTTACGGTCCTGTGTAAATAAACATGGAAACCCCCACAATTTTCTTGGTCCAAGGCCCTCACAGTCTATTGAAAAAATAGTATGCATATCATAACAAGGAAGCACGTGTAATCTATAACTACAACATGGATAACATTCTCTAGCATAATACATGAAATTCATATAATCAGTCAAATCCATCCTGAATAAAACAAGGCATGAAAACAAGGTATGCCTCATAGAAAACCTAGGCCAAATGACCATAAACAGTAAATTAGGGGAACACACCCATGGGGTGTCCTGTAATAAGGTATAAAAACTTACGCATAATCAATCACCCCTTTCTCAACAAACAAACCATAACAGGTATTAAATAGGGTCAAATTCCAAAATATGCAATACCCCAAACATGGGTATTCAACATTTTAAGCATATATAATTAAAATACAATAGAAAAAAGGCACAAACCACCTACCTTGATGTCGTACAATCAACACTCTTCAACGTCACCCCTTTAATCGGCCTAGAATGACATAGATCTAAAAAAAGTGTAAAAACGATCCACTCTCGATAACTCACGACAGAGGAGAAATCAGGAAAAAAAGCTCTAGGAAAATAGAGAACTACCGATGGGAATCCAATGCAATCGATGGCATCTTAATTGGATCTCAGATGAAGAACTAGGAGGATCTCGAAGTTCTTCTACCATTTGTCGCACTCCTATAAGAACTAAGGGGAGAAGAAGTGTTTTCTAGTGATGAGATTCAACCCCACTCTGACTCATCAATTAAAAATAAAAGTACATGGAATGTTCATTTAATATACACATTTTGTACTAACATCAATCATCCCCCACTTTAGGCGGTCTATCAGGTCACCTATACAGCCATGTACTTGGTCGTTACATGGCCAATACATGGTTACACGCGGCAACTGGGTACATGGAGTGTACTAAAAAGTACACAGCGTGTACTTATAAAGTTTCAAATTTATTCCTTTTTCCTAAAAAAACCTCAAATAAAGATCCATACCTGAAATTAAGATCTAGGTTCTTACATAATTGGTTATTTTGATGTGTGAAATTGGTTAGAAATCCCTTTGGTGATGTTTTATGGATTTTTTGGGGAAAATGGGTTTTGTAGTGAAATGTTCTTATTGTTGGATTTTAAAATGTTGATTTTAAAATCGGTAGCTTGGTTTGATTTGTGAAAATGGTTGATGAAAATGGTTTTCAATAAATATGTTGTTTTATTGAAATGTGGTTTTTCATGGAAAATTATTTAAGGGTGGTTTCAATAAATGGGTGATTTATTAAAGTGGATTGGCATGTGATGGAAATGGTTATTTTCATGTTGCATAGACTTGGTGATTTTTGATTGTTGGTTTATTAAGTGTTATGGATTGTGTTAATTGTGTGGAAGTGGGTAGGAAGTCTCACTATAAAAGGTGATGGATAGTGGACAGAAGATCCACTATTATGGGTAGTGTTCGGGAAGCACCACTAGTTGGAAATGTAGTGAACGGGTTGGACGAAATATCCACTATTTTGGTTGACTTGTTGTGTGTTGCCTTGCAATATGGAATTTTTTGTGCTAATGTGAAATGGTGAATTGGATTATGGAATGGTTGTTTGGATTCCCTTGTTTGACATGGCTTGGTAAGGGTATGTTTGGCTTGTGGTAATGGTTGCACTATTTAATGTTTTATATAAAATGTTTTATATAAATTTGATAATGGTTATTTCCTAGTGGTGGGTGTAGGTAAGTCATTTGGGGAAATCCTACTGAGTATTATTACTTTCCCCTGCTTTGTCCCTTGGGTTCTTTTACAGATGTTGTATTCCGGGACATAGGTAAGAGTAAAGCATCTCATTTTTCTAGCGGTTCAGTATGATACTTTGGTGATTTTGTGGTGATTGGAGTGTGGACTTGGTGTGGAGCTATGGATGGTTTCCTAGTTATTTGGGGTCTTATTGTGTAGTCTTTTTCTTGGTACTTTGATATTTGGTTTAGTTGTTTTAGATTTTTGGAATTTCTATAGAATAGTTTGGTTGTCTTTTGGAAATGGATGGGTTGGGTTGTTTTGTTGACATGCATCCTGTAGATTATTGATAATGGATTGTTTGGTTGGTTGATTTAATCTCAAAGTAAAATCATTCCCCAATTTATTCTTGAAGTTCTTAGAATTTATTTCTTGCCTTTGGTGCCTTGGGAACATCGCTTAAGTCCAAGTAGCATTCCTCCATCATCTCAAGCCAATGGGATGGGGCGGGATGTTACAAGTGGTATCAGTTTGTTCGGTCCTTGGATTTCAAGTGGGGGTAGTTGTTTGGTCCTTTGACATTGATTATTGGCCTTAGTGTTAACATTTGTTCTTGGACTATTCCTTGATTATGGATAGTATAAAAGCATATGATTTGTTGGAACATGGAATGTATAGCATAAAAGTACATAGATAACCCTTTTATACTAAACTTCAAGTTACCAAAGAGTTGGGTACATAAGTGTTTGGAGACACTTATAGGCATTGTAAATCTCATTTTTGTGGGTGTATCCAATGAGATTATCATGACACACATGGTATAAATGACTTCCCACTAGGATTCATATTTCATTGGGGTATAATGATCTATGGTGTGATATGAATGTTTGAATTTGGAAAATCTGATTTGGGTTTCAAAACATAAGGATTTGAAACATGAAAACTAGTGGTATTTTGAAAATGGGTTGATTTTCAAAACATGGTGGATTTTTCAGAATAGTGAAACATGGGAAATGTGAACTTGTGGAAAGTATGGTTGTGATAGTTGTTATGAAATTGAATGTGAAAATTTTATGTCTTTCCTCGTTAAGGGAGTGGGACTTATGGTTGTTTTTGTGTTTATAGAAATGGCACTGGGTAGGCATCGTAGAGACCAACTAGAGGAAGCTTCCAAAAATGTGGTTGCAGTTGAGCCCTAGGTGAACCAACAGCTAGTGCAGAGTATAGTGCAAGATTTCAAGGATATGTAAAGTGGGAATAAAGGGGATGAACCAAAGCATGTGGATCATGTAGTTCAGTTTCAAAGGCAGAATCCACCCATATTTAGGGGTGTTTCAGAGCCAGAAAGGGCTGAAGCGTGGCTGAACAGAATGAATAGGATATTTGACTTCTTGGGAACACCAGCAGAGCTGAAAGTGAAGTTAGCCACATACATTTTGGAAGATCTTTCTCTTCAGTGGTGGGAGATAGTGGTCCAAGCTGGTACAGACCAAGGTGTGACATGGGAGGGTTTTGAGGAATTGTTTAACAAACAATTCTACCCTCATACGTTTAGAATTCAGCATGAAAAAAATTTCTTCAGTTTGAAGAAAGTGAACATGGTGACGATAGAATATGTGGCTAATTTTATAAACTTAGTGCGGTTTTCACCTGAGGTGGTGGGTAGTACATCGTTTAAGGCATGAATTTTTGAAGCTGGGTTGATTTAAGAAATTCGTTCCAAGATAGCAGTGCTACGTATAAATGATTACACAGAAATGGTGAATAGATATATGGTGGATAAGTAGGATCTTTTGGGGGCTACAGGTTGGGGAATTATGTTGGTACCCACAAGGAATAGTGGGAACTCAAACACTGGGTTCAAGAAGAGGAGGGACACTTATTTTCAGGGTGGGAGTACAGCTCAGAATCTGATGGTAGGATTATTTAATCTTTCTCTAAAGCGTCAGAGTAAGTCGGGATGTTTTCAGTGTGGCTCTACAGGACACATCAAGCAGGATTGCATGGAACAACCTCAAGCATATCATAACTATAAGAGGATTGGGCATATTTAGAAGTATTGTCAGAATGCTCTAAGGTCGGGTGTCTGTGACACTCCTCAGGGGTTCCAGGAGTCTTATGCCTCGAAGGGATGGGGGCAGCAGCATACCCCTCGACAGTAGAGTAAAGTTGGTCATGGTGATTTTGGCAATACCATGACACCTCAGTAGGGTAATGAAGAGAATAGTTTGGCAAGAAAGAAGTTGTTTGGAGATGAGCAGGTTATGGTGGATGATCATTCGATACCATCCACAGTGCGAGGTATAGTTCTTTTAAATTCCACATTGATGAAAGATTTATTTGATATGGGTTCTTCACATTATTTTATTTCTTCTCGCATCATTGATTTGTTGGGTTTACATGTGGAAATGATACCTTCTATTTTGAAACTAAAAACTCCTCTGGTTCAAAGAGAGTGTTGATCCTTCCTATGTAGAGAATGTTTCTTAGTTTTGGATGGCATTGATTTGATGTGGGATTTCTTAGTTCTTGAGATTGATTCTTATGACATAATCCATGGGATATATTGGTTGGAAATGTTTAAGTACCACATCTATTTCTATACACAAACATTTTGTTTTATGATGGAGGATGGAATTAAACATCTCTTTAGAGGGGATAAAAAGGAAAACCTAGGTGCAATGGATTTTTTGGCACCATTTGTTGGCATGATATCATTTCAGTTAGCAGATTTTTCATTGGCATCAGTGGAATGTTTTGAGAAGAGTGTTCTTCTGGTATTTGTGGATCAGTTTATGGATGTTTTTTACAAAGAATTCTCAGGGTTTCCACCTATGAGAGAAGTAGAGTTTATGATTTATCTCCTTCTAGGGACCAGTTCTATCTCACTTCTATCTTACCGTATGGAACCAGCAGAACTGTGAGAATTAAAGGTGTATTTTGAGGAGTTAGAGAACAAATGGTGTATCCAGCCTAGCATTTCTCTATGGTCAGCACTAGTTTTGTTTATTAAAAAGTTTGATAGAACTTTTCGGCTATGTATTTATTATAATAGACTTAATCAAGTTACAATAAAGAATCTATATCCACTCCCATGCATTGATAATTTGTTTGACCAGTTGAGGGGAGCTCAGTGGTTCTCCAAGATTGACTTGAGGTCAGGGTATCATCAATTTCGGGTGGGGAAGAAGGATATTCCCAAAATAGATTTCATAAGTAGATATACCCATTACGAGTATGTGGTTTTTCCCTTTGGTCTAATGAATGAACCAGCAGTGTTCATGGCATTGATGAATCTGATATTTTATATATATCTAGATTCTTTTGTGGTGGTATTGTTGATGATATACTGGTGTATTTTAGGACAAGGGTAGATCATGAGTAGCACTTAGTGATAGTGTTGGGTATCTTGAGGGATCATCAGTTGTATTCAAAATTTTAAAAGTGTGACTTTTGGATATAGTAGGTTCATTTCCTTAGCCATGTTATTTCTGAGAGAGGTGTTTCAGTTGACCCAGAAAATATAGAGGTGGTTATCTCCTAGCAACCACCAAATAAAGTTTTTGAGATATGGAGATTACTTAGTCTAGTTGTCTATTATTGATGTTTTGTTCATGATTTTACGCACTAATTATATCTTTGGAAAAGAAGAATATCCTATTTTAATGGGATGAGCAGTGTCAAAAATGTTTTTAAGATCTATAGGTTTTCCTTACATCAGCACCAATTTTGGTTTTTCTAGAACCAGGGAAAGGGTATGTGGTGTATTGTTATGCATTGGGATTAGGGTTGGGTTGTGTTCTCATGCAAGGGGATCATGTGGATGCATATAGATCATGATAGTTGAGGTTTCATGAGAATAAATACCCAACACATGATTTGGAGTTAGCGTTAGTGGTTAATAATTTAAAAGTGTGGCATCATTATCTCTTCGGTGAGAAATTCACGATATTTATTGATCACAAGAGTTTAAATAATATTTTCTCACTAATAGATTTGAATTTTAGGTAAAGGATATGGATAGAATATCTACATATGTTTTATTTTGACTTGATGTACACAACGGGTAAGGGAAATTCGATGGATGATGCATTAAGTTGGAAATCATATGATCAAGTGGTGAAACAAGCATCAAACCAGTGGAATTTGATGTTAGTCATAGATGACATGTGGTTGGAATGTGAGGATTGGGGTGATGGAGCAGTCTTCTTTCTAGTCTCATTGGTTCTTGACTTGGTTGGTTTGGTTAAAGAGGCACAAGCATCTGATTCTGAGTGTATGGATATGAGGTCAAAACTCAATGGTGGGGAGACCATTGAGAGCTAGGAACTGAATGGAAATTCAGTCTTGTGTTTTTGGAATCGGATGGTGGTACTAGTGGCTTGTCAAGAAGAACTTCTCAGAGCTTATCATCATTCTAGATATGTTGTCCATCTTGGAATTAAGAATATGTATAAGGATTTGAAATCGTAGTTTTGGTGGGCTATTATGAAAAAGGATGTGGCCACATTTGTTTTGAGATGCTTGACTTGTCATCAAGTCAAGGCAGAGCATCAGTGGCTAGTAAAAATATTGCAATCCCTACCTATTCCAGTTTGGAAGTGGGAGCAGATAGCAATGGATTTTTGATAGGTCTTCTGAGAACGGTCAGGATACATGATTTTATATGGGTGGTTGTGGATCAGCTAACAAAGTCGGACCATTTCATCCTAATTCGTGATTCTCATATGGTGGAATATCTAACCAAAATCTATATCTGGGAAGTGGTAAAGAGGCATGGTGTTCCAGTTTCGATTGTATCAGATAGAGATCTGAGGTTCACATCTCATTTTTTGAAATCCTTGCAACAATCCCTTGGGACACAATTGATGATGAGGATGGCGTATCATCCTTATATGGATGGCTAATCCGAGAGGATAATAAAAACATTGGAATATATGTTAAGGACTTGTGTGATGGATTTTTTTGGTTTATGGGAGGATCACTTACCATTCGTATAGTTCTCCTATAATAACATTTATCAAGCTTCAATAAATATGGCTCTATTTGAGGCATTTTATGTGCATCTATGTTTTTCTCCACTATGTTGGGTGGAAATATGTGAGACTTTGATGATTGGAATGAGCCTTGTCCAAGATACTATGGATAAGATCAAGTTGATTATGAAGAGAATGGAGATATCTCAAAGTTGTTAGAAATCATATGTGTACCATCGTCGATGACCGTTGTCATTCTATGTGGGTGATCAAGTGTTTTTTAGAATATCTCCAAGGTTGGGACATCACCGGTTTGGAAATTAGGGTAAGTTATCTCCAAGTTATATTGGGCCTTTTGAGATACTTGAGAAGATCAAAGAGGTGACTTATTAGTTGGATTTTCCACCACGGTTTAGTGTGGTGCACAATGTGTTTCATGTTTTTTAGTAAAAAAATTATTAGCCAGATCATGACCATGTGACTCCTTGGGATCATGTTGAGCTAAAACTGGATGCTTCCTTGGTTCACATGACAGTGCAAATTATGAATAGGCAAGAGAAAGTCTTTTGTGGTAAAATCATCAGTTTCATTTCGGTTTTATAGAAGCATGGTCAGATTCAGGATGAGACATGAGAGAGGGAGAAA
Source organism: Viscum album (assembly GCA_963277665.1). Taxonomy (NCBI): domain Eukaryota; kingdom Viridiplantae; phylum Streptophyta; class Magnoliopsida; order Santalales; family Viscaceae; genus Viscum; species Viscum album. The sequence continues at coordinate 679,420,293 of OY728132.1, read as the reverse complement.
GAGATGGTCGAGTAATGTCCCAAGCTCTTTTGGAAATAATATGGTTCTATACTTTCTGAGGATGAAAATTCCAATGGTGGGGAGAATATAGCACCCTCAGTTTGAGGTATGTATCCTTTTTATGTGCTTAAAGTTCTTGGGATGAGTTTGGAAGAGGTTGGGAGAGTTTGGAATGGTTTTGGAAAACTTTAAAGGTCTTTTAAGGCTACACGGTTTGAGCATGGTTAAGGGGAAACCGTGCGAGATGAATTATGTGGTCAGTGAGATACACATGGTTTTCACACGGTTTTCCTAACCATGTGGTTAGGGTCGTGTGAGGATCCCCTTTGAGGTAGTAGTAGGTACACAGTTAGCACACGGCTTTTCTAACCATGTGAGCTAACTGTGAAGCCCTCTAAAAATAAGGTTTTAAGATCCGAGATTAGTTCGGATTCCCTAAAAGCACCCAAACTTTCTCCCACTCAATCCTCACTCTGGATTTTTTTTATCAAGGGCTATGGGTTCTCTCCCACTCATTTTGGAAGTGATCCAAAGGGGTTTTAAGGTGGTTTTAAGGTGGTTTATCTTGGGTAAGTCTCTTCTCTTGGTTTCTATTTGGTTTTCTCTAAATCTACTCTTCTTTATCTCTTGATTTTATAGATCTACATATGTTTCATGTAGATATGGGGTTTTTTTTGCATTGGATGTTGATATTAAGGCTTTTTGATGGTAGGTAAGGAGATCTAGATTGTTTTTGGTGGATCTTTTGTCTGAATTTTTGGTGTGGTTGCTTGTGGGTTGATTTCTCCGAAACCCTAAAGGTAGGTGTCTTCTCTCTCGACTACACTTTGTTAGAACTAGAATGATTTTTTCAATTAATTTGTTTTTCTTGAATTAATTGGTGATTTTTATGTACAAAATTGGTTAGAAATCCCTTTGGTAATGTTTTATGGATTTTTGGGGGAAAAGGGGTTTTGTGGTGAAATGTCCTTATTGTTGGATTTTAAAATGTTGGTTTTAAAATCAGTAGCTTGGGTTGATTTGTGAAAATGATTTAAGAAAATGGTTTTCAATAAATGGATTGGCATGTGATGGAAATGGTTATTTTCATGTTGCATGGACTTGGTGCTTTTTTCTTGTTGGTTGATTAAGTGTTATAGCTTGTGTTGATTGTGTGGAAGTGGGTGGGAAGTATCACTATAAAATGTGAGGGATGGTATATAAAAGATCCACCATTATGGGTAGTGGTAGAGAAGCACCACTAGTTGGAAATGTAATGAATGGGTTGGACAGAAGCTCCACCGTTTTGGTCTCCTTGTTGTGTGTTTCCTTGAAAGATAGAATTTTTTGTGCTAATGTGAAATTTTGAAGTGGACTATGGCATGGATGTTTGTTTTCCCTTGTTTGAAATGGATTGGTAAGGGTATGTTTGTATTGTGGTAATGGTTTCACTATTTAATGTTTTATATAAACTATTTTATATAAATGTGCTAATGGTTCTTTCCTAGTTGCGGGTGTAGGGAAGTCATTTGGGGAAATCATACTGAGTATTATTACTCACCCCTAAATTGTCACTTGGGTTCTTTTGTAGATGTTGTATTTTGGGACGCAGGTAAGAGTAAAGAATCTCATTTTTCTAGTGGTTTGGCATGATGCTTTGGTGATGTTGTGGTGCTTAAAGCATGGAGATTGGTGTGGAGCTATGGATGGTGTCCTAGTTCTTTGGGGTCTTGTTGTGTAGTCTTCTGCTTGGTACTCTGATATTTAGTTTGGTTGTTTTGGATTTTGGGAATTACTATAGAATAGTTTGGTTTTATTTTGGAAATGGATGGGTTGGGTTGTTTTGTTGACATGCACCATGTAGTTTTTTGATAGTGTATTGTTTGGTTGGTTGATTTTATCTCAAGAGAAAATCGTTCCCCAATTTATTCTTGAATCCCTCAGTAATAATTTCCAACCTTTGGTGCCTTGGGAATGCCTCTTAATGCCAAGTATCATTCCTCCTCCCTCTCAATCCAATGGGATGGGGCGGTATGTTACATGTATTATAGAAGTTATAAGGATTGTGTGAAACATCTAAGGATTAATATTCATTAGTTTTTCTTTAAATGTGTGGAAAAATATATTGAATATTATTAATAACCTTGAAGAGTGATTTTATGAAAAGGTTATATTTTGGGGGGATAACTATTTTTGAAACAAATTATTGAGGTGATGATAACTATTATGTTTAATATATGATTGATATTTAAGTAATAAAGGGTTTACTAGTTTAAATAAAAGTGAGTTAAATAGTATTGATAACCTCGGAATTGATTATTTATTTAATGAAAAAATGATCTATGATATTTTTGGTGAATTTTATCTCATTTTTTGGATCATGATATTTATAGACTAGCATGTGAATTTATGAGCTGGTGGTTTAAGATAAGAGTTAATTCTTGAAGTAATAGATGATTTAGCTATGTTATAATCTATTGGATATTCAAATTATTTTGGTAAAGGTGTGTAATTGAGAATATATGATTATGGTATATACAAATAGAAGTATATGCTTGTACGGATGATTAATTCTCTTTTAGGAAAGATAATTAAAATGTTATAGCCTAAGAGAGTAAGGTAGATGTAATATTAAAAGTTACATCTTGAATGATAGATATGTTAAGATTTCCCTCACTTACTTTCATCAGTGAGTGACAATTAAAATTTTGTGGTCACAATTTATTTAAGGGGGTATAATGTAATGAAACAAGATTTTGGACTCTTTAAATTAATACCATCTTCAATAGCTTGGTTCACACAAAACACCAAACTAACACAACACTTGAATAAAACTAACCACTATTTATTAAAATTACATGAATAATATGATCATTAGTATATAAAAAGATAATAATACATTAAAATAATTATATATTTGTTTTAAAAAAATCCTTTTTAAGAACAATTTAAAAAAGGGGGGTATTGTATTTTATGTTATTAAATTAAATTAATAATATTTAAAAGTGTATTATATTAGGTAATATTTAGATTCATAAACTAATATATCAATATTAAATTTTTTATAAATCTATATGAAATAAGATTGAAAACACGTGAATTTTAAAAATGTCATTTATTAATAAAAGGTTTTTTTCTTTATATATTGTATTTTAATTTAAGTGCTAATTTATAGATTTTAGAATTTAAATTTGAAAATTTTAACTTTATTTTTTTATTTATAATGTCAATATTAGTTTAAGATGATTTTTTTCATTTTTCTAAAAAGATTGATTTTTCGGTGAATAATGCAAACACTACTAGAAAAATAATCTATAGACATGGACCTCTAGACACGATTTTATAGGTCTATGGATATATCTTAATTTATATCCATGGTTTAATTAAAACTATGTCTATATGGGTATTTGAATCCATGGTTTACTAAAAACCATGGCAATAGGGTTGATTAAGTTGGGCAATTTTCCTCCTCTTCATGACCCCCTTTCATTACCCTCTCCTCTACACTACCCTCCTCCCCCGATATTTCCCTTCAAGGGATATTCTCTCCCCAACCCTCCTCCCCTGATGTTTCCCCTCACAACGCTACCCCTCACAACCACCCAATGAATTCACCCCACTGCGAGCTCTCCTCCTCGTGACCCTCCTCCCCAATGTTGCCATCAAACACGGACAACTCACATCATTGTTGATGCTACTCCTAGGTGGCCTCCCCACCTCCTTCTTTGGTGCACCTCTGACACAGCCAACCCACATTCCAGTGATCATCCTCCTCCTTGTAGATCTCATCCAGTCACAAATCCAGAAATCTCTTACCCACTAAAGGTATTTAGGGTTTTCTCTTCTATTTTGTGTGCCTTAGATTCCTTATCACTATTAAGGGATAAATTTAGCTAAAATAAACATAAAATTTTAGTAAATATGGAGTTAGAAATATGTTAAACATATGAATAATCAAAATAAAACTAATTTATAGATTGTTTTACTACTTTATATGGCTCAATTGTGAGCTCTTGGTCATAAATGACTACCTATAGACTGGGTTTTATTGTAGGGGACAATGGATCCATATGTTTTACTTCAAATATCAATATATCCTTTTATTTATCTTCTCGCAAGTCATACTCATATAATTATAAATTTATATAATTAAAATATATTAGTTTAATTTTAATGAAAATTCTTGAATAAGTAAAAAATAGGTGGTATATGATTTGATCATCCCATTTTAATAATTTATTTGGTACCATGGGTTTATATTGGAGTTCCATGGGAAAAATCTCAAAAATTTGTTTGAGGTAAGTGTCATTAATTATTTCTTTGACATATTTTATAACTTATTGGTAAAAGTATAAGACCACTTATTACCCTTGATATTCTCTTGGTTGTTTTCCATACTCCATAAGTTCTCAAAAGGTGGTGGGTATCATGGAAAAAATGTCCTTAAACTCACCCATCTCAATCTACTAGTCATTGAGTTATTTTAAAAAAACTATGAGCAAGTTATGTAGTCTTGAATCTCCTATAGTGTAGGTTATTCTTCACACATATGGTTTCATGTAATACGTAGTTAATTTTATATAATTCATAATCCCACCAATTAGTGTTTTTTAATTGTTGTTTAGGTTATTTCATTTGAATTTATTATTTCCTGGGCTCCTATGGGAAGGTATATTGATTAGTGTGAAACTATTTTGTTATGTGTGGTTCCACAAACTAAATATTATTTATATAAATCTATTTAAATTTTGAATAATATTGGGATCTAATAAAAAATTTCCCCACTATCATGCTTAATTCACTTATATAAAAATAAATAAATAAATAAATAAAAATAAAAACAAACATCAAAGAAAAACAATGAATGAAAAAAAACTAATTATATTGTATAAGAAATATAAAATTCTCATCTCATCTCAAATTAAATGGTTCCATGTTTGAATGTTCATTTTTTTATGGAATTCAATATAGATTTTAAATTTTTTATGCATAGAAGAGTGTTGAGCATGGGTTTTTCACTCATGGAGTTATTCCTAGAGAATCACTATCCATACACTTAATTTTATTTATTTTTTTCTAAATGATTTGAAATATAGAAACATTGATTTGGTGAATGAATACAAAAAAATGAAAATTACAATATAAACAAAGTGAAATGGTTTTAATGAGATATCATTAGATTTAACCATAGTGATACATCATTATATCATAGTCTTAATTCCCTTATCCTACTCTTTGTCTATACATAACTGATTAAACACATCATTAGTGAATATATTGTCTCATTATACATCACACTCATGAAAAATTATATGTTGTCATCCCACCACTCCTCTAAATAAATCAAAACCATAGGTAAATCTTCCCCTTAAATAACTGATCCCATAATACACCAGTGATAAAACTATAGGAGATTGATGGATTTTAGAATTTTAAATGAAAATGGTGGAATATTAATCACAAAATACTATCATTTTCATCTAACTCTCATACATAAAAATCTATAGAATAAAATATAAAACACAAGGCTAGGTGTTTGAGCTCTATAATCACTGGTTTCCATCTATTGGGTGATCCTTGAGTGAGGCTCCCATCATAGATGTGATATTGAGAATCACTAAAAATTAATCAAAAGGAAATGGAAAGGAAGAAAAATGAACATAACTGAATGTACATATATTAAAATGAAGTAATATTATATAATCCTAAACCAAATCATGCCAAGGGTGAAGAAAAAAAAATAAATTTTGATCTGCCGCAATAAAGCTGGGAGGGAAAATTATTTATAAGTTGTGCCCTATACTCTTCTCCCATATCATATATTTAAATATAGTGTATGATTAACTCCTTCATTGAATCATATTTATGTTTAAAGGATTAATAGCCATTATTTATTGCATTGGGAATCTCTCCAATTCTCTCCTTGGATCATAATTCCTTCCAATGATTCATGTATCCTTATTTAGTTGGATGAGTGCCATGTGGATTAGTTTTAGGAGCTTTTACTAATGTGGTTGAACTAGAAAAATTATACATTGATCTTAGTTCAACCATTTTACATTACATCGATTTGGTATTTCAAACTCCCCTTATCCATATTCTAGAAATTTCCCATGTCATATATTGTGATGAATCCTTATATAGTTCCTATAAAGTCATATGATGCCACAAAATTCTAACATAGTGGATATGTCTTGATCATTGAGGCCAAATTATTATAGATCTGACTGAAGTACTATATTATTTGAAATTCAAATTCACAATCTCTTATATTGAAGCCAAATTCTTACATTTCTAGGATGCAACTGATTCATTTGTAAAATTTTAGAAAACTTCAATGTAATATGAATATATCATTTCTTATGCATAAAGAAAACAAATCCTTATAGGATAACATGGAAAGTCACACATGCTAGATAACATATTATATGAATTATGAAATTTCATATGAAGTTGGGAGTAACATAGCATCTTAGAACCTCTTCCTTTGTCTCATGATTGAATCACAAATTTATTTTTGATATTGTTTCACTGGAAGTTTAGCTCTTGCATCTTTTTATTTTGTTCATTAGTTTATAGATTTATTGAAATATATATATTTTATCACTTCAAGAATGGGTAAATTACCATTATTTCATCTCATAATTATTCCTTTATCTTAGTAGTGGTGATAAAAAACCCACTCATTCAACTTGGACATCATTGATTTTGTAATGATTTAAACTCATTTGGATATCCCAATCCTTAACACAAATTTATATTCATTATTCTTGAAAACACATGTAGTTTTATTCTTATTTACTATAAAATATTGGATCATTACTCTTCAAGACTCCATAATTTTATGATCTTGAAATCATATCCTTTCATATTTAGATTTTATTTTCATCGGAATCCTTGAAATCTAGAAACCCAATTTCAAGACTTTAAAAGGTATATTGGATTCTTATTATTTCTTTGATATTAATCTCTAATATTAATGATAAGTATTCATAATTTTATTAATTCAATCACAAACCCTAATGGGTGTTTTTGATGATATGGAATTTGGAATTATTATAATGGACTATCTATTCAGATTATAAAATCTAGAAACTTCATATTTCACTCTGCAGAAAATTATAATTTCTATAAGTGTTTATTATAATGTATATTATTTCATTATTACTCAAACATAATTTATGTTTACATAGATAGATAATGATATCTACATAGGCCAGTATTTTTTTGCATTGAAAAGGATTTATGACCACCCATTGAGATTTTTCATACATAGAGGCAAAATGATGTTTACGTAGACATGGATGATGCTTACATAGAACAAAACATTGTTTTTTTCACTTAACCGCACTAAATGATGGTTATTAATGGTATAAATGATACTTATGAACATAATATATGATACTTACATAGCACAGGGAAATAAACCATACATAGTTCTCAATACATAGCCATTTTTCATCCTTAGCTTCAAAATTCTGGTTTTCTTCAAATTAATTCAGAGCTACAACAACTAACTTAAGACCATATCCACTATTATAATAAATTAATCTGAGTGTTATTAAAAATTTATATTTAGAATAATTTATGTTTTATATATATTTGATGGTTTATCAATAGATATGTCACTTTAATATGGCTTAAACATTTTTTAATAACATCTCACACATTGTACAAAATAGCTATCACCTCATCAACTTTTTAAATGTTGTAGATAATAGTTCTAAATCCTTGGTGATTTTATTTAACATAAATAATAGTTCAAAAATCATAACATGTAATTGGTTTTTCACCCAGTAACTAGCTATATTACCTATATTTCATGGGCAGTCTCTTTACTTACCTTTTCTATCTTAATACAATTTCTCTTTTGTAACTTATATTGAATATTCAAATATAAATTTCCAAAATACATTGATGATGACTAAATTATAACAAATAAAACATTATCTTTACACATCCAAGGGAACATAAATCTCCCCCTTTAAAGTTATTGTAAATTCCAAATTTTCATAAGATGCAGTACAATACTTATCCACCTAATTGATAGTAAATGAAAAGGATAGAAAGTTAATCTCCCATTTTTTAGAATTTTAGTGAATCCTTGAAATTCACTTCATACCCATAATTATGAAAAAAAACATCCAATGGATGGAATTCTCATAAAAATCTCTTCTAATTTTAATAAAATCATCTTATCTCAATGAATTTATCCACTTTCATGTTTTTAATTATTTCCATGTGAGAAGGGTGGCATCACAATTTTTCTTACAATTTACCATCAACTATACAACTCTATGTCTACTTGGGCTAGCCCGGTGTAGATAAAAAAAAGTGAAACATTTAGAAAAAATGTTTGTCCATAAATAAACCACCATGTAATATTAATTTTGATTTTCTTTCTCATGGGGATGTCCAATTAGATTTTTAATATTGTATAAAACTTTTTCATAAATTCTATAAAATCTATCTATAATTATAGATTATTATGAAATGAGTAATTTTTATAAGATTTGAACTCTTTGGTTTCTCTCCCTCAATTGATACCATCTATTCTTCACCATGGTAGTTTCTAGGCATGTATAATATCATTTGATTAGTTTGATACCAATTGAGAGATGAATACCAATTGAGATAGTTTATGGTGGATAATATTTCGATGCTCTATATAAATTATAGATTTCACCACTTGTCTAATCTTCAAGATTCTCATTCAATTACTTCTCAATGATTCATGAAAAAAATATAATAATAAGGTGGAATTATATAGGCTCCCAAATGATAGAAACATGGTTGAGACTTATTTCTCAAACAATAAATTCCTTTATTTAAAGGTATAAAATTTTTAGACCTCGTTATGCCTACATAACCATTCACTTTAAATCTCTGAATTTCATTTAATATTATTGATCTCTTCTTGACTTCACCTTTATTATTAATAGTAATAGGACTCCTTAGTTTAGCTATAAAAGCACAACTATCTTTCTCAGCTTTTTCTATTTTCATAGCCTCTTCTAAATAGTATGTCCATACTATTCAACACTATATTAACATGATAAACCTTCTTCATGTGTTTTCCTCCTTATTTATAGTAGCTTTATTAATGGAATTATTCATTATTGTATTCCCTTTGTTCTTCACATGACCAGGAAAATTAGTCATACAACTTTTAGTATTCTGTCTAGCATATTTACACCTTCCAATCACTTATTTTACAAACTTTGAGCTATACATTTTGGTATCCTCTCAACCTATTCACAAGTAGTTACAATCACTATTATAATCCTATAGTCTCTATATTTGATAGTTTTTTTCTTGATTCCATATTACTCCATTTTAACATAATGTTCATGTCTATATTACAATGGTATGTGATGTGGCCTATTTTTTCCATATTAAAAAAACTTCTACTTATTGGTTTGATATACTTTTGAGCTTTCATTACTAACTTCTTGAGTGTTATTTTTTCAACAACCATCTCCACTGATTTTAAACCTATGGCAAACTCAATTCTATTCCATTGATTCATAGCCAGTTGTTGTGGCCTTTTCTTCACATTATCATATGGGTTGTGTTGGATTGGTATATACCAACACTCCTCATAACAGAGAAAATGTATATTTTATAAATCACATAATTTAAAAATTGATTCAAATCAATTACTTATGGACAAATTTATTTTGCTATAAGAATCCCACATTGGTCCAACAGGTTTCATTTGACTTTCGGTTAATATGTTATTCCAAAATTATATTTCATTATATCTAAATATCCCATAGCACCAACATCTTCCAATTAACCTCATTATTTTTACTTTAGATGTAATCTATATAACATGACATGATTACTATGTTAGGCTATAACCCCACTCTTTTGGGGTAGTTCTATGGAGTAAATTTCTAGGGAATTATTACCTATACACATGATGTTGTGGTGGGTGTTTTAGTATTTTTACACTTCCTAATTTGTATATTTTTTTAAAAAAAATCATGAATTTTTAGAAAACATTGATCAATAATTGTCTGTTTAAACTGGACAGTGGGTTATCTCTTTGTATAATTTGCTTGAGTATTGATAATGAGATGAATTCCATATCTCCTTACCATCATTTAGAGTCTTTATTGAAGATATAATATTATCATAAATGTGTGTGGAAGTATTTTTTTCTCAATTTTTTTGGGAAGAATCAACTTTTTTAGAATCCAAAATTCTCAGTTTAAATTAAAGCTCCAAACACATTAAACTAAGTGTATTATCCTAAGATGTACCTCAACCAAATATTTATTTAAAATCATTCTTTATATTCTCAAAATAGTCTATATACATTTTACTTGTATCTTGTAATGAATTTCTATGTTCTCTTATCCTTTTCTCATTAGATTCTGGTTGGGAAGTCTTGACATCCATGGAGACTTTTTGGTATTTCTCCAATGCATGGAACGTTTCATTATTGATATTTTAAAAAAAATCTCACACAATGAGAAAGAAAATTTCTCCAATAGGGAAGGTTATTAATGTAATGCACCATAGTGAACCATTGCACCATGGTCAGCTCCAGGGACCATTATTCCATGCAACACTTTCATAATTGCCTAGTTGAGATGGTGCGTCATGGTGTGTGATATGTTGCACTGTGGTGCAGTGTTCCGTTGTGCGGTTCACTGAGCCATCGTAATTTGTTTTTACTTTTTTGAACTGGGTAACCTACCTTTATTAAAATAATTTATTAAAATACCCTATTATAAGTCAAGTGATGTCCCTCCTTCCTCCCCCAACTATATGCAATGCATTAATCGGTAGCCACGACCTTGAATAACCAGAAAATCTATTACTTTCTCATTATCCTTCCCACGATCGAATTATAATGATTTTCTATTTTAATGACTAATTTTAAATTTTTAAAATTAGATTATTTTTCAAAATAAATTTTCATTGAAATTTATAAATATTTTTATATTTTTATATTTTTATTATTACTAATGATTTTATCATCTAACTTGTTATTTTTTATTATTTCAATGTGCATATATGCCATTTGTGTGCTAAAAGTTAATATTATCATTCATTGTGTGTCGTGTGTGCACTTTTTGATTAGAGGCCCTTTTTTCCATTGTGAACCATGATCCATAAACAATCATGACAATAGGGATTATATAATTCAAAAACCATAATTATTTCATTAGAGAAATATATAAATTGTGTAATTCATATGCAAAATAGATTTAACTCAACAACATATGATATCTTCTAATAGTGTATACATATATTATTTTACTTTCCATTTAATATATTTGTTATGATTTTTTTTATAAAAATGTTATTGATGATTACTTTTTATCTTACGAAATAATACATATCATGTTAAGTCATTTTGTAGATTATTTATTTAATGTATGTTTATTTTTCTCAGGATGGATAGAAGTTGGATGCACAATTTTTATCAGATCACTAATGATTTTTGTAAGGAGTTATGAAATTTTTTGGACTTTTCATTCAATAATGATATAGATGGAAGAATGATTTGATTCTCATGTTTTGATTGTGCTGGAAGACCATGGTTAACTCATGAGGAAGTGAGTTACCATGTCACTAAACATGGTTTTCAAAAAAATCGTGTGTGGTATCACAATGGAGAAAATCTCAAGTGGATAATGACATTAATTCAGTTGAAATTATTGGTAAGGAAAATTTGATTTCTAATTAGCTACTATTTTTTTCTAAATCCATATCCTCATGTAGACCATTGCAATAGGAAATGAATACTAGAACATAGTTTTTATCTATTGATCAAAATGATGACATTGAGAGTGTTGGGAATCTGATGGAAGATTTGAATACCCTAGTATATCAATCATGTGTAAAAATGAGTAAACATGAGTTTTTAATGCGATTATATCATGGGAAATAAATTTATGGATTTAGTAATATTTTGGTTGACTATATACTTACATTTATTAAGGATTTACTACTATATAATACAGGTATTCTAGAAAATTATTATATGGAATCAAATTTGGTTGAAAAAATTGGATTTTCATTTATTAAGATTCGTTCTTTCTCCATAGATTATTATCTATTCTAGAAGGAAAATGCAAAGTTGAGTCGGTGAAAATGGTGTGAAATGTCAAGATGTAAGAATAATAAAGAAGGATCTAAATCTTGTATACTAGAGAAAGTGATGTGGCACATCCCTTTAATTCCTAGGATTCAAAAACTTTTTATGTCAGAACAAATGGAAAGGAATATGAGATGGCATAAAGATAAAGGAAATAAGGATAATAATGAAATAGTAAATCCTATAGATGGGTTAGCTTGGAATAAATTTTATATGTTACATCCTGGTTTTGAAATTGACCTAAAAAATGTTATATTGGGATTATCCTATGATGGTTTCAACCCACTTCACCAAATGCATATTTCACACAATACTTAGCCTATTTTCATTCATATTTATAACTTTACCTTATGTATGTGTATAAAGAAGCTATTTACTATCATGATTGTATTGATATTTGGACCCAGTGATCTTGAAAATGATATTGAAATATACTTGAAACCATTAATATATGAATTAAATGATCTTTGTATTGTTGGTTTGAAAGCGTATGATGCATCCAATAAAGAGTACTTTATGTTTTGTGCAGCTTTATTATAGATGATAAATTATTTCCCTACTTATGGAATGGTGTCTAGTTGGATTAAAAAATGGAAATTATCCTTCCCTATTTGTATGAAAAATACACATTCCTGAAGATTAAAGTTTAGAAGAACTTTCAGCTTCATAGGGAATTGATGATTTCTACTGATGGATCATTCATATAGGAAAAATAGGAGACAATTTGATAATGTTGTCGATACTGATGAAACACCGCAAAAAATGTCAAGGAATGGTATTATTTAAGAACTTAATGGTTTAAATTGTGTTTTTTGGAAAAAATCAATCAAATATTAGTAATTGAAAGCATATTAATTCAAATTCCAATAGCAATTGGAGAAAGAAAAGTATATTCTTTTAGTTTACTTATTGATCATTGAATTTATTGCATCATTATTTGGATGTAATTCATATCGAGAAAAAAATTGTGAGATATTACTTGCTACTCTTTTAAATGTCAAATGTAAAACAAAAGATGATTTGTGGTCGCATCATGATTTGATGGATTAGGGTATAAGAGAAAAAATTTATCCTCGATTAATTGGTCAAAATAATTAGAAAGTCTCTTTTTCATGTTATTCGATGAAAGATATAGAGAAAAAACAATTTCTTCAGGTATTGGAAAGTATGAAGGTTCCATATGGTTATTCAATTAATATTTTAAAAAAGGGTGAATATGCAAGATCTGAAACTAAAATCACTTAAAGAAAATTATTACCATGTCTTGTTACATGAGTTTATTCCCATTCCCATTCAAAATTTAATTTCACATAATGTTAGAGTTGTTGTGATTATGTTTTGTCATTTTTATTGAGACCTTTATGCCAAAAGACTGAGAAAAAGTGTTGTTTGTAAATTATAGTGAGATTCATCAATTATTCTTTGTGACTTGGGGAAATTTTTTCCACCGTCACTTTTCACATGTATGTTATATCTAACTATGCATCATCCCACAAAAGTTCTTTTTGGTGGTCCTATTTTGAGTTAGTGAATGTATTTGACAAAAATAATGATGTCTACATTGAAATCTTACGTGATAAATAAATATCACCCTAAAGGCTCTATTTTGAAAGGCTATTTAGCACAAGAATGTATATATTTATGTTCATAGAACTTTGATAATGTCACTACAAGGTCTAATTGAAAAATTAGAACTAAAGATGAGCAATTTGATCCCATTGAGCATGCATTTCCTTCACTGCCCAAAATAAGGGGGATATCTAGATTTCACTTGTTGTGTACTTTAAGTATAGAAGAGCGGGAAATGGTTCATCAAATAGTATCATTAAAATATAGTGTACTTGATGATTACATCAGGTAATTAAACTAATAAATATTAATTTTTTCCATTGTGTGATTTTTTTCATATCTTCTAACATTTTAAAGCTTTCATATTTGTAGAGAAAATTTAGAAATTATAAAAAGAATATATCATTCTCTATCTATTAAGAAGAAGGAACAATTTCATAGCAAAGAATTTACTATTTAGTTAAAGTAAAAGTTAATAGATTTCCTTTTTTCTCATAACATAATCATAGTTATTTGTTTAATATTTTATGATGTTTTCTTTTAGGTTTTAAATTTACCAATGAATGATGTATCACATGAAATAAGAGCATTTTCATTTGGTCTAAATAATGTGGTACGTGATTATAAGGCAATGATTGTCAATGGATTTAAATTTTTTATAAATAGTTGTACAAAAAAATTGGAAACGCAACATGATGGTTTCACGATAATATCTTGAACATATTTTTATGCAAGTGAATCATACAAGAAACCTCTATTAGAAAATATATCATATTATTGGGTTGTTGAAATAATCATTTTATTATATTATTATATACATGGTCATGTCACAATGATGAAATTCAAGTGGTTTGATTCAATGACACTACAAAGCATGCATATAGAAAATTGTGGATTTAGAGTGATTGATATGAACTTCCAACTTCATACCGATGAACCATATATTCTTACATCACAAGATAGATAGGTGTTTTATGTAACTGACCCGTTAAAACAATAATTTTGTGTCATTTTTTATGTTATTCCTAGACATATTTTTGATGAAGGTGTGGATGATAATGATGTTGTGTATAAACATATCAGTATTTATTTGGATTTTTTGTTTGATGACATAGATGATTCAATTGTTAGAACAGATTGTTGTACAACCTAATATTAGGCTACCTTAATTCAAACTATTGAAACTATAATTTTTAATACTTAGTTTAACCTTAGAAAAATGAGAAAAAGGTTAAAATGAGCAGTCAAATTTTATAATCTATACAAAAACATAATAAGTGACAAAATATTCTTTGTTAACCTTTTTAGAGACAATCTAGAAGAAGCTATATTGCAATACCCATGGAATAAAATTTGAAAATAGGTCAAAACTAGTAAAAAACATCTCTTTAATTAGTGTCAAGGACAGATAGGTTTCTAAAAAGAAAAATATATATATATATATATATACAATATAAAATTTAAAAATATGGTTGGAATTAATTTTTGGAATATTCTATTACTTATTGAAAATCCATATGAAAAATAATTTATTGTATGAAAATTGATGTTTTACCAGGAAATATTTTAGAAATTTGGAAATTCTAGCATACAAAATCTATTTGAAACCTTCTTTAAACTACTATTGAACACTATTTTTTCTATTAAAAATATATGTTTTTTCTCTATTTACTGATTCCTGCATATTTTAATTTTCTATCATTGATAAGTATAATTTCTATTTACCAAATCATGATGGATTGGGATTAAAAATCCAGTTTTAATCATTATTTTTTGAATAACTGTAAAAATATATTTGTTGGTTTCATTTATCGAGGTCAAAATTTGTTTATCAATTTTATTGCTAAAATTTGATTGTTTTTGGTCTGTTAGTGGATGAATTTCAATTAAATACAAATGAACCTATATTCCCCTTCTTCCAAAAACTGAAATAGAAAACACATGGAAAACCTGCTATTTTTGAAAAAAACTTGTTGTTCCTATTGAAAACCAAATTGTTATGAGTGGAAAACCAGATCATTTCAGTGGATCTTCATTTACTAATTCATGTTTTTAATCTTCCAAACCATCCCCTGTTCAGACCTCAATTCCTACCCCTATATTTCCTTTTCCTCAAGCTAAGTCTAAAAATTCTGCTAAACCTGAACCTGAGTTGCTTGATATTTTTATGAAAATTGAGTTAAATATTTCATTACTTGAGGTTGTGAAGAAAATATCTAAACATGATTAGTTTTTAAAGGAAAATTACACCAATCAAAGAAAGATCAAAGTGGTTCGAAATGTATCTTTTTTATTTATGTTAGAGTTGTATTATTTAACATTTTCATTATTTCTATTTATCTTATAATATTATTTTAAATTTCCAAGTCAAAATTTCTTATTATAATGATGTTAGAAGAAGAAGAAGAATACATAAAAATGAACAATGTATTAGAGATTTAGGCATGTCTCCTATGGTTACCACTGTAAGAATAATTTATGTTTGAATATTATGTTCTTTAATATTATTGATCTTGTTATCATTCATTTTATTTTGTCATCCATGTTATTTTAGGCTACATCATCTAGGAGATGGTTGTATTATGTTGTGGATGTTGATAGTTTGGCAGGGGTACTAGTATGAACGATTCTAAACTCATCCTAACATTATGCCGCTTCATTCATTGGGAGGTCATTTAGTTTAGCCTCCATTTATCCTGCTTCAGTCATTAAGAGGTCATCCTTCAATTATGTCATCTCCATATTTTCCATACCCACCTTTTCCATATCCATTTTTGCTCACACCCACACAGGATGGTATTTCTTGGGTTCTCATCCCTCTTTATTACCCATTCCCACCATCCACTGTATAGGGTACTACTCCCCCATATATCCCACTACCATATCCATATCTATATCCACCCTCATCTGTACAAGTCTATCCATCAGGTTTTCTCCCTCCATCAGTACACTTATCATCATCAACTATACAAAGTACTCATACTGTACATATCCCACCTACCATAGAAGCTACTCCCTATCCTATAGATGTAACACTTTAGGGATTAGTAGATCCCCCATCTACTTGTATGGGTTTAACATTACTTATAGTGATTAATGATAAATTTATATATATTATTTTCCTTTATTAATTATTTTTCATGATTAGTTATAGCCTCCACCAGATGATGAGGCCGTACAAAAATGCGAGAGATCTGGAATTGATAAATGTAGATCATGGTTCAATACAATGAGGACATTGCTATAATTGGAAAACATGGTAAGGAATGCTAATGTTTTATGGGAACACTTTCTAAACATAACAATATCATTCTCATTCAACCAATAAGTTGAAGGGAATTTGGATAAAAAATAAAGAACAATTCTTAGGTAGGTATTTGGGTAAGTGATGTTAGTCAACTTTTATATATATTAATTTATAATATTTTCTTAACAAATATTTTTTACAATGCAACTTCGATGTAATTTTCCTAATGGAAAAAATGCCAAGGTGGAAAGGTTAATGGAATTAGGAGATATGTGGAAATCATACAAGCATGACTTATATGTTGGTTGGAAAGAGTGAGTTGATACAGAGCTTTAAGAAATGTCGATCATTCATGATTTCCCAATATCACAATACAGAGATATGATCAGCTATTGAAAATCCCAGAGTTTAAGGTATTTGTTAAATTTATATATATAATCATTTATTTAGATGAAAATTATTTTTAAATAATAAATTAATTTTTTTATTTATATTAATAAAATTATATAATTTCTTGTTTATATAAGAAATCATACAAAAATAAAATAAATAGGAGTGAAATAAAATACATTCATACTCTTGGACACACTTCACTCCCAGATCATAAGCAAGCACATGTAATCTATTTTATTCTACCCTTACCATTAATCTTTTCCTTTGATTTTCAGGAATGATTTCTCTCCCTCAAAATTTATATGAAGCATTTAACAAGTAAAATAAATATACGTGGGAAAATTTCATTATTCTTAGTAAATTTAACATAGAAATCCATTGATGATGCAAATATTATTTTGGAAAATTTCATTAGGATCTCTGATAATAGAATTTACATTTATAAGCATGGGTGTTTAGAGACTAGAAATGTGGGTGATCCTGCCACTAGAAGAAGGAAATAAACTCTTTGAGTCAATCTCAGATGATATCTATGACCATATTTTTGATGACCTACCAAACAATAATATAGAATAAGCTTGGTTTCTTCATCAATCCTTCTAAATCCATCTCCTCTAAAGGGAGTATTTCATGGATTATTTGGTTCTCTATTCTCAAGATTATGGACCTTGATTTTTATTTGTTTTCTTGGACCTTGATTTTTAAGCAATTGTATGAATTTTAACTATATATTATGATCAATCTAATTATGTTTATCATGGTTTAGTGTAATTTAATTGACTTTTAATGTTTCTTTATTTCTTTGTTTTTTGCAAAAAAAGGCATTGGATGTCGAGGGTCGTGTTACTTGCTCTACCTTGTTTTGTACACGAAGGAAAAAAGAGAGATGGTGTTGTGTTAAATAGATACACCTAGGAGATGATTGTAAGTATATTTCAATTTCTTTTATTTTTATTGAATTTTATTCTTTATATTATTTTATCATTTTAATTTATGTTATATATAACTCAAAAAAAATCTTTGAAGGCATTGGTACAAAAAGAACCTGACAATTTGGGCTCGAGCAATCATCTACATCAACTATTAGGAGATGACCATCATGGCAGTGCATTGTTAACCTAAAAGAAGATTGTACCATCTAGATACTATAATTCCAATAACATTTCTTTGAGTACACATTATGGTATGGTTATAGTGGAACAAATGAATATTTCAATCAAATAAGAAACTCAAGAAGCAGCTTAAAAATTATAAGAGGAGACTCAGCATTAAAAGATGATAAATTAACATATAATGAAAGCTATTTATTCTCTTTCTTATACAATTCCACCAGAAGCTAATTCTATGGTAGATTCCTTTTTGATGTCAATGCATTCTATTTATATAGATTCCTCTGCTTCTGCCAGTTCTGGTTCTGGTATCGATGTCGATGTTGATGCTAATGTTGATGTCGATGTTGATGTCGATGTCAATTCCAATGTCAATGTCGATGTCGATGATGATTTTGGTGGTGTGATTGGTGGTGATCTTGTTTCTATAGGAGGTGTGGATAAGGGTCATCATGGTTTTGATGATATTGATATTGAAGATCACTTTTGATGTAAACTATATTTTTTGTTTGTTTATATGTTGAATTTTATTATATAGTTAATTTTTATTATTGTTATATTGAATTTTATTCTCAGTTGCCTGTTTGTTTCTACATATATTGAATTATTTTATTATGGTTTCTGTCTATTTCTATAGTATTTAATTTTTATTATTATTATATTGAATTGTATCCTCCTCCTTCGGTGTGGCAACCACACCTTCCCGCTAATGCTGCTCTGAGGCGGCCTCCCTACCTCTTCCTCCAGCACGCTTCCGATGGTATGTGTTAATAAATTTTTGAACCAATATTTTTCAAATTTTTATATGTTGAATATGTTAAAAGTTTTCCCTCTAAACTATTGCTCCTTTTACTTTTTTGATTGGATTGTACATGAGTGGTGCAGCTGATACCTTCCATAAGAGAGACCCACACAAGATGATCCCTACCATTTTTTATGAACCATACTCCTCCCACTTACATTAAGTCTTATTCCTTAATCCATGCACTTTTTTTGTAGCATCCTCATTTTTTTAATTATCCTCTGATTAATCATAAGTTCCATTTCATTTTGATTTGTTCATATTTTATTCATGTTTTTGTTTAGTCCTTGGTTTATTTTCAGTTATCAATAACCTTAAATTATGTTCGGTGTCTCCGTTATCATTGCACTGGTTATGATTTTCAGTTTTGTGTCCAACATATGTTGTTTCTTTCCACCTCTAATGAGCTCAGTTGTGATATTTTGGATTTTTATTGACTTTTATTGTTTTTTTATCTGCATCTACAAAATATTAATGTTGAACAAAAGTTTAAAATTCTCAAAATAGAACATTCTCTTAAAATAGTCGAGGTTAGTGATCCCTCCCATCATATTACTTTCATAAAATTATGTATGTAGGTTCATAGTGTTTAAGTTTTTTTACCATTTATCTTCCAGGAATAATTGATGAAAGATAAGTTTGAGTAAATTTATAAAAATAAATAACTACTGGAGGTTCGTTGATGATTTTTTTTAAAGTCTTGTTGATGAAATATTTATATGTGATTTTCTTGTATTTTTCTATTTTAGAGGTGGGGGAAGGTGGATCTGGAGGAACAATAATTATATTAACATTAGATTTTAAACCTGAGGTTGTTATATATTTTATAATATTAGTGTTAATTCATATAAAATAGTCCTATTTTATTTTATATGCATCTTTTTCTTGATTTCAGTGTATGATTGAGGATGAATTACTTCCATTCACATGCATAAGATTAAGGATCTTCTTACAAAGGTGAAAATTGTTACTAACAGTATGTAATAATTTATTTCATCTATCATTTACTTATATATTAAAAAATCATTCAAAGATATGTCTTTAACTTTATATTTATGTTTAGTTGTTGATGTTTTAGTGATTCTATTTTAAATTAGTTATTGATGTTTTAGGTCATGGGACATCATATAGGAGCATTGTCCCTACCTTAAGCCATGTAATTCTCAGAGAATCCTCAAGCTACATAGTCACCAAAATCCTATGAGATGTAACTTTAACACACC
This sequence comes from Viscum album, assembly GCA_963277665.1. Taxonomy (NCBI): domain Eukaryota; kingdom Viridiplantae; phylum Streptophyta; class Magnoliopsida; order Santalales; family Viscaceae; genus Viscum; species Viscum album. The sequence continues at coordinate 679,399,856 of OY728132.1, read as the reverse complement.
GACTCACTGACCACCAGTGTTAACCTCTGCCCAAAATGAACTTTTCATTATTGGATGAATCGGATCCATCATCCACACAATCCAATACTACAAAAACACAACTAGAATAGAAATATCAATCCACGATTATTTTCCCATGATTATTGTAAAAATAATTTCTATAACCTAATTTGTATTTTTCTAGGTTTAAAAATTCAAGATCATTGAAACACTACTTCTGAGAGTTTGAATTTTTATCAAATAAAATTAAAAAATAATTGTATTCCCCCCAATGTTTACATCACTAGGTCTTTTAAAAGCCTTATTTTTTACTTTTTCTCTAACATCCTTATAATGGTTTTTCTAAAAGGTTCATGAGAATTATATTTTATCATTTATACATCTATAGTATCTCCTCAATGGTTAATGGTTCACCCAATGATTATTTTTACAACTCAAGGGTGGTTAGGAAGGTAAATCCTCCCTCTACCCTTGTATATGGAATTGTTAATGATTATCTTGGTCGGTGCATTTTTAATTCAATGGAATCTCATTATATAACTCTATTTAATGAGAGATGAAACCTATATGCTTTTACAAATCTATTCTATGCTGAAAAAATACATCATATATTCAATGTAGATAATAAAACTCTAAAATCTAATAATGAGATTTATTATCATTATAATGAAGTTTTAGGAAAGTTCATAAACGAAGGAAAATCAATGGTTATCTTTACAAATTATGTCATTGAATTAAAAAAGAATCATATCATCAAGTTTTTGAGGATCAAACTTCATAACCACTTTTTCACCTACTTGTGTATTCCTCTCTTCTATGGAAGATTAAAATATATGTACTCCGAGGGTGTTACTTACTAAAAATCACTTCAATTGGTGAGATAGAAAGGAAATATCCTATTATAAGAAAAATAATTTTCCTTATGAACCCTCTCAACCCTTTAATGTTTATATATGTTTTCCACACACATATATATAACTGGACTGCAATTTATTATAATAGAATTGAATAGAATATTACAAACATTTTTTAGATTGGTTGCGTCCATAAGAAAATATTAGAGTCCATTTCGTGGATTAAATGTGTTATACCACCTAAGAATTATAGGATATATTTTAAAATAATTTTCATGTTAAACAATTCACTTATATCAAGCTACCCATGAAACCATATTAGAATCAATGTTGATTGGAATATTTTATTGAGTTTTATGATTATTTACAAACTTAATAATGGTTATAAATTCTTCTTACATTCCTCTATATTCCCTACTATAAGATAGGCTTATGGTGAAATGTCTCAATATATCATATGGGTCTTGTCAAGGATGTCAAATATTAACTTTTGGGGATCAAATTTTATTTGTGCATATATTTATAACATTTTCTATCCCCCTCCACACATGTGCTTAATAATCTCTCTATTGTAAATGATTTTATTAAGATGGAAATTATCATAGGATATCTCTATAATTATATCATAATCTAGATTGTATATTACCATTTCCTAGACCTAGAATCCTATCATTTGATATCATGACATAAGGGATTTTATAATAGTAACACTTAACACACTACTGGAAATGGAGGATATACCAACAGTTCTAAACCGTTGGTATAGGCTGGAAAACCGTTGGTATACTCTATACCAACGGTTGTCCAAACCGTAGGGAAGTAAGGCGTGGGGAAAGATCTATACCAACGGTTTGAACTAAACCGTTGGTATAGCCCACTCTATGTCTTGATTTGCCAACGGTTCTTGTTGAACCGTTGGTATAGGTTTACCCAACGGTTTAAAACCATTGGGAATTCTATGATTTTGATATTATACCAACGGTTTACAACCGTTGGTATAGTTTTTTTCCCAACGGTTTCAATGAAACCGTTGGCATATGTTCAGTAACAAATACTATACCAACGGTTACAAACCGTAGGTATAATTCTTCTCAAAGTATACCAACGGTTGTAAACCGTTGGTGTTGTGTATTTCCAGAATTGTTGCACAGCAGCCCCTCCTGTGCATACACCTGCATACAAAACAGCACTTAAAACACTGAAAACTTAAAACAACAAAAACCTGCATACAAAACAGCACTTAAAACACTGAAAACTTAAAACAACAAAAAAAGACCACATCTTTGATTAGAGACATGGTGAATAATTCCCCATTTGAATCTTCATATGAAAACAATCATCCCGTATAGTTGAATAAGAGTTTCAATAACTCAAATATTATTTACACCCATTTCAATCTTCATATGACAACCACTTTTCTAATATATGGTGAAAAGGTATTTTCTTAGGAGTCTCATCACTTGTGACTCCATAAGTGCCATACCAGGCCTCGGATTGAGTCGGGGTTGACTGGTACACGTCACATATGATCCATGAATCATTTTCCTAAAGTTTCAACACAATCAGAATCCGTTTGATCGGTTTGGCGTATGTACGTAAAATATTGTCCATTTTGAACAAAAGAGAGGCAGTTTGGGTGGTCCCGGCCCCACGGTGACTCCAATTGAGGCGGGGTTGACTCGTACACATCACATATGACCCATGGATCGTTTTCCTAAAGTTTCAACAGAATCCAAAGGCGTTTGGTCCATTTCCCGTATGTCAATTGTTGATATCACTTACAATTTAGTCCATTTTAACAAAAGAGAGACAATTTGAGTGGTCCCGGCCACACCGCGGATCGGATTGAGGCGGAGTTGACTCTTACACATCAAATATGACCCATGGTTCTTTTTTCTAAGGTTTCAATAGAATCCGAAGGCGTTTGGTTGGTTTGGCGTATGTCAGTTGTTGTTTTCACTTAAAATTAAGTCCATTTTAAACAAAAGAGAGACACTTTGAGTGGTGAAGGCCACACCAAGCCTCATATTGAGGCAGGGTTGACTCTTACACGTCACATATTATCCATGGATCGTTTTTCTAAAGTTTCAACACAATCAGAATCTGTTTGATCGGTTTGGCGTATGTACATAAAATATTGTCCATTTTTAACAAAAGAGAGATAATTTGAGTGGTGTCAGCCACACCGCGCCTCGGATTGAGGCGGGATTGACTCGTACACATCACATATGACCCATTAATAGTTTTCCTAAAGTGTCAATAGAATCCGAAGGCGTTTGGTTGATTTCCCGTATGACAGTTGTTGATTTCATTTACAATTTAGTCCATTTTCAACAAAAGAGAGACTGTTTGAGTGGTCCCAGCCACACCGCGGCTCAGATTGAGTCGGAGTTGACTCGTACATGTCACATATGACCCATGGATCGTTTTCCTAAATTTTCAACAGAATCCGAAGGTTTTTGGTCAGTTTGGCTTATGTCAGTTGTTGTTTTCACTAAAAATTAAGTTCATTTTAAACAAAAGAGAGACACTTTGAGTGGTGTCGGCCACACCGTGCTTCGGATTGAGGCGGGGTTGACTCGTACACGTCACATATAATCCATGGATCATTTTCCTAAAGTTTCAACATAATCAGAATCCGTTTGATCGGTTTGGCGTATGTACGTAAAATATTGTCCATTTTGAACAAAAGAGAGGTAGTTTGGGTGGTCCCGGCTACACGGCACCTTGGATTGAGGCGGGTTTGACTCGTACACATCACATATGACCCATGAATAGTTTTCCTAAAGTTTCAACAGAATCTGAAGGTGTTTGGTAGGTTTCTCGTATGTCATTTGTTGATATCACTTACAATTTAGTCCATTTTGAACAAAAGAGATATAGTTTGAGTGGTCCCGGCCACACCGTGGCTCAGATTGAGGCGGGGTTGACTCGTACACATCAAATATGACCCATGGATCATTTTACGAATGTTTCAACAGAATCCGAAGGCTTTTGGTTAGTTTGGCGTATGTCAGTTGTTGTTTTCACTTAAAATGAAGTCCATTTTAAACAAAACAGAGGCACATTGAGTGGTGTCGGCCACACCGGGCCTCCGATTGAGGTGGAGTTGACTCGTACAAATCACATATGACCCATGGATCGTTTTCCTAATGTTTAAATAGAATCCGTAGGCGTTTGGTCAGTTTTCCGTATGTCAGTTTTTGTTTTCACTTAAAATTAAGTACATTTAAAAAAAAAGAGGCGCTTTGAGTGGTGGCGGCCACACCGGGCCTCGTATTGAGGCGGGGTTAACTCGTACACATCACATATGAGCCAAGGATCATTTTCCTAGAGTTTCAACACAATCCGAATCCGTTTGATCGATTTGGCCTATGTACGTAAAATATTGTCCATTTGGAACAAAAGAGAGGAAGTTTGGGTGGTCCCGGCCCCACGATGCCTCAGATTGAGGCGCGGTTGACTTGTAAACGTCACATATGACCCATGGATTATTTTTCTAAAGTTTCAACAGAATCCGAAGCGTTTGGTCGGTTTCCCGTATGTCACTTGTTGATTTCACTTACAATTTAGTCCATTTTGAACAAAAGAGAGACAGTTTGAGTGGTCCTGGTCACACCAGAACTCGGATTGAGGCGGGGTTGACTCGTACACATCACATATGACCCATGGATCGTTTTCCTAAAGTTTCAATAGAATAAGAAGTCATTTGGTTGGTTTGGCGTATGTCAGTTGTTTTCATTTACAATTTAGTCTATTTTCAACAAAAGAGAGACAATTTTAGTGGTCCCGGCCACACCGCGGCTCGGATTGAGGCGAGGTTGACTCTAACATGTCACATCTGACCCATGGATCGTTTTCCTAATGTTTCAACAGAATATGAAGGCGTTTGGTTGGTTTGACATATGTCAGTTGTTGTTTTCACTTAAAATTAAGTCCATTTTAAACAAAAGAGAGCCACTTTGAGTGGTGTCGGCCACACCGGGCCTCGGATTGAGGCGGGGATGACTCGTAAACGTCACATATGAAAAATGGATCATTTTCCTAAAGTTTCAACACAATCAGAATCCGTTTGATCGGTTTGGCGTATGTACGTAAAATATTGTCCATTTTGAACAAAAGAGAGGAATTTTGGGTGGTCCCGTCCACACGGAGCCTCGGATTGAGTCGGGGTTGACTCATAAACATAACATATGACCAATGAATCGTTGTCCTAAAGTTTCAACAGAATCCGAAGGCGTTTGGTAGGTTTCTCTTATGTTAGTTGTTGATTTCACTTACAATTTAGTCCATTTTGAACAAAAGAGAGACAGTTTGAGTGGTCCCGGCCACACTGCGGCTCAGATTGAGGCAGGGCTGACTCGTACAGGTCACATTTGACTCATGGATCGTTTTCCTTAAGTTTCAATATAATTCGAATGTGTTTGGTCGGTTTGGCGTATGTCAGTTGTTGTTTTCACTTAAAATTAAGTCCATTTTTAACAAAATAGAGTCACTTTGAGTGGTGTCGGCCACACCGGGCCTCAGATTGAGGAGGTGTTGACTCTTATACATCACATATGAGTCATGGATTGTTGATCAAAAGTATCAACACAATCAGAATCCGTTTGATCGGTTTGACGTATGTACGTAAAATATTGTCCATTTTAAACATAAGAGAGACAGTTTGGGTGGTGTCGGCCACACCGCGCCTCGGATTGAGGAGGGATTGACTCTTACACATGACATATGACCCATGGATCTTTGTGCTAAAGTTTCAATAGATTTAGAACGCATTTGGCCAGTTTCCCGTATGACAGTTGTTGTTTTCACTTACAATTTAGTCCATTTTCAACAAAAGACTGGCAATTTGGGTGGTCCCGGCCCCACAGTGCCTCGGATTGAGGTGGGATTGACTCGTACACATCACATATGACCCATGGATCGTTTTCCTAAAGTTTCAATAGAATCTGTAGGCGATTGGTCAGTTTTCCGTATGACAGTTGTTATTTTCACTTAAAATTAAGTACATTTAAAAAAAAGGAGGCACTTTGAGTGGTGTCGGCCACACCGGGCCTCGTATTGAGGCGGGGTTAACTCGTACACATCACATTTGACTCATGTATTTTTTTCCTTAAGTTTCAATATAATCCAAATACGTTTGGTCGGTTTTTTGTATGTCAGTTGTTGATTTCACTTAAAATTAAGTCCATTTTTAACAAAACAGAGGCACTTTGAGTGGTGTCGGCCACACCGGGCCTCGAATTGAGGCGGGGTTGACTCATACACATCACATATGAGTCATGGATCGTTGTGAAAAAGTATCAACACAATCAGAATCCGTTTGATCTGTTTGCCGTATGTACGTAAAATATTGTCCATTTTAAACAAAAGAGGGACAGTTTGGGTGGTTCCGGCCACACCGTGCCTTGGATTGAGGCGGGGTTGACTCGTACACGTCACATATGACCCATGTATCATTTTACTAAAGTTTAAATAGATTTGGAATTCATTTGGTTGGTTTTCCGTATGTCAGTTGTTATTTTCACTTAAAATTAAAGTCATTTTGAACAAAAAAGATACATTTTGAATGGTACCGTCCACACCGCACCTTGGATTGAGGTGGGGTTGACTCTTACATGTCACATATGACCTATAGATCGTTTTCCTATAGTATCATTAGAATCCGAATGCGTTTGGTCGGTTTACCATATGTCAGTTGTTGATTTCACTTAAAATTAAGTCCATTTTTAACAAAATAGAGGCATTTTGAGTGGTGTCGGCCACACCGAACCTTGTATTGAGGCGTTTGGTCGGTTTCCCATATGTCAGTTGTTGATTTCACTTAAAAATAAGTCAATTTTGAACAAAAGAGAGACAGTTTGAGTGATCCTGACCACACCGTGCCTTTTATTGAGGCGAGGCTGACTTATACACGTCAAATTTGACCCATGGATTGTTTACCTTATGTTTCAACGGAATCAGAATGCGTTTGGTCGGAGGGGAAGGGTCTAGTTGGGTACGCGGAGATGCTCGTCTACCTCTGATACGAGCCTCCCTCATACCATCGGTCGAAGAACTGAAAGAATGGAATAATGAAAAGTGCACATACTTATGTACCTGTAAAATCTACACATAGACATCACATAGGCGCATCATGTCATAAAAAATAACACCAAGGATCAGACAAAATAGAAGCAGTCATGCAGATTAATGACAAGTGCACATACAGATCATAAGCAGCTAAAAAATTGTTGCATAGATGCCATGTTTATTTCCTAAAACAGAGTAAAAAAATCAAAATGATAAAACTATAGAATATGGGTTGCCTCCCAGGAAGCGCTATGTTTTACGTCTTCAGCCAGATGGATGGACACTGGTCAATCGTCTTGGTCCATCAACTCAGAACTCCTCTGCCTCTTACAAGAACTGGTGGCCGTGTCATCAAGCTCACATGGACGCTTAGTGGGATTGATCACTTCAGGAGCGCAGCGGGCGTGAATCTGGTGTGGAAGTAAGAAAATCTGGCACTCGTCATCAGCCAGATGCTGAGTGGGATTGATCACTTCAGGAGCGTAGCGGGAATGAATCTGGTGTGGAAGTAAGAGAATCTGGCGCTCGTCATCAGTCAGACGCTGAGTCACCCGTCGTGCGAGGTCAGATGGAGACGGGACGTGCACATCGATGATCATGGAAGAGGCAGACAAGCTAGACATTGTTGGTTAAGCTGCATCCACAAATAGATTTATTTTTATATATTATAACCTTTATAAATGTTTGTCCCATTTTTACAAACAATTAATGTGTGAAAATTGTGAAAAATAACTTATCGGATATATAAAAATGGATTTACTCATGGACATGATGCATAATATCTAAAATATTCCTCATTGGATCCCAATTTGAAATTTTAATCCATTATCAAATGTCTTATATCAATTTATTTTTATTTGGATCTTTAAGGTTGAACGCTTTTAGTAAAATCTAGCCAAGGGAGGATAGACTAGTGACTTGGAATACAATTGGATGTTATGTGGTGAAAACTACATTATAAGCATTGTTTAGGATATTATTGAGGTGGTTTGAGGATAAATCTATCTTTTTAGAGAAAATCCAGCATGTCCAGTTTTGGTGGTCAATGTTTTGAAGTGGGGGGGTATTTGGTGGTTGAGGAGGGGGTGAGGGGGATGTCCAAGGTCTAGGAGGAGGGGTGGGAGGCTGTCCAGGGTCCAGGAAGGGGGGCGGGGGGCTGTCCAGGGTCCAGGAGAAGGGGAGAAGGGGCTGTCCATGGTCCAGGAAGGAGGGGGGGTTGTCCAGGGTCCGTCGAGGAGGGGGGCTATCCAGGGTCCGGGGTGGAGGGTGGGGGGCTTCCTAGGGTCCAGGAAGGAGGGGGGACTATACAAGGTCCTGGGAGGAGGGTGGAGGGGGGTTGTCCAGGGTCCAAGAGGGGGGATGTCCAAGTTTCAGGAAAGAGGGGGGCCAGGCTGTCCAAGTTCCAGGAGGGGGGACTGTCCAGGGTCCAAGAGGGGGGGTGTCTAGGGTCCATGAGGAGTGGGGGCTCTGTTAAAGGGAGGAAATCCCTAAATAATTCATTGAAAATTAAGTAAAATTAATCCAAAAAACATCACAATTCCAATCCATCACCCAAACAACATCCAATTCATCCTCAATATCACTAAACTTCCCATGCCATAAACAACACAACCTAGTTTATACCAAATTAAAACAGAAAACAAAAATAATAGATGGAAAACATTAAAACTAAGGTAGTACTTACATATTTAGAGTGTAGAACTACAAAATTGTTTGATTTAATATGGATCTATGAGTGGAACGAGTTTCTGAGTACTTGTATAGAGAGATCCGAGACATTTAGGTCAAATCAAAATAGAAAATAAAAAAATAGATGAAGAACATTAGAACTTACAGATTTGAAGTGTAGAACATAAAAATTGTTTGATTGAAGAGGATGGATGGAGTTTAGGAGACTGGGTAACCAGAGTGCGTCGGGAGACCTTCAATTTAGGGCTGTAGTCGAGCGGAGGGGGACTGAAATCGAGCTAAGGGGCGACTGAAATCGAGCGAAGGGGCTACTGGATTTAGGGGGAAACATTCCCAACGGTTTTTAAAAACCGTTGGGAATGTACAACATATACCAACGGTTAGTGTATAACCGTTGGTAAAAGTCTCTTAATGGAGCCCTATACCAACGGTTTATACAACCGTTGGTAAAACTCTTCATAAAACCCTTTATGCCAACGGTTTTCTTAAAACCGTTGGTATACATAACCATTCCCAACGGTTTATCAAAACCGTTGGGATATAAGCGTTGGTAAAAATGGGATTTCCAGTAGTGACATAGGTGGGAATTTAAAAAAAATGGCACTTCAACAAAATGGGTATGAATATTCAACAAAGATTTCATCATGGAATCTAAGTTTACACTGCATTAGAGAATATGGAATAACCAGATTCTGATAGATGGACAAATGAGAGTTGATGGTATCTTTGTTACATCTCTTAGTGTTCTCTCCCTTAAATAATAATAAAGTTTCATGAATGTTTTTCATAATTATAAATCTGAAATATCAATCCAGTTATTCATATCATCTCAATTCCTTATTGATACTCAATGTGATACTAGATATGAAAACTTCATGAACTATATTTTAATTCTATATGTCCATTAGTAAGTCTCTAATTTGTTTCCTCATACTTCGTACACAGCATTATTTTAAATTTTGGGATCATAAAACACCATTTTGTTTGATGATAAATCTCTAAAATTTAAGTAAGTCTCTGTAGGTATCATGGTGTATACTCAAAAGACCTCCAAATTTCAAAGATTTCGAATGAAAAAGTGCAAAGATGATTTGAACTTTTCCATGAAAGGTAAACTTATAGGATTCCCAATGAAGATGTATCAATGTAAACAAATTCATTAGAAATAGACACCAATAACTAGATCAAGGAAAACACAAAAGGTGTAGTGCATAGAGTTCTACGACAGGTCATGTTATATATATATCCTCAGAATATACTGGGGATTTATATAATTCAACTTTCTAAATATCTAGGAATCATTATTGTTGTTTAATCTGAGCATTAATATATTATATTTTTTATAAGATATATTAAATGGCATAGATGACACATGATTTGGTTCAAGAGTGGCTCATTAATATTGGTTAACATTGTAATTATTTTTCAAATATTGGCCCTTAGAAACTATAGATGGAATTTATGAAATGATTGATGCAACATAGAATGGTGAATTTTATAATATGGCACATCTATAGGGATGGAAATATGGCTATGGTTTCAGTTTATAAAAGAGAATTTAAAGCTAATAAATCTTGATAATTTGATGCATTTACTCATTTTGAATGTAACGGGTGATGTGTTCCCATATCTTATCTAAAGGAACTTCTTGTTTACATTAATTTTATTTTAATTTAATAGTGTGGGTTATATGATAATGTTTTCATTTGTTTATATCTTTCATTATTAGTGCCCCATTTTAGGTGCTTCATGATGTTTCTATTTTCTATAATGATTTGTGTATTTCCCATGATGGTTTCACATATCGTGTCTCTAAATTATGAAGGATAAACAATCTTAAAATTTTATGAGAGTTATTTTTTGCTCTATTTTTTCCTTCCCATTATCTTGAGATCATTAGATGAAGTTTATAGGACTGGTCTATGAAGACCATCACTGTTCTAAAGTGTCATCTCTTGGACTTGAAATTTTTTCTATTTTTGATTATCATGAACCTTATTAACTCTCTCTATGGTGGTTTTTTCAGCTCCATGGTGGATTTTATGGAATTATTTCATATGTTTAAGGTACATGAAGGCATTTTTTGATGAATTAATGCACTATTGAATTTAAAGTCATGGGAAGCAGTGATTCCCCCTTCATGTTTTATTTCTTATAGTACGGGGTGTGGGGTGTAGTAGGGCTTAGGGTGCAGGGTGTTAGGTTTGGGGTGTGGGGTGTATGGTGTGGTAGGGTGTAGGGTTCAACAACACTGTTTTTTTTCTTCTGGAAACTAATATGTAGCCGTGGTTTACAATTGTGCATTCAAGTTGCTATTTTTTCTAGAAATTTCATGCTACAACCATAGATTCAAACCATGAAATTATCCCTATTTCCACAGTTTGAATTGTGGAATTAGGCCTATTTTCATCATTTGAACTGTGGATATTAGACTATTTCCATGGTTTCAAATTGTGTCAATAAATTTCAGTGAAATTATCTACAGCCATGGTTTCCAACTATGGTTATAGGTGTACTATCATGGTATAGTTGTGGCCTTATTTCCATACCAATAAGAGCCATAATTTCCCAAACTGTGGTTATAACATATATCCATTGTTTTATGTCCTATATCCATGGTTATAAATTTTAGCTATTTCTTGAATTTCTAGTAGTAAAATATCAGTTTTATAAATAACCTAACTTTTATGACATTATTAGCATATAAGTATGAATTATAAATTCATAAAACCTTTTTATAAGGCCAAAATTATATTTTATAAGTGACTTTATAATTTTAAAAATGTTTTTTTAAATTTAAAAACCCTTATTTTACATTTTATAAGTTAATTTATATTTTTCAAAAAATATTGTTTTTCATACATTATAAATTTGGTATTTTAAAATTGGTTTTTTAGAAAAAATAAAATTAATATAATAAAATGGATTTAAAATTTGGAATCATTTTTTTCAAGTTATGTAATAATTACCAATTTATCTTTAATCATAAAGGATAAATAACTTTGGTAAAAACTAGTTACCTCGGTAAAAATTAAAAGGGGTAAAGGGGGTTTAACCAAGACAGAAGAACCACAAAAATGTTTAAAACATGTGTAGAAATGGGTGGTTTAGGACTTTATAAACCTTATAACTTCCCCTATATATTATTTTCTAATTTTGGAGATAATTTCCTTGAGATTTACTTCCCATTATTAAAAAGTTTTGTGTATTTACAAAAATGTCATCCCTTCTCACTTATAAAGGGGGAACTCCTATCCTCACTTCCCCTAATGAAAAAAACCCACTTATTTTGAAAACAAATCCTCTAAAAACTCTACTAAACATTCCTAGACACCTTAAATAGGTCCTGTTATTCTTAAAACACCATCACTTGAAGGCTTAACTCCCTTTGTAAAGAATATAATCCAAGAAGTGAGGTATAAATTTCAAATTGTTCCTTTCTCGTTTCTATTAATTTATGTGCACTTATTCTTCCTAAAATTCCATTATACCATCTTAAAATGATAAAATTGATATCATTATTATACTTTTATGTTATTATAATTACTTTTAAATCATTTACCACCTTAACATTTTCTATTAAGAAAAACAAAATCGTTATTCGTGCATTGTGCGGACTACCGCCTCCATGAAGAAACGTGCTTCATTTTCCTTCACCGCCTTACAAGGATATCCCTAATTGAGAATTTAATATATAATTATAATATTTATGACATATTTTAGATTCCAAAATGATAAACCATATTAATTCTTTTCCCCATTCTATGGAAAATGAAAGCAATATACATACAAACGTGTGGACCACCACCTCTATGGAACGATTGATTTCTGTTTTTATTTTCATCACCACCTTACATGTATAGTTATGATAATGAGTTTAATAGATAAATATTATGTTTATGAAATTATTAAGGTTCTGTAAATACTAATTGGATAGCCTATTAACAATGTCAGCAATAAACTACCATGGTAAATTCAACCATCCAAAAGAGCATTCTAAAAGAAAAAAAAATGATTTATTCGTACTATGAAATAACATTATATAGGTTATATTATTCTTATAATTATTTATAATTATAATATATAACACTAATAAGAACTAAATAATATCATTATGATTCTTTTATAATGATATTACAACTAAATCTCTTTATAATCATCTATTAATTATGGTATGTTCATCGCCAAATTCATATTTGAGGATCATAACCAAAAATTCCATAGAATGAAATTATAAAACATCAATTATAGTACCTTGTATGATTTTTTAATGATTAAATCTAGTATAATTATGAATAATGACATTGTTATTATAAATTGGTTCAAAATGATCAATATTACTCACACCCAATATCGAAAATATATAATAACTAACTAATATACATGTAGAGAATAATTATAAATGGAGCTTATAAAAGTTTACATAAATGAAAAAGGTTACAAAATGGGTGATTTGTATAGTTAATTTTGTTATACCTAAGTTTAGAGCACATTTTGACTAAGGGGGAATTGAGGTGAGGGGGCTCTTTGTCTCAAATTTAATTTCTTGAGACTTAATTCTTAATGTACACCATGATACCTTTAATATGTTATTATTACTATATAATGAATTTATTTCACTATATTTATGTGTTTTTAAGATCCATATTATTTAATTTTATTAAATTTCCTTCGATTCAAAAGATACAAAAGTTGAAAATGGTTTTGATCAAAATATTACTCAAATCGTAAGGGTTTTAATTCCCAATCTTATTTCCAAAATAAATATTATTTTAAAAAGATAATACATATATGGAATTTTTATTATTTTTAAAAAGTTCATATTTTTTATTGGATATTCATGGGGTTTTACATGTCCCCTCAAAATCTCATTTCCACTTGACTCAAATTTTACTTGAAGTGTTTTTTGTAAGTGAAACGAACCTCATCTCTTCTTCTCAATTGGGAACCTCAATTTTTCCATATCCATATTCATTGTATTCCTTTTAAAGTGTCCTTATATATGATTAAATAATTTATTAATATCAATTTATACTAATTGGCCTTCTTTTAAAAGTTTTAAATAGATTTTAATGTTTTTTATATGGACCTTTATTATCAAATTATGAAAATATTCTCTTTTTAACATCTAAATGTTAACATGTTATTCGAATACCTATGTAATTTTATTATAATATTTCTCTGTAAATTTTCATGGTTTCTAGAAAAATTGTTTTTCTACTATTTTTATAAAATTTTTCTTTAAAATTATTTCAAATGATTAAGAATATTTCTTATTTCTAAAGTGGTTTTTCTAAAAATCAAAAAAGTGTTTTTCATCTAAGTTATTGTTATTTGATATATGTTATACTTAATCAAGGAAATTATTAAAGTGATATCATCCAAAAAATTTATCTATAAGACTTGTGTAATGTCCTTCTCTTTTAGAGGAATGATCCATCACTATATTTGTCTTTCTTAATCATCCACTATGTATAATCTTAAATTTTCACCCAATGCCTCTCATTTGTGAATATCCTATTTTTTATTTCTTTAATTTAAGGGTGTTCACCTAGATTTCATTCATCGATTGATTGGGGAAATTATTTTATTAACCATATACCCTTTTATTTCTATGGTGTAAATACCATGTGCTTTATTATCTTGATTGAATGGTATTTACCAAGAAATTTAATTGATGACATTGGATACCCATTTATTTTCCATGGATTTATCATGTTTTTATTATTTATTGAATTATTAATGATTTAATTATGTGGAACCATTTGAAAAGGATATTAAACCCATTTTATTTTCATGGGTTTTTTATAATTTGATAAGTGAATGATTTTAAAGTGGTGTTAACAAATTTAGATGAATGACATATGGGGTCCTATATCGCCCTTCAATGCATTGGTTAAAAGTGTACACCTAACGATATAAGTATTCATTGGTACATTTTAATTTATTTTAATTATGGTCACGGATGGTGTGACTCATCAAAGGAATTTTTCCATATACTAATTTTTTTTCATATTTGAAATAAGTTCCATAGTTTTATGCTTGTTCTCATGATTATATTATTCTATCATCGATCATATTTATTGACTCATGTCTCCACATTCTTTTGATTCATGTCTTATGTTAAGTCACACCTATGTAATGATTTATTAAATATTATTTATTGGGAATAAGTTTCTTATGTATCCTAATTATACTCATATGATCATATTATGCTCACTTATGATATTTGATCAGTAATACTTATCTTTACTCTTACTAAGAATCTGAGCTCACCCCTTTATTATCTTTTTATTTACTCAGGTTATGAAAAAGTATGAAATTTATAGAATAGTTTCTTATGTGGATAATTTGTGGGATATATTCAAGACTCTCTATGGATTTAGTAGTTTCATATATAAGGGGAAAATTTTCCAATTGATATAAAGAAACTGGGTTTTTTTAGTTAATTTTTTCATAATTTTTTAAAACTTTAAACATAAAAGGTATTGGTAACGTATTTTAATGAAATATTTTCTTTAAGTTGTATAATTAAATGATCACATATATGGGACTTCATAGATACACCATGGATAAGGGATGTATTTTAGGCTACCTCTGAGTGCTCTTCATCAAGAATAATGATTGAAGATTGTAAATCCCTGGTCCAAAGTCTACTCGATTATTTCCCTTTCCTAATTCACCACAAGATATCAAACATGCCTCCTTATATAACATAGGCTTCTGACTAAAAGTGGGGGTTTAGGGTAGTACCACAAAGAGACTATACCCCCTGGTCATAGTGCATAATAATGAATAAATAACCAAATATAATATATCAAGAATAAACATTAGAGTTCATAGGATAAATAAAACAACCAAAATAGTAATAATATGTAACACAGAAGTAATATAGTCATACAAGGATGACTGCCCACCAGGAAGATCATATATACAGATAAATACAAAATAAAATAATAACATAAAAGTACATGAGGCTCAACCACATACCCGAGCCTCACCTTATTCAGGTCATTAATCTCATCCCAGTTGTCTAGTTAAACAATCCAACCTGGGATTCCACCGAAACTGTTCCTATAATAAATAGAAGATCTGCTTGAGTACCCAAGTTTCATGGCTGCCCAAGTAAGGTGTGAGTACATAACTTAGTATAGCACCACCAACATGGTCCCATACATAACCATTATATGCAGTGTATATGCATGTTACATGCTCAGCTGAAATAAGTAAATAAATTGTAGAAAGTAAATAACTACCATATTACCTTCTTGAGTTAGTGTTGGGGTGTCTTTGATCATGTCACGATGATTGTGCCAACCATAGCCACTTATGCGGGAAATTCCTACCCTGGTATCAGTCACCTATGTTGATCATCGGGATCATGAACCTAATATATCATACCTATTTCATCCAATGTCAAGGTGTATCTAAGAATGTCATGATGATTGTGCCTCCACTAAGGCAATTCACCAAATCCTAGGAGTTACCCTAGAAATACCCAAAGGTTTAAGCACAAACTGCCAACATCAAATCATAAATAGCTCAACAGTCAGATCCCAGGCATCCCAGGAATCTCTCCAAACTCCCATATCATAAATGGATTGAATACAATACCTAATATCTTGGTTAATCAGTGATCGTAAGGCCATCCTCCATGTCACCATGATAGCCAGATGGATCCCAGGCATCATGGGTATCCCAATCAAGAATAATTAACATCAATTGGATTTACTAGATAAATCCTAGGGATGACCTAGGTATCACATCATAATAATAGTGATCATAAATAAACTCCCAAGACTACATAGTTGGATCCTAGACATATTAGGAGTCCTAGGGACCCAAGGCATGTAGGGCATCTCATATAGACCTGAGGTCGAATTCTAGCATCCTAGGCATTCTTCATATGGATCAACATCCAGACCTCAAGTGACATTAGGAATCCATGATGACATCATGGTCTAATACATCTCACACTAATATCATATAAGGCTCAAAATCTGAATCCTAGGAAGAACATCTAGGTATCCTCGTTAATATCACCACATACCATTAGGCCCATAGGCTGGGTCTCACAAAACATGCCTTGGAAACTCTAGTTACATAAATAATAAATAAGTGAAAGTATAATTATAAGGTAGGTGTTAGTTGAATGCCTAAACCCATTACCTCTGACCACATCCCCTCAGGCTCACATCATCGATACAGGTTCTTAGGTGACACCCAATACCATCTCTACCTTATAGGGTCTTAAGTCACAAGGGAACCCACTAGGTTGCCCTTAGGTATCATAAAGTTCTTCTTGATCTCCTAGGAAAGTCACACTTGGGATATGGCCTTAATCCAATTCAATTTCTTAGGTGTCCTATATTATCTTGAACACCCAACCCATCTCATGGATAACCCCTTGGCCATGCATCCCGAGCCATCACCCCTCTCTACCCAGGGTCCACTAGGTCACTTATCACTGGGATGTTACCCCCCCCCCTCATTTCTTTCAATTTAATTAATTCACACCCCTCATGGGGTTCCAATAATACAAGGCTCTAGATTCAATTTATGTTCTCAACCATCAGCATTTGAGATTTCTAATTGGTATATGAGGTTCCAGCAGGGCCCTCATCACCTTGTATAATTTAATATCAGGCTTTTATTTTTATTTAACAAATTAAATAATTTAAATAGTCTCACTACATATAGTGTTGGGGCCTCACATACCACATGTATATAATAAATGAAAAATACCACAGGGTAGATGTATAAGGACCACCTACCATTTAGAAGTTTTCCTATTGAATTTCAAGGATTGGCAGTAGCTTCCAAGGCCCATCCATGCCCATATCAGCTCAATAGGTATTATCCCATACTCTCTACACTTATTCCACACCAAGGTACCCCACACAATTAATTATAATTAATTCAAACCTATTTATCCAAATAGGAATAATGCCTAATTTCTCATCAGGCGTCGGTGTCGCATAGGGACCACACCCAATGGCACCCCATGGGTTTGTCTCACCTCTTTGTCCCTATGCTGAGTGAAAACACCAAAGAGAAACACCAATTAAAAAAGTCATCTTAATTAAATTTTAATTAAAACCCTAAGATAATTCAATGATGTAACGTACCTTAACCAAAACGATGAACCACCACATACAGATAGCATCTCAGGTCACCCACTTTCTAGTCAGAGTGAAATTCATGTCATGCTCATCCGATTCCACCATGCTCCGATGGAATCGGAACCAAATCCATAAATTGAGAAACCAAAATTAATAAGAAGGGAGGTTGATATCAATAGGGAGTGATGAAGTATGGAACATGCCTCAAATATATAAGAAAACACCTCCAAGGGGCACCTCAAACTAAGAGGATGAGGGGAAGAAAATAAGGGGGTCTACCCCTTACCGTGCGAACTAAAATAAGAGGGAGGAGGGAGGTTTCCCCCCTCAAACTCAAAGGGGGAATAAGTGCCATTTTTACTCTTTAATTTCCTCATCATCTAGCCAGTACAAACCACCAGTGACCTAGTGGTTATAGTATCCCATCTGAATAATATCTGCATCCACCGGCAAGCTAGTGGCTTGCTGTATCCAAGGTTGTAACAACCACCCCAACAACTCCCAGGGACCTTCTGATCCACCTAGACATCCCTCTAACCCCATTACTCACCCAAAAATATATATTTAAGGTTCCTAAACTCTTTGAACTTGATTCTGAATTCTGAAACAAAAAATTACCTAACCACTAATTCAAAACTCAAATTACCCCTGAATTTTAAACACCTATATGGATATAAGGCCTTACAAACTCCCCAATATAACACTTCTCATCCCCAAGAAGTCTCTATGGTCATACAACCAAACACCCTAGCCTATCTTGGTCATCAAACCTCACTCAAATGACCTTGTTCCATCCTTCAACACCCACCTACGTTTGTGAAGCACTAAATTAAACATAAGGCATCCAATTCTAAAACACTCAATACAATGATAAAAACCACTATGGAAATACCAAGATGGATCTTACTCAAGAATTTCTATCTCAAGACACACTCACATCATCATCCAACTCATCAAGAATGATTCACCATATTCCACCATTATCAAAACTACCATAACATTTTCATTTCCACCCGTCCATTAGGTTCATAGAGCTCCCTACCATAAGACTTAGATTACACTGGCCAATACCAATCCATGACACTTATGCCATCAAAATTACCTTCTAAAACTCTAAAACTACATTATAATGATGTTTCGGATGTGGTCCCCAAATCACCACACTCGTTCACATACGATAGTACCACTCCTAGTTCTTGGTTATAATATGAAATGGTTGAATCCCAATTGACCAAGTTCAAAACTCATTTGTTCTATATTTTCCTTGAAAAGGCTTGGAAAATTCCTAAAATAACCCTTCATATCCAAAATGACATGCCCAATGCAGTTTTTGTCTCACTGTGTTCTACCTCACATACAAACCTTGGTTGGGCCTTCACTGGCTAACACTTCTCAAGATGCTCTCCCTTAACCATCGATGCATTTCCAACACATGATCCTAGTTCCCCTACTCCAAGATACACCCCTTTATCATCAAAATATTCCCACCATAGTCCACACCTGATTTATGATGTAACTCCCTGGTTGGATCCTAAGTCTTCCAAAACTATTATTGTGTCCTACCACACGCACCAACACACTTTTGATCAAACTTTTCTATAATTTCACTAAATCCATCTCGATTATGATGCCAATGAACTGACCCTATCTAGTAAAAAATAGGAATTTTCACCTGGAATTCCCTAGGGGGTCTAGATGAATTCCAAAACCATTTTATTCCAAAATCAAAATCCAAAATTATCATTGAGCAACCATTCTTGAACACCTACACCCCTTTCATATGAGGGTTGAGTCACTTGAAACCGACATCACACTCCCCACCATAGGAGTACCCATGTTGTCACTTCATTTTATAAATACCCACACATCATGGCCCATGCCTTGTCCATCATCGAACATGATGAATGGACATAGTCAAACCTGCTCATTATTGAGCGCCAACATCAATGGGTTCTATAAACAAAAACATGTGTCACTCCTCATAATACAAACACATGATATTATTGATCTACTCCCACCAAAATCTAACCCACTAAAATCCACCAATTCTCACCCCACTCATGGTCATCATTGATTCACTCTTTAGAATGAGTTTCGTGCATGAACAATGTGTACCATTTCGTATTATGTCATATAGAGCGGGTGTATAACCCCATCACCCAATCCATCACTCAACTCATGCTTCTAAAAGTTATACATCATCAAGATTAGGTTATTCATACTCTATGAAACATTAGTCTCATAACACCAAGAGCACCCTTGGAACTCCTCTTCAAAATTGGTCACTCTAACTGTTCCATGTTTACTCGCATGATCGCCCACCTCACAGTGTCATCCTAGAACTGATAGTTTCTATCCTTGGTTTAGGGTTCATCAGTTTCATACACACACTTAACCACAACCTAATATCCTTCCATTCATGATTTTCTATCCACACTCACATTGCGTAGCTAAAGAACCTCCAAAATCAATAGGACTGATCCCTCAAATGATCTATCCCTCAAAATCAACCTCAAACCAAAATCATTAGGACTCAAGATTCCCTGCCTCAATAAATCCCAATGCATAACTATGTATTTTCCATAACTCAATTACACCTATCATGCATCAATATCAACCCAAGGCATTAACCCATGCCTTTCCATTTCTAGGGCACTCTCAATCCCAAGTTAACCCCTCACATGAGTTACCCTTAATTAAACCAATGTCAAATCACTACAATCATAGTCAAAACTAAGGGCCTCTAGGTCTCCCACCTAGCCCTACCAATTAGGTCTCATGAAGGTCAAAAATAATGGGTATCCTCACGTCCTTGACTCAAAACACAAGGAAATATATGTGATTCCCTTCCTAATGGACACTAAACTGGTTCCAAGGTTGGTGCGCCATAATGCCTCAAGCGCATCTCCCTATATGTCAAAGGATACCAACTTGTAGAGAGTGCCTATGAGGTTGTCTTGGAGAGACTATTCCCTCGTGTTAAAGTAGCTATGATATAAGAAGTAAAAAAATCAAATATATATAGGTCACGATAAATAAAAATCATAGGTAAATATAGGGAAAGTGCAAAAAATAACTACAATATCAAAATTTCATAATAATGGATATTTTATACATGCTAAGGATCCCTATGGAAAGATCATACATAGGAAAAGAAAAAACCCAAAATAAATACAAAACCTATAACTACTCCCATCATGGTCCTAATTCATGATTGGTCCCATCATCCATACTCACACTAGTATGTAAAGCCAACTATCATCAACATCGGGCATTTCCATACACCTATAACATATAACCAAATAATGACATCTGCTTTGGTATCTAAGTGTTATAGAGGCTTGATTAGGGTGTGAGTAAAACTCAGTAGACCACCACCAATGGTGTCCCTAAACTAGACAGTCTGATATAAATTTTAAGAGAAAGTGCTCAAGGTAAACAGTTTAATATTTATAAAATGATTTATATAAAAATAGTAAGTAAGTAAATAAACATCAATGCTACAAGTTCATGATGAAAGTTATGATTATGGTGTTGTTTTTTATCATTAGTTCTATGACCATGATCAACCTTTCCTACTTCGTCCAGTGTCAGAGTGTCTCTAAACACATATCAGGGACCATGACAACTGCATAGAATCTAGAGTTTATTCTATAATTCCTAGTATCACATGGGATCTGAGCAATAATCTTGTAATTCCAATGGAATTCATACTCTCATCATGGAATTATCTAATCATCAATCATCATATGGAATCCAGACACTCATCTTGACATTTTGGTGGAATTCAAGCACTCATCCCAACATTCACAATCATTGAGTAGCATACAGGTTAAGGAATTCCTCTGATCCTTCCCAAGTCTTCATCAATCACATGGAATTTGAGCACTCATCCTACCATTCTCAACCATCAAGTGTCATACGGAATCCAGATGCTCAACCAAACATTCCCAAGTAGCATATAACATATGGAATCTAAGGTGATCATCCCAGAATTCTCGATCATCACACATAAAATCCCAGTTTAACATTTTCATTATGAAATTTTAATCCTCAATTCACTTTACAAAGAAATTCTTAAAATCATATTTAATAATTCATTAATTTAGTTTTACCCAATATATCATGATCCATAATCACCGTTTAACATTTTAATAACCAAACCACATACAAAGCTTAGTTTACTATAGGACATATGATTTTAAAACCTAATTTCCATTTCACAAAAGGGATTTTCTATTGTCCAACCCATTTAGACAATTAAAATTATAATTCTATTTACAATATTGATGGTTGTGAAATTACATTTCACAACCATAAAATTAATTCACTGGTCCCCTTTTCATATTCCAATTACATTTTCAAAATACAAACTTTTCATTTACAAGCCACATATAAGGTCACTCACTTTATATGATTTTTTCTAAGGATTCCCTCTCTAAGGATATAAGCATGTAAAAGGGGTGTTTAACAAGGTAAAATAACATTTTAAAACATTCCAATTTAAAATAAGGTCATTGCCCAAAAATTCTGCATGACTGCACAATTGAAGAAATCCAATAAGTAAGAGATACTATGGGTTAACTTAATGTGACCACCTATCACATGATTAAAAGAGTCTAGACATCAAGTATCAGTTTCTAGTAAGCCTTTAATCAGAAGAAAATAGAAACCCAAAAAACACCCTAAAAATATGGAATATTATCTAAACTAATAGGAACTTAACTCAATGGTGAAAGAAAACAAAAAGAGAAGGAATGGGAGTCATAAATGAAACTCTATCTCTCAAACACCTCTGATGACACTTGATTGAGACCATGAATAATGGAGATCCCACCATGGGAAGAGAGAGGAAGGCACACATGTGAAGCTACTGGATAAAGGGAACGGAAAATAGGAGTTAAAACATAAAAGGAAGGAGGGTAATTTTTTTAATTTGTACATTTTTAAGGAGGTTCATAGTTTGGATGAACAGTTTTGAAAACCATGAAAACCTCTCTATCCAAGGCATGCTATTTTTCATGGTTAGTTAGCACAGTTTGAAAAAATGTGTGAAAAACATGTGAAATGACTATTCAATTTTTTATAGAGGTTACATGGTTTATAGAATCCCATTACATGGTTTGAAAAAACCATGTTCTTATGAAAAACATGTCACACAATTTGGGTGCATGGTAATCACTAACTATGCATTAATCATATGCCTCGGGCAGTTTCCCCCGAAACTATATTTTCTAACCTCAAGGATATTAAGATACTATCTTGAATCCTCCATCGATATTGAAGCTTCATTTTATTCATAATTACACATGTTTAAGGTATTTCAACCTTCAAACTGTCTTCGTAAATCCCAGTTTATGAACTGACCCCTCCCCCAAACCAAAACTCAAATTTTCCTGACCTCAAGGATCATCCATACACTCAGAATATTAAAACACCACACCATAACACTTCTCATCCCTGATAAGTATTGGTGGACATCTAACCATTCCACAAAACCTATTTCAATTGTCAAATCCCATTCAAAAAACACCATTACATCTTCGAACACCCAAGGTGCTCTCAAAGCGCAACTCCAAATATGAGACGCAAGCCACCCAATCCCAATACAATTATATTATTATAATAAAAACACCAAAATGACACTCCAAGGTATCTATTCATTCAGAGTCACTCATATTTCATTATCTGGTTAAACTCCCTTGCCCATGATTCTCCCACCATAGGACTTAACTCACAAGGATGATTCCAAACCTTCGTGCCTCCCGCCATCGGAATTTGCCTACCAAATCCTATTCTTAGCGGTCCACTGACCCACTCAGCACAGTTCCCAATATACTATAACTCAACTCATGTGAGATTTTTGATCAATGCCAATACCAACTCTCACCTCCCATATTTAAAACCAAAATAGGCACATCTCCATCATCCAATCACAACACAAAAAATTCAACTTTCCCCTAGATATCCCTAGAAAACTATAGAAACACCATTATTGCATCCAAATTGACATTCTAGATGTGGTTTCAACTCACCTCTTCCAACTTCATGTAATATCACAAGGAGAACCACCCAAGCATGCACATTGTAGTCTAAACTTGACTCATGGTGTTATTTCTCATTTCAAACTCCAACTAACCAAAATTCAAGAATGCTTAGCTTATAACACTGACATGCCTTTATTAATCTCGACCATGATACCTTTATCTCTAGAGGAATCCTATGGTTTTACCAAAAATTCATCAAGGTCTAACTTTGACCTCCTAATGAAAACTCACAGTTGAAACACCAAACATCCACATTGACCACTGTGCTCTCACTCGAGCACTAGCATGCCACCACACTAAACCATGCTTGGATTATACCTTTTCATCCCAAGCCTAAAACATTCATTCAGACCTCAACCATTACCACATGGAAACAACCTATATAATTATCAAAGGAATCTATATTGCATTGAAATCACACACACACTTGCATCTAGTGTTGTTATGGTCGTCTAAAGATCGAACCGCACACCAATAACCCCTTTATCACATGGGGTTCACGTGACCACAATCAACATGACACTCCCCACTATAAGTGTGTCCTTATAATTATTCTATTAGGTTGAAACCATGTTTCTATGGCCTAAAAATAAATCATTACTAAACATAAAAGTTGAATATACCCAAAACCTCTCATACCCGAGCATCATTCCCACTGTCGAACACCATCCACTTCTGACTTATAGAATTCCAAAATTGGTTATCATTGAGACTCAACCATAGAAAAGGTCACAATGTATGGTAGGATTCCCATCATATTTATTTCCTTACATTTCTTTATGAGCATCGATCCTAACAGGTCTTGCCTTAAACACATGTGTGTCACTCTTCTCAATCCACACTCACCATCCCATCGAAACTTAACTAAGATTGATCTCTTGGATCAAACATGCCACAACACCTAGATTCAAACCAAAACCAGCCCTCCCATCCAAGGGTATTTTCCTATTCCAATAAACATCAGGAATATCTACTGAAAAAAATCACCTCAAGGCCATTAGCCCTCAACTTGAACATGGTTGTTTACCGACTCGAAACTTAATAGGCACTGTGCTTACGTGCATGCACTACCTCGATCACTTAAACCAAAATGGATACACACTCCCATACCATCTGATATTATAGAAACCCCAGTGTCACACACCTAACTAAGACCAATTCGTAAAACCCAACTCATCATTTTTTGATTCGAGCCTTAATGACCCTAGACACACATTCCTATTTAAAAAATAGACCACACTTCCAGTATTTCACCTTGAGTAACTTAAGGAATTATAGATTAACTCATAGAACAATACTAACACCTTAAGGTCACACAACATCTAATGTTACAACACCCAAATCAAGGTTCTCAA
Organism: Viscum album; assembly: GCA_963277665.1. Lineage (NCBI taxonomy): Eukaryota > Viridiplantae > Streptophyta > Magnoliopsida > Santalales > Viscaceae > Viscum > Viscum album. Next base: position 679,374,717 of record OY728132.1, on the reverse strand, counting down.
AAATCAAGCTCTCCACTAGCCCCTCTTACCCTCACCAATGTCAAACTAAACACACAAGGCCTCCAAGCCACCACAACCAACAAGACTTTCCATTATTCTTTAATCCATAAAGTTCACATTTAATAGGATTAACGTTCTATAAACTTTCTATAAAGAATTTTTATTTCCTTTTCATTCATATGTCAAAATTTGATCTCTTTAGGATTTATTAAAATTCACACATTTTTAAGGCTTGATTAAATAATGTTCCATTCAAAATGTATAATAGAAAACACCTTATAGGTTGCATAATGAAATTTTATTTAAACAATACCATCATCAATCCAATTACATCTTTATATGTGTCAAGATATCATCACAGTAATTAGTCAAGTAATATTCCACAATAGTTGTATATGTAATATTTCATATATGATGTTGTGAACTGTGATGCCTCCTGTTATCATGGGTTGTGAAAATTAGGGGAAATTTGAATTTTTGTTCCTAAAATTTTTTCAGGGGGAAATAGTAAATTATCCTATAATATGATCTTGAATAATTTTTTTGACTACTCTATTAGTCCCAGAATAGGTTATTTACCCTAGTACAGGAGTTTGGTATAAATATGAGTTGTTAAAATTTTCACATAATATTTAATATTCAATTAACTAAATATTAATTTATTCATGCATATTTTTTTAGTGATATGTTTTAAAAATAGCATCAAATTGAGATTATATCTTCATGGTTTAGTCCAGAATTGGGGGATATTCCTAGATGAGTCATAAACCCATCACAAGTGTTGAGCTCAAGCTCGATCCCCCTTTATTTTCTTTTTCTTTTTCTTTTTTTATACATTTTCCTTTTTTCTTTTTTCCTTTTATTTATACCATCTAGATTCTCATGTATGCCCATGGGGATCTCCCCTTGGGTTTCTCCATTCGAGAGAGGTGGAGGGAGAGAATATGGAGAGGGAGGAGGATGCAACGCCCGAGGAGCTCATCTGGGGGTAGATCGAGGCTCGTGGGTGCGTGGCATGGATCCAGTGCAAAGATTTGGTGGTTTTTACTTGGATGTAGGATCATTTTATTTTTTTCACCATAGATCCCCATAGTTTAATTTTTTTTAATTTTTAAATCATTTTTGGGTTGTTAGGGACCCCTAGGGGGTCGATCTATGGCTTTCAAGGAGAAATAGGGGGTTTCAGACCATTTTGGGGGGTTTTAGTTCGGGAAAACCCATGTACACAATGTGTGGTTCAGAGAACACATGTTGTGTGTTCTTCCTATTTGTGGAAGATGAGTTTTTTATACTACATGCATTGTATTGGGGGTACACATCATGTAGTGACGCCTCAGGGTGTGTTGGGGGCACATGGTTGTGTAGGGTACATGGCCAGAACCTCTACGAGGTACACGGTCAATGGTTTTGTAATATACTCGGATAGACCTTGTGTGGTGTTACATTCCTAGGTACATGGTTGGGGACCTCGTTTGGGGTACACGCTGGGGTGTTACACATCGTGTAATCTGTATTTATACACATTAAGTTGGGATGAGGTACATGTGAAAGTACCCATGTGAGGTTACATGCTATATATCGGGAGGAACATGCCATGTTATTTAGAGAATTATATACTGAATGGTCTGTGGCACATGGGAAAGGAGGACCTTTGGGTTTACACATCATGTACCCTAAGTGCATGTCGTGTACTTTTCCTTTTTGGTCTATTTTTCTATTTTCACCCTAGAGTCAGAATTGGAATTGTGAGTATTCCATTCTGAGCATTTTTTTCATATAGATCATGATGGTGGAATCATTATGGTGTTTAGAAGATGTTTAGATGGTGTTTTTTATGGGAAAGAGTTTATAGGAGGATTTCTTTGAGGTTTTGTTTCTGAATACTCTTGGGGGTTAAGTTGTGAGTTGTGAGGCCCAAGTGAGGGTTGTGATCTTATTGATCATCCCAGATAGAGTGTTCCATGGTGATCTATTTGAGGTTATTTCAAATGGATATCAAAATATAGGATTGAGTAGTATCTCTGAGGAGATGTTGGTTTTTTTCTATGTGTTGGGACCGGTTGCTCAAGGATATAGTGATAAATGTTTCAATCTTGTGTTGGATGACCAGAGTTATTGGCACCTTTGGGATAGGTTGATGTCATGAGATAGAAGTTACATCTGAGATTATTTGAGGCGATGTTGTAACATCCCATTACCAATCTTTCAAGTATATCCTTGACCTCATCATGGTTATCCTTTTTTATATTATCTGTAGAGGACCGAGAAAGAATTGGGAGGATACCTATAATGGTGAATTCATAGATTTGTTGTACTCTTGGCTTAAATCATCTTTTTCTGTAGGCTGCAAGATGGTTTCATGCCATGTAGATAGGTTACACGTTGTGTAAGTATTGATGGGTACAATTTTCGAAAGGCTTCACGCTATGAAAGGTTTCATGTCTTGAAGAGGGGTTACATGTCGTGAATGTTTTAAATAACATATTTTAAATCTGAGGTGACATATTTCTTGATGTACTTAAACACTGTGGATTTCAAGGCATGTAAAGGAATTACACATCATTTAATTCCCTAATCAGGGATTTTTTAAGGCACCACTCAAGTTTTTGGTGCCCATTGGATCATCTATTTTCCTTTGCTCTCAAATTGAAGTGCCTCGCTGGTGATTTTTAGAGACACTATTCCTTTTGAATCGATCCACTCAGTGTTTGATCATTGTTTCAGTTGTGGTGTATCTCTCTAGGTGAACAATATTTCTGCTTCTTCATTTCTATATATTAGGGTAGTGCCCTTGGGTAGCATTATCAGATCTATTGATCTAAGTTGGTGTTTCCTCTTGTCTTCTTCCAAGATATGTTGTGCAATCTCATTCCGGAGGCCATTCCTTTGTTGCTCATGGTGAGATGAGCATTCCTTGTCTAGGTATGTGATGTTTAATCTTCTCCACCAAACATCTTTCTCAATTAAATCAATCCTAAGGTGTGGATTGTATTCTAGGGCCTTCGTTGACGTCGTTGGCTTTTCGTTGTTGGTCGATCCCATTGCGGGCGTGTGCGACCCAAGTTTTGAGATAGGTGGTTCCTTATCTAGTATTTGTTTGATAAATGGTATTGTTCCATTATAATGAATTGGTTTACAAATAAATTGGTATAAAATTGGAATGATTTTTTGTGTTTGTTGGAAATAGATTTTGAATGAAAGTGGTTTTCCTTGGTTTTTGACAAATGGAAAGAAAAGGGGTATTTTCAAAGCATTGAAAATGGTTTTTTGAAATTGTTTTGAAATGATTTTCAAAATGTTGAAATGATTTTGAAAATGAGAGGATGGGTTACTTTGGGTACTAGGTGTAAGGTTTAGCTTGATTCTATCATCCATTGTGGGGTTTCACATTCTAGGGTGTTCCTCTATTCCTAGAGTGTATGTTATTGGATCTAGGTATGGATATTATGTTGGGGTTTCAATTTATAGGGTGTATCCCTAGTATCAAAGTGTAGATCATTGGATTTATGTACCACAGTGCAGTGTTCCATTGATTTTTGGGTACGAGTAGTTTCCAGCCTGACCTATTGTATTACTTGGTATTGTGATTCATGTGTTGATACTATTGTTTTTTATTTATTGGATTTAGACTATTTTATCCTTGATATGAATGTTGATGATTGTGAAAGATGGTATGGATAACGTGCTTTAAATTGATATACCTGATATTGTTTTAGAACTGTGATAAAAAGTAAAATGTTTACCATGTTTCTATAAAACTATTTTACTAATTATCATTACATGTTTTATTTAAATTGAGAATATAGGAATTTTTATATAGAGACTTGTTATGGAACACCTGGGTCATATCCTATTGAGCTTGTTATCTCACACCTTTTGCACCTCTTCGGTGGTGCATAGACATTTTTATGTTTACCGTTTCAGGGAAAGGCAAGGAGCTATAGTGAGGTGGTGAGGTTTCATGTCAACTGGGTTAGGTAGTTGGTGGTGAGATGGTGGGAGTTCATCCATGCCATCTTTTGATTTAGCTATTTGGTTTTAGTCCTTTTCATTTGGATTTGACTCTTGGATTTTTGGCTAATTTTACAGTTTTTTTGTTTCCCCTATCTTTTTACAGTTACGGAATATATTCAAAAGTATTTTACTGTTTCTTTTTCTTCATGCATATATATGCCTTGTGATTTGTTCAGGTTAGGAAAAATCGTTCACTATAGTTTTTTGTTCAATGCCCAGCTGCTTTTCACTAGCCCAAAGGGATCGGGAACACCCTTTGGGTACGTGAAAAAACAGGTTAGGTTCCAGGTTTGAGGGTAAACCAGGTCAGTTTCTTACATATTTTGAGTTGATTCTAAGGGACTCTTGAGGATTCCCTAGTGGGAGAGTTTTTGATCAAGTGATCAGTGGTTTTCATGGTTGACTGTTGAGAATTCCCATGTGTCATGGTTTGTATTGTGTTAATGAGCTCATGTTGGGTCTTGATTTTAAGGTGGTCATGAGGACCATTGTGAATGATCTAGTTGGAATTCTTTTATTTTGGATACCCCTTTGGGAATGTGTTGATCAAGGATCTGTTAGAGGACACTGAGGGTTATTTGGGATGTTTCCACACTAGGTGCAACACGTGATTTTGGATGAGATTGATAAACCCATCATATGGTGTATTTCTCTTAATGTGGCCTTTATATTAGTTTTGGATCTGTGGACGGGCATGGATCAAGAGATTGATTATAGCAGGGGAGTCCATGGTTGGACATCACATTATTTTGTAACCCTAGAGACCATGTGATCCCTGAGTTTTGGTTTGTCCCTAAAGTGGGTCGTGAAGATCCCATGATGGTTGTTTACTAGATGAGGAGATCCATGGGACCATGGAAAGGCCATGTAGTTTGTTGGATGATAGTTTTTTGGTGCTGCTAGTTTAGCTATTTGGATAGTGGGTTCAAGGTTGAATCATGACACATTCCATTAGCCTTTAGTCAGGATGTTTGAGGCAGTATTTTCTCAAAACATTAGTTTGAGGAGGAGACCCTTGGGATATCTTGGATCAGGTGTTGGTCTTGAGTTTTTATCTGGTTCTCTCCTCTATTGGATGGTTGTAGTTAGATGTGATTAGGTAGATAATGGACGATCTGAATGAGTTAAACCCCACTCTAGTTGAGTGTACTCCCTGACTAGAGTGGCTTCAAGATTGTGAGGTGTCAAGGCACTCATGGAGTGGGTTTTGTGTATCATGTATTTTTTGTTCTCTTGGTCGTGGATGTTGTATCCTCCTAGGTTATGTATGGATCCTACCTATTTTGGGTCTATAGAAAGTTCCTTATTTATTCTATAGGGCCTTTGGGACTACCAGGTTCTCTAGTTGTGTCAACCTAGATGTTCCTATCACCAATTCAAATCATTCTATTAGATTCCTAGAGCTCGGTAGACATTATTTGTTCTTGTGGATGCCTGTGGTTATGCCCTGGGGTCTAAAATTCTTGCATGTTACATTTATATGTCTTAAAGATCTTATGTAGATCTGTTAGACACACCTAATTTCATGTGGCAAGGTGATACACATGATGTAAATCCTCTGGAATAGGCTAGAGTGGGAGTATATTTACCTTGGGTATCAGGATGAAACCCATGGCTGTTTTTTTTCATTTTTATTGAGCCCTGTTTTTATGTTGTTGTTATTTTTATGTAAATTTTTGTTAATGTTTTCTATTTTGGGTATATCACATGTGCATTTACTTATTATGATAGTAGATTATAAGTTCACTATTAGGGGTGGCCTATTGAGATTTATTTCTCACCCTCTATACATGCACCTCGATGTGTATGCAGACTTCATGTTTCCTTTCAGGTTAGAGAATAGTTTTCTCTATGTATGCGTTTGAGTACTAGTGATTCTTGATTGAGTGGAGAATCTCATGTGGAGTATCAATATTGAGTTGGTGTAGCTCGAGCATTGTGGATAATGGGTATGTGGTTTGGCTCAGAGTTGGCAGGAGATCCTATTTTATTTTATTTATCAGTTTGTTTATTTTGTATATGTGATCATCTCAGTGGTTGACCATCCATTATGTGGTTTTTATATTTTGAGTTTGTACGATACATTCCATTTATTATATCATGCTTTTGTTTTAGTTATTTATTATGCATACTCTGATGTTTATCCTTGTGTATGAGTTTGTTTATTTTCTGCTATTATTTCACTCTGACTGGAGGGTATAGTCTCCCAATTATATCTTTTAGACCCTCACAGCTAGTTAGCATCCTTTTTCATTTAGGGAGGCATTCTTTAGGCCTTATTTTGAGATAGATCAGGTGATGTGTCTGGTCAACCCAGGTCAGTTCGTTGTAAAATGGTATCAGTGGTGGTTGGTTTATGATTTGGAGAGTTGGTTGATTGGTGGTCTAGGAATGTATCAGAATTTGTGATCGATATCAAACTGGTGTGTTGTGAACACCTTTGTTGATAAGAATTCCAAGTTTATAGGGGATGGGTTTTTTCTGTTCTTGGATTCTATTTTTACAACTATGTGATTTCATCTAGTGTGATACACTTGGGTTTGTGGATTTATGGTTTCTTATGATTTTTTTATCTTGGACCATGGGTAAGAGGTCAGTGTTCATGCATCATTCTAGGCATGTAGGATTCACATGATATATGCATGTATGTGATCTTTTACTGATGATGGAGGTTCAATTGATTAAAGTGTCAACAAAAGCTCAGACAATGTTTTCTTGTATAAGAACTTGATGGAATTATAATCAACTAAACCACTTGTATATATTTTCTTCTTGTGATAGTTAATATGGATCATATGAAGAGAGGTTTTCCAGTGATGGAGATATATTCCCTTCCTCAAGGGATGCATAGAAACCCTAGTCAGCTAGTATTGGGCTCTAAGTGCCTTATTTGTGGCTCGATGAGGGAAATGATGACTAAGGGATCCTTGGTTTGGGCTTGAGTTTCACTAAGGTGGTGGTTCTCTTAAAGTTTCAGGTTCTATATACATAGGAGGGAGCTATTATTTACATGTGTTGTATGTCAGGTCATGCGGTGGGGCACATGTTCCTATTATCACAGATAGCTTGTGCTTCCTTGGTGGGGTTGTTGAGGTCTGTTTTCTCCTGGGTGTAGTTGGGCATGAGGATTCTTGGTGTTTGAGAAGTGGATCTCTAGGAGTGATTCTAATCTTGTGGCTAGAATAAGAGGGTAGGTTTGGTGGGATCTCTGGTCCTACCCATTTTTATGGAACCTTGGATAGCGTAGTGATAGTGTGGTTGGACACTCATTGTTTTGAATCAATGCTCGAGTGAAGGGTGGTAGTGTGGTTGATGTGGGATGAGGGATATGCCTTGTTTTTTAATATTGTTGAGGGTGCTTCGGTTTGATGGAATTGTCCTGTGTAAGGATCATGGTCATCATTTTTAAGTGTGCTCTCCTCTCTTTGTAAAGGCTTGTCCCATGTGAGTGTGAGTCTTGTTGCTCATTTTGGAGTGATGTAAGGAAAGCCTTGTGGTGAGGAGTTCACTATAGGATGTTGGAGTTCGTGAGCCTCATTTAATTGGTTTGTTGATCATGGAGGTTTATGTTCCTGGTGGGTCAGTAATTATCATAGGTTGTTGTGGTTTTCATGTTGGTTCTCAGGTGTGAATGGTTTGTCCATTTCTATCCATTATGTTTGGTGATGGATATAGCATGATCCATGGGGTTTTCCATTTGGGAAACATAGCAATGGTATGGATACTTCTATAGTGGGGATCATCAAACTGATCATGGTTAAACGTCTCTCATGTTGGGAGAGAGTTGTGGACATTGTAATACTATTCATTAGATGATCGAGATAGTGTTAGTTGTGTCGGTAATTGGGTGGGAGCATGACTTTTGGTTAACCACTAAGGCTTCTCAGGGGAAAGAATCATTTGTGGTGTAGATTTTTTGATGCCACATGTCTTCATGGGTTTTTGAAAATCAGGGAAAATTTGAATTTTTCTTCCCAAAAGTATTTCAGGGGAAAATGGTAAATTCTTCTATAAGATGATCTCAGATAATTTTTTTGAATACTATATTGGTACTGAAATAGGGTGTTTACCCTAGCAAAAATTTTTGGTGAAAATCGAAGTTGTTCTAATTTTCACGGAATATTTAGTATTTAATTAATTAAATATTAATTTATTCTCGCTTATTTTTTCAGTGATATCTTTGAAATGGAGTATTATATTGAGATTCTGTATTCGTAGTTGAGTCCAGAATGGGGGGGTTTTCTATGTGATACATAAACCTATCACGAGTGTTAAGGTCGGGCCCGATACCCTTTTCTTTTCTTTTTCTTTTTCTTTTTTTCTTCCTTTTTATTTTTTTATTTTCATCATTTCCTTTATCCCCTTTGTATTATCATTTATTTCTATGGGTCTCTCTCCTTGGGGGTATTTGGCCAAGAGAGGGAGAGGGGGAGAAAAGTGAGATAGAGTAATAGGTGTCACCTGGGGAGCTCGTCTAGAGTTAGATCAAGGCTCGGTGGGTGTGTGGTGCAGATCCAGTGTGAAGATTCAATGGTTTCCACCCAAAGATAAGACCAATTTATTTTTCTTCACCATATATCCTCATAGATTAAATTTTTAAAAGTTTTAAATCCTTTTTTGGGTTGTTGGGGACCCCTAGGGGGCGATCTATGGATTTCATGGAGAAATAGGGGGTTCTGGCCATTTTTGGGGTTTTCTATTCATGAAAACCCATGTACATGGCATGTGGTTCAGAGAACACACGTCTTGTGTTCTTATTTGAATAAGATGAGTTTTTTTTACTACACACCATGTACTTGGGGTACACACCATGTAGTGGCGACTCGGGATGTGTTAGGGGCACATGGTCACGTAGGGTACACGACCAAAAACCATGTGAGGTACATGGAAAATGGTCATGTAATATGCATGGATAGACTCTGTGTGGGGGTAAATGTCTAGATATATGGTTGGGGACCCCGTGTAGGGTGCACGCCATGTATGATACGGCACACATCATGTAATTTGGCATTTTACACGTCGAGTGGGGATGAGGTACATGAGAAGGTACCCATGTGGGGTTACACACTATGTACCAAGTGGCACACTCCATATACTTTAGAGAAGTACACACCAACTGGCTAGTGGCACATGGATAGGGAGGACATTTGGGGTTACAAGTCGTGTACCTGCAGTGAACATCTTATACTTTTCCTTCTTGGTATGTTTTGCTTGTTTTTCACCCTGGAGTAATAATTGGACCTATGAGTAATCCATTATGAGTTCTTTTCATATATATTGTGATGGTGGAATTATTTTAGCATTTAGAGGATATCTGGATGGTGTTTTGGATGGTCGGTCGTTTACAAGCGGATTTCTTTGAGGTCTGGTTTTAGAATCCTCATGGGGGTTGGGTTGTGAGATGTGAGGCCTGAGTGAGGGATGTGAGATTGGTTATTGGCTTCGATAGAGTGTTCCCTGGTGATCTGTTTGAGGTTATTTTGAATGGATCCTATAAGGTGAGATAGAGTAGTATCTATAAGGAGATCCTGGTTTGTCCCTGTGTGTCAGGACAAGTTGCTCGAGGTTAGAGCAGTTGAGGTTTGGCTCTTGGGTTGGATGACCTGATCAATTGGAGACTTTGGGCTGGTTTGTTATTGTGGGATGGAAGTTACAGATGGAAGATGTTGAGGTGATGTTGAGATGATTCTGAAGAACTCTTGAGGATGCCCTAGTTGGCTATTTGTTGATCGAGTGATCAGTGGTTGTCATGGTTGGTTGTTAGGAATGCATGTGTGGCATGGTTTGGATTTTGATAAGGATCCCATGTTGAGTCTTTCTTTTGAGGTGGTCATAATTACCATTGTAAACACCCTGGTTGGCATGATTTTCTTTTAGATTCCCCTTTGGGCATGTGTTGATTGAGGAACAGTTGGTGGCCACTAAGGGACATTTGTGATGTTTCCGCACTGGGCATGACTCATGCTTTTAGATGATCTAGAGAAACCCCTCGAAGGGTTACCTACTATTATTATGGCCTTTGGTCTAGTTTTGGATCTGTAGATGGGTGTGGCCTGAGATATTGGGTGCAGAAGGGGAGTCCCAAGCAATACATTGCTTTATGTTGTAACCCCAAGGACCCTAGGAGTCTCAAATTTTGGTTTGGCCCTAAGGTGGGTCATGGAGATCCTATTGTGGTTGTTTTATGGATAAAGCACTAATGGAAAATTATCATATAACCATGCATCTATAACCATGGTTTATAGAAACCATGGGTATAGAGTTGTTGAAATCTATTTATTCCAAAGGTTTATGTAAAATGTTGGTATAGACATACTATCCAAATGGTTTTAAAAAACAATTGGTATAGGTTGAGCTATACCAATGGTTTTTAAAAACCATTGGGATATAATTATCTCATTTCCCTTAGCCTCCCACCCTCCCCCTTCATTCGTGAGCCCCATTGTCCCCTCACCTGATCGATGGTCGATTCTCCTCTCCTCCTGTGCTCTCCCCTAACTCACATATTTTTTGATTTTCATCTTCTTTGACATCATATTAGTGAATTCAGATTCTTTCTTCTCTTCTGCAGACTTTTTTTTCATTTTTATCTAGGTATAAAAACATAACCAAGATACAATTAGGTCACAATTATTCTAGATTATTTGAAATAAGGTTATTTTATATTATTTTTGTTATAGTATTACATAATATATGTGATTGTAATAGATTTATTTACTATTCTAATTTAGTTATCCACCACCTTTACATAAATCCAGTATAATTTTTTTGTAATATTTATTCATTTATTATGTAATTAATTAATATAGTATTTTTTTTGTTTAATTAATGTATTATGGGTCTATTTTATGTCCTATAATTATATAGAATAATTCATGAGTTACCTTTACTTGTATTAGTATATCCTTGTGTTCCCTTCAACTTTTTCTACTTACCTTTACATAAGTCAGTGTACTCTTACACATATTAGAAATTTATTCTCACCTTTACATAGGTATTTTAGATCTTGAATAAACCTTATGTATATTCTTCAATGGATTGCTCCTACCCTTACAATGGGTGAGGAACATAGCACTTGAAGAGCTAGTTAACACCACTAGCAATCCTTTACTTCTGATTTCTTTATAATGAATTATTCTTTCAAATGAGTCTGAGTAGATTTTATGATCCAATATTTATCTCCCCTTGATTTTTTGAACCTATAGACACCACTTTTTTAAGCCACTTTGTTGGTAGAATTATTTTTCCAAGTATCTTCCTAACATCCTGAAAAACACTCAGATTATACCAACATGTTAGTTTATAATAAATCACTTAAAAGGATTTATAAATAGGCTAACTTCATTAGTAAAGCTAAAACATTGATTTGAAACCTAAATCACTCCAAAATAGGATTGAAATGCAATGTATATTTAATATTTCAATAGATGTATATATATTCCTAAATGTATGGTCAAATTCACAATGTTATACACTTAATTCATGATTTGTGAAATTTTAGAATTATCTAGAAATTTCATTTCATCATGTACTATTGTTTTTTAATACTCCTTTTAATGCAGACATGGTGAATACCCCCATGGATTGTATCTACCCCTCTATCCTACATCACTCAATTTATCATATTTAACAATAAAGTAAAAGGGGAGAGGGGTACCTCTTACATCTTCATGTCAGTGACTATGGTTTTTATTTATGAACTGACTCTTTTCATCTACTCTTACTCCAAGCCTTGATTTTTTTTTTTTTTTGAAAAATCACTTGTGATGATTTCATTTTATATGTTACATATGAGATTACTTATCCATCTTGGCTTGGTTTCCTTCACCATTATGAGACTAATACCACTAATACTTGTCTCTTCTTTTGATAAATTTTTCTTCAACCCTTCAACATGTTTCCTCTTCCAATGGAGGGATATTCAACCAACTTTGACCTCTTTTCTTATGGAGTGATATGTGAGATCATTAAGGAATACTTTATTATTTTCCTCTTCTTTGATATCCATAAGAGTCACTTCAGACTTGTTCTTACTTATTGAATCCTTATTTAAGGGAACTTCCTTCACAATTTATGCACACTATATATGTATATAGACCCAATTTACTTTGATTTTGGTAGTTTAAAGTTAATTTTTTATTTATTGGGTGATCATTGGATATTATCTAAGCTTATGGAAGGAGATAAGTGATACATTTTTCCTTTCCAATTAGAGAAGAGTAATTTTTTCTAAAAAATTTTGTATTGAATTTCATATATCATACAACTTCAGGCTTTTATCTCCTTTATTACATTTTGTATATATTTTTGTTATTTTATAAATCCTAGTTTCTATTATATTAGTATTGGATAATTATTTATATTTATATCAACTATGGTAGAATTTCCATGATATTATTATACCATGTTTTTATGGTTTTGATGTTGGGTGACACGTTGTTATTATTATTGAGTAAATGTTTTCCATCATAAAGACAAGTGTATTTAATTGGATTAATGTCATATTCAAAACATGGAAGTTTTAAAACAATTTTTTCATAAATACATATGTATTTAATTAGATTGTGTAATAGTTGATGCCCATTAATCATTAGTATTATCATTTTTTTATTTATTTTGGAATAAAGTGTGGAATAAAACCAAGAATGAAACACCAAGGACCAAATAATTAGGGAGTTATGAAATAGTGAAGCCTTAGGGCATCCCCTCTCACCAGGTTCACCCCCTCAGGAGGCAAGGAGTACATGCATGGGAAGAAGGTGATTTTTTTCCCTTGGACTACCATATATGAAATATAATTTGTAACCTTGTTTCCCTCACTTTGGGTATGAAGAACATCCTTATGACTAATGATAAGTCCCCTATACCATCTAATTATATAAGATATTGAGAAGGGGTGATACCTTTTCTATGTCGAGAGTCATAAAGAGTTGTGGAGTCTATTTCTACCACCTCTAAGTTAATTCTCATTTTATTACAAAGATGGAGACCATTTAAAATTTCCATAGCTTCATACTATAGGGAGTGGCCATAGTTGAAGTGCATAGTAAAGGAAAATATTACGGAACCCCTAGTATCATAAACCACTCCTCCACCATAGATGGCTCCCATGAAATATGATCTGTTAGTGTTAAGTTTGTGCCCCGAGGGGTGGGGGTACCAATAAACCCAAGGTCCACAAGTTCCTCTAAGGTTGGAATGGTTGGATGAGTTGTTAAGGATTGATCTAAAAGTGGGGGATTCTTCTCAATTCTTAAACAGCCTAATCATGTCAACCAATAGGTTCCTAGTTCGGATAACCAGATATTTCCCTGATAAAATAACCCCTTTATAGTGGGTTTATTTCCATGCTTGCTAAATACACCAACATCCTGCTAACATCACAATGAATCTAGCTTTTTTCTCAGGTCCAACAGCTCTTGTACCATGGAACCATCACTCAAAAAAAGATAGGTCTAGTAACTCATATAAGAGAAAACAAGTAAATTCTCCAAAGAAGATCCAAACCATGCATGCCCAATCACTTTCAAAGAACAGATGGTCCAAGGTCTTCTCCCAGTGTTCTCTTCAATATGAGCATATGTTCACCAGGTTGATTCCTTTTCGTTTGATGTTCTCCTCCCAATGTTTCTCTTATTCTTTGTTTTGCTAGATACTAGTATGATTTGATGACTTTTATATTAAAATTGGTTGTAATGAATTTTTTAATTATAGTTTACATTTTATATTTGAATATAACGTTTTCCCCCTATAATAGAATATATAGAAGCTAAATATATCATATCGATTGGATTTCAACTGAGTTTCAAATGAATTTGAATATTTTTTTAGATTTTTCATTTAAAAATGATTTAGATGAATCTTATAAATAGTTTCCATGTTATAATTGTGTTGGAATACCATGGTTAAGTCAGGAAGAAGTTATATACCATATAAAAAAATCTGGATTTCAAACAAACTATTATGTTTTGTATCACAATGGAAATATAATATAATCTTCTATTGTTCATGAATGGAAAGAAAGAAGTGGTATAAAGAATTTTATATTTGATTGTTTTCCATTTGCATATCATCATGAGATAGATAGTATACTAGTGAAAGAGGGAAATGATATTAATACACATGAGGAAAATAATGAAGATGATGATGTTGAGAGAGTGAAAAAATTAATGGATGATGCCAAAAATACTATATATCAAGAATGCACTAAAATGAAAAAGTTGTAATTTTTAATGTGGTTATATCTTGGAAAATCCATGTATAGAATTTATAATACTCTTATTGATTATATTATTACCTTTTTGAAGGACTTTATTCTTGATGGTGTAGATATTCCCTCAAATAATTATAAGTTATGGAAGTTAATTAAGCATATTAGATTTATACTAATAAAATTCATGCTTTTTTGAAAGATTACAGTTTATTTTGGGAGGAAACAACAGACATTAATGAATGTAAAGAATGTTTCATATCTCGATAGAAGGAAAATTTAGATGGAACACCATCTCATGTTTCACATAAATTCATGTGGTACTTTCCATTGATTCTAAAACATTAATATATATTCATATCTTTATAAATCTCAACCAATATGAGATGGAATGATGCTAATAGAATTAAATATAATGATGAGTTGGTTCATCCTTTATATGGATTATCAAAGCAGGAATTTGATGCACAACATCCTAATTTTGTAGTTGAGGTGTGTAATGTTAGGTTGGGTCTATCCTATGATAGTTTTAATCTATTTGGTTAGATGCTTACTGCTCACAGCATGTGGCCAGTTTTTATTCATATTTATAATCTTACTCCATGGATGTGTATGAAAAAAACTTTTGATTTCTTGATTATATTAATATTTGGACATTTTGATCCTATAAATGATATAGACGTCTATTTAAAACCTTTAATAAGAGAGTTGAAGTAGCTTTGGGATATGGGTGTGTGCACATTCAATGCTTATTCAAAAAATATATTTCAGATGTGTGACTCCCTTCTATGGACTATAAATTATTTCCCTACTTATGTAATGATGTTTGGCTGGATCATGAATGGGAAATTATCATGTCCAATATGTATGAAGAATACATATTCGAGAAGACTTAAATATCATCATAGTTTCAGCTTCATGGGGTATCCACGATTCTTGCCAACGGATCATCAATACAGGAAGAATAATTGAAGGCTTAATAATACTGTTGACAATGAACAACCACCTCAATGTATGTTAGTAACTGATGTTCTAGATGAATTGAATGATTTCAGTTTTTTATCAGGGAAAGGTTAGATGAAATCTAAAAAGAGGAAGAATTTTGACACTGAAGTCACTTACAATTGGAAAAAGGAAAGTATCTTTTTTGAGTTGTCATATTGGTCTACCTATTTATTACATCATTATTTATATTTAATTCACATTGAGAAAAATATGAGTGAAATATTTCTTTCAATTATTCTAAATGTCAAGGGGAAGACCAAAGATGACTTAATATCTCATTGGGACTTGTTGGATTGGGGTATTTGGCTTGAACTATATCCTATGTATATCGGTGAAAACAAAAGGAAATTTCTTTGTACTTCTTATGTGATGAAACCGTTTTAGGAAAATAAATGTTTGGAAGTATTGGAGAATATCAAGGTTCCTGATGGTTATTCCAACAACATATCTAAACAAGTCAATAGACGGTAACTCATGATTATCACATCCTTCTTCATGAATTGATTCCAATATCAATCTGAAATTTACTATCTAATAATGTAAGGGTGACGGTGATTTGCTTATGCCATGTTTATATAGACCTTTATGTTAAAAGGTTATCCAAGTATTTCTTGATAATAATGGAGCAAGAGGTGTTATTTTTCACTTACATGTTGCATTTAACAGTTCATCTTCCAACTGAAACACTTCTTAGGGGACCTTTTGCTTTTCAGTGGATGTATTATACTAAAATAAATATGTGTACAATGAAATATTACATCTAAAACAATAATCATCCTGAAATTTCTATTATGATAGGTTATCTATCTCAAGAATGTATGGATTTATTAATGTATTTTTCTAATGTGAGCACAATACATAATTTACTAATGATAAATTAGGATAATTAGTATGGGCAAATTGATACCTCATTTCCATTTATTCCCCAAATAGTAGGAATTGTTGGGTCATATAAATTGGCTACATTGAGCCGTGAAGAATGGGATATGGCACATCGCATAGTCTTGTTTAATCGTTGTTTGTTAGATGGCTATATCAGGTAAGTAATTTGAATATTTATATGTTATCTCATACTATTCCATTTCACATATACCTTAAAATTTTATTATCATTTTATGTAGGGAATATAAACAAATTATAAGTAGAGTTCATCGATCTTTTCATTTGAGAAGGAGAGAGGCTTTTCCTAGCAAGTACTTTCCTGCTTGGTTCAAATCCAAGGTATGGCCATTAATTCAATTAACTTAAAATATAGATATTCATTTAATTATATTATTCATATATATTTTAGGTATTGAGTTTACCTATTGGCTCCATCTCTCAAGAATTAAGAGTTTTGTGTTTTGTTCCTAATTCATTGGGTCGTGAATAAAAATATTTAATAATCAAAGGGTATAAATTTGTTACAACTGATCAAGTGGTGAAAATGAGAACAAAACATGATTTTTTTATGTTAATTGCAAAAAAAACTATTATGACACTGCATTATATTGTAGGCCTTGATATGAAAATGTGTCTTATTATGGAATTTTTGAGAAAATATTATTATTAAATTAATAATCTCATGGTCGATTCACTATGATGAAATGTGAATGGTTTGATTCAATGACACAACATGATACATTTATTAATTAATATAGATTAATATTTATTGACATGACTCAATTCATGGTTGTTAATGAATCATATATTTTGGCATCAATGGAAAAAACAAGTGTTTTATGTGAAAGATCATCTGAGGCCTGATTATGGTGTCATTATTTAAGCAATCCCAAGGCATCTCTTTCATGATAGTGGGGATGAAATTAACACCATTAATTCTCTCATTGGTGTTGAACAAAATATTTTATTTGATTAATCAAATTGTCCCATAGTGAGAATTGATGTTAAACCTAAAGTAGTGGTGGGTAATATATAGAAGAAACCATATATGTTCATTATTCATTAAATTTACCTTGATGTGGGTTTCTCATGTTAGTCCTACTATAATTACTTTAATTTAGTTTCAATTTGTAATGATATGTTTATTTTAGTGTTTTTTTGTTTTCATTTTATTTAATTATATTTATTTCAATTCAGAAAACCTAGTTTAAAATGATTTTTTAGAAAATTTATAACTTGGTTCTAAATTATAGTTACTAAAACATTATATGACATTGTTTATAACTTTTTTGAATTCTAAGTTGTATGAAAAAAATTTAAAAACTATTTATAAAAAATGTACATTTCATTTTTATGTAAATTATGAATAAATTTGAAGAAGTTCAAAGGAATAGATTATTTAATAATGATTGATGAATGCATGAGCTAGGGTTTCCTCCTCTAGATACCTTAGTGAGTATAATAATTGAAATATTTTTCTTTTGTATTACATTTAATGTCATGTTATTATTCTTTATTAATTTTTTAGGGAAATTCATATAAACTAGAGTTGACTTCCCCTTAGTCTACTAGTATGGTTATGATTGGGGGTGATCCTAGAGCTACATGGAGCACCCATCATACCCATTTACACCCTGACCCACTAGCAGACACCCCATCTACCACACCTTTTCATCCTCCACTTGAGCCTCCATAGATGTTCTAACCCATGCCTCCATTATCATATTATTTTGACTCTTATTCTCATACCATGTCTACACTACCTCTAGGGATGTTCCCACATATTCCATATCCATGTCCTATGATTTATCCCCAACCCTTCTATCCTTATCCTACCAGGTCTACATTGCCTCCATTTCCTATTATCCATCCAGGATCTGATGATTTTGTTCCTTCAGCTTCCACTCCAGTGACTAGCTGCATTACCCATATTTCATGGGTAGTCTCTTTACTTACCTTTTCTATCTTAATACACTTTCTCTTTTGTAACTTATATTGAATCTTCAAATATAAATTTCCAACATACATTGATGCTAACTAAATGATAACAAATAAAACATTATCTTTACACATCCAAGGGAACATCAATCTCCCCCTTTAAAGTTATTGTAAATTCTGAATTTTCTTAAGATGTAGTACAATACTTCTCTGCCTAATTGATAGTAAATGAAAAGGATGGAAAGTTAGTCTACCCTTTTTTATAATTTTAGTGAATCCCTAAAATTCACTTCATATCCATAATTATGAAAAAAAAACTTCCAATGGATGGACTTCTCATAAAAATCTCTTCTAATTTTAATAAAATCATCTTATCTCAATGAATTTATCCAATTTCACATTTTTAATTATTTCCATGTGAGAAGGGTTGAATCACAATTTTTCTTACAATTTACCATCAACTATACAACTCTATGTCTACTTGGGCTAGCCCGGTGTAGATAAAAAAAAGTGAAACATTTAGACAAAGTTTTTCCATAAGTAAACCACCATGTAATATTAATTTTGATTTTCTTTCTCATGGGGATGTCCAATTAGATTTTCAATAGTGTATAAAACTTTTTCATAAATTCTATAAAATCTATCTATAATTATAGATTATTGTGAAATGGGTAATTTTTATAAGATTTGAACTCTTTTGTTTCTCCCCCTCAATTGATACCATTTATTCTTCACTATGGTAGTTTCTAGGCATGTATAATATCATTTTAGTTGTTTAATACCAATTGAGAGATGAATACCAATTGAGATAGTTTATGGTGAATAATCTTTTGATGCTCTATATAAATGATAGATTGCACCACTTATCTAATCTTCAAGATTCTCCTTCAATTCCTTCTCAATGATTCATGAAAAAAATATAAGAATAAGGTGAACTTATATAGGCTCCCAAATGATAGAAACATGGTTGAGAATTATTTCTCAAACAATAGATTCCTTTATTTAAAGGTATAAAATTTTTAGACCTCGTCATTCCTACATAACCATTCACTTTACATCTCTGAATTTCATTTAATATTATTGATCTCTTCTTGACTTCACCTTTATTATTAATAGTAATAGGACTCCTTACTTTAGCTATAAGGGCACAACTATCTTTCTCACCTTTTACTATTTTCATAACCTCTTATAAATAGTATGTCCATACAGTTCAACACTATATTAACATGATAAACCTTCTTCATGTGTTTTCCTCCTTATTTATAGTAGCTTTATTAATGGAATTATTCATTATTGTATTCCCTTTGTTCTTCACATGACCAGGAAAATTAGTCATACAACTTTTAGTATTCTGTCTAGCATATTTACACCTTCCAATAACTTATTTTACAAACTTTGAGCTATACATTTTGGTATCTTCTCAGCCTATTCACAAGTAGTTTCAATCACTATTATAATCCTATAATCTCTATCTTTGATGGGGTTTTTTTCTTGATTCCATCTTACTCCATTTTAACATAATGTTCATGTCTATATTACAATGGTATGTGATGTGGCCTATTTTTTCTATATTAAAAAAACTTCTACTTGTTGGTTTGATATACTTTTGAGCTTTCATTACTAACTTCTTGGGTGTTATTTTTTCAACAGCCATCTCCAATGATTTGCAACCTATGGAAAACTCAATTTTATTCCATTGATTCATAGCCAGTTGTTGTGGTCTTTTCTTCATATTATCATATGGGTTGTGTTGGATTGGTATATACCAACACTCCTCATAACAGTGAAAATGTATATTTTATAAATCACATAATTTAAAAATAGATTCAAATCAATTACTTATGGACAAATTTATTTTGTTCTAAGAATACCTTATTGGTCCAACAGGTTTCCTTTGACGTTTATCTTTTCTATCCTTTATATAGGGATTATATAGTATCCATAGGTTAATATGTTATTCCAAAATTATATTTCATTGTATCTAAATATCCCATAGCACCAACATCTTCCAATTAACCTCATTATTTTTACTTTAGATTCAATCTATATAACATGACATGATTACTATTTTAGGCTATAACCCCACTCTTTTGGGGTAATTATATGGGGGGAATTTCTAGTGAATTATTACCTATAAACATGATGTTGTGGTGAGTGTTTTATTATTTTTAAACTTCCTAATTTGTATATTTTTTTAAAAAATCATGAATTTTCAGAAAACATTGATCCATAATTGTCTGTTTAAACTGGATAGTGGGTTATTTCTTTGTATAATTTTCTTGAGTATTGATAATGAGATGAATTTCATATCTCCTTACAATAATTTAGATTCTTTATTGAAGATATAATATTATCATAAATGTGTGTGAAAGTAGTTTTTTCTCAATTTTTTGGGAAGAATCAACTTTTTTAGAATCCGAAATTCTCAGTTTAAATTAAAGCTCCAAACACATTAAACTAAGTGTATTATCCTCAGATGTACATAAACCAAATATTTATTTAAAATCATTATTTATATTATCAAAATAGTCTATATAAATTTTACTTGTCTCTTGTAATGAATTGTTATGTTCTCTTATCCTTTTCTCATTAGATTCTGGTTGGGAAGTCTTGACATCCATGGAGACTTTTTGGTATTTCTCCAATGCATGGAAAGTTTCATTGTTGATATTTTTTAAAAAAAATATCACACAATGAGAAAGAAAATTTCCCCAATAGGGATGGTTATTAATGGAATGCACCATAGTGAACCATTGCACCATGGTCAGCTCCAGGGACCATTATGTCATGCAACACTTTCATAATTGCCTAGTTGAGATGGTGCATCATGGTGTGTGCTATGTTTCACTGTGGTGCAGTGTGCCATTGTGCGTTCCACTAAGCCATCGTAATTTTTTTCACTTTTTTGAACTGGGTAACCTACCTTTATTAAAATAATTTATTAAAAAACCCTATTGTAAGTCAAGTGATGTCCCTCCTTCCTCCCCCAACTATATGCAATGCATTGATCAGTAGCCACGACCAAGAACAACCAGCAAGTCTATTACTTTCTCATTATCCTTCCCATGATTGAATTATAATGATTTGTTATTTGAATGAATAATTTTCAATTTTTAAAATTAGATTATTTTTCAAAATAAATTTTCATTGAAATTTATAAATAATTTTATATTTTTATTATTACTGATGATTTTATCATCTAACTTGTTATTTGTTATTATTTCAATGTGCATATATGTCATTTGTGTACTAAAAGTTAATATTATCATTCATTGTGTGTCATGTGTGCACTTTTTCATTAGAGGACCTTTTCGCTATTGTGCACCATGATCCATAAACAATCATGACAATAGGGATTATATAATTCAAGAACCATAATTATTTCATTAGAGAAATATATAAATTGTGGCATACATATGAAAAATATATTTAACTCAACAACATATGATATATTCTAAGAGTGTATACATATATTATTTTACTTTGCATTTAATATATTTGTTATGATTTTTTTATAAAAATGTTATTGATTATTACTTTTTATCTTATGAAATAATACATATCATGTTAAGTCATTTTATAGATTATTTATTTAATGTATGTTTATTTTTCTCAGGATGGATAGAAGTTGGATGCACAATTTTTATCGGATCACTAATGAGTTTTGTAAGGAGTTATGAAATTTTTTGGACTTTTCATTAAATAATGATATATATGGAAGAATTATTTGATGCCCATGTTTTGATTATGCTGGAAGACCATGGTTAACTCATGAGGAAGTGAGTTACCATGTCACTAAACATGGTTTCCAAAAAAACCATGTGTGGTATCACAATGGAGAAAATCTCAAGTGGATAATGACATTGATTCAGTTGAAATGATTGGTAAGGAAAATTTTATTTCTAATCAGCTACCATTTTTTATAAATCCATATTCTCATGTAGACCATTGCAATAGGAAATGAATACCAGAACATAGTTTTTATCTATTGATCAAAATGATGACATTGAGAGTGTTGGGAATCTGATGGAAGATTTGAATACCCTAGTATATCAAGCATGTGTAAAAATGAGTAAACATGAGTTTTTAATGCTATTATATCATGGTAAATAAATGTATGGATTTAGTAATATTGTGGTTGACTATATACTTAAATTTATTAAGGATTTACTACTAGATAATGCATGTATTCCAGAAAATTATTATATAGAATCAAATTTGGTTGTAAAAATTGGATTTTCATTTATTGATATTCATTCTTTCCCCATAGATTATTATCTATTATAGAAGGAAAATGCAAAGTTGAGTCGGTGAAAATGGTGTGAAATGTCAAGATGTAAGAATAATAAAGAAGGAACTCAATCTTGTATACTAGATAAAGTGATGTGGCACATCCCTTTAATTACAAGAATTCAAAAACTTTTTATGTCAGAACAAATGGAAAGGAATATTATATGGCATAAAGATAAAGAAAATAAGGATAATAATGAAATAGTGAATCCTATAGATGGGTTAGCTTGGAATAAATTTTATATGTTACATCATGGTTTTGAAATTGACCTAAAAAATGTTATATTGGGATTATCCTATGATGGTTTCAACCCACTTCACCAAATGCATATTTCACACAGTACTTAGCATATTTTCATTCATATTTATAACTTTACTTTATGGATGTATATGAAGAAGCTATTTACTATCATGATTATATTGATATTTGGACCCAATGATCTTGAAAATGATATTGACATATACTTTAAACCATTAATATATGAATTAAAGGATCTTTGGATTGTTGGTTTGAAGGCGTATGATGCATCCAATAAAGATTACTTTATGTTTTGTGCAGCTTTATTATAGACGATAAAGTATTTCCCTACTTATGGAATGGTGTTTAGTTGGATTAAAAAATGGAAATTATACTTTCCTATTTGTATAAAAAATACACATTCCAGAAGATTAAAGTTTCGACGAACTTTCAGCTTTATAGGGAATTGATGATTTCTACTAATGGATCATTCATACAGGAAAAATCAGAGAAAATTTGATAATATTGTCGAGACTGATGAAACACCACAAAAAATGTCAAGGAATGATATTATTAAATAACTTAATGGTTTAAATTGTGTTTTTGGAAAATTCAATCAAATAATATAAATTGAAATCATGTTAATTCAAATTCTAATAGTAATTGGAGAAATAAAATTATATTCTTTTAGTTTATGTATTGATCATCAAATTTATTTCATCATTATTTGGATGTAATTAATATCGAAAAAACCATTGTGAGATATTACTTGATACTCTTTTAAATGTCATATATAAAACAAAAGATGATTTGTGGTCGCGTCATGATTTGATGGATTGGGGTATAAGAGCAAAACTTCATCCTGGATTAATTGTTCAAAATAAGTGGAAAGTCCCTTTTTCATGTTATTTGATGAAAGATATAGAGAAAAAACAATTTCTCCAGGTCTTGGAAAGTATGAAGGTTCCATATGGTTATTCAATTAATATTTTAAAAAAGGGTGAATACGCAAGATCTGAAACTAAAATCTCTTAAAGCTAATTATTACCATGTCTTGTTACATGATTTGATTCCCATTTCCATTCAACATTTAATTTCACATAATGTTAGAGTTGTTGTGATTAAGTTATGTAATTTTTATCGAGACCTTTGTGCCAAAAGACTGAGAAAAAGTGTTGTTCATAAATTATAGTGAGATTCGTCAATTATTCTTTGTGACTTGGAGAAATTTTTTCCACTGTCACTTTTCACATGTATGCTACATCTGACTATGCATCTTCCCACAGAAGTTCTTTTTGGTGGTCCTATTTTGAGTCAGTGAATGTATTCGACAAAAAGAATGATGTTTACATTGAAATATTATGTGATAAATAAATATCACCCAAAAGGCTCTATTTTAAAAGGCTATTTAGAACAAGAATGCATGGATTTATGTTCATAGAACTAGGATAATGTCACTACAAGGTCTAATCGAAAAATAAGAACTAAAGATGAGCAATATGATCCCATTGAGCATGAATTTCCTTCACTACCCCAAATAAGGGGGATATCTAGATTTCACTTGTTGTGTACTTTAAGTATAGAAGAGTGGGAAATGGCTCATCAAATAGTATCATTAAAATATAGTTTTCTTGATGATTACATCAAGTAATTAAACTAATAAATATTCATTTTTTCCATTGTGTGATTTTTTTCATATCTTCTAACATTTTAAAGCTTTCATATTTGTAGACAAAATTTAGAAATTATAAAAATAAGATATCATTCTCTATCTATTAAGAAGAAGGAACAATTTTATAACAAATAATTTACTGTTTAGTTAAAGTAAAAGGTAATAGATTTCCTTTTTTCTCATAACATAATCATATTTATTTGTTTAATATTTTATGATGGTGTCTTTTAGGTTTTAAATTTACCAATGAATGATGTATCACATGAAATAATAGCATTTTCATTTGGTCTAAATAATGTGGTATGTGATTATAAGGCAATCATTTTCAATGGATTTAAATTTGTTATAAATAGTTGTACAAAAAAATTGGAAACGCAACATGATGGTTTCACGATAATATCTAGAACATATTGTTATGCAAGTGAATCATACAAGCAACCTCGATTAGAAAATAAATCATATTATGGGGTTGTTGAAATAATCATTTTATTAGGTTATTATACACATGGTCATGTCACAATGATGAAATTCAAGTGGTTTGATTCAATGACACTACAAAGCATGCATATAGAAAAATGTGGATTTAGAGTGATTGATATAAACTTCCAACTTCATACCGATGAACCATATATTCTTATATCACAATCTAGATAGGTGTTTTATGTAACTGAACCATTAAAACAATAATTTTGTGTTATTTTTTATGTCATTCCTAGACATATTTTTGATGAAGGTGTGGATGATAATGATGTTGTGTATGAACATATCACTATTTATTTGAATGTTTCATTTGATGACATAGATGATTCAATTGTTAGAACATATTATTGTACAACCTAATAGTAGGCTACCTTAATTCAAACTATTGAAACTATAATTTTTATTACTTATTTCAACCTTAGAAAAATGAGAAAAAGGTTAAAATGAGCAGTCAAATTTTATAATCTATAAAAAAACATAAAAAGTAACAAAAGATTCTTTGTTAACCTTTTTAAAGACAATCTAGAAGAAGCTATGTTGCAGTACCCAGGGAATAAAATTTGAAAATAGGTCAAAACTAGTAAAAAACATATCTTTAAATAGTGTCGAGGAAAGATATGTTTCTAAAATATATATATATATATATACAATATAAAATTTAAAAATATGGTTAGAATTAATTTTTGGAATATTATATTACTTATTGAAAATCCGTATGAAAAATCATTTATTGTATGAAAATTGATGCTTTACCAGGAAATATTTTAGAAATTTGGAAATTCTAGCACACAAAATCTATTTGAAACCTTCTTTAAACTACTATTGAACACTATTTTTTTCTATTAAAAATCTATGTTTCTATCTCTATTTATTGATGCCTGCATATATTAATTTTCTATCATTGATAACTATAATTTCTATTTACCAAATCATGATGGTTTGGGATTAAAAATCCAGTTTTAATCCTTATTTGTTGAATAACTGTAAAAATATGTTTGTTGGTTTCATTTATCGAGGTCAAAATTTGTTTATATAATTTTATTTCTAAAATTTGAATGTTTTTGGTTTGTTAGTGGATGAATTTAAATTAAATAAAACTGAACCTATATTCCCCTGCTTCTAAAAACTGAAATATAAAACACATGGAAAACCTTCTATTTTTGAAAAAAACTTGTTGTTCCTATTGAAAACCAAGTTTTTCTGAGTGGAAAACCAGATCATTTCAGTGAATCTTCCTTTACTAATTCATGTTTTTAATCTTCCAAACCATCCCCTATTCAGACCTCAATTCCTACCCCTATATTTCCTTTTCCTCAAGCTAAGTCTAAAAATTTTGCTAAACCTGAACCTGAGTTGCTTCATATTTTTATGAAAATTGAGTTAAATATTTCATTACTTGAGGTTGTAAAGAAAATATCTAAACATGATAAGTTTTTAAAGGAAAAATACACCAATCAAAGAAAGATCAAAGTGGTTCAAAATGTATCTTGTTGATTTATTTTATAGTTCTATTATTTAACATTTTCATTATTTCTATTTATCTTATAATATTATTTTAAATTTCCAGGTCAAAATTTCTTATTATAATGATGTTAGAAGAAGAAGAATACATAGAAATGAACAATGTATTAGAGATTTAGGCATGTCTCCTATGGTTACCACTGTAATAATAATTTATGTTTGAATATTATGTTCTTTAATATTATTGATCTTATTATCATTCATTTTATTTTATCATCCATGTTATTTTAGGCTACATCATCGAGGAGATGGTTGTATTATGTTTCGTAGGTTGATAGTTTGGCAGGGGTACTAGTACGAACGATTCTAAAGTTATCCTACCATTATACTGCTTTATTCATTGGGAGGTCATTTAGTTTAGCCTTCCTTTATCCCGATTCAGTCATTAAGAGTTCATCCTTCAATTATGTCATCTCCATATTTTCCATACTCACCTTTTCCATATCCATTTCTACCCACACCCACACAGGATGGTAGTTCTCGGGTTCTCATCCCTCTTTATTACCCATTCCCACCATCCACTATATAGGGTACTGCTCCCCCATATATCCCACTACCATATCCATATCTATATCCACCCTCATCTGTACAATTCTATCCATTAGGTTTTCTCCCTCCATCAGTACACTTATCATCATCAACTATATAAAGTACTCATACTGTACATATCCCACCTACCATAGAAGCTACTCCCTCTCCTCTAGACGTAACACTTTAGGGATTAGTATATCCCCCATCTACTTGTATGTGTTTAACATTACTGATAGTGATTAATGATAAATTCATATATATTATTTTCCTTTATTAATTATTTTTCATGATTATCTATATCCTCCACTAGATGACGAGGCCACACAAAAATGCGAGAGATCTGGAATCGATAAATGTAGATCATGGTTCAATACAATGAGGACATTTCTATAATTGGAAAAAATGGTAAGGAATGCTAATGTTTTATGGGAACACTTTCTAAACATAACAATATCATTCCCATTCAACCAATAAGTTGGAGGGAATTTGGATAAAAAATAAAGAAAAATTCTTAGGCAGATATTTGGGTAAGTGATGTTAGTCAACTTTTATATATATTAATTTATAATATTTTCTTAACAAATATTTTTTACAATGCAAATTCGATGTAATTTTCCTAATGGAAAAAAATCCAAGGTGGAAAGGTTAATGGAATTAGGAGATATGTGGAAATCTTACAAGCATGACTTATATGTTGGTTGGAAAGAGTGATTTGATACAGAGCTTGAAGAAATGTCGATCATTCATGATTACCCAATATCACAATATAGAGATATGATTAGCTATTGAAAATCCCAGAGTTTAAGGTATTTGTTAAATTTATATATATAATCATTTATTTATATGAAAATAATTTTAAATAGTAAATTAATTATTTTATTTATATTAATAGACTTATATAATTTCTTTTTTATAGAAGAAATAAGAAAAAAATAAAATAAATAGGAGTGAAATAAAATACATTCATACTCTTGGACACACTTCACTCTGAGATCATAAGCAAGCACATGTAATCTATTTTATTCTACCCTCACCATTAATCTTTTCCTTTGATTTTCAGGAATGATTTCTCTCCCTCAAAATTTATATAAAGAATTTAACAAGTAAAATAAATAGACGTGGGAAAATTGCATTATTCTTAGTAAATTTAACATAGAAATCCATTGATTATGCAAATAATATTTTGGAAAATTTCATTAGGATCTCTGATAATAGAATGTACATTTATAAGCATGGGTGTTTAGAGACTAGAAACGTGGGTGATCCTGCCACTGGAAGAAGGAAATAAACTCTTTGAGTCAATCTCAGATGATATCTATGACCATATTTTTTATGACCTACCAAAAAATAATATAGAATAAGCTTGGTTTCTTCATAAATCCTTCTAAATCCATCTCCTCTAAAGGGAGTATTTCATGAATTATTGGGTTCTATATTCTCAAGATTATGGACCTTGATTTGTATTTTTTTCTTGGACCTTGATTTTTAAGCAATTGTATGAATTTTAACTATATATTATGATCAATATAATTATGTTTATCATGGTTTAGTGTAATTTAATTGACTTTTAATGTTTCTTTATTTATTTGTTTTTTCCAAAAAAAGGAATTGAATATCGAGGGTCGTGTTACTCGCTCTACCTTGTTTTGTACATGTAGGAAAAAAGAGAGATCGTGTTGTGTTAAATAGATACACCTAGGGGATGATTGTAAGTATATTTCAATTTCTTTTATTTTTATTGAATTTGATTCTTTATATTATTTTATCATTTTAATTTATGTTATATATCACTCAAAAAATTTCTTTGAAGGCATTGGTATAAAAAGAACCCGACAATTTGGGCTCGAGCAATCATCTACATCAACTATTAGGAGATGAACATCATGGCAGTGCATTGTCAACCTAATAAGAAGATTGTACCATCTAGATACGAGAATTACAATAACATTTTTTTGAGTACTCGTTATGGTATGGTTATAGTGGAACAAATGAACATTGCAATCAAATAATCAACTCAAGAAGCAGCTTAAAAATTATAAGAGGAGACTCAGCATTAAAAGATGATAAATAAACATATAATGAAAGCTATTTATTCTATTTCTTCTACAATTCCACCAGAAGCTAATTCTATGGTAGATTCTTGTTTGATGTTGATGCATTCTATTTATATAGATTCCTCTGCTCCTACCAGTTCTGGTTCTGGGGTCGATGTCGATGTTGATGCTGATGTTGATGCCGATGTTGATGTCGATGTCAATGCCAATGTCAATGTCGATGTCGATGATGATTTTAGTGGTGTGATAGGTGGTGATATTGTTTCTATAGGAGGTGTGGATAAGAGTTATCATGGTTTTGATGATATTGATATTGATGATCACTTTTTATGTAAACTATATTTTTGGTTTGTTTATATGTTGAATTTTATTATATAGTTAATTTTTATTATTGTTATATTGGATTTTATCCTCAGTTGTCTGTCTGTTTCTACATATATTGAATTATTGTATTTTGGTTTCTGTCTATTTCTACAGTAGTTAAGTTTTATTATTATTATATTGAATTGTATCCTCCTCCTTTGGTGCGGCAACCACACCTCCTCACTGATGCTGCTCTGAGGCGGCCTCCCTACCTCCTCCTCCAGTTTACTTCTGATGGTATGTGTTAATAAATTTTTGAACCAATTTTTTTCAAATTTTTATATGCTGAATATGTTAAATGTTTTCCCTATAAACTATTTATCCTTTTACTTTTTTGATTGGATTGTACATGAGTGTTGTAGCCTATACCTTCCACGAGCGAGACCCGCACAAGCTGATCCCTACCATTTTTTATGAACCATACTCCTCTCACTTACATTAAGTCTTATTCCTTAATCCATGCACTTTTTTGTAGCATCCTCATTTTTTAATGATCCTATGATTAATCATAAGTTCCATTTCA
Source organism: Viscum album (assembly GCA_963277665.1). Taxonomy (NCBI): domain Eukaryota; kingdom Viridiplantae; phylum Streptophyta; class Magnoliopsida; order Santalales; family Viscaceae; genus Viscum; species Viscum album. Next base: position 679,344,996 of record OY728132.1, on the reverse strand, counting down.
TTTTGATTTGTTCATATTTTATTCATGTTTTGGTTTAGTCCTTGGTTTATTTTCAGTTATCAATAACCTTAAATTATGTTCGGTGTCTCTGTTATCTTTGCACTGGTTATGATTTTCAGTTTTGTGTCCAACATATGTTGTTGCTTTCCATCTCTAATGAGCTCAGTAGTGATATTTTGGATTTTTATTGACTTTTATTGTTTTTTTATCTGCATCTACAAAATATTAATGTTGAACAAAAGGTTAAAATTCACAAAATAGAATGTTCACTTAAAATTGTCGAGGTTAGTGATCCCTCCCATCATATTACTTTCATAAAATTATGTATGCAGGTTCATGGTGTTTAAGTTTTTTTACCATTTATCTTCCAAAAATAATTGATTAAAGATAAGTTTGAGGAAATTTATAAAAATAAATAACTACCGGAGGTTCGTTGATGATTTTTTTTTTTGAAAGGCTTGTTGATGAAATATTATATGTGCTTTGCTTGTATTTTTCTATTTTGGAGGTGGGGGAAGGTGGATCTGGAGGAAATATAATTATATTAACATTAGATTTTAAACCTAAGGTTGGTATATATTTTATAATATTAGTGTTAATTCATATAAAATAGTCCTATTTTATTTTATATGCATATTTTTCTTGATTTCAGTGTATGATTGAGGATGAATTACTTCCATTCACATGAATAAGATTAAGGATCTTCTTGCAAAGGTGAAAATTGTTACTAACAGAATGTAGTAATTTATTTCATCTATCATTTACTTCTATATTAAAATATCATTCAAAGATATGTCTTTCACTTTATATTTATGTTTAGTTCTTGATGTTTTAGTGATTCTATTTTAAATTAGTTATTGATGTTTTAAGTCATGGGACATCAGATAGGAGCACTGCCCCTACCTTAAGCCATAACTACTGGAAATAATGGCATTTGCGACGGGGCATTTGCGTCGGGATCCCGTCGCAATTAGGCTTTTGCGACGGACCCCCGTCGCAAATAGCTCGTTGCAGAAAACGGCGTTGCAACAATATTTTTTTGCGAGGGGCCCGTCGCAAAAAGTAGTTTTTGCGACGGGAAGTATTACCGTCGCAAATATTAGTCCTTATATTTAAAAAACTTTTTTAAAAAAGTAATTGTGACGGGCTCGTCGCAATTACTTTTTAAAAAAAATAAAAAAAAAATAATAAATTATTTTAATTAATATAATAATAATACTATTTTCAACGGGTATAGTAACCCGTCGCAAATAATATAAAAAAAATAAAAAAAAATAAATTATTAATAAATTATTTTAATTAATATAATAATAATCCAATTATAATTCAAAAATAAAAAAATATTAATAAATGATTTTAATTAATATAATAATAGAATTATAATTAACAAATAAAAATAAAAAATTATTAATAAATTATTTTAATTAATATAATAATAGTAGAATTATAATTCAAAAATAAAAAATAATAAAATATTAATGATTTTAATTAATATAATAATATTAGAATTATAATTCATAAATAAAAAAATATTAATAAGTTATTTTAATTAATATAAAAATAATAAAATTATTTTACATTCAAATATTAAAATAATTCAAATATTACAAAAAAATATAATTAAATTATAATATTATAAAATTTTAATATATATATATAATTTAATATTATAAAATATAAATAATATTATTATTCATATTAATATTGTTATTTCAAAATATAATATTTTTTATATTTTATAATGAGACAGAAACTACGAATAAAAAATCATATTTTGATTTAACAAACTTTATAACATAAAAACAAACTCTAATCTGAAGGAGGGGGGAGGGGGGAGTGGGGGGATCTGCAGATGCTGGTGGAGGAAACTCCATCCCTAAAGCATGAGTGAGTAGGCGCATGTACTCCATCTGCTGCTCCTGCTGCTGCTACCACCGACTCACCTGCACCTCGTACAGCTGCTGCTGGCGTCGACGCTCCTCCTCATGTTGTTGCTACTGCTGACGCATCTGTTCTTGATCCTGTTGGAGACTCTCTATCAGTGCAGTCTGAGATCGCAACTGATCCTCATACTATGTAGCAGAGGAAGATGCACGAGCTCCTCTCGAGCTGGACGCCGACATCGCAGTACTGCCATAATAATCTCCGGGAGTCAGTCGAGAGTTGATACCAACTACCCAGCCCTTCTCGAAGGCATACTGGGTGGCCTGCATCCATGCCGCCTCATCAAACTGATGGCCCGTGGTCTGATCTGATGACTCGGCCTGACTCTCAGGTCGGGTCTATGACGTTGTGGCCTCATATGACTCCTGTAGTTGCAATTTAAAATTAAAATTGTGAATATATTATATGCAGTTAATTTTTAAACTTAAAAACAAATAATACTGACCACGATGTGGCACTGACGATCACCTCTGAGCTCCCCAATAGCAGGATCACTATACATCCTCTGATATACGTCGTACTCCGTAATATCGGGGTGCTCGATAGCCTGTAATAATAAAAAATAAACTGTTAATATTTATAGTTATATAAAATATTTATAAATAATGTACATACGAGATGATGTCTATGAGTACTGAAAGTACGACTCCCAGCTCGATGAGTTACCTCCTGTCTCCCCCGATTTTGTCTCCCCACCGATGATCTCCTCTGAAAGGCATCACTCAACCAGTACGCACATTTTCCATCCCATACGTGGGATGAAATGTACTGTGGTTGGTGCGCTCTACATGAGTCATCAAAAACAGATACTCCTGCTTTCTTCATGGCCGCTCTCCTCAAGTTGTGCAAAAACTGACGAAAGCGATCACGCATGACCACCTCTCATGCCTCGTGGATGGCGCCACGCATGGTATTCTCGATCGGATACCATAAACCCTACAAATAAATCAAAATATCAAGTTAGAAATGAAATAATTTTCAAAAAAAAAAATTTATTTACGTACGTACCAACCAATGTCCGAACATGGCCTACTGCACATCAATGGGAATCTGCTCCCTTGTGGTCCAAGGCTGAGAGAAATAGTTGCGCAAAATAGCGTTGCCCCGTCCGACTGCTATATACGGGAAACTGTAAAAATAATAAACATTTATTATGTGAATAGATTAATGAAATCTTAGTCAAATCCACAAGTTATCACACAGGTTATCACACCTCCGTGTGCGTGGATCAAACCCAATACGTGGATGTCGCTCGGAGACGGGGTCAGGAATCATCAATCGTGCAAGACCGCGCCCCCTCCGCGTACTCCCTGAAGTGCCTGCAGGCTGAGGGTCATCTGCTAGCAACTCATCCGCATCGAACACTACGGGAAAAAAGGGCATTTGCGACGGGTTATTTGCGACGGGAATAAATCCCGTCGCAAAAGGACTGGCGCGGTTTGCGCGCCAAATCGCGGGAAACTTATTTGCGACGGGGGAATATTCCCGTCGCAAATAACCGGCGGCGGTAAAAGGTATTTGCGACGGGAATATTCCCCCGTCGCAAATAGTATGTCAGCAGGTGGTTATTTGCGACGGGTCCCGTCGCAAATAACTATTTACCCGTTGACCGTAATAAATGTTGGCTAAGGTATTTGCGACGGGTACCGTCGCAAATAATACTATTTGCGACGGGTACCGTCGCAAATAATACTATTTGCGACGGGATACCCGTCGCAAATGGGCCCGTCGCAAATAATCTAACCTATAAATACCCCCATCCGTTTTTTTCATTTCATTCTCATTCTCTATCTTCTCCTTCTCTCAAAATTATATTTCTAGAGTTCAGTTTTTCTCCAGTTTAATTTTTTTCTCCGGAGCTGATATTAAAGTTTTGAAGAACGATCAGAGCAGATCAATTTTCAAGGTATTTATGTTCATTTTAATTTAATATTTATTTTTAATTTTTTATTAGTTTCAATTATTCTTAATTAGTTGTAATTTAATTATGTTTACATTGTTTTATTACTTAATAAATTTAAATTATTAGTATTGTTCATAGTTAATGGTAATTAGGAATAATTAGTAATAATTTTTAATAATTAAGAATAAATATTAATAATTAGTAATAAATACCAATAATTAGGAATAATAATATTATTACATTATTAGTCTATTTTATTATTAATATTAAAATAATATAATTTTTTATATATATACAATTCTCTTTTCATCTGTGTGTTTGCTGTCTTCACATGTATTATTTGTATGTGGAGATAGAAAACGCACAGATGAAAGGAGAATTGTATATAAATTAGAAAATTATATTATTTTAATATTAATAATAAAATATATTAATAATGTTATTATTTGTAATTATTGGTAATTATTTCTAATTATTGATAATTATTCATTTAATTACTAATAATTAGGAACAATTATCAATAATTATCAATAATTAAGAATAATTAGTAATAATTAGTAATAATTACCAATAATTAGTAATATTTAGTAATAATTATCAATAATTAGTAATAATTACCAATAATTAGTAATATTTAGTAATAATTACCAATAATTAGTAATAATTACCAATAATTAGTAATAATTACCAATAAGTGGTAATAATTACCAATAATTAGTAATACTTACCAATAATTTGGAATAATTACCAATAATTAACAATAATTAGTAATAATTAGTAATAATTACCAATAATTACAAATAATTAGTAATAATTAGTAATAATTACCAATAATTACCAATAATTAGTAATAATTAGTAATAATTAGGAATAATTAGGAATAATTAGTAATAATTAGTAATAATTAGTAATAATTAGTAATAATTAGGAATAATTAGTAATAATTAGGAATAATTAGGAATAATTAGGAATAATTAGGAATAATTAGTAATAATTAGGAATAATTAGGAATAATTAGGAATAATTAGGAATAATTAGGAATAATTAGGAATAATTACCAATAATTACCAATAATTACCAATAATTACCAATAAGTACCAATAATTACCAATAATTACCAATAATTACCAATAATTACCAATAATTAGCAATAATTAGTAATAATTAGCAATAAATAGTAATAATTAGTAATAAATACAAAAAATTAGGAAAAATTAGGAAAAATTAGGAAAAATTACCAATAATTAGTAATAATTAGTATCAATTACCAATAATTAGTATTAATTACCAATAATTAGTAATAATTACCTATAATTAGTATTAATTACCAATAATTAGTATTAATTACCAATAATTAGTAATAATTACCAATAATTAGTAATAATTAGGAATAATTACCAATAATTAGTAATAATTACCAATAATTAGTAATAATTCGTAATAATTACCAATAATTAGTAATAATTACCAATAATTAGTAATAATTAGTAATAATTAACAATAATTAGTAATAATTACCAATAATTACCAATAATTAGTAATAATTAACAATACTTACCAATAATTACCAATAATTGCCAATAATTACCAATAATTGCCAATAATTACCAATAATTAGTAATAATTAACAATACTTACCAATAATTACCAATAATTGCCAATAATTAGTAATAATTGTCAATAATTAGTAATAATTGCCAATAATTACCAATAATTGGTAATAATTACTAATAATTCCCAATAATTAGTAATAATTAATAATAAATATTAATAATTACCAATAATTAGTAATAATTATTAATAATTAGTAATAATTACTCATAATTAGTAATAATTACTAATAATTAGTAATAATTACTAATAATTAGTAATAATTACTAATAATTAGTAATAATTACTAATAATTAGTAATAATTACTAGTAATTATCAATAATTAGTAATAAATATCAATAATTAGTAATAATTAGTAATAATTAACAATAATTAACAATAATTACTAATAATTAGTAATAATTAGTAATAATTAGTAATAATTAGGAATAATTAGTATTAATTACCAATAATTAGTATTAATTAACAATAATTAGTAATATTTACCAATAATTAGTAATAATTACCAATAATTAGTAATAATTATTATTAATTACCAATAATTAGTATTAATTACCAATAATTAGTATTAATTACCAATAATTAGTATTAATTACCAGTAATTAGTAATAATTACCAATAATTAGTAATAATTAACAATATTTACCAATAATTACCAATAATTACCAATAATTACCAATAATTACCAATAATTAGTAATAATTACCAATAATTACCAATAATTGGTATTAATTACCAATAATTGGTAATAATTACCAATAATTGGTAATAATTACCAATAATTGGTAATAATTACCAATAATTAGTAATAATTAGTAATAATTACCAATAATTAGTAATAATTAGTAATAATTACCAATAATTAGTAATAATTACCAAGAATTAGTAATAATTACCAATAATTAGTAATAATTAACAATAATTAGTAATAATTACCAATAATTAGTAATAATTACCAATAATTAGTAATAATTAACAATAATTAGTAATAATTACCAATAATTAGTATTAATTACCAATAATTAGTATTAATTACCAATAATTAGTATTAATTACCAATAATTAGTAATAATTACCAATAATTAGTAATAATTACCAATAATTAGTAATAATTAGTAATAATTACCAATAATTAGTAATAATTAGTAATAATTACCAATAATTAGTAATAATTAACAATACTTACCAATAATTACCAATAATTACCAATAATTAGTAATAATTACCAATAATTAGTAATAATTACCAATAATTAGTAATAATTACCAATAATTAGTAATAATTACCAATAATTAGTAATAATTACCAATAATTAGTAATAATTACCAATAATTAGTAATAATTACCAATAATTAGTAATAATTAGCAATAATTAGTAATAATTACCAATAATTACCAATAGTTACCAATAATTACCAATAGTTACCAATATTTACCAATAATTACCAATATTTACCAATATTTACCAATATTTACCAATATTTACCAATAATTAGAAATAATTACCAATAATTAGAAATAATTACCAATAATTAGAAATAATTACCAATAATTTGGAATAATTACCAATATTTACGAATAATAACATTAGTACATTATTTGTATATTTTATTATTAATATTAAAATAATATAATTTTCTATATTATATACAATTCTCTTTTCATCTGTGTGTTTTCTGTCTCCACATGTAATATTCGCATTCTTTTTCAAAATTATCAACCTACTCACCAATGGAGAGGTGAAAGTGAATGCAAATATTACATGTGGAGACAGAATGTTAAACACACAGATGAAAGGAGAATTGTATATAATATAAAAAATTATGTTATTTTAATATTAATAATAAAATATACTAATAATGTAATAATTTTATTATTATATAATTAATGTTTATGAAAAAAATTATATTAGTATTATTAAAATAATAAAAAATCAATATAATATTAAAATTATCAATATTTGTAACATGTTTTTCTTTATTCTCAATATATTCAATCTTTACTTGAGTGTTTTTTCTAACAAATTATTCAAAACCAGTAATGCTTTTATATTTTATAGAGAAATATGGAACAACGAGGTCGTCAACAATCATTATTAGGTGACCGCATATGGATAAATCAACGTAGAAATCCAAACGGTTCTTGTTTAAATCCAGTATATGTTGAGGGTGTGGAGACTTTTTTATCATTTGCGGCATCAAATTCAGAATTTGTTTCAGAAGGCAAAATAAAATTTCCTTGTAGAAAATGTGCATTGAGAACGTTTGACACGTTTGACAAAGTGGGAGAACATCTCTTGCGTTTTGGTTTTCAACCAGATTATGTTTTTTGGTATCAACACGGTGAACGCAGTTCCAGATCAGGTGATACCAACTTGATTCCGGATCCATCCTGGTTTCAAGATTTAGTACATGATGTTGCAGGTTCATCTGTTCAACATACAGAAACTCCGGCTGATATAGCTTCAAATCCTGAGTTGGCACCGTTTGAATTTTATGAGTTGTTGAAATCTGCTGAGGATGCATTATATCCTGGCTGCAAGATGAGCAAATTAGAAGCAGTTGCAAAATTTATGGCTATCAAATCAGATAATGGAATGTCAAACACCTGTTTTGACCAGATATTTTCTTTGCTGAAAACACTGTTACCCGAAGGAAATGTTTTCCCTGCAAATTACTATGAGAGTAAGAGGCTGGTTCGAAATTTGGGACTTACTTGTCAGAAGATTCATGCATGTTCAAATGACTGCATTTTATATTCTGGGGAAAATGAGTCGTTGGATAGTTGTCCTACATGTGGGCAAATGAGATATAAAGAAGGACAACACGGGAAGTCTGGTTTGATTCCTGTAAAACAGTTGAGATATTTTCCGCTTACATCCAGACTTCAGCGTTTATTCATGTCTAAGAATACAGTGACAATGATGTCATGGCATAAAGAGAATATTTCAACCGATAAAAGCTTGAATCATCCAGCCGATGGTGATTCATGGAAACATTTTGATAGAGTGCATCCATCCTTTGCTTTAGAAGCTAGAAATGTTCGATTGGGCCTTTCCACTGATGGTTTCTGTCCGTTTGGATCTTATGGTAGTCAATATTCATGTTGGCCTGTTTTTTTAACTCCGTACAATTTACCTCCATGGATGTTGATGAAGGAGCCATATATCTTTTTGAATTTACTAATTCCAGGACATCCGAAGAAAAATATTGATGTTTATTTGAAGCCATTGATTGATGAATTAAATTTATTGTGGAGTACTGGTGTCAGTACATATAATGTTGCAACGAAACAGAATTTCATACTGAGAGCAGCATTGATGTGGACAATAAGTGACTTCCCGGCTTATGGGATGTTATCTGGCTGGAGTACACATGGTTAGAAATCATGTCCTTACTGTATGGGAGAGAACAAAGCATTTATGCTCATTCATGGAAAGAAACCTTATTATTTTGACTGTCATCGCAGATTTTTTCCAGCTGATCATCCTTTTCGCAGAAACAGATCTCATTTCAGAAAAGGAACAGTTGAAAGGGATGGACCTCCAAAAATGCTATCAGGTTCGGAGTTAAAATCAGTTGTATTTTCATTACCTCCCATCACTTTTGGTCCCACAATAAATCAACAGAAAATTTCTGGTTTTGGGAAAGAACACAATTGGATTAAACGTAGCATATTTTGGGATTTTCCATATTGGTCTGATCTGTTGGTCCGACACATGTTAGATGTCATGCATATTGAGAAGAACTGTTTTGATAATTTGTTTCATACAGTTTTGGATACGCCAGGAAAGAGCAAAGACAATGTAAATGCACGTTTAGATCTTGCCCAAATTTGCAGGCGTCCAGAATTGGAACTATTTGAGAATGTCAGAACAGAAAGGTTACTGAAACCAAAAGCAGATTATACACTGTCTAAAGAAAACCGTTTATTATTTTGTCAGTGGATTGCAGATTTGAGACTTCCAGATGGATGTGCTTCTAATTTGGGTAGATGTGTAAAGAATGGTCATATTACTGGATTAAAAAGTCATGATTGTCATGTTATAATGGAGAGACTTCTACCCATTGGATTAAGAGGTCTGTTGAATTCTGTGATTTGAGATTCCATAACAGACATGTCTCATTTTTTTCGGGAAATTTGTGCGGCTACGGCAGATTATGATGCTCTAGGCAAACTTGAAAAAGATGTTGTTGTAATTATATGTAAACTGGAAAAAATATTTCCGCCGTATTTCTTCGACTCAATGGAACATTTGATGTTACATTTGCCATATGAAGCCAAATGTGGAGGTCCGGTACAGTTTCGATGGATGTACCCATTTGAAAGATGCATGCAAAAATTGAAAAGAAAAGTACGTAACAAAGCATCTGTTGAAGGATCTATTGCAGAAGCTTATTTGCAAGAGGAAATATCTTTTTTCTGCTCCCATTATTTTGAATCTGAGTATCCTTCAAAACACAACCAAATGGGATGGAACGAGAGGAATATTGATGAAATCGACAATCAGTTATCTATTTTCAACCATTCAGAGCTTGGTTTTGGTGGAGTTTATGAACGCTGACTTTCAGATGATGAACATCAGAGAGCTCATACGTATGTTCTGCTCAACTGTGAAGAGATGACATCAGTTGTACTATAAGTGTTTATATCACTTATTCTATCATTTATGTTACAGTAAATAACTTTGGTTTTTATAGGTTGTATGATAATCATATCAAGAAACAAATTCCACAAATTACAGCAGCTGCTCTCGAAGAACGTCGACTGAAAAATTTCTCTCAGTGGTTTCAAAAACTGGTAACATAAATTCTTTATCTTTTAGCAACTCATTCAATGTATAGTTTACTATATTGATAATTATTTCACAAATTTTCAGGTGTCTCGACATGTTGATAAAATTGACAAACGGCTGTGTGTATTGAGTAACCCACCTTCCAAACTTGTTAAAACTTATAATGCATATGTGGTGAATGGATTTCGATTCCACACACATGCATATGGGGAATCGAAAAAAACAATGAACAGTGGAGTTAGCTTGAGAGGATCTCATCATAGAGAAAATGAATTTGACTTTTATGGCATACTTGATGAAATCATTGAACTCTGTTATCTTGGACAATATTACATAACCATGTTCAAATGTCAGTGGTTGGATACAGAGAGAGGCGTGCATGTTCATCCGACTCATGGAATCATCGATATTAAATGTAAAAGTGTTCTCGCAGTAAATGAACCATTCTTATTGGCTCAACAGGCATATCAAGTTTATTATGCAAAGTACTGTGCAACATCAATAGACTTGACTGGTTGGTGGAGTATAATAAAAATCAAAATTCGAGACAATCAGTTTAGTCAAAGTGAATGTTCTTTCACTGATGTGCAAAGAATTGAAGTTTTTCAAGAGAGTACTCAAAATCAATCTTTTTTACAAAGAGACATGAGTATCGATGACGACACCCCACATTTAAGAGTCGGTGATGACGATGATGTTAATGATGTCACATATGAATTTGAAATGGTAAGAGATGAAGCAACTGTAACTCGAATGGATATCGATGATGTTGAGGAGGAATATGAAGATGACATTGACATATATGAAGATGATGATGAAAATGAACACTGATAGCATTCCATGGTATTTATATACAATCATAATATGTATATATGTATATATGTATATATAATAGTAATTATCAATTATTTGCTAACATTAACATTTTCTGTTTCAGATGGGCGAGGCCACATTTCGTGAGTTGGCGGATGCTGACCGGACTTTCGATGCGGATGCGTTGCTGACAGATGACCCTCATCCTGCAGGCGCTCCAGGGAGTACACGGAGGGGGCGCGGTCTTGCACGATTAATGATTCCTGACCCCGTCCCCGAGCGACGTCCACGTCTTGGGTTTGATCCACGCACACTGAGGTGTGATAACCTGTGTGATAACCTGTGGATTTGACTAAGATTTCATTAATCTATTCACATAATAAATGTTTATTATTTTTTCAGTTTTCCGCATATAGCAGTCGAACAGGGCAGCGCTATTTTTCGCAACTATTTCTCTCAGCCGTGGACCACATGGGAGCAGATTCCCATTGATGTGCAGCAGGCCATGTTCGGCCATTGGTTGGTACGTACGTAAATAAATAATTTTTATTTTGAAAATTATTTCATTTCTAACTTGATATTTTGATTTATTTGTAGGGTTTATGGTATCCGATCGAGGATACCATGCGTGACGCCATCCACGAGGCATGGGAGGTGGCCATGCGTGATCGCCTTCGTCAGTTTTTGCACAATTTAAGAAAAGCTACGATGAAGAAAGCAGGAGTGTCAGATTTTGAGGAGTCATGTAGAGCACACCGACCAGAGTATATTTCATCCCATGTATGGGATGGATTATGTGCGCACTGGTTGAGTGGTGCCTTTCAGAGGAGATCATCGGTGGGGAGGCAGAATCGGGGGAGACAGGAGGTGACTCATCGAGCTGGGAGTCGTTCTTTCAGTACTCATAGACAGCATCTGGTACGTACATTATTTGTAAATATTTTATATAACTATAAATATTAACAGTTTATTTTTTATTCTTATAGGCTGTCGAGCACCCCGATATTACAGAGTACGACGTATATCGGAGGATGTATAGTGATCCTGCTACTGGGGAGCTCAGAGGTGATCGTCAGCATCACATCGTGGTCAGTATTATTTGTTTTCAAGTTTAAAAATTAAATGCATATAATATATTCACAATTTTAATTTTAAATTGCAACTATAGGAGTCATATGAGGCCGCAGCGTCACAGGCCCGGCCTGAGAGTCAGGCCGAGTCATCAGATCAGACCACTGCCCGTCAGTTTGATGAGGCGGCATGGATACAGGCCACCCAGTATGCCTTTGAGAAGGGCCGGGTAGTTGGTATCGGCTCTCGACTGACTCCCGGAAATTATTATGGCAATACTGCGATGTCGGCGTCCAGCTCGAGAGGAGCTCGTGCATCTTCTTCTACTACACAGTATGAGGATCAGTTGTGATCTCAGACTGCACAGATAGAGAGTCTCCGACAGGAGCAGGAGCAGATGCGTCAGCAGCATGAGGAGGAGCGTCGACGCCAGCAGCAGTTGTACGAGGAGCAGACGAGTCGGTGGCAGCAGCAGCATCAGGAGCAGATGGAGTACATGCGCCGACTCACTCATGCTTTAGGGATGGAGTTTCCTCCACCACCATCTGCAGATCCCCCACCTCCCCCCCTCCTTCATATTAGAGTTTGTATTTATGTTATAAAATTTGGGAAATCAAAATATTTTTTTTTTCTATTCTTAGTTTTTGTCTCATTATAAAATATTAATGATATTATATTTTTAAATAACAATATTAATATGAATAATAATATTATTTATATTTTATAATATTAAAATATATATATATATTAAAATTTTATAATATTATAATTTAATTATATTTTTTGTAATACTTGAATTATTTTAATATTTGAATGTAAAATAATTCTATTATTTTTATATTAATTAAAATAACTTATCAATATTTTTTTATTTATGAATTATAATTCTAATATTATTATATTAATTAAATCATTTATTAATATTCTATTATTTTTTATTTTTGAATTATAATTCTATTATTATTATATTAATTAAAATAATTAATTATTTTTATTTATGAATTATAATTCTATTATTATATTAATTAAAATAATTTATTAATAATTTATTTTTTTTTATTTTTTATAGTATTTGCGACGGGATACTATGCCCGTCGCAAATACTAGTATTATTAATAGTTTTTTATTTTTTTTTTTAAATAGTTTTTGCGACGGGTCCCGTCGCAAAAACTATTTTAAAAGTTTTTTACAAAAATACGGAATACTATTTGCGACGGGGAGAATGACCGTCGCAAAAAAAAGCTTTAGCGACGGGCCCGTCGCAAATAAGTGTTGTTGCGACGCCGTTTTCAGCAACGGGTTATTTGCGACGGGCCCCCGTCGCAAATGCCCCGTCGCAAATACCTATTTTTCTAGTAGTGGAAAGACAGGTCAGCATCCGTCAACTCACGAAATGCATCGTCGTCCATCTGAAACAGAAAATGTTAATGTTGTTAGCAAATAATTGATAATTACTATAATATATACATATATATTAGTTATGATTATATATAACTACCATGGAATTCTATCAGTGTTCATCTTCATCATCATCTTCATATATGTCAATGTCATCTTCATATTTCTCCTCAACATCATCGATATCCATTCGAGTTCCAGTTGCTTCATCCCTTACCATTTCAAATTCATATGTGACATCATTAACATCATCGTCATCACCGACTCTTAAATGTAGGGTGTCATCATCGATACTCATGTCACTTTGTAAAAAAGATTTATTTTGAGTACTCTCTTGAAAAACTTCAATTCCTTGCACATCAGTGAAAGCACATTCACTTTGACTAAACTGATTGTCTCGAATTTTGATTTTTATTATACTCCACCAATCAGTCAAGTCTCTTGACATAGCACAGTACTTTGCGTAATAAACTTGATGTGCCTGTTGAGCCAATAAGAATGGTTCATTTACTGCGAGAACACTTTTACATTTAATATCAATGATTTCATGAGTCAGATGAACACGCACGCCTCTCTCTGTATCCAACCGTCGACATTTGAACATGGTTATGTAATGTTGTCCAAGATAACAGTGTTTAATGATTTCATCAAGTATGCCATAAAAGTCAACTTCATTTTCTCTATGATGAGATCCTTTCAAGCTAACTCCATTGTTCATTGTTTTTTTTTTGATTTCCCATATGCATGTGTATGAAATCGAAATCCATTCACCACATATGCATTATAAGTTTTAACAAGTTTGGAAGGTGGGTTACTCAATACACACAGCCGTTTGTCAATTTTATCAACATGTCGAGACACCTGAAAATTTGTGAAATAATTATCAATATAGTAAACTATACATTGAATGAGTTGCTAAAAGATAAAGAATTTATGTTACCAGTTTTTGAAACCACTGAGAGAAATTTTTCAGTCGACGTTCTTCGAGAGCAGCTGCTGTAATTTGTGGAATTTGTTTCTTGATATGATTATCATACAACCTATAAAAACCAAAGTTATTTACTGTAACATAAATGATAGAATAAGTGATATAAACACTTACAGTACAACTGATGTCATCTCTTCACAGTTGAGCAGAACATACGTATGAGCTCTCTGATGTTCATCATCTGAAAGTCAGCGTTCATAAACTCCACCAAAACCAAGCTCTGACTGGTTGAAAATAGATAATTGATTGTCGATTTAATCAATATTCCTTTCATTTCATCTCATTCGGTTGTGTTTTGAAGGATACTCAGATTCAAAATAATGGGAGTAGAAAAAAGATATTTCCTCTTGCAAATAAGCTTCTACAATAGATCCTTCAATAGATGCTTTGTTACGTACTTTTCTTTTCAATTTTTGCATGCATCTTTCAAATGGGTACATCCATCGAAACTGTATTGGACCTCCACATTTGGCTTCATATGGAAAATGTAATATCAAATGTTCTATTGAGTCGAAGAAAGATGGCGGAAATATTTTTTCCAGTTTACATATAATTACAACAACATCTTTTTCAAGTTTGCATAGAGCATCATAATATGTTGTAGCCGCACAAATGTCCCAAAAAAAAATAGGAAATGTCTGTTATGGAATCCCAAATCACAGAATTCAACAGACCTCTTAATCTAATGGGTATAAGTCTTTCCATTATAACATGATAATCATGACTTTTTAATCCAGTAATATGACCATTCTTTACACATCTACCCAAATTGAAAACACAGCCATCTGGAAGTCTCAAATCTTCAATCCACTGACAAAATAATAAACGGTTTTCTTTAGACAGTTTATAAGCTTCTTTTGGTTTCAGTAACCTTTCTGTTCTGATATTCTCAAATAGTTCCAATTCTGGACGCCTGCAAATTTGGGCAAGATCTAAACGTGCATTTATATTGTCTTTGCTCTTTCCTGGCGTATCCAAAACTGTATGAAACAAATTATCAAAACAGTTCTTCTCAATATGCATGACATCTAACATGTGTCGGACCAACAGATTAGACCAATATGGAAAATCCCAAAATATGCTACGTTTAATCCAATTGTGTTCTTTCCCAAAACCAGAAATTTTCTGTTGATTTATTGTGGGACCAAAAGTGATGGGAGGTAATGAAAATACAACTGATTTTAACTCCGAACCTGATAGCATTTTTGGAGGTCCATCCCTTTCAACTGTTCCTTTTCTGAAATGAGATCTGTTTCTGCGAAAAGGATGATCAGTTGGAAAAAATCTGCGATGACAGTCAAAATAATAAGGTTTCTTTCCATGAATGAGCATAAATGCTTTGTTCTCTCCCATACAGTAAGGACATGATTTCTAACCATGTGTACTCCAGCCAGATAACATCCCATAAGCCGGGAAGTCACTTATTGTCCACATCAATGCTGCTCTCAGTATGAAATTCTGTTTCGTTGCAACATCATATGTACTGACACCAGTACTCCACAATAAATTTAATTCATCAATCAATGGCTTCAAATAAACATCAATATTTTTCTTCGGATGTCCTGGAATTAGTAAATTCAAAAAGATATATGGCTCCTTCATCAACATCCATGGAGGTAAATTGTACGGAGTTAAAAAAACAGGCCAACATGAATATTGACTACCATAAGATCCAAACGGACAGAAACCATCAGTGGAAAGGCCCAGTCGAACATTTCTAGCTTCTAAAGCAAAGGATGGATGCACTCTATCAAAATGTTTCCATGAATCACCATCGGCTGGATGATTCAAGCTTTTATCGGTTGAAATATTCTCTTTATGCCATGACATCATTGTCACTGTATTCTTAGACATGAATAAACGCTGAAGTCTGGATGTAAGCGGAAAATATCTCAACTGTTTTACAGGAATCAAACCAGACTTCCCGTGTTGTCCTTCTTTATATCTCATTTGCCCACATGTAGGACAACTATCCAACGACTCATTTTCCCCAGAATATAAAATGCAGTCATTTGAACATGCATGAATCTTCTGACAAGTAAGTCCCAAATTTCGAACCAGCCTCTTACTCTCATAGTAATTTGCAGGCAAAACATTTCCTTCGGGTAACAGTGTTTTCAGCAAAGAAAATATCTGGTCAAAACAGGTGTTTGACATTCCATTATCTGATTTGATAGCCATAAATTTTGCAACTGCTTCTAATTTGCTCATCTTGCAGCCAGGATATAATGCATCCTCAGCAGATTTCAACAACTCATAAAATTCAAACGGTGCCAACTCAGGATTTGAAGCTATATCAGCCGGAGTTTCTGTATGTTGAACATATGAACCTGCAACATCATGTACTAAATCTTGAAACCAGTATGGATCCGGAATCAAGTTGGTATCACCTGATCTGGAACTGCGTTCACCGTGTTGATACCAAAAAACATAATCTGGTTGAAAACCAAAACGCAAGAGATGTTCTCCCACTTTGTCAAACGTGTCAAACGTTCTCAATGCACATTTTCTACAAGGGCATTTTATTTTGCCTTCTGAAAGAAATTCTGAATTTGATGCCGCAAATGATAAAAAAGTCTCCACACCCTCAACATATACTGGATTTAAACAAGAACCGTTTGGATTTCTACGTTGATTTATCCATATGCGGTCACCTAATAATGATTGTTGACGACCTCGTTGTTCCATATTTCTCTATAAAATATAAAAGCATTACTGGTTTTGAATAATTTGTTAGAAAAAACACTCAAGCAAGGATAAAGAAAAACCTATTAAAAATATTGATAATTTTAATATTATATAAATTTTTTATTATTTTAATACTACTGATATTATTTTTTTCATTTAAATTAATTATATAATAATAACATTATTACATTATTAGTATTTTTTATTATTAATATTAAAATAATATAATTGTCTATATTATATACAATTCTCCTTTCATCTGTTTGTTTACATTCTATCTCCACATGTAATATTTGCATTCACTTTCACCTCTCTATTGGTGAGTAGGTTGATAATTTTGAAAAAAAATGCGAATATTACATGTGGAGACAGAATGTTAAACACACAGATGAAAAGAGAATTGTATATAATATAGAAAATTATATTATTTTAATATTATTAATAAAAAATACTAATAATGTAATAATGCTATTATTATATAATTAATATTTATGAAAAAATAATATTAGTATTATTAAAATAATAAAAAATTTATTGGTAAATATTGGTAAATATTGATAAATATTGGTAAATATTGGTAAATATTGGTAATTATTGGTAATTATTGGTAATTATTGGTAATTATTGGTAATTATTGGTAATTATTGGTAATTATTGGTAATTATTGGTAATTATTGGTAATTATTGGTAATTATTGGTAATTATTGGTAATTATTGCTAATTATTGATAATTATTGCTAATTATTGGTAATTATTGCTAATTATTGGTAATTATTGCTAATTATTTCTAATTATGGCTAATTATTGCTAATTATTGGTAATTATTGCTAATTATTGCTAATTATTGTTACTTATTGCTAATTATTGGTACTTATTGCTAATTATTTGTACTTATTTCTAATTATTGGTACTTATTGCTAATTATTGGTACTTATTGCTAATTATTGGTACTTATTGCTAATTATTGGTACTTATTTCTAATTATTGGTACTTATTGCTAATTATTGGTACTTATTGCTAATTATTGGTACTTATTTCTAATTATTGGTACTTATTGCTAATTATTGCTAATTATTACTAATTATTACTAATTATTACTAATTATTACTAATTATTACTAATTATTACTAATTATTACTAATTATTACTAATTATTACTAATTATTACTAATTATTACTAATTATTAGTAATAATTACGAATTATTAGTAATAATTACGAATTATTGGTAATTATTGATAATTATTAGTAATTATTGGTAATTATTACGAATTATTGGTAATTATTGGTAATTATTGGTAAATATTGGTAAATATTGGTAAATATTGGTAAATATTGGTAATTATTGGTAATTATTGGTAATTATTGGTAATTATTGGTAATTATTGGTAATTATTGGTAATTATTGCTAATTATTGGTAATTATTGGTAATTATTGCTAACTATTGGTAATTATTGCTAATTATTGCTAATTATTGCTAATTATTGCTAATTATTGCTAATTATTGCTACTTATTGCTAATTATTGCTAATTATTGCTAATTATTGCTACTTATTGCTAATTATAGGTACTTATTGCTAATTATTGCTACTTATTGCTAATTATTGGTACTTATTGCTAATTATTGGTACTTATTGCTAATTATTGGTACTTATTGCTAATTATTGGTACTTATTGCTAATTATTGGTACTTATTTCTAATTATTGGTACTTATTGCTAATTATTGGTACTTATTACTAATTATTGGTACTTATTACTAATTATTACTAATTATTACTAATTATTACTAATTATTAATAATTATTACTAATTATTACTAATTATTACTAATTATTACTAATTATTACTAATTATTACTAATTATTACTAATTATTACTAATTATTACTAATTATTAGTAATTATTAGTAATAATTACGAATTATTAGTAATAATTACGAATTGTTAGTAATAATTACGAATTATTAGTAATTATTGATAATTATTAGTAATTATTAGTAATTTTTACGAATTATTGGTAATTATTACGAATTATTGGTAATTATTACGAATTATTGGTAATTATTGGTAATTATTACTAATTATTGGTAATTATTGAAAATTATTACTAATTATTGGAAATTATTACTAATTATTGGAAATTATTACTAATTATTGGAAATTATTACTAATTATTGGAAATTATTACTAATTATTGGAAATTATTACTAATTATTGGAAATTATTACTAATTATTGGAAATTATTACTAATTATTGGAAATTATTACTAATTATTGGAAATTATTACTAATTATTGGAAATTATTACTAATTATTACTAATTATTGGAAATTATTACTAATTATTGGAAATTATTACTAATTATTGGAAATTATTACTAATTATTGGAAATTATTACTAATTATTCCTAATTATTGGAAATTATTCCTAATTATTGGTAATTATTACTAATTATTGGTAATTATTCCTAATTATTGATAATTATCCCTAATTATTGGTAATTATTCCTAATTATTGGTAATTATTCCTAATTATTCGTAATTATTCGTAATTATTCGTAATTATTCCTAATTATTGTTAATTATTCCTAATAATTAGTAATTATTCCTAATTATTGGTAATTATTCCTAATTATTGGTAATTATTCCTAATTATTGGTAAATATTGACAATTATTGACAATTATTGATAAATATTGGTAATTATTGGAAAATATTGACAAATATTGACAACTATTAAAAAATATTAAAATTATTAATAATTATTACTAGTTATTAGTAATTATTAGTAATAACTGGTAATTATTATAAATTATTACTAATTAATGTTAATTATTTCTAATTATTATTAATTAATTCAAATTAATTTTAATTTTAATTTTTCATAATTAATGCTAATTAATTGTAATTACAACTAACTATTTTAAATTAATTAGTGTTTAATTGTCTCTAATCACTGTTAATCATTAATACTTATTCATAATTATTTCTAATTAGAAATCAGAAAAAAAAAATTTAAAATAAATAAATGAAATAAATAAAATTAAAATTAAATTAAAATTCAGATAAAAACCTTAAACTTGATCTCAATGTCGAGCCGCTGTAATTGTAGAACACCAACAACTAACGTCTCGAAGTCGGAAAAAAGCTTTTAAAACTGATAGTCGTAAGAAGCTTAGAGTGAAAAAAACTGTAACGGTTGGCAGTATTTATAGGTTAGATTAATTGCGACGGGATTATTTGCGACGGGGATTCCCGTCGCAAATACCCTGACCGCATTTAATTATGGGCGGCATTAAAACGGTTATTTGCGACGGGTCCCGTCGCAAATAACCCATGCCGATGGGGTATTTGCGACGGGGATGCAGTCCCGTCGCAAATAATCTTTAACCGCCGCCGGTTATTTGCGACGGGGTTCTATCCCCGTCGCAAATAAACTTCACGCGGTTTGGCGGGCATTTCGCGCCAATCCATTTGCGACGGGTAAAAAAAATCATGTCGCAAATAATCTCTTGCGTAAGGTATTTGCGACGGGAACAGTTCCCGTCACAAATAACCCGTCGCTATTAGCCATTTTTCTCGTAGTGCATGTAATTCTCAGAGAAGCCTCAAGCCACACAGTCACCAAAATCCTATGAGATGTAACTTTAACACACCGACTCACTAACCACCAGTGTTAACCTCTACCCGAAATGAACTTTTCATTGTTGGATGAATCAGATCCATCATCCACACAATCCAATACTACAAAAACACAACTAAAATAGAAATATCAATCCACAATTATTTTCCCATGATTATTGTAAAAATAATTTCTATAACCTAATTAGTATTTTTCTAGGTTGAAAAATTCAAGATCATTGACACACTACTTCTGAGAGTTTGAATTTGTATCAAATAAAATTAAAAAATTATTGTATTCCCCCCAATGTTTACATCACTAGGTCTTTTAAAAGCCTTAGTTTTTACTTTTTCTCTAACATCCTTATAATGGTTTTTCTAAAAGGTTCATGAGAATTATATTTTATAATTTATACATCTATAGTATCTCTTCAATGGTCAATGGTTCACCCAATGATTATTTTTACAACTCAAGGGTGGTTAGGAAGGTAAATCCTCCCTCTACCCTTCTATATGGAATTGTTAATGATTATATTGGTCGGTGCATTTTTAATTCAATGGAATCTCATTATATAACTCTAATTAATGAGAGATGAAACCTATATGCTTTTACACATCTATTCTATACTGATAAAATCCATCATATATTCAATGTAGGTAATAAAACTCTAAAATATAATAATGAGATTTATTATCATTATAATGAAGTTTTAGGAAAGGTCATAAATGAAGGAAAATCAATGGTTATCTTTACAAATTGTGTCATTTAATTAAAAAAGAATCATATCATCAAGTTTTTGAGGATCAAACTTCATAACCACTTTTTCACCTACTTGTGTATTCCTCTCTTCTATGGAAGATTAAAATATATGTACTCCGAGGGTGTTACTTACTAAAAATCATTTCAATTGGTGAGATAGAAAGGAAATATCCTATTATATGCCAAATAATTTTCCTTATCAACCCTCTCAACCCTTTAATGTTTATATATGTTTTTCACACACATATATATAACTAGACTGCAATGTATTATAATAGAATTGAATAGAATATTAGTAACATTTTTTATATTGGTTGCATCCATAAGAAAATATTAGAGTCTATTTCATGTATTAAATGTGTTATACCACCTAAGAATTATAGGATATATTTTAAAATAATTTTCATGTTCAACAATTCACTTATATCAAGCTACCCATGACACCATCTTAGAATCAATGTTGATTGGAATATTTTATTGAGTTTTATGATTATTTACAAACTTAATAATGGTTATAAATTCTTCTTACATTCCTCTATATTCCCTAATATAAGATAGGATTGTGGTGAAATGTCTCAACATATCATATGGGTCTTGTCAAGGATGTCAAAGATTAACTTTTGGGGATCAAATTTTATTTGTGTATATATTTCTAACATTTTCTATCCCCCTCCACACATGAGCTTAATGATCTCTCTATTGTAAATTATTTTATTAAGATGGAAATTATCATAGGATATCTCTATAATTATATCATAATCTAGATTGTATATTACCATTTCCTAGACCTAGAATCCTATCATTGGATATCATGCCATATGGGATTTTATAATAGTAACACTTAACATAGGTGGGAATTTAAAAAAAATGGCACTTCAACAAAATGGGTATGAATATTCAAGGAAAATTTCATCATGGCATCTAAGTTTACACTACATTAGAGAATATGGAATAACCAGATTCCGATAGATGGCCAAATGAGAGTTGATGGTATCTTTGTTACATCTCTTAGTGTTCTCTCCCTTGAATAATAATAAAGTTTCATGAATGTTTTTCATAATTATAAATCTGAAATATCAATCCATTTATTCATCTCATCCCAATTCATTTTTGATACTCAATGTGATACTAGATATGAAAACTTCATGAACTATATTTTAATTCTATATGTCCATTAGTAAGTCTCTAATTTGTTTCCTTATACTTCATACACATCATTATTTTAAATTTTGGGATCCTAAAACACCATTTTTTTATGATAAATCTCTAAAATTTAAGTAAGTCTCTGTAGGTATCATAGTGTATACTCAAAAGGCCTCCAAATTTCAAAGATGTCCAATAAAAAAGTGAAAAGCTAATTTGAACTTTTCCATGAAAGGTAAACTTATAGGATTCCCAATGAAGATATATCAATGTAAACAAATTCATTAGAAATAGACACCAATAACTAGATCGAGGAAAACACAAAAGGTGTAGTTCATAGAGTTCTAGGATAGGTCATGTTATATATATATACTCAGAATATACTGTGGATTTATATAATTCAACTTTCTAAATATCTAGGAATCATTATTGTTGTTTAATCTGAGCATTAATATATTTTATTTTTTATAAGATATATTAAATGGCATAGATGACACATGATTTGGTTCAAGAGTGGCTCATTAATATTGGTTAACATTGTAATTATTTTTCAAATACTGGCCCTTGGAAACTATAGATGGAATGTATGAAATGATTGATGCAGCATAGAATGGTGAATTTTATAATATGGCACATCTATAGGGATGGAAATATGGCTATGGTTTCAATTTATAAAAGAGAATTTAAAGCTAATAAATCTTGATAATTTGATGCATTTACTCGTTTTGAATGTAATGGGTGATGTGTTCCCATGTCTTATCTAAAGGAACTTCTTGTTTACATTACTTTTATTTTAATTTAATAGTGTGGGTTATATGATAATGTTTGCATTTGTTTATATCTGTCATTATTAGTGCCCCATTTTAGGTGCTTCATGATGTTTCTGTTTTCTATAATGATTTGTGTATTTCCCATGATGGTTTCACATATCATGTCTCTAAATGATGAAGGATGAAAAATATTAAAATTTTATGAGAGTTATTTTGTGCTCTATTTTTTCCTTCCCATTGTCTTGAGATCATTGGATGGAGTTTATAGGATTGGTCTGTGAAGACCAGCACTGTTCTAAAGTGTCATCTCTTGGACTTGAAATTTTATAAATCTTTTGATTATCATGAACCTTATTCACTCTCTCTATGGTGGGTTTTTCAGCTCCATGGTGGATTTTATGGAATTGTTTCATATGTTGAAGGTACATGAAGGCATTTGTTGATGAATTAATACACTATTGAATTTAAAGGCATGGGAAGCAGTGATTCCCCCTTCATGTTTTATTTCTTAGAGTGCGGGGTGTGGGGTGTAGTGGGGCTTAGGGTGCAGGGTGTTAGGTTTGGGGTGTGGGGTGTAGGGTGTGGTAGGGTGTAGGGTGCAACAACACTGTTTTTTTTTCTTCTGGAAACTAATATGTAGTCGCGGTTTACAACTGTGCATTCAAGTTGCTATTTTTTCTAGAAATTTCATGCTACAACCATAGATTCAAACCATGGAATTATCCCTATTTCCATAGTTTGAATTGTGGAATTAGGCCTATTTTCATCATTTGAACTGTGGATATTAAACTATTTCCATGGTTTCAAATTGTGGTAATAAATTTCAATGAAATTATCTACAACCATGGTTTCCAACTATGGTTATAGGTGTACTATCATGGTATAGTTGTAGACTTATTTCCATACCAATAGGATCCAAAATTTCCCAAACTGTGGTTATAACCTATATCCATTGTTTTAGGTCCTATATCCATGGTTATAAATTGTAGCTATTTCTTGAATTTCTAGTAGTGAAAATATCGGTTTTATAAATAACATGACTTTTATGACATTATTAGCATATAAGTATGTATTATAAATTCACGAAACCTTTTTATAAGGACAAAATTATATTTTATAAGTGAATTTATAATTTTAAAAATGTTTTTTTAAATTTAAAAACCCTTATTTTACATTTTATAACTTAATTTATATTTTTCAAAAAATATTTTTTTTCATACATTATAGATTTGGTATTTTAAAATTGGTTTTTTAGAAGAAAAAAAATTAATAAAATAAAATGGATTTAAAATTTGGAATCATTTGTTGCAAGTTATGTAATAAGTACCAATTTATTTTCAATCATAAAGGATAAATAACTTTGGTAAAAACTAGTTACCTCGGTAAAAATTAAAAGGGGTAAAGGGGGTTTAACCAAGACAGAAAGACCACAAAAATGTTTAAAACATGTGTAGAAATGGGTGGTTTAGGACTTTATAAACCTTATACCTTTACCTATATATTATTTCCTAATTTTGGAGCTAATTTCCTTGAGAGTGACTTCCCATTATTAAAAAGTTTTTTTTATTTACAAAAATGTCATCCCTTCTCACTTATAAAGGGGGAAATCCTATCCTCACTTCCCCTTATGAAAAAAAACCTACTTATTTTGAAAAAAAATCCTCTCAAAACTCTACTAAACATTCCTAAACACCTTAAAGAGGTTCTGGTATTCTTCAAACACCATCACTTAAAGGCTTAACTCACTTTGTAAATAAGATAATCCAAGAAGTGAGGTATAAATTTTGAATTGTTCTTTTCTCATTTCTATTACTTTATGTGCACTTATTCTTCCTAAAATTTCATTATACCATCTTAAAATGATAAAATAGGTATCATTATTATACTTTTATGTTATTATAATTATTTTTAAATCATTTACCACCATTCCATTTTCTATTAAGAAAAAAAATCGCCATTCGTGCATTGTGTGGACTACCGCCTCCATGAAGCAACGTGCTTCATTTTCCTTCACCGCCTTACAAGGATATACCTAATTGAGAATTTAATATATAATTATAATATTTATGACAAATTTTAGATTCAAAAATGATAAACCATATTAATCCTTTTCCCCATTCTATGGAAAATTAAAGCAACATACATACAAACGTATGGACTACCACCTCCATGGAATGATTGATTTCTATTTTTATTTTCATCACCACATTACATGGATAGTTATGATAATGAGTTTAATAGATAAATATAATTTTTATGAAATTAGTAAGGTTCTGTAAATAATAATTGTACAGCCTATTAACAATGTGAGAAATAAACTACCATGTTAATTTCAACCATCCAAAAGAGCATTCTAAAAGAAAAAATATGATTTATCCGTACTATGAAATAACTTTATATAGGTTATCTTATTCTTATAATTATTTAAAATTATAATATATAACACTAATAAGAACTAAATAATATCATTATGATTATTTTATAATGATATTACAACTAAATCTCTTTATAATCATCTATTAATTATGGTATGTTCATCGCCAAATTCATCTTTAAGGATCATAACAAAAAATTCCATAGAATGAAATTATAAAACATCAATTATAGTACCTTGTATGATTTTTTAATGATGAAATATGGTATAATTATGAATAATAACATTGTTATTATAAAATGGTTCAAAATGATCAATATTACTCACACCCAATATCGAAAATATATAATAACGAACTAATATAAATGTAGAGAATAATTATAAATGGAGCATATAAAAGTTTACATAAATGAAAAAGGTTACAAAATGGGTGATTTTTATAGTTAATTTTTTTATACCTAAGTTTAGAGCACATTTTGACTAAGGGGGAATTGAGGTGAGGGGGCTCTTTGTCTCAAATTTAATTTCTTGAGACTTAAATCTTAATGTACACTATGATACCTTTAATATGTTATTATTACTATATAATGTAGTTATTTTACTATATTTATGTTTTTTTTAGATCCATATTATTTACTTTCATTAAATATCCTTCGATTCAAAAGATACAAAAGTTGAAAATGGTTTTGATCAAAATATTACTCAAACCATAAGGGTTTTAATTGCCAATATTATTTCCAAAATAAAGATTATTTTAGAAAGATAATACATATAAGGAATTTTTATTATTTATAAAAAACTCATATTTTTTATTGGATATTCATGGGGTTTTACATGTCCCCTCAAAATCTCATTTCCCCTTGACTAAAATTTTAATTAAAGTGTTTTTTGTAATTGAAACTAACCTCATCTCTTCTTCTCAATTGGGAACCTCAATTTTTCCATATCCATATTCATTGTATGCCTTTTAAAGTGTCCTTATATATGATTAAATAATTTATTAATATCAATTTATACTAATTGGCCTTCTTTTAAAAGTTTTAAATAGATTTTAATGTTTTTTATATGGTCCTTTTTCATCAAATTATGAAAATATTCTATTTTTAACATTTACATTTTAACATGTTATTCTAATACCTATGTCATTTTAATATGATATTTCTCTGTAAATTTTCATGGTTTCTAAAAAAAATTGTTTTTCTACTAGTTTTATAAAATATTTCTTTAAAATGATTTCAAATGATTAAGAATATTTCTTATTTCTAAAGTGGTTTTTCTAAAAATCAAACAAGTTTTTTTCATCTAAGTCATTGTTATTTGATATATGTTATACTTAATCAAGGAAATTATTCAAGTGATACCATCCAAAAAATTTATCTATAAGACTTGTGTAATGTCCTTCTCTTTTAGAGGAATGATCCATCACTATCTTTGTCTTTATTAATCATCCACTATGTATAATCTTAACTTTTCACCCAATGCCTCTCATTTGTGAATGTCCTGTTTTTTATTTCTTTAATTTAAGGGTGTTCACATAGATTTCATTCATCAATTGATTGGGGAAATTATTTTCCTAACCATATACCCTTTTATTTATATGGTGTAAATACCATTTTCTTTATTATCTTTATTGAATGGTATTTACCAAGAAATTTAATTGATGACATTGGATACCCATTTATTTTCCATGGATTTATCATGTTTTTATTATTGATTGAATTATTAATGATTTACTTATGTGGATCCATTTGAAAAGGATATTAAACCCATTTTATTTTCATGGGTTTTTTATAATGTGATAAGTGAATGATTTTAAAGTGGTGTTAATAAGTTTGGATGAATGACATGTGGGGTCATATATCTCCCTTCAATGCATTGGTTAAAAGTGTACACCTCATGATATAAGTATTCATTAGTACATTTTAATTGATTTTAATTATGGTCACTGATGGTGTGACCCATCAAAGGAATTTTTCCATATACTAATGTTTTTTTCATATTTGAAATAAGTTCCATAGTTTTATGCTTGTTATCATGATTATATTATTCTATCATGGATCATATTTATTGACTCATGTCTCTACACTCTTTTGATTTGTGTCTTATGTTAATTCACACCTTATGTAATGATTTATTAAATATTATTTATTGGGAATAAGTTTCTTATGTATCCTAATTATACTCATATGATCATATTATGCTCACTTTTGATATTTGATTAATAATACTTATCTTTACTCTTACTAAGAATTTGAGCTCACCCCTTTATTATCTTTTCATTTACTCAGGTTATGAAAAATTATGAAATGTATAGAATAGTTTCTTACATGGATAATTTGTGGGATATATTCAAGACTCTCTATGGATTTAGTAGTTTCATATATAAGGGGAAAATTTTCCAATTGATACAAAGAAAATGGGTTTTTTTAGTTAATTTTTTCATAATTCTTTAAAACTTTAAACATAAAAGGTATTGGTAACGTATTTTAATGAAATATTTTCTTTAAGTTGTATAATTAAATAATCACATCTATGGGACTTCATAGATACACCATGGATAAGGGATGTCTTTTAGGCTACCTATGAGTGCTCTTCATCAAGCATAATGATTGAAGATTGTAAATCCCTGGACCAAAGTCTACTCAATTATTGCCTTTTCCTAATTCGCCACAATACATCAGACATGCCTCCTTATATAACAGAGGATACTGACTAGAAGTGGGGGTCTAGGGTAGTACCACAAAGATACTATACCCCCTGGTCATAGTACATAGTAATGAATAAATAACCAAATATCATATATCAAGAATAAACATTAGAGTGCATAGGATAAATAAAACAACCCAAATAGTAATAATATGTAATGCAGAAGCAATATAGTCATACAAGGATGACTTCCCACCTGGACGATCATATATACAGATAAATAGAAAATAAAATAATAACATAAAAGTACATAAGGCTTAACCACATACCCGAGCCTCACCTTATTCAGGTCATTAATCTCATCCCAGTTGTCTAGTTAAACAATCCAACCTGGGATTCCACCCAAACTATTCCTATAATAAATGTAAAATCTGCTTGATTACCCAAGTTTCATGGCTGCCCAAGTAAGGTGTGAGTACATAACTTAGTATAGCACCACCAACATGGTCCCATACATAACCATTATATACAGTGTGTATGCATGTTACATGCTCAGCTGAAATAAGTAAATAAATTACAGAAAGTAAATAACTACCATATTACCTTCTTGAGTTAGTGTTGGGGTGTTTTTGAGCATGTCACGATGATTGTGCCAAACATAACCACTTATGTGGGAAATTCCTACCTTGGTATCAGTCACCTATGTTGATCATCGGGATCATGAACCTAATATATCATACCTACTTTATCCAATGTCAATGTGTATCTAAGAATGTCATGATGATCCTGCCTCCACTAAGGCAATTCACCAAATCCTAGGAGTTACCCTAGAAATCCCTAAAGGTTAAGCATAAACTTCCAACATAAAATCATAAATAGCTCAACAGCCAAATCCCAGGCATCCCAGGAATCTCTCCAAACTCCCATATAATAAATGGATCGAATAAAATACCTAATATCTTGGGTAATAAGTGATTGTAAGGCCATCCTCCATGTCACCATGATAGCCAGATAGATCCCAGGCATCATGGGTATCCCAATCAAGAATAATTAACATTAATTGGATTTACTAGATAAATCCTAGGGATGACCTAGGTATCACAACATAATAATAGTGATCATAAATAAACTCCCAATACTACATAGTTGGATCCTAGACATATTAGGAGTCCAAGGGACCCAAGGCATGTAGGGAATCTCATATAGACCTGAGGTCGAATTCTAGCATCCTAGGCATTCTTCATATGGATCAACATCCATACCCCAAGTGACATTAGGAATCCATGATGACATCATGGTCTAATACATCTCACACTAATATCATATAAGGCTTAAAATCTGAATCCTAGGAAGAACAGCTAGGTATCCTCATTAATATCACCACATACCATTAGTACCATAGGATGGGTCTCACAAAACATTCCTTGTAAACTCTTGTTACATAAATAATAAATAAGTGAAAGTATAATTATAAGTTAGGGGTTAGTTGAACGCCTAAACCCATTACCTCTGACCACATCCCCTCAGGCTCACATCATCGATACGGGTTATTAGGTGACACCCAATACCATCTCTACCTTATAGGGTCTTAAGTCACAAGGGAACCCACTAGGTTTCCCTTAGGTATCATCAAGTCCTTCTTGACCTCCTAGGAAAGTCACACTTAGGATATGGCCTTAATACAACTCAATTTCTTAGGTGTCCTATATTAGCTTGAACACCCAACCCGTCTCATGGATAAGCCCTTGGCCATGCATCCTGAGTCATCACCCCTCTGTACCCAGGGTCCACTAGGTCACTTATCACTGGGCTATTACCCCCCCCCCCCTATTTGTTTCAATTTAATTAATTCAAACCCCTCGTGGGGTTCCAATAATACAAGGCTCTAGATTCAATTTATGTTCTCAACCATCAACAGTTGAGATTTCTAATTGGTATATGAGGGTCCAGCGGGGCCCTCATCACCTTGTATAATTTAATATCATGATTTTATTTTTATTTAACAACTTAAATAATTTAAAGAGTCTCACTACCTATAGTGTTGGTGCCTCACATACCACATGTATATAATAAATGAAAAATACCACAGGGCAGATGTATAAGGACCACCTACCATTTAGAAGTTTTCCTATTGAATTACAAGGATTGGCAGTAGCTGCCAAGGCCCATCCATGCCCATCTCAGCTCAATAGGTATTATCCCATACTCTCTACACTTATTCCACACCAAGGTGACCCACATAATTAATTATAATTAATTATAATTAATTCAAACCAATTTATCCAAATAGGCATAATGCCTAATTTCTCATCGGGCATCGTTGTCGCATAGGGACCACACCCAATGGCACCCCATGGGTCTGTCTCACCTCTTTGTCCCTATGCTGAGTGAAATCACCAAAGAGAAACACCAATTAAAAAATTCATCTTAATTAAATTTTAATTAAAACCCTAAGATAATTCAATGATGCAACGTACCTTAACCAAAATGATGAACCACCACATATAGATGGCATCTCAGGTCACCCACTTTCTAGTCAGAGTGAAATTCATGTCATGCTCATACGATTCCACCATGCTCCGATGGAATCGGAACCAAATCCATAAATTGAGAAACCAAAATTAATAAGAAGGGAGGATGATATCAATAGAGAGTGATGAAGGATGGAACATACCTCAAATATATAAGAAAACACCTCCAAGGGGCACCTCAAACTAAGAGGGTGAGGGGAAGAAAATAAGGGGGTCTACCCCTTACCGTGCTAACTAAAATAAGAGGGAGGAGGGAGGTTTCCCCCCTCAAACTCAAAGGGGGAATAGGAGCCATTTTTACTCTTTAATTTCCTCATCATCTAGCCAGTACAAACCACCAGTGACCTAGTGGTTATAGTATCCCATCTAAATACTATCTGGATCCACCGGCAAGCTAGTGGCCTGCTGTATCCAAGGTTGTAACAACCACCCCAACAACTCCCAGGGACCTCCTTATCCACCGAGACATCCCTCTAACCCCATTACTCACCCAAAAATATATATTTAGGGTTCCTAAACTCTTTGAACTTGATTCTGAACCCTGAAACAAAAAATTACCTAACCACTAATTCAAAACTCAAATTACTCCTAAATTTTAAACACCTATATGGATATGAGGCCTTACAAACTCCCCACTATAACACTTCGCATCCCCAAGAAGTCTTTATGATCATACAACCAAACACCATGTCCTATCTTGGTCATCAAACCTCACTAAAATGACCTTGTTCCATCGTTCAACACCCACCTACGTTTGTAAAGCACCAAATTAAACATAAGGCATCCAATTCTCAAATGCTCAATCCAATGATCAAAACCACTATGAAAATACCAAGATGGATTTTACTCAAGAATTTATATCTCAATACACACTCACATCATCATCCAACTCATCAAGGATGATTCACCACATTCCACCATTATCAAAACTACCATAACATTTTCATTTTCACTCGTCCATTAGGTTTATAGTGATCCCTACTATAGGACTTAGATTACACTGGCCAATACCAATCCACGACACTTATTCCATCAGAATTACCTTCTGAAACTCTAAAACTACATTATAATGATGTTCCGGATGTGGTCCCCAAATCACCACATTCATTCACATAAGATAGTACCAATCCTAGTTCTCAGTTCTAATATGAAATGGTTAAATCCAAATTGACCAAGTTCAAAACTCATTTTTTCTATATTTTCCTTGAAAAGGCTTGGAAATTTCCTAAAATAACTCTTTATATCCAAAATGACATGCCCAATGCAGTTTTTGTCTCACTGTGTTCCACCTCACATACAAACCTTGGTTGGGCCTTCACTGGATGACACTTCTCAAGATGCTCTCCCTTAACCATCGATGCATTTACAACACATGATCCTAGTTCCCCTACTCCAAGATACACCCCTTTATCATCAAAACATTCCCACCATAGTCCACACCTAATTTATGATGTAACTCCCTGGTTGGATCCTAAGTCTTCCAAAACTATTATTGTGTCCTACCACACGCAAAAAAACACTTTTGATCAAACTTTGCAATAATTTCACTAAATCCATCTTGATTATGATGCCAATGAACTGACCCTATCTAGTAAAAAATATGAATTTTCACCTAGAATTCCCTAGGGGGTCTAGATGAATTCCAAAACCATTTTATTCCAGAATCAAAATCCAAAATTATCGTTGAGAAACCATTCTTGAACACCTACACCCCTTTCATACGAGGGTTGAGTCACTTGAGACCGACATCACACTCCCCACCATAGGATTACCCATGTTCTCACTTCATTTTATAAATACCCACACATCATGGCCCATGCCTTGTCCATCCTCGAACATGATGAATGGACATAGTCAGACCTGCTCATTACTGAGCACCAACATCAATGGGTTCTATAAACAAACACATGTGTCACTCCTTCTAAGACAAACACATGATATTATTGATCTACTCCCACACAAATCCAACCCATTAGAATCCACCAATTCTCACCCTGCTCATGGTCATCATTGATTCACTCTTTAGAATGAGTTTTGTGCATGAATAATGTGTACCGTTTTCTATTATGTCATATAGAGTGGGTGTATAACCCCATCACCCAATCCATCACTCAACTCATTCTTCTAAAAGTCATACATCATCAAGATTATGTTAATCATACTCTATGAAACATTAGTCTCATAACACCAAGAGCACCCTTGGAAATCCTCTTCAAAATTGGTCACTCTAATTGTTCCATGTTTACTCGTATGACCGCCCACCTCATAGTGTAATCCTAAAACTGATGGTGTCTATCCTTGGTTTAGGGTTCATCAGCTTCATCCACACACTTAACCACAACCTAATATCATTCCATTCATGATTTTCTATCCACACTCACACTGCATAGCTAAAGCACCTCCAAAATCAATAGGACTGAGCCCTCAAATGATCTATCCCTCAAAATCAACCTCAAACCAAAATCATTAGGACTCAAGGTTCCCTGCCTCAATAAATACCAATGAATAACTATGTATTTTCCATAACTCAATAACACATCTCATGCATCAATCTCAACCCAAGGCATTAACCCATGCCTTTCCATTTCTAGGGAACTCTTAATCACAAGTTAACCCCTCACATGAGTTACCCTTAATTAAACCAATGTCAAATCACTACAATCATAGTCAAAACTAAGGGCCTCTAGGTCTTCCACCTATCCCTACCAATTAGGTCTCATGAAGGTCAAAACTAATGGGTAGCCTCACATCCTTGACTCAAAACCCAAGGAAATATATGTGATGCCCTGCCTAACGGACACTAAATTGGTTCCTAGGTTGGTGCGCCATAATGACTCAAGCGCATCTCCCTATATGTAAGAGGATACCGACTTGTAGAGAGTGCCTATGAAGTTGTCTTGGAGAGACTATTCCCTCATGTTAAAGTATCTATGATAGAATAAGTAACAAAAATCAAATATATATAGATCATGATAAATAAAAATCATAGGTAAAGATAGGGAAAGTGCAAAAAATAACTACAATATCAAAATTTCATAATAATGGATATTTTATACATGATAAGGATCCCTATGGAGAGATCATACATAAAAAAAGAAAAACCCAAAATAAATAGAAAACCTAAAACTACTCCCATCTTGGTCCTAATTCATGATTGGTCCCATCATCCATACTCACACTGGTATGTAAAGCCAACTATCATAAACATTGGGCATTTTCATACACCTATAACATATAACCAAATAATGACATGTGCTTTGGTATCTAAGTGTTATAGAGGCCTAATTAGGGTGTGAGTAAAACTCAGTAGACCACCACCAATGGTGTCCCTAAACTAGACAGTCTGATATAAAGTGAAAGAGAAAGTGCTCAAGGTAAACAGTTTAATAGTTATAAAATGATTTATATAAAAATAGTAAGTAAATAAACATCAATGCTATGAGTTCATGATGAAAGTTATGATTTTGGTGTTGTTTTTTATCATTAGTTATATGACCATGATCAACCTTTCCTACTTCGTCCAGTGTCAGAGTGTCTCTAAACACATATTAGGGACCATGACAACTGCATAGAATCTAGAGTTTATTCTATAATTCCTAGTATCACATGGGATATGAGCAATCATCTTGGAATTCATACTCTCATCATAGAATTCTCTAATCATCAATCATCATATGGAATCCAGACACTCATCCTGACATTTTGGTGGAATTCAAGCACTCATCCCAACATTCCCAATCATTGAGTAACATACAGGTTGAGAAACTCCTCCTATCCTTCCCAAGTCTTCATCAATCACATGGAATTTGAGCACTCATCCTACCATTCTTAACCATCAAGTGTCATACAGAATCCAAATGCTCAACCTAACATTCCCAAGTAGAATATATCATATGGAATCTAAGGAGCTCATCCCAGAATTCTCGATCATCAAACATAAAATCCCAGTTTAAAATTTTCATTATGAAATCTTAATCCTCAATTCACTTTACAAAGAAACACTTAAAATCATATTTAATAATTCATTAATTTAGTTTTACCCAATCTATCATGATCCATAATCACCGTTTAACATTTTAATAACCAAACCACATATAAAGCTAAGTTTACTATAGGGCATATGATTTTAAAACCTAATTTCCATTTCATAAAAGGGATTTTCTATTTTCCAACCCATTTAGACAATTAAAATTCTAATTCCATTTACAATATTGATGGTTGTGAAATTACATTTCACAACCATAAAATTAATTCACTGATCCTCTTTTCATATTCCAATTATATTTTCAAAATACAAACTTTTCATTTACAAGACACATATAAGGTCACTCACTTTATATGATTTTTCCTAAGGAGTCCCTCTCTAAGGATATAAGCATGTAAAAGGGGTGTTTAACAAGGTAAAATAAAATTTTAAAACATTCCAATTTAAAATAAGGTCATTGCCCAAAAAGTCAGCATGACTGAACAATTGAAGAACTCCAATAAATAAGAGAGAATATGGGTTAACTTAAAGGGACCACCTATCACATGATTAGGAGAGTCTAGACATAAAGTATTAGTTTCTAGTAAGCCTTTAATCAGAAGAAAATAGAAACCCAAAAAAACACCCTAAAAATAAAGAATATTATCTAAACTAATAGGAACTTAACTCAATGGTGAAAGAAAACCAAAAGAGAAGGAATGGGAGTCATAAATGTAACTCTATCTCTCAAAAACCTCTGATGACACTTGATTCAGACCATGAATAAGGGAGATCCCACCATGGGAAGAGAGGGATGAGAGGACGACACGCATGTGAAGCTACTGGATAAATGGAATGGAAAATGGGAGTTAAAACATAAAAGGAAGGAGGGTAATTTTTGTAATTTGTACATTTTTAAGGAGGTTCACAGTTTGGATGAACAGTTTTGAAAACCATGAAAACCTCTCTATCCAAGGCATGCTATTTTTCATGGTTAGTGAACACAATTTGAAAAACTATGTGCAAACCATGTGAAATGCCTATTCAATTTTTTATAGGGGTTAAAGGGTTTATAGAATCTCATTTCATGGTTTGAAAAAACCATGTGCTTATGAAAAACATGTCACACAATTTGGGTGCATGGTTATCACTAATTGTGCATTAATCGTATGCCTCGGGCAGTTACCCCCGAAACTATATTTTCTAACCTCAAGGATCTCAAGACACTATCTTGAATCCTCCATCAATATTGAAGCTTCATTTTATGCATAATTAAACATGTTTAAGGTATTTCAACCTTCAAATTATCTTCCTAAATCCCAGTTTATGAACTGACCCCTCCCCCAAACCAAAACTCAAATTTTCCCGACCTCAAGGATCATCCATATACTCAGGATATTCAAACACCACACCATAACACTTCTCATCCCTGATAAGTATTGGTGGTCATATAACCATTCCACAAAACCTATTTCAATTTTCAAATCCCATTCAAAAAACACCGTTACATCTTCAAACACCCAAGGTGCTCTCAAAGCGCAACTCCAAATATGAGACGCAAGCCACCCAATCCCAATACAATTATCTTATTATAATAAAAACACCAAAATGACACTCCAAGGTATCTATTCATTCAGAGTCACTCATATTTCATTATCTAGTTGAACTCCCTTGCCCCATGATTCTCCCACCATAGGACTTAACTCACAAGGATGATTCCAAACCTCAACACCTCCTGCCATCGGAATTTTCCTACCAAATCCTATTCTCAGCGGTCCACTGACCCACTCAGCATAGTTCCAAATATACTATAAATAAACTCATGTGATATTTTTGATCAATTCCAATACCAACTCTCACCTCCCATATTTAAAACTAAAACAGGCACATCTCCATCATCCAATCACAACACAAAAACTTCAATTTTCCCCTAGATATTCCTATACAACTCTAGAAACACTATTGTTGCATCCAAATTGACATGCTAGATGTGGTTTCAACTCACCTCTTCCAACTTCATGTAATATCACAAGGAGAACCACCCAAGCATGCACATTGTAGTCTAAACCTGAATCATGGTGTTATTTCTCATTTCAAACTCCAACTAACCAAAATTCAAGAATGCTTAGATTATAACACTGACATGCCTTTATTAATCTCGTCCATGATACCTTTATCTCTATAGGAATCCTATGGTTTTCCCAAAAATTCATCAAGGTCTAATTTTGACCTCCCAATGAAAACTCACAGTTGAAACATTAAACACCCACACTGACCACTGTGCTCTCACTCGAGCACTAGTATGCCACCACACTAAACCACACTTGGATTATACCTTTTCATCCCAAGCCTAAAACAATCATTCAGACCTCAGACATTACCACATGGAAACAACCTATAGCATTACCAAAGGAATCCATATTGCATTGAAATCACACACACACTAGCATCTAGTGTTGTTATGGTTGTCTAAAGATCGAACCGCACACCAATAACCCATTTCTCACATGGGGTTTATGTGACCACAATCAACATGACACTCCCCATCATAAGTGTGTCCTTATAATTATTCTATTAGGTTGAAACCATGTTTTTATGGCCTAAAAATAAATCATTACTAAACATAAAAGTTGAATATACCCAAAACCTCTCATACCCGAGCATCATTCCCACTGTCGAACACCATCCACTTCTGAATTATATAATTCCAACCTTGGTTATCATTGAGACTCAACCATAGAAAAGTTCACAACGTATGGTGGGATTCCCATCATATTTATTTCCTTACATTTCTTTATGAGCATTGATCCTAACAGGTCCTGCCTTAAACACATGTGTGTCACTCTTCTCAAGCCACACTCACCATCCCATCGAAACTTAACTAGGATTGATCTATTGGATCAAACATGCCACAACACCTAGATTCAAACCAAAACCATCCATCCCAGCCAAGGTTATTTTCCTATTCCAATAAACATCAGGAAGATCTACTGAAAAAATCAACTCAAGGCCATTAGCCATCAACTTGAACATGGTTTTTTACCAACTCAAAACTTGATAGGCACTATGATTATATACATGCACTACCTTGATCACTTAAACCAAAATGGATGCACACTCCCATATCATCTGATCTTATCGAAACCCCGGTGTCACACACCCAACTAAGACCAATTCATAAAACCCAACTCATCATTTTTTTATTCGAGCCTTAACCACCCTAGACACACATTCCTATTTAAGAAATAGACCACACTTCTAGTATTTCACCTTGAGTAACTTAAGGAATTATAGATTCACTCATAGAACAATCCTAACACCTTACATATTCCATGATTGTGCACATAACTACCTGTCATCCAGAGTTTCATTCCCAAAACCCAAATCGCTTACCTATACAAGCACTGCATACCCAAAACACATCCACAACTATTAAGTTAGGCATCTAAATGATTATGCCCTTCAAAATTGGCCTAGTCATAAGGCAATAGCACTCAGGGTGCTCAACCATAACTAATCAAAAATAGGCAACACTGAACATGTTTTGATTGTATAATCCAAGGCATATTCCCACACCTTACACCTTATAAGTAATATCACAAGATTGGGTCAACCCCTCTCGTGAGATACCCTCAAAGGACACAAGGGTCACTAGGTTTATCCACTTACTCCGTCCACCAAGGTCTCACCTAAGCCACCAATCTCATAATGACACTTTATCTTGTATTAAGGTCACACAACATCTAATGTTCCAACACCCAAATCAAGGTTCTCACAAATCAAGCTCTCCACTAGCCCCTCTTACCCTCACCAATGTCAAACCGAACACACAAGACCTCCAAGACACCATAACCAACAACACTTTCCATTATTCTTTAATCCATAAAGTTCACATTTAATAGGATTCGCATTCTTTAAACTTTCTATAAAGAATTTTTATTTCCTTTTCATTCATAAGTCAAAATTTAATCTTTTTAGGATTTATTAAAATTCCTACATTTCTAAGGCCTGATTAAATAATGTTCCATTCAAAATTTATAATAGAAAACACCTTATAGGTTGCATAATGACATTTTATTTAAACAATACTATCATCAATCCAATTACATCTTTATATGTGTCAAGATATCATCACAGTAATTAGTCAAGTAATATTATACAATAGTTGTATATGGAATATTTCATGTATGATGTTGTGAACTATGATGCCTCGCATTATCATGGGTTGTGAAAATTAGGGAAAATTTGAA
Source organism: Viscum album (assembly GCA_963277665.1). Lineage (NCBI taxonomy): Eukaryota > Viridiplantae > Streptophyta > Magnoliopsida > Santalales > Viscaceae > Viscum > Viscum album. Next base: position 679,305,727 of record OY728132.1, on the reverse strand, counting down.
TTTTTGTTCCTAAAATTGTTTCAGGGGGAAATAGTAAATTATCCTATAATATGATCTTGAATAATTTTTCTGACTACTCTATTGGTCCCAGAATAGGTTATTTACCCTATGACAGGATTCTGGTATAAATATGAGCTGTTCAAATTTTCACATAATATTTAATATTCAATTAATTAAATATTAATTTATTCATGCATATTTGTTTAGTGATATATTTTAAAAAGAGCATCAAATTGAGATTCTATCTTCATGGTTGAGTCCAGAATGGGGGGATTTTCCTACATGAGTCATAAACCCATCACAGGTGCTGAGCTCAAGCCTGATCCCCCTTTCTTTTCTTTTTCTTTTTCTTTTTTTATAAATTTTCCTTTTTTTCTTTTTTCATTTCATTTATCCCATTTGGATTCTCATGTATGCCCATGGGGATTTCCCCTTGTGTTTCTCCAGTCAAGAGAGGTGGAGGGAGAGAAGATGGAGAGGGAGGAGGAGGCAATGCCTGAGGAGCTCATCTGGAGGTAGATCGAGGCTCGTGGGTGCGTGGCATGGATCCAGTGAAAAGATTTGGTGGTTTCTGCTTGGATGTAGGATCATTTTATTTTTTTCACCATAGATACCCATAGTTTAATTTTTTTAATTTTTAAATCCTTTTTGGGTTGTTAGGGACCCCTAGGGGGTTGATCTATGGCTTTCGAGGAGAAATAGGGGGTTTTAGACCATTATGGGGGTTTTTAGTTCGGGAAAACCCATGTACACAATGTGTGGTTTAGAGAACACATGTTGTGTGTTCTTCCTATTTGTGGAAGATGAGTTTTTTATGTTACATGCATTGTATTGGGGGTACACATCATGTAGTAACGCCTCAGGGTGTGTTGGGGGCACATGGTTGTGTAGGGTACATGGCCAGAACCTGTACGAGGTATACGATCAATGGTTATGTACTATACTCGGATAGACCTTGTGTGGTGGTAAATTCCTAGGTACATGGTTGGGGACCTCGTGTGGGGTATACGCTGGGGTGTTACACATCGTGTAATCTGGATTTATACACATTAAGTTGGGATGAGGTACACGTGCAAGTACCCATGTGAGGTTACATGCTATATATTGGGAGGCACATGCCGTGTTATTTAGAGAATTATAGACCGAATAGTCTGTGGCGCATGGGCAAGGAGGACCTTTGGGTTTCACGTCATGTACCCTAAGTGCATGTCGTGTACTTTTCCTTTTTGGTCTATTTTTTCTATTTTCACCCTAGAGTCAGAATTGGACTTGTGAGTATTCCATTCTGAGCATTTTTTCATATAGATCATGATGGTGGAATCATTTTGGTGTTTATAAGATGTCTATATGGTTTTTTTTATGGGAAAGAGTTTATAGGATGATTTCTTTGAGGTTTTGTTTCTAAATCCTCTTAGGGGTTAAGTTGTGAGTTGTGAGGCCCAAGTGAGGGTTATGATCTTATTGGTCATCCCAGATCGAGTGTTCCATGGTGATCTATTTGAGGTTATTTCAAATAGATATCAAAATATAGGATTGAGTAGTATCTCTGAGGAGATGTTGGTTTTTTTCTATGTGTTGGGACCGGTTGCTCAAGGTTATAGTGATAAATGTTTCACTCCTGTGTTGGATGACCAAAGTTATTGGCGCCTTTGGGATAGGTTGATGTCATGAGATATAAGTTACATCTGGGATTTTTTGAGGTGATGTTGTAACATCCAATTACCAATCTTTCAGGTATATCCTTGGCCTCATCATGGTTCTCCTTTTTTCTATTATCTGTAGAGGACCGAGAAAGAATTGGGAGGATACCTATAATGGTGAATTCATAGATTTGTTGGACTCTTGGCTTAAATAATCTTTTTCTATAGGCTTCAGGATGGTTTTGTACCATGTAGATAGGTTACACGTTGTGTAAGTATTGATGGGTACAATTTGTGAAAGCATTCACGCTATGAAAGGTTGCATGTCTTGAAGAGGAATTACACGTCGTGAATGTTTTAAATAACATATTTTAAATATGAGGTGACATATTTCTTAATGTACTTAAACACTATGGATTTCAAGGCATGTAAAGGAATTACACATCATTTAATTCCCTAATCAGGGATTTTTTAGGGCACCACTCAAGTTTTTGGTGCCCATTGGATCATCTGTTTTCCTTTGCTCTCAAATTGAAGCACCTCACTGGTGATTTTTAGAGACATTATTCCTTTTGAATCAATCCACTCGGCATTCGATCTTTGTTTTAGTTGTGGTGTATCTCTCTAGGTGAACAATATTTCTACTTCTTCATTTCCATATATTGTGGTAGTGCCCTTGGGTAGCGTTATCAGATCTATTGATCTAAGTTGGTGTTTCCTCTTGTCTTCTTCCAAGATTTGTTGTGCAATCTCATTCTGGAGGCCATTCCTTTGTTGTTCGTGGTGATACGAGCATTATTTGTCAAGGTATGTGATGTTTAATCTTCTCCACCAACCATATTTCTCAATTAAATCAATCCTAAGATGTGTGGATTGGATTCTAGGGCCTTCGTTGATGTCGTTGGGTTTTCGTTGTTGGTGGATCCCATTGCGGGCGTGTGCAACCCAAGTTTTGAGTTAGGTTGTTCCTTATCTAGTATTTGTTTGATAAATGGTATTGTTCCATTCTAATGAATTGGTTTACAAATAAATTGGTATGAAATTTGAATGATTTTTTGTGTTTGTTGGAAATAGATTTTGAATGAAAGTGTTTTTCCTTGGTTTTTGACAAATGGAAAGAAAAAGGGGTATTTTCAAAGCATTAAAAATGGTTTTTTGAAATGGTTTTGAAATTATTTTCAAAATGTTGAAATGATTTTGAAAATGAGAAGATGGGTTACCTTGGGTACTAGGTGTAAGGTTTAGCTTGATTCCATCATCCATTGTGGGGGTTCACATTCTAGGGTGTTCCTCTTTTCCTAGAGTGTATGTTATTGGATATAGATATGGATATGATGTTGGGGTTTCACTTTCTAGGGTGTCTCCCTAGTATCGGAGTATAGATCATTGGATTTAGGTACCACAGTGCATTGTTTCATTGATTTTTGGGAACGAGTAGTTTGCAGCCTGACCTATTGTATTCCTTGGTATTGTGATTCATGTGTTGATACTATTGTTTTTTATTTCTTGGATTTAGACTATTTTAGCATTTATATGAATGTTGATTATTGTGAAAGATGATATGGATAACGTGCTTTAAAATTGATATACCTGATATTGTTTTAGAACTGTGATAAAAAGTAAAATGTTTTCCATGTTTTTTATACAACTATTTTACTAATTATCATTCCATGTTTTATTTAAATTGAGAATATAGGAATTTTTATATAGATACTTGTTATGGAACACCTGGGTGATATCCTATTGAGCTTGTTATCTCACACCTTTTGCACCTCTTCGGTGGTGCATAGACATTTGTATGTCTACCGTTTCAGGGAAAGTCAAGGCGTTGTAGTGAGGTGGTGAGGTTTCATGTCAAATGGGTTGGGTAGTTGGTGGTGAGATGGTGGGAGTTCATCCATTCCATCTTTTGAAGTAGCTATTTGGTTTTAGTCCCTTTCATTTGGATTTTACTCTTGTATTTTTTGCTACTTTTGTAGTTTTTTTGTTTCCACTATCTTTTTACAGTTATGGAATATATTCAACAGTCTTTTGCTGTTTCTTTTTCTTCATGTATATATATGCCTTGTGATTTTTTCAGGTTGGGAAAAATCGTTCACTCTAGTTTTTTGTTCAATGCCCAGGTGCTTGTCACTAGCCTATAGGGATCGGGAACACCCTTAGGGTATGTGATAAAACGGGTTAGGTGCCAGGTTTGAGGGTAACCCAAGTCAGTTCTTTACATATTTTGAGTTGAGTCTAAGGGACTCTTGAGGATTTACTAGTGGGAGAGTTGTTGATCAAGTGATCAGTGGTTTTCATGGTTGACTGTTGAGAATTCCCATGTGTCATGGTTTGGATTATGTTAATAAGCTCATGTTGGGTCTTTATTTTAAGGTGGTCATGAGGACCATTGTGAATGCTCTAGTTGGAATTCTTTTATTTTGGATACCTCTTTGGGAATGTGTTGATCAAGGATCAGTTAGAGGACACTGGGGATTATTTGGGATGTTTCCACACTAGGTGCAACCCATGATTTTGGATGAGATTGAAAAACCCATCATATGGTGTATTTCTCTTAATGTGGCCTTTATGTCAATTTTGGATTTGTGGACGGGCATGGATCAAGAGATTGATTGTAGTAGGGTAGTCCATGGTTGGATGTCACATTATGTTGTGACCCTAGAGACCATGTGAGCCCTGAATTTTGGTTTGTCCTTAAAGTGGGTCGTGAGGATCCCATGATGGTTGTTTACTATATGAGGAGATCCATGGGACCATGGAGAGGCTATGTAGTTTGTTGGATGATAGTTGTTTGGTGCTACTAGTTTAGCTATTTGGATAGTGGGGTCAAGGTTGAATCATGACACATTCCATTAGCCTTTAGTCAGGATGTTTGAGGCATTATTTTCTCAAAACATTAGTTTGAGGAGGAGACCCTTGGGATATCTTGGATCAGGTGTTGGTCTTGAGTTTTTATCTAGTTCTATCCTCTATTGGATGGTTGTAGTTATATGGGATTAGGTAGCTAATGGAAGATCTAAATGAGTGAAACCCCCCTCTAGTTTAGTGTACTCCCTGACTAGAGTGGCTTCAATATTTTGAGGTTTCAAGGCACTCATGGAGTGGGTTTTGTGTATCATGTATTTTTTGTTCTCTCTTGGTCGTGGATGTTGTATCCTCCTAGGTTATGTATGGATACTACCTATTTTGGGTCTATATAAAGTTACTTATTTATTATGTAGGGCCTTTGGGACTACTAGGTTCTCTAGTTGTGTCAACCTAGATGTCCTATCACCAATTCAGATCATTCTATTAGAGTCCTAGAGCTCAATAGACATTATTTGTTCTTGTGGATTCCTATGGTTATGCCATGGGGTCTAAAATTCATGCATGTTACATTTAGATGTCTTGAATATCTTATGTAGATCTGTTGGACACACCTAATTTCATGTGGAAAGGTGATACACATGATGTAAATCCTATGGAATAGGCCAGAGTGGGAGTAGATTTACCTTGGGTATCAGGATGAAACCCATGGCTGTTTGTTTTCATTTTTATTGAGCCCCATTTTTATATTGTTGTTATTTTTATGTCAGTTTTTGTTAATGTTTTCTATGTTGGGTATATCATATGTGCATTTACTTATTATGATAGTAGATTATAAGTTCACTTTTAGGGGTGGCCTATTGAGATTTATTTCTCACCCTCAATACATGCACCTCTATGTGTATGCAGACTTCATGTTTCATTTTAGGTTGGAGAATAGTTTTCTCTATGTATGTGGTTGAGGCCTAGTGATGCTTGATTGAGTGTATAATCTCATGTGGAGTATCAATATCAAGTTGGTTTAGCTCGAGCATTGTGGATAATGGGTATGTGGTTTGGCTCATAGTTGGCAGGAGATCCTCTTGTATTTTATTTATCAGTTTGTTTATTTTGTATATGTGGTCATCCCAGTGGTTGACCATCCATTATGTGTTTTTAATATTTTTAGTTTGTATGATACATTCCATTTCTTATATCATGCTTCTATTTTAGTTATTTATTATGCATACTCTGATGTTTATCCTTGTGTATGAGTTTGTTTATTTTTTGCTATTATTTCACTCTGACTGGAGGGTATAGTCTCCCAATTATATCTTTTAGACCCTCACTGCTAGTTAGCATCCTTTTTCATTTAGGGAGGCATTATTGAGGGCTTATTTTGAGCTAGATCAGGTGATGTGTCGGGTCAACCCAGGTCAGTTCATTGTAAAATGGTATCAGAGGTGGTTGGTTTATGATTTGGAGAGTTGGTTTATGATTTGGAGAGTTGGTTGATTGGTGGTCTAGGAATGTATCAGAATTTGTGATCGATATCAAACTGGTGTGTTGTGAACACCTTTGTTGATAATAAGTCCAAGTTTCTAGGGCATGGGTTTTTTTTTGTTCTTGGATTCTATTTTTACAACTATGTGATTTCATCTAGTTTGATACACTTGGGTTTGTGGATTTATGGTTTCTTATGATTTTTTGCTCTTGTACCATGGGTAAGAGTTTAGTGTTCATGCATCATTCTAGGCATGTAGGATTCACATGACATATGCATGTATGTGATCTTTTACTGATGATGGAGGTTCAATTGATTAAAGTGTCAACAAAAGCCCAGACGATGTTTTCTTGTATAAGAACTTGATGGAATTATAATCAACTAAACCACTTGTATATATTTTATTCTTATGATAGTTAATATGGATCATATTAAGCGAGGTTTTCTAGTGATGGAGATATAGTCCCTTCGTCAAGGGATGCATAGAAACCCTAGTCAGCTATTATTGGGCTCTAAGTGCCATATTTATGGATTGATGAGGGAAATAATGAATCAGGGATCCTTGGTTTGGGCTTGAGTTTCACTGAGGTGGTGGTTCTTTTAAAGTTTCAGGTTCTATATACATGGGAGGGAGTTATTATTTACATGTGTTGTATGTCAGGTCATGCGATGGGGCACATGTTCCTATTATCACAGATAGCTTGTGCTTCCTTGGTGGGTATGTTGAGGTCTATTTTCTCCTGGGTTTGGTTAGGCATGAGGATTCCTTGTGTTTGAGAAGTGGATCTCTAGGAGTGATCCTAATCTTGTGGCTAGCCTAAGAGGGTAGGTTTGGTGGGATCTCTGGTCCTACCCATTTTTATGGCACCTTGGGTAGCGTAGTGAGAGTGTGGTTGGACGCTCATTGTTTTAAATCAATGCTCGAGTGAAGGGTGGTAGTGTGGTTGATGAGGTATGAGGGATATGCCTTGTTTTTTAATAGTGTTGAGGGTGCTTTGGTTTGATGGAATTGGAATGTGTGAGGAGCATGGTCGTCATTTTTAAGTGTGTTCTCCTTGCTTTGTAAAGGCTTGGCCCATGCGAGTGTGAGTCTTATTGCTCATTTTGGAGTGATGTAAGGAAAGCCTCGTGGTGATGAGTTCACTATAGGATGTCGAAGTTCGTGAGCCTCATTTAATTGGTTTGTTGATCATGGAGGTTTATGTTCCTAGTGGGTCAGGAATTAGCATAGGTTGTTGTGGTTTTCATGTTGGTGCTCAGGTGTGAATGGTTTGTCCATTTCTATCCATTATGTTTAGTGATGGATATAGCATGATCCATGTGGTTTTCCATTTGGGAAACATAGCAATGGTATGGATACTTTTATAGTGGGTATCATCAAATCGATCATGGTTAAATGTCTCTCATGTTGGGAGAGAGTTTTGGACATTGTAATACCGGTCATTAGATGATCGAGATAGCGTTAGTTGTGTCGGTAATTGGGTGGGAGCATGACTGTTGGTTAACCACTGAGGCTTCTCAGGGGAAAGAAGCATTTGTGGTGTAGATTTTTTGATGCCACATGTCTTTATGGGTTTTGAAAATCAGGGGAAATTTGAATTTTTCTTCTCAAAAGTATTTCAGGGGAAAATGGTAAATTCTCCAATAAGATGATCTTAGATAAATTTTTTAATACTATATTGGTACTGAAATAGGGTGTTTAACCTAGCAAAGAAGTTTGGTGAAAATCTAAGTTGTTCTAATTTTCACAGAATATTTAATATTTAATTAATTAAATATTAATTTATTCTCACTTGTTTTTTTAGTGATATCTTTGAAATGGAGCATTTTATTGAGATTCTGTATTCATAGTTGAGTCCAGACTGGGGGGGTTTTCTAGGTGATACATAAAACTGTCACGGGTGTCGAGGTCGGGCCCGATACCCTTTTCTTTTCTTTTTCTTTTTCTTTTTTTCTTCCTTTTTATTTTTTTATTTTCATCATCTCCTTTATCCCCTTTGGATTATCATTTATTTCTATGGGTATCTCTCCTTGGGGTTATTTGGCCGAGAGAGGTAGAGGGAGAGAAAAGGGAGATAGAGTAATAGGTGTCACCTGGGGAACTCGTCTAGAGGTAGATCGAGGCTCGGTGGGTACGTGGTACAGATCCAGTATGAAGCTTCAATGGTTTCCACCCAAAGATAAGACTATTTTATTTTTTTCACCATATATCCTCATAGTTTAAATTTTTAAAAGTTTTAAATCCTTTTTTGGGTTGTTGGGCACCCCTAGGGGAGATATATGGCTTTCATGGGGAAATAGGGGGTTTCTTGCCATTTTTGGGGTTTTTTATTCATGAAAACCCATGTACATGGCATGTGGTTCAGAGAACGCACGTCGTGTGTTCTTATTTGAAGAAGATGAGTTTTTGTGACTACAAACCATGTACTTGGGGTACACACCATGTAGTGGCGACTCAGGATGTGTTAGGGGCACATGGTCACGTAGGGTACACGGCCAAAAACCATGTGAGGTGCATGGAAAATGGTCATGTAATATGCATGGATAGACTCTATGTGGGGGTACATGTCCAGATATATGGTTGGGGACCCCGTGTGGGGTGCACGCCATGTATGAGACGGCACACGTCATGTAATTCGGCATTTTACACGTCGATTGGGGATGAGGTACATGAGAAGGTACCCATGTGGGGTTACACACTATGTACCAAGTGGCACACGCCATATACTTTAGAGAAGTACACACCAACTAGCTAGTGGCACATGGATAGAGATGACATTCAGGGTTACAATTCGTGTACCTGAAGTGAACATCTTATACTTTTCCTTCTTGGTGTTTTTTGCTTGTTTTTCACCCTGGAGTCATAATTGGACCTGTGAGTAGTCCATTATAAGTTTTTTTTCATATATATTGTGATGGTGGAATCCTTTTATCATTTAGAGGCTATCTGGATGGTTTTTTGTATGGTTGTTCATTTACAGGCGGATTTCTTTGAGGTCTGGTTTTAGAATCCTCATGGGGGTTAGGTTGTGAGATGTGAGGCCTGAGTGAGGGCTGTGATATTGGTTATTGGTTTCGATAGAGTGTTCCCTGGTGATTTGTTTGAGGTTATTTTGAATGGATCCTAGAAGTTGAGATAGAGTAGTATCTCTGAGGAGATCTTGGTTTGTCCCAGTGTGTCAGGACAAGTTGCTCGAGGTTAGGGAAGTTAAGGTTTGGCTCTTGGGTTAGATGACCTGAGCAATTTGAGACTTTGGGTTGGGTTGTTGTTGTGGGATGGAAGTTACAGATGGAAGATGTTGAGGTGATGTTGAGACGATTCTGAAGGACTCTTGAGGATTCCCTAGTTGGCTAGTTATTGATCGAGTGATCAGTATTTGTCATGGTTGATTGTTAGGAATGAATGTGTGGCATGGTTTGGATTTTTATAAGGATCCCATGTTGAGTCTTGCTTTTGAGGTGGTCATAAGGACCATTGTAAACACCCTGGTTGGCATGATTTTCTTTTAGATTCTCCTTTGGGTATGTGTTGATTGAGGAACAGTTGGTGGCCACTAAGGGCCATTTGTGATGTTTCTGCACTGGGCATGACTCATGCTTTTAGATGATCTAGAGAAACCCCTCGAAGGGTTACCTACTATTATTAGGTCCTTTGATCTAGTTGTGGATCTCTAGATGGGTGTGGCCTGAGATCTTGGGTGCAGTAGGGGAATCCTAAGCAAGATATTGCTTTATGTTGTAACCCCAAGGACCCTAGGAGTCTCGAGTTTTGGTTTGGCCCTGAGGTGGGTCATGGAGATCCTATGGTGGTTGTTTTCTGGATAAAGCACTAATGGAAAATTATCCTATACCCATGCATCTATAACCATGGTTTATAGAAACCATGGGTATAGAGTTGTTGCAATCTATTTATACCAAAGGTTTATGTAAAATGTTGGTATAGACAGACTATCCAAATGGTTTTAAAAAATAATTGGTATAGGTTGAGCTATACCAATGGTTTTTAAAAACCATTGGGATATAATTATCTCATATCCCTTAGCATCCCACCCTCCCCCTTTATTTGTGAGCCCCATTGTCCCCTAACCTGATCGATGGTCGATTCTCCTCTCCTCTTATGCTCTCCCATAACTCACATATTTTTTGATTTTGATCTTCTTTGACATCAGATTAGTGAGTTCTGATTCTTTCTTCTCTTCTGCAAACTTTTTTTTCATTTTCATCTAGGTATAAAAACATAACCAAGATACAATTAGGTCACAATTATTCTATATTATTTGAAATAAGGTTCTTTTATATTATTTTTGTTATAGTATTACATAATATATGTGACTGTAATAGATTTATTTACTGTTCTAATTTAGTTATCCACCACTTTTACATAAATCCAATATAATTTTTTTGTAATATGTATTCATTGATTATGTAATTAATTAATATAGTATTTTTTTTGTTTAATTAATGTATTATGGGGCTATTTTATTTCCTATAATTATATAGAATATTCATGAGTTACCTTTACTTGTATCAGTATACCCTTGTGTTGCCTTCAACTTTTTCTACTTACCTTTACATAAGTCAGTGTACTCTTACACATATTAGAAATTTAGTCTCACCTTTACATAGGTATTGTAGATCTTGAATAAACCTTATGTATATTCTTCAATGGATTACTCCTACCCTTACAATGGGTGAGGAACATAGCACTTGAAGAGCTAGTTAACACCACTAGCAATCCATTACTTCTGATTTCTTTATAATGAATTATTCTTTCAAATGAGTCTGAGTAGATTTTAGGAGCCAATATTTATCTCCCCTTGATTTTTTAAACCTATAGACACCACTTTTTGAAACCACTTTGTTGGTAGAATTATTTTTCCAAGTATCTTCATAACATCCTGAAAAACACTCAGATTATACCAACATGTTAGTTTATAATAAATCACTTAAAAGGATTTCTAAATAGGCTAACTTCATTAGTAAAGCTAAAACATTGATTTGAAACCTAAATCACTCCAAAATAGGATTGAAATGCAATGTATCTTTAATATTTCAATAGATGCATATATATTCCTAAATGTATGGTCAAATTCACAATGTTATACACTTAATTCATGATTTGTGAAATTTTAGAATTATCTAGACATTTCATTTCATCATGTACTATTGTTTTTTAATACTCCTTTTAATGCAGACATGGTGAATACCCCCATGGATTGTATCTACCCCTCTATCCTACATCACTCAATTTATAATATTTAACGATAAAGTAAAAGGGGATAGGGGTACCTCTTACATCTTCATGTCAGTGACTATGGTTTTTATTGATGAACTGACTCTTTTCATCTACTCTTACTCCAAGCCTTGGTATTTGTTTTTTTTTAAAATCACTTGTGATGATTTCATTTTAGATTTTACATATGAGATTACTTATCCATCTTGGCTTGGTTTCCTTCACCATTATGAGACTAATACCACTAATACTTGTCTCTTCTTTTGATACATTTTTCTTGAACCCTTCAACATGTTTCCTCTTCTAATGGAGGGATATTCAACCAACTTTGACCTCTTTTCTTATAGAGTGATATGTGAGATCATTAAGGAATACTTTATTATTTTCCTCTTCTTTGATATCCATAAGAGTCACTTCAGACTTGTTATTCCTTATTGAATCCTTATTTAAGGGAACTTCCTTCACAATTTATGCACACTATATATGTATGTAGACCCAATTTACTTTGATTTTGGTAGTTTAAAGTTAATTTTTTATTTATTGGGTGATCATTGGATATTATCTAAGCTTATGGAAGGAGACAAGCGATACATTTTTCCCTTCCAATTAGAGATGAGTAATTTTTTCTAAAAAATTTTGTATTGAATTTCATATATCATACAACTTCAGGCTTTTATCTCCTTTATTACATTTTGGATATATTTTTGTTATTTTATAAATCCTAGTTTCTATTATATTAGTATTGGATAATTATTTATATTTATATCAATTATGGTATAATTTCCATGATATTATTATACCATGTTTTTATGGTTTTGATGTTGGGTGACATGTTGTTATTATTCTTGAGTAAATGTTTTCCATCATAAAGACAAGTGTATTTAATTGGATTAATTTCATATTCAAAACATGGAAGTTTTAAAACAATTTTTTCATAAATACATATGTATTTAATTAGATTGTGTAATAGTTGATGCCCATTAATCATCAGTATTATCATATTTTTATTTATTTTGGAATAAAGTGTGGAATAAAACCAAGAATGAAACACCAAGGACCAAAGAATTAGGGAGTTATGAAATAGTGAAGCCTAAGGGAATCCCCTCTCACCAGGTTCACCCCCTCAGGAGGCAAGGAGAACATGCATGGGAAGAAGGTGATTTTATCCCCTTGGACTACCATATATGAAATATAATTTGTAACCTTGTTTCCCTCACTTTGGGTATGAAGAACATCCTTATGACTAATAATAAGTCCCCTATACCTTCTAATTATATAAGATATTGAGAAGGGGTGATACCTTTTCCATGTCGAGAGTAATAAAGAGTTGTGGAGTCTATTTCCACCACCTCTAAGCTAATTCTCATTTTATTACAAAGATGGAGACCATTTAAAATTGCCATAGCTTCATCCTATAGGGAGTGACCATAGTCAAAGTGCATAGTAAAGGAAAATATTACGAAACCCCTAGTATCATAAACCACTCCTCCACCGTAGATGGATCCCATGAAATATGATCTGTCAGTGTTAAGTTTGTGCCCCGAGGGGTGGGGTTACCAACAAACCCAAGGGCCACAAGTGCCTATAAGGTTGGAATGGTTGGATGAGTTGTTAAGGAGTGATCTAAAAGTGGGGGATTCTTCCCAATTCTTAAACAGCCTAATCATGTCAACCAATAGCTTCCTAGTTCGGATAACCATATATTTCCCTGATAAAATAACCCCTTTATAGTGGGTTGATTTTCATGCTTTCTAAATACACCAACATCCTGCTAACATCACAATGAATCTAGCTTTTTTCTCAGGTCCAATAGCTCTCATACCATGGAACCATCACTCAAAAAAAGAGAGGTCTAGTAACTCATATAAGAGAAAACAAGTAAATTCTCCAAAGAAGATCCAAACCATGCATGCCCAATCACTTTTGAAAGAATAGATGGTCCAAGGTCTTCTCCCAGTGTTCTCTTCAATATGAGCATATGTTCACCAGGTTGATTCCTTTTCGTTTGATGTTCTCCTCCCAACGTTTCTCTTATTCTTTGTTTTGCTAGATACTAGTATGATTTGATGACTTTTATATTAAAATTGGTTGTAATGAATTTTTTAATTATAGTTTACATTTTATATTTGAATATAACTTTCCCCCCTATAATAGAATATATAGAAGCTAAATATATCATATCGATTGGATTTCAACTGAGTTTCAAATGAATTTGAATATTTTTTTAGATTTTTCAATTAAAAATGATTTAGATGGATCTCATAAATAGTTTCCATGTTATAATTGTGTTGGAAGACCATGGTTAATTCAGGAATAAGTTAGATACCATATAACAAAATCTGGATTTCAAAAAAACTATTATGTTTGGTATCACAATGGAAATATAAGATAATCTTATATTGTTCATGAATGGAAAGAAAGAAGTGGTATAAAGAATTTTATATTTGATTTTTTTCCATTTGCATATCATCATGAAATAGATAGTATACTAGTGAAAGAGGTCAATGATATTAATACACATGAGGAAAATAATGAAGATGATGATGTTGAGAGAGTGAAAAAATTAATGGATGATGCCAAAACTACTATATATCAAGAATGTACTAAAATGATAAAGTTGTAATTTTTAATGTGGTTATATCTTGGAAAATCAATGTATAGAATTTATAATACTCTTATTGATTATATTATTACCTTTCTAAAGGACTGTATTCTTGATGGTGTAGATATTCCCTCAAATAATTATAAGGTATGGAAGTTAATTAAGCATATTAGATTTTATACTAATAAAATTCATGATTGTTTGAAAGATTACAGTTTATTTTGGGAGGAAACAACATACATTAATGACTATAAAGAATGTGTCATGTCTCGATGGAAGGAAAATTTAGATGGAACACCATCTCATGTTTCACATAAATTCATGTGGTACTTTCCATTGATTCTCAAACTTTAATATATATTCATATCTTTATAAATCTCAACCAATATGAGATGGAATGATGCTAAAAGAATTAAATATAATGATGAGTTGGTTCATCCTATATATGGATTAGAAAAGCAATAATTTGATGCACAACATCCTAATTTTTTAGTTGAGGTGTGTAATGTTAGGTTGGGTCTATCCTATGATAGTTTTAATCTATTTGGTTAGATGCTTACTGCTCACAGCATGTGGCCAGTTTTTATTCATATTTATAATCTTCCTCCATGGATGTGTATGAAAAAAACTTTTTATTTCTTAATTATATTAATATTTAGACCTTTTGATCCTAGAAATGATATATACGTCTATTTAAAACCTTTAATAAGAGAGTTGAAGTAGCTTTGGGATATGGGTGTGTGCACATTCAATGCTTATTCAAAAAATATATTTCAGATGTGTGATTCCCTTCTATGGACTATAAATTATTTCCCTACTTATGTAATGATGTTTGGATGGATCATGAATGGGAAATTATCATGTACTATATGTATGAAGAATACATGTTCGAGAAGACTTAAATATCATCATAGTTTCAGCTTCATGGGGTATCCACAATTCTTGCCAACAGATCATCAATACAGGAAGAATCATTGAAGGCTTAATAATACTGTTGACAATGAACAAACACCTCAATGTATGTTAGTAACTGATGTTCTTAATGAATTGAATGATTTCAGTTTTTTATTAGGGAAAGGTTAGATGAAATCTAAAAAGAGGAAGAATTTTGACACTGAATTCACTTACAATTGGAAAAAGGAAAGTATCTTTTTTGAGTTGTCATATTGGTCTACCTATTTATTACATCATTGTTTATATTTAATTCACATTGAGAAAAATATGAGTGAAATATTTCTTTCAATTATTCTAAATGTAAAGGGGAAGACCAAAGATGACTTAAGATCTCACTGGGACTTGTTGGATTGGGGTATTTGGCTTGAACAATATCCTATGTATATCGGTGAAAACAAAAGGAAATTTCTTTGTACTTCTTATGTGATGAAACTGTTTTAGGAAAATAAATTTTTGGAAGTATTAGAGAATATCAAGGTTCCTGATGGTTATTCCAACAACATATCTAAACAAGTCAATAGAAGGGAGTTAAAACTAAAATCTCTAAAAACTCATGATTATCACATCCTTCTTCATGAATTGATTCCAATATAAATCTGAAATTTTCTATCCAATAATGTAAGGGTGGCGGTGATTTTCTTGTGCCATGTTTATATAGACCTTTATGTTAAAATTTTATCCAAGTATTTCTTGATAATAATGGAGCAAGAGGTGTTATTTTTCACTTACATGTTGCATTTAACAGTTCATCTTCCAACTGAAACACTTATTGGGGGACCTGTTTCTTTTCAGTGGATGTATTATACTAAAATAAATATGTGTACAATGAAATATTACATCTAAAACAATAATCATCCTGAAATTTCTGTTGTGATAGGTTATCTATCTCAAGAATGTATGGATTTTTTAATGTATTTGTCTGATGTGAGCACAATACATAATCTACTAATGATAAATTAGTATATTTTGTATGGGTAAATTGATACCACATTTCCATTTATTCCCCAAATAGTAAGAATTATTGGGTCATATAAATTGGCTACATTGATCCTTGAGGAGCGGGATATGGCACATCGCATAGTCTTGTTTAATCGTTTATTATTAGATGGCTATATCAAGTAAGAAATTTGAATATTTATATGTTATCTCATACTATGCCATTTCACATATACCTTAAAATTTTATTATCATTTTATGTAGGGAATATAAACAAATTATAAGTAGAGTTCATTGATCTTTTCATTTGAGATGAAGAGAGGCTTTTCATAGAAAGTAGTTTCCTGCTTGGTTCAAATCCAAGGTATGTACATTAATTCAATTAACTTAAAATATATATATTCATTTAATTATATTATTCATATATATTTCAGGTATTGAGTTTACCCGTTGACTCTATCTCTCAAGAATTAAGAGTTTTGTGTTTTTTTCCTAATTCATTGGGTCGTGAATGAAAATATTTAATAATCAAAGGGTATAAATTTTTTACAACTGATCAAGTGGTGAAAATGAGAACAAAACATGATTTTTTTATGTTAATTTCAAAAAAAACTATTATGCCACTGCATTAGACTATAGGCCTTGATATGAAAATGTGTCTTATTAGTTATTAGATTACTACTCTCATGGTCGATTCACTATGATGAAATGTGAATGGTTTGATTCAATGACACAACATGATACATTTATTAATGACTATAGATTAATATTTATTGACATGACTCAATTCATGGTTGTTAATGAACCATATATTTTGGCATTAATGGAAAAAACAAGTGCTTTATGCGAAAGATCATCTGAGGCCTGATTATGGTGTCATTATTTAAGCAATCCCAAGGCATCTCTTTCATGATAGTGGGGATGAAATTAACACCATTAATTCCCCCATTGGTGTTGAACAAAATATTTTATTTGATTAATCAAATTTCCCCATAGTGATAATTGATGTTGAACCTAAAGTAGTGGTGGGTAATATATAGAAGCAACCATATATGTTCATTATTCATTAAATTTACCTTGATGTGGGTTTCTCATGTTAGTCCTACTATAATTACTTTAATTTAGTTTAAATTTGGAATGATATGTTTATTTTAGTGTTTTTTTTTCATTTTATTTAATTAGATTTATTTCAATTCATAAAACCTAGTTTAAAATGATTTTTTAGAAAATGTATAACTTGGTTTTAAATTATAGTTACTAAAACATTATATGACATTGTTTACAACTTTTTTGAATTCTAAGTTGTATAAAAAAATTTAAAAAAAATTATAAAAAATGTACATTTCATTTTTATGTAAATTATGAATAAATTTGAAGAAGTTCAAAGGAATAGATTATTTAATAATGATTGATGAATTCATGAGCTAGGGTTTCCTCCTCTAGTTACCTTAGTGAGTATAATAATTGAAATATTTTTCTTCTGTATTACATTTAATGTCATGTTATTATTCTTTATCAATTTTTTAGGGAAATTCATCTAAACTAGAGTTGACTTCCCCTTAGTCTACTAGTATGGTTCTGACTGGGGGTGATCCTAGATCTACATGGAGCACCCATCATACCCATTTACAACCTGACCCACTAGTGGACACCCCATATACCACACCTTTTCATCCTCCACTTGATCCTCTATAGATGTTCTAACCCATGCCTCCATTATCATATTATTTTGACTCTTATTCTCATACCATGTCTACACTACCTCTAGGGATGTTCTCACATATTCCATATCCATGTCCTATGATGTATCCCCAACCCTTCTATCCTTATCCTACCATGTCTATGTTGCCTCCATTTCCTATTATCCATCCAGGATCTGATGATTTTGTTCCTTAAGCTTCCACTCCAGTCCATGCAGATGACTCAGTTCATGCATTAGAACAGGCACATCCTTCAAAGGATACCAAACCAAGACAACCCATGGATCCATCAGATCCTAATGAGTAGCTCATATAAAGTTTTTTTATAAGTGTGTCAAATTATATCACATCATCTTTTTTCTATTGTAATGTGACTTAATTCTTCTTTTTTTCCTTTTATCTTATTCAGTGAGATCTTTTAATAGTTGATGTGGTCACAACAATATGCATGAATACTGGAATCATCAAACATAAATAATGGTGGACTGTAATGAAGATAATCAAATGATAGTTAAAAATGTCAGGCAGTGCAAAAGTTTTATGGAAACTTTAGCCAAGTACAGCGATATCATTTTAGTGTAACCAATATCATAGAGGCATATCGGTAATGAAATCAAGGAGAAGGAATGGATGGATATATGGCTAAAAAATTATTATATTGATATATATATTATTTTTGTATTTGTATGAATTAACATATTTATTACAGTGTCAGTTTAACTTTCCTGATGGTGAAGATGCTAAGGTCGCACAGTTGATGAATCTTAGAGAGTTGTGATGATAATAGAAGCACGATTTATATGTTGGGTGGAAGAGTAGATTTGGTTCTTATTTAGAGTTTGTATAAATATTCACCAATTTTCTAATAACACAATATCAAAAAATTATCACATATTAGAAGAGTAATGAGTTTAAGGTATTCTTAACCTTTAATGGTTTTCATTGAAAATGTAATTCTTATTAATTATATTGATTTTTTTTAGGATGCATTGGGGAAAAAAAGATTCTATGACATATTTTCACACTTTGGGGTGAACTACAATGCCCAATCATGAGAGGCGTTAGGTACTTTAATATGAATAAAAATAATATCTATATTTATATTTTTACTAAAGTAGTCATTTCATTTTATTTGGCTTTTCAAGAAGTATAAAAACATAAATAGTCATAAAAAGGATTAAAAATTCAATAAAATAGTATTAAAAAAACCTAAAACAAACTCATGTAGTCCTAATACTAATGGACAAAAATTCCACATTAATACAAAAGGCTGAAAATTCCCCATTTAGTTAGATTTGCGTGCTAAAATTTATGTTTTCTTCTCATGAATCCCTTTAATATAAGGTTGGAAATGCCCCTTTAAAGCAAGGATATATTTTTATGATTTTTTGTTTTAAAATGGGGAAACGGTATTAACATGGGTTGAATACCTTTAAATAGTAACTTTTTAAGAAAGAAAATTGTTTTCTAAAATTATTTTTTGAATGAGAATTAGTTTTGAAAAAGGGGTGGTTATATTAAAATGATTAATTTTTGTAATGTAATTTGAGAGAATGTTTTTTTAAATTTTATTTTAAATTAAGTTGATTTTTAGATATAATATATATTTGAAATAAATTTTTTGGGATCTTTTAAACACTAGTGTTACTTTGGTGAAACTATGTTGAAGTGTAATTTTTTTTTGATAAACCAAAATTTAGTGGCAGGAAGGTAAAGGTAAAGCCATAGTGATTATGTTTGATGTCTTAGACATTATGTTGTAAAAGGATGTAATGTTTTTTTGGGTTATGTAATATTTTTTTGAATATTAGTTACCTCATAGGTATTAGGGATTTAATATTTTTTTGTTTAAATTAATTTTTTAAGTCGCGCATTAGGATAATGGTGTATATTAGAGATATGTACTAGTGTTTTAATTAGGGATTGATAATTTTGGTATGCATTAGATCCTAGATGTGTAATTGGTTCATATTTTTAGGGATGATAAGTTTTTTAATAGAGAGTTTGTAAAAACCTATGTCCTAGTGGATTAGAGTAAAGGGGGAATTCCGTCTAACCTAAAAAGACCTAGCCAAAAATGAACAAAATAACCTAACATAAAAAATACCTAACCCAAAATGAATAAAATGACATAACCTAAAATAAACCAAATAACCTAAACCCAATTAAACCAATTGTTCTAAACAAAAAATGAAAAAATGACCAAATAAACTAATCAAAAATTAAATAACCCTAAAATGATCCAAATAATGAAACCCAAAATAAACCAAATGACCTAACTCAAATATGACATAACCCAAATTTGAACCAAATGACCAGACAAAAAATTAACCAAATGAAATAACCCAAGATAAAGCAAATACCCTAACCAAAAATGAACAAAATAGCCCAACCCAAAGAAAAATAAATAACATAACCCAAAAATAAACTAATTAAGCTAACCAAAAAAATGAACAATTGGTCAAATGATCTAATCCAAAACAAAATAATGACCAAACGACCAAAATGAACTAAATGACATAACCTAAAAAATACATAACCAAAAAATAAAAAAATGACCTAACCCAAAATAAACCAAATAACCTAATATAAAAAAAAGAGATGACCCAAAATTGAATAAAATAACCTAACCTAAAATACCTAACCCAAAATGAACAAAATGGCATAACCCAAAATAAACCAAATAACATGAACCCATGTAAACTAATTTTATTAACCAAAAATTATAAAACCCTAAAATGAACCAAATGACATAACCCAAAATAAACCAAATAACCTAACTCAAATATGACTAACCAAAAGATGAACCAAATGACCAAACACAAAATTAAACAATTGACATAACCCAAGATGAAGCAAATACCCTAAAAAAATGAACTAAATAACCTAAACCAAAGAAAAATAAATAACATAACCCAAAATGAACTAATTATCCTAACCAAAAAAATGAACAATTGATCAAATGACCTGATCCAAAACAAACTAATGACCAAATGACCAAAATGAACCAAATGACGTAACCCAAAAAAGACATAACCTAAAAATAAACCAAATGACTTAACCCAAAATAAACCAAATAACCTAACATAAAAAAGTGACAACCCAAAATTGAACAAAATAACCTAACCTAAAAAGTTCTAAACCAAAATAAACAAAATTACATAACCCAAAATAAACCAAATAACCTAAACCTAAGTAAACTAATTGTTCTAACCAAAAAATGAACAAATGACCAAATGAACTAACCAAAAATTACATAACCTTGAAATGAACCAAATGATGTAACCCAAAATAAACCAAATGAACTAACCCAAAATAAACCATATAACCTAACATAAAAAGGACCTAACAAAAAATCGAACAAAATAACCTAACCTAAAAAATACCTAACCCAAAATGAACAAAATGGCATAACCCAGAATAAACCAAATAACCTAAACCCAAGTAAACCAATTGTTCTAACCAAAAATGAACAAATGACAAAATTACATAACCTTAAAATGAACCAAATGATGTAACCCAAAATAAACCAAATGGTCTAACTGAAATATAACATAACCCAAAGATGAACCAAATTACCAAACCCAAAATTAACCAATTGAAATAACACAAGATGAAGAAAATACCCTAACAAAAATGAACTAAATAACCTAACCCAAAGAAAAATAAATAACCTAAACCAAAATGAACTAATTATCCTAACCAAAAAAATGGACAATTTATAAAATTACTAAATCCAAAATAAACTAATGACAAAATAAACAAAATGAACCGAATGATGTAACCCAAAAAATATATAACCAAAAAATAAACCAAATGGCCTAACTCAAAAAAACCAAATAACCTAACATAAAAAAGAGATAACCCAAAATTGAACAAAATAACCTAACCCAAAAGGTCCTAACCCAAAATAAACAAAATGAAATAACATAAAATAAACCAAATAACCTAAACCCAAGTAAACCAATTGTTCTAACCAAAAAATGAACAAATGGCCGAATAAACTAACCAAAAATTACATAACCTTGAAATGAACCAAATGACGTAACCCAAAATAAACCAAATGTCCTAAATCAAATATGATATAACCCAAAGATGAACCAAATGACCAAACCCAAAAATTAACCAATTGACATAACCCAAGATGAAGTAAATATCCTAACAAAAAAATGAACTAAGTAACCTACCCCAAAGAAAAATAAATAAACTAACCCAAAATAAACTAATTAACCTAAAAAAATGAACTATTGATAAAATGACAAAATCCCAAACAAACTAATGACCAAACAACCAAAATGAATTGAATGACATAACCCAAAAAAGACATAACAGAAAAATAAATCAAATGACCTAACCCAAAATAAACCAAATAACCTAACATAAAAAAGTGATAACCCAAAATTGAACAAAATAACCTAACATAAAAAGACCTAACCCAAAATGAACAAAATGACATAACCAAAAATAAACTAAATAACCTAAACCCAAGTAAACCAATTTTTATAACCAAAAAATGAACAAATGACCAAATGAACTAATTAAAAATTACATAACCCTGAAATGAACCAAATGTCATAACCCAAAATAAACCAAATGACCTAACTCAAATATGTCATAATCCAAATATGAACCAAATGACTAAACCCAAAATTAAACAATTGAAATAACCTAATATGAATTAAATGCCCTAATAAAAAATGAACTGAATAACCTACCCCAAAAAAAATAACCTAACCCAAAAAAACTAACTAAACTAAGAAAAAAATGCACAATTGATCAAATGAATCAATCCAAAAAAAAACTAATGACCAAATGACCAAAATGAACCAAATTACATAGCCCAAAAAATACATAACCAAAAAATAAACCAAATAACTTAACCCAAAATAAACCAATTAACCTAACATAAAAAAGAGACAACCCAAAATTGAACAAAATAACCTAACCTAAAAAGACCTAACCCATAATGAAAAAAATGAAATGAGCCAAAAAACAAATAACCTAAACCCTAGTAAACCAATTTTTCTAACCAAAAAATGAACAAATGAACTAACCAAAAATAACATAACCCTGAAATAAACAAAATGATCTAGAAAAATGACCAAATGGATAAATATTCCAAAAGATCTAACCCAAAAATGAACCAAATGACATGAATCATTAATGAAAGAAAAACCCTCACCCAAAATGAATCAAATAAACCAACAAAAAAATATGAAAAATACTCTAAATGATTGATAAAATGACCAAATTATCATACAACCTAACCAAAAAATGAACATAATGACCAAATGATCAAAATTACCAAGTGACTGAATAGCCAAATAATGTAAAAAAATAGAATTGGTCTGAAATGAACATACAACAGAAATCCATATCATACCCATCTTTATCATACTAATTAGTATGTATTTATTATGTTATGCCACTAGTATTAAATTTCTAATTAAATGTATATTTAGATGCTTCTTTATTTTATGGATTTCTTTAACAGCTAAAATTTTAATTCATTATAGGTTTATCAATTTCATATTACTAAATAATGTGTTATTATACTAATCAATTTCATTTGTAACAAGTGACATTGGGTATCAAAGTTTGTGTGCCTCGAGAAAAATTATTTTTCCCAAGTAGGTGGAAAAGGGATGGAAGTGCTATAAATGCACAAATATAAGAAAATATTGTAAGTATTTTTATTGATATTTCAAATTTTGATACATAATTAATAATTAAATATCTTATTTATATTTTCAACAGTGTTCTCTAGAGGCCCTCAGTGAGAAAGAAGATGACAACTTTGGGTCAAATAATCATTTGAGATAGGTATTAGATGAGGAGCACCAGGGGAGAGTCTGATGTCGACCTAGGAAAAACATCAATCCCACTAGGTATTAGCCCTCATCGGGAACCTCTCAACCCTTTCACACCATTGAGTTGAAAAATACTCATTCAGAAGTAGTTGAGGCCAAAAAATAGCTATGTAGGAGCATGCAAGAGGTAAACTGGTTACTGAATAGTTCTTGGAAGTTATGTCAGGTATATGTCCATCACTTACATTAGAGTATGATAATGTTTTTGATTAATTTATACCAACAATGTGCTCTATATATGATTCACTGAGTGATTCCAATGATGAACCTAGTGGTAGTCGAGGTGATTATACTACTGGTGGTGGTGGTGGTGGTGATAATGATGATGATGATGATGATGATGATGATGATGATGTTTCTCCAAATGATGATGTTGGTGCTCTAGATGACGATGTTGGTGATGGTAGTGATGAGGATGTTAGTGATGGTGATGAGGATGAGGATTTTGGTGATGGTGATGAGGATGAGGATGTTGGTGATGTGGGAGATATATATCCCCTTCATTTTTTAGTTAGTAGTAAAGAGGCATGTGGATGTTGTTTAATGAATTGAATTGATCGATTGTGTGGATGCATATGAATGTTATAGTATTTTAAATGGTTTGAAAACTATTAAAATTAGTTGTTTTAATTATAAATATACAATATATGTATTGCATTAAATGTGTACTATGGTTTGTATTTTGTTTACAGGTTCTGGTATTGTTTGTGCAGTGGGGCTGGATGGGTTGTCATCGCATGTTGGGAATAGGGAGTTATACCAATGAGTTAATGAACCATTGGTTCATGATGTCTTAGGGATAATATATACCCACAGTTGTCATAATCATGTGTATATATGTATAAACATGGTTTAATTAAAATTATGGGTATTATGAATGTCGCATAGGCTATACCCATGGTTTATATAGAAACTATGGGTATAGACCTATATTGATGGATTAAGAACCCACAGTTCTATGAACCATGGGTATAGCCTATACCCATGGTTTTATGGGATATACCAATGGTTCTAAACCATGGGTATAGTCACGTTTCTAGTAGTGATAAAATTCAGGGGACCATTGAGAGGCCTCATGCTTAGTTGGATGAGAGTTGTTTGGTACTGCAAGTTCAGTTGTTGGATGATGGGGTTGTATTTGGATCATCCCACATTTCTTTTTTCCTTTGGCCGTGGTGTTTTAGGAAATATTTTATCGTGAATTTTGTTTGAGTAGGAGACCCTTAGTATATCTTAGATCAAGTTTTGGCCTTGAGTTTTGATCTGGTTCTCTCCTCTATTGGCTGGTTATGGTTAAACGGGCATAAGGAGCTAATGGATTATCTGAATAAGTGAAACCCCCCTCTAGTTGAGTGTAAACCTTGAATAGAGTGGCTTAGGTATCATGAGGTGTCGAGTAACTAAAGAAGTGGGTTTTGTATATCATGGATGTTGTTATTCTCCCAGGTTCATGGATGTTGTATGCTTTCAGGTTATGTATAGATCCCTCTAGTTATTGGGTTTATAGTAAATGCTCTATTCATTCTGTATGACCTTCAGTACTAATAGATTATCTAGTTGTGTCAACCTAGATGTTTATATCATAGGTTAAAATCATGTTATTGGAGTTCTAGAGCCCAATAGATTTACTTTTTTGTGTGGATTCTTATGGTTACACCCTAAGGTCTGGCATTCATGTAAGTTGCATTTAGACGTCTTAGAGATCTTGTGTAGATATAGAGGATGTTACTGATATTGTGCAGTAGGGTGATCCATGCATTGTAAATCCTTTGTCATGGGCCTGAGTAGGGGTATATTTACCTTGGGTGTTAGGCCAGAACCCGCAGTTGGTTGTTTTCCTTTTTGTTGAGCCCCCTTTTTATGTAGTTGTTCTTTTTATTCCAATTATTGTTAGTATTTGGCTATGCTAGTCATATCACATGTGCATACACTTATTATGACAGTAGATTATAGTTTCACTATTGGGGGTGGCCTAATGAGATTTATTTATCACCCCCTATACATGTAACTCAATGTTTGTGCATACTTGATGTCTGATTTCAAGTTAAAGAATAGGTTGTGTGATGGATGGGGCTGAGGCCCAATGTTGTTTGATCATGTGAATCCGCTCATGTAGAGTCTCAAGATCAATCTAGTGTTGGTCGAGTGTCATGGATACTGGGTGTGTGGTTCGTCTTAGAGTTGGCAAGAGATCCTGTTGTGTTTTATTTATTGGTTTGTTTATTTTGTATATGCAGTCAGCCTAGTGGGAAACCATATATTGTGTGTTTTTTCATGCTTTGAGATTATATGTTGCATTCCATTTATTATATAATACTTCTATTTTAGTTATTTGTTATTCATACTATGGTGTTTATCCTTATGTATGAGTTTGGTTATTTTCTATTTTCATTGCACTTTGATCAGAGAGTATAGTCTCCTCATTGCACCTTTTAGACCCTCACCGCTGGTCGGTGCCTCTGATGTTCAGGGAGGCGCACTTAAGACCTTGCGGCGAGCCATATCGGGTGACATGTCTGGTCGACCTGGGATGGTTTGTTATGTGAACATTTTAAATACCGAATACCTTATTACCAGGAAATTATAGACCATATAAAGATATAAATTAGACTTTTGTAACCAAGGAAAAATAAATATAGGCCAACATGAATCACCAACCAATACAAATCACAAGCATCATGCAATTGAAATCTAAACCCATGTCCCTAGTATGATGCATGTCATGTGAATCCATATGCGCATGAAATGATCAATGAATAAAGACATACCCTCTTGTTATATCAAGTCAATAGTGAAAATCACATAAGCTAATAACATTACAAACCAAGTGTCTCACCCAAGGTGAAAATCAAATACAACTATAATAAGAAAAATACAAGAACAAAAAGTCCCTTCCCTAGAAACTTGGTTTTTCCCTCATGTGTGGGTTAATCACTCTCAGGCATGAGCCCATTACCAGGTCCTAACACGTTCTTAGTCTCTTGTCTACCATGCCCAAATAGTAAGACAAAATAAAAACATTCTCTGATTCCACTTCGTAATGCCCCGCCATGGCTTCCACTAAACTAGTGCCTTGGGTCGGCACACTACATGGCCTTAAGCATGCCTCCTCATATGCTAGAGGCTACTGACTAGTGGTGAAGGCCTGAAAGGTTACCATAGGGAGACTATACCCTCATGTTAGAGTAGCTATAGTAGCGGATGTAATGATGAACACCTATATATAAATCATGCCAAATAAACATTGTAGGTAAAGACTGGGCAAGTGAAGAAATAACTACAGTATCAAAATGCCATAATAATTAATATTTTATACATGTTAAGGATCCCATGTGGGAAGATCATACATAAGAAAGGTAAAACCCAAAATAAATAGAAACCCCGTAATTTCTCCCAACTTGGCCCCGAGTCCTATCCAATCCCATCATCCATACCCTCAATAACATGTCAATCCAACTATCATAAACATAAAGACTTACCCTATATATATAACCCATGACCATATAATGATGTCTACTTGGGTACCCAAGTGTCATGGTAGCCCAAACAGAGTGAGTAAAACTCAGTAGGCCACCACCAATGGTGTCCCTAAAATAACCAATCTGGTATAAAGTGCATGCAGAAGTTCTCAAGGTAAATATTTTAATAGTTATAAAATGATTTATATAAAAATTAATAAGTAAATAAAGAAACACCAATGCCTTGGGTTCATGATGATACCCATGACTGTGTTGTTGTTGTCGATCCTTAGGTTCGTGGCCATGATTGACCCAACCTATTTCGTAAGTGTCGAGGTGTCTCTAAGCATGTATTGGGGATTATTACAATCATATATAACCATGTAAAATCCAGGGTTTATTCAAACATTCCTTGTATCACATGAAATCCAAGTGCTCGCCCCAGCATTCCCATTGAATCTGTACTCCCATCACGACATTCCCCAGTCATCATTCATCACATGGAATCTATACGCTAATCCTGACATTTCAGTAGAATCCAAGCGATCATCCCAACATTACAAATCATCGAGTATTATATGAGTATAGGAACTCCTCATGACCTTACCAAGTTTTCATCAATCACGTGGAATCTGATCACTCATCCCAACATTCATAAAAATCAAGTGTCATAAGAAATTTAGGTGCTCGTACCAGTATTCCCAAGTAAGATATATCATATGGAATTCCAGGATTTCATCCCAAAATTCCTGATTATCATGCATCAAATCCCAATTTAAAATTTTCATTATATAATTTAAATCCTCAATTCACTTTACAATGCAACACTTTAAATCACACATCATAATTCATTAATTTAGTTTTACCCAATCCATCATGATCCATAATCACTATTTCATATTTTAATAACCAAAACAAATACAAATCTCATTCCATTATAATCTATGTGATTTTAAAATCCACTTTCCATTTCACAAAAAGGGCCTTTATGTTTTCTAACCCATTTAACCAAATAAAACTACAATTTCATTTACAATATTGATGGTTGTGAAATTTCATTTCACACCCATCAAATCAATTCATCAATTCCCTTTTCATATTCCAATTACATTTTCAAAATACAAACTTTCCATTTACAATCCAAATCTAAGGTCACTCACTTTATATGTTTTTCCTAGGGAGTCCCTTTTTGATTCTCTAATCATGGAAAAGGGGAGTTTAACAAGAGAAAACAACGTTTTAAAACATTACAATTTAAAATAAGGACATTTCCCAAAAAGTCTGTATGACTGCACAACCAAATCACTCAAATAAATAAGCGAGAATATGGGTTAACTTAAATGGAACACCTACCTCATGATTTGAAGAGACTATACACTGAGTGTTGGTTTTCAGTTTATCCTGAATCGAAATAAAATAGAAAACCAGACAAATGTTGGATCGGGTTATACCAAATATACACAAGAGGGAGGTGAATTGTGTCTTTTACAATTTCTTCACAAGATCGTAATCTACCCTTTTAACTTTATCAAAAATATTAAGAATCATAAAATAAATATCAAAGGATGCATGATGTATAGTGATTCGGGGAACATAAGGCTCCTAGTCCACTCCACCAATGCTCTACTCTACGAGCTTAGTGATTTTCACTATCTGGTCCTTTTATCAACAGACTGTTCTGCAACTGAGTATAGGCAGTTGACACCTTTACAACTTTAAGGCAAAACAAAGCATTCTAGTTCATACATAGAACCAAACACACAGCTTAGTATGAGAAGTTGGTCACTCAAAGTAAAAGAGTATTTGATCTTTGAAATACTTTCCAGTTGTTCTTCACAATTACAACAACACGCAATTGACAGTCAATGGATCGTCGATTTTAGAAATGATGTTCTTCAGGTAAATAGTAGTTCTGAGTTGATCTAGTTGCAATAGATCTTGAAATATAATTCTCAAATTTAACAGTAGTCGATTCACAAAATATATTTGATGTAGAATCGGTGAATCTTCAATCGATTTTCTTCTTCTTCAGAAAACAGAGCTTTGTCTCTCTTCATAATAGAAGATCTATAAGTCTCAATTGTCTCTGTAAATTATAGCATTGAAAAACTCAAGAGCTTGATATACATATATTTTTTCTTTTCAATGATTCGCCTCTATATATGTAATATAAAATAATATAGGTATATAAATAATAAGGACTTCTGTTCTCTTTTTAAATTTAGATCTACAAAAGTCGCCTTTAGAAACGCGATATTCAAATATTTGAATAACCAGAGCAGTTGTAACTACCCTTAAAATTCTCCATGAAAATCTCCTCTTAAATCGATCCTTTGAATCATAAATAAACAGCTTTGAATTAGTCAAAGATGCACTTTAGATTTGGGCTTTTAATCTGGATTTAAATCAGCCTAATAATCAGTATAAAGATTGTTGCTTTAATAAAGTCGTAATTTAAATCTCTGACGCCAAGCATAGGGTTGAACTGCATAGCATACATTCTCTGAACGTAAGGTTTACAATGTAATATTGATCACAAATGTAAGTTTGATCACAAATGTAAGGTTGATCGCAAATGTAAGGTTGATCGCAAACGTAAGGTTGATCATCCATACTTTTATCTTCAACTCTCAAACGAAAAATATATAATCCATACTTTAATCAGCTTCAAAACAAAAGGTAAATGATCCAATGTAAGGTTGTTTACAAAAGTAAGTTTGATGAACCATACTTTTGATAAACAAACATGATGTTCCATATTAACGTAGGATTCTTCTTCCATACTTTTCTGATATTCCAAACGTAAGGTTCCTTCCAAACATAGGGTTCTTTCTTCCATACTTTTCTGACAACATATAGTTGCTTAACCATACTTTATTGATAACCTATAGGCGATAGTTTTCATCCTTATTCTATGCTCCTCAATATAGGGTATGAACAGTGTTTCCAAAACACGCTAAAGTTATTTACGAACACATTGAGAAATATTCCACGTGGATTAAAACGCTTAAATATTATTTCAAAATAGAGAAATAAATAATATTAATTTTCTGAAATATACTCAAAGTAAAAACATTAGAATAACAAATAAGGGTATTTTTGAACATCAAAATCATCATAAAAAGACAGATTATTGTTGAAAACAACACTTTCTCATCAACAAACCCCTTTAAAATAGGGCATATTAGCTAAACTAAGTGTAACTTAACTCGATGGTGAAAGAAAGCCAAAAGAGAAGGAAGAAGAGTCATTGATGTACATGTAGCTTTCCAACACCTCCAATGACACTTGATTCAGACCAAGAACAAGGGAGATCCCACCATGGGAAGAGAGGGAGGAGAGGAAGGCATGTGTGAGTGGCTACTGGGTGAAGAGAATGGAAAAGGGTGGTGAAAACATAAAATTATGAAGGTGAATTTTAGTAATTTTTCCATTTTTAAGGAGGCTCATGGTTTTATCACATGATTTTCCAAAATATGCACCAAACATGTAGACCTCTATGTATAAGGCACACTATTTCACACGATTAGTGTGTCGGGTTTGACAAATAATACACAAACTGTGTGAAATTCCACATTAATTTATTATAGAGGTTTCACAGTTTACAGAATCCCCTCACATGGTTTGAAAAAACTGTGTTTCTATACAAAATAGGTTTTATGGTTGGGGTGCATAGCTATCACTAATCGTATGTTAATCATGTGCCTCGAGATGCTTCCTTTAAAACTAGAATTTCCGATCTCAAGGCTCTTGAGACACTCCCATGACTCCTCCAACCATCTTCAAGCTTAACACCACACGTAATTACACACATTCAGTTATTCCAACCATATAATTGTCCTCTCAAAGGCCATTTCAAGAACCAACCCCTCCAACAAACCAAAACTCAAATTTTCCCAAACCTAAAGGCTCATTTGTACACTTGAGCCATATAACATATGTGTCAATTCCCACTCTAGGTCCTTGTGTATACATAGTTAAGACACCTCGTGATAAAATAACAGTCTATCGAGGCACTAATTCTCACCGAGTATTTGTACATAGGACTTCCCACTCAAGAATCATAACCTTATTGATCAATGCCTACACAGTAGTATCATCCTAGATGATTCATGCTAAGGGAAACATGTCACCATATTTGGTTAAGTAGAGTGTCATTGCAATCTATATGGGAAAATGTTATATAGGTTGTTGTTGGTCACTTTAAATAACTAAAACTAAACAATAACAAAATCCATAAGGGGTTTAATTCTTAGGCATGTTAGGTCTACAAGGCTGAATACCCTGAGAGGGGGGGGTGAATCAGGGTATGACTAATTTAAAATTAAAGCCCATTCTGATCTTATTTCGCTGTTAAGAAAAACTCTCTTCTCTCTCTCTCCTATTGCACGATATAAACAGAAAGTAAAGCAAGCACATGATACATCAATTTTACTTGGTTCACCGCTAAGGGCTACGTTCAAGGAGCATACACCAACAGGTTTTCAGTCGTACCAAATTCCACTAATCTTCACTGGTTGTGGATTACAAAGTTTGGGCACAGTCACTCTGTCCCAAACTCACTGCCTTTACAATGTTTAGGGTCATCTCACTGCTTTCCAAAGGGTCACTCCCTGTTTCTCTCTCTCTGGCTCACTACTGGTGGAGAGGATCATCTTCTTCCTCTTCCTTCACTCACTGCTCTGGAAAGGATCCACTCACAGTTTATAGACCTGTAGGTCTCTTCATTTGCATGAAGGAATGCATCTTCCTCTGTATGTAGATGCTCTATTGAAGTACAACTTTCACCCGTAGATGAATATCTCTTTGCACCGAAGGTATCGGGAAAACTTCCAGCTTCCACGCAACCTGAAAACACTGCTGGAAAAACAACCTTACTTGGCACGCAAGTCTAATCCGGCGTGCAAGTATCGGCGCGCAAGTCACAACTGGCGCGCAAGTCCACCTCACACACTTGCGCGACACAAGCTTATTCAACTCCAAACTTGCGTGACACTCTTACTTTTACACCCAATCCAATATTGGCGAGCAACTACCAACAATCGCCCTTCTTCAAATCTGGCACGCAAGTCCCACTTGCGCGACACACCACCACTTGTGCGACTTCCACACCTGCGCGACGAGAGATCTGATTTCTCTAAGTGTTGAAATCTGGTGAGAAATGAGGAGGGTTGGTCCAGTATTTATAGGCAATTTGACCACCCTGCACGACGATGCGTAAGTCAACCCTCGGCGTGCAAGTCTCGACGCACAGGTCTCTTCCCCTACCAGTCACTTGCATGACCCACTTCCAAACTTGCGCGAACCTCTTTCCTTTGCCATAGTTTGATCTTTTGATCTTGAAAAACCATAGGCGTGCAAGTTCTCAAGCTTCCAAGGCATCAGCGCGCAAGTCTCTTTCATGGCGCGTAAGTCACTTGCGCGACACCACCAATACTTGCACAACACTTATCCCTTTTCCATATTTTGATGATCTGATCTTGAAAAACACATGGCACTCAAGTTTCCAATCCTTCAAGTACATGGCGCACAAGTCCCTTTGACAAAAACCACTTTTCTTCATTTGTCGATTTTCAGGACCAAAAATTTGGCAAACACTGGAAAACAGCGCCACCTTGTATCTGTTCTTTTTGTACCACCTCCAGATCATCCATTACTTTGTTAAAGTTCTTGAATCAAACATTGATCGTTAACCACATCTCTTGAACTTGACATTCCACCATGAAATCCCCTTTGTCAACAAATTTGTACGTCATGGTTTGCTTTGTCAACAATCACAGCACAGTTGTCTACTTTGTCAACAAACACAATCACCTCAAAAATGTTTCAATGATACCTTGAGGGATTTTTGCCCAACAAGGCACCACGTGCCTATGCCAACCCACCAAATTCATTGCACCTCTTATGCATAAAGTCTGTGTCATCGTCCTCATCATCAAGCATCTCACCATAGATTCACATGACCTTCCATTAGAAGGAATATATATATAATTTGGCCTAGTTGAGTAGAATGAAACCAAGTACTTATATGGTAAAAACATTATATAAGTAGTTATTAACACTTTTAACAATCAAGCCTTAGTCATCAGTGATAATAATCACACGCTAGTAGGTCTAAATGTCATGTGAATCCTACGTGTCGATGTGATGCATGAGATGCCTCTTACCTCCATGAACTAAGAGTAAAATCTAATCATCAGCCTCTTAATAATGGTCCAAGAGCCAAAAACCCATAATAAATCATAAAATTCAAACTACATGTGCATCACTCAAGGTGAAAATCATAACCGACCATGATATCAAAAACCAAAACAACAATCTTGTATCCTTGGAAACCTAAACTTCTTATTAGAATAGGTGTTCTTAATGCACCAGCCCGATATCTATCACAAACATTGAAACATTCCTATATCACATGTCTAAAAAATCACAAATAGTAAGATAATAAAAACGATTCTCTAATACCACTTTGTAATGCACCAGTTTAGAGGCCACTTGACTAGTGCCCCGACCTGATTCACCATAAGACCTTAGACGCGCCTCCCCATATGCCAGAGACTACCGACTAGTAGTGGGGGTGTAGGGTAGTATCATGGGGGGACTATACCCCCTAACCAAAGCGCATAATAACAAATAAATAATCAAATATAATATACAAAAAAATAAACATTAGGGTGCATAGGATAAATAAAACAACCCAAACAGTAATAATATACAATGTGAAAGCAATATATACAAGGAAGATCTCCCACTGGGCTGATCACATATATAGATAAAGGAAGAACAAAATAATAACAAATAAGTGCAGGAAGCTCAACCACATCCCTGAGTCTCGCATCACCCTAATCTACAATTCCATCCCAACTATCCAACTAAACAATCCATTCTGGGCCTCTACCCAACTTATGCATGCAATAAGTGGAAGATTCGCTCGGGTACCTAAGTGTCATGGCTGCTCAAGTAGAGTGTGAGTATATAACTCAGTAAGGCACTACCAACATGACCTTGCACATAACCAGTATATGCAGTGTATGTTCATGTGACATACTCGGATAAAATAAATAAATAGATTGCATAAAGTAAATAACTACCATATTACCTACTTCGTCCAATGTCGGGGTGTCTCTGAGCACGTCATGATGACCATGCCAACTATAACCGCTCAGGGGGACTAAGTTCTACCTTGGTATCAGTAACTTCTATTGATCCTCAAGCCCATAACCTTGGTCGACCATACCTATTTCGGCCAGTTCCAGAGTGTCTCTGAGCACGTCATGATGACCATGTCTCCACTAAAGTAATACACCAGATCCTGGGAGTTACCCTAGGCATCCCCAAAGGTTCATTCTCAAACAACCAACATCACATCATAAACAGATCGATTTCCAGATCTCAAGCATCTTGGGAATCTCTCCAAACTCTCATATCATAAATATCTCAAAGTCAATACCCAACATCCTGAGCAGTCAGCGACCCTAAGGTCATTCTCCACATCACAATGTCAACTAGTCAGATCCCAGGCATCCTGGGCATCCCAATCAAGAACAAAAAATATAAACAGGATCGATTGGATGAATCCTAGGGATGACCTAGGCATCACATCATAATAATAGTAATTATAAATAAACCCCAATTCTAAATGATTGGGTCCTATACATACTAGGAATCCTATGGACCAAATGCATCCAGGGTGTCTCATATAGACCCGAGGTCGAACCCCAGCACCCCGAGCATTCTTCAAATGGCTCAATAGTCGGGTCTCAAGTGACACTGAGCATCCACATAGACATCATGGTCCAATCCATCTCACACCAGTGTCACATGAGGCTCAAAATCTAGATCTCAGGAAGAACCTCTTGGCATCACCATTAATACCATCATGTCTCGTCAGGCCCATAGGTCAAGCCCCAGAAACAATGTCTGGGAAAATTTAGCTATATCAAAAATAAATAAGTGAAATTATAAGGTAGGGGTTGGTATGGATAAACCCTTCACCTCTAACCATAGCCCCTCGGGTTCACATCGTAGGTACTGGTTCTAAAGTGACACTTGATTCCATATCTACCCATTCCAAGTCCACCCTCCTGATAAGGTATTAAGTCATAGGGGAACCTAATAGGGCCCCCTAAGTCCTCCTAGACAAGTCACGTTAGGGAAGTGTCCTTAAGACAATTTCTTTTATCAGGTGTCTTAAGTCGGCCTGAACACCCAACCTCTCTACTGGACTCTGTAGGGTGTCTCTCATGGCCAACCCCTTGACCACACATCTTGAGTAATCTCCCCTATCTACCTAGGTGTCACTAGGTCACTTTTCATTGGGCCACTACCCCCATTCATTTTAATTAAATTAATTTAGAACCCTCATGGGGGTCCTATAATCTAAGGCTCTATATTCAATTTATGTTTTCAGCCAATGACAACCGAGATGTTCAACCAGTACACAAGGGTCCAACAGGGCCCTCAGCACCTTGTGCAATTAAATCTTAGGCTTAGATTTTTATTTAACAACTTAAATAATTTAAAGAGTATCACTACCAATAGTGGTGGGGCCATGCATTCCACATGCATATAATAAATGCAAAATACCATAGGGGAGATGCATAAGGATCACCTACCATTTAGAAGTTTTTCGATTAAATTCCAAGGGTTAGTATAAGCTGCCAAGGCCCATCCATGCCCGTCTCAGATCAATAGGTTTCCTCCCATGCTCCCGACACCTATGTCACACCAAGGCACCCCAAATAATTAATTATAATTAATTATAATTAATTCAAACCAATTTATCTAAATAGGTATAATGCCCAATTTCTCACCAGACGTTGTCGCTGCACTGGGACCACACCCAACAACACCCCACGATTCCATCTCACCTCTTCGACTCTGTGTCGAACGAAATCCCCAACAAGAAAAACCAATCCAAAAGGCATCTTAATTAAATTTTAATTAAAAACCTAAGAAAATTCAATGATGCAACCTACCTTGACAAAAACAACAAACCACCATGTACAGATGGAATCTCGGGTCACCCACTTTATAGGCAGAGTGAAAGTCGCTCCATGATTGACCGATTCTACCATGTTATGGTGGAATCAAAACTAAATTTCTAAACTGGCAAACCAAAAATTAAGTGGGAGAGAGGAGGTCAACATAGAGCGATGGGGGAGGGAACATACCTCAAATCACCAGGAAAACACCTCCAAGGGGCACCCTGAACCAAGGGGGGAGGGGGAGAAAAGAAGGGGGTCAGACATTTTTCGTGTAAGCCAAAATAGGAGGAATGAGGGAGGTCGCCCCCTTAAACTTGAGGGGCATAAGGGGAATTTTGACTCTTTAATGCCCTCACTGGCTAGTTGGTGGTTATAGCAACCCACTTGGGTGGTGTATGCAGCCACCCTATCCACTCTTGGGGTCCTCCCAGGACCTCAAGACATCCCTCAAAACCCATTCCTCTCCCAAAAAATATATTTGAGGTTCTTAAACTTTCAAAACTCGATTCGGAATCCTGAAATAAAAATTGGCCTAACCACTAATTTAAAAATTCAAATTCCCCTTGAATTTCAAATGCCTATACGGACACAAGGGCCTACAAAGATGGTGAATTAGTATCTCTATAGTGTAAGATATGTTGGTTT
Source organism: Viscum album (assembly GCA_963277665.1). Taxonomy (NCBI): domain Eukaryota; kingdom Viridiplantae; phylum Streptophyta; class Magnoliopsida; order Santalales; family Viscaceae; genus Viscum; species Viscum album. The sequence goes on along the minus strand of OY728132.1, from coordinate 679,269,411 downwards.
CTTCGTTTTACAATATTACATGATTTCAGGATTTATGCATGGTCAATCTTGGTTCTTGGGTTTCTTATTTGCTTCAGATTCTTGATTTAATTGATAAATTGCCTTAAGAAACCTATAAAATAGGGAGTGTAATTTACTTGAGTTAGAGTTAGTTGGTTTTAGTGTTTGCATTGAGTGCCTTGAATTTAGGTTATGTTTGTCAGCAATTTCAGTTCTCATGGGGACAATTGATGATCTTATGCTGGTAAGATTAAAATAGCCAGTGATATCAAGGTATTAGAGTCACCAAGATCAAAATTTTAAAGTTTATTTCTTTAATATAGATTTTCTTGCAAAGTAAAAATATTTTAAAAAAATCAAGCCCTCCACTTAAGATCATGTAGGTTCATCAATTAGAGGGGTGCACATAGGTTCTGATGGTAATGAGATTGGAAATGAAACTTGAAACTGGATTGGAAAAATAGAATCATGTTTAAAACATGTTGGATATATATGATATTTTTGAGATGGAATAGGAATTGAAATATTTGGAGGGACAAAAATATCCTTCCCCAGTCGTAGACCACTCACCCAATATCTTCTACCATGGTCTGTTGTTGCCCCGTCACCAGCATGCTCCTGTGTTATCGCAACCCCCCATCACCACCATTCTCATCCTCTGATGCAACCTCATTGCACCTCATCCGTCATAGCCATGTCACACCTCCTCCATTGCAGCCTTCATCGGCAACAAACTCATTTGTTGTACCTGTAGTTATGATCGAAGGGCAACAATAACAGGCAAGGGGTGGTCATTGATAGGTGGCAATAGTTACGAACACCCGAGCAGGGGACAATAGAGACGAACGATGAGGTGGGTATGGTGAGCTGTGGATGGCGATTACAAGAGAACAAGCAGGTTGAAGAAGACAACTGGTGGTTATTTTTGTCCAAAAAAAGGATTCCAATGCCATCACATAAACCCACTCATTTTCAAAAGAGAACTAGTTTCCATCAAATGATGGAATCGTTGGTTCCCTCAAATCCTCATTCCATCAACCAAACATGATTTCCCTCGGGTTCCATTTCTGTTTCGGTTTCTTTGTCTCTAGTTCCTCTGAACCAAACATGGCCTCAGATCATGCAAGTAACCTCCTATCCAATCAGTTGGTGTTTTTTTCCAGATCCAAGGACCATTTATTGATTTGTGAAATGTAGAAACTGACGACACATCATTCCAAGTTACGATTTTCCTGAGATGCTAATAAATTAGTTTTTAGTGTTTTAAAATGCTAAAACATGTGTGTAACTGTTAAGACCACAGAAAACGACATCGGATTGGTATGAAATCATGGTACATCCGTCGTTGAGTTATTTGTGACGTTTACACATAGACAACATGTCAATATGACGTGCAGTATGGTTGGAATGACTTGGTAAACAGTTTTTAAAGGTATTAAAACCTTTAAAAACGTGTGTCGGGGGGTCAAAACTAGGAAAACATTATTGGATTACCATGAAATCAGAGGGAAACAACCGTAGATTGTTTTTTGAAATGTAGGAACTAACGACACGTCATTCTGATCTACGGTTTTCCCGGGATGTCTGTAAACACAATTTTAGTGTTTTAAAACACCATAATGTGCGTGTAACGGTCAAAACCGTAGCAAACGACCTCAGGTTGACATGAAATCATGAGACAACCACTGTTGAGTTATTTTTGACATATATGTGCAGACAATATGTCAATCTGACTTGCGGTGTGGTCGGAATGACTCGGTAAATAATTTTTAAAGGTATTGAAGTCTTTAAAAACGTGTGTTGGGGGGTCAAAACGAGACAAACATCATGGGATTACCATGAAATTAGAGGATAACAACTGTATATTGATTTATGAAATGTAGGAATTGACGACACGTCATTATGAGTTATGGTTTTCCCAAGATGTTCGTAGATGCGTTTTTAGTGTTTTAAAACACTAAAACGTGTGTGTAACAGTCGAAACCATAGTTAATGGCCTCAGATTAACGTAAAATCATGGGACAACCACCATTGCGTTGTTTTTTAAATATAGAACATGTTATCATGTCAAAGTCTTTAAAATTTGTTTGTTAAGTAAATTTCAAGCATGCCAAGCGTCAATTTGAAAATTAATTAAAATGTTATATACTTATCTCTTTTCAGTTTTAAGTGTTGAATCGTATCTTAAATAGCTAGGTTTATGTTTTCAAAGTGTTTGTATGATATATTATTTGTTTTATGTTAAAATGTCTTATGTTGGATTAACAAAATAACAAATTTTATGTGCAATATTCTGAATATATTCTATAGCTTCTCTGTTTCGCATTTCTTTTTTAGAATATTCTGATTTTTATTGTAGGTGGAAGATGCCGACAGTAGACAAGAGGTTGACAACTTTGATCCATGACATTCTTTAGAAGGTAGTCGTGATGATTCTTAGTTTTCGTGGTATGTTTAAATTTTATCAATTATTCTACTTTAATTCTAATTTATTATGTTTAGTTTTAATTTATGTCTTCTTTTTTGTTACAAGTAATGAGAAGATGTTGTCGGTTTCATTTGATGAGATGATTTGGAGGCAGACGGATGTCGCAAAGATCATGGGGTGGACGTATATCGGGTACAAGTTGTTGATGGACATATTTAATATGTATATATGGATGAATGAGGAATGAGTTGACTGAGGTTATCAGTTGAATGAGGTTATGGCGACTGAGGTTATGTTGACTGAGGTTATGATGATTGTGGATGTATGTATATATGGCTGTGGATATGTCACGTATGATGTGTGTATGATAGGTTTATCATGCATTTATGTTTTAGTTCATTACATGTCAAAGATTTTATATTTATATTTTTTTATTAAATATTTTTAAAAAATAAATTTTAAGATAAATATTTAGCAGCGGTTTTAAAAACTACTACTAAATAAATTAATGAAAATCTTAATTAGCAGCGGTTAGGTTCATCTTATCTATTTTATTTTTGGGTTATTTAAAAAAACACCGCTAAATAAAATCCAAATTGTCGCTAAATGCTTAAAAAACGACACATACAGAAACCACCAATAAACGAAACGAACCACCGTGAAATGATTGACGACCATGTAATATGCGACGATTTTAGTAACCGCCGCTAAACGATTAAGCGGCGGTTTAGACCACTATCGGTAGAAGAAAAAACCGTCGCTAATGCCTTCTTTTTTGTAGCGATCTCTACAATGTAAGATACATTGGTTTCTTTGTTTTACAATATTACACAATTTCGGGTTTTATGCATGGTCAATCCTAGTTCTTAGGTTTCTTATTTGCTTGTGATACTTGATTTAAATGTTAAACTGAATTAAGAAACCTAGCAAATAGGGAGCGTCATTTACTTAAGTTTTAGAGTAATTCATTATCAATATTTGTGTTGAGTGCTCTGAATTTAGGTTATGTTCGTCGACAATGTCATTTATCACATGGACAATTGATGATATTGTGCCTGCAGGATTAAAATAGCTAGTGAAATAATAGCATTAAGTATGCGGTTCCTATTCTCAATTCAAACAAACACTTAAATGTCATTTTATTCATTTAAGATTATATTTGATGAAAATGAAGTTTTTTTTTTTTTGATGGAAATGAGATTAGAAATGAAAGTGGAATAATGTTTAAAACATGTTCGATAGACCTCCGTTGCAGCTTTCGTGGACAACAACTTCATCCGTCGCACGTTACGACCGAAGCGCCGCAGCAGTCTGGATGGCTGGACTGACGCAAGAATGCGTGGCAGGACGGCGAGGCCAGTCGTCCTTCTGCGTCGCGGGGCGCGGGGGCGACTGCGGTCGGCTGCGACTGCGAATCCAGCCGTCCCAAATCCAGGATCCCTTCTGATAGGGCGGCCGAATTCCGCCCCCGTCGTTCCATTACTGCCTTCCATCGTCTGACGCCTGCTCGGAGCTGTGTTTGTGTCCCCACTGGTTAGCTGACGGACGGACGATGCTCAACCGGAAATTTCTGCTGGACAAGATTTTTTTCTCCGGCAGTCGATGGCTGTGTCCACTCCCTTTCTACGGTTCGTTAGCTTCGACATCGGGGAAGCTCCGGGACCCAAAGCCTCTGCCTCCTGGGCTTTCTGGCCGGTCGCTATTCTCTCGTAACGTCCCGGCTTCGCCGTTTTCTTTGGTAGGGAGCCGATCGTTGTGAGTTTTATGTTCTAGCATGTAGCCTTGGGTAGGGTTCAGTACCGCCGTTAATGATTTTGCCATTGCACCCGGGTATGTTCTTATTTATGATTTTCGATTTTGATCTCAGCGGTGCTTAGAATTTCAGTGATCCATGACTATATATTCTCAGTCCAAAAAAATAAAAAATTTCGATCTGGTTTCTCTGCATCTCTACATCGCTCCCAATATATTTGCTTCACTGGATGTGAGCATTTATTGCATTTTTACTAGTTTCAACATCACCTACTAAGCCAGAGAAGATCCTGTAAACCAGAGAAGCATGAAATATGATTATTGAGTGATTTTTTCAGCGTTGCAATGGTTTCATTTTAAATAAAGTACTTCTGCAATGGTTTCATTTCAAATAAAGTACTTCTGAGAAACCCAGAACCCATCAATGATAGACATGGGTGATGATTAGTCTATGTTTAGTTGATATTGTAGAGTGTAACAACTGTTAATTTCCTTGCTGAATTGGTACCACAGTCACCGCTTTAAAATTCTTCAGCTGGTTATTATTTTTGTGCGTGTGTTTGGGGGTGGGGGGTGGTGTTGCTATCCATGGATGTTCTTTCTTCAGTTATGGCTCTTGTGTGTGGGGATACGAGCATGGGTATGGTCATAATAGAGCATATCTGTGGAATCAATGTGGTATGTATGATCTTAAAAGAGCACCTGCGTGGAACAATAGTGGTGTGTTTTATCATAAAATAACATAAAATATCATTGGTAATGCAATTTGATTTGGACGTCTCTTTGTTATATCATGCATGATTTTCTTAGCTAATTTTGTAGGGTAACATGCAAATATCGTGTATTGGGAGGATGTGTGGTTTTTCAAGTGAAACTTCAGTTGTGCATGGAGCAAGTGGGCTGGTCGATGTAGCATTGGCACAAACTGGCGAAGGAATTGCTGAGTGTGAAATTCTTAAATGTTATGTTAGTGAGGTGAGTCTTTATTTTGTAGGAATTGATGTTAAAAATGGGAGTTGATGTTAGATTACCATTGGTTCTTGATGCTATTTAATTTGGGAAATATTGTCATGCCTTGCAACTATTCTTTGAAGGAATGTGAGTTTGTAGGTTATGTTGCATTAGGGTTTGACTATTGTTTATGCTGGGATTGGTCCGCTTTCTACACTAATTTTATTGATTCACTGTTTAGGTTTTAAAGCAAAGTTTACTTGGTAATAATCTTCACTAATATCATTTTTGCACCCATTATTCGATGGGCGCTTGTTACCTAGGAACCTATTTTGTGTTAATTAAAAATCACTGTCTTCAAAACGATTGTTTTTTAGGACCCAATGAATTTTTAATTATTAAGATTGCAATCCCAAACCATGATGTGAGCCATAGTTGGCACAATGAGATTTTCTCCATGACACAGGTGTTGTGAGAGTGGGTGCCTTAGACCCAACGTGAGCAGTACTTTTCAATGATCATATCATGTATATGGTTTGAGTTAAGCATGAGTTTTTATTACCATAATAGTGCTATTACTTTTGTGTACACTATTTACATGGTATTGTTCTTGTATTATTTATCGTATCAAAAGGTTACAACAGTTCTCAACTGTTGGACCCCATTTCATTTAATTGGGTATTTCTGAGTCCCATATCGGACTTACCCTCTCTGTATTTAGTTTTACTCATCTATAAAAGAACATCCTCACCTCTCATTGAGATAAGGGGAATTCACCCTTTACATGGTATCAGAGGGATCTTAATCCCGACCCTCCCTCCCAGTGGATTCCCGATTTCGTCCGGCCCCGCCTCTCTTCCCCCCTCTGGCTCTGCCCTAATCTCTCGGCGACCCTCCCTCCCGGCGGCCCTCCCTCCCAGCGCGTCTCCCCTCGCTCTGCGGTGCCCTCGCCAGCACCTCGCCCAGGCACTCTCCCCCTCGCCCAGCGGCGCCGCGCCCTCGACCTCGCCCCGGCGCCCGCGCCCTAGCCCCGGCGGCTCTCGGCTCCCTGACGGCCCTCCTTCTTGGCGCGACGCCCTCCCGCGGCTCCCGGCTCCCCGGCGTCCTGGTTCCCCGTCGTCCCGCGCCTCCTGCGCCTCCCGACCACCCTCGCCTGGCGCGCTCCCGGCAACCAGCGCCTCCCGCTGCCCCGCGCCTCCCGCGCGCCCCCGCTGCTCTCGCCCTGCGGCCCCCTCCTTTCCGCCGCCTTCACCCCAGCAGGCGCCCTCAGCCTCGTCCCGGCGGACCCTCCCGGCAGCGCGCCCTTGTCCCGGCAACGCGCCCTCATCCCGGCAGAGCACCCTCGTTCCGGCGGCCCTTCCAGCACGCGCACGTCCTGCGCACGATCATCCCGCCGGCCCGCTGCATCAGCTACCCGACGCTTCCATGGCGAACTCCTCGGGACGTGGCCGTGCTTCAAGTCGTCCACGTCCCTTCTGTCAACATTGTGGCAAGTTTGGCCACCTGATCGCCCGATGTTGGGTTCTATATGGACGACCATCTCAGCACCCGCGGCAGGGACAACCCGCGGTCCGGGACGCGTCCTCGACTGTCGCCTCTCTTTCCCCGTCTCTGGCCCTTTCTATGGTCGACCTCAGGCGGCCTCATGATCCTCCGGCCTCTGTCCGACCTGCTCCCTCCTCGGCTTCTTTGGCCCGTACTGTTTGCCCCACTGCCTTTGTCAGCCATTGCTCCCTTGCATGGCTGCTGGACTCAGGTGCCTCCGACCACCTCACCGGTGATGCTGGTATGCTGACGTCTTACTGCACTTATGCGGTTCTTCAGCCATCACCGTCGCTGATGGCTCCACTATCCCCATAGCGGGTTTCGGCGCATGCTCCCTGACTCTATCGATACACCTACCCTCTGTGGCACATGTGCCCCGCAGTCCCTTTAATCTGCTTTCCATCAGTAAACTGACTAAGGATTATAACTGTGCGGTCATATTTACCTCTTCTGATGTTGTGTTTCAGGAGCAGACTACGAACCGGGAACTTGGTTGAGGCCGGCTTCGAGACGGGGTCTACATGTTCGAGGGACCAGCACCCATTGCTTGCACGTCTACCTCTTCTCGGGCACTAGATCTTCATTCCCGATTAGGACACCCGCCTGCATCCACCATTCATCAGATGTTTCCGGACTTCAGTCGGACTCCTACTTTTCATTGTGAGTCCTGTTCTTTTGCGAAACATCATTGCTCTTCCTACATTTCTCGCACGGATACACGGGCCTCCCACCCATTTGATCTGGTTCATTCAGATGTTTGGGGCCCGTGTACCATTCCGAGTCACTTGGGATATAAATACTATATATCTTTCATTGATGACTATTCGCGAATGATGTGAGTTTACCTTCTTCGAGAACGCTCCGAAGTGTTTTCCACCTTCCAAACCTTTTTCAATGAAATTAAGACCGTTTTTCTATCTCTGTCAAATGTCTTCGCTCGGATAATGGGCGCGAGTATCTCTCCACTTCCTTTCGGCAGTTTCTCCAGACAAATGGTATCCTTCATCAGACCTCCTGTCCTGATACACCCCAGCAGAACGGCGTGGCCGAGCGGAAACACAGACATATTCTGGAGACTGCTTGTGCCCTCATCTTCCATCGACAGGTGCCTCTACTCTTTTGGGGAGATGCCATTCTCACTGCTACATACCTCATCAATCGCCTTCCTTCTTTTATCCTTAAGGGGGAGACTCCCTTTCGGGCTCTTTTCCCCACTCTCCCTCTTCATTCCCTCCCTCTTCGAGTGTTTGGCTGCTTGTGTTATGTTCGTGACACTCGCCCTGGCCGCACCAAACTCTCTCCCAAATCCCTTCGCTGCATATTCCTTGGTTATTCCCGCACTCAGCGCGGATACCGCTGCTTCTCCCCGGACCTTCGCCGGTATGTCATCTCAGCAGATGTCTCCTTTGTTGAGAGTTCTCCATTCTCCTTTCCCTCTCCTCCTCCTGACTCTGCTATTGATAACTGTCTTCCCCTCATCATCCTTCCTCCATCGGCGTCAACCCCTGTTGACACCCATTTTGGTCAGGTCTACTCCCGTCGTCCTTCGACTGTATCCCCCGTTCCGGCCAGTGACACTGATGCTCCCGCTTCGTCTGCTGCTCCTGCTCCGCCACCCGAGGACTTGCCCATTGCCCTACGGAAATGTACTCGCTCCTGCCAGAGTACTCCTCTATTTGTCTCTTCATACAGGGGTCTGTCCGCTCTAGAGACAGTTTCTATACCTCGCACGGTTGGTGAAGCCAAATCTCACCCCGGGTGGCTAGCTGCAATGCGGGATGAATTGCAAGCTCTGGAGGAGAACCATATTTGGGATCTTGTCCCCCTTCCAGCAGGCAAACAGGCAGTGGGCAACAAATGGATTTATACGATCCGTCTCAATCCCGACGGCTCTCTTTGCCGCCTCAAAGCCCGGCTGGTGGCGAAGGGGTTTGCTCAGACATATGACATCGACTACTTTGAGACCTACTCTCCGGTCGCCAAGATGGTCTCTGTCCGCCTGTTCATCTCTCTGGCTACTCATCATCAATGGCCACTTCATCAGCTGGATGTCAAGAATGCCTTTCTCCATGGCGTTCTTGAGGAAGAAGTCTACCTGAAGCAGCCCCCTGGTTTTTCTGCCTCCGGTGCCGACTCCCATGTCTGCCGCCTCCGTCGGTCCCTCTATGGCCTCAAGCAGTCTCCTCGAGCTTGGTTTGGCCGCTTCAGCACTGTCGTCACGGCCTTTGGCCTCTCCCGCAGTCTGAAGGACCACACCGTCTTCTTCCGTACGACACCGCACGGCTGTATCTTGCTCGTGGTATATGTTTATGATATCATCATCACAGGAAGCGACTCCAGAGGGATCGCCAGCCTCAAGGCGCACCTTCACCAAAACTTTCATACCAAAGATCTTGGTCCCCTGACTTACTTTCTTGGCATCGAGGTCTCCCGTTCTGAGGATTCGATCTCTCTCTGCCAGCGTAGGTATGTTCTTGATATCTTGCAGGATGCCGGTCTGAGCACCGCCACTGCCGTGGACACCCACTTGAGCCTGGCGAACGTTCTGAACGTTCTCTCCATTCCGACTCGGAACCATTTCCTCATCCCGAGCGCTATCGACGTCTGGTGAGTAAACTGAACTACCTCACCATGACGCGACCCGACATTGCCTGCGCCGTTGGCAAAGTTAGCCAGTTCATGGAGCATCCAACCCAATCTCAGTGGGATGCTGTCCTTCGCATTGCCAAATACATCAAGCGAGACCCTACACGTGACCTTCAGTATTCCCGTCATGCTCACTTGGATGTTGAGGCCTTCTGTGATGCCGACTATGCAGGTTGCCTTGCGACCCGCAAGTCTACTTCGGGGTTCGCCGTGTTCTTCGCCGGTAACCTCATCTCTTGGCGCAGCAAGAAGCAGACTGTCGTCTCCAGATCGAGTGCCGAGGCTGAATACCGTGCCATGGCCACCGTCACCACTGAGATCCTCTGGCTTCGTCATCTCCTACATGAGCTCGACTTCTCGGCACACACCCCTGCTCATATCTGGTGTGACAATCAGGCCGCCACGAAGATTGCCTCGACTCCCGTCTTTCATGAACGGACGAAGCATATCGAGGTGGATTGCCACTTCCTCCGCCACCATCTGGAGCAGCACCATATCAGCTTTGGCCATGTACCGACGGCAGATCAGCTTGCCGATCTCTTCACCAAAGGTCTCCCAGGGGCTCGTCTTGACTCTCTCACTTCCCGGCTGGGTATTCACAGCCTCCATAGCCCAGCTTGAGGGGGAGTATGAGTTCGTCTGTCTTGTCTTCTTTTCTTTGTGGGACTCAATCCAATCTGGGCATGTCCAGCTTGAGGGGGAGTGTTGGACCCCATTTTATTTAATTGGGTATTTCTGAGTCCCACATCGGACTTACCCTCTCTGTATTTAGTTTTACTCATCTATAAAAGAACATCCTCACCTCACATTGAGGTAAGGGGAATTCACCCTTTACATCAACGATAATGAGAACCTCAAGATACTATAACTGTAACGGCCCAGACCTTCCAACCCGTTACTTTGCTGGGATTCTGGTGACAGAGGTGTTCGGGGAAGTCTTGAGGTGTTTGGAGGTGTTCAGGAGGAGAAGGGGAGCGTCACTGCCTTTTTTGGTAAGGTTGTGGCGTGGAGCTAGGGGCTGAGACGCAAAGGTGGCTGTTGCGGCGTGGAGCAAGGGGCTGAGACACAAAGGTGGCTGTTGCGGCTGCGGATACCTTTCCAAAGCGGGAAAGGAAACGCTCATCAAGGCAGTCTTTCAGTCTATCTCAAGCTATATCATGTCTATGTTCAAACTTTCCGAGGCGATTATTGACCAGATTCACTCCCGTGTTGCCAACTTTTGGTGGGTCATTTGAATGGGAGAAACAAAGTTCATTGGATGGCATGGAAGTCACTTTGCGCCCCTAAAGCGGGCGGCGGTATGGGTTTCCGGGACCTTGGATTTTTTAATGATGCCCTCCTGGCTAAGCAGGGATGACGCCTCCTGACTCAGCCTTCATCTCTTTGCGCGCGGATTCTTCGAGCAAAATATTTTCCTCACTCTGACTTCTGGTTCTTCTCTCTGGGCCCACGACCCAGCTTCCTCTGGAGAAGTATCTGGAGATCACAAAAACTTCTTGATAAGGGTATTGGTTGGCGAATTGAGGATGGAATGAAAGTTAACATTTGGAAGGATCCTTGGTTGATTGATAAAGATAGCATGCTCGCTACTTCCACAGTCTTTCTTGGATCTGAGGAGGCCACTGTCCGCTGCCTGTTCGATGAGCTTGGTTCTGGTTGGTGCCTGAATAAAATTAACTCTTGGTTTAATAAAAGGGATAAAATGATCATTCCTAGCATTCCCAATGTGATGGATGTGGGGCCGGACTGTCTCTTCTGGAGCAATGATATCTCAGGCTCCTATTCGGTGAAATCAGGATACATAATTGCTCTTGGCGCTCACATTGATGATAGAGGGGGCTTTGGAAAACTCTTTGGCGTCTGGACGTTCCCCTAAAGATCCGTTACTTTTGGTGGCAGATTTGCACGGGTATCCTCCCCCCTTGAACTTCCTCTCCCTTCGTCATGTCACGGACTGCCAGATTTGCCCTCTTTGCTCGAATGATACGGAATCCCCTATGCATGTTATCATCCATCATCTAGGGGTTTTGGAGGTTTGGATGGCTTGGGGATCCTCTACGGAGCTTTTGCTGGATGCGGCGCCAGATCTCCCTTCACTTCTGATGATGTGGACCTCCACTTTCACTGATGAGGTCGCCTGTGTGTTGTGGCTTGGATCCTATGGCTTACACAGAATTAGTTCACCTTTAATCACAACTCAAAACTCTGTGGGTTCTGGATTAAACAAGCAGTTTCCTGGATTTAAGGGTGGAATCGAGACCTAGACTGGAATGTGTTCTCTGACTCTCGATCAGCTGACGCTAGATGGATTCCCCCTCCGGAAGGGGTTTTTAAGATTAATGTCGACGCTTCCTTACCTAAGAGTGGTTTTGTTGGAATCGGTTTGATGGTCCGTGACCATGGTGGTAAGATAATCATGACCAAACAGGAGTCAACCCTCGCTTCGTGGGACCCTGCTGTTGCTGAAGCACATGCTGTCCTTGCTAGTCTTACCTTCGCAAAAGATTATGGTTGGAATGCTATTCACATTGAGTATGACTTTCTCAACATTATCAACGCCTTAAACACAAATGATTTTGGCCTCCAATCCTTCGACTTCCTTATCAGGAAAATTCAGTCTCTCAGTTGCAGCTTTGCCGTTTGCTCTTTCAAATTCACCAAAAGACAGGGGAATGAAGCAACTCATCATCTGGCCTCTCATTGTGTGTATGGAGAAACCCACCTATGACTTGATTGCTTTCCTTCGTGGATGTTAGATCTTGTTACACGTGACCTTCGTGATTAATATATTTGTCCTTCGCTTGTCAAAAAAAAAATCTTTTATTTTCTCTATGAGGGATGGTTGAACAATCGTTTGATAATGTTGTAGGATCCTTTCTACTTAGAACATCCACCACTTTGTTCGCTTTGCCAGGATGGTAGTGGATTGAGCAGTCGTAATTTTTTATGAGCTTTAACTATCTTCGCTTATGCATATTAAGCTCTTTCTGCGTGAATATATATTTGAGGCTCTTATGATCAGTATATATTTCACACTTCTCCCCATAAAGATAATGCTGTCAGATTTTCGATGCGAAGATCACAATTGCCAACTCCAGATCATGCATGAGATATTTTTGCTCTTGAATGTTCAACTGCCTTGAGGCGCAAGCTATCACTTTATCATTTTGCATCAGTACACAACCTAAACCTTTCTTTGAAATATCGCTGTACACCACAAAAAGTTTCCCATTTGTCAGAAGTGTGAGTACTAGAGCATTAATGAGTTCGAAGGGCATCACTCTGTAAGTGTTCATATCTCGTTCGAAAGACAGTCTTGGGAATATCTTTCTTCCTCACCTTTAATCGGTGATATCCCGACCGAAGGTCCACCTTAGAGAAATACTTGGCCCCACGCAGTTGATTGAACAAGTCATCTATCTGTGGAAGAGGATGCTTGTTCTTTGTCGTGATTTTGTTGAGCTCACTATGATTAATGCAGAGGCGCATTGATTCATTCTTCTTCTTGACAAAGAGAACTGATGCACCCCATGATGAAACATTCAGACGTATAAAACCCTTGTTCAGATTCTCTTGTAATTGCTTCAGTTCCTCCAACTCAATGGTGACCATTCTATGGGGTGTCTTTGATATAGACAGAGATCCAAGAATAAGTTCAATTAAGAACTCAACCTCTCGGTCAGGGGGAAGACCGGACAATTTTTCAGGGAACACATCAGTGTAGTCCCTTACAACGGACATGTCTTCGATCACGATCATCTCCTTTGTATCAATCATTTGAGCTAGATATGATTGCTCATATGGCAATAACATCTACACTTGAGACGATGATTTTGAAGGAGATTCATCATCCTCCTTACACTTGTATAGAATTGGAGGATGCCTCGGGATGTGAAGAGTGATCTCCCTTTCCCGACAGGTGATGTTGGCTTTGTACAAATGTGACCAATCTGTGCCCAAAATAGCATCAAACGTCACTAAAGGAAGTAAGACAAGATTTGCTGGGCGATTCAGTTGTAATGTCCCGGATTTTCCGTGTATTATTTTTAAATATTATATGAATTAATTTCGAGACCAGGCACTTAGATGACGTGCGATTCCGAGACCCGAAATAAATGTTCGAAATATATTAAAATATTAAATAGCGCGCGGTTTTTTTGAAAAAGTGTAATAACTTCTAAACGGGTGTTCGGATCAGAAATCCGAGAGCACCGTTGTGTTTTGATAGTTGTCCGAGTAGTAATGAAATTGGTTAATGATTTGAAATGACATGTGGTGGTTTGTTTAATGGGTTGAATGACTAATGAATGAATTAAGTGAGATGTGTGGTTTAAATGGCTAATGTTAAATGTGAAGTAACAGGTTGAATTAATGGAATGAATGGGTTGGAAATATTGGTTTGAATTGGGTGCTTTAATTGAAGTTGGTTGGTAATGTGAAATCTGGAAATTGTGGCTAAAATTGAGAAAGATGATGAAAAGTGGCTTGTGGCTTATGCTTTGTTGCGTGGTGTTGTGCATTTAGTGGTGATAGCGAAAGTAGCAGCGTGGTGAGGATTGGTGGAAATGTTGTGAGTTGGTTAATGCCGTGTGTTAGAGTTTGAATCTGTGTATTAATTCTTTTAATAGTTTTTTGTTTTGATAAATTACTATTTCCTTACATTTTATTAAATTTATTGTTTTTAGTTATAATTATATCTTAATATTTCTTTGCTTAAAATATCATTTATACTTGTTTTGTACCGTTCCATACTGCAAAATCACTGTACACCATGTAGCCAAATGCTTAACCAGGTAGTCGATTTGTAATTCACGTAGCCATTGTGAATCGCATACGTGATGAATTCGGATACGTGATTTGCTTACGTGAATCACATACGTGATGAATTTGGATACTTGATTCGCTTACGTGAATTGCACATGTGATGAATTTGGATGCGTAGATTTGCTTACGTGAATCGTATACGTAGATTTGCTTATGTGAATCACTAACGTAGATTAGTTTGCCTACGTAGTTTAATGAAATTTCTTTAGGAAATTATACTCTATTTCTCACCAACGATAGCATATAGGAGAGGCTTTCTTGGGAGCGGTGGATCATCTCCTTTGTGGCAGCAACATTGAGCACCGACCAAAACAGTTGCACGCTATAACGGTAGTAAGTTCCTGAACTGCAACGCAATGATAGCATCGAGAATTTCATCTAATGGTAGATCTTTTACAAGCAATGGTAGCTCGTGCAACGGTAGCTACACTTCAACGGTAGCACCTCTTACCGGTGGCGGTAGCTTCACCATGCTACCGCCACGTATTCTAATTTACTTTTAGTTCAAATTATCTTTTCTAAAAATATATTTTCTTATTTTAATTGATGTATTTGAAATAAATAATTTCTTTGAACATTGTTTTATTATATTTTTGCTAAAAACATAATTACATGTTATGTTTTTATGATGCTCTGTTTTATGACATTTTTCATGTTTTAATAAACTCGAAGCTTATTCATTTTATTTTAATTTTTTTATAAATATGTATTATATATATTTGTTCTAGTGATCTTTTTGGAAGCTTTATAATGTTATTTCATGTAGAAATAAGAGTGCGAAAGTTCTTTCATATTGAGCGCGATTTTTCTAAATATAGGTATCAGTAACATTTTTTTTTTATACGCTAAGAAGTGGCATTCAGTGATTAGATCTCTTGACGCTTCGAGAAGATCTTTCAATTAATGATGACACCGGATTAATTCGTTAGAGATGCAATCAAGGGATAAAAACAACGATATACAAATTATTCGACAGAACGGGAAAACATTCATGTGATACATTTTTACTGCTCATTCAATGTAGCTCTACAAATTCTGATTCGTTGATGTGATTGCGAAGCGACTTTTATAGTTCCATCATCTGCTGTTGTAATCAAGATCATCGAACCTCATTGTTCTAATCATTAGATCTTTTTGCTGGGTTTTCTCTGTATTTGTTTTTCTTCGTATTATTTTTTTCTTTGTTTGTAATATGTTCGTGTTTGGTTTATGCTTTTCCCCATCAAAAGAAGGTTTTTAGTTATTCTGCCATCTAAAAGGAAGTACGAGTTGTGACTCCCGATCAAAAGTTAGGTCACATACTAGGTTCAAGGCTCCTGTAAAAAGTCAAGGTTGTGCCTTCGGGTTTTTGTTAAAGTGTCTGTAACAGGTTCTCATACCTTTAAAAGTGAGCTTCTTAGTGGGTACCAATCTTCTCGCGGAGTAGTGAAGGTTGATGAGTGAATTAGGAATTTGGTGATCCAAATCACTCTAAATCTTTGTGTTCTTTCTTTTTATTTCCACTGCATTTCATATCTTGAACACAGATTTCACTACAAAATCTTTAATTAATAAAACTTTGATTTGTTTAAATTTTTAAACCCGCTATTCACCCCCTCATTATTGCCATTGTTTACGACCCTCAGAGCTTTGTCACTGATAGGTTAGCCTCTCTGTTTGCTGTAATCTGATACCAAACAATTGATATCAGAGGAGGTGGTTTTTTAAAAGGATATTTAGAGTCTGTCTGTTTCTTTTGTTTATTTTTAACTCTGTGCTAATCTGATATCCTAGACTTAACTGTCTAAAGAATAGAAGAAAAGTTTCTTTTAAGATGGCTGGTGTCAATACGATGGATGAATTTCACAAAAATCTCCATTCTTCGATGGAAGTGACTACGACTACTGGCAATACAGAATGAAAGCCTACTTGAAACAGTTAAGTTGGATCACTGGGACTGACAAGCTCAAGTGAACCAAACTAGGGATGCTACGAGCAGAATACTAGGACTTCAAGATGAGAGATGAAGAGTCAGTAAACCAGATGTTCCATCAGTTTACAAGTATTACAAACGGTATGAGTTCTCTTGATGAATTACTGGACAACACGGCTCAAGTGGAAAGAGTATTGAGAGCTCTTTCAAAAAGATGGTATGCAAAAAAGGTGGCCATCGATGAGAGTAAGAATTTTAATGAGTATACCTTAGATGAACTAATAGGCTTTCTGTTGCAGTATGAATTAGAGTGAAAAATATTGTTGATGAGGAGTCTACCAAGAGAAAATGTATAGCTTTTAAGTCTAATGTTAATGAAATCTTTAACACTTCTGAATCAGAGTTCCAAGAAAGTGGCAAAGAGGAGATGACTCATTTTAGCAAGAAGTTTTTCAAGTTCATGAAAAACAAAGGTGGAAAGAGACTTCAGAAGAAAGTTAAAAAAGGATTACAAAAGAGGTAATTCTAATAGTAGCAATGATGTTTCAGAATTAACATGTTATGTGTGCAGAAAGTAAGGTCACATTAGAACAGATTGTCCCTATCTCAAACATCCAAAGAAAGACAAAGAGAAAAGGAGAAAAGAAAAGCAAGTTTTGTTTTGAGGTTGAGACTGCTCAAACAGTTCTGAAACAAGCAGTCATTCTGGAAGCGAACAGGAGACAAAGAACCTGGCTCTGATGGGTATATAGCATGAGGTAACTGATTCTCTTTTCACTCAATTAATTTCTCTTGCGTATGTAGATCATAATGCTATATCTGAAAATGATAATGAAACTGATTCTAATTCATGTTCTGATTCCGATTCTGTTAATTTCAAAGTCAAACAACTGCTTAAAAAAAAGAAGAATTAAGGAATGATGGAGTCAGGATAATTGAAAAATATACTGATATAAAAATTAAAAAGAAGTTGATTAAAGAAAATGAGAAAATAAAAAGGGAATGTGATAATCCGAGAATCCGTATTTCCCAGAATGATAAATCTAAATAAGAATTGTGCTTCTGATATGCTAAAACCAAAAGATGAAAATGACAGATTTAAAAACTTCCTGGCAGTCAATGATAAAGATCAAGAAAGAAGATTTAATTTAGTTTTGGATGATTTAACTAAAGTTGAAAATGATTGTAATAAACTTAAGCAAGAAAATAAGAAATTAAGAAACACAACTTCTGGATCTAATGAGAAGGTTTATTTGCATCTTTCTTGTGTGTCGTGTGCCGTGTTGTGGTTGTACCCAATTTTTAAAATGAGAATATGGATCTGAAAAATGAAGTTGTCAATCTTAAAGAGAATTTATCAACATTTGTTAATGGTAAAGAGCAATATGATAAAATGATGTCATTGATGAAACTAAACACTAATAAGAAAGGTTTTGGTTATAACATCTTATCGCCAAGGTTAAATAAGATTAACTTTGTTAAAAGTTCAAAAGGAAATATTTCCGGTGTAACCTGTTTTAAATGTAGAATGAAAGGCCATTATGCCAACGAATGTTCACTGAGATCTACACAATCATTTGGGCATACTAGAACTTTCATTTCTAGAGATTTATTTTCTAAACAACCCATTAATAATTGCTTTAAATCTATTTGGGTTTCAAAAATTTCTGCTACTTGTTAGAGGTTAAGTTGAGTCAAGTCCCACATCGGACTTAGGTATTATGTGATTTTTATTATTGATTATAAATAACTCCATGGTCTCTTTTAAGAGGTATCTTAGGTATTGGGTCTACCTTTCTATCATTCTACATGGTATCAAAGGAGGTCTAACCCAAACCCTCCCGGTCCCACCTCTCTTCTTTTCGATTAGGATTTCATCCATGTTTTTCCCCTCCAAAAGGGGCGGCGACCCTCCATGGCCAGCAGGGCCTCGCTTTTTGCCGCCGCCCTTTACCCGCGACGCTCATCATAACAATTCCCGTAGCCCCCTACCGCTGCACCTCTCGTCCGCCCCCTGTCGGCCGTACCCCCTCCCTTGTTGGCTTCCCATGTGACGCCCCCTCGCTGCCTTCGGAGCAGGTGCGTAGCCCTCGACGACACCCCCTTCCGCCCGTGCGCCCCTGTGCGACGACCCCCCCTTCCGCGTCTACAACCTGCGCGAAGGCTGCTCACGCCGACATCTTCGTCCAAGGTCGCCCCTTCGCCATCGAAAACCGCCGGCCACCCCCTACTCGCGACGCATCTCTGTGACGACACCTCTCCCTTCGTCTTCCAGCAGTCGAGTCGTAGCGGTGCATCTTCAATATCTCTTGTGCAAGATGTGTGATGACCACCAGGCGACCCAGCTTCTCTAGGCCACCCTCCTGTCGTTGCTCCAAGCGGCTCTAGCCGCCAACATCCATTTCTTCTTGCCTTCTACCTGGATCTGTCATGCTCATCTCCTTCTGCCTATCTCCTTCTGCCTGAATCTACTTCTCACCCCTCTAATTCTGTTCGGATCACCGTCGAGGTGTCCGAATCACCGTCGGACCTCTTCATCACTGCAAAATGAATTCTTTGCTTCTATCAGGTTCTTCGCTTGCTGTCAATCAGAATTTAGGGTCCGAAAAGACGAACGTCGTTTCACCTCGACAATTTGAGTCCGCAAAGTTGGACGCCGTATCACCTGACTTTTTGAGTCCGCAAAGTTGGACGCCATTTCATCCGACATCTTGAAGTAAAAATCGTCCTCAACATGGGAGCATGAGAGTTCTACGATGGTCATATTTTCTTTAGCAGCCATGGGCGAGAGCGCAACGAGAGGAGCAAAACAAGCGGACAATGCATCCAGAGATGCTCTTCTTTTTATTCCTTTTAATGTATTCAAGCTGAGCATGTCCAGCTTGAGGGGGAGTGTCGTGGATGATTATTTTTTGTTTTCATGTATCCAAGTTAGGTACACCTAGCTTGAGGGGGAGTGTTAGAGGTTAAGTTGAGTTAAGTCTCACATCGAACTTGAGGTATTATGTGATCTTTATTATTGATTATAAATAAATTCCAAGGCCTCTCTTAAGAGGTATCTTGGGTATTGAGTCCACCTTTCTATTATTCCACACTACCAATCAAGTTGGACCCAAGTTAGCATGAGGACCAAAACAGTCTGTTCAATTTCAAGAAATCTGCCTTATAAATAGTATTTAGACGGTGGATGTTCTAGGCACATGACAAGTGATATTTTTAAATTTTTATCCTTCAATTCATGTGATGGTGACCTTGTCACATTTGAAGACGACTCTAAAGGTCAAATTAAAGGTATTGGTGAAATTGGTTTTTTTAAAACTGTTATTATTTCAAATGTTATATGTAGATGGTTTAAAATATAATCTAATAAGTGTATCACAGCTTTGTGATGATGGATTAAATGTTATTTTTGAAAATGATAAATGTACTGAAAAATAATTTGTTTTATTTTCTGCAAATAGAAAAGAGGATGTTTATAAGAGGCTTGGGCATGGAAATTTTAGTATGTTGCACAAAGTGTCAAAGCATGAACAAGTTATGCAATTGCTGCAATTGCCAAAATTACATACGAGTTAGTTCATTATGTATGATTCATGTTTAAAGGGTAAGCAACACAAAGAAAGGTTTAAATCTATAAATGTTAGTATTCTTAGATGTTTAAAACTATTACATCTTGACTTGTTTGGACCTATATAACCTGTTAGTTTTGGTGGTAAGAAGTATGTATTTGTAATTGTTAGATGATTACAATAGATTTATCTGGATTTATTTCTTATCACATAAAAATGAAACTTTAGTTAAATTTTGTGTATTTTGTGAACTTATTCAAAACTTCAAGAATATATCAATCATCTCTATTAGAAGTGATAGAGGTGGTGAATTTGTTAAATTTAGATTTTGATAAATTTTGTGAAGAAAATGGATATAAACATTATTTTTCAGCCCCTAAGACACCACAACAAAATGGTGTGATTGAAAGAAAAAAATAGATCTATACAAGAAATGACAAGATCAATGTTTATGGATTTTAATGTGCCTAGATATTTTTGGGCAGAAGCTGTAAATACAGCTTGTCATGTTTTAAACAGAGTATCTATTGGACCTTTTTTTAATAAAACCCTTTATGAAATGTTTAAAGGGGTTAAACCTAAAGTTGGATATTTTAGGGTATTTGGTTGCAAAGTTTTCATCTTAAATACAAAAGATAATTTAGACAAATTTGATTCTAAAAGTGATGAAGAAATATTTTTAGGATATTCCAATACTAACAAAGCATATAGAATTTTTAATAAGAGAACTTTAGTTGTTGAAGAGTCTGTACATGTTAAGTTTAATGAAAATAGTAATATCAAGCAAAATCTCGTTTTAGACAAAGATGATGATTTTTAGGGAATTTAATAAAACCCTTTATGAAATGTTTAAAGGGGTTAAACCTAAAGTTGGATATTTTAGGGTATTTGGTTGCAAAGTTTTCTATCTTAAATAAAAAGATAATTTAGACAAATTTGATTCTAAAAGTGATGAAGAAATATTTTTAGGATATTCCAATACTAACAAAGCATATAGAATTTTCAATAAGAGAACTTTAGTTGTTGAAGAGTCTGTACATGTTAAGTTTAATGAAAATAGCAATATCAAGCAAAATCTTGTTTTAGACAAAGATGATGATGATTTTTAGGGAATTTAATTTTGGTGAAGATAATTAAGAAAATGTGAATGCATCAGATAAGGGGGAGCATATCTCTTTTCAAACCGACCCTAAAGAATAGAAAACTTTTAAAGATATCTAATTGAAAAAGTATTTGGTAATGTAGAATCTGGTATACAAACCAGAAAATCTGTTTTACTTTACCGTGCAAACTTTGCTTTTGTTGCTGATTTTGTTCCCGTCAACATTGATAATGCTTTAATTGATTTAAATTGGATTAATGCTATTCACGATAAATTAAATCTATTTGAAAGAAATAATGTTTGGAATTTGGTTGAATTTCCAAAAGAAAAACCAATAATAGGAACTAAGTGGATTTTTCGTAATAAGCTTGATGAAGCTCGAAATATAGTTTAAATTAAAGCAAGACTAGTAGATCAAGGTTATTCCCTGGAAGGGGGAATTGACTTTGAAGATTCTTTTGCTCTCGTTGACAGTGGAATCAATTAGAATTCTATTAGCCTTTGCTTGTTTTCAAAATATAAAATTATCTCAAATGGATATAAAAAGTGTTTTTTTAAATGAAATATTTTTTGAGTAAGTTTATATTAAACAACTCATGGATTTGAAAATCATAAATTTTCAAATCATGTTTTTAAACTTAATAAAGATTTATATGGTCTTAAGCAAGTTCCTCGAGCTTGGTATGAAAGACTTACTCAGTTTTTAATTCAAAATGATTTTGTTAAAGGAAAGGTTGATCCAACGTTGTTTATAAAAAGAGTTTCAAATGATATACTGATTATATTGATTTATGTTGATATAGTATTTGGTTCACAAACGATTTACCGTGTAATGACTTTTCTAAACTAATGATAAGTGAATTTGATATGAGCTTAATGAGAGAATGAAAATTTTCCTTGGTTTACAAATTAATCAAAGAAAAGATTATATTTCTTTAAATCAAGCTAAGTATGCTAAATAACTTGTTAAAAGGTTTGGACTTGATTCTAGAAAGAGAATGAAAACACCAATGAGTACCAATTCCAAATTGGATTTTTGGAAAGACCGTTGATACTAAACTATATAATGGAATGATAGGCAGTTTATTGTATCTCATTGCATCTAGATCAGACATAATGTTCTTAATTTGTTAATGTGTTAGATTTCAGTCCAACCCGAAGGAAAGTCATCTTAAAGCTGTTAAAAGAGTTATTAGATATATTAAGGGTATTGTAAGCACTCATTTATTTTACTCAAATCAGAATTGTTTTGATTTATTATTTTATTTCGATTCTGATTTTGGAGGTTGTAGGCTTGATCGGAAAAACACAACTGGTATGTGTCATTTTCTGATTAAAAGTTTAATTTTGCGGAGTTCTAAAAAACAACTATCAGTAGCACTGTCTAAAGCTGAGGCCGAATATGTTGCTGCTGCTAGCAGCTGTTCACAAAGTATATGGATTAAAAAAGCATTATGTGATTTCAATATTTGTTTTGTAAAGTTCCAATCTTTTGTGATGATTCTAGTGTAATTTCAATTTCTAAAAACCTGTGCAATACTCTAGAACAAAACACATAGACGTTAGATTTCATTTTCTAAGGGATATGTAAATAAAGGTGATATCTGTTTACAATTTGTTCCTACTGAAAAACAATTGGCACATTTTTACAAAGCCTTTAGATTCTGTCAAATATGAGAAAATGAAGTTTGATTAGGAATGCTTAAAGCTTAATATTTTTGTTTTCTGCATTGTTAAAATTCCACTATTTTAAATTTCTGTTTACTTGTGTACTATAACTGTTACTTTTATGACAAAATACTACTATGTTTTTTCTTAGTTGATACTGATTAAAAGGGAGATTGTTTTAAAGAATTAATTTTAATGTTCTTTTTGATAAATTTTAATAAGGGGAGAATGTTTTTGAAAATTTTATAAGTGTTCTGTTTTGTAATTTATAGAAAGGGAGAGATTATTAGAGTTTGAAGCTGTATATTAATTCTTTTAACATTTTTTTGTTTTGATAAATTACTATTTTCTCACATTTTATTAAATTTATTGTTTATAATTATAATTATATCTTGATATTTCTTTGCTTAAAATATCATTTATACTTGTTTTGTACTCTTCCCATACAACAAAATCACTGTACACCACATAGCCAAATGCTTAACCACGTAGCCAAATGCTTAACCACATAGCCAAATGCTTAACCACGTCGCCGATTTGTAATTCACGTGTGTTAGTAGTTCGGTCCCAGTTTCTGGGTGTGATCCGCTTGACACACTTCCCTGTCCACGTCCCCCTCTATTACACACGTATCAAAGGAGGAGGGGTAATTTTGGAAAACAGGTTGGGGTTAGTTAAGGAGGCACGTGAGCTTGTTCCCACGATCTCCCTAGGTCAGTTGGCAGCATGTGAGGACTCTCCCCACGTTGGGCTATTTGTGCGCCTGGAAGAGAGAGGGAAAGCAGTTAGAAAATTACTCTTTCTTTTGGAACAGAAACGGGGAAGGAGGAAGATGTCGGCCTCCTTTCTTCTTCCACCTGGAGCAGCGCTCGGACTGGAGGACTCTCCAGATTCCCAAACTGCTGTACTTTTGTTCTCTCACGCTATAGTTGTAATTCGAATCCTGATAATATCATTCTGGTTTTTCTCTATTCAGTTAAAGTGTCTTCCCTTCCCCAAGGCGTACACGCATATAATCATAACAGTTTTGGCGACTCCGTTGAGGAACAAAAAGCTAAGGAGGACGTCTGGTGTTTGGCGTTCGTTGGAGGTGAGCGACGAAGTCGGTGCCTGAAGCTGAACGAAGAGCCAGAGGCTGTGATCTTCCAGGCGTTCAGAATTCTGCTGTTGGGAGAGCATAGAAAACCTCTTTTATGCAAACAAGGATGAAAAACCGCGTGGCCTCAATGGAATCAGCCGTGGAAGGGATTAAAACAGCTATGACCTCAGTACAAGAGAACTTGGAAAAGATGATGCGAGGGCAGAATGAGAGTCAACGTGCGTCTCTCGACGTGGCTCGACAAACAGAGGAGCGACTGTTACTCCGTGTTCGAGATTTGGAAGAATAGACCATGGGAAGACCGAAGGGAACTGAGTCGCAACTGGAGCATGGTTCAGAAAATGAAAAGCAGCGTGGAGCGGCTACGAGGGACTCTGCTAACATAGGGAGCGAAAGTGAGCAAAGTAGGGTGCGCCTGAAGAAAATTCCGATTATAGAGGAAAATGTTCAGGGCGACGAGCTGCGGTGTGTCTTGAGGCGGGTGGAGCTTCCC
Source organism: Viscum album (assembly GCA_963277665.1). Lineage (NCBI taxonomy): Eukaryota > Viridiplantae > Streptophyta > Magnoliopsida > Santalales > Viscaceae > Viscum > Viscum album. Next base: position 679,245,422 of record OY728132.1, on the reverse strand, counting down.
ACGTTTGCTGGACATGACCCCTTGGGATGGATTACTAAGGCAGACACTTATTTTTTGATAAACGAACTCCCGAAGATATGAAGCTACACTATGCTCAGATTAGTATGGAAGGTACTGCGCTATATTGGTTCCTGTCCTGGCATAGCGTCACTCTGGGAGCAACCTGGAGTGCTTTCAAGCCTACATTTCTGGACCGATATGGGAAGAATACTGATGGGGATCCATTGAGATTTCTCTAAAACCTGAAACAAACCGGCTCAGTGGACGAGTACATTGAGGAGTTTGAACAAATTGCTCTGAGACTTTCAGATTTTCCCGAACCATGATACATGAGCCTTTTTATGAGCCTTTTTATGGGAGGACTGCGTCCGGAGCTAGAAAATCCAATTTCTACACATGAGCCAACTAATAAACTCCGCATGATAATTCTGGCCAGAAAGGTCGAAAGAGAACTGGTTTGTGAGGGAGTGCTTCGAGGCTTCCGTTCCTGACCGGTTGCACAACCTATACCCCAATCCACGGGGGTAGTAGCGCCAAATTTGTCTGCCAACCGTTATGTCTTGGGGCGTAACCGACGGGATGAAGTCTTGAAGAGAGATGTTGGGGAAGACTGCTGGAATGGAGTGCAGACCTTGAGCCGACAAGAAAGGGAGGACCGAAAATTAAAAGGCCTTTGTTTCCGTTGTGGCCAGCCTTTCGGACCCATGCACAAGTGCCCCGATAAGCATTTACGGGTGTTGATATGGGAGTATGAAGAACCAGAGGAACAACAGGAGGGAGAGGTGGCTATGGAAGAAGTAGATTGTGTGGAAGCTGAGCAGGAAGGCCGAGATAGACTGCTAGCTGAACGTCCTAAGGAACCTGTTGAGTTTCGTAGTATGAGTAGTGTCGGGGCAGACTCGATGATTCTTGTTGGACACTTGTCGGGAGTACCAGTACAAGTGTTGGTAGACAGCAGAGCTAGCCATAACTTCATTTCTAGACGAATGGCCAAGCTTGCAAGTGTAAGAGTTAACCCAACCAAACCATTTGGGATTACTCTTGGTAATGGTTCTCGAGCTCTCTCGCAGGGTTTATGCAAACAAGTCCAGATCAGTTTGAAAAATTTTGTTGTTATTGTGGATGCCTTTGTTTTTGATACCGGCGGACCCAATATTATCTTGGGAATGCAGTGGCTGAGGGGTCTGGGCAGAGTTTTAACTGACTGGAGTCGCAAAAACTATGGAATTCCTGTGGCAGGGAGAGGAAGTTAAACTGCAGGGGGGGCTGGTCGGCGAAGAGACTACTGGGGAGCTACAGAACCACATGCAGGACAAAATTCTGCTTCTTTATGGTTGGGCATGGATGGCCGCATTACATTTTCCAGAGAATGCCTTTTGTAGTAAGAAAGCAAACCTGATGGAGTTGAATAGTCCGCTGAATGGTTTCTAGCTCATTTTCCAGAAACCGCAGGGCCTTCCTCCACCGCGAAATACTGACCACACCATTACCCTTGTGGCAGGAGCGACACCGGTTAACATCAAACCTTACAAACCGACCCATTGTCTAAAGGATGAGGTAAAAAACCAAGTGAATGAACTGCTGAACCAGGGTGTTATCCGACATAGCAATAGTTCCTTTGCAAGCCCTATTATTCTTGTTAAAAAGGACAACAGCTGGCGAATGTGCGTCGATTACCGAGCATTAAATAAGCTTACCGTACTCGACAGATTTCCCTTTCCCATCATTGAGGAACTTATGGATGAGCTACATGGAGCAACTTTTTTCTCTAAGCTAGATTTAAAATCTGGCTTCCATCAAATCCGGGTACAAGGAGTGGATGTACACAAGACGACTTTCCGCACCCATGAAGGACATTATGAATTTCTTGTCATGCTATTCGGGTTGATGAACGCCCCGACTACATTTCAATCTACTATGAACCGGATGTTTAAACAGTATTTGAGGTTTGTTTTGGTGTTTTTCGACGACATCCTTATTTATAGTAGCGATTGGGCAACACATCCGGTTCATCTAAGTACAGTTTTCCGAATTTTACAGCAAAATCAGCTCTGTCTCAACCGGAAGAAACGTTTCTTTGCACAACCTACAGTTGAATACCTTGGTCATATTATCTCTTCAAATGGAGTTTCAGTAGATCCGGCAAAGGTTGAATGTGTCCTCAATTGGCCTCGCCCACAAACGGTTAAGAGAGTTCGTGGATTTTTAGGCTTAACTGGGTACTATAGGAAGTTTGTTGAGGGCTATGGAAAAATTGCCAAGCTTACTGAATTAACTAAGAAGAATAATTTCCACTGGTCCCCGGCTGCTGAACAGTCTTTCCTGACTCTTAAAAACTGTCTAGTGTCAGCCCTGCTTCTTGCTTTGCCCGATTTCCAGCAGCCCTTCATCATTGATTGTGACGCTTCCGGATAGGGGTTTGGAGTTGTCCTTATGCAGGCTAGTCGGCCCATTGCCTACATTAGTAAAGCGCTGGCTGATTCCAACGTCTCTAAATCTGTCTATGAGAAGGAGATGATGGCTCTTGTGTTGGCTATTAATCATTGGAGACAATATATGGTCGACAATCATTTCATTGTTTATACTGACCATAGAGCCCTCAAACATATTATCAGCTAACGACTTCATACAACCAATCAGCAAGACTGACAGGCTAAGCTCTTGGGCCTTGACTTTGAAATTCTTTACAAATCAGGACACTGAAACCAAACGGCTGATTCTCTCTCGTCGGGCTGCCGATGTCCTGGATACCAGTGCATAATCTCTCTCTTTAGGGACAACAATCATAGAACCAATGTGGCTGGAAATGGATGTCATCAGGGCAGAATACCAGCAGGACCCTGCAATTAAACAGATTCTCTCTGCAGCAGCAGCAAATCGTTCTCCTGTGCCACCTTGCTATTCTGTCCGCCAAGGCCTGCTCTTCTACCGCAATCACCTCGTTTTATCTTCAACGTTCAGCCTCATCCCAAAGTTCTTGCTGTATTACCATACTTCTCCGATTGGGGGCCATGTGGGTATTCTAAGAACCTAAAAATGCCTCGCAGCCGGACTGTTTTGGAAGGGTATGACCAAACGAATCCAGCAGTTTGTTCAAGAATGTGATACCTGTCAACGACATAAAACTCAAGCTCTATCTCCTGCCGGCTTACTTCAGCCCCTTCCTATCCCGACACGAGTATGGGATGATGTTTCCATGGGTTTTTTTCCGGTCTTCCCAAATCTCAAGGCTATAATGTAATCTTGGTTATTGTAGATCGATTTACCAAGTATGCCCATTTTTTACTACTCCGACACCCCTATACAGCCAAAACAGTTGTTGATCTGTTCATAAAGGAGATAGTCCGCCTGCATGGAATACCCCGCTCAATGCTCAGCGATCGGGATCCCGTCTTTGTTAGCAGCTTTTGGAAAGAATTGTTCCGCCTCGAGGGAACTACTCTCAAGATGAGCTCCTCCTACCACCCACAGGCGGATGGTCAAACAGAAATTGTCAACAAATGTCTCAGTACCTATTTACGATGCTTTGCTTCGGAAAGACCCCTTGGTCTCGGTGGATTTCTTGGACCGAATATTGCTACAATACAGCCTTCCACACCTCCACAAAGATCACTCCATTTGAAGTTGTTTATGGTCGTAAACCTCCTGCTGTGCAGCGCTTTACTGCAGATACTACCCCAGTAGACTCAGTGGCTACCCTTCTTACTGAACGTGATCAAATGCTGGATCAAATCCGTCATCACCTCACCCGTGCCCAACAAATTATGGCCCACACAGCTAATAAACACCGCAGGGATGTTTCTTTTTCCGTGGGGGACCTTGTTTTTGTCAAACTCCGCCCTACAATACAGACTGCCAGAGCTGCTAAGTCATTCCCAAAACTGGCAGCCTGCTTTTATGGACCCTTTCCGGTCGAAACACGCTTGGGACAGACTGCTTACAGTCTCACTCTGCCTCCTTCGCGAATACACCCGGTCTTCCATGTTTCGCAGCTCAAGCGGGCCGTTGGCCAATCACCAGTTCAGTCGGCACTTCCTGATTATTGGGACAACTCCCCAACAAACAGTTCCCTCCCTACAACAATTTTGGCGGCCAAGTCTGCTCCTGGTCATCCGCGGGGTCTTTGGTTAGTTCAGTGGGGAGGCCGTCCTTCGGAGGAGTTTACTTGGGAAGATGCCGAACAGATTATCTCTCAATTTCCAGATCTTCACCTTGAGGACAAGGTGCCATTTGCGGAGGGGGGAATTGTTAGTAGTTCGGTCCCAGTTTCTGGGTGTGATCCACACTTCCTTGTCCACGTCCCCCTCTATTACACACGTATCAAAGGAGGGGTAATTTTGGAAAACAGGTTGGGGTTAGTTAAGGAGGCACGTGGGCTTGTTCCCACGATCTCCCTAGGTCAGTTGGCAGCATGTGAGGACTCTCCCCACGTTGGGTTATTTGTGCGCCTGAAAGAGAGAGGGAAAGCAGTTAGAAAATTACTCTTTCTTTTGGAACAGAAACGGGGAAGGAGGAAGAGGCCGACCTCCTTTCTTCTTCCACCTGGAGCAGCGCTCGGACTGGAGGAGGACTCTCTAGATTCCCAAACTGCTGTACTTTCATTCTCTCACGCTATAGTTGTAATTCGAATCCTGATAATATCATTTTGGTTTTTCTCTATTCAGTTAAAGTGTCTTCCCTTCCCCAAGGCATACTCGCATATAATCATAACATACGTGGCCGTTGTGAATCACATACGTGATCAATTCGGATACGTGATTCGCTTACATGAATCGCATACGTGATGAATTTGGATACGTGATTCGCTCACGTGAATTGCATGCATGATGAATTTGGATACGTAGATTTTCTTACTTGAATCGTATGTGTAGATTTGCTTACATGAATCACTTACGTAGATTAGTTTGCCTACATGAAATTCCTCAAGTGATTTTTTTTCCTACGTAGTTTAATGAAATTCCTTCAGGAAATTATACTTCGTTTCTCACCAACGACAACATATAGCAAAATTTTTCTTGGTAGCGGTAAATCATCTTCTTTGTGGCGGCAACACCGACCACATTCACGCTACAACAGTAGCATCGAGAATTTCATCTAACGGTAGATCCCATCATCCGTGACAGTAGCTCGTGCAACGACAGCTACACTTAAATGGTAGCATCTCTTAACGGTATCGGTAGCAGCACCGTGCTACCGCCACGTATTCTAATCTATCGTTAGTTCAAATTATCTTTTCTAAAAATATATTTTCTTATTTTAATTGATGTAATTGAAAAAAAGAAATGAATATTTTTTAACATTGTTTTACTATATTTTTTCTAAAAACATAATGTTTTTATGATGCTCTGTTTTATGACATTTTTGATGTTTTAATAAACTGGAAGTTTATTCATTTTATTTTAATTGTTTTATAAATATTTATTATATATATTTGCTCTACTTATTTTTTTGGATGCTTTATAATGTTATTTCATGTAGAAATAAGAGCGCGAAAGTTCTTTTATATTGAGCGCGGTTTTTCTAAATAGAGGTAACGATAACATTTTATTTTTCGTTATACGCTAACAAGCGGCATGCAGTGATTGGATCTCTTGACGCTTTGAGAAGATCTTTCAATTAATGATGACATCAAATGAATTCGTTAGAGATGTGATCAAGGGATAAAAACAACGGCATACAAATTGTTCTGATAGAACGAGAAAACATTCGTGTGATACATTCTTATTCCTCATTCGATCAAGAAGCTCTACAACTTTTGATTCCTTGCTGTGATCACTATGCAACTTCTACAGTTCCATCATCTACTGCTGTTGTGATCAAGATCATTGAACCTCATTGTCCTAATCATCAGATCTTTCTGCTGGGTTTTCTCTGTATTTGTTTTTCTTCGTATTATTCTTTTCTTTATCTGTTTGTAATTTGTTCGTGGCTGGTTTATGCTTTTCCCCATCAAAAGTAGGTCTTGTTTGTTTTGGTTATTCTATCATCTAAAAGGAAGTCTAGGTTGTGACTTCCGATCAAAAGTCTGGTTACAGACTAGGTTCAAGGCTTTTGTAAAAAGTCTGGGTTGCGGCTCTGAGTTTTTGTAAAAGGCAGAGTTTGTAACAGGTTCTCACACCTTTAAAAGTGAGTTTCTTAGTGGGTACCGATCTTCTCGTGGAGTAGAGAAGGTTGAAGAGTGGACTAGGATCTTAGTGATTCGAATCACTATAAATCTTTGTGTTCTTTATTTTTATAAGCCCAATCTTTGATCTCTTGAACACCGAACTCACTACTGAATCTTTAATTAATAAAACTCTGATTGATTTGATCTTTAAATTTTTAAAACTATTCACCCCCCTCTAGTCATTATTACCATCGCTTACAATCCAACACCTTGTTGTGAACCATAGGTTGGGCTTATGTGCTGTGATATTACATACATTGTATTTCCTTGCGATTTTCTATATGCGCCCCACCCATGTTGAGCACCTAGTGCCAACAACCAATAGTTTTGGGGGTGTTTTTTCGAACACCCCGGTGGTGAGGATGGATTACTGACCACCCGCTCCTTCCCGCTCCCTCTTTTAGGCGACGTTGACATGCACGGGTTGTGATGACCAGAAGTCAAAAGTGCATTGTCGTGATGTGCTGTGGTGTGATGACCCAGGTGTCTTCAGGCGAGATGTGTTGAGATGAGATGACTTATCGTGGGGGTCGCGCATAATAGGAGGGGGGCAAGGGGTTGATGCCCATCATGTTCACGACACCCTACTGCCTTGGTTATAAGACGAGATGTGATGTGATGACCCAGGTGTCTTTGGGCGAGTTGTGATGTGATAACCCGAGTGTTTACGAGAGAGATGTGATGTGATGTTATACGAAAGAGGTGGGAGTGCCAGGACGTACGTCGTTGGGGTGTGAGTGCAGTTAATCAGTGGGAAAACGGTGTGGGGTATCTTTTTTTGATATGCTTCATATTATGCTACTATACTTGGATGCGTTATTTGGTGAGCGAGGCTTGGTGAAGATGAGATAGTTAATTGACCTGTTTAGGTGCTAATGGTTCTGCTGTTTACTCACTGGTGCATTAATATGCTTCTTTCGCTTGTACACGAGAGACTTCGTGTTTTCTATTGACGATACTTGTATGCTCACCCCACATATATACAACCGTTTTTCTGGTTTCCAGGAGGACTATAAACTGCGTTGGACATTACTAGCTTTGTGTCGTTGCCTTAGCTTTTCTGTTTGGGTATTTATTTGGAGACTTTTACCCATATCTGTTTTATTTACACATGCGTTTTGGGATGGTTTTGGTTTCCTTGTTATACTATGTCATGAAGTTGATTGATCTATGATATCCTATCTCTCGATCCTATTATATTATAGAGGGTAATGTTTCCTATTTGTGAGATTTTTTTATACTCTCGGTGCTTGTTGCCAACCCCCGGGGCTTACTGGAGGCGGGACTCGGGGGTCATTATCCTTCTTCCTTCACTGCCAATCCAGGTAGGGTATCTTTGGAGGGAGGGGGTCGTGACAATAATGGCAATCTTAAACATATGTCATACGATCTAAATATATCATACCGATGAGACACAAATGATGTATGACTATCGAGTCCTGAGGTCTCATAAGTATTGAGACTTCTTTTTTTGAAGTTCGTGTTTGGTGATCTAAAATATAGATGATCACAATGATTGATCCGTTAATAAGAACACCACATGTTTTGAGTGTCATTGAATGTTCGTGTTTGGTGATCTAAAATATAGATGATCACAATGTGTATTGGTCTCTCGACTTGGAATAATTTTTAATGCATATCATTTAATCACATATTTTGATGCATGATGATAACCATGACAATTCATGTTTGTGGTGAGGTAACTTGTGTTAGATGAGTCATTAGTGACATGACATTAATTAAATGATGAAGATAGGATTTGTCACTTCCGAATAAAGGAAGAAGATATCTTTGGCCATTTGGCTAGGATGGCAGTGCTTTGAATGAATCCATGATCATGAGACGAAGACCGGTCAAAGAAAGATAAATAAAACATAAAAGATGATGACGCAAAGTATGCATTCTGATTTATAAGATATCGCGAGACAAATTTTATATTACACAGTAAATATTTATAGGAGGTTGTCATAGCTATAACTTATCTTTATCTCTTTAGAGGGTATGATGTGTTGCTAGTTAGCGCGCTTGGTTTGTGATTACCACTCACCGCCATTGAGACAACGACCTAGAGGACCACACACAGTGTATCTATAAATTTAACCAATTTGGTGGAACTGGAGCTTAGGACAAATTGGCCCCCGCGTGCATGGGCCGATGAACAAGTGTGAACGATCACATGTATTTAAATAAATAAATTCAATTATATGTTATTTAAGTTTAGAGTAATAAGAGTCAAATTTATTTCTCAAGGTATTCACAAGTTATTTAAATATAAAAAGTGAATACGAGAAAGAGTTTTTCAAATGAATATTATTTATTCAAGATTCGTTAAACTTATTTGGGAGGAACAAAGCCGAGTTAATGACTTGTATTCCATCACCTGTCATAAGAGTGTTATAAGCGAGTGATGAAATATTTGTGACATACACAGCACGTTTACTAAGTCATTTGTGTCATTTTTGGCCGGTTTAATAAGTTAAATTTCTTTAAAGACCTAAATGCAATTTTTAGAAGTTTAACCCAGCTATTTAACTCATTTTAGAGCCATGAATAGTAGAGTCAGCCTGTTGCACGAATTTCATTTCTCCCATACCTTCTCTCAAGGTTTAAAGGGAGAGAGAAGTGAGAAAAACAAGATAAGATCGATCCCGCCTTCTTGGAACATGTTGAGGTCTTCGAATCGAATGAGGTAATGTTTCAATTTCATTCTTCATACTTACAATTAATTGCATGCGATCCATGTTGTGAATCGGGTACTGCCATGTCGGATCTGTTGTTTCATGACAAATCCGGTCCAAAAATTTTAAATTTACCTATTTCACGGTTCCACTGCGTGCCCGGTAATGGATTGGTCTTTTTGACCAATCTAACCATGTGAAGTGTATTGACGTACACTTCTGGTTTCACTTGATCTAATTGTCCTTTTTACATTTGACATCATTATCCACAAACGCTCCTCGGCCATAGAGGGGTCCATTTTGAGGTTAGCATCCCACCGTTTCAACTTACAGAAGCTTCAATTTGCCTTGTTTCTGAGCCATTATCTCTTTATTGTGCGTAGCTTTCTCGTTTTAATAAATAATAGGATTTTTTATGAACTGGGCCTGTCATGTTGCTGGATAGGACATTTTTTTTGGGCTTGCTTTTTTTATGCATAATGTCCTAGTTGTTTGATGAGAATGGGTGAAATTTAAAAGGTCTTGATTGGCAGGGGGATCACATTGATGAGTTCCAACCACTTTGTGAAGTCCAGAGTGACAAAGCTACAATGGAAATAACCAGTCGTTACAAGGGAGTAGTTTCTCAGGTCTTCCATGTTCCTGGTGATATTGTGAAGGTATTCGTTCACTTGTTTATAATTAACCAAATATCTGATGCAATGTTAAAATCTTCAGCTCATCCATTCCGGTTATCCACTGGTAAGATAGACTGAGTGATAGCCTCTACTAATGATTGTTGATTTCATAAAATTAGTCACCTAATGTTAAAAAAAATGTAAAGGAAATGGTACTCCATGGGGAATGAAGAAGTATAAAATTTGGATCATTTATTCGTTCTCTATTGTATATTATCATACTGGGCCCATAACAAAGGACATTATGCTCCTATATTCCTAGGTTGGAGAAATTCTTTTGAAGATTCTTGTTGAGGAATCTCATGCTCGTTCAGTCCCATGTGATGGTTCGGAGAGCTTGAAGTCACTAGATACTAAGACAAGCGACTCAAGGGGATGTTACACAAGTGGAGTTTTGTCCACCCCAGTTGTTCGGAACCTGGCGAAAGAAATTGGTGTAAATATAAATGATGTCCCAGGAACCGGTAAAGATGGCAGGTTACTCAAAGAAGATGTCCTGCACTATTCTGTTCAGAAAGGAATTTTTAGAGAGCCGTCATCCTCTGAGAATGCTGATTCCACAGAACATATTCTGGGACGGGAAGGGACTTACCAATCTGCATCTTCTGTACATGGATGGCACTATGAAGATAAGATAGTTCCACTGAGGTAAATTTTATAAATCTTCTCAACGGGACAGTGCAGTCACATGCTCATAATAATGTTGGTTAATATTGGAATTTCAGCAGCCCATCCAATCTATATGTTTTCAAGATGTTGTTGTTGGGCATTGGTATGTTGGTCATTTTTGTAGAGATTTGCCATTGCTTTTCGGATTAATTGCTTTGCTTGTAATTCGGTTGACACTGTTAGGTAATTATATGCCATTTCAAAGGTTTTCATGATCATCATTATTTTGTTTGGCGTAAACTTTTCAAAGAATCTTTACTAGTGAAAATATTCTTATTTTCTTTGGAGGTGATTATGATCATGTGGTGCAACCGCGGGGTCGTGTTTGCTTGAAGTAGAAATGAGCGTAAGGAAAGGAAAAATGCCTTTGGTTCATTTTGCAGGTTTTCTGGGAAACTTTTGTTTCCTCCAGATGAGGAAATGAGAGTAAATATATTTCATTTCATATTAAATATTATATTACAATATTATAATGACTATAATAATAATAATAATTATATTAACACTAAATATTTAAATATTATATTTTCTTACTAATTATAATTACTTTTCTTTTCATTTTGTATAAACCACCATCTTTTGGCTTTCCTTTCTTTACTTTCCTCACTTCTTTCTTTACTTTCCTCACTCCTTTCTTTACTTTCCTCTCATTTCCTTTATTTTCTTTAATATATTTTCTAACAATCAAACAGGGCCTTGGAGTGTAACACTTTTTGAATAAAATAATGCTCTTTAATTGCAGTGGATTCCAACGATCAATGGTTAAATCAATGACCAAGGCTGTGAAAATCCCACATTTTCATTATGTAGAAGAGATAAATTGTGATGCACTTGTGGAGCTAAAGGTATCTTTTCAAATGGGAAATTCTGATCCAGCGGTCAAGCACACATTTCTTCCATTATTAATAAAATCACTTTCAGTGGCATTGAGTAATTATCCATTGATGAATAGTTGCTTCATTGAGGAATCTGCTGAGGTTATCCTTAGAGGTTAGTGGATGGTTACTTCTGTTTAGCTTTTATCATGCCGTTTCACATCTCATTTTTTCCCACAAGTACAAAAGGGCATCGTAGTTCAATATCTCTTTAGAGGCTAACTTTTAGTTTGAGGTTGATATCATTTGTTGAAAAAAAAAACAGTTGCACTTAAGTTCTTAATGCTTCACTTGGCAACACTTTGAAAACTGCTTGTATCATCATTTTTGACACGATTTTTGACACGACCCTACCCACTGGACCCTTCTTGGGTGGTGGTAAGCTAAGTGTGCCACTCCAAATCTACCTTCAATAGGCTAGGGGCTGATGACTAGCACTGAGTAGTCAAATCACACATGATGGGAAACCTTGGCCTAATATAAGGCATAATTATGTAGAAAGGATAAATAAAACCCACTGCAATGTATATAATGCATGCAATAAACATTTGGACCCACAAAGGATATAGTACATAATCATAACACAAAGGGGCAAGATACACGCTCGACAACCAAAAAGGAAGGACTAGCATAAAATAGCTGAAGTGAAGTCCTCGCAACTAACTGACTCCAAACATGAATGCCGCCTGCTACTATCAACTCTCGACACCACTAAGCTCTGCCAACACCCCGTCCATCGGGGTCACCGCTAGGCGCTAGCTCTGAACAAGCCACACTAACTCTTGACCTGTTGGAGGCGGGCTTGGGGTGACACACTCGGCTTATCGTCACCCAGGAGGGGTTTCGGTGCGTCAGGTCGTGTCAGTGTGATATCAAAGTTGGTTCGTCTCAGGAACAGAGTTTGGAGTCAGGTGTCATATAACAACCCGAGCTTTTCATACACAAATATTACATCTATTTAGATAAATATTCAATACATAACAATACGATCCACGTCAGAACCGTAAAGGTTTAGAGTATTTGAAGATTAGATATACAATCTTGTTATTTTATGAAAGATTTTCAACATTTTCCATAAAGATCTTCCTTCATAGTACTAGGCATACCTTACTAAAAACTTTTTCATAAGTTGGGGATATGAAACATAAGAAAATGGTGAGCTCAAATGATAAGTAATGGTAAGCATGAAAGATATCAATCGATGATCATATAAGATAAGCATGAAGGTATTAGATCTTGACCATAACATACAAAGTTCATACCCAATCTGAAAAAGATCATACACATGAGTTATGACATAAAACATTAGCATTTCAAAAGACATGATTCATAAGAATGAAAATTCATCATAACTCAATCATGAACCATAAGTTCTTGTCATAGATGCGTGTGGCTCATCGTAAGTAAGTTTCTTTAAGAAGTCTACAAGTTTATTCGAAACATGTTCTTGCATATACAAATTCTACAAAAATATAGTAGGAAAACACTTGAAAAAGATTACAAGATAGTATTGGAAGAGAAAGACGAACTCCCCTGGTTTCTCTCCAGGAGCCTGGCTGAGACCCTCTGCAGTTCTGCTGCAGCCCAAGAAATGATTCCATCGTGCCCTTTCATACCAACTCCAAGCAATAAAACCATAAGAAAGAGGCAAATTGTCCATATTACCCTTAATTTAAATCAGTTGGGCGCCTCCGCCTAGAATAAGTCTTCAAAGGCACTGGTGACTCCAACTGATCCACCCGAATAGGTGTCTCTAAATGTCCAGCCTGTGTACACTCTCTATCAATTCCATCCGCCCGAATATTCACCTTGTCCCCAAGGTTAATGAAAGGTAATTGAGCTTGAAATAACTGGGTGCCCACTGCACTAAACAAGCCACTGAAGTTCACAGCCACGCCCCTTAGAAGCCAACACTGGCTCTGGAAAAACCTGCTCAGGTAAATTGTCACAAAAATGTTTGGGGAGATGTTCATGGGATCCCCAACAACCAACTTAAGCTGTGAAACGTGAAAGACCGGGTGAATCTTACTGTGATCCGGCAGATCCAAACGACAGGCAACAACTCCCACCTTAGAAATGAATGTGAAAGGACCATAAAGCCGAGGGGCAAGCTTTGGACAAATTTTGGCAGCAGACACGGTTGTAGGAGACCAGAGCTTGAAAAAAATAGAATCCCCAGGTTGGAATGAAACATCTCGGCGCTTTTTGTTAGCCATTTGGCGCAGAGAACATTGGCATGTCAACAAATGAAATTTAAGGTGATAAAGAGCTTCATCCCGGTCAATCAACGCTGCGGCCACAGTATCCAAGACAGTGTCTCCAGCAGTAAAATGGGGAAGAGTGGGGGGAGTTCGCCCATAAACAATTTCAAAGGAAGTGTGGCCAGTGGAAACATGAAAAGAGGTATTGCAATAGAATTCAAGCCCAAGGCAACCAACGTACCCACTATCTCGGTTTGTCAGAAGAAAAACAACGTAAATAAGTTTCAAGGGTCCGGTTGACAACCTCAGTCCGACCATCCGTCTGAGGATGGTAAGAAGAGCTCAGTTTAAGCTTTGTATCATGTAAACAAAACAGTTATTTCCAAAATAAAATGGTGAACATAGGTTCTCGATCACTGATAATTGCACTTGACATTCCATGTAAACGAACAACATCCTTCATGAAGAGATCAACGACATCCTCTGCAGAAATGAGCATATTTAGGAAGGCGGTGCACCACAACAAAGTTCACTTCATACCTTTGCGATTTAGGGAGCCCATAAATGAAATCCGTAGAAATTTCTTCCCAAATCATGTTTGGAATCGGAAGCGGTTGTAGTAAACCCGCTAGACTTAAAGCCTGATATTTCTGTCGTTGGCAAACAACACATTCCGTGACAAATTTTAGTATGGTTTGTGTCATACCCTGCCAATATAAACTCGCTGCCAAACGTTTATAGGTCTTTAAATAGCCCTTGTGTCCACCAAGTGGAGAGGGAGGGAATTAGCCGGGAGTTTTTTTTGAGTACCAAGCGCCCTTTATAAAAAAGTGTGTCATTATGAAGAGAAAAATCCACAGGACCTGGAGGTTGAGTTTTAAGGGGGGCTAAAATATGGTCCTTGACAAACTTATCTTGATTGTTTTCGGCATGGAGTATTTGCTTTTCCAGAATTGTAAACAACATCAAAATTATATCCTAACATCTTAGCTTGCCAGCATTGTTGATCCATGGACACAATCCTTTGACTCAACAAATGTCTAAGAATTTTATGGTCCGTAAAGACAACAAATGACCTGCCTAAAAGGTACCGTCTCCAATGAGTAACAACGTGCACAAGCACCATCAATTCTTTCTCATAAATAGACTTATGTAAAGTAGAATCAGACAACACTACCTATTTTTTTTAGTATGGTCTTTAAGCGGTTTTGCCAACTTCCCATAATCCTTGGGTTCCATGGAAACACTCTCCTGAGTAATCAGATGGCTGAGATACTCAACCTCAGGCCTACCGAAGAAACATTTCTTTCGATTAACATGGAACTTGTGGTGCTGTAAAGACAGATAACACCTGGGCCAAATGTTCCAAATGCTCTCTCCAACCGCCACTATAAACCAGTATATCGTCATAAAAAACTAAAACAAATTTTCGCAGCAATGGTTTAAAAATGATATTCATAGTAGCTTGAAACATGGCGGGAGCATTTATAAGGCCAAATGGCATAACCAAAAATTCATAATGTCCGTCATCGGTGTGAAAAGCCGTTTCTCAATATCCTCCTCTCGGACTCGAACTTGGTGGAAACCCGATTTAAGGTCTAATTTGGAAAAGTATTGCGCGCAAAATAATTCATCTAAAAACTCATTGATAACCGGAATAGGAAATCTATCCGGAATGGTTGGCTTATTTAATGCCCGATAATCTACGCACATACGCCAACCGCCCTCCTTGGGAACCAAGATAATCAGACTAGAATATGGACTTGAACTGCTGCGATGACACCTTGCTGTAACAAATGTGTCATCTGTTTCTCGACTTTGTTCTTCATCAACTAAGCAATTTTGTATGGCTGAACATTAACCGTAAACACTGGTTCTCGCAACCTAATAGCATGATCTGTAGCGCGCCAAGGCGGAAGACATCTGGGCTCTTTGAATAAGCTTGAATACTCTTCCAACAACCTGTGTAACACTGCAACAAACTCCTATACAGAAGAATGGTTGAGCTGGGTTTTTGAATTCCTGGATGCATTTGGATGCCTTGTGCGAAAATTTCATGGTTGGCCAGAATTGTCTACGAAGCCAATGGGGTGTCCCGATTGGTCTGAATCCCCTTCAAGGTAACTGGTTGACCGTGAACCGCAAAACTCATGGTTAAGTTCTTCCAATGAGAAGTAACATAATCTAAAGTCTCTAACAATGACATTCCCAAAACAAGGTCCGGACTAGTATTAAACAAATAGGCTTCCACCTCAAAAGCAAAATTGCCCAGCTGTACTGATAAGTCCTGTTCACACCACTGGAAATTATTCACTAGCCATCACCCAAACGCACCCCAAATGGTCTAGTCTGAGTTACTGGAACAACCAAAATCTTGAGCAACGAACTTCAAACAAAATTGTGGCAAGGCCCTTAGCCCTTCATTCCTCAAATTCTGAACTAGAAATATTGCGAGTCTCTTTCCACCTCGGAATTTCATCCTTCCTCTCAACACTATGCCCCCTATCCAAAGCCAACAAGACAGAGTTGAATTTTATTGTCCCTCCACTGCCAGTGCGACCATAAGATATGTTGCGGAAACGCCGGGAGCAACGAAATCAAAGAACGGATCACATAGTAAAAAAGGAAACAAAAAGAACAAGGACACAAGGATTTACGTGGTTCGGGCAATAATCCCTACGTTCACAGAGAGGCAGAATATTCACTATAATCGGGAGCACAAATAGAGTTTTTCAGTAAGAAACCCTAGCCCGAAATGGGTTAAAAATGGAGAAGACGATCCACTGTTGCACAGGAAGTCCGCGTCGCTACAGTGAAAGGCGGTCACCCAAGTCAAAAGTGCTACAGTGGGTGCCGGCTGGAAGTCCAAAAGGCTATAGTAAAGTTGACTCTAAAGTCCGCACTGTTACAGTGCTATGTCGGTGTTGGTCGGTCAGCTTTGCTATAGTGTCAGAGATGCTACAGTCCTGAAAATTTGGTTTGGGGGCCTTCGACTCCCGAACCCTCGGAGCAGGGGCGTGTTGCCCCCTGCAACCCCCAACGAGCTCACCGCGGAGCTCGACCCGCGAAAGTTGCGGGCCACAAGCATTCGGCTCAACCGGATTGGGCTACACCAATCCAACAGGATATTGGTATAGCGGACTTCCGTACTTCTGGACCCCGAATAACTCCCATAACTATTAATTCCCATTCCACATTCCGTGTTAGAGAAATTAGTCGTGCCTTAGTTCTTGATTCTTGTGTAGCCACTGTGCTCTCGATTTTCAGACGTAAACCTCCTTAAAAAAACTTATGTACTAGGTGTCAGGAAAACTTGGCACTCGCAAAGCGACTCTTGAATTCAGTAATATATTCTTCCACGGTTCCTGTTTAAGGCCCTGTAACTGCTTAAGGGGATCATTTTCTGAAGCTGTTCCAAATCGTCCTAAGAGCCCCACCTTCAAATTCTCCCACTCAAGAGTGGGCCACAACTTAATCAAAGAGAGAATCCAATGTTGAATTTGTCCTTTCATACACAATTGCGCAATTGGTTTCTGCAAATGGCGGTGAGTTTTGTGAATCATAAAGTATCTCCCTGCCCGTGCCATCCAAGTTATTGGATCTTCCCCAGAGAAAGAAGGCAGTTCGACTCGTTTAGCTAGAGTACTCAACTCAGTTTGCATAGCATCACCGAATTCACTCTTCTTGCAACCGGCCCGGTCCACATCTTCCTGCTCGACGGAATGATCAACTGTATATGTGTGCAGATAGAAACTTTCCTACACCTGTCGGTCTGCGTTGGACCTTTTCCGCTCCCCTTCTCTCCCTGTTGAAGCTTCCCGGTGAGCCTTTAAAGACTCTGGTTCTTCTTCAACTTGCTGAACCGAATCCGGAACTGCTTGTCGCACAGTCATCTCCGCCACGACCTTCGTTTGCTTCGGCAGAGATCGCGTCAGCTCGTTCACCAACTCCTGCAACTGGACTTGCAGACTCTGCGATAAGCCTTCCACTGTTTTTTGGAGCTTGCTGAAATTTCCCTCGCTTATCTGCTGCATCTCTATCTACCGTATTGTCTCAACCGTCTGCACCTGCCGTAATCGTTCCATCTCTGTTTCCATTGTTGCTCCTCTTGCATCCATGTCGGCATCCACCGGCCCAAACAATTCCTAGAAATTTTCTACTCCGCCCGGCAGCTCTCTCAATGAAAGCGCCAAAGTGATATAACTGTTAAGTTTCTTAAAGAAGTCTACAAGTTTATTCGAAACAGTATTCTTGCAGATACAATTTCTACAAAAATATAGTAGGAAAACTCTTGAAAAAGATTACAAATAGTATTGGAAGAGAAAGATGATGTCCCCTGGTTTGGCTGAGACCCTATGTAGTTCTGCTGCAGCCCAAGAAATGATTCCACCGCGCCCCTTCTAACCAACTCCAAGCAATATAAACCGTAAGAAAGAGGCAAATTGTCCATATTACTCTTCATTTAAATCAGTTGGACGCCTCCGCCTAGAATAAGTCTTCAAAGGCATTGGTGTCTCCAAATGTCCAGCCTGTGTACACTCTCTATCAAGTATAAAAACCATTTAATATGTCAAAGACGATCGGATCAGGCATCAACACCTGTTTCCTGTAGTGGATCAAGCACATCGACTTGTTTCCCCTAACAGATCAGACATATCGACTTGTTTCCCATAACTATCTCATGAGATATAATACTTTACCCATTATATTGAAGGAAGATATAGGCCCCACCTCTTACATAATGAAAACCATACATATGCGTGCCACAAAATCATAAAACATTCATCATATCAGGATCAATGAAAATAAATGAGTTTCATAAACATTTCATCTTATCATAGTAAACATAAACTATCCAGAAAAAGAATAAGGATGATATTCTTGGATCATATCTCCAATAAAGTATAAGTAACATCAAAGGATGTAATCTAAGATGAAAAGTGATTTTGAAAGATCACTTGGAATAATTCTTGAGGAAAATAATTTTTCCCTTTAAAATCAATTCTCTTTTTAAAAAGCTATGCACTTATAAATGAAAACATTTTTTTTGAAAATAAACCTGTAAACCTGTAAAGAAAATTTCAAAGCATTGAGGCATCATGACGGCGAGAAAAGCCGCTCATGCTGTATAAGTTAAAAAACTATTTCTTTCGTATTTTTGTCGAAAAAGTCATAAAATACCTCGTTTGGAAAACGACAAAAGATTCCTTCCAAACCGCTTTGTAAAAAGTCATACTTGGGTAAAAATGATTTTAAACAATTGTAGGAGAATAATCAAACCCGTTTTTTTAAAACCTTTTTAGACAATATGAACATGGTAGAGAAATATTCTCCAACGGAGACTAATACAAACAATTCCGAATAATGATGAGATTTTGAAATATACCCTTACCTCAAGTCTCGCATTTCTTCGTTCACGTTCAAACCTCCTGTATAAGAAATATCGATTTATTATACATGTATTCCATAACCATATTAATATCTATCATACCATTTATGATTTATTTATAACATCTTATCACCCATTTATTAATAATTTGTTATTAAAATCACTGTTTTGGGTGATAACTCCTTCATTTTCAAAGCATGTTTCGATTCGGCTGTCCTGGTCCTTATACTTTAATCATGGTCCCATCATTTCTAGAGAGTTAGTCATGGTATAAACATCATATATATATATATATATTCATTATATACATATTTATAATCATTCATAAAAAGTAGAGCGAAAAATGAATTACACCGTTTATGGAGACAGTAGGCCGTACATACGCATGAAATCTGTTTCCATTTTTCGACTGATAGAATGAAAGAAAGGTAAATAATAATTCACCTTTCCAGAATCATTATTATATCATATATATCATATATATTCATCAAATTAATCCTTATTACAATCCAAATGAAATATAAATGAAAAACGAATCTCATCGCATCGTGGAGGTGGTAGTCCACACGTACGCACGACCGACATTATCGTTTCCAAAGGATTGGATGGTAAGAAGGTAGACACGATATTACCATTTTAAAAATATAATTATGTCATAAATATCATATATAAACATTAAACTCGTCATAATACCCATCCATAAAAGTTGGTGATGAAAAATAAATTGTGTCGCAACGTGGAGACGGTGAGTCGTACGTACGCACGAACGATACTTTCACTTCTTGTTTGATGAGAAAGAGAGTGTAGAATGATGTTTTCATAATCATAATAACATTTCAGCATATTGAGGATATTGAAGTTATTATTTTATGATAAATATCATAGATTTAGAGGGGGTAAATAAGATTAGAAAAAGAAAGTGATCATTTAAGGTGATTGCCTCTTTTTCGAAACAACTCCTTTAGATCTCCTCTAAAGGCCTCTAGGGTTGGTCTTTTGGGAAGACCAACACCTCTAGAATGTGGCTACAGAAGTTTAGAAGAGAAATTGACAGATGATGGTCGAGCTAGAAGGCTCTAAGTGGTGTAAAAAAGTGAGGGATTATGTGTCATTTTATAAGAGAGGGGAGACACTCTTGAAATTTCTTAAAAAAGAATAAAATATAATATGACTATTCTCGAGCCAAATACTTCCAAATGGTCATGAATTCGAACCTAGGGTAGTATATGATTGAAATCTCACCAACCAATAAAATTTGGACAGGTTTAAGTGTCATTTTAAAACCTATCTTTCGGTTTAACCCTTTTAGTTTACCTATTTTAACATTAACCGTGGTAACATATTTTTCAATCTTAAAAGGTTATAATTTTACATATAAGGTAACTATTGACTCAAATGGGTAAGGGATGACATTGTTGACCATATCTTATCCCTTTTGTCCTTATTTAAGATTTTTTGCGATTTTTAAATAATTTAATTAAATATTATTTTCATAAAATACCATTACTGTCAATTTTGATGCTTTTCGTTATTTTGATTTTAATAACATCATGAAAACACTTAAAATTCGATCCATTATTTTAACTCATCCCCAACATGTCATGGTCATCTAGAATATGTGGATCACCTTAATTATCTCAAATTACAATACTTTTAATATTTTTAATATCATTCATTTGATTTTTCTATTAATTGAATAAATACCGCATCAACGTTGTGTAAGCATTTAAAGTAATTATTTCTTTACTAAAAATTAAAAATAAATTATCACGATGAAGATAAATCTTTTTGCTTTCAAAAGACTACTGGCGAACATATTCTCTGGATAACCGCATATTAAAAATATTATAGTTATTAAAAATAAGTGCGGCGTGTTTGACTTTTCTTGAAATAAAATATTATAAAGGTTTTAATCTCATCCAAATGACCATAAAATCCCATATAAATGAATCTTGGATGACTATGGATGAAATAAACTCATCTAATAAAATTAAGGCAAGTGTTAGGATCATTTTATAATCCTTATCATTTTATTTTTAATTCTAATCACCCGATTTATCGTGGTAATGAAAATTTCTAAGGTTACTATTTATATTGATAAAAAATGAAAGAAATTTATTTACTAAATTTAGATCTCTTAATTCTAAATATGGAATCAATTTTTTGAAATTCAAAACACAGAAATCGCAGAAATTAATTTAAAATTAAACCGGCAAAACGCAATAAAAAAACAGTTTTTCAGAAAAATACCCCTTTTAAATATAAAATGTATTTATGCTCAATTCAAGTATAAAATCCATTTCAAAAACCATAATTTAAATCAAAAGTAACTAATAAAATTTTAAAACTAATCTAAAACATAATTTGATTTTGTAAATACTTTAAAATAAAATATAGTTTTTAATTTAAATCGTTATTTTTCACAATTTATTGAAAAATCAATCTCTTAAGAAAATTCTCAAAAATTAATTTTAAGATAATTTTGACATGATATTTTCAAAAATGAAGTTCATTTTATCAAATAGATTTTTTAAAAGTTACATAAATTAATTATATTTGTTGATGGCGAATTCTCTTTACCTCAATATGAGGTGGAGACATTATGAAATACCTTTTATAATAAAACTGAGTTCAACACTCCCCCTCAAGCTAGACATGCCCAGTTTGGACCATGAGTCCCACAAAAGAAAGATAACATCAAACAAAACCACACACACTCTCTCTCAAGCTGGGTCGCTGATGCTGTGGATACCCAACTTGGTACTGAGAGAGTCCAGGCGAGCTCCCAGGAGACCTTTGGTGAAGATGTCGGCAAACTGATCTGTCGTCGGAATGTGGCTGAAACTGATATGGTCCTGCTCGAGGTGATAGCGAAGAAAGTGACAGTCCACCTCGATATGCTTCGTTCTTAATGGAAGATGGGATTAGAACCAATTTTCGTGGCTGCCTTATTGTCACATCAGATATGAGCAGACTCTGCGATGGGAAGCCAAACTCATGGAGGAGATGACGAAGGCAAATGATCTCAGTAGTGACCGTGACCATGACATGGTATTCAGATTCCGCACTAGATCTGGAGACAACAGTCTGCTTCTTACTACGCCAAGAGATGAGGTTACCTACCAAGAAAACGGAAAACCAAGAAGTAGACTTTCAAGTAGTAAGACAACCAATATAGTCAGCATCACAGAAGACCTCAACATTTAGATGATCGTGATGTGAGTATCGAAGACCACAGACAAAGTCTTTTTTGATGTATTTGACAATGCGGAGGATAACATCCCACTGAGATTTGGTCGGATGCTTCATGAATTGACTCACTTTGCCAACGACGTAGACAATGTCCGGACGTGTCATGGTGAGATAATTGAGTTTTCCCACAAAATGACGGTAGCTCTTTGGATGAGAGAAATGTTTTGTGTTGTCATATAGAGACTGTTTCCCAGACTCAAGAGGAGTGTCAACGGCTGTTGCCTGAGTCAAATCCGCATCCTGCAAGATATCCAAGGCATATTTCCGTTGACAGAGAAAGATGGTGTCCGTAGAACGGGAAACCTCAATGCCAAGGAAGTATGTTAGTGGATCAAGATCTTTGGTGTTAAAGCAGTAGTAAAGATGCCCCTTTAGTTGGGCGATTTCAGTTGAGTCGCTCTCAGTGATGATGATATCATCAACATACACCACCAGCAGGATGCAGCCGGAGGACATTGTACGGTAGAAGATGGTGTGGTCCTTCATACTTCTAGAGAGCCCCAATGCGGTGACGAAGATGCTGAATCAGCCAAACCAAGCATGAGGAGACTGCTTGAGTCCATATAGAGAGTGATGAAGTTGATAGACATGAGAGTCGGCTCCGAAGACACGAAATCCTGAAGGTTGCTGCAGATACACCTCTTTTTCAAGAAAGCCATGGAGAAAGACATTCTTGACATCCAGTTGATGAAGGGGCCAATGACGATGAGCGACTAGAGAGATGGATTATCGGACCGATGCCATCTTTGCAATCGGAGAGAAGGTATCAAAATAGTCGATACCATATGTTTGAGCAAAGCCCTTCACCACAAGTCGGGCTTTGAGGCGATAGAGTGTCATTGACATTGAGACAGACCGTATAAATCCATTTGCTGCCGATCGCCTGTTTGCCTGCCGGAAGAGGGACCAAATCCCAAGTATGGTTGTCATCCAGAGCTTGCAATTTATCCCGCATCGCTTGTAGCCACCTTGGGTGAGATTTGGCATCGCCAACTGTGCCTGCAATAGATTTCGTCTCCAGAGCGGAAAGACCTTTGTATGAAGATGTATAGAGGCAAGAACGAGTATCTTTCTGGAGTGCAATTGACAAGTCGTCTGGTGTCGGGGTAGAAGCATCGGACGAATCTGGGACGATGGTGTCCTCGGCTTGGAACGGGGGATACAGTCAACGGGTGATGGGAGTAGACAGTGCCAAATCGATGACCAACAGAGCGGGGCACCAGAAATGAGTGAATGATGAGAGAAAGACAATCATCGATGGTGGTGTCTGGATGAGGTGAAGAAAGAGTGAAAAGAGAGCTCTCAACAAACGACACATCAACCGAGATGATATATCGCCGTAAGTCTGGAGAGGAGCACCAGTATCCGCGTTGAGTGCGGGAATATCCGAGGAATATGCAACGAAAGGATTTGGGAGAAAGTTTGGAGAGGTTGGGACAAGTGTCCCGAACATAATACAGACACCTAAATACACGGAGTGGAAGTGAGTGAGGGGGGAGAGATGGGAACATAGTCCGAAAAGGAGTCTCCCTTGAATGATAGAAGAAGAGAGCCGATTTAGGAGGTAGGTAGCAGTCATGATGACATCAGACCAAAAAAGGAGAGACATTCTTGTGGAATATGAGGGCATGAGCAGTCTTCAGAATATGACGATGTTTCCGCTCGACCACTTCATTCTGCTGAGGTGTATCGGGGTAGGATGTCTGATTAATGATGCCTTTATCTTTGAGACTGATCATGAAGAAGGTACAACCATGTAATGCGTGAGTAGTCATCAATAAAGGATATATAATAACCGTTGGAGTCTGCATCCCACATCGAACTTATGGTCCGGTGCAATCTTTATTATTTGTTATAAAAGAACCTCAAGGCCTCCTTTAGAGAGCACCTTGGGAATTCGGGTCTTCCTTTTGTATCATTTTACATGGTATCAGAGGGAACTTAATCCCAAACCCTCCCTCCCATTTTTTGTTTTTCTTTGCCTAGGGTTTCTCATTATTTCTCCCCCGTGGAGGGGCGGCGACCCACCCCCCATGTAGGGCTGGGTTTATTTTCTACCGCCGCCCCTCCGGGCTCGTTTCCCAGGTGGCCTCCCGGTGCTTTCCTGGCGGATCCCTCCCTGCCCTCACCCTCCCGGTTCTGTCTGGCGTCTCCCTCCTTGCATCCTGCCGCCCTTCCCGACGGTTTCCTCCTGCATATTCCCGGCTCCCTCTTGCGGCTCCCTCTGGCGTCGACCCAGCTGCGCCCATCCGTCGCGACGAAGCCCGGCGACCCTCGCCTCCCGATCCAGCCACTACTCCTGGCGACGCTCCCTGCGCCCCTCCGTCGAGAAGCAGCCCGGCGTCCCCATCCCTCTTGTGGCGCTCCTACTCCCGACCTAGGTGAGACGTTCCACGCAGACTCCCCCGCCTCTCGACCCCGTCCCGGTGCCTTTGTTTCTCCCGGCGGAACAACCATCTTTAGGCGCGACCTTCCAGTCGGCCTCCTCTGCGCGCGCCGACCAGACCCTTTGCGCTCTCCTGGCCCGCCTCTTGCGACATTCCCCGGCACCCCCCCTTCAGTGCGCTGCTCCACTGCACCGCCAGCCCTCCTGCCAGTTTCATCCGCTCCAGTTCGGCGACTCTCATCGTCCGACACTTCCTCCGACGACCCGTTGCTCCCTCCATGCCGGCCTCCTCCTGCGTCAGCCACCGCCTCCATGCCGACCTTCCTCCTGCGGTTTCCTGGCGCTCCAACGACCGGTCCGCTCGTGCGGTATTCCCGGTGACTCTGCCGATCGGCCGGCCCGTGCGGTATTCCCGACGACTCTGATGACCGGCACGCCCGTGCGGTATTCCCGGCGACTCTGACGATCGGCCCCCCTGTGCGGATTTCCCGGCGCTCAGTCGACTGACACCGCCAGTGCGGCTTTCCTGGTGCTCCGTCGACCAGCACCGCTTGAGCGGCCTGACATATCTTTTTTAGCATCATCATCCATCTTCGTGAGGGGGAGCTATGATCGTCGATTGTTTCTTTTTATTTCATTTTGTTTTGTAATCAAGTTGAGTATGTTTAGCTTGAGGGGATGTGTTTGCAGTCTGCTGATTGCTTTGTTTTTTCTTTATGTGTTCAAGTTAGGTACACCTAGCTTGAGGGGGAGTGTTGGAGTCTGCATCCCACATCAGACTTGTGGTCCAGTGTGGTCTTTATTATTTGTTATAAAAGAACCTCAATACCTCCTTTAGAGAGCACCTTGGAAATTCAGGTCTTCCTTTTGTATCATTCTACAATAAATGTACCCGGACTGGCTAGGAACCCTGCAAGGACCCCATACAGCAGAATGAACAAGGTCGAAAGGATTCGCTGCACGCGGTTCCGGTCGAGCAACATACGTCACCCGATTATATTTAGCAAACTTGTAGGATTCACATTGGAAGGAAATGCGGAGACTGAATCGTGGGCAAAACTAGGATGGAAGCTGGTGGATGACCAAGGCGAAAATGTAGGTAAGGGCACGGACTGAGATGGATGAGCAAACAAGAGATGGTGGGGTATCGAACACTTACACACCATTCCGAAGATGACCTCGACCAAGTTCTCGATTCGTTGTCTGCTCCTGAAAAACAACACCAAAAGATGTAAAAGTAGCAACACGATTTAAATCTTTGGTGAGTTTGGTGATGACGATAAGATTAAATGGACTGTTAGGAACATGGGCTATTGAACCCAGGTGAATAGACGGGGTCAATGAGCATGTGCCAAATCCCACAATGGGGATTTTTGATCTATTAGCAACAGTAATTTCAGAGGCACCGATATGCGAATGATAGGTAGTGAACATATCGAAATCCCCTATCAGATGTTCAGACGCATCAGAGTCGAGCATCCAAGCTGTCGGCTGAGGAGATATACCCGCGGTAGGGCCACCAGTCTGAACAATGGTGGCTGGAGAAGAGGAAGGGGGCAAAACAGCCTGATAAGATTGTATAAATGCAGTCTCCTCCGGCGAGAGTGCTAGTTTGTATCGGGTACTCGAGACCGGCGACGGAGCATGGGACAACTGCTCAGGCGGGCGCACAAACGGAGGGATGAAGCGTGGGGTTGCTGTGCGGGAAGACCGACAACTGAGGCGAGGGGGTGGCCTTGCAGGAGCTCTGACGACTGGAGGTGGTGCTGGAGTCCCGCAGGCGGAAGTGCCAACCATAACGGAGTTGGTGGGCGCCTTGCGGGAAGCAGGCCATTGGAAATGGGCCGGCGGTGTTGCGGGTTCTGTTGTGGGGACGATAGCCAGCGCAGGAGGTGGGCCAGGAAGCACCGAGGAGGGCGGTGACCGGGAGATCGCCAGGAAGCTGCAAGTAGGACGGGCCAGGAAGGTCCTCGAGGAGGCGGGGCTGAGACTCGCCGAGGAGAGCGAGTCCGGGAGGCCACGAGCAGGTGAGGCCGGGAGATCGCCGCAGGAGGGCAGTGCCAGTTGTCGTTGGGATGCCGCGCGTAGGGTGGGGCCGGGAGACCGGGGAGTAGGCGGGGTCGGGAGACCGCGACGGAGGTTGGGGGCCGGGAAACGCCGAAGAGGGGTGGGGCCGGACGAAGTTGGGAAGCCACCGGAGGGTGGGCGACCGCGTCGGAGGCGGTGGCCGGAAGTGCCAAGGAGGGCGGGAGGGCCGGGATACCAAGGAGACGGGCCTGGAGACCCGTTGAAGAGAGGCGGGGTCGATCGACGCCGGGAGACTGCGGGAGGGCGGTGCCGATCGTCATTGGGAAGCCGCGTGGAAGGTGGCGTCGGTTGTCTGCGTTGGAGGCGGGTTTGGAAGTGCCGCGGGAGAGCGGGGCTGGTCTTCCGTGTTGGAGGCGGGCTGAGACTTTCCGCGGGAGGGAGTTGGGGCCGAGCGTTGCCGGGAAGCCACAAGGAGGTGGGCTGGGATTTGCCGCGGGAGGCGGGTGGGGCTGGGTGTAGCCGGGACATCACGCGGAGGGCGGGGCCGATCGTGCAGGGGAAGCCGCTCGATTGGGAGGGAGGGCCTCGGGCGGGAGACCGCGGTGGAGGCGGGCCGTCCGCAGCGGGGCCAGGGAAGGGGGAGCGACGCCAGGAGAGCCGCAGGGAAGCAGGCCGTCCGCAGTATGCTTCCCAGTTGATTGTGTTGTAGAGTCGATACATAACTGATAAAGGTCCATGCAGCAATATGTGGAAGTGATTTGTAATCAGCAATACCTTGGTTTCTAATGCATAGGTCGAAATCAGACCAACCATGATGGGCACCGAGAATTCTGCTTTCAAAATAGCACTAGGCTTCGATCAAGATAACACAGGATTTGAATAGATGGGCACCGAGAATTCAGCAATATTCTGTACGCTGCATTTCACATTCTTATCCTCTCCCCTCTCCTATAGCGTTAGCCTCCAGGACTCGATGATGCTCCTTCCCGGTTGATTGTGTTGTAGTAGCAGAATAGTCGATACATAACAGATAAAGGTCCATGCAGCGATCTGTGGAAGTGATTTGCAACCAGCAATGCCTTTGTTTCTAATGCATAGGTCGAAATCAGACCGATCGTGATGGGCACCGAGAATTCAGCTTTCAAAATAGCACTAGGCCTTGATCAAGATAGCACCGGATTTGAATAGATGGTCATTCCCAACTAATTGGACAGCCTGTTGAAGAGAGTATAAAGAACAAAGTCCAGCCGCTTGATTGAAAGAAACGTCAACAACAATATTCTGTACGCTGCATTTCACATTCTTATCCTCCCCTAAAGCGTTGGCATCAAGGACTCGATGATACTCCTTCCGGTGTCGTGGTTCTTTATGATCCCCAACCTCTGCAGCTTTTTCTAGCTGCTGTTTATAGCTTTCTATTGTATTCTTCATACCTCCGAAGGATACGTGCACAGATGTCCTGCCCAAAGTAGCAGCAACGGATGATGCCCAAGAAATTTTCTTAACACCTGGAGGACCAACAAAACTCCAAACCGATCCTCCTGTATCTGGTTTCAGTTTACGTACAGCCAAGTGCTCAACAATCCGTTGCTTGACCTTTGGCCATGGTAGTTTGGCCAAAAACTCTAGATAAGTACGTGCACTGTTGTAATCTGGCTGATGAGGTTGCATCTTTTTGGACCTCCTTAGCTCCTGTTGAACATACTTCCAGATATATGGAAGCATTCCTCCAGTTTTCCGCTTCTGCTCAAGAACAGATGTGAACTCTGTAGCAGTAGCTTTAAATTGTAGGCACATTGAAGCCTTCATCTCTTCTTGAGACTGTAGTTTTGAAAAATGAGCCTCAGCTTTGGTAATCAAGGCCACAGGTTCTCCTCCAGGAAAAGTCAGCATCTCCACTTGCTTGTAGATAGCTCGCGGCTCCTCTTGGTCGGTGGTCCGCATTTCCTTGTCAGACGCAACAGCTTTAGACCTCCGATTTCCGCCTTCAACTTCTAGTTTCAGATTGCGTTATCATTCCTCGTCAATGGCTGATTTCCTTTTGTCAGTATTCCGTTTGGAACACCCTACCTGACTCCTAACAAGCTGAGCCATGGTTGCCGTCAGCTCCCGTAAAGCCAACTTTCCCTCACTAGCATTCTGAGCGTTACTTTCTGCCTGGCTCTTGACGAGCCGTTCCACAACTGCCGCAAGTTGCTGCAGCTCCATCTTCAATTCTGTGACCGTTGTCGCTACAACTTCAAGCCGTCTCTCCTTGCGCACGAGCATGAAGTTGTTGCATCAGCTTCAGTCGCTTTTTCCAGAACCTCTCCGTCAAGAAACAGACGTTTCTTCTTGAGTCCCCCCGGTCAAGATTCTCCTTCTAGATTCTCTCTCTCGAAGCACTCAATGAAAACACAAATTGATAGGAACTTAGTTCCGAGAGAGAGAAAAACAATTGTTTCTATTGATTCCAGCAGCGACAAATAAGAGAACTGCATTAATAGAAGAAAGAAGAAAAAGAAATTGGAATCGAGGAAGAAGACTCCCCTGGAAGACGCCGCTCCCGAGGCCTGGTCGCAGCCTTCTTAAGCTGAAAGCCAATTCCAAAATACATTCCGTGACCCCCCTCTACTCTCTCCCCAGCTGACATATAAAGGGAGGAACCCCTATCCTCAGATAGGTGGAACCTTCTAGACTGCTGAACAACTGGCTAACCTCTTAATAACCAGCTAACCTTCTAATTATTAACTGACAGCACCTAGCTGGCAATCACTGCTTAGCTGCTTGTCTGACCCTACCACCCAACCCAGCAATAGCTCCGCACAGACAGACCCTTCCCCATTGTTCCTATCAATAACCACTCCCAAGGTCTTGACAATCCACTGATGAAATCCATGGACACATTCTCCAAAACCTGTGCTGGAATTGGCAATGACTGTTGTAATCCTGAAGGAGCTAGGAATCATATTCAATTTTTTTGACATATATCACACGAGGCTGCAAAATTTTGGACATCCTTTTGATTCTTTCTCATTGCAACACCCCTGAAATTCTTTTGAGAGCACTGAATCTATTGGAATAACATGAAATTCCCTTCAATTTTTTTGAAGAAAATATGAGTGTTTTGGTAACACTAACCGTCTTTTGAAAAACAGTCCCATTCATAACTGTGTAACTCAGTTTGCTGTCAGGATTAGCGAGCAATTGCTGGATTGATTCTCTAAGAATTCCATCTTGATGAATCTCCGAGTTAAATTTTTCCCAATCACCATAGATGCTTGCAGGTCTGCTTGTTCATTCTTTCTTGGCAATGAATCAACAACTTTGTTCTCAATCCCGAGTCTATATTGTATTTCAAAGTCTAGTCCAATGAGCTTAACAATCCATACCTGTTAGTCTTATATCATCAAGACTCTTGGTTAGTCCTCACTATGAAATGCCTTCCCAATAAATAATGCTGCCACTTTTTAATAGAAAAAACTATAGCCATCAATTATCTTTCATAGATAGATTTGGATTGGGCCTTTTCGGACAATGCAAGGCTCAAAAATGCAATCGGCTTTCCTTGCATCAAAACAGCCCCAGATCCTCTACCAGAAGCATCCCTTTCAATCACAAATGCTTTTGTAAAATCTAGCATTACTAAGATTGGGGCACATGTCATGTTAGCTTTTGGTTTCACAAAAGCCACATGTGCTTCTGCTTTCCATATTTACAAGAGCAGTTGAGAGGAGCACCTATCTTGCCATAACCCCTTACTAACTTCCTATAATACCCAGTCAATCCCAGAAACCCCCTCCATCTCTTAACAGATTTGGGTATGGGCCACTCCACCATATGCTTGATTTTCTGTGGGTCTGCTGCTACTTCTGTGCAGAAATGATGTGGCCAAGGTATTTCTCATGGGATTGAATAAAATTGTTACGTAAAATATTGAGAGAGGGAGAAAAGGGAAGTAAAAACAGTATATATTGATATATCCACTGTATATATATAGCAGAATTAAAGGAATTACAGTAGGGAGGGAGAGAAGTTTAGGAGTAGAGGAAGGAGAAGATAGGAGACTGAGAGAGCGAGGAACCTGTGGAAGACCACTCCACCGAGTCCCAGCTAGAACGTCCCAACGCACCAGGTGGAATAATTCCCCAAAAATGCATCCCCCTCTTACACACACTGGTCCCTTCTATTTAAAGGTCCACCCAGCCAGTAAACCACCCAAACACTAACAACCCTCTAACAAACTAACTGCTTCAGGCATGTATCCAGATGGCCCCCCTCCTAACGGAGAAACCCTCCCAACCGAGAATATTCTTCTCCTCTAAAAGCCCAACTGTTCATAAAATACAGCCAACAGTTTAAGGTCCAAACTGCCCTCCCCTCCTGCCAGCCGATATCCCATAAATTTGACAGCCCAAGTATGAACAGCTCCCAGCGAGTCCACAACAACCCCCTGCCAGCCCATATTCCTAACATTCACCTCTCCTTAAAAACCACCTTGTCCTCAAGCGGACGTTCAAGCCTTTGCTCAACCTCTTTAGCATTGGATTGACAGCCCCTTGTAGGAAAAGAAAGCTTTGGACTGTATGATCAATGGACTGTTTTGAAGATGGCAGCACACCTGATCCATCTCTTGCATCATTCCCAAGCCCACTCCAGCTGTGAGTAAAAGAGTGTCTGCACATAAGGAAAAATAAGTAAACTCGGTCTCCTGCCCTCCAAGCTGCCCCGGAGTGTGACTCAGCAAACTCAGCTTGCTGCAAGGATCGTATCAGCCCTTTGTAAGATATCCCATGCCCTTACTTGTCTCCTGATTTGGATAAACGAAGATGGGCTGTGGATTGAGATTAGTGAAGAGTCCAACCAAGATGGGTAGGATCCCCCGATAGAACAGCTTCCTTCAAATTTGGTTTCGCATCGGATTCAGGAACCTCTCCATCAGATGTCATATCCCTTTCGGCATCATTTTCAGTCGTGACATCTCCCACATTATGGGTTTCTCCTTCTATTTTGCCGACCACCTCAATTGACTCAGTAGCAATTCCATGATGCCCCAAGTTTTTAACAACACAATTCTCAGACGGAACCAAGGTGCAACAAACAAAACTATTTGGCACTGAAGCTAAAGCTGCAGCTAAGCGTTCCATCTCAAAAGGATATCTTGGCCCTAATAACCGGTCTAGGAAGTAAGATATCCCCACAATTGTTATTTCAGCTCCTACTACAACAAAATCCAAAATTTGCAACTTGCAGGAAACAAATTCTATCATATTGTCCAGTAGCCTCCTACTGAAAATGAGCAAGGTGAACTCACGTTTCATCCACTGGTCTCCAGTGCCAGACCATCCCACAGTGGAAAAACAATCTGCAATCACAATAAGTAAAGCCGGCGAAACAAACTCTTCCACTAGTGTAGCAGGACCCATGATCTCACGAGCACCGCCTGAAGGAAACATGCTGGTAAGATTGTCAGCCCTTAAGAATTCTGGGACCATAAAATTCCGCCCACTTCAAGCAGTCGTAGTGGCCGGATAATCAAAGGAGAGCTCGCCCACAATAGAAGTCCTTTCTCCAAAAACCAACTAGTGAGAAAGGAATGCTTGGGCTGCAGCAGGCTCAGCCGCAAGTACATCTATTAACACTCTGGGCAGCCCCTTTCTTGAAAACCAGTGCTGGTTGTCTTTATCATAAATCACAACCAGCTTATTTCGCCTTTCTACAAATGCTGGAAATGTCAAGTGATCAGTCGAATTTGCCAAAAATGTTAACCTCCTTGACTTCGAGCTGGTTCGGGGAGATTTGACTGCCATATATGTACAAACATTACATTTACTGCGCATATTACACACCGATCCTGCAGGTAGACCACTCAACCTGGGCAATCCGGCTGTTTCAATGTCCATGTTGTAGCCTTTTTTCTCCATCTCAACTGGACACGGAACATAATGAGGTTCTTTACGATGCGGTGGTTCGTGGTTCTCTATGTTCCCTTTACGAACAACGGCATCCGCAGCCATTGCCAGTCGCTTATAACTCCCCATTACACCTGAGTGAGCTGTTCGTTTGCCCTTGCGGTCATCCTCTCCAACTAAAAAAAATATTTTGAGTTGCACGCTCAGGCCATATGAGGCCTCAATATCTAGCACCTTCCTCAACTCAGCTGCTGGAAGTAACTCAATGCACTTTGATCAACTAAAATTCAGACCAGAAATTTTCCTTTCAGACTGGTGTGGAGCCAATCTGCCCTTCCACGTTGTTCCTTTCCTGATTATTCTGGAAATCCCTCAAGCACTCCACTAGTTCTTTCTCTTCTGACATGTTAGGGCTCCATTGGCCGGATTCAATAGGGTATCCTGCCACCAAAACCCCCCCTACGCGCGATCTGGTCACCATTTGCGATTCCTTCCCAAGTGCAGATTCCAATGTTTGCTCTCGTACTGCCTGCGGTAGAAAGCTGAAGTGTAGCTTGAGCAGACTGTCATTGCACTGCCTCCAATTTTTTTCCTTCTCTCGGTATACAATCTTCACAAGCTTGTCGATCTTGTGCAACTGGCGTTATGCTCGAGTTTTCTGCTTCTTCAGCAAGAAGTTTCAAGTGCAAATTAGAATTAATCCGCTCCGTAGTATTAGTCTGTTGCAGCACCTTCGAATTCCATAATAAAGTCTCGTCGGTTGATTTCCGGAACCTCTCCACAAGAGCCGGCTTAAACAATTCCCATGACAAGCCCGCTGTGGCTCTGTGTCAAGACAAAAACAAGAGTAGAGCAGTACCTTCCATGTAAAGCTGGGCGTAGTGCAACCTCATTTCTTCCGATATCCGATTCTCCTTAAAATACACCTCAGCTATCGTGATCCAACTAAGTGGATCGTCACCTGAAAAATCAAGCAGCATGACTCTTGCCATTCTGATTGGCCGACCAGGCATAAAGGTGCTCTCGGCCTCCTTTGCCCCGTTGTCAGCACTAAACGTCCTCGTTGCCAATGAAACTGGATGTCTAGGGTGCACTAAATGTGGATGTACTTACGACGTTCGTCCACTCAACCTGTGCGTCTTCCAGCAGCACGTCCAACCAGTGAAGTTCGACCGCGTTTCTCTAGCGACTGTTACTCGCTGTAATCGTTCCCTCGAAGTTCGCGCACTAACCATTGGCCACTGCGATGCGTCTTCAGCAACACGTCCAGCCTGTGAAGATTGGTCGCGTTTCTCCAGCGACTGTCTGCTTCTCCAGCTATGTCTGTTTCTTCCTCATAGTAATCGGCAGGCCAGACCACCTCAACTGAAGTCCGGATTGTAGCAGAGTTTGCTTAACTCAACTCAGCGTACGCTTCTCCTCCACGATCGCTCTCATCTATCGGCTTGCTACATCTCCTCTTCAACGACTTAGTGAGCTCCAGCAAGATGTTCGACCAGCTCCTGCGACGCCTCTCCTCCAGTGATCGTCCACTTCGCTGACGTCTCTCTCCAGTGGCGATCGTCCCTCTCGCATGATGTTCCCCAGCGGAGTCGCCAATTGTTATGTAAAATATTGAGAGAGAGAAAAGGGAAGTAAAAACAATATATATTGATGTATCCACTGTATATATGCAGTAGAATTAAAGGAATTACAGTAGTGGGGAGAGAAGTTTAGGAGTAGAGGCAGGAGAAGATAGGAGAGTGAGAGAGTGAGGAACCTGTGAAAGGCCACTCCACTGAGTCCCAACTGGAACGTCCCAATGCACTAGCCCCTCCTCACAGCAACCAGCTGTGGAATAATTCCCCAAAATGCATCCTCCTCTTACACACAGTGGTCCCTTCTATTTAAAGGTCCACCCAGCCAGCAAATTGACAACCCCCTTCTAACAAACTAACTGCTTCAGACGAGTGTCCATGTGGTCCCCCTCCCAACCGAGAATATTCCCCTCTCCTCTAACAACCCAACTATTCATAAAACACAGCCAACAGTTTAAGGTCCAAACTGCCTTCCCCTCCTGCCAGCCTATATCCCATACATTTGACAGCCCAAGTATGAACAGATCCCAGCGAGTCCACAACAACCCCCTGCCAGCTTATATTCCTAACAAAAATTGCACCTTTTTTGGCTCACATCCAAGGACTCTGTTCTTAAATGAACCTGAAATGGCTCCAACGTGCAGACAAATCAGGGATAGTCAATATGTCATTGAAAGACTTTCACAAATCTCCTTAATAATGGTGGAAATACCTCATTCATTAAGGACTGAAAAAGTGTTGGGTGCATTGGTTATGCCAAATGACATTACCAAGAACTCTTGATGTTTCTCGTGAGTTCTAAAAGCTGTTTTCCTATTATCCTTTTCTCTGGCATGGATTGGGTGATATCCTGATTTCAAATCGAGCTTGGTGAATATTGTCGCCCCACCTAATTCGTCCAAGATAGCGAGGATAACGGTAGGGTTGGACATTTGGAGGTGATTCATTTTCCTTGATAATAAAAGGGAATGGAATGATCATAGAATCTGTTTGGGGGGAAACGGTTGACAGGTGCAGATAATTTCTCAAATTCCTTTTATCATTGAAGCAAGTTCTTCAGCATAATGAATCTTTGTTTTTTCAGTGTCTAGCCATCCTGAGCTCTTCCAGGAACCCCGTTCCCTCTTCCCTTACTGTTTTCATCATATTTTTTAGAGACACTAATGTCTGAGACAAAGTTGGGTCCACTTTTAATATCACCGTAGCTCCTTTCTCTCTGAGTGTGTCATGGTTAGATCCCTTCAATATGCCCGAACCTCTCC
Organism: Viscum album; assembly: GCA_963277665.1. NCBI lineage: Eukaryota > Viridiplantae > Streptophyta > Magnoliopsida > Santalales > Viscaceae > Viscum > Viscum album. The sequence goes on along the minus strand of OY728132.1, from coordinate 679,210,371 downwards.
CAAAGTTTTTGCTAATCCCATAATTGAGTTAGCACTGCCCAGTGGAAAAGTCCTGCTGAATTTTCATCCCTCCCACTTCCTCAACCAACTTCTGCTCAGCTCGCCACTAATTTCCCTAGGGTGTTTTTTTTTTCTCTGAGCATTAACTTTTAATTTCCGTGTGGCATCAGTTTCAAGTTATCATTGTTTCATCTTCTAGTTCAATGTTCTTCATTTTTTTTTTCTTTTTGCATCAAACTCAGGCTCCCACAACATTGGAATCGCCATGGCTACTGCGTATGGTTTAGTTGTTCCAAACATAAAGAAAGTTCAGTCACTCTCTATTTGGGAGGTTGGTTCTACACGGCTCCTATTTTCTTTCTTTATGCGCTTCTTTCTTTAATTTTTTCCTAATCCAAACGCATCATAAAATCTATTGCTCCTTTATGTTATGGTTCAGATAACAATGGAGCTTGCCCGGCTGCAGAAATTGGCATCAGATAACAAGCTTAGCCCGGAGGACATAACCGGTGGAACTTTAACATTGAGTAATATTGGATCTGTCGGTGGAAAAATGGGTTTCCCCCTTCTCAATGTGCCTGAAGTTTCTATAATCGCTCTTGGCCGAATCCAGAAAGTTCCACAGATCAGAAAGGATGGGATTATCGCCGCGACATCAATCATGAACGTGAGTGTTATATTTTTCACATTTTCTAATATGATTGTTGGATATTCTATTATTCAAGCGGTTTTTTTCAAGAATTTAAGTGTAAGCAGTTTTTTTTTCAAAACATTTCTAACTCCTTTGTGTTGTCAAGCACAGCCATCTACCGAAGCACTTATCATAAGCGATGTTTACAGTAAATGGTTTTCACTTAGTGTTATCCATCTGAGGCTTGTTTTTATGTATGTTTTCTTCAGGTTGATATCGGTGCAGACCATAGAGTTTTGGATGGAGCAACGGTGGCTAGATTTTGCAATGAGTGGAAAAGATTCATTGAAAATCCGGACCTCGTCATGTTGCATATGCGATAAGTGATCTGAACTTCATTGCAATAATACTTTTCATGTGGAGTGTTTTAAACCACATTATGTAATGTAATGTAGTTTAAACTATAATTTTGTGATGACTAGTAGAATGTCTGTTTAATAATTTGTCTTATATTCTTATGCTTTAATTTAATTTGATAATTTGTTACACTGTATTTTTCACGATGCTTGGTAAAATTTGTTAAACTTATCATTTGTTTGTTGAATAATAAATAAATAATATGTACCTTTTATTTTTTATATATTTGCTGTATTTTAAACGAACACGTTTTAAAGTTGTGATTATATTTCTCTTTAAAAATATAAATCGTAGCTGTATAATTTTATTTGTTTTTTACTTATAAATTAATTTGTATTTTTTAAATTGTAATGGTGGACAAAATACTGACACATGAATTTGCTGATTTGTTATTAGTTTATTTCACCGAGTCTGATGGTATGTTATTAAAATGAAAGTGTAAATTTTGGGTTAGATTGCTAATGAAGAACCATCTGGTGATGCGATACACCTTATTAGAGGTATTACCAAATGCATGTTACGAGTCAACAACATGTCTGCATTAGAACACATGCAATTTTAAGTAATCAATACACAACTAGAAATATAATTCTGTATAACAGTTTCAATCACTTAAAAATTGTTATTATCAGAATCAAGGTTTTTTTTTTTAGATTTAGCGGTTATAATCCCGTTTAAATAATTTATCCATGGTTATGAAAAAATGTTGTAAACATGATAACCTATCTTTATTAGCGGTGCTTTTGGGTAAAGTATATTGTGATTTTTTTGAACGGCGATTATTTTAACATCAAAATCTCCTTTAAAAAAAATAAAGGTTCAGAAAAAATAAGTTTGAAACCATGGATAAAATATTTTAAAAAATATTATTTGGAAAAAAAATTGAATGGCATTTCATTATGCTAGAAAAGCTCCATTTCTCTGTACTTTTTCGTAGTGATTAGAAAGGGGTTGCCTTATTTACCTAATCCTACCCCTCTTCATTCCTTTTTCCTACGCGTAGCCGCGACTTCTAATCGATGCATCAATTTCGTGATCCTCGGTTTCCTTCATCAAACCAACACAAAATCATTGGTATGTGATTCATATTTATTTGCTGGTGCATGTGATGATTTTTTTTTTATGAAAATCATGCACTGTTTTTGGGGCTTGCTTTGTTCTTTTTCATTGGAAATCTTTATTTGGATCGATTATATGTATATATTGTAGATAGATACATACATATGTTTATTGATATCATGTTTATAGATAATATACATTTTTATATATGTTTTTTATTTATTTTTAATTATGTATCTAATATATATTGGTAGGGGTGGGGGGGGGGTCGCGGTACTGCAATTTGTTTCCTCACGTTGTGTTCTGCGGTGACAAAAGTAATCGACCTTATATATTCTGTTTATAATATATATATATATATATATCTGTGTGTGTATGTTATGTGTATATATATATTGTAGATACATATTCACAATGTTAATGTGTGTTATTTATATAATACTTTTGTATATGTTATAGATATGCATATATAATTGTATATTGCATTTCTAATGCACAACACACATGTTTTATAGTGTATGTGTGATTATGTTTACTTATATATATAAATGTATACTAGTTATATATAATTATGTGCAACATAAATGTATATTTTATAAATGTTTTGTGCACACACACAAATATATGTTAGTTAAATGTATAAGTTTTATACTGTTGATAATATGAATAAAAAATGGATGAATGATAATTGTATGATTAGAGGGCGAAGAATGTGTCAAAGAGTTGACCCTTATAGATTCATGTGTTAGTGTCTACATGTTATTTAAAGTGGATTGATCTAGTTGAATTGAAAGAACATTCACTTTTATCACAGAATTGATTAGAGCTATAAATGATGAACCAAACACAGAGTAGAAGTAAAGGTATTTAGCAAGTGGAATGCTGACGATGGTATATATGCGTCATCAAATATTTGTACAAGTGTATATGATGTTGTGGATGGTATTGAAGAAATGACAATGATGGTTGAAGTTGAATTTAGAGATTGTTTGAAAATGTTTAAGAAATTGAATAAACATGACATAGGTGGTTGCATGAAATACACAACATTATTAGCAGTACTAAAACCATATAACCTGAAAGTGGTCAGCAGATGGAGTTACGCATTGCTTTCTCTATTGAAGGATATGCTTCCCGATAACAATTAGCTTCCTTATCGAACATATGAAGCTGAACAAATGTAACGTTCCATGAGCATGAGCTATAAAAAAAATACATGTTTTCCCTAACAAATGTAAATTATTTCGAAAAGAGTTCAAATCTCCTGTGTGATGCATCTCTATTGGAACAAAGTACTACAATGCTCCTCGAGGTTTGTGACATGAGACTAATCTTCCTCCTATGTGGTTGTCAAGCATCACATTGTGACCTTAACAGGCCGCGTAGTGAGGCTGAGTCCTGAGTCCTATATGGGGTGAGGGGGGATTTCATGTGCCGAATAACTATCATATGGAATCCCCCCCCCATTGGAGGCCTTTTAAAGCCGTGAGGTAGTGAGTCAAAGTGGATAATATCATGCATAGAGGGATGGTAGGACTTGTAGTTGGTATCAAAGCACAAAACACAGGTTCGAATCACTTGGGTAACACCGAGGGGGAGATTGTTGGAACAAAGTAGTGCAACGCTCTCCGAACTTCACGACATGGGACTAACCACCCTTCTGTGTGGCTGTTAGGCATCACGCCACGACCCTAACAGGTCACATCGTGAGGCCGAGTCTTGAGTCCCAATGGGGTGAGGGAGAATTTCATGTGCTGAATAATTATCATATGGAAATCCTCCCCCTGTTTGAGGCCTTTTAAAGGCATGAGGCAATGAGTTAAATCAGGCAATATTATGTATAGAGGGATGACAAGACCTGTAGCTTATCATTGTAACCAGACAGTTATATGTTGGATTTGTTGACAATCACTGAAGGTTGATGATGATGGGTGGTTGTGAATGTTGTGTGTTTCCAATAAGTTGTGAGAAGGATTTATTGATAATCAGTTGGGTTAGATTTGTTGAAGACACAACTATAAATAATGAAGACACCTTGATATCACTGACATAACATGCGAAACATTTATTCTAGCTTTGGAAGAAGTGTGAACATATTTGAAGATGGTTTGAGAAGGTTGAGATGGATTTTGGTTTGGACATTTTGGATTTGTTGATTTCAGAAAAAATGGTAAAGTCCTATATGTAAGGTTAACAAGAACTTGATACGTAAGGGTAACCAGTGTTGAGCAGATTGCTTTCTAGAAAAATGACAAAGTTTTGAACTAAACCCTGTAGACATAAGGTTTTTTTGGATGATGTGTAATATATTTCAGGATGTTGGACTGCGGCAAAAGAAAAATGTATTCTCCATGTATACATAAGGTTTCTTATCCATATGTAAGGTTTTGGGAGTTTCTTATGTAAGAGTATTTTCGAGCTGCTTATGGAAAAATGGCAAAGTCCCATACGTGATATGTAAGAGTCATTTAGACGAGTCATGACGCAAGTATAAGGGTCACGCCGTGAATGCATGATGGGCTGTAAATGAGCTCGCGTGCTTGCAAGGTACTCGGGCTCGGCTCGACAAATACTCAGATTCAATTCAGTTTTTTTCTAGTTGAGCTACTCGAGTACTAACTCAAGCCGAGTTTGAGTATTAGAATAACATAATTGAGTAGCTCACAAGCATAATCGGGCATATAAAATTTTAATATAATTTTTTTATTCAATGTTTATGTATTTATTTAATTTCGATCTTGAGTTTTCAATCTCGAGTACGAATTCGAGATAGATTTTGTAATTAAATTATGAAAAAGTATCATAATTGAACCGAGTCGGGCCTGATCGAGTAGCTCGATCGAGTATCAACCATGTCATGAAGAGACATAGGTGGATTTTAGTGGTTCTGTCTATTTGGAGATGCACACGCCATGGGAGTGAGTCATGACATAATTGATTTGGAGATCAAGTATATCTAGAATTTGTTCACGCTGCGATACAAAGGTCATGCCAGGAGTGTTGGAACCACGTCGTAATGTTCAGACCTTGAAGATAGGAGCAGGGATGTAAAAGTTAAGCTTCAGGCTGTTTTGTAACATAGATCAAGGTTGCGACATGAGGCTCTATGTCACACCGCAATGCATCTGGTAGTTGAAGAAGAAACCAATTTGTCACGCTGTGATGAAAATTGTCAAGACGTGATTGTTAAAATATGGAGAGTTCAAATAGTTTTTATGACTTTGCGTTCTCAAGAAGGTTTAACATTTTTTTGGGATGACCATTAACTACCTATTTGAATATCTAAGGTAGAGATTCACTTGGGAACAATCCAATGAATAGATTTGAATTAGAGAAAGTTAAAAGTTGGTTGAAGACTGAATTTTGAATTTGAATTTCAAAATTCCCAGGATATATTGGAACCTACTGTATAGAAGAAAAAACACATAGAATAGAGAGGAAAGGAATTGAGTGTTCTAAGAAAGGAGAATGGAGAAGAAGAAAGGCAATCAACAACATAAGATTCATTGAATATCTGAATTAAAGAGGATTGAGTTCCTATTGGATTTTATTCCATTAAAGACCAGATTTGGAAGTTTAGAGTTGTTGTGTATATCTGTGAAGATCAGGAAGTGGATAATTCCTACATTGGAATTATTATATCTGGAGTTTTGCTGTTGTGTGAAGTTTGTTGGAAGACATTGCTTCAACTCTTCTAACATAGTGTTGAATATATCTGGCCTTTGAATTTAGGAGCAACACATGGTATATATTGGTGCATCACATCTAAAATTATTATGCAGTTCACAACTAATATACATGGTGAACATGGAGCGATCTTTATGTTGATAAATTGAGAAGATACCTACAAGTCTATAAACTGATATCTTCTGGAGCGGCGCATGCAAGAGGAGAAGGTAGTGACCCTCGGGGGGGGGGGGGTAGTGAACTGTACCCTAAACCATTCTACAGGAAGCGAGCCTTGGTGATGTCTGACTTCACTTAAAATTTATATCCATCAAATCAGTGAGTTATAATGGATTTTTGATACACCAACATAATGCTGATTGTATGCTCCTTGGATGTAGCTCAGTGCGGGTAAACCAAGTAAAATCTATGTGTCCCTACATGTTTTAATTTCAGCGCATGTGAATGGTATTTGATGTGGGTGCATTCGATAATGAGATAAGTTGAATAGTGTTCCCTCTAACAAGGGAATAAGAATCGAAGGGAAAGGGATAAGGTGAAGGAGTTTAAATTTGGCAACACCTTGATTTACCCCCCTTCTCAGGGTGTCTCAGGCTATAATAAGTGGTATTAGAGTCAAAAGGTTATGTTCTTTAGAGTTCAGCCTTGAAGATCTGTTATTAGTTTAATATGAATTCTATTTCTCGAAAGGGAAGAATGATAGTTTAAGATGACAATGAACTAGAGAGAGTTTTTGATCTCAAAATAGAGCTCGAGGGTGCTCTTGAAGAATTAGATATTCAAAGAAAGAACCAGAATATTGAAGGACCTTTGAAAGAGTCCTATGAGTATGTTGAATAACTCGAGACTAAACTATCCTGACTCGAACAAGTATTTGAATATCAAGATGAAATTCATGAAGAATTATAATCATTTATTGATTTGAATCAAAAGACAGAAGAACAAGCCAAGGTGATCAAAAATTAGAGTGCTTCTGTTGAAGAACGAAATAAGAGAATTGAGTCTCTTGAGGAAGAAGTTTCTATGTTTAAAAGGAAGACTTATGAGTATCCCTCAGATGATGATTTATTTTATAATAAATGTTTTGGGGGATTTAGTGAAGAAGATGATTCACATATGTATGATGAGAGTACTGACGAAGAAGAGTTGGGTGAGGTTTCAATGAAGGGTAATGCGGAAGACCTTTAGAAAAAGAATGAATCCTTGGTGAAACTATTAAAAGATTTTGATGAAACTATAACAAGGATTTCTAAGGGTTTCATTGAGAAATAATTTGAAGGAATGTGTCTTCTTAACTAGTCAATGATTGATAAGAATGAAGTTGCAGATAAATGCTTGATCAAGACTCTTGAAGAAAATTTGGAAGTAGTGGAAGGAGCGTCAAAATTAGACATAACAGTCAATAATGACCTGTTAGATGTCAAGGGGAAAAGGATTAAAGTTATTGAAAGTTCTTTAGTATATTTATAGTAAGGTAATGGAGATAAAGTGAATCTACTCAAAAAGGAATATGAAGATAAAGTAAAATCTTTGTCAGATGAAAGCGATTGGCTCTACTTAAAGTGATTTGGTATGGATGTTAAGTTGAAAAATGTGGAGGACTTGATTGCAACAAATAATAAAATTCAGTGTAGATTTGTTGCGTCATTGAAAAAGCTTGAGGATTTTCATATCTTTATAGTAAGGGAATGGAGATCAAGTGAAGCTGCTCAAAAAGGAATATGAAGATAAAGTAAAATCTTTGTCAGATGAAAGAGTGTAGAGACCCAAGCTTGACGTACATGGACATTACATTTCTTTTACAGAATACTTAATACATTACACAAAATATATTCCCAAATACCATATTAGTTTAGTGTCTTTGGAAACTCAGAACATAATTTTCTAACTTGGTAAAAGATCTTCAACATCTCCCATAAAGATCTTCCCCTTTTGTTTTCCCATCTAAAAACTTTATTTATATCCCAGGGAAAAGAAAACATAAAAAGGGTGAGATCAAATGCTCAATAAGGGTAAACATGGATAACATAAAACAAATCATTTACATTTTAATATAAAAACATGAACATAAAGTTTAAACATCAAAATCTTGAGTCATGAACTAAATCTTGGCAGTTCGTAAGACATAGATCATAAAGGAACATTAACCATAATAGAATAGCATTGTCATAAAACATGTAATTATGGAAAACTAATAAACACATAATATGATTTCTATAGTATCCAAGGCATTGTTTCTAAGACCATAATAGTGGACAAATTCCATTATTGAATCAGCTTTACTTGCAGTTCCAACCATGTCTTTACTGAACCGAATTTACTTTCCATTCCAATCATGTCTATTTCATGAGATATAAATCTTTACCCAATGAATTGGAGGGACATGTAGGTCCCACCCATCTCATAATGAAATCATTCTTACATATTCCATAGAAACATAAATCATTCATCATAGCATAACCCATGAAATAAAATGGGATTCTTAAACATTATTTCATCATAACATAATTCATATAAGATAAATGGACATCATAAAAAAATATTTCCACCACAAACACAATCAAATAAAAGTAATAATAAGGATAGATACATAACCCTATGTCATCTTAGATGGAAAATAATTTTGATAAAACACTTGAACTTAATTCCTGAGGAAAATATCATTTCTTCTTCAAAAACATTTTCTTTTCCCAAAATGTTGTGCAATTTTAAAAGAAAAGAATTTAATTGAAAATAAACTTAAAATATTGTAAAGGATGCTTCATGGAAACAATGTGTTATGAAAGTGTAAAAATCCATTCATTCCTTATAAGTTAAAAAAAAACATTCTCCTCGTACTTTTTCCAAAAATGTCAAAAAATACCTCGTATGGTAAACAAAAGAAAGATTCCTTCCATACCATGTAGTAAAAGTCAAAAATGGGTAAAAATGACTTTAAACATACATAGAATAATAATAAACACTTTATGATAACATTATTATAAAACATGAACATTGATGATAAATATATCCCTAGTAAATACTTACATATACACAATCTCGGATAAAAATGAGATTGCAAAATTATCCCTTACCTTAGGTCCAATTTCTTCCGTATGTGTACAAAACTCTTGTATAGTTGGTTTAAGCATATTATTAACTTGTAACAGAACCATAATAATATTTATGATATCATATATGATTCACTTATGACTTTATATTACCTGTTCATTTGTCAATTCCATGTTAAAGCTACGTCTTGGGTAATAATCGTTTTATTTATCGTACGTGTTTTGAATTGTTATTCTTGATATTATTAATTATATCATGATTTACTTACTTCCAGAATTTAAAACATGATTTATATATCATATATATTCATTATATAAATAAATATATATATAATATATAGATAAATGAAATGGAATACACCGTTCATGGAGACGGTAGGTCATATGTATGCATGAACGTTGTTTTCATTTCCTTATTGAATTGAATGAAAGCAAGTAAATGACATATATATATAAATAAATCCAGTAGCATTATTATGTCATATATTTCATTATTTTTTATTATATATAATTTATAATCATTCTTTAATGGTTAATGTGGAGAATGAATCTCATCGCGTTGTGAAGACGGTAAGCCGTACGTACGTACGAGCGACAATATTCCCATAATTATTGAATGGTATTGAAGTGGATGGTGTATAATATCTCATAATTAGTATCATGTTATAATAATCATATATATTTATTATTTCCACCATTATACCCATCCAAGTAAGGTGGTGGTGAAAAATAGATTACACCACGGCGTGGAGACAGCCGTATGCACGCACGTGCAGTGATTTCGTTTTTCATAGGATGAATAGAAGGTGAAATAGTATTGTTTCATATTTATAATAACATATCACTATATGAGTGATACTGATGTTATTAATTTATAATGAAACAACTAATGAAGAGTAAGTATAAGAAGAAAGAAATTTGAAAGAATCGATAGAAGAGATTACCTCTTCCTCGACGCGCCTTCTTTAAATTTTCTCTTAGGGAACTAGAGTTGGTCTTTTGAGAAGACCATCACCTCTAGAATGTAACTAGGGAAGTTGAGAAGAGAAATGAGCAGGGTTTTGCCGATATTGAAGGCTCAAAATGGAGTGAAGAGGAGAGGGAGGATGTTCCCTTTTATAAGAGAGGAGAGGATCACTTTAGGAAACTCTCAAAATATTAATTTATTACAAAATGATTTTTGGTTTCAAAAGGTCCAAAAATCATTTAATTTGAAGGTAAGATGAGTATTGTTCGAAATAATCTCAAACAATAGGTTTTAGACAAGTTTATGTCTTAAATATAACATTATATTTTAGCTTTAACCCTTAGTTAACTAATTTAACTCTTACCATATCTTCTTGTATATTCATACTATATGGTTAATATAGTTACTATAAAATTCCAATAAAACCTCAAGTGATTCATTAATGAAATATTAAAAACTATCTAAGTTATTTGGATGAATATTAGATTTTTTGGACTATTATATCATTTAATAAAATAGTATTTGTTTTAAAAACCCATTTAGGTCAATTTTTACACTATTCATATCATGACTTTTTTAAAAATCAAAAACAACTTGATTCTTTCGAAAAAACTTCATTAATTGAAAGATAACAAGTCATAATCATCCATAAAATTCGTGGATGGCATAAAAAGGTTCAAAGTAAATTTATTTTAATATTTATAATCTCATTTATTTAAATCATTCATTAATAACGTAATCACTACATCATCATAGTGTCATACATAAAATTATTTATTTGGTGTCTAAAAATTATAAATAAAATACCATGATGTAGGAAATATTTTTAGATTTATAATGACTATTTATAGATATAGAGATCAGTTATATAACCCTATATTAAAATCTATTTAGTAAAATATATATGTTTAGGTTATAATTATCTTTACTTTAAATTAATTCTTATAAAATGTCATTTTCACATCCAAGTGAATCCATAAGGTCCCAAAATCAACCCAAAGATTCTCATGGTTAGAAATATATCATCTAATAGGATTAGGACATATGTTAGGATAGTTTAATATTATTATAATATTATTTTTACCCTTATTTACCAGATTTACCCTTTAACCATGGTAAATAAAATAATTACTGAAGTTACCATTCATAATGTCCAAAAATAAAAGGTACCTATTTACACAATTTGAAGCTTCTGATTACAAATATAGAATCCATTTTTCCAAATTCAAAACACAGAACTTGTGGTAATTAATTTAAAATTAATTCCCGCTTTCAAAACCAAAAAGTGGGTTTTTTAAAAAGTAATAACTATCAAAAGATTGACATGTGTTTATGTACAATTTAAAAGTAAAATTACTCCCAATGACCAAAATTGTATTAAATGATAAAAATATAATCCAATTCAACTTTAAAACCAATTAAAAATTTAATCTAACTATATAAATAAATTAGATGAAAAGATAGTTTCGAATTAAAATGCAGTATTTTTCACTATTCATTAAACTTTGAATTTTATCAAAAAAATAAAAAAAATTCAAAAAAAGTAAATTTTTATGTCCCTCTTCCAAAGAAGAAGTTTATTTTGGCAAATTTAATTTATAAAAGTGTCAAAAACTAGATTTAAAATGGATGCGCCATCAAAAGGTGGTAAAACTGCATTTTTTGAAAAATACTTCTTTTATCTGAAAAAATTGATTTTGTTCTCATATCATGTTCTATAAAATGTGTAATATGAATTCTAATATTACATAAAATTCAAAATGTGGTTAATACTATTCATAACGGCTAGTTTATATCCCATTAAATAATAATATTTTAATAATATATCATTGTTTGGTGAAACTCGGTATCACGTACAACGCAAGCTATCGGGGAAGGTCGCTCTTGCATGTAGCACAAGACAAGTCAGTGTTGCATGTAGTAAAAGCTTCATTTGATGTTGCGTATAACATAATCCAAACTTAGTTCATTTATACATTGAACAAAATATATACTCATTATTGCGTGAAATGAATTCTATCAAAAGAACTTGAAATTGTGTGTAACACAAGCCAATAATAGTGTTGCATATACTCCAAGCTAATACGATGTTGCATATAACGCAAGCTAATCTTGGTGTAGCATTCAATATAAGTCATCAAAGAAATTAAAAGAATCTATCTCATAAAATCTCAGGGTGTTACAAAGAGATTGGCTCTACTTGAAGTGCTTTGGTATGAAGGTTAAGTTGAAAATGTGGACGACTTTGTTGCAAAAAATAAGAAAATTCAATATTGATTTGTTGCATCATCAAAAAAGCCTGAGGAGTGTCTTGAAGCCTAAAGAACAACTTTTATGGGTCAAGTGGGTTTGAGGATTGATACATCATCATCTAAAGAAATCAAGAAACCTATAATGAATTACAAAAGGGAGATAAAAGGAGTTCACAAAGATAAATTAAGGAAGGAAAGTCAAAAGGCGAAGGAAGTGTTTAAATCAAACAAGTGGATTCAAAGAGAGAAATATGAAAACCTATTTTTTTATTGTGGGATTCTTGGTCATACAATATGTTTTTGTGAAGATGCTATTGGGTTGATTTCAAATTGTGAAAGGAAGAGAATATCAAAGGTTTTCATGCCATAAGAAAGAAGGTACAATTCTTATTCTTCTAATTATTATCCTTTTAATAGAGGTTTTGGTATTTTTAGTAACAAATACAAATATAGAAGAATGGTTATACCCAGACAAAGGAATTCTAACTATACCTTTCGAGTCATTTGTTTTTGTCGTGGACAACTAGGTCACTCGATGAATAAGTGCATAATGAAATTTGTTGGTTGGAATTAATGGATTAGAAGAAGAAGTTGTGATCATTATAACAGAAGATGTTATGAATGTGGCTGCAAAGTACATATTGAAAGGTATTGTGATATGAGAAGAAGGGAAGGAATGACAAGGAATACTACCACCCCCTTACAACCAGTAGTGTAATAACATGATTTTTCTATGAGGTAAAAACCCATTTTGTTCAAGTTTAATTCTTTGTCTTGGACCTTATACAAATGCCTAGTAAGACTATGGAGGAAATTAGGGTCTCTGAGGCTTGTTCGGTGCCCAAAAATCTGACTTTTGGAGGAAACAGCTAGGCCGCATGGTTAGTATAAACCATGTAGCCCAGTTTGCACAGTTAGACAAACCGTGTGGGGTGCTACAGGGCTCCACATAGGGGAGCGCATGGTCTGCGTACGGATTTTCTAACCATGTATTGCAGCCCGTGCAAGGTTTGTTCCCTAGGAAGAGGGGAACACACGAGTAGAGGATGGTTGAAAAAACCATGCTCCCCCAACCATGCGGGCCACTATCCTTGGATAGTAGATGACACATGGTTGGAACACAATTTGGCCAACCGTGTGGTCAAACTGTATGCCTCTTAAAAATTGGGTGTTTTTACTATTTTTCCCTTATTTCTTTAAAAGACCTCACCCCTTTTTATTTTCTTCCTCCAGTGGAAAACAACCCCCCATTTTCTCTCATTTTAAGCCCTCAATCCTCCTCACATATGCATTGAAATATATTCTCTATCTGATCTCTAAATTAAGATATGTCTGTCATGTTGGATAGCCACTGGTAAGCCCTTCACTCCTTAGGCTCCTTTCATCATTTGTATTTCCATTAACGTTGCTATTTTGGTACAAGATCACATGCCCTATTTTTAGGAAATTCATCTATTATTCTATTTTCTTCCTACTCAAGCCAAATCAAGGGCCGATACTTGATGAGGCATCTACTATAGGCATAAGGTAGGTATTCTATGACTTATCCCTCAAAGTCTCACAATTTATAAATTGTTTTCATTGTGTGCACACCAGTTTCACCTGGAATTGCTCCTTAAATTCATTTTCATTAATTTCAATCGACTAAATTGTAACCTAAGGCCCTAGTGACACCTATTGACATCATTGGAGGTTAATACTACAATGTTAACCATCCCATGTAGGGTTTATTCTTCATTATGCTTTTAGTGCCCTATATTGTGATTACCCGAGACACCATTTAGGTGTGCTTGACTTGACCTTTTAAAAGGAAAGTGTTCCAACTTAATAAATGAATCTCTTAAACATTAAATGGAAAAAAATATATTTATATAGATATAACTTGTACTTGATAAATTATCATTGAATCGGAAATTGGTTGCATTCCCTTATTTCACCTTATCATGTATGATGAAAGGAAATGGAATGAACCTAATGCAATATAATTGGAACGAGCATTACATGGCCTTAAATGACATATTTATATGGTTCTTATTTCATATGGACCTTTTTCATCTTTATAGGAATAGTCATACTTGAGCCCGCCTAGGATTCTCAAGGGAATGCCTTGAGCACTCAGAGGACGCCATTCCGATTCATTGAGCCGATTGCCATGGGAGATACCCAACCTAGAATCTGGTATTTGTATAATTATGTGACTGCCTTAGGGATGTACCAATGATTTACCTGAATCTTTTTTGGATATTAGAATGCCTTGAATACACTCCTTGGATTCAGTTTGATGTCTACAGACACACGACGCCATGGATTCACCCTATTGGACCCAGCCATGCTTAGCTTGAGATTACTATGGATGAGATCTATGGACTCGGTTAGAATCTTATACAATGGAATGCCTCGGGTGTACCCCTTGGATTACACTCAGACCCTTATCTCCAGACTACATGATTTATCACTATGAGTTGGCTCGACCCCTGAGGTCAAGGATGACTTGACTTCACCTTGGATCCTCTATTATTATCATTTCTTATTATAGTATTGCTAAAACCTTTACATATGATCTCATTATTACAAACTAAACTATAATTAACTAATTAAATGAATGCATGTTCAGAGATACTAGTTGAGGTTGAAGTAGGTATGGGTTGTTTACATTGTACTACTTTACTTTTGATATACCTGTACACTATTATAATTTATATTCACAGACTGGATTTGTATAGAAACTATTGGTGGTAGATTACTAAGATTCATCTCACACCCTATCCGGGCCACCGTTGGTACCTAGATAGATTATATGATCGCAAGTGTGGATAAAGGGAAGTGACCCTCTTTGGATACCAGACTTATTGATTTAGGACGAGAGATTGGTAGAAGATGATTGGGTTAGTGCTTGGGATGATTGGATAGTTTTTCCCTTCATTCTTCTTTTATATATCATGTATTTCACTCTCTGCTTGCTGCCATGTATGCATGTTTTCCCCTTTTTATAGAGACATGCCATCATCTTTTGTATATGATATATTTTACAACTATTGATGATTATTTATTGCTTGGATGCTTGTGCTTTTTTCTACTGCCTTATTCATTATTATACTGCTTATGCTTACTTTTTCATGTTATATCACCGCTATGCTCCACTCTGACCAGAGGAAATAGTCACCGCACGGTCACACCCTAGGCCCCTACTGTTAGTTGGAAACCTCTAACATATGGGGAGGTGTGCTTTAGGCAATGTGGCCAACCAGGTTCAGTTACTTAAGAGTGAACTGGGTCTAGGATGTCACAAAGTGGTATCATGCTTCTCTTATTGTCTTATTATTTGGGAATTTAGACAGGAGATTAAGAACATGTCAAAACTTTGTGATAATTCATGCCTGGGAGTAACTAACCCATGTTCGGGGTAAACACTAAGTTGTCTAGGAATGGAAAATTATTGTTTTATATTCTTATTATTATAGTTGTTATATTTTCATTGTTGGGTGATGCATATGAATTGTGGTATTTTTTATACTTTATGGAGATTCTACCTTGGCTCAGTGTGGCAAGGAGCATTGTTACATACATCATTATAGACACTTAGGGATTCACATTCCATGAATATTCCATTTTATATAGGTGTATTTAGTTTCTTGCATTGCCTGTGTTGCATGTGATTTTTGAATGTGCCTTGGTTGTTATATATACTTGTTTCACTAACGTTTTCTATAGGAAAGGGAAATTAGTTGTTTGAAATGTCGACATCAACCTAAATGGTGTTTTCCCATATATTTTGATGGAAAAATCTTAAATATACAATTTTTATCCTTGTAATCCATGTAACCTTGGTTACATGGGCTAAGCTTTGGCTGTGATTGATGAGTACCAATTTCAAATTATAAAGCGTATGAACCTTTATAAATTGTAAGGGGAAATTCATTGAAACGATCCATAATATTTCACCCATTGCATTATGAGATCGAATGTAAGTGGGGTTGGTTACAATTACATGAGTATCAATCTCAGTTTACAAAGTGTATGTGCCTTTATAAACGGGGGATGGTAATCCATTTTATCGAGCCTTGTATTATGTATATATACACATATAGACTTAAAATATAAATTACAAACTATAAATGATATGGTTTCCTATAATTGATAAGGCCAAGTGAAATTTAAAGAGTGTTTTCCACCTTAAATTTCAATTGACCCTCCCATATACTGGAACCCCTGTGATTGAAAACTTAAAGACTTACCAATAACCCGACCTTAGATCCAAGTAGTTGGTATAATATTCCTTGGGTAGTGAGCCCTTTTCTTTTGTTCCACTTCTGTTAGAGATCCTTGCTACTTTGATATCTTTTTATGAGGCGTGTTCTTGGAATTTGTAGAGCTATGCCACCACAACATCCTCGAGTTGTGTGTCAGGAGGGTGATTGTGATCATGCTCCTAAGATAGTGGGCCTTGAGCTGCCAACACTACCTCTAGAAGTACCACCTGTGGAACCACTCGCTGTTCCCGAACTAGGAACTGAAGCTCAACATTGAGAGAGTTTCCTACATTTGATGTTGTATATGTAGGGTGCTCCACGACCCGCACCTACAATGTCTGATCTTACTCATGAGTTTTAGCAGTAGCACCCTCCCATATTTTCAGTGGATGGAGGTCCTCAAGCTGCTAAGTTATGGATAGAATCCATTGTATCTATCTTCAAGAATATGGAGATGACTTTAAAGAAGAGGGTCAATCTCACCACTTATATGCTGCATGATTCTACCAAGCATTGGTGGGATGTAGTTACTCAGGCTGGTCATCATCAGGACATGGTCTGAGAAAACTTTCAGATTGCCTTCTATGATTACTTTTTCCCTCAGACTCTAAGAGATGACTGAGCCAGGGAGTTCATGCACCTGGAGTAGGGTGTTATGTCTACTATTGAATATTCATCGTGCTTCACCAATCTTCGATTATTTTCACTAATTCTTGTCGGTGATGAGTTATTGCTTGTGAGACACTTCAAGGATGGTCTCAGGTATTCCATCCACACTTAGGTGAATGTATTACTCATATCTACCATTTCTGAGATCATGAACCAATATATTATCACTGAGTGTAACTTGAGGGAATATGATAGTACATGGCACAAAGGGTTAGCGTCAAGATAGGGTAGTGGTTCTTTCAATAGTAGAAAGCGTCAACTTAAGAATTCTTGTCAGAATAGTGGCAGCCAGAGTATTCTCACTAGTAGCTCTATGGTATGCCATCAATGTGGAAGGAAGGTACATGTGAAACCACAATATGATAGAGACCCGCTGGAGTACCATGCTTGTGGTAGGATGGGTCATATTTAATGGTTTTTATGAACCTTTCCACCCATTTCTAGAGGAATAGGCCCCACAATAGCTCCACCCTCTAGATCAGGATTAGTTATGTCACGTCAGGTAGAAAGATGGAGTAGCATTGGCTGAGGAGGAGGTCGTGGATGAGGCAGCTAGACTTTTGATTTTCAATGCCAACAGAGTGAACGTGTGCAGGGTAGTCTAGTTGTAGCTTAGGGTTGTGGATCAGTCTAGTTTCACATATTACAATAGATACCTTAGGAGAAGAGTGCAAGACCATATACTGTACAAGATACTATTCTAGTAGCCTCTACTATCGTATCTTCTTTGTTCTCTACACATGCCTCACACTCATTTATTTTCATATCGATCGTGGAAAGTCTTGGGCATGAAACTCTGTACTTTTGTGGGGTGATGACTCTGGACACACCATTGGGGGTACAATTAGAGGGTATACACCAATGTAAAGACCGTCCTCTTGAGGTTGGTAGTTATTTCTTTTCATGGAATTTCTTTATTGTTGAGATAATAGGGTTTGATGTCATACTTGAGATAGATTTTATCATGTGTTATGATGCCCACATTGATTTTTATCACTGAAGGGTGAATTTCATATCACTCGAGGGTGGTGGATTTGTGCATAAAGGAGAATGGGGTGTTCAGGACGGCCGAGTCAGACCAGAGCATCGGGGGCTGGGAGGAGTGACATCCCAGATTTCAAATCTTTTCTTAGATGATTAGATGCTACGTTTAGTAGTTTCCCCCTAATGGTAGATTGTTTTAGGGATGTTTTCCTAGATGAATTCTCTGGAATACCTCCTGTTAGAGAGGTAGATTTTACAATTGATCTCATTTTAGGAGAACCTCTAGTATTTATTACTCTATACAAGACGACACCTACTGAGATCTAGGATCTTAGGAGATAGTTGTAGGATTTAAAATCTAAGGGTTTTATCTGAACAAGTACTTATCCTTAGGGTTTTTCTATCCTCTTCTCCAAAAAGGCATATGGAACCCTCCAAATTTGTGTGGATCATAGACGATTGAACAAACTTACAGTTAAGAATCAATATACTTTGCCTCAAATAGATGATCTCTTCAATCAAATCTGAGGAGCTAGAGTGTTCTCAAATATTAACATAAGATTAGGCTATCATCAGGTGTGATTCAGACCTTCAAACATACCACACATTACTTTCCAAAGTTGGTAAAATTTATATGAGTACCTGGTTATATCATTTGGTCTTATGAACATGAACGTTGTTTTCATGGCCTTGATGAATAGAATTTTCCACCCCTTCTTGGATTCCTTCATCGTGGTTTTTTTGGATGACATCTTTGTGTATTCTCATACTCAAAGTGACCATGACAAATATATTGAGTTCATATTGAATACACTGATAGAGCATCAATTATATCTGAAGATCACATGGTTCCACTTCTGGATCGACAATGTTTACTTTTTTGGGTCATATTATCTCTAAATCGGGAGATAGTTGACCCAGAGAAGGTGACTACTGTAGTTTTTTGGGAGAATCCCAAAAATGAGTTTGATATATGAATCTTCTTGAGGTTAGATGAATATTAATGTAATTTTATATAGGACTTCTCATGCCTTATAGAACCTATTACTAGTCTAAATAAGAAGGGTTTGGCATTTTTGTGTCCTAAAGAGTGTAAGAATTCCATTTTGAGAGTTGAAAGGAAGACTTAATTCAGCACCGATTTTTATTATGCCAGAGCCTTACAGAGGTTATATAGTGTTATGTGATGCACCATACATTAGGTTGAGTGAAGTACTGATGCAGGATGATTGAGTCATTGTATATGAGTCTCAGTAGTTGAGTCTACATGTGCGCAATTACCTGAAGCACGACCTCGATCTTATGGCAGTCGTTCATGCCTTGCGCTACTGGAGACATTATCTTATGGGAGATAACTTTTTTGTGTTTATGAATGACAAGAGCCTAAAATATATCTTTAAACAATGTGAATTGATTCTCAGATAGTGAAGATGGGTGTAATACCTTCAGTATTTTGACTTTGAGCTTGATTATATGTCTGGAAAGGGAAATGCGGTAGCAGATGCATTGAGTCAGAAAACTTAGGCATAAGTTGTTCATGAAGCCTTTGATGAGTGGAAGTTGATTACACTATTTTCTGATATGCATCTAGAGTTTCAAGAGAGTAACGAGTGACCTTTTCTTATCGCATTAACAGTTACATATTCACTTATAGATAGGGTGAAGAGAAGACAATTCTCTGACCCTAATGGTTTGGTATTATGGGAAAGTATTTTAAGTGAGGACCCACCTCTGGATTGGTCTATAAAAAAAAGATAAGATCTTTCTTATACATGGGAATATTTGGGTGCCTACAGATATATGAGAGGAGATGATGTGATAATACCATGCTTCTTAGTGGTCAGTGTACCCAGGGATTTCTAAAATGTACTGTGACATGCGCCATCAGTATTGGTGGCCTGGGATGAAATATTGGATCATGGGTTTTATCATTATGTGTTCCACCTATCAGTAGGTGAAGGCAGAACACCAATGGTCCACTACCTTTCTACAACCCCTTGCAGTCTCAGAATGGAAATGGAGTAATGTCACAATGGATTTTTTGACTAATTTACCAAGGTCACCTCAAGGTAGTGACATGGTTTGGGTAGTTATTGATAGGCTGAAGAAGGTATCCTGCTTCCTTTCTATTTAGGAGACCTTCATAGTGGAAAATATTATCAGATTGTATGTTTGTGAGATTGTACGCCTACACGAGGTCCCTCATACTATTATTTCATAAAGGTAAACTCATTTCATATTGAGTTTCTAGAAAGGGTTTAAGAAATATTTGGGTACACATGTGCTTTTGATCACAACTTTTCACCATCAGACCGATGTCCAGTCATAATGGACTATATAGGTATTGGAGGACATGCTCTGAGTATGAATCCTTGTTTTTAGAGGTTCTTGGGAGATACATATATCTCCCATTAATTTTTCCTATAATAATAACTTTTAGGCAAAAATTCAGATGGCTTAGTATGAGGCCTTATATGGTTGTCCATGCCGTTCACCTCTATATTGGCTAGAGGTAGGGGACGTAGTGATACTAGGTAATTGTCTCATGCTGGAGACTTTAGAGTAGGTGTAGTTGATTAGAAAGAAGATGGATACTGTTCAGTCTAGATAGAAATTGTGTGTCGATCGCCATCAACAACCTTTAGAGTTTGAGGTCATGGATTTTTTTTTCTTGCGAGTATCACCCAGACTTGGGCATAAGAAGATTCAGAGGCAAGGGAAGATGTAAAATCATTTTGTCAGGCCTTTTGAGATATTGGAGAGAGTCAGGATGGTAACCTATCAGTTTCTATTACATTAGAGGTATCATTCCATGCATGAAATCTTCCACATTTCATAGCTTCGTTGCTACCATGTCGACCCGTCTCATACTTTCGATCCTGATGATGTTGAATTGGATACTAATGATTCTTTTGAGGAGTATCCTATAAGTATCATGGATAATAGAAAAAAGGCTCTCTGAGGCTGGTCTATCTCTTTAGTTTGGGTGATATGGAATAATGACCGTGTATAGGATGAGACTTGAGAGCAGGAGGCCAAAGTACATACTCAATGGCCAAATTTATTCTCAGATGAAGTTCTACCACCCTTGAAATGGAAAATTGAGGATGAGTTACTTTAAGGGGGGAGACTGTAAGGACCTAGTTTTTCTATGAGGTATAGACCCTTTTTGTTTAAGTTTAATTCTTTGTCTTGGACCTTATACAAATTCCTAGTAAGGATATGGAGGAAATGAGGGTGTATGGAGCTTGTTTGGAGTCTAGAGCTCTGGATTTTGGAGGAAACGACTAGGCTGTATGATTAGTAAAAACTATGTATCCCAATCCACATGGTTAGACAAACTATGTAGGGTGCTACAGGGATCCATGGAGGGGAGTACAAGGGCTGAACACAATTTTTCTAACCATTTGCTGTAGCCCGTGCGGGGTGCGTTTTCTAGGTAGAGGGGGACACATGAGTAGAGCATGGTTGGAAAAAAACATGCTCCCACAATAGTGTGGGACACTATCCTCAGATAATAGCTGGTGTACAGTTGGTATAGGGTTTGGCTAACCATGCGGCCAAACCACGCACCTCTTAAAAATTGGATGTTTTTACTATTTTTTCCTTCTTTAAAGGACCTTACCCCTTTTTATTTTTTTCTCTAGAGAACAAAAAACCTCCCCTCTCTCTTATTCGAATCTCTCAAGCATCCTAACATAGGAATTGAATAATATTATCTATCCGACCTCCAAATTAAGGTCTATATATCATGTTTTATATCCACCGATAAGATTTTCACTCCTTAGGCTCCTTTCATCATTTATCTTTCCATCAGTGACGCTATTTTGGTGCAAGATTATATGCCCTATTTTCATGGCATTCTTCTATTATTCCGTTTTCTTCTGACTCAGGCCAAACCAAGAAATGATAATATACATGGCATATACTATAAGAATAAGGTAGGTGGTATATGACTCATCCCTTAGAGTATCACCATTTAGAATTTTTTTCATTGTGCGCATGTTAGTTTCACCAAGTGTTGCTCCTTAAATTCATCTTCCTTAATTTAAATCAACTAAATTGTAACCTAAGGCCTCAGTAAAACCTCTTGAGATCATTGGAGGTTGAGACCACAATATTAACCACCCCAAGTAGGGTGCATTCTTTGTTATGCTTTTAGTGCTCTATATTGTGATTACCTAAGACACAATTCCGGTGCGCATGACTTTACATTTTAAAAGGTAATTGTTCCAACATAATAAATAAAT
Source organism: Viscum album (assembly GCA_963277665.1). Taxonomy (NCBI): domain Eukaryota; kingdom Viridiplantae; phylum Streptophyta; class Magnoliopsida; order Santalales; family Viscaceae; genus Viscum; species Viscum album. The sequence goes on along the minus strand of OY728132.1, from coordinate 679,188,155 downwards.
CTTTTAAAAATCAAATGGAAAGTATATATATATTTATATAGTTATCACTTGGACTTGATAAATTATCATTGAATTGGAAATTGGTTGCATGTCCTTATTTCACCTTGTCAAGTATGATAAAAGGTAATGGAATGAAACTAATACAAAATAATTGGAATGAGTATTACATGGCCTTAAATGACATATTTATATGGAACCTATTGCATATATACCTTTTTCATCTTTATAGGAATGGTAGTACTCGATCTTTCCTTGGATTCCTGAGGGAATGCCTTGAAAACTCAAAGGATGCCACTCCAATTCATTGAGTTTATTTTCATGGGAGATACCACCATAGAATCTAGTCTTTTTCTCACTATGTGAATGAATCGATAATGTACTGATGTTTCACATGAGTCTTTTCTAGATATTAGAATGCATTGGATACACTTCTTGGATTCAAATTGATGTCTATGGACACACAACACCATGGATTCACCCCATTAGGACTAGTCATGCTTATCCCAGGATTACCATGGATGAGCTCCATCGACTCAGTTAGACTCTTATACAGTGTAATTCCTCAGGTTCACTCCTTGGATTACACTTATACCCTTATCACCAGACTACATGAGTTACTACTATTAGTTGGCTCGACCCCTAAGTCAAGGATGCCTTTGTTTCAACTTGGATCCTCTGTTATTATCATTTCCTATTATGGTATTTCTGACACATTTACATATGACCTAATTATTATAAATTGGTACATAATTAAATAATTAAATGAATGCATGTTCAGTGATACCATCTACGACTAAAATAGTTATGGGTTTTTTACATTGTACTACTTTACTTTTGATATACCTGCACACTATGACAATTTATATTCACAGATTGGATTTGTATGGACACCGTTAGTGGTGGCATAATGAGATTTATCTCACAACCTATCTGGGATACCATTCGTATCTAGGTAGATTATATGATCAAATGTGTATACAAAGGGAAGCGACCCTCTTTGGACACCTGAATTTTTTCTTTGGGATGTGAGCTTGGTAGCAGATAACCGGGCCAGTGCTCAGGATGCTTGGATAGTTTTTTTTCCTTTTTGATTCTTTTTTATATTATGTATTGTACAATATACCTACTACCATGTATTCATTTTTTTACCTTTTTGTAGATACATGCCATCATCTTTTTTATATGATACAATTTACAACTATTGATGATTATTTATTGATGGATGCTTGTGATTGTTTATATTGCCTTACTCATTATTACACTACTTATTCTTACTTGTTTATGTTATATAACTACTATGATTCACTCTAACCAGAGAGAATAGTCTCCCCACTATCACATCATAGGCCCTCACTGCTAGTCAAAATTCTCTAAAATATGTGGAGGCGTTCTTGAGGCCATGTGGCCAACCAGGTTTGGTTACTTTGGAGTAAACTGGGTCTGGGATGTCACAAATAGAACATATTCATGTGATTGAAGAAATATGATACATGATATCAAATGTATGTGTCTCAGGCATCAAAGGATGTTATCTTACAACAACCTTCATAAAAAAACAATTATGAAAAAATAAGAAGAAAGTGGAATATTTCATCATGGTCAATAAAGAAGAAGTAAAGATAATGGAATATTTTCAAAATGGTAAAAGAAAATAAATTAAGAGACTTGTAGCATTGATGGAGGATGTATTGTTATGAAAAGTAAGCTTAAAAAAGTGTAATCATCAAAAATATCACCACACAAGGAATTCACATGAAGTCAAAGGAGAATAAGAGTGAGAAATCACAGACTCATGAGGAACAATGCGTTAGTAATATCATTGAAGGAAATATTTCTAAGAAGGATTTAAAGAAATATGGAATAAATAGTGAAGTGAACCAAGATAAACATAACTTAAACAATACATTAATTTCATGTTTTAGAGAATATGTCTCACAAACAACCACATAATCTGAGGATCAAAATATTTAGTGTCTTGAAGATTAACTATATAAGAAACTTACTTTACAACACTTGAAAACTCTACTCCATAATCATTCTCCTCTAGAAGCTTTTATACATGTCATATAATATAATCATCTGCATAACCTGGGGGATGGAAACATAAGAAATGGGTGAGATTAGACGCACAGTAAGGGAAAAACATATCATAATGTGTCAGATCATAAACAAGAAGGAGAACATGAGGGAGACATGATTATCTTAATAAAATATCTTAAGACCATAGTTGATAATCATAAAACATGATAGAGAAACATAATATCTTAACAAGATCGTTAAATAAGTGTAAAAGTTATAACATGGATCAAAATACATATCAATAATCATAAAACATGTGAGTATGGTATAAAAGTGAGAAATAATTTAAAAATAAGGAGTAACCATGAAAACATGGCATATCATGAAAATGAAAAGCATCTTGGAAATGTGGGATAACTTGATAAAAAACCTATAAATGTGTCATAACTTTATAAACAACTTGGAAATGTATCACAACCACAAGTATAAAAAAAATATTTGTGAGAAAACCCATTATTTCCACGTCTATGTTAAAAAACTCATTATGTCCACGCCTGAAAATGTATGCAACCCATTATGCCCTTGCCCATGTGAGAAAATTCATTATGCCCATGTCTAATAATCTCATATGATATAAAATTAAACCAATGCATTGGAGTTTGATCAATTGCATCGCTTGTGATTGATCATAGTAAAACCCTCTTCAAATAATTCTTGGCGTTCTCTCAATGGATTGAGAGAGGAGAATAGAGCACACTATAGATCTCTAGAACTCACTCTGGTGCTTGAGATAGATTCTATCTATCTGTTGTGCACAATAAGAGTGAATATAGAAATTTATATAATTAGTTATTTATTATGGAAGGTTTAGGGTTAACAATTAGCACATACCCTTGCAAATTATATAATTCTTAGTTGACCCCATGTCTAATAATAATAACAATACAAATATTATTATTATTCAATTGACATATTTATCACTTAAGAATATATAAATAAATCTCATTTACATCATTTCTAATCGAACCATCCTCTTATCCTCCACAACATTTACCAAAACTTGAATAATGGTTATTTATTTTTAAAAAATATAACTGCATTATTCATTGATAAATATAATAAATATTATATCTTTCAAACCTTGAAAATAAATATTTATTGTTATTATTATTTAACTCACTTATTCTTTCGAATAAATTATTATTAAATCTTGGTGATCAACCATACTCAAATAAATATTAAACCAAAAATTAATAATAATATTTATTCTAACTTATTAAATTCATCAGTGAATTTTACCAAGCTTCCAGATACACTTAGCATGTGACCCTCTAGGAATATTTCATAGCAGAAATAGATGGATATGCATAAATTATAATGTTAGAGTCTAGAAACACACTAAGGCATCGATAGATAAAGGATTTAATGTCACAACAACATACAACATCCTATAAACGTTCACTATGTAATATAATACCTTTATCACAACATCTTTAATAAAAAAGTTGCATACTGGTGTCATCAACCTATGTACTCGATATTTTTTTCTTTGACTTTTTTTGGAAATGAACATGCCCACAGAACACCATGGCCGTGAATTTATTCATGAAGTTATATTTCTATAAATGGGACTAAGATATCAAATTCTGTCAAGAGATAGAATAGATAAATCTCTTCTTGCATTATCCATTAATGAAATATCACTCATGACACATCCAACATATCCTAATTCTTCACAAGAACATGTCATCATGATTTTCATCAATACATCAATGAACATGACTTAGGGTAATCATTAATGATAATATTAAAGTCTATGGATCAATACACACTTATGTAGATAGGAACATCCAATGACACATATAAATATGGATTTCTTACTGGCGGGTATCATTCTAAAAATCTCTTGCTATGGAAATAACAAAGGGTGCAAACCATGAGAGGGTGCCTCAAAGTCCCATGACTCTCTACCCCTGATAACTTATATCATTTGTGTCCTATTGAATGATATCATCCGACTATAAAGAATTTATTAAAGAATACTATTATGAAATATATAGGTTCTCATCATAATAAAGAACTGCTATGACCCTCCAGGGTGATATTTATTTTTAGAAAATTATCACATATTAAGTCTTGTAGAGTAAAAATCACGATTTTAAAAGAAACTTCATTAATATTAAAGACAATGAATACATGTAATCATCAAGTACTTAAAATTTGGTTTTAGGGTACCAACTCTAATAGATTCCCACTTTCACTAGATCCAACTATTGACAACCTTTAGTTTACTAGATCTCACATGATACTCATGCCTCTATTGAGATAGATCCATGTTGAGGGGTTCAACACATTTTCCTCTGTGAATACTCTTATAATTCCCCGACTCGGGTGCCACTATAACCGGTTCCCTGATCCAGTTTGCTACATGACCTCAAGTGTGCCTCCCTGTATGCTAGATGCATCCAACTAGTAGCGAGGGTATGATACAACACATGGGGATACTATACCTTGTTTATCAGAGTAATCCATAATAGATAAAAGGGAAACAATCAAAAAAATATAAACACAAACAAACATCACATTTCAATTCCCAAAACTGGGTACATGCCCACAACCAACAATAACTATTCCATGTCATGTCATATAGTTCCAAGTGAAAAAGTAAACCCAAAATAATAAGAAATTGAAGAATCCCCAAAATAGGTCCCAATACCAAGTTTGTTCCCCTCCTCTATACACATCCCAATCCCAAATCAACCATCTATAACATGGCCCTTTCCCTTTTCTTGAACTGTAACCATGAATTCTGCTCAGGTACCCAACGGTGGCCTGAGTAGGGTGTGAGTACAACCTAGTAGGCCACCACCAATGGTGTTTACAAAATATCCAATCCAATAAAGTGTATGCAGAATTACAAGTAAAAATAAAATAGAAAAAATAGAATAGGTTACAAAATTTAACATTTATTAGTTTAATTACTTTTATTTCCTTATTCCATGTTTTACTCATTTTCATCAAACTTGCTTCGGTCTGTGCTGGTCATCTGATCCATACATCAAAAAGGTCACAAGTAGACATATATAGAGCCTCAATCCATGAATCTGGTAAGGACTTGTAACTCCATGTCTGACCATCCCAACCATGATATATAATTATATGTCCATACTATTGGGTTTAGGAGCATAGGTCCATTCCCTAAATAACTATTGCGCACAAGCGCACTTAAGCATCAGTTAGGCTCACCAAAAGCAGTGGAGAATCATCCCAACATCCCACTACCATATATCATAATCTTATAGAATCATCATCATTAACCATTTCATTACAAGATATAACAAGAGTACACCATTTCCATGATTCTTTACAACCATCATATTGTCAATTCCCAAAACAAGACCATTTTACCATTTAACACATTACAACAATTTATTCCCCTTTCTAAGCCATTTACCATGAGTTCAAGATCCATTAACCAATTATCATATCCATTCATTTACCCATAATCAATTAATTAATTCTTAAAGTTAATATAAACATCTCATCTTTCCATATTACTAGATTAATCACATTTATTATTGGTTTAATATCATAAAACCCACAATTTATCACTTAACTTTACAATATTTCATGTCCAAGGGAGTGGTTCATCCCATGGGTGTCCATAGGCCCGGTTAACTCATCCTCATCAAATCCCATGGGGATCATGAGGGTTTCAACACACCATTTTTATACCCAATTAACCATTTATTATCATGGGAAACCAAACACAACATAATGACACCAAGACCACAACCATATACACATAATAAATATCAAGACTATGAGATATAACTTGTAGACCACCAACCTTGAGTTGATAGATGAACGCCTGCTTAAAATTATCCCTTGATTCAAGCTCAAACCACCTTCAAATCCACAACCTATAATCTTATAGAAAAGTGAGGTTTTAGGGATTTTTAAGGAGAGGAACAACTACACAAGTGCCTAACTAGAAAAATAGAAGGAAGAGAAGTGTTAGACTCGCCTGGACCTTCAATATGCACCCAACGACACTACAAACTACTTAGAATCAAGGGAAAACCATATATTGGAAGTTTTAGAGGGTTTGGTTCATAACCAAGACTATTTTAGGGAGAATGGAAGAGAAAATAGGGTGATATTTCATAAATCTTGAGGAGGAAAAATGGGGAATTACCCATGTTTAATGATGCACGTGGTTTTGCCTCACGATTTACCGAACTGTACACCAACCATGTTCCACCCTCTATCCGAAGGGGGATTGGGTCCCATGGTCTCCTGGGAGCCCGTACAGTTTGACTACTCATGTGGAGTCCATTCAGGATGGCTCTGTCCAAGACTGCATGGTTTGGTCCCCCACCTTGCATGGTTTTTTCTAATCATGCTCCATCCCTTTTTAGAGTGCATGGTTTTGGAACATGGTTATCACTAACCATGCACCAATCATAAAAACTGTACTAGATGACTTTTTTTCCTGCCTTTAATTCCCTAAAACCCTAGGACACCCCTGATACTCCTCATAATCTAGAGAAAAATTTTCTTAACCAACTTAAATGGATTTTAAAAAAAAATTAAACAAGAATTCACCTCACTTGAAGTTTGGGAACTTACAACCTCCACACCTTAAAATGGATCATCCTCAATCCACACAACCAAGCATCATTGAGCTTCTAATGTAAACAGTTTGGGCCATTAGGCCCTCATATCCACCCCCTTTCCCAAGTTTTTTTCCTGTACATTACCATTCTTCCAAAAAACTCAAACCAATGGCACAGTCTTGCCTCGTAATATTTTATTAGTGTTATCCAAAACATGAAAAGATTTATCCTTAAAGGATACATCAAACTCAAGATCAAAATCATCAACATTGATCACATGAGAAGGCTTGAGGTGATACTGCTAAATCCACAACACATGAAAAACATCATGCATTCCACTATACCATTGTGGAAGAGCCAATTGGTATGCCACTAGTCTGATCCTCTCCATAATATCAAAAGTCCCCACATAATTTGGCCCCAACATGCCTTGTTTTAAAATCCAAAGGTGAAAAAACTTGGAGACACCTGAAGGAACACACAATCACCCACCCTAAAATTAAGAGGCTGACGACATTGATCAACATATGAAATCTACCTACTCTGAGCTATATCCATATGTTTTCAATCAACTGAACCTATTCTGAGGTCTCCTACATGAGGATCATCCCCAAAAACTCTGATTCCTTGACCTCCATTCAACATAATGGGGATCGACATGACCTAACATAGCGTACCTCATATGGTGAAATCTGAATAGTTATCTAATAACTATTATTGTAGGTGAACTCAACAAGAGCCAAGTTCTTTTTATAGGTTCCACCAAAATCTAGGATAAATTCCCTCAATATATCCTCTAGAACCTATATAGTATGCTCTAATTCCCCGTATATTTGTGGGTGGAAGGTCATACTCAGAAAAACCTAGGTACCAAGTGCCTTATGCAACCATTTCTAGAAGAAAAAATTGAAACAAAGATCATGATTTGAAATGATACTACAAGGCACCCCATTCAAATTTCCTATGTAATGAATGTATATGTCACCTAGATGATCCATAGAAAAAGTGTCTCATCTTGGTAAGAAATGGGAAACCTTGGTCAACCTCTCCAAAACAAACCATATGGAGTCATTATTTTGAGGAATCCTTAGGAGACCCACCACAAAATCCATGATGATATCATCCCACTTGCATTTTAGAATGGGAAATAGATGTAACGTACCAATCAATTGCTAGTGCTCGGTCTTCACTTGCTGAAATGTATAGAACCGTGACACAAAACTGGTGACCTCTTTCTTCATCCCTGGCCACCAATACTATCTATGAAGATCACAATACCTTTTGGTTGAAACAGGATGCAATTCCCACCTTAAGAAATGAAACTCACACATCATCTCTCCCTATATACATGTAGGCACAATAACACAACCATGAACATAAAGGATATCATCATCACCAATAGTCCAGTTGAAAGATGTCTCCCACCTTCAAGGCTTTCCCTCAAGGCCAACCATTCTAGATCCTTGCATTGAATCTCCTTGATCCAACTCAGAAGTGTGGACTCAACCATCAAGGAAGAGAGGTTCATCTATCCCTAAAACTCTTGAACCACCAAACACATCTCAATAAACAAGGCCATCATCTTCCACTCAAAACTAGAATCCCAAAATACTTGATTCTTTGTCTTTATTCTTAAAGAATATGAAACACTGTTCCCTTTTCTTGGTGTATAGGATAACTCATAATCGAAAGACTACATGTAATCAATCCATCTCCACTACTGGAGATTCAAATATTTCTGGGAAAATATGTACTTAATGATTTTATAGTCGGTTTACACAATAAAACTTACACCCAACATGTAATGCCTCCAATAATTTAAATCATAAACCACCATAGCTAACTCGAGATATTTCATAGGGTAATTTTTCTCATGAGGCCTCAATTACCATGACCCATACACTACAACATGATCTTATTTTATCAACATTTCCCCAAGACCAATACTAGATGCATAAAAAACAAAGTATACTCCTTATATAGCTTGGGAATGATCAAAATCGGCATGGTAGTCAAACACTTCTTCAGCTCCTTCAAGTCATTTTCACATGCTCTTGACCATTCAAAATTGACACCCTTTTTGGACAAGCCTGAAAGTGGCGCTTCTAGGTGGGAGAAGTCCTTTATGAACCTTCAGTAATAGCCTACCAAACCCAAAAAGTTCATGATTTTAAAAAAATTCTTGGGATTCTAACAAGACAGAACTATTTGTTCTCTCTCTGGGTCCACTGACACACCTTACTTCAAGATGATGTGACCTAATAAATGTACCTTGGTGATCCAAAATTGAAACTTTTATATCTTGGCGTATAGCCTATGATCTCTCAGTGTACTCAAGATGATGTCAAGATGTTTGGAATGACCATCATGAGTTTGAGAGTACACCAATATATCATCTAAAAAAATAACTACAAACTAATCTATGTACAGGTGGAATATTCGGTTAATCAAGTCCATAAACACCATTGTAGAATTCTTTAAACCGAATGGCATCATAATGAATTCATACAATCCATAACTACTTCAGAATGAATTCCAAAATATATCAAAAGGTATCACCCTCAACTGATGATACCCTAACCTCAAATAAATTTTGGAGAACATAAAAGCACCCCTCAACTAATAAAAAAGGTCCTCGATACATGGAAGAGGATATCAGTTCTTAACTGTCATCCGATTCATCTTCCAGTAATCGACACACAAATGCAACATTCCATAATATTTCTTAGAAAACAAGACTAGTGAACCCCAAGGTGACATAATGGGATGGATAAACCCTTTTTTATCTAACTCCTCTAACTGATTCTTGAGATCTTGAAGTTTTTCTGGTGCCATTCTATATGATGGAATTAAAACTGCCTCAGTTCTAGACATCAACTCAATCATGGACTCAATCTATCTATCAGGCAGTAACCCTAAGAAGTCCTCAGGAAAAAAATCCTAGAATTGATCCACCATAAGAGGAAATATTTCTCTCTCTACTCCCCCATCATCAAGCACTAGAAATGCCACTTGGGCTATGAGCTCACCTAACCGCTAACAAACTGGCCATGCACACCCCGCTTGGATATCCCATTTTCCATAGTGAACATAAATGTCACTATTAAGGGATGTGAACATCACCCTTCAGTGATAACAGTTGATATGGGATCAATATGAAACCAAATAATCCATCCACAAAATCAGGTCAAACCCTGACATCTCGAGCACAAAAAAGTCCCAAAGGGAGTGGTAACCATCAACCATGAGAGAAAACTCCTTGAATTTCTGTATATTTTCTAATCGTATCCCTAACTGTGTATCAATCAAAATAACCCCACCCACACATTCCATTTATAGACCTAAATAATTTATAAACTCACCTTACATAAAATAATGAGTGGCCCCTGTATAAAAAAAAGCACTAATAATAGTGAAATCTATAAGGATCGTACCTCATATAGTCGATGGCTCAGACTTTCAACTTATAGGTATAGGATGAAATGCATGAATAAGACTCACACATCTCCCCTGGGCTTTGGTATAAGTCCTTAGTGTTGTACTACCCTTATGATAAAGATGTTTCTGTCCTGGGGAAACACATCCCCCACCTCAACCGGTATAACCAGTGGAACTCCAACTCCATGACTGATATGAAGTAACTGACCCCCTACTGATTCTCTGCACTAGCCTAGATCCTCTACCCTGTCCTACTTACTATGGGTTCATAAAAAACCTTTTCATCTTACCCATCCCACCACATGGACAACACTCTATAGGTGGTCAAGGACACTAAACTCACATGTGTCCTGACCTGCCACATTGATAGCAGAAAACTAATCTACTCTCTTGGGAGATGGTCCCTCTTCCATGACTATTCTGTCTTCCACTAATCTTGTGAAATCAGTCACAACGAAGCTTCCTACTATTAAAATATGTACCTCTAGATCAACCAAATGCAATGATATACCTACCAATATAAGCCTCATTTAGGTTCCCCTCAGAGATAAGGGTCTGATCCACCACCTCAGTAAACCTATTTAAGCAGAAGATATTCACCTGGGACCAGATGTCACATCTAATCCCATATTGAAAGCTCATTTCCATAATTATCTCATATAATTCCAATGTTGAAGAAAACAATGTAGATTTGTGAAGTGGAAAACATAATACATTACTGTCATGCTCCCCTAAGTCAAGCGCATAAACTCCTTAGCCTTCCTCATCCTTAAGGTCTCTAGGTAAAAGTGTTCTAGGAAATTCTCCTAAAAGTCCTTCCATTCCACGGCCTCAGTCTTCTCATCTTGGGACCTTATATCCCACCAACTCTTCACTGGTCCTGGCAGCATATAAGTCACTAGATTAACTCTCTTTTCGGGTGGAGTCTCTAAGTGATCCAGAATTGTCTGGATGTACTCAATCCAAAACTCTTCTACCTCAATTCCACCCTCTCCAGTAAACATTAGAGGGTGTTGCATCTAGAACTATCTTTTCAAATAAAGAATACTAAGATCTACCCACCCTAAATCCGGCTACATAAATTACATAATAAGGGAAAGGTTCTCAAATAATTTCTCCTCCCCTCTGTTACCTAGAACCAATAGGGTTTTCTAATTCATTACTGGAGGAGCATTCTCAGTGATACCCTCTTATCACCCAACCAAAAGACGTCATCACAACAATATCTATCTACAATACCAAACACACATCTCAAAACACATAACATAAGGTTTCCATAGTTTTAACAAAAGAGGTCTCACTACTAGCCATAAACAACCAACTCCACATACACTACCACAACAAGTATAACCACTAACACAACATCGTTCCCCACTACCCCTAACCCAGGAAATTCCAATAAGGGTTAAAACAACTCATAATATTTTAATTTACAATAAAAATATTTTTAAATATCCCATAACCATTCTTCAATTATTTTTACATTTACCACATTTTTATTAGGCACATTTTATTTTAAAATTACAATAAAAATAAATATGCATTTGCAATTCCCATACCTAACCATAACTCATTTTGAATGTGTGACTAACATTATGCATAAAACATGTATCCCTAACTGCCTAGAATGATGCATGAATATATGAACTCATTTCATACTAGGTCATAGAAGAAATATCAAAGATTAAAAACATCACACTATAAGTGCATCACTCAAGGTGAAATAACATCCAACTGTAACAACAAACATCAAGAACATCAATCCCACCCTGGGTACTTAGGTTTCCACCCTTACATGGGTTAGCTACCCCATAAAAAAACTCATTTATAAGTTCCAACACATCCTATTCTCCTATATACCTTCCTTAAATAAAATAAATAGTATAAAAGAACCGCTCTAAAACCACTTTGTAACACCCCATCTTGGGTGCCACAATCACTGGTTCCCCAAGACAGTTCGCTACATGATCTCAGGTGTGCCTTCCCATACACTATAGGATTCCAAATAGTAGTGATGGTAAAAGATAACATTTGGGGAGAATATAACTTCTTTATCAGAGTAAGACATAATAGATAAAAGAGAAACAATGGAAACAATATAACCAAAAACAAATATCATAGTCCAATTCCCAAAACTAGGTACATAACCACAACCAACAATAACTATGACATGTCATGTCATACGGTTCCAAGTGAGAAATTAAACAAAAAATAATGACAAATTGAAGAATTCCCAAAACAAGTCCCGATACCAAGTATGGTCTCCTCTATGCAAATACCAAGACCAAATCAACTAGCTAATATAGGGTACTTTCCCTTTTCCTGACCTGAAACCATGAAGTCTGATCAAGTACCCAATGACGGCTTGAGAAGGGTGTGAGTACAACTTAGCAGGCCACCACCAATAGCGTATACAAAATATCTAGTCAAATAAAGTGTATACAGAAGTACAGGTAAAAATTAAACATAAAAAATAAAACATGTTACAATATTTAACATTTATTAGATCAATCACTTTCATTTCCTTGTTCCATGTTTTACTCATTTTCATCAAACCTACTTCGGCCTGTGCTGATCATCTGATTCATATTTCAAAAATTTCATAGGTCAAAAAACATGGAGCTTCAGTACATGAATATAACTGAGACTCGAAACGTCATGCCTGACCATCCGAACCATGATATGGAATGCCATGTCCATACCCTTGGGTTGAGAATCATTAGTCCATTTACTGAATAACTACTGTGCACAGGGGTGCTTAAGCGTCAGTCAGGGCCACCCATGAGAGTGGATCATCAGTCCAATATCCCACTACCATATATCACAATCACATAGGCTCATCATCATTAACAATTTCATCAAAAGATATAGTAAGAGGGAACCATTTCCATTTAATCACATTTCCATGATTCTTTAGAACCATTATATTTTCAATTACCAAAATAATCCCATTTTACCATTTAATACATAAGAACCATTTATTCCCATTTCCAACCCATTTACCACAAGGACAATACCCATTAACCAATTACCACATTCATTCATTTACCCATCATCAATTGATTAACTCTTAAAGTTAAGATAAACACCCCATCTTTCCATATTACTGTATTTATCACATTTACCATTGGTTTAATATAATAAAACCCACAATTTATCACTTAACTTTCCAATATTTCATGTTCAAGGGAGTAGTTCACCCCATGGGTGTCCATAGTCATAGTCAAATCATCCTTGTTAGATCCCACATGGATCATGAGGGTTCCAACACACCATTTTTATAACCAATTAACAATTTATTATCACGGGAAACTAAACGTAGCATAACTAAACCAAAACCAAAACCACATACACATAATCAACATTAATACTAAAGGATATAAATATAGACCACCTACCTTGAGTTCATAGACAAACGCCTCTTAAACCTATCCCTTGATTCGAGCTCAAAGCACCTTCAAATATACAACCTATAATATGCTATAAAAGTGAGGTTTTAGGGTTTTAGAAAGAGAAGAACAACTATATGAGAGCCTAACAATAAAAATAGAAGGAATAGAATTATTAAACTCACCCAAAGCTTCAATCCACACCAAAAAAACTCCAAATGTATTAGAATCAAGGGAGAACCATATCTTAGAAGCTTGAGAGGGCTTAGCTCATCACCAAGGGTTCTATAGGGAGAATGGGGGAGAAAACCAGGGGAGGTTTCATTAAAAACAAGGGAGTAAAATGGAAAATTCACCCATGTTTAATTATGCACATAGTTTGGCCACATAGTTGACCAAACTGTGCACCAACCGTGCACCACCCTCTATCCGAAGGGGGTTTGGGTCACATGATCTTCTAGGAGGCCGCATGGTTTGACTGCCAATGTAGAGGCCATGTGGGATGGCTCTGTTCAAGAACACATGATTTGGTCTTCCACCTTGCATGGTTTTTTCTAACCATGCACCATCCCTCTCTAGGGAACACGGTTCTGGAACACAGCTAACACTAACCACATGCCAACCATGAAATCTACACTGGATGGACCTATTTCCTCCCTTTTGTGCCCCAAACCCCCAAGACACCCCTAAGACTCCTCATAATCATAGGAAACATTTTATTAACCAAATTAAAGGGAGTTAAATGAAAAATTAAATAAGATAATACCTTACTCAAATTATAATATCTTACAAATCTGATCACTACAACTTCACATCATTGAGAAAGATACCTCAAGAGATGAAACTTTTAAAGTTTACAATTTTTCCTTTGATGTGACCATGGATATTTGGAAAGAGACACTATTTCAGTGTTATCACACTAAATTGTGATAGAGTTTAGACTTTTAGGCACCAAATCAAGCTTTTGGAAAAAGTTTTGAATCCAAACTACTTCCTTGTCTACACTAAAAGCTGAAATATACTCAGACCCCACTATAGAATCGATAAAAATTTGATACTTTGAACTCTTCCTTCTCATAGCTCCTCCATTGAGACAAAAGACATATAATGAATGTGAATTTAGATTTTTCTAAAATATAACATCTATATAAACCCTTATGGATAACTTTTCATCTCTTCCATACACCAGGAACATATCCTTAGTTCACCTCAAATACTTCAGGATAACCTTAATAACAATTAAATACTATTCACCTAGATTGACTTGATATCTACCTACCATTCTCAAAGCATAGAGAACATTATGCCTCATACATAACATGACATACATGATAAATCATTTCACATAAGTGTATTATTTCTTACTCATTATTTCTCTTTACTAGTGTGTCTGAGGACACATCTTGGAAAGATGTATACCATGTGATTATGGAACTGACCCACTCTTGGATTATTCCATGATGAACCCCTTATGTATCTGGTTAATGTATATACTTTGACTTAGTCCAAGAAGACTCTTTGATCTATCACACATGATCTTGATCCCTAGAATATAGGTTGCTTCACCTAAGTCCTTCATGGAGAAGAACTTGCTCAACCATGCCTTAACCTCCTGTAAGGAAGGTATCTCATTTCCAATTAGTAACATGTCATCAACATATACTACTATGAAAATGACCATATTCCCACTCAACCACTTATAAATACATGGTTCAGATTTGTTCTTAACAAAAAAAAGTTCTTTTATAGCTTCAAAAAACTAAATGTTCTATGACCTGGATGTTTACTTTAATCTATAAATTGATCTTTGTAACTCGCATACCTTTTTGGAATTTCTTATATTCATAGACCCTTTTGGTTATGTCATAGACACATCTTCCCGAAGGTTCTCATTATGATTTTTTTGAAATCTATCTTCCAAATCTCATAGTCATGGAAGGCTGCTATAGAAAGTAGAATTCTTATGGATTTAAACATGGAAAATGGAGAAAATGTTTCATCATAGTCAATTTATTGATTTTTTATAAATCCTTTAGCTACCAGTTGTTCTTTATAGGTACTAACCTAACCTTCCATGTCCAAATTTATCTTAAATACCCATTTAAACCCAATAGTATTTATATTAAATAGAATATCAATAAGAACCCAAACTTGGTTATGATACATGGAATCCATTTCATAATTCATGATTTCTTAACATTTTAAAACTTATGAGATCTTTACTTCCTCCTTGTAGGATAGAGGGTCATTATTGTCATCCAATAATGATTCACCATATTCTATAACTAGAAAACTACATCTTTCCAGTTATCTAACCTCTCCGGTGCTCCTATGTAGTATCTTTGCTTCAAGAACTATATCTTCCATGATGAACTGTGGGGTCTGTTCGTATACCAACTCTTGTGTATCTTGATTATCAGCTTCATTGAAGTTAATCTTTCTCCCACTATTCTTTTTGATAATGTGATCCCTCTAAAGGAATACAAAATTTCTAACAACTATAATCCTTTTATCTAAGGGATCATATAATTAATATCCCATTATTTCCTTGGGGTAACCTATAATGAAACACTTCATGCCCCGGGCTATCAGTTTGTTTATTGAGCTAACCTTACAAATGAATCACTTCCCTATGCATGGATATGTGACAAAATGAGTTTTTTTCCACTATATAAATCAAATAGAATACCATTTTCTGCTTTAGTTAGTACTCAGTTTAGTATGTATGCTACCATGTGTAATGCATATCCTCAAAAGGATAATTGAAGACTTGCATGACTCATAATTGACCTTACAGTGTCTAGTAAGTCATGATTCCTCATTTCATTAACAAAATTCCACTATAGTGTATAAGGTGTAGCGAGTTTAGATAAAATACCTACACCTATAGAAAGTCGATAAACTCTTGGTTAAGATATTCACCATCTCTATCTGATTGATGTTTCTTTATCTTCTTAAAATTATGATTCTCAACTTAATTATTGAACTATTTGAAACTTTAAATGTATTTAGACTTATACCTCATCAAGTAGACATAGTCGTACCTAATAAAGTCATCGATAAAATTTATAAAATATGATAATCCATCTCTAGATTCTACTTGAAAAGGTTCACACACATATATGTGTAACAATTATAGAAGCTTTGTGACCCTTTCACGCTGACCACCACATGGTGGTTTAGTCATCTTGTCTTGTAAACAAGAATAAAATCATTCAAGTGGTTTAACCTCAAGAGTCGTTGTAACCATCTTGATAGATATTTTTCAAACAATTCTTATATATGTGACCAAGATGGTGATGAAACAACTGGGTGTGAAATGAGTCATGTGAATTTGACTCGTTATCAATTTCCAATATTTGGTTTTCATAATTTAATGCATAAGGATCGTTATTCAACTATTACATACCATAACATATTCTATCTTTATAAAAGTAGAAACTATTATTTCCAAAGTTGAGAATAAATCAATCTATGTCTAAAAAAGAAACAAATATGATGTTATTAGTAATAATAGACACATAATAATAGTTATTTAAAACCAAAATAATTTCTGTTGGAAACATGAGGTGGTAGTATCCAATGAGAAGAACAACCACCCTCACTCCATTGGTATCCTATAGATCAACCACACCTTTAACAACCTTCCGAAATCTACTTGTTTCCTATATTTAAATACAAATGTGTGAACTAGTATCTAATACCCATATTTTAGATATAGAAAGATTATACTCGATAATGAACACACCTTAAGCTTCCCCTTGCTTCTTTGGTTGGGTGTAATTCCTCTTCTAGTGGCATTTATTACCACATGAAAAACAAACTGCATTATTCTCCTTTGCTCACCTCTGGATCTTCTTCTTCTTGGAAGAAAGATTCTCTAGATCCTTATTCTTGAAATGAGTCTTTGGACCCTTTTATCTATTCTTCCTTTTCTCATTCACCATAAGGATTACAGGTTTATCATGCCCCATGAATTTATCAACTTGGTGAATAAGAGTAAGATATTTTAAAAGAGAATTATGGATGTTTCTCATACTATAATTCACAATGAAACTAGAGAAGGTTTTAGGTAGTGAGTAAAAAATGAGATTTGTTCACAAATCATTAGGGATATTAAACCCCAAGATTTCTAAGTGTTCTATGCTACCAATCATTCTCACTACAAGAGGCCCATATGGTGTCAACTCTCCAAGATTTCATGTGAATAATGCATTGGAGATATTATATCTCTCTTGCATCACATTCTTTTGATAGAGATCATGAAGGTGTGACATGATGCTATATAAATCCATATCCTCATACTGATTTAGAATTAGTGTTGTCCATGGGTTAGTTCAGGTTGGGATGAGGGTGTTTCTAGACCTGATGTGACCAAAAAAATAATGGTTCAGGTTGGGTCGGGTTGCATGATTCATAAGCAGCTAACTTGACCCAACCTAACCCATTGGGGGTCAGGTTAAGTGATACATGGACAAACAACCTAAACCAACCTGACTCATTGTGGGTTGGGATAGTTCGAGTTAGGTTAATCAGGTTATACGTGTCAGACCCAACCCAAATTGATGGATCCAGACCCAAACCCAACCTAATCGCTATAAATGGGAATGTAGAAAAATTAAAATGTAATAGAAGAAATGGAAATGTAGGAACAATGTAGCAGCAATGGAAATGAAACAATAGAAATGTAGTAGCAATGATGACAATGCAACAAAATGTAAATGAATTTCAAGGGAATAACTAGAACAACAAGCAATGAATGAACAACAATGATCATATAACCAAAATGTAAATGAATTTCAATAACTAATCATTGAATAAAATGGGGAATTTAAAAAATCTAATGAAACTTGCAATGAAATAACAAGTAAATAACTACAATAATAATGAAATATGATGAAATTCTAGTTATCTAGCCACAAAGATCCTTCCTTGTTTTCTTTTTCTACCTTATCCACAAATGTCCTTGGTTTCCTTTTCTACCTTAGCCATAGTTATGTTGTAGAAAATATGACTCTCAAATTTTAAAGTGGGTTTCACCCTTGATATAATTGGAATTGAGTTAGAATAACTAAGATGAATATCTAATTCGAGTAATGGGGAGGTGGAATACATGATCCAAAGAATTAAGTGCCCTTCCCATTCCATAAACCTATCCATTAACAATAGAGCGCCAAAAACAAAACACAAGATCATCACATATTATTTATAATTAATTTAAGTAATTAAAGAATTAAATTATAATGAATTATTTCTTCATTTATGAATCTAAAAATTCCACTACGTCGTACCATTGTTGCATTTTTGGAATCAAGTGTAGATTCCCTCCAGCAATGATCCACATGTGCTCTATGAACCTCCAAACGTCCCCGTAGGAATCTATGGGTGATAGCATGGTAGATCCCAATGCTTTAATCATTAATATTTGATCACATCGAGAATCAGTTCAAAAATAATTCTCTTTGATCTCTCTATAATTTATAGTGGCGGTGGAGAGTGATTGTACTCCAATCCTGAGAGCATTCTTAGAGAAGAGAGATCTCTTGGGGCCTTGAGAAAAATATCCAAATGCTATTGTGCACAAATAAAACAAATGGAAACCACCTAAGAAATAATGTAATTAGGTTTATATACAACTAGAGTTAGAGAAATAATAATTGCACATAAACCCTTATTATTCCCTTAATCACTGTAGAACCCCATGTATATAATAATAATAATATCATTTCTTAACATATGCCAAACTTACGAACTATTTAAATATTATTTATTAAAATAATATTGAATATATATTATTTCTCACTAGACCATTAAACTTGGTTTGTTATTCCTTCACAATATTTATCAGACCTTGAATAATGATTATTTATTTAATAAATAAATATTACTGCATTATTCACTAATAAATAAATAAATATTATATTCACTATATAAAAAATACATATTTATTAAATATTCTGCTCACAAAATATTCTCTTGAATAACTAGTGATAGAATATATATATATATATATATATGATCAAGAAAACATGAATAATGATTAAACCATGTGTGAGAATAATATTTATTCAACATGTTAAATAATAAATGATAATATTATTTAACCGAGGCTTATGGATACACTTAGTGTGTGACCCTTCAGGTCTATTTCTTAGTGGCATTAAGAGAAACAATGTAAAGTCCAAGGTTAACATTTAGAAACACACCAATCTAGTCATAAAGTAAGATATTAATGTTTCTATAACATAAAACCACATAAAAATTCTTAACATGTAATATAATCCCTTTATCTCGTGATATCTCTAATCAAACATGTTTCATTCTGGTGCTATCAACCTATGTGCTTGCTATCTCTTTCTTTGAACTTTTGAAAATTAAACTTGGATATAGAACACCATGGCCATGGATTCATTTAGGTTGCATCATTTATATCAAAGGGTCTAAAATATCAACTTCTATTAAAGAATAGAAGGGAAAAACCCTTTCTTTCATTATTAATTAATGAATTATTACTCATGACACACCCAACATATCCTACTTCACCGTGAACATATGTTTTCAAAGTTTTTATCAAAACATAAAAGTAAATGACTCATAATATTCATTAATAATAATCTTAAAGTCTAAGTATCAATAAACATGTCTGCAAAATGGAACATTCAACAACACATATAAATGTGGATTTACTACTGGCATGTCTCATTCTCATAATATTCTTTACTAGAAATTACCAAGGACATAATAATGCACCTCAATGTCCTATAATTATCCACCCCTGATAGTCTTTATAATTTGTGTCTCTAAAATGATTTCATCTAAATATAGAACATATATTTTAGAATACTATCATGACACTTCTAGACTCTCATCATAGTGGGGAAATGCTATGATATTTTAGTACTAAAACTACTCTTAGGACATTTTCATATACCATGTCATGCAAAATAATGATCATGATGTGATAAATAGTTTATTAATATTCAAAAATATGAATATAGGTAATCATAAAGTACATAGAAGTTGGTTCTAGGGCACCAAATCTAATAGAATACCACTTTAACTAGATTAAAACACTAATAAATTTTATTCTGCTAGGTCTCGTATGATACTCATGATTCTTATGAGATAATTATTTAGTCATGGGGTCTACTATGTTTTCTTCTATGTAAACCTTTTTTTAATGTAACTTCACCCCTCTAAAAAAATCCCTCTAGTGGTGATACTTCCAGATTATGTGCTTTATCCATTGTTATGATCATGCCTCTTTTAAAAGAGACACCACTATAGTATTATCACAATACAATGTGATAGGGTCTTTACAAATAGTTACCACATCAATCTTCTAGATAAAGTTTCATATCCAAATGGATTATTTGGCTGCATTAGAAGTTTCTATTGTAAATACCCTGACCCTAGTATCCCAGAGTCAGTGGTTACATTATTACATTGGAATTAGATAAAATAAATCACATAAATAAGGACAAAATAGTTTATTAGTCTTGAAAAATGAGATATATACTTGAATTTCAAATTACATTTGAAAACATAAAATACAACATAGTGTTTTATTCAAGGACACAATTTTTTTCTAACATAACCCTACATATCAATCATAATATATTTATTTGAATCCTAGGAAAAAGAAACATAATAAAGGGGTGGGATCAAATTCTCATTTAGGGTATGTATACAATGGAAACTAAATAAGGCATGAATAATATGGCAAGAATAAATGATTATCAAATAATTCCATATAAGTAACAGCATGAGCTAAAAAATTATCCATGGATATCAAAACCAATAAAATAATAACATAAACATAAATAAAAAATTTCATAATGATGGAATTCATAATTATGGACATCTGAAACTTACCACTAATGCCTCAACCAAGACATCTAAAAATACCATCAAGGCCTTATGCCATGACATCTACATAAATGGGTAAGGCCTCAGCCAAAACTCAAGTTAATTTGTATCATGAGATATACTGATGCATCGATGGGCTATAGAGATCCCTTCCCATCACTTTCTAAGTACAATGAATTCCTAATACGATTAAATAATATAAATTAATAAACATTCTTTAACAATCAACAACTATCCGTATTAGAAGAATTATCACATGGAATGTCAATACTTTCCCCCAGTCAAAATAATCATAAACCACCCAAATAAATATAGTGGATGGTATCATTAGAGTATATACTAAATATACTATTCAATAATAGATGTTGACATATATGAAAATATTTTAAAATGTTCATAGGAAAATTTATTGAGGAAAATACCATTTCTACTTTGAAAATCAATTTTTAAAATCTAAAAACTGTGCACGTAATAAAAAAATCATTTTCTTTAAAAATTAAATTTTAAAATTTTAAAGGAATTTTAAAATAAATAAGGTATCATGATGGTGGAAAATTCCATTCATTTCATATAATTTGAAAAAAAAACATTCTTTTTACACTTTTGTAAGAAAAGTCAAAAAGTACCTTGTTCTGAAAATGAAAGGAAGATTCCTTTTAAAACATTTTTGTAAAAAGTAAAACATGGTAAAATGACTTTAAAAAATCATTTTAAAATAGTAAAATTGTTTTTGGAAACATATTTATAAATCATGTATATGAAAGAGAAATATTCATCAATGAAGACTTAAACATAAACAATTCTGAATATTGATGAGATTGTGAAATAAACTCTTACCACTTTAGTAAATTTTGAATCATAATCCCAATTAAAGATTAAAATCAATTGAAAATTTTAATATCCTGAAAATAATGTTATTAATGATATAATATCTCAAATAAATAGTATATTCACCACAAAAAAGTAATAAGTTGTGAATATGACATATGTTTCATGATGGTAAAAGTGAGGTGAGAAACCCTTACCTTAGGTCCAATTTCCTTCATACATGTCCAAAAATTTTATATAATAAATATATATTTATTATAAATATATTCCAGAACTATAATAATATTTCTCATACAATATATTATTTACTTATAATATCTTATCACCCATTTATTATCAATTTATTGTTAAAATCACTGTTTCAGGTGACAACTTCTTCATTTTTCATGTATGATTTGGTCTGATAGTTTTAGTCCGTATAATTTATTCATGGTTAAATAATCTATAGAATTTTAATAATTATATAAATATCATATATATTAATTATATATTTATTTATAGTAATCCATAAAATTTAGAGATAGAAAAATGAACTGCACCGTTCATAGAGACGATAGACCGTACGTACACATGAACTATGTTTTCACTTTTCAATAGATGAAATAAAAGAGAAGTAAATAACAATTAAGCTTTATATAATTATTATTATTTCATATAAATAATATATATTCATCAATTAAATATTCATTACCATATAATTAAAATATAAATGAGAAACGAATCACATCGCTTCATGGTGGTGGTGGTTCACACGTACGAACGAGCAACATTATCATTTCCCAACAGTTTGGAAGGTAAGAAGGTAGATATGATTTATTATTAAAAAAATATAATTATTTTTTAAATATAATATATAAACATTAAATCCATCATAATTTCCATCTATAATATATGGTGATGAAAAATGAATTGTACCGCTACGTGGAGAAGATAAGCCGTATGTATGGACGAGCGATAATTTCACTTCCCATTTGATGGAAAATAGGGTGGGTAATGGTGGTTTTATAATAATAATAACAACATTTAATTATATTTAGGATACTAAAGTTATTATTTTATAATAAATTCTAGATATTTAGAATATTTAGAAGAAGAAATAAATTGAAAGAGTTTGGGTAAGATAATTACTGCTTATTCGAGAGACCTTCTTTAGATCCTTTCCTAAGGAACTTAAGGTTGGTATTTTAGGGAGAATAAAACTTAAAGAAATTTAATAAGGATTTTTATAAGAGTAATTTGTTGGGGTTGGTCAATCTGGATGGCTCAAAGTGGTGTAAATACATGGGGGAGGAGTTTTCCTTTTATAATTGAGGTGAGGGGCACTTTTAGAAGTTATTTAAAAAAATTAAAATATAATATGACTATTCTAGATTTAAATGATTCAAAATAGTAATTAATTTGAAGAAAAAGTGTATATGGTTGAAATAAAATCATAAAATAAAATTTAGATAAGTTTTTATATCATTTCAATCCTTAATTGTTTGATCAACCCCTTGGTTTACCTATTTTAACATTAATCGTGATAACTTATTTTTCACTCTTAATGGGTTATAATTTTACATATAAGGTAACTATTAAGATATAAATGAAAAAAGTATGACATTTTAGTCTATATATTATCCTAATTTTCCACTATTTTTTATAATTTTTAAATAATTAAATAATATATTATTTTGATAAAATATCATTAATGTCAATTTTAGAACGATTCATTTAGATTGACATTAATAATATCAAGAAAATAAAGGAATTATAATCCAATGAATCCAAACCTCTATAATATGTCATTTTTATCTATAAAATACATGGGTCACATTAATTATTTCAAATTATACTACATTTTTAATACCATTTATTTTATTTTTCCATTAATTAAATAATTAATAAATCAATGTTGTGTAAGAATTTATGGTTATTATTTATTAACAAATAATTAAAAATAAATTACTATGATTAAGATAAATCATTTATATTTAAAAATATTATTTATAACCAAACATATCCTCTGGTTATCCCTATGTTAAAAATATTATAGTCATTAAAAATAAGATTTTGAAATTTTTGACTTTTCTTTACATAAAATATTATAAAGGTCATAATCTCATCCAAATGAAAAAAAGTCATATAACCGAATCTTGTATGAGTATGGAAGAAATGAAAAAATCCAATAAAATTTAGGCAAGTTTTAGGTTCTTTTTTTAGTATTTATCATTTTATTTTTAACTTTAATTACCCGATTTACCCTTTATCATCATAACAAAAATTAATATGATTACTAATAATAAAAAAAAATAAAAGGGAAATATTTATTGAATTAGAACATCCTGATTCCAAATATGAGATTAATTTTTTAATATTACATTTCAATAAGTGGCATAAATTAATCTATGATTAAAATGAAAAACGCAACGAAAATTCCACCCTAAGGTAATTTTGACATGATGATTTAAAAAATGATATTATTTTTATAAAATAAAATTTTTATATGTTATAGAAATTAATTATAATATTTTCTAACAAAAACCAATAAAAATAATTTTTTAAGAAAACAAATTTATGAAGAATAAAATAAATTTATTGAAAATTGAGTACTTATTTTATAAGAATAAATCAATGAATTTATATTGAGTAGGTACTTTATATATATATATATTTCATAATTTTGTTAATAATATTCATACCCACCAATTTAATGGTTAGGTTATAATGAATATATTTAAATAATAATATTTTGAGGTTCGTTCTGGCTTGGTGTTTCATGTCGTATACACTATCTAAAATAAAATTATTTTAAAATATTTAGATATTAACTTATCTACACCTTAATTATATTGTACCATCTAAATTTGAACTTGATTTTAGTAATCAATGGTTTTATATTTGAAAATAACTTTGTGAAAAACCCATATATTAAAAAGGGTTAATAAAAATTCCTCTTAAAAAGTGGGAAAGGAAAATGTGAAGGTCACCCCAAAACTAGGTTTCATAGTAGGATAACATTAGTGAGAAGTGAAAATATAGATATGGAAGAGAGAAATAACGCTCAAGGATTAAAAAATAGTGATATAAAACATGGTCATGAGTAAGTTAACTATCATAAAACCATAAATCTATGATGGGTTAAAATTCCATTGATTTCTTGATAAGAAAATAGATAACATTTTTATTTCAAGGTCCTTTTTATAAAATCGAGTGATTCTTTTACAATCCAAATAAATCACCTAAGAAAATAATCTTACTTGATTTCATTTCATGACATAAACAAAATCTAATCCTTTGGATATGATTTGATATATTTCCACTTCATCTCTTGTTCTAGGAAATAGATATATGAGATTTAATTTTTTTCATGACCAAAGCACTTTTTAATGAATCATAAGATCCATATTCATCCCTTCAACCTCTAAATATTTTCCCAAGCCAAAATTGTTAGAAAAGCTTATATAATCATAATTTAACCTCAAAAAATAATATCCAAAGTTTAACTTAATAAATTTCATAAGTAGTTAACTTGAAGACTCTTGCAAGATATTATCGACCATATTCAAAACCTAAAAATTTAATCAAACATTTATCACTATACAACATAAAGTAGCTCATAATGTCACATTATAAACATGTGAATACTTTGATCAAATATACTAATAAATGTAATCACCATTAACTTTATATTTATTCCATATATCGTATATAACACCAATAACCAAAACATTAATCAGAATTTTTAAGCTTAAAGGTTATCTCACACCCTTTAGCTTTCAATTAAAAAATGCAATAGAATTATTCGCAAATAATCCTTGATGTTAAACATAAAGGTCACATATACTTCAACCAAATGAAGTATCTCCCAAAATGTCATTAATCACTTAAAAATCCAAAAAATTAAAAAATATTTGATCCTATAATATGATTCCCAAAATTAAATTATTATTTATCTGTTAAATCATTTAAGTAAAAATAATGTCATACTAACCAAGACATCACATAGGCCAGTGGTAGAATCTGTACCCTTTTTTCCCTTCAGTTATGGGTTCACGCCCCTTGAACTTTCTGGATGTGATAGGCTATCACTCGACATGCAAGTTTTCCTTTTTATAAAATTACAACATTCCTAATAATATGATGAATAATCTCAAGAATTATATTACTCATCAAATCTCTTTTTTTAACTACTAAGGTTTTTTACATGATATATTTCCAAAATTTAATATCTT
The DNA here is from genome assembly GCA_963277665.1 of Viscum album. Taxonomy (NCBI): domain Eukaryota; kingdom Viridiplantae; phylum Streptophyta; class Magnoliopsida; order Santalales; family Viscaceae; genus Viscum; species Viscum album. Next base: position 679,161,779 of record OY728132.1, on the reverse strand, counting down.
TTTTATCAATAACTATAAATTTAGGTCCAAAAAATATAAAATAATTATTCCCCAAATAACTATTTCAATAAAACATATACTAAACCAAAGGGTTTTATTCCCATAAATGCCTCCCAAAATATCTTTAATCATGTTAAACTCCCATAAAATAAAACATAAATAGGGCTATATATGACTATAAAATTTTTATCAACCTTAGAATTATCATTGAAAGGAACTCTAGGTTCATCTAAATACATATTAAGGGTTATCATTACCTCAATCATGTGTTTTCCAAAAATACAATCTTATCACTAAATCACTTTTCTAGGTTATCAGTACTATTCAACATGTGTTTTTAAATCCTTAAAAGAAAAATTATTGTGAAACAATCCTTAAATGTTTCATAATTATTATATCTAGAATATTATAATACATCTACAACATAATTATCATATACCAATACATAAAAAATTTAATCCTTACACATCCAATATTTCCATAGCATATGTATTTCCTTGGTCTAAGAGTTAACCCTTAGATTAGAACATTGACTCGATAATTCCCATACTTCCCACACATAAGACATTGAACTACAAATGGTATCATAGGACATAATTTATCCCCTTCAATATTAATCTTCATTTTACTTGACAATTCATTGATTTATTCCCATATTTTCCACACATAAAAAATTTTCCCATCCCATTAAGACGTTCTCCAAGATGTCTCTTTTCACATTTCTAACATGAAATAAATTGTGTCTTATTTACTCCATGGTCTCTGCTACCCAAGTTCTCAATAAACTATATCATTATATTATTTGGAGAGTCCAAGATTTGCTTAAGGTTTAAGTTGATAATCATATATCATGATAATTTATTAGGCATAATCACAATATCTTTCACTCCAACCATAACCCCTTTTGGTTTCTCATATTCACCATATTTTCCATCACTTTCAATGTTAACACAGTTCCATATGGTTCCATCCATTGTCAGAAACCATATATAATAGTATAAACAACAATAATCATAGTGGGAAACCATATAATTTCTACCCTACTAATTTTTAGGATGTTATCATATACTTAGAATCACACTCAAAGTCAATTATAGGGTTATGTTCCCTAATTATGTTTTTTCTAAATCTACCGCCTAAGGTTTCTACTAAAATTGATCTAATACCAACTATAAATACCCTAGAACTAGTATCCCAGAGACAATGGTTACTTTATTACATTGGCACTAGATACAAGAAATCATATCCTAAAGGATAAAATAATTTAGTAGTCTTGGAAAATTAGATACATACTTGAATTTTAAATTACATTTGAAAACATGAAATATAACATAGTTCTTTCTTTGATTAAACCATTATTTATTAAAGTATAAACCTGTATATTAATCATAATATATTTCTTGGAATCCTAGTTAAATTAAACATAAGAAATGGATGATCTTTCTCAGTAAGGTTATGTATACAGTGAAAACAAAATAAGGCTTGAATAATATGAAAAGAATAAATGACAATTAAATAATTCCATATAAGTAATCACATGAGCTATAAAATTATCTATGGATATAATAACTAATAAAATGATAACATAGACACCAATCACTGATTTCATAACGATGTAATGCATAATGGAAAACAATTAAAACTTAATACTGAGGTCTCAACCAAAATATATGAAAATACCACCAAGGCCTTATGCCATGACAACTATATAAATGGGTAAGGCCTCGATCAAAAAACAAGATAGTTTGTATCATGAGACCTATTGATAATTAAAGGGGATATATCAGGCCTCATCCATCACTTACTAATTCCAATACATTCCTTATATGAATAAATAATACAATTGAATCAACATGCCTTAACAATCAATAACTATCCATATTGAAAGACCTATCATACAAATTTTCGATACTTTCCCCTAGTCAAAATGATAATAAACCACATGAATAAATATGGTGGATGGTTTCATTAGATTATATTCTCAACATAATATTCAACAAATTATGTTTATATAGATGAACATACTTCAAAAAGTTCATTGGAAAATTTCTTGGAAAAAATACATTTTCTACTTTGAAAATCACTTTTTAAAATCTAAAAACCGTTCATGTAATAAAGAAATAGTATTATTTGAAAATAAACTTATAAAATTGTAAAGGAATCTTAAAAAAATTAAGTAATAATTATGGTAGGAAATTTCATTCATTTTTTATAAGTTAAAAACATACCTTTCACACTTTAGTAAGAAAAGTCAAAAAGTACCTTGTTTGAAAAATGATTGGAAGATTCCTTTTAATTTTTTAAATGTAAATTATGGTAAAATGAATTTAAAAAATCATTGGATAATAGTATTTTTTTTAATTTTTTTATAAAATATGGATATGTAATATAAATATTCCCCAACAAAGACTTAATCATAAACAATCCCAAATATTGATGATATTGTGAAATAAACCCTTACCACTTTAATAACTTTTGAATCATAATCCCTATTAAATAATAAAATAAATTGAAAATTTTAATATCATGAAAATAATGATATACATAATATAACATGTCAAATGAATAGTATATTCACCACACAAAATTAATAAGTTGTGAATATGGCAGATGTCTCACGAAGGTAAAAGTGAGGCGAGAAAACCTTGCCTCAAGTTCGATTTCCTTCATACATTCCAAAACCTTCTATATAACAAATATAGATTTATTATATATCTATTAAATAACAATAATCATAAATATCATACCATATATAGTTTAATTATGATATTTTATCATTTATTTATTATTAATTCGTTGTTAAAACCACTGTTTTGGGTGGTAATTGCTTCATTTTTCATTTTATGATTTGTTTTGATAGTTTCAGTACATATAAATTGATCAAGTTTAAATAATCTAAATAATGTTAATAATTATATAAAAATCACATATATTCATTATATATTTATTTATATTAATCCATAAAAGTTAGAGATAGAAAAATGAACCAGGATGTTCATGGAGACGGTAGGCTGTATGCATGCATGAACGCTGTTTTCACTTTTCGAGGGATAAGAAAAAAGGTAAATAATAATTCAAATTTATAAAGTTATTATTATAAAATATAAATCATATATATTAATCAAATCCATCCTCATTACAATCCAATTAAAATTTAAATGAAAAATGAATCATATCTCTTTATGGAGGTGGTAGTCCACACGTACGCACATGCGGTGTTATTGTTTCCCAATAGTTTGGAAGATAAGATGGAAGATATGATATTATTATTAAAAAAACATAATTATTTTATAAATATAATATATAAATATTACACCCATAATAATTCCCATCCATAAAATATGGTGATGAAAAATGAATTTTATCGCTACGTGGAGACGGTAAGCCGTACATATGCACGAGTGACACTTTCACTTCCCATTTGATAGGAAAGATGGTGGGAAATGGTGGTTTTATAATAATAATAAAATTTAAGTATATATATGATACTTAATTTATTATTTTATTATAAATTTTCTAGATTTATAAGATGTACAAGAAGAAATAAATTTAAAGAGGTTGGGAAAGATAAATACCTCTTCTTCAGGAGACCTTCTTTAGATCGTTTCTTATAGAACTCAAGGTTAGTATTTTAGGGAGGCCAGAACCTCTATAACCTTTTTAAGGATTTTTATAAGATAAATGTGTAGTATTTTTTCAATCTATATGGCTAAAATTTGTGTAAATAAGTGAGGGAGGATGTACCCTTTTATAATTGAGATGAGGGGTACTTTTGGAATTTATTTTAAAAAATTAAAATACAATAATACTATTCTAGATAAAAATGATTCAAAATGGTAATGAATTAGAAGAAAAATCATATAGGTTTTAAATAACATTATATAATTAAATTTAGACAAGTTTTGATATCATTTTAATCCTTATCTTTTTTATTAACTCCTTGGTTAACCTATTTTAACATTAACCATAGTAACGTCTTTTTCACTCTAAAAGGGTTATAATTTTACATAAAAGGTAACTATTGACCAATAAATATTAAAGTTATGAAATTTTAAACCATATATTATCATAATTTTTCACTTTAAATATTTTTATAATTTTTAAATAATTTAATAATATTTTATTTTGATAAAATATCATTAATGTCAATTTTAGAACTATTCATTTATTTTGAATTTAATAACATCAAGAAATCAAAAGAATTAAAATAAAATACATCCAAACCTTTATAATATGTCATTTTTATCTATAAAATTCACGGGTCACATTAATTATTTCAAATTATACTACTTTTAATGATTTTAATACCTTTTATTCTATTTTTCCATTAATTAAATAATTACCACGTTAGCGTTGTATATGTATTTATAATAATTATTTATTAAAAAAAATTACTACAATGAAAATAAATCATTTATATTTCAAAAGAGTAGTTATAACTGAACATATCCTCTTGTTAACCCTATGTTAAAAATATTATAGTTATTAAAAATAAGAGTGTGCCATTTTTGAGTTTTCTTTATATAAAATATTCTAAATGTAATAATATCATCCATATGAAAAAATGTTATATAATATAAAATTTTATGAGTATGGATGAAATGGACCCATCCAATAAAATTTAGAGAAGTTTTAGTGTCATTTTTATTCATTATTTTTTAACCTTAATTATCTACCCTTTACCGTGATAACAAAAATTACAATGGTTACTATTCATAATGAAAAAAAATAAAAGGGAACTATTTAATAAATTAATACACCATGATTATAAATATTATAATAATTATTTAATATTAAATTTCAAGAAGTGGTAGAAATTAATTTAGGATTAAAACACAAAACACAACAAAAAAGTGTTTTTTAGAAAAATACCTCTAAGTATCAAAATGTTTTTATACCAAATTAATTTATGAAATTATTTCAATGAATAAAATTATATTATTAATAATATAAAACTATTTTTTTGATTTGAAACTATTATAAAATAAAATGTAACTTTTTAAATGGTTGAAACAAAAATAGAATTTTCAATAAAATTTAGTATTTTTCACTATTCCATGGAAAATGAATATTTTCAGAAAAATTTGAAAATTAAACCAAAATATAATTTTGATATGATGATATTAAAAATGATATTATTTTTATAAAATAATTTTTTATAGGTTCTAGAAATTAATTATACCATTTTCTCACAAAAATCAATAAAAATCATTTTTGAAGAAAATGTATTTCTGAAGCATAAAATAATTTTAATGAAAATTGAGTAATTTTTTCATAAGAATTAATCAATGAATTTTTATTGAGCAGGTCCTTAATATATATATTTCATAATTTTTTTAGTACTGTTTTACCATCAAATTTAACAGCTATGCTATAACGACTATATTTAAATAATAATATTTTGAGGTTCATTTTGGATTGGTGTTGCATGATGTGTATGTTACCAAACATTGTTTTATTTTAAAATATTAGGGTGATATAGCTATATACTCAAAATATTTTATAGAATAAAAAAAACTTTTTATTTTGAACTCTTCCAGTTCATAGATCCTCCATTGAGACTAAAGATATATCCCTACTATTACCTCATATCATTTTGATATGTTTGAAAACTAGCATAAGTATAACCCCTAATGACCAACTCATATCCTCTATATACTAGGAAAATATCCTTAGTTCTTCTCAAATAATTAATGATAGCCTTACCAACAGACAAATGATTTTCTCATAGATTATCTTGATATCTTCATACTATGCTCAATGCATAGGCAATATTAAGTTTAGTAAATAACATGAAATACATGATTGATCCCATCACCAAAGTGTATGAGATCTTACTCATTCTATATTTATCATGTTGTGTCTGAGGACACATTTTCTTAGAAATATGTATACCATCTGACACAGGAACCAATCCACTCTTGGATTGTTACTTACTAAATCTCTTTAGTATTTGGTCAATGTATGTACCTTGACTTAGTCCAAGTAGCCTCCTAGATCTATCATAGATGATATTGATACCTAGAATGTTGGATGCTTCACCTAATTACTTCATGGAGAAAAACTTTTTTAACCAGTCCTTAACATACTATAATATTGATATGTCATTTCTAATAAGTAATATTTCATCAGCATATAATACCAAGATAACTGTCATGCCCTCCTCCTGTTAAAGATACCACAATGAGGGAAGATAAATAATGACCCCCTGAGTCCCACCTCCAGTAGACCCTAGGTTGGCGACTAGCATCGAGGGTATAAAAATCTCATAGTATGGGAGATATTACCCTATATTAAAGAAATAGGTTTGGGAGATAGGATAAAAAATCATCAAACAACTCTAACAAATAATATAAAGGTAAAACAAGAACCATCCCATAATAAATGAATAAAGTAAAACTGATACATATAAAAGTATCCAAAGTAAATACTAAAAAGACAAGTCTACAACAGCAACTCAACATCAGCTCCAACCCATCTACCAATGTCTATATTAGTCCCTAAGGTCCTCTTAGAAACTTGAAAAATAGTTTATATATGTAGGTTGAGCATAACAGGAATACTTCTTAGGGACATAACCAAGGCCTCAAGTGTACATGTGAAACAAGCATGATAATGCACCAGTGAACAAACAACAAAACCAACAATCACCTATATAGGTCAAATAACCATACCAGACTCACCTAGATCACTCATTAAATAACACATCTAATGTAATAATATAACATTGAGATCATCATAAAATAAGACACCCCACTCATTCTTCCCCACTGACTTTCCACTCTCACACCCCAACATTGAAAGTAATGTGCTCCCATACCTTCCACACATACCACATCAAATAACATCACATCTCGTCCATAGATCCCTAGTCCATCACATCACATAAAATCCCACCCGCATACATTTAGTCCATCACATCCCCTCACATACCACCCATAGAAACCTAAGCCATCTTATCACATCATATTCCACCCACAGACACCTGGGCCATCACATAATATCATATCCCACCTACAAACACCTGGGCTATCACATCACATCACATCCCAACTAGAACAAGAGAATTAAGGTATCATGAACATGAAGGACATTAAACACATGCCCTCCTCCTGACCCACATGAACCCCACCACACATCACATCACACCGCATTATATATTTCCCATAGACACCTAGTCTAACGCATCACATTACACTCGAAGACACCAAGGAAATCACATAACCATTGGGTAATCTCCAACACTAACATGTATCACCACGATTGGGTAATCTCCAACACCAACCTGTATCACTACTGCTAAAGGAAGGAAAGGGGAGAGGGGGTAGCCATCCATTCGTATCTCCACCATCCTGGATGTTGGGGAAAACACCTGGAATTCAACACCTTTGAGCATTGGTAAACTTATCCAACTCATGCGGGGCATGTATAAAATAACATGAACATATATGGTATATAGATAAAACACAATACCCAACCTATGGGTTAATATCAACCACACTAGATCATAACACATCACAACCACCATATTATACATCAACCATTACAACCAATTATACCACTATATGAAATACACCATAAAACCACCACACAAGCCACATAACATTCCACTTTCCACATACAAGTTTCACCACTTTTATTTGTTATCCATTTCATTTCACATAACACTACTCATTATTTATTAAATATGTTTAATACATTTATCACATATCTATTTCTTGTCCATATTGTTTATTTACTATCCTATTTTGTTTTGTTTACCATAATAGTTCATTCTATGGCTAACTGAGAATCTAACACAACCTCACCACACAAGAAATAGCCCAACTCATACAACCACCACCCCAACACCACACATACACCATATTCACCTCACTACATCACCCAAGTCATCTCTCTAGACCAACCAATTATCACATAAATCATGAAACACTATCACTAAATACCACAACAAAGCCACTGCACCACAACCACTGCACCAAAAACTCATTGTACCACATCATACAACTTCCCACACCACATCCATTCTAACCAATCACCATATCACTGCCCCATATACTAAAAAACCCATAAGATCACGAATATCACCACACAACATCCCAAACCATGTAGGGAAACACAATAAGAACAATCATACACAAAAATAAAAAAAATGTCTTCCATAATTATTCAGGGAAATTATCACATATCTTCTTTCTTTAGCATGGGTATTATAACATAAACTAGATGTCCAGAGGAAACCAATTATTATCCAAATATACATTATTTAACCTTTTATTTAGGGTGATATCACACAAAAACACAACAAGGGTCATCATAACATAACAACTACAGTGAAAACAAGGCTCCCAATAGTATTTATTCTAAGAATTGGAAACATGAATAAATAACAACATCAAAAACATATATCAAATCAATAAAACATGCGATAAATAACCATACCCAAAAATTTAAATTTTATAATTTATTATATGATTATGAATACCCTTAATATCCACCCAAAGGTAAGAAAAATCATACAAATCCCACATATAGAATGTAAAAGAGTGATAATGAGGATCCCATACCTTAAGGAAACTTTCCAATCTCGCTATACACTGCAGAATGAAGAAGAAACAACCCAAAAACTTCAAATGCACATGTAAACCCTAGATCAAACTATACCAAACCAAAGGGTTGTAAAAAAAATATCCCACACACACCCCAAAACAAAATCTTTCCACTATAATGAATCTTTTAAGAATAGCTAAAGAAAAACCATAGGAAAGAGAGGAGAACTCATCACAGATCACCAACGAGAATCCACTGGAACCCAAGGATCAAAGAAAAGGAGAAGAGGGATATAAGTTATCCTCAAGGTTCCCAAGGTTTGGCTAAAATGAGAGGAGTAGTAGTGGCCAAAAGATTAAAGTATTGAAAAAACCCATTTAAAACTCAAAACCCGAACCTTTCACATTGTGTAACTCATTCACGATGTGAATTCCATGGGCTCCTATGGATTTTAATCCATGAACCATATATAAGGTGTGAAATCCCCAAATCTCAATTTTCCACTTAAATTAAAATTTCCTCAACTCAAATTTAATTACACATCATATACTTCTTTCATGATTTGAATTCATTTCATAGATTTACCATAGTCTATATGCAAGACATGAAACTGATCAGCTACACAAGCTACAAATTTCCAAATAACGATGTAAATTTGGTTAATGTTGTGAACCACCACATGTAATACTCATGCAGATACAGATCTACCGATCACTCTAGACCTATTCTAAATTCCTCTAACCACACAAATGGAAAATTAATGGCCCAGGTAGGAAAAAACCATTATAATAACGACCATATTCCCACTAAAATGCTTGATAACACATAGATCACAATCTTTTTTAATGAAACAAAATTATTTTATAGATTTATTAAACTGAATGTTTTATTAACTAGATGCTTTATTCAATCCATAAATATATCTATGTAATTTTCATATATTTTTGGCATCACCTAGAGTCACAAACTCTTCCAGTTGTGTCATTTAGACATCTTCCTGAATGTTCCCATTAGGGAAAGCTATTTTGAAATACATCTACCAAATTTCATAGTCATGAACAAAAGATATATCAAGTAGAATTATGATATATTTAAATATGAAAAATGGATAAAATGTTTCATCATAGTTAATTCCTTAATGATTTTTAAACCCTTTAGCCATTAGCCTTGCATTATAGGTACTTACTTTACCTACCATGTCTCATTTTTTATTGAATACCCATTTTCACCCAACATGATTTAAATTAACTTCTAGATCAACCAAAACCCAAATTTGGTGTTGATACATGGAATACATTTTAGAATTCATGTCTTATTTCCATCCTATAGATTTTGATCTCTCTAATACATCTTTGTAAAAGAGTGGCTCATTATTTTTAACCAATAATGAGTCACCATATTTGATGAGGGATGAAGAAGACATGGTGATGATGTTTTATAGTGGATCGATGGAATCTGATGGTCTCTAGAGAACTGGTGTGGTGCTTGGTCAGTGATGTCGATAGTGGTGATAGGATTACAACCAAAACTATGGGTTTCATGATGATAGTTGTAGGAGATAAGGCTCAACTAATGTGTGTGATCTTAGAGTGTGATCTTATCAGGTTCTATTTTATCTATGGGTTTTTGATTTTTGAATTTTGAATCTGTCATCCTATTTTTTTGTATCCCATTGGTTTCCACTCAACCATAAATCATATTATTCAAAAACCAAACAAGAATTGATTTTTTTAGTAAAAAACCATTCCTCTCTGGTTCTCTTACCTCTCTAGTGATCCTATATAGTACTTGTGTTTCATGAAATAATTCTTTCATGAGGATCTATGTAATTTATTCTTATACCAAATCTTGTGTATATTGAGCATAAACTTCATCGAATTAAATCTTTCTTCCACTATCCTTCTTGAGGATGTTCTACCTCTCAAGAAAAAAATCTTGTCTAGCAATAATCACTTTTTTGTTTGAGGGGTTTTATAAATAATATCCCCTTTTTTCCTTAGGTTACCCTATAAAGATACACTTTGTGCCCTGAGGTGTTAGTTTTTTTCTTTAACAAACACATTGCAAACCCATACATGTGTATATGACAAAATGTGTTTCTTTATATTCTATAAATTAAAGGGAATTCCATTTTCAACTTTAGTTTGTACTTAGTTTAGTATGTATGACATAGTTTTTTAATGTTATCACCAAAATAATAATTGAAGATCTACATGAATCCTCATCAAATTTACCATGTTTAGCAAGGTAATATTCCTCCTTTCACTAGAACCATTCCATTGTGGTGTGTAAGGCGGAGTTAGTTGAGAAATAATTACAAACTCTCATAAAAATTTGATTAACTCTCAATTAAGTTATTCACCACCTCGATCAGATTGAAACTTCTTCATATTATTTCCAAGTTGATTCTATACTTTATTCTTGAATCCTTTGAATTTCTCAAAGGAATCAAACTTATACCTCATCAAGTATAGATAATCATATCAAATAAATTAATTAGTAAAAGTAATGATGTAAGAATACCCACCTATATATTCTACTGGAAATAGTCCACACACATTAGTGTGTACCTACCTTAGAAGCTCTATGGACCTTTCACCCTATCCAATGAATAATGGTTTGGTGATTTTTTATTATAAATAACATGAAATATTTCATGTGGTTTTAGCTTAAAAGATTATAAATAACTATCTTGATAGAGCATTTTCAAACACTTATTACTTACATGACCAAGATGGTGATGCCACATTTGGGTGTTATATGAGTCATGTGAACATGATTCATTATCAATTGAATATACTTGTTTTTCATAATTTAATATGTAAAGTCCATTATTTAAATGATCCATACCATAACTTATGTTGTCTTTATAAAATAAATAGATTTTACTTCCAAAATTGAAAACAAAACCATATGTATCTAGGATGGATACAAAAAATATGTTTTTGGTAACAATTAGTACATAATAAAAATATCTTAAAACCAATATCAAAACTATTGGAAATGAAAGGTGGTAGTCTCCAATGGCTAGATCAGCCAACCTCACACCATTGGAAGCCCATAATTCCACCTCTCCTCTTGAAATATTTTGAAATCTACTTTGTTAATATATATAATACCCAATGTGTATATTTTGAAAGATTACACTCAATAATGAATGTACCTTTACCTTTCCATTTATTTTGGGTGTAGTTACTCTTAAATTGGATTTTATTGCCACATGAAAAACATACCATTTCATTTTCCCTTCCCTACCTTTGGATCTTCCTCTTTTTGGAAGGAAATTACATTGAAGATTTTGACTTGTTATGAGTCTTGGGCCCCTTTACCTTATTTCTACTTTTCTTATTAACTATAAGGACCACAAGTTTGTCATGAACCATGTCATTTTCAACTTGGTGAATTATAGTAATAAATTTTGAAATTATATTTTCATTATTTATCTTGTTATAAATAATAATAAAATTGAAGTAGGTATTGGGTAGTGAGGAAAATATGAGATCTATGCACAACTTATATGGGAATTTAATTCCCAAGATGTATAAAATTTCAATATATCTAATAATATTAACTACATGAGTCCTATTTAGTACTGAATCTCCAAGATTTCATCTAAATAAAGCATTGAAGATATCATATATCTCTTGTCTAGCCTTATTTTGATAGAGATCCCGTAAGCGAGACATCATGCTATATGGATCAATGACCTCAAGTTTCTTTAAAAGATCATTGGTCATGGATGATAGTATGAAACATTGAATATATGTGGAATAATCTAAATGTTTCTCATATAGAGACAACTCTTTCTCACTATCCATTTTTATAGGTACTTTAGGAATAGGTTCTTCGAGCATATATAATTTCCTTTCATGGCATAGAATAATGTGTAAGTTCCTTTTCCATTATTGTAAATTTTTGCTGGTGAAAAGGTTATATTTATTAAGTATAGATCATAGTGATATGTTTGAAGTCATATTTATTACTATTTATAAAAATAATAAGAGAATAATTTTAGTACTTTATCTGATAAAAGTAAATAAGTAAATATTATATTTATTAATCCCCCATTATTTTATTGAAACCCAACAACCCTCACCATTGGATTTAGAACATCATATTTCTTGGATATTCTAGCAGCAAGAAACCATATTACACTTTTCAAAAACCATACTTGGTCCTAACAAGCTATTTGAAAGGTTTTGGGTAGTCATTAAAAAATTAAAACTGTATTAACTCATAGTTCCTTGATCTGTTGAGTGGAATCCCCAATACTCAAATAATTATATTGTATTTCCTTAATATTTTCCTTTTAGTTATGCCAAGTTTTTATTAAGTAGTCAACCCATGTGAAATAATTTAATTCAACCCAAAATTCCAAGTTATAATTCCCCAATAATTGAAATCACCTTGACTTAGACCAATTAATCACTTTGAAATATGATTCGATTTTAACTTAAGCAGTGGAAGGGTATACCGAATTAATATATATAATTGTAAGAATTTTATATTTATGAAAAAATTTCTCATTTTATATTTATTACATTAATTTGAATATTAAGTAGATTTACTTAAGTGATTAACCTTTTCTTAGATAAATTTTACACATAATCCAATTTATTTTAGTTATATCTTGCATGATTGTTAATTAATTAATTCATATGATCATGAAAAAACATCCATAATGAAATTAACTATACAACTTGATAGAAATAAAATAATAAAATGGAATGATCATTATCTTTTACTAATTATTTTTTATCTATATAATGATAAACCAACTGTCGAGCTAGGGTAAAACACCTTGAACCATAAAATGGTTCATGTTTCATCTTTCCACATGTCCACCTATGTACCTCCTGGATTGGATTTTCCTTAGATCCAAACTTAAACTACCTCTAATATCTTGGTTGATCCATCCATTACATAAGATTTTACTCACATGCAGGTGAGGAAAAAAAGACTATTTAAGGGGTTTACATAGAAGAAACCATGGACTTGTAGGCCCTTACACAATGATAAGAGTGATGAAATGTAGGCCATCAATTTAATTTAATAATAAATTTAAAGGAAAACAATCACATGAAAAGGTCTGATCTATGCTCATGATCATCCACATATATGAAACTAATTACACATTTAATAAAATTATCATTCAATTATAATCATTCTTATTTAAGATAAATCATTCCCGAATCAATTAATTATCTTCTTTAATTAATCAATTCCTTTTATATTAATTCTCATCCTACTTTCTTGATATTATCATCCATCATAATTTCAAACAAATTAAATAAATTTATTTAAAACTAACTATATAAAATATATGTACCTTAGAGGAAACATGACGAGTACTTATCCAAACTACCAAGTGCGTATTATAATTATATACTCTTTACTCATGCGATATGTGACATACAAAACTTGTCACATAATTTTGTGGAATATATACAGTCAAATAAATGACACATGAATCACATGTTATTTATATAACATGTTATGTTTCAATGCGCATAGAGTAAGGAACGTATTTCAACTTATATATGATATACAATTTTAAACATTACATAGAAATTAATTAGAAATTTAATATATATAAAAAATATCACATGGAATGTACATTGTCAAATAAATGACTCACGAAAAAATGTTGATAAGATTTAATATGTATAATAAATTATTTTTAAACTCTACATAATTTGGCAATATACACGAAATATAATATGTAACTACACAACATGTATATTTATCACTGTCTATCCACAGAACACACCTAGGTGTAAATAAAGGAAATACGTAAGCATAACATGAACAAGATCATGATACCTTTATCATGTATTACCTTGAAACATTATCTATAATTCCACATAGACATAAATAAATTCTTTATATTTTTTACATCGATCATGAATGAATTTATTTGATAAATGTTTGAATCTACTATGATGGTGGCCAATATATCGAAGGAAGAAATTCTCAAATATCAATGAATGAAAACTAGAGCTTATGTGATCCAATTTTCCATTTACAAGATACCACGAGAAGGTAGTTATTATTCCATACCTGGAAAAGATTATGTTCTTTTGGAAGACTGTCTTAAAGAAGTAAGTGGAAAACTTCCATAATATTATAGGCCCATTATTTTGGGGATATTATTCTATTATCAATAATATTTTTCAATGTATCCATATAGCATGCCACTTTTCCATCCCCACACATCTAGAACAATAATAAATTACAAACTATAATAAAACATATCTGATAGACTTTGTTTGTTCCCTTCTTGTGTTTCTTATTGAGAAAAAATGAGAATTGAAATTTGGGATTCTTATAAAGTTGAATTTTATGAGCATAAATCCAGACTCTGATCTAGGTAAAATATAGAGGAATGTGAGATATGTATACATAGACTTGAGTCAAACAAATAATGGTTGATGTGGGTTAATTTATGACCATGAAAAAGTATCAATCTAGATTAAAACATATCATAATATCATAGATTAATCATTTGGATTAAATTCACGATGCAGGTAGAATAGAAGACCCTAAGGTTAGGGAATTTCTAAACATAATTTCAAAATAAGCTTAAACTATTTCCTTTTATAAATTCATTTTAGTGATCGAGATTGAATTTGAAGATGCATCAAGATGAGAAACCAGTAATTGATTAAAGTCCTTGAACCCATGATATGATGTATGGACAAGCATGGGGATGTGATCAAGATTATTGATGGTGTTGAATTGAGTTTTATGGGAAATAGTGCAAGAGCATTATGTAATGATTAATGTTTACATAGGAAATCACAAGAAGATGGAAAATCATTCCCATTCATTATTGTTTTTTTCTTATAGGATTATGTATATTGAAGGATTAATAGATCTCCAATGCAATTACTATCAATTTGAAGAAGTTTTCCCACATCCTTTATGATGTTTTTACTTAATAAATTAATTTTTTTGAGTTCAAAATGATGTTTTCAAGATTTAATGAATAAGAATTGATAATTTTATGCTATTAGGACACATCTTGAGTGAGATTAGTCAAAGATGAATCAATATTGAAGTTGAATCTGACATGAAATTGTGAATAATAAGGATAGATAATGAAATTATCTAATGTAGAGGAACCATCATTGAAGTCTAGTTCATATAGTTTTCTCAGTTAAAATCCTAATAGGAACATAGGCCACTCACCAAGGAAGTTGGAAGATTTATTTATATTTCACGATGTATTCATTTATTAGGTGATCATTAGAGCTAGTGTCAATCTAGAAATAAAAATAATATGATTGGAACATAGTTCATGTTTAGAGCATATAGTAGCTCAAGACTTGAGGTATTTTATCAATCAAATTAGATAATATAATTGGAATCATATGTAATGGAAAACAAGATGGAATTATATTTTTATTCCTATAACAAGAACTAATAACATAGAAGCTATCTTGACATAGTACCATATCTAGGATTAGGCCCAATATTGAAGAAAAAATGGATCATACTATCAAATTCCATATCCTAAACCTATATTTAGTAAACCCGAATCTACATGATATAAAGGAAAAGGGAGATCTATGCTCGATAATGAATAAATCTTAGAGATACAGTGAATAAGATTTTGGATATTTTTAATGGATTAGTGAAATTCCATGATGTAATAAAAAAACATGCTTATAAAGGTTCAACTAGCAC
Organism: Viscum album; assembly: GCA_963277665.1. Lineage (NCBI taxonomy): Eukaryota > Viridiplantae > Streptophyta > Magnoliopsida > Santalales > Viscaceae > Viscum > Viscum album. The sequence goes on along the minus strand of OY728132.1, from coordinate 679,145,540 downwards.
GACCTGTAAGGGAGATAGTCTATAGTGATATCTCTATATAGAATCTATGTAGATATTCTAAAATCTTCAACCATGATATTAAGGTAGAGATGGTTCTTAAACTTTTATTAACAGGAGAACCATGAGAGTAACAGAGGGAGATGAGGACTAGATGATACCACTAGAGATAATCAGATGATGAGCACATAGAAAAGATTTATTGGATCTTGGGAAGCATATGGATTTATTAGATGGAAAATATTTCTTTCTCTCCCTATATCAACATATTATTATTAAAATTATTATATTGTATTTATATATATATATATTATAATTTTAAAACCATGTTAATAAACTATGTTTTCTATAAGAAATTATATTACGTTGGTAATTAAATTAACTTTATTTGTGTAATTCTAAAGTTTGATGTTACTATCATCCTTAAACATAAGAAATTTAATTTTCCAAAACATTAATAACTTGTGGAAATTAATGTCAAATGAATTAATCATCAAACTGATTAATAATTTTATTTTCAAACTAAAAATTAAAAATTTATTGAGTGTAATACATAGATTTCCATCGAGAACATAGACTTAGTGAAAATTGATTTCATCATACAGTGATTGAGTGAATTATAATGTTGAAAAACTATAGGATACATTCATTACTAGGTTGTCCAGTTGATAAAACCAATTATCCTCCTTCATGTTAGTTCTATTATTCTTAATTAAAATTCATGAATAAAAGAAAACATATATAAAACTATGTAATATAATTCCCTTTTCTCATCAACTAATTGTTTTTACATGTTTATTGATCTATATGATAGTTCACCTTATTCATCACTGTCCATTATCTCCTATCACTCCACTCTCACAATATTCTCACCACCATCACTACATCATCATTATTTTCACTATTTTTATGATCTTATTTTTAATCTTATTGGTTACACACGTTTTCATCAGTAATTCCTGGTGGATTCAACCACTAATCACCACTATATTATTTTAAAATCATAAAATAAATAATTAATCTACATGGTTGTAGTTATGAACTGGTTAAGGAACCACATATTATATTTTTATTTTAGAAGTGTCTCTAGGAGGTGATAAGAATATCAATTAAAATTAATCATAATGTTTCATCCACAAAAGGATAAATTAAAATAGTAAGAAACTCATATTCTTGATAAAATGATTCATGTATACATATTCATCATTATAGGATCTTGGGATGACTATATATCATTAATTGAGTTTTCTTATAATAGTAATCACTAACCATTTATAAAATTTTCATTTTTGAGGATCTTTATGATTGACCATGATGGTCCCTCTCTATTGAGATGAGATGTGTGAAAACTCTTTATCGAGAATGAGTATTGTTTAGGATATCATAAAAAATATTAAATTGATGTAGAAGAGGTTGTATATGGATCAAATTCATAAAAAAATATACTGATCAATGTCATTATCTGTTGGAGTTTGATATTGGTGATTGGAAGTTCATCAAAATTTCTCCATCCCTAAAATACTGGAGATTGGGGAAATAAGGTAAGATTAATCTATGACATATCAAAAATTTTAAAATTGAGGAATAACTCTAAAAGACGAAATTATAGAATGATTTAACCCTTTAGTTGATGATGATTCAGGATTTATTTCATATATCTCTAGTAAAAAACAATTTAAAATAATGAATTTATGATGTTAGTTATTTATAAATGATGTTATAATTAATTTTTTAAATTTATTTGTTAATAACCAATTTAAAAAACCATTAATGATAGTTTTTTATAGTGTTTATTAAATAAAATATGTAAAAAACATGTTTTCAATGTGTATTAATAAATAAATTACATTTTATATCAATAAAAAATCATAAAATGTTGAGTGAAACATTTTATTTTATTTCATTCACTTATCCTATGTTTACGTTTTCTCCCAAACCAATACCTAACATATCATTTAAACATTCTAATGACTATAAATCTACTTCCTTTATCCACTTCTGCCACCTTATGCCTCTCTCCATCATTCCTGGACTACCTTTACCACTCAATTATATCATATTACACATCACATAATATTTTATTCCTATTATTTTGATATTTTTAATCTATTTTTACCAGATTATTTGGACTAATTTGGAGGTTACAAGGGTCTTTCCATTTTACCTGGTCTTCATATTAGTTTCAAAATTATGATTTCATTTTTTATTTTAGGGTTTTTTTTATAATTTTACTTTTTTTAATAAAGTAATTGCTATATTTTTATTTTAATCTAATTTGAATCACTAATAATATTTATAATTTTTTATGATCTAATTATAACTTATTATTTACCCAAGTTACATTTTACAATTATTTGGATTTAAATATGTGAAATTTATTTATATAATAAGTATTTTTTTTATTCTATGATGTATAGTTTTAATAAATAAAACATTTTATTATTAAATGTTTCATTTGTCAAATGAATGTTGTTTAATAAAGAGCATATGTTATATGTGGATTAGAAGTTAGGTTTTTTTATTAATAAATATTAAAATTTATATAGTTTTATTAAATAAAAATAAATTTTATTTCACATGAATTTTTATTATAGATAAAGCATACTATGACCAATAAAAAATAAATACTGTTCTATTTTTTAGAACATTTAATATATTTATCACATATATTTCTCTATGTAATTGATTTTACCATTATTATTGTTTATTTTTTGTATAGATTATTATATTTTAGTATTATTTATAAAATAAAATTTACAATTACATTTTAAAAATAATTTAACTTACATTCAATACTAAAAATATGTTAAATGTTATAATGAATAATAGTTGGATTATTGTTTGGTTAACATGGAATTAATATGAGGAAAAGGTTGATGATTTTTTTTTTGTAATTTTCCAAATGAAATGTTCCAAATAGTATCCTATTTGTCTATCATAGCATAAAATGATTGAAAATATGAATGTAATAAATCATAGTAATTATATATCATTTAATTTTGAATGGGTTAAATGTGAATTATAATCCTTCGATCCAGGGTGGTGAAATTGGGAAGAATTAAATTTCTGATAATGAAAATGATTTTCAAGAAGATAATTATAATATAATTAACAAAATTATTCATGATATTGAAGTGGATGTAATTGATAAAACATAGATGATTGGGCACTGATATTATAATTTTTTAAAAAAACTATATCCAAGTTGTGTGAAATTTATAATTTTATCAATTTTGTTAAGATTGGTTAATGTGAAATATATGAATGGATTGAGTGATAAGATTTTATATAGTTTCTGTAACCATTTAATGTAATACGTTTTTTAAGATTAAAGTCTATCCTATTCATATAATTTTTTTAAAACATTATTATACATGTTGGGATTGGAGTAAAAGAAGATAAATTTCTATCCCAATGACTGTGTATTATATGGAAAGGAATACCATTGTTTTTCTGCATGTCCTAAATATAGCGACCCAAATTTTTTATATGAATATTACATCATTTTTTATGATAAATATCTTAATTAAAATACATTTCATGATCCAATGATTTAGTATATTGGGAAAATTATGCCCATATTTCACTTGTTCATATTAAATAACAAACATTATTTAAATCCTTCTTCTTTATCCTCCTAAAATCTCACATGATCTTCTTAGTACATGTAATAACCTAATGATATTAAATAATGAAAGGGGTGTGCTAAAATACCAATAAGGGGAGGGATAACATATAAGGGATATGTTACATGAGTTAATTATACATGGGTGATAAAAATCATCATAATTATATAAAAAGTATAGGATCATCATCATTAGACTGAGGAAATCATTTGAAATAGATATGTAATTTCATATATGAAAAAATGATATAATTAAATAGTGGTCAAACACCAAACAAAGTTGTGAAGAAATCTAGCATCAGGTTCATGAATAACATATGTGCATAAATCATAAAATCATAATTGTGAAAAAATATAGCATCATGTTCACCAATAATAAACAATATATCATGATATATCTCACATTAACCAATTCATTGGAGGGCTATATAATTCCATGATTATCTACCACATCATAAAATTCTTATAATCATGCATACAACATGGAAATAGAATATATAACAATCATAGTCATGAAATGAACCCATATAAAGGAATGAGTTTCATAAAGGATTAATAAAGCATAATTTTATTAATAAATATTGGGGTTACCATATAAATAAGGGGAATAGTCTTTTGGTAAAAAATATCAACATTATTTAGTATATAATAAACAACTCAAGATTAGTCAATGTGATGTTTTGTAATTAAATCTTCTTTAAAAAAATCCTTGTAAGTAGCTTATAAAATATATTGATAGGGTAAAAACATGTGTATCCACTTAATAAAAAGGGGAAAAATAGTGAAATTTTATTTTTAGGACATAATCGGGACATCCATATTAAAATTAATGTGAATTAGGAGATATCACAAAAAGGAGCTGTGTTTGATAATCCACTCACCTTAGATCAAAATTTATTTCCTTATTTTTCTACCTGTTGTATATTAATCATTATATTATTAAATCATGGAACTAGATGAGAATTATGTTCATTGATTTAAATGTCAATCAATTATAATAATTTTATTTTATTATTTAATTTCCATTCTTAAAGGTGAAACATTTTGATATCATATTTTCCTTAAAAATTTCCATCTTGTTTTGATTTATATATCTTTATTCATAGTCATTTATACAAATTTAAAATATATTCTAGTAGATTAAAATACATGTAAATAAATATTTATATATTATATATAATTTATTCTATCCATCCATGAATAAGGTGATAGGTTTAGTGTTGGAAATTTATTCATAGGAGGTTATCCGACCATTGATGGAAGATCTTCAAAAGAGATGGAAAGAAGAGTATAAAATATAAAAAAATATATATAATCACTAATGTAGGTTATCATCATTAATATAATGTTAAAATTATAATTAATTAATATTATATGTTTTGATTTTGATATGAATAGAGAAAAATAAGAATACATGCAAAAAATGAGAGAATAATTCGATGAAAACTTGCACTCTTCTCAGGGTCTCTTCATATCTATGATAATAAAATTCATTAATTCCTGGAGTTAAGTAACTCCATAACATCCCTAAGGATTATAAGTTTCATAATTTTGAGGATTTGGGTAGATATATGGAATTGGTAAGTTAAAGGTCTATTTTTTCCAAGGGATGGGCAAGTGATTATTTATACTTGATGAGCAGGGAATTTTAAGGATAACAGATTGTATAAAATTTAATTTCCCTCATAAAAATTGAAATAGAAATATTCAAGGCATTTTATGTCAAATTTTTAGAAACTAAATGATTATAGTTCTTTTAAGGATTTCCAAAATTAATTTTTTTTATTAAAAATTATAGTTTAAAAACTATTTTTTTAAATTTTAATGGAATAGTTTAGACTTTAGACATTGGAAAATATTTTCTAGGAATTGAATTTAAATTTTATGGATTTTTTAAAACATTAAACATTTTTCTGGTCGATCTTAAAATTATAGAATATATTATATCATTATTAAAACATGAACATAACACGCAAGGACTTAAAAAATATTTTCATTTTAGAATATTTTTTATTTTTTTTCAATATTTTATTATACACAAAGTTAAGATTACATTATACACAACACTAAGATATCATGCGCTACACGCAAAACCGAGTTTTACCACCTTTTAATAGAGAACCTATTTTAAATTCATTTTTTTGATACTTTTATAAATTTTATATTCCAAACTAAACTTCATTTTTGAAATCGAAACATCAAAATTAGGTTAGGTTGAATTTTTGGTATCTTTCTGAGAAGTTTCATTTTTTGATGAATATTGTAAAATACTGAATTTTAATTCAAAACTATTTTTCTATCTAAATTAGTCATGTTGTTAAATTATATTTTTTAAAGTATAATTATACGAATTTTATATCATTTAATAAAATTAAGGACATAATAATAAATTTTAGTTTGAAATTTGATATAAAAAAATAGAAAACTTTTGAACATTTTTACATAAAAAACTCACATTGTTGTCCCATATGCAGGATTAATTGTAAATTAATTTATACCCATTATATTATTATAATTTTTAAAAATTGATTCCATATTTGGAATAATAATAATTTATATTGTTTAATATGTTCAACTTAGTTTTTTTACCAAAAATATTAGTGAAAGTGATTAAAATTAATTATAGTGATTAAGAGAAAAATTAACCTAACAATGGAATAAACCTTAAACAGAAGGCCCTAAATGACCTATAAACTTGTCCAAAATCCATTGTATTCCAATAGTTCTTCTATATCCCATATTTTTTATAATTTTATCAGTTAGTGGGACACATGTTCATCAAAGTGACCCATATAATAAGTTAAGAAAAAAAGAAAAAAAGGAACCTTCCATAACTTTAACATCTACAAAGCTCTATAAAATGGCAGAAGATTCATATTTATAGTTATAAACATTAATTTTAAAGTTAAATGAGGTTTATTAACATGGAAATTTAAATTTTATTTTTAGAGATGATATAGTTACATTAAATACCTAACAAATGATAATACATGGATTATTTAGTTAATAATTAAATAAAATAAATGATGCTACAAACATTAAAAGTAAATTTAATGAATTATTATGCTCAATTATTTATGTATATAGATATATCAAGATAAAAATATGTGAAAATAATATATTTTAATTCTAATAAATTTTTGATATTTTTAAATTAAAATTATATAAATAATGTCAAAATTGACATTAATGTTATTTTACAATAAATACTATTTTATTAAATGATTTAAAATTAATAAAAATACTATCTTCTGCCAAGTGATTTTTAAATATTAGTAAATATCAAATATTTTATATTAATAAATTAATTAATCTTTAATAATTAACATATTATCCCATAGATAGTAAAACATTGTTAGAAAGGTCCGGGTTAAATTAGTGTTATTGTGCATTAGATGTGCTTGATTTAAAATTAATTTCCAATATAAATTGGAATTTTGTTTTTTTAAATTAGAAAACATACTTATAATTCAGTCGGTATAAATTTTCTATTAATTATCACTTGAATTTACTCTTAATTATCAAATTACATTGGTTAGAAAAGTATCTACTTTAATAAAAACCAAAATGATAAAATTGGGGAAACATAGAAGTTAAGGAACAAAATTATAAAAATGAACTTATTTTTTTTATGGTGGAGGTTTTTATCAACCATAATTTCCCTTTAATCCATTATTTTTCCATTTTGGAGTCCCATGAGGTTAGGGAGACCTCCCAAGAGTGTATACCTTTTGGTAATTACAAGAATTCCACTCCCCCTCCATTTTAAAAAGGGATTGACCCTTCCCCTTACGCATCCCTCTCATGACACTTTTACCCATCCAAAATCTTCCCAAATAGTCTCCCAAAATCCTTGACCTAAATTCATCATTTTTTTATAAATAGAACAAAATAATCCCTTTTTTGAAAACCAAAATAAGTTACCCAAATAAAGGTAGCATTCTTTATTGTACATTTATGTTTTATTTGTTTCTACACCCCTTAATTTCTTATTATTACATGATTATATAATAACATAAGTATCCAAAATATAATTAATTTTTTATGTTAATGGTTCTATCTACACCTATACACACTTCCATCAAATGGTTAAGGAATATATTTTCATCTATAGTGAAATACCGCCTTGCGAAACGATGTCATTCATTTTTCCTTTACCACTTTCATGGTTGGGAATAATGATGGGAACATTATTTATTTATGATATATATGATATTTATTATTTCTATATTCTTTTTTAATGTTTATATAATACATATCTTTATGCGTTCCATTTTGTGTAAAAATGATAGCTTCATTTGTGGACATGTGGACTACTGCCTCCTCAAAGCGATGCGATACGTTTATACATTATATAAAATGTATTAAGAATGGTTTTAATTAATATTATGTGACAAAAATAAAATATATAAGATATTAATGACATAATTAACTTCCTGTAAATAAAATATATCATTTTCATTATTACCCTTTTCCCACACTAAAAAAGTAATAACGTTGTTCGTGAACGTGTGGACTACCACCTCCTCAACTCGATGTGATTCCTTTTACATCACAAAAGTTCTATATATAAGTATATATTATTACATAAAATGGTATTTATTATATAATTATCATTCTATAATGATATATTATTACTTACCTTATTTTCATAATAATCATTGAAAAAATGGGAACATTACTCATGTGTATATATAACCTACCATCTCCATGATTGTAATGTTGGTTCATTTTCACAACCATCAATCATATTTGGTTTCAGATATATAATTTATGTATAAATATAATAAATATTTCATGATTATTATTATGGATATGTTTATATAATGACCCCTTTGACTATAGTCGTTCTACCAAATGCATTTTTAACACATGAACCGAATTTGATTAAAACACCGGGCATAAACTTAATTATTTAAGTAGTTGTATAAAAAGTGTAATAATTGAAGTAAAAGTGATAATAAAAATGAAAAATGTTTTTATTTGAGTAAATTATTAACATGAGTTTATTATTCTAGAATATAAAGACACACATGAAAAAGTCATACTCAAGGTAAGTGATTCTTGTCTTACTTTTCATTCCATGAGGCATACACCATTTTCACAACTTAATTATTTTGTGTCATGTATATACTTCCCATTTTGATATATTATATCATGAAATATTTTATCTTCATGGTATTTAAAACATTCATTTAATGCTATTCCTTCATAAGTTCTATGATTTAAATGTTTCAAAGAGTCATGAGACACTTTATAATGTTTAATGATTATTTTCTTCAAGAATTATTTTAATGATATTTCAATAGTATTTCCATTCATCAATGTCAATAAACATTATTGTTACCTATCCTCCACTAATGAATTATTGATAAATATGAAGTATTTATTTAACAGGTATATTTTATTATAAGTAAAATTTATGTATTAATTAAATAAATTATTAGATATATGATGACTGATTTATACATTCAAGACACAGGTTAGGGACAAATTAATGTTAGAAACTTGTTATATTGATAGTATCAAGGGAAAATTTCAGTTAAAAAAACCCTTCTTGTTTGTAACCATTATGTTTTAAACTATCTTGTGAAAGGTATTAAAAGTATAGTTAAGGTTGGAAAAACCAAATTTGTTTGTAACTAGTATGTTTTAAAACATCTTGTGAAAGGTCTTGATGGTAATGGTTCCATGTACCTAAGAAACATGGAATCCAATAATTAAGCATTTCCTTTATTGAGAATTATTTTATTATTATTACTATCCATGATAGTTTTGATTTAGTATTATCTATGGATGCATTTTATTCTCAATTATTTGATTAAATGGAAAGTGTATTTAGTTATTTACCTTTCCATATTGATTACTCCTTATCTAGTTTGTTTAAATGGAATGTGTTTTAAATTATTTACCTTTAAATATTTATTATGCTTATTGACTCATGATTACTTCTTCTATACTCTTACCCTTTCTGAGCATTTGATCTCACCCTTAGTTTGTTTCCTTTCCACAAAATATCAAGATAAATTATTTGAAAGAGTTTCAAGGATGAACTTTATCTGTATTTTTCATGTATTATGTTATTATCTCAATTTAAATGGGTATCATATATATAATTTGGTTTTTAAAAAATACTAAATTGATGAGTCCTTCATGATTTGATTCCTTGTAATCATGCCAATGTAATAAAACAATGCATTGGAATCAGTCTTCTAGGGTCGGAGTTTTACAATTAGTATCAAATGAAGGTTAAAAACAACCTTAAAAATTAGATTTAGAAAAAATATATTAGGGAACATAACTCTAAGATAGTATTTGAGGATAAGTATATAAAATATCATAAAGAAACCAATGTATGATTATGAGATTAGATACACATAAAATTTTCAATTCATGTTATGTTTTTTTATAGTTTTGGGACTAGAAATAATGTTTCATAATGATATAATCTAACCTAGTGTATGTTATCATTTAGAAATGGTGCCTAGTAGAAAGAATGTAAACCTCACTAATGAATGTGATCCAAAGATTTATAAGGATCATATATTTTATAGTCTAAATCCAATAATTTAAAGGGAATTAGTCTCCCAAGTATTCATATCATATGAGGACATAGTATATTGTGATAAAAAGATAGGGAAATATTTTTCTGAGTAATATAGATTAATAGGGAAGAATAAAAATAATAGGAAAACTAGGAAAAAGTTGGATAAATGTAATAAGGTAAAAAAGTAATTTCACACATGTAATAATTGTGGAAATAATAACCCTAGTCCTTACTTAAAAGGAATTAGAGTTTTCTACAAGTGTGGATATGTCACGAACCAGGCCGGGTCGCCATCCGACCCAGCGCTCGACCTGATCCGCGGTAAGTCCCGAAGGGCGTTCCCAATCCCCACGGGCTGGCACAAGTGCTCGAGTGTCAAACCTTACATGGGAACGATTTACCCGAAATAAAAGATAGAAAAAAAAACTAGCGAGATAAATAAACTGAAACTAGAAATAGACAATCAAACATGACTTTAAACTATAAACAGGTTTAAAGTCTACAACTCAAAACAATAACTAAAAATAAAAGAAGACAGCAGAAACTAAAACTCATACTCAAATATCCCGGCATAATAGAGGCCACATCAACACCATTATGCATGAGAAGACCAAGTAAAACCTGAACCACCATCACTAAGCACGAAGTCACAACTTGGAATACAGAAGAAACAGAATCTACATACACACAAGGGTGTATGTAGGGTGTGAGATAAAATCCAGTAGGATGCCACCGATAAAAAGTTCCATGCCACAACATCAAAAGACAATTTAAAGTGATTATTCAAAATTATACTTTCAAAATGCTTTTAAAGAAAACATTTACAAGTTAAATGCTAAAGAAAAACACTAAAAAGGAACTCATTTCACAAATACTATTTTGAAGAGGAAGAGAAAAAATTCATTTAAGGGCACACTCACACAAACTCTCACACACCCCCACACACATGTACACATACACACACACACACACACACACACACACACACACACACACACAAGTGGTCCTCCATATACCGACAGAAAGCACCACGACATTGATGGTGGAGCACTATGGGTAAATCCCCTAAGGTTCATCTAGATTGAGTGGGACCCTAAAAACCTCATGTCTCGGTGAAACATGGCTTAGAAACCACGACCCTCAGAAACGTGGCTTAGAAGACCAAGAACCTCAGAAAACGTGGCTTAGAAGGCCATGACCCTCAGTCATCATATGTTTAGTTAGTGTTGCAATCGTCAATCCAGCTAAGTGAAACAGGGACGATACCCATCCGGCTCACTAGCGCACTAGTTCTAGTCCTCCCACCTAGATACCCAGGGTTTTTCCTTGTGCTCAAACATCTCCCACATTCACATAACACATAAATTTCACATTTTACAAACCAAACATGACATTACACAAAAAAAATTCACCACTTGCATACCAAAGTACTATTTCAAAGACACACGCACACCAAGGACATGTCTCATTTTATAAAAATACACCACTTTAAAAATGAATGCATATTCAACTCCTATAAAGCACCATTTTAGCATGATATAAATGTACCAATAAATCATTTGAGTTATTATTGAAATCATTTCAAGAAAATCCAAGAAGTCTTTACACCAAAAATAGATTGATTTTATATGGAGGCGTCACTTTAAAACTTGATACACGAGGTAACCTTGTCAAAACTTGTTTTCCATTATTCAAACAATTTTTTCATTTCAACTTCAAAAGTACACAACAAGGAAAACACACCAAAAGTGATTCATATACTTTGAAAATGTATATTTAAATACACAAACACCTAAAGTGACTTGAAAACACCTTTCGAACCTGCCAAACAACCCTCAAAAACCTTTCAACCATGTTTCGCACTCAAAACACCACTTAAATAAACAATTCATCAATTTATAAAACATATCGCATGCAAAAGAAACCATTACAAAATCAATTTCACAAATTGACCCTTCTAAAACCTCATTGGCACTCTATAAACAATTATTAAACACTTCTAAAATTTTCCACAACAGGATCGAAATGAAAAAGAACATAACCATTTCTAAAGAGTGTGCAATTTTCATCACGCACACATGTCAAACAATTTTTAAAACGCCTTTCGCACAACTTATTAAACAAAAACAACCATTTATACAACAACACGCATATAAACAACAAAAGTATACTATTTCAGAGACCCAATTTTCATCAAACAAACACGCCAGAACATTATAAACATAGATCACACCATGCAACTAATTCATAGAACATATTAAATTAAACTAAACAAACAAATTAAATTATCTAAACGATGAAAAGGCATGGAACCACTTACCTCAATGCAGGAACGAAAGAAAAATGATACGGCACAATACTTTCGCTGTGCAAAGGTCGCACTGCATGGAACCGTAAAAAAGGTCCTAAAATAGTAGACCAAAAATTCTCATCTTTAACCCATCACAACATTAGCGATTTAATAATTTAACTAACAATAAAACAAATTCAATAATAATTAATTAAATTGAATAATGAATAAGAAAATTTAATAGTAATTAAACAAATAGATTAACGATTAAACAAATTCAATTAACTAAATTGATAAAAAATTAAACAGATCAAATAAAATGATTAACCAATTTAATAATAATTAAATAATTTGATTAACAATTTTAAACACATGCGATAAAAACTGAATATATTAATTAACAACTGAACAAATCAATAATAATAAAATAAAATAAAACCAAACCCTTATCGCGGAATTGTCAGGATCCAACCAAGGGGCGCGCAGCGGCTGTCCGGTGAGCGTGAGCCGGGTTGCGGGGGATGTCCGGTAGCCGAGCGAGGGTGCGGGAAGGGTGGATGACCAGCTATTGGGAGGAGGTAAGGTGAGGAGAGAAGGAGAGAAGGAGAGGAGGAAAGAAGGAGAGAATAAAATAGATAATAAATAAATAAATAAAATATAAGAGAAGAGAGGAGGGAGATGGGGGTGAGGCGTTCCGCTAGAGAAATGGAGGAATAAGGGGGTTTGGTGGGGTTCTGAGCCAGGAGCAGGTGGCAAGAGGGTGCGGTGCGAGGGCGGCTCTGGATGGGAGAGGAAGGAGGGCAGCGGTGGTCACAAGAGGGGGCATCAGAGGGGAGGTCCGGCGGGGTTCCGTCGGACGGTGCGGGCGAGGGGAGCTCGTGGGGGCGGTGAAAGCCGGGAGAGGGAGCAGGCTGGCCAGGATTGGGCGACGGTGAGGGGTTCCAGCGGGTGATGGCGCGACAAGAAGAGAGGGGAAGGGGGCTGGGTGTGATGGCGGTCCAAGGCAGGCCGAGGGAGATGGGCGGCGGCCTGTTGAGGCGGACAGGGTGGGGGGCCGCGACGGGATAGAGGAGAGGGGTAAGGGTAGAGGTCCGAAACCCTAAAGGGGAAGAAAATAAAAAGAAAAATAAAATGAAATAAAATAAAATAAAAACAAACAAAATAAGAAGAAAAGAAGAAAAAAAGGTAATAAAAATAACGATAATGTAAATAATAAACTAAAATAAGACTAATAATAATAATTAAAATACTTAATCATCATCACTAATATTGATAATCAAAATAAAACTCAATAATAATTATGAATATCCTCAAATAATAATAATAATAATAATAATAAGGTAAATAAATAAAAAATAACTTAATGAATTAAATAATAAACTTTACAATAATAAACTTAATAAAATGCAAACAATAAAAATAATAATAATAATAATTTCATTAATTTAACATTGACAAGGCGTGCGGTGAACCGGGCGGGGTCGCACGATGACCCAGGCGAGACCGCACAGCTTCGACCTCACTGCGCTGGACGCAATCAATGTCAAAACACACGTTTTTAATTAAGAACTCAGAAATTTTATTTCGGGCCTCGACCCAAACTACCCGATGCCCAGAAAAATTAATAAAATAAAATAAAATAAATAGTGTAAAAGAGGCGGGTGTGACAATTCTCCCCACCATAAAGCTTTCCGCCCCCGGAAAGCCACAACTAAGGCTGAACCCAAAAGGAGAAACTAATACCCAACTAAGGTTTAAAGAGGATCCCCACAATCAACAAGAAAAAAGAGGCAAAAGCATCGTGCTCAGAGAAAAGTGACTCAAAGACAACTTCAAAAGGGTCGTAAAAAGACTTTCCGATATGTATTACCCACCCCAAAGAGCTAGAACGCCTCCAGTTGACTGATCAAGGAAGGGAACTCTCGCACCCACAGAAACCAACTTCACAAGCCGAAACACCTCAAACAATATTAAACTGAAACCACACCATTTAGCTAGAATGATCAAAAAAGGTCAAACCACGTCCACAGAACACTCTTATCATTTATCACCAAGACATATTTAAAATAGAAATAAAAGATCAACATGGGGAGGTTCGGGCGAACTCCCTGCCATTAAAGAAAAGTGTCGCACTGATTCATTCTAGAGACATTCGTGTGAGACCCAATGTGGGTCTCCCCACCATTAATAACCTACCAATACCCAAGGCGAGACCAGAAAACCAACATGGGGAGGTCCCGGAGGACTCCCCACCATTAGAACTAACGGAATGTATAGAACTTTGAAAAATTCTCAATGGTGACCAAACACCCCACCACAAGGGGTGGGGAGGGAGCCCCCCAACTACTGGGGCGTCAAAACCACAACCCAAGATGAACCAACCCATCCACATCCTGGGATGAGAATTATAGAATTTTGGGACTGATTTCCCCAACAGACTCTCAAGGACCAATAAAAGTGATTACATCTATGGGACACTACCCCCAAGACATTAAGGCATTGAGACAGACATGCCTTCACATAGTCACTGAAACCTTACGCAACCAGACGATTCATTCGAAACGGAACAACCATGGAAACAATTTACACTGCCTCTACTTTTAACACTGATGAT
Source organism: Viscum album (assembly GCA_963277665.1). Lineage (NCBI taxonomy): Eukaryota > Viridiplantae > Streptophyta > Magnoliopsida > Santalales > Viscaceae > Viscum > Viscum album. The sequence goes on along the minus strand of OY728132.1, from coordinate 679,130,467 downwards.
AGAAATAAAGTTGGGGTCCCATACACTCCCGGGGTTCCTTACCACGCACCAGCTTCACTCCGAGGCCTATGGATGGATCCTTGATATTTGAAGCATCTCCTGCCTCGCAGTCAGGTATTGAGGACTCCCGTGCGAAGCTTTTCTTTTTAGTGTCACACGCAATCATATTGCACCCGAGGCAACACCATCAAACACAACACATTACAACATCTGACTGATCATAAGAGGAACATTAACCAGCACCAGAGTTGAAATGGTGCATGCGCATCACCCTTTGTCACACTGAACATGACTGTTGCTATTGAGAGGAACTTTACGCTGAGAAGGACATTAAACCGTATCTTGAACAACACGTGATTCCTACGAACGACCATAGCAGCCTCATCTGACTGGGTCTGCCAAACTAGTAGCTTAACATGAACCTTTACTTAAAAGAAACAAACCAAAGAACAGAGGTCATTTGGAACGATAGACCGCACCAACAACTTAGGGTTGCTTCCATATTTTTTCCACTAGAGTCTCCTTTACCACTTCCACACCACCGTTGACTATCAAAGGGACCTCATGCTGCAATACATCACCGAACATGACCCTTGCAGCCGATGTAAATACTACAAAGCCCTTCAAGACACTGGTCAACATCGATAATTCTGAACCACCTTCAACTTTCCCCGCTGGAATTTCTTTCACCACTCCTAGGGGGACCTTTAAATACAACGATGTCAAATTCATACCTGACGAGTCAGACAACTCAAAAAGACCAAAACTCCCTTCAGCTCCCCCCGCATCTGTCATTCTTCTGTGAGAGGATCTGCTTAACTGAAGGAAAAAAAGGAATAAACTTAGCATTGTCACTAAAAAGGAAGAGTCCTTACTCCAGTCAACTGGAGGATCGACCAATGGTGAACCATCTATGGTCACACATCATTCGCACATTAACTCTTTATTGGGGGGGGGGCATACACTAGCCAAGAAAGAAAACCATGGACCCAACTGAACTGGTCCAATGGTCAGGACATACCACAACCGAACACCAAATGTGCAGGGGAAACCATTGCAAGGGTTCCCCGACGTACTTTTCAAAAGAATTAACTAGCTACATGCTTGCATACCAACTTACAAATAAAAATTCAAACTCAGAACACAAATCAGTCAAAAAGGATTCTCGGCTCGAAATGCATCACATCCAACATTTTCAAAACACAAGGACATGCCACACAAACACCGTTTACTAAAACACCAAATTTTTCCTTTAACAAAACATTTTGAAAATTAGAAAACCCAGTGGGTTACACAAACACCAATGGCGTCCCATGATCCTTGCACATGTATGTTCTCGTGCCGCACCGGTACCCCCCTCATATCGATCCAGTCACTCATCTGCTCGTTCCATTAACCATTTTTCTTTTTGCATACACTCATGCATGTGGTTTCCCATGAGAATGCCAAGGATTGAAACCAAACATTTCCATCTTTTTCAAAACCAAAACTTCAACCCACACTTTTCAAACCTCACACACCATTTCATTTTTCAAGTTCTTCATTTGAAAACATTGTCCAAGACCAAAAATTTTTTACTTAAAAACCAAATTATCATGAATCCAAAGCAAAGAGACGAGAAATGACGTAAGAGAAAACTTGTGTCAATGGGTGACTGGAACGTATGGTTGGCGGCCATACACCAGTCATGCCACTGCCACGGAGGGTATTCTAGGACAACGTCCCCGGCTCCACATGGATTTCCAGACCCTGTGAGCTCACTAGGACCACTGACCTTACCCCTTTTCCATTTCCCATAGACAAGATTAACCGTAATGACCAAAAACACATACAAACCTCAACACACTTTGGTAACTCGAGTCCCGCCACGAGGTGTGCTGGCCAGGCACATTGCTCATAGCTAGAATGCCGAGTTCCGACAACCTTAATTTTGGTCCACTCTGACTCTATCTCAAAAAAAACAACCCAAGAGAGAAAACCTTGCCCTCTGATACCATTTTTTCACGAACCAGGCCGGGTCGCCATCCGACCCGGCGCCCGAACCGATCCGCGGTAAGGCCCGAAGGGCGTTCCTGATCCCCACGGGCTGGCACAAGTGCCCGGGTGTCAAACCTTACATGGGAACGATTTACTCGAAATAAAAGACAGAAAAAAAAACTAACCAGATAAATAAACTGAAACTAGAAATAGACAACCAAACACGACTTTAAACTATAAACAGGTTTAAAGTCTACAACTCGAAACAATAACTAAAAAGAAAAGACGACAATGGAAACTAAAACTCATACTCAAACCTCCCGGCAGAAGAGAGGCCACATTAATACCATTCTGCATGATAATACCAACTACAACCTGAACCACCATCACTGAGCACAAAGTCACAACCTGGAATACAGAAGAAACAGAATCTACATACACCCAAGGGTGTATGTAGGGTGTGAGCTAAAAGCCAGTAGGATGCCACCGAGAAAAAGTTCCATGCCACAACATCAAAAGACAATTTAAAGTGCTTATTCAAAATTATACTTTCAAAATGATTTTAAAGAAAACATTTACAAGATAAATGCTAAAGAAAAACACTAAAAAGGAACTCATTTCATAAATATGATTTTGAAGAGGAAGAGAAAAAATTCATTTAAGGGCACACTCACACATACTCTCACACACCCACACACACACACGCGCACATATACTCTCACACACACACAATTGGTCCTCCATATTCCGACGGAAAGCACCACGACATTGATGGTAGAGTACTATGGGTAAATCCCCTAAGGTTCATCTAGCTCGAGTGGGACCCTAGAAACCTCATGTCTCGGTGAAACATGACTTAAAAACCATGACCCTCAGAAACGTAGCTTAGAATACTACGACCCTCAGAAAATGTGGATTAGAAGGCCACGAACCTCAGTCATCATATGTTTAGTTAGTGTTGCAATCGTCAATCCAGCTAAGTGAAACAGGGACGATACCCATCCGGCTCACTAGCGCACTAGTTCTAGTCTACCCACCTAGGTACCCAGGGTTTTCCATTGTGCTCAAACATGTCCCACATTCACATAACACATCAATTTCACATTTTACAAACCAAACATGATATTACACAAAAAAAATTCACCACTTGCATACCAAAGTACTATTTCAAAGACACACGCACACCAAGGACATGTCTCATTTTATAAAAATAAACCACTTAAAATGAACGCATATTCAACTCCTATAAAGCACCATTTTAGCGTCATATAAATGTACCAATAAATCATTTGATTTATTATTGAAATAATTTCAAGAAAATCCAAGAATACTTTACACCAAAAACAGCTTGATTTTATATAGAGGTGTCACTTTAAAACTTGATACACGAGGTAACCATGACAAAACTTGTTTTCCATTATTTAAACAATTTTTGCATTTCAAATTCAAAAGTACACAACAAAGAAAAACACACAAAAAGTGATTCATATACTTTGAAAATGTCTATTTAAATACACAAACACCTAAAGTGACTTGAAAACACCTTTCACACCTGCCAAACAACCCTCAAAAACCTTTCAACCATGTTTCGCACTCAAAACACCACTTAAATAAACAATTCCTCAATTTATAAAACATATCGCATGCAAAAGAAACCATTAAAAAATAAATTTCACAAATAGACCCTTCTAAAACCTCATTGGCACTCTATAAACAATTATTAAAAACTTCTAAAATTTTCCACAACAGGATCGAAATGAAAAAGAACATAACCATTTCTAAAGAGTGTGCAATTTTCATCACACACGCATGTCAAAAAATTTTTAAAACGCCTTTCGCACAACTTATTAAACAAAACCAACCATTTATACAACAACATGTATATAAACAACAAAAGCATACTATTTAGGAGACCCAATTTTTAGCAAAAAAACACGCCAGAACATTATAAACATAGATCGCACCATGCAACTAATTCATAGAACATATTAAATTAAACTAAACAATCAAATTAAATTATCTAAATGATGCAAAGGCATGGAACCGCCTAACTCAATGCAAGAACGAAAGAAAAATGATATGGTGCAATACTCCCACTGCGCAAAGGTCGCACTGTACGGAACCATAAAAAAGGTCCTAAAACAGTAGGCCAAAAATTCTCATCGCCAACCCATCACAACATCAGCGATTTAATAATTTAACTAACAATAAAACAAATTCAATAATAATTAATTAAATTGAATAATGAATAAGAAAATTTAATAGTAATTAAACAAATAGATTAACAATTAAACAAATTCAATTAACTAAATTGATAAACAATTAAACAGATCAAATAAAATGATTAACCAATTTAATAATAATTAAATAATTTGATTAACAATTTTAAACACATGTGATAATAACTAAATATATTAATTAACAACTAAACAAATCAATAATATTTAAATAAAATAAAACCAAACCCTTATCGCGAAATTGTCGAGATCCAACCGAGGGGCGCGCAGCGGCTGTCCGGTGAGCGCGAGCCGGGTTGTAGGGGATGTCCGGCAGCCGAGCGGGGGTGCGGGAAGGGCGGCTGACTAGATATTGGGAGGAGGTAAGGTGAGGAGAGAAGGAGAGAAGGAGAGGAGGAAACAAGGAGAGAATATAAGAGATAATAAATAAATAAATAAAATAAAAGAGAAGAGAGGAGGGAGATGTGGGTGAGGCGTGCCGCTGGGGAAATGGAGGAATAGGGGGGTTTGGCGGGGTTCCGAGCAGGGAGCAGGTGGAAAGAGGGTGCGGTGCGAGGGTGGGTATGGATAGGAGAGGAATGAGGGAAACGACGGTCACAAGAGGGGGTACCGGAGGGGAGGTCCGATGGGGATCTGTCGGATGGTGCGGGTGAGGGGAGCTCATGGGGGTGGCACAAGTAGGGAGAGGGAGCAGGCTGGCCAGGATTGGGCGACGGCGAGGGGTTCCAGCAGGTGACGGCGTGACAAGAAGAGAGGGGAAGGGGCCTGGGTACGACGACGGTCCAAGGCAGGCCGAGGGAGATGGGCAGCGGCCTGTTGAGGCGGACGGGGTGGGGGGCCGCGACGGGATAGAGGGGAGGGGTAAGGGTAGAGGTCCGAAACCCTAAAGGGGAAGAAAATAGAAAGAAAAAAAAATAAAAAAAAATAAAAACAAAAAAAAAAAAGAAGAAAAGAAGAAAAAAAAGTAATAAAAATAACGATAATGTAAATAATAAACTAAAATAAGACTAATAATAATAATTAAAATACTTAATCATCATCAATAATATTTATAATCAAAATAAAACTCAATAATAATAATTATGAATATCCTCAAATAATAATAATAATAATAATAAGGTAAATAAATAAAAAAACTTAATGAATTAAATACTAAACTTTACAATAATAAACTTAATAAAATTCAAATAATAAAAATAACTCTCAATTAAATTATTATGCAAGATAATAATAATAATAATAATAATAATAATAATAATAATAATAATAATAATAATAATTTCATTAATTTAACATTGACAAGGCATGCGGTGAACCGAGCGGGGTCGAACAGCGACCCAGGCGAGGCCGCATAGCTTCGACCGCACTGTGCTGGACACAATCAATGTTAAAACACACGTTTTTAATTAAGAACTCAAAAATTTTATTTCGGGCCTCGACCCGAACTACCCGATGCCCAGAAAAATTAATAAAATAAAATAAAATAAATAGTGTAAAAGAGGTGGGTGTGACAGGATAGAAAGGAAACTATTCTTGTGATTGAAATCATAAGAAAAATTTATAATGTACAATGATTAAACTATAAGGAGGTAGGATACTATGAAAATAAATGTCTCAAGTGTAAAAATAATATACCAAAAAATAGGCTAATGGATCATGGTCAGGATTTTTCTACAACTATAAATGAAGAAGAATGGTTAATATTCATGTGTTTGGATTCAAGAATTATGTCATTTTAGTATTTTATTAGTAAGAATTATAAAATATATAAAGATTTTACTGTAGTATTTTTTCATCAAGGATTTAGAAGTGTGTGTTGATCAGTAACGATAACCGAGAAAAGTGATTTTGTAGCAATTTAAACTTTTTTAAAAACACATGGTTAAGGGAAATATTACCCTTAATATTTTCTTGATGCTAATATAATTATATTAGAATAAAGTGATGATTTATTTGGATAATTTAAATTTGATAGTACCGACTAACTTGTAATTGATTAATTATTTTTTGATAATGTGGCTTATGCTATAATTGACGGGGTATACAATAGTTTTGGACTTAAGGATTATATCTAATAACATGTTTTTTACTTAAGTAATAAACATGAATGTATGTTTTCAATAATGTTTTATTGTAATTTATATTATTATGATATTTCAAGAGAATAAATAATTAAGGTATTCACATGTTTTGAATGTGACAATTTAGAGATACTTTATATTGATTAATGGATAAGGATAAGTTAATTTTGGAAATTTAGTGACCTTATTTATAAAATGTTGGATTATAATATTTTATAAAATTTAACTATTTATGAAATGGTTTAAGTTTAAATTTTCACATGGTTTTAGATATTGATATATTACTTCACTATATAAAACATCTTTTACTAAGAGATAAAGTAGAAATAGTTTAAGGAACAATAAAAGAAATACATTGTGTTTATATAAACATATATTTAATTATATTCTTAAAGAGCTAATGAATTTATAAACTATAGTAAAATGATATTGAAAAAAATATTTTTTCCTGTTATCATCATTTTTGATGATATCATTGACCTCTTTCACAACTCTAGTTTATGGATTTGTGGTCATCAACTTTTAACCGAACATGTTCTCTATCAATATCTATTAAAACAAGATAGTTTTATTTTTATTCCATATCCATTTTTTCACTAATTTTTTACTATTTAAAAGACTATTTTTTTTGGAAACCTTCACATTTTATATTACCTATTATTAATAAAATGTTTTATTGACCCTATTTATGATGTGGTTTTTTCCAACAATAGTATTTCAAATATCAACCCCAATATTACCAAGATCAAGTTTAAATTATGAAGAAACAATTCAATTAAGGTGGGGAGAATGTAACACCCAAAGACTTTAAAATAATTTAATTTGAGAATAATTTTTATTTTTTTTCTATATTTCTTTATACACAAATTCAATCTTACACTACACACAACACTCAGATAGCATGTGTTACACGAAAAACCAAGTTTTAACACCTTTTAATGAAAAAAATATATTAAATTCAAATTTTGTAACTTTTATAAATTTAATTTGTCAAAATAAAATTTATCTTTGAATTTGGAACATCAAAATTAGTTTAGGGTGATTTTTTGGTATTTTTCAAAGAAGTTTCATTTTTTGAAGAATAGTGAAAGAAATTGAATTTTAATTCAAAAATTAATTTCCGCCTAATATATTTATGTAGTTAAATTATGTTATAATTTGGTTTTAAATTATAAATAGGCCAATTTTATGTCATTTATTTTAATTTGGGTGATTATAATTAATTTCACATTGAAATTTTATATAAAAACATAGATTACATTTGAACGTTTTTAATTTTAAAATCCGCATTATCATCCCATATTTCAGATTAACTGTAAATTAATTTATACCACTTCTATGATTGGAATTTGGAAAAACGGATTCTATATTTAGAATCAGAATAATTTATAATTTTTAATAAGTTCAACATAGTTTTTGACCAAAAATATTAGTGAAAGTGATTAAAATTAATTACAATGATTAAGAGAAAAATTATCATAACAAATTACTAAACCTTAAACCTAAGGCCCAAAATGAAACATACACTTTTAAAAAATACATTAGATGCCAATGTTTCTACCATATACCATTTTTTTTTATAATTTTATGAGTTATTGGGACACACATTCTTGAAAGTGACCCATATAATAATTTAAACAAGGGAAAAGACAAAAAGGAACCTTCCATATATTTAACATTTATAAAGATTTAAAATTTGGGAGAAGATACATAGTTTAAGTTATAAAAATTATTTTTAATGGTAAATTAGTTGTTTCTATCATGGTAATTTAACATTAATTTTTAGGTATGATATAATTACATTAAATGATTAAGAAAACACCAACACATGGATTATTTAGTTAATAATTAAATAAAATTAATGATGCTAAAAACATTAAATGTAAAGTAAATTTAATCAATTATTGTTCTCCATTAATTTTTTAGAAAAATATATGATGTTACACAAATTTAAAATTAATATATTTTAATTCCAACATTTTTTTGATATTTTTAAATTAAAATTAAATAAATAATGTCAAAATTGACATTAATGTTATTTTACAATAAATGATATTTTATTAAATGATTTAAAATTAATAAAAATACTATATTATACCAATTTATTTTTAAGTGTTAATAAATATTAAATATTGTCTATAATAGGACAAATTGATCTTTTATTGTTAACATATTGACCAATATATTGTAAAAACATTATTATCACAGTTTGGGTTAAATCAGCATTTTTGTGCGTTACATGCGCTTATTTTAAAATTAATTTCCAACACACATGAGTTTTTTATTTTGTAAATTATATATAATATTTTTAATTCATTAAATCTAGATTTTCTACTAATTTTCACTTTAATTTAGTCTTAATGGTTAATTTACATAGGTTAGAAACCTAGTTACTTTAATTTTGAACCTTTTGTTCCGATTCCCGCTCACCCATAAAGCGGGTTTATAAAATCAAATAAAAATAGATTTTGTGGATTTTGAAGAGTTACTTTAATAAAAACAAAAATGATAAAATTGAAGAAACATAGAAGTTATGGAAGAAAATTATAAAACTAAACTTATTTTTTGTGTGGTGTAGGTTTTTATAGAATATAATTTCTCTTTAATCTATTTTTTAGGAAAATTAGGTAAGGGATACCTCCCAATATTGTATACCTTTTGGTATTTACAAGAATTCCACCCCCTCTCTATTATAAAAATTCATTTACCATTACCCTTACTCGCACCTATCAATCCACTTTTTCTTATAATAAATCTACACAAATAGTCTCCAAAAATTCCTACCCTAAACCTAGAATCCTAAATTTAGGATGAAATCGAACCATGGAACCCCTTTCATGCAAACCAAAAGGATTTACCAGAAAAGAGGTAACATTCTTCAATGTGCATTTATGTTTTATTTGTTTCTCCACCCCTTTATTTTTTATTATTCCATTATTATATAATAACCTAAGTATCCTAAATTTACTGAAATATTTTCATATTAAGTGTTTGATATAAACCTATACACACATCCATAAAATGGGTAACGAACTTACCGTTTGTGTATAGTGAACTATCGGCTCGTGAAACAATGTCATTCATTTTCCATTACCACCTTTAATGGTTGGGAATTATGATGGAAAAATTGTTTATATATGATATATATGTTATTTTTTTATGTCTTTTTTCTTTTGTAATTTTTATATTACACATACCATTATGTGTTCCAATTGGTGTAAATGTGATAACTTCATTTGCATACATGTGGACTACCACCTCCCCAAAGCGATGTGATACATTCATACATTACATTGAATGTATCATGGACTATTTTAATTAAAAATATATTTCATAAATTAAATATAAATTATATTTATTAAATAATTAAATTTCTTGAAAAATAATATATCATTTTCTTTATTACCCTTTTCACGCACTAAAAATGTGATAATGTTGGTCATGAATGTGTGGACTACCACATCCTCGATGCGATGTGATTCATTTTACATAAAAAAAGTTATATATTTAAATTTATATGATTAAATAACATGTTATTAATAATATAATTATAATTATGGAAAGATATAATGTTACTTACCTTCTTTATATAAAGACCATTGAAAAAATGGGAATGTTACTCATGCGTACGTACAACTTACCATCTCCATGATTTTACTGTTAGGTCATTTTTTAAAACCAACATTCATAATTGGTTTTAAAATAATATTTTATTTATAAATATAATAATTATTTTATGATTATTATTCTATAGATGTTTATATAATGATCCATTTGACCATAGTTGACCTACCAAAGTCATTTTTAACACATGAACCGAATTTGGTGAAATCACCTGATATAAATTAATTTTTTAAGTAGTTTTATATAACATTATAATAAGTAAAGTTAAAATGATAATAAACATGAATTTTTTTCTAAATGAAGTAAATAATTAACATTTTTTTATTATCCAGGAAGATAAATACACACATGATAAGTTAGACTCAAGGTAAGAGATTCTTGTCTCACATTTCTTTTCATACGACATATGAATTTTTCAACACTTACTTATTTTTTTAGTGTATATATTACCCCTTTTGGTATATTATATAATGAATTATTTTATCATCATGGTATTTAAAACATTCATTTAATGTTATTCCATCATGATTTATATGATTCAAATGTTTCAAAGTGCTATGAGACACTTTGGAATGTTGAAAGATTATTTTCCTCAAGAATAATTTTAATGATAATCCAATGGAATTTCCATTCATCAATGCCAAAAACCCTTATTGTTAAATATCCTACACTTATGAGTTATTGATAAATATGTATTATTTATTCAATAGTGATATTTCATGATAAGAAACATTTTTTATTAATTAAATTGATTATTTGATATATGTGGAATGATTTGAATATACAAGAAATGGGTTGAGAATCATTTAATACATCCCCCTCGATACATTAGTAGTCTCATGGGATGAATTCAGTTGAAAAAATCCTTCATGTTTTTAATTAGTTGTTTTAAACTATCTCATGAAAGGTCTTTACTATAGAGTTAAGGTTGGAAAAACCAAATTGGTTTGTAACTATATGTTTTAAACCATCTTCTGAAAGGTATTGATGGTAATGGTTACATGTATCTAGGGAACATAGTGTCCAATAATTAAGAATTTCCTTTATTGATAATTTAGTTACTATTACTTTCTATGAGATTTTTTCTTTGACATTATCCATGGATGCATTTAATTCTTAGTTATTTGATTAAATGGAATGTGTCCTCAATTATTTACCTTTAATATCAATTATTCCTTATATAGTTTGTTTAAATGAAATGTGTGTTCAGTTATTTACCTTTCCATATTGATTATTCATATTGAATCATTATTCCTTCCATTATATGCTTACCCTTACTGAACATTTGAGACCAGCCTTATTTTTTTTGTTTTCCCCATGATATGAAGAGGAATTCTTGGAATGAGTTTCAAGGATGTAGTTTATTTGTAATTGTTATGTATTATATTCTTATCCCATTATAAAATGGGTATCATGTATGTATTATGGTTTTCCAAAATTGCTAAACTTACTGGTCCTTAGGGATTTGATTCCATGTAATCATGCCAATGTAATAAAATAATGAACGAGCACTGAGCTTATAGGGTCATGAAATTACAATGAATAATGTCATTTAAAACATATGGTTTGTGAAAAAATGTGTTTTTACTATTTAACTATAAATTGATGTAGTTTAGAAAATTATGAAAAAAAGAAACCTAGAAAATTTTGAAATGTTGATTTCAAAAATTAAGTTCATTTTTAAAAATTATTTTTCCCACATGGGTAATTTTAAATTTTTATATAAAAATTATTATCTTTATTAAATACATTAAAATACAGTTTTTAAAAAATGTTCTTACTATTTATTGAATTTTTAATATTGATATTTATTTTATGGAATTTTAGTGAATACATTTTCATAAATTAGAGAATTTCAATAAAATTCATTTTAATTTTTATTAATATGTGTTTAAATTAATTTTCCAATGATCAATTTACTATTCTAAAGGGTTAGGTTACTATATTAATGATCAATTATTATTTCAACGGTCACATCACTAAAACAAAAGTAACATTACCTATATTAAATTCCTCTCCATTACTTCATATATTATTAACTATAATTCCCCCCAAGGTTCTATATTTTAATTTTCTAAAATTTATATTGGTTCACTAATATTTTTATTCTCTTCCATAATGTTATTTGTGGGATCGATTATTCTTAAATATCAGAAAGACTAAAATTTTCCCATTATATATTTTTTATTTTATATTTTTTACCATTATAATATTCATAATATTCATGGGTTTAGTTGTTGACTGATGTAATGATCTCCATTAATGAAATATTTCATTTTTCATTTTTCTATTTTTTGTATGTTTATAATATTATAGAATATAATTTTTTTAATGAAAAATATCATCTATAAAGTTTAGGTCATTACACTAAAATTGGGAAATAATAATATAAGTTTTAATAAAATTTTCAGGTTTATTTATCTTTGATGGGACATACCAAGACTCTTACTAAGTCAATTTGGTATATTATTATAATTTTTCATTTGAAAAATTTACATCGAAATTCTAATGATGTAAAAAGGTTAATATAGACTGTAGATGAAAGAATATATAATGAAAAATTACAATATAAATATGTTCATACACAATAGAAGAAAAAAATGGTTCTATACTTGTATCACTGTGAGATTTTTTGAAATATATTTTTTTAAATTAATTTAATCTTTTGATATTTTTCATTTCACGCAACACTAAAAAAAGTTTTTTATATTAAATCACTAAATAAAACATTCATTTCACATGAAAAAACATGGATTAAATTACATGGCACATAAAATTGGCACACATTACAAAAAAATGACTTAGTGTACGTTATACGCAACGCTGACTTGGCGTGCGTTGCACTGAACACCAACTTGGCGTACATTACACACAACATTGATAAACTACAAAACATCATTTTATTATTATAATTATTTAAACAATATAATTATAACCTATCCATTAAAATTATTAATATTAATAGTAATAAATACTTTTTAAATATTTTTTATAATGGTTTTATTGATAAATAAGGATATAATTTTTTGGTAAAGTCCTTATATGTTTTAAAATAATAATTTCTAAAATAAACTTATTTTTATGTCCTTTTATGAAAAATAGTAAAATTAATTTTAGAAACATTTAGAAATTTAATTTGATAAAATATACTTCACTTTTGAATTTAGAATTTCGAAATTATCTTAGGGTGAATATTTGGGATTTTTTTGAGAAACTTTATTTTTGGATGAATATTGAAAAATTATGGATTTTAATTCAAAACTTCATTTTAATTTAATTTATTTATAATGATAAATTATATTTTAATTTGGTTTAAAAGTTTAATTATATTATATTTTTAACAATTAATACAATTAAGGTCATTGGAATCAACTTAACTTTGAAAATGGGTAAAAATATATAGCAAAATTTTGGACTTTTTTACTTTAAAAACCCAGAGTCTTGTCCAATCAGCGGGAATAATTTTTAATTAATTTCTTTCACTTATGTGATTAAAATTTTTCAAAATGGATTCTATATTTTTAATTATAATAATTAAAAATCTCTAATAATTTAAACTTAGTTTTTGATCAAAAATATTAGTGAAAGTGATTAAAATTAAGTACAATGGTTAATAGAAAAATTAGGTTAATAAAGTACTAGACCTTAAATTTAAGACCCAAAATGACCTAGATGATTTTTAAACACCCATTTTATAGCCATTATTAAATTATTCACCTTTCATTATTTAGTTTTTTTTGGTTTGGTATGATTGTTTTAGGTAAAAACGTGGGTACACCTAACTTGTTTTAAAAAATTCCATGTTTGTCCTTTCCCTTCCCTATAAAGGCCACCACCTCTCCCTCTTCTTTTAACCTCTAAAACCACTTAGGTTCAGAAAATATCTGACCAATAAAATTTCCAAAAATATCTCCCTTCCTCCTTGAATCCTCCATTTGGGCAGAAAACAATCCAAGGAGGCCTTTTGACACAAACCAAAAAGGAGTTACCTAATTAAGAGGTAACACCTTCTTTCAAGCTTCTTTATTTTATTTCCTTTATACACTACCTCCACTATATTTATTAAATTATTGTATAAAAACACCCATATATTCAATATAATAGTATTTTTTTATTCTAAGGTTTTGAACTACACTTACACACACATCCATCTAATGGGTAACATACTGTTTATGTGTGTGGTTAACTACCGCCTCACTAAACAATGATTGTTCATTTTTTACTTTACCACCTCTCATGGTGAAAATTATGATGGAAAATCAATTTATATATTTCATATATTATATTAATTATTTATTTAATCCTATTTATTACTCTTACAAAACATACATTTTTTACTTTCCATTTTGTGTAAATAGGATAATTTCGTTTGAGGAAGTGTGGACTACCTGTAACACCCCGAGATTTTATGAAAAATATTCTTTTTAATTTTATTAATGTCTTGTGTTGTACGCTACACCAAAAGGAGCTTTCACAACACGCATCCTTGACTTGCCTTGCATTACACGCAACCGCGACCTTCCTCGATAGCGTGTGTAGTACACAATACCGAGTTTCACTAAACAACGATATGCTATTAAAATATTATTAAAACTAGCAGTTATGAATAGTAATAACCACTTTTTGAAATTTTGTAAATCTTATTTTTCAAAATGGACTTCATTTTAGGATTCGGAATATTGAAATTAGCTTAGGGTGAAATTTTGGTAATTTTCGGATAACTTTCATATTTTGATGAATAGTGAAAATTACTAAATTTTAGTTAAAAACAACTTTTTCAATCGAAATAATTAATAGTGATAAATTATTAATTTTAGTGGTTTTAAAGTATATTTAGAATATATTTTTACAATTTAATACAATGTTGGTCATTGAATGTAATTTCACATTTAAACCAGACATAATCAAGTGTCAATCTTTTGATAGATATTGTTTCTTAAAAACACGCTATTTGTTTTAACAGCGGGATTTAATTATAAAATTAATTAATGCAACTTCTATGTTATGAATTTGGTAAAATAGACTTCATTTTTGAATTCAGAATATGAAATATAGCTTAGGATGAAATTTTGGCATTGTTCTGAAAAACATCAATTTTTGATGAATAGTGAAACTACTAAGTGGTAGTTAAAAAACTGAATTTTTCATAAAACTTAATTTTACCGCTTCTGTGAATGGAATTTCAAAAATCCGAGAGACATGGTTGATGTCAGTAAGTAAAATGTGGTTCAATAAGATGAAAATATTTTTTGGTGAATAGTAATTTTTTACTTTTATTTACCACGGTTAAAAGTAAATAGGGTAATTAAGGGTAAGAATGATATTAATATTACCTTAAAACATGTCCTGATTCTATTGGACAAGTGTATATCGATCAAAAACAACCTTAAGTGTAAAATATTATCATTTAGGCCCACTTGGATTAGATTAGGACATTTATTATTATTTAATTCAAAGAAGAGTTAAAAGAGTTAAAATCAAAGTATATTTACTAAAACATTTTTAATATAGGGTTGTACATAAGATAAATTCGATTTTAAATATTCATTAGAAATCTAAAAAGATTTCCTACATAATGGTATTTTATTTTTAATTTTTAGACATCAAATAATTTAATTTATTCATGTCACAAAGATGATGCAGTAATTATCTTATTAATGAAATATTGACATAATTGATGTTATAAACACCAAAATAAATGTAATTTGAGACTTTTTATGAATTAAATTAATTTTATAGGTTACTATTATATATTATTGTTGATTTAATAAACTTGGTTCGAACATATAATTCTGTTATGACTTTCACAAAAATCATATATCAAATAGTGTCAAAATTGACACAAAATAGTTTTTAAATCAAATATTATATTATTAATTGTTATTTTATTCCTAAAAATCTAAGGTTCATCCAAATGACTTAGATAAGGATATATGTATTAATAATATACAATTTGGGGTTCGTTTGGCATGTTATAGTAAGTGTATTAACCATATAGTGAAAGAAAACAAAAAGACACGGTAAAAGTTAAATTATTTAACTTAGAGTTAAATCTAATTGATAAGGTTAAAATAATACCCTAAACTTGTCTAAATCCTATTGGATGATAGGATTTCTACCCATCCCCACTTTATATTCTAAATAAGACCCTTTGGAACCATTATAAACTTATTTTGACTTTAATATAAAATAATATTTTGAGATATTCCTAAGGTGCCCCTCTCCTCCCTTATAAAAGGGCACCTCCTCCCCCTCCTCCTCACACCAATTTGAGCACTCAAGCTCGGCCAACCCCTGCCATTTTCTCCTCTCCACTTACCTAGAATAATCCTAGAGGTCCTGGTCTTCTTCAAAGACCAATCTTAGTTCCCTAAGTGGAGGATTCAAAGAGGCGTTCCAAAGAAGAGGTAATATCCATTACCGATATTTTCAATTTCTTTCTTCTTAAACTTCTTCTTCTTTAGTTGTTTCATTATAAAGTAATAACATCAGTATTACTTACATACTGATATGTTATTATAAATATGAAACAACTCTAATTAACCTTCTATCCATCCTACGGAGAAAGGAAATCACCGCGCGTGCGTACGTACGGAATACCGTCTCCACGCCGTGGTGTAATCTATTTTCCGTCACCACCTTAATTGGATGGGTATAATGGTGTAATGAGTAAATATATATGATTATTAAAAGTGATATTTATACTGAAATAGTATACATACACTTCAACACAATTCTACAACCATGAGAACGATATCATCGCTCGTGCGTACGTACGGACTACCGTCTCCACGACGCGATGAGATTCATTCTCAATGATTAACCATTCATGAATGATTATAAAGTATATATAATAAGTACTAATGAAATATATGACATAATAATGATACTGTATTTATTCATATTTATATGTATGTCATCTACTTAATTCTATTCAATTCAATAAGGAAACGAAAACAGCGTTCATGCGTACGTACGGACTACCGTCTCCATGAATGGTGTATTTCATTCCATTTATAAATATATTACATATATGTATATTCTTAATATATATGATATATAAATCATGTTTTACATTCTGGATATAAGTAATCATGATCCAAGTAATCATATTAATAATTACAAGTTAAAAACACCTACGATAAATGAAACGATTTTACCCAAAACGCTTCTTTAACATGAATTTACAAAAGAACGGGTAATATAAAGTCATAAGTGGACCATATATGATATAATAAAAATGAATATGATTCTGGAATAAGTCAATAACATGATTTAAATCATTATACAGGAGGTTCGGACACGTACAAAGCAAGTCGGACCTAAGGTAAGGGAAATATCACAATCTCATTTTTATCCGAGATTGTTTATACTTTGGTATTTACTGGGGTGTATTTTATCATCCACATCCATGTTTCCTAAATATGTAATATTATTTTCATTCACCTACAATTGTTTAAATCCTATTTTACCCTTCGGTGTGTTTTTAGTAAAAGATATGAAAGGAATCTTTTGTCGTTTTTCGTACGAGGTACTTTTTTGATTTTTCCGACAAAAGTACGAGAAGAATGTTTTTTTAACTTATACGGCATGAATGGATTTTTAAAACATTATTTCCAAGAAGATTACTTTAAATTTTTTCAAGTTTATTTTTAATAAACTTTTTTTTGTTTAAAGTTGTATGACATGTTAAGAAAGGAAAAATGTTTTTGAAGAAGAAAGGATATTTTCCTCAAGAATGAAGTTAAAGTGTTTTATAAAAATTATTTTCCATCTAAGATAATAAAGGGTTCTGTTTTTATCCCTATTATTACATTGATTTGATTATGTTGTGATGGAATTATTTTTATGAATTCCTTTATCTTATATGAATTGTTTTATGATGTCATGATGTTTAAGATTCCCATTTGTATTACATGGGTTATGAAATGATGTATGATTTATGATTTTGTGGCACACATAAGAATGGTATCATTATGAGATGGGTGGGACCTATATCTCCCTCCAATGCATTGGGTAAAGATTTTATATCTCATGAGATAGACATGGCTGGAATGGTAGGTTATACCGGTTCAGTGAAACAGGACTGAAACGAGGGTGACTCGGTTTAGAAAGGGACTTTGTCCACTAAGATAGTCTTGGCAACGAGTCTTGACTAACAAGAAATGATTCTCTATTATCATGTGTGTATGCCACAAAGTTTCATGTTTTAAGTTATGATTATTGGTATTTCATTTCACTACTATGATTTATCCCATGTTATGAAATTATGCTCTCTTTTGCAGGTTAAGATTTCTAAAAGTTATGTTCTTATGAATATGATGTGATTGATTTCTCTTTTGTTTACCATTACTGAGCATTTGAGCTCACCCTTTTATTTTTTCTTTTCCCCAGGATATAAAGAAAGGGTTTAGGTAAAAAAAAGGGAAGATCTTTATGGGATATATTGAAGATCTTTCACCACGATTAGAAGATTAAGTTCCGAGTTTCCAAAGACACTAAAATATTACGATCCTTGTGTGTGTGTTTTTGTTATGTACTAAGTATTCCTCAAATGTAATGTAATGTCCATGTACGTCAAGCTTCGGGTCGCTATAGTTGGTATCAGAGGAAAGGTTTAGTCAACCTTTGGAAACTAGGATGCGAGAACTTTAGTGAGATCCCTAGAGATATTTCTAAGGTATGTCTAGGAATTTCACTAAGGTTAAGTATACGTATAGGTTATAGTACTAGAATTACGCTAACGATCATAGAATTTAACCTAAGAAGTTAGATATTGAGGATACTCCCCCTTTATAATGTTGTTTTCCCTAGCATGATTTTTGCCTCTCACACTATTCTTTTTTTTGGGTTTTAGAAAATGACTGGAAACAAGATGATTCACGATAATGGAGGATATGATGGACAATGGAATGATATTATTCATAATGAAATGGGATTTGGAAGTCCAAACATCATTATTATGCCGAATCAGCAATCTCATAATATGATCAATAAAGTAAAATTTGGTAAGTTTCCTGACTCGGCTAATACGAGAAAGATGGAGTTTCATGATGATCATAGAGGAAAGAAAGTTCAATTTCCCCTATGTAAATCATGTGGGAAGAGGCATCAAGGAGAATGTTTCAAAGGAACTGGAAGATGCTTTGGGTGTGGAAAAGAAGGACACAAAGCAAGTAAGTGCAAAGGAAAAGGTTCAGTTAACACCATGGATGAGGATAATGGTATTGCTATGACATCAACAATGGTTAAATGTTTTAAATGTGGAATGTACGGGAATTATGCAAACCAATTCCCTAAGGTATAGTATCATGAAGATAATCAGTATGGTCGTATGGGTAGTATTTATGTTGATGATGATGAAGAGACTACAAATGATATGTGAGATGAAAGAATTTTTGAAGCTCGGTCAATGGTTTAAGAAGGTAGTGGAATGATTACATGTTTATCAAAGTGTAATGTTGTATAAAGAATCTCATGGTACTATGGAATAAAGAGAAATCTAAGGATTGTTACATTGTTGTCTTTCCTTGAGTTTTGAAAGTGTGTGATTAATGCTACCAATATCCATGAAAGGTTATTCAGATATTTTTGGAATGCGCATAATGAAGGGATAAGGAGAAAATTAAATGTTTGATAGTATTCATGAGCTCATGACTGATATAAGGAGAAGGTTATATCATGGTTTGAGTATATAGAATTTTTGTATTTTGGTATGTGGAAAGAGTTAACTTTTAACTGCATTCATGTTTTCACTAAGGTTCAATGGGTATTCAAGAGAATACATGATTAAGGCCTTTTAATGTTTGGAATGTGACCAACAAGACATATCTTATGATATATGAGGATTAACGACAGTATTAAATCTCTGGTAATCGTTTTCACTATATTATGAGAGTGGACTGTAGTATTATGGATAAGCCTAAAGATTAGAATGGATTACGTTGGACATAAGTTAGTATTGTTTAAGGATAGAAGATTTTCGATATTATTGATGGGATGTTATAGTAATGTAGTTTTAGAAAAAGGACAACCTGCAGGACGGGCGACAACCCATCGCTTCGGACAAGGCTGTGGGAATCAAACCCACAACTGAAGTGCGACTGGCCTTTATCGCCTACCACTGGCCTACAGGAAGTCCCTGTTTAGTAGAAACTAGTTTTTTTTATATTAAGCAGTATGATATATGAAGTATAAGTCCATTTTAGGAACCATATATGATTAATAACTTTTGCTAACATTTTGTTTGAGACAGATGGAATGACCCGTCATTCTATGATCTGCTAACACTTCACGAATAACAAATTCAACTTCATTTATTTAAGAGATGAAGTGGAAATTGTTCAAGGCACGAACAACAGTGAGATTTTACCAAAATAAAGTAAGTATTTATTCTAATTCAAATTCTTCAACTTTAGGGAAACGATATTGAAAACCAAAAATGTTGTCCTAGTGATCTTATATCTGATGAATCAGATGGTACCTTAGATCATCACAAATTTATGGCTTTGTGATTTCTGGCTTTTCCATATCCATGTTCTCTACCACTCTCCATCAGAACATGATGGTTAGATTTCTCTTCCATATCCATATTTTTACCTATGTGGAAACCCAGCGATTAGTTTATTTGGGTAACCGTTATGTTTCATAATTTCGTTTTTAAAGATTGGTTTTGGTATTCCTTTTTACGATGTGGGTTTCTATTAAAGAAACTTTCGAATAGTAAACCATTTATAACCCCGACGAATTTCGAGGGCGAAATTCATTTTAAGGGGGGTAGAATGTAACGCCCTGAGATTTTATGAAAAATATTCTTTTTAATTTTATTAATGTCTTGTGTTGTACGCTACACCAAAAGGAGCTTGCACAACACGCATCCTTGACTTGCCTTGCATTACATGCAATCGCGACCTTCCTCGATAGCGTGTGTAGTACACAATACCGAGTTTCACTAAACAATGATATGCTATTAAAATATTATTAAAACTAGCAGTTATGAATAGTAATAACCACTTTTTGAAATTTTGTAAATCTTATTTTTCAAAATGGACTTCATTTTTGGATTCGGAATATCGAAATTAGCTTAGGGTGAAATTTTGGTAATTTTCGGATAACTTTCATATTTTGATGAATAGTGAAAATTACTAAATTTTAGTTAAAAACAACTTTTTCAATCGAAATAATTAATAGTGATAAATTATTAATTTTAGTGGTTTTAAAGTATATTTAGAATATATTTTTATAATTTAATACAATGTTGGTCATTGAATGTAATTTCACATTTAAACCAGACATAATCAAGTGTCAATCTTTTGATAGATATTGTTTCTTAAAAACACGCTATTTGTTTTAACAGCGGGATTTAATTATAAAATTAATTAATGCAACTTCTATGTTATGAATTTGGTAAAATAGACTTCATTTTTGAATTCAGAATATGAAATATAGCTTAGGATGAAATTTTGGCATTGTTCTGAAAAACATCAATTTTTGATGAATAGTGAAACTACTAAGTGGTAGTTAAAAAACTGATTTTTTCATAAAACTTAATTTTACCACTTCTGTGAATGGAATTTCAAAAATCCGAGAGACACGGTTGATGTCAGTAAGTAAAATGTGGTTTAATAAGATGAAAATAATTTTTGGTGAATAGTAACTTTTTACTTTTATTTACCACGGTTAAAAGTAAATAGGGTAATTAAGGGTAAGAATGATATTAATATTACCCTAACACATGTCCTAATTCTATTGGACAAGTGTATATCGACGAAAAACAACCTTAAGTGTAAAATATTATCATTTAGCCCCACTTGGATTAGATTAGGACATTTATTATTATTTAATTCAAAGAAGAGTTAAAAGAGTTAAAATCAAAGTACATTTACTAAAACATTTTTAATATAGGGTTGTACATAAGATAAATTCGATTTTAAATATTCATTAGAAATATAAAAAGATTTCCTACATAATGGTATTTTATTTGCAATTTTTAGACATCAAATAATTTAATTTATTCATGTCACAAAGATGATGCAGTAATTATCTTATTAATGAAATATTGACATAATTGATGTTATAAACACCAAAATAAATGTAATTTGAGACTTTTTATGAATTGCATTAATTTTCTAGGTTACTATGATATATTAGTGTTGATTTAATAAACTTGGTTCGAACATATAATTCTGTTATGACTTTCACAAAAATCATATATCAAATAGTGTCAAAATTGACACAAAATAGTTTTTAAATCAAATATTATATTATTAATTGTTATTTTATTCCTAAAAATATAAGGTTCGTCCAAATGACTTATATAAGGATATATGTATTAATAATATACAATTTGGGGTTCGTTTGGCATGTTATAGTAAGTGTATTAACCATATAGTGAAAGAAAACAAAAAGACACGGTAAAAGTTAAATTATTTAACTTAGAGTTAAATCTAATTGATAAGGTTAAAATAATACCCTAAACTTGTCTAAATCCTATTGGATGATAGGATTTCGACCCATCCCCACTTTAGATTCTAAATAAGACCCTTTGGAACCATTATAAACCGATTTTTACTTTAATATAAAATAATATTTTGAGATATTCCTAAGGTGCCCCTCTCCTCCCTTATAAAAGGGCACCTCCTCCCCCTCCTCCTCACACCAATTTGAGCACTCAAGCTCGGCCAACCCCTGCCATTTTCTCCTCTACACTTCCCTAGAATAATCCTAGAGGTCCTGGTCTTCTTCAAAGACCAATCTTAGTTCCCTAAGTGGAGGATTCAAAGAGGCGTTCCAAAGAAGAGGTAATATCCATTACCGATCTTTTCAATTTATTTCTTCTTAAACTTCTTCTTATTTAGTTGTTTCATTATAAATTAATAACATCAGTATTACTTACATACTGATATGTTATTATAAATATGAAACAACTCTAATTAACCTTCTATCCATCCTACGGAGAAAGGAAATCACCGCGCGTGCGTACGTACGGAATACCGTCTCCACGCCGTGGTGTAATCTATTTTCCGCCACCACCTTAATTGGATGGGTATAATGGTGTAATGAGTAACTATATATGATTATTATAAAGTGATATTTATACTGAAATAGTATACATACACTTCAACACAATTCCACAACCATGAGAACGATATCATCGCTCGTGCGTACGTACGGACTACCGTCTCCACGACGCGATGAGATTCATTCTCAATGATTAACCATTCATGAATGATTTTAAAGTATATATAATAAGTACTAATGAAATATATGACATAATAATGATACTGTATTTATGTATATTTATATGTATGTCATCTACTTAATTCTATTCAATTCAATAAGGAAACGAAAACAGCGTTCATGCGTACGTACGGACTACCGTCTCCATGAATGGTGTATTTCATTCCATTTATCAATATATTACATATATGTATATTCTTAATATATATGATATATAAATCATGTTTTACATTCTGGATATAATTAATCATGATCCAAGTAATCATATTAATAATTACAAGTTAAAAACACCTACGATAAATGAAACGATTTTACCCAAAACGCTTCTTTAACATGAATTTACAAAAGAACGGGTAATATAAAGTCATAAGTGGACCATATATGATATAATAAAAATGAATATGATTCTGGAATAAGTCAATAACATGATTTAAATCATTATACAGGAGGTTCGGACACGTACAAAGCAAGTCAGACCTAAGGTAAGGGAAATATCACAATCTCATTTTTATCTGAGATTGTTTATACTTTGGTATTTACTGGGGTGTATTTTATCATCCACATCCATGTTTCCTCAATATGTAATATTATTTTCATTCACCTGCAATTGTTTAAATCCTATTTTACCCTTCGGTGTGTTTTTAGTAAAAGATATGAAAGGAATCTTTTGTCGTTTTTCGTACGAGGTACTTTTTTGACTTTTCCGACAAAAGTACGAGAAGAATGTTTTTTTAACTTATACGGCATGAATGGATTTTTAAAACATTATTTCCAAGAAGCTTCCTTTACATTTTTTCAAGTTTATTTTTAATCAACTTCTTTTAGTTTAAAGTTGCATGACATGTTAAGAAAGGAAAAATGTTTTTGAAGAAGAAAGGATATTTTCCTCAAGAATGAAGTTCAAGTGTTTTATAAAAATTATTTTCCATCTAAGATAATAAAGGGTTCTGTTTTTATCCCTATTATTAAATTGATTTGATTATGTTGTGATGGAATTATTTTTATGAATTCCTTTATCTTATATGAATTGTTTTATGATGTCATGATGTTTAAGATTCCCATTTGTATTACATAGGTTATGCAATGATGTATGATTTATGATTTTGTGGCACAAATAAGAATGGTATAATTATGATATGGGTGGGACCTATATATCCCTCCAATTCATTGGGTAAAGATTTTATATCTCATGAGATAGACATGGCTGGAATGGTAGGTTATACCGGTTCAGTGAAACAGGACTGAAACGAGGGTGACTCGGTTCAGATAGGGACTTTGTCCACTAAGATAGTCTTGGCAACGAGTCTTGACTAACAAGAAATGATTCTCTATGATTATGTGTGTATGCCAAAAAGTTTCATGTTTTAAGTTATGATTATTGGTATTTCATTTCACTACTATGATTTATCCCATGTTATGAAATTATGCTCTCTTTTGCAGGTTAAGATTTCCAAAAGTTATGTTCTTATGAATATGATGTGATTGATTTCTCTTTTGTTTACCCTTACTGAGCATTTGAGCTCACCCTTTTATGTTTTCTTTTCCCCAGGATATAAAGAAAGGTTTTAGGTAAAAAAAAGGGAAGATCTTTATGGGAGATATTGAAGATCTTTCACCACGATTAGAAGATTACGTTCCGAGTTTCCAAAGACACTAAACTATTACGATCCTTGTGTGTGTGTTTTTGTTATGTACTAAGTATTCTGCAAATGTAATGTAATGTCCATGTACATCAAGCTTCGGGTCGCTACACTACCACCCCCTCAAAGCGATGTGATTCGTTCACAAACTACATAGAATATATTAAGGATGTTTTTAGTGAACTTATATGATATATTTGATATGATAATTATACTTTAATAATTATATATATACATATATAGATACTTATATGCCACTTTCTTTTTTTCTTTCAACATGACAATAAAAATGGAAACATCATTCATGCGTACGTACAACTTACCATATCCATTAATGGTGTATTCCATTTCATACTTATATATTCTATAGATAATTATAACACACTTATAATATATATAAATTATATATATATATATATATATCATATTTTACATTCTATAAATCATGATATAATTATAAGGAGAAAATATATATCCGATTAAGACACATGCAAAGAACAAAGCAAATATTACCCGAAGTAAAACCTTAACATAGGATTGTTAACAAGTGGATAATGTAATTTATTAATAAAACCATATAGGGTATTTTATATAATAATAATAATATTTAAAATATGTATAATAAACTTATATTTATTATACAGGAAGCTTTTAAGAGTACGAAGAGAGTCAAGACCCAAGGTAAGAGAATCTCATCTCACTTTTATTTCCGTGAGATACATGCCTTATTCACCACTCAATTCTTTTGTATTGTGTATGTACTGAACATGAATGTATTATATTTATCTTATAATTAAATTTTATAGTTATTTACATATCCATTTTATGAACTTTATTTCATGGGGTTTAAGTTTCAAAAGTTACCAAATCGGTAACTTTAATTTTACATGTTATATCATAAATTATATCATATCCATTTTATGCACATAAATTATTTTTAGAGATTTATATACTTTAATTTTACATGTTATATCATAAATATACTTCTTTTAATGATATTATAAGCTTAATGTAATTTCATTTTCTTACATGGAGTGTATGAACCCAAGTTACGAAGAGACAAGAGTTTATTAAAACAATCCCATTGTTTTTTGAGATTGTTTATGTTTATATTTGCTTTAATGAAATATTATGATCCATACCTCAATAAAACTCATGAAAATTATTATCATCTAGTTATTCATGATATATTCACGTATTGGTACCATTTTTACACACTTTGGCATATAATATAATTAATAAAGAGTTTTTTAAGAAATCTCGAATTTACCCTCTCTTCTGTCAGAAATCTGTGTTCCTTCAAAACCATGTTTTATAAAAAGGGTTTCTAAGAATATTATAATATTCTACTATAATAATTAAAATACCTTTTTACCCTTTTTTTCTATTACCAATGTTATGAAATAGATATTCTTGTCACATTTTGAACAAGTTATTTTATAAACTTTTTACCATGCAAAAGGAATGTTCTTTTTACCTCATACAGAATGTACAAATTTACCCTCTATTAAAACTATAAAGATTCATTTGCATGTTTAAGAGGTTAATTTTTAAGAAAATGATATTAAAAATATTTTTTTTTTCAAATTTCTTTTATTTTTTCAAAGAAAAAGTTTTTCAAAACATTTTTAATATTTATTTATAAGTTTTCAAGGAAAATTATTTTCAAAATGTTTTAAATATTCTTTTATAATTTTTAAAGGAAAATATTTTTCAAAATGTTTTCAATATTATTTTATATGTTTTCAAGGAATTTTTTTTTAAAATTTTTTCAAGATTATTTTATAAGTTTTCAAGAAAAAAGGTTTTTAAAATGATTTCAAGTATTATTTATATGATTTCAAGGATTTTTATAAGAAAATTATTTTCAAATGGTTTAATGTATTAAATTGGATTTTTCAAAGAAGAAAGGATATTTTCCTCAAGAAACGTTTTTGAAAGATATTTCAAAATTATTTTACATCTAAGATGACATCTGTTGATGTTACTCACGACTTTATAGAAAATGATCTATATGTTATATTCATATTCTTTCTCTAAATGGTTTATGCTTAATGTCACAATATTTATGAAACTTGTTTATATTTCATGGGTTATATGTTTATGAAACCCATTTCTTTTTCAGGGGTTATATGATTTTAAAACCCACTTTTTTTCATAGGTGGTGATTATGAGACCTACATCTTTTACATAGGAAATGATATGATTAAATGTTCATGATGCCTATCTAATTTCATGGGTTATGATATGATTATTGTTTATAATATTGTGTCACTAGTATATATAATTTTTTATGTCTTGGGTTGGATCTATATCTCCCTCCAATGAATTGGGTAATGATGAATGAATCATGAGTATAAATTTTATGCGTGAACCTGATTTCATGTTCACAATGTTATGCGTAAACTTGATTACATGTTCACAATGTTATGAATGGACATGGTTTCATGTCCATAAGTTTATGCATGAACCTGATTACTTGTTCAAAATGTTCTAAGTGAACCTTATTATGTGTTCACAATGTTATGTATGGAACTTATTACATCTCTATAATTTTATGCGTGAACCTGATTACATGTTCACAATGTTATGTGTGAACCTGATTACATGTTCACAATGTTATGCATGTACCTAGTTTCATTTCCATAAGGTTATGCATGAACTATATTACACATTCGTAAGATTATGCATGGACCTATTTGCATGTCCATAAGTTGACACGGGGCCCTGATTTAATGTCCTTAACTTTATGAGTGAACCTATTTCTACGTATACACGTTCACAATGTTATAAACCAATGTACATGCCAAAAATTCCATGTCATATTCCTATGTTATGATTTCATGATTTATTCTCTTAATTATATTATGATCTATGTATTATGAACTACCAATATTTATTATGATCTCTAATGTGTAGGGTATGATCTTCAAATGTTATACTCATGTTCCATACCCTTTTTTATGTAATTATTACATATTTATTTTATTTACCCTCACCGAGCATCTAAGATCACTCATTTCTTTTGTTTCCTTTCCCCAGGTTATAAAGAAAGATTTTAGGTAGAAGTAATAAAGGGTAGATCTTTATTGGATATGTTGAAGATCTTTCACCAGGATATAAGATTTTGTTTCCAAGTTTCCAAAGGCACTAAACTATTATGGTCCTCAGGCATGTATTTTTTTTAATGTACTGAATATTTATCTAAAATGATGTAATATCCTTGTATGCTAAGCCTAGGTTGCTATAGTTGTTATAAAAGGAAAGGTTTAGTCAACCTTTGTAAACTAATATGAGAAAAATTTAGTGATATACCAAGGTATATTTCTAAGGATATGCCTAGGGATGTCTCTAAGGATAAATATAAGGATAAGTTAACGTTTAAGAAAAATGTCCTAGAATTTTGGTAAAGGATAGAGTGAATAGTTTCCTAGAAATACATCCCTATCTGGATGCTATAAGTGGATTTGTATTTTTCATAGATTTACCTAGGAGTAATAACTTTGACATGATATTTTGGGCCTGACTCGGGGTAATCTGGTACACGATAACAGGACTTTCTGCACACCTATTTTGAAACTCTCAGTGTAACATGCCAAGAATTTACGAAAAGATTTAATTTATAATGTATGAAACACTAAGTCTTTAAAAAACAAAACATTTTATAATCTAGTCATTAAAAATAACTTTTCCTCTACTATGTTTTGAATTTCAAAAAATGGTCATCCAGAGTTGTGACCAGTAATTCATTTGGAGTCTGATAAAACTAACTTGTTTTTTTGGTGAATAGTAACACACCCTTATGAATAGTAATATGAATAGTAATATGACCCTTATGAATAGTAAATAATAATATTATTTTATTTTCTTAAGGTAATATGATGATGAGATCTTAATTAATTTTTCAATGTGATATAAAACTAATTATACCTTTAACATTGTTTTTTTTGAATTAACTATGATTTTATTTAAAAATTAAATTAATAATATTTAGAAAATTATTTTTGAAAGGAGTTTATTTTCAAATTATACATGTCAAAAAATGGTTAAGGTGAATTTTTGGGATTTTTCTGAAATTCTCGAATTTTTGATGAATAGTGAAATACAATAAAATACCATATATACAAATTATCAGTTAAATACACTATTTATGACATCATAAGTGATTTAAGGTTAATTGGTTTGAGCTCCAATGCACTTATTACTATTAGGGGTCACATGAAATAATACTATTGGTTTTCTTGAGGGAAATATTAAAATAATGAATAAAATATTCAAAATTTACTCCTCTCCTCCACTATAACCTCCCCTCACTCCCTCTTCTCTTCACTCAAATAAGCCTTGAATATCCTCAAATTTCTGCCCAAATACCCTCCCCTAGTCACTTCCCACGTCCAATAAGCTCTTGGTCTTCCAAAAAGACCAAAATCCCTTCCCTTAAGGAGGTTATTTCAAGAGGTAAAACACCATTCTTTTTCATTTAGTTTCATTTCAATTTATCTTCTTCTGTTATCCTTTCCCCACCTACTCTATCTAAATGACCAAGATAACTCTATTATCATCTATATACTGGAATTATATCATGTTAATGGAAGAAACATCATCAATATTCTTACTCTCTCCCTTCTATTTTATAAATGAAATCAACGTCCATGAGGTTCAAATTCATAACCTTCGTGGATGATGAAGTTTTGTTCTTCAATTTCTCCTTTCTTAATGGTCATGAAACTATTTTTATGGTTTAACCAGACTATAGTATATGTATTATAACATAATTAATATTCAGTAATCACTATACATACATATTATTAAACTATATGACCAAACTAGTTCCTAATAATCAAAATACCGCTAAAATAATCTAAGTGAATGTCATTAATATTTCATTTAATGATTCATCCTCTTTCCATGTAACCAAATGATATAAATGACCATTAAAACTTATGTATGTTCATATATAATATTTAATTTCAATTCTGTAGATTTACATCCATTCCACATGAACTCCATTACTTAAAAACAAGTGAACTAATTATGAAAATCAAGAAAATGAACACATCAGAATGACGAACTTTAATATTATAACTTATCAATAAGGACATAAATGAATTAAGCATAATTATGATAAAATAAATAAATGCCTAATATGTTCTGAAATAAGTTATTAATAAGTCTAATTTCATATTTCAAGACCTTAAGTTCAAGAGTGGAACTCATTCGGAATTAAGGTAAGAGTTTCTTCATCTCACTTCTATTTTTGTGAGATTTTCCACATTCACTACTAATACTTGTATACGGTGTATGTATACTACCCATTGATGTAACATATCATGAATATATTTATTTTCATGGTATTAAATGTATCATTTTAATATTATTAATTTTTGGGCATACAAATTTTTTTGATTACAAAGTGGTAAGGGTTTTTCCACCCAAACCACCATTTTCATCCGGGTTATTTTTATTGTCTAATTACCTTAATGAAATTATTGTATATTATTATGTAATCCTAATAAATTATTTTTGTGTGTTCTATATATATTTACCAACCAGAATTTTACTTTCATTTAATTGGAGTTATATTTTCTAAAAGGATCTTTTAAAAATCCTTCCTGAAATACAAGCCCGATTCAAGGGAACCTCTCAAATTCTTACCTATTTTCAAGGGCACCCTATAATCTATTTTTAGAAACCATTATTTTATAAAATACCCAATTTGATTATGAAAATATTATCTTACTTCACTTCTGGTTTTATACAAATATTTTTCCAAAATAACTCTTCTTTTCAAAGTAAAAGGGTATTTATCTGAAGAATTACTCGAAGATTTTATAAGAGTATCTTAATCTATTTCAACACTCTTGTTGATTCTTATGTATTATTTGTAACGAACCAATTTTTTTCAATGGAAATTCCATTCTTATAAATATGTCATAAAATCACATGAAAACACAACATAATGAACTACTAAGTGCTAAGTGACTTTTAAACATAAGTTATCACCTCTATGTTTGGAATTTCAAAAATCCGACATACACAGTTGTAATCAGTAAGTTATTTAGAGTACGATAAGAAAAACTTAATTTTTCGTGAATAGTTACCTACCCTTAAGAATAGTTTCATACCATTATGAATAGTGATATAACCTAATTAATAGTAACCTTACCTATTATAATATATAAATATTATTCAAGTTGATAGTATGATATACCTATATTTTTAAATAAGTAAAAGAATGTTTTAAAACTGG
Source organism: Viscum album (assembly GCA_963277665.1). Taxonomy (NCBI): domain Eukaryota; kingdom Viridiplantae; phylum Streptophyta; class Magnoliopsida; order Santalales; family Viscaceae; genus Viscum; species Viscum album. The sequence goes on along the minus strand of OY728132.1, from coordinate 679,099,419 downwards.
TTTTTGATAATAAATTATAATTTTAATTACATATTAAAATAATCTTATTTAGAAAATTATTTTTGAAAAATGGACTTCATTTTTTGATTCTATATGTCAAAAAATTTTTGGGGTGATTTTTTTGGATTTTTATGAAATACTTGAATTTTTGATGAATAGTAAAATATGATAATTTACAATAAATGCTAAATAATGGATTTATTGAGTCATTGATGATGTTATGATGATGTAAGACCAATTGATTCTGGATCACATGATAAAATTACTCTTTTGGGTCAAGGAAGACTCACTATTCCTTGTCTTGTGGGGAAATAATAAGTTAATGAATTTTATATTTAGAAATCCCCTCTCTCCTCCACTATAAACCCCCCCTTCCCTCCCTCTTCTCTTAAATATTCTCAAGCCTTGTGACTTTCCAATATTCTACCTAAATATCTCCCCAAAGTCATCCACCACGTCCAAAATCTCCGAGCCTCTTCAAAATACTAAAACCTCTCCCCTTAAGAGGTTCTCAAAGGAGGAAGTCTCAAGAGGTAAATTCCTCTTTCCAATTCCTTCATTTCTTTTAAGTTATTTTATTTTTGTTTCTTTACTCACCTCCATTCACCCAAATAGTATGATAAATCCAGTAACATACATGTACTATAATGTTTTCATACTAATTGGACATTTCATTATCTTCTCTCCTTTCCCCACCTTTTATTTGAAAGAAATGAAAGCACCGTTTGAGATGTGCTAATTTAGCACATTCAAGGAAAATAGTTTATCAATTTCTATTATAATATTTAATTATGGTCAGGAAACCATTTTTTTATGGTTAAACCATATTATTATATATTTAATATATCATATTTTTATTTCTGGAATCCTTTTGTGCAAATGGTATTAAGTTATAAAGCAAAACATGTTCTTTGTAATCAAACCCAACGATTAACAAAAACAATTGTCACTATGGTTTTATATAATAGTTCAAATTCAATCTAAGTAACCAAATTAAATTTAAAACCATGTAATCTCCTAGATGTTTAATAATATAATATATCTTCATTTATGTACAACCACTTCCATCTTTCATGTTTATCCGAACTTGAATATAAGTGAACTGATCTTTTAAAACCAAGTAAACAAACGAGCCCAAACAATGAAATTGAACCTTATAACTAATCAAGAAGGACTTGAATGAACTAAAAAGAGTTATAATAAATAAATTAAATATATAATAGGTTCTGGAATTATTAATTAATAAGCCTAATTTGTTTATTTATGTCTTTAATAACAAGTGGAGAACACCAATAAATTTAAGGTAAGGGATCCTCTCCATTTCACTCTTAATCAAGATTGTCCTCTATACTATGACTTTTTATGGGTAATACTAAATAGTGTGGTATATTTTCATACCTCCCCCATACTTCCCTCATTATGTATAAGTGATGAGAAACCCCTTCTATCTCTCATCAATCCCTCTTTGATACACCCGACACCATACCGATAAAACCGTAACAAATTCTACCCGAACCTTTTTTGTTCTTCCGGGTTGCCTTATATTTATTTATATCAAAATGGAGTTATCATATCTATTTATGTACATATTATAAATTCTATGTATTTTTACAAAATTCATTTATGAATACCCTTTCATCAACCTCTTTCAGGGATATACATGTTTTTAAAATATTCTCTTCTTAGAACTCTCCGACAAGAAAACCTATTTTAGGGGAACTTCCTGAATTGTTACCCAATTTCAAGTTCACTATATCCTTTGTTTTAAGCCACCATTTTATTTATAAATCAGTCTTTTATTATGAAAACCTTCTTGGTTCAATTCTGGTTTTATATAAATGATTTTCCTCTTTTCTATTTTAAAATCTCTATAGCATTTTCTTTAAAACTGCACAAAAATGTTTTAATGCTAATGTTTCTAAAATACATTTCTTATATGTTTTCACTTCTGTTTGACACCACTTACCATTTTATATACCTATTTTACCCTATGGAGGTCCATGTATTTTCTAATACTTTCTTTCATGGGCACTTTCATGATACGCCCATTGGTCATGATTATGGTACCCAATTCTTTCTATGAGTAACTTTATGTTTATGTATGGTTGATTATGTATGATTATTTATGTAGATAGAATATTTATGTGGTAAGAATATTTATGTGGCAAGAATATTCATGAAAATGTTGAGATGGGTGCGCCCAGATAGTGCTCCAATGCATTGGGTAAGGTTAAGTCTCATGAGATGAGATGTGAAACGGGATTGGTGGTTAGCCTTGACCCGTACTAAAATGGGAAACGAGATTGGTAGTTAGCCTTGACCCATACCAAATAAATGTTTTATGATTTTGATACATTTATATGATTCCATGTTTATATGAACCCATGCTTATATGATATGATTTCATATGTTCCATGCTTTGGATATCTTTATGTCATGCCTTCTAACTCATGTGCTCAAGATGTATCCTTATGTTCATTCCCTTACCAATCTTTTCAGCTCACCCTTTTGTTCATGTGGTCCCCAGGGTACCCTATGCATATGTAGGGGCTCAAAGGAAGTTAGGATCTCTTTATGGATATTAAATAAAGTTTTTTTAGACCCATGTTTTATGTTAATGTACCTAGTCTTTCAAGACACTAGACTTAACGATCTTTGGCTTGTAATCTGATGTATAATTATGCTTAAAATCATGTAATGTTATATGTAAAAGGCTTGGGTCTCTATATTTGGTATTAGAGGATGGTATAGTTATTTTTGGAGATTAGGAATAAAACACCTTATTGAGAACCTTAGGTATGAGACTAAGTATTAGAAAACATTCCCAAATTTTAGTGAATATTGAGTAAGTGGTTTATCAAGAAAATACACCCCTTTATGGATACGAGCAGGTAGAGGTGGCTTTGGCACAAATGTATCTAGGGGTAAAACCCAAAAACACCACTTTGAGCTAGACTCGAACGAGAACTAATGCATGACAACACGCCTTGATTCACTCTTGGTTACAGAACTCCCGGGGGATATGCTTTGGTAGATTCACGAGCTTAGTACAAACCATTATTAAGGGACAAAAAATCCCAAAAGAATATAAGTTAATAAATAGATCGAGGATAACCTGGATATAAACCTAAGGAATCACAAGTTAGGATATACTTATTCTTTATAAGTTTATCCTTTTATGTTCAAGGTTTTATTTTTTATGATCAATAGATAAGTATTCAAGACTTCTAATTATACGTTCTTTTTCTTAGTTAATGGCGGGAAATATAAGAACACATTCCAATAACCAATGTGATAGACAATGTGAAGATTGTCCTAATGATATGCTTGATATGATGGGAGCAGGTGCTCAAAACTTCATGACAGTATTTGCTCAGCTGGCTCGAGTTATAAATAATAACTTGAATCAGGTGGAACACCCTCCTCCTATAAGGAAAGAGCAAGTTTCCATAGAATCCTTCATACGGAAAAGGCCTCCCATGTTTAGCAGATCTTCTGATCCCCTCCTCGTGGAACAATGGATTAACTCCATTGAAAAGATATTCTCCGTCCTCCAGTGCTCGAAAGAAGAGAAAGTTGTACTGGCGGTCTATTGTTTTGATGTGGAAGCTGATCAGTGGTGGAAACTGATCAAGAATACAAAGTCCCAAGAGGAAATTGATTCCATATATTGGGAGGAATTTAAGAGGATGTTTTCAAAAAATATTTTCCTTGAACCCTCCATCTGAAGATGGAAAGAGAGTTTCTCAGACTCAAGCAGAAGGAAGATGATTCCATCGGAGCATATGAAGAAAACTTAATAAGGCTTGCAAGGTATGCCTGTGGCTTTTTCATGAACACCAAAAGCAAGGTGGATTAATTCTTTAGCAGACTAAATCCAAGTCTATGAAAAGCATTGGCAATTCGAGACTTTGACAATTATGAGGATATTGTCTGTTGTGCCCTCAAGGTTGAAATGAAGATTGGATACTCTTAGTGGTCTCGTGGGCCCAGTTAAAAGAAGTAAAAAATAGAGAACAACATGGGTGGTTTATTAAACAAATCCCATGATGGAAAGAAGCCTAACTTTTCCCCCAGAAAAAATTGTGGGAAGAAGCATCCTGGTAACTGTCTGAATGGAACCAAGAATTGCTTCAAATGAGGAAAGTTTGGTTATCTGGCCAAGAACTGCTGAAGGGATATGAAAAATCCTACTAATGTGGAAGAAGAAAGGAAGGTTTAGATCAACACTCAGCCTACAGTTATGTGTTACAACTTCAAGGAGCATGGGCATTATGTGAACAATTTCCCTAAGCCGAGTGTTGTCAGAGGAAATCAACAAAAACCTCTAAGGCAACAAGGAAGGGCTTATGCTATCACTATTTCTTAAGTGGAGCCAAAAAATGATGTAGTGACAAGTATGCTAGTTATTCATTCAAGAATAGAAAACATACTATTTTATTCTAGTTCTACGCATTCTTTAATATCTTACAAGTTTAGTAGAACTATTCAAAAACCACCTCAAAATTTGGAGAAAAATTTATCTGTGAGAATAGTGAATGGGGAAATTATTGAGTCCATGGTTTATAACTCCTCCCAGATTAACGTTTGTGGAATGAACCTCCCATAAAATCTCATCATACTTATCTTGGGCATGGATTGGTTATATTTATACAAATCCAACATCAAATTTTGGAAAAGGGATATCACTTTTCACATCCCGAAGCATACTCCAATTCTTTACAAGTGTAAGGAGGAAGATGAATCTCATTTAGAAGCTTTGTCTAAAGTGTGGATATTTTTTCCTTATGAGCAAGCATATATAGCTCAAATTATTGAGATAAAGGATAGGATCATGCTTGAAGACATTCCCATCATGAGGAATTACACTGATGTATTCCCTAAAGAGTTTCCTGGTCTTCCTCCTGACCAATAGGTTGAGTTTTCAATTGAACTTATCCCCGGATCTCTATCTATCTCAAAGAAACATTAAAGAATGGCCACTGTAGAGCTGGAAGAGATAAAGAAGCAGTTACATGAGAATATAGAGAAGGGTTTTATATGCCCAAGTGTTTCACCGTGGGGTGCGCCAGTCCTCTTCATTAAGAAGAAGGATAGATCAATGCGCCTCTATATTGATTATCATGAACTCAATAAAATCACGATATAGAAAAAGCATCACCTTCCACGGATAGATGATTTGTTTGATCAGCTTCATGGGGCCAGTTATTTTTCTAAGGTGGACCTTCAGTCAGGATATCACCAACTAAAGGTGAGGAAGGAAGATATTCTCAAGACTGCCTTTAAAATGAGGTATGGACACTATGAGTTAATAGTGATTCCATTCGGACTCGCTAACTCTCCAACAATTGTCATGGATTTAATGAATAGAGTCTTTAGATATTACCTTGAAAAATTTGTGGTAGTATTAATTGATGATATTCTGATACACTTCAAGAGAAAGGAGGAACATGAGGAGCATTTGAATACTGTGTTAAATACTTTGCGAAGGGAGAATTTGTATGCAAAGTAAAGTAAATGTGAGTTCTAGATGGAGGAAGTATCATTCTTGGGGCATGTTATCACTAACAAATGGATATCTATGGACCCTTCCAAGATGAAGGAAATTGAAGAGTGGTCCAGGCTAACTTCTATAATGGAGATCCGTATCTTTTTGGCTATAGATGAGTATTATCGACGATTCGTGAAGAACTTTTCATGATTATAAAACCCAATGATCAAACTGACATAGAAGGGAGTAAAGTTTGTCTAGACTCAGGAATGTGAAGACTGTTTCACTGAGTTGAAAAAGAGACTTATCACTACACCGATACTCACACTCCCAACAAGTGGGGAACTCTTTGTGGTGTACAGTGATGATTTAAAGAAGGGATTAGGTTGTGTGCTAATGGAAAATGATAAAGTGATAGCCTATACCTCACAGCAGCTGAAAATACATGAGAAAAACTATCCTACGCATGATCTGGAGTTGGCGGCAGTGATCTTTGTGTGGAAAATTTGGCGACATTATCTCTGTGGAGAGAAGTGTGAGATATATACTGACCACAAGAGTATCAAATATATATTCACACAAAAAGAGCTTAATATGAACCAATGAAGATGGATAGAGCTCATCAGGGATTATGACTGCTCAATCCACTACCATCTTGGTAAGGCAAACAAGGTGGAGGATGATCTATGTAGAAAGGATCCTACATATTTATCAATGATGAGAATTGAAAAGGATCCGATCTTATTATATTTTCAAAGGATGGACATGGAAATCATTAAGGGAGAAACATCATCAATCCTTTTTTCAAATGATTGATCAACCATCCTTCTTAGAGAAAATAAAGGATTCTCAAAGAAAAGATGTGAAAATTCAGAAAAGGGTGGAAGCTATCAGAAATGGGAAATCCTCTAATTTAAAAATTGATGAGGAAGGAGTTGTAAGATTTGGGAAATGATTATGTGTACCATCCGATCTAGAGATAAAGAAGGAGCTTCTGAGTGACGCACATAGCTCAACCTTCTCTATCCACCCATGGAGCACAAAGATGTATCGAGATCTCTGAGAAAACTTTCGATGGGACAATATGAAAAGGGAGATTTCTAAATATATGTCAAAGTGCCTAGTATGTCGGAAAGTGAATGTTGAGAGATAAAAGTCTAAGGGGATGATGCAACCAATACCCATACTAGTATGGAAGTGGGAGAACATTACCATTGACTTTGTCACTGGACTTCCAAGGACATCAAGAGGAAATAATCCTATATGGGTTGTTGTGGATCATCTTATAAAGACATATCACTTTATCACGGTTTGAGAGGACTTCTAATTGGATCAACTTGCATGGATTTACATCAAAGAAGTGGTAAGGCTACATGGAGTACCACTACCTATTGTATTCGATCATGATATGATATTCACCTCAATGTTTTTGAAAAGTCTCCAGCATACTATGAGCACTAAACTGAACTTCAGTACGACCTATCATCCTCAAACTAATGGACAATCTAAACAAACTATTCAGACACTGGAAGAAATGTTGAGATCATGTTATTTGGAATTCAAAGGAGGATGGGACCAACATCTTCCACTGGTTGAATTCTTCTACAAAAAAAGTTTCCCCTCAAGCATTCTAATGACACCATATGAAGCCCTTTACAGGAAAAGGTGCAAAACCCCAACATGTTGGGATGAAGTCAGTGAGCGTAATCTGCTAGGACCTGAAATGGTCAAAGAAATGGTGGAGAAGGTGAAAACCATTCAGCAGCATATCAAGGCAGCCCAGAGTCGATAGAAGAGTTATAAAGATAACCTTTGACGAGAACTTGAGTTCAAAGTTGGAGACATGATATTTCTACACATATCTCTGTGGAAAAAGTTCATGAGGTTCAGAAAGAAAGGGAAGTTAAGTCCCAGGTACATCGGCCCCTTCGATATCCTTGATCGAGTCGGAGCTATGGCCTATCAACTGGCACTTCCACCTACCTTGTCAAAAGTAAATTATTTCTTTCATGTATCCTTCTTAAGGAAGTACATACTAGACCCTTCACATGTACTCTCTTTAGAGGTGGTATAGTTGGAGGATGATGTTGCCTACGAGAAGCAGCCATTGAATATCTTGGATCGTAGAGACAAAGTTCTACGCAACAAGACTACTCATTGGGTCAAGGTACTATGGAGAAGCAATAAGTATGAAGAAAAAACATGGAAACTGGAGGAAGCAATGAAGGAAAAGTACCCACACTTGTTTTTGGCTTACAATGTAAAATGAAATTTTGAGGGCAAAATTTCATAAGGGGAGAGAATGTAACAAACCAATGTTTTTGAATGGAAAATACCTTCTTATAAAGACGTCATAAAATCACATGAAAACACAACATAATAAACTACTAAGTGCTAAGTGAATTTTAAACATAAGTTGTCACTTATGTGTTTAGAATTTCGAAAATCTGACATACACGGTTGTAATCCGTAAATTATTTAGAGTCTGATAAGAAAAACTTAATTTTCGATGAATAGTAACCTACCCTTATGAATAGTAACATACCCTTATGAATAGTGATATACCCTAATGAATATTAACCTTACCTATGATAATATATAAATATTATTCAAGTTGAAATTATGATATACCTATATTTTAGAACAAGTAAAAGAATGTTCTAAAACTGATTTTTGATAATAAATTATAATTTTAATTAAATATTAAAATAATCATATTTAAAAAATTATTTTTGAAAAATGGACTTCATTTTTGGATTCTACACGTCGAAAAATGGTTGGGGTGAATTTTTGGGATTTTTCTGAAATACTTGAATTTTTGATGAATAGTAAAATATGATAATTTACAATAAATGCTAAATAATAGATTTATTGAGTCATTGATGATGTTATGCTGATGTAAGACCAATTGGTTCGGGATGACATAATAAAATTACTATTCTTGGTCAAGGAAGACTCACTATTCCTTGTATTGTGGGGAAATAATAAATTAATGAATTTTATATTGAGAAATCCCCTCTCTCCTCCACTATAAAACCCCCCTTCACTCTCTCTTCTCTTCACTCCTCTTAAGCCTTGTGCCTTGCCAATATTCTACCCAAATATCTCCCCAAGGTCCTCCACCACGTCCAAAATCTCCCAGACTTTTCAAAATACTAAAACCTCTCCCCTTAAGAGGTTCTCAAAGGAGGAAGTCTCAAGAGGTAAATTCCTCTTTCCAATTCCTTCATTTCTTTTAAGTTCTTTTCTTTTTGTTTCTTTCCTCACCTAACTTCACCCAAATAGTATGATAAATCCAGTAACATACATGTACTGTAATTTTTTCATACTAATGGGATATTTTATTATCTTCTCTCCTTTCCCCACCTTTTATTTGAAAAAAAATGAAAGCACCGTTTGAGATGTACCAATTTAACACATTCAAGGACAACAATTTATCAATTTCTATTATAATATTTAATTATGGTCAGGAAACCATTTGTGTTATGGTTGAACCAGATTATTATATATGTAATATATCCTATTTTTATTTCTATAATCCTTTTGTACAAATGGTATTAAGTTATAAAGCAAAACATGTTCTTTATAATCAAACCCACTGATTAACAAAAATAGTTGTCACTATGTGTTTATATAATAGTTTGACTTCAATCTAAGTAAACAAATTAAATTTAAAACCATGTAATATCATGTATGTTCACTAATATAATATAACTTTATTTCTGGACAACCACTTCCATCTTTCATGTTTATCCGAACTTGAATATAAGTGAACCGATCTTTTAAAACCAAGTAAACAAACAAGCCTAAATAATGAAATTGAACCTTATAAATAATCAATAATGCCTCTAATGAACTAAAAAAGGTTATAATAAATAAATTACATATATAATAGGTTCTGGAATTATGAATTAATAAGCCTAATTTGTTTATTCAGGTCTTTAATAACAAGTGGAGAACACCGACAAATTTAATGTAAGGGATCCTCTCCATTTCACTCTTAATCAAGATTTTCCTCTATGCTATGCCTTTTTATGGGTAATACTAAATGATGTGGTATATTTTTTTACCTCACCCATACTTCTCTCATGCTGTATAAGTTATGAGAAACCCCTTATCTCTCTCATTAAGCCCTCTTGAGTACACCCGGCACCATGCTGATAAAACCGTAACAAATTCTACCTGAACCTTCTTTGTTCTTCCGGGTTGCCTCATATTTCTTTATATCAAAATGGATTTATCATATCTATTTATTTACATAATATAAATTATTTTTAGGTTTACAAAATTCATTTATCAATACCCTCTCATCACTTTCTTTTGGGGATATACATGTTTTTAAAAGATTCTCTCCTTAGAACTCTCCGACAAGCAAACCTGTTTTAGGGGAACTTCCTGAATTGTTACCCAATTTCAAGATCACTATATCCTCTATTTTAAGACACAATTGTATTTATAAAATAATTATTTTATTATTAAAACCTTCTTGTTTCAATTCTGGTTTTATATAAATGATTGTCCTCTTTTCTATTTTAAAAGATCTATAATATTTTCCTTAAAACCGCACAAAAATGTTTTAATGCTAATGTTTCTAAAATACATTTCTTATATGTTGTCACTTCTGTTTGACACCACTTACCATGTTATATACCTATTTTAACCTATGAATATCCATGTATTTTCTAATCATTTCCTTTCATGGACACTTTTGTGATACGCCCATTGGTCATGATTGTGGTACCCAATTCTTTCCATGGGTACCCTTATGTTTATGTATGGTTGATTATGTATGATTATTTATGTGGAAAGAATATTTATGTGGTAAGAATATTTATGTGGTAAGAATATTCATGAAAATTTTGAGATGGGTGTGCCCAGATAGTGCTCCAATGCATTGGGTAAGGTTAAGTCTCATGAGATGCGATGTGAAATAGGATTGCCAGTTAGCCTTGACCCGTACTAAAATGGGAAACGAGATTGGCGGTTATCCTTGACCTGTACCAAATAAATGTTTTATTATTATTCCACATTTATATGATTCCATGTTTATATTAACCCATGCTTATATGATATTATTTCATATGTTCCATTCTTTGGATATCTTTACTTCATGCATCCTAACTCATGTTCTTAAAATGTATCCTTATGTTAATTCCCTTACTGGGATTTTCATCTCACCCCTTTATTAATGTGGTCCCCAAGGTACCCTATGCAGATTTAAGGGCTTGAAGGAAGTTATGAGATATTTATATATGGATATTAAATAAAGAAGTGTTTTTTTATCCCCATGTTTTATGTTATATGTACCTAGTCTTCCAAGACACTAGACTTAACGATCCTTGGCTTGTAATCTGATGTATAATTATGCTTAAAATCAAGTAATATTATATGTAAAAGGATGGGGTCTCTATATTATTAGGATTAATATTTCATGGTATAATATACCATATTTAATTTAATGGTTTATGATTATTTTGGCTGTGGATGTTCTATCTTAAAACCATTCACCAATTTACTTTGAATGGTTAGTGTTTATGCTTAATGTTCGGGGAAAATTATTTACATTTCATATATTAGTTTCAATATAAATTTATATGTAGTTTATATTTATCCCCATTCATATGAGGAATGAATTAGACATAGAAAGTGTCGGGTGGGGCCCACTATATCCCCTCGGTTCATCGGTAGATATCATGATACAAACTATGGTCTTGGCACAAGACCATGAAAAAATGATTATTTATGGTCTTGGCATGAGTCCTTGATGGTATGGTTATGATTTACCTCATTATGAATTCCCTCATTATGAAAATTTTATTGATGGTTTATGTGGTTATTTGACTAGTAGAATACCCATGATTATGTAATTATTTATTCAGCTCTTATTCCTGCCATAATGTGTTCAAGTTTTTTTTAAAGGCACATGTTTTTTTTATTCAACATGCCTAATGTTTATGTTATGATATTTTCTACTATATTTATTACCCTTAATAAGTGTTTGATCTCCACCATTTCTTATGTTTTATTTTCTCAAGACATGAAGAAGTTTATTATGGATTACTTTCAAGGATAAACATAGAGTTGTGGATGTTCTCAATAAAACTTTCATGTTGTTTTTTCCTTTCAAGTTGTAATGTTGAACCTATGTATGTATCTGGTTTTCCAAAAATACTAAACTACATAGTTCTTTGGGATTTGATTCCCTGTAATCATGACAATTTATTAAAATAATGCACTGGATCTGGGCTTCTGGGGTCAGGGTGTTACAGTTGGTATCAAATGAAGTTTAGTAGAAAACTTGGAAACTAGATATAGAAAAAGTAGATTAGTGAACAAAACCCTAAGATAAACTTTGGGGATAAGAATACAAGGGATTTATAGAATTTTGGTAAGGAGTAGATTATATGGTTTATCAGAAAAATACATCCCTGTCTGGATACGAACAAGTAAAGGTCGCTTTGGTACATATGTATCTTAGAGTAAAACCCGAAAACAACACTTTGAGCTAGACTCGAACATGAATTGGTGCACGAAAACGGGCCTTGATGCACTCTTGGTTTGAAAATCCTAGGGGATATTATTTGGTAAATTCATAATCTTATTACAAACAATTATGAAGGATTTATAACTCCAAAGTAACCAAAGTATATGGTTCTAGTATTTATGATGTATAAATTTATGTTATGTGTTATACCATGTTTAGAGATATAGAGAGTTCATAATTTTATGAGATAATATATAATATGGAATTGATTAGAAATAACACCTAGAAGAAGAAATGAGAACTTCACCAATGCACGAAATGTGAAGAGTAAGAGGGATCATATCTCTGATGGTATTAAGCCATCATTTCAATGGAAAATTGTCTCCCAAGTATCCTCATCATATGAGTAAATAGTATCATATGCTAAAAAGGTATGCAAATACTTCTATGAGTCCTATGGATTTGAAGGGAAGAAAAATAAGTATAGTATGGTAGGAAAAAACATGGATAAAGGGAAGAAGAAAAAGATGTATTTTCCCAAATGTGATAATTATGGAAGGAAACACCTTGGTATATGTTTGAGATGAAATGGAGTTTGCTTCAAGTGTGGAGAAAAAGGACACCATGCTCATAATTGAAAGACAAGGAAAGAATTTTCCTATATTCAATGCTTCAACTGTAGGGAGATGTGACACTATGCGAATCAATATCCCAAGAGTCAAAAGAATATACCCCAAATGATGATTTTGGATAATGATAAAGTTATGATGCTATTGCAAATGAAGTAGAATGATTAATATTCCTAGTCAAGAATCATCTCATTTGAATATTTTGTCAGTAATATACTGGTTGTAAGAATTATGATATTTATAAGGATTGTACTGCAGTACTATTTCATTAAGTATTTGAGGTCGTATGATGAATGGTATAAAGGAAAAGTGATTCAGTATAAAGTTAAATTTTTTAGGAAAAACATGATTGAGGTAAAGACAACCCTTAATATATATCTTATGTTGAGATAATGATGAAGAAATGATTGGTTCAGATAAGCACTGACTACTTTGGAACTAATTATTGACTTATCGAGAAGTGGTCTATGATATCATCAATGGAGTTTACAACACTTTTAGATTTAAGTAATATATCCAATAACATGTATCTTACTTAAATAATATGGAATAATGCATGTTTCCAATATGGGTTTTTACAGTAATTCAAGATATTACCATATTTCAAGAGGATATATGAAAAGGTTATTCAAATGTTTAGAATGTGAATTTTAGATTAACTTCTTGTTTATTAATGGTTAATTATAAGTTCATCTTGGAAATTTAGAGACCTTCATTATAATGTGTTGAATCATTATATTTTGGAATTTTTTTAACCATTTACGAAATGGTTTAAGTTGATTATTGTATGGGGTTTTAGAGTTTAATGTCACTACATGATGGGTTTATTATTCTTCCATAACCATGTTTTCCAATTAGAATGCATTGTTTTGAAGTAACCGATGGATTTCCCTTTCCTCTTACTAATAGGATATTTTAACCATATTCTTGATGTAGGTTTCCCACAAGATAATTTTCAAGTATCAACCATTAACTTTCAAAGTTCAATTTCAAATTTCAAGGATAAAATTTTTGTAAGGAGGGGATAATGTAACACCCCAAGAATTTAAAAATAGATTTAATTTATAATGCATGAAACAATGAGTCCCTACAAAACAAAACATTTTATAATCTATTCATTAAACACAAATTTTCCTCTATTATGTTTTGAATTTCTAAAAATGGTAATCTAGAGTTGTGATCAGTAAGTCATTTGGAGTTTGATAGAACAAACTTGTTTTTTTAGTGATTAGTAACATACCCTTGTGAATAGTAATATGAATAGTAATATGACCCTTATGAATAGTAAATAATAATATTATTTTATTTTCTTAAGGTAATAATATGATGATATCTTAATTAAATTTTCAATATGATATAAAACTAATTATACCTTTAACATTGTTTTTTTCGAATTAACTATGATTTTAGTTAAAAAATAAATTAATAATATTTAGAAAATTATTTTTAAAAAATTAAGTTCATTTTTGAATTCAAAATGTAGAAAAATGGTTAGGGTGAATTTTTGGGATTTTTCTAAAATTATTGAATTTTTGATGAATAGTGAAATACGATAAAATACCACATATACAAATTATCAGTTAAATACACTATTTATGAAATCATAATTCATGTAATTACACTTGTTTTTAACTCACATGCACTTATTACTATTAGGGGTCACATGAAACAATACTATTGGTTATCTTGATGGAAATAATAAAATAATGAATAAAATATTCAAAATTTACTCCTCTCCTCCACTATAACTCCCCCTCACTCCCTCTTCTCTTCACTCCTCTAAGCCTTTAAGCTCCTCAAAGTTCTGACAAAATACCCTCCCCTAGTCACTACCCATGTCCAAGAAGCTCTTGGTCTTTCCAAAAGACTAAAATCCCTTCCCTTAAGGAGGTTCTCAAGGAGGTTATTTCAAGAGGTAAAACACCCTTCTTTTTTCATTTAGTTTCATTTCAATTTATCTTCTTTTGTTATCCTCTCCCCACCTCCTATATACAAATGAACATGATAAATCTATTATCATCTATATACTGGAATTATATCATGTTAATGTAAGAACCATCATCAATATTCTTACTCTCTCCCTTTTATTTTATAAACAAAATCAACATCCATTAGGTTCCAATTCGTAACCTTTGTGGATGACGAAGTTTTGTTCTTCAATTTATCCTTACTTACTTCTCATGAAACTATTTTTATGGTTGAACCAGACTATAATATATGTATTATAACCTAATTAATATCTAGTAACCAGTATACATACATATTATTAAACCATATGGCCAAACTAGTTCCTAATAATCAAAATACCACTAAAATAATCTAAGTGAATGTCATTAATATTTCATCTAATGATTAATACTATTTCCATGTAACCAAATTATATAAATGAACATTAAAAATTCTTTATGTTAATATATAATTTTTAATTTCAATTCTTTATATTTACATATTTCCACATGAACTCCATTACTTAAAAATAAGTGAACCGATTATGAAAATCAAGAAAATGAACACTCTGGAATGACGAAATTCAATATTATAACTTATCAATAAGAACATAAATGAACTAAATATAATTGTCATAAACTAAATAAATGTATAATATGTTCTAAAATAAGTTATTAATAAGTCTAATTTAATATTATAGGAACTTAAGTTCAAGAGAGGAACACATTCAGACTTAAGGTAAGGGTTTCTTCATCTAACTTCCATTTTTGTGAGATTTTCCATATTCACTACTAATACTTGTGTATGGTTTATGTATACTGAAAATTTATGTAACATATCATGAATATATTTATTCTAATTTTATTCAATGTATCATTTTAATATTATTAATTTTGGGGCATACAAATCGTTTGATTACAAAGTGGCAAGGGTTTTTCCACCTGAACCTCCAATTTCATTCGGGTTATTTTTATTTTCTAATTACCTAAATTAAATTCTTGTGTATTATCATGTACTACTCATAAATTATTTTTTAGTGATTTATATATGTTTACCAACCATAATCCTACTTTCATTTAATGGAAGTTATATGTTCTAAAAGGATCTTTTAAAAATCCTTCCCGAAATACAAGCCCGATTCAAGGGAACTTCTCAAATTCTTACCTATTTTTAAGGGAAAACTATAATATGTTTTTGGAAACCATTATTTTATAAAATAACTCATTTTATTATGAAAATATTATCTTACTTCACTTCTGGTTTTATACAAATATTTTTCCAAAAGAACTCTTCTTTTCAAAGTAAAAGGGTATTTATCTCAAGAATTACTTGAAGATTTTATAAGAGTATCCTCATCTATTTCAAAAATCTTGTTGATTATTTTGTATTATTGGGATTAATATTTCATTATATCATATACCATATTTAATTTAATGGTTTATCATTATTTTTTCTGTGGATATTTTATCTTAAAACCATTCACCAATTTACTCTGAATGGTTAGTGTTTATGCTTAATGTTCAGGGAAAGTTATTTACATTTCATATATTAGTTTAAATATGAATGTATATGTCATTTATATTTATACCCATTAATATAAATAATTAATTGGACATAAGAAGTGTTGGGTGGGTCCCACTATAGCCCCTTGGTGCATCAGTAGGTCTCATGAGATAAAATACGGTCTTGACACAAGGCAACGACAAAATGATTATTTATGGTATTGACACTTGTCCTTGGTGGTATGGTTATGATGTCCCGAATTTTGAATTCCCTAATTATGAAAATATTATTGATAGTTCATGTGGTTATTATAGTAGTATAATACCCATGATTATGGAATTATTTATTCAGCTCTTATTCCTGCCATAATGTGTTCATGTTTTTGTTAAAGGCGTATGTTTTTAGTTATTCAACATGCCTAATGTTTATGTTATGATATTTTCCACTATATTTCTTACACTTACTGAGAATTTGAGCTCACCCCTTTCTTATGTTCCATTTTATTAGGACATTAAGAAATTTATTATGAATTACCTGTAGGGATAAACATAGAGTTGTGGATGTTCTCAATAAAAATGTTATGTTGTTTTTTCCTTTCAAGTTGTAATGTTGAACCTATGTATGTATCTAGTTTTACAAAACTACTAAACTACATGTTACTTCAAGATTTTATTTCTTGTAATCATGAAAATGTATTAAAATAATGCACCGGCTCTGGTCTTCTGGGGTCAGGGTGTTATACCTGGGGGATATGCTTTGGGAATGCATGAACTATTAATGAACCATCATGAAGGATTTAAATAAAATTTGGATATGAATAAACTATGATAAAACTAATATGTCATAGATTAAGAAAGGTTTAATTATTTAGAAATCCTATAATTTAATTTTCATGATTATGTGGTTCATCATTATGTAACTATTTATTACTCTATGGTTTTAGTCAATGATTGGAACCCAAATGAACCACATTAATGGTGTTTATGATGAAAAATGCAATGACTGTTCTTCTGAAGATACAAATTCTATGAGGGTTGGAATGAAAAACCATATTTCTATATTCACACATCTTTCTCAAGCTATGAATCATTCTGAGCTTTTAAACAAGTAAAATAGGGGACAACGTTATGTTGAGTCCTTCATGAGGCAACATCCACCTTCTTTCAGTAGGTCTTTTGATCTACTTGTTACTGAACACTAGTTCAGTACCACTGAAAATATATTCTCTATTCTCAAGTGTTCAGATAAGGATAAATTCATTCTGGATATTTATCAATTATAAGGTGAAGTAAACCAGTGGTTGACTCTAATCCATAATATGAGGAAACATGATGAAATTGAATCCATGGATTGGGATGAGTTCAAGAACTTAATATTTAATAAGTATATTCATCATGTTCTTCTTATGAAGATAGAAAATGGGTTTCTTAAGTTGAAAAAATGTATGATGAATATGTTGGTACATATGAGGTTAATTTCACAAGAATTGCGAGTTACACTTATGGTATTATCATCCAACCTGAGAGTAAAGTTGATAGGTTCTTCAGTGGATTAAAGAAATGTCTTAGAAGGTAGTTGTCTATAAGATACTTAGTAGCTATGAATATATTGTGAGTTATGCAATCAAAGTTGAAATGGAGGTTGGAGTTACGTATCAATATCATGGTTTTAATAAGAAGAGAAAGATTTAGTTCAAAGGGGAATCTAAAAACCATGGATAGAAGAAAAAGTTTCAAACTCCTACTTTCCAAAACTATGGGAAAGAGCACGTAGGAGAGTTCCTAAAAGGAAAAATATGATGTTTCAAGTGTAGGAAGACTATACACTGAGAAAAATAATGTAGAAGTGATGAGAATAGAAAATTCAATAAAATGAGTGGAGAGAAATATCAATATAATAACCACCAACACTTCAGTGTTTGAAGTGAATGGAGTTTGTGAGTTATGTGAATAATTCCCCAATCCAAGGGATAATATGGATGATAAGACACACCAAACTCTAAGGAAAAATGGAAAAGGTAAATCTTATGAAATCAAAATTGATGATGTGAATAATGAAAATTAGGGGAAAACTTATCTCCCCCCTAGTTGGTAAGTTCATGTTTGATTTTGTATGAATAATCCCTATGATAATCATGTTGTTCATCCTTTAGTGTGGTCTCATGTGATTATATCCATGTGCATGGATTTTGAAATAATTAAATCACATTTAATATTCTATCAATGTAAGTATGAACCCAAGTATTCAATAAAAATGGTTTTGGTTAAGATAAGATCATATTTAAGGAATAACGGGTGAATTATATTTTGGAAGGGTTATAAGGTTAAGTATTTATGGAATGTTTAAGTCAAACATCAAATAATGTTTTTGAGATTAATGTATTATATCAACACATGAGGAATCATGTATATTGGATAACCTATTTGTGTTTATGGTAACTAAATATATATGGGATGACTTATCATGGATCTCATGATCTATTAGTACTCCACGAATGAAAAAAAGTTCACACTTATTTCTTAGGGTAAGAGATAAAGTGAAAATCTATCGAGTCACAACCAAAGGGTGATATTGTGCATATGAAAGGGAATAAAATAAATTAAGTATAAATTCTAATGAAAATTATTCAACTCTAGGGAAATAATCATGAAGCTGAAAAGGTTATCCTGGTACCTTCATTTCTGATGAATCAAATTGCCCCTTATATCATCGCAGATTTATGGATTTATGATTGTTAAATTTCTCCTAACCATGCTCTCTATCACTCTCTATCAGAACACGATGTCTATATTTATCTTCCATGACCATATTTTAACTTTCCACCTATATTATACTATGTGGAAACCTAATTATATATTACACTGGATAACCATTATGTTTCCAACTTTCCCTTTTAAGGGAATTTTTAGTATTAATTTTTACGATGTGGGTTTCTATGATGGAAAATTTCAAATATTAATCCTCTGATATCCCAGACGAATTTCAAAGGAGAAACTCATTTTAAGATGGATATAATGTAACAACCTGAGATTTTTTAAAAAATATATATTTTTTATATTAATTTAATCATATGATATTTTTCATTTCATGTAACACTAAAAATAGTTTTTTATTTTAAATAACTAATTCAAAAATTCCTTTCACATGGAACTGAATTTGTGTACATTACAAGGGAAATCGACTTGGAATACATTACATATAGCACCGACTTTTCATATATTACATGCAACATCAACTTGGCATATGTTACACCGAACACTGAATTGGCGTACGTTACATGCAAAACTGATTTTATTCGAAACATCATTTTTTTACTATAATTATTTAAACGAGGTAATTATAACCTAGAAATTAAAAATAGTAATATTAATAGTAATAAATAATTTTAAAATATTTTTTATAATGGTTTTATTGATAATAAAGGATATAGTTTTTTGGTAAAGTCTTTATATGTTTTAAAATAATAATTCTCAAATAGACTGCTTTTTATGTCCTTCTATGATAAAAAATAAAATTAATTTTAGACACATTTAGAAATTTAAATTTATAAAATAATCTTCAATTTTTAATTTATAATGTCTAAATTATTTTAGGGTGAATTTTTGGAAAAATTCTGAGAAACTTTATTTCTGGATGAATAATGAAAAATACCAGATTTAAATTCAAAACTGCCTTTTGGTCTAATTTATTTATAAAATTAAATTTTATTTTAATTTGGATTAAATGATTAATTAGATCATATTTGTAGAGACCCTAAGCTTGATGTATATGGACATTACATTACTTTTTCGGAATACTTAGTACATAACAAAAACACACACACAAAGACCGTAATAGTTTAGTGTCTTTGGAAACTCGGAATATAATCTTCTAATCGTAGTGAAAGATCTTCAACATCTCCCATAAAGATATTCCCCCTTTTTTTTCTTACATACAACCTTTATTTATATCCTGGGGAAAAGAAAACATAAAAGGGGTGAACTCAAATTCTCAGTAAGGGTAAACATAGATAACATAAGACAATCCATAAACATTTGAATGCAAAAACTTGAACATCAAATCTAAACATCAAAATATTTAGCAAAGACATGAATCTTGGAAGTACGTAAGGCATATATCATAAGGGAACATCAATCATGATAAAATATCATGGGAATAAAACATTTAATTATGGAAACCATTAAGAACATGTTATGATTTCCATTGTAGCCAAGGCATTACTTCCAAGACCATCTTAGTGGACAAAGTCCCTTTCTGAAACTAGTTCACTCCTCGTTTCAGTCCTGTAACACTGAACCAGATTAACTTACTATTCTAGCCATGTCTATATCATGAGATATAGATCTTTACCCAATGAATTGGAGGGATATATAGGTCCCACCCATCTCATAATGAAATCATTCTTACTTGTGCCACAAAATAAACATACATCATTCATAATAACCCAATAAATAAAAAGGGTTTCATAAACATCATCCCATCATCACATAATCCATATAAAATAAATGGATATCATATCATAATAAGAAAAGTGAAACCATGTAAATCATAGAGACATGATACTTGAAACACACACATATGAAATAATGTCATCTTAGATGAAAAATGGTTTTGATAAAACACTTGAAATGAATTCTTGAAGAAAATATCCTTTCTTCTTCAAAATAAATTTCTTTTCACAAAACATCATGAAATTTTAAAAGAAAAATATTTTGTTGAAAATAGTCATGAAATATTTTGTAGTAAGCTTCATTAAAATAGGGATTTATAAAACCGTAAAAATCTGTTCGTGCCGTATAATTTAAAAAAACATTCTTCTCGTACTTTTGCTGGAAAAGTCAAAAAGTACCTCGTAAAAGAAAGATTCCATACATACCATGTAGTAAAAGTCAAAATGGGTAAAACGGACTTTAAACATACATGAAACCATTTTTAGGAAACATGGACATGGATGAGAACAATAACCCCAGTAAATACTTACGCATAAACAATATCGGATAAGAACGATATTGGAAAAGTTATCCCTTACCTTATGTCCAATATGCTTCGTATGTATCCGAACCTCCTGTATAATGATTTAAATAATGTCATTGACTTATTACAGAATCATATTCATTGTTATGATATCATATATGGTTTACTTATGACTTTATATTACCCGTTCTTTTGTAAATTCCATGTTAAAGAGTGTTTTGGGTAAAATCGTTTCATTTGTCGTCCGTGTTTTGACTTGTAGTTATTCATATGATTACTTAGATCATGATTAATTAATTCCATAATATAAAACATTATTTATATATGATATATATTCAGAATATAAATATATATAATAGATCAATAAATGGAAATAAATACACCGTTCATGGAGACGGTAGGCCGTACGTATGCATGAACGCTGTTTTTGTTTCCTTATTGAGTTGAATGGAATTAAGTAGATGAAATACATATATATATATACATAAATCCATTAGCTTTATAATGTCATATATTTCATTATTATTGCTTATATATACTTTATAATCATTCTTAAATGGTTAACATGGAGAATGAATCTCATCGCGTCGTGGAGACGGTAGTCTGTACGTACGCACGAGTGATGATATCATTCCCATAATTATTGTATTGAATTGGAGAGGATGATACGATATATCATAATCAGTATGATGTTATAATAACTATGTATAGTTATTCTTTACACCATTATACCCATCCAAGTAAGGTGGTGTTGGAAAAACAGATTACACCACGACGTGAAGATGGTATTCCATACGTACGCACGCGTAGTGATTTCATTTTCCATAGGATGGATAGATGGTGAAATAGAGTTGTTTAATAATTATAATAAAATATTAGTATATGAGTGATACTAATGTTATTACTTAATAATTAAACAACTAAAGAAGAAGAAGTATAAGAATAAATAAAGTTGAAATAATCGGTAACGGACATTACCTATTCTTTGAAGCGCCTCTTTGAGACCTCCTCTTAGGGCACTAAAATTGGTCTTTAAAGAAGACCAGGACCTCTAGGATGTTTCTAGGGAAGTGTATAATAGAATTTGTCAGGGTTTGGCCGAGAATGAAGTCTCAAATTGGTGTGAGGAAGGGAGGGAGGAGGTGCCCTTTTTATAAGGGAGGTGAGGGGCACCTTTGGAAATCTTAAAAATATTAATTTATAATAAATCTAAACCCATTTAAAAACCTCCAAAAATGACTCATATTATAATATTAGATGAGATAGGGTTTTATTATCATAAAAAAATAAAATTTAGACATGTTAGGAAATTATTTTAAACATTATCAACTTGATTTATCCTTACTTAATCAATTTTATTTTATTTGTGGTAATAAAATTCTAAATTTTAAATTATAACAAAAAATTACTTATTTGTTGTTAATTGTACATAATTGGATATTTTATAAAATTTTAGACCATATAAATTTAAATTTATAATTTTTAAATATTTTTTTGATTTTTAAACAATTTTATAATATGTTATTTTTATAAAATAACAATAGTGTCAATTTTGACACTATTCATTTATATGAATTTAAATAAAATATATACAGAAGATATGTTCAAAATAAAAGCTTTAATAGATTCATAAAAGATAATATTTATCTATAAAATTAGTGTAGAACATTAAATAGTTCATATAATATTTATTTTATTATTTGTAAAACCATTTATTTGGTTTATCTCTTAAAAAAATAATTACTACAACATTTTTGTATAATTATTTAATATACTTATTTGTTGCATAAAAATTAAAAATAAAATCATATGATGAATATAAATCTATTAAATTTCTCAATAATACTTTTACTCTAATTTATCATCTTAAAATCACAATATTTAAATTGTTATATTTATTAAATTATGAAGGTGAGAACTTTTTCATCATTTAAAATAAAATAATATAAGTGTCATAATCACTTTTATAAGACTCTAAACAGTTATATATTTGGTAATTGGATTATTATGGTATATATATACACTACCAATAAGTTTTGGTCAGGTTTGTGGGCCTTTTAATGGGTATTATTATTTCAATAAAAACTATATTACTGATTTTTCACTTAATAAATAATTTATGCATCATTAATGTATCACCATTAATGACAATTATTTAATCCCTAAAAATTATAAATAAATTATAATTATGTAGATAATGTTATTATATTTCTTTATACTATTCATGTTCGATGTTTTATGATGTTTATCACTAAATTAAAATTATTATACTTATAAGATTTAAGAGAGTGACATGTTGTCACTTTCTTTGGTTTTAATAATAATTAAATTATTTTCATGGTCAAAAGTCCATAAAATGAATCTAATCCGACCCTTAGGTGATATGGGTCTAATTTATCCATACAATATAATTTTTTTATGTGTTAGGGAAATTTTATAATATTATATTTACCCTTAATTACCCGATTTACCTTTAACTATGGTAAATAAAATTTACCGTTGTTACTATTCATAAAGCCCAAAAATAAAAAGTAGTCTATTAATATAATTTGGACCCAATGATTCCAAATATGGAATCTATTTTTCCAAATTCAATACACAGAAGTTTCAGAAATTAAATTAAAATTAATCTTGTTGTCGAAAGAAAACAAGTTTTTGTTTAAAACATTGCAAAAGATTGAATTTATTTAACCCACGATCATTGTAAAATCAATGCTAATGACATACATTATATTAAATGGTAAAAATATATTCTATTTATACTTTAAAACCATTCAATATTATAATTTAACCATATAAGTTATTACGATGAAAAAAGTTGTTTTTAATTAAAATATAGCGTGTTTTTACTATTCACTAAAATATGAAAGTTATCAGAATAATATGAAAAATTTATCCAAGGTAAAATTTTATATCCTGATTCCAAAGAATAATTTTATTTTGTAAAATTTAACTTATAAACATTTCAAAAACTAGATTTAAAGTGGGTGCGCCATCAAAAGGCGGCAAAACTGCATTTTTTGAAAAATACTTATTTTACCCGAAAAATTTATTTTGTTCTTATAACATGTTCTAGAAAATGTGTAAGATGAATAATAATGTTATAAAATTCAAAATTTAGTTAATACTATTCATAATGGCTAGTTCATAATAATATTATAATAGCATATCATTGTTTAGTAAAACCCGGTATTGCGTACAACACACGCTATCGAAGAAGGTCCCGATTGCGTGTAATGCAAGACAAGTCAGGGTTGCGTATAGTGAAATAATCCTTTGTTGTTTCTTTATGAAAGAATCCAACCATTTTTCATTTATACATTGAATATATATATATATTCAATTTTGCGTAGAATGACTATTATCAAACGAACTTGAAATTGTGTGTAACACAATCTAAGAATAGTGTTGCGTATACTGTAAGCTAATACGGTGTTGTGTATAGCACAAGATAATCTTGTTATAGCATAAAACACATGACATCAAATAAATTAAAAATAATACTTATCATAAAATACCGGGTTGTTACATTTTACCCCCCTTAAAATTAATTTCGCCCTCGAAATTCGTCAGGGTTATACATGGTTTTCTACTTGAATGTTTCTTTAATTGAAACCCACATTGTAAAATGAAATATGAAAACTTAACTTTAAAAACTAATGTATGAAATGTAACGGTTACCCAAATTAACTAATCACTGGGTTTCCACATAGGAGAACATAGGTGAAAATATGGATATGGAAGAGAAATCTAACCATCATGTTCTGATGGAGAGTGGTAGAGAACATGGATATGAAAAATCCAACAATCACAAATCCATAAATTTGTGATGATATAGGGTACCATCTGATTCATCGGATATAAGGGCACTAGGACAACATTTTTGGTTTTCAAGATCATTTCCCTAAAGCTGAAGAATTTGAAATTAGAAGAAATACTTTCTTGATTTTGGTATAGTCTCACTGTTGGTCGTTCCTTGGACAATTTCCACTTCATCTCTTAATTAAATGAAGTTGAATTTGTCATTCGTGAAGTGTTAGCATATCATGTGATAGAATTATGGGTCATTCCATCTTTTTCAAACAAAAGGTTAGCAAAAGTTATCAAATATACATAAGTCCATCTATGGTGAGGTTAATCGTATACGATTCCAAAAATGAACTTATACTTCATATATCATACTGTGTAATAAAATAAAACTAGTTTCTACTAACCAGGGACTTCCTGTAGGCCAGTGGTAGGTGATAAAGGCCAGTCGCACTTCGGTTGTGTGTTCGATTCCCACAGCCTTGTCCGACGCGATGGGCTGTCACCCATCCTGCTGGTTGTCCTTTTTATAAAACTATATTACTATAACATCCCATCAATAACATCGAAAAACTTCTATCATTAAATAATACTAACTTTTGTCC
Organism: Viscum album; assembly: GCA_963277665.1. NCBI lineage: Eukaryota > Viridiplantae > Streptophyta > Magnoliopsida > Santalales > Viscaceae > Viscum > Viscum album. Next base: position 679,073,979 of record OY728132.1, on the reverse strand, counting down.
AACATAATTCATTCCAATCTTTAGGCTTATCTAAAATAATTTGGTCCAATCTCATAGTATAAAGAAAATGATTACTTGAAATGTCACATAACAATCACGTGAATGCCATCATTTATCCCCCATATATCATAAGATATATCTTGTTGGTCAAATTACAAACATGTGAATACCTTAATCATGTATTCTCTTGAAAAATGTGTTGTACATCTCGTTCCCCTCGTTGTTTGATTTTCATGATCACAATCACCTTATTCTTTGTCTAATATTGTTTTAAGTGTTTGTGAATGATAGGCACAAGGTTGCCAAGAAAATGGCCCAAGAAAGAATCAAGAAGTGGACTGCAAATCAGTCCACCGGCCAGCCGGTGGCACACCACCGGCCAGCCGGTGGCACCTGCACTCGAAGGGAAGCCACTGCTTCCACACCGGCCAACCGGTGGCTTCACCACCGGTCGACCGGTGGACCCTGGGAAGAAGGCAGAGCCACTGCCTCCACACCGGCCAACCGGTGGCCAAGCACCGGCCAGCCGGTGGTACCCAGAATGAACAGGGTTTGCTACTGCCTCACCACCGGCCAACCGGTGGCTCTGGCACCGGTCAACCGGTAGAGCCTGGACCAGAATTCTCAGCCACTGTCAAGGCACCGGTCAGCCGGTGGACCTGCACCGGCCAGCCGGTAGCACTGGTCAAACTAGCCGTTGGCTTTGACCAGTCAACTCCAAAAGCCTCCCAACGGCTCCGAGGCCTTTTCCAATGGCTCCAAAGCCCTCCAACGGATACTTGAAGGTTCCTAGCCTATAAATAAAGGCCTAGGAAGCCCCGGAACATTACACAAGCCACCGGACACATTTTTACATCTTTGGCGAAGCTCCGACGGATTGTTCCAAGGGAACCCAAAGTGCTCCAACAACTTCCACATCCAAGAGCACCTCCATAGAAGCTTGGAAGCGGCCCTCAAACATCATCAATCAATCAAAGGCGCCCAAGGCTTCTCCATTATGGGTTTTATTGTTTTATTTATTTTGAGCTTTAAAATTGGGTTTGTGCCTACAAACCCCAACCCTTTTCTCATCCCCTCTTTCTTTGGGTTCTCACACCACCACTAAGGTGTGAAGAGGTTTTCTCAAGCTTTTCCTTTAAAAGGCTTGTGTTTCGGTGAGCTAGCCTTCACCCGTTAAAAAGGCTAGTGGGTTCTTGCTATTCCATTGAAAGCAAGTGGGTTCTTGCTAAACCACAAAAAGCAAGCTGTAATAGGTCCTAGTGCTACCTCAAAGCCTAGTGGGTTTCTTGCTAAAACCATTGAAAAGCAAGCGGTAGGAATCTCTCAACGGTTGAGTTGGGAGCGGAGACGTAGGCCGGGTTTTGGCCGAACTCCGTTATCAATTTCTTGTGTCTTGCCTTATTTATTTCCGCTGCATTTTTACTTTGATTTTTAATTTGTCTATCTTTTTTTTAAAAGGCAATTCCCCCCCCTCTTGCCATCATTCTTTTCCCCGTGTTTCTTCCGACCCAACAATTGGTATCAGAGGGAAAATTTGTGTAATACCCTTACCGGTTTCAAATTTAAGATCCATTTAGATGGCATCAACTTCTTTCGCCCCCGAGGGCTACTCATTGGGTCGGGCTCCATTTTTTGATGGGACCGACTATAATTATTGGAAAACCCGCATGACCACCTTTTTGAGAAGTATAGGATATCCCATTTTTAAAATAGTCATGCAAGGTTACACTCTCTCTTCCCCCGACGAATCCAAATGGACCCCCGCCGATATTAAAAATTTTGAGCTTGATGGCAAAGCCATGAATGCTCTTCATTGCGGGTTAGATAGAAATGAGTTCAATCGAGTGTCTACATGCACCTCCGCACATGAAATCTGGAAAATTTTGGAGGTTACCCATGAGGGGACCAACAAAGTAAAGGATACTCGATTGGACATTTACCGTCAGGACTTTGAATCTTTTTCCATGCATCCAAATGAGTCTATTTCTGAAATGTTTACACGATTTACTGACGTGTGCAATGGGAGAAAGTCCCTTGGTGATGATGTTTCAGCTGAAGCAATGGTCAAGAAGATCCTATGGGTCCTTCCGAGCTCATGGGCACCAAAGGTGACGGCGATCCAAGAAGCTAAGGACGTCAAAAATATGCCGGTAGAGGATCTCATTGGATCCCTCATGACGTACGAAATCACGATGAGGAGGCAAGCACAAAAGGAGGGCACACCAATCAAAACTCCAAAGAACATCACCCTCAAGGTACAAAAAGAAGTAAGCTCCTCCTCATCTTCATCTTCCTCATCTACTTCATCTTCAAGCGGCGACTCGGAAATGGAGAATCTCGCCCGCCAAATGCACAAGTTTATGAAGAAGCACAAGAAGAAGAAGAAATCTCGCAAGGCGCGAAAGCAAGAACCCACCGCAAGAATCGAGCCAAAGGTAAAATGCTACGGGTGCGGCGAAAAGGGCCATTACAAGCCCGATTGCCCACTCAACAAAAAACGGGCCAACGAAAAAGGAAAGAAAAAGGTCCTCAAGGCCACATGGAGTGACACCTCCTCATCCTCCTCCTCCTCCTCGAGTGACCAAGGTACAAAATGCCTAATGGCATTTCACGAGGTAACATCTTCCGATTCCTCTTCCTCATGTTCTTCAAATTCCAATTCTTTAAATCATTTATCTTATGAAGAACTCTCATTTTCTAGAGACCAATTAGAAAAAGGTTTTCATGAACTCTCTTCTAAATTTGTTGCTTTGAAAAAGTCTTTCAAAAAACTCTCCTCCGAAAAAGAACAACTTCTCAAAGAGAAGGAGGAGTTGACCCTAAAAATCCAAAACCTCCCCGATGTTGATTCCTTGGAATCAACCATTAAAGACCTTAGGGAATCTCTTGCTAAATTCACCAAAGGGGAACAAAATTTGAACAATATACTTGGTTCCCAAAGGGTTTCTAGAACCACCAATGGACTTGGCTATACTAACCGAGCCTCCTCCTCCCATGCTCAAACTGTTTTTGTAAGGGGGAGCTCCAATTATAAATTTTGTAATTATTGCAAGAAAACCGGGCATCTCATTTATGAGTGTAATTGTAAAAACGCCCGGTACGGCCAACCCAAATCGATTTTCTATTCCGATGAATTTTATAGGAGAAGACCCGCTATGAGACAAGTATGGATTGAAAAATCCCTTCTCGCAAGTCTCTCCGGGCCTAAAATTGTTTCTTTCCAAAATCCCTCTCCCCGGTGATTCATTGTTTTTATTTAGGGGGAGTTAGAATTTTTTTTAAGCCTTTTTGTGTATTCAAAGTTTTCATTTCAAACTCATCACTTGGCTTTGAAATTCAAATTTTCTATTAAATTTTCATTTTTAAATATCCAACAGTTGGTATCGATTTTTCAAAACTCTCAATTTCAAAAATTTCATTTGGTCTCAAATTTCGAATTTCAATTGGTTTTTGATTCAAAACTTTCAATTCAAACTGTTATTCAAATTTTTCAATTCAATTTTTCATTTCAAAATTTCCAACAATTAGTATCAATTTCAATTTGTTTTAAAATCTCGTTTTTCATTATTCCCTCAATCAAGTTTTATGCCCCACTCTATTTTGATAATCACAAAGGGGGAGAAATTTCTTGATTGATTGGGGGAGAATCATTTTCATCATGCTTATCATTTCCTTTCAATTTCAGTTTTTTACTTTAACTGTTTCGGTGATTGTGATCATCAAAATAGGGGGAGATTGTTGTACATCTCGTTCCCCTCGTTGTTTGATTTTCATGATCACAATCACCTTATTCTTTGTCTAATATTGTTTTAAGTGTTTGTGAATGATAGGCACAAGGTTGCCAAGAAAATGGCCCAAGAAAGAATCAATAAGTGGACTGCAAATCAGTCCACCGGCCAGCCGGTGGCACACCACCGGCCAGCCGGTGGCACCTGCACTCGAAGGGAAGCCACTGCTTCCACACCGGCCAACCGGTGGCTTCACCACCGGTCGACCGGTGGACCCTGGGAAGAAGGCAGAGCCACTGCCTCCACACCGGCCAACCGGTGGCCAAGCACCGGCCAGCCGGTGGTACCCAGAATGAACAGGGTTTGCTACTGCCTCACCACCGGCCAGCCGGTGGCTCTGGCACCGGTCAACCGGTAGAGCCTGGACCAGAATTCTCAGCCACTGTCAAGGCACCGGTCAGCCGGTGGACCTGCACCGGCCAGCCGGTAGCACTGGTCAAACTAGCCGTTGGCTTTGACCAGTCAACTCCAAAAGCCTCCCAACGGCTCCGAGGCCTTTTCCAACGGCTCCAAATCCCTCCAACGGATACTTGAAGGTTCCTAGCCTATAAATAAAGGCCTAGGAAGCCCCGGAACATTACACAAGCCACCGGACACATTTTTACATCTTTGGCGAAGCTCCGACGGATTGTTCCAAGGGAACCCAAAGTGCTCCAACAACTTCCACATCCAAGAGCACCTCCATAGAATCTTGGAAGCGGCCCTCAAACATCATCAATCAATCAAAGGCGCCCAAGGCTTCTCCATTACGGGTTTTATTGTTTTATTTATTTTGAGCTTTAAAATTGGGTTTGTGCCTACAAACCCCAACCCTTTTCTCATCCCCTCTTTCTTTGGGTTCTCACACCACCACTAAGGTGTGAAGAGGTTTTCTCAAGCTTTTCCTTTAAAAGGCTTGTGTTTCGGTGAGCTAGCCTTCACCCGTTAAAAAGGCTAGTGGGTTCTTGCTATTCCATTGAAAGCAAGTGGGTTCTTGCTAAACCACAAAAAGCAAGCTGTAATAGGTCCTAGTGCTACCTCAAAGCCTAGTGGGTTTCTTGCTAAAACCATTGAAAAGCAAGCGGTAGGAATCTCTCAACGGTTGAGTTGGGAGCGGAGACGTAGGCCGGGTTTTGGCCGAACTCTGTTATCAATTTCTTGTGTCTTGCCTTATTTATTTCCGCTGCATTTTTACTTTGATTTTTAATTTGTCTATCTTTTTTTTAAAAGGCAATTCCCCCCCCTCTTGCCATCATTCTTTTCCCCGTGTTTCTTCCGACCCAACAAAATGAATACTCATTTGACCTTAGTGAAAACATGAATGCTGTCAAAAGTTAACTCTTTCCACATACCAAAATCCCAAAATTTATATATACTCAAACCATGATATCACTTTGTCCTTATATCAGTCATGAGCTCATGAATACTATCAAACATTTCATTTTCTCTATATCCCTTCATTATGTGCATATCATCTACTTTCCAAAATATTTTAATCACTTTTCATGGTACCATAAAATTATTGAAAACCATAATAGACTAATACAAAAATATTCTAATACACCATAAAAGTACCTCAAAAACATTATTATTGAATACCAATACATAAACACTTCAATCCATCCTCTTCAATGATTGTCTTAGAATAAGTCCTTCCTTGATTTAGAAGTAACTATTTAGGTCAGGGCATTGAGTTGGGTAATGCCCATGTTTTCCACAAATAAGACATTGAACTCCATAACAGTCTGTCACTCTATGAACCTTTTCTCCACACAGATAACATCTATCCCTCCTTTTGAGGTATTCCTCAAGGTTATTCTTCCCTTCTTTAGAAATCTCAATCTTCCTTTCAATATGCTCCTCAACATGCAAACATGCATAAAATTATATCTTCCTCTTATTTGATGAATTAGGCATACCACTAAATTTCAACTTGTTAATCATATATCGTGATGAATGATTTGGAATAATCACAATATCTTTCTCTCTAGGCATTACGCAATTTTATTGCTCATAGTCACTAATTTGTCCATTGGATTCAATGTTAACCGAATTCCTTCTAGTTCCCTCCATTGACTAAAACACAAAAAGAATTCTGTGAGAGACAAAAATCATACAAGGAAAATAACAAAATCAAGGGGGAGTACCTTAAATATCTAACATATTAGGTTAAATTCTAATATTGTTACCGTAGTTCTAGGACTATATCCTATACATATACTTATCCTTAGGAACATCCCTAGACATACCTTAGAAATATCTCTAGGGATCTCACTAACATTTTCGCATCCTAGTTTCCAAAGGTTGACTAAACCTCCCTCTGATACCAACTGTAGAGACCCTAATCTTGACGTACATGGACATTACATTACTTTTTTGGAATACTTAGTACATAACAAAAACACACACACAAGGACTGTAATAGTTTAGTGTATTTGGAAACTCAGAATATAATCTTCTAATCATGGTGAAAGATCTTCAACATATCCCATAAAGATCTTCCCCTTTTTTTCTTACCTACAACTTTTCTTTATATCCTGGGGAAAAGAAAACATAAAAGGGGTGATCTCAAATGCCCATTAAGGGTAAACATAGAGAACATAAGACAATCCATAAACATTTGAATGGAAAAACTTGAACATCAAATATAAACATCAAAATCTTTAGCAAAGACATGAATCTTGGAAGTACGTAAGGAATATATCATAAGGGAACATCAATCATGATAAAATAGCATGGGAATAAAACATGTAATTGTGGAAACCATTAAGAACATGTTATGACTTCCATTGTAGCCAAGGCATTGCTGCCAATACCATCTTAGTGGACAAAGTCCCTTTATGAATCGAGTTCACTCCTCATTTCAGTCCTGTAACACTGAACCGGATTAACTTACCGTTCTAGCCATGTCTATCTCATGAGATATAAATCTTTACCCAATTCATTGGAGGGAGATATAGGTCCCACCCATCTCATAATGAAATCATTATTACTTGTGCCACAAAATAAACATACATCATTCATAATAACCCAATAAATAAAATGGGTTTCATAAACATCATCCCATCATCACATAATCCATGTAAAATAAATGGATATCATATCATAATAAGAAAATTGAAACCATGTAAATCATAGAGACATGATACTTGAAACAGAAACATATGAAATAATGTCATCTTAGATGAAAAATGGTTTTGATAAAACACTTGAAATGAATTCTTGAGAAAAATATCCTTTCTTCTTAAAAATAAATTTCTTTTCACAAAACATCATGCAATTTTAAAAGAAAAATATTTTGTTGAAAATATTCAGGAAATATTTTGGAGGAATCTTCATGAAAATAGGGCTTTATAAAACCGTAAAAATCTGTTCGTGCCGTATAAGTTAAAAAAAACATTCTTCTCGTACCTTTGTTGGAAAAGTAAAAAAGTACCTCGTAAAAGAAAGATTCCATACATACCATGTAGTAAAAGTCAAAATGGGTAAAAAGGACTTTAAACATACATGAAACTATTTTTAGGAAACATGGACATGGATGAGAACAATAACCCCAGTAAATACTTACGAATAAACAATCTCGAATAAGAACGAGATTGGAAAAGTTATCCCTTACCTTATGTCCAATATGCTTCGTATGTATACGAACCTCATGTATAATGATTTAAATAATGTCATTGACTTATTACAGAATCATATTCATTGTTATGATATCATATATGGTTTACTTATGACTTTATATTACCCGTTCTTTTGTAAATTCCATGTTAAAGAGTGTTTTGGGTAAAATTGTTTCATTTGTCGTCCATGTTTTGACTTGTAATTATTCATATGATTACTTAGATCATGATTACTTAATTACAAAATATAAAACATTATTTATATATAATATATATTCAGAATATACATATATATAATAGATCGATAAATGGAAATAAATACACTGTTCATGGAGACGGTAGGTCGTACGTACGCATGAACGCTATTTTTGTTTCCTTATTGAGTTGAATGGAATTAAGTAGATGACATACATAAATATATATATATATATATATATTTAAATAAATTCAGTATCTTTATAATTTCATATATTTCATTATTATTGCTTATATATACTTTATAATCATTCTTAAATGGTTAACATGGAGAATGAATCTCATCGTGTCGTGGAGACGGTAGTCCGTACGTACGCACGAGCGATGATATCATTACCATAATTATTGAATTGAATTGGAGAGGATGATACAATATATCATAATCATTATGATGTTATAATAACTATTTATAGTTATTATTTACACCATTATACCCATCCAAGTAAGGTGGTGTTGGAAAAACAGATTACACCACGACGTGGAGACGGTATTCCGTACGTACGCACGTGCGGTGATTTCGTTTTCCGTAGGATGGATAGATGGTGAAATAGGGTTGTTTCATACTTATAATAATATATCAGTATATGAGTGATACTGATGTTATTAATTCATAATGAAACAACTAAAGAATAAGAAGTAGAAGAAGAAATAAAGTTGAAAGAATCGGTAACGGACATTACCTCTTCTTTGAAGCGCCTCTTTAAGACCTCCTCTTAGGGCATTAAAATTGGTCTTTGAAGAAGACCAGGACCTCTAAGATGTTTCTAGGGAAGTGGAGAAGAGAATTTGGTAGGGTTTGTCTGAGCATGAAGCCTCAAATTTGTGTGAGGAAGGGAGGGAGGAGGTGCCCTTTTATAAGGGAGGAGAGGGGCACCTTTGGAAATCTTAAAAATATTAATTTATAATAAATTTAAACCCACTTAAAAATCTCAAAAAATGACTCATATTTGAAGATTAGATGAGATAGGGATGTATTCTCATCAACCAATAAAATTTAGACATGTTAGGAAATTATTTTAAACATTATCAACTTGATTTATCCTTACTTAATCAATTTAATTTTATTTGTGGTAATAACATTCTAAATTTTAAATTATAACAAAAAATTACTTATTTTTTTTAATTGTACATAATTAGATAATTTATAACATTTTAGACCATATAAATTTAAATTTATAATCTTTAAATATTTTTGATATTTTTAAACAATTTTATAATATGTTATTTTTATAAAATAACAATAGTGTCAATTTTGATACTATTCATTTATATGAATTGGAATAAAATATATACAGAATATATGTTCAAAATAAAAGATTTAATAGATTCATAAAAGGTCATATGTATCTAGAAAATTAGTGTAGCACATTAAATAGTTCATATAATATTTATTTTATTATTTTTAAAACCATTTATTTGGTTTATCTCTTAATAAAATAATTACTACAACATTTTTGTATAATTATTTAATATACTTATTTGTTGCATAAAAATTAAAAATAAAATACTATGATGAAGATAAATCTATTAAATTTCATAATAATACTTTTAATCGAATTTATCATCTTAAAATCACAATATTTAAATTGTTATATTTATTAAATTATGAAGGTGACAACTTTGACGTCATTTAAAATAAAATAATATAAGTGTCATAATCACTTTTATAAGAACCAAAACGGTTATATATTAGGTAATTGGATGATTATGGTATATATATACACTACCAATAAGTTTTGGTCAGGTTTGTGGGCCTTTTAATGGGTATGATTATTTCAATAAAAACTATATTACTGATTTTTCACTTAATAAATAATTTCTGCATCATTAATGTATCGCCATTAATGACAATTATTTAATCCCTAAAAATTCTAAATAAATTATCATTATGTAGATACTTTTATTAGCTTTCTGGAGACTATTCATGTTCGAAGTTTTATGATTTTTATCACTAAATTAAAATTATTATACATATAAGATTTAAGAGAGTGACATGTTGTCACTTTCTTTGGTTTTAATAATAATTAAATTATTTTCATGGTCAAAAGTCTATAAAATGAATCTAATCCGATCCTTAGGTGATATGGGTATACTTTTATCCATGAAATAGAATTTTGTCATGTGTTAGGGTAATTTTATAATATTATATTTACCCTTAATTACCCGATTTACCTTTAACTATGGTAAATAAAATTTACTGTTGTTACTATTCATAAAGCCCAAAAATAAAAAGTAGTCTATTAATATAATTTGGACCCACTGATTCCAAATATGGAATCCATTTTTCCAAATTCAATACACAAAAGTTTCAGAAATTAAATTAAAATTAATCCCGTTGTCGAAAGAAAATGGGTATTTGTTTAAAACATTGTAAAAGATTGAATTTATTTAACCTATGAATTCAATGTAAAATCAATTCTAATGACATACATTATATTAAATGGTAAAAATATATTCTATTTATACTTTAAAACCATTCAATATTATAATTTAACCACAAAAGTTATTACGATGAAAAAAGTTGTTTTTAATTAAAATATTGCGTGTTTTTACTATTCACTAAAATATGAAAGTTATCAGAATAATATGAAAAATTTATCCAAGGTAAAATTTTATATCCTGATTCCAAAGAATAATTTTATTTTGTAAAATTGAACTTATAAACATGTCAAAAACTATATTTAAAGTGGGTGCGCCATCAAAAGGCGGCAAAACTACATTTTTTAAAAAATACTTATTTTACCTGAAAAATTTATTTTGTTCTTATACCATGTTATAGAAAATGTGTAAGATGAATAATAATGTTATAAAATTAAAAATTTAGTTAATACTATTCATAACGGCTAGTTCATAATAATATTATAATAACATATCGTTGTTTAGTAAAACCCGATATTGCGTACAACACACGCTATCGAAGAAGGTCGCAATTGCGTGTAATGCAAGACAAGTCAGGGTTGCTTATAGTGCAAGACTCCTTTTTTGTTTCGTTATAACATAATCTAACCATTTTTCATTTATACATTGAATATATATATATATATTAAATGTTGCGTAGAATGTCTATTATCAAACGAACTTGAAATTGCGTGTAACACAATCTAAGAATAGTGTTGCGTATACTGCAAGCTAATACGGTGTTGCGTATAACACACGATAATCTTGTTGTAGCATAAAACACATGACATAAAATAAATTAAAAATAATACTTATCATAAAATATCGGGTTGTTACAATATTTTTATAAATTAATTAAATTTAGGTTATTTGAATCAATTTAACTTTTAAATTGGGTATAAAAACCTAGCAAACTTTTGGATTTTTTACTTTAAAAACCCGCAGTGTCGTCCCATTAGGGTGATTAATTTTAAATTAATTTATTCCACTTATATGATTAGAATTTGAAAAAATGTATTCAATATTTGGAATAATAATAATTCAAAATTTATAGTAAGGTCAACTTAGTTTTTGACCAAAAATATCCGTGAATGTGATTAAAATTAATTATAATGGTTAAGAGAAAAAATAGGTCAATAAAGTACTAAACCTTAAATTTAAGACTCAAAAAGTGCTATAAACTTGTAAAAAACTTATTTTATGGACATTATTAGTCCATGAAACTTCCATTATTGTGTATGATTAGTTTTTTATGTCTTTTTAGGTAAAAATGTTGGCATACCTAATTTGTTTTACAAAATTCCAAGTGTGTCCTTTCCCTTCCATATAAAAGGCTACCACCTCTCACTCTTCTTTAACCCTCTCAAAAAGATTAGTTTTGGAAAATATCTACCCAATAAACTTCTTAAAACACCTCCCTTCATATTTTAATCCTCAATTTGAGTTGAAATAAATCCAAGGAAGCCTTTTGGCACAAACCAAAAAGGAGTTACCCGATTAAGTGGTAACGCCTTCTCTCAAGATCCTTTATTGTATTTCCTTTATCCACCCCTTACTCTCTTTATCCCATGATTTTATAATAAAAACAATATATTCAATATAAAAGAATTTTTTATGCCAATTTTTTTACTTTCAATTATACAAAAATCCATCTAATGGGTAACGAATATACTACTTATGTGTACGGTGAACTATCGCCTCACTAAATGATGATTGTTCATTTTTTCCTTTACCACATCTCATGGTGGAAATTATGATGTAAACTATGTTTATATATTTATTATATTATATTTATTATTTATTTAATCTTTTGTATTCCTTTTACAAAACATACCTTTTTTACTTTCCATTTGGTGTAAATATGATAATTTTGTTTGTGGAAGTGTGGATTACCACCCCCTCAAAGCGATGTGATTCATTCAAACACTGTATGGAATTTATTAAGGAAGGATTTAGTAAATTTATATGATATATATGATATAATTATTCTAATATAATAATTATATGTATACATATATAGATACTTATTTGTCATTTTATTTCTTTATTTTAATATGACAATAAAAATGGAAACAACGTTAATGTGTACATATGACTTACCGTCTCCATGAATGGTGTATTCTATTTCATACTTATAAATTCTATAGATTATTATATTAAATATATAATTTATATAAATTATATTTATATCATGGTTTATATTCTATAAATCATGATATAAGTATAGGGACTAAAGATATAACAAATTATGACACATGTGAAGAACAAAGAGAATATTACCCGAAGTGAAACCTTAACATAGGATTATTAAAAAATGGGAAATAAGAGGTCTTAATAAAACCATATATGGTATTATATATAAGAATAATATTCTGTAAAATATTTATAATAAACTTTAATTTATTATATAGGAATATTTTATGAGTACGAAGAGAGTCAAGACACAAGGTAAGAGAATTTCATATCACTTTTATTTACGTGCGATACATGCCTTATTAACCACTAACTTAATTTGTGTGGTGTATGTACTTAAAATGAATGTATTATATGTCTCTTATAATTATATTTTATTGGTATTTATATATACATTTTATGAACTTTCTTTCATGGGGTTTAAGTTTCCAAAGTTACCAAATCGATAAGATAGTTTTGTCTCACTTTGATTTCTTTGAGACTCATGTTTTTTAATACACCTAAATTCTTTTTTGAGGTGTATATAATTCCATTTTACATTTTATATCATGAATATAATTATTTTCATGATATTCTAAGATTCATGTTATTTCCTTTTTTACATGTAAAGTATGACCCCAAGTTACCAAGAGATAAGAGTTTATTAAAGCATTCTCATTATTTTTTTTGAGATTTTTATGTTTATGTTTACTTTGATGAAATATTATGATACAAACCTCAAGAAAACTCATGAAAATTATCCTCCTCTAGTTATTAATGATATATTCATGTATTAATACCATTTGTTTTCACTCTTTAGTACATAAGATAATTAAGAATGTGATTTTTAAGAAAGACCGACTTTACCCTCTCTTCGGTTAGAAATATGTGTTCTTTCAAAACCATTTTTTAGAAAAAGGGTTCCCATAAATATTATAATATTATACTATAATAATTAAAATACATTTTACCCCATTTTTATATTTTATAAATTTTTTCAAAGGATTTTTCTTGTCTCTTTCTGAATAAGGCATTTTTCTAACAATTTACCATGCAAAAGGAATGTTCTTTTTACCTCGTATGGCATGTATATATTTATCCACTATCATTTCTATAAATCTTCATTTTCATTTTTAAAAGGTTAATTTGCAAGATTTTTTTTAAAAATAATTTTCAAAGAAATGGTTTTCAAAATGTTTTTAAGTTTCCTTTAAATTTTTTCAAAGAAAAATGTTTTCAAAAGGTTTTCAAACTTTATTTATAATAATTCAAGGAAAATTGTTTTAAAAATGTTTTAAATATTATTTTATAAGTTTTAAATTATTTTTTTCAAAATGTTTTCAATATTACTTTATATATTTTAAGGGGTATTTTTTTTCAAAATTATTTTAAGATTCTTTTATATGTTTTCAAGGAAAAAGGTTTTTAAAATGATTTCAAGTATTATTTATAATTTATCATGTTATTTTATAGGAAAATGATATTAAAATGGTTTTATTCATTAAAAATACCTTTTCAAAGAATAAAGTAACAATAATTTTTTTTTGAAATATATTTCAAAATTATTTTCCATCTAAGATGACATTAATTGATGTTACTCATGCCTTTATAGGAAATGATCTAATGTTTCCATTCATACTATTTCTTTGAATGGGTTATGTTCAATTTTAGGGTCTTTATCTATCCCATTTATATTTCGTGGGTTATATGTTTATGGAACCCATTTCTATTTCATGGGTTATATACTTTTTAAAACCACTTCTTTTCATAGGTGGTGATTATAAGACCTACCTATTTTCTATTGGTAATGATATGATTAAATGTTCATGATGCCTATCTCATTTCATGGGTTATGATTTGATTATTGTTTATAATATTGTGTCACTTATATGTATGATTTTGTTATGTCTTGGATTGGATCTATATCTTCCTCTAATGTATTGGGTAACGATGAACGAATCATGTGTATAGTCGTTATGCATGAACCTGATTTCATGTTCAAAATGTTATGGGAAAAACCGATTACATATTCAAAATGTTATCCATGGACCTGTCTTTATGTCCATAAGTTTATGTGTAATCCTGATTACATGTTCATAATATTATTAGTGAACCTTATAATGTGTTCATAGTGTTATGCACAAACCTATTTTCATGTCCATATGTTTATGCGTGAACCTGATTACATGTCCATAATGTTATGCATGAACTTATTACATGTTCACAAATTTTATTAATGGACCTAGTTTTATGTCCACAATGTTATGAATGAACCTGATTACATGTTCACAAGGTTATGCATAGACCTAGACGCATGTCTGTAAGATGATGCGAGGGCCTAATTTCATGTCCTTAACTTGATGAGTAAACCTGTTTCTACTTATACATGTTCACAACACTATAAACCAATGTTCATGCCACAAATTCCATGTCTTATTCATATGTTTTTCTTTCATGATTTATTCTCTTAATTATATTATGATCCATGTCTTATGAAATACCAATATTTATTATGATATCTAATATGAAGGGTATGATCTTAAAATTCTATGCTCAAGTTTCATACCCTTTTGTTCATGTTATTCTTAAACATTTACTTTATTTACCCTTATGGAGAATCTAAGCTCAACCATTTCTTATGTTTCCTTTCCACAGGTTATAAATAATAGTTTTAGGTAGAATTATTAAAGGTGGATATCTTTATGGGATATGTTGAAGGTCTTTCATCAGGATAAAATATTTTGTTTCTAAGTTTCTAAAAGCACTAAACTATTACGGTCCTTGGGTATGTATTTTTTTTTTCAATTTACTGAATATAAATATAAAATTATGTAATATCCATGTATGTTAAGCCTGGGTCTCTATAACACTACCATGAAACTGGGTGTGAAGAAAAAACTTCATAGAATATGAACTAAGTTATAGGGCTTGTACCTCATTGCAAATGTATCTTCCTCCTAGGGTACATATGGTATATCTATAGCATACTTATCCTTTAGTATAACAATGATCCCCAGTAATGTACCTATTAAACATTTAGATCTTATTATATAGTGTTACATGACATGTGGGACCACCATATAAACACGTTAAATTTAAATTGAATTGGAAACCCTTGCACCACATGTCCCGGGTAATAAGACATGTGTTCTTTTGAACTACACCCCATGTAGTTAGGTTTATATAATATTATTTAAAGTATCAACACATATATTTTATTTTCTCCCTATATAAAATTATTTAACTTCCAATCATGCATGATAATTAATAAAGAGAATCATCCATAGACCTTCCATTGTTAGAAACTGATTTTCATCCACCATTCATCAGATTAAAGTTATTCATTGAAAATCATCTCATTGTTGACATCACATGATCTGTCATCCAGAAAACCAACCAAGAAATAGAAATTCCATTATGTTTTATACTCATATAATCCATATCATAACAACATGAACCTCAGTATATAACCCAAATGAATAATAATTATCCAATGCTCAAAAAAAAAATTTAATCGGATTGTGAATCTGGTGATCCACTAGGAAAAACGAAGATCATTGGAGACTGCATGATGAACAGAACAAGAAATACATTAAAATAATAAGATATATAAGGATGATAACCACATGTAATTTTTCATTATCTATTATATTATAAATTTATGAAATAATAAAATGATCTCTTTATCTGATACAAGTCACCCCCAAAAACAAATTTTCAATAAGAAAAAAAAAATGTTTCAAGGTCTATGAAATTTTCTAGATCCTAGAATAAATTTAATATGAATTAATCCATGATCAAATCCTTTAAAAGGATTGGGGTAAAAAATAAATAAATAAAAAATCCCTACCTCATAATTGGTTTTCTCATTGGGAAAGATCACACTCATAGGTGAGGCTATTTTTGATCCCCATCATTATCATTCATCGATAGATCCATGGATATCCATGATCATAAATCAAGGTTTCCACCATAAAATATATCCTACAAATCTCCCATGGTTATGTGACAACCCATTGTGTTTTTTCTTAATTTATATTAAATATAGGATTCTATAAGATAAAAAATTAATTAATTAATTAATTCCCTACCTAATCTACTTGTGAATGTGATCCATCCCAATGCCCTATGTGAATAGAAATTATATAATTCATAGTGTAAATCCTAAATCTCTTATTTAAATATTGTTTTAAATTCTAAATATATGATTTCAACCAATACATATGATCATTTTGACATAAGAACTAATGTGCAATATAAAAATAATATAATATTCTTATTATATTATTTATGAAGTTACATAGAATGCTGTTTACTAGTACATATCAAATTGAGTATAAAAACCATATTATGAAATAAAAAAACCTTAGATTTTTTTTGACGTTATCTTCTAGAGTAAATTTACCATTTTACAACTATGGTGGTCCTCAGACTTCAAAAATTCAAAATAGATCTTAGTCACTCTTAAGTAAAACCCAGGTTCGTAGATCCTCCCCACCATAATTTTTTTTCTTGGAAATGAATAAAATTGGGAATAAATAATAATAAATAACATATAGAACTCCATATGGTAGATTATACTGTTTCTCACACTTCCTTCACCTTTTGAGATGTGAGCCCCAAGAGGACTCAATATGTCACTATCTAAGAAGGAGAACACCTTCTTTCAATTAACAATGTACTAGATACATTAATCATAAATAATGAAGTAAGATGAACATTTTATCCATTTTTGGTATATATTATTCATCCATTTCACTCTATTTGAGATTCTTCCCAACTTATGGGACCTAATCAAACCCAAAAACCATTGGCTTTCCAAACTATTCATCATCCAGGACCGCTCAGGTGTGATCACCTCACTCCTTACCTTTAATAATGATCTCCAGATGGACTATGAGTTAGAGTGATCCATATATAACACACCAACACATTAATTACATAACAAGTTCTTATTTCCAACACAAAAATGATGAAATGTTGAATTCTTTTTTCAATTATTTTAGAAAAAATTCCCACCAAATTCAAACTTTCATGAACCAAATTGGGTTGAACCTAAACTGGTCACCCAATCCAATCCGTGGCATGGCCCGAAGGGCATTCCCAATCCCCACTGGCTAGAAAATAATGCTGAGAATAAATATAATACACAAAGGGAATGACTTCACCCAAGAAATAAACAAGACAACTAAGCAGCAGAAAGATACACAAGCAATCCACTATATAAACAAACTAAACTGAACATATTATACAAGAAAAAAAACAATACAACAATTATAAAAATACACCAAACAAACTAGATGACCAAACTAGAACTATGTGACCTCATGACTCACTCTCCAACACAACATCCAACCATCAGTCAAGGAGATTCAACTCAAGATGAACCTACACAAGGGATAAAAATAGAAAATAAACTATAGGTGTGAGTATTTAAACTCAGTAGGCTTTCCCGATAATCTATTTCCCAATGAAATTCCTTTAAAATAAAAGAAAAATTAATTTTCAAGTTTGAACTACAATATATAAAGGTATGATTTTCTACATTTTTACTAAAAAACAAAGTACAAATCATTGACCTTAATCATTTCCAAAACTAGTTTCATTCCATTAGTGATACCAAAACCTTTTCAAGAGGAAAGTGATGCCTATATTCTCAACTTGTACAAAATAGGATAGAACAATATTTTATTTTAAATACAATTTTCCTAAACAATTTTGAAACCAACACATCACCTTCCAAGAAAAACAATATATAAGAAGGAACAACTATAATCACACAATAAGGGTAATGGAAATAATCATATAAGTATCACATTCATTAATGCAAGAAACTAAGAGCCAATAGACATAGGTGAACCTAGGAGATCGAGAATAATCTATAAAATACTAATACACGAGACCCCATCCCCAATAGCATGCCACACATGATGAAATAAAACTCCCAAACACCCAATCACCATAACATAGGATAGACTAAGGGGCCCAATTCCATAGAAATAAACCCAAATATATCCACCTACTATGGGCCACTAGTCAGTACATGAACTACCAGTGCGGTAATTGTTCTTAGAAAATTATCTCAATATGATAGGCTCCCATGTCTCATGTATAAATGGGGTGATCCAACCGATGCCAACCATGCATCAAATAACATGCATATATAATAATAACATAACAAAAGGCCTCACCCCGAGTCACCCTAAGGACCGATCTCATGACATAAAATAAATAGAACACAAAGAGTCCCAATCGAGGAACTCTAATAATTGATCTAGAGGATTCCAAAATGAGTAAATCCCATCCATAATATTTATACAAGGCACAAGAAACATCCAACTAATGTTTTCATAAGAAACACTTTCATCACTTTCACAAAGTTACCAAACAATCCTTTAAGAATTTCACAAAACCAACATTTATCAATGATACAAAGTCAACTATTCCTAAAGGGGTGTAAAAAAACCATTTTATATTTCAAAATCATTTAAAAATTTCACTTAAAACATTCACACTACACTTTCAAGGAAAACCATTTCTTATAAAAGTACCAAACGGGCCATTCATTGACAATAGATGCCAAAACACCCTAAAATCCAATCCTCATTTCTTTATAAAACCAAAAACCACTTAGGAAACACATATAAGGCAACCAAGACATTATTTCACATAATACCAATATATTCACAAAACCAAAACATGCTTCTTATATAAAAAATTACTCATTAAAGCCAACTGGGCATTTAATCGAGCACTTAGTGTGCGTTATTTAATACAACTATTCCATTTATCATCAACCAAGGCATATAAAACCACTTTACACACCAATTAAATAAACTAAGGATCATACATTAATATTTATAAATCAAATAATGTAAAAAATCCATGAAAATAATGATTCTTAAATTAAAAAGGCAAGTGTATAGGAAAACCCACCTCAGATCCATGGCGTAACGACAACGCACTATTGAAACCACTCCATGAGGGTTCTAAAACCCTAGATATATAGAAAGAAACCCTTAATGAGAAAACCCCCCAACATAATCAAATTATGTCACCATGACCATAGGATAAGAGAAAATCAATAACAAAATAGAGGATAAGGAAGAGGGAGATGAAATGAGAGGTTTACGTTGAGATATTCGACCAAACACTTGAATATTTCCCCTTGGAATCACCCTAGATGGATATGGGAGGCTTGAGGAAGAGGGAAGAGGTCCCCTAGGGTCGAATGAACTAAGTGGGAGATAAAGGTAGAGTTTTGGATTAAAATCTATAAAGGGGTATAATTGGAAACCCAAAAAATTAAAAATTGGGCAAGTCACACGGTTAGGCTGCACGGTTGAACAAACCATGTAGTAACCATGTGATAGACACTACCTGTGAATGAAAAAGCCACAAAAGTTACTTGAAAATTGACCGCATGGTTTCCCAAACCATGTGGTAGTTGTGTGGTAGGTTCTATAACCTACCGCATGGTTTCCTGGACTGGCCACACGTTTGCAACTAACCGTGCGCCAACCGTGCGCCAGGGTTTTCCAAGGACAAAATTTTGTGATTTCTCCAAAAATTTATAAATGATCAAAGGATCAACTATGGGGGAAAACTTAGACAAGGATACACTTACAAAATTAACACCCATTACACCCAAAACCCGAGAAAAGATTGAAAATTCCCACTGAACCATATGTTAATCCAAAACTAGAAAAACTAGGTGTGAAAATTCTCCCCAACATTAATGCTTTCCACCCCCATAAATCCATAAAACTTTCTAGTTAATTGATAAATGTATAAAGATTCCACATTAACATGATATAACCCCTTAATATGAGGAAATTTCACCAACTAATAATGGAACTCAACCCCATTGCCTGAAACAAAACAACAACCCACAAATAATTTCTAAGAACCAAGGAAGGATCAAGCCACCACATCCACAACCAATCAAAAAACAAGACCATTGGTACATCTACAAAGAATACTAACACTCACCCAAATTGAAAATTAAACAAAGAAATCAATAACTTTTAAGGAATCCACATCAACTAGATCAACCAAAACCAAACTAGAAATTGATCACCAGCAGAGGGGAGGCCCGAACAGACACCCCACCATTATAAATCAACTAGAACCCAATGAATTATTAAGAGAAAACCCAATGATAAAATTAGTGGGTATCCCAACCATTAAGGACCAAATAATAATGACCAAATTTCTTTTAACTTGAACCAGAACTGGGCTTTTCCCACACAGGCCAACCAAAACTCTTCCACTATGAATTACCCAAGCTAATAAGGACACAAGTTAAGAAGAACACATAAAGATTATTTAAACTACCCACTCCCAAATGGAGGAAACAAGAATTTATCCAACACTTCCTATCAATACCCAAAAACCCTCACCACATGGGTCAGGAGGGAAGGTACCCAATGAATGGAACACTAAACCATAACCATATACAACCCAACAATCGACCCTAAAAAATTAATAGAAACTAAGACTGTACCTAATTCACATGGGTGGTCCACATGAGGACATTGATTGGTAACTCACATACTATAATTAACATTCATAGACATAGTATGAGGGGTAAGTACACCACACTCTTAATAACCATAGGGAATTATCAACTAAAGAGAAACCATAATAGAAACACTAGAACTACCTCACTAAAACGGTGGAAAAAAACTTAATTGGACTCCTTAAACCTCCATAATTCTTGAATATGCGCCATATTCACTATAAGACCTATGGATGGATCTCTGATGTATGAAACATCTGATACCTCATAGTTAGAAGCTGCTAATCCCTAACCAAAACCCCTTTTTCTAGTTCCACATGAAGCCACATAACACTCCCAGAAAGAAATAAAGGATTATAACACACCACGAAACTCACCTACTAAAAAAACACTTTTAACCAAACAAGGACTTGAGGATACACATCACCATTATATCTCACTCTGAACGAGGAGTAGAATCAACTAGTAACATGGAGAAACACACCAAACATCACCAAACACCACTACTATAACACCCTAAGGTTTTAAAAAATAAATTGAAATGCATGAAACACTGAGTCTCTACATAATGAAACTTTGTTTTAAGAATAAAGTTATAAAATATCTGTTAAACATAATTTTTCCACTTATATGATTTGAATTTTAAAAAATGGACATCTACGGTTGTGATCAATAAGTTATTTGGAGTCTGATAGATCCAACTTGTTTTTTTGTGAATAGTAACATACCCTTATGAATAGTAATATAAATAGTAGTATGAACCTTATGAATAGTAAATTGTATTATCATTTTATTTTATAAAGGTTATAAGATAATGAGATATTGATTAATTTTTCAAGGTGATATAAAAGGAGTTATAGTTTTAAAATGGTTTTTTTTGGAATAAATTATAATTTCATTTAAAAACTAATTTTATCATATTTAGAAAATTATTTTGATAAAATGGAGTTAATTTTTTAATTCTACACCTTGAAAAATGGTTAGGGTGAATTTTTTGTATTTTTATAAAATATTATAATTTTTTATGAATAGTGAAATATGGTAAATTACTGTATATATGAATTATATGTTAAATATAATATTCATTGAATTATGGATGATGTAAGAACACTTGTTCAGAACTAACATTCTCTATTTACTTTTTTGGTTTACCTGAATCAAGACTATTCATAGTCTCGAGTGAAAATATTAAACTAATGATTAAAAAAATGGAAAGCCCCTCCTCTCCTCCACTATAAATACTACCCTCACCCCCTCTTCCTCTCACAACTCTCAAGATTTGAGAATTGTATAAATTCTTCCAAATCCACTTACCAAGTATCTTCCCCATGTAAAAAACCTACTGGTATCACCAAAAATACAAAACCAAATTCCTTTAGGAGGATCTCAAGGAGAAGAGATCAAGAGGTAAAAATCCTCTTTCATTTTCTTGTGTTTTCTTTTCAATTCTTTTTCTTTTCTTATACTCTATTAAACTACCCTTATACAAGAGGAATAAAATATAAAGTATTATATATATTTTATATTTTTATCTTGCTTATGAAAAAATTAATCATCATTCTTTCTCTCATATTCCTCTTATTCTAAAAATAAAAACACCATCCATGATGTGTCAATTTACTGACATCATGGACGATGTGTCTTCAATTTCATTTAATTCCTTCAAGCTAGTTGTAAAACCATTTTAATGGTTTAAATATATTTTAATCTGTATTATATGACCTCTATTATTTTATGTGATTAACTTATATGCACAATATTAAAGGTATATGATGAAACACGTTTGTGATTATCGAAGAACTGCTAAAATGATCTAAAAATCATTAATGTTTTATCTAATGATTCATCATAATATATGATAAAAAATGATTTATGGTATCATTTAATATTATGGAAACATATTAACACCAGTTATTTCTACTTCTGGAGTTTCCCTTCCATTCGACAAGAAAATCCTTTACGAAAAGACTGTGGAAACCATGTAAAGCATGCACCCGAAACAATAGAAATAACAAAATATTATTAATAAATAGGTCTAATGATGTTATAAAATCATCATATAAGGTGTTATAAAAATTATTATGCTTCTGTAAAGTATTAATAACACTATTTTAACCATTATAAAATAGGTTTAAACAAGTTTTAAGTAAGGAGAATTCAAGGTAAGAGAATTCTTAACCCAATTTCTATTCTTTGGGTTAACCTTTTATTTCATTTATTATGTGGTAATAAGATTATTTGTGTAATGAGTTTTGTTTGTACTATGTTTTATTATGTGGATTTATAGTGTATACGCATATTCCTTTCATTTTATTAATTATCACATTAATTATATGATATTTTAAGGGACTTTTCTTTAAAAATCATCTTTTAAAATTCAATTTTACAAAATTCAAAAGTAATGTTTTGATGCAATTATCCATGTTTTATGATTATATTATGGTTCTTGGGAATTTTTTATGACGAATGGGGGACCTATATCTCCCTCCAATGCATTAGTTATGTGTAAGTTTGAGGTCGGTCGTATGGTTACTCCAAGTGTAACTGCGATGGTTACACCATAAGGTAGCCATGAGGGTTACAATATAAGTAATTCCCCAAGATACCCTTATAGTCTTATATATATTCTTTAATGTTTTATGGAAATCTCATGCTTCACAAAGTAAGTATATATGGGTGATAAGTATGTCTTTATGAAAATGATTCATATGTTTATAAGTATTCATGGACTAATGGTTTCTTTTCTTCTTTTTATACCCCTTATTGAGATTTTTGTGATCATCCCATGTTTTTAAATGTGTTTCAAAGGTTATAAGGTTGTGTAAGTTAAAAATGGAAGTCAAGTTTAATGTTATGAAGATTTTTCAAAGAAATCATGTTGTTGTTTTGTGTTAAAAATTTTATATTTTGAAAAAAATGGATACATTTTTAATGGTAACCAATTTGTATTCTTGTGGGTTGAAATGTATGATTTATTTACTAAATTTATAAAACTATAAACCAAAAATATCTTTGGGAATGTAAAGAAGTGAAATATAGTTTAAATATCTATATTATGAAATGTTTAAGGATGGGTCCTTATAGTTGGTATGAGAGCATGATTTAGAAAACTTTAAGAGTTATTATGATGTTAACAGAATACAATAAATGATTTTTATCTTATGTTTATATTGAAATGGTATAGAATTTAAAGATTACCATGTTGCTTCATCTATGATATATCTGTTCAGAATGGTTTTCCATATAAGAAACAGGGAAGCTGAAGTTGGAAAGAACTGAGAGGCTGATATCTTTCGAATCTGCAATCAGGAATGGTGGGAATTGGAAACAAGAAGTTTGTGATAGTAATGGATCAAATTACATATTAAATAAATGGTAGTTGAATCTATGTAAGAGAAAAACTAGAGCTATGAAAAAGTAACATGATGATAGTGGAACATTTTATGAGGAAACACCCTCCTGCCTTCATTGGATCTTCTAACCCAGCAGTAGATGAAGGATGGATTAAAGCTGTAGAAAAGATATTCGATGTTATGAAATATTCCAATAATCAAAAGGTTAGTCTTTCCATTTATCATTTTGAAAGTGAAGATAATTAATGGTGGTCAATGGGAAAGAATATCAAGTATAGAGAGGAGATTGAATCCTTAGAGTTGGATGAATTTAAAATTATTTTCCTTGAAAAATATTTTCTTAAGGTGGTTCAACTTAGGATGGAGAATAAATTACTTGAATTGAGGAAAAATGAGGAAGATTCAGTGGCTATGTATGAAGCAAACTTCACCTGACAGACAAGGTACACTTCAAATCTTATTCAAGATCTTGATAGAAAAATCAATCACTTTTACTTAGGATTGAATCCAAGATACTAAAGGGAATTGGCCTCCCAAAAATTCAAACGTTATGAGAAACTTGTATGATGTGATGAGAGGGTAGAAATGGAGTTTTCTGATGATCTCTTGTACTTTGACAAAAAATAGAAGAAGTTTAAATACCTAAACCTATTTTCCTGGATCCAGTTTTTTATTTTATTACATTGGCATATAAAAAAAGTATGAATCCTGAAGGACTGAGTAGTTTATTATCTTTGAAAAAAAGATATATACAAAAGTTGAAAATTAAAACTTAAAAATAAATACAACATAGAAATTCCTTTGAAAACATCCATATCTCCTAGGTTATCACTATAGTTCATTCATAATATACTTCTTCACATCCTGAAAAAAATGAGACATAAGAAATGGGAGAGATTAAATAATCATTAAGGGTAAGAAATATAGTGTAAGATATCATAAACACTAGGCATGGTGAATAACTAAAAACACATGCCTTTAAAAATAGATTTTAACATGATATGACATGAATAAGATCTAAATAAATAATGCCATAATAAAACATAATCATGGGTATTATACTAGTCAAATAAACACATGAAATATCAATTACTAGTTTTATAATCAGGGAATGCATAATGTGATACATCATAACCATACCGTCAAGACCTCATGCCAAGACCATAAATAACCATTTTGTCAAGGACTCATGCCAAGACCTAGTTTGTCTCATGAGACCTTCTGATGCACTGGGGGGATATAGAAGGCCCCACCCGACACTTAATAAGTCCAATTAATTCCTCATATTAATGGGGATAAACATAAACAACATATACTTTCATATTGAAACTAATATATGAAATGTAAATAACTTTCCCTGAACATTAAGCAAAAACACTCTCCATTCAGACTAAATTAATAAATAGTTTTAAGATAGCACATACATAGTAAAACTAATACTAAAAAATTAAATTAATTTTGGTAGATGATATCATAAAAAATTTATCCCAATAATACATAATAATCAACAAGATTGTTGAAACATATGAAGATACTCTTATAAAATCATCGAGTAATTCTTGAGATAAATACTCTTTTACTTTAGAAAGAAGAGTTATTTTGGAAAAGTCTCTGTATAATACCATAATTGAAGTAAGATATTATTTTTATAATAAAATGAGCGATTTTATAAATATAATGGTTTCTAAAAATATATTATAGAGTGACCTTGAAAATATTTAATAATTTGAGAAATTCCCTTGAATCAGGCTTGCATTTTTGGAATAATTTTTGGAAGATCCTTTTAAAAAATATAACTACCCCTAAATTAGAGTAAGATTCTAGTTGGTAAAAATATATATAACATTCAAATAGAATTTATTATGAGTACATATGAATAAATAATACTTTGATTGAGGTAAATAGAGAATAATAGTAAACTAAATGAAAATGGAGGTTCAGGTAGCAAACCCTTACCTTATGTACAGATATGTTCCGCTCTTGAAATTAAGGTCATAGAATATAAAATTAGACTTATTAATAACTTATTTAAAAACATATAATGCATTTATTTTATTTATTATAATTTTATTAAGTTCATTTATGGTTGTTTTTATGGATTAAGAAATTCAATATCATCATTTGTTTTTCATTAGTTTTCATGATAGATTTGTTTGTATAAGAATATGGAAGATCATGTAAAATGGAAATTGAAATATAGAATTGAATATATGAGTTATTAATTATAATCCATAATGTTCAATTATTATATAAATATTTTGGTTATTTTGGGAGAGTATGAATCAATAGATAAAATTTTAATGATAAATACTTGGATTAATTTGGAGGTTTTTCGATCACCACGAACTCATTTTGTTTTATAATTTAATAACACATGTAAAAAATGATTCAAGAAACTTAAATAAGTTATAATATATATATATATATATATTATGGTATATTTAAACCATAAAAATGGTTTCATTACCAGAATTGAATATGATAATAGAAATTGAAAACCCATCATCCTTGAATGTGATAAATTAACACATCTCAAATGGTGTTTTCATTTCTAGTATAAAGAAAAGGGAAATGAGGGATGATGATGAATTATTCCATTATAAAAAAAATTCCAGTACATTTAAGTTAATTTAGTGATCATAATATTTGGATGAAAGGAGGTGGGGAAAGAAAAAGAAAAGAATGGAACTTGAAATAATAGAAATGAAAAGAGGAATTTACCTCTTGAAGTAATCTTTCTTGAGAGCCACTTAAGGGGAGAGGTTTTGGTATTTTTATGAGACCAAGGGATTCTGGAAGTGGGTAAGAGTTTAGGAGTATATTTGGGTAGAATTTATATGATGAACAAGGCTTTAGAGGAGTGAAGAGAAGACGAAGTAAGGGGGTTTTTATAGTGGAGGAGAGGAGTGATTTTTGAATATTTTATTCATTATTTTATTATTTTGCTCAAGACAAGAAATAATGTTGATTATTGTGACCAAAAATAGTAATAAGTGCATGTGTGTTCAAACCAATGTACATTTACATCATATATGACTCAATCATGATGAAAAAATTCACTTAATTATCATTTTTCATAAATTATCAAATTTCACCATTCACCAAAAATTCAAGTACTTCAGAAAAATCCCAAAAATTCACCCAAATTTTTTTTCAATGTTTAGAATTAAAAAAATGGACTCCATTTTTTCAAAATAATTTTCAAAATAAGAAAAATTTTATTTTTAAATAAAATCATTATTTACCTAGAAAATACAGATTTAAATTTAAAACTGATTTTATAATACTTTTAAAAATTAACTAGGTCTTATTAAATTATACTAAAATTATAGGAAAACAAAATATTTATTTAGGATTTTTTTATGAAAATGAATTTTCTTTTAAATCAATTTATCAATTTAAAATTGTAATTAAATATTTATTACACACAAAAATACCAACACTTAATTATTAATTTCTAAAATAATCTATTTCATTTATAAGGTGTCTAAATCTTATTTATACTTTCATGGGTATGGTTAATATTCATAAGGGTAATATTACTATTCATAAGGGTATGTTACTATTCATAATGGTCAAGTTACTATTCATCAAAAATGTAAGTTGATCTTATCAGACTTTAAATATCTTACTTATTGGAACCGTGTATGTCAGTTTTTCGAAATTCAAATCATAGAGGTGGTAAAAATATGTTTACTAGCTAGGTTATAACAAAGTGGTGTTTTGTAGAGACTTAGGGTTTCATGCATTCAATATGAAATTTATTTATAAATCCTTGTGGTGTTACAAGAAGTGGTCCAAATGGAAAGTTATGGGTAAGAATCAATCATAGAAATATGATGTTAAGAAAGTCCAATTTCCATTTTGTGAAAAGTGTGGTAAAAACACCTTGGGGAATGCCTTAATAAAACTGGGAAGTGTTTTAGATTTGGTAAGTTTGGACATATAGCCCAAGATTGTAATGAAAATGATCCTAATATTAATCCTAATAATAAAACTATAAATTGTTTTAAATGTGGTGAGATGGGTCATTATGAAAATGCTTATCCAAAGAAAAATTTGAGTGATGGAAAGTATCCAGACTATAAGCAAAAAGGTGTAGTGAGATTCTTTACGACTACATCAGTAGATGTTAGACCATACAATGAAGTGGTATCAGTTACATTGTTTTTTACTTATATTTTTCTAAAGTCTTGTTTGATATAGGGTCTACACATTCCTTTATTTCTGAGATTTTTTTGGTTAAATTAGAAATTTCAACCCAAGATATGAGACCAGAACTTATGGTTAAAATAATAGGGGAAATGTTACAACAAAAAGGCATTTTATGTAACAACCCAATGTTTTTAATAGAAATTACCTTCTTATAAATATTCCATAAAATCATGTAATAATGAACTAATAAGTGATAAGTGACCTTTAAACATAAGTTTGTCACTTATGTGTTTGGAATTTCGAAAATCCAGCATACACGGTTGTGTTCAATATGTTTTTTGGAGTCTAATAAAAAATAATAATTTTTGGTGAATAGTAACCTACCCTAATGAATAGTAACATACCCTTATGAATAGTGATATACCCTAATGAATAGTAACCTTACCTATGGTGGTATAAAAATAATATTCATGTTGGAAGTTTGATATACCTATAGTTTAGAACGAGTTAATGAATGCTTTAAAAATGGTTTTGATAATAAATTATTATTTTATTTAAATATTAAAATAATAATACTCAGAAAATTATTTTTGAAAAATGGACATCATTTTTGGATTCTACACTTTGAAAAATGGTTTGGGTGAAGTTTTGGGATTTTTCTGAAATACTTGAATTTTTGATGAATTGTAGAAACCGATAATTCACAATAAATGATAAATAATATATTAATTGAGTCATGTGTGATGTTCTGCTGATGTAATCCCACTTGGTTTAGTATTAAATTATAAAATTACTATTTTTGGTCATAGAAGACTCACTATTCCTTGTCTTGGGAGGAATTAATAAACTAATGAATTTTATATTAAGAAAACCCCTCTCTCCTACACTATAAAACCCCCCTTCACTCCCTCTTTTCTCCACTCCTCTCAAGCTCCAAGAATTCTCTAAATTCTGCCCAAATATCTCCCCAAGATCCTTCCCCACGTCCAAGGCTTTTTGTTCTTTCCAAAAGACCAAAACATAATCCCCTAAGAGGAGTCTCAAAGAGAGGAGATCAAAGGGTAAGAACCCTCTTTTGTTTTCAATTGTTTTGTTTTCATTTTCTTTCTTTCCTTATACCCTATTCCCCTTACCTTATCCAAAAGGAATGAAATCTCCATAATCTCATATATCTTGGATTCTAATCATGTTTATGGAAAATTTCAAGCATCATACTTCTCCTCATCTACCTCACGTTCTAGAATTAAACATCGTACGCGATGAGTCAAATTACTGACATCATGGATAATGTGTTTTCAAATTATTTTATCATTTTGATTCTGGTCATGAAACCATTTATGTTATGGTTGAACCAGATTATTATATATTTTATATGTCCTATTTAAGGTTCTATAATCCTCATACACTCATGATATAAAATAATAATACAAAACAAGTCAATTATGGGCAAAATCGTTAAAGTTAATTCAAGTGTTTATCATTAATGTTTAATGTAAAGGTTCTATTTCACTATAATTAACCAAATGAATTTTGTAACCATGTAACCTAATGTATTTACACTAATTTTATAACTTCAATTATTGACAACCACTTTTATCTTAC
Organism: Viscum album; assembly: GCA_963277665.1. Lineage (NCBI taxonomy): Eukaryota > Viridiplantae > Streptophyta > Magnoliopsida > Santalales > Viscaceae > Viscum > Viscum album. The sequence continues at coordinate 679,044,137 of OY728132.1, read as the reverse complement.
AATTTATTTGAACCTAAATACAATTGAACCGATCATTAAAACAAATAAAACAAACGGACCCAAACAATGAAATTGAACCTTGTAATCAATCAAAATGGGTATAAATAAATTTATTAAGGTTATACTGAATATTTTAATTTTAGATATGGTTATGGAACTATTGATTAATAAACCTAATTTGACTATTCAGGTCATTAATATCAAGTGGAGAACACCAACATGCCTAAGGTAAGGGATCCTCTCAATTTCACTCTTATTCAAGATTGTTCACTATGTTAGGACATGTTGTGTGTAATTATTAATTATGGGGTATGATTTCTCACCTCCCCCATACTGTCCTATTTATGTATAAGTGCTGAGAGTTCCCTTCCCTCTCTCACTAATCCCCCTTAAGTACTCCCAATACCATGCTGATAATTCGTAAAGAATTATTCCCGAACCTCTTTTATTCCTACGGGTTGTCTTATCTACCTTTCTACCAAAATGATGTTATCTTATCCTTTCATGTGAATACTCTAAACGTTGTGTAAATTTTCCAATTTTATTTATCAAGACTCTTTCATCACTATCTTTCGGGGATATTCATGCTTTTAAGTGTTTCTCTCCTCATTACTTCCCGATAATTGAACCCGTTTTAAGGGAACTTCCCGAATTCTTTCCTATTATCAAGTGTACTATATTCTCTGTTTTAAGTCACCTTTGTCCTTATAAAATCAGTCTTTTTATTATGAAAACTCTCCTGGTTTACTTCTGGTTTTATAAAAAATATTATGCCTCTTTTCATTTTAAGAGATATTTGATGTTTTCTTAAACCGCACTAAAATGTTTTGACTCAAAGTTTCCTAGAAAATGTTTTTACATGTTATCACTTCAGTTTTTTATCTCTTGTCATGATTTATGCATTTATATATTATTAATGTCTATTTATGATTTAATTCATTTCTTTCATGGATGCTTGTATGTTACGCCCCTTTTTATTATGCTTCATAACGTGATTGTGTGCCCATTTCTTTCCTTGGGTACTCTTATGTTTATGTATGATTGAGGTTCTTTATGTGGAAAGCACATAAATGAATAAGCTTAGATGAGTGTGCCTAGATAGCGCTCCAATGCATTGGGTAAAGTTAATTCCTCATGAGAAGATTATGGGCAAACGGTCCGGGCGGTTAGCCTTGGCTTGTGCTACTATGGAAAACGAGATTGGCGGTTAGCCTTGACTCATACTAAAGTCATGTTTAAAGTTGCTGCAACCTCTCTATGAAACTATTCTTATATAATCTCATACTTATATGATCCTATTTAAGGTTCTATAATCCTCATACACTCATGATATAAAATAATAATACAAAACAAGTCAATTATGGGCAAAATCGTTAAAGTTAATTCAAGTGTTTATCATTAATGTTTAATGTAAAGGTTCTCTTTCACTCTAATTAACCAAATGAATTTTGTAACCATGTAAACTAATGGATTTACACTAATGTTATAACTTCAATTCTGGACAACCACTTTCATCTTACAATTTATTTGAACCTAAATACAATTGGACCGATCATTAAAACAAATGAAACAAACGGACCCGAACAATGAAATTGAACCTTGTAATCAATCAAAATGGCTATAAATGAACTTAAAAAGGTTATACTTATTATTTTAATTTTAGATATGGTTATGGAACTATTGATTAATAAACCTAATTTGACTATTCAGTTCATTAATATCAAGCAGAGAACACCAATGGGCCTAAGGTAAGGGACACTAGTGCAGAAAACGTTTTTTACGTCGGTTATTTTTAATTTTTTACATCACTTTTTAGCCAACGTTAATATGACCGATGTTATAAATAAAGTTTTTTACGTCGGTTATTTTAAAACCGACGTAAAAAAAATAATATCACTGTTTTTCACGTCGGTTATTAAATAACCGACGTGAAAAACGCGCGTCAGGCTTCATTTTTCACGTCGGTTATTAAAAAACCGACGTGAAAAAAATGATGGGGCATGCATTTATAACGTCATTTATTTGAATAACCTACGTGATAAACCCCTGGGTTATCATTTATAACGTCGCTTATTAAATAACCGATGTGAAAAATGAGGCCTGCCGCGCGTTTTTCACGTCGGTTATTTAATAAATGACGTGAAAAATCATTTCCCAGGTCTTTATCACGTCAGTTATTAAATAACCGACGTGAAAAATCAATTCCAACTTGTAGATAATTTCTGGAGCTTCGATTTGGCAGGTCGTGGCACTCAAATGGAGTTACGGATCAAAAGTTATGACTATCAGAAGTTTGATAAATTTTTTTGAGGAAAGATTCATTGTGAAAATTATTACTTCATCTTGGAAGGAATTTTATATTTCAAAGGAGTATTTATAGTTTTTCGATGATATGAAGAATTATTCATCATCATAATAATGTAAGAATCATTAAAAGGTATATAAATTATGAAAACCACTCATATAAAATATAAATCATGGAAAATTGATTACACATACCTTGACGAGATCACAAAAAGAAGAAATAGTGGATTCATGTGGAAGATCAAACAATAAAAGTCAGTGGAAAGATGATTGTTGAATGAAATTATCCTTAAATGGTAAATCAATTTAGAAAACGAATCATAAAATATATAAATCATGGATAAATGATTACAAATACCTTGACAAGATCGCAAAAATAAAAAATAGTTGATTCACGTTGAAGATCAAACGAGTCCATTCGGTAGATTGATAATGGTTGAAATAAATGATCGATAAGTTATTATATGCATATAATGAAACATTATAATTGATATGTTAAAAGAAAACGTGGTATTAAAATTTTTAGGTGGAAAATGAAAATTTCGATGCCGCGATATAAAAAATTGAAATACCGTGTGGGCGGGATATTAAAATTATATTTCACGTCGGTTTTATAATAACCGTTGTGAAAAGGGATTAAAATTTATTCACATTTTTCACATCGGTTATATAATAACGGACTTGAAAAATCAAATTTAATAACCGATGTGAAAAATGAGGCCTGCCACACGTTTTTCACATCGGTTATTTAATAACCGACGTGAAAAATCATTTCCCAGGTATTTATCACATCGGTTATTAAATAACTGATGTGAAAAATCAATTCCAACTTGTAGATAATTTCCTGAGATTCTATTTGGCAGGTCGTGGTGCTCAAATGGAGTTACGGATCAAAAGATATGACCATCAGAAGTTGATTGTCTCTTAACGAAGTCTTAGGGAAGACCAACTTCCGAGGGGCATAACTTTTAATCTGTAACTCCGTTTGGGCTCCGAGACCTATTAAATCGAAGCTTGGGAAATTTTATACATGTATGATCACATTTTTCACGTCGGTTATTCAATAACCGACGTGAAAAATGCCTTTTTAACGTCGGTTATTAAATAACCGACGTGAAAAAGGCATGAAAACCAGATTTTTCACGTCGATTATTTAATAACCGACGTTAAAAATGCATTTTTAACATCGGTTATTAAATAACTGACGTGAAAAATGTTAACACACATGTAGAAAATTTCTTGAGCTTTGATTTGATAGGTCTCAGAGACCAAACGGAGTTACGGATTAAAAGTTATGCCCCTCAGAAGTTGGTCTTCCCTAAGACTTTGTTTAGTGACTATCAACTTTTGATGGCTATAAATTTTGATCCGTAACTCCGTTTGGGCTCTGAGACCTATCAAATAGAAGATCAGAAATATTATACATGTAGGTTATCATTTTTCACGTCGGTTATTTAATAACCGACGTGAAAAATAGTGATATTATTTTTTTGACGTCGGTTATTTAAAAACCAACGTGAAAATGAATCATGTCGTGCGTTTTTCACGTCGGTTATTTAATAACCAATGTGAAAACCAATGTTATTATTATTTTTACGTCAGTTATTAAATAACCAACGTGAAAAGTCATGAAAACAAGATTTTTCACGTCGGTTCTAATATAACCGATGTGAAAAGGTCATGAAATATGAATTTTCACGTCGGTTATTATATAACCGACGTAAAATATAATTTTAATTTCCCGCCAATGCGGAATTTCATTTTTTTTACATCGCCACGTCGAAATTTTCAATTGCCGCCTAAAAATTTCAATACCATGTTTTTTTACATCGCAGAATTTATTTTTCACGTCGGTTATTATAAAACCGACGTGAAAAGGTCCGCACAAATGGATTTTCACGTTGGTTATATAATAACCGACGTGAAAAGTCCATGCAAATGGATTTTACATCGGTTATATAATAACCGACGTGAAAAAACGTGACGTTAAAAACAGTTTTTGTACTAGTGGGATCCTCTCAATTTCACTCTTATTCAAGATTGTTCACTATGTTAGGACATGTTGTGTGTAATTATTAATTATGGGGTATGATTTAGAACCTCAAACATACTGCCATATTTATGTATAAGTGATGATAATTTCCTTCCCTCTCTCACTAAGCCCCCTTAAGTACTCTTGATACCATGCCGATAATTCATAAAGAATTATACCCGAACCTCTTTTATTCCTTCGAGTTGTCTTATCTACCTTTATACCAAAATGATGTTATCTTATCATTTCATGTGAATAATCTAAACGTTGTGTACATGTTCCAAGTTTATTTATCAAGACTCTTTCATCACTCTCTTTTGGGGATATGCATGATTTTAAGTGTTTCTCTCCTCATTACTTCCCGATAAGTGAACCTGTTTTAAGGGAACTTCCCAAATTCTTTCCTATTATCAAGTGTACTCTATCCTCTATTTCAAGTCACCTTTTTTCCTTATAAAATCAGTCTTTTTATTATGAAAACCCTCCTGGTTTACTTCTGGTTTTATAAAAAATATTATGCTGCTTTTCGTTTTAAGAGATATTTGATGTTTTCTTAAACCGCACTAAAATGTTTTGACTCAAAGATTCCTAAAAACTATTTTTACATGTTATCACTTCAGTTTTTTATCTCTTGTCATGATTTATACCTTTATACATTATTAATGTCTATTTATGATTTAATTAATTTCTTTCATGGATAGTTGTATGTTACGCCCCTTTTTATTATGCTTCATAATGTGATTGTGTGCCCATTTCTTTCCTAGGGTACTCTTATATTTATGTATGATTGAGGTTATTTATGTGGAAAGCATATACATGAATAATCTTAGATGGGTGAGCCCAGATAGTGCTCCAATGCATTGGGTAAAGTTAATGTCTCATGTGAAGATTATGGGCAAATAGTCCGGGCGGTTAGCCTTGGCTTGTGCTATTATGGGAAACGAGATTGGCGATTAGCCTTGACTCGTACTAAAGTCATGTTTAAAGTTTCTTCCACCTCTATATGAAACTATGATTATATAATATCATTATTATATGATCCCATGATTATTTTATCCCATATTTTTATGGTCCCATGTTTATATGTTATGATTCCATATGTTCCATGCTTCCAATATCATTATGTCAATCCTCCTAACTCATGTTCTTAATGGTTATTCTTATGTTCTTTCCCTTACTGGGATTTTTAGCTCATACCTTTGTTGATGTGTTCCCCAGGGTACCCTATGAAGATGTAAGGGATCAAAGGAAGTTAGGAGCTCATTATGAAGATTAAATAAATAAGTTTTAGCCCAAGTTTTATGTTATTTTTACCTAGTATTCTAAGACACTAAACTTAACGATCCTTGGCTTATACTCTGATGATGAATTATGTTTAAAATCATGAAATTTTATGTGTAAAAGGATAGGGTCACTATATTTTAAGAATCTTCTTATTGTTATATGTAGAAAAACATTACCTGCAAACCTTGTTGTTTTGCACTTAGTAGTGTTTGATGTCATTCTGGGTATGGATTGGCTTTCTGTTTATCATGTTAAGATTGATTGTAGAGCTAAAGAAGTTGTTTTCTAGAAAGAGTTTTAGTTTGTATACAAGAACGAACCCATAAAATTGGTAATATATCAGGAAGTTGAGAAACTGTTGAAAGATGGAAATGAAATTTATCTTGATCATATTGCTGATAATAAGGGAACTATTCAGATTAATGCTGTTCCAGGGGTAAATGAATAACTTGATGTTTTTCCAAATGAGTTACCTGATGTTATACCTAATTGGAAATTTGAATTCAAAATTTACTTAGTTCCTAATGATAAGACAATTTCAAAGCCCCCTTATCTAATCACTCAAATGGAACTTCTTTAATTGAAAAATTAGTTATAGGAGTTCCTTGATAAAGGCTTCATTATTTCTAGCACTTAACCATGGGAAGCTCCTATTTTGTTTGTTAAAAATAAATATGGTTCTATGAGACTTTTTATTGATTATAGAGCTTTGAATAACATTACTGTTAATAATAAGTATCCTTTTCCTCAAATTTATGACTTGTTTGATCAGCTCTAGGGAGCTCAATATTTTTCCAATATTGACTTGAGATCTAGGTAATATCATCTGAAGGTGAAGAAGTATTACATTCTAAAACAAATTTTTGAACTAGACATGGTCATTATGAATTTAGTCTACTGGAAACATTGCAAGGTTATCTATTCTACTGACTAAGTTAACTCAAAAATGAGTTAAATTTATCTGGTCAAAAGAATGTGATGATTGTTTTTAAGAATTGAAAATAATATTGGTGAATGATCCAGTTCTGGCCCTACCATATAGAAATGCCAATTTTTTCATCCATAATGATGCTTCATTAAAGGGACTTGGTTGTGTTATGATGCAAAATGATTAGGTAATTTTTTATACTTCTATACAACTAAAAACTCATGAGTTAAATTATCCCACACATGATATGGAATTAACGGTTTTTTTTCTGTAAAAATTTGGAGGCATCATTTATACTGAGCCAAATGTGAAATATATACTGACCACAAAAGTCTAAAGTATATATTCACTCAAAATTAATTAAACATGAGGCAAAAAAGATACCTTGAATTGATAAAGGATTATTATTTCACAATCAATTACCATTATGGAAAATAAAAAAAAGTTACAGAACCTTGAGCCTAAAAAATTATGTATCATTAACCATGTTACATTTGGAACATGACCCCTTGATTAATGATTTAATGAATTTTGGCTTGGAAGTTGTTTGTGTAGTAAGTTCCTCTATTTTATTTCAGTTTCAGTGCAATAATATTTGTTGGATAGAATTAAGAAAGCATAAAAGGAATATGGGGAGCTATAAAAAAGGTAGAATTGGTTAAAATGGGTAAGTTTATAGAATTTAACATTGATAAATATTATGTTTTGAGATTTGAAAAAAGATTGTGTGTGCTTTTTTATTATCATCTGAAGAAAAATTTGTTGTGTGAAGCTCATAGTTATTAATTTTTAGTTCAACCTAGAAGCATAAAGATGTATAGAGACCTTCAGGAGTATTACTGGTGGGATAAGATAAAAAGATATATTTCATATTTTATCGTGAAATGTTTGACATGTCAACAGGTTAAAGAAGAGTATTAGTTACTAAAGGGGACACTTCATCCTTTACCAGTTCCAATGTGGAAATTGGAAAATATATCCATGGACTTCATTGTGGGACTACCAAAGACTTCTTGAGGTAAAAATTAAATCTAGGTTATTCTTGATCAACTAACTAAATCTTCTCATTTGCTTTCTATTTAAGATACTATGTCTTTGAATCAGATTTCTCAACTGTAACTTAAAGAAATTTTCAGGTTACATGGAGTTCCTCTTTCCATTATATCTGATCATGATCCCAAGTTCACTTCTAACTTTTGGAAAGGCCTTCAGAAGTCATTGGGAATGAAATTAAATTTTAGTACAACTTTTCATCCTCAATTAGTTGGGCAATCATAATAGATGATTTTGAATTTGGAGGATATGTTTTGATTTTTTTAAATGGATTACTAGGGAATTTAGGATCAATATATTTATTTAGTTGATTTTTCTTATAATAACAGTTTTCATTCCAGTATATAGATGACAACTTTTGAGGCATCATATGGGAAGTAGTGTCGAACTCCAGCTTTTTGGGATGAAGTAGGGTAAGAGATGTTGATGGGACTAGAATTAGCAGAGGAAGTGGTTGAGAAAGTGAATATAATCCAGAAACACATGAGGATAACTTAGAGCAGGTAGAAAAGTTATATAGATAATAAGATGAATGATTTTTCTTTTGAGGTAGGTGATTATGTTTTTCTTAGAATCTCACAATGGAAAAGTGTTATGCATTTTGGTAAGAAAGGAAAGATGAGTCCACGGTTCATTGGACCTTATGAAATCCTATATAAAGTTGGAATGATTGCCTATAGAGTAGCTTTTCCTCTGAGTTTATCTCAGGTACACAATTTTTTTCATGTTTCGATGTTGATAAAGTATATACTAGATTCATCTCATGTTTTGATCCCCAAAGCAGTTCAGTTGGAAGGGAACCATTCTTATGAAGAGAAACCTATTTAGATTATTGATCAAAGAGAACAAGTATTGTGGAATAAGGTAATTCAACATGTAAATATTTTGTGGAGAAACTACATGGTTGAAGAATAAATATGGAAATCTGAAAATTATATGAGGGAAAGGTACCCTCACTTATTTAATAAGTAAATAAAATTGTGAGGACAAAATCTCTAGAAGGTGGGGAGAATATAACACCCCAAGGTTTTAAAAAATAAATTGAAATGGATGATACATCGATTCTCTACATAATGAAACTTCATTTTAAGGATATATTTATAAACTATCCATTAAAAATAATTTTGCTGCTTGTATGATTTGAATTTTGAAAAATAGACATATACAGTTGCAATCAGTAAGTTATTTAGAGTCTGAAGAAACTAACTTGTTTTTTTGGTGAATAGTAACATACCCTTATGAACAGTAACATGAATAGTAATATTAATAGTAATATGACCCTTATGAATAGTAAATCATATTATTAATTTATTTTCTTAAGATTATAAGATAATTATATCTTGATTAATTTTTCAATGTGATATAAAATGAGTTATAGTTTTTAAATTGTTTTTTGGAATAAATTATGATTTTATTTAAAAATTAATTTTATTGTATTTGGAAAATTATTTTGATAAAATATAATTCATTTTTTAATTATACATGTTGAAAAATTGTTAGAGTGAATTTTTTGGATTTTTCTGAATTACTCAAATTTTTGATAAATAGTGAAATACGGTAAATTACCGTACATATACATTATATATTAAATACACTATTCCTAGAATCATGGATGATGTAAGTAAACTTGGTTAAAACTCACATGCTCTATTTAATATTTTGGGTCAAATGAATCAAGACTATTTATATTCTTGAGGAAAAAAAATATTAAACTAAAGATTAAAATAATGGAAAATCCCTTCTCTCCTCCACTATAAATACCACCCTCAACCCCTTTTCCTATCACACCTCTCAAGATTAGAAAATTGTCTAAATTATGTCAAATACCCTTCCCAAGGATCTTCCCACCGTCCAAGATGTACTAGTCTCACCATAAGTCCAAAACTAAATGCCTTAAGAAGGATTTCAAGGAGAATAGATCAAGTGGTAAAAATCCTCTTTCATTTTCTTGTGTTTTCTTTTAAATTATTTTATTTTCTTATACTCTCTTAACCTCCCATTATCCAAGAGGAATGAAATATAAAATATTATATATATTCTTTATTTTTATCATTTTTATGGAAAAATTCATCATCATTCTTATTCTTATCTTCCACTTATTCTAAAAATAAAAACATCATTCGTGATGTATCGATTTACCTATATTGTGGATGACGTGTCTTCAATTTACTTTACTTCCTTCAAGATGGTTGTAAAAAAAATTTAATGGTTGAAACATATTTTAATGTGTATGATATGAACTCAATTATGTTCTATAATTAACTTATATTCATAATATTAAAGGTATATGATGAAACAAGTTTGTGATTATCAAAGAACCGTTAAAATGATCTAAACATACTTAATGTTTTATATATTGATTCATCAAAATATATAATAAAAAAATTATTTATGGTATAATTTAATATTATGGAAACATATTAACACAATTATGTTCCACTTTTGGAGTTTCTCTTCCATTCAAAAAGAAAATCCTTTACTAACCGACTGTAGAAATTAGGTAAAGTACACACCTGAAAAAATGGAAATAACAAAATATTATTAATAAATGGGTCAAATGATGTTATAAAATGATCATATAATATGTTATAAACATGATTATTCTTCTATAAATTATCAATAACACTCTTTTAAACATTATACATAAGGGTTAAACAAGTTTGAAGTAAGAGGAACCCGAGGTAAGGGAATTATTAACCCAATTTTTGTTCTTTGGGTTAACCTTCTATTTCATTTATTATGTGGTACTGAGATTATTTGTGTAAGGAATTTTGTTTATATTATGTTTTATTATGTGGATTTACAGTTTATATGGAAATTCATTTCATTATATTAATTCTCACATCAATTATATGATATTTTTAATGGACTTTTCTTTAAAAATCCTCTTAAACTTCTATTTTACAAAATTCAAAAGAAATGTTTTTATGCAATTATACATGTTTTATGATTATGTTTAGGTTATTGGGAATTGTTTATGATAAAGTTTGGGATCTATATTTCCCTCCAATTCATTGGGTAAGTGTAAGTTTGAGGTTGGCTATATGGTTACTCCAAGTGTAACTATGATGGTTACACAATAAGGTAGCCATGAGGGTTACATTGTAAGGTAGTTGTGAGGGTTACAAATATTAAGGTATCTATGAGGGTTACAATATAAGTATATAATTCCCCAATATACCCTTATGGTTTTATATATGTTCTTTATTTTTTTTAAATCTCATGTTTCACAAAGTAAGTATATATGGGTGAGAAGTATGTCTTTGTGAAAATGATTTCATATGTTTATAAGTATTCATTGTCGCATCCACTTTTTCAAAATTTATTTATTTTATTAATTTTATTTGCGCTTGTTAGTTCAGGTCGAAACTCGACTTTAGATTTCGAGTTCTTTGTGTTTTGGTCTAGTTTGCGTCCAGCGCAACGCGACCGAAGCTGCTTGGCCTCACCTGGGTCGCCGCGCGGCCCCGCCCGTTTCACCGCACGCCCTGCTTGATGGTTAATTAATTAAATGAAATGGATCAGTATAATAAAACAATAATATTAATGGTGTTAAGAATATAATTTTTCTTGTGTCGTTAATAATAATAATAATAATAATAACAATAATAATAAAAATAATAAGGATTAATAGTTTGTTTTAATGATAATAATAAATATATTATAATTTGAAGTGTTATTATTATTATTAATAATACTAAATTTAGGTTTTATTTCGTTTTATTTTATTTATTTTTATTTTATTTTAATTGTTTTTTATTTTAATTTCTTTTTATCTTATTTTATTTTAATTTCTTTTTATTTTGTTTTATTTATTTATTTATTTATTTTTATTCTTCTTTTCTTTTTTTTCTCCTTTCTTTCTTTTCCTCCCTCCGTTTTTTTCCTCCTCAAAATTCTGTCGGACCCTCCCTCCTACCCCTCCCCGTCGCGCTGAACCCCTTGCCCCCCTAACCCTAAGCGCGTCGCCCCCTGCTGCCGGCCAACCCGTCGCTCCCCTCCCCTTGCCTTGCCGTGCCACTCACTCCGACAATCTGCCATCTCCCCGGCTCCCCCGCTCCACCTCGCCCTTGGCCGGCCCCCTCGAACCGCCAACCTCCTTACCAGCCGGCGCCGGCCTAGTCGGCCTCCCACCTTGACCACACCTCCCGGTCCGGCGCCGCCCATACCTCCGACCGGCGCACCCTGCAACTCCCAAGTGGCCTCCCCCTCATCCCTTTTTCCGGCGACGACCCCCCCTACTCGGAACCGCTTAAACCCTCACCGGAAGCCTCCTCCGACCAGCCTGATCCCTCTTCCGGTTAGGCCTCTCCCCTTTATTTATTTTATTTTATTTTTCTATATTTGATTTGTTGGTTTTACATTGAGTTGTGAGTCTGGTTTTGAGGATTAATTGTTTGTTTTGGTGTTTTAATGTGAAGTTTTTGGGTTCGCGCTAGGTTCCTTGATGTGCGAACGACACGCGTTTGTGGTTGCACACAAATTTTGGGGGTTTTGCCAATCGAGGTAGGTATTTCCATGCCATACCATCTTTAGATGATTTAAATTGCTCGTTAGTTAAATTAGAATGTGTTCTAGTGATAAATTGCGTGATGCGAATTTTATTTTTGATGTGCTACGATATTCATATTGTTGAATTTTAGTTGTTTTTAGATAAATGCCAATGTTTTCATGTGAGTTGTGTTGTTGAGGTTTTCAAGCATGTTTTAGTAATTGTTTAAGGTGTGAAAATTGTGTGTACAATGTGTTGGGATGTGCAATTGATTTTAAGATGTTTACGACATCTAAAATTTGTTTAAAAAAAAAAAAACTAAGGCCTTGTGGGTTGCATGTGTGATGTGTTATTAATTGAGAAATTGTTTAATCAAGTGTCGTTTGAGATGAAGAATATGGTTGGGAAGGTTTTTGGGGTTGTTTGGTAGGTGCGAAATGGGTTTTCGAGTTCTTGAGGTGTCTATGTAATTAAATGTAGACGTTCAATGAAAATGAGTCACTTTGGGTGTGTTGTCGTGTTGCGAAATTTTGGAATTAAATTGAAAATTGTTTGAACAATGTGAAAACATGTTTTGGTTTTTATAAGCTGCACTTTTGTTTTTAAAGTGACGTTATTATCTGAAATTGAGTTCGTCTTTCTTGTGCAAACCTTTTCTTTCTAATTTTAAATGTTTTATAAATTGTTAATTGCACTTATTAGATTATATGTGGAGCGTGGGAGTTTTGTTTGACAGAATTACGTGTGCGTTATTTTTTTTAAAGGGATCCTTACATGTGAAATTGGGCTTGCCTCTTGTGAAAACTCTTATTGTGCTATTTAGAAATGTTCTTCAAATTGTTTAAATAGATTGTCAAGTAATTCAAGTGGTCCGAACTATGTTACAAAATTGTTTTGGTGTGCGTGTGTGTTTTTTTTAATGGTGTTTGGGTATGAAAGCGGTGACTTGTAGGTGTGATGTTTTTTTTGGTTCTGGATATGTGAAAGAGATATACATTATGTGAATGTGAAACATGATTGAGCACAAGGGGAAACCCTGGGTATCTAGGTGGGCAGACTAGAACTAGTGCGCTAGTGAACCAGATGGGTGTCGTCCCTGTTTCACTTAGCTGGATTGACGATTGCAACACTAACTAAACATGATATCTGAGGGTCGTGGCCTTCTAATCCACGTGTTCTGAGGGTCGTGGCCTTCTAAGCCACGTTTTCTGAGGGTCGTGGCCTTCTAAGCCACGTTTCACCGAGACACGAGGTTTCTAGGGTCCCACTCGAGCTAGATGAACCTTAGGGGTTTTACCAATAGTGCTCTACCGTCTATGACATGGTGCCTTCTGTCGGCATATGGAGGACCATTTGGGGGTTAGTGTGTGTGTGTGTATGTGTGTGTGTGTATGGGTGTGTGAGTGTATGTGTGTGTGTGTGTGAGTGCGTGTGTACGTGTGCCCCTAATGAACTTTTCTCTACCTCTTTAAAATTGTGTTTGTGAAATGGGTTCTTTTTCGTGTTTCCAGTGTTTTCCTTTGGCGTTTGGTTTGCAAATATTTTCTTTAAAATAATTTTGAAAGTATAATTTTGAGTAAGCACTTTAAATTGTCTTTTGATGTTGTGGCATGGAACTTTTTCTCGGTGGCATCCTACTGGGCCTTTAGCTCACACCCTACATACACCCTTGGGTGTATGTAGATTCTTGTTTCTTGTGTATTCCAGGTTGTGCGTCGTGCTCAGTGATGGTGGTTGGTCGTTGGCGGTCTTCTCGTGCAGGTTAACGTTTGGGACGTGTGGATTTCACACTTCTCCTGTTGCTTGGAGGTTTGAGTTTGAGTTGAATTTCTTTTGTTGTCGTTTTCTTTTGGATGTTGGTTCATGTTGTAATCCTTTAAAGTCGATTTTAGTTAAGGTTATGTTTGGTGGTCAGTTAATAGTTTTAATTTATTCAACTTATCAGGGTTTTTTTGTTTATTATTTCGGGTAAATCGTTCCCACGTGCTAGTTTTGATACCCGGGCACTTGTGCCAGCACGTGGGGATCGGGAATGCCCTTCGGGCCTTGCCGCAGACCGGGTCGGGTGCCGGGTCGGCGCCGGGTCGGATGGCGACCCGGCCTGGTTCGTGACAAAATGGTATCAGAGGGCAGGTTTGCTCTCTTGGGTTGTTTACTTTTGGGATAGAGTCAGAGTGGACCAAAATTAAGGTTGTCGGAACCCAGCGTTCTAGCTACGAGCAATGTGCCTGGCCAGCACACCTCGTGGCGGGACTCGAGTTATCAAAGTGTGTTGAGGTTTGTCTGAGTTTTTGGTCCTTGCGGTTAATCTTGTCTAAGGAAAATGAAAAAGGGGTAAGGTCAGTGGTTCCAGTGAGCTCACAGGGTCTGGCAAGCCATGTGGAGCTGGGGACGCTATCCTTGAATACCCTCCGTGGTGATGACGTGACTGGCGTATGGCCGCCAACCATATGTTCCAGTCACCCACGGACACAAGTTTCCTCTTGCGTCGTTTCTCGTCTCGTTGTTTTGGATTTGTGGAAAGTATTTTCAAACGAAGCGCTTTAAAAATGAAATGATGTGGAAGGTTTGAAAAGTGTGGGATGGATGTTTTGGTTTTGAAAAGTTGAAAGGTTTGGTTTTGACCCTTGGTGTTCTCGTGGGTAACCACATGCATGAGCGTATATGGGAAAAAGAAATGGTTAATGGCACAAGAGGATGAGTGCCTGGATGACATGTGTTGGGTGTCAGTGCGGCACGAGAACATGCATGTGTGAGGCCCATGGGACACCATTGGTGTTTGAGAAACCCACTGGCTTTGCTTATTTTCAAAAATGTTTTGTTAAAGAAAAAAAAATTGGTGTTTTAGTAAACGGTGTTTGTGTGTCGTGTCCTTGTGTTTTTGAGATGTTGGATGTGTGGCGTTTTGAGCCGAGGATCCTTTTGACTGATTTGTGTCTTCAGTTTGAATATTTGTTGGTCAGTTGGTGTGAAAGCATGTGGTTAATGGTCTCTTTTGAAAAAGTACATTGGGGAGCCCTTGTAGTGGTTCCCCTGCACGTTTGGTGTTCGCTTGTGTTATGTCTTGATCATCGGACCAGTTTGGTTGGGTCCATGGTTTTCCTTTCTTGACTAGTGTATGCCCTCCCATAAAGCGTTAACATGTGATTGAAGTACGGCCACAAGTAATTCTCCGTTGGCCGACCCTCCAGTTGATCAGAGGAATCTCTTCTTGAATTCTAGAATTGAACTCACGTCTCCTTTTTGCAGCTAAGTGGGCCCTCTCACAGCGGGACGACAGATGCGAGGGGAGTTGAACAGAGTTTTGGTTTCTTTGAGTTGCCTGAGTCATCGAGTATGAAATTTGACGTCGTTACGCTTGAATATTTCCCCTAGAAACGGCGAAAGAAATTCCAGTGGGGAAGGGTGAAGGCGATTGAGAGCTGTCAGTGATTATCGATGTTTTGAATGGTTGGTAGTGTTTACATTAGCCTCAAGGGTCATGTTCGGTGACATCTTGCAGCGTGAGACCTCTTTGATAATCAACAGTGGTTTGGAAGCAACCCTAAGTCGTCGGTGTAGCCTATCGTTCTAAATGACCTCTGATCTTTGGTTGGTCTTGTCTAAGAAAGAGGTTTACGTTAGGCCACTAGTGTGGCAGACCCAGTCACATGGGGATGCTATGGTCAATTGCAGGAATCATGTGTTGTTTAAGACCTAGTTTGAAGTCCTTCTCCGTATAATGTTCCTCTCAACAGTAATGGTCATGTTCGGAGACGATTTGCAGTGTCGTGTTCTCATCCAGTGTGACAAAGGCTGATGCGCATGCACCATTGCAGCTCTTATGTTGGTTAATGTTTTGTGTATGATCAGTTGGATGTCATGGTGTGTTGTGTCTGATGGTGTATCCTCAGGTGCAATGGGATTTCGTGTGACACCAAAAAGGAGAAGCTCCGTTCGAGAGTTTTCCATGCCTGACTACGAGGCAAAAGATGCTTCAAACATCAGGGCTCTAGCCATAGGCCTCGGAGTGAAGCTGGCACGTGGTCAGGAACCCCGGGAGTGTATGGGACCCTGACTTTATTTCTGTCATCGGTGTTGAAAGTGAAAGCAGTTTAAATTGTTTTTTTTGGTTGTTCCTTTTTGAATGAACCGTCTGGTTACGTAATGTTTTTGTGACTATGCGGAGGCATGTCCGCCTCGATGCCTTGATGCCTTGGGGGTAGTGTCCCATCAGATGTAATCACTTTTATTGGTCCTTGAGAGTCTATTGGGGAAATCATTCCCAAAATTCTATAATGCTCATCCCGGGATGCGAATATGTTGGTCGGGTCTTAGGTCGTGGTTTTGACGCTGGGTGGTCGGGTCCCACCCTCCCCGCCCCTTGTGGTGGGTGGTTGGTCACCATCGGAAAATTTTCAATGTTTGTACCATCTGTTAGTTCTAATAGTGGGGAGATCCACGATGAGTCTCACACAAAGGTCCCTGTAATGAATCGATGTTGGCCTTCCTTAATGGTGGGGAGTCCACTCGGACCTCCCCATGTTGGTTTTCTAGTCTCGCCTTGGGCGTTGGTAGGTTCTTAATGGTGGGGAGACCCACATTGGGTCTCGCACGAATGTCTCTAGGATGAATCAGTGCTGGACTTTTCTTTAATGGCGGGGACTCCTCTTGAGCCTCCCCCTGTCGATTGTCCACTCTCATTTTGAGCATCAGTGACTTCTTTATGGTGGGGAGCCCCTCGAGCTTCCCCATGTTGATCTATAGCTTCTGTTTTCAAGGATAGTTTGTTGATAAGTGATAGGAGTGTTCCGAGGATGTGGTTTGACCTCTTTTGTTCATATTAGCCAAGTGGTGTGGTTTCGGTTTCAGAGTGCTTGAGGTGTTTTGGCGTGTGAAGTTGGCTCTTGTGGGTTCAAGAGTTCGTTTTCTCAAACAATTGGCTGGAGGCGTTCTAGCTTTTTGGGGCGGGCGACACATATCGGAAAGTCTTTTTATGCCTTTCTTGATGTTGTCTTTGAGTCACTTTCTCTGAGCACGATGTTTCTCTCTCTCTTTTGTTGATGTTTGTGGGGATCCTATTTGATCCTTAGTGGGGTGCCGTTTCCTACTTTGGGTCTCATCCTTAGTTGCGGCTTTCCGGGGGCGGAAAGATTTATGGTGGGGAGAATTGTCGCATCCACTTTTTCAAAATTTATTTATTTTATTAATTTTATTTTCGCTTGTTAGTTCAGGTCGAAACTCGACTTTAGATTTCGAGTTATTTGTGTTTTGGTCTATTTTGCGTCCAGCGCAACGCGACCGAAGCTGCTTGGCCTCACCTGGGTCGCCGCGCGGCCCCGCCCGTTTCACCGCACGCCCTGCTTGATGGTTAATTAATTAAATGAAATGGATCAGTATAATAAAACAATAATATTAATGGTGTTAAGAATATAATTTTTCTTGTGTCGTTATTAATAATAATAATAATAACAATAATAATAAAAATAATAAGGATTAATAGTTTGTTTTAATGATAACAATAAATATATTATAATTTGAAGTGTTATTATTATTATTAATAATACTAAATTTAGGTTTTATTTCGTTTTATTTTATTTATTTTTATTTTATTTTAATTGCTTTTTATTTTAATTTCTTTTTATCTTATTTTATTTTAATTTCTTTTTATTTTGTTTTATTTATTTATTTATTTATTTTTCTTCTTCTTTTCTTTTTTTTCTCCTTTCTTTCTTTTCCTCCCTCCGTTTTTTTTCCTCCTCAAAATTCTGTCGGACCCTCCCTCCTACCCCTCCCCGTCGCGCTGAACCCCTTGCCCCCCCTAACCCTAAGCGCGTCGCCCCCTGCTGCCGGCCAACCCGTCGATCCCCTCCCCTTGCCTTGCCGCGCCACTCACTCCGACAATCTGCCATCTCCCCGGCTCCCCCGCTCCACCTCGCCCTTGGCCGGCCCCCTCGAACCGCCAGCCTCCTTACCAGCCGGCGCCGGCCTAGTCGGCCTCCCACCTTGACCACACCTCCCGGTCCGGCGCCGCCCATACCTCCGGCCGGCGCACCCTGCAACTCCCAAGTGGCCTCCCCCTCCTCCCTTTTTCTGGCGACGACCCCCCCTGCTCAGAACCGCTTAAACCCTCACTGGAAGCCTCCTCCGGCCAGCCTGCTCCCTCTTCCGGTTAGGCCTCTCCCCTATATTTTTTTTATTTTATTTTTCTATATTTGATTTGTTGGTTTTACATTGAGTTGTGAGTCTGGTTTTGAGGATTAATTGTTTGTTTTGGTGTATTAATGTGAAGTTTTTGGGTTCGCGCTAGGTTCCTTGATGTGTGAACGACACGCGTTTGTGGTTGCACACAAATTTTGGGGGTTTTGCCAATCGAGGTAGGTAGTTCCATGCCATACCATCTTTAGATGATTTAAATTGCTCGTTAGTTAAATTAGAATGTGTTATAGTGATAAATTGCGTGATGCGAATTTTATTTTTGATGTGCTACGATATTCATATTGTTGAATTTTAGTTGTTTTTAGATAAATGCCAATGTTTTCATGTGAGTTGTGTTGTTGAGATTTTCAAGCATGTTTTAGTAATTGTTTAAGGTGTGAAAATTGTGTGTACAATGTGTTGGGATGTGCAATTGATTTTAAGATGTTTACGACATCTAAAATTTGTTAAAAAAAAAAACTAAGGCCTTGTGGGTTGCATGTGTGATGTGTTATTAATTGAGCAATTGTTTAATCAAGTGTCGTTTGAGATGCAGAATATGGTTGGGAAGGTTTTTGGGGTTGTTTGGTAGGTGCAAAATGGGTTTTTGGAGTTCTTGAGGTGTCTATGTAATTAAATGTAGACGTTCAATGAAAATGAGTCACTTTGGGTGTGTTGTCGTGTTGCAAAATTTTGGAATTAAATTGAAAATTGTTTGAACAATGTGAAAACATGTTTTGGTTTTTATAAGCTGCACTTTTGTTTTTAAAGCGACGTTATTATCTGAAATTGAGTTCGTCTTTCTTGTGCAAACCTTTTCTTTCTAATTTTAAATGTTTTATAAATTGTTAATTGCACTTATTAGATTATATGTGGAGCGTGGGAGTTTTGTTTGACAGAATTACGTGTGCGTTATTTTTTTTAAAGGGATCCTTACATGTGAAATTAGGCTTGCCTCTTGTGAAAACTCTTATTGTGCTATTTAGAAATGTTCTTCAAATTGTTTAAATAGATTGTCAAGTAATGCAAGTGGTCCGAACTATGTTACAAAATTGTTTTGGTGTGCGTGTGTGTTTTTTTAATGGTGTTTGGGTATGCAAGCGGTGACTTGTAGGTGTGATGTTTTGTTTGGTTCTGGATATGTGAAAGAGATATATATTATGTGAATGTGAAACATGATTGAGCACAAGGGGAAACCCTGGGTATCTAGGTGGGCAGACTAGAACTAGTGCGCTGGTGAACCAGATGGGTGTCGTCCCTGTTTCACTTAGCTGGATTGACGATTGCAACACTAACTAAACATGATATCTGAGGGTCATGGCCTTCTAAGCCACGTGTTCTAAGGGTCGTGGCCTTCTAAGCCACGTTTTCTGAGGGTCGTGGCCTTCTAAGCCACGTTTCACCGAGACACGAGGTTTCTAGGGTCCCACTCGAGCTAGATGAACCTTAGGGGTTTTACCAATAGTGCTCTACCGTCTATGACATGGTGCCTTCCGTCGGCATATGGAGGACCATTTGGAGGTTAGTGTGTGTGTGTGTATGTGTGTGTGTGTATGGGTGTGTGAGTGTGTGTGTGTGTGTGTGTGAGTGCGTGTGTACGTGTGCCCCTAATGAACTTTTCTCTACCTCTTTAAAATTGTGTCTGTGAAATGGGTTCTTTTTCGTGTTTCCAGTGTTTTCCTTTGGCGTTTGGTCTGCAAATATTTTCTTTAAAATAATTTTGAAAGTATAATTTTGAGTAAGCACTTTAAATTGTCTTTTGATGTTGTGGCATGGAACTTTTTCTCGGTGGCATCCTACTGGGCCTTTAGCTCACACCCTACATACACCCTTGGGTGTATGTAGATTCTTGTTTCTTGTGTATTCCAGGTTGTGCGTCGTGCTCAGTGATGGTGGTTGGTCGTTGGCGGTCTTCTCGTGCAGGTTAACGTTTGGGACGTGTGGATGTCGCACTTCTCCTGTTGCTTGGAGGTTTGAGTTTGAGTTGAATTTCTTTTGTTGTCGTTTTCTTTTGGATGTTGGTTCATGTTGTAATCCTTTAAAGTCGATTTTAGTTAAGGTTATGTTTGGTGGTCAGTTAATAGTTTTAATTTATTCAACTTATCAGGGTTTTTCTGTTTATTATTTCAGGTAAATCGTTCCCACGTGCTAGTTTTGATACCCGGGCACTTGTGCCAGCCCGTGGGGATCGGGAACGCCCTTCGGGCCTTGCCGCGGACCGGGTCGGGCGCCGGGTCGGCGCCGGGTCGGATGGCGACCCGGCCTGGTTCGTGACATTCATGGAATAATGGTTTATTTCCTTATTTTTATATCCATTAATGATATTTTTATGATCATATAATGTTTTTAAATGTTTTTTCATAGGTTATAAGGATGTGTAAGTGAAATAAGGAAGTTAAGTTAAATATTATGAAGATTTTTCAATGAAATTATGTAGTTGTTTTGTGTTAAAATTTTATGTTTTGGAGGAAATGGATACTGTTTTAATGGTACCCACTTTGTATGCTTGTGGGTTGATATGTGTGAGTTATTTAATAATTTTATAAAACTAAAAACTGAAAAGATCTTTGGTAATTTAAATAAGTGAAATCAAGTTGAAATAGCTAGATTATGTAATGTTTAAGGCCGAGTCCTTATAGTTGGTATCAGATCATGGTTTAGATAAATTTAGGAGTTAGTATGATGTTAACAGAATACCATAAATGATTTTTACCTTATGTTTTTTTTGAAATGGTATATAATTTAAATATTACCATGTTTCTTAATCTAAGATATGTCTGTTTAGAATGGTTTTCCAAAGAAGAAATAGGGAAGCTGAAGTTGAAAGGAATTGACAGGCTGATATATTTTGGAATCCGCAATCGGGAATGGTAGGAATTGGAGCCAAGAAGTTTGTGACAGTAATGGGTTAGATGATAAAGGAAATAAATGGAGGTGACATCCATGAAAGAGAACAACAATAACTACCACAAAAGAACATGATTATAGTGGAAAATTTTATGAGGCAACACCCTTTTACTTTCAGTGGATCTTCTAACAGAGTAGTAATTGAAGGATAGATTAAATACCTAGAAAAAATATTCAATATTATGGGATGTTCAGATAATAAAAAGGTTAGTCTTTCCATTTATCATTTTAAAGGTGAAGCTAATCAGTGGTGGTCAATGGTCAAGAATATCAGAGATAAAGAGGAGATTAAATATTTGAGTAGGATGAATTTAAAAGTCTTTTTGGTGAAAAATATTTTACTAAGGTGGTTAGACTTAGGATGGATAATGAATTAATTGAATTGAGGTAAAAGGAGTAATATTCAGTGGTCATGTATGAAGAAAACTTCACCCAACTATAATGGTATGTTCTAAATCTTATTCAGGATCTTGATAGAAAAATCAATCACTTTTACTTAGAATTTAAGCTAAGATACCAAAGGGAATTGGCCTCTTGAGAATTCAAAAGTTATAATAAAGTTTTCTTATATGATGAGAGGGTAGAAATAGAGTTTACTAATGATCACTTTCACTTTGAAAACAAACATAATAAGAGGTCTAATTGGAAAGGGATGGGTAATAATCAATCAAATAAATCTTATGGTAAGAAAGTACAATTTCTAGTTTTTGAAAAGTTTGGTAAAAATGACCATGGTGAATGCCTTGGTAAAAATGGGAAGTGTTTTCAATGTGGTAAGTTTGGACATATGGACCGAGATTGTAATGAAAATGATCCTAATATTAATCCTGATAAGAAAACTATAAAGTGTTTTACATGTGGTGAGATGGGTCATTATACAAATTCCTACCAAAGAAATATCTGAGTGATGGAAAGCAGCTAGACTATAAGTAGAAAGTTGTAGTGAGATCCTTTGAGATTATGTCAGTAGATGTTTGACCATCCAATGAAGTGGTATAAGGTACTTTTTTTACTTAGATTTTTCTAAAGTCTTGTTTGATATGAGGTCTACACATTCCTTTATTTATGATATTTTTTCTAGTAAATTGGAAATTTCACCCCAAGATATAAGACCAGAACTTATAGTTAAAATAATAGGGAAAATGTTATAGTAAAAAGGAATTTTAAGAATATTCTTATTGTTATATGTGGAAATACATTACCTGTAAACCTTGTTGTTTTGCCCTTAGTAGAGTTTGATGTTATTCTCAGTATGGATTTGCTTTATGTTTATCATATTAAGATTGATTTTAGAGCTAAAGAAGTTATTTTTTAGAAAGAGTTTTAGTTTGTATACAAGCACAAACCCATAAAATTGATAACATATCAGGGAGTTGAGAAAATGTTGAAATATGGAAATGAAATTTATCTTGCTCATATTGTTGAAAATAAGTGAACTGTTCATATTAATAATGTTCCAGTGGTAAATGAATACCTTGATGTTTTTCCTAATGAGTTACCTAGTGTTATACCTTATTGGGAAGTTGAATTCAAAATTGACTTAGTTCCTGAAGCTAATCCAATTTCAAATCCCCCTTATCAAATGGCTCAAATGGAACTTCTTGAATTGAAAAATATGTTATAGGAGTTTCTTGATAAAGGCTTAATTATTCCTAGAACTTCACCATGGGGAGCTTCTATTTTGTTTTTTAAAAATAAAGATGGTTCCATGAGAATTTTCACTGATTATAAAGCTTTGAATAACATTACTATTAAGAATAAGTATCCTTTTCCTCACATCGATGACTTGTTTGATCAGATCTACGGAGCTTAGTATTTTTCCAAGATTGACTTGAGATCTGAGTACCATCATTTGAAGGTGAAGAAGGATGAAATTATAAAAATAGGTTTTCAAACTAGATATGGTCATTATGAATTTTTTGTTATACCGTTTGGGTTAACTAATGCACCTACTATATTCATGGATCTTATGAATAGAATATTTCATGATTTCTTGGATAAGTTTTGTGGTTATTTTTATTGATTACATTTTGGTATATTGTATAAGTAAAAAGGATAATGAAAAATATATAAGGGTTGTTTTGAAAACCTTTAAATAAAAGAAACCATATGGAAAATTCAGAGAGTGTGAATTTTGGATACAAAAAATTTCTTTCCTTGGTCACATTGTTTCTAAAGATGGAATAACTATTGATCCTGCTAAATTGAATTTTTTTGAAGAATGGACAAGACCCACAAATATAACTAAGATTAGTAGTTTTCTTTGTTTGTAATGTTATTACTAGAGGTTTGTTGAAAACTTTTCAAGGTTATATAGTCCCCTGACTAAGTTAACTTGAAAATGAGTTAAATTCATCTGGATAAAAGAATGTGATGATTGTTTTCATGAATTGAAAATAATATTAGTGAATTCTCTAGTTCTGACCCTAACTTCCAAAAATGGAGAGTTTTTCATCTATAATGATGTTTCATTAAAGGGACTTGGTTGTGTTATGATTTAGAATGATCAGGTAATTATTTATGCTTCAAGACAACTAAAACCTCATGAGTTAAATTATCCCACACATGATATGAAATTAGCAGCTGTGGTTTTTTACTTTAAAAATTTGGAGGAATTATTTATACGGAACCAAATGTGAAATACATACTGACCAAAAAAGTCTAAAGTATATATTCACTCAAAAGGAATTAAACATGAGGAAAAGAAGATAACTTGAATTGATAAAGGATTATGATTGCATGATCAATTACCATCCTATAAAAGCAAAAAAAGTTGCAAATTCATTAAGCCAAAAACATCATGAATCATTAACCATGTTACATTTTAAACATGACCACTTGATTAATGATTTGATGAGTTTTGTCTTAGAAATTTTTGGAGAAAGAAAATTCTTCTATTTTGTTTTAGTTTTTAGTGCAGTTATCTTTTTCAGATAGAATTAAGAAAGTACAAAATGAAGATAAAGAGTTATAAAAAAAGGTAGAATTGGATAAAATTGGTAAGTTTTCATAATTTAACACTGATAAAGATTGTGTTTTAAGATTTGGAAAAATATTGTGTGTGCCTTGTGATTCTTAGCTGAAGATGTACAAAGATATTGTGTGAGCCTTATCATAGTTCTCTATTTTCAGTTCATCTTGGCAGCACAAATATGTACCGTGACCTTTCAGAGTATTAGTTTTGGGATTCAATATAAATAGATATTTTTGATTTTACAGTGAAATGTTTGACATGTCAATAGGTTAATGCAGGGTGACAATTATTGAAGGGAATACTTCAACCTTTACCAATGCCAGAGTGGAAATGGGAAAATATATCCATGGACTTCATTATGGGACTACCAAAGACTTCTCAAGGTAATAATTCAATATGGGTTATTGTTGATCGACTGATTATATCTGTTTATTTCCTTCCTATTTGAGATACTATGTCTTTTGATAAAATTTCTCAACTATAACTCAAAGAAATTTTCAGGTTACATGGAGTTCCTCTTTCCATTGTATCTGAACATGATCCCAGGTTCACTTATAACTTTTGGAAAGGCCTTTAGAATTCATTGGGAACAAAATTAAATTTTAGTACAACTTTTCATCCTCAATCAGATGGGCAGTCAGAACAGATGATTTAGACTTTGGAGGATATGCTTAGATCTTGTTAAGTAGATTACCAGGGAATTTGGGATTAATATATTTATTTAGTTAAATTTTCTTATAATAATATTTTTCATTATAGTATACATATGGCATCTTTTGAGGCATTATATGGGAAGAAATGTCGAACTCTAGATTTTTGCTATAAATTCAGGGAAAGGATGTTGATGGGACTAGAATTAGTAGAGGAAGTGGCTGAGAAAGTGAAGATTATCCAACAACACATGAGGACATATCAGAGTAGGAAGAAAGGTTATGTAGATAAAAGGAGGAAAGAATTTTCTTTTGAGGTAGGTGATCATGTTTTTCTTAGAATCTTACTATGGAAAAGTTTTATGAATTATGGTAAGAAAGGAAAGATGATTCTACAGTTCATTAGACCTTATGAAATCTTGGAGAAAGTTGGACTGGTTTTCTACCGAGTAGCTTTTCCTCCGAGTTTATCTTAGGTACACAATGTTTTTCATGTTTCAATATTGAGAAATTCGGTGCCAAATTCATCTCATGTTTTGAGCCCAGGAGTACTTCAGCTGGAATAGAACCTTTTTAATGAAGATAATCCTATTCATATTCTTGATTGAAGATAACAAGTATTGCGGAATAAGGTAGTCCACCAGGTAAAGGTTTTTTTGGATAAACTGAATTGTTGAAGAAGCAACATGATAATCTGAAAATTCTATGAGGGAAAGGTACCATCACTTGTTTAATAAGTAAATAAAATTGCGAGGATGCAATTTCCAGAAGGTGGGGAGAATGAAAGACCCTAAGGTTTTAAAAAATAAATTGAAATTAATGAAACAATGAGTCTCTACATACTGATTTTTTTAAGGATATAGTTATAAACTAGACATTAAACATAATTTTCTGCTTCTATGATTTGAATTTCAAAAAATGGGCATCTACAGTTGCGATCAGTAAGTTATTTGGAGTCCGATAGAACCAACTTGTTTTTTAGTGAATAGTAACATACCCTTATGAATATAAATATGAATATTAATATGAACCTTATTAATAGTAGATTTTATTATTATTTTATCATCTTAAGGTTATAAGATAATGAGATCTTGATTAAGTTTTCAAGGTGATATTAAATGAGTTATAGTTTTAAAATTGTTTTTTTGCAATAAAATATGATTTTATTTAAAAATTATTTTTCTCATATTTAGAAAATTATTTTGATAAAATAGAGTTTATTTTTGAATTATAATAATGTTTAAAGTATTAATAACTCTATTTTAACCATTATATAGGAGTTTTAAACAAGTTTTAAGTAAGACGAACCTGAGGTAAGGGAATTCCTAACCCAATTTCCTTTCTTCGTGTTAACCTTATATTTCATTGATTATGTGGTACTAAGATTATTTGTGTAATGAATTTTTTATATATTATATTTTATTATGTTTATATACAGTGTATACACATATTAATTTCATTCTATTAATTATCACATCTATTATATGATATTTTTAAGGGACTTTTCTTTAAAAATCCTCTTTTAAAATTCTATTTTACAAAATTCAAAAGCAATGTTTTTATGAAATTATCTATGTTTTATAATTATTTTCTAGTTCTTGTGAATTTTTATGATGAAGTATGGGACCTATATATCCATCCAATGAATTGGGTATGTGTATGTTGGAGGTCAGCTGTATGGTTACTCCAAGTGTAACTTCGATGGTTACACCATAAGGTAGCTGTGAGAGTTACATTATAAGGTATCCATGAGGGTTAAAAATCTCAAGGTAGATATGAGGGTTACAATATAAGTAAGTAATTCCCTAAGACATCCTTATGGTTTTATATATGTTCTTTAACGTTTTTTTTGGAAATATCTTGTTTCACAAAGTAAGTATATATGGGTGAGAAGTATATATTTGTGAAAATGATTTCATATGGTTGTAAGTATTCATAGACTACTATTTTATTTCCTTCCATTTATATCCCTTACTGAGATTTTTATGATCATACCATATTTTTAAATGTTTTTCATAGGTTATAAGGAATTGTAAGTGAAATAAGGAAGTCAAGTTAAATGTTATGAAGATTTTTCAAAGAAATCATGTTGTTATTTTCTATTAAAAATTTTATGTTTTGGAAGAAATGGATACTATTTTAATGGTACCCACTTTGAATTCTTGTGGGTTGATATGTGTGAGTTATTTCGTAACATTCTAAAACTCTAAATAGAAAAGATCTTTGGGAATGTAAAAAGTGAAATCTAGTTGAAATAGATAGATTATGTGATGTTCAAGGATGAGTCCTTATAACTGCTATAACCGAGAGAATTTCCATAATAGGAAATCATTTTAGATTGAGTCCAAACATCTCTATATTCCAATAGAAAGGTTGTGGAATCCTTCAAAGAGGCATATTTACCTTCTAATACTCATAAATGAAATCCTTATATTGAAAAAACTGAAAATATTGCCAATAGAGAACCAATCATAGCCATACTATAACATTAATCATATCCCCATGGGGGAGAAGACAGGGAAATAAAGAAACTAGAAAATCATGAGCTCTATGAAACCATATTCATGAACCAAAACTCACATGAAATTAATATGATATCAGAGGGATACTGGATCAAATACTTCACAAAAACATTTCTAAAATCTAGTTAAGACCCTGCTTCAAGACCGAGCTACCAACAAGATTCCATCTCAAGACATAAAAGGGGTATCACTTAAGGATCACGAGGAAGCATACCAAATAAAAAAAACTTCTAAGACATAAGAAAAACAAGACACATAACCAATGGTCTAAAAAACACCAATATTTCTAGCTTGGAACACTTTTTGTAAATAAATCAAATCAAACTTGGTGCATTTTTACACTCACCAATGGTGTTTCATCAGGCCTCACTCAAATATACTTTTCCATGCCACCCCAGGCACCCGTCCACCATGCCATAATAGGTATCCATATACATTTCCATATAAAACCATATATGTGAGCACCCATGAAAACACCAAAGGCTAAAAAAACAATTCCAAAACAAACTACTCAACTCAATGGAAAAAATCTAGTACCTTCACAAGGAATGCTAACCAGCAAGTCAAAAAACATTTTAATATTCTACACATCAAACCATTTTACCATTCTTGAAAATGAAGTCACATAGACTTCCATTATAAATCATTTTCATCCCATTCAATTTTTTTTCAAATTCAACAAATCTCATTTCACTAAGGCTTTTTCATAATCCGCTATCCTTTAAGATCAAAAATCATTTCAAATTGCACAAATTTTTTTTAGAAAACTTCAACCATTCAAGACCAATTTCTAATACCAATTTATCCAATTCAAACACTTTTTAATAAGCCACATGTTTATATTAAGGAAATCCAATTCCATTAAACCATTTCTGCTTTAACCCAAGATTTTTTTTACAAAAAACACAAGTTTCCAAAACCTATCTCAATGTAAATCATGAAAATAAAATTTCCACCTTTTAAAAATCCAACCATTCAATTAAAACTCAATTTTCAGATTTTTTACACAAGGATTTTCAAAGAAATTTCTTGAACTCAAGAAATATCCAAGGAGGCCCACATGATGGAACTAGTGTTGGTGAATGACTTACCATATGTTTGGAGGGAATATGAAAAACACAACAACAACATGGAGAGCCTTATAGGAACATGCCCCTAGCTCCACATGGCTTTCCAAGACCTGAGAGCTCATGGAGACCATTGGAACAACACCCCTTATTGTATCCCAATCACTAAACAATCCCAAAAGACTAGATAAACTAATAAAACTAGACTTCCCATAGAAACATGAGGTTTATAACAAGCAAGAGTTCACGACTCTCTTCCCACATCTACCTCACAAGTCACGATAATCCTACCCCATCTACTTTGAAATTACCAAACAACAAAGGGATCTCTAAAAATCAAGGTATGCTAAGAGCTGACCTTCTTTGATATCATTTTGTCATGAAACAACTCAGGTTAACCCTGAACCTATCACCCGAGAAAATCTATGGCATGAAATGAAGGGAATTCCTAATCCCAATGGGATGGAAACTAGTGTTGGGAATCAATAGAATACACAAAGGGAGTGATTTCTCCCAAGAAATAAACAATACAACTAAGTAGTAAAAAGATGCACAAGCAGTCCACTATATAAACAAACTGAATTGAACATCTTATAAAAGAAAAAAAACAATACAACAACTATAAAAATAAACTAAATGAACCAGATGAACACACTAGCTCCATGTGACCTCATGAGTCACTCTCCAACACAAAAAACAACTATCGATCAAGGCGATTGAACTCAATATGAACATGAATAAGAGCTAAAAATAGAAAATAAACTATATGCATGATTTTTAAAACTCAGTAGGCTAGCTTGATAATCTATTTCCCAATGCACTTCCTTTAAAATAAAATAAAAATTAATTTTTAAGTTTGAACTATAATATATAAAGGTATACTTTTCTACATGTTTACTCAAAAATAAAGTATAACTCATTGACCTTAATAATTTTTAAAACTAGGTTCATTCCATTAGTGATACCAAATCCTTTTCAAGGGGAAAGTGATGTTTATATTTTCAACTTGCATAAAAGAGTATAAAACACTAATTTATTTTTAAAAAAATTTTAATAAACAATTCTGAAACCAACACATCAAATTACAAGAAAAAAATACCCAAGAAGGCACTACTGTAATCACACAACAAGGGAAATAGAAATAATCATACAAGTATTAGATTCATTACTGTAAGAAACTAAGAGATAATAAACACAAGTGAACCCAGGAAATCAAGAATAATCCAGAATATACCAATACATGAGACCCCATCCTTGGTAGTATTCCACACATGATGAAATAAAATGCCCAAATGCCCGACCACCCTAACTCAGGATAGACCAAGGGGCCCAATCCCATAGCAATAAACCCAAATATATCCACCTACTATGGTCCACTGTTCAATACGTGAACTATAAGTGCAACAATTATTATCAGAAGATTCTCTCAATATTCCAGGTTCCCATGTATCATGTATAAAGGGGGTGAACCAACTGAGCATAAAATCATATTAATATATAATAATAACAAAACAACATACCTCACCCTAATTCACCAGAAGGACTGATCTCATGACATAACATAAATAGAACATAATGATTCCCAACTGAGGAACTCTGATAATGGATCTTGAGGATTCCATAGTGAGTATATACCATACATTATATGTAGAAAAGTCACAAGAAACATCCAACAAAGGTTTTCATAAGAAACACTTTCATCATTTTCATAAATATTCCAAACGAGCCTTTAAGTATTTCACAAAACCAACATTTATCAATGATACAAAGTTCACTATTCATAAAGGGGGATAACCACACCATTTTACATTTCAAAATCATTGAGAAATTTCACTTAAAATATTCACACTACACTTTCTAGGAAAACCATTTATTATAAAAGATCCAAACGGGCCATTCATTAGAAACAAATGCCAAAACACCCTAAAATCCATTCCTCATTTATTTATAAAACCCAAAACCACTTGGGAAACCCATATAAGGCACGCAATACATCATTTCTCATAATAAAAATATATTCAAAAAACCAAAACATGCTTTTTATATAAAAAATTACTCATAAAATCCAACCAGACATTTAATCGAGCACTTGGTGTGCATTATTGAACAAAATAATTCCATTTATCATAAACCAAGGAATAAAACACCACTTTCCACACCAAGTAATTAAAACAAGGATCATACATTAATATTTATAAATCAAATAAGGTGTGAAAAGTATGAAACTAACGATTCTTAAATTAAATAGGCATGTGCATGGGAAAACCTACCTTAGATCCATGGCACAATAACAACAGACCATCAAAACTACTCTATGAGAGATATAAAACCATAGATATATAGAAAGAAACCCTTAATGAGGAAAAAACACAACATAATTGAAGGTAAACCAAAAACATAGGCCACCATGACCAAAAGAGAAGAGAAAACTAAGAACAAAAGAGAGGAGAAGGAATGAGGAGATGAGAGGAGGGGTTTATCTTGAGAAATCCAACCAAAACCTTAAAGTTTTACCCTTGGAATAACCATAGATGGAGGTGGGAGGCTTGAAGAATAGGGGAGAAGTCCCCTAGGGCTGAATGAACTTAGTGGGAGAGAAAGGGAGGGTTTTGGAATAAAATACCAAAAGGGGTATAATTGGAAACCCCAAAAATAAAAAACTGGCAGGTTGCACAATTAGGCTGCATGGTTTAACAAAACATGTGGTAACCATGTGATAGCCATTGTCTATAGATTAAACAACAACATGGTTACTTTGGAATTGACTGCCCAATTTCCCAAACCATACGGTAGGTTTTGTAATCTTCCGTACAGTTTCCTGTATTGGTCGTGTGGTTAGAACTAACCATGCACCAACTATGCGCTAGGGTTTTCCATGGTCAAACTTCCATGATTTCTCAAAAAATTTCCAAAAGTTCAAAGGATAAACCATGGGAAAAAACTTATACAAGGTGGCACTTCAAAACTTAACACCTGTCACACTTAGAACCTGAGAAAAGACTGGAAATTCTCACTGAACTAGAGCTTAAGAAAAAACTAGAAAAAACGAGTGTGACACAAAAAATTTACATTCTCCATCATCACTAGCTTGTAGCACAAAAGAAATGTGTGCTTCTACAAAATCACCAAATAAATTATCCTAAAGATTTATAGATTACATCACAACCTCTGATTGATTCATATATAAGGATAGAGGTAACCTAGTATAGTTTTTATTAATAGTTTTTGAAATATACCAATGATAACATCATTCACAAAATCAAAATCACCCGACAGATTAATACGAAACTCTGATCATCGGATGACCCAACTCACCATAATCCAAAAGTAGATGGTTCTGGCCTTTCAATTAACACTATTTTGTTATATTTAGATCCCAATAAAGAACCTCACTATGTTACCTATTTCTATAAAAATTTAACAAATTCTCTAACTCTATAATATAAAATTTTTCTCTATTAGATGTGTACAAATAATATAAACAATTCAAAAGGAAATACCAAGGGATATTATTTACTAGATTAGTCTTCATTCTATATTCCCATCACGATACACAACATGGTCATTAGTGAATAAATAATATCTATATGTGGACAGGAATGTAATTATATCCATGTTCAGGAAACCCTTTTACATTGCCACAAAAGAACATATATCTTTACAAGACCACCAATTGAAGATCACACTCATAACATCCTTCATATAAAATAAATATGTGAGGAAACCACCGTCAACCGAAGGTGAGAAACATATCCCTTTAAAAAAAGAATCAACTACTCAAAGGAAAATTTAACATATTCCCACTATCTTCTAGAAATAGAGACATCTACTAAGGAATGCCAATCACCACACCACTATAGTAGTACTTTGATCTCCTAATCCTCCATGGCCTTAGTTTCATAAGGACCAATTCCACTCTATAAAAATGGGTATCAAACTAAAAAGACCTGAATTTATGAGTGTATTTACCGCAAATATAATCAACGATCGATTCATATTATTACACAATAACATAAAAAATACACACATAAAACCTGAAATAAAGTCCAATGCATATACCAACCACTCACCCAAGGGTTAAAAATTGGTCACCCATCAAATTTATCCATGAATTTCTTAAAATTAATAGTAAGGATACATCTTTGACATGCTCATAGTGAATAAATCAATTCTCACCAACTTATTAGAAAGAAACATAACATCTAGAGTGTTGGATCTATTCTACACACTAGAGTGGTATTACTCAATACTAAAAACATCAATCTCCTTATTCAAAAAATCACTACTACCTAATGATATTTGTATTTACTAACAAATATAGAATGAGGTGGGTACTACCACATATCTTTTCTAGCTCAAGATAACATATAAAGTATTATCTTTTCCTATCAATGGTAATCTCAATCCACTAGGATAATGAGTAAATAACACTTTCCATTTATGTATGCCACCTAAATGGCAAGGATCTAACCTATGTATTCCCTAAAATCTTAAAATACTAGTCATTCAATAGTTTTCATATAATTCAAGCCTACACAAAACATGAAATGGGCTTGTGAGGAAATAAACACAAGTCATTATTCAATTCACAACACTTTCTATAAGGACCCAGCCTTATAACATTACATAATCATGAATTAATTGAATAATTCACATAGAGTATCTTTTCAGGTTTAGAGTTTTAGAGAATTAGGACATAACTATTACATCTCAAAAGATTACAAAGTAGACACTTTTACTAAGTTTCCATAAAATAAAAACTCTTAAAAAGAAACATGTCTAGTTCCATGTTTTAGATTGCATGTATTTACTTGATCCCATCCTTGACCCTATTCATCTTTAAGTCCTGTGGAAAACATTTCAAAAACATGGGATGAGCATAAAAAGCCCAGTAAAGGATACACAAAGAAGGAAAACTGTTAGTTTTTCAAAAAAAAAAGTAAACCATGAATACTTTATCAAAGTAATACTATTGACCTTTATGAAGTAGTAAATACTCTTCACTGAATAAAAGATCACTACTTATCCTTTGTAACCAAAAGATTACCATAAAAACATATAAATAGAACATAACATATAAAGGTAACTTGGTACATAAACATACTTAAATGGAATAACCATACGGTCGACTTCCACACATATCACTATATAGAATAGCCATATGGCCAACTTCCATACCCAATGCATTGGAGGTTATAACGTAACCACCTATCCTGGTATTCACGGCACCACCCGTTATATGGTTTATCACATAACCACCCGTCAAATGTCCAAGTACCATTATAAAATCATAACACATAAAACAATTATAAAGGAAAGAAAACATTTCCCCATTTTAATCACAATATATCACTTAAATATATTGACATAAAAAATCCATTATCAAAACAATTTTCAATAACAAAATACACAAAAGAGTATATGGTATTTATTTACTTTTAAAAACATTACGTCATGTTGAGGAAGTCAATGATCAAATAATACTCGCGGTGGCGAAAAGGTCGTTGTCACTACGTACGTTAAAAAGAAACATACTTTTTGTCATTTAGTAAAACACTTCATATAGAAAAGATTAATTTTGAATAAAAGTAGAAGTCAAAGGGGTTTATACAGTGTATAAAAGAAAGTATTTTATTAGAACAAAATATGCCTCAATGAAAGGAGATTGAGATGAAGTCCCATACAAAGTTGGTATCCTTAGATTAAGGATAAATCAATTACATAATTATGTGTGAAAAATATAAATACACCCAATATTAGAGGATATTAAGTGTAAACTATAAGAGGTAATCCAAACATATTCATAGTATGACATAATCAAGAAGTAGAGGTTTAACCCAAAGAATTGAAATTGGGTTAAGAAGTTCCTTTACAGAAATTCGACAGCCTAACGACGTCATTTCAAAATTCATAAAATGAGATGATGAGAGATAAAAAGGGTATCTCATCACTTGGACATATAATTTACAGCAATAAGGATATATCAGAACATATACCAACATAATAAGATATAAATTAAAAGACATAACAAAAATAAGTCTTTTAAAAAGAGGAGGGTGAAAGGTTCCCTTACCGATTTGGGTAACTTTCGAAACATACACCCCAGAAAAGAAGAACTATACAAAATTGATATAAATACCCATAAATGAAATTATATTACACAAAGAGTAGAATAATTGGTAGTACATACACCACTCAAAACCAATGGTGGAAAATGTAGCATAAATTTCACGGGAATAAAAGTGAGATGAAAAATCCCTTACAAAAACTCGGCAACCTAACGATGCCACTTAAAACTTCCAAAAATGGATTTATGAGATAAAATAGGGTCTCTAATAATATGAACATAAAAGTACAGAATGAGGAATATAAAATAACATCCCCAAACATATGAAGTATGATCTTAAGAGAAATGACATAAAAGAGAGTACTTAAAAAGAAAGAGAGAGGTAGGTTCCCTTACCTCAAGCCCGACTTGTCTTGTTCATTTCTTTGTATTCCTGAATAATACACTTTGGTAAATTTATAATTGATTAAGGAACTAATTTAAATATTATTATTCAGTTCATATCACATATTATAATGTTATAATAATTGGTTAATAATGTGAGTTCATATCAGACATTTTTGTCGATGTTCGGTACATGAGTAAAAATTGAACTTGTTGGAAAAGAATTTTCCATGTAGTTATAAGTACATCATCTCCAGAATAGTATTAATGATTTAAATATCATATATATCCAGTATATATTCATTTTATACTATTTCATAACATTTGGAGATAAAAAGAAATGAAATGCACCATTTATAGAGATGGTAGGCCGTACATACGCATGAACGCTACTTTCATTTCTTAGGCACGTGAATGGAATTGAAACTAGATGAGATATATATATATATATATATATTATAATTCCAGTATAATATATATGTTATATAGGTCACATAAGTTCATCAATTTCATTCTTTATACATTCCATGTATTGCATGAACGAGTCACATCACTTGAGGGGGCGGTAGTCCACACTTCCTCAAATGAAATTATCGCATTTTCACAACATGCAA
Source organism: Viscum album (assembly GCA_963277665.1). NCBI lineage: Eukaryota > Viridiplantae > Streptophyta > Magnoliopsida > Santalales > Viscaceae > Viscum > Viscum album. The sequence goes on along the minus strand of OY728132.1, from coordinate 679,008,682 downwards.
AGCATAAAGGTATGTATTAAATATAAAATACAGAATCATAGAGAGGAAATAAATATAATATATATCATAAATAAATATATTTCCATCATAATGGCCACCATGAGAGGTGGTATGAGAAGATAGAACAATCATCGTTTCGTGAGGCATTAATTCTCCATCCACGGAAACTGTATGTTCTTTAACCATTAGACGGAGGTGTGTGTAAGTGTAGCTCGAATAATTCTCATAAAAACATCATAGTATATTGAATATACTGGTGGTTTTACAAAATAAAGGAATAAAAAGAGTTTAGTGGGTTGGAGAAGCAAAATAAAACAAAAGAACATTAGGAAAGATTTTACCTTTAAATTGGGTAACTCCCCTTGGTTTGAACCAAAAGAGTTCTTGAAGATCTTTATACTAAAGGGAAGGCTTATAGGATAAATAGAGTGATGTGGAGAGATAAAATTATCAGATTTTGGTCTAGAAGAAGGCTTGAGAGGTGTGGGTAAGGGGGTAGAGGCGGGGACCTTTTATAAGAGGGAGGATGGGCACTCTTGGAAAGTCTTGAAAAGTTACTTTATTATAAAATGATTTTCGGATATTAAAGGTCCCAGAATTATATATTTCAAGGATAAGGTGATAAGGGTTCTAAATCCACCCATAAAATATGTTTTTGACAAGAGTAAGTCTTAGATTTTACCTTATCTTCTCATTTTATTTAAATCGTTCATTAATGAGGTAATCACTGCATCATCACAGTGTCATAAATAAATTTATTTATTTAATGTATAAAAATTATAAAAAAATTAACATCATGTAGGAAATATTTTTATCTTTCCAATTAATGTTTATAGTCAAAGAGATAATTTATGTAAACAAAATTAAAATTTTTTACTTAAGTAATATATACTTTGGATACATTTTCATTTCCTTAAAAAAATATGATAAAAGGTCACTAACACACTAAAGTGATTCCATGGGGTCCCAAGGTTGGCACAAGAAATACCATGGTCGGAAATGAAACTAAAAATAGCATTAAGACAAATTTTGGGGTCATTTTATATTTTTAGGATATTATTTTATTACCCTTAACTACCCGATTACTAATTAAACACAATAATTAAAGATAATTACCGTCATTACTATTCATAATGTCTAAAAACAAAAGAGTATTAATTAAATAATTTGGACCTTTTGATTACAAATATGGAATCCATTTTATCAAATTAAAAACACAGAATTTGCAGTAATTAATTTAAAATAATTCCCGTTGTCAAAACCAAAGATGGGTTTTTAAGAAGTAAAATCTATCAAAATATTGATTTGTTTTTACATCCAATTTAAAAGTGAAATTAAATCCAATGACCAAAATTGTATTAAATGATAAAAAAATAATTAAATTACACCTTAAAACCAAATAAATGTCAATCTAACTATATAAATAAATTGGATGAAAATGAAGTTTTGAATTATAATGCAATATTTTTTCACTATTCATCGAAAATGAACATTTGTCAAAAAAATACCAAAAATTCACCCCAAGATATATTTGATATTCCAAAATTAAAAAATGATATCAATTTTACCAAATTAAAAACATAGAAGTTTCATTAATTAATTTTATAATCAAATCCCACTGTCAAAACAAATAGCGTGTTTTTAAGAAACAATATCTATTAAAAGATTGACACTTGTTTATATCCAATTTAAAAGTTAAATTAATTAAAATGACCAAAATTGGATTAAATGGTAAAAATATATTCTAATTATTCTTTAAAACCAATTAAAAAGACAATCTAACCATAGAAACAAATTAGATTAAAAGGGGGTTTTGAATTAAAATATAGCATTTAAAAAAATGAACTTTATCGAAAAAATACCAAAAATTTACACAAAGTAAATTTTTTTGTCTTGATTCTAAATAAAGATTTTATTTTGTTAAATATAACATATAAAAGTGACAAAAAGTAGATTTAAAAAAAAAGTTCGGCATCAAAAGGCGGTTAATCGACCTTTTAAAGAATATTAGAATATTTATGATTAAAATTGGATTCATTCGTATTTTAAGCCTCTATCATTTATTGGGTAATTGTTATCATTTTTTTGTTAGTTCTTTTCATTACCTCCATTACAACAGCAAGGTGTTAACTACAATTTAAAAATATATTATTATATTATTAGTGTGCAATGTAAGATTTCAAAGAAACTCATTGTTGCGTGTTGGGTATGCTATCTAACATAGCATCCCCTTTAAAGTAATATTGATATTTTATTCACAAATATTAATATATATGAACATTTCATATTCATTATTTACCTGGGATGTTACATACTTCCCCCCTTTTGGGAATTGCGTCCTCACAACTTTAAAATTGGTCTTGGAAACTTTATTGAAAGCCCCATATCGGAAAAGGAGTCAATTAAACTGTCACTTTAAAAGAAAGAATGGGAAGTACAAAGGTCACCCGAGTTAACCAATATTAGGATTCCATGTAGGAAAAAATGGACATGGAAGAGAAAACAAAGGGCCATGTTCTGATAGAGAGTGATGGAAAACATGATTAGGAGAAAGTTAACCACAAGAAAATCACAAACTTGTGATGGGTTAAATGGTATTTGATTCCCTAGTAGGAAAAATTAACAGACACAATTTTTGTTTTGAGTTACTTTTCATTGAGGAATTTATTTATGATCTTAACTAAAACATAAGGAAACATACTTACATGTCATGTATACTTTTATCTCTTACTAGATTTCTTACACATTCTCCAAAAGACGAGTACTTAGGATGACTTGTTCACATTAAGAGCACTATAATAAACTTCTAGAAAATCACCTAATTCACAAAAGAGAACTATATATTTCCCATGTCTTTAGAACCTTACCAAAACCAAAAACTGTTAGAACAAGACCAGATAATCCACAAAAGGACAATCCTTTATAAAAAGAAAATCTATTCTTAATCTCCAAAATTTTGTTCAACAAAACCCAAAGTTCAACGAAGACCATTCGATAAACAATTTTTCCATAAAAATCTTCAAATTAAACCAAGCTAAGATTGAAACCCAAATATTTGAAGGATTTAATCACATAGTCTTCCAAGGTAAAAATTAACATTTATCTCCAAATAACACCAGTTTCTCTTAAAGTCTCATATTGAAAAGTAATTAACCTAATCATATATCCTCCATGATAAGTCAATATTTTACTAGATAACCCAAAATCAACTTATTCTTGATGCATAAAATTATGTAACTAAAAATAATTTGTCATAATAACCGGGGACTTCACGTAGTCCAGGGGTAGGCGATAAATACCAGTCGCACTTGGGTTGTGGGTTCGATTCCTATAGCTTTGTCCGACGCGACGGGTTGTCACATGGTCTGCGTGTTTTCCTTTTTCCAAAACTATATAATTCTTAAAACATTCCCTAAAAAGAGATAAAATCTTCAAAAAATAACCATAACACAATTTAACCTCAATTTTACCTCATTACTTACATCTTCCATCATATGGTAACCCATAATTACCTCAAAAGTAAGGATCATATAAACCCTAATGGTTACCATTATAATTATTACTTAAAATTCCACATCGAGTTGGTTCTCTCATACATGATGCATCAGAGAACTAACCAAGGTTCAAGTGGTTAATCATGACTATTTTATAATTGTTTTAGAATAACCACGAGATTCCTTATTGAATCCCCCATTTCATCCAGTCTCTTAATCAGAGAACCACCATAGTTTCCTTAAAACCCATTGTCACTTTGGTGCCTGCTAGATCCACCCATTTACTAAAACCAAGAATGTCAGTGTGAGTATATCAAAAAAATTATCATGTACTAATGAGGAAGATAAACACTAAGATATACTTAATCATTAACTTTATCTAAAATTATGACTCTTTCTGAAATCCTAACCACTATGGTAATGTCACTTATTCTTAGAGAATACCCTAACCTCTAAAGTTATCTAAACCGACCTTTGATACCAACTATAAGGACCCGACCTTATAACATTACATAATCATGAATTAAATGAATAATTCACATAGAGGATATTTTTAGGTTTATAGTTTTAGAGAATTAGTACATAACTATTACATCTCAAAAGATTACAAAGTAGACACTTCTACTATGTTTCCATAAAATAAAAACTCTTAAAAAGAAACATGTCTAGTTCCATGTTTTAGATAGCATGTCTTTCCTTGATACCATCCTTGACCCTATTCATCTTTAAGTCCTATGGAAAACATTTCAAAAACTTGGTATGAGCATAAAAATCCCAGTAAAGGTTACACAAAAAAGGAAAACTATTAGTTTTTCAAAACAACATGTAAACCATGAATACTTTATCGAAGTAATACTTTTCACCTTTATGAAGTAGTAAATACTCTTCATTGAATAAAATATCATTACTTATCCTTTGTAAACAAAAGATTACCATAAACCCATATAAAGAACACATAACATATAAAGGTAACTTGGGAAATAAACATACTTAAATGGAATAACCATACGGTCGACTTACACACATATCACTACATGGAATAGCCATACGACCGACTTCCATACCCAATGCATTAGAGGTTATAACATAAGCACCCATCCTGGTATTCACAGAACCACCCGTAATATGGTTTATCATGTAACCACCCTTCAAATATCCAAGTACCATTATAAAATCATAACACATAAAACAATTATAAAGGAAAGAAAAAATTTCCACATTTTAATCACAATATATCACTTAAATATATTGACATAACAAATCCATTATCAAAACCATTTTCAATACCAAAATACAAAAAAGATTATATGGTATTTATTTACTTTTAAAAACATTACGGATTGTTGAGGAATCCAAAGATCAAATAATACTCGCGGCGGCGGAAGGGACGTTGTCACCTCATACGTTAAAAAGAAACATACTTTTTTTCGTTTAGTAAAATGATTCGTATAGAAAAGATTTCTTTTGGATAAAAGTAGAATTCAAAGGGGTTTATACAGCGTATAAATAAAAGTCTTGTATTAGAACAAAATATGCCTCAATGAAAGGAGATTGAGACGAAGTCCAATACAAAGTCGGTATCCTTAGATTAAGGATAAATCAATTACATAATTATGTGTGACAAATATAAATACACCCAATATAAGAGGATATTAAGTGTAAAACAATCAGAGGTCATCCACACATATTCATTTTATGACAAAATCAATAAGTATAGGTTTAACCCAAAGAATTGAAATTGGGTTAAGAAGTTCCCTTACAGAAATTCGACAGCCTAATGGTGTCATTTCAAAATTCAGAAAATGAGACTATGAGAGATAAAAAGGGTATCTCATCACTTGGAAATATCATTTACAACAATAAGGATATATACGAACATATACCAACATAAGAAGATATAAATTAAAAGACCTAACAAAAAGAAGTCTTTTAAAAAGAGGAGGGTGAAAGGTTACCTTACCGATTTGGGTAACTTTAGAAACGTACACCCCAGGAAAGAGGGACCATAAAAAATTTATGTAAATAACCATAAATGAAATTATATTACACAAATAGTAGAATAATGTGAAGTATATACACCACTCAAAGGAAATGGTGGAAAATGTATCATAAATCTCACGGGAATAAAAGTGAGATGAAAAATCCCTTACGAAAACTCGGCAGCCTAATGGCGCCACTTAAAACTTCCAAAAATGGATTTATGAGATCAAATAGGGTCTCTCATAATATTAACATAAAAGTACAGAATGAGTAATAAGAATAACATCCCAAAACATAAGAAGTATGAGCTTAAAATAAATGACATAAAAGAGAGTACTTAAAAAGAAAGAGAGAGGTAGGATCCCTTACCTCAAGTCCGACTTGTCTTGTTCATTTCTTTGTATTTATGAATAATAAACTTTGGTCAATTTATAATTGCTTAAGGAACTCATTTAAATATTATTATTCAGTTCATATCACATATTATAATGTTATAATAATTGGTTAATAACGTGAGTTCATATCAGACGTTTTTGTCGATGTTCGGTACATGAGTAAAAATTGAACTTGTTGGAAAAGAATTTTCCATGTAGTTATAAGTAAATCATCTCAAGAATAGTATTAATGATTTAAATATCATATATATCCATTATATATTCATTTTATACTATTCCATAACATTTGGATATAAAAAGAAATGAAATTCACCGTTCATGGAGACGGTAGGCCGTACGTACGCATGAACACTACTTTCATTTATTTAGCACATGAATGGAATTAAAAATAGACGATATATATATATATATATATTATAATTACAGTATAATATATATGTTATATAGGTCACATAAGTTCATCAATTTCATTCTTTATACATTCCATGTATTGCATGAACGCGTCACATCACTTGAGGGGGCGGTAGTCCACACTCCCTCAAATGAAATTATCGCATTTTCACAACAAGAAAAGCATAAAGGTATGTATTAAATATAAAATATAGAAGAATAAAGAGGAAATAAATATAATATATATCATAAATAAATATATTTCCATCATAATGGACACCATGAGAGGTGGTAGGAGAAGATAGAACAATCATCGTTTCGTGAGGTAGTAATTCACCATCCATAGAAACAGTATGTTCTTTAACCATTAAATAGAGGCCTGTGTAAGTGTAGCTCTAATAATTCTCATAAAAACATCCTAGTATATTTTATATACCGGTGTTGTTACAAAATAAAGGAATAAAAATAGTTTAGTGGGTTGGAGAAGCAAAATAAAACAAAAGAACATTAGAGAAGACTTTACCTTTAAATCGGGTAACTCTGCTTGGTTTGAACCAAAAGGGTTCTTGAAGAGATTTATGCTGAAGGGAAGGCTTATAGGATGAATAGAGGGATGTGGAGAGATAAAATGATCAGATTTTTGTTGATCCAAAGGCTTGAGAGGTGTGGGTAAGGGGGTAGAGGTGGGGGCCTTTTATAAGAGGGAGGAGGGGCACTCTTGGAAATTCTTGAAAAGTTACTTTATTATAAAATGATTTTCAGATATTAAAGGTCCCACAATTATATATTTAGAGGATAAAGTGATAAGGGTTCTAAATCCACCCATAAAATATGTTTTTGACAAGAGTAAGTCTTAGATTTTACCTTATCTTCTCATTTTATTTAAATCGTTCATTAACGAGGTAATCACTGCATCATCACAGTGTCATAAATAAATTTATTTATTTAATGTCTAAAATTTATAAAAAAATTACCATCATGTTGGAAATATTTTTATCTTTACAATTAATTTTTATAGTCAAAGATATAATTTATGTAAGCAAAATTAAAATTGTTTTACTTAGGTAATACATACTTTGGATACATTTTCCTTTCCTTCAAAAAAATATGATAAAAGGTCACTAACACACTAAAGTGATTCCATGGGGTCCCAAGGTTGGCACAAGGAATACCATGGTCGGCTAAGACACCACCAATATAATTAATACACATTTTGGGGTCATTTTATATTTTTATGATATTAATTTATTACCCTTAACTACCCAATTACTAATTAAACACGATAATTAAAGATAATTACCATCGTTACTATTCATAATGTATAAAAAAAAGAGTATTAATTACATAATTTGGACCTTATGTTTCCAAAAATGGAATCCATTTTATCAAATTCCAAACACATAATTTTTAGTAATTAATTTAAAATAATTCCCGTTGTCAAAACCAAAGATGAGTTTTTAAGAAGTAAAATCTATCAAAAGATTGATTTGTTTTTACATCCAATTTAAAAGTGAAATTACATATAATGACCAAAATTGTATTAAATGATAAAAACATAATTAAATTACACCTTAAAACCAATTAAAATATCAATCTAAATATATAAATAAATTGGATGAAAAAGGCAGTTTTGAATTATAATGCCATATTTTTTCACTATTCATTGAAAATGAACATTTGTCAAAGAATACCAAAAATTCACCCTAAGATATATTTGATATTACAAATTAAAAAATTATATCAATTTTACCAAATTAAAAACATAGAATTTTCATTAATTAATTTTATAATCAAATCCCGCTGTCAAAACGAATAGCGTGTTTTTAAGAAACAATATCTATTAAAAGATTGACACTTGTTTATATCCAATTTCAAAGTGAAATTAATTAAAATGACCACAATTGGATTAAATGGTAAAAATATATTCTAATTAAACTTTAAAACCAATTAAAAATATAATCTAACCATAGAAAAAATTAGATTAAAAGGAGGTTTTGAATTAAAATACATCATTTAAAAAAATGAACTTTATCGGAAAAATACCAAAAATTTACACAAAGTAAATTTTGACGTCTTGATTATAAATAAGGATTTTATTTTGTCAAATATAACATATAAAAGTGAAAAAATTAGATTAAAAAAAAGCTTATCATCAAAAGGCGGTTAATCGACCTTTTAAAGAATATTAGAATATTTATGCTTAAAATTGGATTCATTCATATTTTAAGCCACTATCATTTATTGGGTAATTGTTATCATTTTTTTGTTAGTTCTTTTCATTCCTTACATTTAAAAAGCAAGGTTTTAACTAAAATTTAAAAATATATTATTATATTATTAGTGTGCAACGTAAGATTTCAAAGAAACTCATTGTTGCGTGTTGGGTATGCCATCGAACATAGCATTCCCTTTAAATTAATATTGATATTTTATTCACAAATATTATTATATATGAACATTTTATATTAATTATTTACCTGGGATGTTACACTTTCCAGCCATCTATAAGTGTCCAGTGAACATACTATCCTATAAATTAGATCTTCAGTACTCTATACTGGTCAAGACCTAATCCAAGGGTAGTGATCAGGCAGTAAGCCAATACATTACCCAGTATGAACAACTATCAAACTAATTAATGTTGATAAATAACATCACAGTAAAGAACACAGTCTTTATAAAATAGACTCCTATATTTATCTTCTAAAATGTGGAAGTATATCCCCAATAGTTCTCTAGGCATCTTCATATGAAACATAACCTACCCCGATAGGCAGGGTGTATCCCCACTAATGTTTTCCCAATTTTACGAAGGTCACTCGAGTGAATTAAGAACATGTGAAATTAAAAGTGTGCACAACTACATCTTGTAAACCTATTTATTTTTTGTATTATTGACTAAGCATGTCTGAGAAATTTTACCATAAATCATGATTATAAAGCCCCATGAAAATGTCTATAGACCTAATGCATAATTAAACATGGTCACACTACCCTGTGAATGGTTTAATATGCTTGGATAATAACTTAATACATGAAAAGAGTTTAATATGAAAACATGATAGATCAATCCCATCATAATTTTGAGAAATAAATTGTTCACTAACAACCTATAGTCCTATATAAGAATATCAATACATGAACCAAAATCTAGACAGAAAGACTGAATGAGATAGAAAAGTGAGTCCCAAACACTAGATGATCCTTTATTACCTAAGGATCAGAGTAACCTCATAAAATATTGATGTATTTAATCAAATGAATACAACATAAATAGCATAATAATATTTTATTCCAACTTAGAAGTAATTATGCTCCACCAATTGAGAGATATCTGCACTAAGAACATGTAGGGAGAAACTTCCCTAGGTCATACGGTGAGAAAACCATTGAAATATGTCTTAATAAATATATCCTCCTCTCCCAATAAACAGCGGTGAGAAGACCAACCCTATGTACCATATTTTTATATCTTATCCCCAATATACATGATAATTATCAGTAGGAAGAGCCCCATAATTAATAAAATTTAATAGTAAGGGATAAATAATATCTTGATGAGCCAATAGAGAAGGAAAACAAATGATCATAATAGACATTATATGATTCATATATGAACTTACTCATACATAAAATTGGATGTCATAAGGATTTTCTTTTACTAATAGGTTATCAATGTCTTGGTAGAAGGATACGTTGATCACCACACCCACTTTGGTTTCTTAGTTCTGTTAACCTAACTCATGACCACATTAACAAAATTTCCCTATTTTTTGAATCCAATTCTCTAAATATTACTGACTCCAATAATTGACTTTATGAAAAACCTAAATTTTATACATCTCTAACATGACTTGGAAAATCAAGATCCTCTTGGGAAGACTGTAATCCAAAGGTTCTACCCCAGTACTAACTATAATAGGCTAGAGGATAATGATTAACACTGAGTAGACATATCTCAAAACACGTGAGGCCTTACATATTACAACCCACAACATAAATATATCTCTAATACACAAGGTCATCATTAACAATGACAATATATATAAATGGAACCAACTGAATGAATAAATAAGTTGCATAATACATCTATTAAGGTCTATATAGATAACTAACTTGAATAAGAAAATGTATAATGGGGAAAAATACCCACCCAACATCCTAATGGAAAACTAAAAACCAGTCAATATGATGAGTCCAACTCATGAACATCACCTAATAACATCATATCCACATACTACAAATATCTTCTTACATCGTATATACCATGGTCTCTATGAATATTCTTTGATAAAGCCACATCAAATTTGTATCTACAAAACCTTCACTGACTTGTGCATTATCTGCATAGACAAAATTCTATTGGGATCACGGCTTATAATGGGGTGAGTATAAACATAATCAAATGGATTCCATAAAAATAAAAAATTATAAAATGGAAATATTTTAGCTTGTCTATTAGTAATATGAGTGACTAGAAGGAGGAACAAAAAGGGAAACCAAAAAACCAAGTTAACCCAAAGATCATGACATTATGGATTCATCAGAAGGAAGTCAATAAGAATAATCAATACATGTTCAATCAATAGAAGTCTCTAGGATAATGAGATGTACTAATCACCATATATCCAATACTCAAAGACACCTCACAAGATCACCTATTGGAGATCATAATTTTTAATGGTCTATAGAACTTGATGTTGATACCCAACTATGTATTGAGTCTCAAATCCAGTAGGGGATATTGACATAGTCACAAGGCTCGAAGAAGTATGAAATTATTACTCTTCCCAACTACTTTTCCATTATCATATTAAATAATAGAGATCCTTTTCATCACAAAATTATGATAACCAATTAATAAGAAACACACCTCATGAAAAGTCACCTTAGGTGAAGGAATTGAATTAAAAAATTAGAGATCATTCCCCAAACCACATAGGGATACATGAACCCATATATATATAAACTCATAAGATGGGATCAAAAGGCCATATAAAGGAAACAAAATACCTTACCCTACCAAGGGGATGGAATTTAGAGGATCATGACCTTAGACCCATGTGGGGATACAAGAATCTGTCCATGATTAATTTGAAGTCATGGGATCAAACAAACTATATAGAAGGGAATGGTAAATAAACCGGACCCTAATTGTCTCATAAATAGAGGATTATGTAGATAAAATATTATTATGGGATAAAAAACCATTGATGTGGGGATTAAATATTCTTTACTATTATATCATACATGAAAACCTAATGAGAAGTGAAAAATCTAAGGTCCAAATCCAATTAAAAGTAAATTACTTGGCATAATGAAGGGGATACATGGTGTGACACCCTGTGTAGACACCTTTTTCAACAACTTATATTCTATATAAAATTTAAAAGACTAACTATAATATACATGAAACAAGTAATAAGATATGTGGGATCAAGTTTTGTGCCTTGAGTGTACCTTGATTCCCAATCCATGTTCTACCATGGGTACATGAGGTATAGATCATCCACACATAGAACATAGGATACATAGGATCCTAGGGTGTGTGACTCTTTTAAACATTGAGTCCTCCATATAGGGTGGAAGAGGTGTGTGGAACTAGACACTCTATCATGTTACATTTAACTCAAACTAGAATCCCTAGTGTTTAATCTCTCATGTTACATGGAATGTGTTCTTCCATACTACACACCGTGTATCTAGGTTTCTCTATATTTTCCCACCTATTCCACCAATTTGGCCTCCAATAATGCATGGAACTCAATAATGTTCATTAATAATGGACCATTCATCATTAGTAATTAATATTTGAAAACCAGTCCTCATATCGATGTTCTTTATTAAAGATCAAATCATATCTGACACACCAAGACCTAACTTGTGGAAAACCCCTCATGAACTAATTATTTCATCTTTTTTTTGTCATAATTCAATAAACATACCCACACCATTAACCATAGATAAAGATCTAAATGATTAACAATTATATGATGCACAAATAAAAACCTGAATCAGATAGATAAGTGGTTGATCTTCCAATGAAAACGATTCTTGTTGGAAATTGTGAGAAGAAACTAGGGAGAAATCCATGGAAAAAATATGTCAATATGATAACCAAACCTAATTATTCATCCTCTATGATTTTTAAAATTTATGACATTATAAAATAGTTTCTTTCTCCAACAAAAATCATCCCCAAAACAATGTTTCATCAAGAAAAACATAAGTTGGAATGTCCATGAAATTATCAAGGGAAAATATTAAATTTAATTAGATTATATCCATTATTGAATCATTTATCATGAATGGTGTGAAAATAATATAAAAAAAATCCTTACCTTAGAATTGGATCAATCATAGGGGGTTATTTTAATCACAAATGATTTTGTTGGTGATCCTCATTAATGTTTTCCATCAATGGATCAATATATATCCATCATTGCCCATCATGAATTCTACCATGATAGATCTCCTACAAATATGCCAAGGTTATGTGGATAATCATTCATATATTCTAAAATGAGTAATAAATAGAGGATTATTTATGTTAATCAATTATTTAGATAATTATTTAAATAATTACTTACATAAATCTCCCATGACTATGCTCCATCACAACCCTCAATGTGAGAATAACTTATAACAAGACTAGAGTAAAAAATACATCATGGATTTAACTATGGTATTTTTACCCATCAAGGACACCATATAATAGATATAATGATTTCAAAATAAACACTTGTGAATGGAATACAAATACTATAATATTTTTATTATATTATTTATAAGGCTATATTCACTCACTTTTCCACACAAGATCAGCTCTAGGGAGAACATTGGTTTTAGGAATAAACCAAATACTCAAAAATATATATATGTCATTATCATCCAGAGTAAATTTACAATTTTACCCCTTATAGAGGTCTAGAGAATTTAAAACTGAAAAATCAATCCGAATCACACTTGGGTAAAACCCAGGTCACTACAAATTATCATTTACTCATAGTAAGGACCAAATGGAATTTATCGAGTTTAATGATAATGGTAACTCTATGGGTCTAAATCTGATAAAAATTAAAGTATCTTGGATTTAAAATATTAATAAAAATATAAAATATTATTTTTTATTAGATATTTTTTGGTATGATGACACTAACTCATCTATAAGAGACCATTTTGGTAAGATAATTTATTATTATTATATTTATCATTACAGGTTTTTTACAATATAAGTTATTTTTTTCATGTGTATTATATGATGTATGATTTAGTTAAAACCATAGAAGTTAAGATGATATGTTTATCTTTTTTTCAAGGAGGTGGAGTGTTTTTAAATCAACACAAACTTTAGATATCATTTTTGGAGTAAAAAATATCAATACTCATATGATATATACGATTTTCTAGATGAATATTCATAGAATAGGTTTGTAGAATGTGGAAGACATGAATAATTTTGTCAATTTTAATGTTAGTTTTTTGATGTATTTATTATGTAATCACTAAAAATGATTTGTTTTTCCTTAATTAATATAAATTGAGGAGATATAATTTAGTGATTAAACTGAAAAATTTACATCTATATACATTAACAAATGGGTGGAATATATTACTCTAAGAACAAATTATGGATAAAAATTTTAAAAACTGAGAGATGGACCTTTATGACACACTAATGATACCACTACTTCCAAAATAGATAGACACGAAAAATGAAAAACACCTAGATAGTGATAAGTGAAAAATATCCTATAAAAGAGTAATGTTATGTATCTAAAAATACTATAAGTTATTATTTATATTATTTTTAAACTCATTATATATTTAAATTATCAGTTTAAATTTAAAAATATTCTTCATAGGAACCATTTATGGAGCTGAGCACCTAACGTGCCTTCAAACCTGAGTGTTTGAAGGATATTTTGGCTACTATAATATGATATCTAAAAAAACCTGGGTCATATATAAGGATATGAGTTGGGTGTATTTATTAAACAAATTATTTGTCTATTATGGAACTTCTTAGTGGGAGGATGTATATAAAAAAGTTATATGATTAAAATAAAATGTTTAGGAGATAAGTTATTGATGGAGAGGATATGATCATCAGAGAAGTAGATATTTATAGACACATAAAGACAATTTTAGGCTGAATATCCCACTCATCCACCTTTGCATGCATATCCCACTCCTCCTCTCCTATATGAATATTCCACTCCTTTACCTCCTACTATTCAGTTTCCCATCTACTTTGAGTTATATGTTGAGGATCCCTAGTATCATGTTTTAGAGCATGGAAAAATATATTATATTGTGGATAATATATATCATTAGTAGATGGATATGGATTAGTTTCAGGTAATGGAAAAAGATATTAAATATGCATTCACTAGGTTATTGTTCCCTACTAATTTGGTTTCTATAGTTGGATAAAGTATTAGATTTTTTTTTATTTTTCCATTTAAAATTATCCAAAAAAATATTAAATGATGTCTGTATATATTATATACTTTATTTCATATTTTTTTTAAATTTTGACTTAATATTTTAATATATATATATATATATTCTAGGAATACATTAAAGTTAAAGACATGCTATATAGAAATCAACAACATGTTGAGGCTCCTTCTAGTTTGCACACTACTTTTTCTGAATGAATTTTTAAATTATAAATATATTCATTTATATTAATGATTGTTTTTTTGTTACCAATGCATGATGACATTTTTAGATGTGATTATATACTAATAATTTTTATGAGAGATTTATTAGATCTTGTAACTGAAGATATGTTGGCCTCATAGTGATATAATTATTTTTCATGTATATTGATTATTATATTTCATTCAATTATATAAATTTGATAAAACATAATAGTTATGTTTTATTATTAGGTATTATTGTTTTTATTAAATATAAAACAAAGGCAATGTATTGATTCATTAAACAAAGATTTTTTTCTCCAATAATGAAGACACTGAATGATGAAGAAAGAAAGAAATATGTTTCTAAAATATTTTAGATTTATGTAATTAAGTGCTGGATAATTATTTATCTTTATGGGTATAAAACATATATTTTGTATTTTTTTATTTCATTTAAATAAATGACCACTAATATTATATTTTTCTATATCTGAATTTTTCATTTTTTCCCACATGAAATGAAAGATTACCATTTTTTCTCCACACTTTGTGTCATGTAAAAATATATTAAATTATTAGAAAAGTAATTTTAGTTATTTTATTAAATATTTATTATAATAAATTATAATTTAATTTCATGCTTATAATTTTAGCATAGGGAATGGAAGGATTATAGTCACTCAATAGGAAATAGAACAAAAAAGATGAATTATGTGTTTGGAAAAGTGACTTCTTTTATAAGTACATATAATTTTCCAAATAATTAAAATATATTTTTCAATTGATAAGTCATTAAAAAATATAAATATCACAATCAATAAGGAGTAAAATAATGTTGTTATTATTTTTTAATATTATGAATGAAATTATTAAAAATGATACATTTAAAGATTTTGACAAGGTTAGATTTTATTATTAATATTCACTTTATTTATCAAATTATTATATTAAGAATAAATATTTAATACTTTCATTTTAATTATTATATTTTTTATGACCCATTCCCTTATAATTCAAATGGTAAAGATAATTTATTGGGAGCATGCACAGATTAATTTAAAAGTTTGATTCATTTTTATATTATCTATTAATATTTATAATTTACACTTTGAAATTAAAATTTAAAAATGTAAAGTCTTTTTAATTTTAACAATTTTTTGATATAAATAATTATTATATAAATTTTTTTATGTTTTTTGTTATTTTTTTATTGTTTCTATTGTTGTTTCCTGTATTTTTTCTTATACTATCGGTTTTAGGTAGTTTATATTTTTTATATATTTTTTAAATCATTATTTACAACAGTAAATTTAATTAGACATAAAAAATAATGTTTATTAACTTTTATGTTATTTATATAAAATAAATGTTGTAAAACGGATATTTTACCTTATTTATGTATTTACCATAATGAAATTCCCCCTTATTAATTCATTTTGGGAGGGTTTTTGATATTTTTTATTATACAAGTGACATGGAATGTCACTCGATTTTATATATTGAGAGGGTTTTCAACATTGGTTGTAATTAAAAATAATGTGTATTAATTTTTTAAATATATTCTAAATTAATGAATGTAAAATATTTAATTACAAAGACTCATATAAATATGTCACTTATTAAATCATGTAAAAAATTAAAAAAAACTCATGTTAAAAATAGTTTTTATACTACTATATCCTAGATGAATAAATTATATTATGTTCCATCCTACATGTTAAAATGGGTAGAATTGGATTTGTAACCCAGTTCCTTAGTAGTGGAGAAACCTATTCAAATTTTAGTTTATTAAAACAATGTGTTATAGGAAAAATTCAATAATCTTGTCTTTATAATATTAAATATGGGAAGAATATCCATGGGGACATGAATATTTGATGAGGGGATAAAGAAATCATCATTTGACTATAAAAATCAATGATGATTTTTAGGGGCAGAACATTGCATGGTGGGGAGAATTGTAATACCCATGATTCCAATCTTTGGTGTTTACTTAAGTTTTTATTTTAATAAGTTTCATGATGAAATTTTTTATTTTTTTATGAATTTTCCTAAGTTAAATGGTTACTGAGTGCAATTTAATTAATCATGCATTGTAATTTTGTGGGGAAATGTTTTGAATCTAGTGAATATACACAGTTATATGTATACATTTTCTAGTCATATTTTATAACCATGTAGTTTTCACATATTTTTTATTTTTTATTTTTTTGTGAAATTATTATTGAAATCCCTCATTTCCTCATCCTCTCATTCAAACACTACCTAGGGATTCCATCATATCTAGTGTCAATCCTTAAAATTTACTCTCTTGTAATACTCCATTTAATATAAATAAGACTCCAAAGGTAATCTACTCATGTCTCTAATATTTATCTTCTACAATTCAATTTTCCTTCCGGGTCATCAATAACCCATACCCAAGCTGTCTATGGTGGCCAAATTCATTGAAATGGTATGTTTAAAATCATGATTGATTTTTTTTCAATGAATTTTACAACAATTATCTTTTTCTAAATATATATTGTATAATTATGAAACATAAATATCAATGTATTGAGATAATAGTCTCTATAAAAACCCTTTTAAATTTAAACTATTTATTGTTGGCAATTTTGTTCAATTTAGTGCATATATAATTGATCATTATTAAAAAATAAATATTCTATAATGTATTTTAATGTTTTGTATTTAATATAAATATATATTTAAGGTATTAAAATCCCTACATTTCAAAAAATAGTTTCCATGCCTATAAGGTTATTGGTTTAATGTTAAGAAGTATTTTTGGGTCTAAATTAATGTATAAATAATTTTTTTGATGATTTTTGATTTTATATGATTGAATTTCATAGATTCAACTTATGTTACAAATTGAAAAGGATTTTATTAGATTTTTTATATATTATTGTTAATTATTGTGATAATATTTTATTTATACCTATTGGTTTAATTTTTATAGTTATTAAATTTTTTATATTTTTTATTATTTTATTATTTTAGTAATGGGGTTATTGATTTGAGGGTTTTTGGAGGTGACATGAGAGTTATATTTATATGTTTAATTGTTTAGATTCATTTTAATTTTCATTTAATATATTTACCTTGTTGACTTAAGTATATATGATAGAAATTGAGTATTAGTGTTTCACTAGTTTAGATATTTCATTGGCTAATATTTCTCAAGTATAGTTCACACAATTGATCGAGATTATAGCATGATGTGAAAAATGGGGATATGCCAATGTCTATGACTATAGGAACACATCATAGGCGAGTAGATTGTTCCACATAATGAGGTATTAGGTTGTCCTAATAGTCTTCACAATATTATCCTACATTGTTGATTTTATTATGATATGATTTACTTTATCATTTAATTTACCAGGTAAGATATGTTTATATGTTTCATTTAAAATCATTATTACTCACATCAGTATTATATATATGAGTATTGTTTTCAAAAGATAATGAAATTTAATAGTTTTTCCTCATGAATCAAATTTTAAAAAAATGTATCCTCAAATTGAATTTAAAATTGAGTTTTTTTGTTTTACTTTTGAAATTAGTTATATAGATTCATGGAAATATATTAATTTGTATTAGATCATGCCTTACATACACACTGTTTTTGAATTTCTAATTGGTATTTTCTAATATAGGGGAAAAAGGGATCACTGTATTTTGGTAGAGATCCTTTATAATCCTCTTCATGAATTTATTATAGTGTTTCTTAGATGTTTACCTTATGTGACATATAAATATTCATGTTGTATTTTTGTAACATTTTCACCAATAGGATATATCATATATTGACCATATCAGCCTTTTCCTTATATTTTCATCTCATTTTTATTTTGATGTATCCTGTATCACTTTATTTTGAAATGTTGGGAGTGAATTTGATGAATGATTTATCTTATACATTATTCTTTTTTCCTTGTTTGTATTGGATTATGATTTGAAAAAATTTATTTTTATCTCATGTATTTCCAATTTATGGGTATTTAATATTGAATTCTTGGTAAGGTTATTCTCATTTATTTAAAATATTATGAGGGTGATGATTTTTCTTATGTATATTTTTGATAACCTTAGTTATTGTCGCTAGTCCTTGGTGATTATGATCATTGTTTGGACCTTAAAGATTAATAGATCATGTGTCAAGATAGAATAACATAGGTATGTTTATTTAAAAATGGTATTTGATCCTTATTTCTATTTGGGGAGGTAATGTTAGATAGGAGATAAGATCATTAGATAAAAATAGGTAGGTATGTGAGTGTCTTATTATCTCTTTCTCATGCTATGTCATGAGTCACCATGGTTAATGAGATTTTTATTTTGAATTTGATATTTTTTATAAGAATTTTATGATATGTTTTTATTCTAATTATTGTAATTATAGTTTATTTAAATGTAATATTATTATTTTACTTTTTTTTATATTTAAATTAAAATTTGGTGGGTCTTATAGAGGTGCATGATTAGTGCGCACATGATATAGACCATACCTAATTATAGTGTGAACAATTTTTCGATATTTAGTTATCACACACAGTTAGGTGGATGATTTAGTAAACCATGCATCCAAATCATTCACCTTTTAAAAACAATTGTATTATGAGTATTCTCATTCCTTATGATTTCATGATTCATCCATTATTTTCAATTTATATTTTAGGATAAATAATGATGGATTATAGAAATTTATTAATGTTATTTGTGGTCTATTTAAATTTTAATTGACTCCCATACATTGAGTTGTTATTAAAAATACTTTTGAGAAGGGTATTAAGTAATTATTGAGGTGAATATGTGGATAAATGTTTATAAGTAAACCATCTTAATGATCCAAATATTTTTTAGTTTTTCATTCATATCATATAGACTATACAAAGGGAAGGTGAGTGAGTTTATTCTCAAAATTTGGATCATTCATAATAGTTTAGAAAATAGAATCAATTCTCCATACATAGTGATAAAAGATATTGGAAAATTGAGGAATAAATGGGTATAATCCAATGAATTTTTTATTTTTATTAGGACCCATGATATATTATGTAATTTTTTATACATGTTAGAAGGTCCAAGTTTTAAATAGTGGGAGTTAGTTGTAAAATTTAAGATTCTCAAAAACCATAACTAGAAATGTTTCATTGAAATTATAATTCAATAGTTATACCAAAAAAAAATTTAAAGTTGTAAAATTCTAGGGTGTTCATGACTCTTAAAAAAGTTATCAATTCATTATTGGAGTGTTATATACCATTTTACCAAATCGGTCTTGTTTTTAATTAAAATCCTTTAAAATGATACTATCAATGAAAATCAATTTGAATATGGGTTGAGACATGATATTTGATCCAAGAATTTTATCTTATAGACACCCCCATATACTAAGGTGGTCAATAAGGTAGTGATGGTTGATCTTGATATGGTTATGATTATTGATAGTTCTTGATCATTAATAGGTGAAAGACATAGTTCTTATATTTTTTAAAAAACAAATATGAAAAATCTCAAAGGGGGAGTGGATAGAGTATTAAAAAACCAAATAATAATGTTCCCTTGATCCCATTTAAGGATATAGATTTTACATGATTCAAATGTAAGATGATATATAATAATTAAATGTATTATCAAGAAGATGAAAAGGTTTCCCATTATTGTAAAATTCTTAGACACCTACAGAGTTTTTGTAATCCTCCACCTTCTTAGGATAATGAAACTAGTTCTTCTCTTACTATATATTCTAAAATATAGTAAAATACAACCCAATAAATTAGCGACACTTATTTAGATAATTTAATAGTGAATAAAAATGAATTCTAAAACTAATCTAATTAGGATACCTTATAATAATAAAAAATATAAATGATTTTATATGAAAAATCACACACTTACAGAATCTGAAGTGGGGCTATGAATTTTAGAGTAATTGTACTCATTCATTACCCTATGGTTGTGGTTTTATTTTATATATGTTCCTCATACTATTTTATATCATCTAATGTGATAGGTCAATTGATTTTTTATAGTGGAGCATACTCTATATGAATTGGAAATCACTTATCCTTTGGTGAAAAATAATGGACATGGATTTAGGTAAACTTTATGTCTTATTATGATCAATGATGTTGAGGTTGTGTGGTATTTCACTAATCATTATATAGATATATTTTATGTTTTAATTTATATAGATTATATTATACATAAAAGGGATAATATTGGATGATACCATTGAATGGTCCTATTTCTATCTCCTTATGGGAATAGTCATGTCTTCTATAGTGAGTTGGACCCAAGATCAAGTTAATCAAGATATATTTTCTTATATATTGGGACAAATTAATTCCAATTATCAATTATTCTATTGTATTCTTTTGAAATTATATCCAATGATGAACTTATCATTGTGGTTAATAGATATACATAGGTAATTTTTGATAATTTCATTGGATTGTTGTTAGTTATATCTATTTTATTCTCCATTGATATAATTCTAGGACAATTCAGATATAGTTTTCATCATATATAATATCCTCCAATGAGATTAAAATGTTTAAATTTTAGCTTGATTATGTCAAGTAAAATAGTTTTGTATACCTCAACGAGCCACTGTGGGTGGATCTAGTTCACATTTCCCAAAAGGCAGATAGAATTATACAAGTTTATGTTGATTATAGGAATCTAAACTACTTGAGCATCAAAATTTAGTTCCCATTTACCTAGATTTATAGTCTCTTTAATCAGAATGAGGGATAAATATACATTTTCAAAATTTATATATGGTCAATATATCAATGTTTGGGATTGAAATAAGCTAACCATCATAAGATGACAGTCAATGAGAAGTATATGAATTATGTGTATCTCATAATTTCTTTCAGGAATATAAATCCTTTATAAAACATCAATGTTCTCATAAAATTTATCTTTCATAGGTAACTGAACATATTTTTCATCATGTTTTAATATAAAAGAATTTTATATCCCAAGATAAATAAAGGCCAATAGGATTTTATTGACATTGAATTGATAGCACTAAAGGATCATTTATCATATTCTGAGTTTTCCAAATATCAGATCTTAATTTAGGAAGTCAAATTCATAGTAAATTTATTTTTCTATTAGGACATTTCTATGGACCCATAAAATATTAGAGTGGTTGTGACTTGTGGGAAAAACAATAATATCTTTTAATTAAGGATTTTATTTTATTTGGAGTGTATTTTAGGTATTTTAAGATTTTTCTACTTTTACATATCCCTTACAATATTTGAACTGAATGAGAGTGTAATTTAAGTTTAATAATGGGTGCTAAATAACTATTTAATCATTCAATAATTTTTTTAATATATTTTAAGTGTTTTGTTAGTGCTTAATAAAAGTTATTCAATTTAGTAGATCCAATTAGAAAACTTTTAATGAGGATCTCTATTCAATCTAATATGAAAAATGTATAAAAAATGTAATTAATAACATGCTACAAATTTGTAATTCCTTTCACTGAAGAGAAACTATATTAATATCCATATCTTTTAGATGAGTTGTTTAAAGATCACAAAGTGGAGAACAAAAACATCTCACCTCTTTAGGTTTCCACAGTTTTCAAAGAATCATCTGATGTTTGGGTGGGATCCATCTTCCTCTATAGTATTCTAGTACCTCAATATTAAAATAAGGAAGATGAAAAGAGCTTTAGATCTTGTATAGTTTTTCCCATGCATGAGGTAATCAGACACCTACAACCATTATATGGATATATAATTTATAATCCCGAAGGACACTCCTTTGAATGTATCATTTATTTATACATTAAACTTCATGAATAAATACCATGGATGATATGAATGCATCATATACATTTACTTCACAAAAATTTATTCAGATAAAACATTATATTAAATAATAGTAGGGTGGATGAATGAACTATCCAAATGATAACTATTTTCATAGGTAGTAAAAATGATATTCACATTTCATCCTGAAAACCCCAATTTTAATGAAATAAATCTAATATATAAATCTAATATATATATATATAATACTGTAGGGAATATATCCATCAATCTACCACTTTCAATATAGAGTAAAATACTTTGTGTCATTCCACCTTATATTGTATTGTATAAAATAACATGTTAAATTATATCCAAAAACACTTTTTGATATCATCCAAAAAACTTTTTGAAAGATATCATCAAAATCACCTTGTATCATGTTATATGAAATACCTTTTGAACACTAATCTAAAAAAATATTTTATTATCTATAAAACTATTAACTCAATGATTCAATATCAAAACTCATTTATTCAACCAAAATAGTTGAAACCATGAGACTTTATTGAATTGAAAAAAATACAAATATCTATATCTATATATGTAAGAAAATAGAAGGTTCTATAATAGTGGAAATGATCCTAAATCTATAAATTGAGGTGGAGTCTTCCCTGTTAAACACAAGTGTCACTATACCTATGTCCACCAGTCTTGATCATACACAGATGTGCATTCTCCTATATTACATTTGTTTAAGACATCAAGTTAACATGAGACATGGTAATATTAATATCATATAGCCAAAACATATCTTCTTTAATCTATGATTGTAGAGTATTATGATTGATTAATACATCACATGTCATTAACCTTTATGGATAAGAACATCACATATCCCTTATCTGAAAGATATATAATATATACATGTGACCACATACTCCTACATTCTTTCTCAATTAAGGGGCTAAATGTCACACTAATCATATGAGTTGAAAAATACTATAATTGTTTAGCTCCAACCGATGAATTGATAAATAACATACCCGAACAGCCCTATATTAATTATGTCAATATATAGACTTGTGTAAGTAGGGTATCAATGTATAAAGTTTATTATGAAAGGTATCCTTCCATCATCAGGTATTTCAAATTCAAATATTATCCATGAAACCCTTGTATACCAAAGGAATATGTATGACACCAAATGTGTTAAACTTTAGTGGGCCACCAAACACACATAAAGAATAATATTCTCAATATTGGGCCTCATGAGTATATTCTATATCTATATACAACAATTATACTCATGTTAAACATTACATTTTATTCAAATCCAATAAAACTACATGATGAACATCATTTAGGGATAAAATTGTAGTCATACATTGAGAGGAAACTTCTTATTTCACTTCAAAAATATATATCTATATATAAATTTATCAAGGAAACATGAATGAATAATAAAATTGGGGTTACCTTTAACATGATAAATTTTAATATTCTTAAAATTATTATGAATATTTTAAAAAAGTAACATAAAAACTAGTTTATCATATCTTATGTGATAAAATTCCAGATCATATTTATTTTTTCTACATGTTTTGGGTGTTTTTGACTCATTACATCATATGTAATGCATGTCACATCTCTATGTGACCATATAATAAAACAACACCACTAAAATCTCTAGCAAAAACCATGTATAAAACAAGATATTTTGAATAATAGTGATATTTAGAAATCATATTATTAAATATTCAATATTTAAACATATTAAAAATTCATAACTTCAAACACAAAAGTCCATAACATCAACTTATCTAATTATAACTCTTCCAAAGTCCATCATCATCATCCTTGTAACCCTAATAAATCAAATATTTTTCATGAAAAAATAAAACTACTTACATTTAAATTAATTTTAAACATAGATTAGAGTAAATAATTATTTTTTAATATTGAACATATTTATGTACAAACATATTCCCACTAGAATCTTGGACATTATATTATTTTTAGAATATATTTCTAAGGAAAACAAATCTTTTCTCTTAGGAAATAAAATTTATTTCCAATCATTAGTTAAATTTATCAATAAAACTAATTCTTACATATAATATATGGTATTATAAGTGTTTGGGACATTTAAACTTTGAAAATTATATTTTATTAAAACAACTCACTGATGGGTGGTGGGAAGAAAATACTTTATATTTTAAAAAATATTTGGATAAAAATTTTTCCTGGATATTTTTCTCTCTTTATGTTCTTATCAAAACATATTATAGAAATCAAAGAATCAAAATCCATGTATATAAAATTAATCATCTTATACATGTTCACAATAACTATTTATAGTTATAAATATTCTCTTATCACATAAGATAAATGAGATGAAGATAACAATATTTTACAGATATTCAACTACAATGGATAAAATTAGTTACATTAAAATCCTAGATGTAATAATTATTTATTTCATCTAATGAATATAGTCTAAAATATTTATATATTATTCATTTTATTTTTAACTGCATTATATTTAAAACACTTTTTAAATTTTATATTTGTTATTTCATACCCTTTAAAATCAAAGAAAACATTTTTATTTAATCCAAAACTAACATGAAATTTTAATGGATTTTCCTAAAATCCTTCAGTAATATCGTGGATAATATAATAAAATTTATTTTTTACTATTATTTCTTGAAACCCCTACATTTTAGTTACTTTTATTAGATTTTTAATGATATATTGTTTAAAATTTAAACTAACTATTATTTTATTGGTTTGATCATTCAACCTCATTTATTGTCCAAAATGTATAAGAATCTATAAATCATTTTACCAGTTTATAAATTCTCAACACTTTGAGAATACTAGGTAAAAATATCTTGTATTCTTTTATATTTTTAGAACATTTCTATAGATAACAATTTAATAAATTCCATAACCAAAACATGTCATATTTAATAAAATTCCTTGAAACCTTGAATGAATTACTCTATAGTTCTGTAAGCATCTTGATGCACTTTTTGATCAATTTCGTCACTTGGTTTCCAATAAATGAACTATTTTCAATAAATATAATTTTTCCTTTAGATCATTCCTTAAATCACTAATATTACATATGAATTATTCCTATGTTTCTAATATTAGGAGATAATTATATAATGTTTATCCTTTTCAATGATTCATTACAATGTTAATCTTTCTGATGATGATGATATAATCTACACAAGAGTCTTTTACCAATATAGTATCAGGTGTTATAATAATTTAAAAATGAATTTAATTAAATGTGATCTAACTAAAATGATAATACATTTTGAAAATCTATCATATCAATTAGTGATCTAAGATCTATATTTAACTAATATCCATGTAACGTCCCGAATCCGGAGCCCCTCCACTGGTGCCCCATACTCGGTTCACCACATGACCTCAAGCGCATTTCCCCAAACGCCAGAGGCTGCCGACTAGCAGCGAGGGCCTTGGTGAGTCGGTGGGGAAACTATGCCCTCATTCGGTGAGGTATAGAAGGTATGAAAGTAACAACAACAACAACAACAACAACAACAGAAGCAGTAAACAACATGCATACCAACAGAAACCAATAGCGGAAGCAATGTAAATATATAAATATGATGAAAAAGATGCTGCAGGTAAAAGTATCTAAGGAAAACAGAAAACACAAGAACGTGCTGAAATACAACTAAAACCAAGTGAAAAATAAAACAAAGTAAGATCCTCAGCATCGCGAGCCGTGGCTCGGTCCCATGCTACCTAGCTCCTGGTGCAGTCAAGATCATGAAGTAGAAGGGCACTTGCCCTTCTCTATACCTGCAGCAACATAGTCTGCTTGGGCCCAAAAGCATGGCCCAAACAGGGTGTGAGATACAATCCCAGTAGGCAATCACCCAAAGATCGGTGCCTAACAGTCAATGAATACATGGCAGTAATAAAACAAGAAGCAGTAAATAGAAAAGCACAAGCAGCTACAATCCACAGTTCTAGCAAACAAAGTGCACAGGTAAACAGTCAACAACAAAAAGAAAACAGGTAACCCTCTGGGTAGCTCTCACAGTCTAACCCCTATGGTTCAACCTCTAAGTACTAGCAACCCTCTGGGAGGCACACACAGTCTCACCCCTCTGGTTCAGCTATGTAAAATAAGCAGACTCTCTGGGGAAGCATTCACCGTCAATTCCCCTTATAGTCTCGTATCGTGCTAAAGGATCTCTGGGGAAGCACTCAACGTCAATTCCCCCTATGGCCCGCATCGTGATAACGACTCTTTGGGGAAGCACTCAACGTCAATTCACCCTGTAGCCCGCGTATCGTAATTAAAAGACACTCTGGAGAAGCCCTTCCATCAATTCTCCCTTTGGTCTACCACTATAGGTTCTCACAGTCCTGAGTATAACTAAACATGCTCAGCGCGTGTATATCGTCCAAGTGAACCTCCAGAACTACTTGGTTATCAACTAAGGCTCAACAGAAAAAGTAAAACAACAGTCCATAATCCTATAACTAGGCATGGAAAAGCAAACTGAGCCCAAAAAAAAATACTCTAATCACAAGCAATAACCTCTACCAAAGAAATCAAGCAAAGCAGGCAAGCAATAAGGGAAAAATAGGAAACACGCAATACCCCATTCACGGGTATTGGTGGAATTTGCACATAATACTCATAGAATTTCAACAGAAAGGCACAAACCACCTACCTCGATCCTAGGAGATTGATATACGTGAACCTCGACGACAGATTCCCCTTAGAACGACGTAGATCTGAGAAAACACACAAAACGTTCATCCTACGATAACTTAGAAATAAGGAGGAATCAGGAAACAAGGCTAAAGCAGAAGGAAGAACTCACCGCTGCGCTTCCAACGCAACTGACCGTGCTCGAATCGGAGAACAGACGACGAGGCAGTCGTCCGTCGAAGATCCGGCCGTACGGGTCGCTTCAGATGGCCGAAAACTGGAGAAGAAGACGTACTTGGGGGTTAGGCGCGACCCCGGTCCGTTTAATGAAAAAAAATTACACGGCGTGTAATTTTGGAGTACACGGCGTGTACTTCAAATTTTCCGTACTCCAAAATAACCGGCCTCCACCTCAGCCTTACACACCGTGTGTGTGGCCCGGACACGGCCAGCACACGGCTTCGATCCGGGGCAAGAGTACACGGCGTGTACTCATAAAGTACATGGCGTGTACTTATGAAATTTCCAAAAAATTCATTTTTCTCAAAAACTCTAGAAAAAAAGAAAAAAAACATACCTGAAAAGAGATCTGGGTTCTTACAAACTTCCCCCCTTAAAGAAATTCTTCCTCGAATTTCCCTAATGAGGTAGAGAAGGAGAAATACCAAACATCTCTGGCCACTGTGATCGAACATCGACCTCCCTCTCCCAGGTCTCGTCCTGTACTCGTCCGTGCTACCATAGCACTCGTACCAGCGGAACAGACTGCCCACAGAGAACCTTCGTACTACGATCGACAATCCGGATAGGATGCTCCTCAAACGACGCATCCGCTTCAAGCTCAACTTCCTCGGGCTGAAAGACGTGAGACGGGTCTGAAAAGTAGTGTCAGAGCTAAGAGACGTGGAATACATCGTTCATGGCCCGATATTTATGAGGTACCTGAAACCGATAGGCAACCGGCCCCACTCTCTCCAAGACCTCAAACGGCCCGACGTACTGTGGTGAAAGCTTACCCTGTCTCCGAATCCTTTTGTGTCCGAACCTCGGTGCGACATGTAGGAAGACCTGATCACCGACCTCTAACTCCAGAGGTCGTCCCCATTGATCAGCATAAGACTTCTGCCGAGATTGCGCTGTAGTCATCCTCTTCCGAATCAGCTCTATCTACTCTGAAGTCTCCTGTACAAGACGGGGTCCCAGCAAAGCTGTCTCTCCTGCCTCCAGCCAGTATAAGGGTGATCGGCATGGCCTACCGTACAAGGCCTCGTATGGCGCCATCTGAATGGTCGCCTGGAAACTATTGTTGTAGGCGAACTCCATTGGAGGAATATGCTTCTCCCAAAAACTGCCAAAATCAAGGATGCAAGCTCGGAGCATATCCTCAAGCACATGAATCGTGCGCTCGGACTGGCCATCAGTCTGGGGATGGTATGCTGTACTCAAAAGTAAATGTGTACCCAAGGCCTTCTGGAATCCCTGCCATAACCGAGAGGTAAAGCGAGCATCTCTGTCTGAAACAATAGAGCGTGGAACTCCATGCAGACGAACGATCTCTCTGATGTAAAGTCGTCCCAGATCATCGACACTGAAGGTCTCCTTGATCAGCAAGAAGTGAGCAACCTTCGTAAGTCTATCGACGACAACCCAAAGAGCATCATTTCCCTAAGGTGACCTTGGAAACCCAGTCACGAAGTCCATCGCAACATCGTTCCACTTCCACTCCGGGATGGGTAACTGCTGTAAAAGGCCTGCTGGTCGTTGATGCTCTACTTTCACCTACTGACAAGTAGAACACCTCAAGACAAAACCAGCAACATCCTTCTTCATACCTGGCCACCAGTATTGGCGATGAAGGTCCCGATACATCTTAGTGACGCCAGGATGAACTTCCCAAACAGAGGAATGGAAATCCCACATCAGCTCCTCGCGTATGTCTGCTGGCACCCATACGCATCCCTGGAAGCGCAGGATCTCATCCTCACCCACTGTCTATCCGGGAAGAGGGTCCCCTCCTGACACACTCTCCCGCAGGACTAAGCCTTCTGAGTCTGATATCTACCTCATCCGTACCCGATCAAGTAGCATGGAGGTAATAGCTACGGAAGATAGAAATGTCTATCCCCATCTATCGTGCACCTCCAAATGCATCTAAGAGAATAGAGCCATCAGTTGCCACTCACTACTGGCCTCCTGAACTGCCTGAATCTGAGTTCTCCTGCTCAACGCATTGGCCACGACGTTGCCCTTTCCCGGCATATAGGCAAGCTCGAAATCAAAAGACTGTAGATACTCAACCCACCTGCGCTGCCTCAGATTCAGATCACGCTGTGTGAAGATATACTTGAGACTCTTGTGGTTAGTGAAAACCACAAAATGCTCTCCCAGAAGATAGTATCTCCAACAGCACAAGGCATGAACAACAACTGCCAACTCCAGATCGTGTGTAGGGTAGTTCCTCTCATGTGGCCTCAACTGCTGAGACCCGTACGCCACGACTCCATCTCCTTGCATAAGCACAGCTCCCAGCCCGATACCCGAAGCATCACAGTAAACAGTGTAGCTCTTTCTTGGCTCTCTCAAGACTAGTATTGGTGCTGACGTCAACCTCCCCTTCAGCTCCTAAAAGGCTGACTCACAAAAATCTTACCATAAGAACTTCACCCCCTTCTTGGTCAGACCTGTCAAAGGTGTTGCTAGACGAGAAAAGTCCTGAATGAAGCGTCTGTATTATCCAGCCAGCCCTAGGAAGCTCCGTACCTCAAAAAAGTTCTTCGGCTATTCCCAGGAAACTACAGCTCTCACTTTCTCTGGGTCCACTGATACTCCTGCCTCTGAGATGACGTAACCCAAGAAGTGAATATGATTCATCCAGAAGTGGCACTTCGAGAGTTTAGCATAAAGCCGATGCTCTCTCAGCGTACTCAGAACGATCTCAAGATGTGTGGCATGGTCATGTAGAGTGTGAGAGTACACCAAGATATCATCCATGAAGACCACGACAAAGGAATCCAAATAAGTATGGAAC
This sequence comes from Viscum album, assembly GCA_963277665.1. NCBI lineage: Eukaryota > Viridiplantae > Streptophyta > Magnoliopsida > Santalales > Viscaceae > Viscum > Viscum album. Next base: position 678,978,249 of record OY728132.1, on the reverse strand, counting down.
GATCGGTTCATCAGTTCCATGAAAACTGCAGGGACGTTCGTGAGACCGAATGACATGACTGTATATTCGTATAGACCATACCTGCTCCTAAAGGCTATCAGAGGTATATCCGATGGTCTAACGCGCAACTGATGATAACCGGACCTCAAGTAGATCTTTGAGAACACCCGGGCTCCTCGAAGATGATCGAAAAGGTCATCAATCCTCGGAAAAGGATATCAATTCTTGACTGTCAACTGGTTCAACTTCCGATAATCCACACAAAGCCGAAGGGTACCATCTGTCTTCTTCACAAACAGAATCGACGAACCCCAAGGAGAAGTACTGGGTCGAATGAAACCATTAGCCTGTAGCTCCTCCAACTGCTTCTTGAGCTCCTGAAACTCAGGTGTGGCCATCCTATAGGGAGGAATGGACACTGGTGCCGCTCCCAGAACGAGCTCAATTGAGAAGTCTACCTCACGCTCCGGAGGCAAACCCGAAAAGTCCTCTGGAAAGACATCCCTGAAACGATCCACCACTGGAGGAAAGTCCAACTGTGGAGTCCCCTGATCATCCAGATAAAGAATAGAAATCTGGGCTGTCACCCCTCCTAGCCCAAGATGCTCGAGTCCTGCCCGACTCGCCCGAACGTCCTATTCGCCTCTATGAAGAAAAGATTCACCCTCTGGTGAAATGAAACTCACTCTGCGGCGATAACAGTCGACGAATGCCTGAAAGGGAATCAACCAATCCATGCTGAGGATGACATCATAGCCTGTCATCTCCAGGACATATAGATCCCATGAGAAGCGATACCCTGCAACCTCGAGAGGACACTCTCTACACTGGCGTACACTAGATGTCCTCGTCCCCAAGGGTGTGTCTAGTGTCAACGAGTCAGAAGAAGAAAAGATGTAGATTCCAAGTCTCTCCACGACAGCAACAGAGATAAAGCTATGCGTAGCACCAGTATTGAAAAGGGATGAAGATAAAACTGAGGCTACTAAAATCGTACCTTGAACAGTAGAAGGGCTGGGATCCTGCTCAAGATAAGTCTGCTCCACGGTGAAAGACTGGCCCGTGCCGCGGCCCTGCACCCCTGGCTGACCACTCTGAGATGAACCTCCCTGCTGGTGCTGAGGAACTGGTGGCTGACTGCCACGATCTCGACCTCTACCTCGGCCCGAACGGCTAGAAGAACTCCAGTTCCCCGACTGGTTAGAAACTGGTGGTGCTGCTCCTGAATGAGGAGTCATAGAAGAACCCCGGTCACCATCCACTGGTGAGAAAACCTGATAGAACCGCTGAAGGTGACCCATCTTGCCACAAGATCGGCACTCCACAGGGTCTCTCTGGCACTGCGGCCTCGTGTGCCCTGTCCGGACACACTGATAGCACGTCACCTGGCTGCCTGATGATGCGTCCCGCTTCCTTGAATCACTGCGCGTAGGATCCCTACGATGCTTCTTGCTGTCATCTGAAGGAAATCTAGCTCTAGAAGCCTAACCTCCCTGTCTCGCAGCTCCAGAGTCTCTCAGATTGCGTTCCACAATCAGAGCCTAGTTGACGATGGAAGTAATGGAAGTCATCTGGAAGATGTTCACCTATGAGCGGATCTCCCGCCTGAGTCCATCCTCAAAATTCCTTTCCAAGAACACCCCTCTCCCATCCCGAAGGGGTGTAAAATGCTGTAGCTCAGTAAAATGAGAGGAATTCTCCATGACAGATAGAGTACCCTGCTCTAAGCTCATGAACTCCCGGGATCGATCGGCCCTTAGGGTCTCCAGGTAGAAGTAGTCGTAGAACACGTTCTAGAACTCCTCCCAAGTCATAGCCTGCTGCTGACCCGCCTGTGAGATCACGTCCCACCACCTCTTGGAGGAGTCTCGGAGCATATAGGTGGCGAGCTTGACCAGCCTCTCTAGAGGCGCCTCCAGATGCTCGAATATAGTCTGTATGGCTTCCAACCACGACTCTGCAGCCTGAGGTCCTCCCTCCCCTGAGAACGTGGGAGGATGATGCTGCTGGAAAACCCACGTCAAGTATGCCATAGACGAGGCAGGAGGCGGTGCTCCCTAGAAGGCCTACATCATTCTCATGAAACCTTCCCTGAACTGCGCATCAGCGCCTGTAATTGGCATGACAACCGGTGCCAAAGCTGGATCGACTGGGGGATCGACAGGAAGTCTTTGATCAGCCATATCCAGAGTCTGATCACTGCTCGATGACAGACGCACGACCGGAGGACGTCTTGGAGGCATAGCTCTAAAAGATAAAAAACACACCTTAGATCAGGAAAACAAGGATAGAGAAACCAAGAGCACAAATGGGAGCAAGGGAATAAAAACACACAAGATCGCAAAACACGACTACACGGCGTGTATAAAACTACACGGAGTGTCTTTTGAAACCACCAACATGGGCGTGTACTCCTGCCCTACAATTCGTTTACACCTCTAACTACACGGTGTGTTAACAACCACACACGGCGTGTACATGAAAACTATTCCCCTGACCGAGTCTCCAGACACGGTCAACCCACATGGCCCGACTCATCCCGAGACTACACGGCGTGTTCGAAACAAATATGGCGTGCACTAGACAAGGTTTCGGCGGTCCGTGTTGTTGAATACACGGCCGTCTACACGGCTGGTCCTTACACGACGTGCTCCGAACAAGCACGGCGTGCATAGGCGAAGGCGACACCGTCCCGTGTTGTTCGTGACACGGCGGGGTACCTGGCAAGACTACACGGCGTGTTCCCTATGGACACGGCGTGTTCTACCTGAGCTTCCCCCGCCCATGTTGTTAGTGACACGGCTGGGTACACGGCTCTGAACTCACACGGCATGTACCAATGGTACACGACGTGTTTCCAAAGTTTCTCCCACGACACCATGTTCTGCTCACACGGTCAGTGACACGGCCTAAAAACTACACGACATGTATCTAAAAAGTACACGCCGTGTATTCTGGGTTTTTCTGGGCAGTAGCTCAGAAACTGCGCAGAATTCCAGAAACACTAAAAACAAGGGAAGAGATGCCAAATTCCGATCCGTGAGGGCCCATAACACCTCAAGAACCAAAATTTGGAATTCATTTTAAGAAAGAACCAGAACAACAATTTTCTAACATAACAGCATAGAATCTATTAAGCAACTATCACAATAGCATGCATAATCTATCCAAAGTCTATCACAACAACATGCAATCGCTAATTCACCCTAGATGGCATGGCAAGAATGCATGACATGTGATTTCTACAAGTGACTATATGATGAATGAGATGGAATACCCTCATCTCATCGGGTTGTGATAGAAATGGAACCGAAATATCAAACAATAACCGCACAAGTCATGTGAATCACTCTAGGTGAAACATATCAACTATAAAACTCAAAACTATCAAACTGAAATCAATGAGGTAGTATGGCCTTTCCCTGTACACGGGTTAGCTACTCCTGAGCACATCTTAATACCAAGTACCGAATCCGTCCTATCCCTGGATAAAGTCTCCAAACAGTAAAGCAAGAGAAAAGAACCCCTCTGATACCACTTTGTAACGTCCCGAATCTGGAGCCCCTCCACTGGTGCCCCATACTCAGTTTGCCACATGACCTCAAGCACGTTTCCCCAAACGCCATAGGCTGCCGACTAGTAGCGGGGGCCTTGGTGAGTCGGTGGGGAAACTATGCCCTCATTCGGTGAGATATACAAGGTAATAAAGCAACAAAAACAACAACTACAACAGAAGCAGTAAACAACATGCATACCAACAGAAACCAACAACAGAAGCAATGTAAATATATAACTATGATAACAAAGATGAAATAGGTACAAGTATCTATGGAAAACAACAAACACAACAACGTGCTGAAATACAACTAAAACCAAGTGAAAAAGAAAAAAAAGTAAGATCCTCAGCATCGCGAGCCGCGGCTCGGTCCCATGCTCCCCAGCTCCTGGTGCAGTCAAGATCATGAAGTAGAAGGGCGCTTTCCCTTATCTATACCTGCAGCAACATAGTCTTCTTGGGCCCAAAAGAATGGCCCAAACAGGGTGTGAGATAAAATCCCAGTAGGCAATCACCCAAAGATCTGTGCCTAACAGTCAATGAATACATGGCAGTAATAAAACAAGAAGCAGTAAACAAAAAAGCACAAGCAGCTACAATACACAGTTCTAGCAAACAAAGTGCACAGGTAAACAGTCAACAATAAAAAGAAAACAGGTAACCCTCTAGGTAGCTCTCACAGTCTAACCCCTATGGTTCAACCTCTAAGTACTAGCAACCCTCTAGGAGGAACACACAGTCTCACCCCTCTGGTTCAGCTATGTAAAATAAGCAGACTCTCTGGGGAAGAACTCACCGTCAATTCCCCCTATAGTCTCGTATCGTGCTAAAGGCTCTCTGGGGAAGCACTCAACGTCAATTCCCCCTATGGCCTGCATCGTGCTAATGGCTCTCTGGGGAAGCACTCAAAGTCAATTCCCCCTGTAGCCCGCGTATCGTAATTAAAAGACACTCTGGAGAAGCCCTTCCGTCAATTCTCCCTTTGGTATACCACTCTAGGTTCTCACAGTCCTGAGTATAACTAAACATACTCAGCGCATGTATATCATCCAAGTGAACCTCCAGAACTACTTGTCTATCAACTAAGGCTCAACAGAAAAAGTAAAACAACAGTCCACAATCCTATAACTAGGCATGGCAAAGCAAACTGAGCCCAAACAAAATACTCTAATCACAAGCAATAACCTCTACCAAAGCAATCAAGCAAAGCAGGCAAGCAATAAGGGAAAAATAGGAAACACGCAATACCCCATTCACGGGTATTGGTGGAATTTGCACATAATACTCATAGAATTTCAACAGAAAGGCACAAACCACCTACCTCGATCCTAGGAGATCGATATACGTGAACCTCGATGACAGATTCCCCTTAGAACGACGTAGATCTGAGAAAACGCACAAAATGTTCATCCTACAATAACTTAGAAATTAGGAGGAATCAGGAAACAAGGCAAAAGCAGAAGGAAGAACTCACCGCTGCGCTTCCAACGCAACTGACCGTGCTCGAATCGGAGAACAGACGGCGAGGCAGTCGTCCTTCGAAGATCCGGCCGTACGGGTCGCTTCAGATGGCCGAAAACTGGAGAAGAAGACGTACTTGAGGGTTAGGTGTGACCCCGGTCCGTTTAATGAAAAAAAGTACACGACGTGTAATTTTGGAGTACACGGCGTGTACTTCAAATTTTCCGTACTCCAAAATAACCGGCCTCTACCTCAGCCTTACACACCGTGTGTGTGGCCCGGACACGGCCAGCACACGACTACGAGCCAGGGCAAGAGTACACGGCGTGTACTCATAAAGTACACGGTGTGTACTTATGAAATTTCCAGAAAATTCATTTTTCTCAAAAACTCCAGAAAAAAAGAAAAAAAACATACCTGAAAAGAGATCCGGGTTCTTACAATCCAGGTCTCTTTTGAATATCTCCCATTGTTTATATATTTTGGTACAAAATCATTCTTGTCATATAATATATGAATCGTGGATATCTGAGTGGAGAACCCCTATCCAATCCATTATAAGGATAAAAGAAACTCAATTCCACTAGTAACCTAATCCTATTAGGGCATCCAAACTAGTGTTATCTAAAAATAGAAAAACAAAGGAAAATGCATGGGTACTTAAATTTATCAAGGCCAACCCAAGGAGAAATAATTACAATCTATCCTTTATTTCCTTATAAAACGTAGTCCAGGGGAACTTAGCTTTTGCATGGCCTACCTAGTTGGAAGATTGCGGTCCTAAAAAGTGCTACTTTAGGAGGAATCTCACACTTAGTATTTGAAGGGAATATTAATCTCACCATATTATCTCTTTTTATTCTATTTTTGGATGAATATTTATAGTTTTTTTGGAATATTATTCCCTCCACTTAATCAATATGTTCAAACTAAATTTATTTTTAACTCTTTACCCAACCCATTTTTTTTACTCACCCAAATTTTAAATTCATTCATATTCATACATTTACAGATGTCTCATGTTCATACAGTACTTTAACACATCATATAAAAGCATAGAGTTACCCTTATGAGTAATCCCAATGCAATAGATAGGAAACCCCATTGCCCATCCAATACAAGGCATAAGACTCTAGGTAGGTATATAGTTCAACCAAAAGTCTCTCTACCTTGGGATAAAATACTCAATAGAGAATCCAATTCATCATAACTATAACACATAATATGTAAAAAAAATTGAACAAATAAATTAAAAAAAATAATTTTCAAACTGTGGGTATGGTAGATGAAGAACTAAATTAATTATTTTACCTAGCACATGAAGCAAGGATATATTTATAACCAGTTTATCAATTAACCAAAAGCATAAAAAATGTTTTAATTACTTAAAAAACACATAAAATATGAATAAAGAAAGTAATTTCCATTAAATAAATAAACACTTAAAAATATTTAAACCTGAGATAAACTTTTATTAACAATTCATAAATAAATTCTAATTTTTTATAATTATAGATTTAACATTATAGACCTTCCATAATTTTGAATATTAAAATTTTATATTCATTCTAATTATTTATAATATAGACACTTTATAATCATGACAACATGAACGATTTTATATTTGTCAATATATACAATTTCTATTTCTAAAATATGATATTACAGGAATTATAAAATAATTATAAACCAATTTCTATTATGTAAAATTTTTACATAATCCAAATATTATATAATTAATCAGTATTTAAACCTTCATTATAACCATAAAAAAATAACTATTATTATTGATTAAATAATATCCAAATAAGTGCCCCATTTTATTTTGAAAAATTAGAAATAATTAACTATGAAAAATTAATAATTTTAAAAGAAAATTTTTATTCTGGTATTATTTTATATTTTATAACCATTTTTAAATTATTTTCTATAGTTTCAAAATCAACACTTTGTTTATATATCATTATAATTTCAATATAACTTTTTATAAGTTATTTCAAAAATTAAAATTTAATATCTAGGAAAAATAAAAGTTTCATAAAAATGAAATTCTATACTTATAAACCATTTAAAATTAATTAATTAATTTATAAACCATTAAGAAATTAGTTATTACAAAAATTAATTTCCTATTATTTATAAACATTTTACAATTCATTAAAATCAATTAAAAATTAAAAAATATTTTTTAATATTATTTCTATTTACCATTACATTGGAACCCATTCCTACATAAGGGGACCCCCCTTAACCCAAATGTGGAAACATTTCCTAATTATGATATGGTTTTGGAGCCTTTGAATAAAATTAGATGTATGTTACCCTTACATAGAATACGCTATGTAAAGGTACAAAAGGTCTTAACTTTATGTGAACACTTTATATAAGGGTTTGGTTTTATTCAGCACTCTATAAGGGCATAACATATGGGTATTGGCTTATATAACTTAAATATTCAATCTCAAATAAGGGTAATCCAATAGTTATGTTCATGTGGATTTATAAAGAACTTGATGTCCCTTATGTACTAATGTTCCATGTAAGGTTAAACAATATCATACCCTTATGTAACTCCTTACATATATGGGTAATATCATCTGACCCTTATGTAGACTGATCTACATAATTTTATGTAGAGATAAATTTTAGATATTCCAAACTATATTAATATAAATTATTTCTTTCCCTCATGAATATTAGGTATGTAATGGTAAGGTATTGGTTACTATTATGTAAATTGTCTACATAAGGGTAAAAAATTTATGAAAACCAAATTTCTAGAACCTCCAAAATGCTACTCTTTTCATGGTTTCTTCTTCATTTCATCAAAAAAATAATATATATAAATCATGAACCCAATTTTATATTATTTTATGGGTTTTCTATAGTCTAGTAATAATTATTAGATAAAAAAGAAGAATTTAAAACCCCTTTGTTGAGAATCTCCAAGAAAGATAATTTCAAACCTACATGAAAACTAAAATGAAGAAAATGTTGTATATCTAGTGTACCTTACACCCAAGAGACACTACATCCATCTCAATCTACTTTGTATTATTTTGAGAGAGATTATAATGTGCAATACAAAATCATCCCACCTCCATAAGTATCCATTATTTTTCAAAATCATCTGACATTTATATGGGATTAATCTTATCTCCATGGAATACGAATACCTCTATATATAGAGAATGAAGATGAAGAGATATTTTGGTATCATGGAGTTTTTGACAAGCATGAGGTAATAAAACACCTAGATTTATTGTAGCATCCCTATCATGGAAGCCACCTGAAGGGTTCCCTGAGTCGGGTTGGCTATATAACCTCAAGTGCATCTCCCCAAACACTAGAGGCTGCCGACTAGCAGCGAGGGCCTTTTTTGTGTCTGTGGGGGAGACTATGACCTCATAGGTAATAAGTATTATCACAATGGAAGTAAAAAAATAAAAAAAATAATAAATAAAGGAAGAATATAAACGAATAAACTACAACAGAAGAAATATTAATAATCTAACTGAATAATAATCAAGTGCAGAATCTCACAAAATAATGTCATGCTATGATGTCTGTCTAAACTAAAAGTACATAAAAAACAAACTCAAGAATAATATCAACTAAAAAAAATAAAAAAAGTGTAACAACTTCATCACGATCAAGGATCAATCCTATTCCCCAGTATCCATCCTAAACAGCAAGAAACAATCAAGCATCATAAGCACCACACTTCCCTTTATCAATACCTCCAACCATGTAATCTACTCGGGTGTCAACGATGCATGAGCAGGGTGTGAGATAAAATACCAGTAGGTCGACATCCACGATTTCTAAAACTTTTCATTTTGTGCAGTAATAAAATACAATGCCCCATTATATAACAATTTCATATAATTAATTAAGTGTAATGAGATAAATAACTTGGCCCGGGTTCCCAATGGCACCTATCCCTAATCACCTGCTTCAGCCTAAGCTGGAAGTCTAAAAGGAGTACCTGTAAGAAGAATGCACATATACATATATATAAATCCTAGAAAACCAAGGTAAAATAAGAAAATGACAAACCCCAAAGCTTGTGATTTAACATAGGGTCTAAGTCATGTGTTAACCAGGTGTGCTTCAACATACCAGAAAAATATCACAAATCTCAAAGAGTCAAAGTGGAATTAATATAATACTACAGTGTATCATTATTAAGGTTGAAGTTGAGAGTTGGAGTCCAAGCGCATCCCAAAAGTATTGCTATGGAACATCCATCAAATTATCCAATACTACTGAGCCCGTCCAAGGCAATCTTTTGAAAGACCAAGTATCTTTTAAGGCATGGATTTACCATGAGTCTGTTCCGATCTCATAAAAAGGGGTTGAGCATCATCTTAGGATGGCTTAGACACATTTCCAATGGATCCGTCCTTAATGGGCCCTTTTGGAACCGGTGTCAGTCATAAGTTTTAGAAAGCCTGGGGAAGTCTCATTTTGGAAAAGCCAAAGACACCGCCCCCCGACGCGTAGTGGTAACCAGTCAGGAACGGAGGGTTTAAGCATGACCCTTAATATGGGAACCACCTTATTTTCCCGCCCTTAATTTAATTAAAGTTTCATAGTAGAAGATATTACATATCATTTATATGTAATTGCATCTTGAAATCTAAGAAGATACACTCGTGCAATACAAATTATTAATTTAATATTGCAGCGTATAAAATTAAAAAGGCAAGATACCATATCAGCACAAGAAGATAAAGGACATTTTTAGTAAATAAAAAAATTATCACAAAAAACTAACAAATATACAATAATTCAAAGTTCATAATTAATCTAAAGTAATTATTTAAATTAAACACAACAAAAATAGGCTGCGCAACACATGAAATTAATTAAATTAAATACCTGGGCTAACAGAATTTATTCCCACCACGTTGGAACACCCAAAGGGGTTTCCGACCATGTTGGAACAATTTAAAAAATGTAATTTATGATAAATATGGATGAAAAAATAGTCGAAACAATTAAATTAAAAAGATTGGGTGAATTTGCACAAAGTCGGTAGGCACCGACGAACGGTACAACTAGGCGTTTTTATAAATCGCAATGGAACAGAGGGAAAATAAGTAGAAACCCTAACTTATAGTCATAAATTATTATATGATCTAGGATAGGCTTTGATTTGACCTAAAATGGAAGAAAATAGATGATTTTAGAAAAATACCAAAATAGGGTAAAATCCTTCCGCGACGAACTGCGCACAGGGTACTCAACAAAACTCTACGATTCCAAATGCGCAAGGTTAGCCTTGACTTAAGGTTTAAAGTTCACCTGAATGTGAAGAAAATGGATGATGAAAGAAGGCATGGTGATCATCCAAAGGAGTAGGGGGTGCACCACCTAGGGAGAGGGGGAGGTGCGACGTGAGGGAGAGGAGAAGAGGAGGAGAAGAAAAAAAGAAAGAAAGAAAAGAAAGAAAAAACATAAAAAATAAGAGAAAAATAAAAGAGAAGAAAAAAAGAGAAAATAAAATGAAAAATAAAATATAATAAAAAGGATGGAAAAGAAAAAAGATAAAAATAATAAAAAATGGATATCTCCTATTTTAATTATTTTTACTTTTTCTGTAACCCCCTTTCTATTTTATTTATAATTTTCTTTTTATTCCTTCTTGATTTTTTTTATTTAATTCTATTATTATTTATTTTCAATCCTTAATTAATTATTTTAATCCCGAACACCACACTAAGGCACGACAAAACATTTTTCATAAAACCCCTACAATCATTTAATTAATTTAAAAAGGTTTCCCAGGACCCGCATAGGGGTGTGCAGGCGTGCACCTTGGGTCGCTTTGAATATTTAGACAACAAAAAATTTTAAATGGTCCATACTTGATTAAATATAGGACATTAAGACCTCTCCTAATTAAGACAACTTGTCCTCGAGTTTCCTTTCTGAGGGTAGTGGAACATTGTCAGAGAAATGTTCCGGCCACTGCGCACGTACATCTGTCTCTCACTCCCAGGTCTCGTTATGAACATGTTTGTGTTTCCATAACACCTAGACCAGAGGAACTAACTTTCCTAATAGGATATTCATGCTACAATAGATGATACAGATCTGATTCTCCACAAAGTATGCAACTTCCTCTAGCTCTATGTCGTCAGGGTCAAAAGAATGAGATGGATCTGGATGATATTGTCAGAACTGAGATACATGGAAAATGTTGTGCATGGAACAATACCTCTGAGGTATCAGTAACCGATAGTCTACTGGCCCAACTCTCTCCACTATCTCAAATGGACCAACGTATCTCAGTGAAAACCATCCCTGTCTCCTGATACACCTGTGACCCAACCTCAGAGAAACACACAGAAAGGATCGATATCCGATCTTGAACTCCAGAGGTTTGCAATGACGATCATTATAACATTTCTGTCTGGACTTTGTTGTAGTAACATGCTTCTGAATCATCTAAACTTGCTCGGAAGACTCCTAAATGAGATGAGGACCCAACAGAGCTTCCTCACCTGCTTCGATCCAGCATAAAGGTGAACGACACAATCTACCATAGAGGGCCTCATACGGAGCATTTTGAATTGTCACCTGGAAGCTGTTATTATAGGTAAACTCAACAAGAGGTATATGCTTCTCTCAATAACCTCCAAAATCAAGGATACACGCCCGTAACATATCCTCTAACACTCGTATAGTTCTCTTGGACTTCCCATCAGTCTGAGGGTGATATGCAGTACTCAAAAGTACCTGTGAACCCAACACCTTTTTCAACCCTTGCCAGAACCATGAAGTAAAGTGGGAATCTCTCTCCGAGACAATGGAACTAAGTATGTTGTGAAGTTGCACAATATTCCAGATATACAGCCTTCCTAAATCATCAATATTAAAGATCTCTCAGATAGGTAAGAAGTGTGCAACCTTGGTCAACCTATCGACAATCACCCATACTACATCGCTGCCTCAAGGAGATCTTGGAAAACCTGTAACGAAATCCATGGTGATGTCATTTCATTTCCATTCAGGAATTGATAGAGGTTGTAGGAGTCCAATAGGTCACTGGTGATCTGCCTTCACCTATTGACAGGTGGAGCACTGAGTAATGAAACCCACTATATGCTTTTTCATACCAGGACACCAATTTTATCGACACATGTCTTTATACATCTTGGTCAGTCTAGGATGAACTTCCCAAATGGAGGTGTGATATTCCTTCATCAAATATTCTTTATACTCTAAGGTACCCATACACGACCACGATAATGGAGAGTTTCATTTCCATAAACAACCCAACTAGGAGGTGGGTTCTCTCATGTAATGATTTACCCCAAAACAAGCCCCTTAGGATCAGTCAAATATCGTATGTGGACTTGTTCTAGAAGAGAGGGCGTCACTATAAGAGCTGCCAGAACTAGTTACCCGCGTTGTTCCTAAACCTGTAGATGCATCTCAAAAAATAGTTCCATTATCTTTTAATCACTTATGGCTACCTGATAGGCTTGTGTCTATTTCTTGCGGCTTAAAGAATCTACCATGGAATTACCCTTACGAGGGGTATAATAAAGCTCAATGTTGAACGATTGCAAGTATTTGACCCATCTGAAGTACCTTAGGTTCAAGTATAATTGAGTGGAGATGTATTTTAGGATTTTATGATCCATGTAAACAACAAATCTCTCACCCAAAAAATAGTGTCTCCAACAACATAGAGCATGAACCACACCTTCGAACTCAAGGTTGTGCGTAGGATAATTCCGCTCGTGAGGTCTCAGCTAGTAGGATCTATAAGCCACGATTCGATCAACCTGCATCAAAACTATGCCTAGTTTAATTCCCAAAGCATCACAATAAACTGTATAGCTTTTACTTGGATTAGGAAGAATCAGAATCGAGGGTGAGGTTAGTCTTCATTTTAACTCCTAAAAATACTTTTCACAAGCTTCTGACCAGATGAACTGTGAACCTTTCTTAGTCATGGCTGTAAGAGGCGCTGCTAATCGGGATAAATCCTAGATGAAATGACTATAATAGCTAGAAAGACCCAATAAACTATGGATGTTGAAGATACTATTGGGATTCTCCCATGAAACTACATAACTCGCCTTTTCTGAATCAACTGATACTCCTTCATATATAATATGAACCAAGAAGTGTACTTTATAAATACAAAAGTGGAATTTGCTGAGCCTAGTATATAGCTAGTTCTATCTTAGTTTACTCAGCATGATCTCAAGATGGGTTGCATTATAGTGTGTGGAATGCAAATATACTAAGATGTAATCCATGAATACTTCCACAAAGAAATCAAGATATAGGTGAAAACCCTATTCATTAGAGCCATGAAGACTACCAGCACATTTGTGAGGATGAATGATATAACCAAATACTCGTAAAATCCCTACCTTTTTGGAATGTTGTACATGGTATGTTAGATGGTCGCAGATGTACCTGGTGATATCCCGACCGCATATCAATCTTGGAGGAAATAGTTGCTCTCTGGAGCTAGTTAAAGAGATCATCTATACAAGGCAATGAATATTGATTATTTACCATGAGATGGTTGTGTCAATGATAATCCACATATAATATGAGGGTACCATCTGCCTTTTAGGAAAAAAGAACAGGTGAACCCCATAGACATGTTCTAGGTCTGATGAAACCCTTAGGCTTGAGGTATTCAAGCTGATTTTTGAGTTCCTGTAGCTCTGTTTGTGCCATAATATAAGGAGGAATAGACAATGGTGCCGCACCTGGCATGATCTCGATAGTGAACTCCACATCCCTCATAGGAGGTAATCCAAAAAAATCTTCAGGGAAGAAAAACCTGAAAAGATCTACAACTGGAAAGAATTCAACTAGCTACATACCCTGATCACTCATAAAGAGACTTGCCAATAGAGCTTCCACTCTTCCCAACCCTGCATATTTAGGCTTAGCTCGGTCTTCTTGCATATCCCATTCTCGTTTGTGTAGATATGTGTCACCCACAGGGGGTGTAAAGGACACTAAATGACAATAAAAATCCACTTGAGCATGATAAGAAGCAATCCAGTTCATAACAAGATCGACTTCAATGCCAGACATATAGATGATATAGAAATTCTAAATGAAATGGTCCCCACCTATCTCAAGGGGTAACTCTTGGCATTGGCATATGCCCTCTATCCTGACCCCAAGCGGAGTGTCGAGAGACATGACACCATAATGGTAATCAATTGGAAAACCAAGACTTTTAACAACAACAACAGATAAAAAGGAGTGTGATGTGCCGATATCAAAAAGAGAAAAAAATAAAGTAGAGGCTACTAGAATAGTACCTCTAACTATAGATGGTCCTGCACTCTACTCATCTGGTGCTGATTGCACTACGTACATGAGGCCTAAACCACAACCTTGAGATGCTGCCTAGTTGTCCTGAGTGGGTCCACTCTGCTAATACTGATAATCTGAAACTTTATTTCCTCAACCATGGCCTCCACCATTACCTTGGCCTGATCGGCCGGTGGAAAAAAAACTTCCAGCCTACTGTGGAGTCATATATCCCATACTTGATGGAGGTGCAGGTGCAGATCCTCTTCCATTGGATGTTGAAGAGAAGGAATATAAGAAACACTAAAGGTGACCCATATTTCCATAGGATCAACACTACTTTGGGTCTCTCGTTCACTATGGATTCTTTTGACCATCTCTACTGCACTAATAACATGAGATAGAGCCCTCTAAATGTGATTTTTGGCTAGGATTTTCCTCACATGCACTTTTAAAATGGTGTTTCCTGCTACTATAAGAGCTGTCTCCCTATCTCGGAACTGAAGAAACCTGGCTCACCAGTTTAGCTTCCTTGAAATTTCTCTCTAAGATTAGATCCTAATTTATGATCTTTATGAAAGTGGTCAAATAGAAGACGTTCACATGCGAGCAGATAATATACTTAAGGCTATCCTCAAAACGTCTCGCAGTAGTTTGTGTGTCGCCAGTCAAAGATGAAGAAAAATGCTGAAGCTCTATGAAACGAGTAGAATACTCTAACACAGTCATAACACCCTACTAAATATATAGGGACTCTTGTGCATGATCATCTCTTAGAGTATGTGGAAAAAAGTGATTGTATAAATATTCTTGGAAGTTGACCCAAACCATGTCAGTGGTCTGCTCAAACTGAGAAACAACATCCCACCAGGGCTTGGTGGAGTCACAAAGCATGTAGACTACCAGTTTGACCCTTTGATCTAGAAGCATCTCGAGGTGGTCGAAGATAGACCTTATGGATTCTATCCAAGACTCTGCAGCATGAGGGCCGCCACTCCCCAAGAAGGTGGGAGGGTGATACTACATAAAGTTCCATGTGAGGTCTTCCATAGACAGGGTAGGTCTAGGGATACTTTGAATTGACTGCATAAACCTGAGAAGAATATCCCTAAACTAAGCGTCAGGGTCCCTCAGAAGGTTGGTAAGAGTTAGTGCCACAGGAGGCACTATAAGAGGTACCATTGGTGGTTTGGGACCCACCATCTATAGAATGTGTTCATTTACACTCTCCTGAGGCACAACACGAACACGTCACAGTGGCATTGGTCTTTAACATCCAAACACACACCTTTAGATAAAATGTAAAGAAGATGAATAAAATGGAAAGGCAAAAAAAGAGGTTAGGTACAAGGCCTCCCTCTATGCACTACACAACAAATAACCCACTTTAAGATATGGGTTTCGATACGGAAGAAACAAATTAAAAGGATTACTAAACAAGGTATACTATCCATTTCTAGGTTAAGTCAGGTTAACATCTAATAGACTATCATAAATTTATATTTAACAAACCAGCTTTCCAAAAAATTTTACCGCTAAGCACAACAAAACTCAAATACAAACAGGAAAATGCATGCTGAAAGTAGATATGGCATGGAAATATGCATGTCATTTTAATCTTATGGTGGATAATATGATGAATTTAATGTATTTACCTCATATCATTAGACTGAAATGGTAAAAACCGATTATCTCAACAATACCAACACAAATAACAATTCAAAACAAGCGAGTCACCCAACGGTGAAATCACAACAACAATAACTGGCATAATCAATAACTGTAATCCCAACCCAGGAATTTGGGTTTCCCCTAAACATGGGTTATCTACGTCCAAGTACAGGGTACATTCCAAATCTCTATATCCTAGTATCCCGTATAACCCAAAAAGTAAGACAAAAGGAAAAAATGGAATTTGATACCACTTTGTAGCATCCCCATCCCAAGAGCCACTTGAAGGGTGCCCCAAGTTAGGTTATCCACATAACCTCAACCACATCTCCCCGAATTCTAGAGGCTGCTGACTAGCAGCGAGGGATTTTTTTGTGTCTGTGGGGGAGACTATACCCTCATAGGTAATATGTATTATCACAATAGAAGTAAACATAAAATAGATAATAAATATAGGAAGTATATAAACGAATAAACTACAGTAGAAGCAATATGAATAATTCAACTAAATAATAATTAAGTGCAGAATATCACAAAAAAATTTCACGCTATGATGTCTGTCTAAACCAAAAGTAAAAAAAATAGAAACTCAATCATACAATCAACTAAAAATAAAATACATAAAGTGTAACAACTGCATCATGATAAAGGCTCTATCCTTTTTCTTAGTCTCTATCCTAATCGGTAAGAAAAAAACAAGCATCGGAAGTAGCATGCTTCCCTTTATCAATACTTGCAACCATGTAATCTACTCGGGTGTCAACGATGCCTGAGAAGGGTGTGAGATAAAATCTCAGTAGGCTGGAACCCACAATGTCTAAACCTTTCCATTTCATGCAGCAATAAAATGGAGTGTTCCATTATATAACAATTGCAAATAATTAATTACGTGCAATGAAATAAATAACTCAGCCGAGGTTCCCAATGACACCTGTGCCTTATCAGCTTCTTCAGCCTAAGATGGAAGTATGAAAGGTGTACATATAAGCTTAATGCACATATACATATATATAAAGCCTATAAAATCAAGGTAAAATAAGGAAGAGGAATACCCCTAAGCTTGTGCTTTAACTTTGGGTCTAAGTCATGTGTCAACCAGGTGTGCTTCAACATACCATAAAAATATCACAAATCTCAATAGACTCAGAGAAGAATTAATATAAACCATTAGTGCATCATTATTAAGGTTCAAGTTGAGAGTTGGAGTCTGAGACTGTCCCGAAGGTATCACTACAGAACATCCTTCAAATTATCCAATACCACCGATCCCATCCAAGCAAATCTGTCACGAATCAAATCTAATAGCCTCCAAAACCAGCACCAAACCCAGCTTGTGACAAGGCCTGAATGGTGTTTCCGATCCCCATGGTATGGAACAAGTTCCTGAGTAATAGAAAATGAAATTTGGGAATGATTTACCCGAGTTTATAAACATAAAACAACGAACAAATCCAATAAAACAAATCTGGATTTTTCAAACAAAACCATCTTTTACAAAAATTTCATAACTGAATTACATAATTTGAAACTACTATAGAAGACTATAGAAACTGAAGAAACCCACAATGGATATCCCAAGAACCTATACATGGTGATAAGAACCTCCCTCAAGCCATATCCACAACACCGTATCATGATGGACCGCTAAAAACCCAAACTGTTGGCACAAAAGTTGTACCCAAACATGCGACAACAAAAATAACCAAGTCTACTTACACCCAAGGGTGTAAGTAGGGTGTGATTTAATTCCCAATAGGATACCACCACTAAGAGATTCCCTGTGATAAACATTCAAAGATGAAAAGCATGTAGGTTTTCAAAAACATGTAATTTCTAGGCACAATTTCTAAAAGATGCAACTTAAAAAAAATCAGTTTTCAAGTTGGCTAATTTAAAGAATCAAAACTTTTAAAATAAATTCAAAATCTACTGAATTTTTCCATCCAAATATACCGTATGATGGCAGTAAGTATAAAGGATCTAATGAGCACAAGCGATAGGAAATAACCCCTAGGCACTAGCTAGTTGTGGGTCCCAGGTACCTCATATCTCGGTGAGAGTAACCACAAAACAATATAAGTTATCATGCATGAGCCACTAGTAGGGAACATACCCATAACCTAGTGGTCCCCAATCATCATCATCATAGTTTAGTTAGAGTTGTAAGCGTCAATCTTGCTAAGTGAAACTGAGGCCAAACCCCACGGATTCACTAGCATACTAGTACATGTCCACCCAACTAGATACCCGGGTTTTCCCTTTGTGCTCAAACAAGTTTAACAAGCCAAGAAATATAGTTTTCACATGAAAATATCATTACAAATAAAAAATTAACCAAATATCCCCATGTACATCACACAAGTCACAAATTCCACTTTTCATTCAAATGCATTTTGAAATCAAACTCACACCAAAATAACTCACAACACTTTTTGCATAACTTTCACAATCCAACAAATCCTTTAAAAAATTTATGAAGTCCCTAAAAATATGATAAAAATCACATAAAAACCCACTCACATGTTTCATAAAACCCTTTTTATAAACAAAATCCATTTTTCACATCGTACTCACACAAATATCCCACATCACGTTCACACCTCTTTCACATTTCAGTAAATCCATTAGACATATTTATAAAACATTTCCAAGAGGATACAAATCACATGATAGACCTATTCACATTTAAAATGGTCCATTTGAAAGTGTAAATAATCCAAAATAGTTTTCCAATATGGTTTCACCTCTTACATAAATCATTAAACCATTCAAAGCTTTCATAAAACAATTCTAAAGAGTGTACCAAAGCTTTTCACATAAAACCCATTTAGAAACCGTATTTCAAGGACAAAATCACACCAATAAAAATTCAAAACAGAATTGGCATCCCCAAAACATTTGTTAAACTACCCCCAAGTGTTATACAAACACCTCAAACAATACCACAAAAGATCCACATGAAAAGCACACATTTTCAAAATCACTTTCAAGAAGTACAATAAGGTTTTACACCTTAAACCCATTAAAAAAACCACTTTAAAACCTAATGGCACACCAATACCCTGAAAAATCAAAATTTTCAGCCCAAACAAGATTTATTAAACCAATTTCATATGTTATAAAACAAACCCAAATAATACCCAAAGGGTTACACATGAAAAACACTCAATTTTAAGCAAAAATGAAACTATAAAAATAAATGCTTAACCAAATCCAACATGAACAATTTTCAAACCACAAAAATCATATTAGGAACATGCATAATAAGTAAGTCAAGCAAAATAACTCATCTAGAAATGATTACTCATGGAATCACCTACCTTTTATGCCGAAACCCTCAAAACATGGTGCAAAACATCAACCGCACCACCGCCGCACCTAAAGGAAGATAAATCCAGACCTAGACAAAAATATTTTACCAAAAATACACCAAATAAAACCCTAGGTTCGAACCTCAACTTTTGGACATGCGGAACTTCAAGAAAGGGTGAGAGAAACCCTAAGGAAGGGGAAGAAATCAAAGAAAGAAACACTTACTTGAAACATCTTGAATCAAACGAACCAAATACACCAAAATTTGAATCTCCAAACAACCAAACCTGATATGGAGGCTCTAATGTGGATTAGAAGGTCATGTGGGGACTGAAATGGGGGAAAAAGAGCAGAAATTGAAGGAGTTATGATATAAATGATTTACCTCTTCAAATATGGACGATTTGAAAAATCCAGAGATGTTTTTCCCAAATTCAAGAACCAAATGAACTCAAAAGCCGTAAAAATGATAATGGTAGTAATCCTTAGGTTTTTGGCATCGAGTAGGAGGTCGAATCACTAAAAATAGGAAATATTTAATGAGATATTAAAATATTAAAAATAAAACTTAAAGTAGGAAATGAGCTTTCGGGATGGCCCAAAACCTTAATAAAAAACCCAAATCCATCATGATTATGGATTTTTATGAGTCCCAAATGGATATTGTAGTTTTTATATATTATGGTATGACAATTGAGAAGTGTAATTGTTGTAAAATTATGAAAAATGAATGAGTTATAAAATAAACAAAATTGGTTTTTAAATCTAGAAATGGGCTCATGGTTTGACCCAAATTTTGAAAACCCACCATTTCCACCAAAATGCATGTGAAACCCCCCAAATAAATAAATAATGTAAATTAAATGACAAAATAACTTTAAAAAAGTCATGTATTTGACAAAATATTTCGAAAGACCAAGTATCGCTTAAGGTATGGCTTTACCATGAGTCAGTTTCGATCTCACAAAAAGGGGTTGAGCATCATCTGAGACTAGCTTAGCCACTTTTCCAAAATATCTGTCCTCAATGAGTCCTTTTGGAATTGGTGTCACTAATAATTATTAAAAATCATAGGGAAGTCTCGGTCTAGAAAATCCAAAGACACCACCCCCCAACGCGTAGTGGTAACCAATCAGGAACAGTGGGTCTAAGAGTGACCCTTAACACGGGGCCCACCTTCTTTCCCCACCCTGAATTTAATTAAAGTTTCACAGAAGCATATATGATATATCATGCATATATAATTGTAGTTTTAAATCTAAGCAGATACACCCGTGCAACACAAGGTATTAATTTAATATTACAGTGTAAAAACTTAATAAGGCAAGATACCATATCAGCATAAATAGATAAAGGCACATTTTAATAAATAAAAAAATTTGCACAAACAACTACCAAATATCCAAGAATTCAAGGTTCATAATTAATATAAATTAATTATTTAAATTAAACACAACAAAAATAGGTTGTGAAACTCATGTAGTTAATTAAATTAAATTCCTGGGCTAACAGAATTTATACTGGCCATGTCTGCGTGCCCAAATGGGTTTCCAACCACGTTGAAACAGTTTAAACAATTTAATTTATGCTAAATAGGTCTTCAAAAATTATGCAAAACAATTAAATTAAAAATATTGGGTGAATTTTCACAAAGTCGGTAGGCACCGACGAATGACACAACCGTGCATTTTTATAAATCACAAATAAATGGAGGAAAAGTGAGTAGAAACTATAACTTATAGTCTTAGATGATTCTATGATTCACAGTAGGCTTTAATTTGACCTAAAAAGTAAGAAAACATATAATTTTAGAAAAATCCTAAAATAGGATAAAATTCCTCCACAATGAACTATGCACAGGGTACTCAAAGAAACTCTAAGATTCCAAATTCACAAGGTTAACCTTGACCTAAGGTTTACAGATCACCTAACGGTGATGAAAATAGATAGTGAATAGAGGTGCGATGGTCTTTCAAAGAGGGTGCAGGGGGGTGTGCCACCTAGGGAGTGGGGAAGGTGTGACGTGAGGGAGGGGAGGAGATGAGGAGACGAAAAAAAGAAAGAAAAAGTAAAGAAAAATAAGAGAAAAATAAAATAAAAGAAAAAAATGGAAAATAAAATGAAAAATAAAATAGAATAAAAATGATGGAAAATAAAAAAGATAAAAATAATAAAAAATGGAAATCTCCGATTTTAATTATTTTTACCTTTTCCGTTACCACCTTTCTATTTTATTTATAATTTTCTTTTTATCCCTTATTTTTTTATTTTAAATTTTAATTAAATCTCTTATTATTTATTTTCAATCCTTAATTAATTATTTTAATCCTGAAAACCACGCTAAGCCGTGACATAACATTTTTCATAAAACCCCTACATTTATTTAATTAATTTAAAAAGGCTACCCGAGACCCATGGTGGGGTGCACTGGAACACACCCTGGGTTTCTTTAAATATTTATAAAACAAAGAAATTTAAACTTTACATACCTAATTAAAGCTGGGATGTTACAGTTATCATATAGAAATATGATTTATAGTCTTATAGAATACTCCATGGGGTGTCACATTTATTCATTCATTAAAAAACATTAACAAATACAGTGACCAATATGAATTTACTTCCCAAACATTTCATTCAATGAAATTTTAATTAAATGATAGTCATGTGGATGATCTAATAGCCCAAACAGTAATTTTTATCAAAGGAATTATGGTTGATATTTTTCATTATGCATGAAAATAACAATATTCTCATAATCCATTATATATATATAATTATTTAGGTATTATCTCCATTAAAATTCCATCATCATGATATTTCTAGAGCCTGGTGAGGGTTATATAATGCACTATGCAACCTTAATGATGATTTCAGGGCATGTTTGGTTATAACATGACAATGTGGTGGTGTATGAAACTCCCCAGTCATGTCCTCATGATAGGAATTACCCCACTCATGAATTTTAAATAACATATTTAATTAATTCACTAAATATATAACTAAATTATCACTTTAGGGAAAATTTAAATCATTTATAGATCACAATACCCTAAAGTATAATTTCTCTTAAAAATATTAGAACCTTTGGAATAAAAACTTGGTGGATTATCTTAAGTGTTTTAACTTTTATATATATTATATCCAAGTCTAGGTAAATGTAGTAATTAATGCTATTATTAATTTTTTTTAGATGTAATCAGTAAGAGAATTAAAGGAGGAATTGTTTTTGATAGATATTTTCTCAAAATATACATGGATGTAAAGGAAGAGGGTAGAATTTTTTTCTTCTAAAGAGTGAAAATAAAACCCATCATAGATTAATTAATTCAATAACACTAATAAAAAGGTCATATTTTTATTACATTAAAAAATTAAAAATAGTAGGGTCACCTTTAGTGATTAATCTTTGTATCATTATGGAGTTTTATACATAAATAAGAGATTAGTTGTTTCAATATCTTTATGTTAAGAAGATATTAATAGTATTCATATTAATATTTCTTTTACTCACCCTAGTGCTGCTAAAATGTTTTATTACATGACATGTAGATATTGGTATCCAGGTTGGAGGTGAGGTATTTCTAATTTTTTATCTCAATACCTCACTTTTCAAATGGTGAAGCCGAAGAATTAAACTTCTTCCCAATTATTAAATTTAAATACTATTACTATATTTATGTTGAATGTAATATCCATAAACATTTTAAACATATTGTTTTTATCCCATTAGTGAAATAATTTTATATTTTTCAATATTTATCTTCAAAGAAATCAACTCATTTTCTCTCTATGAATAAAAGCATGAAGGTGGATGACCACATGAGTATTTTTCTTGAGAATATTTTTAGGTTTCATGTAGCTATATCTATTATTGTTTCTGATAAATACCTACACTTTAGATATAAATTTTTCTAGTGACTATAAGTAGTTAAGGGATCACAACTAAAATTGATCATAACATATCATCCATAAATAGACAATCAGATAGAGTGGGTATTTCAAATTCTCAAAAATATTCTTTTAGATTGCCTACTCAAATCTTGAGGATCATTAGAGAAACACTAATAATATGTTGAATATTCATATAATAATTTTTACTAATCATCAACATTGATAGTCCCATTTGAGTCTCTTTATTTTCAACCATGCTGATCCCTTTTTATGGGATAATATTTGTTAAATATATTTATTAGGACTGAGTATAGTTCAATAGACTAAGATAATGATTTAATTGATTCAAAAGATGCTATTGATTAGCTAAAATATTCTGAAATCATATTCTAATTGATTCCATCATCCCATGGAGATTGAGTTTAGAGATTATGTGTTCCTAAAAATTTCTTATTAACATTGATACTAATAGTTATATAAATAGGGTGATATTATGCATAGATATATCAAACCTTTTAAAATTTTGACAATGGTTGATGGTAGTATACAAAATATCTTTAACCTCTCAGTTGACGAATATTCATGATGTATTTAATTTATAATAGTTGAATAAATTCTATTATAACCCACTTTACATGTTTTATGAGGAAGAATTGGATTTGAAACCTCATGAATTAGTAGTGGACAGAGATATTATTCTTGTTAATTATTAAAAAAAATTATTGTTGGTAAAATTCATTCATACCCATGGAATTTTCCCACATTTTTAATTTTCATATTTATGACTTTCTTATTAGGATTTATCCTCCCCCCTCTCTCATTAAAGACATGTCTAGGGGAAGCCTCAATAGATTACTCCCCAACTTCCCTTCACCTCCAGGGTACACATCCTTTTAATCTAAGGTGGCATTATAACGTAATCACGTAAATTATATTTTTTATCTTCTTTTATTATTCTTCATTTTCATATATAATCCTTGACATATCCATTAATGGTTTTCTGCTTATTGGTTAGAGTACATCTAATATTCGGGGATCTTTTCATTTCATTGAATTTTATAACTCTTATATTGTTAAAATATTTATTATTTGAATAAGGAATTTATATTCTAATTAAAAAATGTTAGTGTCTTTATGTTATTGAATTTAGTTTTCATACCTTGATGTTTGGGATTTCTAAGTGATTCCTCTTTGAATATACATACCATTTAAGTTATCTTTATTGAAACTAAAAATGATTTCTAATACCATTCCAATTTCTTAATTGACATATAAGGATTTTTAATTGGTTCCAATGGTTAAATTTCAAAAACTATTTTTCATATATATATGGTTTTTAATAAAATGTTTTAATGTATTGTTTGGGATAAAATGATTTTTATAAAATATGTTATATATTATATTTGTTTTGTATAAATGAATTTCATCATATGACCTTATGTTACACATTGAAAATGATATGTTTGGTTATATTTATATTTATATTGAATATTATGACCATTTTTTATTTTCCCCTTATTATAATTTATGTTATTATTGAATTAGTTATATTAATATTTATGTTATAGAATAGATAAAGTGGTTTTTGATTGGATGGAATTTGGAGGTGACATGTCTGTTCTAATTTTATATTTAAATTTTTGATTTAATTTTAATTGTAATTTTCTTTATTTACATGGGTACCTTGGGTAGGTATGTGGGAAATCGAAGATGAGTGTTACACTAGTTTACATTATGAACGATCTTGTGACCCCTAGTTTAGTTCAAAAACTAGATTTGAGATTTCCACCTACTAAGGACAATGCAAGTGGTTTAGGATTTGTGTCTATAGGAACATATCATAGTCTAACACATGGTTTAGTGTAGAAAGGTCTGAATTTTTAATAATACAATCAATGTTATTATTCCATGTTGATAATTAATTTGTGATGACATTTAATTTATTATTTGTTTTATATTTTCATACTTGTTTATATGTTTCATTTTAATTCTTCCATACACACATGAATTATATATTCACCTCAAAGTTATAATCGTTTTAAAAAAATAATGATATTTTATTAATTTTTATCATGATATGAATATAAAAATATATTCTTTATTTTTATTTCAGTCTAGCATTTTTACATTTTTATGTCAAATAAATTACATAGATTATTTGTTGTATCCTCTTGAGAATTAACTCACACCATGCCTACAATTTTTTTCTATATATAGACATTTTTGTATCTAATATAGCTAAAATAATTGGATTATATTTTTATGTTTTGATATATAGTCATTTTCTTTATTCATTGGTGTTAATAATGCTTGGGTGGTTACATAGGTTAAAATAGAGATGATATTATGGTATTTGTAGTAAATTATATATAAATTGAATATATCTTATACTAATCACATAGATAATATCATTAAATTTCGATAAACTTTTTATTATAACATATCTTGTATCATTTCTTAGTGATTTTCTAGAAATTATTTTTGTGGAATGAATTATGTTATATTTTTTTTCTTATTCCTAATTTAGATTGGATTATGATTTGGAACTATTTATTCAATAATATAGATATATAATGTATGGATAATTCATATAATATTATTGTTAAGGGTATAATTTATTTATTAGATCAAAAGGATAAAGTCATTCTCTAAGTGTATGTTTTCTACCCTCAATGTTTTTTTATCAAATGATACTGATTAGTAATGTTCATTGTGTTGGAGTTTGTGTTCTGGAACCAACTATTTTTTACTATAGATTATAATTTATGTTCGAATAAGAAAATATTAAAAATATATTATAACATATTTTTAATTATTATATATGAATTTAATGTGGTAATGTCCAAGGGTATTTATCAAATATAAATAGGTTGAATAAATTCCTCGTGTTGATGAGAACTATAAGATGTTATGATAATATCTCTTAAATATTTGTGTCTTTCATTAAGGAAGATGAACTATGTTGGTGAACATTTTTTGTCGACTATCAGGTGTGAGTTATCATAAGATGATGAGGAGACATATCATGATGTTCACAAATGGTAATCTAGAATATGGGAGATTATGAGGAAAATCCAACCAAATAGAATTCAAATGTTTTCATTTCATTAGAATTATTATTTAAAAGAATGTGTAATGGTCCTTATAATTAAATATTATTATTAATACATATCATGACACATGTACTTAAATGAATTGAGAAATCTCATGAAGCACTATGTTCATCCTATATAGGATATATTGGATTTGTCATGATTGATATGTTATTAATGAATAAATTGATTAAGGATTTTTTACATTCCATTTATGGAATTTTATTTATCATCCCATTTATTAGAATAAAACCATTAAAATAAATTCCATGGGCATGGTGATGTAGATATGTTTATTCTGAATAATCAAAGAAATATATATCGAGAATTATGTTTTACGATACAAGTATGTAGACTTCTTGATGATATGTTTAGATAAATGGACTATAATGCACAAGGCACTAATATATGGTTGTTGACATTAATACATTAACTTCTTCTACATGGGTGAATCTACCCATTGATTGAATGAAATTTTGGAATTTAGGATAGCCTAATTAATTTTAATGAGGAATAAGCCTAATGGGTCACACACTAAGTGTTTTTATTGACCTCAATTAAATTAAATTTTAATTTAATTATTGGAATAAATATTATTATCATATTTGAGGAATAATGTTATTCAAGATTTATTGGTTGTATTAACTAAATAAATATTTATTATCAATATAATTATTTTGAAATGAAGTTATATAATATTTATTTATTTATTTAGAAAATATGTAATAATAATATTTACTTTGGTATACGATAAATGATTAGGAGGACTAGTGGACTGAGATGAGGTCTGGCAATAAATATTAATTTTTAAACTGGTAAAATAATATTTATCATTACACCAATTATCTCATACCATGAGAAGAATAATAATAATATAATTATTATTAAATGTAATCTTATCATTTAAATTAATAATATATTATTTATGGCCTTTTTAAAATTAGATAATATTTTAAGCCTAATAAGAAATGTATTGGTATGAGACTATGTTTATTGTTCTAGAGTTAATCTATTATTTCAAAATCATTGTGCATAATGTAATAAAGAGTTGTGTGCCAAGAAAAACGAGTAATATAGAGTTTCACCCCTCAATACTAATTGATTATTCTCCCTCTTTCACCTTCTCAAGAATGAAAGTGAAAAGAAAACTCTTCAATATTAATGAAATCGTTATAGTGATGATGGAAAACACCACAATATGATCGATCATCTATGATAGAACCTTAAAATACATTGTTGTTGTTTGAAGATCAAAGGATCATGTGTGAATCACTAATTGAGGTATTCTATACTTTGATCCCTCAAGATCAATGATGGTTGATCGAAAGGGTTTTAGATGATCAACATCTTTATTGAATAAAGATCATATGATAGAGGTATTTTTCTTCAAGTTTATTTAAATTAATAATAAAATTATCATAAAAGATCCTATTGATTCTGAAATGTTTGTCATGTTTCAGAAAAATATCATTGATCAGGGATTCCACGTTATTTACATCACAAAATATCCCTTTAATCTGAAAATTTCTATAATGGGTTGGGCCTCGATAAGTGCTTCCTCTATGCCTTTAACCATCAACTGAAACTAGAGTTTCCACACTATAATTTTTAATATTTTAATGCATATTTATCATTTACACATTTAAAATTTAGATTTCATTTTATATTTTAATTCCTTAATAATCTATTTTCTAGATTAGTTCTTCCTCCTCATTAATTATCACTTACTAAACCTAGATTAGTTAGTAACTAATAATGAAAACATCCAATGAACTCGTTTGAAAGTTCCAAGAACTCTTTATGGATAATAAAGTATTTCACAATGTGTACTCATTTGTCACACAATATGTATCTGTGTTGATTTCACTAGGAAACCCAAATGGACTCCTAGTAAATTCTTAATGAGTACATGTCATGTTCATTAATTTCACACCCCATTTAGACCAGCCATGGTGGAACATGGTTTTTATATAAAACATTCCCTGTATATCCCAAACAAACTGTGTAGTCCATGTGTTTTCATAGTGGAAAACATGAAGTCAAGATGCATCATGTAATTATTACACCATGTTTATTTAATACAAGAAGCATATATTATTGATTCCATGTAATAATGATTCAACACAATGAGTACCGCTCTTACATTCTATGTACATTATAAATCACTAGGAGAAGTATATTCCAAGACTATAGGTGTTTACTGTAGACATCTGGTGACGAACCGTACATGCTGTGTGTCTAGACTTCACACATCATATTCCTTCCCTATTTACATGGAAATATTAAAATTAATTATTTACTATATTCCAGCTCATGAAATTGAGTTATTTGAGTCATTTAAATCAAAGTTCATTAAACTCATTAGGTTTTATATTATATTAAATGACTAATTAATTTTGTGTAATATTTGAAACTACCGGTCATGTATGGTTATAGAATACTAAAGACTTAGCATGCATTAAAATTATAGGAAATGTAATATCCATGTGTTCTATATGTCATCAATAAGATAGTAAATTCCATGAAATTGTGGAAAATATTATGTATGTAATATGTCATGTGAGTACATTTTATACAACAAGGACCATACTGAGTAGTTCGGTCAGGTACTCACTAAGTTTCTTCAAAGTACAAATCTGTGTAGTTATTTTATTATTTTTTACATAAAATTAATCAATATAGTTTATTTAAAATTATAGTTGATTGGAATTTATACGATGATTTAATGGATTATGTTAAATTGATTTAATTGAGTAATAATATAATTAATCAGATTAATTAATCTTTCTTTTATCTTATCAAATTAAAAATTGAAATGAATGTTAACTATTTTTTTAATGCCCAGTCATTTCTGGTGTATGATCTATCATAATCTTTGAAAACACCTTTGTATGTGTTGGTTTAATTTAATTTAATTTTATTGCATCTATTTATAATTATTTATTATTAAATTAAATATGATGTCCCACTCTCTTATATAGGACCATAACGTCAATGATTTTATTATGTATTTCCCATTAAACAATCATTCTATTCCCCTAACATATATATAAGTTTTAAAACATATGTAATAAAAATATTATTTGATAACATATGGATTCAATTCAAGGATGAGTTGAGGAAGAGGTTGTTTGACATGAAACCAAGGTGAAACCAACATAGTTGATAAATAAGTGGATAAGTTGGATGCTACAACTCATTCCATGACCAACATAAGGATTTCTCCATTAGGGTCATTAGTTAATTTATTATTCTCTCAAAAATTCAACCTTTAGATAATTTTATAATTATTGAATTTAATTGTTTATTTTGTTTCATTATTATGTATGGTTTATTCTATAGATAAAAGAATGCGATCACACACACACACATATATATTTATATGCGTAGATAGAATAAACAAAAATAGATTATACATAAATGTTTTATCATAACATGAAAAATCCCATTAAAAAAATCCATAAAATGTTAAAAATATATGTAAAAGGATAAAATAAGAAAATATATGTGTAATAAAAAAATATCTCATCTAAATATTAATATAAACTATTCATTCCATTAAATTATTTAGAATGAATAAAAAGAAATAAGTGTTGGTCCATCCCTCATTGGGACACTTACAATTATCAGGGATTTTATATTAATGTTTTGGGTTTTAATAACCAACTAGACATCAAGATATGTATCCATTTTCAAACATGAAGTTATTTGGATAAATGTGTTAAGGAATTCCAAGTGAAGGATTTTGTAACATCCTGAATCGGGTTCCACATCTTAGTTCCCCGAGCTAGTTCACCAGAAGACATCAAGTGTGCCTCCATGCATGATAGAGGATTCTAACTAGTAGTGAGTGTCTAATATCTAACACTGGGAGACTATAACCTCTTTATCAAAGTAGCACAATAGTTCAAATTGATATGAATTATAACTAAGATATTGCTATAATTAATAATAAACCAAACCACATATGAAAAAATCCAAAATAGAGAAAATGAACAAAAACCAAAGTAGTAAATATGTAATTCCATATAAGTCTCAAGTGTCTAATAAAAACCCAAAATTAAGACACACTAACATCTCCCATATGGGTCCTGAAATCATGTCAAGTTCCCTCATCCATTATCTATCCTAAATCTCAAATAATTCATCTAACATAGGGCTATTTCCCTTATCCTGTCCTATAAACATGAAGTATATTTGGGTGATAATCAGGTAGCCCAAGTAAGGTGTGAGTATAACTCAGTACGCCACCACAAACTATGTTTAATGTAATATTCAATCTTTAATAATGAATATATATGTATAATAAATAAAAATAAAATAAAAAAATTAAACATGTTTCATATTTATAATTCATCAACCAACCATATCATACCTACTTCGGCCCATGTTAGAGTTTGAACCACACACTATAGGGATTTTACAATTTACTCCTTTAATGGGACTTAATTATTCAATATAATTAAAATTTCATTTAGTTATATGGAGTGTTATTCTGGGTACCATTATCTTTGGCACATGGAAAATTAGTCCAACTCCAATATTTCAGGGTCCTAGAGAAGTAGTCTAGAACAACATGTGTACTTGGAGAATCAATCCTTAACCCACAAATCATCATTCACATGCATTTATCATGGGCCTAGAGAAGTAGTCTAGAACCACATGGGTTCTTAGGGAATTAGTCCCTCACCCAAAACCTAATTATCACATTATAAAATAGATATAAATCATGCATTAGGGGACTATAGAAGTAGTCTGAAACCTCATGGATACATAGAGCATCAGTCCCTCGCCTGTAACTAATTATTCACATTCTAATAAAATATTCACAACATGGTGCACCATTTAATTTATCAACATAATAAAGTCTCATTACTTTTATCACAATTAACAACATGAATGATTTCCCCTTTAATCCATTTATCAAAAATTAATCACACAATTCTTTAACCCATCAAGATTACACCAATCTACCCTTTAATTTCCATTCTCAATAAGAAATGATGATTTAATTTAATTTGAATAACTCATTATTCCTATTTTCAAATTTCACAATTCATCATTTACAAGATATTGTCACACCCAATGAGTTTCCATCAAGTTTGGTTTCACAATATCTAATGGGACCAACAGGATCCATGAAGGGTCTCACAATTTTATAGGATTTCAATTCATTTTTCAAATTTATAAGTAATTGAAAAATTTGGAAACAAAAAGATACAACTACAATTCAATATAAGAATCAATACTATGGGAATTAGCAATTAGACCACCCTCATTAAGATTATTGATGAATGATCCCCAAACTATAGCCTTCTATTTGATGTAGAATGATCAAAATCACAATGATCCATTAAAACCAATAACTAAACCATCAATAATGGGAGGAACTCATCAATATCCAAAGGGAAAGAAATATGGGATAGATAGAAACCTAAAAAGGAATATATCACATGTTGGAGGGTTTTATTTCTTCAACTAGATATTCAATTCACATTGAAAGAGGTTTGAAAAGACTTTAAATCCTCTTAGAAGCCTCCAAGAGAAAAGGTATTCATGTTAGGTCGAGCATGGGTGATGATATATATACACTTGTGG
This sequence comes from Viscum album, assembly GCA_963277665.1. Taxonomy (NCBI): domain Eukaryota; kingdom Viridiplantae; phylum Streptophyta; class Magnoliopsida; order Santalales; family Viscaceae; genus Viscum; species Viscum album. Next base: position 678,946,359 of record OY728132.1, on the reverse strand, counting down.
TTTAAGAATTTTTAATTAATTTTTTAGGGATTAAAATCTCACAATTTCTTTTCCTAATTGGTATGTGCAGTCTGAAAAGGTATTCATGTTAGGTCGAGCATGGGTGCATGATTTTACAAACCATTTGCCAATCGTGAAAACCCCCTTTGTTGAAGGTTGTTTTGTTTTTGAAGGGTGTCCACATAGTTTGAATAAACATTTCACCCCTTCATGTGGCTCATAATGGGGTACACGATTTCATGAGGAAAACTACATGGTTTTCTACAACCATGCACCAATTGTGCATATCCCCTTGGGCTTCCAAAATTATCCAATTTCATCCAAAATGACACTTAATAAGGAACCAGCCAATGTATGATTAGAAATTGGTAAAATGTGACTTAAAAAATTACATGAAATCTCCAGAAAGGTTAGGATCATACAATCTCACCACCTTATAACAACTCATACTCAAGATATACTTCCAAGCATCAAAAAGGGTTTGAGGTGAAAGGGTAAGGACACTGGGCCTACATATCCTCTATTCTATCCCATATTTCATCTTGGAAACATCCATGCTTCCACAATAATCAGACCAACATCACAATATTTTCCTGTAAAAATTTCACACTATAATCCATAACACGGATCATATGATTCTGAAAGGGCACATCAAACCCAATCCTAACATCATCATTGTTGATCACATGAGAAGGGTCAGGGTGAGACTTATAAAGTTATAAAATATGGAAAACATCACAAAGAGTACTTTACCTATATGTAAGAGAAAATATATATTCCACTAGCCCGATCCTCTCTATAATCTCAAATGGTCCAACAATATTGGGTACCAAAATTCCCTACCTCTAATTCATATGGTGAAATAATCTTAGTGACACCCAAAGGAATACACCTTCACCCACTACAAACTCAAGATTTCAGTGAACTAGACTAGAATAAGAATTTTCGATACACTTAATTGTCTCCATATGTTTCCTAATCAACTAAACCTACTCTGATGTCTAATACACGAGACTTAGTATCAACAACACTAACTCACCCACCACTATCTAATAGAGAGGTGATCTACAGGGATTACCATATACCACCTCGTATGGTTTCATTTTAATAGTCATCTAACAACTAATATCATAGGTGAACTCAAATATCTCTATGTGCTTCTATGAAGAGCCCCAAATTTATATGATACATGCTCACGACATGTAATCTATCACCTGAATAGTATACTATGATTTCCCATCTATCTATAGGTGAAATTTAATACTAAAAAACAACATGGTACCCAATGCCTTTTGTAATCCCTTTGAGAAGCATAAAGTAAACTGTGAATCATGATATGAAAATTTTCTCCATTAAACCCCATGAAAATGGGCTGTTTTCCAAATATAAAATTCACCCATCTAATCAACCATGGGAGTTTCCCACATAGTTAATAAATGAGATACTTTTTTCAACTTGTCCACAACCAACTATATAATGTCATTATTTCAAGAATTTATCAAGATAACCACTATGAATTCCATGGTAACATCATCCAACTTCCATTCTGTAATGGAAAAATAGCTGTAAAAAACCACCAAATCATTGATGCTCAACCTTAAGCTTTTTAGAGGTGTATAATCATGTCACAAAACCTACAATACACCTTTTCATGCCCAACCAACATTACTATAAATGTAGGTCATTGTAATTTTTGATAAAACAAGGTAGCACCATCCACTTTGAGGCATGAAAATCATGCATTAACTCCTAATACATACATATGGGCACAACAACATGAGTTTGAACATAAATGATCTCATTCTCATCCATAGTCCAATCAGATGGTGACTCCTTACACTCTAGGATTTCCATCAAAGAAAAATAATTTGAATACTAATATTTCCTTTCATAGATCCATCTCATATATGTGGAATCAATGGATAAGGATAAAATATTCATTGGCCCTTGACACTCATGAACCTCTATATGAATCTCAATAAGAAAAGGAATCATCTTCCACTCAAAACTAGATCATGATATTCATGAATCTATTTATTTTGGATAAAAAAATCACCAACACTATTTCCATTCCTAGGCATATAGGCTATCTAAAAGTAGAAATACTACATATACTCAACCAATATTTTCTACTATAAATTTAAATATCATAGTGAAAATATGAACTTTAAACTTTTGTGTTCAGTATAAAAAATGATACATTTTCACAATAGATAATTATTCCAAAAAATTATGACATAAAATAGCATGAAAAACTTGAGATCATACATGGGATAATTCCCTTCATGTAGTATCAACTATTGTGATCTATACACCATAACTCAATCACTCTGCAGAAACACCACCCTAAGTAAAATTCCACCTGAATAAAAAAACAAGATATAATCCTCACCCAGATCAAGTAGGATCAAAATATATGAGGTAGTAAAATGAATCATTAAATCCTGGAAGGAATGATTAAATAATCTAGAATATTAAAACATTACAACCTTCATGGTAAAACCTAAAAGTGGTGCCTCCAAGTAAGAAATGTTCTGGATAAATATCTGATAATATTCTGTTAAACCCAAAATGATTTAGGCATCAATAAAATTCATGGGCACCTCCAAAGAGAAAATTTAATGTAAATTATATGGGTCTATTTACACACATTCCCTAGAGATGATGTGACCCCATAAATGTACCTTATCAACCTAGAGTTGAAACATAGATATATTAGAGTTGATATAATGATCTCTCAGTGAACTCAGGATGATGTCGAGATGTTGGGAATTATCTTCATGAATTTTGAAGTAAACCCTAATGTCATCCACAAAAAACCCACAATTCGGTCTATGTATGGGTGAAATATTCAGTTCATTAAGTACATAAACACAACTGGAGCATTCTTCATCCCAAACAACATCATGAAAAACTTGTATAGTCTATACCTTCTTCTAAAATCAGTTTGTTATATATTAAAAGGTCTATGTCTAAAGTGATGATACCCCAATCTCATTAAAATCTTGTAGAACACACAAGAACCCCTAAAATGGTAAAAGAGATCAACAATAGGTAGAAATAGATTCCAGTTCTTAACATTCATCCAGTTCAACATCTGATAATATACGAACAACTATAATTTTCTATCATACTTTATGGAAAACTAGACTAGATAACCCCACAGGGATGGAATTAGATAGTAAATCCCTTACCAATAAATTCTTCTAGTTATATCTTAATCTCTTGAAGTTCTATTGTTTCCATTAAATAGGGTGTAATGGAAACTGGTTCAACTTAATGTACTATCTCAATTGTAAACTCAACATATCTCTGAGATGGAAGCCCTAAGAAGTCATCAGAAAACACTTCATATAAATTACCCACCATGTATGGAATGAAACTATGCTTTAAACCCCACCATCCAATCAAAGGCATGAAACATAGGTAGTGAGATCACCCAGTTGCTAATGAATAAGCCCGACACGATATACCTATATATCCCATTCTCCGTGATGGAAATATTTTTCCCCCTAAGGTGATGTAAAGGTTACTATTCTATGGTAAAAATTAATGAGGGGTTAGTATAATACTGTTCAATCCATACCCAGAATCATTTAAAAACACGACATATCATGTATGTGAAGATCCCAATGGAAATGATATACACCAACATAGAGTTCAAATCCCTTTTATAGATAGATATCCCTTAACTACACTCCCAATAGTGTGTCAATGGTCATTACCCTAGTCTAAAACTCCACTGTCAGACTCAAACCATTCACAAGTAGAGAAAATATGAAAGAATTTGAGGTATTTGGTTCAAATAAATCACAAGAAAGAGTAGAAGAAATATTAATAGTACATCTAAATGTTGACATCCCAAACTCACTATCAACAAGTGCAGACTAAACTAAAAGTTACTATCATGTCCCTATTCCCTATGCTATAGTCTGAGTCCATGGTGACACACTACTCTACTAATATGGGAATTCTTTCCCTGATTTACAACATCCACCTCCTCGACCAATATGACCAATAGTACTCCAACTACCATATTGGTATGGTGTAGAAGACCCCTTCCCATACTCTAGTTCAACTTTTATTCTCCATAACTACCCATATATCATGAATTCCTTCAGAACCACTATATATGACCCATATTTCTATAATCTTAGCTCTCTACTAATGGTTGGGGACACTAGCTATGAATGTTACCAAGCCTATTGCACTGTTATCAAAGAACTCAAGTATTTCCCAGAGCAACTAATATGCCATCCTTTCTACTCTTCATGCCACCATTTAGGATATGATTAGAATAATGATATTTCCAACCATTGGAAGGCGTACCACCTAATCATATAATAGAAACCACCTATCTTAAATTGGAATCCTTCTTTAGGATCCCCTCAGAAATGCGAGCCTAGTTCATCACCTCAGCAAAATTCTTCATCTGAATGATATTTACCTAGAACATAATCTCATATTTAAGTTTTTTATAAAAATGTTTCTCTATAGTTTTCTAATCACCTACCCACACTGGAACAAAGTGATGTAATTCAATGAAATGACCAATATAGTATATCATTAACATTTTTCCCCAGGTCAACTGTATAAACTTTTAATCTCTATCCTATATTAGTTTCCATGGATAAAAATTCTCTAGGACCATCTCTCAGAATTCCTTCCATACCATCCTCTACTATTTCTAATCTTGATCTTGGATATCACACCAGTACTTCAATGATCATCACAACATATTTGTTGATAACTTGAATCTTCTCTGAAGGACTCACTAAATGATCTAGGATGTTTTAGATAAACTCAATCCAAAATTAAGATACCTTAGGCCCACCCTCTCCAATGAAAGTCAGAGGGTGTTGCAACTTGAATTACCTTGTAATATCAAACATATTATTCAATGCCTTTATTAGGTCTCTCTCCATGAAATGCATAAGGAAATAAAAGTTCTCATGAAATTGATCTCTCATCCCTTCACATAGAACTATCCAAGAATCTTCTTCCACTACTGGATGCACATTTCAGGTAATGTCTCCCTAACAAAAAATGTCATCTTGGTGGCATGTATCTAAAATTACATTAAAAAATTATAGGACACATAACACATCATTAAGACATTTTCACAAGATATATTTACATAAGGACATGACAATTCATCCTATATACACTACTCTATGGTCAAAACCATGACACTATCACTTCCCTTAACAATCCCTAAAATGGGACATAGATAAAATAGGGTAATAAATATTAATTTATATATTTATTATTAGTAAAACATTTTAACCATTTCAAATTACCACAATTAACATCATTTAAAATTATCAATTCCTTATTAGTAAGAATTTAAATTTAAAATTATTCATATAAAGAAAATTATTTTAATTTCCCCAAACCCAAAAATTACACAACACTTTCTTTTACATGAATACCAAAAATAATGCATGATAAGAAGATCACGAGTTCCTAGAATGATTCATGCATACTAAACACTCATTCCATACTGGGCTAGAAGGAAAATATCAAGAAAATAATAATATCACATCATGAGTGGATCACTAAAGGTTAAATAAAGTTCAAATTCAATGGAAGACATCAATAACAACAATCCCAGCCCAGGAACTTGGGGTTTCCGCCATACATGGGTAATATAATCCCATGCATGAGTTCATGACCATGGAATGAATCATCCTAGCCTAATGTCTACCATTCAAAAATAGTAAGAAAACTAAAAATAAAAGAGAACCCCCTTTGATACCACTTTGTAGTGTCTCGACCCTGTTGCTACATACCGATGCCCCAATTCAGTTTGCCACTTGACCTCAATCATTCCTATATATACACAAAATTATTCTGACTTGTATAGAGGGTCTAATATATAACATGGGGTGACTATGCCATCATTATCAAATTAGAATAGTAGTGGTAATCAAAATAAAATATAACCAAGATACTATAATAATAAACAATTAACCAATAAACATAAGAATAAATCCAAGAAAAGGAAAAATAACCATAAAACAAAGTAGTAAATAATCATTCCAAAAAAGTTTCATGTTTCTAATGAAAACCCAAAATAAAGATATAGTGACAACTCCCAAGCAGGTCCTCACATCATGTTAGGTTCCCAAATACATGATCTAGCCTGATTCCCATATCAACTATCTATCATAGGTCTCTTAACTTGATCATGTACTACAAACATTAAGTCTATTTGGGTACCAATCAGGAGGCCCGAGTTGGGTGTGAGTACGACTCAGTTGGCTACTACCAATGGCTTCTAATGAAACATCCTATCTATAATAGTTTATGAAATTTTATAAAGAATAATAAATCAAATAAAAAAAGTAAAAAGGTTTCATATTTATAATTATATATCCAACCACATCATACCTTCATCTTCCCATAATGGAGTCTAAAACATAAATATATAAGGATTTTACAAATTTACTCTTTTCATGGGTTTCTATAAGGCCAAAACCTTAAAACATTACTTAATATTGAGACCAATCAATAATCTGAATTTAATTCATATTAATTATCTTTTTAGGTTTAGAGTTTTAGATAATTAGGCCATAAATATTACATTATATCTCAAAATTATAAAGTAAACACTTCTACTCTATCCATTTTTTTTCACAATAATAAAACTGATTAAATAAAACAACAATTATTTTCTTGATAAACATAATCTTGAATTCTTCCTTTATCTTACCCATCCTTATACCCTATGAAAAACATTAAAAAAACATGGGATGAGCATAAAAATCTCAATAAGGGAAAACAAGGGAAAAAAATTTACACGTGACCTTGAGAGATATAGATAAGAACAAAAGGAATTTGATAAATGCATGAGAAATAAGAATATCATAATAATAAGAACTTGGATCATAACTTGAAAATATGGCTACAAAATTTAATTTAGAAATTTATAATCATATCACCAAGATCCATCCCCAAGGTGTCATATCACCAAGGTCCATCCCTAAGGTTTCTTAAAAATTACCAAGGTTATTCACCAAGGTATAATAAAAATTACTAAGGTTATTCACCAAGTTATTGTAAAACATTTCATCTCTAGAGATTAATTTCTTTACCCAGTGAATTGGAGTGCTATCAGGGCGCACCCTTAATATGTCTTTATTCTCATGTGAGCCACATAAATCATAACATGTAAAAGATTTCAATTATCAACATGTCACTCCTAAAATTTCATTTTCAATCATAAGGAATAATTTCAAGATATTGAAATATTAAATCCACTTTAAAAATTATTTTAAATACCAAAACACCAAAAAAGGGAATACATGATTTCTTTTCTTTTTTAAAAACATTAAGGATTATAGATAAATCCATATATCAAATAACGATTATGGAGGAGGAGAATTAATTGTCACCAAAAATGTTAAAAACATTCATTTTTTTCATTTAGTAAAATGCTTCATAGAAAAAATATTCAATTTGAATGAAATTAAAAGTCCAAGGGGTTTATTATAAACTGTATAAATCAAGGTGGTGTATAACGTCAAAATATGCTTCAATGAAAGGATATTTAGATGAAGTCCCTTAAAATATCATATCATTAGATTAAGGATAAATAAATTACATTATCATGCATCAAAAAAATACACCCAATATAAGTGGATATTTAGTGAAAAACAATCAAAGGACATTCACACATAATATTTGAAAAAAACCAATCAAATGGATATTTAACTCAATGAATGGATATTGAGTTAAGATTTACCTTACAAAGTTTATATAAATTATGTAAGAATTTATCAATGAGGTGATTATGTGTAGAAACAGTATATCCACAAAAAGGGAAGTGGAAATTAAACAATAAATCAATAAATAAACAGTGATTCTGCACATAATCTTGTCATAATATAATCAACGAAGTATGCGTAAAACCTAATGAGTGGAAATTGAGTTTAGAAATTCCCTTAATTTTTTTTGAAACCTAATGACGTCACTTAAAAATTTATAAAATGAGTTGATTGAGAGAAAATGAGGTCTCTCATCATTTGAGAATAATATGGACAGTAAGGGGAATATGGAATGATATATCCCAACATAAGAAAATAGAAATTAAAAAGGTATAACATTAAAGGAGTGCTTTAAAAGAGAAGGGTGGTAGATTCCCTTACAAAGATCATTTTTTTAATAAAATAGACTGATTATGTGAATTCAATATAAATATACATAAAGAAAGTATAAATACAAGATAGTATATCAAAATTTATTTCTCACAAAATCATAGCATGACATAATCAAGAATTAAAATATTAACCCAATAAATGTAAATTGGGATGAGAAGTTCCCTTACAAAGATCCTATCATTGACGTAACAATTTATAAATGGAGTAATTATGTGTAGAAATAGTATATCTACACAAAGTTAAGTGTAAATTACAACATAAATTAATGAATAGTGATTCCACACATAATCTTGGCATAATATAATCAACGAAGTATGCGTAAAACCCAATGGGTGAAAAATGAGTTTAGAAATTCCCTTATAAAGATCACTTTGTTAATAAAATAGATCGATTATGTTTATTCAATATAAATAAACATAAATCAAGTATAAATAAAATATATTATATCTGAAGTTATTTCTCACAAAATCATAGCACAAAATAATTAATAAGTAGAAGATTAACCCAAAGAATGAAAATTGGGTAAAGAAGTTCCCTTAACTTGAATCTGACTTGTTTTATTCATTATTTAATTTTCTAAATAATAAACTTAGATTAATTTATACCTGATTTTGAAAATTTTTCATGTTTATTATTCATTTATATCACTTATTACCATGTTATATCAATTAGTTAATTACTAGAGTTCAAATCAAGTGTTTTGTCAATGTTCGGCACTTGAGTCAAAAATGAACTTGTTTTGATAATAATTATCCTATTGGTCATAATTCCATTATCTTCAGAATGATATTAAAGATTTAAATATAATATATTTTAATTATATATGTATTTATAATAGTCCATAAAATTTTTATATAAAAAATAAAATTCACCATTCATGGAGACGGTAGACCGTATGTACGCATGAATGTTGCTTTCTTTTCTTTGTCATATTAAAGGAGTTAAAAATAAATGAAACATAGGTATATTATAATTAAATTATAATATATATGTTATATATGTTACATAAGTTTACTAATTACATCCTTTATACATTCCATGTATGGCATGAATGAGCCATATAACTTTGAGGGGGCGGTAGTCCGCACTTCCTCAAATGAAATTATCGTATTTACACATTATGGAAAGAATAAAGGTATGTTGTAAATAAAAATTTCAGAATAATAGAGACAATATAAATTTAATATATATCATATATAAATACATTTCCACCATAATGGACACTGTGATAGGTGGTAGGAGAAAATTGAACAATCGTCATTTTGTGAGGTAGTAGTTCACCGTAACTGAAACAATAAGTTCGTATCCATTAGACGGAGGTGTGTATAAGTGTAGTTATAATACTTATAATAAAAAATACTAGTATATTGGGGATAATTTTGTTTTTATGTAATAATATAATAATAATATCATAGGAAGTGGAGAAGGAAAATAAATGAAAGGAACTTTAGAGAAGACATTACCTCTAAATCGGGTAACTTATTTCGATTTGAGCCAAAATGATTTCTTGAATTGCCTTCTGCCCAAAATAAGTCTTATAAAATGAATGGAGGGATGTTGGTAACTTATTTTAGAAGATTTTGGACTATCAAATGGGCTTTATTGGTGTGAGTAAGTGGGTAGAGGTGGTGGCCTTTTATAAGAGGGAGGAGGGGAACTTTAGGAAAGTCTGAAAATATTATTTTATTATAAATTCAACTTCAATTAAAAATAGTCCAAAACTCATTTAAATTAAAGATAAGATGATTTCAGTTTGACTAACCATAATAAAATAATTTTTAGACAAATTTTAATTTTTTTTATCCTTATATTTTTGGTTTAACCCTTATTTTACCCTTTTCAATCTTAAAGTGATATCATGTTATTTACATATTGTGGGTTAATGTAATTACCATATCATGTCAAAAGACCCACAAAAAAGTCATTTATGACATATATAGACTTATATTAACCATTTGGAAAAATATTATATTTTTATTAATTTAATATCATTTAATAAACTATTTTATATTTTAAGTTATGAATTATGTCAATTTTGGAAACTATTCATACTTGACTTTTTTTACAAATTCATAATAACTTGATTCCTTAAAACCAAAGGAATTAAATCAAAGATAATATGTCAATGTCATCCATAAATTTTTTTTATGACATCAAAACATTCAAATTATATTTATTTTAATATTTATAATATCATTTATTTGAATATTTCATTAATAAGGTAATTAATGCATTATCATTGTGTCATAAATGAATTTATTTATTTAATGTATAAAAATTATAAATAAAATATCATGATTTAAGAAATATTTTTATATTTCTAATGAATATTTATATTCTAAGAGATCACTTATATAACCCCATATTAAAATAGTTTTAGCAAAAGATACATGTTTATGTTATATTTCTCTTTACTTTAAATTATTTCTTATAACATGTCATTATCACACCCAAGTTGCTCCATGATGTCCAAAAATAGACCCAATTATTCCCATGGTCGAACATATCTCACCAAATAATATTAGAACACATGTTATGGTAGTTTTATATTATTATAATATTATTTTTACCCTAATTTACTAGATTTACTCTTTAAACATGATAAATAAAAATAATTACTAAAGTTACTATTCATAATGTCCAAAAATAAAAGGTACCTATTTACAAAATTTAGACCCGTTGATTCCAAATATGGAATCTATTGTTTCAAATTCAAAACACAGAATTTCAAAAATTAATTTAAAATTAATTCCCGTTGTCAAAACCAAAAAGCGAATTTTTAAGAATTAAAAATTATCAAAAGATTGAAATGTGTTTATGTCCAATTTAAATGTGAAATTACATCCAATGACCATAATTGTATAAAATTATAAAAAATTAATCTAATTAAACTTTAAAACAAATTTAAATGATAATATAACTATATAAATAAATTAAATGAAAAGGTAGTTTTGAATTAAAATGTAGTATTTTTTACTATTCATTTAAAAAATGAACTTTATCAGAAAATTACCAAACATTTAACCAAATTAATTTTTTTTGTCCCATTTCTATAGAATAATTTAATTTTTTCAACTAGAACATATAAGTGTGACAAAAACTATATTTAAAAAGGTTTCTCCTTCAAAAGGGGGTAAAATGACCTTTTAAAAATATTAGAGTATTTTATGCTTAAATTTGGATTTTTTCTCATTTTAAGACTCTAAAATTTAATGGATAAATGTAAAAATGTTTAAAAAACATGTGTAATAATATTTTTGTTAGTTATGTTAATTCCCACCAATACAATGACTAGATGTTAACGACTATTTAAAATAATAATAATAATATTATAATTATATTATTTTTTCGGTATAACTCAACGTTGTGTGAAACGTAAGGTTTTAGAGAAACCCAATGTTCCGTGTCAAGTATGCTATAGAAAAAAGATTATATTTAACATAAAATTAATATATTATTCATAAATATTAATAGATACGAAAAATTATTATTTTATAAATACATGGGTTGTTACATCATTCTCCCCTTTTGGAAATTACATCTTCGCAATTTTAAAATTGGGCTTGAAAACTTCATTGAAAATCCCACATCAGAAAAAGAGTCAATAAAACTGTCACTTTTAAAGAAAGAAAGAGAAGTACAAAGGTCACCCTGATAACACATACTAGGATTCCATATTGGAAAACGTGAATATGGAAGAAAAACTAACCATCAAGTTATGATGGAGAGTGATAGAAAACATGATCAGGATAAAGTTAACAACTAAAAAACCATAAAATTGTGATGGGTTAAACAATATTTGATTTCCTAGTAAGAAAATTAAACAATTTTTTTTTGTTTTATGGTCCTTTTCATAAAGTTGAGGAATTATTTTACTACTTAGAATAAGAACATAAGTAAATGTACTTACTTATCAATTATAGTTTTATCCTTTAATAAATATCTACCACAAACCCATCTTTTCTCCAAACAACGAGTATTTAAGATGACTTGGTCACACCTGAAGTGATAGAATCAACTTCTATAGAATCTCATAATCCACAAAATATGAACTATATATTTCCCCTATCTTTATACATTAACCCAAAACCAAAATAGTTATTACAAGATCATATAACCCCCCAAAGTATAATCCTTTATAAAAATAAATACTACTCTTAAAATCCAAAATTAAACAAACAATACCCAAATTTCAACAAAGACCATTAAATAAAAAATTATCCTTAAAATTCACCAAAATAATACAACTAATATTGAAACCCAAAACTCAGAAGGATTTGATCACATAGTTTTCCAAGATAAATTTTAACATTTATCTCAAAACAAGACCGACTACTCTTAAAGTCTCATACTTAATAGTAATTAACCTAATCATATATTCTTCATGATAAGTTAATCAATTACCTAAATAACCCAAATCACCATATATTCATAATAAAAACATAGATTCTTCCAAAATAAAATTCAAGCTTTACTCCTCAAATGAAATCCCATAGTTTTTTATTTTACTTAGGCATATAGTGTTCCCAAAAGAGTGAAAATCTTCCAAAATAACATTTATCAACTTAATCTCCAAATCATTTTTCTATACTAATAATATCTATTTGATAAAAAAGTTCCTAAAATTAACTTATTCTTTATCCATAAAATCATTTAACTAAAGAGAATAAGTCATACTAACTAGGGACTTCACGTAGGCCAGTAGTAGGCAATGCACCCTTGTTGCCCTTCGGCTGTGGGTTCGATTCCCACGACCTTGTTAGACGTGATGAGTTTTCACCTATCCTATGGGTTTTCCTTTTTATAAAACTATTTAATTCTTATAACATTCACAAAATTATATAAAATCCTCAAAAATAACCATAACATAATTTAACCTCAGGTTTATCTCATGCCTTTCATTTTGCATCTAAAAAAACTAATAACCCATAGATGAATGTCTCCAAAAATACCATTAGTCACATTAATATATTAGATCATAACACCTCAAAGGGGGATTTCTATGACATTGAACTTACGATCAAACTTAAAATTATAAACCCATGAGGATATACCTAACTCTTAAGAAAACATCATAGTCTCCAAATTTGTCTAAACCTTTCCTCTGATTCCAACTATATGGCCCCAACCTTAAAATATTTCTTAATATTGATATTAGTCAATAATATTACTTTAATTCAAATTGAGGATCTTTTATAGGTTTAGTTTTTTTATAGAATTAGGCTATAAGTATTATATTACATCTCTAAATTAGAATGTAAACACTTTTACTCTATCCATTTTTTAAAATAATAAAACCACTTAAATAAAACAAAAATTATTTTCTTGGTAAATATAATATTTAATTCTCATTTCTATCACCCTTCCTTATACCCTATAAAAACATTTCAAAAAAAAAACTTTGGATGATAATAAAAATCTCAGTAAGGAAAAACAAGGAAAAACAGTTTACATGTGATCTTGTGAGATAAAAATAGGAACATGAGGAATTTCATAAAGGCATGAGAAAGAGGAATATCATAACAATAAGAAGTTGGATCATAACTTGAAAATATGGCTATAAATATTTAATTTAGACATTAATAATCATATCACCATGGTATATCCCTAAGGTGTCAAATCACCAAGGTCTATCCCCAAGGTGTCATAAAAATTACATAGGTTATTCACCAAGGTATCTTAAAAATTACCAATTTTATTCACTAAGGTATCGTAAAAATTAACAAGGTTATTAGCCAAGGTATCATAAAAAATTTAAACTCTAGAGATTAATTTCTTTACCCAATATATTGGAGTTTTATCATGGTACACACTTAATATTTCTTTATTTTCATGTAAGCCACATAAATCATAACATGTAAAATACTGCAATTATCAACATGTCACTCATAAAATTTCATTTTCAATCACAAGGAATCATTTCAATATATTGAAATAGTAAATACACTTTAAAACCCATTTTAAATACCAAAACACCCAAAACACCCAAAAAGGGAATAAGGGATTTCTTTTCCTTTTAAAAACATTAAGTCTTATAGAGGAAGCTAAATATCAAATAACTGTTATAGTGGTGAAGAAGTCATTGTCACCAAATAAATTAAAAACATTCCTTTTTTTGTTTAGTAAAATTATTTATATAAAAAATATTTCCTTTGAATGAAATTAAAATTCAAAGGGGTTTATTATACACCGTATAAAAGAAGGTGGTGTATAATGACAAAATATGCTTCAATTAAAAAATATTGAGATGAAGTCCCTTACAAAGATCATATCATTAGATTATGGATAAATCAATGAAATTATTATGTGTGAAAAAAATTCACCCAATATAAGTGGATATTCAGTGTAAAACAATCAGATCTCATTCACACATATTCTTTGAAAAAAAAACCAATGACATAGATATTTAACTCAATAAATGGAGATTGAGTTAAGATTTCCCTTACAAAGTTCATATAAATGATGTAAGAATTTATCAATGGGGTGCTTTTGTGTATCAATAGTATGTCCACTCAAAGGGAAGTATAAATTAAACCATAAATAAATAAATAAATTATGATTCCACACATAATCTTGTAATAATATAATCAAGGAAGTATTTATAAAATCCAATGAGTGGAAATTGAGTTTAGAAAGTCTCTTAAGAAATTTTGGCAGCCTAACAACATCACTTAAAAATTAATAAAATGAGTTGATTGAGAAAATAATGTGTATCTCATCATTTGAAAATAATATGGACAATAATGGGAATATGGAATGACATATCCCAACATAATAAAATATAAATTAAAAAGGCATAACATTAAAGGAGTGCTTTAAAAGATAAGGGTGGTAGATTCCCATAAAAAAATCATTTTGTTAATAAAATATATCGATTATGTGCATTCACTATAAATACACATAAAGAAATTATAAATACAATATAGGATATCAAAATTTATTTCTCACAAAATCATAGCATGACATAATCAAGAAGTATAAGATTAACCCAAAGAATGGAAATTGAGTTAAGAATCTCCCTTACAAAGATCGTATCATTGACGCAACAATTTATCAATGAAGTGATTATGTTTAGAAACAGTATATTCAAAAAAAGGGAAGTGTAAATTACAACATAAATTAATAAATAGTGATTCCACACATAATTTCGGAATAATATAATCAATGTAGTATGCGTAAAACAAAATGAGTGAAAATTGAGTTTAGAAATTCCCTTACAAAGATCATTTTGTTAATAAAATAGATTGATTATGTGTATTAATTATAAATAAACATAAATCAAGTATAAATACAAGATAGTATATCAAAATTTATTTCTCAAAAAATCATAGCATGACATAATCAATAAGTAGAAGATTAACCCAAAGAATGGAAATTGGGTAAAGAAGTTCCCTTTCCTTGAGTCTGACATGTCTCGTTCATTATTTGATTTCATAAATAATAAATATAGGTTAATTTATACTTTATTTAGAACCTTTTTAAAGTTTATTATTCATTTTATATCACTTATTACCATGTTCTATAAATTAGTTAATTATTAGAGTTCATATCAGATGTTTTGTCGATGTTCGGTACATGAGTAAAAAATAAACTTATTTTGATAAAAATTATCCATGTGGTCATAAGTCTATTATATCCAGAATGATATTAATGATTTAAATATCATATATATCCATTATATATTTATTTATAATAGTCCATAACATTTGTAGATAAGAAATGAAATGCACCATTTATAGAGATGGTAGGTCGTACATACGCATGAACACTACTTTTGTATCTTTGTCATATTAAAGGAGTGAAAAATAAATGATACATAGGTATATCATAATTATATTATAATATATATTTTATATATGTTACATAAGATTACTAACTCTATCATTTATACATTCCATGTATGGAATAAACGAGTCACATCACTTTGAGGGGGAGATAGTCCGCACTTCCTCAAATGAAATTATCGTATTTACACATTATGTAAAGAATAAACGTATGATGTAAATAAAAATTACAGAATAATAGAGACAATATAAATATAATAAATATAATATATAAATATAGTTCCATCATAATTTTCACCATGAGAGGTTGTAGGGAAAAATTGAGCAATCATCATTTCGTGAGGCAGTAGTTCACCGTACACAGAAACAAAATGTTCGTATCCATTAGATAAAGGTGTGTGTAAGTGTAGTTCGAATAATTCAAATAAAAACATCCTAGTATATTTATGTTACTAGTTTTTTATGTAATAATATAATAATAAGATAATAAAGAGTGAATAAAGAAAATAAAGGAATGGAACTTGAGAGAATACATTACCTGTAAATCAGGTAACTTCTTTTGATATGAGCCAAAAGGATTTATTGAATTGACTTCTACCAAAGGTAAGGCTTCTAGGAAGAATGTAGGGATGTTTTGAGATTATTTGAGTAGAATTTAGATGATAAAAGGGGCTTGATATGTGTGAGTAAATGGGTAGATGTGGTGACCATTTATAAGAGGGAGGAGGGGCACTTTAAGAAAGTCTTGAAATATTATTTTATTATAAATTCAATTTTGAAAATAAATAGTCCAAAACTCATTTAATTAGAATATAAGATGATGATGGTTTTAATACCCATCATCCAATAATTTTTGGACAAATTTAAATATTTTTTTATCCTTATCTTTTTGGTTTAACCCCTATCTTACCCTTTTCTATCTTACAGTGATATCATGTTATTTACATATTGTGGGTTTATGTAATTACAATATCATGTCAAATGACACAAAAAAATTAATTTATGTTATATTTGGACTTAAATTAATAATTTTTCCTAATATTATATTTTTAGGAATTTAATATCATTTAACAAACTATTTTATATTTTAAGTTATGAATTATGTTAATTTTGGACTCTATTTATACTTGAATTTTTTTTACAAATTCATAACAACTTTATTATTTCAAACCAAAGGAATTAACTCAAATATAATATATTAATTTCATCTATTAAATTATTGCATGACATCAAAATGTTCAAATTATATTTATTTTAATATTTATAATATCATTTATTTGAATATTTCATTAATAAAGTAATCAATACATCATCATTATGTCATAAATAGATATATTTATTTAATGTATAAAAATTATAAATAAAATATCATGATGTATGAAATATTTTTATCTTTCTAATTAATATTTATATACAAAGAGATAACTTATATAACCCCATATTAATTTTTTTAGTAAAAGATACATGTTTATGTTATATTTCTCTTTACTTTAAATTATTTCTTATAACATATCATTATCACACCCAAGTGGCTCCATGGGGTCCCAAAATAGACCCAAGGATGACCATGGTCAGCCATATCTCATCCAATATGATTAGGATATGTGTTAGTGTAGTTTTATATTTTTATAATATTAATTTTTACCCTAGTTTACCTGATTTACTCTTTAACCATGATAAATAAAAATAATTACTGAAGTTAATATTCATAATGTAAAAAAAATAAAAGGTACCTATTTAAAAAATTTGGACCCTATGATTAAAAATATGGAATCCATTTTTATAAATTCAAAACAAATAATTTCATAAATTAATTTAAAATTAATTCCCATTGTTAAAACAAAAAAATAGGTTTTTAAGAATTAAATACTATCAATAGATTGACATGTGTTTATATTCAATTTAAATGTGAAATTACATACAATGACCATAATTTTATTAAATGATAAAAACTTAATCTAATTAAACTTAAGAATAAATTAAAATAATAATCTAACTATATAATTAAATTAGATGAAAAGAGAGTTTTGAATTAAAATATAGTATTTTTCACTATTCATTAAAAATTGAACTTTATCAGAAAATTACCAAAAATTTAACCAAAGTAAATTTTGATGTCCCTATTCTATATAAGAAGTTTATTTATCCAAATATAATATATAAGAGTTCCAAAATTAGATTTAAAAAGGGTTTGCCTTCAAAAGACAATAAAAGAACCTTTTAAAAATATTAGAGTATTTTATGCTTAAATTTGGATTCTTTCTCTTTTTAGGCCTCTAAAATTTATTGGATAAATGTAAAAAAATTTAAAAAACATGTGTAATAATATATTTTTTAGTTATATTCATTCCCTCTAATACAATGGTTAAGTGTTAACTAACATTAAAATAATAATAATAATAATATTGTATTATTTTTGGGTATAACTGAATGTTGTGTGCAACATAAGGTTTCAAAGAAACCTATTGTTGCATGTCGAGTACACTATCAGAAAAAGCATCACTTTAATGTTAAATTAATATCTTATTCATAAATTTTAATATATATGAAAAAGTATTATTCTATAAATACCCAGATCATTATAGTTTCATTATTCAATTTATTTCCAATTTCATTCGGTACCTTTTAGAGTCATTCTATGTACCATTATCTCTAGAACATAGAACATCAGTCAAAATCCAATTTCTTGGAGGCCTAGAGAAGCATTGTAGAACCCCTTGGGTACTTTAAACTTCCTTCCCCCGCCCAAAACACATTGCTCACATGGATGCATCAGGGTTCTAGTGTAGTAGTCTAAAACCCCATGGATACTTTGAGAATTAGTGCCTCACCCAAAACCTAGTGATCACATTTTCATGTAAATATAAATCATGAATCAGGGGCCTATAACAGTAGTCTGGAACCCAATGGGTACATGGAGGATCTATACCTCACCCATAACTCATTGTTCACATTGTTATAAAATATTCAAAACAAGAAGCACCATTTTATTTATCAACATAAACATTGATCACTAAATTTATCACAGGTAACAATATGAAAATTTTCTACATTAATCCATTTATCAACATTTAATTACAAAATTAATTTCCCATTCAAGGTTAACCCAATCAACCCTTTAATTCCCATTATCAACATGAATAAAGGATTTAATTCAATTTTAATAACTCATTATTCCCCAATTCAAATTTTATAATTCATCATTTCAGAGATATTTTCACACCCTAAGGGTTTCTACCACATATGATCTCACAACCACCAATTAGCCCCACATGATCTATGAAGGGTCTCTCAATTTCATTGGGATTCAATTCATTTATCAAATCTAGAAGCAATTTCACAATTTTGAAAGGCAATGATACAACTAAAAATCAATATAGGAATCATGATAATAGAAATTAGTAATTAAAACACCTACCACAATATCGTTGATGAATGTTTTAAAAACCGTATCTGACAATTCGAAGTGGAATGATCGAAATCTCAATGGTGTGAAATATCTAATATTATAAACTAGGGTCATGGTCCAAAAAAACATCATACATTAATCCTAAATCTATACCATCATCTACAGTAGGAGTTAATCCCCCTTCAAGGGGAAATAAATAATGGAGAGAGAGAAACCTAAACAAGGAAGTAGACACAACTAGAGGGGTTTGATTTCTTATTTATGATCTTCAATTCACACCGAATGAGGTTTAATGATCCTAATAATACTACATGGATACTCAAATAGGAAAGTAATTCATGTTAGGTCGAGCATGGGTGATTAGGGATATAAACCCATGGTTCAAAAATTTTTAATTAAAATTTTGAGGGTCTAAAATCTAGCTCACATGACTCCATAAATGATCCATAGGGTTTGAAAAATTGTGAACCCATACTATTTGGGGTGCACATTTACTCTGAGGTGGGCCACACAATTTAAAAAACTATTCCCCAATTAGGAAAATCCTCTCAATTGAAGGGTTCAATATGGGGGGGGGGGGTGGCCACATGGTTTGGTTAAACTATGCACCCCCTTCATATGGCTTAAATAGGGGCACATGGTTTCTTGGGTAAAACACAATAGTTTTCCCTAACTATGAAACAACCACAGACAACCCCATGGGTTTTAAAAATTATCTATATTCACATGAAACAACCCTGATGTAAGTCCAAAATAATTTATAATAAAAAAGGGTAAAATATTAACTAAAAATTAGTATGAGACATCTCAATATTGGTCAGGATCTTTTAGATTTAGTTTTGGGGAGTCCATTTAACGATTCATAAAGTTTCAATACCATAGTTATTTAATATCTTACTAGCTAAATACCTTTGAATAAATGAATATTACCTATTCTGGGATTTGTTAAGTGGTTTCCGCTAGAATTCCCATGAAACTAGCCATTTCGAGTCCAATGGTGTGGGCTATTCTTAATTGATAATATAACATGAGATATATAATTAATTTTTTTCTCTCACATTTGTAATTAGATAATGTGAAAATTAACATCTATAAATTGTTTTCCAATCAAATGAAAATCTCAACAACCACAACTCTATCCATAGGAACTATCTTGAATATAGAAAATATCCTTACCGACATAAAAATTCCAGGAATAGAACAACACCGTGCATATTGCAATACACTAGGAATGAATGCTATATGTGCTAGAAACCCCAGTTACTCATCTTCTTATAGTAGAGGCAAGTGATGAAGAGATAAATTTCCATGAGAAACACTTGGACGACACCGTGAAAGACACACCATGACCCAGACACCGTGAAGTACACACCGTGACCCATACACCGTGAAGGACACACCATGAGTCAGACACCATGAGATAGACATCGTGACATGAACACACCGTGAAGCACATACCATGAAGGATACACCGGTTCAAAGAGACACCGTTTGCACAACTACTGTGACACTGTTTCTTAACCTTTTTGTCAATATTATTTAAATATTGCTAACGGTCATATTTGATGTTTTTAATGCAATTAATGTTATTTAATGATAGTTGTTGCATGTCAGGAAACCGTACCTCGTACCTATAGAAATGAAATCATTCTTATTGCTGGAGCTCGTGAAATATAAAGAATATTGAGCTGCAGTAGAGGAAGCTCTCGCTCTTGACACGTCTTGACACACATACTACAATACACGTGAGCTATGTACTGAACCGAAGAACAATCCTGAGCACAACTATGAAGAACACATTGCACGATCCTCAAAGAAGTTCCATACATGGAATCCTACATTACTAAATAAAAAATGAAGTACTCTGGAGTCAAGAGAACATCTTCTCTCCTAGAGAAACAAAAGATGAACCACGACACTCTGTTTTTCAACAGAAAAACCAGATAAGGACTCAGAAGCATTTCTACTGAATCTAACGAGTCCAGAGTTGCATTGCCAATCACTAGAGATTTCTAAAATTCCATATACTATCTCTAAGTGATTTATTATTTACTTTTGAGTAGTGTGTGTATCCTATTTATTTTACACACACACACACTACCTTTTGTGCTGAACTGGAGGATATTGCAATCCTCACACCAAAACTCCTTACTCTTTTTTACCAACAACAACTATGGAAGAGGTCTTTGTGTGGCCTGGTCTTTATTTTTGTTTCCCATGAAGAACAGTGGTAGAGGTCCCTGCGTGTCTTGGACAATCTTGTACTGTTGTTAACACTGATCCAGGGAGTGGATAAATTATATATATAAATTTGAGAGGACTAAGTCTCGACTTGAGACTGAACCTCTTGGTTATATCTACTGTGCATTTTTAGTTTATGTTCAAAATATACAGTAACTAAATTTATATTCCGCTGCTTATTACTTTGAAATACAAATCTGTTTTAAAGTTACTTTGATAGTTAATCTAGCAAGTTTTTGTATCTATTTTAAATTAGTAGGTTAGTTTCAAAAGCTAATTTAATATTATGATTAGATTAACTGAGAACTAATCAATCTTTGGAGAATCTAATTGAACCTTTACAGTTTTACAAATTCACTACAGTTTAACTTGTTTTATAAATTAGAGTATTTTAATAGAAAATATTTTAATAGAAATTTTGATTGGAACTCAATTCACCCCCCTCTTAAGTATCCACTCCGACCAACATTTGGTATCAGAGGTTATTTTTATACATGTTTTCAAAACATTCTATTTTTCAACTGTGATTTTAGTTGCATCTTTAAAGATCTTAAATTTCTGTTAGTTCTAAATATTATATCTTTAAATTTATTTTCTAAAATCTAGTTATGGATAATATACTAGAAGGTGCTGCTACTAACCGGACACCTTTCTTTAATGGTACAAACTATGATCAGTGGAAACTTAAGATAAAAATTCATTTGGAATGTATGGGTTTTGATATATGGAATGATATAGTGTCTCAATATAAAATTCCAAAAACTGAAAGAACAACTTGGGATGAACCTACAAAAACTGCTTACAATAATAATTGTAAAGATATAAATGCCCTGTATTGTGGATTAGGAGATGAGGAATTCAATAGAATATCTGCTTGCAAAACTGCCTATGAAATTTGGGATACTTTGGGAGTTTTTCATGAAGGAACAACCAATGTTAAAGAAATGAGATTAAATACTTATACTATTAAATATGATAATTTTAAAATGAAGACTGATGAAACTATTTTTGATATGCATCTCAGGTTTAATGATATTGTCAACACCATGAGTTCACTTGGTAAGGCTGTTCCAGCAAAGGAATGAATCTTGAGAATCTTGATATGTCTACCAGACTGATGGAGAGACACTTCTATTTCAATTAGAGAATCATGTGACATTAGAGCTCTGCCTGTCAAGGAACTTATTGGTAAGATTATGATGTATGAGGAAGAATTAAAAGTTAATAAGGAGGAAGATGATGAACCCAATATAAAATCTGTGGCATTTAAGTCTACTGCTTCAAAGAGCAAGGACAAAGACAACGTTCAAATACAAACTGAAAGTTCTACAAGTTATGATTCAGACTCTGAAAGTGATGCTGAAATGGCACAGATAGCCAGGAGGTTTAAGAAATTCTATAGGAAGAAGAAATTATTTAGAAAAACAAACTAAAAAGGTAAATATAACAACAAAGGCCACTAGAAAAAGGATTGAAAAAAGCCAGATAAAAGTGATGAAATAGTCTACTATGAGTGCAAAAGTAAAGGACATGTAAAGGCTGATTGTCCAAAATTGAAGTTCAAAAAGAAATATGACTACAAGGACAATAAGTACAAGAAAGCCATGAAAGCTACTTGGAGTGCTTCAGAAGATAGAACAAGTGAATCAGAAGCTACTGATCGTGAAAAGAATCGTGCCAACATGTGTTTCATGACCAACACATCCGAGGTAACCTTAGAAACTCCTATTTTAAATTAATATTATTCTGGAGTTGATGCTGAATCTGATTCTGATTCTAAAGACATGACTAAAGATGAATTATCTGAATACTTTAACATGCTGGAGGAAACATTCAATGAACTTAAGGACAAATATAAGTCATTAAAGAAACAACACGCTCTCACTACAAATATTAAATCCACCCTTGATATAGAAAAAGAAAAGAATTCTCAACTGTTAAAGGAAAATATAGAACTGAAAATGTCTAATGAGAAACTTAGAAAGGACTTAGAAAAGTTCAAAAATGGAAAGGATACTCTAACTCAAATACTAGGAAAGCAAGTGGCTTCAAAATACACTACTGGAATAGGCTACCAACTTGGAAAAAGATAGTTCACTAAAACTAGATTTATTCCTCAATCTGGACAAAATTTTGCTAGTTCTAGTTCTGGAAATTCATATGCTTCAACTAGTTATTCACATAATTATAGATCAAATGGAGTTTATCTTTCAAAATATATTGAATCTATTGATTATATGAGATCCATAAGACAAATTTTGGTACCTAAATCTTTGATTGCTAACCTTTCTAGACCAAAGATAATCTGGGTACCAAAATCATTTTCTTTTTAAAACTGTTTTGTAG
Source organism: Viscum album (assembly GCA_963277665.1). NCBI lineage: Eukaryota > Viridiplantae > Streptophyta > Magnoliopsida > Santalales > Viscaceae > Viscum > Viscum album. The sequence goes on along the minus strand of OY728132.1, from coordinate 678,922,417 downwards.
GAAACATCTTTGAAGAGTTCCCATAAGAAGACATGGTATTTGGATAGTGTATGTTCAAGACATATGTCTAGGGATTATTCATGCTTCAAGAGATTAATAAAGGTTGATGGAGGCTATGTCACCTTTGGTGATAATTCTAAAGAAAAAATCATCGGCCTAGGCCAAATTGGTAACACTAAATCAGTTTTAATTTCTAAAGTTTTATTTGTTGATGGAATGAAATATAACTTGTTAAATATATCTAAATTATGTGATGATGGATTTAATGTTAAATTTTAAAATGATTCTTGTAATGTTTTTAATTATAAGAATGTTTTAATATTTTCTACTTTGAGAAATGAAAATCTTTATGCAGTTGATTTGAATTCTTTATCTAAACAAAACATTACTTGTTTAAATGATTTTCATAAAGAGTCTTGGATTTGGAATAGGATATTAGGGCACTGCAACATCCATTCAATTAGAAAATCGAATAGGAAGAACTTATTTAGAGACTTACCCAAACTTGAGTTTCCAAATGACAAAGTTTTTAATCCCTGTCAAAAGGGAAAACAACACAAAATCTATTTAAAATCAAAGAAAGAAGTTTCAACTTCTCAACCTCTCAAGTTTGTTCACATGGACTTGTTTGGACCATCTATAGTTTCTAGCTTAAATGGGAAGCACAATTTCTATGTCTTAATAGATGAATTTTCTAGATATACTTGGGTATATTTCTTAGCTCAAAAAAGTGAAGCTTGTTATTATTTTGTTAAATAATCCAAGTCTGTAGAAAACCTTAGTGGACTTAAGATTAAAACCCTGAGATGTGATCATGGTCATGAGTTTGAAAATCAAGACTTTGAATCTTACTACTCACAAAATGGCTATATTCATAACTTTTCTACTCCTAGGACACCTCAGTAGAATGGTGTATTAGAAAGAAGGAATAGAACCCTGCAAGAAATTTAAAGAACCATGTTAAATGAGTATGACCTACCTATTTACTTTTGGGCTGAAGCTATAAATACAACTTGTTATATTATCAATAGAGTCTTAATTAGACCTGTTCTCAAAAAGACCCCTTATGAGTTGTGGAACAATAGGAAACATAAGTTAATTACTTTAGAGTCTTTGGATGCAAAGTCTTTATTCTCAATACCAAGGATAATCTAGATAAGTTTTCTTCTAAGAGTGATGAAGGAATATTTTTAGGATATTCTATAACTAACAAAGCTTATAGAGTTTTCAATAAGAGAACCAAGTGTGTGGAAGAATCTGTTCACATCAAATTTGATGAAACTGATCCACATGAACCTAAGTCATCTCTTGAAAATCTTATAGAAGATTTATCTATTCTGAACCTTAATGATAAAATCAATGAACCTGCTGCAAAGAAAACCTGTTCTGGAAATATTTCAGTATCTGCTCCTAATGAACCCGAACCTAGAGAGGAACTTAAAATTTCTAGTCCTACCTTTACTAGATCAACTAGAATTCTAAAGAATCATCCTTTAAATACTGTTATAGGAAATCTTGATAGAGGGATACATACTAGAGATTCTATTAGAAATCAGGTTGAACATCAAGCCTTCTTGTCATAGCTTGAACCTAAAAACATTGATGATGCTGTTAATGATGAATGTTGGGTAATTTTTATGCAAGAAAAACTTAATCAGTTTGAAAGAAATAATGTTTGGAAACTAGTAGAAAGACATAAGAACACTTTCATCATAGGCACAAAATGGGTGTTTAAAAATAAAGTATATGAATCTGGAAACATATTTAGAAACAAGGCTAGATTAGTTGCACAAGGTTATATTCAAGATGAAGGAATTTACTATGAGGAGACTTTTTCTCTAGTAGCAAGACTAGAATCCATTAGAATTCTACTTGCTTATGCTGCACATCTAAATTTCAAACTATATCAAATGGATGTCAAGAGTGCCTTCTTAAATGGATATATTGATGAGGATGTTTTTGTTGAACAACTACCTGGATTTACAAACCCTCATTTTCCAAATAATATTTTCAAATTATCAAAAGATTTATATGGTTTAAAGAAAGCTCCAAGAGCTTGGTATGACATATTAAGTACTTTTCTAATTTCTAAAGGTTTTAAAAAAGGTATAGCTGATCCTAATATTTTTATAATACGAATTTATAAATATGTTTTAGTTGTAAAAATTTATGTAGATGATATTATTTTTGGATCTTCAAAAAATTCTTTATCTACTTATTTTTCTAAAATGATGCAAAAATGAATTTGAGATGAGTTTAATGGGTGAACTTTAATTCTTTCTTGGATTTCAAATCTTTCAAAACAATGATAGAATTATTTTAACTCAAATTAAGTTTACTATATATATTTTAAAATGTTTTGGATTAGATAGCACAAAAAGTAGTGACACTCCCATGAGTACCACCTGTAAGTTGGATCTTGATGAAGATGGAAAATTTGTTGATCAAACCACTTATAGAGGAATGATTGGAAGTCTAATCTACTTGAATGCTAGTCATCCTGATATTATGTTTAGAGTGTATATGTGTTCTCATTTTCAAGAAAACCCTAAAGAGTCACATTTAAATTCTATAAAGAGAATTTTTAAATACCTCAAGCATACTCCCAATTTAGGACTATTCTATCCAAAAGGAAAATCATTTGAACTAGTTAGTTATTCTGATGCTGATTTTGCTGGATGTAAGTAAGATAGAAAAAGAACCTCTAGAACATGTCACCTTTTAGGCAAGTCACTATTATCATGGTGTAGTAAGAAACAAAATTCTATTGCATTGTCTACTACAGAAGCTGAATACATAGCTGCTGGAAGTTGTTGTGAACAAATTTTGTGGATGAAACACACATTACTAGACTATGGATATCAATTCAGACATGTACCAATAAATTGTAACCACACAAGTGCTATTAAAATTTCAATGAATCCTGTTTCACATTCTAGGACAAAACATATTGATGTAAGACATCACTTTTTGAGGGATCATTATCAAAAGGGTGATATCACTTTAGAATTTATTGGTACTGAATATCAACTTGTTGATATATTCACTAAACCATTAAATTTTGAGAGATTAGATTAAATCATACATAATATTGGTATGATAAATCATAAATAGACATCTTACAGATCTTACTGTTTACTATTTTTACTATATTTTACTTTACGGTTTCATGTTCACTATTTCTCAGTTACTATTTCATGCTTACGGTCTCATAGTTAACACCTTGTGTTCACGGTCTGTCCCTTAACTGTCTCACCGTGATGACTGTTTTTCATCGCACCGTAATTCCTACTCACGGTCTCACCGTGAAGGCTATTTATACTTTTATTTTAACCTGTATCGTGGTAATTTTTATTTCACCGCTATTTGATTTCCCGCGTTTTTATTTTTATGATGCTTGACATTCCCAAATGATAAAACATAATGTTTTCCTTCGAATCCTCACCCGAACTCTCTCCTGAACCTTCTCAATCTTGCAAACCTTCTCTCCTTATCTCTCGCCAAAACCTTCAGTGAATGCCCAGGATGAAGCGTCCATCTTCACCCTCATCTGAGAAGCGCCATACAAAGAAACAGAAAAGAGCAATGAAGATTGCACCTGAAGGACCTCTAAATCCTAACCTAGTAAGCCATACTGTTGTACCTAAAAAAGATATTTTCCCATAGTGGCTACTATCTAGTAAGTACTTGGTTCTAAAAGTATTAAGAGAACAAGGATGGATCGAATGGTTTTCTAAAAACGATAGACCTATATACCAGAGGTTGGTATCTCATTTTTACCAATATGTAAAGTTTTCCTTTGGTGCTGGGGAAAGTTTTATGGTGACAAGCTGGATCAATGGAAAAAAGTGTTCATTATCTTCAAGGTTATGGGATACATGCCTGAGAATTCCTCATGAAGGGATTTGTGATGATTACCAGAGAGACCCTCCTCCAACAACTAACATATTTGATCTGGAAAATGCACTAGAGATCCTGACTAGAAATGGAATCAAGCGAAGGGCCATAACAGCTGAATTGGATGGGGAGACAAGATAGCTATTAAAATTTGTTCAGAATTTTATTAGTCCAAGAAAAGGATATTTTTATGTGATGAAGTATCATGATGTGTTCCTGATTCACCTGTTGAATAATAGCCATAAGATCAATCTTTGCAAATATGTCATTCACCACATATGTGAGCTAATTAAAGTCACTTCCAAATCCACCTACTTGTTTTACTCAAGTATGATTTTGTCCATGTTAGTTGAAAAGGGAGTAGTTGGACCGAATGAAGAAAATATAGAGGACTTTGTTTTCTGTTTATCCAAGCCTATTATCAGAAGGATGAAGATTAATTGGAACCCCTGGAAGAAGCAGTGGTTTGAGGATAATGATCAACTTTATAAGAAGTATAATCCTATTGATTATCTAAGAAGGCCAAAGAATATAACTGATCCTGGTTTGGAACCAGATAAAGTGGATGAGTACCCAGAAGAGGAAGAAGAAGAAGAAGAAGAAGAGGCTGAAATACCTCAATAGAAAGCCGCTCCTGTTGAGAAAGAAAGGATTGTTGTCCCTGTTGATGTTCCTGCTATAATACCTTATAGAGAGGAAGTTTCTACTATTTTTTGAGAAGAATCTCATGCTTCTAGAGATTATGTTCATCAGGAAATTCAACCTGAGGCTTTAAGAGAATTGATTATCCCTGTTTTAGAGCAGCAATCCATGGAAGAGTCTGGTGGTGCATAAGATCTATATGTCATGGAAGAAGCTGATCTAGGAGAAATCTATGTTAGGGAAAATTTTAATAAATAGGATCTCCCTGTGGAAAAGTAATCAAGCTTGGAAGCACTTCCTGAGGAACAATCTGTTCCTGAGTACATACCCTCTGCTGAAGAGAGGATGTAAATTGCCTTTCATCTGGCAAGGCAAGAATTTGATGAAGAGATTAGAGCTGATCCTGTGGATCTTAACCCAATTCCAAAGACTCAAGAATATGAAATGAATGCACATTTTGAGTGGGAGGAACCTCAAAACATTGAGATTAATGAAGCTGGATCTACTGAAACCTCTCAACCAACTGTCACATATTCTGTGTACACTCGGTATGAGTTTCCAAGATTTTATGATGTGAGTGAATCACAACAAGTGACTGCAACTGGAATTGATCTGTGTTCTCTATTTCATTTGAAGTCAGTCACTCATACTGTCCCAGAGCCTCAACCTGAACCTACTTCTATCCCAGAACCTCAAGAAGAATCTCAACCAGAACCTGTACCACTACCTTCACCTACTCCCTTACCTGTCTAAAAACTTTTTGTAACTAAAAATTATTTGAAAGTCTTTGGAGAGACTATCTTAGATGGATTTGAAAAGATTATATCCTATCAACCTCATCCTATGACTCAACTAAGTCAGGAAGATGCCTCTATTATTTTGGAAAACATCATTCTGCATATTCAACCAAGGATGATCCATGAAATTCAAGAAGTTAGAGTTGAAAATAAGCTGCTAAGTGCTGATGTTGCAACATCGAAAAGTATGGTAGCAGACATGCAGAAAGAACTAACTTTGAGATCCGAGCCTGCTCCTGTTTCTTCTCCTGAACTTGTTGTTACTTCTCCTGAACCAAATGTTTCCAACATTTCTAGAGAGATTGCTTCTCAAGTTAATCCATATCTACTGTCGTTTGACGAGAAGATTGGTGTAAGAAACACCAAGATGCTGCAACGCATGAGGGAGCTTGTAGAAAATCTGAATAATCTCACAGATGAGTACACTGGCTGTCTTAAAAAGGTTTTGAAACAACTCAAAGTTCTCACCATAGCTGTAAAGTCTTCTCCTCCATTTGGTCAGACTTCTGTTCCCTCTTTGGATGATTCTCTACTGAGATCCATAATCAAGGAAGAAATTCAGAATGACCTTAGTGGTTTAGATTTGTCACTTTTTTTAGAAGTGGTTAAGAATAGTGATCAAGCTTTGGACCTGGTCAGAATTCATTCTACGATTTCCAATGATGCTCAATAGGATATCACCAAGAAGATAGATGCTTATCTCAACCGTATTTTCTCCAAAAGTGATATGACCAATCACTTTAAGTATCTTGTAGAAAATTTGAAAATACCTCCAGTGACTCAAGATTTTAAAGCTCAAGTTCAGAATCTTACAGAGTTCACTAGATTGTTAGACAAATTCATGGAGAATAAGGATGATTTTGAAAAGGCTATGCAATATGGTGGAGAAATCATTACTGATTTCATAAATATTTTGAAGCCGTATCTTCATGTGCAGAGTACTACTATCATTGCTCCAGTTGCTTCACCCCTTAGACCTGTTCTACCTACCCTAGCCTCAAATGCTATGTCAGTCAGCCAAGCCCTTTCTCAGATCAGACCAGTCATTCTTGATCAACCATAGACTAGATCTTCTACAGCTCCTACTTTGGATCCCTCTATATTTGATGGTCTTCCTTTACCATTTTTGTCTACTACCTCCATGCCTTCTTCTACATCAGCTCCAGCTTCTGCTGCTAAAGGAAAATAGAAAGCCAATCCCTGATGCCAACCAATGTTTCTTAATTTTGGATGGGATGTCTTTTGTTGTTTACTGTTTATATTTCTCCTGTATATTTTATTCTGAACCTTCTTAATGATAAATTCAGTGTTTCAATCCATTATCTCTACTTTTTGATAATCCCAAAAGGGGGAGAAACAGTGAGAAGAGTAATCTCTTAGTATTTTTATTATATATGTTATTTTCTCTAACATTTCATTTCATTTATATTTTAACTATACATGATTTGTGATCATCAAAAAGGGGGATATTGTTGGACTCCTCATGTATTAATCATGTTTTAATGATCAGAAATCTTATTACTATTAATTAATCACATTATTATATCCAAATCTTATGCACGCTCACAAATCTTACTTATCTTATCAAACATCTGTATTTATGTTTCAAGTTCTCTTACCTTATAATGGTTAAGATTAATTCAAATTATGCATATTATTGTTTAAGTTTGAATACAATTATTTTTCTAAGTACCCAGACACAGTGAAGGACACACCGTGACCCAGACACCGTGAATGACACACCGTGACCCAGACACCGTGAAGGACACATCGTGACCCACACACCGTGAAGGACACACTATGACCCATACACCGTAAAATACACACCATGATTCAGACACCATGAGCTAGACACCATGACATGGAAACACCATGAAGCACATACCGTGAAGGAGACACCGGTTCAAAGAGACACCGTTTTCACAACTACTGTGACACCGTTTCTTAACATTTTTGTCAATATTATTTAAATATTACTAACAGTCATATTTGATGTTTTTAATGCAATTAATGTTATTTAATAATAGTTGTTGCATGTCAGGAAACCGTACCTCGTACCTATGGAAATAAAATCATTCCTATTGCCGGAGATCATGGAATATAAAGAAGATTGAGCTACAGTAGAGGACACTCTCATGCTTGACACGTCTCGACACACATACTACAATACACTTGAGCTCTATAGTGAACTGAAGAACAATCCTAAGCAAAACTATGAAGAACACATTTCACGATCCTCAAAGAAGTTACATACATGCAATCATACATTACTGAAGAACACACAAAGTACTCTAGAGTCAAGAGAACATCTTCTCTCCTGGAGAAACAAAAGCTGAACCACGACACTCTATTTTTTAACAGAAAAACCAGAGAAGGACTCAGAATCATTTCTGTTGAATCTAACGAGTCCAGAGATGTACTACCAATCACTAGAGATTTCTAAAATTCCATATACTATATCTAAGTGATTTATTTTTTACTTTCGAGCAGTGTGTGTATCTTGTTTATTTTATACACACTGCCTCCTGTGTTGAACTGGAGGATATTACAATCCTTACACCAAAACTGCTTACTCTTGTTTACCCACGACAACTGTGGAAGTGGTCCTTCTGTGGCTTGGTCTTTATTTTTGTTTCCCATGAAGAACAATGGTAGAGGTCCCTGCATGGCCTGGACAGTCTTGTACTGTTGTTAACCCCGATCCAGGGTGTGGATCAATTATATATATAAATTTGAGAGGAATAAGTCTCGGCTTGAGACTGAACCTCTTAGTTATATCTACTGTGCATTTTTAGTTTAAGTTCAAAATATATAGTATCTAATTTATATTCCGCTGCTTGTTACTTTGACATACAAATCTGTTTTAAAGTTACTTTGATAGTTAATCAAGAAAGTGTTTGTATCTATTATAAATCAGTAGGTTAGTTTCAAAAGATAATTTAATCTTCTGATTAGATTAACTGAGAGCTAATAAATCTTTTGAGAAACTAATTTAACCTTTACAGTTTTAGAAATTTACTACAGTTTAACTTGTTTTATAAATTGGGGGATTTTAATAGGAAATATTTTAACAGAAATTTTTATTGGAACTCAATTCACCCCCCCTCTTGAGTATCCACTCCGACCAACACTATTGATGAAAATAAAATGCCTAGCCATATCCATGATCTTTATTAGGATAGAGAATGTAATTTTTTTTGAGATATATAAGAAAATCTTAACAAGCATAATGGGATAAGGTTCACCTACTGAAATCATGTAGTGAACATTATTATCTACTTTGAGTATCTGGATATACTACTATTTAAAATACCTAATAATTTATACACTAATCCCATCTTACCAAACTATTTTATATATTATCTATCATTATTTTTAATGTTAATAATAATGATATAGAGAATTAACTCCTAGATCTCCTCATCTTAATTCTCCAGACCAATAAGGAACAAAATTTGGAAATGTAATTTATCCTTATGGTGAATAATAGGAACAAAATGAAATAGTTCCCATGACTATGTCCAAGTTTATGTCTTTTAAACCATGACCATATAATAAGAGGAAGAACAAAGGGTAAGAGAGTGAGTATAATTCTTTCATTTTCTATCGTGGTTAGAAGGGAAACTAGAAAAAAATTGCATAGTGGGAATTATGCATTGATATGCTTCTGGTATGTTCATCATCAAGTATGAATATTATATTTATATGAATTGGGTATTGTATTCTCCATGTGGTTCTCACATTTAAACATAAATATAGAATCCTAGTTGATTTCGAATGGTTCTATAGGGTGATGTGGATTTACAGGCAACAAGAAGAGCTAAGAGGAAACACTATCCTTTAGAAACATCCAATTCACATTACTATTTGGAATGATCATGGTTCTTCACAATGGTTAATATATGTTAGGAATTTCTAAAAATATTATTTCTATAACTAAATAAGAAATTGATGATTTTATTTTCATGTTTAGGAATAAAATTTTCTTCTTTTATAATGAAAAATATATTATGGTATGAAAAATTAAATAAGGGATATTATGTATTAGATTATGAGAACCAAGTTCATCTTATATGTTTTCTATCATGATATGAGAACAAATCCAATCTTTTGGATAAATGAATTATTTTTTAAAAGGGAATTTTTACCACCTTTTGATGGAGAACCAATTTTAAATATATTTTTTGATACTTTTCTATATTATATTAATAAAATAATAATATTATTATAAATTGGGATATAAAAATTTACTTTGAATGAATTTTGATCAATTTTCTGATAACTTTTAGGTTTTGATGTATAGTAAAAATATAATATAATTTAATTGAATCTTTTTTAGAAGAAATAATTTATGTGGTTAAATTATATTATTTAATGTTTTTAATGTATAAATATAATATATTTTTATTCATTAATATAATTAAGGTCATTGGCATAAATATTACAATGAATTTAGATGTAAAAACATTTCAATCTTTTGCAATGTTTTATCTTAAAAAACTAGATTTATAATTCTAACAACGAGATTTATTTTAAATTAATAACTGAAAATTTTTTGTATTATATTTTAAAAAATGGATTCCATATTTGGAATCAGTTGGTCTAAATTATCTAGATAGGTTTATTTCATTTTTGGGCATTATGAACATTAACTTCTATAATGATTATTATTATGGTAAAAGGGTAAATAATATAATAAAGGGTCAAAATAATATTGTAATGTTACCCTAACAGTATTACTAATATCATTTTATAAGTGTTTTACAACCTATATAATTGATGGGTTGAAATGTTATGATTTATAATCCAATTAGATGAGATCATGACATTTATTTTTTTTATGAAATGATAAATATGTATTACTCAAATATTAAAAACTATATCATTTTTAATATAAGGTTATATTGAATATAAATTCTACAATAAATACTCTTTTTAGATCTAAATTTTTTTATTCATCATGGTAATTTATTATTAATTCTTATGAAATAAATAATAACATTAACGACTTATACCATGATGATGCAGAAATTATTTAATTGATTTGAAATCAATAAAATATTTTTTATTAAAATAATAATAAACATTAAAATACTCATATAGGCTAAAAATATTATTTATTGAGTATAGTTCAATAATAATCATCCAAGGGTCATATTATTGGCCATTTGGATCCATATAAAAATGATTGTGATATTTATAATATTTTATTTAAACTGATGTTGAAGATGTAACATTCATGTTTTAATAAATACAACATTTTTAATGTAGGATTTTTACAAGATATATTACAATATAAATATTATTATAAAATCATGAGTATTTATATTCTTCATAGTATATTATTTTTAGTTTTTATTAAACAAAAATTTATAATAATTAATTACGCAAAACTGATGTAGTAAATATTGTATTAATGGTGATAACAAATAGATGTTATTAAAAATATTAAAATGAATATAATTTGGGATAATTAATATATCCAAAGAATTTTATATAGTACCCTAACCTCATAATAATATAATAAAATACTTTTATCCAAGTTAAATTATAATTTTATATTTTCAATAATTAATGAAATTAATAGTATCAAAATTGACACTATTTTTTGTTTATCAAAATAATGTATTATTGAATTATTTAAAAATAATAAAATATTTTAAAAAATATATAGTAATTATGAAATGGTATAATTTTCTAATGTAATCATTATGGTGTAATAGATATTAAATAATTAAATATTAAACCCTTTTAATATTTAAATAATTGTTACCAAAGTTAAAAATTAAATAGAATAACTAAGTGTTAACTAAAATGATATGTTTTAAATTCAAAGAAACACTTTTATACAATTTATTGGATGATGAGATTATATAATTTCCTCATATAATTTTTAAAATTATTATATTTTTGTAGTTTTTTGTTTAGGTTTAATTTTATTTTAAATTTATATTATTTTAGATTCCAAAAGTGTATCTCACCTCAATTATAAAAGGGCACTTCCTAAATCACTTATTCACTTCACTTTGAGCCATCAATATTGGTCATTGTAATTTCCTAGACCCTAATTCCACCAAATAGTGTCCCAAGACTTATTGGATATATGGACTCAAGCGTATCTCCCCAAACGCCAGAGGCTTCCGACTAGTAATGAGGGACTAGGTGAGTCTGTGGGAAGATTATACCCTCATTACCAAAGTATCATAGTAGAAGTCAAACAAATAATAAATAGTGGAATCAAAATAAATAGTCTTTAAATGAATGTAATATAAGAATGAATAAATATCTATAACCATAAGGATATAATATAAAAATTGATGCAGATGATACACATATCTAGAATGAAACCACAATAGTACATGGAAGTACAATACAATTCATGTATCCTAAAGGAACAAAAAACCAAAAAGTGTCAATTGCATCTCAAGCCTCATCTTGGCCTTATTCTCCTCTTCTCCAAAGCCACAATCAACAACCTATACCAATGACCTTTACCTTTTAATCACATGCAACCATATAACCTATTTGGGTCCTCGAGGAGGCCCAAATTGGGTGTAAGATAAACATCCTAGTAGGAAACCACCTAGGACTATAGAGTTATATCTGAAATATACAAAGTTCAAGAAAGAGTAAATAAATAAGGAATATAGGTGTGTACACCCATTATATAAGTCTTATACAACTAGAACTACTAAACAACCTCTCAAGGCTCCCTGCAAAAGGGTCACCTCCTAACAAGCCCGCTATAACAAAAGTAAATAAGTCTCACGACCACGTTGTACATCCATCAATACCATGTAATCCATATCCACGTTGTATAAAAATGTTAGAAAAACAAATTCCATTTCATATAGTGAAATTTAGAACACATGGCCACACTTTATAATTAAATGTAGACCCCGAGGGCCGGATCCAAGGTCTTATGTACTAGAGATTCCTTATAATAAATCTATACTACAAAGGGCTGGATCCAAGGATATAGTTCAAGGCATCCAATCGAGTCCCATGGGTGTCCTAGTGGAAAATTGGTTTTGAATTTTTTGGTTTCCTAGGAGAATGAAAATGGAATATCATATATGAGCCCAAGTAATCTAGATCCACTGGGTAGCATAGCCCGGTGAATCCTATAGAATCAATACCCAAGGGGTAGAGTGAAAAAAATTATTCCTCTACGGCATTCCAGATCCATGGAGAGCATTCTATGGAATCTATAGAGATGTTCATTCAAATAAAAAATTTAAACAAATTCATTTCATGTGAGTATAACCACTCGCATAAACATGCACGATCCATTAGTAAACCCACTCAGAAAACCACTTTTCAACTATAAATAATGTGGGACTACCCTCCTATAAAATTCATTTAACACTCTCTTCATCATTTATATTGGTATACCAGCACATATTATCTATTTAACAATAAAAGTTAAATTATACAAGCATGTAATATCTAGATATCACTAATCAAGGAGGAATTACATCTCCAAAAAAGATAAATCAAACCATTTAGGTATATTAAGGGCCATTTCTAACTAGAAAAGTACAAGCACACACCCCTTGGGTGGTTTTAACAGGAAACAATATGTATTTAATTATGTCGCAACCCTTGGGTGACCTTGAATCAAGAAATGAGTGACAAAAACATAAACAGAACCTATGGGCACCCCCATTGGGTTTGACAACAACTGCTACTAGAAACTTTCCCAAAAATGAGCCTTTCTGAAAAGTCTGACGGATGGAAAAAACCCGAATGCCCAAAAAGCACCCAAAAATAAGAAATAAAGTATAGACCACCTACCTCAGCTATGTAGTAGAATAATAATCTTATATCAATTCCTAATTCATCTTGTAATAGGTGAAATTTTAAGATTGTATGAAGAATGGAATAATTGGGCATATGACCCTAAAATAAAATAGCACCATCATTGTTCAGAAGAATATTGAATGACTAAAAAGGAATCGATTACTTATTGATTTGGTCCTAATGAGACAAACCACAATCTAATCAGATTTTGGATGACTTCAAAATATGAAAAACTGTTGTATATGGTTTTTGGTTTCTAAAAATGAAGAAAAATAGGATGTGTGTATGAAAATGAGGCTACTGCCTATTTTATAAAAAAACCCAATGGGCAAGTAGATGACATGTAGTCCAAATACACTTCATTTTCTGCCCCATTTTTTCTAAACCAGAAAGTCTACATGTTGTGGTGGGCTAGTACATGACGTCTACTGGGAGTTCACAACATTTAGGCCAAATACCAAATGTTTACCTGGATTACATCCAACATTCAGCCTTATTCCCATTTCATTCCCAAAAAAACCAACTGGCCCATGGCTTGGATTAGGTTCTAGGAAAAAAGGGAATGTAAACACATTTAACATGAAAAGAAATGATCTGTACCTCATGAAAATATAGGGATCTTACAATCTTCCGCCCTTATAGAAATTCTTTTCCGAATTGCTCTCTATAGGGTGATAAAAATTTATCTGAAAACAACTTTGGCCCCTGATCACATACATTTGCCTCCCTCTCCCAAGTCTCTTCAACTAAATGGTCTTGATTCCATAGCACATGTCCTAGGGGAACTGACCGACCTCAGAGAACCTTCATTCTCATGTCAACAATATGAATCAAATTCTTCTCAAAGGATGCATCAACCTGGAGCTCAACCTCATAAGGCTGAAAAACATGAGACAAGTCTGGGTGATAGCGGTGCAGCTCATAAACATGGAATATGTCATCCATGGCTTGATACCTCTAAAGTAACTATAACTTATTGGAATCCAACCTGACTATCTTCATAATCCCGAACGACACGACATATCTCTGTGAAATATTACGTTGTCTCATAATCCACATGTGTCCCAAACTTGGTGAAACATGAATGAAACCTAGATCTCAGAACTCAAACTCTAGAGGAAATCTACGATGATATTAGTATGATTTATGATGATTCTTTGTAGAATTTGTCCACTTCTAAATAATTTGAAACTGCTTAGAAGTCTCCTGCATGAGATGCGGTCCTAATAAAACTGTCTCACCTTCATCTATATAGTATAGTGGAGAACGACATGGCCTAACATATAAATCCTCATAAGGCACCATCTGTATCATCTCTTGATAACTATTATTATAGGAAAAATCAACTTGGAGAATGTTCCTCTCCTAGGAGCCCCCAAAATCTAGGGCTCATGCTTGCAGTATGTCCTCTAACACCTATATCATACACTCCGATTAGCCATCAGTCTTAGGGTGGTATGCTGTGATTAGAATAACATGTGTACCCAATGCCCTCTAAAACCTCTTCTAGAAATGAGATGTAAAGTAGGATACCCTATATGAAATGATAGTATGTGGGACCTCATATTGTCATACTAACTACCGTATACAAAATCTTCTTACCTCATTCACACTGGAAGTCTCCTTAATCAGCAAGAAGTGAGCGACCATTGTAATCATATCAACAACAACCCACAAAACATCATTACCTTGAGGAAACCTCAATAAAATAGTCATGAAATTCATCGTGACATCATCCCATTTCAACTTTGGAATAGGTAATTGTTGTATAATCCCATGTAGTCTCTGATGTTCTTCCTTCACCAACTAACATGTGGAACACCTCTAAACAAAACCAGAAACCTCATGCTTTATTCCTGTCTACTAGTACTGATGTCTCAAGTCACAATACATCTTGGTGACCCTATGATGAACTGCCAATGATGAAGCATTAACTCCCACATCATATCATCATGTATATTTATTGGAAACCAAACACATCCATGGATACATAGGTTATCATCATCGCCTACCATCTAACCAGGATGAAGGCCCTCACCTACCACGCCATCCTATAGGACTAGGCATTCAGAATCTGATAGCTTCCTCATACTAACTCTATCCATCAGGGTAGATGTCATAGCTAAAGATTATAAACAATTTTTTCCTTGTCTATCGTGCACCACCAGATTCATCTCAAAGAACAACGCCATGATCTACAACTCACTATTGACCTATCGCACTGCCTGTAAATGAGTCCTCCTACTCAATACATTAGCCACTACACTACCCTAACGAGGAATATGGGAAAGCTCAAAGTCAATGGACTATTGGTACTACACCCATCATTGTTGCCTCAAATTCAGATCACGCTATGTAAGGATATACTTGAGGATATTGTGATCCATGTATACCAATGCACACTATCTTAGTAAATAGTGCCTCCAACAACACAATGTATGTACAAACATAGCTACGCCGAGATCATGTGTTGGGTAATTCCTCTCACGAGGCTTCAACTGTCGTGACCTGTATGCCACGACTCGATCTCCCTGCATCATCACTGCCCCCAGTCCAATACCTGAAGTGTCACTGTAAACCGTGTATCTCTTGCCTTGCTTTGGTAGTATCCAGACTGGTGTGGATGTCAACCTCCATTTCCTCTCCTGAGAGGCTATCTGAATGGTGCTTCTAAACATGAGAAGTCCTTTATAAATTGACTATTGTAACCATCTAACCCTATGAAACTTCATATTTCAAAAACATTCTTGGGATGTTATGTAGAGACCCAAAGCTTAACGTACATGGACATTACATTACATTTTCGGAATACTTAGTACATAACAAAAACACACACACAAGGATCGTAATAGTTTAGTGTCTTTGGAAACTCGGAATATAATCTTCTAATCCTAGTGAAAGATCTTCAACATCTCCCATAAAGATCTTCCTTTTTTTATACCTAAAACCTTTCTTTATATAATGGGGAAAAGAAAACATAAAAGGGTGAGCTCAAATGCTCAGTAAGTGTAAACAAAAGAAATATCAATCACATCATATACATAAGAACATAACTTTTGGAAATCTTAACCTGTAAAAGAGATCATAATTTCATAACCTGGGATAACTCATGGCAGTGAAATGTAATCACAATAATCATAACTTAAAACATGAAACTTTGTGGCATTCACACATAATCATAGAGAATCATTTCTTGTTAGTCAAGACTCATTGCCGAGACTATCTTAGTGGACAAAGTCCCTTTCTGAACCGAGTCACCCGCATTTCAGTCCTGTTTCACTGAACCGGTATAACCTACCGTTCTAGCCATGTCTATCTCATGAGATATAAAATATTTACCCAATGCATTGGAGGGAGATATAGGTCCCACCCATCTCATAATGATACCATTCTTATGTGTGCCACGAAATCATAAATCATACATCATTGCATAACCCATGTAATAAAAATGGGATTCTTAAACAACATGACATCATAAAACAATTCATATAAGATAAATGAATTTATAAAAATAATTCCATCACAACATAATCAAATAAATGTAATAATAGGGATAAAAACAGAACCCTTTATTATCTTATATGGAAAATAATTTTGATAAAACACTTGAACTCCATTCTTGAGTAAAATATCCTTTCTTCTTAAAAAACATGTTTCCTTTCTTAACATGTCATACAACTTTAAACTAAAAGAAGTTGATTAAAAATAAACTTGAAAACTTGTAAAGGAAGCTTCTTGGAAATAATGTTTTAAAAATCCATTCATGTCGTATAAGTTAAAAAAACATTCTTCTCATACTTTTGTCGGAAAAGTCAAAAAGTACCTCGTACGAAAAATGACAAAAGATTCCTTTCATATCTTTTACTAAAAACTCACCGAAGGGTAAAAATGGATTTAAACTATTTTAGAAGGATATAAATATTACATATTGAGGAAACATTGATGTGGATGATAAAATACACCCCAGTAAATTCCAAAGTATAAACAATCTCGGATAAAAATGAGATTGTGTTATTTCCCTTACCTTAGGTACGACTTGCTTTGTAAGTGTCCAAACCTCCCGTATAATGATTTAAACAATGTTATTGACTTATTCCAGAATCATACTTACTTTTATGATATCATATATGGTCATATTCTTAGCTTCTTAGTATTAATATTTCATTGCTCCTTGTTATTCGGGTGTTTATAACTTTTTGTTCTTATGCGTGTTTTGTCGAATAAATTCTTATTCTTTTCTTTAGGTTATAGATACCTCATTTCCAGAATTGTATTAGTGTAATATATATCATATTAATTCATTAAATTAATTTATATAATCATTATGAAATGAAGATCATGTAGAACGAGTCGCATCACATCGTGGAGATGGTATTCCGTACGTACGCACGAGTGATGATATCGTTCCTATGATCGTGGAATTGTATTGGAGTATATGTATACTATTTCAGAATCAATATCACTTTATAATAGTCATATATAGTCATTATTTACACCATTATAACCATCCAAGTAAGGTGGTGGTGGAAAATAGATTACACCACGGCGTGGAGACGGTATTCCGTACGTACGCACGCGCGGTGATTTCTTTTTCCGTAGGATGGATAGATGGTGAAATAGGGTTGTTTCATACTTATAATAACATACCAGTATATTAGTGATACTGATGTTATTACTTCATAATGAAACAACTAAAGAAGAAGAAGTGGAAGAATAAATAAAGATGAAAGAATCGGTAACGGACATTACATCTTCTTTGAAGTGCTTCTTTGAGACCTTCTTTTAGGGAACTAAAATTGGTCTTTGAAGAAGACCAGGACCTCTAGGATGTCTCTAGGGAAGTGGAGAGGAGGAATTGGAAGGGGTTGGCCGAGCTTGAAGGCTCAAAGTTGTGTGAGGAAGAGAGGGAGGAGGTTCCCTTTTATAAGGGAGGAGAGGGGCACCTTTGGAATCACAAAAAATATTATTTTATTATAAAGTCAAGTTCGTTTTTAAATGGCTCCAAATTGATTTATTTCGAGTCTAAGGTGGGGATGGGTAGAAACCATCTCATCCAATATAATTTAGACAAGTTTAGGTTCCTATTTTAACCTTATCATTTAGATTTAACATTAAGTTAAATAATTTTACTTTTACCGTGTCTTCTTGTGTTCTTACACTATAAGGTTAATAAACTTACTATAAGAAGCCAAACGAACCCCAAGTTGTTTATTATTAATATATATAACCTTATATAAGTCATTTGGCCGAACATTAGATTTTTAGGAATAAAATAACAATTAATAATATAATATTTGTTTTAAAAACTATTTTATGTCAATTTTGACACTATTTAGTAATTGATTTTTTTGAAAATCATAACAGAATGATAAGTTCGAAAAAAGTTAATTAAATCAATAATAACATGTCATATTAACCTGAAAAATTAGTGTAATTCATAAAAAGTCTCAAATTATATTTATTTGGGTATTTATAACATCAATTATGTCAATATTTCATTAATATGATAATTACTGCATCATCGTTGTGTCATAAATAAATTAAATTATTTAATGTCTAAAAATTACAAATAAAATACCATTATGTAGGAAATATTTTTAGCTTTCTAATTAATATTTATAGTCTAATTTATCTTATGTATAACCTCATATTAAAAATGTTTTAGTAAATAAACATTGATTTTAACTCTTTTAACCATTCTTTAAATAAATTAATAATAAATGTCCTAATCTAATCCAAGTGGGCCTAAATGGTCATATTTTATTCCTAAGTTTGTTTTTGGTAGCATTACACTTGTCCAATAGAATTAGGACATGTGTTAGGGTAATAATAATATCATTTCTACCCTTAATTACCCTATTTACTTTTAACCGTGGTAAAAAAAAGTAAAAAGTTACTATTCACAAAAAAAATTATTTTCATCTCATTGAACCACATTTTACTTACTGACATCAACCATGTCTCTCGGATTTTTGAAATTCCACTCACAGAAGCGGTAAAATTAAGTTTTATGAAAAATTCAGTTTTTTAACTACCACTTAGTGGTTTCACTATTAATCAAAAATTGAAAGTTTTCAGAAAAATGCCAAAAATTAAGCCTAAGATATATTTGATATTATGAACTCAAAAATGATTTCTATTTTACCAAATTCAAAACATATCAGTTGCATTAATTAATTTAAAAATTAATTCCCATCATCAAAACAAAAGGTGTGTTTTTAAGAGATAATAACTATCAAAAGATTGACACTTGTTTATAACTGGTTTAAATGTGAAATTACATCCAATGACCAACATTGTATTAAATTGTAAAAATATATTCTAAACATACTTTAAAACCACTAAAATTAATAATTTATCACTATTAATTATTTCGATTGAAAAAGTTGTTTTTAATTAAAATTTAGTAATTTTCACTATTCATCAAAATATGAAAGTTATCCGAAAATTACCAAAATTTCACCCTAAGCTAATTTCGATATTCCGGATCCAAAAATGAAGTCCATTTTTAAAAATAAAATTTAAAAAATTTCAAAAAGTGGTTATTACTATTCATAACGGCTAATTTTAATAATATTTTAATATCATATCGTTGTTTAGTGAAACTCTGTATTGCGTACTACACACGCTATCAAGGAAGGTCGCGATTGCGTGTAATGAAAGGCAAGTCAAGGATGCGTGTTGTGCAAGATCCTTTTGGTGTAGCGTACAACACAAGACATTAGTGAAATTAACAAGAATATTTTTCATAAAATCTTGGGCTGTTGCATGTTATTAGGAAACTACAGCTCTCACCTTCTCTAGATCCACTAATACTACTGTCTTTGAGAGGATATGACCTAGGAAGTGAATCTAATCCATCCAGATGTGGTACTTTGAATGATGAACATATAAATGATGCCCTCTCCATGTATTCAAAAAAATATCAAAATTGTTGAAATGGTTGTATCGATTTTGAGAATACACCAAGATATCATCCATGAAAACCACAACAAAAAATCTATGTAAGGATAGAAAACTTGGTTCACCAGTTCCATGAAAATAGTTGGCATGTTCGTGAGACCGAATAGCATATGAAAATACTCATATGAACCATACCATCTACGAAAGGATATACAAGGAATTTCTATAGGTCGAACCCGCACATGGGGATATCATGAGCTTATGATGCTCTTCAGAAACACACATGATCCTTGAATATGATCAAATAGTACATCTATCCATGTTAATAGATATAGGTTTTCAACCATCATCTGGTTCAATTTTTGATAATCCACAAATAGACTAAGAGTTCCATCCTCATTTTTAACAAATGGATCGGCGAATGCCATGGAGAAGTACTATGTCGAATAAACCCCATCACCTCCAAATCCTCTAGTTTTCTCTTGAGCTCATGCAACTCCATCATATCCCTCCAATAAGGAGGAATAGATACTGGTGTATCTCCTAGAACTAGATTGATGGAGAACTCCACCTATCCCCCAGGAGGTATCCCTAAAAATTCATCATGAAATACATCCATGAAGTGCTCAACAAATGGATGAAAGTTAGTCTCACTCATTTCATTATCATACAGATACAAACTAGAAATATAGACTATAATCCTTCCCAGTTCATGATGCTCGATTATATATCAGATTTCCTAGACACCCCATTCACCCTTTTGAATAACCACCACACCCTATGGTGATGTGAAAGTCACCGTCTGGTGATAGCATTCAACATACGCCTAATAAGCTACGAAATAGTTCATCCCATGAATGATTTTAAACTATATAATCTTAAGGATATAATGTTCCCAGATAAAGTGACACCCTCCTACCTCAAGGGTACACTCTATACATTGTCACAAATCACATGTCCTAACTCCCAAGGGTGTGTCTAGTGTCAAAATTCCCTAAGAAAGAAAAACCAAAAGCCCATGTCTTCTAAAAACCCGTGAATAGATAAAATAATTAGAGGAAACTAGTAGATGAAATATTAGAATCTAATAAAATCATACCTATAACTGTATATGGTATGGATCCTTATCCTGTTGGGTCTATTGCACTGCATATGTCTGGCCTATAAAGTGTCCCTGTGACCTTTCCTGGCTACCCTGAGTTGATCCACCCTACTGCCTCTAGGAACCCAGTGTATATCTACTCTAGCCATGATTACCACGGGCCTGGATTGACCGAATTCACTATTATGACTCCTAGCCTGACGTGGAACTGAATAACCTACTCCTGAACTCGATGTTGGAGCTGACCCCTACCACTCATAGTTGGAGGGAAGGTCTTACAAAACCACTTTATGTGCCCCATTCTGCCGCAAGCTCGACACTCAACTAGGTAGCGGTCACACAATTTTCTAACATGTCCTCACTAACCAAACTAATGAAAATACACCATACTGCATGTGCGTACATCCTATCTAGAACATAAGTCACAGGAAGACACACAACGATGCTTCCTGCCAGAAGATTTAGATCCACTAGGGTGAGAAACAACACTCCCGTGTTTTATACCCCCCATCTTCTCTCAGGTTCCATTATGTAACTAGCACATGATTCACAATATCATTGATATATGGAATCCAAAAAATGTTGAATTGATATTTGATAGCATGTTTGAGACCTTCCCCGAAGTGACTTTCCCTTGACAGCTCATCTGTAAGATACATCAGTGCAAAACGATGCAACTCTGAAAAGTGTGTCAAGTATCCAATAACCATTATTGTGCCCTGCTCCAGACATGTGCACTCACTAGTACACACTACTTGTTACATCATAGGGTAAATTTAGTTAATAAATATGATTAGGAATTCATTCCAACCCATATTACACAAACCATTAGACTAGTTCAAAGCATCGCACCAAGACTTTGCCGCTCCATCTATCATGTAAGTCACAAGCCTGAGCCTATACTCCATAGGTTTCTCTAGATTCTCAAAAATTAACTATGTGGTTTATAGCCACATCTATATAGCCTGTGGTCCTCCATACCCTAAAAATGTATGAGGATTCAGGTGATGGAACACCTGTGTCAGCTCATCCATAGTCTAGGCTGGCTGTGATGCTCCATGAATCATCTGCATATATCGAAAGAAACTGTCAAAAATATGTGTCTCAACACCTATTTCTAGAATATCCTTAGGTTCCAAATTTGTAACTAAAGGAGGATCAAACAGTAGCCTATGGACCACCATCTCCCAAGTATGGTCATCACCTCCCTCATAGAATACCCCTGGAGGTCTTCATGGTGCTAGGTCATTATAATTCCAAACACACACCTTAGGAAAAAACAATATAAACACACATAACTCAAAAGTGAAAGATAGTTCAAACCCTAATAGAAACCATGTCAAAGCCACAAAATACTCCCAAATCCATGATTGTATAAAGAAAAACCATCGAATAACTAGAAACAATGCCTCTTTCCCACTCAAAATTCAGTTTTGGTCAAATCTCTATCCATCATTTCAAGTTTCCATTATATTTTCAATTAACTTCCACTTTTTGAAATGATTTAATTATTGGTCCACCAAATTCCAATCCCTAATGGCATTAAAACACCTCATGAAGCAATGTTTGATGCCCATATAATCCATACATATATCATGTTATTTTATAATTTTCATTCCATCAATGTGTTATTTCCCAATTCGTAATGGCCCATACTTCTTATGAATTGAATGATGACATCACTCCTTTATCCACTACACCAAAAATAAAATAACAGAAAACACAACTATCACACCAACTATCACTATATCATGAAATATCTAATGTATCTTAGATGGCATGGAATAATTCATGATATGGAATACCTTCATATCATCTATTATTAATAGAACTATAACCCATAATCTTATGAATAGTAATAGCAGAAGTCTAGTGTGTCACCCAACAGTGAAATCAAATCAATTGTAACCAACATAATCTAGAAAAACATAAATCTATTTGAGTAAATTTGGATTTTCCCTGTACATGGGGTAGCTACTCCTAGGATCAGTTTAATACCAAACACACTTTCCTTTATATCTATATTAATTATTGCCAAACAATAAGTTATACCAGAAAAGACACATATGATCCCATTTTGTAACATCCGAGACCTAGATTCCACACAACGGTTCCCCAATCCCAGTTGGATACATGTCCTCAAGTGCATATCCCTAAACCCCAGAGGCTTCCAACTACCAGCAAGGGCCTAGGTGAGTGTGTGGGGAGACTATGTCCTCATTACCAGAGTATCACATCAAAAGTAAAACGTACATTAAATAATAGAAGAGAAATAAAAATTAGTCAACTAAAAGTAAGATAATACATGAATACAAATCAATAAACATAAGTGTCTCATATAAAAAATGATGCAGATGATACAAGTATCTAAAAAGTAGATAGAATAGTACCTGGAAATAAAATACAGTACAAGTATCATAAAGGAACAAAAGACCAAAAATTGTTTGTAACATCACAAGCCTCAAAATGGTCATATGCTCCCTTGATCAAAATCCACATTCAACAACCTGTATGAGGGTACATTCCCTTATCATCACCTAAAACCATATAATCTGTTTGGGTCCCCGAGGAGGCCCAAACAATGTGTGAGATAATCATCCAAATAGGCAACCAACCAGGTCTGTACAGTTCTAAAAACAATATACAAAGTGCTTTAATGTGTAAAGACGACATGAAAGTATGTGTGTATTCCCATGGCATAAGTCTACTATAACTAGGTGTACCAAATATCCCCTCAAGGCTCCATGAAAAAGAGTTATCTCTTAACATGGAATCTTCAAAAAAATTAAAAAAGTATCATGAACACACCATACATCAATCAATACCAAGTAATCAACTACAATGCTCTATAAAGAAGTGAGAAAACCCATGGCCACACCATATAGTTAAATTTAGAATCCCATGGCCATGAAATATAGTGCAATGTAGATCTGAAGGGCCAGATCCAAGTTATTATGTACCGGGTCATCCATGTAATCAATCTGGACCACTAAGGGCTGGATCCAATGAGCTTGTCCAAGGAATCCCATCAGGTACAATGGGCCTCCCAATGGAAACTCAGTTACGCTCAAGTTGGGGTCCTAGGAGAATGTAAATCGGATGTCCTATGTGGGCCCAAGCAAGAAAAATCCATTAGGTAGTAAGGTAAGAGGTATCCCATGGAATCATGACCGAAGGGGTAGAGTCAAACCAAGGGGTCCACAACCGCATTCTAGATCCATGTAGATCATTCCCTGGAATCTATTAAACCTTTCCTTTAAAGCACATAATTTAAACAATTAATTCCATCTGTGTATACCCACCCACATAAACATGCATGATCTATGAGTATACCCACTCATGCAAACCTCTTTTCAACTATAATTCATATGATCCTACACTATCATATATATCATTTAACATTCCATTAATCATTTATATAGGTATACCCACCCATATTATCCATTTAACAATCCTTGTTAAATTAAACAAGCATGAAATATCGAGATATCACTATGATAGGAGACAGTACATCTCCTAAGAAGATAAATAAAACCATTAAGGCATCTCAATATATTTCTCTAACAAGTAAAGCATAATTACACACCCCTTGAGTAGTTTTAATAGACATAAACAAGGTATTTCCTTAAGTCTCACCCTTTGGGTGACCTTCAATCAAGAAATTGGTGCCAAGACACCTAAGAATAACCTATGTTCATCCTCACTAGGTCTTACTGCAACTACTACAATCAATTCTATCCAAACAAGGCCTCACCAAAAAAGTCTTATGGATTATGAAAAGGCCAATTGCTCAGAAAGAACCAAAAAACCAAAAGAAAGTATAGAACACCTAGCTTAGTTTAGTAGTAGAGCGATCATTCAATATCAAGTACTAATTCTTCATGGTTTAATAGAAATATGATAAATTTATGAAAATGGGATATTAGGTAATATGATCCAAAAATAAAATAGCACATTCGTTGTTCCGAAGAATCAAGAATGACTAAAATGGAATAGAGTAATTATAGATGAAGTTAGAACAAGAAAAATCATCTTAGAATCAGAGTCCAGATGGATCACAAATATGAAAAACTGGTTTAGATGGTTTTTGAGTTCCATAGATAGTGAAAATAGGTTGTGTGTATGAAAATGAGGCTACTGCCTCTTTTATAAAAAAACCTTGGTGAGCTAGTAAACATTGTGTAGGCCAAGTACATGGTGTGTACTACCATGTTTTGTATGGACCAGAACGGATACACATCATGATGGGATAGTACCCGAATTTTACTAGGAGAAAATGACATGTAGGCCAATTACATGATGTGTACTTGGCCTACAGCTAACCCTCATTATTTCCCCCCTTTCTTTCCAACATACATCCCAACCAGCCCATGACCCGACATAGGGCCTAAGATAAAAGGAAATGTAAACACATTTAACCCAAAAAAAATACCATTACCTCAACAAAAACTTGGGACCTTATAGTCATCCCAGAACCATTTTCCTACATTAATACGATTATAAAATTATTGAGGTTATGGTATTCTCAAAAGACCAACTCTAGTAACATTAAGAGGATAACTAGAAGGAGCTCATTGAAGAACAGTTAATCACATATACCGAATCATTAAACCTTATTTTTTTAATTACTTTTAATTTTTTTTATTATAATGTAATAAATCAACTATAAATTATATAATTATCTGTTATTATGATTATGGAACTATAATATTCCACCTTCTATCCATATTATCAAAAATAAAATCACCATGTGTGCGTACGTATGGATTACTATCTGAACATGTGGTGTTACATGTTTTTACCACCACCTTACATGGATGTATATAATGATGGAAATGATAACAATATATTTTTATTATAACATGATATTTATTCTGAAACAAAATATATACCATCCACTTCTATACCATTTCATTATTATAGGAATGATATCATCACTTGTTAATATATATAACGTACTATCCCCACGATATGATGTGATTCATTATACATAATATCTATTAATAAATTATTATATAAATGTATAGATTGAATAAATATGATATTTTTTAAATTAATATAATTTTTGAAACGATGTCAGTATAAACTATAAAGGATAACTATAACTTATTCAATAAAATATACATATGAAAATAAATTATTTAATGCCTGAATAATGAGTAAAGATGTAATGATATTAACAAAATGATGATAATATGATCATATATGAAATAATAATAATTAATTTGATTCTAGAATAAGTTGATCACATTTTTTAAACCCTTATATATGAGGTTTCTACACATATGAAGGAACCCAAACCTATGTTAAGAGATAATTTCACAATCTTATTATTATCTGAGATTTTTTTGATGTAAGTATTTACTAGTGTTTATTTATCATTCATGTTTGTGATTTCTAAAAATTATTTCATAAAATTTATAAATATTCTACTGTATATGTTTTAAAAAAATTTTACAAATTTTTTAAATTTATTACATGGTTTAAAAGGAATCCTTATTTCAGTTTCTTGATGATGTACTTTTAGAGTTTTCTGCCAAAAAGTACAAGAATATTTTTTTAACTTATACTGAATGAACAAGAATTTTAGATTTCATAATTCATTATTTCCATGAATATTTTAATAAAATATTTTTAGGTTATTTTCTATAAAATTTTACTATTTTGAAATTTCCGAGTATTAAATGAAATGAAGATGCTTTCAAAGATGAAATTATGTTTTTCTTATCAGTTAGTTTCATGTTTTATATTGAAATTATATTCCATATAACATGAAATTATTTAATAGGGTTAGTTTCAAAGTATTCTATCCCTATCATTCCTTTGAATTTATGGTGTTTATGATGTAATTTTATTTATGATACCATTTGTTTAACATGGATTATGTTATGATGATATGATGATTGAGAAACCCAATTTATTCCTAGGGTTATACTATGATGAATATTTTATGTTCTTATGTCACACATATGAATGTTTTTCATTATTTGATGTGTGAGACCTATATCTCCCTCCAATGTATTGGGTAAATATTTATACATTATGAGATATTCATTAATATAAAGGGAAATGATCTCAGTTTAGTAATAAGGGATGGAATGGTATGTAAACCCAGTTTAGTAATAAAGATATGGAATGAGTAGTGAACTCAATTCAGTAAAAGACTTTTTCCACTATAATTTCCTTATAAATGATCCTTTGATTATATGGAAATTATTTTATATGCTTATGTGGTTTCCAAAATTCCATGTTTTATACCGAAGCTATTTTCTCATCATTCATGTTCCTTTATTATTTATTCCTTATGAACTACCATGATATATTTCATGACACAAAATTTTGATAAAAGTTATATATGTATGATTTCAAAATGTTATGTTCTTATTTTTACATTATTATATTCATGTTTTGTTTGATATTTTCGTTATTCACTCTTATTGAGAATATGAGATCACCCTTTTCATATGTTTTCTTTTCCCCAGAAAAAAAATGGTTTTAGGTAGTAAAATAATAGGTAAGTTCATTATGGGAGATATTGAAGATATTTAAACCAATTAGAAGAATGTGTTATATCTTTCCAAAGTTACTAAACTAATATGGTCTTTGGGAATCTGTTTGTATATTATTTTAAGTATTCTACAAAAGTAATGTAATGTACATATACATGAATCATGGGTCATTAGAGTTGGTATTAGAGAGAAGGATATGTTAACCAGTGGAAACTGGGTTGAAAAAAATATAATTTAGATCCTTAGAAATATTTCTAAGGATATTTCTAGTGAAGTTATAAAGGATAATCCTATGTATAGTTTACAATCATAAAATTTTGGTAAATAACATTGATAACCTATTATTAAACCAATGATGTTATATATTGAATGTAAATCCCCTTGATTATGTGGGTTTTCCAGTATAATTATTTTTTCTCACTCTTTTCATTTTGGGTTTTAGAAAATTGATTGAAACTAGAGGATTCATGTTAACGGATAATATGATGGACATTATAATGATATTCCTCATGAGAAACCAAATGAGATGGGAGTTTGAAGGTAAAAGATGAGTTTTATGAATAATAAAAAATCTCCTAATATGATCAATAATATCAACTTATGTGAGTTTTATAAGCCACCTAATAAGAGATAAATGGAGTTTCATTGTTATCATATGGGTAATAATGTTTAATTTTCCTAAGGTAAATCATGTGGTAAGAGGCATCAAGGATAATGTTTCAACAAAACTATACAATGATTTGGGTGTGTAGAATGACACAAATTATGTAATTGCAAATGAAAAGTATGAGTTATGGAAATGGATAAGGATAGTGGTATTTCTATAGAATCAATTATTGTTAAATATTTTAATTGTTTAATGTAATAGTAATATACAAATTGATGACCTAGGGGAAAATATCCTGAAGAGAATCATCATAGTCATATGAGTAGTAATTATGTTTCTCATGAAGATTAGACTACAAATGAAATATGAGATGAAAGCAGTATTATGAATAAAATGATGAAGTTTGGTCAATGGTTTTAGAGGATAGTGGAATTATTTCCTGTTTATTGAGAATAATGTGGTATAAATAATTTTAGGGTATAATGGAATATAGAAACATCTAATGATTTTTACATTATTATTTTTTCCTTATGTATTTGAATTTATATGATGAGTATTACTGGTAACCGTGAATTGTGATTCAAATATTTTTGGAAAACATAGTAAGTAAAGGATAACCATTAATATGATCATGAATATAAGATAATTATATTTAGATAAAGATATATTAAATATGAATATGTGAATTTGACAATAAGTTTTTCCTTATAATGGGCCAAGGATTTGTTTGTAAGTGTTTTATTCTATCATTGATGAAGTTTACAACTTTTTGGACTTAAGAATAAGAAAACATGCATGGTTTCAATAAGGATTTCTGGTAATTAATTTTATTTCAATGTTTCAATAGAAGATATTTTTATGTTATTCTCATGCTCAGAATATGATAACCAAGGGATACCTTATGATATATAATAGATAATTGATAAGACAATTTAGTTCACCTCTTTATAATTTTTTTAATATCATATTTCTGAAGGATTGTAAGGTTTTAAATTATGGAATTTATAAGTTAAATATAGGATCATTTTATCAGATTAAAGTATTATTTCACTATAGGTGGACTTATTCATATTTAATAACTTATATTAACCTTTTTGTTGTGATAAATAAATATAGAAAAGCATATAATTATATTTATAGATCTCATGACCTGTTAGTTTTTATTTAATGAAAATTTCAACTTTATTTCATGGAATAAGATATTATGTTGGAATTGATTAATTCACCATGAAAGGATGTGATTATACTTAATCAAGTAAATATTTTTTTCTCATTATTCAACTATATGAAAGGGATTTTGAAACTGAAAATGTTATGCTAGTACCTTTCTTACCAACAAATCAGATGGTCCCTTAGATCATTGAGGATTTATGTATTTTGATTCTTACCTTTCTCTTCATGATTTTCTTTATCACTCTCCATAAAAACATGACAGTTGGATTTTTCTTCCACATCCATGTTTTCACTTTCCACCTATGTTCTCCTAGTTGGAAACCACGTTATGATTGAATTTGGGTAACCATTATGTTTCTATTATTCATTTTTTATCTTGGTTTTTATTATTCATTTTCCTACTGTGGGTTTATATGAAATAAACTTTCACTTATTATTTCTTTTTATAACCCATATGAATTTCAAGAGAGAAATTAATTTTAAGGGGGGTAAAATGTAACACCCCATGATTTTTATGGCATTTTTTTTACATTCATAGATATATTATGGTATGTTCTACACAAATATAATTTTATGCTACACACAACACCGTATTTTCTTGAAGTATATGAAATCTATACTTGTCTTGTGTTACACACAATTTTGAGTTCTTTTGGTTGAATTAATTTCACGCATGGCCGAGTTTAAGAGAAAAAAATCAATGTTACCATATATCCAATTCATTAAAATGGAGGGTATGTATAGTAATAATAGAATTATGAAAATATTATTTAAAAATTTATATATAAATATTTTTTGTTGAGTAATTTCTTATAAATTAAAACAAAACGCTTTTAAAATAAAAAATAAATAATTTTTTGAAAAACTGATTAAAAAAATACGTAATTTTATAAAATAATAATAATATATATATTTATTTATTAATGAAATATATATGTAATATATTTAATCTAATTTTCAAAATTTATCTTATATGATTTCTAACATGATATAAGAACAAATTCATTTTTTTGAATAAAACAAGTATTTTTTCTTGAAAAAGATAGTTTACCACATTTTGATGGTGCACCCATTTTAAATCTATTTTATGACATGTTTATATATTCTATTTAATAAAAAAAATTATTATTTGAATTTCTGATATAAAAATTTTCTTTGGATGAATTATTGATATTTTTTTATTAACATTCTTGTTTTAAAGAATATTAATTTTTTTAATAAATTTTAGTTGAAAAATATTTTCTCAAATAAAAAATTTATGAGGTTAAATTATACTATTTAATTTTTTAAATAATAAATATAATACATTTTTATAATTTAATTTTATATAGGTCATGGTAATCAATTTTACATTGAATTTAGATATAAAGACATTTCAATGTTTTGAAATGTTTCAACTTTAAACCCCAGTTTTCTCATTCTAACAATGAGATTTATTTTAAATTAATTACTACCACTATTTTGTTTCAAATTTTTGAAAAACTTGATTACATATTTTTAAAAATTAGTTCAAAATTATGTAAATATATTTCTTTTATTTTTTGACATTTTGGATATTATATTCGGTACTTTTTTTAAGATGTTAAAAGGGAAAATCAGGTAATTAATGTTTAAAATAATATTACAAAATTATCATAAAACATGTAATAATATCCCTGGGTGATATTGTTTCAACATAAATAATCCTTGAGTGTAAATTTAATCATTTTGAATCCATATGGATGAGATTCGGCCATTTATTTTATATTATTTAAAGAAAAGATATATATGTCTTACTCAAATTTTAATACCTATATAATTTTTTATATAAGATTATACTGAAGAAAAATTATATTATAAATAGTCATTTTAAATATAAAATGTTATTATTTATCATGGTAATGTTATTTAATTTCTAGGAAAAAACTATTAGCTTAAAGGATTATACAATGATGGTGCATAAATTTTTTGATTGATGAGAAATCAATAAAATAATTTTTATTAAAATAATAATGACCATTAAGAGGTCCAAACACTCAAAAAAATATTATTTGTCAATTACATATCATCCATAGTTATACAAGGGTCTAGTGATTAACCATTTTGAGCAATATGGAATCAGTTATGACACTTATAATATTTTATTTAATGTGATGTTGATGTTGTCACATTTACATTTTAATAAATATATAATTTTTAATATAGGATTTTCAAGAATATTTATTTGATTTTAAATATTATTCTGAAATATATAGGAGGTTTATAATTAATATTAATTTATTTTACATTTTTATTCAACATATAAGTATATTAAATAATTACACAATACTATTGTAGTATTAATGTTCATAACGGAGATAAAAAATAAATGTTGTTAAAAATATTAAAATGATTATAATTTTGGATCATTAATATATCAAATGAATTTTATAGATGACCTTAATATATTTAGAATATAATAAATCAAATTTTTATAGTTTTTCTTGTTATTTTATATTCATGAAAATCAATGAATTCAATAGTTTCAAAATTGACACTATTCTTTGTTTATCAAAATAATGATTTATTAAATTATTTGAAAATCATTAATTTTATTTAAAAATATAGAATAATTATTATATGTAATAAAATTTTATAAATAATTATTTTATGGTCTAATTTAAATCAAATATGTAAATATTTTACCCTCTTAATAATGAAATAATTGTTTCCCTTATTAAAAATTAAACAAAATAACTATGTGTTAATTAAAATGATTAGGTTTAAATTAACAGAAAAAATGTTCTACCATTTATTTTTTGATGATATTATAACCTTATATAATCTCATATTTTAAATTAGGACATTTTCTGTTGGTTTTTGTTGTGTTTTTGGTTTATTATAATTTAATTTTTTTTTGAATATTCAAAAAGTGCCCCTCACCTCAATTATAAAAGGGAATCTCCTTCCTCACTTGTTAACATCAAATTGAACTATAAATATCTCCCATAACCATACCATTTACCTTAATAACTTCCATAGTAACATTATAGAGGTTCCGTTCTTCTAAAATTTCCAACAATAGTGTATTTAAGAGGATATCTAGAGGGAGATCATCAAAGTAGATGCGTTCTTCTCTACTGATTCATTCAATAGTATTTCTTCTCTTACATCTTCTTAATGAATTGTTTTCTTTATAAAGTAATAAATATAGTATAACATATATATTTTGTAGTTATTATGATTATAGAACAACCATATCCCACCTTTAATCCATCCTACGATAAATGAAATCTCCATGCATCTGTACGTAGGACTTACCATCTCCACACAGTGGTGTAATATGTTTTTCACCACCACCTTACATGGTTGGGTGTAATGATGGAACTAAAAAATATATATGATTATTATAACATGATATGTATTCTAAAAAAATTATACCAACAAATTCCATACCATTTTACAATTATGGGAATGATATTGTCATTATTGCGTATGTACGACCTACCGTCTCCACGATGTGATGTGATTAATTCTACCTGATATCCAATAAAGATTTATTATGTTATTTTTTTGTATTAATAAATATGATATTTATTATATTAATATATATTTTTAAATTATATAACTATAAACTCAGAATAAGGACCGTAACATATTTGAAAAAATATGCATAAGAAAATGAAGTAGTTAGTTCTCGAATAACAAGTAATACTTAGATGTTATTAACAAAAGGATGATAATATGATCATATATGATATCTTAAAAGTTACTATGATCCTATAATAATTTAAAAAAATTAATTAAACCATTATATAAGTGTTTCGTACATGTAAAGTGGAAACTATACATAAGGTAAGAGATAATTTTGTTGTCTCATTATTATCTGAGATCGTTTATATCCAAGTGTTTACTGGGGTTTATTTATCATCCATGTCCATGTTTTATAAAAATTATTTCACAATATGTTTTAATATTATCCTGTGGATGTTTTATGTCATTTTTACTTAATTTTAAATTTTAATACATGGTTTTCATGGAATCCTTCTTTTGTTTTCAAAACGAGGCTCATTTTGACTTTTCTGGAAAAAATACGAGATAAATGTTTTTTTAACATATACTACATGATATTTTTTACACTTTTATATAAATTTATTTCTATGAAACATAAAATTTATTATTTCATGGTTATTTTCCAATAAATTCGTTTATTTTAAAAATTCATGGTATTTTATGAGAATGAATATTTTTTAAAGGATGAAATAATATTTTGCTCATTATTTAATTTCAAGTGTTCTATCAAAATTATTTTACATATATGATTACATTATTTAATAGGGTTATGATTCAATTATATTATCCCTATTATTCCTATGGTTTGATTTTTTTTATGAATTAATATTATTTATGATATATATTTGTTTTACATGGACTATGTTAAGATGAAATGATGATTATGAAACCAATTTTATTCTAGGGTTTTTTGGGGATGAATGTTTATATGCCCTTATGGAACACATATGTGTGGTTTTAATTATGTTATGAGTGAGGCCTATTTATCCCACTAATACATTTGGTAATTATTTAAATATCATGATATATATATTACTATAATTAGAAATGATCATGGTTTAGAAATACAGGGCATAAATGGTATGTAAACCCTTTTTAGTAATACAGGGCTGAAATAATGATTGATTTCATACCAGTAATGTAATTTATCCACTATGATGTTCATGGTAAAGATCCATTGATAATATTGAAGTGATTTTCAATACTTATGTGTTTTCCACAATTCCATGTTTTATGCCAATGATATTTTCTCATGGTTTGTGTTCCAGTATGATATATTCCTTATGAAAATCCATGATTTATTTCATGATATAGGATTTTTATATATGTTATACCTGGTATGATTTTAAAAAGTTATGTTCATGTTTGTACATTATTATGTTCATTTTTTGATTGATATTTTCCTTGATTATGCATATTGATCATCTAAGCTCAGCCTTTTCATATGTTTTATTATCCATAGGATATAAATAAAGGTTTTAGGTAGGAAAACTAAAAGGGAAGATATTTATGGGAGATTTTGATGTTCTTTCACCAAATTAGAAGAATGTGTTCATATTTCCAAAGTCACTATACCAATATACTATTTAGAAATCTGTTTGTATAATGTAATAAGTTTTCTGAAATAGTAATTTAATTTCCATGGTCTTTAAGATTGGGTCATTAGATGAACTAAATAAAAATAATAAGAAAATGAGACATCACTAATAGATTTAAAATATGAAATCTGTTTCTTACCTAATTAAAAATGGTCACATACTTTTTATATATCAAATTTATGTTCTATATGATCCTTGAAACTCATTTAATATTAAACATTTCCAAATTTCTATGGTTAAAATAACCTAACCTTCTATGTGGTAACCAAGATTGATCATCCATTACACCAGAGAATGGTATGTCTTGGATCCTATGGTCTTCATAGTATATTGTATAAACATTATCATGGCGATTAGAAAAAACAATAAATTAATCATTAGAAATATGATTAGTATATTTATTATTCATAATTTTTACAAGATAACCATTATAAAATAATTGAATTATTATTATAAAGTAGTTAAAAAGAGAAAAAAATAAATCATTTGAAATTATTATTTTTCTGAGAATTACAATGTTACCTATACCAATTATTTCTCCTTAAGAATTATCTATATTGAATACTTTTCCACTGTTAATCTTGATTACCCTCTCAAATAAATCCTTATTCCCAATTATATGTATATAGAAACAACTATCAATGTATTTTATGTTTTTGTTTTTGGTACTATCATTATTTTATTGAAAATAAATAAGTATGATTTTTAAAACCCAAACAGCCTCAGGCATGATATAATAATAAAATAAAACATTGGGAAACCATATTTTTCCAATACTATTTTTTTGGAAAATTAAATTTCTATAGAAAAATATGTCAATAGAATTTTTTTGGATCACTTGACTCATTCCACACTTAACTATAGAATAAAAACTAAGGTCATGTAAATGAGGTACAATTGACTATTTTACATTAAGATGGTTATTTAGAATCACTAAAAGTAAAATTATTTGGTATTATTCATGATTTTTTACATTGAAAAATAATGGAAGATCCATATAGTGGAAAATGGTAAAAGGTCCTTAATGCTTCTTATGTTTGTTTACACTGATGTTTGGGGAACATTTCCAATTGAAACATGAAGTGGGTACTCATAATTTATTATGTTTAATGATGATATTATAATTTATGGTTATATCTATATATACTTAAGTATAGATCAGAATCCTTTAAGAAATTCAATGAAATCAAGAATGAGATTCTGAACCAATATTGTAAAAGTAGTAAGAAAATCTTATCAGGTTATTTTGGAGAATATCATAATTAATAATTTATTGACTATTTGTGAGAGTATGAGATTTTATCAAAGTACACTCCTCCTTATTCTATCTACTAGATTGTTGTATATTAAAGGATTAACCACACCCTATTGGAAACAATGAGTTCAATGATAAGCCATGTAAAATTTCCACAATTAATTTGGTGGTAATCATTATAGAAAATAATATACACACTAACCCTTGTTCCAACTAAAGAGGTAGATGGTATTATATTCCAATTATGGAGTAGAAAGAAACCAATATTTTTAAACATACATGTTTGGATATGTGATGCATTTTTTATTACCTCCTCAAGAAAAAAAATTCTCCCCAAGGCATAAATTTTACCTATATAGGGTTTCCAAAGGAAACAAGTAGATATTAATTATATAGAGTGTTAGATAAAATGGTAAAAATGGAATGAAATTCTATATTTTTTAAGATGGATAATGCATAAAAAATAGATATTGAGAGCGGAGTAGAATTTTTTGAAATACAAGATTATCATACACAAGAGTTGGTACATGAAAAAGTTCCACAATACCCCTTGGAAGAAACTATTATATAGTTAAAAGAACTATATAAGAGTATATGAGATGTTGGAGAATCTGAATGGTATTATTTTCTAGTCACAAAGAATTATAATTCATTATTAGTTGATAATAACAATCCTATAACCTACAAGGGAGCTATAAATGTAAAAAATAACACTAAATTGCATGAGTAAACAACTTTTGAAATAAATTCCATATATAAAAAAGAAGTATATATTTTGGAATATCCTCCTATTGATTTAATTCCTATTAATTCCAAATGGGTATTCAAGAAGACACAAGATCTATATGCTCAATTCAGTACCTATAAAGCTTGATTTTTTGTAAAAGGGTACAAACAACATCATGAAGTTGACTATATGAAACATTTTCAACAGTTTCCATAATTAAATCCATTAGAAATATGAATTCCATATAAACATATAAGGAATATTGGATTAGGAATATGGATTTTAAAATAACCATCCTTAATTGGAACCATCAAGATGATTCCAATATGACATAATCAAAAATGTTTTTGGAACCATGTAATACTAATAAGGTATTAAAGTTTTAGAGATATGTTTATGGATAAAACAATCATCGTGGTCATGGAATATTTTCTCTGAGAAACTATAATATAAATTTGTTTTGTAAGAAACAAATGTGGGCCTTGTGTATATAGAAAATTTTAGTGGGAGTGAAATAGTTTTCCAAATATTATATATCGATGACATTATAATTATTGTAATTGAGGAACCTATCCTACATACTGTTAATATGTGTTTAAATATATTCTTCTCAATGAAAGACATAGGTGAGTAATAATTTTTTCTTGGGATCAAGACCCATCACAAAAAATATTTGAGGAAACCCAGTCATTGTCAAGGTAAATATATTGATAAGATACTGAGGATGTTTGGTATAGAACAATCTAATAAGGTATTGTTTCTTATGCTAATTCATCTATCCAAGGAAATGTGTCCTACAAAACATGAGGATATTGATAGAATGTGAAGGATTCTATACGTGTTATCAATTTGGTTAGTCTTGTATTTCATATTATATACCATGATAGATGTTTTTTATAATTTATGTATAGTTGGTAGATATTATGAAAATACAGGAAGCCTCTATTGGATTGATTTCCAAAATATACTTAAGTATATAAGGAAAACTAAAGATATGTTCATGGATTATTGAGGGTATGAGGAGCTAGTTATTGAAGAATCTATAAATGAAATTTTACAAACATATCATGATGATATGATGTTATTGTTATGATTTATCTTTACCATCAATGGAGGGGTAATAAGCTAAAATATATCAAATAAATCTATGGTTTTTAAATATATAGCAGATTTAGAGTACATTGCATATTCTAATATACCTAAATAATAAATTTGGATATCTAATTTCATTTAAGATCTAAAATTTTTATTGAGAAGTAAATACCATGTCACAATTTACTATGATAATACTATAGTGGTGGATCTCACCATGTAACCAAGGTCATATTATAAAATGATATACATGATCCAAAATTATCTTCTCTTAAAGGATTTTCTCAACATGGTTAAGTTATAGTGATAATAATTTCCATGGAAGACAATGTAGAATATCCCTTAATGAAACCATTATCTCTATAGAAACATGATTGTCATGTGAGTGATATTAGACTAAATATCATTTATAGTGAGATCTAGTCCAAGTGGGAAATTGTAGGAGTTGGTGTGCTACATCTAAATTATTTATACTTTATATTAACATTTATATTAAAAAAGTGAATATTAAATATATATTATCACATATGGATAAAAATTCTAGATAAAAGTAATGTGATAATGTCATAGGGAATATACCACATTAAAATAGCTCATAATAGTTCCCCACTATAGTGAGAACCTTAAGATTCTATAATGACATCTCTTAATTTTTTTTCTTATAGTTAGGATGGTGAACTATGACGGGGAACATAGTTTTCTGATTGTATGATATCATAAGAGGATAGTTCTTCATTTAAATAAGATCTCACTTGGTAATATCGATGATAATAGATTATGAGGAAAATACTGACAATAGGAATTCCACATGTTTTTGTTCCATTGGGATTCTTATCTTAGTTCATGTGTAATGGTCCTGAGACTTTATTATTATTATTAATACATATCATGACCCAGGTAAAAATATGTATTCAAGAAACATGGGACATACTATATTGATTCCTCGTAGGATATGATGGGTACATTCTGATAAATATGTTATTAATAAATAATTCAAGGAAGTATTTTTTCTTTTCATTTTTGGAAGTTGATATATACTTCCTTTGATTTTAGTGGAAATATTGAAATAAGTTCCATTAACATGGTGATGTAGACAAGTTCATTTGGGATAATAAAATAAATATATTTCATGAATTAACATCGATGAAAAAAGTACACCACTTTCTTAATGAGATATTGGTACAAAGGGATTATATTACAGAGTACATACAAGAATGTGGTTGTGATGTTACGACATTAACATCTTAATATTGGGATCCTTGACCCATTTATAGATATTAATTTTGGACTTTATGAAATCCCACCTAATCCCAATGTGGTTGAATCCTAGAAGTTCACAAACTAAGTGTTTCTGCTAATCACAATGAAATTCATTTTTAATTTTTCTATAAGAATAAATATTATACTTAGGTATAGAGAATAATTTTTTAGGATTTAATGATCACATAAATTTAATATGTATTTATTCATAGGGTAATTATTTTATTATAATGATATTTATTTATTTATTTATTGGGTGAATAAATATTTGATAATAATATTTATTTTGGTATTGAAAAATTTCTATGGCGGGAAAGCAGACCAAGATGAATTCTAGTGATAAATATCAATTTGAATGATAGTAAAATAATATTTATCCATCTTCCAATTAGAAAATTTCATGAGAAAAATAATATTTTAATTTTTATTACATGGAATGTGGTTATTTAAATATTTAAAATATTATTTAGGAACTTTGTAAAATTTACTACTATTTTAACACTATCTCTAACTCTAAAAACAGAAAACATAGTATATTATGCTAGAGTTGATCGATTATCTTAGAATTTTTGTGCATAACAAAATCTAGAGCTCTCTCCCATGTTTGATGAATTTTGAACAGTTTATTCTGTCAACACTGAGAGATTACCCACCCTCTTCCACATTCACAATAAAAATAATGAAAGGATGATTCTTAAAGACCTAAGAAATCATCATAGTGGTCAAGGAAAATAATACAAGATGATTGATCTACCTCACATGCACACAAAAATCTATTAGAATTGTTCATATATCAGATGAACACATGTGTAAAACCACCAGAGGGATTATTGACTCCAATCCTACAGGAGAAATGAAATTATAAATAAATAGGTTTAGATGATCATCATAATCTTCAAAGAAATATCTCAAGAACAAGGTATTCATTCATTCTATCTATTTAAATTAATTATAATTTTTTCCTTAATGATCCTCATCATTATGGTATTTATTTTATGTTTAATCAATGAAATTATCATTGGTCATGTATTTTTAATCATGTAATTCAAAAAATTGAGTTATTATTATGGTATTTTTGGGACGTTGTACCAGTAGAATATATCATGTATCAACCACAATGGTCTTATCCTTACACCTTGATAAATTTTAATTAGCACATATATTGAATATTTTCTTTATGATTTTTTGTAAGTTTTTTATGAAATTATTTATCTAATATTTTATTTTTATTCATTGTTTGGTTTGTATTAGGATTTGAAATGGTTTATTAAATGATATGGATATCCAATGTATGGATATTTCATACCAGATTATTAGTAATGGCTTATATATTTATTTATTGGATTCAGTGGCTAAATTTATTAATTAAGTGTATGTTTGACACCCTTAGTTTGTCATGACCCGTCCTCTAGGGCCCGTGCCGTGACTACCCCAAGACCACCTTCCATAGCCTAAGGGCTGGAGACTAGCATCGAAAGGCGTATTCCCTTAAACTGGGATGGCATTACATTTATAACCTATAAAATCACGTAACTAAGCACACAAAAAGATACGAACACAAGAAAACTATATAAACAAAAGAGTGCTAAAAGTAAAAGGGGCCTAAATACAAGCCCAATAGTAAAGTTACAAGTACAACTGAAATAACATACAACTGAAGAAAGAGAAAGACAACTACTGGATTGTCCTCCGAGGTTCCTACCTTAAGGGTAGGTACAGATCGCCTCCTCAGCACTCCACATCCACTCATCTCCTCTACGTACCGACACACTGTATGATACATTTTCGGGTACCATCGAGTCTTGGTACTCTCATACTTAGTCAGTATTGTCCGTCATCTGCATCCAACGCAACATGGTGATGACATAACCCATGCAGTAGTGAGTATAATGATACTCAGTAGAAACCCCAAGACCCTCAAGGTCTCACAAAATCCACCATGGATAAACTAAAAAGTATGAAAATAACAGATAACCCTAATTAGGTCTATGTCCATACATATAACTAAGTTATCAAGTAATCCATCTCAAACATGAATAAACACAGAGGTTCTGACTCATCTCACACCAGGATTTATTCTAGGGGTAGTATCAAGTAATATTCCCAGTCACAACGTTGAACACCTCGGCTGCTGGAGAACTCCTCCTCTATTGAGTACAGTGGGCCTCCCGTGTCACACAGCGGCACTTCCCACTAACCTTGGACTGCTGAGGTACTTCTCCAGTCAAGTACCGTGGGTCTTCCACGTCACACAGAGGCGCTCCCCACCGTGGGTCTGCCGTGTCACATAGAGGCGCTCCCCCTCGTGGACTGCTGAGGTACTCCTCCTGTCGAGTACTGTGGGTTTTCCACGTCACCAAGGCACTCCCCACCGTGGGTCTTTTACATCACCAAGGCGCTCCATACTGGGCCTTTCAAGTCACTCTGAGTCGAAACGGTTAGCAGTTGTTAAGTCTCATCCAGCCACTGGGTTCCCGCAATATGCTCGCACATCTCCAGGAGGATCCGCTCCACAAGCTACTAGTTGATACTCCAACTGCCACTAAGTCCCATAAAGAAGTATCTCAAAGGTCCACCATGTCATAGGGGTCTCAATATAATAGACTATTCTTCAATTGAATATTCGGTCTGTGAGTTATTAGTCTTTAGTCTTGGGGGCCCAGTCGGATTAATGCTCGATCCAACCTAACCATTCCCCATCTTAATCCAAAACTTCGGTGGGGGTATACTCAAAGGGACTGAATCACTCCAAGGTTACCAACGCCATTAAAGGTTCATCTAACGGGTGTCTGGTGCAAAAGTTATGATAAAAAAAATTGATTGGATCATAGTGGTCCTGAGTACGGTCAGACCCGGTCAGACCGACTCAGCCCGACTAGGCCTGGGTCGACCCAGTGGGTCTGGCCTGGCCTTCAGGGTCCGACCCGACATGCCACGAGGGTGCTGCATGGGTGGATCGGCCAAGGGGTACCATGAGGGCGTGGGGAGGCTCTGCCATGTGCGACACGAGACCACAGGGAGGCTCGGCTGTGGAGTGGTGGTCTGGGCGCAGGGTGGTGGTCCGGCTGTGCAGGGTGGCGGTCCAGCCATGGGGTGGTTGTCTGGCAGTGGGTCGGCGGTCCAGCCACGGGGTAGCGGTCCGGCCGCGGGGCG
This sequence comes from Viscum album, assembly GCA_963277665.1. Classification (NCBI taxonomy): domain Eukaryota; kingdom Viridiplantae; phylum Streptophyta; class Magnoliopsida; order Santalales; family Viscaceae; genus Viscum; species Viscum album. The sequence continues at coordinate 678,880,368 of OY728132.1, read as the reverse complement.
GCGGTCTGGCCGCGGGACGGCGGTCCGGCCACAGGGAGGCGGTCCGGCTGCAGGGTGGTAGTCCGGCCGCAGGGCAGCACCTTGGCCATGGGGCGGTGCATCAACCGCAGGGAGGTGCAGAGCTGCAGACGGCGGTGGTGGCCGTGGTTGACGCAGAGGCCATGGGGCGGTGGTGATGGCCTCAGGGAGGCACCGTTGCACCGTCGCCTTCGTCACAGCAGGCAGTGGTTCCGACCACCATTCTCATGCCCCAACCATGGATGGTTGCCATCCTCCTCCATCACTAAGAACACCACAAGATTTTTAGAAGGGTCGGGTCATGTTTGTTTGGCCCGTACCCTCTGCGTTAGGGTGGTATCAAGCAGATCATCATAAAATGATTCATTGTGAGAGATTGATCAATTTTCAAACACACCCCTATGCCAGGTTGTTCATTAACGTTGGTGTGAGAAGGAATTATGTACTTCTATTCATTATAGATGAATAATTCCCAAGTCAGAAGAATTCCCGAGGAAGAAAGTCGAAGTCTAGGTTGGCGTTCTTCGTTGGCAGAGCGTTCTTCATTGGTAGAGTATTCTTCATGGAAGAACGCGTTCTTTGTTGGAGAGCTTTCTCCCAATATTTCTCCTCTCCCAATTATAATTTTTTTAAAGTAGCCAATATGTGATTTGTTTCCCCCAATTTAATTGTTGGAACAATTTCAAATTGAGTTAATTAATCACATAGGTTGGCATAATTAAGTATGATGCACTAGAAAATTAATGTGGAGAAAGATCAAGAAGCTCTTCCACATTAAAGAGGGAGTTGGGAGGTTTCTACCTCATTAAGAGTTTTGGGTGGTCCCCATATATTAAATCAAACTTGGGAGGTTTTGGGATCAGGTGGTCCCCACCCCATAATATCCACAAGAGGGTGGTTACACAAAAATAAAAATAAAATGTTAAATAATTTTATTTTTATCTTCCCAAGAAATGCTTAAAATCAATCTTTCACCCTCAACCTATTGTGGTCGAGGTGAAGGTCTCATTAAGTGAATAACAGCGCTGCGACTTCATCAGTTCCCTAGAATTTCTATTCCGAGCACCGGTTCAAAAGTTAGAAAAACCTGCCCACACGTTTACTGAACTTACCCGAAAAAAGTTCAGAAATTCATTCTGGGAACTCTGGGCCCCAGAATCATGCACCGTCAATTTTTGCAGACTCGTAAAATTCACATTTAATTAAAAAAAATTACATGGATCTTCTGGGTCTTTACATTCTCCCCACCTCAGGATTTACATCCCCATAAGCCACAACTCAAAACTAAGGGAATAAGTTGGGGTACTGAGCTTGCATCTGAGCCTCCTGCTCCCATGTGCTCTCTTAGAGGTTCTCGTGATATTAGAAAACGCGCACCAAATGTATCGATTATCCATGAAGGAACTTCACCTGTCAATTCTCAATCTCTACTGTAACCTCCATAAAAGTCTCCCCATCATTAACATCCATTTTTCCATGGTTGATGATGTGAGAAGGGTCGTGCACGTATCTCCTCAGCTAGGATACATGGAAGACGTCGTGCACTCAGTGCAACTGAGGTGGAAGAGCTAAGAAGAATGCCACCTCGCCGACTCTATTGAGGACTTGAAAAGGTCCGATGAACCTCAGAGATAACTTTCCCCCTCGTCTAAATCTCCGTAGACCTCATCGGGGTGAGACCCATAGAAAGATGCGGTCGCCATCCTCAAACTCTAGAGGTCTTCGTCTCCTGTTAGAATACAACTTCTGCCTTCTTTGTGTAGTCTTAATTATCTCCTGGATGATCTGTGCCTTCTCTGTGGTAGCCTATACCATCTCTGGTCCCATTAGTGATGACTCTCTTGGGTCAGTCCAACACAAAGGTGGTCTGCAAGGTCTCCCGTACAATGACTCAAAAGGTGCCATCCCTATGGTGGAGTGATAGCTGTTGTTGTATGAAAACTCCACAAAAGGTAAGTGATCCTTTCAGTAGTGAACAAAGTCAAGGAAACAAGCACACATCATATCCTCAAGGGTCTTAATGGTCCGCTCAGTCTGGACATCTGTTTGAGGATGGAAGGTGGTGCTCAAACGAAGCTGCATCCCGAAAGCCTCCTGCAACCCCTTCCATATCCAAGAATTAAAACATGCATCACGATCGAAGATGATCATCAATGGTACTCCATGTAGCCGCAGAATCTCTTGCACATAGAGGCATCCCAAGATCTCTACTTAACCCCACTTTCTGATCAGAAGGAAGTGGCCCAACTTGGTGAGTCGGTCAACGATCACCCAGATCGAGTCATGTCTCTTGGATGTACAAGGAAGTCCTGTCACAAAGTCCATGGATATCCCATCCCACTTCCACTATGGGACCTCTAAAGGCTGAACCAATACTGCTTGTACCTAATGCTCCACCTTCACTTACTAACAAGTGAGGCAACGAGAAACAAACTGTACCACTTCTTTCTTCATTCCCGGCCACCAGTGCTATCGTTGGAGATCCTGGTACATCATCGCCACTATTGGATGTACCGCTAGAGGGGAAGTGTGGAAATCCCTCAACACTTCCACCTAATGTGACACTAGTACCATGGTACATCCTTTGAAGAGGATGACGTGATCCCCACCTTCAGAAAATCCATCAAGTGCCTGCCCTATGGATATATGAGCATGTAGATCCTCGCAGTCAGTGTCCCCATGTTATGCCTCCCTGACTTGCTGAGGAAGTGGGGGAGTGACTGTAAGAGACTGAAGAAAAGCTGCTCCATCTCTATCCACAAAAAATATCTGTTAAGTATCCAAATGCTCCGTCGCCTCACCTAGAAGCTATATACCAGACCTCTTGTTGAGAGCATATGCTACAAAGTTCCCCTTCCCATGAGTATAGACAATCTTGAAGTCATAGTCCTGAAAGAACTGAAGCCAACGTCACTGTCTCAGGTTCAGATCCTTCTGGGAGAAGATATACCTGAGACTCTTGTGATCAGAGTACACTGTAAAATGCTCTCCCATCAGATAGTTTCGCTACATATTCAAGGAAAAGACCACTACTTATAACTCCAGGTCGTGGGTAGCATAGTTCTTCTCATGGTATCTTAGATGTTGAGAACCATATGCGATCACTTCTCGCTCCTGCATCTAAACATATCCGAGTCTGGTCCCTGATGCGTCGTAGTAGACTACGTACCCAATTCCCTCCTCGGGTAGCCTCAATATGGGGGATCTTTTCAGCCTCTACCTCAGCTCCAAAAAACTCTGTTGGAATCTCTCTGACCAAAAGAAGGGTTTCCCCTTCTTCATAAAGGCTGATAGTGGTGCTGTAATTGTGGAGAAATCTAGCAATAACCTCTGGTAATATCCAGAAAAACCCAAAAAATTTCATACCTCCATCACACTCCTGGATGGTTCCCAAGCAAGTATTGCCTCAATCCTCACTGGATCTACTGTATCTACAGCCTCTAATATGAAATTTCCCAGAAAGTGAACCCCTTAGATCCAAAACTGACATTTCCAGAGCTTACCATAATGCTGGTGCTCTTAGAGTGTGTCTAGTACTACCTGAAAATGATAGGCATGTTCCTCCTTAGTATTCGAGTAGATCAGAATGCCATCGATGAAGACCACTACAAAGCGATCAAGGTATGGCTGAAAGATCCTGTTCATGAGTCCCATGAACACTGTGGGTGTGTTGGTCATGACAAATGGCATAACCAAGAACTCATAATGGCCGTAGCGACTCCTGAAGGCTATCTTCTGCACATACTCACCTCGTACTATGAGATGGTGATAGCCTTATCTGAGGTCTATCTTCGAGAACCACCGTGATCCCTTTAACTGATCAAAGAGGTCGTCAATCCTCAGGAGTGTGTACTTGTTCTTCACGGTCACCTGGTTCAGGTGACGATAGTCAACACAAAGCCTCAATCTCCCATCCGCCATCTTGGTGAACAGAATTGGGTCTGCCTAAGGAGAAACAATGAGCCAGATGAATCCCTTCCCCTGCAAGTCCTCTAGCTATACCCGCAGCTCACGAAGTTCCATGGGAGCCATCCAATATGCTGGTGTAGATATCATTGACATCCCGGGGTACAAGTCAATGTAATAGTCCACCTCTATGTGAGGAGGTGGTCCTGAAACATCATCAGGGAAGACACCCACGTACTGGTCCACCACTACATGATAACTCGGAATCTCGATATCAACTGCTCTGAGGGTAAGTCTATCCAACTAATGAGTGATCGACTGCACTCTCCTCCGGGTAAGTCCATCCTACGCTGCAAAGGCTCCCTTATCACAGGTGAAGGTAAACCTCGTCCCATCCATGCAGACACACCACACCTTGTGCCTAATATAGTAAATCTAAGCATGGACTATAGATAACCAATCCATACCCAAGATGACATCGTAAGGCCTCGATACCGCTACTAGGAGATCCCAGCCGAAGCTCTCACCTCCAAGAGTAACTCACAATGCCGGTACTAGTGTGTAATCAATTAATCCACTCTCATAGGAGTCTCTATCCATAAGGATCAAGCCAAATACTCAGTAAGAATCTCTGATCTCCGAACGAGGGTAATGGCAATAAAATAATGACTAGCACATGTGTCTATAAATACTGTAGCTATGGTGGAGGAGACACATATCGTACCACATATAATCTCCAGAGCACCATGATCGTAAGCCTCAGCAGCCTGGAGCTAAGATCTACCCTGTCCACCTACTACCTGTGGTTGGGGTGGACCTACTAGTGGTGGTGGCGATAACATCTCAAAACGTCACCCACTTCCAGCAGCACGACCAGATCCTCTGCCATGTCCGCCTGCTCCCTGCGGACCTCCTCAGTCAAACCTCCGTCTCTACCTAGGTGGTCCTTTTACTATATTATGATCATCTGTATGGTGGTTTGGAAAATCACGAGTCATGTGACCCTACTCGCCGCATGAGTAACACTGTCTGCTCCTGGTATGATTGGATCCACCTTGGGTACTCCACACAACCGACCCTGAGTCATATAGTCATTCACCTGTAGGTCTGGTCCTCTTGGACCTCTATGAAGTTTTTCTACTACCAGCTACAGAAGACTTCGCTATGTGATGAATGGTAGTGGGTATCACTATTGGTGACTACTTAGCAAGGAAACTCTCCACCAAGAGGGCTCTCTCTAACACCCCCGCATGTGTCAGGATGCTGAGTGAGATAATCGAAGCCTTGATCTGCCGCCTGAGTCCCTGTTCAAAGATTTGGGCCCTGAAGAAAGGTTCCTGCACCATATCTGTGGATTAGAGTGAGAGGTCATTGAACCTCACTATGTACTAAGCCATAGTCATACTGCCCTACTGCAGATGAAGTAGTACCTGAATGCGCATTGTGCGAAGAGTCGCTGGAACAAAATCTGCCCGAAACAAGATCTCGAAGTCTGCCCTGAGAAGCGTCACCTCATCGTGGACCTGAAGCATCACTCCCCACTATCTGCCTACTACTTCCTATAGAAGGATGGCGACAATGATCACTATGAGATCTGATGGTGTCCCTACGAGTTAGAAGACTCTCACTACAACCTCAAGCTAATCCTTAGCGCCCCGTGGGTTCACCTCTCCCCTAAAACAGGGTGGCTTCTGGTGCTATAACTCATGTAATGCGCTTAAAGGGCATGCACTGTCTGCTTCTAAGGCTGGTGGAATCAGTGGACCAATGGGGAATGGCATCGATGGTGCCTCCGCTGGTGTCTCTACTGAAAAACGTCCCTGCACCGAGGCTTCATCACTCGATGGGCTATTAGTTCATACTACTCTCGGTACCCTAGATGGCTATCTTCATGGAGGATTCCTAAAAAGAAATAGGTGCACCACGATCAAAAAGTTATACCTGGTGAGTTGAAAGTTATTCCTGGTGAGCTAACTCAAAAGATCACAAAGAAAACTTTTAAAAACACACACACAATCTCTGTTTTTGTGCACTGAGTCGAAAATCAGAAGTCAGGGTCTTGGTGTATGGATACATCGGCTGCTGAACCAATACTGGACTCCCTAAACTGAAAACCGCACTCATTACCTCTAACACTATTAATTCATAGAAAAGATCATATTCCTAGTTCTTCGGTAGAACTGACTCCTCTGATACCAATTTGTCACGAACCATCCCCCAGGGCCCATGCCATGACTACCCCAAGCCCGCCTTCCATAGGCCAGGGGATGGAGACGAGCACCGAAAGGAATATTTCCTAAAACTGAGAAGGCATTGCCTTTATAACCTATAAAATCACATAACCAAGCACACAACAAGATAAGAACACAAGCAAACTGTATAAACAAAAGAGTGTTGAAAGTAAAAGGGGATGGAATACTAGCCCAATAGTAAAGGTACAAGTACAACTGAAATACAATACAATTGAAGAAAGAGAAAGACAACAACTGGATCGTCCTCTGAGGTTCCTACCTGAAGGGTAGGTACAGATCACCTCCTTAGCACTCCACATCCTCCCATCTCCTCTGTGTACCGACATGCCGTATGATACACCTTCAGGTACTGTCTAGTCCTAGTACTCTCAACCTCAGTTAGTGTTGTCCATCATCTGCATCCAACACAACAAGGTGCGGGCATAAACCATGCAGGGGTAAGTATAACAATACTCTGTAGGGACCCTGAGACCCTCAAGGTCTCACAAAATCCACCAAGGATAAACCAAAAAGTATGAAAATAACAGATAATTCTACTTAGGTATATTCCCATATATATACATATGTTATCAATTAATCTATCTCAAACATGAAGAAGCACAAAGGTTCCGACTCAGCTCACACCAGGATTTATTCTAGGGGTAGTATCAAGTAACATTCCCAGTCACAATTTTGAACACCTCGTCTACTAGAGAACTCCTCCTCTATCGAGTATAGTGGGCCTGCCGCGTCACACAGTGGCGCTTTCCACAAACCTTGGACTGCTGAGGTACTCCTCCTATCAAGTACCGTGGATCTTCCACGTCACATAGAGGTGCTCACCACTGTGAGTCTTCCACATCACAAAGAGGCTCTCCCTGTCGTGGACTACTAAGGTACTCCTCCTGTTGAGTACTGTGGGTCTGCCGCGTCACCAAGGCACTCCCCACTGTGGGTCTGCCGCATCACCAAGACACTCCCCACTAGGCCTGTCGAGTCACTCTGAGTCAAAATGGTCAGCAGTCGTCAAGTCTCAGCCAACCACTGGGTTCTCGAACTATGCTCGCTCATCTCCGGGAGGATTCGCTCCACAAGCTACTAGTAGATACTCTAACTGCCACGAAGTCCCCCGAAGAGTTATCTCAAAGGTCCACCATGTCATAAGGGTATCAATATAATAGATGGCGCGTCAATCAGACGTTCGGTCTATGATTTATTAGCCTTTAGTCCTGGGGGACTGGTTGGATTCGTGCTCGATCCAACCTAAACATTCCCCATATTAATCCAAAACTTTGGTGGGGTATACTCAAAGGGACAAAATCACTCCAAGGTTTCCAACGCCATTGACAGTTCGTCTAATGAGTGTCTGGTGCCAAAGTTATGGCCAAAAAAATTGATTAAGTGGTAGTGGGTGTGAGTCTAGTCCAACTCGGTCGGACCAACTCGGCCCGACCAGACCTGGGCTGACCCATTGGGTCGGGCCCGACCCGTAGGGTCCGACCCGATATCACACGAGGGTGCTGCGAGGGTGGCTCAGCCAAGGGGTACTGCGAGGGCATAGGGTGGCTCGGCACGGCCTGGGGAAGCTCGGCTGAGGGCGGCTCGAGACTGAAGGGTAGCTCGGCCGTGGAGTGGTGGTTCGGGCGTGGGGCAGTGATCTGGATGTGGGGCGACGGTCTGGCCGAGGGTCAGTAGTCTGGCCGCGGGGCGGCGATCCGGCCATGAGACGGTGCTCCGACCACGAGGAGGCGATTTAGCCATGGGGCGGTGCATTGGCCGCGGGGCGGTGCCTTGTCCGTGGGGTGGTGCGGAACCACAGATGGCGGCGGTGGCCACAGTTGGCATGGAGGCTGTGGGGCGACAGTGATGGCCACAGGGCGGCACCGTTGCGTCATCGCCTTCGTCGCGGCTAGCGGTGGCGCCGACCGCCATTCTCGTGCCCCAACCATTGATGGTTTCCATCGTCCTCCATCTCTAAGAGAACCACAAGATTTGCAGAAGGGTCGGGCCATGTTTGTTTGGCCTGTACCCTCTACGTCAGGGTGTTAGCAAGCAGATCATCATAAAATGATTCATTTCAAGAGGAAAAAGACATTGATCAATTTTTAAACACACCCCTACCTCAATTTGTTCGTTGACGTTGGCGCGAGAAGGAATTATGGACTTCGATTCGTCATAGATGAAGATGTACTACTTTGGAAGAAGTACTGAGGAAGAAAGTCGAAGTCGAGGTCGGCGTTCTTCATTGGCGGAGTGTTCTTCATTGACAGAGCATTCTTCGTGGAAGAATGCATTCTTCGTTAGAGATATTTCTCCCGATATTTATCCTCTCCCAATTCCACAAAATTTTCAAAGTAGAAAAAATGTGATATGTTTCCTCCAATTTAATTGTTGGAACAATTTCAAATTGAGTTAATTAGTCACATAGGTTGGCATAATTAAGTATGGTGCATTGGCTTAGTTAATGTGGAGAAAGCTCAAGAGGCTCTTCCACATTAAAGAGGGAGTTGGGAGGTTTCTCCGTCATTAAGAGGTTAGGGTGGTCCCCACATCTTAAATCAAACTTGGGATATTTTGGGCTCAGGTGGTCCCCACCCCATAATATCCACAAGAGGGTGGTTACAAAAAAATAAAAATAAAATGTTAAATAATTTTATTTTTATCTTCCCAAGAAATTCCCAAAATATATCTTTCACCCTCGACCTACTGCGGTTGAGGTGAAGGTCTCCTTAAGCGAATACCAGTGCTGCAAATTCAACGGTGCTCTAGAATTTAAATTCTGGGCACCAGTTCAAAATTTAGAAAAACCCTTTCGCACATTTACTGAACATACCCAAAAAAAGTTCAGAAATTAATTCAGGGAACTCTGTGCCTCAGAATCATGCACCGTCAATTTTTTCAGACTCATAAAATTCCCATTTAATTAAAAAAAATTACATAGAATTTCTGGGTATTTACATTCTCCCCACCTCAGGATTTACGTCCCCATAAGCCACAACTTAAAACTAAGGGAACAAGTGGGGTTACTGAGCACACATCTGAGCCTCCCACTCCATTGTGCTCTCCTGGAGGTTCTCGTGCTGCCAAAAAATGCGCACCAGTGGTATCAACTATCCACGAAGGACCTACTCCTGTCGATTCTCAATCTCTACTGGAAGCTCCATAAAAGTCTCCCCATCATCAACATCTAGCTCTCCATGGTCGATGATGTGATAAGGGTCGTGCACATATCTCCTCAGCTAGGATACGTGGAAGACGTCATGAACTCGGTGCAACTGAGGTGGAAGAGCTAAGCGGAATGCCACCTCACCGACTCTCCTGAGGACCTGAAAAGGTCGGATGAACCTTAGAGATAACTTTCCACCTCGTTCAAATCTCTGTAGAACTCATCGGGGTGAGACCCGTAGAAATATGTGGTCACTATCCTCAAAATCCAGAGGTCTTCGTCTCCTGTTGGAATACGACTTCCGCCTACTCTGTGTAGTCTTCATTATCTACTGGATAATCTGCACTTTCTCTGTGGTAGCCTGTACCATCTCTTGTCCCACTAGTGATGACTCTCCTCAGTCATTCTGACACAAAGGTGATCTGCAAGGTCGCTCGTACAACGACTCAAAAGGTGCCATACCTATAGTGGAGTGATAGCTCTTGTTGTATGCAAACTCCACCAAAGGTAAGTGACCCCCCATCAGAAACCAAAGTCGAGGAAACAAGCACGCAACATGTCCTTGAGGGTTTGAATTGTCCGCTCAGTCTGGCCATCCATCTTAGGATGGAAGGCGGTGCTCAAATGAAGATGCATCCCAAAAGCCTCTTGCAACCCCTTCCATAGCCAAAAATTAAAACGTGCATCACGATCAGAGATGATCATCAAGGGTACTCCATGTAGCCGCACAATCTCCTTCACATAGAGGCATCCCAAGATCTCTACTAAACCACACTCCCTAATCGGTAGGAAGTGGACAAACTTGGTGAGTCGGTCAACGATCACCCAGATTGAGTCATGTTCCTTGGATGTAAATGGAAGTACCATCACAAAGTACATGGATATCCCATCCCACTTCCACTATAGGACCTCTAAAGGATGAACTAAGCCTGCTGGTACCTGATGCTCCACCTTCACTTACTGACAAGTGAGGCACTGAGAAACAAACTCTACTACTACTTTCTTCATTCCCGGCCACCAGTGCTGTCGTCAGAGATCTTGGTACATCTTTTCCACTCCTGGATGCACCGCTAGAGGGGAAGTGTGGAACTCCCTCAACACTTAAACCTAAAGTGACACTGGTACCATGGTACGTACTCCGAAGAGGATGACATGCTCCCCACCATCAGAAAATCCATCAGGTGACTGCCCTATGAATATCTAAGCATGTCGAGCCTCGCAGTCAGCATCCCCATGCCGTGCCTTCCTGACTCTCTAAAGAAGTGGGGGAGTGACTGTAAGAGACTGAAGAAAAGCTGCTTCATCTCTATCCACAAAGGATATCTGTAAAGCATCCAGCTGCTCTGTCTCCTCGCCTAGAAGCTATATACCAGAACTCCTGCTGAGAGCATCTACTACAACATTCCCCTTCCCATAAGTATAGACTATCTCGAAGTCATAGTCCTGAAGGAAATGAAGCCAACGTCACTGTCTCAGGTTCAAGTCCTTCTAGGAGAAGATATACCTGAGACTCTTATGATCAGAGTACACTATAAAATTCTCTCCCATTAGATAGTTTCACCACATATTCGAGGCAAATACCACTGTTGCTAACTCCAGGTGATGGGTAGCGTAGTTCTACTCATGTTGTCTTAGCCTTTGAGAACCATATGCGATCGTTGCTCGCTCCTACATCAGAACACATCCGAGTATAGTCCCTGATGCGTTTTAGTAGACTACATACCCTACGCCCTCCTATAGTAGACTCAATATGGGAACACTAGTCAGCCTCTACCTCAGATCCTAAAAAATCTGGTAGAATCTTTCTGATCAAACGAAGGGTTACCCGTTCTTTGTCAAGGATGATAATGGTTCTGTAATTATGGAGAAATCTGGCACAAAACTCTAGTAATATCCAGACAAACCTAGAAAACCCCGTACCTCCATCACACTCCTAGGTGGTTCCCAAGAATGTATCACCTCAATCTTCACTGGATCTACTACAAATCTAGCCTCTAATAGGACATGTCTCAGAAAGTGAACCTCTCAGATCCAAAACTATCACTTCGAGAGCTTGCCATAAATCTAGTGCTCTCGGAGTGTGTCAAGTACTACCTGAAAATGATAGGCATGTTCCTCCTCAGTATTCGAGTAGATCAGAATGTCGTCAATGAATACCACTACAAAGTGATCAAGGTATGGCTGAAAGATTCTATTCATGAGTCCCATGAACACTGTTGGAGCATTGGTCATGCCAAATGGCATAACCAAGAACTTGTAATGGTCTTACTGACACCTGAAGGCTGTCTTCTGAACATCCTCATCTCTTACTCTGAGCTGGTGATAGCCTGGTCTGGGGTCTATCTTCGAGAATCACCATGATCCCTTTAACAGATCAAAGAGGTCGTCAATCCTCGGGAGTGGGTACTTGTTCTTCATGGTCACCTGGTTCAGGTGACGATAGTCAACACAAAGCCTCAAGATCCCATCCACCTTCTTGGAAAACAGAATCAGGGCTTCCCAAGGAGAAAAACTAGGCCAGATGAATCCCTTCCCCTAGAAGTCCTCTAGTTATACCCACCACTCACAAAGTTCCATGAGAGCCATCTGATATGCTGGTATAGATATCAGTGCCATCCCAGGGTACAAGTCAATGTAAAAGTCCACCTCTATATGAGGATGTGGTCCTAGAACATCATCAGGGAAGAAATCCACATACTAGTCCACCACTATAGGATAACTCGGAATCTCCATATCAACCGCTATGAGGGAAAGGCTAGCCAACTAATGAGTGATCGACTGCACTCTCCTTTGGGTAAGTACATCATGCACTACAAAGGCTCCCTTCTCACTGGCAAAGGTAAACCTAGTCCCATCCGTGCAGACACACCGCACCTTGAAGCTAATATAGTAAATCTGAGCATGGACTGTAGATAACCAGTCCATACACAAGATGATGTTGTAAGGCCTCGATGCTTCTACTAGGAGATCCCAACTGAAGCTCTCACCTCCTAGAGTAACTCACACTACCAGCACCAGTGCGTAATCATTGAATCCGCTCACGTAGGAGTCTCTATACATATGGATCAATCCAACAACTCCATCGGAATCTCCTAGCTTTGAATGAGGGTAGTGAAAATAAAAGAATGACTGGCACATGTGTCTATAAGTACAACATCTATGGTGGAGTAGACACAGATCATACCATGTATCATCTCCAGAGCACCATGATCATAGGCCTCAACTTCCTGGAGCTGAGCTCTCTCCTATCCAACAACTCCTTGTGGTTGGGGTGGACCTCCTAGTGGTGGCAGCAGTAACATCTCAAAACGTCACCCACTGCCAGCTGCACGACCATCTCCTCTACCACATCTACCTGCTCCCTGTAGACCTCCTTGGTCCAGCCTATGTCATTTCCTGGGAGGTCCTTTGACTGTCTGCTGATCATTCATATGGTGGGTCAGACAGTCACAATCCATGTGACCCTACCCACCGCTTGTGTAACACCATCCGCTCCTGGTATGATTGGATCCGCCTTTGGTGCTCTGCACAACCGACCCTAAGTCATGTGGTCATCCAAATTTAGGTCTAATCCTCTTGGACATCTGTGAAATTTGTCTACTGCAAGCTGTAGAAGACTCCGCTATGTGATGACTGGTAGTGGGTCTTGCTACTGGTGACCGCTCAGCAAGGAAACTCTCCAACAAGAGGGCTCTCTCTAACACCCCCGCCTGCATCAGGATGCTAAGTGAGATAATCGAAGCCTTGATCTCCTACCTGAGTCCCTAATCAAAGGTCTGGGCCCTGAAGAAAGGGTCCTGCACCATATCTGTGGAGTATTGTGAGAGGTCAGTGAACCTGGCTAAGTACTGAGCCACAATCATACTGCCTTGCTACAGATGAAGTAGCTCCTAAATGAACACTGTGCGAAGAGTCACTGGAACAAAATCTGCCTGAAACAGGCTCTCAAAGTATTCCGAGAGAAGCATCACCTTGTCGTGAACCTGGATCATCAAGATCCACTATCTGCCTACTAATTCCTATAGAAGGCTGGAGGTAAGGATCACCATGAGATCAGCTGGTGTCCCTACGAGTCAGAAGACTCTCACCACAACCTCAAGATAATCCTCAACCGCCTGTGGGTCCACCAATCTCCTGAAACATGGTGGATTCTGGTGCTGGAACTCGTGTAATGCACTCAAGAGGCATGCAACTTCTACTTATAGGGCTGGTAGCATTGGTTGACCAATGGGGAATGGTACCGCTGGTGCCTCCACTGGTGTCTCTACTAGAAAAGGTCCCTACACTGAGTCCTTGTCGCTCGATGGGCTATCGATGCATACTACTCTCGGTACCCTAGATGGCTATCTTCTTGGAGGAATCTTGAAATGAAACAGGTGTTCCATGGTCAAAAAGTTATACCTGGTGAGTAGAAATTTATTCCTGGTGAGCAGACTTAAAAGATCACAAAGAAAACTTTTAAAAACACACATGAAATCAGTGTTTTCATGCACTGAGTCGGAAATCAGAAGTCAGGGTCCTGGTGTATGGATACATCAGTATCTGAACCAACACTAGACTCCCTGAACTGAAAACCACACTCATTACCCCTAACAATATTACTTCATAGAAAGAATTAGATTCCTTGTTCTTCAGTAGAACTGACTCCTCTAATACCAATTTGTCACAAACCATCCCCTAGGGCCCGTACCGTGACTACCCCAAGACCACCTTCCATAGGTCAGGGGCTGGCAATGAGCACCGAAAGGAATATTCCCTAAAATTGAGAAGATATTTCCTTTATAACCTATTAACTCACGTAACCAAGAACACAACAAGATACAAACACAAGCGAACTGTATAAACAAAATAGTGTTGAATGTAAAAGGGGATGGTATACAAGACCAATAGTAAAGGTACAAGTACAAATGAAATACAATACAATTGAAGAAAGAGAAAGACAACAACTGGATCATCCTTCAAAGTTCCTACCTGAAGGGTAGGTACAGATCGCCTCCTCAGCACTCCACATCCACCCATCTCCTCTGCGTACCGACATGCCATATGATTCACCTCCGGGTACTGTTCAGTCCTGGTACTCTCAGCCTTAGTCAGCGATGTCCATCGTCTGCATCCAACACAACAAGGTGAGGGCATAACCCATGCAGGGGTGAGTATAACAATACTCAGTAGGGACCCCGAGACCCTCAAGGTCTCACAAAATCCACCAAGGATAAACCACGAAGCATGAAAATAACAGATAATCCTACTTAGGTATATTCCCATACATACACCTTTGTTATCAAGTAATTCATCTCAACCATGAAGAAACACAGAGGTTCTGACTTAGCTCACACCAGGATTTATTCTATGGTTAGTATTAAGTAACACTCCCAGTCACAACATTGAACACGTTGGCTACTGGAGAACTCTTCCTCTATCAAGTACAATGGGCCTATCGTATCACACAGAGGCACTTCCCACTAACCTTGGACTGCTAAGGTACTCCTCCAGTCAAGTACCATGGGTCTATCACGTCACACAGAGGTGCTCCCCACCATGGGTCTTCTACGTCACACATAGGTGCTCTCCATCATGGCATGCTGAGGTACTCCTCCGGTCGAGTACTGTGGGTCTGCCGCATCACCAAGGCACTCCCCACCGTGGGTCTACCGCATCACCAAGGTGCTCCACATTGGGCTTGTCGAGTCACTCCAAGTCGAAACGGTCAGTAGTCGTCAAGTCTTAGCCAACCACTTGGTTCCCGCACTATGCTCACTCGTCTCCATGAGGATCCGCTCCACAAGCTATTGGTCGATACTCCAACTGCCATTAAGTCCCACAATGAAGTATCTCAAAGGTCCGCTATATCATAGGGGTCTCAATGTAATAGATGACACGTCGATCGAATGCCCAGTCTGTGAGTTATTTTCCTTTAAGTCCTGGGGGACCGATTTGATTCGTGCTCGATCCAACCTGGCCATTCCCCATCTTAATCCAAAACTCTAGAGGAGTATACTCAAAGGGACTGAATCACTCCAAGGTTCCCAATGCCACTGATGGTTCATCTAACGGGCGTCCGGTGCCAAAGTTATGGCCTAAAGAAAGTGATTGGTTCATAGTGGGACCGAGTCTAGTCCGACCCGATCAGAAAAACTCAGCCTGGGCCGACCCGGTTTGGGTCCACCTGGACTGACCCAGTGGGTTTGCCCTGGCCCGCAGGGTCTGACCCAGTAGGCCATGAGGGTGGCTCAACCGAGGGGTACTGCGAGGGCGTGGGCCGGCTCGGCCGAGGCGGTGTGAGACCGCGGGGCAGCGCGACCGCGGAGTGGAGGTCCGGCCACCGGGTGGTGGTTCGGCCACACGGGGCCACGGTCCGGCCACGAGGTGACGGTTCGGCCGCGGGGCGGCAATCCGTCCGCGGGGCGGCGTTCCGGCTGCGGGTCGACGGTCCGGCCACAGGGTGGTGGTTCGACCACGGGGTGGAGCTCCGGCCGTGGGGAGACACCTCAGCCGCAAGGCGGTGAGGAGCCGCGAATGGCGGTGGTAGCTATGGGGTGGCGACAGTGGCTACGGGGCGGCACTGTTGCTCCATCACCTTCTTCACAACCGACAGTGGCACCGACCGTCGTTCTCATGACCTAACCATAGATGGTTTCCATCCTCCTCCATCACAAAGAACACCACAAGATTTTCGGAATGGTCGGCCCATTGTAGATGAAGACGTCCCACATCAAAATAAGTCGTGAGGAAGAAATTTGAAGTCGAGGTTGGCGTTCTTTTTTGGTGGAGTGTTCTTCATGGAAGAACACGTTCTTAGTTGGAGAGCATTCTCCCAATATTTCTCCTCTCCAAATTACAAAAAATTTTCAAAATAGCCAAAATGTGATATGTTTACCCCAATTTAATTGTTGTCACTATTTAAAATTGAGTTAATTAATCACATATGTTGTCGTAATTATGTATGGTGCGTTGGCTTAATTAATGCGGAGAAAGCTCAAGAGGCTCCTCCACATTAAAGAGGGATTTGGGAGGTTTCTCCCTCATTAAGAGGTTTGGGTGGTCCCCACCTCTTAAATCAAACTTGGGTGGCTTTGGGCTCAGGTGGTCCCCACCCCATAATATCCAAAAGAGGGTGGTTATAACAAAATATAAATGAAATGTTAAATAATTTTATTTTTATCTTCCCAAGAAAGGCCCAAAATCTATCTTTCACCCTCGACCTACTGTGGTCAAAGTGAAGGTCTCATTTAGAGAATACTGGCAGTGAGAGTTCAACAGTGACCTCAGATTTCAATTCCAAGCACCAGTTCAAAAGTTAAAAAAATCCCTCGCACGTTTACTGAACGTACCTGAAAAAAAGTTCAGAAATTAATTCTAGGCACTCCGGGTCTCAGAATCACGTGCTGTCAATTTTTTTGGACTCGTAAAATTCCCATTTAATTAAAAAAAAATTAAATGGAATTTTTGGGTCTTTACATAGTTCATAACATCAATATATAGTGATTGGTAATGTTCTATTTGCCTTGTGGAAGACCAGCATAGTTATAGGGATAGGACTACCGAAGTTGGTTCATTGAAAATATATTTAGGTAAATTTTTACATTATCATTCTTTTATGGATGATGTATTTTATCATGTGATTTGAATGTTTATCAATCTCTCTAAAGTAAACTTATGAGTTAAACAAATTAAATGATTGTCATGGAAAGAGGAAAATTATGACAATATGATTATTTTATTTTATGTAGGATATCAAATATGGATAGAGAGTTCATTCATGGAACAATGTGTAAGATTTTATTTCTAGATTAACTCTCTTGAGAATACCAAATAGAATTTAATAAAAATTTTCATTGGTATACATGGTGAATATCATTCATACATTGATAATTTTTTTTAGTAAATTCTTGTGGTTGAGCTAATTAATGGGTTGTTAGATATATTCATAAACATATGGTGGGTTTGGAATAAACAATTTCTGATTCATCCTTCTATATGATGAGTATGAAACATTGTACCTTAACTGAGTAAGTCTAAGAATGTGTATAAACATACCCGAATAATTTAAAAGTAATTTGATTATCAACATAATTAATGTCATTTGATGTATTCATTAATCATAGCTCGTCTTAGACAATTTAGAATGTATGAATTAACCTATATGATATTTTCAGGTTTCGAGTATCACATTTACACCTATACAAATGTATTGTATTATTATTATCGATGTATGATGATATATCTTATTGATTATTATACATGGATACATGTTTTTGGTGGACATAACATCAAAACCAATTGTATCATGAGTAATAAGATGATTTTTTTGGGTTTATTATTCACTTTTAGTTATGAATTATAAACTCATAATCATTTTCAAGGCTACTACAAGGTGATTAATTTTCACAGGTAAAGGCTATTTGAATAGTGATTTAATTTTTCATAAATTATTTAAGAAAAATTAACGGAGATTATATAATTAAATGTATAAAAGAGTTTAGAGTTATATCAAAAACTAATTTTGGGTATTATTTCAAAAATGGTTATATATAATTTAATAAAATTTAAAATGTGGACAATGTTTCAGATGCATTAGTGAAAGTTAGTGAATAAAAGATATATATGAACTAAATCCAATATAATAGGAAATGTTACATTTAATATTTCAATATATAGTATATAATGTGATGGAAAGATATATGGGATAAAACATAAAGAGATTTGGGATATCTCACACCTCTACCATATCATATATTCATGTATATTATTATAAATATTTTGTTAACTTCTCATGTTATGATATAAGTGGATTAATGACTTATTTTATTGATTATATAATCATTAAAAAAAATAATTGAGTATATTTAATAGATATTATAGTATATATTAAAAATGTTATAACATGCTATGATTTATTAAGGTGAATTTTTTACACCCTCGTCCAATGATTAATTTATAGAGAATCTTATTTTTGATACAATATGTTTATAAAAAAGGATACAATAATTTAGTGGTTAAAACCTAAATTGAAATTTTTGATGGTTTAAGGACTTTTTACTATGTGTCGTGCATAAATTATAGGTTCTATTACATCATGATAGAAGAAAAGTTCTATAAATTTTATATTGGCCTCATATAGAAAGTGTATAACATAAAAAGGTAAGAGTCATTAGCTATTTCTTATTGATCTTTATCAAATTCTTAGAATAATAATCATTGACCCAATATAAATGGAAGGTTATTCATTTATATTTTATTTCTTATAAAACTCTCATTGATTGAACATTGTGATTGAGTTACATATTTTAAATTGTATTTATACTTTTTTGAGGAATTGAAAAAATATATATTATATATATACACATAATCACATAATGGTGTAAGAATTTCCACCAAAATAGATAAAAAGTTACCAATCATGATTTTAGAACACTATAGCTTAAACATTTAGCAGAGTTTAATTGAAATATACTAGAATGATAAGTGGAGTTATATATTTAAATAATTCCTAAATCCCAAACTATACTCAAGACCACAAATATAATAGTATTGATCAAACAAGAATGTCTAAAAAATCACCAAGAAGTTCACATGTAAAGGTATTATTTTTTCATAGTACATCACCTTGGGGGGGGGGGATCTTATGCACATTGTAGAAAAGAAGGATAGTTCTATGAGAATATATATTTATAAATATTTCAACAATGTTATGATTAAAATTAAATATCCATTTCCAAAAATTATGTAATTATTTGATTACAAACATGTTCTAATTACTAACAATGATTTATCATATAATGGATTGAATGAGGCATATGAAGGGGAGATGTCGCCGGTCTAAGATAATGTGCATCACACACCACCAACCTTTCCTTCTCCTCCATCGACTATCTCACTTGATTTTCCAATGGTGCAATTGCCTCATGATCCAGGAAGATTACCTATTCTTACTAGATCAGTTGAAAAATATGGGACTTCTATCCCACTTTCCTTCATTGAGTCACATTATGGTTAATTCTTCTAGATTGGATCAAGATGGGATTTCTAGTATTCACCCACTTGAAGTGGATCCTCGATGATCTTAAAGGATGGAAGAGTGTCCTATGGTGGATTTGTTGGAGGAGGAAATCAGAGCGGTGTCTGTATTCCATAACCTAACACTGGTGGTTACCTTTGGCATAGAAAAATTGACTCTATCCTTCATCAGGACCTTTGTGAGTTTTGGGGGACTTCAATAACAAGAGGGAATCTCGGTGCTCTCCCAATCTACCTTTTTAATTCATCTAGTGTCATGTGAAGAATTAATTTTTGCCTAGTCTAGGGAGGTATGATGGTGTGGATCATATATATTATCATTGTCTAGACGGTCCTGGGATATTCACCATCGAAGAAAATCGATTTTAGAAGTGATATGGGTTATATTACATGGGAATCTATTGCTATTTCATAACCCCTCGATGTTCCATGATATTGGTAATGTGATGGAGAGATTTATTTTCTAGGATGTAGAAATTCATAGCATACAATCAGCTTCAACTCTAAGGATTTGTTTTGAATATGATATGGTGGTCCTCTTACCGCTGCATTCTTTTTTCAGGGTAGGAAAGGGATTTTTCTGGTTGAAAAAATTATTTTTTAAGGATATACAAAATTTTTATGGGCAGTGCTATAGGAAATGACACTAAATGGACTTCTTCCATCTCAGAATTCATGCGACTTCGATGATTAAGGGTAAAATTCTGGATACTCAGATGAGTGTTCATCCTAGAGGTTCAATGAGTGGAAATCAGGGTCATTCAAAATCAGTTCTGGTGAGCTATATGTACGTGATGCAACATCATCAAAGAGAAGAAAAATTCAAATTTGGAGGATGTTTCCTAGGAGACTGATTTCCATGCACCCATCTCATCGGAGGTGTTAGAAATTTCAACTACCCATCCTAAAGGTCTTAGACCAATAGAGTCTGTTTTTTTACAGGATCCTACCAATTACACATGGGATTATCAGGATCAGGTTTTGGAGGTGTCATCTACTCAAACAGTTTCAGAAGGGATGTCAAATGCAAAGGCATTAGAACATAAAGATACAAAACTAGTAAAAGTTGATATTTTATGTTCGTAAGATGGATTTCTCCTCAATACTTCAAGATATCCAAATATTTACTTCATGGATAAAAGAAATAAGGAGGAGGTAATCACAAATAAGAAATTTTGTTCTACAAAATCCCCTCGATCTCCTAAGATGCTAAAGAGGTACTCCTTGGTTGATCTGGTTTTTGTAGTGCCACCCAATCATTCATTGGTGAAGTAATATCAAACATCCATAGATAGTGCCTCAGATAGTCTAGATCCCAGAGAAAATGGATGTGTGAAGGTTTGTATGACCCCTGTGAGCAGTAGAGCAGTTACTCATTCTCGGAAAAATTATATTCTTACATCCATTTGGGGTAATAAGTATGGACCGGTTTCAGGTCACAAGGCCACTCTACTCCACTTTCAATGAACTAGATCATTATATGGAATTCCTGAGGTCTCAAGGTGAGGGATATATCTACATATGTTTTTAAGAAGTTTTGAATTTAAATATATATCTCTTATCTATTCTTGAACAAAAACTAAACATGGTTCATTTATCTATTTTTGTAAGGTGAATGGGATTTTCAGAGTACATTCATGTTGGTACATGAAACCCTTTTATTTTGATATTCTATAAATGCATTTATGTTGTGGATTTTATGCATAATTTTCCTTAGAACATTATGGTAAAGGTAATTATAAGGGGAATAAAGGTTTTAATTATGTTTATTTATTAAAAATGTCAAGATGTAAGTAAAAATTTTTTGTGGAATCACTTGTCTAACATCTATCCAGGTAGTCATGCATTGTATATTAGAGAATAATTTAACCTGATTGTGAAAAAATTGGTGAAATGGGAGGGATTTCTTATTCTGTTATCGTTATGTTGGACTTAAAAAACTTCATTCCCACCAATGGTATTATGGATCTGGGTTTTGTGGGAAGTAGGTTCACATGGTACAATAATCAAAATGGGAATATATGAATATGGTGTAGGTTGTTTTGGTGTCTAGTAAACTTGAAAGGCATGAATTATTTCCCTCAAAACCATGTCTATCATCTCACTCAATCTTTATCATATCATAATCCTTTGGTGGTGATAATCAAGAAGAAAATCATAAGGTATGAATGATTTGTCTACTCATGAAACTAGTTTAAATTGGAGGGGTTTTAATAAAAATGGTCAGTAACTCTTGGGTTCAACAAATAAGAATAAATCCTTGGGTGGATTTAATTTCTTAGCTAAAGGGAATAAACAAAGAGATTTAAGAATGGGTTCCTAGCAGAAAAATCAACAAGCCCATCATGGAAGGGATTAAATAAGATATAGATAATATTTAATAGAGTTTTCACCAAAGGTGGGATGATTATTTATTCACCAGAATCAATGAGAATAGAAGTTAATTAGCTGAAAAAATACTGAAAATATATATTTCCTATAGAGAAAGACGAAGGGAAAATTGTCTAAGAGAGGGTGACTATAACAAAACCTATTTTGAGGCCTTCCTCAAGGAAAATAGAATTAACGTAAATATCAATTTGGATCTTCCATATGGGTCATATATGATACATATTGATGTTGCAAAAAAGATAACATCAGACTATTTTATAGATTTTATGGTAGGTCCATGACCAACTGATGGAACAATCATGAGATAAATTTCATTTGAAAAAAACATCATGAATTGCATTCTAAGATTCATGGAGGCTAAAGGCAGTGTATGTTTTGAAGGAATTCAAGAAGAGGAGAAAATTAAAGAGGCAATTTTTGTAACGCCCCGACCCCAGCTGCCTAGAGTCGGTGCATTACTTCGTAACATTGGCATGATCACAAGAAAGATCAAATCCCGAAAGACCGATTGGTTTAGTAGCCTTGGAAACACTAGATATAATCATAAAGTTTTACATTACATTTTAAAGTGAAAAACTACTGCAACAACAAAGTCTTCATATCCACACTATTAACCCCTCATAATATCCCTGCAAGTCATTCATAATTTACTTCTTCACTACCTGGGAAAAATAAAACATAGAAAAGGGGTGAGCTCAAATGCCCAGTAAGGATAACAATATAGCGGAACATTCAAAATAATCATAAACATTTAAGGCAATGAATTACTAAAACAAAAGCCTTTTAAAATTGAACTTCAACATAGTATGGAAAAAGTAAAATGAAATAATTCCATTTACTTATTCACATGGACATTCTACTAATCGAATAATCACATGCAATATCAATAACCACTTTCATAATGTTGGAATGCATAATGCCAGACTATCATAACCACATAGACAAGGCCTCGTGCCAAGACTACAAATAAGATTTTGTCAAGGCCTTGTTCCAAGACACTAGTTTGTCTCATGAGACCTACCGATGCATCGAGGAGCTATAGCGGGCTCCACCCGTCACTTATTAAGTCCAATGCATTCCCATATGAAATGGTTTAAACATAACATAAACATTCGTATTAAAACTAGCATACGAAATGTGAATAATTTCACCATAAACTACGAATGGTATAAAAATAGCACATCCACAGTCAAACATATCACAAAACCTTCAATACAATATAGAAGTTTTTTATCATAATAAATCAACTTCAAATAATCTTAAAATCCATCAAAGGATGTTGACATAGATGAAATCAAAATTCTTTTTAAAGAAGTATCTCCTTTTATTTTGAAATCATTTAAGGTCCATATAAAATAAAACATTTTCTTTGAAAATATTCTTATAAGCTTGTATGGAAAGCTTCGATGATTTTATAACGGCGGAAAATAACCGCACCCGCCGTATAAGTTAAAAAAAACATTCTTACCTCAATTCTGTCGAAAAGGTTAAAAAGGACCTTGTTTTGAATACGACCGAAAGATTCCTTTATAAACCACTTATAAAAGTCAAAAAGGGTATAAATGACTTTAACTCATATTCTAGTAAATAGTAAAAATGTTTTTAAATGCATTTTTAAGAAACATGGATGTGGATGATAAAGAGATCCCAGTAGATTATTACGTATAAACAACCTTGGATAATGAAGAGGTTGTAAAGTAAACCCTTACCTTGTACTTTTCCTTGGTTGGGGTAGGTTAACCTCCTGTATAATAGTGAAATAATTGTTACTAAATTATACAAGAATCATATACATTAATATGATATCATATATGATCTTTTAATATTGATTTGATAATAATATCTTAGTATTATCGTCGTTTCGGGTGTTAACTTACTCATTTTCTTTATATGTTTTGTTACATAAGTCATGTTTGTTGTATCTTATTCATATCCATAATGATATCAAGTCCTTAAACATCATTTTTAAATCATTAAATGATAATTATACTTGAATGGATACGATGGAGAATGAATCTCATCGCGTTCGTGGAGACGGTAGTCCGTACGTACGCACGAACGCTATTTCCATTTAATTTTTATTTTAAAAGAATCGAATCCAAATGATACATAGGTATATTACTATTCCAGTATAATATAATATTTTATATATGTTACTTAAGTTCATTAACACCATCCTTTATACGTTCCATGTGTGGTATGAACGAGTCATATCATTTTAAGGGGGCGGTAGTCCGCACTTCCTCAAATGAAATTATCGTATGTATATACAACATGAAACGAATAATGGTATGAAATAAAATGGAATTAAAGAATATTATATATAAAATATATATCATTAATATCATATTTAATTACAGTTCCATCATAATGGCCACCATGAGAGGCGGTAAGATGTATTTGAATAATCATCGTTTCGTGAGGCGTTAGTTTTCCATCCACAGAAACATTATGTTCATCATCCATTAGATGGAGTTGTGTGTATGTGTAGTTTGAATCCTTCTTATAACAACATCCTAGTATATTGAGGATACTGGTGTTGTTACAAAAGAAAGGAAATAAAAAGAGTTTGGGGGTTGGAGAAGCAAAATAAAGGAAAATAATTTAAGAGAAATCGTTACCTTTAATTTAGGTAACTCACTTTGGTTGGAACCAAAGGACTTCTTGAAACGATTTCTTCCTAAGGGGAAGCTTCAAGGAGGAGGAGAGGGATGTGGGGAGCTTAGTTGGGCAGAGTTTGGACGAGCCAAGTGGCTTGAGAGGTGTGAGGAATGAGTAGAAGTGGTCTCCTTTTATAAGGGAGAAGAGGGGCTCTTTAGGAAAGAGTGAAAGTATTACTTTATAATATAATTATATTCGGTTTATAATGGTCCAAAAATCATTGAGGTCGAAGATAATATGACTAATATTCTAAATAACATCAACCAATAAGAATTGGACAGGTTTTAGATAATATTTTAATCATTATAATCTTATTTATTTAAATGATTTATTAATGAGGTAAACATTGCATCATTATTGTGTCATTAATAATTTAAATTATTTGATATCTAAAAATTATAAATAAAATATCATTATGTAGGAAATCTTTTTATATTTCTAATGAATATTTATAATCGAAAATCCAACATGTATAACCCTATGTAAAAATTGTTCTTCTAAAAGATGTAAGCTTATGCCATTTTTATTTTTATTTTAACTTTATTAATATAATGTGTCCCTACCACATACAAGTGGCTCCAAGGGGTCCCCAAATTGACCCAAGGATGCTCATGGTCGGGTATGTGTCCACCAATAAGGTTAGGATACGTTTTAGGGTAATTTTGTATTATTATAATATTATTTTTTAACCCTTATTTACCGGATTTACCCTTAACCATGGTAAATAAAATATTTACCACTGTAATTATTCAAAATGTCTAAAAATAAAAGTTACCTATTTACACAATTTGGACATCCTGATTCCAAATATGGAATCCATTTTTCTAAATTCAAAACACAGAAGTGGCAGAAATTAATTTAAAATTAATTCCCGCTGTCAAAACAAAAAGCGTGTTTTTAAGAGGTAATAACTATCAAAAGATTGACACTTGTTTATGTTCGGTTTAATTGTAAAATTATGTCCAATGACCAACATGATATTAAATGGTAAAAATATATTATAAATATACTTTAAAACCACTCAAATTCACAATTTATCACTATTAATTATTTTGATTAAAAAAGCTGTTTTTAATTAAAATTTAGTAATTTTCACTATTCATCAAAATATTAAAGTTATCCGAAAAGTACCAAAATTTCACCTTAGGCTAAATTAGATATTCCGAATCCAAAAATGAAGTCTATTTTGAAATATAAAATATATGATTTCAAAAAGTAGGTATTACTATTCATAACGGCTAGTTTGATCGGTTGTGGTGTGTGTTAAAACTCGACGTTGCGTACAACACACGCTACTGTTTTATTCAAAGGAAAGCGTACCGTGGAAGCTTGGGATGTTTCATTTTAAATTTTTTGATGTCTCTATTTAGTCATAAAGTTTAAAATATTGTATTTAAAAAGGTTTCACTATCAAAATTTGATAAAAGTGCAATACTGAAAATGAATCTGTTCTTGCATTATGACTAAGAAACTCATAATATGGATTCTAAAATTATAAGGATTATATAAAGTTAAAAATGTAGTTAATGCTATTAATGACCTCTTTTAATGGATTTTTTTTTGGTAAGTCATGGTGCAATTGAACTCGGTGTTGCTTGTAGTGCAAGTTATTGAATTATTTTGAAGAAATAACACACTATGAAATCTTGGGGTGTTACATTCTCCCCTCATTCAATAAATTGCGTCCTCGCAATTTGAAATTGTTCTTCGAAAATAAAAGGTTGAAAATAGATAATATATTTGTGGGAAAACCCACATCGTAAATTGGGTTACTAAAATTTAGTCTTAATATGAGGAAAAGAGAAATGAAAGGGTCACCACCAAATTATGATCTCGATTAGGAGAACATTGGTGGCAATTAGAGACATATAATTGGAGGAAAAACGTAAATATTTATAGGTAGTGATTGAGGTAATCAATCACAAACATGTATAAAATTGAGGTCCTTAAACTCATCAATCTATGATGATTTGAAATACCATCGGTTCAACAAAACATAGGGTATTAGGATAACACATTTTTGACGTTTCAAAATATCTTAGTTGAAATCCCACATCGAAAAATGAATTAATGAGGCCTCTATTTAAAATAAAGAGTCGAACGTATGAAGATTACCGAAAATAACACATACTAGGGTTCCATGTAGGAAAATATGGATATGGAAGAGAAATCTAACCATCAATTATCTGATGGAGAGTGGTAGAGAACATGGCTATGAAAAGGCCAACAATCCCAAAGCCACAAATTTGTGATGATTTAAGGTACCATCTAGGACAACATTTTTGTTCTAAGTTCCTTTTCTTAATGTTGAGGAATTTATTTATGAGATTGGATAAGATCATAAGGAGATATACTTACTTTATAATTAGAGTTTTATCCATTAATAAATTTCTACCACAAACTCATCTTTCACTCTAAAAGATAATAGAACATAAAAATTCTATTTACACTATTCGTATAGGGTTCCAAAATAAACGAATTTATAATTCATCTACAAGATCTTTTAATAAAAACTACATTATTTAATCCAGGACATCTCGTGGGCCAGTGGTAGGTGATACACCCTTGTCGCCCTTCGGTTGCGGGTTCAAGTCTCGCAGCCTTGCCGGACGCGACAGGTTGTCGCCCGACCTCCGGGTTGTCCTTTTATGGCAATCCAAAATAATCCAAACTAGAACTATCCAAAATACTTCTGTCCAAACTCACAGTCCAACATTTATAAGGAAGGTAAACATAATGTAGATCCTTTTTACCCTGTAATAGCATATGAATACCTTCATCAGGTATTCTTTTAATACACTGAAACATCCTAAATTACCATATTCCTTATTGATTACATTCATGCTCCCTTATTCCATATAGAATGCTGGATATACTTCATCAATCCAAAAAATTTTTAAACCCCAACAATGATGGAATGTACAAATCATTAATCAGCTTCATGGTAGTCAATAATATCCAATATAATTTATCCAAAATAATCACATATTATTCCAAAATCACTACCTCAGTATCAGAACTATATTATGATTTATCATTCTCTCAAACATATATTTTACAAAAATTTAACCTTCTATTGAGTCACTTTTCATTGTTCCACACAATCTCAAGTCCTTAATGAAATAGTACTGCAGTACAATCCTTATATACTCCATGATTATTGTAACAAGTACATTGTTGATACAACACTCAATTGACATAATCAACATAAGAACTCTAATCATCCCTCTTCATCTGTGGTAGTATCATAACATGATTATTATCCAATAACATCATTTGCGGCATAGTCTGATGACTGGGACATAGGTTCGTGTAGTGTCCAAACTCCTTGCAAATGAAGCATTGTACATTTGAAACCATTTTCTTACCCTTGCAGTCACGTACTTTGTGCCCTTTTACTCCACACTTATAACAAACTCCCATTCCTTTCAGGCAAGTTCCAGGGTGTTTCTTTCCACAGTTACCACATATGGGAAAATTCTTCTTTTCCCTCTTACATTTATCCATCTTTCTCTCTTCCATCCTTTTCTTCTCTTGCTTCCCTTCAAAGCCATAAGACTCAGTAAACTCTTTACTTATCTTATCAACACATGATATTATTTCTTCATATGATGATAATACATGGGAGACTATTTCTCTTATAAATTCTAGCTTAAGACCATGAAAGATATGATCCTTCCTTCTCTTTGGATCATGTGCATTTCTGGAGTTCTCATTCCTTCTACTGGGCGCCATTTCTAAACAATGGCATAAACTAGATCAGTTTATGAATCAAAATACATAATCCCATACTTATAAAACACTTAACATAAATTGAACTATTTATGGATATAATCCATAATCATAAAAATGTTTTCTTTGAGAAGTATATACTCATAAACCCTTCATAATGATTTGTAAAGAAAATGAGAGTTATCCTAAGCATATCCCCCGGGAGTGTCGTAACCAAGAGTGCAGCAAGGCCCGTTGTCGTGCACCAGTTCCCGTTCGAGTCTAGCTCAAAGCGGTGTTTTCGGGTTTTACCCCTAGGTACATCTGTGCCAGAGCCGCCTCTACCTGCTCGTATCCAGACAGGGATGTATTGCTCGGAAAACTCACAAAATCTCTACAATACCAAAATTCTAGGAAGTTCTTCTATACTTATCCTCAAAGTTCATCTTAGGTCTACGTGCTCTAATCAGAGTTTATCTAAATCTAGCTTCCAAGGTTTGTACTAAACTTCCTCTGATACCAACTGTAACGCCCCGACCCCAGCTGCCCAGAGTCGGTGCATTAATTCGTAACATTGGCATGATCACAAGAAAGATCAAATCCCGAAAGACCGATTGGTTTAGTAGCCTTGGAAACACTAGATATAATCATAAAGTTTTACATTACATTTCAAAGTGAAAAACTACTAAAACAACAAAGTCTTCATATCCACACTATTAACCCCTCATAATATCCCTGCAAGTCATTCATAATTTACTTCTTCACTACCTGGAAAAAATAAAACATAGAAAAGGGGTGAGCTCAAATGCCCAGTAAGGATAACAATATAGCGGAACATTCAAAATAATCATAAACATTTAAGGCAATGAATTACTAAAACAAAAGCCTTTTAAAATTGAACTTCAACATAGTATGGCAAAAGTAAAATGAAATAATTCCATTTACTTATTCACATGGACATTCTACTAATCGAATAATCACATGCAATATCAATAACCACTTTCATAATGTTGGAATGCATAATGCCAGACTATCATAACCACATAGCCAAGGCCTCGTGCCAAGACTACAAATAAGATTTTGTCAAGGCATTGTTCCAAGACACTAGTTTGTCTCATGAGACCTACCGATGCATCGAGGAGCTATAGCGGGCTCCACCCGTCACTTATTAAGTCCAATGCATTCCCATATGAAAAGGTTTAAACATAACATAAACATTCGTATTAAAACTAGCATACGAAATGTCAATAATTTCACCATAAACTATGAATGGTATAAAAATAGCACATCCACAGTCAAACATATCACAAAACCTTCAATACAATATAGAAGTTTTGTATCATAATAAATCAACTTCAAATAATCTTAAAATCCATCAAAGGATGTTGACATAGATGAAATCAAAATTCTTTTTAAAGAAGTATCTCCTTTTATTTTGAAATCATTTAAGGTCCATATAAAATAAAACATTTTCTTTGAAAATATTCTTATAAGCTTGTATGGAAAGCTTCGACGATTTTATAACGGCGGAAAATAACCGCACCCGCCGTATAAGTTAAAAAAAACATTCTTACCTCAATTCTGTCGAAAAGGTTAAAAAGGACCTTGTTTTGAATACGACCGAAAGATTCCTTTATAAACCACTTATAAAAGTCAAAAAGGGTATAAATGACTTTAACTCATATTCTAGTAAATAGTAAAAATGTTTTGAAATGCATTTTTAAGAAACATGGATGTGGATGATAAAGAGATCCCAGTAGATTATTACGTATAAACAACCTTGGATAATGAAGAGGTTGTAAAGTAAACCCTTACCTTGTACTTTTCCTTGGTTGGGGTAGGTTAACCTCCTGTATAATAGTGAAATAATTGTTACTAAATTATACAAGAATCATATACATTAATATGATATCATATATGATCTTTTAATATTGATTTGATAATAATATCTTAGTATTATCGTCGTTTCGGGTGTTAACTTACTCATTTTCTTTATATGTTTTGTTACATAAGTCATGTTTGTTGTATCTTATTCATATCCAGAATGATATCAAGTCCTTAAACATCATTTTTAAATCATTAAATGATAATTATACTTGAATGGATACGATGGAGAATGAATCTCATCGCGTTCGTGGAGACGGTAGTCTGTACGTACGCACGAACGCTATTTCCATTTAATTTTTATTTTAAAAGAATCGAATCCAAATGATACATAGGTATATTACTATTCCAGTATAATATAATATTTTATATATGTTACTTAAGTTCATTAACACCATCCTTTATACGTTCCATGTGTGGTATGAACGAGTCATATCATTTTAAGGGGGCGGTAGTCCGCACTTCCTCAAATGAAATTATCGTATGTATATACAACATGAAACGAATAATGGTATGAAATAAAATGGAATTACAGAAGCTTATATATAAAATATATATCATTAATATCATATTTAATTACAGTTCCATCATAATGGCCACCATGAGAGGCGGTAAGATGTATTTGAACAATCATCGTTTCGTGAGGCGTTAGTTTGCCATCCACAGAAACATTATGTTCATCATCCATTAGATGGAGTTGTGTGTATGTGTAGTTTGAATCCTTATTATAACAACATCCTAGTATATTGAGGATACTGGTGTTGTTACAAAAGAAAGGAAATAAAAAGAGTTTGGGGGTTGGAGAAGCAAAATAAAGGAAAATAATTTAGGAGAAATCGTTACCTTTAATTTAGGTAACTCACTTTGGTTGGAACCAAAGGACTTCTTGAAATGATTTCTGCCTAAGGGGAAGCTTCAAGGAGGAGGAGAGGGATGTGGGGAGCTTAGTTGGGCAGAGTTTGGATGAGCCAAGTGGCTTGAGAGGTGTGAGGAATGAGTAGAAGTGGTCTCCATTTATAAGGGAGAAGAGGGGCTCTTTAGGAAAGAGTGAAAGTATTACTTTATAATATAATTATATTCGGTTTATAATGGTCCAAAAATCATTGAAGTCGAAGATAAGATGACTAATATTCTAAATAACATCAACCAATAATAATTGGACAGGTTTTAGATAATAATTTAATCATTATAATCTTATTTATTTAAATGATTTATTACTGAGGTAAACATTGCATCATTATTGTGTCATTAATAATTTAAATTATTTGATATCTAAAAATTATAAATAAAATATAATTATGTATGAAATCTTTTTATCTTTCTAATTAATATTTATAATCGAAAATCCAACATGTATAACCCTATGTAAAAATTGTTCTTCTAAAAGATGTAAGCTTATGCCATTTTTATTTTTATTTTAACTTTATTTATATAATGTGTCCCTACCACATACAAGTGGCTCCAAGGGGTCCCCAAATTGACCCAAGGATGATCATGGTCGGGTATGTGTCCACCAATAAGGTTATGACACGTTTTAGGGTAATTTCGTATTATTATAATATTATTTTTTAACCCTTATTTACCGGATTTACCCTTAACCATGGTAAATAAAATATTTACCACAGTAATTATTCAAAATGTCTAAAAATAAAAGTTACCTATTTACACAATTTGGACATCCTGATTCCAAATATGGAATCCATTTTTCTAAATTCAAAACACAGAAGTGGCAGAAATTAATTTAAAATTAATTCCCGCTGTCAAAACAAAAAGCGTGTTTTTAAGAGGTAATAACTATCAAAAGATTGACACTTGTTTATGTTCGGTTTAATTGTAAAATTATGTCCAATGACCAACATGATATTAAATGGTAAAAATATATTCTAAATATACTTTAAAACCACTCAAATTCACAATTTATCACTATTAATTATTTTGATTAAAAAAGTTGTTTTTAATTAAAATTTAGTAATTTTCACTATTCATCAAAATATTAAAGTTATCCGAAAAGTACCAAAATTTCATCTTAGGCTAAATTAGATATTCCGAATCCAAAAATGAAGTCTATTTTGAAATATAAAATATATGATTTCAAAAAGTAGGTATTACTATTCATAATGGCTAGTTTGATCGGTTGTGGTGTGTGTTAAAACTCGACGTTGCGTACAACACACGCTACTGTTTTATTCAAAGGAAAGCGTACCGTGGAAGCTTGGGATGTTTCATTTTAAATTTTTTGATGTCTCTATTTAGTCAAAAAGTTTAAAATATTGTATTTAAAAAGGTTTCACTATCAAAAGTTGATAAAAGTGCAATACTGGAAATGAATCTGTTCTTGCATTATGACTAAGAAACTCATAATATGGATTCTAAAATTATAAGGATTATATAAAGTTAAAAATGTCGTTAATGCTATTCATGACCTCTTTTAATGGCTTTTTTTTGGTAAGTCATGGTGCAATTGAACTCGGTGTTGCTTGTAGTGCAAGTTATTGAATTATTTTGAAGAAATAACACACTATGAAATCTTGGGGTGTTACAATTTTTAGTAGGAAACAAGATTTTTCTTCTGGACCAAATGGATTTTTAGGCACATTTATCAAAGAAAAATTTTATATTATTAAAGAGCATATTAGGTTGGCTATTTGTGATTTATTCAAAGGTGGAGAGCTTCAAAGAGCAGTGTGTGATTCCATAGTATCAGTTGTCCCATTTATTCAATATACTGAATCAAACAATGAATAATTCCAAATGTATCTATGGAATTAAATTTATAAGATCTTCAAAAATATCTTAAACAAAATACTCAACTATATCATTCTATAACTTTTATCGAAGGAAAAACATGGGTTCATCCAAGGTTTGAGCTTTCAAGGTGTAGTTGGGAGAGGAAATTAAATGGTTGAAGATATTAATAAGAAGATGCTTGGTTCTAATGTTATTATCCATGTTGATATGGACAAGAAGTATGATAGGACTGAGTTCAGCTTTATCATAAATTTCATGAGATAATTTGGATTCTCAAAAATATCTTGTGGTATTATGTTTAGATTCTATTCCACTCCATGAATCTTCTGATTTATAATGGGAAAATGTTTTAGATTATTCAATACTATGTGGGGTTTAAGGCCTGGTGACCTTATATCACCATTTTTTTATTATTTCATAGGAAGCTCTCACAAGGAGGATTAAAAATAGTTTGGAAGAGGGGTATGTTTTTCATTTTAATAATAGTTTATGGGGATGTATTATATCTCATATCATGTTTGATGATGATATTTTGTTTTTTATTAATTGTAGTTTAATATCTATCAATGGGTTTAATATGATCATTGATGAATATGGCTCTCAATATGTACAATGAATTAATCATGGGAAGATAAAATTCTACATCTCTATAAAGTGTTCGAAAATGCACAAAAGGATTATTCAAAGAAAACAAGGCATGAAGTGACACTACTTTCAAATAGATTATTTGGGGGATCCTATATCATATGGGAGAATTCTAAAGGAAATATTTGAAGGTACCATTAAAAAAATCATGTGGTTTATTTTCAATTGGGAAAATCAGTTACTCTATTATAGAAAACACATTATCTATATAAATAGAGTCCATACCTCTATTCCAATGAATGTGTTGTCAATTATCAAGGACCCGAAGGGGATGATTGATCAAATTGAATAATTAATGAAAAATCTCATATGTGTTTCAAATCACAATGGTCAATGCCAATGTGATTCATGGGAGAGGATGGAAAGACCCATACAGGAAAGTGGGATTAATCTTTAGAATGTAACAGAAATAATGCATTCCATGAAAAGAAAACTAGCATAGGAAATTATTAATGGTAACATCCTTTGGGATAAATTCATGAGAAATAGACATGGAGTATTTGACAGAGTGGGAGGAATATACTAAGAAGAAGTAAAGGCTAGAAAAGTTCACTGATGACTATCAGAAAATCCTGAGAGAAAAAGAAAGATGGGTGATTGGTTGTGGTGAGATAAACTTGTGGAAAAAATAATTGGGTTGGTGACTTGTTCCATTTTTTAGGATGTCTATTTCTATATATACTATTTTTGGAAGCCAAAATGTTCCTAAACTTTATCGATTCAATTATGGATGGAAAAAAAATATCATTTTTAAAAGTATTTGTACAAATGTTAAACTGCAGAGATGCGTGTTAATAGAATCCCACTCTGTTTAGTTCATTAGAAAATCATTTTAATACTTTGTGTATGAATTAATTGGATCAAATAAATGTGATAATAAGACTTGGTGTAAATATATCCCTTCAAAGATGATTTGTTGGTGTGGTGGCTAAGAAATCACTCAATTTCCACAGATGATAATGTGTAGCAGAATCTGGTATGTTTGGTATCTCGATACTGGTGCTACACATCCCCGACTAGAGGAATGATGTAGCACTTATTCTTCATAGGTAACTGGGCTACTTGTATTTAGATTTATCTCAAGCATGGTATGTGGATATTTTTATAGGGGAACTTGATAAAAAAGGCTATAATATCCTGGTAACAGAGTTAGGAACATAACATGGTGGAGTAGAGCGCTCACAACATGAAATTTGCAGGAAAATGCTCGGTCATATAGGAAGCTAGAAATAAATAGAGTGAAGGGAAGATCAATTCACTGCGTCTTCATAAAATCATTTTAAAATAATTATTAGATGAACTAGGTAGAAACATTTAAAATAGATGTTCCTCAGTGTCCCTGAGATGATTCATCCCAAGACTAGTGTTGGATATTGAAAGAAGACCACAGACTAATCAAGAGTTGTGGTTTAAATTGAATCCTCTAAGGGTGGGAATCAAACTTAACATCATCATATTTGTAATTTCAAGTGTTATAAGGGTAGAAGTCTGGATAGAGATGGAAAATGAGATGTTATTTTTTGTTTTAGATGTTTTTATGGACCAGGTGACTCTATGAGAGTAGAAGTAAGGGCCACGGTGAGTGTCCTCATAATGTTCAAGTTTTTTAACATAGATATTACGGAGGTTGAATACTACTCCAAAGTGTTGGTGAGTCTCATCCGTGAGATGAGTTTATTTCATTTGTACTTGGGATACCTAATTCAAAAGTTAAGGATGATCATTATTCAATGTATTTAGCTGAATCACACTAAGAGAGAATTTAATTTTCTAGGTGACATATTGGCATGTAAGGGGGATCTAAGTGAGCCTAGTATTCTTTACTTTTATATTGGTTCTCTTTTGAATGTTTTTTAGATGATTTTCAAAGGGGATGTGCTTTCTGTTCACCAATTTCATCCCCTCTGATCTATGTTATATTTCTTTTGAATAATAAAAATATAATGTTTAGTCTTAGAATGATATATCATCAACTATAGTTGATGAAGTAGGATATCATAATGAAGAAATTTTGAAAAAGTTATGAGAACGCTCTTATTTTTTTATTTTTTTGGTTTTATAAAGAAATATAATTTTTTAATAGATTAGAAAAAAATATATTTATTATTTAAAATGAAATATTTTTGGTTCCCATTGTCGATGATACTCTTATCTATTATGAAATTAAATAGCATCATGAATAACACATAAGGATTATGCTATAAAAAGTGATGAGGTAAATGTTATATGAAGAGGTAAAAAAATGTAATTAATTACTAAATGTGACATGTTTATAAATTTTTTCTCTTGATATGGAAATATCCTACTTATAATTTGATGTTAGAAAAAATAATATTTTACTTAATGATATGATGTCTTTTCTACTATGGAGAAAAGTATGAAATACATACAAATAATTTTTTGGTATATAATAACTATGGAAGTGTTAAACATTAGACATAAATGGTAGTTAGAGATAGTTAATGATTATGAATACACTATCAATAGTAATTATGAGAATATGAACAAGGTTGATGGTGTCTTATAATGGAATGATTAGTGTGATCTATCTATAATATGGATAGATAATAAACCAATAATCTTTGTTCTAGTAATTATATTCCTTGGAATAATTGGTTAAGGAATTTAATTTTTAATAGTGTGTGTCCTTGTTATTATACATTCAATTAATCACATGAAGTTTATAAGATTAAAGGGTGAGGGAATTTTATTTTTGTTTGTTTGAAGGGCCATTTTTTTATAATTGTGATTTTAATTTGGGTATATATGATGAAGAACTCATAAATTTTTCAGGATACGGTTAATGTTTAGGTGGAACATTTAGGTATCCAAGTTGGATTTAGAGAGGTGGAACCTATTTTTTTTTAACTATAGGCGGAACCACGTATAGAGTGGTAGGTTTCAAGATAACTGGGTTTTGAAGCAATGGGATAGATTCCTTATAGGTTCCACAAAGAACCCAGTTGACCTCCAATGGGAAATTGTTAGATCTAACTAATATTAAAAAAAATATTCATCTTTCTACCTTCGTTCTTTCAACCATATTTTCTCTTTATATGATTTCATTTTTCAACTATTAGTCATGATTCTATACAATTTTCTCTCTTGGATTCTACTCCTCCCTCTTCTTTCCCATTTAATAAAATTTGGATTCATGGAATTTATTCTTAAAAAATAAATCATAAGAAACTGCTAACCCTATATTATATTCATCATATCAATTATCATTCCATCTCTTGCAATCAATGGGTTTTATGACTTGGGATTTTATTAAATTCATGGCGAAATTCACTTGATTGAATTAGAATTTTATTTTCTCCTTAAAGAAAATGTTGATGAGTGGAATCTAACATTTTTATCCGTATTTTGATAAAGTTTCATTATATAATGATTTTTATGGCCTTTAATTATGGTTTTTTGGATTTGAATTAATCTTACTTAATATTAATTTATGGTTAGAATAACTACATTGATATTATTCATAGTTTTTGGTAATGTTTTGTTTGGTATATCTATATGGATGTATTGGTTTCAACAGTTGTTGAAAATAAATGGTTCTAGAAATTATTTTATGGGTTGTAGTATTATTATTAGATAATGAGTGAAGAGTTTTCAAGTCAATGTTAATGGTATGTATTTTCAGCTTCTATGGAATTCTTTAAAACATTATTATATTTTTCTTCCATGGTTTTATTTAAATTGTATAATAAAATTCAACTCTATTCCGAAAATACAAATTTAGGATTATTTGATGAATAACTTCATTGATATATTAGAGAATATTTATATAAAAATACACCTATATACTTGGAACTATTTATTGAATTATCCACTTTATATTTTAATATTTTGGTTTTAATAGTATATGGATGATTGACTAGCAATAACATTTGAATTGAGTACTTCTATGAATATTTTTTTTGATATTATCTATAATTTTTTTGAAATCATCTATAAATTTTTTATTATTTTCATATATGATTTACATATAAATATGATGTATATAATTTTATATTATTTAATTATATATGATATATTATAGAACATGTTTCAGGGCTTAACAAAATCATAATGAATTATAATGCGGTTTTATTGTTCATAAATGAAAATTTTGAAGCAAATCATTATAGAACAAAATTTTCAATATTTTTTATGGAATCATAATATTTATAAAAAATTATTTATTTATGAAATAAATTATTAAGGATGTGTAATTTATATACTCAAAAGTAGAAATAATTTAATTATCATTTTTTATAGATAAAACATCAAGTGGAGACTAGAAATTATTTCCCAACCTCAAAAAATCCATCTGAAACACTTATAAACTCACCATGGATGTGAGAAAAATCTTTGCATCTTGAATTTAATTGAGGAGCATGGGTAGGGTGAATATAAATAATTAGAATAATTATTTATTATATGTATTAATAAATATTACTAAAGATATAATTATATTTCACCTTAATCTATATTTTTTTTTCAAATTATTGATCCAATATTATGTTTAATTAAGAGGTTTAATCAGAGGTGATATAACACCTGGGTTGGTTAAGTAGAATGAAATAATGTGGTTTATAAACACCTTTATATCTTATAACTATGAGAAACCATATATTTGATTCTTATTAATTTATGAATTATTATATAAGGATAAAAATAGTACAATCCTAGAAAATTATAAGGCTTTGTGTCTATGGGAAATTGGATAAATTTTACAGTAACTTGAAACATGGGTGGAACAATATTATTAAAAAACTCCATAGCATGAACTTGAAATTACATTGCACTTCTAACACAACATGGGATAATCGGGGGATGTAAGAAGAAAGGGGTGAAATATAAAACCCAATAAGGGATTAATAAAATAATAGTTTAATGTAAAGTTATACAAGTAATTGAAGAGAAAAAATATAGAGAAATATAACGATGAGGATCATAATAATGAACATAAAATCATGGTATAATATGATAAAATCATGGAAATATAAGGAATGTGAAAATGACATAAAACATGCCATCATAAACATAAGTTAAGGATAACGACTGAGATATCCTAACCTAGTGTTATTAGGTTATCCTAAAATGAACCATGCATGATATATCAAGAGATAAAAATCATTAACTAATACATTAGAGGGATATAAAGTTATGATCCCTCTCATTAAATCCATATCATTTACATGAATTTGTGTTCTATATAGATCATATAGACTAAAACCATCTTTTTTCACATATAACACAATGATTTTGAAGTGTTGGTTAAATAAATGAAATTAAATATTAAATAAATGATAGGTTCATTAATGTGATTACCATTGAGTGGAAATGGGTATGGGTATTCACTAAATAAATGATTGACACACAAAATCATAGGAAAATTTTCTAGCAAAATGGGTGTACATAATGATTGATTGAGGGGTCTAATGAGAGTGAAAGAAGGTATATCATTACTTTTAGATCAAAAGGATTGTAAGATGGATGTTATAAAACATATTACAACATGAAAATTTTGATACCAATAGGCATAATATAAATAAAGAGATAGAATAAAGAGGAATATGAGGGGATCCTCCAACATTATAACAGCTTAGGTATAAGATATAAAAAGTGGGGATACATAATATCACATTAATATAAAATAAATTTCATATTAAGGGATATTATGAATACATATTAACATACTAAATTGTTATAAAAAAATCTAGATAGAAATAATTTTCTTGTATAGAAAATAAGAGATATAGAACCCTTACTGTGAGTGGGACATTTTAAAATCTTGGGAGAAGTTTCTTAAGAGATTGGGAAGGCCTTGATAGGGATAGAGAGAGGGAAAAGAAGAGTTTATTTATGCTTAAAGGGTTTTTCTTGAATATGAATGAGAGGTTGTTTGTGTTTTTATATAAAAGATATAGGAATCCATTATTAATTTCTAAACATAAGTTTTGGACTCTATATGATAATATAATCAAAACTACAAACCATCCCATTTTTCCCATGCTTTCTTCCAATGAGGTGTGATTTCAATATTTTAAAATGAAATGTACCAAAATTCTTAAAATAATACCCCTTGCAATGTCGAAGTGATTCATGTGTTTAAAAAATTGATTTAATAAGCACATAATATAATATAGGTTTTTGAGGATTTATTAAGGGTTTATAATATTATTCAAATAACTTAAAAAAATTATTTGAAGGATAAATATATATATCATCATAGATTCATTTTATTTAATTTATTACATTACCTTTGGTCCATTAAGTTGTCCTAATATAAACGTTATATTTATAACATATTTAATTTTTATACAAAAATTCCACTGTCGCAGAAAATTATAAAAAATTCCCTATTGTATAATTTCATTATTATGATTTCAATAATAATATTCATTTTAAAAATTAATTTTATAGATATCAATATTTTAACTTTTTCACAAAAATATTTATTCACTGAAAAATATTAGTTTTTATGATAATAATATTTTTTTATCCCATATACATATAACATAGAAATTTATTAAAATAGATTATATATATTTTTTAATGTAATATTGTTAAGTAATATTTTTTTATTAAAATAAAATTATTTTTAAAATTAATTAATTTTGAAGAAATAATGTTTTAATTAAATATATTTATATCCAAAAAATCAATTTTGATTTCTTCATATAAAAATGTAATTTTTAACAAACTCAATAATTATTTATAAAGTAAAAATAAATAAAAAAACTAAATATAATCAAAATTTCACATAAAATAGAATATAAAATTTCATACTTTTGGGGTCTAGATATAAAACCCATTATTAGACCCGTGTAATCCCTATAGGTAAGGCGTTCAATGGGAAACCCTTAGGATGGTTTGGTGAACATGGATTGCTCCATGATCTATATAGGCATTAACTTATCCTATAAAATGGTTTTGTTCATGCATCATTTGTTGATAATCAAATAGGTCTTGGAAAAAGTAAAGGCCAGAGATGCTTTCTCCCTTAGGAGACCTAATAAATTGGATTAATAGGGTACGATCACAGAGGTTGTGTCCATCACTAATTTTTTTATGTATCAATTGGATTTTATCATAATTCTTAATAAATACTAATAATAATGGTCACATTACAAAAAAATATGTTATCAATGGTTAATATGATCAAAATTATTTTATATATTCCAAGATATATTTTATTACGGTCTAAAATAGCTAAGTAGTTAATGTGTTGTCAATAATTAGATTACTTAATAAAAAAAATTCATTTATAAAATTTGAATTCGATACATTATTCCTCGCTTCATAAATATCAACATATAAATTTTATTTCATACACTAAAAAAATGGGGGAATATATGCATCATTGTATCTTTTGGTTCCAATATCGCCTCACAATACTTTGACCAGGTGAGTCATATTTTTTAATATAACATTGTCTATATGATCTAAGATCTTAACTATATTCTCATTATATCAAAGATAATTCTCTATGGGTACCACCTATATATTCTGTATATGTGAGTGGTCTCATATGTACTACCTTAGGATGGATACATGGAAAAAAATGTACTTTTGATAGGTTAGGTGGGTGTTATAGTGAATATTTCATATCTCTGATGGAATTGAGGATCTCAAATTAGTTTATATATCATGGGATATTCTTTACCTTCTTCATAAACTTCAGGAATTTCTTATACAGAGATATAAAAAGTAACACCTTATCTCTAACCTCATACTCGTGGTCTGATCAATGAATGACTAAATACATTTTCAATTGAATTTGTGAATATTTAATATGATGGTGAATGGTTTGAAGACTCTATATCACATATTGGATAGGATCAGGTCCCATTAGATATATCTCTCCATCATCATCCCAGTATGTCAGATATTTAAACATCTTCCCAAATGGATCCTCATAAGGTTCCATTTTGGTGTTATAATGTACATTTTTTATATGAGAAATCTACTAGGGGAAGTCAATGATCCCAATATCCTTGGATATCCATTTAACATGATCTTGTAATATTCTATAGATCTTGAATGGTTCTCTCAGATTGACCAACCTTACGAGGGTGATAAGCAGTATTGAAACTCAACTTTGTATCCATCTCCTATAGAAGGATCCTCAAAAACTTCCGGGTAAACCACATATCAAGATCATATATAATAGATAGTGGAATTCAATACAGCATTACCTATTTTATTATATAAATATTGATGAGTTAGTCAAGAGAAAAATATTCCATGATAGAAATTAAATTTGTTGACTTTGTAAGGCGATAAACTACCACCCAGAGGGAATTAATTCCTTTTTATATATTGTGAAGTTATATGAAGAATTAAATGGTTATGTTTTCAAATTTCCATACTGTTATGGGAAAAGGTTTCATTTAACCCTTATATATCTATCATTCAATATTTACTTGTTATCATACCAAGCATTTAGACAAATTTTTTTCCACCTATATCTCTATGTTTTCCCAATAGAATATTTTTAGAAGATATGTATATATATAAGTCCTTATTAGATTAATAGAGTAGGAATAGATATGTGCATTATCCAAAAGTTCCCACTTAAGTTAATATTTGGATGGAATAGATATCTAGGTTACAAACCATATAAATTCATATATAGAAAAGTTGAACTCCAGAATATTCATTATTTTTTTCAGTACCTCATTATCTTTATTAGACTCCTTGATCTAATAATCAATGAATGATCAAGATATTATTTAATAAAGGTATGTTGATTAAATTTTATTATTCCCATATCCATCCTTTTCTTGTCCATGATGATTGAATCCCTTACAATCCTCATCATGTATAGGGTTGGAAGATCTATTCTATTTTGAGTATCTGAAACTTGGTGATTATTCCTAGGATTCTAATTTATTTAATATTTTTAATCCTTGTTATACTATAAACAACTTCATTGGTTCTTATTAAGCTCCTTTTGTGTGAATATATAGGTGATTATTTTATAATCTGTATATATGTCACACTTCCCCTCATATACATAATTCCACCAAAGATTAAATTCTAAGATCACCATAACCAATTATACATAATATGTTGGATATTTTTGATAATGTATCATTAATTATTGTGTGTAACAGGTTATTAAATTTTCATATTAAATTATTACACAAACCACCACCTTTTTGGAAACATCTCTAAAGAAAAAAAAACCTTCCCAAAAATAGTGTAATGTTAGCACAAGGGTAGTGATTATCCTCTCCTTTAATTAATTAATTATATACTTATATTCATATGTATAGAAAAAATGGAATCCCTTAGTAGTTGTGATGGAATAAGATCAACCTTTATCTTTAGGTCTTGGAGGGGGTTGACATCAGTTACAATTGAAAATATTTAGATAAGTTTATTGATTTAAAAACTACCCTCATTCCTTATAGTTGAAACATTAGAAAATATGTTGGGGGTTTGATAGGGAATTATTATAGTAACATAAACATAACATACATAGATATTACATAATATTTTTCAGAATATTCAATAATATACAAAAACAAAAGAAAAAATATCATATTAGTTTCATGCCCTTAGAAACATGGAAATATAAACACTGGTCTATAAGTGAACTACATCTTCTGCCACTATGTTCTTCATTACGTGAAACCTTCTTAGAAACATTATACATAATAAATATCCTTGTAACATGGGGAAAGAATTAATATGAAATGGTGAGATCACAATATTATTAAAGGTAAAAAATAGAGATATGTAATTATAATCATGACAATAAGGGTCTAAGAACATGAGAATAACATTCGAAAACCATACCCTACATATCAATGATCATAATAATGAGTTATGGCATAAATATTGGTAGTTCATAAGATATGAATCATATGGGAATCATTGAACATAATCTATGAGAGTATAACATTGAAATAATATATGAAATTTTGGAATACACATAAATATTTAAAATTAAATCTAGATTTGTCAATGCTCACTACCAAAGCTATCTTAGTGGAATGGGTCCACTCCCCAAGCCATCTTAGTAGTCAAGGTTCACTCACAAGAACATCTTAGCAGACAATGTTTTTTACTAAACTGAGTTTACTCCCCATTCCAGCCATGTAAATTTCATGTGATATAGATGATTACTCAATGCATTATAGGGAGATTTATGTCCCACCAATCATATAACTAAATAATACATATGTGTTCCACAGGATCATAAACATTAATAACATCATAACCCAAAAAATGAAATTATTATCATAAACATTTAATTATATCTTAACATGTGTAAAAGATACAGGTTTGATAAAAATTTGGTCATATCATAACCAGTGAAAAGAAGCATGTTTCAAAATCATATAATCCAAGGAAGATAAATGGGTTTCATGAACATCATTCCATTAAAACATAAACCACTCAAAGAAAGAATATAAATGGTATCCTTGGATCATATACACAATAAGGAATGAATTATAAAAATATATGTCATCATATATGGGAAATAATTATAAAGTATCATTTAAAATATTTCTTGAGGAAAATTTCCTTTCTTATTTAAAAAATTCATTTTAAATCATAAAACAGTTTATAATTTTTTTTTTCGAAAATAACCTTGAAAACTTATGAAGGAATATTTGAAAACCTTTTTAAACAATTTTTAGAACATAAAATATTTGTTAAAATAATTTTCCTAGAAAATGATATTATCATATAATTTAGAAACATCTTTGTTTTTTTTAAAAACATGATTTTGAATAAAATAGATTTCCCATCAAAGAATTAAATAAGGGTGGATTTTATTAAAAACACTTTACTAATTTTATTAAGCACCAAAGTGTGGAAAAATGGTACCATTACTTAAATATATCATGAATAAACCAAGGTAAATAAAATTCATGAGAAATATTGAGCGATGGTTCATAATATTTCATCAAAAGAAGCATAATCATAAATAATCCTAACAAATGATGAGATTCTAGCAATAAAATCTTACCAGTTTGATAACATTGAATAAAATTCCCAATGAATGAATAACATAAAATGAAACTTAAAGTATCATTATGATTAAAAAAATTAATTATATTACTTTCCAAATGGGTTTTATATAAACCTCATGTAATAATATAGGTGAATAAAATAACGTACATCTCAAGGAAATAAAATTGAAACAAAAATCCACATTCCGATTTTGTTACATTTTAACCATAAAAACCATGAGAGAGAGAGAGAGAGATCATAAAATGGATACATAAACTCCAATATTTATCAGTATAAGGATCATAAAATATATACATGGGAATAATAACACCACATAAAATAAATCGGTGGTGAACATGGCTTGTGTCTCATAGAAAATAACAGTGAGGAAAAAATCCCTTACCTTTTATCTTGAATTCTTTTATAATCATTAAATCCTCCTGTATAATAAGTATAAGTTTATTTTACATCTATTATTTAACCAAAATTATTTATATCATACCATATATTATTTTATTATGAATTTTTATTCCCTGTTTATTAAAAATTTCATATTAAAGTTTTGATTTGGTTAATAACCACTTTTTTGTACATGTTTTAGCTTGTTATCCTTGGTCCTCATACCTAGACTGTGATTTAATA
The DNA here is from genome assembly GCA_963277665.1 of Viscum album. Classification (NCBI taxonomy): domain Eukaryota; kingdom Viridiplantae; phylum Streptophyta; class Magnoliopsida; order Santalales; family Viscaceae; genus Viscum; species Viscum album. The sequence continues at coordinate 678,835,389 of OY728132.1, read as the reverse complement.
ATCTAAATAATGATAAACATGATATTAATATCATATATATTCAGTGAATATTCATTTATAGTAACCCATAAAATTTATTTCTAGTAAATGAAATACATCGTTCATAGATATGGTAGGTAGTACCTACACATGAATGCTTTTTCCATTTTATTATTGCATTGAAAGAAAGAAAATCATATGAAATATTATAATTAATTTTTTTATGTAATATATATCACACATTTTTATAAAATATGTCCTTAATACATTCCATCTAAATCGTGACTAAATCACATCACTTCACGAGGCAGTAGTCCACCGTACACATGAACAACGTTATCGTATTCCCACAAAATAGTAAATCATGAAGGTCTGTGTGATATAAAAATTTTAAAATCATAATAAAATCATAAATATCATAAATATAATATATAAATATAATTTATATCATTATTACCATATTTTATAGGTTTTAATGGAAAAACAAATGACATCTGTTCTTGAGGCGACAATCCGTCGTACACACAAACAATGATTTCATAACCAATTTAATAGATATGTGTGTGGTTGTAGGTTTTACCCATAAAATAAAAAAATTTAATTATATTTGGTATACTTTTTTTATTATATAAGATTTATATAAATAGAAATTATGGGGTTTTATGAATAAAAAAATGTTCAATAATGAACGTTACCTCTTATTTGGGTATCTCCTTTTGGTTTGCACCAAATGACTCCCTTGGTTGGGTATGTGCCCAATGTAAGGATTATATGATTAAGGTATATATTTTTAAAAATTATTTGAAAATTTATTTTCTAATCCAAAGGGTCATGATAGGTGATAAGAGATGGGGAGAGGGGTTTTCCATTTATAAGGGAGTTGAGTGGCACACTTGTAAATTTTTGAAAGAGATAATTCCACCCAGTTTTTTTTCCATGTAAACTAGATCCAATAATTTGAGATTAAAGATAATATAATGTATAATGTTTAAATATTTCAAGAAAATGGGGTTTTGACACGTTTCTTGGTCATTTTACACTTAAGTTTAATGTTTAGTTTCTTAGTAAACCTATTTTTCTCTTAATCGCCATTATTAATTTTAACTATTTTGACTAATCACATTGGTAAAAAATTGATATGGGATTATTATAAATTATAAATTTTTATTATTCATAGTATTAAATCCATATGTCCAAATTCAATTCAAATAAGTATCTTAAATCAATTTAAAATTAATCTCACAGATAGGAAGACACATCGAGCTTTTAATGAGAAAATGTTCAAAAGCTTGAATCATTTTTATATTCACATTCAAGTTGAAATTTATTCCAATGACCTAAATTTTAATAATATATTTTTTATTGAAACAATTATTCTTTAATACCAATTTAATATATAATTTAACTATATAAATAAATTAGACAAAAATACAAATGTCAAATAAAATTGAGTATTTTTTACTATTCATCAAAAAATGAAATATTTCCGAAAATCTAAAAATTTCACCCTAAGATAATTTTTATGTTATTTATTAATAAATGAAATTTATTTTATCAAATTAAATTTCTAAAATTGTAAAAAATTAATTTTATTACTATTAATTGAATTCCATAAAAATATTTTCTTTTCAGAAAATTGTATTTTCAAAACATATAAATATTTTAATGGAAATTAAATATTTCATTATCAATATGTTTTAATTATATAAAATAATTATAAATAATATTGAAAAATTAAGTTTAATAGATAGGTTATATCTTTCTTGTTTAAATAATTAAAACAATAAAATGTTGGCTCATATAAACTCACTATTTCATGTAGCGCAGGTTAAACCTAATTTTTCTTAAAAAAAAGATTAAAATGGTGTTGTGTATAAGGATAGAAAATAAGCAAATTTAATATATTAAAAAAATTTCATAATAACAAGGGTTGTTACATTCTACCCTCCTTAAAATTAATTTTATCCTAAAAAATTTTCATTCTGATACAAAAAATAAATATTCCTATGCCTCATCATATTCTCAAGTTCCCATGTAGCATCATCAAATTGGTAGTTAATCCAAAAAACATTGACTATATGAGTGTTTTTATTTCATATATGTTTTTATTTATGATCCGGAATCCTCACTGATTTTTCCTCATAGGAAAGGTCCACCTCTAGTGGCATGAACTACGAGTTTAGTATATGTGAAGGGTTATTTATGTACTTCCTTAGGAGAGATACATAGAACACATTATGGACTTGATAGAGGTTTAGTAGAATCACAACGTGATAAGATACCAACCTAATATGATAAAAAATTTCAAATGGACCGATATACCTATTGATTGGATTCCACTTATTCCCAAATCTCATAACATTCATCCATAGTTAAATTATTAAAAACACCTTATCATAAACTTCGAATTCTAGATCACACTAATGGTTATAAGCATAAATTTTATACCGACAGGGATATTCCTTTATGTGATACTGAATAGATCTATCCTTCTCGTCCATTTCATTAGCTAACCTAGGTCTCAATATATTTCTTTCTCAAACTTCATTCCAACATGTCAGAGATCTACATTTGTTTCCATAGAGGGATCCATGAGGATCCATCTGAATACCAGAGTGAAAGCTATTGTTGTAGGAAAACTCAACTAGAGGAAGATGTTTATCCAAATCACCATTGAAATCTAATGAACAATATCTCAACATATCCTATTAGGTTTTAATTTTACTTTTAGGCTGACCATGTTTTTGAGGATGATATTCATTTCTGAAACACAAATCCATATCAAGAGATTGCTTAAGACTTTAACAGAACATTGAGGTAAACCTTAGACCCCTATCAGATAAAATGGAATGTGGTACTCCATGAAACCTTACCTCTTTCTTAATGTATATCCTAGAAAGTTGATCTAGAGAGAAGTCTTCTCTGATAGTGATAAAGTGTGTTGAATTAGCAAGATGACCGATTAAAACACATATAACATTATTCCCTTTATATGTTTAGGGGAGTCTAGTTAAAAAAATCCATCATGTTGTTCTCCCATTTCCACTATGATTTGGGTAATGGGTGCAATATCCCTTTAGACTTATATTTTAGCCTTTAATTGATGGAATACAAAGCACTGAGATACAATATCTATAATATATCTCTTATGGTCATCCCAACAGAAGTATTATTTCAAATATCTATACATATTCATATTCCCAGGATGCATATAGAACTATTAACTATGATCTTCCTCTAACAACTCCTTTAAGTTTGGATGAAAGGAATACATACACAGCTCTATAACCTTATCATCCAATCATGACCAAGGTTAAACAAATGAAAATTTATAACATTCTTTTGCAGCTGTACATATACCTTTTACACCTCTTTAATAATTAATTGTATAGATGGTTGAACGTTCAGTTGATAAAGATAAAAATTTCCCCCTTCCTTCAGGATTTCTAGATACATTAATTGAAAATCCAAAAATATTTGATATTTTGTGTTCCACATCATGGATATGAAAGCATGATCCTTTCGACTCAATTCATCATCCACCTTGATTACTTTCCAAAGGTCGTAATGCATTTAATTGTCAAATACTTTATCAAATGTAAACATCTTCTCTGAAACATGTTCAACTCCTTTTGTGGTAAGAAAAATTTTATGCTTTTTTGATCGTTATATATGTAACAATTTTCTCTATAAAGATAATTCATCCATATATTTAATTAAAAAATTATCATAGATAACCCCAAAATCAAAAATTGGGTAATGTTTCTCATAAATCCTTAATTTTTAGAAGGCATAAGGTATAACTATTCCATTTTTCATGAAAACTCATCTTAATCCCTTCTTAATTGCATCACTTTAAATTACATAAACTTCTCCACTATAGAATAATTGACTATTCTTCTCATTAGTTCCTTGATCTTTTCTTCACATTAACATGTCTAGAGTCACTTTTATCCCTTTTATATTAAATTGGTTATATGAATAGATAGTTGTGATAAATACTTTAAAACCCCCCAAAAATATCCATCCCAACCAAGGAAACATTAGATATTAATCACCATTTTTGTTCTAGTCCATCATTCAATAACTTTTATATTTGATGGATCTATATATATACCCTCTCTTGAGATTATGCGTGTAACGTCCTGACCCGAACATACACCTGAACAGTGCTACACGGGTCTAGTGTTACTACCTTAGGCACACCTCCCCGAACGCCAAAGGCTACCGACTAGCAGCGAGGGTGTAACAGGTATAGTGGGGTGGCTATAACCTCTTAGAGGAAAATAATGGTACTGGTCCAAGTATAATAAATAAACATGCAGTGGAAGAAAAGATGAATTAGCAGTCTTGAACCACACCCACATAGTAGAATCACATTAAATATCAGTAAACAATGGAAGAAATATAAATAAAACTGCAATGAAAAATAAACAAACCATCATGCTAAAAACCACTTGCAAATACTACTGAATAAATAGAGCACACATGATAATATAAAAAGCAAACCAATGGAAAACCAATAGTATCTAAAAAACACGTAATAATGCTGATACAAGAAAATGGAACTAAACAAAGAAACTCCTGCTAAGTATGACCTCGAGGTCTATACCAGTCTCCATGCCAAAAGGTACTACGATCTAGCTCTTGAGACAGATCCTTTACCTACATGTAAATCCATGAAGTCGACATGCGTATTGAAGGGCCTTTTTATGATGTGAGATGAATCTGAGTAGGATACAACCCAGATGGTGCGTACCTAGTATAAGTGTTTAAGCAAGAATGCATCTCTATGTAAATTAAGCAATGCAATGCAATAAATAAACACAACATCCACTGGTGCTCAACGTCCACCATGGTGTATCACCTGCTTCAATCAATGACAAACTATATAAAGTAAATAGATTTCTTAGCCCATGGACCAAGTACCCTTTTCTTCACAAATCCCAGGTGAGCCCTCTGGTTCCACCTCATTCACGTAACCTAGAACCATGTGCCTCCTGACACCTCGTGTCTCAAGGTACCGACGTCCCGAAGGCACACCCAAACAAAAGTAACTGAGAGGAAAAATGATGCCTATCTTCAAATATGTAACCGGAGGGACATCGATGTCTGCCCTCAAATAAAGTAACCGGAGGGACAATAATGTCTTCCCTCAAATTAAGTAACCATAGGGACAACTATATCTGCCATCAAATAAAGTGTCCTAGCCCATAGCCTCAATCACAGTGAGGCTTAGCCCCCAACCTAATATCCTCATCACTATCTACCAAAGGCTATTCTCCTTCCGTGTAGCTTCCTATGGCAAGCACCCCCAAACCAATAGTACCTAAACCGAAACTATTGGGGTACTCTTCCCACACGAGTGGTCAAAACCACCTTATCATGATGTTTATCTCTGTGTGCACACTACTAAAATCACGAGTGAGCAGTAATTACCAAAATAGTACCCAAGCCACAACATATCTGGCACCTAGTGCCCCTACTACCATGTCACCTAGTATCCGATGGCCTTTCCATCTTAGTAACCTGACCATGCCCAACCTAATAGTCTCACTTCCTCAATCCCGACATCCATGATACCCAATCCTATGGTAAAAACCACCCAAAGTAATTCGGGCCAAGCCCAACCTGTGATCAACACCACTCAATAAATATCTGGTCCATGCCCAACACAACCCAAAGGTTCCATCATATGCAATTAAAAAATAACATATATAATCAAAGGATCATTTTAAAATTGGAAAAAAACTAAACAGTTGAATTGCATTAGCCATATGATGTCTTATACTAGCACTGAGGTCTTGAAAGCCTATGATACATTTAATCATGCTTAAACAATCTAAACTCAGAATTTTAATCATCATAATTCATTTTAAGACCATTTTGGCATACCTAGACAAAATGCCCCATTGGAGCAACAACCCCTCACCTGACCTCAATCAATCAAAAAAGGCATAGGGCATACCCAAAGGCATCCCCCCATGTCTCATAATCAATTTAATATATTAAAGCATGTATAACATGGTCTTTCTCAAAATACCCAAATACGCGCCATTGGCCATGCCACCCAAAAATATACAAAAACAATAAATGAAGTATGAACCACCTACCTCCTACATGTATGATGATGTAACACCCTGAGATTCTATAGTATGTTTCCCTTTGAATAATTCAATAGATTGCATTGTACGCAATTTCGAGATTCTAACACACCGTGACCAATCAAACTAGCCGTTATGAATAGTAATACCCACTTTTTGAAATTTTATAAATTTTACCCTTCAAAATGGACTTCATTTTTGGATTTAGAATATCAAAATTAGATTAGGGTGAATTTTAGGCATTTTTATGAAAACTTTCAATTTTTGATAAATAGTAAAAATACTAAATTTTAATTAAAAACAACTTTTTTAATCGAAATAATTTATAGTGTTAAATTATACATTTGAATGGTTTTTAAGTATCATTATATTATATTTTTATCATTTAATATAATTTTTGTCATTGTATATAATCTCATGATTAAACTGGACATAAACAAATGTCAATCTTTTGATTGTTATTATTTCATAAAAACACGTTTTTTTGTTTTGACAACATGAATTAATTTTAAATTAATTTCTGCCACTTCTATGTTTTGAATTTGAAAAAATTGATTCCATATTTTGAATTAAGAGTTAAAAATTCTATAAATAAGTAACTTTTATTTTTAGGCATTATGAATATTTACTTTAGTAATTTTTTTAGTTACTGTACTTAAAGGGGTAAATCCAATAAATAAGGTTAAAGAATAATATTATAGTAATATTAAATTACCTTAACAGGTATCTTAACCCAATTGGATGATACATGTCTGACTATGTTCATCCTTGGGTCGATTTTGGGACCCCATGGATCCACTTGGGAGTGATAATGACATTTTATATTAAATAATCTAAAGTAAAGACAAAAATAACAAAAGAAAATATCTTTTAGTAAAACAATTTATATATGAGATTATATAATTTATCGAAATGACTATAAATAATAATTAAAAATATAATAAAGTTTCCTACCTCATGATATTTTATTTATAATTTTTAGACATAAAATAAATATATTTATATATAACACAATAATGATGCAGTGTTTTCCTTATTAATGAAATAATCAAATAAATGATATTATAAATACACATATAAATATAATTTGAAAGTTTTGATGACATAAAAAACATTTATATGTGAAAATGAAATCTTAGGGTTTATTAAATGTATTTATTTTGAAGTAATGAAGTTTTTAGGACTTTAAAAAAAATCAATTATTAAATAATGTCAAAATTGACATAAATGAGTTTTTAAAACAAATACAAAATTATTGGTTGATATAATAATACTAAAAATATAAGGATCAGCCAAAAGACTTATATAATAATAGGTGTATCATTAATGAACCACTTGGGGTTCTCTTGGAGGTTTATAGTATTTTTATTAACCATATAATATAAAAATACAAAGAGGCATGGTAAATGTCAAACTATTTAACTAAGAGTTAAATATAAAATATAAGGTTAATATAGTAACCCAAACCTATATAAAACCTATTGGTTTAGTGTTTTTAGACCTATAAACACCTTATCATTTAAATAATTAATTTTGGAGCCATTATAAACCGAAAATATTTTATTATAAAATAGTATTTCAATATTTTCCTAAGCTGCCCCTCACCCCTCAAATAAAAGAGCACTTCCCATTCTCTCAAATTCACACCTTAAAATCCATTTGTCTCGGAAAAACCCTACCCAAATATCCTATAAACTGTCCTAATTTCATTTTAGAGGCCTTTATTTAGTCATAATGCCAACATAAGGATTTCTTTTTATCAAATCAAAAGGAAGAACCTGAACAAGAGGTAAATATTTCATCACCTCTTTCAAGTTCTTTTCTTCTTCCACTTCCTCTTTATTTATTATTTCCATTATAAAATAATAAATCCAGTATCTTATATATAATTTGATGTTATTATAAAGATTTTACAACCATATTAATTATTCTATTCATCCTATAACTGATAAAGTCACCATACGTGCGTACATATGTATTACCCTCTCCACGTCGTGGTGTAGTTTGTCATTCAAATACTTAATCATTTGGATGGGTATAATAATGAGTATAAATGATGTAAATAATAAATATAACATGATAATGATTATGTTTATATGATATATCATCCAATTATATATTATTTTAATCTCAAAAGAATGATATTTTCGCTCATACGTACGTACAGATTACCATCTCCATGAACGCGATGAGATTCATTCCCCACCGTATCCATTCAAGAATAATTTTCATTTTATGATTAAAAATAATGTTGAAAGACTTAATATAATTCTTAATATGAATAATATATATCCTATCCATAAAAAACATTACATACATAACAAATCATATAATGGAAAACGAATCAGTTAACACCTGAAATGACAGTAATACAAAAATATTATTAACAATACAATATTAAAAGATCATATATGATATCATATTAATGTATATGGTTATTAATTTAATAACAATTATTTCACCATTATATAGGAGGTTAAACAACCCTTGATCGAGGAAAATTACAAGGTAAGGGTTAATTCTACAATCTCTTTATTATCTGAGGTTGTTTTTGTATAAGTATCTACTAAGACCTCTTTATCATCCACATCCATGTTTCTTAAAAATGTATTTCAAATTTTTTTTAATATTTAATAGACAATGGGTTCAATTCATTTAAAACTTTATTTGAACTTATATATTTTTAAAGGAATATTTCAGTCATTTTTCAGACAAGGTACTTTATGACCTTTTCGACAAAATTAAGGTAAGAATGTCTTTTTTAACTTATACGATAGATGCAGTTATTCTACACCATTAAAACATCATCAAAGCTTCCATTACAAGCTTATAAAAATATTTTCAAAATAAATGTTTTCTTTTATAATTATGTAACTTTAAATGATTTAAAAAAAAGGAGATATTTCTCTCAAATAGTTTTGATTTTATTAATGTCAACATCCTTTGATGGATTTTATACTTGTTTGAAGTCGATTCATTATGATACAAATATTCCATATTGTATTGAAGGTTTTGAGATATTTTTGACTATGGATGTGTTATTTTTAAACCATTCATGGTTTCTGGTTAAAGTATTGACATTTCGTATGCTAGTTTTAATACGTATTTTATGTTATGTTTCAACCTTTTCATATGAGGAATGTATTGGACTTAGAAAGTGATGGGTGGAGCCCATGATAGCTCCTCGATTCATCAGTAGGTCTCATGAGACAACTATACATGGAATTTACTGAGGCCTTTCCCAATTTAATGTATGGTTTTGGCTGAGGCCTTAATCTTTTTTAGACGTCTTGTTCGAGGCCTTGAAAAAATGTTTCAGAATGTTCAGCATTATACATTCCCTCATTATGAAAATAATATTGATGGTTCATGTGGTCATTTGAATACTAGAATACCCATGATTATGTTTTATTATTGAATTATTTACTCATCTCATATTCCTTCCATAAATGTATTCATGTTTATTTTTGGTAAAGGCATGTGTTTTCAATTATTCACCATACTTAATATTTATGTTATCTTCCGCTGTATTGCTTATGTAACGCCTGAACCCCAGTTACCCAAAGTCGGTGCATTATTTCATAACATTGTCATGATCAAAAAAGATAAAGTCTCGAAAGACCGATTAGTTTAGTAGTCTTAGAAACACTAGATACATTCATAAGTCTTACATTACATCATAAAGTAAAACAAAACTAAAAAAACATCCTCTCTTCATATCCCCTCATACTATCCCTGCAGGTCATTCATAATATACTTCATCACATCCAGGAAAAATTAAAACATTGAAAGGGGTGAGCTCAGATGCTCAGTAAGGATAACAATACAGCAGAAACTTTCATAAATAAACATAAACATTTAAGGCAATGTATAACTAAAAAAAGCCTTTTAAACTTGAACTTCAGCATAAGATGGAAAAAATAAAATGAAATAATATCATTTACTTATTCACATGGATATTCTACTAGTCGAATAATCACATGCAATATCAATAACCACATTCATAATGATGGAATGCATAATGCCAGACTATCATAACCACATAGCCAAGGCCTCGTGCCAAGACTACAAATAAGATTTTGTCAAGGCCTTGTGCCAAGACACTAGTTTGTCTCTTGAGACCTACCGATGCATCGAGGAGCTATAGTGGGCTCCACCCGTCACTTATTAAGTCCAATGCATTCCTCATATGAATAAGTTTAAACATATCATAAACCATAACATAATCGTATCACATAAAACATGCATAAAGGAAACATAAAATTTCCACATTTCAATCACAAGATATCAATAAAACACATTGATATAATAATAAACACTTTCAAAACCATTTTTAATACCAAAATAAGGAAAATTAAAACTTTGTATTTATTTTTTATTTAAAAAAAAGTTATGGCTTGTAGAGGAAGCTGAAACTCAAATAATGGTCACAGTGGTGGAGAAGTCATTTTCGCCATTTACGTACGATAACAAAAAACATTCCTTTTTGTCGTTTAGTAAAACACTTCATATAAAAATATTCCTTTTTAATAAACATAAAAGTCAAAGGGGTTTATACACCGTATAAAATAAAGTCTTGTATTAAAACAGAATATACCTCAATGAAATAAGATTGAGACGAAGTCCCTTAAAAAGATTATTTTTTAAATAAAATAGATCTATTATGTTTATTCACTATAATTACACATAAATAAATTATAAATACAAGATAAGACATTATAATATCATGAAATAATTTGAAAGTAGGAGATTAACCCAAAGAACAGAAATTGGGTTAAGAAGTTCCCTTACCTCGTATTCGACTTGACTCGATCGTTCTTTAACCTCATGAATAATAAACTAGAGTTATTTTATACTTTCTTAAGATCCTTTTTCAAGTTCATTATTCCTTTTATATCACTTATTACCAGGTTATGAACATTATGTAATTATTTAAGTTAATAACGGTCATTTTGTCGATCTTTGGTGCTTGAGTCAAAAATAAATTTCTTATAATTACAAGTTGTTCATGTGGTAAAATATCAATTATATCCGGAATTATATTCATGATTTAGATATCATATATATCATATATATATAGTATATACATTCATTCCTAATATTACGTAACATTTAGAGGTAAGAAATGAAATACACCGTTCATGGAGACGACATGTCGTACGTACGCATGAACACTACTTTCATTTCTATTTCATATTTAATGGAATGAAATCATAATTATATAAAGGTGTATTATAATTACAGTATAATATAATATATAATATCACATACTCTATCCTTTACATGTCCCACATATGACATTAACAATTCAAATCACTTTGAGGGGGTGGTAGTCCGCACTTCCTAAAATGAAATTATCGTATTTACCCATAATAGGAATCATAAAGTTATGAAATAAATGAAAAATACAGAAGAATAAGGAAAAAACCAACATAATATATCATATATAGAAATAGTGTCATCATAATGGCCACCATGAGAGGTGTTAAAAGAAGATTGAAAAATTATCGTATCGTGAGGCAGTATTTCGCCACCCACAGAAACAATATGTTCTTTAACCATTAGACGGAGGTGTGAGTAAGTGTAAATAAAATCCTTCTCATAACAACATCCTAGTATATTTTATATACTGGTGTTGTTACAAAAGAAAGTAATAAAAAGATTTTAAGGGGTTGGAGAAGCAAAATAAAACAAAAGAACATAAGAGAAGACATTACCTTAAAATCAGGTAACTCTTTTTGATTTGAGCCAAAGGCTTCATTGGGAAGACTTCTTCCCAAAGTGAGGATTCTAGGAGTAAGAGATGAAAGTTGAGAGAGTATTTGGACATAGGTTGTCCAAGACAAATGGATTTGATGGTGTGAATAAGGTGGTAGAGGTGGGGGCCTTTTATAAGAGGAGAGGAGGGGCACTCTTGGAAGGTCATGAAATGTTACATTATTATGAAACGATTTTCAGATTTCAAAGGTCCCAAAATTATATATTTCTAAGATAAGGTGATAAGGGTTCTAAATATACTCATACAATTTGTTTTTGACAAGTGTAAGTCTTAGATTTTACACTATCTTTTCATTTTATTTAAATCGTTAATTAATGAGGTAATCGCTGCATCATCATGATGTCATAAAAAATTTAATTTATTTAATGTATAAAAATTATAAAAAAATTACCATAATGTAGGAAATATTTTTATATTTCCAATGAATATTTATAGTCGAAATGTTAACTTATATAACCCCATGTAATAATTGTTTTATTAAAACAACACATGTTTGTGTCAATTTTTTTTTACTTTAAATAAAAAGTTATTAATGTCATTTTCTTACCCAAGTGGATCCATGGGGTCCCCAAGTTGACCCATGGATTTTATTGGTCGGCCATGACTCATAAAATAATGGTAGGACAAGTTTAAAGGTATTTTCATATTTTTATAATATCATTTTCACCTTAAATTTCACTAATTACCTTTAATCGCGATTAATAAAACATAAAAGTTACTATTCACCAAAAAATTATTTTAATCCCATTGACCCAAATTTTACATCCTAATGAAAACCATGTATGCCAGATTTTTGAAATTAAATTCATAGAAGTGGTAAAGTTTCATTTAAATGAAAAATTAGTTTTTTAACTACCACTTAGTGGTTTCACTATTCATCAAAAATTGAAGTTTTTCAGAACAATACCAAAATTTCACCCTAAGATATATTTGATATTCCTAATTAAAAAATGATATCTATTTTACAAAATTCAAAACATATAAGTTTATTTAATTAATTTAATAATTAATTCCTGCTGTCACACCAAATAGCGTGTTTCTAAGAAGCAATATATATCAAAAGATTGACAATTGTTTATGTCCAATTTCAAAGTGAAATTAATTATAATGAACACCATTGGATAAAATGGTAAAAATATATTCTAATTGTACTTTAAAACCACTCAAAATTATAAAATATCACTATAAATTATTTTTATTAAAAAAGTTTTTTTAAGTATTTTTTTCTATTCATAGAAAATTGGAAGTTCTCAGAAAATTACAAAAATTTCAACTTAGGATAATTTCGATATTCCGAATCCAAAAATGAAGTCCATTTTGAAATATAAAATTTATATAATTTCAAAAAGTGGGTATTAATATTCATAATGTCTACTTTTATTGGTCGCGGTGTGTTAGAACTCAAGGTTGCGTACAACACACGCTGCTCTATTATTCAAAGAGAAGCGTACCATGGAAGCTTGGGGTGTTACATTCTCCCCTACTTCAATAAATTGCGTCCTCGCAATTTGAAATTTTTATTTGAAAATAAAAGGTTGAAAATAGGAAATACCTTTTTGGAAAAACCACATCGGAAATAAGTTTAATAAAAATATAACTTTAAAAGAAAGAAAGATAAGTACAAAGGTCACCCGAGATAGCCCATACTAGGATTCTATAAAAATATGGATATGGAGGAAAAACAAACCATCAAGGTCTGATGGAGAGTTATAGAAAACCAGATTAGGAGAAAGTTTAACTATAATAAAATCACAAACTTGTGATTGGTTAAACTATCATTGATTCCTTAGTAGGAAAAATTATCCGACTACGTTTTTTTTAAGTTATCTTTCATAAAGTTGAGGATTTTATTTTGGAGATTTACTAAGAACATAAGGAAATATACTTACTTGTCATGTATACTTTCATTCTTTAATAAATTTTTATCACAAACCCATCTTTCACTCCAAAAGGTAATAGAACTCAAAAATATTCTATTTATCCTAACCGTATAGAGTTCCAAAAATAAATTTATAAATCATCTATCATAACTAAAAAAACTACATTATACACTCCAGGGACTTCACGTAGTCCATTGGTAGGTGATAAATCCCAATCACACTATGGTTGTGGGTTCGATTCCCACATCTTTGTCCGACACGACGGATTGTCACATGGTCTGCGTGTTTCCCTTTTTATAAATATCCAAAAATAACCTTAACAATAGTATGCATTGTAAAATATGATCCACTCCAACCTTTATATTTATCCAAAATACCTCTGTCCAGACTTTCTCTAAAAGGTCTCTAAATTCCAAAATCAATTGTATCATCAGATTTCCCAAACAAAGTAAAGTTTCTCTTATTGTCACATACTAAAAATATGATTAGCTTCATCATATTAAAACCTTAATGAAAACAACAAGTACTGCAGTACAATCCTTATATATATCACATTATTCTTATAACCAAAATATAATCCTTGAGTCCAAAAGCACCAATACATTAATTATTCCACTTCAACTGTAGTAACATCATAAGATTGTCCTTGATCCCTTGGCCTTTTCTGAGGTAAGTTTCCCTGAAGCTTAGGAAATTCATTTGCAAAATTCCTCATTTCCCTACAATTGTAGCATTCAACATTGATAGCCTCTTTCTTTCCATTGCAATCACGAGCCTGGTGACCTTTTTCTCCACATTTATAACAAACTCCCATTCTTTTTAGGCAAGTATCGGGTTGATTCTTCCCATAATTATTGAATAATGGAAAATCCTTCTTTCCCTTTTTCCCATTATCTATCTCTTATTCCACCATTCTCTTCTTATCTTGCTTTACTTTATTGTCATAAGATTTAGAGAATTTATTTTCTGTCTTGATAGCACATGAGACTATATCTTCGTATGTTGAGAAATATTGTAATACTAAAGATCAACAGAGAAATTGTTTTAACCCATCAAAGAAATGATCAATCTTACTTCTTGGGTTACGTATATAATCTGTAGCATGCCTCGCTAACCTTATAAAGTTAGCCTCATACTTTGCGACATTCTCATCCTCCTTTTGTCTTAGACTTAGAAATTGTCTTTCCATATATTCTCGATGGTCACGAGGATAGTATTTTTATAGGAAAAGCTCTTTGAACTCCCTCCATTGCATATTTGATACTTTATCATCTTCCTTTGTGTTTTGAATCAATGACCACCATTGATCAGCATATCCAGTGAGGCGGTAAACTGCCATGACAACCTTCTCCCTTTCGCTACTCCCCAAGGTGTGGAATATATTCTCTAAGGAGTTTATCCATTGCTCAGATACTAATGGATTTGTACCCCCATTAAATGTTGGTGGTTGTTGCCTCATGAAGCAGTCTAACATTGATCCTCCACATTGTGGATTATGGTTCTCCATACGAGTAAGGTTATTATACATAACCTGAGTGAGTTGTCCCAGTATGGTGATAAGTTGATCAACACCAGTTGTATCTCCAGCTCCACAATAATTGTCTTGAGCAGGATGTAAATCCCTACATGGAGTGCACGCATTTATACGGGTTCTATTCCTCCCACTAGGCACCATTTCTAAACAATGGCATAAACTAGATTAGTTTATGAATCAAAATACATAATTCCATACTTGTAAAACACTTAACATAAATTGAACTATAATCATAAAATTTTTTTCTTTGAGGAATTATATACTCATAAACCCTTCATAATGGTTTGTAAAGAAAATGAGAATTATCCTAAGCATATCCACCGAGAGTGTCGTAACCAAGAGTGCAGCAAGGCCCGTTGTCGTGCACCAGTTCCCGTTCGAGTCTAGCTCAAAGTGGTGTTTTCATGTTTTACCCCTAGGTACATCTGTACCAGAGCTGCCTCTACCTGGTCATATCCAGACAGGGATGTATTACTCAAAAAACTCACAAAAATCTCTATAATACCAAAATTCTAGGAAGTTATTCTATAATAATCCTCAAATTCTATCTTTGGGCTATGTGCTCTAACCAGAGTTTATCTAAATCTAGATTCCAAGGTTAGTACTAAACTGCCTCTGATACCAACTGTAATGGCCAGACCCCAGTTACCCAGATTCGGTGTAATATTGAATAACATTGGCATGATCACAAAAGATCAAGTCTCGAAAGACTGATTAGTTTAGTAGTATTGGAAATACTAGATACATTCATAAGTCTTACATTACATCATAAAGTAAAATAAAAAATAAAAAAACATCCTGTCTTCATATCCCCTCATACTATCCCTACAGGTCATTCATAATATACTTCATCACATCCTGGAAAAATTAAAACATTGAAAGGGGTGAGCTCAGATGCTCAATAAGTATAACAATACAACAAAAACTTTCATAGATAAACATAAACATTTAAGGCAATGTATAACAAAAACAAAAGACTTTTAAACTTGAACTTCAGCAAAATATGGCAAAAATAAAATGAAATAATTCCATTTACTTATTCACATGGATATTCTACTAGTTGAATAATCACATGAAATATCAATAACCACTTTAATAATGATGAAATACATAATGCCTGACTATCATAACCACGTAGCCAAGGCCTCATGCCAAGACTACAAATAAGATTTTTTCAAGGCCTCGTGCCAAGACACTAGTTTGTCTCATGAGACCTACCGATGCATCGAGGATCTATAGCAGGCTCCACCCGTCACTTATTAAGTCCAATGCATTCCTCATATGAACAGGTTTAAACATATCATAAACCATAACATAATCGTATCACATAAAACATGCATAAAGGAAACATAACATTTCTGCATTTTAATCACAAGATATCAATACAACACATTTATATAATAAAAAACACTTTAAAAACCATTTTCAATACCAAAATAAAAGAAAATTAAAACTTTGTATTTATTTTTTATTTAAAAAAAGTTATGGCTTGTAGAGGAAGCCGAAACTCAAATAATGGTCACGGTGGTGGAGAAGTCGTTGTCGCCGCATACGTACGACAAAAAAATTCCTTTTTTTTTCGTTTAGTAAAACGCTTCATATAAAAAGATTCCTTTTTAATAAATGTAAAAGTCAAAGGGGTTTATACACCGTATAAAAGAAAGTCTTGTATTAAAACAGAATATGACTCAATGAAAGAAGATTGAGACGAAGTCCCTTACAAAGATAATTTTTTAAATAAAATAGATCTATTATGTGTATTCACTATAAGTACACATAAATAAAGTATAAATACAAGATAGGACATAATAATATCATGACATAATTTGAAAGTAGGAGATTAACCCAAAGAACAGAAATTGGGTTAAGAGGTTCCCTTACCTCGTATCCGACTTGGCTCGATCATTCTTTAACCTCCTGAATAATAAACTAGAGTTAATTTATACTTGGTTAAGATCCCTTTTCAAGTTCATTATTCCTTTTATATCACTTATTACCATGTTATGAACATTATGTAAATATTTAAGTTAATAACGGTCGTTTTGTTGATCTTTGGTGCTTGAGTCAAAAATAAATTTCTTATAATTACAAGTTGTTCATGTGGTAAAATATCCATTATATCTGAAATTATATTCATGATTTAGATATCATATATATCATATATATTCAGTATATACATTCATTCATAATATTACTTAACAATTAGAGGTAAGAAATGAAATGCACCATTCATGGAGACGGTAAGCCGTACGTACGCATGAACGCTACTTTCATTTCTATTTCATATTTAATGAAATGAAATCATAATTATATAAAGGTGTATTATAATTCAAGTATAATATAATATATAATTTCATTTAATCCATCCTTTACATGTCCCACATATGGCATTAACGATTCAAATCACTTTGAGGGGGCGGTAGTCCGCACTTCCTAAAATGAAATTATCGCGTTTAACCATAATGGGAATCATAAAGTTATGAAATAAATGAAAAATACAGAAGCATAAGGAAAATATAAACATAATATATATCATATATAGAAATAGTTTCATCATAATGGACACCATGAGAGGTGTTAAAAAAATATTAAACAATTATCGGTTCGTGAGGCAGTATTTTTCCACCCACATAAACAATATATTCTTTAACCATTAGACGGAGGTGTGTGTAGGTGTAGCTCTAATAATTCTCATAAAAAAATACTAGTATATTTAAAATACTGGTGGTGTTACAAAATAAAGAAATAAAAATATTTTAGAGGGTTTGAGAAGCAAAATAAAACAAAAGAAC
Source organism: Viscum album (assembly GCA_963277665.1). Taxonomy (NCBI): domain Eukaryota; kingdom Viridiplantae; phylum Streptophyta; class Magnoliopsida; order Santalales; family Viscaceae; genus Viscum; species Viscum album. The sequence continues at coordinate 678,817,321 of OY728132.1, read as the reverse complement.
ACAAGTGAAGACATTACCTTAAAATCGGGTAACTCTTTTTGATTTGAGCCAAAGGCTTCCTTGGGAAGCCTTATGCCCAACATGAGGCTTCTAGGAGTAAGAGATAAAAGTTTAGAGAGTATTTGGGCAGAGGTTGGCCAGGAAAAATGGATTTTATGGTGTGAATAAGGTGGTAGAGGTGGGAGCCTTTTATAAGAGGAGAGGAGGGGCACTCTTGGAAAGTCATGAAATGTTACATTATTATGAAATGATTTTCGGATTTCAAAGGTCCCAAAATTATATATTTCAAAGATAAGGTGACAAGGGTTCGATATATACTCATCAAATAGGTTTTTGAAAAGTGTAAGTCTTAGATTTTACATTATCTTTTCATTTTATTTAAATCGTTAACTAATGAGGTAATTGCTGCATCATCATGATGTCATACACAATTTTATTTATTTAATGTCTAAAAATTATAAAAAAATAACCATAATGTAGGAAATATTTTTATATTTTCAATGAATATTTATAGTCGAAATGTTAACTTATATAACTCCATGTAATAATTGTTTTAGTAAAACAACACATGTTTGTGTCAATTTTATTTTTACTTTAAATAAAAAGTTATTAATGTCATTTTCTTACCCAAGTGGCTCCATGGGGTCCCCAAGTTGACCCATGGATTTTCATGGTCGGCCATGAATCATCCAATAAGCGTAGGACAAGTGTAAAGATATTTTCATATTTTTATAATATCATTTTTACCTTAAATTTCACTAATTACCTTTAATTGTGATTAATAAAACGTAAAAGTTACTATTCACCAAAAAATTAATATTATCCCATTGAACCACATTTTACATCCTAATGAAAACCATGTATGTTGTATTTTTTAAATTCAATTCATAGAATTTGTAAAGTTTCATTTAAATGAAAAATCAGTTTTTTAACTACCACTTAGTGGTTTCACTATTCATAAAAAATTGAAGTTTTTCAGAACAATGCCAAAATTTCACCCTAAGCTATATTTGTTATTCCTAATTCAAAAATGATGTCTATTTTACAAAATTAAAATCATATAAGTTGATTTAATTAATTTAATAATTAATTCCCACTGTCACAACAAATAGCGTGTTTCTAAGAAGCAATATATATCAAAAGATTGACAATTGTTTATGTCCAATTTCAAAGTAAAATTAATTATAATGACCACCATTGGATGAAATGGTAAAAATATATTCTAATTATACTTTAAAACCACTAAATATTATAAAATATTACTATAAATTATTTTGATTAAAAAAGTTGTTTTTAAGCATTTTTTTTTCTATTCATAGAAAATTGGAAGTTCTCAGAAAATTACAAAAATTTCAAATTAGGATAATTTCGATATTCAGAATCCAAAAAGTAAGTACATTTTGAAATATAAAATTTATATAATTTCAAAAAGTGGGTATTACTATTTATAAAAGCTGCTTTTATTGGTCATAGTGTGTTAGAACTCAAGGTTGCTTACAACACAAGATGCTCTATTATTCAAAGAGAAGCGTCCCATGGAAGCTTGGGGTGTTACAAATTACCCTTACTGAGCATTTGAGATCACCCCTTTCTTATGTTTCATTTTCCCAGGATATGAAGAAGTTAGTTATGAGTGATTTGAAGGCATAATCTAGGAGGCTTCGATGTTTCTAATGGAATAAATTAACATTGTATTTATTTTCAAGTTGTAAAGTTGAACTTATGTATGAATCTTGTTTCCAATAATAAAAAACTGATTGGTCTCTCAGGAAGTTTTTTTCCTTGTGATCATGCCAATGTTTTGTAATAATGCACCAAATTTGGGTAACTGAGGTTTGGGCATTATAGTTGGTATCATAGGAAGTTTAGTACAACCTCTAGAAACTAGATTTAGATAAACTCTGATTAGAGCACATAGCCCTAAGATAGACTTTGAGGATTAGTATAGGGAAACTTCCTAGAATTTTGGTACTGTAGAGATTTTGTGAGTTTTCCAAGCAATACATCCCTATTTGGATATGAGTAGGTAGAGGAAGCTGTAGCACAGATGCACCTAGGGGTAAAACCTAAAATCACCGCTTTGAGCTAGAATTGAAGGTGAACTGGTGCATGACAACAGGCCTTACTACACTCTTGGTTACGAAACTCCCATGGGATATACTTAGGATAATTATCATTTTATTTACAAACCATTATGAAGGGTTTATGAGTATATACTTCCTCAAAGAAATTTTTTTTATGATTATGGATTATGTCCATAAATTGTTCATTTTATGTTAACTATTTTACAAGTTTGGATTTATGTATTGCGATTCATAAACTAATCTAGTGTATTCCATTGTTTAGAAATAGCGCATAGTGGAAGGAATGTAAACCATATAAATGCATGTAATCCATGTAGGGATTGTCCTCCTAATCAAGATAATTATAGTGGAGCTGGTGATGCAACTAGTGCTGATCATCTTATCACCATACTGGGACAACTCACATAGGTTATGAATAATAACCTTACCTGTATGGAGCACCCTATTCCACAACGCAAGGGATCAATGTTGGACTTCTTCATGAGGAAAAAAATACCAACATTCAATGGGAGTATAAATCCATTATTGGATGAGAAATGGATAGATTCCTTAGATAAAATATTTCACGCTTTGGGGAGTAGTGAAAGGGAAAAAGTTGTCATGGTAGTTTATCACCTCACAGGAGATGCTAATCAATGGTGGTCATTGATTAAAAACACAAATGAAGATGAAGAAGTGTCTAGTATAGAATGGAGGGAGTTTGAATAACTTTTCATAGAAAAATACTTTCCTCGTGACCATCAATCAGATATGGAAAGGAAATTTCTGAGTTTGAGGCAAAAGGAGGATGAGAATGTTGCGAAGTATGAAGCTAATTTTACAAGATTAGCAAGGCATGCTACAAATTATATACATAACCCAAGATGTAAGATTAACCGTTTCTTTGATCGGTTAAAACCATTTATCCATCGAGAATTAGTATCGCAATCCTTCTCATCGTACGAAGATATTGTCTTGTATGCTATCAAGACATAAAAGGAATTCTCTAAGTCATACGACTTTAAAGAAAAGAAAGAGAAGAAGATATCTGCTGAACACTCTGGGAAAGAAAATAAAGAAACAGGGAAGAAGGGAAGAATTGAATTTCCACCTCATGATAATTGTGGAAGGAAGCACCCTGGTGCCTGTCTAAAAGGAAAAGGAGTATGCTACAAATGTGGAAATAAAGGCCATCTTGCTGGTTATTGTAAGGGAAAGAAAGACGCTACTAATGTTCAATTCTAATATTTTAGGGAGGTGGGACATTATGCGAATAAATTTCCTAAGCTTCAGGGAAACTTACCTCAGAAAAGGCCAAGGGAACAAGGCCAAACTTATGCGATCACTACTGCTGAGGTTAAAGCTCAGAAAGACATGGTGGCAGGTAATTTAATGGTTTACTCAAGTTTAGCCAATGCTTTATTTGATTTTGGATTATCACATTGTTTCATATCTTCCCAGTTTTCAAAGAAAATTAGATATTTTTTCAATTTTATTTAACAAGGCAGTTTTCAGTCAAAAATCCTAAGGGGAGTATCATTGGAACAAAGTTTTGTGAATCAGTTCCCATTAGGGCATATAAATTTTCTTTATATGCTGATCTCATCATCATACCCATGATTGAATTTGATATAATCCTCGGAATGGATTGGATTTCAGACCATGATGAGAAAATTTAATATAAGAAGAAGGAGGTTACAATTTTTGATGATGATAAGGAGTACCTTATCTTTAGTGCAGAAAGGTCACCGCCTCATTCTTATCTAAATCCACCCCCAGTAGCTCAAATAAATTCAATTATTGGGGAGGAAGAGAAGGAAATAACTATGGGTGAGGAAAGGAATGTTCAAATAGATGATGTACCTACTGTGAAAGAATATGTTGATGTGTTTCCAGAAGATTTACCTGGACATCCTCCAGAAAGAGAAATTGAGATTTCCATTGATTTAATTCCTGGTTCAATGCCCATATCTAAGACCCCTTATAAAATGGCCACTATGGAATTAGTGGAACTAAATAAACAACTAGAATAATTGAGTAATAAGGCATTTATTCTCCCTAGTGTTTCTCTATGGGGAGCCCCTGTTATTTTTGTTAAGAGGAATGATTGATCTATGATGTTGTGCATTGACTACAGGGAGATCAATTCTATAACAATAAAGAACAAGTATCCCCTACCTCAAATTGATGATTTATATGACCAACTTCATGGAGCTAAATATTTTTCAAAGATTGACCTTTGATCTGGATATCTTCAGTTGTGTGTAAAAAAGGAATACATTCTGAAAACAGTATTTTGAACTAGGTATAGGCATTATGAGTTTACAGTAATGCCTTTTGGATTGACTAATACACCCTCTATCTTCATGGATATAATGATCAGAGTTTTCAAGGAATATCTTGATGAATTTTTAGTGGTATTTATTGATGATATCATGGTATACTCCAAAATCTATGAAGATCATGAAAATCACTTGTGCACCATTCTGAAAACCCTCAGAAGAAATAAATTATACGGGAAGTTTAGCAAGTGTGAATTTTGGATTCAGGAGATTTCTTTTCTGGGCCATATTGTCTATATGGATGGAATCTCTTTTAACCCTTCTAAGACAAAGGCAATCCAAGAATAGACAACACCGAAAAGTATAACTGAGGTAAGCAGTTTTATTGGTTTAGCAGGTCATTATCGACATTTCAACTAGAATTTTGCCCGATTGGCTAACCCATTAACGAAGCTCACACGTAATGGGGTTAAATTTGTTTGGTTAAAAGAGTGTGAAGAATGTTTTGAGGAACTGAAGAGTAGATTATTCAATGCACTTATCTTGACTCTACCATCAGGGAATGATGGGTTTTATATTTACAGTGATGCCTCAAAGAAAGAACTTGGTTGTGTCCTTATGTAGAATAATAGAGTTATTGCTTATACATCACGATAGCTGAAAATTCATGAGAAAAACTATCATACTCATGATCTTGACTTATCAGCTATAATATTTGCTTTGAAGATATGGATACATTTTCTCTATGGTGAAAAATGTGAGATATATACCGATCATGAGAGTTTAAAGTATATTTTATCACAGAAAGAACTCAACATGAGGAAAAGGTGATGGCTTGAACTACTCAAGGATTATGATTTCACAATACACTACCAACCATGGAAGGAAAATAAGGTGGAAGATGCTTTGAGAAGAAAGGATCATGGAGTTTTGAACAAGATGATAGTTGAAAGGGATCCTATTTTCAGGGATCTAGTAAAGATGGATATGAGAAGAACAATGGAAGGTGAAACATCAATTCTTTTTCAAATGGTTGTCAAACGATCTTTATTAGAAAGTATAAAAAGTTCTCAGGATGATGATGGGGAATTTCAAGACAAGATTAAATCTGTTAATGATGGGAGATTGATTGACTTCGTATATGAAGATGAGATTTTGAAATTTGGGAAGAAACTTTGTGTTCCCGATATACATGATCTGAAAAGGGAATTGTTAGATGATGCTCATAGATCCAATTTCTCTATACACCCTGGTAGCACAAATATGTATTGTGATTTGAAAGAACATTTTTAGTGGGACAACATGAAGAGGGAGATTGCTGATTTTGTGTCTATATGTATTGTTTGGCAACAAGTGAAAGCTGGAAGGCAACCGCCTAGAGGAGTCATGAAACCTCTTCCCATACCTGAGTGGAAATGGGATAATATTACAATGGACTTTATCATGGGACTACCAAAGACTCCTAGAAGGAATGATGCAATATGGTTCATTATTGATCATCTTACCAAGTCAGCACATTTTCTTGCTATAAGAGAAGATTTACCACTTGAACGTTTAGCAGGACTGTATATTAATGAATTTTTAAGACTTCATGGAGTACCCCTATCAATTGTTTCTGATCATGATCCACGTTTACATAAAGATTCTAGAAAATTATTCAGAAATCCTTGGATACTGAACTTCATTTGAGCACTGCCTACCACCCTCAAACTGATGGAAAATCAGAACAGACTATACAAACCTTATAAGACATGTTGAGATCTTACTCACTTGACTTTCAAGGTATGTGGGATCAATATTTACCTCTGGTAGAATTTTTATATAACAATAGCTTCTATTCAATTATTCATATGGCTCCATATCAAGCATTATACAGAAAGTAATGTCACACACCAACCTGTTGGGATGATGTTGGTGAAAGAAAACTCATAGGCCTAGAACTTATGGAGAAAAACGATAGAGAAGGTGAAGGTTATCCAAACCCACATCAAATTATCTCAATGTAGGTAGAATATCTATGACAATAACTGAAGGAAGGATTTGTAATTTTAGGTAGGAGATCAAGTTTTATTAAATGTATCTCTATGGAAGGGAGTTATACGATTCGGTAAGAATGGAAAATTAAGTCCTAGGTACATCGGACCTTTCAAAATTATAGAACGAATTGGGGTTGTAGCTTTCTGTTTGAAAATGCTTCCAAGTCTCTCCAAAGTTCATGATGTGTTCCATGTATCATTATTGAGAAAATACATGCTTGACCCAACACATGATCTCACCTAGGAGGAATTAGAACTGGAACCTGATTTGTCTTATTGTGAAGATCTAGTCAAGATTCTTGATACAAGAGAACAAGTGTTGAGAAACCAGATGACTCATCTGGTAAAAGTTATATGGGGAAACCATAAAATGGAAGAGGCAATGTGGGAACCTGAGGAAGTTATGATGAAGAACCACCCAAATCTTTTTATGCAGTAATATTTTAGAAATTTTGAGGACAAAATTATTTAAAGGAGGGATGTAACAACCTGGGATTTTATAAGATATATTATTTTTAATTTCTTTTATTTCTTCCGTTGTACGCTACACCAAGATTATCTTGCACTATACGCAACACCATATTAGCTTCCAGTATACGCAACACTAATCTTGGACCGTGTTACACACAATTTCAAGTTTGTTTCATAGTAGTTATTCTATGAAACATTGAGTGTATATATATATATATTCAATGTATAAATAAAATATGGTTGGATTTTGTTATAAAAAACAACAAAGTAGTCTTTCACTACACGCAACCCTAATTTGGCATGCATTACACGCAATCACAACCTTCCCCGAGAGCATGTGTTTTACGCAATACCAGGTTTCACTAAACAATGATATATGGTTATAATATTATTATAAACTAGATGTTATGAATAGTAGTAAATATATTTTGAATTTTATGACATTATAATTCATCTTACACATTTTATAGAACATTGTATGAGATCAAAATAAATTTTTCGGGTAAAATAAGTATTTTTCAAAAAATGCAGTTTTGCCGCCTTTTGATGGTGCACCCATTTTAAATAAAATTTTTGACATGTTTGTAAGTTAAATTTAACAAAATAAACTTATTCTTTTGAATCAATATATTAAAATTTACATTGGATAAATTTTTGATATTTTTCTGATAACATGTTCATATTTTAATGAATAGTAAAAACACGCTATATTTTAATTAAAAACAACTTTTTTTCATCGTAATAATTTATATTGTTAAATTATAATATTGAATGGTTTTAAAATATAAATATAATATATTTTTACCATTTAATATAATTTATTTCATTATTATTGATTTTACATTGAATTCATAGGTAAAATCATTTCAATCTTTTGCAATGTTTTAACTTTTAAAACTTGTTTTCTTAACAACGGGATTAATTTTAAAATAATTTCTGCAAATTTTGTGTTTTGAATTTAGAAAAATATATTCCATATTTGGAATCAGTGGGTCGAAATTATGTTAATAAGCTAATTTTTATTTTGGGGCATTATGAATAGTAACTACGGTAAATTTTATTTACCACAGTAAAAGGTAAATCGGGTAATTAAGGGTAAATATAATAGTATAAGATTACCTGAAAACCTTGTATTAATATAATTGGATGCTTATATTTCATCATAAAGCATATTTGGGTTGAAATGGAATCCATTGGAACCCATTTGGAGGTGATTAAGACCTTTAGTTTATTTTATTTAAAGGAAAGTGAAATATGTCTCACTCAACTTTAATAATAAAAGTATTTTTAATATAAGTTTATATAGAATATAAATTTTGTTATAAATACTCATTTGAAATATAAAATGTTTTTCTTTATCATGGTAATTTATTTATAATTTTTAAGAGATATTTAATTACCTTAATAGCTTATACATTAATGATGCAGAAATTATTTATTTAGTGAAAAATAAGTAATATAGTTTTTATTGAAATAATAATACACATTAAAAGGCCCAAAAACCTGACCAAAACTTATTGGTAGTGTATATATACACCATAATCATCCAATAACCTAATATATGACCGTTTGGTGTCTTATAAAAGTGATTATGACACTTATATTATTTTATTTTAAATGATGTCAAAGTTGTCACCTTCATAATTTAATAAATATAACATTTTAAAACTTGGGTGTTTTAGAATATAAATCTGAATAAAAGTATTATTATGAAATATATAATATTTATCCTCATCCTAGTATTTTATTTTTAATTTTTATGCAAAAAATAAGTATATTTAATAATTATACAAAAATGTTGTATAAATTATTTTATTAAGAGAAGTATCAAATAAATGGTATTACAAATAGTAAAATAAAAAGTATATGAACTATTTAATGTGATAAACTAATTTTATAGATGAATATGAGATGTTAGGAACCTATTAAATATTTTAGTTCGAATATATCCTCTTTGTGGATTTTATTTAAATTAAAATAAATGAATAGTGTCAAAATTGACACTATTGTTATTTTATAAAAAATAACATATTATTAAATTGTTTAAAAATCAAAAAAATATTTAAAAATTATATATTGAAATTTATATAGTCTAAAATGTAATAAACTATCCAATTATGGAAAATTAATAACACATAAGTGATTATTTATAACCATTTAAAATTTATAATTTCAATACCACAAATAAAATTAAATAGATTAAATAAGGATAAATCAAAATGATAAGGTCTAAAATAAGATCAAAACAAGTATAAATTTGATTGGTTGATGAGATTACTACCCTATCTCATCTAATCTTCGAATTGAGTAATTTTTGGTGCTTTTTATGCGGGGTTTAAATTTATATTAAACTAATATTTTTGAGGATTCCAATGGTGCCCCTCTCCTCCCTTATAAAAGGGCACTTCCTCCCTCTCATATTTACCCAAATTTGAGCCTTAAAGCTCAGAAAAACCCTGAAAATTTCCCTTATCAATTTCCCTAGAAATATTCTATAGGTCCTGTTCTTCTTTAAAGACCAATTTTAGTTCCGTAAGAGGAGGTTTCAAAGAGGCCTGTCGAAGAAGAGGTAATATCTGTTACCGATTCTTTCAAATTTATTTCTTATTATAATTCCTCTTTTTTAGTTGTTTCATTATGAAGTAATAAAATCAGTATCACTCATATACGGATATGTTATTATAAATATGAAACAACCATATTCCACCTTCTATCCATCCTACGGAAAACTAAATCACCGCGCGTGCGTACGTACGGAATACCGTCTCCACACCGTGGTGTAATCTGTTTTCCACCACCACCTTACTTGGATGAGTATAATGGTGTAAATAATAACTATATGTGATTATTGTAATGTTATATTGATTCTTAAATAGTATACATAAACTTCAATACAATTCCACGATCATAGGAATGATATCATCGCTCGTGCGTACGTACGGACTACCATCTCCACGAACGCGATAAGATTCATTCTTCATGTTAACCAATCATGAATGATTATAAAGTATATATAATGAATAATAATGAAATATATGACATAATAATGCTCCTATATTTATGTATATATATATGTATTCCATCTATTTAATTCCATTCAATTCAACAAGGAAACGAAAACATCGTTCATGCATACGTACGGCCTACCGTCTCCATGAACTGTGTTTTTCATTCCATTTATCAATCTATCATATATATGTATATGATGAATATTTATTATATATAAATCATGTTTTACATTCTGAAATTAATAAAATCAGGATATAATTAATAATATCAAGAACAACAAGTCGAAACACGTACGATAAATGAGATGATTTTAACCAAAACGCTGCTTTAACATGGATTTACAAAAGAAAGGGTAATATAAAGTCATAAGTGAACCATATATGATATCATAATAATAAATATGATTCTATAATAAGTCAATGACATTATTTAAATCATTATACAGGGGTTTTGGATATGTATGAAGCATATCGGACCTAAGGTAAGGGATAATGTTGCAATCTCAATTGTTTTCTATCCGAGATTGCTTATACGTAAGTATTTACTAGGGTTATATTTATCATCCATGTCCAAGCATTATTAAATTTTTTTCTTTTATGTTTAAAGTCCTTTTTTCTCATTTTTGACTTTTACTACATGGTATGTGAGGAATCTTATTTTTGTTTACCATACGAGGTATTTTTTTGACTTTTTTAGAAAAAGTACGAGAAGAATGTTTTTTTAAATTATACGGCATGAAAAAATTTTACGGTTTCATAACACCTTATTTTCCTGAATATTACTCTACAAGATTTCATGAATATTTTCAAAAAATCATTTTCTTTTAAAATTGAATGTAATTTTGTGAAAAGAAAATTATTTTTAAGAAGAAAAGATATTTTCCTCAAGAATTCATTTCAAATGCTTTATCAAAACCATTTTCCATCTAAGATGACATTATTTCATATGTTTATATTTCAATTATAATGTCTCTATGATTTATACAGTTTCAATTTTATTATGATGAAATAATATCCATTTGTTTTATATGGATTATGTTATGATGGAATGATGTTTATGAAACCCAATTTATTCTTTGGGTTATGATGAATGATTTATGATTGTTTTGTGGAAAACATAAGAATGATTTCAATATGAGATGGGTGGGACCTATATCTCCCTCCAATTCATTTGTTGAAGATTTATATCTCATGATATAGACATGGCTGAAATGGAAAGTAAATCTGGTTCAGTAATACAGGGCTGGAACGACAAGTAAACCCTGTTCAGTAAGGGACTTGTCGACTAAGATGGTCTTGGCATCAATGTCTTGGCTACTATAGAAATCATAACATGTGATTAATGGTTTCCACAATTAATTTTTTTATTCCCATTCCATTTTATCATGATTGATGTTCCATTATGATCTATGCCTTATGTACTGCCATGTTTTATGTCATTGCTCAAGAATTTGATGTTTAAATGTTATGTTAATGTTTTGAAGTTCAAATGTATATGGTTTGTTTTATTTTCTCCATACATACCCTTACTGAGCATTTGAGCACACTCTTTATATGTTTTATTTTCCCCAAGATATAAAGAAAGGTTTTTGGTAAGAAAAAAAGGGAAGATCTTTATGGGAGATGTTGAAGATCTTTCACCAAGATTAGAAGATTATGTTCCATGTTTCAAAAGACACTAAACTATTACGGTCCTTGTGTGTCTGTTTTTGTTATGTATTAAGTATTCCACAAAATTAATGTAATTCCTATGTACGTCAAGATTTGGGTCTCTACAGTTGGTATCAGAGGAAAGGTTTAGTTAACCTTTGGAAACTAGGATGCGAAAACTTTAGTGAGATACCTAGAGATATTTCTAAGGTATGTCTAGGGATATCCCTATTGTTAAGTATAAGTATAGGTTATAGTCCTTTAATTATAGAAACCATATTAGAATTAAACCTAAGATTTTAGATATTGAAGGTACTCCCTCTTTATTATGCTGTTTTCCTAGCATGATTTTTTCCACTCACACTATTCTTTTTGGGTTTTAGAAAATGGCTGGAAATAGGAGGAATCACGATAATGGAGGATATGATGGACAATGGAATGATATTATTCATGAGCTACCAAATGAAATGGAATTTGGAAGGCAAAAAATCATTATTATGCCTAATCAGCAATCTCAAAATATGATCAATAATCTCAACTTTGGTAATATTCCTAAATCAGCTAATAAGAGAAAGTTGGAATTTTATGATGATCATAGAGGAAATAAAGTTCAATTTCCCTCATGTAAGTCATGTGGGAAGAGGCATCAAGGGAAATGTTTCAAAGGAACTGGAAGATGCTTTGGGTGTGGAAAAGAAGGACACAAAGCTAGAAATTGCAAAGGAAAAGGTTCAGTTAACACCATGGAAAAGGATAATGGTATTGCTAAGACATCAACAATGGTTAAATGTTTAAATGTGGAATGTACGGGCATTATAGAAACCAATGCCCTAAGGGAAAATCTCATGAAGAGAACCGGCATGGTCATATGGGAAGTATTTATGTTGATGATGATGAAGAGACTACAAATGGTATATGAGATGAAAGAAGTGTTGAGGAATACAATGATGAAGCTCGGTCAATGGTTTAAGAAGGTATTGGAATGATTTATGTTTATCAAGAGTTATGTTGTATAGGTAATGATACTATGGAATAAAGACACATCTACGGATTGTTACACTATTCTTTTTCTTAAGTATTTGATAGTATATGTTGAATGGTACCAGTAACCATGAAAGGTTACATGAATATTTTTGGAAAGTAGATGATATGCGCATAATTAAGGGATAAGGAGAAAATAATATTTATGATAGTATTCATGAGCTCATGACTGATATAAGGACAATGTGATATCATGGTCTGAGTATATCGAAATTTTGGGATTTTGGTATGTGGAAAGAGTTAACTTTTGATAGAATTCATGTTTTCAGTAAGGTTCAATGGGTATTAATTTTTCAATAGAATACATGATTAAGGTATTCACATATTTTGAATGTGACCAACAAGATATATCGTATGATATATGGGGGATAAATGATGGTATTCAATTCTCGGAAGATGACATTTCTAGTAATTGTTTTATTTATACTATGAGCTTGGACATAAGTATTTTGGATAAGCCTAAAGATTGGAATGGATTATGTTGGACATAAATTAGTATTGTGTAAGGCTAGAAATGTTTTTCAATATTATTTATGGGATGTTATAATAATGTTGTTTTAGAAAAGGACAACTCGCAGGATAGGTGACAACCCATCGTGTCGAACAAGGTTGCGGGAATCCAACCCATAACCAAAGTGCGACATGCCTTTATCACCTACCAATTGCCTACAAGAAGTCCCTTGTTAGTAGAAAATAGTTTTATATTATTAAGCGGTATGATAGAAGAAGTATAAGTCCATTTTTGGAATCATATATGATTAACCACACCATAGATGGACTTATGTATATTTGATAACTTTTTCTAACCTTTTGTTTGAAATAGATGGAATGACTCATCATTCTATCACATGATCTGCTAACCCTTCACGAATGAAAAATTCAACTTCATTTCTTTAAGAGATGAAGTTGAAATTGTTTAAGGCACGGACAACGGTGAGATTGTACCAAAATCAAGTAAATATTTATTTTGATTCAAAAATTATTCAACATTAGGGAAATGATCTTGAAAACCAAAAATGTTATCCTAGTGCCCTCATATTTGATGAATCAGATGGTACCATAGAACATCACAAATTTATGGCTTTGTGATTGTTGGCTTTTTCATAGCCATGTTCTCTACCACTCTCCATCAGAACATGATGGTTATGTTTTTCTTCCATATCCATATTTTCACCTATGTTCTCCTATAAGGAAACCCAGTGATGAGTTACTTTGGGTAATCGTTAAGTTTCATACTTTAGTTTTAAAAATTTCGTTTTAATATTCCTTTTTACGATGTGGGTTTCTATGAATAGTAAACGATTTATAACCCCGATGAATTTTGAGTATACATATATATATATATATATTCAATGTATAAATGAAATATGGTTGGATTTTGTTATATGAAACAACAAAGTAGTCTTTCACTACACGCAACCCTGACTTGGCTTGCATTACAGGCAATCACAACCTTCCTCGATAGCGTGTGTTGTACGCAATACCGAGTTTCACTAAACAATGATATATGATTATAATATTATTATAAACTAGAAGTTATGAATATTAGTAAATAAAATTTGAATTTTATGAAATTATAATTCATCTTACACATTTTATAGAACATAGTATGAGATCAAAATAAATTTTTCAGGTAAAATAAGTATTTTTCAAAAAATGCAGTTTTGCTGCCTTTTGATGGCGTACCCATTTTAAATATAATTTTTGACATGTTTATAAGTTAAATTTTGCAAAATAAACTTCTTCTTTTGAATCAGGATATAAAAATTTACATTGTATAAAGTTTTGATATTTTTCTGATAACTTTCATATTTTAATGAATAGTAAAAACATGCTATATTTTAATTAAAAACAACTTTTTTTAATCGTAATAATTTATATGGTTAAATTATAATATTTAATGGTTATAAAATATAAATATAATATATTTTTACCATTTAATATAATTTATGTCATTAGCATTGATTTTACATTGAATTCATAGGTAAAATCATTTCAATCTTTTGCAATGTTTTAACTTTTAAAACTTGTTATCTTAACAACAGGATTAATTTTAAATTAATTTCTGAAACTTTTATGTTTTGAATTAAGATAAATGGATTCAATATTTGGAATAATTGGGTCCAAATTATTTTAATAGGCTACTTTTTCTTTTTGGGCATTATGAATAGTAACTACGGTAAATTTTATTTACCATAGTAAAAGGTAAATCAGGTAATTAAGGGTAAATATAATATTATAAAATTACCCTAACACTTGTCTTAATATAATTTGATGCTTATATTTCGTCCTAAATCATATTTGGGTCGAAATGGAATCCATTGGAACCCACTTGGAGGTGATTAAGACCTTTAGTTTATTTTATTTAAAGGAAAGTGAAATATGTCTCACTCAACTTTAATAATTAAATTATTTTTAATATAAGTTTATACATAAAATAAATTAGGATAAAAATAATCATTTGAAAGATAATTTTTTTATTTATTATGGTAATTTATTTATAATTTTTAAGAGATATTTAATTACCTTAATAGCTTATACATTAATAATGTAGAAATAATTTATTTAGTGACAAATAAGTAATATAGTTTTTATTGAAATAATAATACCCATTAAAAGGCTCAAAAACCTGACCAAAACATATTGGTAGTGTATATATACACCATAATCATCTAATTACCGAATATATGTCCGTTTAGAGTCTAATAAAGGTGATTATGAAACTTATATTATTTTATTTTAAATGACGTCAAAGTTGTCACCTTCATAATTTAATAAATATAACATTTTAAAAGTTAGGTGTTTTAGAATATAAATCCATCTAAAAGTATTCTTATGAAATCTATAAGATTTATCCTCATCCTAGTATTTTATTTCTAAATATTATGCAACAAATAAGTATATTTAATAATTATACAAAAATGTTGTATAAATTATTTTATTAAGAGAAGTATCAAATAAATGGTATTAAAAATAGTAAAATAAATAATATATGAACTATTTTATGTGATCCAATAATTTTATAGATGAATATGAAATGTTAGTAACCTATTAAATATTTTAGTTCAAATATATCCTCTATGTGGATTTTATTTAAATTCAAATAAATGAATAGTTTCAAAATTGACACTATTGTTATTTTATAAAAATAACATATTATTAAATTGTTTAAAAATCAAAAAATATTTTAAAATTATAAATTGAAATTTATATAGTATAAAATTTCATAAAGTATCCAATTATGTAAAATTAAAAACACATAAGTGATTATTTATAACCATTTAAAATTTAGAATTTTAATACCACAAATAAAATTAAATAGATTAAATAAGGATAAATCAAAATGATAAGGTTTAAAATAAGATCAAAACATGTATAAATTTGATTGGTTGATGATATTACAGCCATATCTCATCTAATATTGGAATTGAGTCATTTTTGGAGGTTTTTATGTGGGGTTTGAATTTATATTAAACTTATATTTTTGAGGACTCCAACGGTGCCCCTCTCCTCCCTTATAAAAGGGCACCACCTCCCTCTCATATTTACACAACTTTGAGCCTTCAAGATCCTCCAAAACCTACCCTTTTACCTTCTAAACTTCCCTATAAATATTCTAGATGTCATGATCTTCTTCAAAGACCAATTTTAGTGCCCTAAGAGGAGGTTTCAAAGAGGCGTGTCGAAGTAGAGGTAATATCTGTTACCGATTCTTTCAAATTTATTTCTTCTTATACTTCCTATTATTTAGTTGTTTCCTTATTATGTAATAATATCAGTATCTATAATATACTTATAGGTTATTATAAATATGAAACAACCCTATTCCACCTTCTATCCATCTTACGGAAAATGAAATCACCTCGCGTGCGTACGTATAGAATACCGTCTCCACACCGTGGTGTAATCTGTTTTCCACCAGCACCTTACTTGGATGGGTATAATGGTGTAAAGAATAACTATATGTAATTATTGTAAAGTAATATTGATTCTGAAATAGTATACATACACTTAAATACAATTCCATGATCATGGGAACGATATCATCACTTGTGCGTACGTACGGACTACCGTCTCTACGAATGCGATAAGATTCATTCTTCATGTTAACCATTCATGAATGATTATAAAGTAAATATAATGAATAATAATAAAATATATGATATAATAATGCTACTGGATTTTTATATATATATATGTATTTCATCTATTTAATTCCATTCAATTTAATAAGGAAATAAAAATAGTGTTCATGCGTACGTACGACCTACCTTCTCCATGAACGGTGTATTTCATTCCATTTATCAGTCTATAATATATATGTATATGATGAATATTAATTATATATAAATCATGTTTTACATTCTGAAATTAAGTAAATCAGGATATAAGTAATAATATTAAGAACAAAAAGTCGAAACACGTACAATAAATGAAACGATTTTACCAAAAATGCTGCTTTAACATGGATTTACAAAATAACGGGTAATATAAAGTCATAAGTGAACCAAATATGATATCATAACAATGAATATGATTCTGTAATAAGTCAGTG
Organism: Viscum album; assembly: GCA_963277665.1. Taxonomy (NCBI): domain Eukaryota; kingdom Viridiplantae; phylum Streptophyta; class Magnoliopsida; order Santalales; family Viscaceae; genus Viscum; species Viscum album. Next base: position 678,800,215 of record OY728132.1, on the reverse strand, counting down.
AAATTATTTAAATTATTATACAAGAAGTTCGGATACGTACGAAGCATATCGGACCTAAGGTAAGGGATAATGTTCCAATCTCAATTGTTTTCTATCTGAGATTGCTTATACGTAAGTATTTACTGGGGTTATATTTATCATCCATATCAAAGTTTTATAAAAATGTTTTCTTGTATGTTTAAAGTCATTTTTACCCATTTTTGACTTTTACTACACGGTATGTAAGGAATCTTTTTTTTGTTTACCATACGAGGAACTTTTTGACTTTTCTGGAAAAAGTACGAGAAGAATGTTTTTTTAAATTATACGGCATGAACGGATTTTTACGGTTTCATAACGCCTTATTTTCATGAAGCTTACTCTACAATATTTCATGATTATTTTCAAAAAAATCATTTTCTTTTAAAATTGAATGGCATTTTGTGAAAAGAAAATGATTTTCAAGAAGAAAGGATATTTTCATCAAGAATTCATTTCAAGTGCTTTATCAAAACCATTTTCCATATAAGATAACATTATTTCATATGTGTATGTTTCTAGTATAATGTCTCTATGATTTATAAGGTTTCACTTTTCTTTTGATGAAATTATATCCATTTGTTTTATATGGATTATGTTATGATGGAATGATGTTTATGAAACCCAATTTATTCTTTGGGTTATGATGAATGATTTATGATTGTTTTGTGGCACACGTAAGAATGATTTCAATATGAGATGGGTGAGACCTATATATCCCTCCAATTCATTGGGTAAATATTTATATCTCATGATATAGACATGGATAAAACAGAAAGTAAATCTGGTTCAGTAATATAGGGCTGGAACGACAAGTAAACACAGTTCAGTAAGGGACTTTGTCCACTAAGATGGTCTTGGCATCAATGCCTTGGCTACTATGGAAATCATAACATGTGATTAATGGTTACGACAATTACATGTTTTATTCCCAGGCCATTTTATCATAAATTATGTTCCATTATTATATATGACTTATGTACTGCCATGTTTTATGTCATTTCTCAATAATTTTATGTTTAGATATTATGTTCCTGTTTTGAAGTTCAAATGTATATGGTTTGTTTTATTTTCTCCAAACTTACCCTTACTGAGCATTTGAGCTCACCCTTTATAGGTTTTATTTTTCATAGGATATAATGAAAGGTTTTTGGTAATAAAAAAAAGATAAGATCTTTATGGAATATATTTAAGATCTTTCACCAAGATTAGAAGATTATGTTCTAAGTTTCCAAAGACACTAAACTATTACGGTCCTTGTGTGTCTGTTTTGGTTATGTATTAAGTATCCTGCAAAAGTAATGTAATTTCCATGTACTTCAAGATTTGTGTCTCTACAAGGGAAGAATTTAACACCCCAAGCTTCTACGGTACATTTCCCTTTGAATAATGTAATAGCTTGCATTGTACGCAACTTCGAAATTCTAACACACCACGACCAATCAAACTAGCCATTATGAATAGTAATACCCAATTTTTGAAATTTTATAAATTTTACCTTTTAAAATTGACTTAATTTTTTAATTTAGAATATTAAAATTATCTTAGGGTGAATTTTTGATATTTTTTCTAAAAAGTTTCTATTTTTTATGAATAGTGTAAATACTAAATTTTAATTGAAAACAAATTTTTTAATCGAAATAATTTATTTAGTTAAATTATACATTTGAATGGTTTTTAAGTATCATTAGATTATATTTTTATCATTTAATATAATTTAAGTAATTGGATGTAATCTTATGATTAAACTAGACATAAACAAGTGTCAATCTTTTGATAGTTATTATTTTATAAAAACATGCTTTTTGTTTTAACAATGGGAATTAATTTTTAATTAATTTTTGCCACTTCTATGTTTTGAATTAGAAAAAATGAATTAAATATTTGGAATAAGGAGTTCCAAATTGTGTAAATAGGTAAATTTTATTTTTAGACATTAGGAATATTTATTTCAGTAAATATTTTATTTACTATGGTTAAAGGGGTAAATCCAGTAAATAAGGTTAAAAAATAATATTATAATAATATTAAATTACCCTAACACATGTCCTAATCCTATTGGATGATAACTATCCGACCATGGAAATCCTTGGGTCAATTTTTGGACCCCATGGAGCCACTTGGGAGTGATAATGATATTTTATATTAAATAATCTAATGTAAAGTCAAAAATAACAAAAGAAAATATATTTTTGTAAAACAATTTTTATATGAAGTTATATAATTGATAAATTCTACAATAAATAGTCATTAGAAATATAAAAATATTTCATACCACATGATATTTTATTTATATTTTTTAGATATAATATAAATATATTTATATGTGACACAATAATGATGCAGTATTTTCCTTATTAATTAAACAGTCAAATAACTGGTATTATAAATACTAAAATAAATATAATTTGAAAGTTTAGATTCTATCCAAAAAATTATAGTTGACTATAACATGTTAGAGTTTATTTAATGTATTTATGTTTAAGTAATTAAGTTTTTAGGACTTTAACAAAAATCAATTATTAAATAATATCAAAATTTACATAAATGAGTTTTTTAAAAAATAAAATTTTATTGGTTGATATAATAATCTAAAAAATATAAGATTCAGCGAAAATACTTATATAATTATAGGTTTATCATTAAAGAACCACTTGGGGTTATCTTGGAGGTTTATAGTAAGTTTATTAACCATATAATATACATATACAAAGAGGCATGGTAAATGTCAAACTATTTAACTAAGAGTTAAATCTAAAAAATAAGGTTAATATAGTGACCAAAACATGTATAAAACCTATTTTTTATTGTTTTTAAACACATACCCTATTATCCTTTAAATAATTCATTTTTGAGCCATTAGAAACCGGAAATTAGTTTATTATAAAAAGATATTTCAATCTTTTCCTAAGGTGCCCCTCACCCCTCTTATAAAAGGTCACTTCCCCTTCTCTCAAATTCACACCTTCAAATCCATTTTTCTTAGCCAAAATATACCCAAATATCCTATCCACTATCCTCCATTTATCCTAGAGGCCTTACTTTTGTCATAAATCCAACCTAAGGATCCCTTTTGATCAAATCAAAAGGAATAACTCAAAGAAGAGGTAAATATTTCATCACCTCTTTCAAGTTATTTTCTTCTTCCACTTCCTCTTTATTTATTGTTTCCATTATAAAATAATAAATCCAGTATCTTATATATACTGTGATGTTATTATAAAAATTTTACAACCATATTCATTATTCGATCCATCCTATAAATGACAAAGTCACCATATGTGCATATGTACGGATTACCGTCTCCATGTCGTGGTGTAGTTTTTTATTCAAATACTTCATCATTTATATGGGTATAATAATGAGTATAAATGATGTAAATAATAAATATAAAATTATTATTATTATTATTTGATATAACATCCAATTATATATTATTTTAATATCCAAATAATGATATTGTTGCTCATGCGTACGTACGGATTACCATCTCCAGAAACGCGATGAGATTCATTTCCCATCATATCCATTCAAGAATAATTTTCAGTTGATGATTAAAAATAATTTTTAAAGTCTTAATATCATTATGAATATGAATAGGATATATCCTATCCATAACAAACATTACTTACATAACAAATCATATAAAAGAAAACGAATCAGTTAACACCCGAAATGACAATAATACTAAAATATTATTAACAAAGAAATATTAAAAGATCATATATGATATCATATTAATCTATGTGGTTATTAATTTAATAAAAATTATTTCACCATTATACTGGAGGTTAACCTTCCCTCGACCAAGGAAAATTACAAGGTAAGGGTTAATTATACAATCTCTTTATTATCCCAGGTTGTTTTTATGTAAGTATCTATTGGGACCTCATTATCATTCACGTCCATGTTTCTTAAAAATGTATTTAAAAACATTTTTACTATTTACTAGACAATGTGTTAAATTAATTTATACCCTTATTTGAACTTATATTTTTTGAAAGGAATCTTTCAGTTGTTTTCCAAACAAGGTACTTTATGAACTTTTCCACAAAATTAAGGTAAGAATGTCTTTTTTAACTTATACGGTTGGTGCGGTTATTCTACACCATTATAACATTGTCAAAGATTCCATTACAAGATTATAAGAATATTTTAAAAATAAATATTTCCTTTTATAATTATGTTACTTTAAATGATTTCAAAAAAATAAATATATATTTCTCTCAAACAGTTTTGATTTCATCTATGTCAACATCCTTTGATGGATTTTATAATTGTTTAAAGTCGATTCATTATGATACAAATATTCCATATTGTATTGAAGGTTTTGTGATATGTTTGAATGTGGATATGTTATTTTTATAACATTCATGGTTTGTGGTTAAAGTATTGACATTTTATATGCCAGTTTTAATACGAATGTTTATGTTATATTTCAACCTTTTCATATAAGGAATGTATTGGACTTAACAAGTGATGGGTGGAGCCCGCTATAGATCCTCGATTCATCGGTAGGTCTCATAAGACAACTAGATCTAGAATTGTATGAGGCCTTTCCCAATTTGATGTATGGTTTTGGCCGAGGCCTTAATCATTTTTTGACGTCTTGGCCGAGGCCTTGAAAAAATGTTTCAAAATGTCCGGCATTATACATTCCCTCATTATGAAAATAATATTGATAGTTCATGTGGTCATTTGACTAGTAGAATAACCATGATTATGTTTTATTATGGCATTATTTACTCATCTCATATTCCTACCATAAATGTGTTCATGTTTATTATTGGTGAAGACATGTGTTTTCAATTATTCACCATGCTTAATATTTATGTTATCTTCCGCTGTATTACTTACCCTTACTGAGCGTTTGAGCTCACCCCTTTCTTATGTTTCATTTTCCTAGTATAAGAAGAAGTTATTTATGAGTGACTTTCATGCGTAATCTATGAGTCTTGGATGTTTCTAATGGAATAAATTAGTATTGTATTTCTTTTCAATTTGTAAATTTGAACTTATGTATGAATATTGTTTCCAATAATACTAAACTGATCGGTCTTTCGAGACATGATTTCATTGTGATCATGCCAATGTTATGTAATAATGCACCGTCTCTAGGTAACTAGGGTCGGGGCATTACAGATGATCCTCATCTGATAACAACCTCTAATTTGATCTAAATCAAGGTAGATCTACAAAAGAATCAAAAAACGCTCAAACCCACATAACATGGTTTAGAACAAAAATCAAGATGAAAGAATAAAGAGGAATCAAGGGCTTACTGAGGGGTAACTAACACATCCAATGAAGATCAAATGTGACTTCATGTGAATAATCAGGAAGGGTTGGAGGTCCGACCTATTGGGGTTCGGAGGTTCTGTCCAGAACCTCAAAACGAGGCTACCGCCTATTTTAAGAGAAAAAAATACACGACAAGTACTTAGGAATACATGCCATGTGGCTTATTTTACTGTTAATTTGGTGGCCAATTTATGCCAATTTGGTTTCCAAACCTTGCCGACATGACTATACGACATGTACTAGGAGTACACAGCGTGTACATGGTCAAACTCTACTGCCCTCACCGATACCCATACAAGCTATGTATAGCTGCTACATTGTCAAGACCTACACGATGTGTACTAATAATATATAGAGTATACATGGTGAAATATCTCTCTCACTGTGTACCCCTACACTCTGTGTATGGCCATCCACACATGACCCGGGGTACACGATGTATACTTAGGAGTACATGGTGTGCAACCCTAAAATTTCCAAAACTACCCATTTTTCCCAGTTTTCTCAAAACATATCAAAAATTAAAAGGAAAAGAAACTCGTACCTCAAAGGAAGAACTGAGTTCTTACAAACTACCCCCTAAAGAAATTTGTCCCCGAATTTTCCTTCCCAGGGTGGAGAAGAAAACATTTCAGGACAATAGTAGTACAAAACTCAATTCAAGCAAAGGTTCACTAACCTATATTCGAGCTCATGGGCCTTTCGTGATGGATGATCACCCCTACACCACATTAGGTGATCCAGTGTTTCTTCCAACACCCAAAAATATTCTCACCACATTGGTGTTTGCCTCAATGAGGTAATGCATCCCATGGATGCTCAAAAAAAAACTTGGTGCCTTGCAGCTCAAGTAACCCACATCCTAGATGCTCCGATCCCCACAACACCTCAAGAAACCTGCATCCAATGGATGACCCGATGCCCATGACACTTCAAGTAACCCACATATAATGATGATTATGATTCCAATCACCTCATACACACACACATATATATATATCACACACCCGATATGGTGCCAATCCCACTGGCCAACCTCTGGTCAGTCCACATATATCCTAGGCACCTCATGCACTCAGAACGGGCATGCCGCAACAGGACATGATAAAAAAAGTTAAAAAAATAGATCACAACCACACCCGTGGTGTACCTCTAACCGTCATCGGCTCACCAGCCTGCTCATCCCCTGGCAGCTCCACGACATGAACTAGGCCTGACACATGACTGCCTAAAGCCTGTCCTCCCTACAGTACTGAATCAGTCATCAGCCACTAAACCCTATGATGGGTCCCACTTTCTCTACTGTGTCCTCCACGTGCTGCTGAAATGCAGCTACCCTCTCCTAGTATCAAACCTGAACCAACTCTAGATGCCACAGTTTGTCCTGTTCCATGATTACCGGCCATCTGAGAAGGTTTCCTACAAAACCTCTTGAGATGACCAACCTGACCAAATGATCGGCACTCATTTAGAGACCTATCACACTGAGTCTAGAAATGACCTGGCTTCCCACAATGAAATCAAACCATTGCAGAAATTCCAAGATGTGGTCTAGCTTAGTCCTTGTCCCTAATGCCCCGTTGGAACTCATCCCAACCTCGCTTTCTACTATCTGATCCATCACCTGAAGTCGCCGACCAGCCCACATGAGATCTATTCGTTAAGTTTCCCTCGACTATGAGCATTGTATTCACCACATATGAGAATGAGGAAAGCCTAAAGATGTTTACCTACACCCATATGGCATGTCGTATCCATCTTCAAAGTGCCTCACCCTTGAGGTGTCATCACTTACCATACCTGGTGTGAAGCGAGACAACAGAGTGAAGGTAGCTGCACAGTCCATGACATACATGTCACCCTGATGAAGGCTCAAGAACTACCGAGCTCTCTCTTCCCTCAGCGTATCTGGGAAAAAGTGCTAAAAAACCCTATCCTTAAAGTCCTTCCAAGCTAGTCCCTCATGTCTGTGAGCCTATACCTACACATCCCACCAAGGATTTTTCAGTCCTTGCAACATGTATATCACCAGCTTGACCCTCTACTATGGAGGCATCTCAACCTGCTTGAATATCATCTACATGCTATCTATCCAGTTCTTAGCCACATGTGGAACTCCCTCACCTTGAAAAATCAGCAGGTGCTGTGACTCGAAATCCCATGTTAGATATTCCATAAAGGGATTTGTACCTTGTGCACCCCTATCGATCCCCTGTAAATCACATACTAGGCTAGATCGAAGCTGCTTATCAATAGATGAACCGAATGCTGTCAAACCCGACAGCTACCCTGTCTGCACTGGATCCTAAACCCAATCTTATACCTGAGCCTATACCTACGGCTCATGCTATGCCTACCCCTCATGGTTCTGAACCTGATCGTGCTTCTGCGACACTGTATCGTCACATGCCTGATGCACCATCGACCCGTCTAGGAGGAACCCACTGAATACCATAAATTGTTAGACAACCCACATATATAAATATATATATACAACATAGATAAGGAAATATGTAAAAGTCAACACATAACTACCACCCTTACTCTCTCCCACCACAACCATTCCCATGACATCCCGACCTCATGGCCTCCTAACCTGCCCTCAACAGAGCCAAGTATCAAAAGTAACTTGGGCCATGCTCGTCCTAACAACCAAAATTGCCTCAAACCAACAACATAGTTTCCCAATCCTGGTGACCAAAATCAACTCAACCGTAGCACCTACCTTCTCATACAAGATCCAGGCCCAAATCTCCTACCACATGCAATTCACAATATAGAAATCATGGCATAGTAAAATGTAATAAACTAGAAATTCTATCAAGAATTTCACCTATAACATTTCATTAGCATTCAAATAAAATAATTTGATATTATTCACCAGGTATAATTACTTCACAAAGCATGTGTGTAGTTATGGAATTGAAATACCATAAGAATGTTTCTATGAAAAGGCAAGAAAACACACCTTTCCATATTGGCCCAAGTTCCAATTCTCCCTTAATGCACTGGGTCAGGGGTCACATATCACAATCAAGAACATCACACACAAAGTGATCCAACAATTTGTAAATAATATTTACTATAATTTGATAAAAATAAAAACAATAATTCACACCCAAGGTAACTTGATCCATCCCTCATACTTGGGGTTGTATGCACCCAAGAATAAGCTAGAATATGAGTTCCAATAACAACCTATCTCTAGTCTACGATATCCCAAATGGTAAACCAATAGAAATAAAAAGAGAAGTCTCAATATCATTAGTATCCAGCAAAAGAATGCTACTAAATCCCATTCAAGAACTCCTCTGATACCACTTTTTAATGTCTTGAACCGAACAACCACCCAAATAGTGATACACAGGTTGAGTGTTACTACCTTAGGCGCACCACCCGGAATTTCAAAGGCTACTTACAAGAAGTGAGGGTGTAATGGGTATAGTGAAAAGGATATACCCACTCATAGAAAAATAATAGTACTGGTCATAGCATAATAGAGAAACATGCAGCAGAAAAAAATATTACTAAGCAAACTCGAACCAGACCCGTAGATTGGAAGCAAATTCAATATCACTAAACAGTTGAAGAAATATAAATACAACTACAATGAAAAATAAACAAACCAGAATTCTAAAAACCCCTTGAAACTACTACTAAAAAAATTGGGCATATAAGTCAATATAAAAAGGGCACCAATGGCTAAAAAACAATAGCTATAAAACACGTAATCATGATGATACAAGAAAATGGAACTAAATAAAGAAACTCCTACTAGGTATGACCTCAAGGTCCATACTATTCTCCATGACAAATGGTAATATGATCCATCTCTTAAGGCTAATACTTTACCTTCACATAAATACATAAAGTCTACACACATCCCGAAGGGCCCATATAGGTTGTGATAGGAATCTCAGTAATATACCACCCAGATGGTGAGTACCTAGTATAAGTGTTTAAGCAGGCATGCATCTCTATGTAAAGTAATCAGTGCAACGTAATAAATAAACACAATATCCACTTATTCTAAGTAGCCACCATGGAGTGTCACCTACTTTGGATAATGCTAGAATATTTGACGTAAATAGAGTGCTTGGCCCATGGTCCAAGTACCCCTGTCATCACAAATCCTAGATGAACCCTCTAGTTCCACCTTATTCACAAAACCTGGCCCCATGTGCCTCCTGAAACCTCACGTATCAAGGTACCAACATCCCAAAGTCATTCCTAAAAAAAAGTAACTCATAGGAACAACGATGATTATCCTCAAATAAGTAACTGAAGGGACAATGATGTCTGCCCCCAAATAAAGTAACTAGAGGGACAATGATGTCTGCCCTCAAATTAAGTAACCTAAGGGACAACTATATTTTCCCTCAAATAAAGTGTCCTAGCCCACAACCTCAATCACAGCGAGCCTTAGCATCCTACCTGATAGCCTCATCGCTATCTCCCAAAGGCTCCTTGCATTCCACATGACTTCCTACAACAAGAACCCCCAAACAAATAGTACCTAAACCGCAACTATCAGGGGCCTCTACCGACACATGTGGTCAAAACCAACTCATCACAAATTCTCTCTCCATGTGCACACTACTCAAATCACGGATGAGTGGTAATCAACAAAATATTACACAAGACACAACTTCTCTAGCACCTCATGCCCCTGTAACCATGTTGCCCAGTATCCGATGGCCTTGCCATCCAAGTAACCCGACCATACCCAACCTGAAAGTGTCACTACCTCAATCCCAATGTCCATGATGCCCAATCCCATGGTCAAAACCAACCAAAGTAATCTGGTCCAAGCTTAACCTATGATCAACATCAATCAATAAATAGCCATGCCATGCCCAATAAAACCCAAATATTCTAGCATATGTAATTGAACAATCACATATATAATCATAGAATCACATTAAAACAGGAAAACAAACTAAACAATTGAATTTCACTAGCCATGTGTTGTCCTATACCAACACCAAGGTCTTGAAAGCCTCTGATACATTTAATTATGCTTAAAAAAATCTAAACTCAGCAGTTTAATCATCATAATTCATTTTAAAACAATTTTGGCATACCTGGCCAAAATGCCCCATTTGAGCAACGACCCCTCACCCGACCTCGCTCAAGAAAAATAGGTACAAGGAATACACAAAAGAATCCTCAGAGTCCCTTAATCAATTTAACATATTAAAATAGGAATAACATGGTCTTTCTCAAAATACCCCAATATGCACCAATGGCCACGCCACCCAAAATTCTGCAAAAACATGAAACAAAGTATACACCACCTACCTCATACACGTAAAATGATCCTCCTCTGGTAACAACCTCTAATTCGGTCTAAATCAAGGTAGATCTATAAAAGAATAAAAAATTCTCAATCCCACCCAACTTGGTTTTGAACAAAAATCAATAGGAACGACTCAAGAGGAATCAAGGCCTTACTAAGGGGGTTTTACTACATCTGATGATGATCGAATCCAACTTAAGATGAAGAATCAGGAAGGGTTTGAAGGTCTGAATCACTAGGGTTTAGAGGTTCTGTCTAGAACCTAAAAACGAGGCTAATAACTATTTTAAGAAAAAACAAAAATACACAACATGTAATTAGGACTACACACCGTGTGGCTTCTTTTAATATTCATTTAGAAACCACTTTTTCCAAACCTTTCCGACATGACTACATAGAGTGTACTTAGAGTACATAGAGTGTACATGGTCAAACTCTACTACCCTCACTGACTCCCTACATGCCATGTATAGCCGCTACACGGTCAATACCTACATGACATTTACTAGGAAGACCCGACATGTACATAGTGAAATATCTCCCTCACCGTATGCCCCTACACGCCATGTATGTATATCCACACATGGACAAGGGTATACAATGTGTACTTAAGAGTACACGGTGTGTAACCCTAAAATTTCTAGAACTTCCATTTTTCCCTATTTTCTAAAAACATCACAAAAATTAAAAGAAAAAGAAACCCATACATCAAAGGAAGAACCAGGTTCTTACAATGTGACCCATAAATGAAACCTCTTGCAGCCAACATTCAGTCATGGTAAATGTTTAATGAAGTTTCTATTTATTTTGGTTATTTAGAAAAATTATCATGTGATATTCATGATATTCCATTCCATTTTAATAAACATGAATTCCATCATTAAATACTCTAAAAAATTGATCGAGGTAATCACTAAAAAATAAATAAATTAATTCCATGAAGATACTGGGATAATTCCTAAGAAAAAAAGGTATCACTATATATTTATAGGTTTTATACCTTGTATAGAATGGTTTATTAGGTATATCCACCTTCTTAACGACCAATTGATGATATTTGGAATGAAATTCAATCTTAGAAAAGTAGTGAGATCTGTGTAGTTGATCAAATAAGCCATCCATATTTGGTAGAGGATAATTTTTCTTGATGGGGATCTTGTTTAGTTTCCAATAATCAATACAAACTCACATTGATCCACATTTCTTCTTAAAAATGAAACTGGTACACCCCAAGGCGACACACTTTGATCAATGAATCCCTTGTCAATATTCCTTAAGATTTTATCCTTCAATAACTATAACTCAATCAGGGAAATTTTATGGAGAGTATTTTAAAATTTGTGTTGCACCAAGTATGAGTTCTATTGATAACTCAACTTCACATTTGGCTAAATCACTGGGAAATTCTTTTGGAAATACATCAACAAAATCCCAAGTAATATGTATATCAATGATGTTGTGTAATGACCCAAACTTTTATAAATAAAATTTCCCCTTGAAATTTAAATAATTGCCTTATTATGTATTATGGCTATAGAAAAAACATGCACTTATTTGGTTTTATTATATCATATTTAAAATACCAGTAAGAATCTTTACCATTGATAACATAGCCATTGAACAGTGATCACAAGATTAGAATAAATATAGGGTTTTAAAAAATCCAATTGACATAGGAAAATGAAGTGATGGGATCAATGAGTAGGATCATACCCTATGAAGCCAATTTATCGATGATTATGTGGGAGATATCATCACTAGGATTTTGTTTTAAAAAATCCTAGTCTAAGATCCAACAACTTAAGCATGAAAGAAACCTTTTATGAGAGATGTTCAATCCCATCGATATTATGGCCCAAGCCATGTTCACCGAACCACCCCATGAAAATATCATAGTTTCACACCATAGAATTAGGGAATTTTCTAGTATGTTAAAGGGATATGTATCAAGACACTAGTAATATGAGTATTGAGATTAATTTTTCTAGAATACTTAATATATTTTCATCCTTTCATTTTTACTTTATAAATGATTTTTATTTTGATAGAATAAAATGAAAATAGTATTTTTAGGTAACATTTAAATTCAATTAAGAAATTAATTTTGGTGAATTAATGTATTTTTGAAATAAATAAATTTTTAATAAATTGTTTTTAAGAATTAATTTTTATATAATATGAATGATCATATAACTTTTATGAAGTGAAATGTAATTTTTATTTGGGTTCAAAAACTGTTATTGCTGAAGAACCCATCATTTCTAAATAAATGAAGATTATTATTTGAAATGTGAAAATAAATAAATAAATATATATATAATTATTTACATAATAATATATTATTTTTTGGAATCATTAATTCTAAATTATCCAATGGTGAATTGATCATAATTTTCTAAGACAATCAAATTTTTGGGTAAAAATTAAATAATGTATAAATATACTTGATGTATTATGACATCATAATGAACCAAAAGTGATGTAATAAATACTAGAAATGGTTTCCTATACCAGATAATGTTTTTCTATTAAAAAATAGTTATTTTATTTATTTGATTAATTTTATAAATCTATCAAAACCATTAATGTATTTTATGGTTTTATAATCATTTATTTAAGAGTATGACTCACTTACACATAAACAAGGGTATTATTTTATTAATTTTGTCCCTTTGCCATATAAAATAATAAAAATACTCCCATATGGAAGAAACCATGGGAAAAAATCATGGTAAGGTTTGTGGATTTGATTATTTTATTTTATAGAATTCAAAACCTATGTTTGTGAAGTGATAAAAAATTATCCATCCATTTCCTATATAATCCTACCTATGCTACCATTTTTCTTCAATAAAGATAATTGAAAAACATCCTTACTCTTCACTCCCCTATCTATAGTCTTCCCATAGTGACCCGATGTTCTCGAGAAGATCTTCACAAGAATTTGGAGTCACACACTCAAGTAAGTGTTCATTCCTTTCTCTTAATTATTCAATTTTCTTCATTATCTTATGCCTTATGTTTCCAATTACTATTTTTGGGAATTTTTTTTCCATGTCCTTATTTATTTAAATTTGATTTTCAAAATTATTAGATACCCCTTTCTCTCTCATCAACCCATTTTATGAATCTTCAAGTGATGCTGTTATGCTGCCAAAATTTTACCTTGATTTTCCATTCCAAAAAAATTATGTAGTGAATACCAAACCCATTTCCAATCAAATGTGATCACGTTTATAAAATTATAATTCTTTTATTATGGTATTAAATATATTTATTTAATACTCCATTATCTAGGAATAAAATAAGATGATTAATGAATCCATGTTGTAAGATCTATATGGAACCCTTAAGTTCGAAAATAAAATGAATGTGAAGGGTGAATATAGAATTATATAGTGCTCTAAAGCATTAGGTAATGTTTTGACTCATGAGACATCATGTTGGGATAGGGAGTGAACCTGATTCCTTTATGGTAGTTTTTCCATCATGATTTCTTGACACTTAGCCTTGACCAACAGTTATTGTCATGTTCTAGCCCCGATACCTTGGTAACCTAATAACCTAGGCGACCCTAACATGACCCGAATGGACACTACTAAAAATAGGGCTTTTAAAAGTGCTAAAAATAGCCTTTAATAGCACTAGAAAAGCTCTATTTATCATAGAGAAGATAAAGGGTCCCCCCTTTATCAGCGCTCAAAATAGCACTGATAAATGTGTCATATATCAATGCTCAAAATAACGCTCATAAAGGGGGACTTTATCAGTGATATTTTGAGAACTGATATATGACACATTTTTCAGTGCTCAAAATAGCACTGATAAAGGACATGTTTCCTGAGCAAACCCAGCACCTTCACAACACCTACACACCTGTGATAACACCTCCACACACAAAACAAATCTGCTGCACAAAACAACACTTACACACAAACAAAGCATTGAAGAACAAAACAACACACACAAGAGTTTCCCAAACAATTCTATATACATTTACTTGAAATCTTGAATAAAAAAAAACACATAGCTATATACATTTCACACAATTTTTTATATGGTTACAATTACAATTATCCAACAAATAGTTAAAAAAATTAACGTTTCATCATTTTTGCATCCGTGATCCCCCCTAAAAAATTGTCGTCTATGGTATTAGTTGTTGAATGAAGCATCCAAACTCTAGAAAAAAATTCCACCTATATAAGAAAACAAATATTATGTTAGTAATACAATAATGAAATAAATTAAACAATAATATGAAATAATACATTATTAAAATGACAATTGTTACCTGTTACAACCTTTACATGTCCATATTTTCTTAGATTGAATTAATATTTTAGAAGAGGCTCAACATGATTCATTGACTTATAAATAATTTTTTTGTTAAGATTACATGGATCTGAAAAGAAGAGGAATAAATTTCAACAACCACATGGAATCCAAAAGGTTTCATTTATTGACAAAAAAATGGAGGAATATCCATAGTCTACAGTCTCCCATAACTCCTCAAATATGGGGGGTACGATAAAGTTATAATAATCAAAATAGTATGTGATCAGAATACCCCCAAGACCTCTTCTAGAAAATTCTCTAGAGTATGCTATAGATTAGCAAAAATGAGCAACTGATTTAGTTTCCACATCTGCACCCTGTTTTACTGCCTCTTCCCTGCTAGCAGCATCAAATCTGGACTTTTCTGCCACATTGATAAGATTATACTTGTATATCACTATTTTTTCTACAACATTGAGCATATATTATAGGTGATACAATTCATGTTAGAATTTGTCTATCTCATACCTCCCATCAATGACTAAATTTTTCTGAGCTTCTACTTCTATCGGCCACATTATTATCCACTTCCATTACCTCAATGTTGAATTAATTGGTGATAGTGAAATATTCTTATAAAAAATGACCCCGAGTCACATATAAAGTCCCTTCTATCAATACTAACTATTCTTCACCTTGAAGTGCTACAAGTGTAAATATATGTTATACAATATGACACATACATGATGGTGTATTCAATTTCATAGGAGTATTAAATTTTAGAATAAATTCTAACATTTTACTAGTGATACCACCATCCTAGATAGGTTATAAACCTAATAGTTACATATATCAGGAGACCCTTCCCTACCCCTGGACAGCCCCCCCCCCCACTCCACCTGCATCCCCCCTCCCTCCCCCTATAGCCCCCCTTTCCATAAACACCCCACTCCCCCTGCATCCCCCTCCCTTTCCCTGGAAAACCCCCTACACCTCCCACCCCCTGGAAAACCCCCCTCCCACCCTTGGACGTCCCCCAACCCTACACAACCCCCTGGATAGCCCTTACCCTCCTGTACACCCCCCACTCTTGGACACCCCCCTGGACACCCCCTCCTAGACACCCCAACTCCTGGACACCCACACAACTAGACACCCCCTCCCTCCTAGACACCCCTCCCTCCTAGTTCTTTAGTGTTATTAGATAGAACCCCTCCCTCCCCTCCCTGAGATATCCCCCCCTGGACTACCCCTGGATAGCCTCCCCCACTCCACCTGCAGCCCCCTCCCCCTGGACAACCCCCTCCCTCCCCTACAACACCCTAACTTTCCCGAGAAAGCCCCCCACCACTCCCCCTACAGCCCCGTCCCTTTACCTGGACAACCCCCTCCCAATCCCACCCCTTAAACAACCCCCACCCCACCCTACACAACCCCCCTGGATAGCCCCCTTCCCACCCGTTGGATAGCCCCCCTCCCCTCCAGGACACCCCCCCACTTTTGGACACCCCACTCCTGGACCCCCCCTCATGGACACCCCCTCCTTCCTGGACACCCCACCCACCCTCACACATGGACACCCCTCCCTCCTAGACACCCCTCCATTCTGAAAACATTCCCTCCCTCCCCTCCTAGACACCCCCCACTCTTGGACACCCCCTCCCTCTTGGACACCCCCTCCTTCCTAGACACCCCCACCCACCCTCCCACCTGAACACCCCTCCCTCCTATACAACCACTCCCTCTTGGACACCTCCCTCCCCTCTTGGACACCCACACCCCCACTCCTAGACACCCCTCCCTCCTAGACACCCCCACCCACATATAAGGGAAACTATTTAGAGATTTGAAAATCTATGATATTGGTTCCCATCAAGATTTTAAGATGATCATGAGTGGACTGAATGACTTTGCACTGGTCGACTTGCACACGACCCTTGAAGCTTCATACGATCATGTAAATATGACAAGAATACATGAATCATGGTTCAAGTGAATTACCATAATTTATTATTTGATTTGATCATGTAATTAGATCACAGGATCAGTTCACATGAAGCATTCATATAAAAGAACTTATGTGACGCGATCACATGAAAAGGCTTATGTGAAGTAGAGAAAAAACCTAAGAGTTCTTTTAGAGCTATGAAATATTGAGTCATTAGTGAAATATATTTCCCATTACTCTCCTATATATAAGAAATTTTATAGAATACGAAGAGTATCTTAGAATAATAAAAGAAAAAAAGAAGCCCAAGGGAATCATTCAAGTATTCCCTTTCTTATAACAAAGTCCTTTTTTTTTCTTATGGAATTTGTATGTGAGGTGTGTATGCATATGGGTATTGATGTGATTTAGGTTCTATATAAGGTGCATAAGAACCCATATTTTGATGGGCATACATATTTATATATGATGCGGGTTTATTTGAGCAATTATTGCGATACAAGATCTATGGAAAATGATTTTACTGTGCAAATATCAAGATTACATCTGTGATTGAGTAGATACAGCATCGTTGCTCTTTCTACAAAGGCATGTCACATAGATAGAAATCTTCTAAAAAAACCCTGCAAGGAATAATGAAAATCAAATCAAAATTTCATTATATAATTTTTCATTAAAATAGATATATTATATCTTAAAATTACCTTTACATCTTTCAAAATGGGTTCTTTGGTTCAGATATAAGAAAATAACAAAACTAATGATTATTTGTGAAATTTACTAATATTGGTTAACTACTGCTTACCATAGCATCTGATCTAAAGTTCTTATCTAGCATCCCGGTGATGCTCTTAACCAACAGTAGTGATGAATCCTTAGTTTTTTTATTAAATTTGTGAGTGTTTCACAACCAATATTCTTCCAACAAACTAAATATGTAGAAAAAACTTCATAAATGACCAAAATATAGAATAAATAATATCCATGCCATAATAGTTTAGGTCTAGTAATTTTGGGAACATAGAAACATAAATAACTAGTTCATAAGAGTCGCTCATTAAGTTTTGATTTAATAGAAAGAAAAATAATTTCTAAAACCATACTTCATAAGGATATAAAACATAATAAAGGGTGATAATATATACTCAATAATTGTAAAAAAGGGAGATATCAATGATAATATAAAGATAACATAAGTAATAAGAATTCACCTTTATCCTATTTGTGTACTATCTTCTATCAGGTATGCTGCCCATTTGTTTCTAAACACATCTATATCATCTTTTGAATATGAGTTTTTGCGACAGTCATGGTAGTACTAAAAAAATATAAATACACAAAGGATTAATAAATATTTTAGGTGAACTCATAATTATTTTCAAAAATACCTCTTCAGGGATGTTAGTTTATTGATGAAATATGATCTCTTTCATAAATTTACAAACATAATAACCACAGTCTTTTCCAGTTATTTATTTTGGACACTGTGAAAACATCGAGAAAAATAAGTAATTTGTTTTGATATGTGTTTGGATAGTGCAACCATATTATATATACCAGGATACTTGTCTATTTGTAGATCTTGTGGGCGTTCTTGTTCTTAGGCCCTAGATTCATTCCATGAAGTAGACGATATCAATGCACCACTCTATCATAACCGAATCCTCATTAAAAGATAATATAAATTATATAACTAGATGCTTAGTTCTAAAATGTTGGATCTAGTGTATTACAAATTCAAAAAATTCCTCATGCATGGTCTGTTTTTTGAAAATTCATGCTTTGAATCCAGAAAATAAATCTTTGGAGTATCCAAATTGACTGCGATCAGCATCCAATGCTTCCAAAAAACACAAAAAGGAATAATTAATTAAAGAAATGAAAATATAGTTGATATGATTAAATTGTATAGTTTACCCCTACATCATTGGTATTAAAAAGAGTCTTTCATCAGTAATTTTTCTTTTAAACTATTTTAGCAAGGATAAAATTATTTCATCTGGTTTAACAAAATTTAATTCTTCTTTTGAAGAGGTGATTTCAGGACTAATGATTCCAAATTTTTTTTAATGGGGAAATACCTTCAATTGTTTTTTATATATACACCTGCAAAAAATATGAAATGTATTTAGTCATAATTATCATAGTATCCCATATTTTGTATAATTGAATCATGAAAACATACCTCAGGTATACATTTACAACTGAGGTGCCTAGCCATTCATACTTTATGAATTCATTTACATTTTCAGCACTAATGAAATCTGATTTTTCCTCTCTGTACATATTTTTTTTAAAACCAACTATGTGAGCATTGCTGTCTATCAAATTTTTATCCACATGAGAATGCAATGATATTAAATGTGGATATAGAATGTGTGGGGTGAAGGTGATTTCAGTAGATCGTTTCAATCAGTTAGTTGATACTTGAGATGGTTTTGAGTCGATATTTTGTTTCACCCCCTTTTATTTGTCATTCTATAAAAAAATTAATCAGTTTAGACCTTTTTTCATTAAATTTTAAAGGTTCCTCTTGGAAAATAAATTGGCAATGGATACCTCGTTGTAAACATGCTTTTTACAAGAATTGATGGCCATGCGATGAATGTTCCAACAATTTGTTCAACCATATGATTGTTTTCATCATCATTTGGAACAAGTATCTCGACAATCGGCTCATTAGCTACATGAATTGACACTCTGACATGATTTTTTGGTATTTTTATATTGTGTAGCATGTCTTTCTTCATATTGAACACTGTTTTTCTTGCTACAAGGAGATATGTGTGAGTTGATAGATATAAATCATAGTCATTTTCACCTAGTAGAATATTAGTATAGGAAAGGTATCAGGGTTTATGTAATTTAAATTTCACAGAAACAATTATTAGAACATTTATTACCTTATCTAAGTCAGGTTTTTGGGGGGAATGGCTCGCCTCAAAGCTGGTGGGGGGTGGGGCGGGATCTTCACGCATGGGTTGTTGTTGAGTTGTTTCTTCTCTTTGCCTCCCCAATCAAACTTGATATCATCTATATCTGGCATTGTAATTCTTCTTGAAAAATAGCTAATTTTTGTTTCAACTTTTTCATTTCCTCAGTTTGATCCTCCTCTTATTTTTTTTTCTAAAAATATGTTTGGGGTACCACCCCAAAACCCGCACCTTTGACACGACTATACTGTTCTGGCTGCTTCAAGGACACTGAAAGTATTTATGCATCTAGTGCAGGTGTTTGTGATTCTTATGACTATGTAGAACAGAAAATATAGGAAAATAAGTAGTCATTGTTATATAATAGTGATTTAATGAAAGTCAAATTTATATTATGTCATACTTAAAATGTTTCCCACACTTTTTGTGTGTTTTCATCTATCAGTATCCCCTCTTTATTTTCACAAGCCTCCTTCCATAGAACATGGTGTGGGATGGATATGGATATGGATTTCGATTCATCAATCTGCATATAAACATAGAAACATGGTTATGGTGCTGTTTTATGTCACATAAAATTATTATGATAGATTTAAAAGAATTACCAATTTTTTTCCTAGTGAAACATACCCCATCATTGCTTTACGGTAGGGTAACTATAGTTTTGTTTCCCACTCTTTATTTTTAGCACTCAGTTTTTTCTTCATAAATAAAAATATTTCAATCAAAGTGATGAATACAAGCAATGTCAAACAATGTATTACCATACAGAATGTACATGAAATGTTTTCTCCTCACAATGGTTGCTAAACGCATGCCACACTCCTTGGGATATCAACTGTATATAAAGAGGAGGTGGGTGCAGATTGATTTTGTAATGCCCTGACCCTAGTTACCTAGATTTTGTGCATTATTACATAACATTGGCATGATCACAAGGAAATCATGTCCCAAAAGACCGATTAGTTTAGTATTATTGGAAACAAGATTTATACATAAGTTCAACTTTACAACATTAAAAGAAATAAAACACTAATTTATTCCATTAGAAACATATAAGACTCCTAGATTATGCCTACAAGTCACTCATAACTAAATTCTTCACATCCTGGGAAAATGAAACATAAGAAAGGGGTGAGCTCAAATTCTCAGTAAGGGTAAGAAATATAGAGAAAAATAACATAAATATTAAGCATGGTGAATAATTGAAAACACATGCCTTTACCAATAATAAACATGAACAAATTTATGGCAGGAATATGAGTTGAGTAAATAATGCCATAAAAAACATAATCATGGGTATTCTACTAGTCAAATGACCACATGAAACATCAATATTATTTTCATAACGAGGTAATGTATAATGTCGGACATTCTGAAACATTTTTTCAAGGCCTAAGCCAAGATGTCTAAAAATGATTAAGGCCTAGGCCAAAACCATACATCAAATTGGGAAAGACCTCATCCAATTCCACATTCAGTTGTCTCATAAGACCTACTGATTCATAGAGGAGCTATAGTGGGCTCCACCCATCACTTTCTAAGTCCAATACATTCCTCATATGAAAAGGTTGAAATATAACATAAACATTCATATTAAAACTAGCATACAAAATTTCAATACTTTAACCATAAACCACAAATGGTATAAAAATAACACATCCATAGTCAAACATATTGCAAAACCTTCAATACAATATGGAATATTTTTATCATAATGAAACGATATCAAACAAGTATAAAATTAATCAAAGGATGTTGACATAGATGAAATCAAAACTATTTGAGAGAAATATATCTTTCTTTTTATGAAATCATTTAAAGATAAATATTTATAAAAGAAAACATTTATTTTGAAAATATTCTTATAATCCTATAAGGGAAGCTTTGATGATGTTATAAAGGCATAGAATAACCTCACCCTCCATATAAGTTAAAAAAGACATTCTTACCTTAATTTTGTCAAAAGGGTCGTAATGTACCCTGTTTGAAAAATGACTAAAAGATTCCTTTAAAAACATATATGTTCAAATAAGGGTATAAATTACTTTAACCCATTGTCTAGTAAATAATAAAAAAGTTTTGAAATACATTTTTAAGAAACATGGATGTGGATGATAAAGAGGTCATAGTAGATACTTACGTAAAAACAACCTCGGATAATAAAGAGATTGTAGAATTAACCCTTACCATGTAATTTTACTTGGTCAAGGGTAGATTAAACTCTTGTATAATGGTGAAATAATTGTTATTAAATTAAAAACCATATAAATTAATATGATATCATATATGATCTTTTAATATTTCTTTGTTAATAATATTTTAGTATTATCGTCGTTTCGGGTGTTTACTGATTCATTTTCCTTTATATGCTTTGTTATGTAAGTAATGTTTTTATGGATAGGATGTATCATATTCATATTAACAATGATATTAAGTCTTTAAACATTATTTTTAATCATCAAATGAAAACTAGTCTTGAATGGATACGATGGGGAATGAATCTCGTCGCGTTCATGAAGACGGTAATCCGTACGTACAAACGAGCGACAATATCATTCTTTTGATATTAAAATCACATATAATTGGATGATATATAATATAAAAAGAATCATTATAATTTTATATTTGTTATTTCCATCATTTATAATCATTATTATATCCATCCAAATGATGAAGTATTTGAATAACAAACTACACCACAACGTGGAGAAGGTAATCCGTACGTACGCACATATGGTGACTTTGTCATTTATAGGATGGATAGAATAATGAATATGGTTGTACCATTTTTATAATAACATCACAGTATATATAATATACTTTAGTTATTATTTTATAATTCAAACAATAAATAAATACAAAGTGGAAGAAGAAAAGAACTTGAAAGAGGTGATGAAATATTTACCTCTTCTTGAGGTTCTTCATTTTGATTTGATCAAAAGGGCTCCTTGGGTTGGATTTATGAGTAAAGTAAGGCCCCTAGGATGAATTTATGATATTAGATAAGATATTTGGGTAGGGGTTGGCCGATCCAAAAGGCTTTGAAGGTGTGAATTCGAGAAAAGAGAAGTTCCCTTTTATCAGAGGGGTGAGGGGCACCTTAGGAAAAGATTGAAATATTATTTTATAATAAAATAATTTTAGGTTTATAATGGCTCAAAAATTGATTATTTAAAGTATAATATGGGTATGGGTCTAAAAACACTCAAACAATAGGTTTTATATAGATTTGGGTCACTATATTAACCATATCTTTTAGATTTAACTCTTAATTAAATAGTGTTACATTTACCATGCCTCTTTGTATTTTTATATTATATGGTTACTAAACTTACTATAAACCACCAAGAGAAACCCAATTGGTTAATTAATGATACCAATATAATTATATAATTATTTTTTCTGAACCTTATATTCTTAGTATTATTATATCAACCTATAATATTGTATTTGTTTTAAAAACTCATTTATTTCAATTTGTACATTATTTAATAATTAATTTTTTTAAAGTCCTAATAAAATTATTACTTAGAAATAAATACATTTAATCAACCATAACATATCATAGTCACTTATAAAATTTGTGGATGGCATAAAAAATTTCAATTTTTATTTATTTTAGTATTTATAATATCATTTATTTGATAGTTTCATTAATAAGAAAAATAATGCATCATTCTTGTGTCATATATAAATATATTTATTTTATGTCTAAAAATTATAAATAAAATATCCAAAGGTAGGAAATATTTTTATCTTTATAATTAATATTTATATTTGAATAGATAAATTATATAACCTCATATAAAAATTGTTTTACTAAAAGATATTTTCTTTTGTTATTTTTGTCTTTACTTTAGATTATTTAATATAAATTGTCATTATCACTCCCAAGTGGCTCCATAGGGTCCCAAAATCTACCCAAGGATACCCATGGTCTGAAATGTACCATCCCTTAGGGTTAGGACATGTGTTATGGTAATTTAATACTATTATAATATTATTTTTTAACCCTTTTTCTGGATTTACCCCTTTAACCACGGTAAATAAAATATCTACTGAAGTAAATATTCCTAATGTATAAAAATAAAAGTAACCTATTTACACAATTTGGAACTCCTGATTAAAAATATGGAATCCATTTTTCCTAATTCAAAACACAGAAGTGGAAGAAATTAATTTAAAATTAATTCCCGTTGTCAAACCAAAACACGCGTTTTTATGAAATAATATCTATCAAAAGATTGACACTTGTTTATGTCCAGTTTAATCATGAGATTACATCCAATGACTTAAATTATATTAAATGATTAAAACATAATATAATGATACTTAAAACCCATTCAAATGTATAATTTAAGACTATAAATTATTTTGATTAAAAAATTTGTTTTTAATTAAAATTTAGTATTTTCACTATTCATCAAAAATTGAAAGTTTTCAGAAAAATAAAAAAAATTCACCCTAAGCTAATTTCAATATTACAAATCCAAAAATAAAGTCCATTTTGAAAGGTAAAATTTATAAAATTTCAAAAAGTGGGTATTACTATTCATAACAGCTAGTTTGATTGGTCGCAGTGTGTTAGAATCTCGAAGTTGCGTACAATGAAAGCTATTACATTATTCAAAAGCAAACATATCGTAGAAGCTTTAGGTGTTACATTCTCCCCTCTTTCAAATAATTTCATCCTCAAAATTTCTATAATATTACTATATAAAAAGATTTGGGTGGTTCTTCATCACAAGTTCCTTGGTTCCCACGTTGCCTCTTCCATTTTATGGTTTCTCCATAGAACTTTTACCAGATGAGTCATCCAGTTTCTCAACACTTGTTCTCTTGTATCAAGAATCTTGACAGGATCTTCCCAATAAGATAGATTGTGTTCCAGTATTAATTCTTCATAGGTGAGCACATGCGTTGGGTCGGGCTTGTATTTTCTCAACAATGATACGTAGAACATATCATGAACTTTGAAGAGACTTGGTGACATTGACAAATAGTAAGTTACAACCCCAACTTGTTCTAGAATTTCGAAACATCCAATGTACTTGAGACCTAATTTACACTTCTTACCGAATTGTATAACTCTCTTCCATGAAGATACCTTCAAGAAAACATGATCTCCTACCTGAAATTCCAAATCCTTCCTTCGATTATTGGCATAGCTCTTCTGCCTACATTGAGCTGCTTTGAGGTGGGTTTGGATAACCTTCACCTTCTCTATCATTTCCTCCACAAGTTCTGGGCCTATAAGTATTCTTTCACCAACATCATCCCAATAGGTTGGTGTGCAACATCTCTTTCCACATAACGCTTAATATGGTGTCATCTGAATACTTGAATAGAAGATATTGTTATAATAAAATTCTACCAGAGGTAAATATTGATCCTACATACCTTGAAAGTCAAGTGAGGAAGATCTCAACATGTCTTCTAAGGTTTGAATAGTTTGTTCTGATTGTCCGTTAGTTTGAGGGTGGTAGGCAGTGCTCAAACAAAGTTCAATATCCAGGGATTTTTGAAGACTTTTCCAGAATCTTGATGTAAAAAATAGATCATGATCAGAAACAATCGATAGTGGTACTTCTTGAAGTCTTACAACTTCATTAATATACAATATTACTAAACATTCAAGTGGTAAATCTTTTATTATAGAAAGAAAATGTGCTGACGTGGTAAGACTATCAACAATGACCCATATTGCATCATTCCTTCTAGGAGTCTTTGGTAGTCCCACGATAAAGTCCATCGTAATATTGTCCCATTTCCACTTAGGTATGGGAAGAGGTTGCATGACTCTTCTAGGCAGTTGCCTTCCAACTTTCACTTATTTACAATCCATACATCTTGACAAAAAATCAGCAATCTCCCTCTTCATGTTGTCCCACCAAAAATGTTCTTTCAAATCTCTATACATCTTAGTGATACTAGGGTTTATAGAGAAATTGGAGCTATTTGCATCATCTAACAATTCCCTTTTTAGATTAGGTATATCGGGAACACAAAGTCTCTTTCCAAATTTCAAAATCCCATATTCATATATGAAGTCAATCAATCTCCCATCGTTCACAGAATTAATCTTCTTTTGAAATTCATCATCATCAGCCTGAGAACTTTTTATCCTTTCTAGTAAAGATTGTTTGGCAACCATTTGAAAAAGAATTGATGTTTCACCTTCCATGGTTATTCCCATATCCATATTTACTAGATCCATGAAAATAGGATCCCTTTCAACTCTCATCTTTTTCAAAACTCCATGATCCTTTCTGCTCAAAGAATCTTCTACCTTATTTTCCTTCCCTGGGTGGTATTTTATTGTGAAATCACAATCCTTGAGTAGTTCAAGCCATCGACTTTTCCTCAGGTTGAGTTCTTTCTATGAGAAAATATACTTCAAGCTCTTGTGATCGGTATATATCTCTTATTTTTCACCATAGAGATAATATCTCCATATATTCAAAGTAAATATTACAGCTGATAACTCAAGATCATGTGTAAGATAGTTTTGCTTATGAATTGTCAACTGTCGTGATGCATAGGAAATAAATATATCATTCTGCATAAGGACACAACTTAGTCCTTTCTTTGAGGCATCACTATAAATAACAAACCAATCATTCCCCAATGGTAGAGTCAAGATAGGATCATTGACTAATATTCCCTTCAGTTCTTCGAAACATTCTTCACACTCTTTTGTCCAAACAAATTAACCCCTTTACGTGTGAGCTTCATTAATGGGTTATCCAATCGAGAAAAATTCTGGATGAAATGTCGATAATAACCTGATAAACCAATAAAACTGCGTACCTTAGTTATACTTGTCTGTGCTGGAAATTATTGGATTGCCTTTGTCTTAGAAGGGTCAATAGAGATTCCATCCTTAGAGATAATATGGCCAAGAAAAGAAATCTCCTGAAGCTAAAATTCACACTTGCTAAAATTCTCGTATAATTCATTTTTTATGAGGGTTTTCATAATGGTGCGCAAGTTATTTTCATGATCTTCATAGATTTTTGAGTATACTAGGATATCATTAATAAATACCACTAAAAACTCATCAAGATATTCCTTGAAAACTCTATTCATTAGATCCATAAAGGCAGAGGGTGCATTAGTCAATCCAAAAGGCATTACTGTAAACTAGTAATGCCCATACCTAGATCGAAATAATGTTTTCATAATTTCTTGTTTTTTCACACATAACTGATGATATTCAGATCTAAGGTCTATCTTTGAAAAATATTGAGCTCCATGATATTGGTTGAATAAACCATCAATACAGGGTAAGGGATACTTGTTCTTTATTGTTATAACATTGATCTCCCTGTTGTTAATGCACAACCTCATAGATCTATCTTTCTTCTTAACAAAAAGAAAAAGGGCTCACCATGGAGAAACACTAGGGAGAATAAATCCATTATTACTCAATTCCTCTAGTTGTTTCTTTAGTTCCACTAATTCCACAATGGCCATTCTATAAGGGGTCTTCGATATGGGAATTGAACAAGGAATTAAATCAATAGAAAACTCAATTTCTCATTATGAAGGATGTCGAGGTAAATCTTCTAGAAACACATCAACATATTCTTTCATAATAGGTACATCCTCTATTTGAACATTCCTTTCCTCACCCATAGTAATTTTTTTATCTTCCTCCCTAATAATTGAATTTAGTTGAGCTACTAGGGGTGGATCTAGATAATAATGAGGTGGTGATGTTTCTGCTCTAAAGATAAGGTAATCCTTATCATCATCAAAAATTGTAACCTCCATCTGATTATAATAAATTTTCATAACATGGCCTGAAATCCAATCCATTACAAGGATTATATCAAATTCAATCATTTGTATGACGATGATATTAGCAAATAAAAAAATTTATATGCCCTAATGGGAACTGATTCACAAATCTTTATTACAATGATACTTCCCTTAAGAGTTTTGATAGACAAATCCCTTATTAAATCAAATTGGTGATATTTACATTTCTTAGAAAACTATGAAGATATGAAATAATGCAATGATCCATAATAAAATAAAGCATTGGCTAAATTTGAGGAAACCATTAAATTACCTGCCACCACATTTTTCAGTGCTTCAACCTCAACTGTAGTGATCGCATAAGTTTGGCCTTGTTCCCTTGGAATTTTCTGAGGTACATTTCCCTGATGCTTAATAAATTTATTCACATAATGTCCCATGTCCCTATAATTTTAGCATTGAACATTGGTAGAATCTTTCTTTCCCTTACAATCACCCGCAAGATGTCCTTTCTGTCCACATTTATAGCATACTCCTTTTCCTTTTAGACAGGCACCAGGGTGCTTCCTTCCACAATTATCATAGGGTGGAAATTCAATTCTTCCCTTCGTTCTTGTTTCTTTATTTCCTTTCCCAGAGTGTTTAGAAGATATCTTCTTCTCTTGCTTTGCTTTAAAGTCATAAGACTTAGAGAATTTATTTTTTGTCTTGATAGTACACGAGACAATATCTTCGTACGATGAGAAGGATTCAAATACTAATGCTCAATAGAGAAATGGTTCTAAACCATCAAATAAATGGTCAATATTACTTCTTGGGTTACATATATAATCTGTAGCATGCCTTTGTAATCTTGTAATGTTAGCCTCATACTTCGCAACATTCTCATCCTCCTTTTGCCTCAGACTTATAAATTTCCTTTCCATATGAGATCGATGGTCACAAGGAAAGTATTTTTCTAAGATAAGTTCTTTAAACTACCTCCATTACATACTGAACACTTCTTAATCTTCCTTTGTGTTTTGAATCAATGACCACCATTGATCAACATCTCTAGTGAGGCGATAAACTGCCGTGAAAACTTTTTCCCTTTTGCCACTCCCCAAAGCGTGAAATATTTTCTCCAAGAAATTTATCCATTTCTCAGCCAATAATGGATTTATACCACCATTGAATGTTGGTGATTGTTTTGTCATGAAATAGTCTAACATTGATCCTATGCATTGTGGATCAGTGTGCTCCATACAGGTAAGGTTATTATTCACAACCTTTGTGAGTTATCCCTATATGGTGATAAGTTGATCAGCTCTAGTTGCATCACCAGCTCCACTATAATTATCTTGATTAGGAGGGAAATCCCAACATGGATACATGCATTGATACAGTTTCCATTCCTTACACAAAGAGCTATTTCTAACAAATGGCATACACTAGATTAGTTTATGAATCGCAATACATAAATCCAAACATGTAAAACACTTAACATAAATTGAACAGTTTATGGATATAACCCATAATCATAAAAATGTTTTCTTTGAGGAAGTACATAATCTTAAACTCTTCACAATGGTTTGTAAAGAAAATTATAATTATCCTAAGCATATCCCCCAGGAGTGTCGTAACCAAGAGTGCAACACGGACCATTGTCATGCACCAGTTCCCATTCAAGGCTAGCTCAAAGTAGTGCTTTTGGGGTTTACCCCTAGGTACATCTGTGCTAGAGCTACCTCAACCTGCTCGTATCCAGTCATGGATGTATTTCTTGTAAAACTCACAAAATCTCTATAGTACCAAAATTCTAGAAGTTCTTCTATACTAATCCTCAAAGTCTATCTTAGGGCTATGTGCTCTAATCAGTGTTTATCTAAATCTAGATTCAAAAGTTTGTATGAAACTTCCTATGATACCAACAATAATGCCCCAACCCCAGTTACCCAGAGTTGGTGCGTTATTACATAACATTAGCATGATCACAAAGAAATAATGTCCTGAAAGACCGATCAGTTTAGTATTATTGGAAATAAGATTCACACATAAGTTTAACTTTACAACTTGAAAAGAAATACAACACTAATTTATTCCATTAGAAACATCCAAGCCTCCTAGATTATTCCTGAAAGTCACTCATAACTAACATATTCATATCCTAGGAAAATGAAACATAAGAAAGGGGTGAGCTCAAATGCTCAGTAAGGGTAAGTAATATAGCAGAAGATAACATAAATATTAAGCATGGTGAATAATTGAAAACATATTCCTTTACCAATAATAAACATGAACAAATTTATGGAAGGAATATGAGATGATTAAATAATTCCATAATAAAACATAATCATGGATATTATACTAGTCCAATGACCACATGAACCATCAATATTACTTTCATAATGAAGTAATGTATAATGCAAGACATTCTGAAATTTTTTTTCAAGGCCTTAGCCAAGATTTCTAAAAATGATTAAGGCCTCAGCCAAAACCATATATCAAATTGGGAAAGGGCTTACCCAATTTCACATATAATTTTCTGATGAGACTTACTAAAGCACCGAGGATCTATAGCAGGCTCCACCCGTCACTTGATAAGTCCAATACATTCTTCATATGAAAAGGTTGAAATATAACATAAATATTCGTATTAAAACTAGCATACGAAATGTCAATAATTTAACTATAAACCATGAATTGTATAAAAATAAAACATCCATAGTAAAAAATATCACAAAACCTTAAATACAATATGGAGTAGTTGTATAATAATGAAACGACATCAAAAAAGTATAAAATCCATCAAAGGATGTTGACATAGATGAAATCAAAACTATTTGAGAGAAATATCTCTTTCTTTTTTTTTGATATCATTTAAAGTTACATAATTATAAAAGAAAACATTTATTTGGAAAATATTCTTATTAGCTTGTAAGGGAATCTTTTACGATGTTATAATGGTGGAGAATAACCGCACTCACCGTATAAGTTAAAAAAGACATTCTTACCTTAATTTTGTCAAAAAGGTCATAAAGTACCTTGTTTAGAAAATGACTGAAAGATTTATTTCAAAATATATAAGTTAAAATAAGGGTATAAATGACTTTAACCCATTGTTTAGTAAATATTAAAAATGTTTTGAAATAAATTTTTAAGAAACATGGATGTGGATGATAAAGAGGTCCCAATAGATACTTACGTAAAAACAACCTTGGATAATAATGAGATTGTAGAATTAACCCTTACTTTGTACTTTTCCATGGTCAAGGGTAGGTTAACCTCTTGTACAATGGTTAAATAATTGTTTTTAAATTATGAACCATATAAATTTATATGATATCATATATGATCTTTTAATATTTCTTTGTTAATAATATTTTAGTATTATCTTCGTTTCGGGTGTTAACTGATTCATTTTCCTTTATATTCTTTGTTATGTAAGAAATGTTTCTTATGGATAGGATATATATTATTCATATTAAGAATTATATTAAGTCTTTAAACATTATTTTTAATCATCAAATGAAAATTAGTCTTGAATGGATACAATGGGGATTGAATCTCATCGCGTTCGTGGAGACGGTAATCCGTACGTATGCACGAGCGACAATATCATTATTTTGATATTAAAATTAGATATAATTGGATGATATATCATATAAAAAGAATCATTATAATTTTATATTTGTTATTTACATAATTTATACTCATTATTATATCCATCCAAATGATGAAGTATTTGAATAACAAACTACACCACAACATGGAGACGATAATCCTTACATATGCACGTATGGTGACTTTGTCATTTATAAGTTGGATAGAATAATGAATATGGTTGTACCATTTTTATAATAAAATCACAGTATATATAAGATAATTTTTTTATTATTTTATAATGGAAACAATAATGAAATACGAAGTGGAAGAAGAAAAGAACTTGAAAGAGGTGATGAAATATTTACCTCTTCTTCAGGTTCTTTCTTTTGATTTGATCAAAAGGGCTCCTTAGGTTATCTTTATGACTAAAGTAATTCCTTTATGAATAAGTTAGGACATTGGAGAGGATATTTGGGTAGGGTTTGACTTATCCAAATGGTTTTGGAGGTGTGAATTTGAGAGAAGAGGAAGTGCCCTTTTATAAGAGGGGTGAAGGGAACCTTTGGAAAAGATTGAAATATTATTTTATAATAAAATAATTTTCTGTTTCTAATGGCAAAAAAATGAATTATTTAAAAGATAAGGTGAAAATGGGCCAAAACCACTCAACCAATAGGTTCTATACAACTTTGGATCACTATATTAACCTTATATTTTAGATTTAACTCTTAGTTAAAAAGTTTGACAATTACCATGCCGTTTTGTATTTTTATATTATATGGTTAATAAACATACTATAAACCTACAAGAGAACCCCAAGTGGTTTATTAATGATACAAATATAATTATATCAGTCTTTTGGTTGAACATTATATTTTTAGGATTATTATATCAACCAATAATATAATATTTTTTTTAAAAACTCATTTATGTCAATTTTGACATTATTTAATAATTGATTTTTGTTAAAGTCCTAAAAACTTTATTACCTAGAAATAAATACATTTAATCAACCATAAAATTTTATATTCACCTATAAATTTTGTGTATGGCATCAAAAATTTCAAATTATATTTATTTTAGTATATATAAAATCATTTATTTGATTGTTTCATTAATAAGAAAAATACTGCATCATTTTTGTGTCATATATAAATATATTTATTTTATGTCTAAAAATTATAAATAAAATATCTTGAGATAGGATTTTTTTAGATTTTTAATTACTATTTATAGTCTAATAGATCAATTATATAACCTCATATAAAAATTGTTTTAATAAAATATATTTGCTTTGGTTATTTTTGACTTTACTTTAGATTATTTAATATAAAATGTCATTATCACTCCCAAGTGGCACCATGGGGTCCCAAAATCGACCCAAGTATGCCCATGGTCAGACAAGTATCATCCAATAGGGTTAGGGCATGTGTTAGGGTAATTTAATAGTATTATAATATGATTCTCTAACCTTAATTCTGGATTTACCCCTTAAGATATGGTAAATAAAATATTTATTGAAGTAAATATTCTTAATGTCTAAAAATAAAAGTTACCTATTAATACAATTTGGACCTAATGATTTAAAATATGGAATCCATTTTTTCAAATTCAAAACACATAAGTGGCATAAATTAATTTAAATCTAATTCCTATTGTCAAAACAAAAAGTATGTTTTTATGAAATAATAACTATCAAAAGATTGACACTTGTTTATGTTTAGTTTAATCATGAGATTACATCCAATGAATTAAATTATATTAAATGAAAAAAATATAATCTAATTATACTTAAAAACCATTAAAATTCATAATTTAAAACTATAAATTATTTCGATTTAAAATTTTGTTTTTAATTAAAATTTAGTATTTTCACTATTCATTAAAAATTGAAAGTTTTCAGAAAAATACCAAAAATTAACCCTAAGATAATTTTGATATTTTGAATCCTAAAATGAATTCCATTTTGAATGGTAAAATTTATAAAATCTTCAAAAGTGGGTATTAATATTCATAACGGCTAGTTTGATTGGTCGTAGTGTGTTAGAATCTCAGAGTTGCGTAAAATGGAAGCTATTGCATTCTTCAAAGGGAAACGTACCGTAAAAGCATGGGGTGTTACAGATTTTTCTTTCAGAATCTTTATGAGGATATTTCATTAAAATTGTGTGGAAGCCTCTATTAATCCTTCCTACAACTCTTAATACATACTCATTGTGCGAGGAATCTACTATAAATGCTCTCTACAATGGATGATGAAGAGTAATTCAATGTTTTAGTATTTTTTTTTATTTTAATAAATTAAAGAAATGATATCATAATATTACCATAATCACTTTCCACATTAGTGTCTTAATCCTGGTGACAACATGGTGCCACGATTGTACATCAATCGGTAAATGTTACCGGGTGATGATTCCAATATAGCTACTAAATATAGATTTTTTGGAGTTAACATGTTAGCCTTGCTTATTCCATCCCACCTCAAATTTTATGCATTTTGATTTTGCCTTAAGGATTTTGGCTAACACTGTCAAACTATGACGTTCTTTTTTTTTGCACTCTTATGGTTTTATTTCCTACCATTTCCTTAGAAGCATCATCATTATGTTCCTTCAGAGTGCTAGCATCAACACTGGTACCAACAGAAGCAGGTTGAGAGACCTATTGTGCCTCAACACTAGGTCCAACAAAAACATATTGAGAAACCTATTGGTGCTCTACACTGGGACCAACAATAGTAGGTTGAGAGGCCTATTGTTCCAGGGGATTGGGCGCAGCAGTAGGTGCAGAATTCATTATCTACAGAAGTTGTTTAACATTTAATTTAGATTACATAAAATCAGTAGTGAACGTATAATAACATAACTTAACACAATTTATATTACAATAAACAAATAACCTAATTATTGAACTCTCTTTTTTTAAAGGATGAAGAGATTTGACCCCTCTATCGACTATACAAATCCCTTCATCATGGTCTCCTATGACATAAAAAACTCCTTCTATATTGGGAACACTACAAAATGATTGCGAAGTCCTAATGAAATGGTCATCCTCCATTGAAATTTCATCTAAACCTTTAGTTGTTTTGGTCAATAATAGAACAATTGACCCGTTTTGGTTTGTGGGATCTGGAACATAAAATACTTGTACTGCCTGTGATGCCATTATAAATGATTATTCTTTCTCCCCTTCCTTACTAAAATACACTTTCATGAATCCCAATTAATCTATTTTAACAGCAGTCCTGTTATCAACCCACTTGCATTGAAAAATTGGTACTTGGTATTTCGTATAATCCAACTCCCATATTTTTTTGATGATTCCAAAGTATGACATCTTCACATAAATCAGATTTCTGTCCTTAGCACCAAAAACATGAATCGCTTCAGCCATAAGTGTAACCCAACTATTATTCATGGTACTGTCTTCATCATGTTCATTAGTATATAATGTATAACCATTAACTATATAATCATTATAAGATAATACATACACACTTGCTCCTATGGCTCGCCATCGTAGTCATTCTAAAATTGAGTCTGGATTTTAATCTAACTTCTTAAAAATATGGTTCTGAAACCATCCTATAAACCATAGATTATTTGTATCTAATATCCATTTTTCAGCCCTAAATGGATTCAAATGCCTAAGAATTTCTTTGTGGGTTTCAACATGTGGGTCAATGTTGAAACTGTTATGCAAATCGTAAAGGTGGGCCTACTCCCTATTTGTAATATTGATTGCGACAACCACTATTATAGAAATTGATTCACCCTCAAGATTCCTAGTGTGATGAGATTTTGGTAGGCCAACGTTTTCCACACTTGACAGGTAGGTATTCAGTACAGAATTCAACGGATTCCTCAACAATATATTTCTCTTCAATACAACCCTCTAGATGACTTCGATTTTTTACATAACCTTTCAAAATATTCATATACCATTCAATGGGGTACATCCATATATAATGTATATGACCACATAGTCGAATCTATCTCACCAAATGAACCATAAAATGATCCATCGTATCAAAGAATTTCAACCAGAAGAACATTTCGAATTCACATAATATGATGAAAATTTAACTTTCCATAGTTTGAAATTTCGTTGGGTCTATAACTTTGCTGCATATAGCTTAGAAGAAGAAACAAATCATCATTAATGTATGGAAGACATTCTTGGGAAAAATTCAATGTAAATCTATAAGAATTATATCTTTCATCAAAACATGACTGTCATTTGATTTCAGACCCTTTAATTTTAAATCACTCATTGACACGATGTTCTTGATATTTGATGAATACACCTCTAGAACCTTTACACAATTAAATAAATTACAAAACTGATATCTCTCCTAACTAGAAATAGCGTAAGCAGTAGGAGAAAGAAATGTTCATTTTTAACCCTTCACTGGTGAAAACTCTTCTCGTATTCCCATATCAACAATGTCAAATATAGCTTTTATTCCATCCTTTGTTTTTTCAGGTGCATTTAGCAACGTTCCAATGACACTATAAAATACATTTTTTTCAACATGCGTAACATCCAGAAAATATCTGACATAATGAAAATTCCAGTATGGTAATTCAAAACAAAACTGATATCTTTTTCCAACCAGTTTCTGTAAGGTTTTTTGAAAATGGTTTACCAAAAGTAGTGTCCACATATTTTAATTTCTCAAACAATTGATCATCAGTTAGTGAAGACGGTGCTATACATTCTTCTGAAATTCTATCAAATGATGTCGTCCAAGATCGGTACTTATGTCGTCAGGGTAGAAATCTACGATGTACTAGAAACACGGTTCTCAATGAATTTTTCAACCTAATTGATTGTGTACCTTGTTCACAAATGAGACACCCTTGAGTTCCTTTAATTCTATATCCAGAAAAATTTCCATAAGCAGGAAAGTCATTTATCGTCCCATACAACATGGCTCGCAATGTGAAATCTTCTTTTTTGTAAGCATTATACAACGTAACACCTGAATCCTATAATAATTTATAATCCTTGATCAATGGATCCAAATAAACATCAATATCATTACCTGGTTGTTTTGGTCCTCATATAAGCATAAATAAAATGATGTTTTTTTGTTTCATGCATAACCACAATGGTAATTTATAATTTACCAACCTAACAGGCCATGTACTAGGACTACATCATTGAAAACCAAAAGGATTCACCCCATCTGTAGATAATGCAAGATGGAGGTTTCTAAGATCGTTTCCAAATTTAGGATACTCATGATCAATTCTCTTCTACTGAGGAGAGTATTCCAAGTGATGTAGTTTTCCATCATTAATTGTTGTATCTGCATGCTAGGTTAATTGTCCTGTAGTCTCCTCACTTCCATATAGGCACTTAAACCATGGAATGATTGGAAAGTACCATACAACTTTTGTAGGAATGGATTCATCTTTCTTTTATCGCGAAGAACCACACTTTGGGTATTCTTTATGTGATTTGTGGTCATTGGGAAACAATATATAGTCATTCAAGCAGGCATGTATTCTTTCAAAAATTGTACCCATCAAGCATAGATTTTTTTTGGAATCGTATGTTCATCTCAAGAGCTCATTATCTTCTGGGAGCATCTCATTCAGGAGAGCAAGTAGTTCCGTAAAACTGGCTTCACTCCACCCATTACCTGCTTTCAAATTATACATCTTTAGTATGACTAACAATGCTGTATAATTAGTGAAACTAGTATACAATAACATTTTTGAACAACTCTTTATCTCTTCAAAAATATTTGGGTAATCATGAAGTTCATATTATACTGTCCTTATCATTTCCTCAATATGATCTTCATCATCATTTGAAACTGTAATCACATCCTCCATATAATCATCTTCATTGTTCATGCTTGTAATCATATCAGATGATCCATAAAATGCAGTGTTATCCCAGCCACAACCTACATTTTCTTTTCCCCGTGTTTATTCCAACATGTATAAATTTGATTATTCTGTGACAAATCTGGTGTTCTTCCAACTACTCTAGACTAATTTGTATTGAATAACAACAACATAAACACGAACAAAGGATTTGAGAAGGGTCACATGCATGATCTTTTGCAAACTTGATAAACTATTTCATGCCATCTTCATACTCTTTTGTCAACTGATTGGAATTCATACAATCTTTATTCATATTCATCCTATTTGATACATTAATATTAATATCTAACAAAATAATTACACAAAATATGTTTAACAAGCTATGAGAATCCGTTGCACTAAAATGTTTTAGTATCCCACATGTGATCTATATGCATTGTTGTAAACTGATTTTTTAGTGTTTCTCTAGAAACATAATGTCTCTAGTCAAGAAATATGTTAATAAACTAATAGATAGTATGATTTTCAATAGATTTATAGTGGGTGGAAGGATTAATTACATGTTTTGTTATAGTTATTTGACTAGGATTTCTATAAAGTGTCTCATAGAGTCCTCTAGAGAATTGGTTTTCTAATATTCAGTGGAATTGCACTAGTAAAAAAGTGGTGGTTCCATTGAAATGAGTAAATTTTGTATTGATATTAAATGTTGGAAGAACTAAAACATATAAAAAATGGCATACCAATCATTCCAACAACCACAACACCATACAAACACACAATAGTGCTCACAATTGCAACACCATAAAACCAAACAATCATAATTTCAGATTTTAAAAAGCACCCCTTATTCAATTCCATTTTTTAATTTATGGGTTATCACATAAGTTTTATTTTCCTAGGAAATTCATTCATTAGTCAAGTATACATAAATTATTAATTTTTATATTCAAATGTTCAACAGGAACCAACCAACATGCAATTAATTTAGTGTGCAAACAAGGACCACGAACGACCACAATTTTCAGTGGGACATTTAGCCCATACATTTCACATTATAACCATTAATATCAAACAATAATAACATGTTAACAAGAGGAAACCAATGAGTAAGAGGAGAAAACTCACTGTAAATGTGTCGTTCAGCGTGCGGTAGAGGTGCATTCGCATTAGAGGAGAGGTGTGCAACAGAGGATATCTCCAACTATAAAGAAAACATAAAATGAGAACTCATATGTTATACCTATACAAAATAGGTCCAATGAGATTTAGAAATGGGAAGTGTCTGGTTAAAAAATTTTATTGGTCAATAGTGGGATTTTATTTTCTATCTATGATATCTGCTTATTGTTTATTTATTTTTTGCATATCTACTATTTTCCTAGATGTTCAACTTATGAATGGGAAATGTCTTCATTTAGGGAGAAAGATTATTTTAAATTTACTCTAATTTAGGGGTAAAATATTACACATTAATTTTACCTTTTCCTAGGGGATCATTTCTATCCCTTAGGGATCCTGAACAACTATTAGGTTAGTGGAAAGTCAGGCCAGTTGTTGGTTATGATACCAGCCTGGGTTGTATCATTTCGTTTCCAATTATAATTGACCCATGTCCATTTAAATATAGGATTGGGGTGGGGGTTATACACTAATATATAAAAGGATTAAGAGAGATAAAAATTATCCTAGGATCTCCAATACAAGTGATGAAAGATGAAACATACACCGGGTGAGGGAAAACCACCCAAGAGAAGAGGGAGGGTGGCCTAGCGCGGAGGGGTTTTGGATGAGAAAAGAGGAAAAATCTAGTAAAACATAAAAGGTTCAAAGGGGAAGGGGGTGGGCTGTCTGGGGGGGGGGGGTAGGGGGATGTAGGGGTGTGGGCAATCTAGGGGCGGTCTTTCCTAGGTTGGGGGGGGGGGCTACAGGGGTGTGTAAGAGGGCGGTGTGGGATGTACAGGGGGAGGTGGGCTGTCCACTATGAAACGACCATTAGGGATCCTAAAGAGTGAATTATGAGAGGGGAAAATTATGGGGAAGAGGTTTTTGGGTGATGGGGTCGAGTGGATAATAAAGAATAGGGTAACATCATTAAAAATACTAAAAAAATCTATTTTCATTTCAAGAATAGGGTACATTATGGTGTAGCCTAAGGGTCTATTGCATAGTGAACCCTATGATGTCACATTATTGAGTTACCACAAGGTATACACTGAAACACCCATCCCATAGGCAGAACCATTAAATCTTGATCATGAATTGTGATGTGACTATATGCCTCATGGAATAACATCCACCACCCAAAAAAATAGTATGGAGGGCATAACATATCTAACCCCCACATGATCCAAACCATTAACATAAGGAAGGTCCCATGGATAAACTCACATACATAAAAGGAGGACCTAAAGAGGAATAACAAATCTAACCTTCAAAACAATCATAACCACTAAAATAATTTATGTCTTGTGGAAAAAAACATATAACCCATGATGTATAGACAAACATAAACATTAAAAAATTTGAAAGAATGTTCACCGTGGTGGAGTATATCTAAATTTCAATCCCAAGGTCTCTAGGCCTCATCCTCATCATAGATTTATAATAATAATTAATATATAATGAATAATCATGGAAGATAAGCCTCATCCAAGATCTTATCTAGACAATGACTGATAACTAGCATCGAGCAAGATGCTATTACATAAGAATCTTATACATGACACACCCTAAGCAACCTCACTAAACGTATCCATCATTAGCATATCCTATAGTTAAAAAATATACCATGATGATCTGAAGACCTATAGGTAACAATATATCAACAAGAAATCTCTTTATTTATATTTAGTTACTAACCTACACAACCCCATGTGTGGATTTCCCTACCCTTAAGGTCATAAATAATACACATTATCATTTTCACTAACATCATAATCAAACCATTTCCATATACTATACCTATAAGGGTTCTAAGAGAGATGTCACAATTTCATA
The DNA here is from genome assembly GCA_963277665.1 of Viscum album. Taxonomy (NCBI): domain Eukaryota; kingdom Viridiplantae; phylum Streptophyta; class Magnoliopsida; order Santalales; family Viscaceae; genus Viscum; species Viscum album. The sequence continues at coordinate 678,760,237 of OY728132.1, read as the reverse complement.
TAGACATGATAAATATTTTCTATGGGATAATAAATACAAACCATGTACTCCACATGATAAAATATTTAAAATAATCCTTTATATATCTCACACAACAACCAACCCACTAGTTATTACATCACTAGTACCCACTAAGGCATCCCCCTAATTGAATGGTTGTGGCATAAATATCTTAGGAGAACACAAATACTATGGGACATAAGATTATATCTCCTTACCTTCCATGATACAATGATCAATCTCTAATCTATTATCTCACTCGGTCCAGTGGGACACCCTCCAAATATTATAAACATACTATACAATGGTTTAGACATATCCAGATCAATACATAGTCTCCTAAGAGTCCTGAGACATCAAACAAGGTGGTTAGAAATCAATAAATTAAATGCATCAAGGATCATCCAAATTGAATACATTTATAAATAAATGATCACCCAATCTCAAATTCCCTAAAAAGAAACATCACCTATCACTATCACAAGAACACCACATGTATAGAGAACCACCCATTAGTTAGAAAAAAATAAATTTGGGAATAATTTAATCATAATGATTTTATAAAAAACCATTTCTCTTAATGTCCCAGATGAAGAAAAAACATTTTAAGAGTGCAAATCCCAATAAAATGATTTAAAATATCTTCCAAATCAACTATTAAGACCAATATTATGAATATAATTTTATAAAACCACATGGGATCCAAAAATCCAAAATAATAACATTTTTAATAGTGAAAGTCTATCACAATGTTTACAATATAACTCATAAGGGTTAACACACCCTTTTAAAATCCAACAACCCATTTAGGACACTTCAAGAACATTACACACCCCAAACACATTATTTAGAAATCAGTAGGTTTAAAACACCCATTTAAAAACCTTTATATAGTACTGAATTTGAATTTTTAAAATATTTTCATTCTTTGAAGGCCACTTGGGAATTTTTCTATACAATTTGTACTTAACCTATTCCATAATAAGGCTTAAAAACATTCTAGAAATCAACATTATTCTATCATATGACACATACATATAAACAATATGGATGATTCTTCCTTAAATGAAAAATAGTAAACCAAATCATAATATGTCCTTTTAAACCATTAATAAATAAAACCCCCATGATTAAAGTCACCTTATCCATGATTTAAAGATATATATATATATATTCTAGGGTTTACAGAAGAAAACTAAAAAGGGAATTGAAAGGTCAAAAATAATGAAGGAATGAGAAGGAGGTTTCTTTGGGAAACTCTTTTCAAAAGATGAACAAATACACCAAAATGATAAAGATGAAGGGGGAGAAGCTACCCACACACCATGGATAGATTTCCAAGATAGAGGGAAGGATGATGGGGATATAAAGACTTATATAAATAAATGAATTATTGTAAACTAGAAAATTTTGAACTCCTTGGTAGATCATATAAATCAGCCAAACGGTTTTCCAAGTTGCATCCTAGTAGTGTGGTAGCCAATGCTAAGGAAAATTTCCCCCATGGTTTCTCAAGTGGACATTTCACACTAGGAAATTCCATAATCTAATCTTGGAAGATGGCACTATAAAATTATAATGTGAACTCATATGATTAATTCATGGTTTCTGTAAAAATACACAAGAATTTAGCCATGACCTATATGCACCAATGGTTCCAAATTGTCTTACCTAGGTTTCCCATATTTTGCACAGAAATGTGTGCTATAAGTGATGAACGAACTTATATAGATTAGAATGAACTAAAAATTCATATCTATAAGGGTTACCGAGTAGGAGGGATCGTAGCGGAGGAGGGATCCTGGAAGAGGTAGTGACGATGGAGGTAGCGGCGGCAGAGGCAGCAGTGGTGGATGAGGGATCATGGTGGAGGCTGCGGTGGTAGAGGAGGAGGACGATGGTCGCAATGGAGGAGTAAAAGGACACTAAGATAGAGGATGAGGAGGAGGAGGAGGAGGAGGAGGGGTCATGATGGAGGAGGGGTCGTGGCGGTGGAGGGGTCGCAAGTGCAGGGTTCATCTTCTGCGAAGGTTTGAACGGGTGAAAGGGAGGAGGGTCTAGTTAGGGTTATTTTATAAACACCGCTAGAGACTTTATCAATGCTAGTTAAAAGCGCTAATAAAGGTATGTTTTATCAGTGCTAAAATTTTAGCGCTGATAAATAGTTGTTTTATCAGCATTTTTGTAGTGCTGATAAAGGCCTGTCTTTATCCGTGCTAAAAAAGTGCTGATAAAATAGCTATTTATCAGTGCTAAAATTATAGCAATGATAAATACTTATTTTATAAAGGTATAATTTTAATAATTTATTTATATTATTATATATTTATTTAAAATTATATATAGGATGAATATATATTTATTTATTAATAATTATAACTGTAAATAGTATATATTTATAAATATTGGTATATAATTGTTAATCTATATTAATATAATTATTTAATTATATATATATAATTATAATCTTAGAAATACTTTTTTCCATTAAAAAATTATATATATATATATTTATGAATTATTAAAAAAAATATAAACAAATGTTTTTTATTTAATGTATACAAATAAACATTATTTTTGAATATAAATATAATAATTTTAGATAAATTAATAATAAAAACTTTTATCAGCGCTAATAATAGTGCTAATAAAACCTTTATTAGCGCTTGTTTTAGCACAAATAAAGGTTACCTTTATCAGCGCTTTTAGCTAGTGCTGATAAAGGCACACCCCTTTATCAACGCTTTCTATTTAGCGTTGATAAAGGCCAACACTTCCCTTAACCTATTTTGTGGTAGTGGGTGTTCTCGATCCCCATGGGTTGGCGACTAACACCTGGCATCATACAACATATAAGTAGGAACGATTTTTTTTGTAAGAATGTGGAAGCGAAAGATAAAAGATAATATGAATATCAATAGGAAAACTCCACTGGGAGTAAAAGTACGAGAATACAGAAATTCATAAAATCCAAAGTACTAGAACCCAAGGCACTAAACATGAGAACAACCCCAAGGTCCCTAATGACCCAACCCACCACGCCCAAATCTCTACAGCTGGATCCACCTCCCAGAGAACCCTTCCATTTGCTTGAGCATGGAAGAAGAAAGTCTACAAACATACGTAGGAAAAAGTAGGGTGTAAGCATAATCCCAGTAGGATACCACCAAATATTCCATAATAGATTCCAAATATATATTTTCTAAGTAAAAGATTTCATTTCTTCAAAATAAATAGGTTTGTAAATTAAAAAATATATTTATACAAAACATGCTATTCATTTACTAAATAATGGAAATTACATTCAAAACACATGATTTACTGTACAAGAGATGGAATATTTTCAAAACAATGGCTTAATTAAAACATTTATATAAAACCGTTTATATAAATTTATCAGGAATGTAAAGAAGTTCCAAAAAACATTGGCATACATTTATATCTCAAATATAAATAAACAAGTGAGCAACATGGTCATCTGCCACAAGGTATGATTGTATTAACCAGCTATAGGATTCCACACTCTCTATGTGAAATCAAAAAAATGTGTATATAGAAGTCCCTATAAAACTGGCCAAAGGATAATCATCAACAACCCATTGGGGATGTGACCCACCACATGTATGTTTTAGAACGTTGTTGTAGCATAGAGTATATCCAAATAACTCACTAACTTCTGATGGATTTTATTCACTCTTACATGATGGGAAAACTATTTTAAGAATGCTCAAAATACGATCAATCCCATTCTTCCTTTTCAAAAAATTTCCAATTTCTTTCCTTTTAAAATGAAAATAGGTTTTATTCAAAAACAGTCATTTTTCACAAGATAAAAGCACTAGTTTTCTATCAAATCATTTTAATCCATTTTCATGATTTTGAAATCCATTCAAAACTAATTTAATTCTTTTCTAAATTAATTTACACAATTAAATTCAACAATTCAATTGAAAAATTTTCCATTAAATCCACAATTTAAATTAAAGAATTTAAATGATCCAATTTTCACAAACCCACCCCAATTCAATAGAATTAGGGGTTTTCAAACTTTTTGTGCCAAAACCATTTCAAATCCTCCAATTCATTGGAATTTGGTTTTTATGAAATTAATTGAAAGGAAGATTAAAAAATTGAATTTAAATCAAAAATTGAAATAAATCAATAAATTCAATGGTAATCAATTTGTAAAATCGGGACGGAACCACCAACCTCTTTTCCGAATAACGACACTCATAACGGCACTCGCCAATAAGAAAGAAGGTGAATGAGTCCTCAAAACTCTACCTAGTATCAATATCCAACACCATAATACATGGATCCATCAATCCCACGATGATCCATTGAAATCCCAAGAGGAGAGAAGGAGAGTAACTCGAAGAATGAGGGAGAACTTTTACCTGAGAATCACACCACATATGCAACGAAGATCCGAAGCCGATCGGATTGAACCGGAAAGTGGGGAACCATTAAAAAATTCCTAGGGGGAGTTTAGGGTCAAGAAAAATGAAGATCTAGTGAAAAAAAATAATCAAAATAGCTGATCGTTTGTTTCAAAACTGGACACGAGCCGAGTCACGATGTGTACCTCGGGGTCACGACGTGTAGTCCACACTGGAAAAGTACACCGAAAATCCCATCCCCTCAGGTTGAAAAACCACTATTTAATTCCTACACGACATGTACCTTAGTTACACGGCGTGTACTAGCTCGCGTCATGATCTCCCCATTCACGACATGATCTCCCAATTCACGACCTACAACCACCACCAAGTACACGACATGTACTTCAGGTACATGACGTGTACCTATTTAACAGTCTGTAGTAAACCCAAAAAAACCACATAACAAGATTTTTAACCGAATGAGTACTTAAAGAAGTTTGAAAATTACTTGATCAAGGTAATGGGATGTTAAAACCTCCCCACTATAAAAACTTTCTATCCACATAAAGCCTATGAAGAAACTTCCATGATAAATAGATGATTCCACTACTCCCTCATCAGTGCCTCACGTTTTCACATCTCATGATTATTAGAGCCATTTTACATAGTAGAGGATCCAATGGTATAGTCTTCCCATGAAGAACCTTGGTCTCAGAATCAACTATCCTGACTAGTTGATCAATCAAAGATAAATCAATACCATCCTCTAGATCACTCTGACTCAAAAAATGAGATGAATCAGATTGATACTTCCCCAGTTGTGATACATAGAACACGTTATGTATTGACGTTAGCTACGGTGGATGTTACAAGCGGTATGCAACCTTCCCCACTAGCTCAATAACATCAAAAGGTCCCATAAAGTTAAGAGAAAGCTTCCCTTTCCTTCAAAGATATAGATGAACCAACCCAGATGAAACTTTTAAGAACACCTGGTCACCAACTAAAAACTCCAAAGGTCTAAAATTTCGATCAACATAAGACTTATATCGACTCTGTGCTATCAAAATCCTTATACGTATCAGCTGAATCCTTGTTGTCATCTCCTGCACCAATCTTGGTCCAATCAAATAACTTTCTCCGACCTCCAACCAAAAAAATGTAGATTTACAAGTCTGACCATACAAGGAATCAAAAGGTGACATTATAATCACATGATAGTAACTGTTGTTGTATGAAAACCCAACTAGAATTAAGTGATCATCCCAAGACCCATTGAAGTTGGGAACATAGGTGCCAAGAAGGTCCTCAAGAATCTCTATAGCGCTTTATATCTAGCCATCCGACTACGGATGATAGGTTGTGTTCAAACGAACCTGTGATCCAAGTGACTCCAGAAGGCCTCTCCAAAATAAAGAAGTGAACTAAGTATCCCTATCAGAGACTATAACATATGGAACTCAATACAAATGAATAATCTCTTTCACATAGAGATTTCCTAACTCCTCAACGTTGGTCGTATCTCAAATGGATATAAAGTGATCCGAATTGGTTAGAATCTTGATCACAACCCATATTGCATTCTTCTTCTTTTGAGTATGAGGAAATCCAACCACAAAGTTCATAGAGTTCTCATCCCACTTCCAAGTAGAGTCTGAAAGTGGTTATACTAAACCTGAAGGTTTCTAGTGATCAATATTCATCTGTTGGCACATATAACAAAGAGAGACAAACTCAACAATGTCTCACCTCATACCTAGCCACCAGAACTATCACTACATGTCATAGAACATCTTAGTGGTTCTCAGGTGTACATCCCACTGAGAATTATTAAAATCCACCATCACTGCCTTTCTTTCTGCTAATGGCACAACAAAGTTGTTTTGATAGCATAGAACAACATTTTTGGAGAATTACCAATGGTAAACTTTCTCACTACCGTAATGGGATTCTGTAGTGCTACAGAACTCATTATCAAGATCTTCATCTGGAAGAATCATTTCGAGAAGAGAAGACTAACACTAGCTAAAGAAACATCATCCCCTTCCTCTTGAACCCCAATATGAAACTGTGCAAAGAGAGATATCAAATTATACTCTTCCAAATATTATTTCACTACCGGGGTTGAAATTTTCCTACTCAAAGAATCAACAACGACATTACCTTTCCCAAGGGTATATGTGATTCCAATGTTGAAAGGCTGCAGGTACTCAACCCAAAGCCTCTGTCGAAGATTCAAATATTTTTGGTAGAAGATATAACTCAGGATTTTGTGGTATGAATACACCATAAACCTTTTTGCAAAAAGGTAGTGCCACCAACTTTTAAGTGTGTGCATCACAACTGCAAGTTCTAGATCATGGTTAGGATAATTCCTCTTGTGTGGCTTAAGATGATGAGATCCATATGCTACTACATGATCACCCTGCATAAGAACACAACCCAAGATAGAAACTGATGAATCAAAAAAGATCACATAGTCTTGCCTGAATTTTGGAAGAGTTTACACCGATGTAGTAGTCAATAGATGTTTCAGATCAACAAAAGAACTCTAAAATTTATCATCCCATGAAAACTTCACCCCCTTCCAAGTCAGAATAGTCATTAGAGAAGAAAACTTTGAGAAGTTCTTCATGAACCTACATTAATATTCATCTAATCCAAAGAAGCTTCAGATATTGAAGAAATTTCATGGTTTCTCTCAAGTCATAATAGCCTTCACCTTCTAAAGATCAAATGATACACCATGTTTAGACACCATGTGGACCAATAATTTCTCTTCTTGAATCCATAAATCACACTTTTAAAGCTTGGAATAAAGGCAGAGATTTCTTAGTAGATTCATAAATATTGTTAGATGTTGAACATGATCCTCCTCGGACTTGGAGTAAACAAGAATCTCATCCACAAAGACTACCACAAATGTATCTAGATAATCATGGAAAATATTGTTCATTAAAGCCTTGAAAACTGCAGGAGCATTTTCAGGCTAAAGGGAATAAAAAGGTACTCAAATTTCCCATACCTGCTCTGAAAGGTGGTTCTATAAATTTCAGATTCTTCTATCCTCAATTAGTGGTAACCAGATCGAAGGTCAATCTTTGAAAACAACTTTTTCCATTTAAGATGATCAAACAGATCTTCAATCCATGGCAATGAATGTTTTTTCTTTATTATAACTCAATTGATATTTCGATAGTTAACACATAATGAAGGGAACCATCAACATTTTTAGCAAATAGAACCAGACCTACCGAAGGTGACACAATTTGACGAATAAATCCTTTCTCAAGAAGATTGTACAACTGAGAATTCATCTCTTTTAGCTAAGTTGGTGCCATGCGGTAAGAGGGGATGAAGACTAGTTGAGTAACATACATTAAGTAAATAAAAAACAAAACTTCTATCACTGGTGGAAGACCATAGAAATATGAAGGGAACACATCATAAAACTCAGTGGTAGCTAGAAGAAGATCACCACCCATTGAATCTCACTCCATGTCAAAAGAAAAAACTGATATCACATTCCCCAATTCTGGATAACAAGGTCTAGCTCTGCTCAAACTTGGGTCCCATTCTCCTTAAAAAAAGGGGCACACCACTAGGTGTAGTTAAATAGACCCGTCAAAGATAACAATCAATTCAGGATTTTTTGGTAATGATACAATCTATCCTGAATATGATGTCAAGATATTTCATATCAAGAACCTAAATACTCTAAGATGACTCAACATCAGATAGAGAGAAGACACATGTAGGACTAGAGAGGCTCTGCTCTCCCTTCATACCAAGGGGTGTAGTAATATCCATTGTATATGATAGTTGCTCCATAAGAAGATTAAGAAGGTTAAAAATACAGGTTGAAATAAAAGAGTGAGATGCACCAATGTCAAAAAGAGTAGTCACTAACAATGAAGCAATGGTAATGGTACCTCTCATAGTCACTAGACTCATCTATTATTCCTATGGAGACTCTTCCAATATGTGAAAAAGCTTCGTTATGGATGCCTATGGATGGAACTATTTTGAGAATAAATCATTTGATTTCCCCGCTTTGTTAAGAAGAGCTGATGATCCTGTCCCACTACATAGAGTAAAGAAGTGATGGAAGAACATCTTCATGTGTCCTAAATGTATGTAGGAGCTACAGTTCTTGGGGGCTTCATTGAAAACCCTCCTAGAATTTCATGTCTTTCCACACTATTAGAATGTCAAATAACATCCTCTTAAAGCTTTAGGAAATCTGGAATGACTTTTACATTGAAAAATTCCATGAGGATCATCACGCTTCCATTTTTCTTTGAAGGAACCAATGATTTCACTAGGATAAAAAAACTCCGATCAACCCAGACTTGCTAACAAAGTCCATCTCAACCATCATTTCCCTATCCAGCATATCAATATAAGTGGGCATCTATAGTAAGAAAACATGAGAACAAATATCTAATCGAATTACCAACTCGAACCATCGAGCCTTCATCCTCTCATTAGATACAATCTCAAGATCAAACTACACCAGCTCAAAAAATGTATTTGAATACTCATTCATAGTTTTGTTAGCCTACTCAAGTTGGAAGAACTCTACAGCCTTATACAACACCATCAACTCTGGATAGAACTAATTGGTGGAAAGAACCTTGAAGTATTTACAATCTAATCCCTCATGTTTCCCTACCATCACCATTATGTCCCACAATATCTTGCTAGGTTTCTCCAACACGAAGGTGGCACACTTCACTCTGATCACTTCCTATGTCTTCAAGAACTCAAAAAAATGTTCTATCTTGCCCAACCATTCCTCAACATGTTGAGGATCAGTGGAGCCTTTGAAAAATGGAGCCTTCTGGCGAAGGAACACTCAATAAAGATTCTGAAGAACATCCCTTTGAGGATCCAAATCTAAAACTTTTGTGGGAACTGGAGGTGGTGCCTATCCCAAAGCTTAGACAGTGCACACAATAAACTTAAATATATTTGGGCCGATAACAGGATTTTCTTACTGAGGTTTATCAGTAACCTTTTCTTGTATCTGATTCACATGTCTTCTCGGAGGCAGGATTATACACAACATCAACAGATAAAAGGAGAAAATTATATTACTACTCAAACTGAGTAACAAGAGAAAGTATTCTCAATATAAGGGAGAAACAAGATTTAGAATTCAACCTATCCAAATCCTTATAGGGAAAGGACTAGAACTAATCGATAAGACGCCTTTCTCTAACCACCCCTAGTGACTTAAGGTTCATTACAATGAGAGATGACTAGGCACTCAATCACAACTACCCCCTAATGTCATACAAGATTTCAAAAATGCATATAGACTTCAAGAAAAAGGAAGATAAAAAACCTCTATATGATACCAATTTTTCACGAACCATCCCAAATACCCTAGTCACCCGATAACTATGCCGGCCCTAACATGACCCGAAGGGTGTTCCCGATCCCCACATGATGGAAACTAGCACCTTACATTGTACAAAATACAAGTGGGAATGATTTTTCCACAAGAATGTGAAATAGAAAGATAAAAGATAGTACACATATAAATAGTAAAACTCCAATGGGAGTAAAAGTACCAGAATATAGAAAGGAATAAAAGCCAAAGTACTATAACCCAAATTACTAAATAGGAAAACAACACCAAGGTTCCTAAGGAGACAACTCAATACTTCCAAATCTCAATAGCTAGATCCACCTTTAAGAGATCCCTACCCTTTGCTTGAGCATGGAAGAAGAATGTATACAAACATCTGAAGAAAAATTTACGATGTGAGACTAAGACTAGTAGGATACCACCAAAGATTCCCAAAAAATACCAAATATAGATTTTCCAAATAAAAGATTTCAATTTTTTAGAATAAATAGGTTTGGAAATTCAAAAACATATTTATACAAAACATGTTATACATTCACTAAATGATGGAAATTACATTCAAAGAACATGATTTACTATAAAAGATATGTAATATTTCTAAAAAAATGTATTAACTAAAAAATTTATATAAAATAGTTTATATAAATTCAACAAGCATGTAAAGTAGTTCCAATAAACATTGGCATACATTTATATCTCAAATATAAATAAACAGGCGAGCAACATGGTCATCTACCAAAAGGTATGATAGTATTAACCAACTATTGGATTCCACACTCTCTATGTGAACTTATAAAAATGTTTATATGCACATCCCAATGACACTGGCCAAAGGAGACTCATCACTAACCCGTCGGAGATGAGACCCGCCACATGTGTATTTTAGAAAATTGTCCTAACTTAGAGTGTATCCAAATAACTCACTAACTACCTAAGGCTTTCATGCGCTATTCAATGATGGGAAAAATATTTTAAGACTACATAAAATATGATGAATCCCATTCTTCAATTTCAAAAAAATTTCCAATTTCTTTCTATTTAATAGAAAAATAGGTTTTATTAAAAAACATACCTTTTTAGAAGATAAAACCACTCGGTTTCTATCAAACAATTTTAATCCATTTTCATGAGTTTAAAATCAATTAAAAAATAATTTCATAATTTTTTCAAATTAATTTACACAATTAAATTCAACTATTCAATTGAAAACATTTCCATCAAATCCATAATTTAAATTAACCAATTTAAATCATCCAATTTCCATAAACCCACCCCAATTTAATAGATTTGGGGGTTTTCCATTTTTTTGTGCAAAAACTATTTTAAAACCTCCAATTCATTGGAATTGGGTTTTTATCAAATAAATTGAATTTATGATTTAGAAAATGAATTTAAATTAGAAATTTAAATAAACTATATAATTCAATGGTAATCAATTTGGAAAATTGGGATGAAACCACCTACCTCTTTCCCAAAGAATGACACTCACAATGACACCCACCAACAAGAACGAAGGTAAAGGTGTCCTAAAAAATCTACATAGTATAAATTACCAATGAAAAAAGACATGGATCCATTAATCCCAAGATGATCCATTTAAATCCCCAGATGAGAGAAGGAGTGAAACTCAAAGAACGGGGGAGAAATTTTACCTGAGAATCACACTACAGATGAAACGAAGATGTGAAGACAATTGGATCAGAATGAAAAGCAGGAAACCTCTAAAAAATTACTAGGTGGAGTATAAGGTTGATAGAAATGAATATTTGATGAAAGGAATGAAGAAAAATAGATGATCTTTTATTTTATAACTGGATGCGGGCTAATTCATGACGTGTACCTTGGGGTCAGAATGTGTAGACCATGCTGGATAAGTACACAGAAAAACCATCAACTTGGGTAAAAAAACCACTATTTAATTCCTACTTGATGTGTAAATTAGTTACATGGCATGTACTAGATCACTTCCTGAAATCCCCATTCACGACGTGATATGCCAATTCATGACCTGCAACCAGCACAAAGTACACGACGTGTACTTCTGGCACACAACGTGTACCTGTTCTGATATCTACAGTAAACCCATAAAAATCACATAAAAGAATTTTTAACTGAATGGGGACTTAGAAAAGGTAGAAAATTACCTAATCAAGGTAACGTGATGTCATAATTATGATGTATTATTTTAAGTTGTTTCCACATTTCCCATGTTCCCTTTATGATTATCATTCCATATCATGCCTCAATATTCAGGTTTATGATTCTAACCCCTTTTATGTCCCATTGTTATGCCTATTATCTAACATGTATTATATTATTCATGTTATACCATGTTTATTCCCTTAATGGGTGTTATACCTCCCCCTTTTTTATGTTTTTCCCCAGGTTATCCCATGTTGTTTTATGTTTGATGGAATATTATGATCATGTTAATGAATTTTTAAATAATGTTTATGTATTTACTATTTAATTTTTTTATATAATGTACCTAATTCTAAAAGACCCTGGGATTATTGAACTTCTAGGTTATATTATGTGTAATATTATGTAATAAATCATGATTTAGAGTGTAATAAAGAGTAGGGTTGTTATATGTCATGTCTCTTCCCAACTATCTAGGACGAAAAACCCTTCTAAAAAAATCATGACCCATAAAATAAATGTGTTTTCCATTAGATGTTCATGTTTATATCCTCACTAAAAATAACCATATGATTAATTGTAATTTAAAACACGACTTTCCGTAAAAATTGATGTGAGATTTATGAAAATAAAGACAATACATGCTTAAGACAGCGTCAAATTCTACCAAAGGGACAATAATAAGATTTATAGGAATCAAATTCCTACAAACATCAGCCTGAGAAGAAACTCATACTTATGATGTGATTATAAAACCATCGGGGATTTTACTACTAATTCAACATCTAATTTCTGTAGTGAAATCATGATAACCTTAGAAAATTAATTAGATATATAAAAATGTGTATATATAGACTAATATTATACATTATCAATTTTAGAGTGACTGGTAAGTTTACTTTTCACTGCATCAGTTTCATTCCCCTCATGAAAAATGGTATTCACATGGGATTTCCCTTTTTACCTATTCTTAATAGGATTCTGATTTCAACCATCATCGTTAATAATTTTATTTAGGAACTAGATAAAATAATTCCCATTATCCTTACACTTGAAGCACAAAAGTTTTGGTGTTATATTCTGTGGAACTCTATTTATTAAATTAATTAGATAAATTTTTATCATCACATTGGCATTAAAATTCTTGATTTATATCCTTCCTAGACATAAAACATTTTATAGACCCCTTAAGAAAATTTCATCCATGATTCATTCCACACATTATTTATAAAGGAAGTATTTTATTCTTTTCTCCTTAGATAACAGATTTCTATTTGAATTCCATATTTCTCCTCTTATTAAACCCATCAAAATGATGCATAAAATCAACCTCTATTTTCACCATAATGGCATATTGGAGAATTTATTCATAGCTACAAAGGTATCTTATGGATAACTCCCTTCAGATACTTGGTTTTAATCCACTGAATAATTGATAAACCTTGCTTTTAGGTAGGATGATAATTATAGAATCATACTTCAAAAGTCTTGTAAAATTATCCTCACAGGTATCAATGAATTCATTATCCCATTTAATTAACTCAAATAACTCATTATCCAACTTCAAATGAAGAACATAAAGAAAGTAATTATTGAAAAATATGTTCTTGAACTCATCCCAATACATCGATTCAAATTCATATTTCTCTCTCATATTCTGGATTAGATTCCACCACTATTCAGCTATACCTTATAAATGATAAAAATACAGAATGAATTTCTCATGGTTAGATCATTGGTAAAAAATATATATCTTCAGTGATATTGATTTATTCACCAACCACTAGAAGATTAGAATAACCACTGAATTAAGGTGTACATTTCCTCATAAAGGACTCAACAGAATTTTGGTCCCTTCTTTTCTTATTTGGGAGTCTAGTATGATTTATATCTCGAGAAAGTTGAGTTAGGATAACAATAATTTTTTTCATTCAATCTCACATATTATTTTGTTTCTCATGAAGAAAATTATTTCATTTTATGTCATATTCAATATTAATGCAGTTCATTTAGGTTCCGACCATTGACAAAAAAAAAATATTTTATGAAATAATAACCATAGTAGGGGGTACCAAAAAACCACTTATAAGCTGTTTAAATCATGACTCCTTCCTTTTTAATATATTACACCATATATTTATTCAAATTTATTCATATTCATCATCTATTTAAATCCTTCATGATGGTTCATAAAGAGTTTGTGAATTATCAAATAATATCCCTTCAGAGTTTCAAATGAGGTGTGCAGCAAGTCCCATTATAGTTCACCAATTATGAATCAATTCTACATCTATATTTTTTTAGGGTTTTTAACTCTACATACATCTATTCCATATCCACATCCACTTTTTGTATATAGACAAGGGTGTAATTTATTTGGAAAACAATCAATCTATAATTTACAAAAATTCCACGATATTTTCCTATACATTGACTTATTTGTAGACTTATCCATAGTCCCGTCCTTTAGGTTATTACTATGTTTTTCTCATCCTAGTTTCCAATAGTTAACTAAAAATTTTCTCTGATACCAAATATAACACCTTTGTCTTAACATACATAGACATTACATCATATTTCAGGAATATTAATTTCATTAAACAAACACATTCCCAGGGATCATAATAGTATAGTTCCTTTTGGAACATGAAAAAATAAATATTAGTCCACATGTGAAATACATAATATCTAACTATATTCTTTATAATAAGCACCCTTCTTAGACACATTACACATAATAAATATCTTCATAACCTCAAGGAAGAAAATATAGGAATGGGTGAGCTTAGATTCTCAGTAAGGGTAAACAAGGGAGATAAATAACAATAATCATGAGCATAAGGGTATGAGAACATGAGAATAACATTTTAAAATTACACCATGAACATCAAAGATCACAATCACGAGTCATGGAATAAATATTCATAGTTTTTAAGACATAAATCATACTATAGTAAATGAACATGATCCACGAGAGCATAACATTAGAATAATATATGAAATTGTGTGATACATATACACAGATAAAATATTTTCCAAAGTACTCAAGGATCACTTCCAAGGCTATCTTAGTTTAATGGGTTCACTCTCCAAACCATATTAGTAGTCAAGGTTTACTCTAAATACCATATTAATAGAAAAATTTATTTATTGAACTAAGCTAAATAACCATTACAACCATGTATTTATCATGATATATAAATCATTACCCAATTCATTTTAAGGAGATATATATCTTACACATCACATAATAAAATAATACATATGTGTTCCATAAGATCATAAACATTTATTGTATCATAAACCATGAAATAGAAAAGGTATCATAAACATTTCATCATATCATAACCTATTTAAATTATAAATGTTTCATAATAATTTCATCATAGTATAAAATATGAAATAAAGTGGTCTTCATAAGCATATAACATATTGAAGAGAAATGAGTTTCATAAATATCAAAACATCCAAACATAAACCATTTAGAAAAAGAATATAAATGATACCCTTCGATAATATCCCTAGTATGTCATGAGTAACAAAAACAAATTTCATATTATACAGAAAATAATTTTGAAATATCATTTAAAACATTTATTATGAAAAATGTCATTTCCTCTGTGAAAAATTATTTTTTAATAAATAAACATTTGAAAACATTCTTATTTGATAATAACATTGAAAACATACAAAGGAAACATTGAAATCCATTTTAAACACTTTTTAAAACATAAATAAATTATAAAAATTTTACATGAAAATGATCTTATTAGATCATATAAAAATAATATTGATGATATTTTTAGAAAACATGGTGTTTGAATAAAACTAATTTCTGGCCGAAGAGTGAAATAACACCGAATATTATTTATAACAATTTATTAATAATATTAAGTTAAAAATAGTAGAAAAATATTACTATTACTTCAATATATCATGAATAACCATAGTAGAATAAAATTTATATGAATTCATGAGATATTTATCATAATATTTAATCAATGGAAGCATAATCATAAATAATCCTAATAATGGATGATATTGTAGCAATAAAATAATATAATTTTAGAAACCTTTAATCAAAATACCAATGAAGGAATAGAAAATAGAAAATATAATATATCATGAGGATGAAAAAATTCATTATATTACATGTTTAAGGGGCTGTATATGCACCTTGGGAAGGAATGTCTGTGTATAACATAACATACATCTCAAAGAAGTAAAATTGTGACAAAACTCTTTTACCTATTAGGTATCATTTTAAAATAAACTCCATGAAAGAGAGATCAAAAATTTTATATTTAAATACCAATAATTCTTAGTATAAGTATCATAAAATACATCCATGGGATGTGTACACAACACATACAAGAAATAGGTGGTGAACAGGGATTGGATCTCATAGAAAATAAAAGTGAGATAGAAGTCTACTACCATAAGTATCGACTTACATCGCACTCATTAAATCCTCAAGTATAATATATATATATGTTTATTATAAATATATTATGGAACCAAATTCATTTATTACATATCCTATATGATTTTCATATGACCTTTTTAAACCCATTTATAAAAAATTTCATGTTAAAGTTATGTTTTAGGTAATAGCTGCTTTGTTTTTTGCACATGTTTTAACTTTTTATTCATGGTAATCAAAATTATATAATGATTTAATAATATAAATATTTATAAGAATAATATTAAAATAATATATATTAATTATATATGTATTTATTTTAATCTATAAAAATTAATGATAGGAAATGAAATACATCATTCATGGAGATGGTAGGCCGTATGTATGCATGAACGCCTTTTCCATTTCATTTTAATATTTAAAGAAATAATCTTATATAATATATTTAAATTTTAGAAACTTTTTTATTTTCTATATTTCACATATTTTTATTATACCAATCCTTAATACATTCCATGCAAAGCACGAATGAATCACATCACTTTGCGATGCAGTAGTCTTTCGTGCACAAGAATGATGTTTTTGTATTATCAAAAGTGGAAATCATGATGATATATGTGATATAATAACTAAATAATAATAATAACTTCATAAAAATCATAAATATAAAATATAAAAACAATTTATATCATTATTTCAAAGCATGAAATGTGGTAACAGTAAAATAGATAACAATAATTCGTGAGGCGGTAGTCCGTTGTACATAGGTTTGATGATTTTATAACACATATGATGAGAGTGTGTGCAGTTTTAAGTCATAAATTAAACATAAAAAAACATATTATATTTTAGATAAGTTTATAATATAATCTTTATATAAATGGAAATGAATTGTTTTGAGGAACAAATAAAACAAAAACATTCATTGATGAACATTCCCTCTTCTCTAGGTATCTCTATTTGGTTTGCAAAAAAATACTCACTTAGTTAGATTTAATCAAAAATTAATGCCTATAGGATGATGAGAGTGATTATTGGAATAAAATTTCATAGGGATAAGTTGAGAAAAATGGGCATGAGAGCTGTTAAGAGAGGGGAAGATGGGGTGGTCTTTTATAAGAAAGTTGAGTGGTAATGTTGTAAAATTTTTAATGAAAGAATTCCAACCATATTATTTCATTGTCATGTTGCTCAAATAATTGACCAATATAAATAATATAAGGTTCAAGGATTAAATATATACATCCAATGGGGTTTGGACAAGTTTCTAGGTCATTTTTACCTTACACATAATGTTAGTTCCTTAGTAAACTTGTTTTTCTCTTATTCACCACGATTAATTATAAATATTTTAATTAATCAAATTGGTCAAAAATTAAGTTTACCTAATTAGAAATTACAAATTATGATTATTCCAAATATTTAATCCATTTTTGAAATTAAATTCTCAAAATTGGAATAAATTAACTTAAAATTAATCCCACATATGGGATGACACAACAAGTTTTTAAAGTGAAAATGTTCAAAAGATTCAAATGTTTTTATATTCAATTTTAATGTGAAATTATTTCTAAGTAAATAAATTAGATTAATAGATATATAACTGAACTAATTTTACTTTAAAACAAATTTAAATTATAATTTAATAATATAAATAATTTATAAGATAAAGAAGTTTCATTTGAAATTCATTATTTTTCACTATTCATCCAAAAATGAAATATTTCATGAATATCTAAAAAAATCATCCTAAGTTAATTTTGACATTATTAATTAAAAAATTAATTTATTTTTATCAAAATAAATCTCTAAAAGTGTCAAAAAATAATTTTTTTACTTTTGATAGCGGGACATAAAAATTTGTTCTTCTGAGAAAATGGTAATTTAAAAACATATAAAGGAATTATGAAAAATTATATATTTCATTATAAAAATGATTTAATTATAAAAAAAAATTATAAATAATATTTAAAAAATATTTTTTACTGTTAATATTTCTAATTTTAACTGCTAGGTTATAACTCCCTTGTTTAAATAATTAATATAATAAAAAGTTATTTCATAGAAACTCAGTGTTGTGTGTAACACAAGTAAAATGTGGTTCTACTTGTAAATAAATATCAACTTGGTGTTTCATATAAGGAAATCCAATAAGGGAACTTAATTTATTTGAAAAAAATTCATAAAAAATTTAGGGGTTACAATTTTGTTCTTCCATCCCATTGGTTGGTCTCTCCCATCAATATTCATTAGATAAGTTCCCTTCCCTCCTATACTTAAAAAAATTTCATGTCCCGTTTATGAAATTTCTAGGAATATTATCCCTATACATTTGAAAAGTTGGATTCTGAAAATTATTTCACCATGATATTTCACCATCATAATACCAGGATTAAAATCCATTATATACATCCTATCTTCATACCAATAGGACTCAAGAGATTCGATGATCACTATTTTAACATATATAGATCATCAAAAAATTTCTCCATACCTATAAATGTCTCAAATCAGCTAATATGTTTGTAAACTAGTCATTATACCACAATAAAATTGTTTTAATTTCATTCGAGAGAGATGAAAAAACTAGAGGTTCATTATAAAGTTTTTGTTAAGTTCACCTCATATACAATAATGGATTCATCATCCTTTTTCTTGATTACAAATAAATAACACTATATTTTATATTGAATAGTGAATGAAAAATAGATATCAAAATACATTTTATGTAATACATTCCACACCATCAACTCAATCTCTTCCTTGGTAATTATATTTCTGACCATCATCTACCATTGACCAGCTTCCCCATCCATAGGATAAACAACTAGGAAAACCTTATATTTCTAAGATCATTGTAGAATGAATAAGTTCTTTTTAATGTAGTTGATCCATTATTATGTGATTAATATATTAAATGATCAACTTAAAGTATTGTGTATTTTTTATATAAAGGTATAGATTGTAATTTTATTTTTCTTATAGAGATTTGGGTTTTATCCCTGATTAAGGTTTATATTAAAAACATGAGTTAATTTACAGTTTATCATCATTATGTTTCTAATTCATACTCTCATCAAGACAGTAATATAATTTGGATAGTCATCACATTGCCCCTAACATTGGTTATTTACTTGGTTTCTCCTATTTTAATCCATTAACTAAAATAAAGGGAAATTAGGTATGATAATTTTAAAAATATAAACATAAAAGGGAAAATAAAAATTAATGTATAACTCATAAATGTCATATATCCCATAAAATAGTAATTTCTAGGTTTCAATCATTTTTATGATTTTTCTATTTAAAAAATAAAATTTAATGTTATTTTTTTCTCTATTCATAATGGTTCATATAGAACTTATTTTTTAACCAAAGCATAACCCCCAGGGATGTCAAATTAGGTGTCGATTAAGGTCTAATTTTCAAGAATCATGTGATGATTGAGTCAAATCCTAATGTTCACTTTTAGGTATTGTTACCCCTAAGAAGAACTATGCTAGGGAAATATCCACTTGTAGTATCTAGAAATATATCTTGTTTCTTTGAAATAGAAAACATTATAGTTTACCATAATTTAGTGATGTTTTCCAATTTTTATCCTTATTAATAAGGATTTTAATATGGTATTATAATCCTTATTCCCAAATATAAAAAATACATTCTTTTGAAACAAATTATGAAATACCATAATTTTAATACACATCAATTCATGATTTATTACCTAATTATACACAAAGTAAAATTCCATAAGGTAAATAGGCCTAGTGTATTTGATAAATTAGGTATATATAACATTAACATGATACATTGCTACACAATTTTTTTAATATACCATGATATGACCTCAAAATTTATTTTCTCTTCCAAAACTTCACATGATAACTTGGGGCTTACATAAGAAAGGGATAATCTATAAATTCGAGTAAAGGAATAATCAAATAATAAACTAAGGTAAATAAGAGACGATGAGTCAATGTTGGGGAGAAACATAGAAGAAAAAAACTCTATAATCTGAGATCAGACCTAAGATCATATCATGGAAAACACAAATATTCTAGGATGAATAGAAAGTTTAGTTTAATGATGGAGTGGGAGTTCTAAGTAGATAAGATAGAGGATTTGTATAAAGTAGTACCCACCGACTATAGGATGGGTGGAAATCTCGGTGATGATGGGATATCTCAAATAATGAATACATGATGTGGATGAGGTAGGTGTCAACCATCAAATAGTATGGTATGGTCGATGGCTAGTGGATCGAGCATCTATGGTAGTCATCCAGTGATGGGAGTTTATCTTGGATGATATAAATAGATGATGGTTCTATCGGACCATGAGGGTGGCTATAATGACAAGGCTTGACAGTAATCTTTATGGTGAAAAAAGCACAGGTTTAGCCCAGATTAGGATCATAAGAGGAAGAACCATTAGTAAATATATAGAATTTTAAAAATCATAGGGTACAACTTTCATCATCGGTATTAGGAACGATGTAGATGGGGAATTACAATATTATCATACTTATAGGTCGGATTCTTTGAAGCATCATTAACATCAACTTGGGTAGGGTAAGCTCTATGTTTCTTTAAAAATTTATGTTTATGTAAAGTTACTATGTGCCTCTTGGCTTACTATCCAAATGTAAGGCTACCTCATAACCTGGTTAAAAGGGAAAATAAAAAATAAAAAAAGGCCTTCAGGAATGGGGTAGTACATGTGAGTCAAGAGGCATAACATGGTAGAAAATAATTGTGAGAATCATAATCATGAGAATTGAAGCATAGTATAAGATTATAACATCAAAGAAACATAATAAATTAGGCAATAAAATAAAATCTTAAATCAAAAAAATGTCATCCCACCTTTTTGATACATAAAATTTTCATTACATGGTTTAAAACAAAGGATCATTTAAAGTTTAATTTCTTGAAAAAATGGTACATAATACATAAAAAAATTAAAAGTTATTCTAATAAACATTAAATTCTTCTTAAAAGGTTCTTCCTATGTATGTTTATTGTATCTCATAACCTGGGGATGTACATCAATGGAAATGGTGAGAATAAGGTGTAGTAAGGGAAAATAAGGGAAATAGTTTACATGTGATCTCGAGGAAAATATATAAGAACAAGAGTAATATAATTAAATAATGAACAGGAGAACATACCTAATATCATAAATAAAATAACATGAATCATAAAATTTAAATGTGTCTACAAAATTTAATTTAAACATTCATAATCATATCAATAAGGTTAATCACTGAGGAGTCGTAAAAATTACCATGGTTATTTACTAAGGTGTCATATAACACGTCATCTGTAAAGATTAAATTCATTACCCAATGAAATAGAGATATATAAACATGAAACCTTTATAAATATTAATTAAAATGTGAGGCACATATATGATAATAAATAATTTCTTAAATAACTCCAGAGAATAAAATAAAATGGGTTTGATATCAAAATCATGGAGTTTCATAAGTGCTTAAAAACATAATCATTATGTCATTTTTAACCCATAAAAAGGGAATGTGGGTTTTATGTATATCAATACATTAATAAAATAAATAATTTTTACATCATAGTGAATAAAACTATAAAATAATGAGTTTTGGGTATTTTAAAAAATAAAATAAAAGATAATTTCTTGAGGAGAAGAGATGAAATTTTAAGAAGTAAATTCAGCAGCAAGACGGGTATAAAACATGGTTTCAGAAAAGGGAAAAAAGAAAGGGTACATGAGTCTCCCTTTGATAAAAGATAATTTATAAGTAATAGAATGAATAAAAATTAAAAAATAAAGAGTTACCATAACATTTATAATACATATACAAAAGAGTTTCTTGAATCGAAAACAAAAGAAGGATAATTCTATTACTTTGAAAAGTAACTCCTAAAATAAGAGGAGTGGGACCTTGTGGGATTAATGACACCTTGGGAGGACTCCCTAGAAAGTAAAAGTATTATAGCTTCATGGATGATGAATTTTCAATGAATTGAATTGTGGAAATGGGTTGATATTTATAGAAAAAGTGGAGGATTTATTTATTAATATCTTAATACAGGCCTTGGAAAACTAGGTTGTGGAAAATGAAAAACCATGGGATTTCCCATGGTATTCGACCATATTATTTGAAATGTGGAACATATTTTATGCTGTTTTAACCCAAAAGAGTTGAGAAGAATTTTAGATTACTTATTTTTGGCATGAAAATTTAATGTTTCTACAAAAATAATGTTTTTAATGTTAAAGTTAACATTTTAGACTTTGGAACGTAAAATATAGTTTTGAAAATTAATTAAAATCAATTAAATTACATGATATTAATAAAATAAAAAATTTTATGTCACGTATTATGGTTAATTAATTATTAATTAATTTTGAAATAATTATGAAGTCATCAAACATACCAAAAAACTAAAATATATTTTTACTATTCATGAAAAATGTATTTTAGAAAATTCTTATAAATTCATCCTAATAAAATTTTGACATTCTAATTTAAAAAATGATATTTATTTTATCATAAAATTTATATAAATATGAAAATTCTATATTTCAAATATAAAAATACTTATTAATTAAAATTAATAGTGGATTGAAAATGCATAGTAATATTTCTCACACTTGAAAAAAATGAAATTATTTTATCATTTATATTTAAATAAGTGTTTTTTATCATAATATTTCATTAAAATAAGTATTATTCATAATATATTTCTTTATTATAAATATTTATATCTTTTTTATAAATTACACTTTCTCTCCAAAAAATCAATTTATCAAATTCCATATCAACATTATTAAGAAATATATTCTTAAAACCAAACTGAGGAAATACAAAATTTATTTATTCAAAGAAATTACACACTGAGGCCAGGACATGTAACCTCTTATTACACCTATGTACGCCCAAATATTAAGGTGTGCGACGTTGGTAGTTTCATGGGGTGCCTCGGCTAACATCAACCAATTTTTAATCTCCACTAAATTGAACTTATCCCATAGGAAATTTCATTCAAGATTCAATTGTTGAATCTTAGCTTGGGCATGGTTAAGGGAAAACCCCAATGATTATACCTCCCTCATAGGATACGATAAATGGGATTCAATCGGAATGACTGTACTGGTTGAGGCCATCTACTCTTCTTTCTATATTATTTTTTTATTTTCAAATTTTACTTATAAACAAAAATTATACCATTAAAATTATTATCAATAGTATAATTCTTAACAGTTATATTGTCCAATGGTCATATAATGGTCGAATCCAGATCTTAATATTTCATTTTATATTTACTTCATTATTAAAGATATTATTTTGTTGTGTATGGTACAATACAACACACATTTTCTCAGAAAAAAACATTATTTCAAAGTTTAGGTCATTACATTCACCCCCCATTAAGAAATTTTATCCCCAAAATTTCATCTCATTCTCTAAGTTGTGAATATATATGGGTACTTCTCTCTCATCATCTCCTATGGTTCCTAAATCACTTATTAATATTTATAGATTCTCTAAAATACTTTGACGGGGTGGGTAATCTTGTTGTGTAGAACCTTTTCTCTATAGTCCAAGATATTGACCAAATTCTCTTAATTAGAGATTTCATCTTCCAGTTGTACCACCTTAGGATTTTGAACATGTGAGAGACCTATCATGTACTTCATGAACTTTATCTAGATTTCATGTAAGCACAAGCTAATAGGAAACTTCTCTTATGTGATCAAGCATTTCCAAAAGGCCAATATACATGGGGCTGAGCTTCCCTGTCCTCCCAAAACACATGAATCTATTCCAAGGGGAAATTTAAAGGAAGAAATTGTTGCCAACATCAAACTCCAAGTCCCTTTGATAGTTGTTAGCATAACTCTTATTTGTACTCAAGATGCCTTTATGTGTTGTTGGATGGTGTGAACCTTTTCTTTCATCTCTTTAAAAAGATCAATCCAAAGAAGTTTTCTCTCACCCACTTCATCTTAATAAGTATTATTTCTATATAGCTTCCAATATATATCTTTATAGGGTTTCATTTGAATACTATAATGGAAGGTGTTGTTGTATGAGAACTGAACTAATGGGTGACATTGATCCCATCCACCATTAAATTCCATTGTTCTTGTTCTCAACATTTCCTCAAGTGTTTGAATGGTCTTTTTAGATTTTCCATAAGTTTGGCAGTGATGAGCCATATAGAAATTCAATTTGATACTCAAATAATGTTGAAAAATTATCTAGAATTATGATGTGACTCTTAGATCATGATAAAAAATAATAGAAAGTTGAACTCCATAAAACCTCACCACTTCCATTACGTAAACCTTGGAAATTTGGTCAGGAGATAAGTCTATCCAAATAGTGATGAAATGGGCAGTCTTGGTGAGACAATCCACTATAAACCATATCTCATTGTTTCCTTTGTATTTTATCAGGAGACCAACGATAAATTCGATAGTGATATTGTCCCACTTCCATTTTAGTATAGGTAGTGGTTGTAATACCACTTTAGGAATTTTTCATTCTATCTTCACTTGTTGTCACATAAATCACCTTGCAGTGTAGTGAGAAATATCCCATTTCATGTCATCAGAAAAATAATGATCATGAAGCCCCCTATACATTTTAGAGTTTCTAGGATATATAAAGAATGTAGAGCTTTGTGCTTCAACCATCAGATCCTTCTTTATTTTCAGGATAGATGGAACACATACCCTTGTACAAAATTGTCTACACCTTTTTAATCAATATTAAACTCATGTAAAAACCCATTATTTTCAGCCTCTATCTATTTCTGTAAAAAAGGATATTCTATTTTATATTTATTAAACTTTTCTATTAATGATGGTTGAGGAATAATTTAGGATAGGGTTAATGATTTACTTTACCATATGATTACCATGTATATTTTTACTACATATTTGATATAAGGATCTCCTTGAATCATCATAATTTCCAGCATAATAAGGTCTTTCAAACTTAATGCATCGGTAGCTTTATTTCCTCTTCTGGGGTAATAATTAATTAAATAATCATAGTCTTTATAAATTTTGATTCATCTCCTCTGTCTCATGTTTGATTTTGTTTTCTTGAAAATATACCTCAAAATTGGTGATCAATATATATATATCACATTTATCCCTATAAATATTGTTCCTCCATTACATTAGATCAAAAAAATCAGAGTCATCTCTTTGTTATGAATATGGTTATTATTCTCATAATTCTTTAGCCATCTAGATGCATAAGTAGTCACCCTGTTTTTTTAATGAGGGCACACTCAATACCTTTCATATATGAATCTTTAAAAATAAATAATCCTTATCCAATATAGTATAGAGTTAAAAAAATTGTATTAACCAATCTATTCTTCATATCTTGGAAACTTTCTTCACATTCCATTATCCAAACGAACTTGGCTGCATTTCTAGGTAATGTGGTTAGTAGAATAGAAAATTTTGAAAAGTTTTTAACAATAATCATATAGTATTCTTATAAACCAAGGAAACTATGAATCTCAATTACTTTTGTAAGATGATTCCCCTCCTCCATAATGTTTTTCTTGGTAGGGTGAACTGATATTATTTTATTGGTATTAATGTTCCCCAGAAAAGTAACTTTTTTTTGACCAAAACTTACATTTTTAAACATTACAAATAGCCTCTACTTCCTCAGTGTTTGAAATATAACCCTTAAATAATTACCATGATCCTCAATAAATTTGTGATATTTCATAATATCATCAGTAAAATATACCAAAAAATTATCAAGGATGTCCTCAAAGAATCTATTCATTAAGTACACAAATATGGCAGGATCATTAGTGAATCTAAAGGGAGTAAAAAACTCATAATTACTATATCATGATTGGAAGGAGGTATTTGGAATATCTTATTTATTCACCCTTAATTTATGATAACCATATCAAATATTAGTCTTTGATAATAATTGAACCCCATGAAGCTGGTCAAACAAATCATCAATCATTGGAAGAGGGTAAATTTTTTTCACCATGACCCCATTAAGTTCTCTATAATAAATTAATATCCACATTGATCCAACCTTATTCTTTACAAAGATAATAATTTCTACCCAAGGATTCACACATGGTTAGATAAAGGAATCCTACAAAATATCTTGAAGTTATTTCTTTAATTCCTACAACTCAACATTTTCCATTCTATATGAGTTCTTCAATATAGGTTTGGATCCAAGAAAAAGTTCAATGGATAACTCTAACACTTTTTCTAGGGGAGGTCTAGGTAACTCCTCATAAAATATATTCAATTTATTCCTAAATTATGTGGACATTTTCTATTTGTATACTTTTATTTCCTTATTTATTTTCATCGATCATCTCTAAAAAAGAAAGCTACTGGAGGTCATTTTAGACAAAGCATAAGTGAAGATATATCTCCCTTGAAAATAATTGTAGGTTGTCCATTGAAGAATACTAATATTTCATTGATTTTATAATTTATATTAGAATTATAATTTTTGAGCTAGTCTATCTCTAGTATACTATCAAATTCTATCATAGGAATGACAATAATATTTTCAATGAGATTGTTTTCTCCAATGTGAATATTGGAGTTTCTATACACTATTGATGTTTGGATAATCCCACCAGTTGTCTTGACTGATAAATATAGTTATAGTAGTTCATAGATTTATTACATATTATTTTTAAATAAGTATAAAATAAATGAATGCATAGAACTAAAATAAAACAATGTACTTGCTAGATTTGAGAGAACAAAGATAATACCTTCCCCCACATCATTTGGAGCATCTACTTCAGACACTGTGATAGAAAATTACATAACTTTCTCTCTTGGCCTATTCTAAAGTAGATGGTGATTCCCCTCCATTACCTTATAATTTGAATAATGATAGACAAAGTGAACATGCTTTAAACACTTGAATCATTGAACTTCAGGATGGGCATGCACTGTCTTCCCTTTGTCATTAGTGTTGAGAATTTGAGGCTTCACCTCACTACAATAGTTACAAGAAATATGGACATATATTCTTCACTTGTAACATTTACCACTCTTGAGTATGTAGTTCCCTGAATGAATCTTCCTACATTTTTTTCAATTAAGAAGTTTCACATGATTTCCTCCTCTTCCACGATCAAAGTTCCTCTAAAAGCATGGATCTAAATGTCTGTTATTTTCATTATATCTATGGGACCACTATATATCTTTAAACTCTAGTTAATGTTCATAAAACTTCACACTATATCCTCACAGCAGTCATATTCTCTATTTGATAGATTCATCCATAAATGGGGTCTTAGTCTATTGAAAATTTTATAAACCTTTCCATCAGGATACATAACAAAGTTATAGGTTTAATGATAAATTTTTGTAAAGTTCATCTCATACCTTCCCAAAAATTTATTTTCATTATACTTTAGCTTAAGGAATTAATTCTAAATTTTATTCACATTGAATAGGAAAAATATTTATTGAAAAATGAACCTCTGAAATATTCCTACTCTATAGCATCAATATCTCTTCTTGGAATTGTGTTTTCAATAAGTTTCCACCACTGATCAGATTATCTATCAAAGTCTCATAAAACTAAGTCACTTTCTCTTGTTCTAAAAAGTAGAGTACACAAAATATATATTCTACAAAGCTTATCCATTGTTCATAAATCAATGGTTCAGTAGATCCACTAAAAGAAGGTGTCCGTTGAAGCTTAAAGGACTAAATGAAAATTATTCCATTTGAGGTGAATCAGGTATCTCATCTTGATTTATGTTATTGATCATAATTCATCTATGTTGATTTATTATTATCATAAAGGTTTATATTCTAGAATCTATCAGAGGGTCATCAGTACATGGTCTGTTGCAGTCACCATTTGTTTGGTTCCTTTGATTTCATTCAATTTTCTAATAGAATGAAACCTTAGTGATAAACATGTTTCTTTTAAGAATATTATAATTCAGATAAAAGTTTATGTCTTAGAATATCATGCTTAAATATGTTATTTTCTTAATAGAAATTATATTTTCTATAAATATTTCATAATAGTTCATAAAAAAATTGTGATTAACTAAAAATATCCCATAGGGGAGTCAAACTAGGAGTTAATCAAGGCCAATTGTCTTTCAAAAGTTCTTGTTTGAGTTTATCTCAAAGTAGTGTTGTCAAGTATTACCCTTGAATACATTTGTGAAAGATCCATATCCACTTGTTCGTATCTACATAGAGATTTAGTTTTTTGGAGATGAAAAAATAATACTTTACCAAAATACTAAGATGTTTTCCTATATTTAAGATTTTCACTAACCTAAATTCATCAAATTAAAATTTCCACAAATAAATAAATCATCCTTTGATAAAAATATTGCATATCTTATTTTTATTACATAAAATTTTCAATACATGGTACAAAATAGAGGATCTGTTAAAGTTTAATTTCTTAAAAAAGGTATATAATACAAGAAAAAATAAATAATCCATCTAATCCACCTGAATTTTTTTCAAAGGTTCATCATAAGTACATTTACAACATCTCATAACCCAGGGATATACATCAAATAAAAGGGTGAGCATAAGGCCAAGTAATAGGAAGAAAGGAAAATAGTTTTCATGTGATCTAGAGGAAAATCAAAAAGGACAAGAGGAATATCATTATGTAATAAACATGAGAACATGAGGAATATCATAAATAAAATAACATGAATCATAACTTGGAAATGTGGCTATAAAATTTAATTTATACATTATTAATCATATCAATAAGGTTAATTACTGAGGTGTCATAAAAATTACCAATGTTATTTACCATTGTATCATATAACATGTCATCTTTAGATATTAAATTATTTACCCAATTCATTACAAAACTTTCCTAGAACACCCTTAAAATTTAGTAAGTTCCATGTGATCCAAATAGGTTATAATAAATCATATCATAAATTACCCAAGGAGAATAAAAGAAAACATGGTTTATATCAAAATCATAGTGTTTCGACAGTGATTAAAAAACATGATCATTAGGTCATTTTAAACCATAGAAATGGAATGAGGGTTTTATGTACGTCAATAAAAGAATAAAATAAATAATTTTTAAATATTTTTTAAAACCCTAAAAATAAATAGTTGTTAGGTTATTCCAAAAAATAAAATAAAAGATAATTAATTGAAGAGAAGAGAGAAATTTCGAGAAGTAAATTCGGCATCGTAACAGTTAGAAATGTGGTTTTAGAAAAAGGTAAAAATATAGGTGAAAGAGGTATCCCATTGATAAAATATAATTTTTTATTAAGGGTATGAAAAAAATGAAATAATAAATAGTAACCATAACATTCAAAAGACATATAAAAAATATTTTCTTTAATCGAAAAGAAAAGAATGATAATTCCATTACCTTGAAAAGAAACTCCTAAAATGCTAGGATTGAGACCTTGGGAGCTCTAGAAAAAATTTCAAGAACATATTTGGAGGTAAATATATCATATATTCTTGGATGGAAAATTTATAGTGAATGGAAATGGATAAATGGGTGGGTATTTATAGTAAAATTGTAGGTTTTGTTTATTAACTTCCAATTATAGGCTTTAAAAACCTAAGTTGAGGAAAATAAAAAACTGTTGTCATTACCATGGTATTTTCTAATGGTATTGGATACATGGAATATATTTTATTTTATCTTATCCCACATGATTCTATAATCATTTTATATTACTTATTTTGGAAATGAAAAGTAAAGTTTCCACAAAAAATGTTTTTAATGTTAGGTTTCCATTTTAGATTTTGTAAAGTAAAATATTGGTTTGGAAAATGATTAAAATATATTAAAATACTTAATATTAATAAAATAAAATACTTTATGTTTTTTATTGGGGTTAATTAATTATTCGTCATTATGAAATAACTGTGATGTCAGTAAAGAAACTGAAAAACTCAAACTATATTTTTACTATTCTTGGAAAAAATATTTTATAAAATTCTCATAAATTCACCCTAACATAATTTTGACATGAAGATTTAAAAAATGATATTTATTTTATCAGAATAATTATATAAATGTTGTAATTCTAACTTTTAAATATAATAATACTTATTTATTAAAAATAATAGAGGATTAAAAATGGATAGTAAAATTTACGACACTTGAAAAAAATTATTTTATCATTTATAATTAAAAAACAGTGTATTTATCATACTATTTACTTAAAATAATAATTATTAATAATATAATATTTTATTACAAATATTAATATATTTTTTGTAAAGTACACATTCTGTCTGAAAAATAAATTTATAAAATTCTATATTAATTTTATTAGGGAAAGCTATTCCTAAAATGAAATTTATGAAATATTTTTTTTATACAATGGACTTAAACACTAAGGCTATAAAACGTAACACCTTATTACACCCATTTATTCCTAATGAGTAATGTGTGCATTGGTGGTAGTTTTGTAGGGTGACTGGACTAACATCCATTGAGTGGTAATCTCAACTAACATGAACTTTTTCCCTAGCGATTTCATTCTAGATTCACTTGCTAAAGCTTGACTTGGAATTTATCATAGTTGAACATTGGTGATGATACCTACCACAAAAGATTTGTTTTTTTTTTAAATAGAACAACTCTACTGGTTGAGGTCATCAACTCTTCTTTCTGTATCACTCATCCTTTGTCAGATATTACTTATAAAAGTAAATTATAATGTTAAAATTATTACCAAGAGTATTGTTTCTAATGATCATATTGAAAAATGATCATAATTTACCAATTACCATATAATGGTTGAATCTATATGGTAGAATTTTCCTTTTATATTTAATGTATTATTAAAGAGATATTGTTTTTTTTGTGTATGGTACAATATAAAACACATTATCTTAGGGAATAAATATAATTTAAAATGTTTAGATCTTTACAATAACTTTATAACAAGGATAAAAACTGAGACATCATAACATTGTGTTCTTAGGATAACCTTAAGTTCACTATAAATGATATCTAATGAGATAAAAAAATTTACCCAATGCATTGAAATGCTACATAATTTCTTCCCTCCTATCACATTCATACCATGTACATGAATTTTTGTGTAACATAGATAATAAAACATGAAAAAATCTATATTAAAATTTAAACTCATTATTAATTGGTACGACTTAAATACATGGATGTACAAAATTAATGAATTATAGGTTTATCTTCATGATTTATTGAGTGGAAATGTGGATGGGTATTCAGTAAACAAAATTTTATCCTAGAAAATCAGAGGTTTATTTCACTAGCATAAAATTTGTAAATAAATATTCATGTAATGGTTAAATGGTATTAAAAGATGGTCTCTAATTACTTATACATCCTAATTATATAAATATTTATGTGTAAAAAAAATTACCAAATGAAAAATTATATATTATAAGGAATAATATAAAGAAAGTTCTTAAATAAAGATGAGGAGGAGAGGATCCCTTACAACTGATAGAAATAACTTATGTATAGATTATAATAAGAAGGGGTAAATTATATCTCATTATTATAAAATCAATTGAACTATGAATGTAATTTTATAAATACATCACAATATTATCCATTTATATTCAAAATTCTCAATGAATAGAAGGTTCTTTAAAGTAAAAGAGAGAGAGAGATAGAGAGATCACATACCTTGATACAGAATTTCTAAATGATTCGGTGGAGATTATATAGAGTTTAGGAACATCATGAGAGGAATATAGAGAGGTAAAGTAAGAGAAAAATCATGTTCAAATGGTTTTGAGTGATGTGGAATGGGTGGTTGGGTGGTTTTTTGTATAAAAATATGGCATAATTCATTATCAATTTAAAAACATAGTTTTTAAACTCTATATGAAAAAATAATCAAAACCAAAAACCTTACCATTGTTTTTTCCCATGGTTTCTACCAAATAATGTCTAATTTAAATATTTTATAAGGCTAATAACTAACCTCGTTAAACAAATACCATTAGTTATATAGAAATGACTTATGTTTATAAGTAATTCATTTTAAAACATTATAATATAATATAATTTTTGAAGGATTCATTAAGAAATAATAAAATTAATTAAGTAACACAAAAAAGAAATTAATTTAAATCGTAAATATATATTTGGTTTTGTATTCCATTTTTTTAATTTATTGCATCACTTTTGGGCCATTAAGATATCATAATATATACCGTATATTTATACTGTAGTTAATTTTTACCCAAAAATTTGAATGTCTTAAAAAATTATGGAAAATTTTCCATTGGATAATATCAAAATATTGATTAAAAAATATTATTTTTTTATCAAAATAATTTTATAAATAATTGAATTTTAAATTTTATAAAATTGTTATTTCTTGCTTAAAAATATTATTTTTTACAATACTAACAACTTCCCATCCTCAAAAAAAGAACTTTTACTTTATCAAATTATATTATTATTTATATTTAAAAAATATTATTTAATAATATATTATTATTAAAATAAAATTAATTCTAAAAAATTATGGTAATCATACAATGGTGTGTATTAATTATATATATCCCAAAATAATCAATTTTGATTTTTTCATATCAAAATATGATTTTCAACAAACTCATTAATCATTAAAAAATTATAAATTAAAATAAATAAATTTAATAATTATTTCATTTAAAATAAAATATAAAAATTTATACTTCTAAGATCTAGATACATAACCCATTACTAATCTATCATAGACCATAACAGTATGGTGTGTGATGGTGAAAATTTCATGGCAGTGGTTCGGTGAACATGGTTTGGGTTGTGATATTGATATGTTTGAACTTATGCTATAAATAGTTTTTTTTCAAGATTTATTTATTTAATCTCATATTGGGCTGAGTTAAGAGAAAATCCAAGTGATTCCATCTCCCTTATAAGCTTCGATAAATGATATTAATATAGTATGATCCTTCCAATCAAGGTTATCGGTTCATTCATCTGTATCAATTGGATTTTATAAAATACCTTAATATATAATAATCATAAATGTTACTGGAAAATGAATATGTTATCAATGTTTAAGATGCATAATGTTATTTTTAATCTAATAAGATATATTTTTAACTGTCCAAAATTGGCAAAATAATTCATGTTTTTTCTATAACTAAATTTCATAATCAAGAGTTTACTCATTTAATTTTTTTTTCCAAAAAGTTATGGTCAGTACAGTATTATGGGTTTTTCTAATAAATTATCCTTTTATTATTCCATTGAAATTATTAAACATGAATATTAGTTTTATGAAATACTTTTATTTTATATTATTGATTTATAGAATTATTTTTTCTTTAAAACTAATTTAACACTATATATTTTTTTCTGAATACAGATTTCATGTAAAAATTCCATTAGTATTTAATATTTTACTTAAACACATGTTTTAATAAAATAAATTTTAAATATGAAATGAAATTTTGGGTATGAATAAACCTTAAATTTTATTAAAAATTAAATATATATATATCATTTAATTCTAAAACAATATTATTATGAGTATGTATTGGTTATTCTTGTTTCCTTGATTGAAAATATATGTATGTTTATACTAGATAGAACTGAATATAGAGTTATATCCCTTTTTGTTGATATTTTATTGAACCATTAATTACACCTCAATCATTATATTAGAATTTGTATAATTTTCATATACTGTGTTATGATTAGAATATAGTCACATAACATGTTCTATATTTGACATGATATTTATGTACATGTTTTGATTCCATAATGTTCTAATTATAGATCACTCATACTTTGTGTTCTGACCATGTGTAACTTAGAGTAACATTTTGTAGTATGATAAAAATTGTTTCATATGAAAGAATTTCTATATTTTTGTGTATTGAGAATTATATTTTTTAATAGGGGAATTTCTACACGAGCCTCACTACCACATTCATTTATTTTGAAATTTGGTACACGTTATATTAATAATAAAAATTTGTATAAATAGTAATGTTTACATGAGAATGTATATTTCTTTGATTAATAATGAGAATGTTTGAAGGGGTATTTTTTATTTTGAATTAATTTTAATAATGTATTTAAATATGGAGTATGATAAATGTGATGGGATTCCAATACCCCAACACTTATATTCCCATTCACCTATCCTAGAATTGGGCATCCAACTCAATTATGCAACAATATTTAAACACTGTTCCATTCACTTAAATGGGATCTGTTTCACACATTGTCTATTATTAATGCTCATCTCAAATCCCTAGCTTATTTTGAAGTATGTATGATATGTATGAACCCTCATAGTATTAGGAGTTACCATTTATATATAATATTTAATTATAAAGTGTGTCATTATATGTTCTTTTTGTTATTTGATGATTGTAAATCATGATTAATACATTTTAATATATATTTAAATTGATTAGATTTCTTAAAATATCAAAATAAAGTGTACTATATATTTTTTAGAACCTTATTGGTTTCTTACTGAGTATTATGTCATCATAACCCACATGTGCACATCGATAGAAATATATTACCATAGTCTTTTTTGTATGAACCAATAAGTACCAGTAGCTTTATAGATGTTCATGGATGTTGTTAGTAATTTTATAATCTCACCTAGTGTTATATCTGGTGACAAGAGGCTATGTTTGGAACTCACTGATGTGTCTTAGAAATATACATTTTATTTCTAATTATTTCCCTAGATGTGTATTTATATTTCTTATTGCACTTGTCACATATATAGTACTAGTTTCATTATTTAATGTTATTTAATAAAATTTGAGTATATAGATCCCTAATTATATTCTATGACATGTGGAGCTAGTTTCCAATCCTTAAGGTTTGGGGTATTCTTCTATGGTTATATGGTGTCCCGTATTGGTATCGTATATGTTATTGAATCATGGACATTACACAATCATTTTAGTAATATTCCATTTATTAAATTAAATTTCTAGTAAATATGATTATGAATTATATGGATGAAACATGTTGATATAAGAATATTGAATCCATTTGAGGATGTATGTTACTTCAGTATATAATTAACAAATTCTAAATCATGAGTTTTCAGAAAAGATGTTGTGTTACATCATTCAACATGTTAATGATTTCTTTATTATATGAATATCATATCTTGGCATTTTCTATGAATCATTGTATTGTTAATATGTGTAAGTATATTTGAGAAAATTAATGATGTTAAAACATAGTATGGGAAATTCTAGATTGTACCTTAATCCATTTGTTGCATAACTGAGTAAAATTTCTGTAGAATTTATCCAAGTAGAATGATATAATCCATATTTATTATAGAATATATTTGTGAAAATATTTTAGTGAAATTTCTCATTGGGTTCCAAACATTATAAATAGAAAAAATGATATTTTGGTTGTGGTTAACGAAATGGAATTTTTATCCTATTTTATTTTTTTAAAAAAAATATAAATTTATTAGCATTATTAGTATTATATAAGGTATGTTGAAAGACTTCATATTTGGTCATTAATAATTTTATTTTATTAGTAATCTAGTTTAAAATTTAAATTTTGAAATATTTGTTTAATTTTTGTTAAGAAAACGTTTCTACCTTATCATTATTTAGACACTTAAATGGATGATTTCAATTAAAATACTCTCTAAATATTATATAACATGATAAATTATTTATTTATTAACTTATTAGGATGTTGGGGTCAATAATTTTTTGATAAAAAATATTTATATGACCATAAATGCCATTCAACCATCCACATGCCACCTTATGAGTCTTTACACATAAATACATTATAAAAATTATCCCATTAGGATAAAGTTGATAAGTTAAAATTAATATAATCATATTTGATTATATTAAATAAAATGAAGGAAATTTGAATGTAAGAATTCATCAATATATATTAAGTTATAAAAAATATCTATATATATAAATTAATTTTTATTAAATGTTTGATGTTGGATTTTATGTGTCCTTGAAGATAATCACAAGGGACTATTTCATGAAATTTGGAAGGAATATGATTTTGATAATGATTTATACTACCCCCTATAAAAAATTTAAATCTATAAGAGAAACAGGTTATCAATTTTATCTTCTCCTAACCATTTCCATGTAAATATTTTTTTTCCAAGACACTATATTGATAAAATATATTCTAGAACAATCACATACGATGAATGACCATGTAATAAAACATAATATTCTTCTATATTATCATATGAAAAATAGAAAAATTATAATATAATTGCATCCATAAACTCAAATAAAAATTTCATAATAGGTAAATATTATACAGTAGAGCTAATAGTTTGAATAAGTAACATGGAATCTTGATTAGGAAATTAAGAAGAGGTGAAATTTAACGATTGGTCCTAGAATTTCCTAAATTCATGTCATATTTATTATAAACTCCAATATAATCTGTATTTATATAATGAAATTGAAATTTTTTATCTATAAATATAGATCACTCTGGAAAAATTTAAAGAGTTTCTATTGAACAGAAAAAGATTTTTTAAGTATTAAACGGAACTAGAAGACAAAAAGCCAACAAACACCTTGCATAGAAACCAAAACCATGAAAATAGTAAATGAATTAACCATATAACATAAATTTATGATGGTTACCTTTTTTCATAAATAAATTATTTATGAATATCAATAGTAATAACCAACAGGCTCTTCCCTTCATGGTATATCCAAGTGATGATTTGAATCACCATGAACATAGGCAGGTTCAACTTTATAACCATGACATGGCATTAAATTTGGTGGAAAATTATGGTATATAAAAATATATTAAGGTATAATTTAATCGATATACATTTTTAAAATATCATGAACATGAGGGAACACTCATAGCCTTCTTTATATACGATATACGACACTCATCATCATTTATAAGTGATGAAGCCTAGATTTTCATTACATTAACTTGTAAATTCAATACTTCCCACAATTTTATCATTTTAAATATAATTATCACAATTTTATATTTTAGGAATAATTTCGTATTTAATTATGAAAACTCCTTAATTCTTGATATCTATTTCATTAACTTTTAGAACTGATCCATTCATTTATTTCTGTTTTTATTTTTTTTATGATAACGAGGTCATGGTGAAGAATCTATAAATAAATCTATATAATGTCTGATCTATGTACCAAATTATACAAACACATAATATATTATTGGATGGAGATCATAAATTAGGATTTTTTTGAGTTGAATAACATTTTTTAGAAACATATTGTATATTTACCTCGAGAAAGTGGATGAAATATAATATGTTTTTTCATTTGTAGGTTTTTATTCATAATACTTAATATTTTTTAGAACCTAGATAAGAAAAATTAAAATTTCTGGGATTTACATGTATAGGGACCTAGGATTCTCATAAATGGATATTATTTATTTTTATATTAATATTTAGTATATTACAAAAATACAAGAATGTGGACCAAAAAATTTAGTGTCTTTGGATACTATATACACAATCGTTTAATTTGGACAAAGATTTTCAAAATCTACCTTAATGTTCTTCTACATTAGTAATCTTCAATATAAGAACCTACTTAAAACCTTTATTCATATCCGGGGGAAATGAAACATAAGAAGAGGTAATCTAATATGATTAGTAAGTGTAAACAAGAGAGATAAAAAAGAATAACATGAACATAAGGGCATGGGAAAAAGATCATAATATTTTAATACTATACCATTAATATCAAAGATCATAATATCAAGTGATGAAAAATTGATTGGATGTTCATAAGACTTGAATCATAAGGGAAATAGATAACATGGTCTAGGATATCATAACATTTCTATAATATATAGTTTTGTGGTTACACATAACCATATAAAATATTATTTCAAGGATACCTATTAATACATTAATAACTTGTTAGGCGTAGGATAACCACCGATGTACCATATATGGGCATGGGATGGCCTCCCTTGTACCCTATTTTGGTCTTGGTATAACCTCCCCTCTTCCAGGAATGGGATAACCTCCCATATACCCTTTGAGCGCATATAAAATTAATCATTACCCAATTCATTGGAGAGTGATATATGTACCACCAGTATACTAATGAAAATCATACGTATGTGTTCTAAAATATTATAAATAATTCATCATATCATAACCTAGGAAATGAAATTGTTTTCAGAAATATTTCATCATATCATAACTTGTTAAAAATATATAAGTTTTATAATCATTTCATTATTCCATCATAGAAAACCCCATGTAAAAATAAGTGGGTTTCATAATAATTTTGTCATGGTATACCCTATAGAATAGAAACAGGTTTCATAATCAAATTTTCATGTTTAACCATTAAATGAATGAATAAAAATGGTGTCCTTGGTTAATATCTTGATAAAAGCATATGTTATATCAAAGGATATCATCTTAGATGGATAATTATTTTGAAATATCACATGGAACATTTCATAAAGAAAATGATTTTTTTGAAAATAAATTTTTTAAAATAAGAATTCAAAAAAAAATTTGAAAATTTTTTTATATTAAAATAAAATTTAATACTTATAAATTAATCTTCAAATAAATTAAAGGTCATGATAGTAAAAAATCATGTTCATGTTGTACACATTAAAACAACGATTTGTTTTAATTATTAAATAAAATAAATATAGGAATTTTTTGGAAAATGACATGAAGATTAAATTTAAAATATCTAATAAATATAAAAAATGGTGAAACATGTTTTTAATAAATCATTTGATGAATTATAGAAACATTTTTGAAAATATTTTTAGAAAACATGGTTTTATTGAAAAATGTTTTTTAATTGAAGAAAAAATAATGTCATTTTTTATTAATTTTTTTAATTATTTTGAGTACCAATATTTAGAAAAATGGTAATATTAACTATTAATATAATAAATAACTATAGGAGAATAAAACTCATGATACATATTGATAGGTATATCATAGTATTTAAATATAGGTGACATAATCATAAAAAACCTAATAAACAATAAACTTATAACATTAACCCATTACCACTTTGGTAATCATTTGAAACATAATAACCATGAAAGAGAGATACTAAAATGTATATTTAATACCCATAATTTTATAAATAGGAATCATAAAATAAGTTGAAGGGAATTATATATACCATATAAAATAAATTGGTGGGGAATATGACATGTGTCCCATAGAAATAAAAAGAGGGAAATAAATCCTTTACCGCTTTAGAAATATTTTGAATCATAATTACCAATAAAGAATTTTCTAAAATGATACTTTAAATATCATTAAAATGAGTATATTAAGGTTATATCATGTCAAAGGGGTATTATAAGCACTATAAAAAATAAACAATTGATGAATTTTCATATGTCTCCAAGAAATAAAAGATTGACAAGAAATCCATTACCTTAATTCTTGATTTACTTCATAAAAAATTGAACCTCCCATATAATAAAAATTAGATTTTTATCAATATATTATATAACCATAAATATATATATTATACCATATATTATTTTCTATTGACTATTTATTACCCTTTTATTACCAAATCTATATTAAAATCATGTTTTTGGTAATAACCTCTTTATTTTTCGTATATGTTTTGATTTGGTATTTTCGATACTATTACTTTTATCATGGATTACAAATCTAAAAAATAATAACCATTAAGTAATTATCATATTTATAAATCAGTGATTATTTTAATACCAATCATTAATAATGGTTTTGAGAATTGAAGTACGTTACGATCAAGGAGACAGTTGACAATATGTACACATGATTAGCAATTCCAATTTTCAATGATAATTTTTGAAAGAAGGTAAGTAATATTTTATAATTTAAAAATTATAATAATATAATAAATAAAATTTAATTTCATTAAATATACTTATAAATATCATCTATGCGGTGTTGTGATTAAAAGAGAGAGTAACATTGCTTCGTGAAAGCGGTAGTCCACATGTACATGAACGAAGTTATCATATTTCAGTGAGTGAAAAGGTAGGGAATAAAATGAAATATTTTAATTTAATAATTATAAATATGTCAATAATCTCATTATTATTCCATTTATATAAAATAT
Source organism: Viscum album (assembly GCA_963277665.1). Lineage (NCBI taxonomy): Eukaryota > Viridiplantae > Streptophyta > Magnoliopsida > Santalales > Viscaceae > Viscum > Viscum album. Next base: position 678,719,808 of record OY728132.1, on the reverse strand, counting down.
ATTCAATAAAATTATCTATATAACCTTGTATGTAGAGCATTAGTGAAAGACAAATCACATTGCATTACGAGGTGGTAGTCTGCTTTAAAAATAAGAGAGGTTATCATATCCCCAAATAAATGGATATATAAAAAGGAATATATGATAAAATGACTCCTGGTTTATAATTATTCTATAAATATCATATATATACTTTATATTTGTCATAATACCAAACTTTGAGTAGTGGTAATAGAAAAATGAATGACATCAGATCTAGAGGTGTCAATCCTCCATACACATGAATGATGATTTAATAACCCATTTAATGGTAGTGGAATTTTTTTTACATCATTACATTATAATAAAAAAATCATATTATTAAATACAATTATGTAGTTATATGATCATGATTTTATAATAATTTAATGAGGTGGAGTATTTAATAAAATAAAAACACCTGTTGATGAACATTACCTCTTATTCAGGTATCCTCTTTTGGTTTCTACAAAAAGCATTCCTAAGATAGATTTATACCCAAAATAATGATACTAGTATGATAGATGATAATTAGGGAAGTTATTTGGTATGTTCATGCCTGAATCAAAATTATTTCATGGTGTGAAGGGCAGAGGAGAGTGGGTGGCCTTTTATAAGTGATGTGAGTGGAACATATGTATATTTATTAATGAAAAAGTTATACCCATATAATTCACATGACACAGGGGTCTAAATAGAGTATTCTCAAGATATAAGAATTACATACTCTAATTAGGGCTATAAAATATATTTCAGGAAATTTATTAGGTCATTTTTTCCTTTATGCTTTTTTTAATGGTTGGGGTCGAAGCATCATTTATATTAAATCAAAGAAAATACCTCTTTAACTAGGTAGAGGAAGACCCATTATATAGCCCGAAGGCCAGGTGGGAATTTTTCCCATTATATTGCCCATAGGCCCAATTATTTGGCCCAAATTCCATTCTGTGAATAGTACTTCTACAGTACCCACACTGCTACAGTACCGCATAGTACCAGCCGCTGCTATAGTACCCGCCACTACTACAGTACCCGCCGCTGCTACAGTGACCTACCGCCGCTACAGTTCCCTCCATTACTACAGTGCCCACCACTACTATAGTACGCTATAGTACCTACGCCCAGTGGGTTTCGAACCTCCATTTTTACAAATGAAATTTATACAAGGGTATAAATTTAATTTAAAATAAATCATGTAGACAAGATGAGAAAGTGAGTTTTTAAAGAATGAATGTTAAATTTTTTAAATGATTTTTATTTCAAAGATAAATATGGAAATGATTCCATTGAACTAAATTCGATTAACAAATATATAATTAACTTATTTAAATTTTTATTAAGATTAAAAATTTCTTTATAAACAATTAGATAAAAAATGTAGTCTTCTATTAAAATTTAGTATTTTTCACAATTCATACAAAAATAGCATTTTAATAAAGTTTTTAAAAAAATTATCCTAGATAAATTTTGAAATTATGATTTAAAAAATGAAATAAATTTTCTAAAAGTGTTGAAAATTATTTTTAAATATAAGTGCACAAAAAGGTAACATATCTCTTTAAAAAAATACAGTTTTCAACCATAAAATTGGATTTATTTTCATAACATTAAAAAAAAATCATAAATTGAATGTTAAAATATTTATCAAAAAGATACTATAAAAATTTATTCAAAATTATTCCTAAAAAAATATTTAATTAATTTATATAAACATTTTTATTTGAAGAAAAATAGTTTTATTCTTTAGGAAATGATTCCTTATATTTCCTAAGGGTTTTTATTTTATTTTAATATTAATTGGTCACTATGGAATTCATTTTATATAAAAGTGTAAACTATATATTTTCATAATTTAGTTAATCCTACTCATACCTAGTATTCAAAAGGCCAGGAGACAACTTTCATTTTAAATGATAATAATTATAATAGTATGTCACATTTCTTTCAAACTCGGTGTTGCGTGTAATGAAAGATAAATTCACTGTTTATTGTAATGAAAAGTTTCAAAAAATATTGATTTTATTTTAAAAATATGTTTAAAAAAATATAAGGGTGTCACGTTCTTACCCACTTAAAATTAATTTCTCCCTCAAAATTCATCAATCTAGCATGAAAAACTGAGAATACTTCTACCTCATTACATCCTCGGGTTCCCACGTAGCTTCCTCATGCTGGTGGTCTCACCAAAAAACAATGAAATCCTATGTGGTCTTTGTTTAACAGAACCAAATATATTCAGTCTAAAATATCTATTAGTTGTTTCTCATAAGGAATATCATGCTCTAGTGGTACCACCTAGGAGTTAGTAAATTTTAGGGATTAGATATGCACATCCTCGTGATAGATACATGGAAGACATCATGACTATGTGAGTGTTTTAGTAAAAGTGCCAAGTTATAAGATATGGCTCCAATAAGATCAATAATTTCAAAGGGACCTATATATCAAGGTCTCAGTTTTACATTATTTATTCCATGGATAAATTATTAGAATGATCTTATAACCTAATTTTAATTCTAGATTATGTCGATGATTATCTGTATATTATTTTTTCAACTTTTCATATATGTGTTGGTGAAATGATCTAAAATTTTCTTTAATTTAATTTTCATGATTGGATACCTATATCTTTATTTATATAACTTTATTCCTATAGGTTTTGGTTTTATATTTCATTATATAAATGACATCATAAGGAGCCATATGAATACACAAGTGACATCTATTTTTTCAATAGTACTAAACCAGATGAATGTGTTGATCCCAAAAACCATTGAAATACATAGAATATGATATTAGAATATCCTATAGGGTTTGAATTATTCCCAAATAATTATTATATGTATGAGGATGATACACATTGATGAAACTTAACTCTATATCAAGATCTTGCTAAATGCTTTACCAAAACATTGAGTTAAACATCATGTGCCAACCAGATAAAATTGAATGTGGTACCCCATGAAACCTTACCACTTCCTTAATGTATATTCAAGAGAGAGGATATAGAGAGAAATATTCTCTGGTAGCAACAAAGTGTGTTTAATTTGTATTTTGATCAACTATAATCCATAATTAGCTCAAAATTAAAGATAATATATACCCTAAGGGTTACTAGTATCTTTATTCACATGTTTACAAATTATATATGTATTATTAGTCAAATTAAATTTTCACCAAAATATATAAAAAACTAATTGGTTGTATTGTAATAAATGTAAATTAAAATAACCTTAATTGTGATATACTCCAATAATATAAAAACTCAAATGGGGTGTTAATGAATATGAACTTATGATGAACCTTAAACTCAAAATCTCATGATGGGATCCATACCACTCATGTTAAAATTAGATGGATACATATACCCTTCTAAATGCCAATTCACCTTTTATTCCTTATATAAGCTCTTATCTTAAATTAAATAATTCTAACTAGAGGATTAGTTTTATCCTTATATTGATAGAATATCTAATGTGATTTTATTAATTGAGAATCTATACAGGGGAGATAATCCTAATAAATTCCTCTAAAGGAATGAGAAATAATATTTTCATAGGGTTCATTCATACAAAATTAAACATCAAATTCTAAAAAAATAGGGGTGGATAAGTGTCCTCTAATTATCACGACTAACATTATCCACTATCATTGCATAATATTTAACCATTATCCACTTTCTTTACAAGTTTTGTGGGTTATCAACACCATTATCCCTTATATTGGGGCACCGATTTACTTAATTCACAAAATATATGCACTTGAAACACTAGTGTGTGGGTGATGTATTATGTTTATAACTATCTCCATAAATTTAATTGAATTTACTCTTCACACTAATTATATATTCATTTGAACAATTTCATAGCCTCCCACACTGGAGTCGTCTTTTAATTTCTTTTGGGTAATCACCTATGTGTTCCTACCCATTATTTTAGTAAGTAGAAGCTTGATAATTTGTCTTCCTTCTATGTGAAAAATCATTGGAATTTTCATATAACACAATAATTATTTTATTATAATCATAAAAAATTTGGATTTCAAATTCCATTTCCACATTTTTTGCACATTTAACAATTTATTCATATGATCCAATGTCCATTTTGGCTAATTCCTTTCAGTGATTTGATTTTATACCACAAAATAATCAGTCAAACTTAATTTAATGACGGATGATAATACCTAAATAGTACCTCACATATCATAAAAAATAGTCATCATAGCTACCAACATATTTGTTATCCTTATATTTAATATTTAGAAATTAATTCTCTATTTATTATAAAGAATACCTGGAAATTACTTGTTGAATAATATGTTTGTAAACACATAAAAAATCATGGCCACAATTTCTAATCATTTCCATATATTATTAGTAATATTCCACTATTGATCATCCTAAATTTACAAATGTTAGAAAACCAAAATTACTTTTTCATGCTATGAACATTGGAGAATGGAAAATATCATTTCTGTGGTACACATACATTTCTCAACAACTAGTCAATCAGTGGAACCACTAAAAGAAGGTGGGTGTTTTCTCATTAAGGAATCAACACAACATTGTTCCCACCTTTTATCATTTTTAATTTCATCATGATTTATACCCCAAGATAGTTGTGTGAGAATAACAACAAGATTTCTCATTTTAGCTCAAAAAAAATTCAGTTTCTTAAGAAAAAAATTTAATGACCAAGAATTATATCAATTAAATTTACCTTCTTATATTTATGTTAAATAGTATAAAACACATTCAAAACATATTTAACCCAATAAAAACATTATTTTCATAAATTAAGAATGAAATAATAGGTATTCATAGAAATTAAGGAACATAAACCAATGGAATAGTAACACGACCTTTAGATTAGTAATGTAACCATTAAAAATAGTAAACCAACCAATAAAATAGTAACCTTTCATATGAAAGTAAAAATAAACTTTTCTCATCTTATAAATGAAAATTTTATATAATTATATCATTGTATAAGTAAATAATTTTTTTTTAAAATAAAAAATTGTGTGTAGGTAGATTTATAAAACATAAATATTTATTTACAATTTTATAATTAATATAATAATTTAAAAGAAAATTTATTTTCATAAAATATATTAAAAAATTGATATTTTTTGTCTTATTATTATAATATAATTTTATTAGACTATGATTAATTTTCAAGGTGCTAAAAAATCAGTTAAAATTTAAAAATTAGTATTTTTTTTAATAAAAAGTTGATTTTAACTAAAAATTAAATTTATCATATTTACATAATTAATTTCATAAAATATTTTTATTTTTTAATTCTATATGTCAAAAAATGTTTAGGGATATTTTTTGTGTTTTTTATATAATAGTTTAATCATTGGTTAAAACTGAAATATGATAATTTAAGGTATAAGTTAAATATATGAAATATTGAGTCATGGATGATGTATGTCTGATGTAATCTAGTAATCTCAAACCATTAATCTCAAATTGCTGTATTTAGTCACAATAATCCCCACTATTCATATTCTTAAGGCAAAATAATAAATATATATATATAATAATCAAAAAACACACCACTTCTCCATTATAAATACCACCCTCACCACCCCTTCTCCCCACACCTCAAAAGCCTTAAGGATTTTCCAAATTATGGATAATAAAATTCCCAATTATCTCCCCCAAGTATAGGATCCTTTTGGTATTATTAAAATTCCAAACCAAATTGTCTGAAGAAGGTACTCAAGGAGAATATTTCAAGAAGAAGAAACCTCTTTCTTTTTCTTTTAATTCCTTTTTAATTTCTTTTCTTTTCTTTTCCTCTCCTAACTGACCCTTATCAAAGTTACAAGATAATTCTAGTATCTTTTATATACATTAATATTATTTTGTTAATGGAAAAACCCATCATCATTTATTTTCCACAACTCCTTTGTTATACAAATTAAAACATTGTCCTTGATGTGTTAATTTATCGCATTCTAGGATAATGAGTTTTTAATTTCCATTACTACCTACAAGGCTGGTTATAAAAATATTTTTATGGTTAAAACAAATTAAAATAAATTTAATATATATTATTTAATTTTTTGGAACCATTATATATAGATAATATTAATTTATAGCACAAAACTAGTTCGTGATGATAAAAAAAACAAAAATCATCTGAAGAGTAATCATTAACATTTATCTAATAAATCATCCCCAAATCTAGAAAAAAATGTTAAAAAAGACCGTTTAATATTATATATGTTTATTAATAAAATTTCATTTCAATTATGGATAAAAATTCTCATTTTACATTTTTTTCATACCTGTATACAGGTAAGCCGGTCATTAAAACCAAGGAAAAAATGCTCTCAAATGATGAAATTTAATCTCACAACCCACCAAAAAGGCTAGAAATGAACTTAATAAAACTATAATTAAACAAATAAATTTATAAAAGGTTTTTACTTAATTTATTAATGGATTTAAATTTATTATATAGTAAACTAAGTTCATATGTAGAAAAATTTCATATATAAGGTAAGGGATTCATTCCGCACCACCATTTTTTCCTTTGGGTTACACTTTCTCTCTCTTTACCGCAATATAATTATAATTTATATTTATATAATTATTCAAAATTTAGTTTTTTTATTCCAAAATCATGTATCCGGATCAGTTATTTCTTATTTTATGGGGAAATAAATGTTTTAAAATGGATCCCTACTCAGTTCTTCCCGATAATCAAGCCTAATTAAAGGGAACTTCTGAATTTTATACCCATTTTCAAGTACAGTCCAAAATCTATTTTAATTCATATTTATTTTTCTAAAATAAATTATTTTATCATGAAAAAATATCTTGGTTTATTTCTGGTTTTATACAAAAAATTATACCTTATCTTTTTTAATGAATCATTAAAATTTCCCTTAAATCGCACTAATGTGGCTCATTTCTAAAGTTTCTTAAACACTAATTTCACATTTTTTCGATTTAGTTAGATATAATTTATCATCACCTATGCCTAATTTACATTATTAATTTTCATATATGTTCTAAATCAACTCTTTCATGAATATAATTATGATATGACCATTGTTTATTCCTTAAAAAGTGATTAGGATACCCATTTCTTTCCATGGATAACCCTTATGTTTATTCATTATGTAGGATTCTTCATGTGACACATAAATTTATGAACATTTTATAAATGGTTCACCCATATAGATCTCTAATGAATTGGGTAATGTTTAGTCTCATGATATGTCACGTGTAATGGTCTTGGTGGGTTTCCTTGACTCATGCTCCTCCACGTGCAATGATCTTAGTGGTTAGCCTTGAATCATGCTCCTCTATATGGAGTGGTCTTGGTGGTTATCCTTGAATCATTCTTATTTCATGTTGTATGTTGTTTCCATATTTACGTGATTCTATGATGACATGATCCCATATTCTATAATTTATGCTTCCCTATGTTTATCCATGTTCCATACCTTTTTATGTCATCATGTTATGCCTTTTAATCCATGTGATATAATTTAATTATATGTATATTCTCTTACTAAGATTTTTAGCTCATCCATTTTATTTATTTATTCCCTAGGATATCCTTTGGATATGTAATAACATAATAGAAGTTAGGATATCTTTATGGATATTAATTAAAAGTTTTTTTATTTTTATTTCATGTTTTCTAAATATGTATCTAATCTTCCAAAGATACTGGAATTTATTATCCATGGTTATATTTTATATTTAATTATTCTTAAAATAATTTAAAAACATGTGTAAAAGGCCAGGGCCATTATAGTTGGTATCTGAGAACAATTTATTTAATTTGGGATATTAAAAATAGAGAACTTTAGTAAGAACCCCAGGGATAATTCTATCACCATGGATAACATAGATTGAAACTTAGGGAATAAAATGTTAGGATATATTTTCATTTAAAGTTTTATACTTATATGTTTTATTTTTCCTTTTTATATAATTATTAGCTATGTTGTCAAGCCCCCTAGTTGTATTTTCCTTTTCTTAGTTAACGGATAGAAATAGGAGAACCTGTACATACTATCAACATTATTGGAATAGTGATGATTTTCCTAATGAAATTAGAATTTTAATTGGAACAAGTGCTCATATATTCAAAAAAGTAATTTTTAATCTTGTTCAAGTTATGAATAATAATAATAATCATTTGGAAAACCATCCATATCTTAAGAAAGGGAATGTTATGGTTGAATAATTTAGGTGAAAAGGCCTCCCATGTCTTGAAGATCTTCCAATCCCCTCTTCGTGGAATAGTGAATTAACTCTATTGAAAAGATATTCACTTTCCGCCCATGATAAGAAGAAGAGAAAGGCATACTGGTGGTCTATCATTTTTTTGGGGAAGCTAATCAGTGGTAGACAGTAATCAAGAACACAATGTCTAAAGTGGAAATTGATTATATGGATTGGGAGGAATTAAAGAATGTTTTTTCAATAAATATTTTCCAAAACCCTCCATATCAAGATGGAAATAGAGTTCCTTGGACTAAAGCAAAAGGAAGATGAGTCTGTTGGTATTTATGATGAAAACATCACAAGGTTTTAACTATATTCCTTTTACTTTTCAAGAACACCAAAATAGAGGTGGATTTCTTCCTTATCATACTAAAACCGATTCTACAAAAAGAATTGATGATTTGAGACTTTGATATCTATTAAGAGATTTACAACTATTCCCTTAAGGATGAAATGAAGATTGGATATTCTCAGTGGTCTAATGGGACTAGGAATAAAAATTTGAAAATAGAGTTTAATATGGGATATTCAATATATAAATCCCATGATGGAAAGAAAACCCAATATCCCATGTGTCAAAATTTTTGGAAGAAGAATCTTGAGAACTATCTAAGGGGAACTGAGAAATGCTTCAAATGTTGAATAATGGGGTATCTGGATAATAACTACTGAAGGGATATGAAGAATCTCACTAATCTAGAATAAAAATGGAAGGTTTATATAAAAAATAACCCAAAAGTATAATTTTTCAGCTACAAGGAACATGGGAATTTTGAGAACCATTTCTCTAATCTAAAATTTGTTAGAGAAAATCAATAACAATAACCTCTAAGGTAGAAAGGAAGGGAATATGTTGTCACTAATGCTAAGGTGGATCTAAAAAATTATATGGTGATAGGTATGCTAGTTATTTATTTATGAATAAGAAACATATAATTTGATTATAGTTCTACATATTCCTTGATATCTTGTAAGTTTACTAGAACTATTCAAACACCATATCAAAATATAGAGGTTAAGTTGTCTATGACAACATAAAATTGGGAGATTATTACATCCAATGTTTATAACTACTCCCCAGTGAATTTTTGTGGACTAAACCTCCCAGAAAATCTTTTCTTACTTAATTTGGTGGATTTTGATGCTATATTGGTCGTGGATTGACTATATTTATATGAATACAAAATCAACTTTCAGGAATGGGAGATCACTCTTCACATCCTGAGGCATCTTACAATTATTTAAAAGTGTAAGGAGGTGGATGAATATCCTTTGGAATCATTGTCTTAATTATGAATATTGTTTCCTTTTGATCAAGAATATTTATCCAAAATGATTTAGACAAAAGAGATGATCATGCTTCAAGACATGCCCATTACGAGGGAAAAATATGATTTGTACCATGATTATTTGACTGGTATTCCTCCTAATGTAGATATTGAGTTCTCAATTGAACTTATTTTTTGATGTCGTACTATATCAAAGAAAAATTATATAAATGTATCCATTGAGTTGGAAGAACTGAAGATATAGTTTTAGGAGAATCCAGAAAAGGGTTTTATATACTCGAGTGATTCATAGTGGGGTGTACCTGTCCTATTTATCAAGAAGAAGGATACATCAATGCACCTCTACATTGATTAGTGTGAGCTCAAAATAATCACAATAAAGAAAATGTATCCCCACCCAGTAATAGATGACTTGTTTGATCAACTATGTGGGGTAAGTATTTATCTAAGGTGGACCTTCAGTCGAGATATCACCAATTAAAGGCTAGTAAGGAAGATATTACCTAGATAGACTTTCTGATGAGTTATGGGAACTATGAGTACATAGCTATGACCTTCAAACTCAAAAAACTCCAACAATTTTCATGTATTTAATGAATAATGTCTTTAGATATTATCATGAAATTTATTTTGGTAGTCTTACTGATGATATTCTGATATACTGCATGATAGAGGAGGAACATGAAGAGAATTTGAATAATCTACTAAAAAATATTGGAAGGGAGAAACTCTATGAAAAGTATAGTAAATCTGAGTTATAGATGGAGGAAGTATCATTCTTGGGGCATGTAATCACCAATAAATGGATATCTCTGGACCCTTGACAGAAAAAGGTGATTAAAGAATGGCCCATGACAAAATCTGTAACTGAGATCTATAATATCCTTGGTCTATCTGGGTATTACTATCAATTTGTGAAGAACTTCTCATGTTTATCAAACCCACTAACCAAGCTGACTTGGAAGGGATAAAAGTTTTTCTTGACCAGTGTATGTGAACATTGCTTCAAAGATTTGAAAAAGATGCTTATCACTATACCAGTACTCACAATTTAGATAAGTGTGGAACTCATTATGGTATATAGTGATGCTTCAAAGAAGGTATTAGGTTATGTACTGATTAAAAATGATAAAGTTATAGCATAATACTTAAGAAAGTTGTAAATTTGTGAGAAAAACAATACCATGCATGATCTGGAGTTCACGACAACGACATTTCCATTAAAAATATGATGGAATTATATATATGTGGAGAATTGTGAGATATATAATGATCATAATAGTATCAAATATATACTAATACATAATGATATTAATATTACCCAAAAAATACTAGATCTCATCAAAGATTATAAAGGCTCATTCCACTACCATCTTGGTATGAAAAATAAAGTGACAGATTCTCTATGTAGAAAAGATCCTACATCATTATCAATGATGATAATTGAAAAGGATCCAATATTATAATATTTCCAAAGGATAGACAGAGTATAATTAAGGATGGAACATCATCAATACTTTCTCAAATGATTGCTCAACCTTCCCTCAGGGATAAAATAAAGGATACTCAAATAAATTATGTGAAGATTTAGAAAAAGGTGGAGGCTATGAGGAATGGGAAATATTAAGAGTTAAAAATGGATGAGAAAGGAGATTAATTATTTGGAAGATGACTATGTATACCATCCAATACAAAGAAAAAGAAAGATATTCCAAATGATGAAAATATCTCAACCATTTCTATTAACCTAGGGAGAATGAGTATTTATTTAGATCTTTGAGAGCATGTTTTGTGGGACAATATGAAGAAGAAGATCACTAAATATACAACAATGTTCTTAGTATGTCAGAAAGTGAAGGTTGAAAGAAATAATTATATGGGGATGATGAAACCATTACCCATATCAACATGGAAATTGGAAAACACCACCATAGACTTTGTTAATCATCTTCCAAAAACATCGAGAGGAAATAATACTATATGGGATGTTGTGGATCATATTACAAAGATAGATCACTTTATGAGAATTCGATATGAATTCTCATTAGATCAAATTATACAAATATAAATAAAAAATGGGTGAGGCTTCATGGAGTAACACTATTTATTATATCTGGTCGAGATTTGAGATTTACCTCTAGGTTTTGGAAAAATATCCAACATGCTCTAAACACAGATTTGAACTTCAGCATGACCTATAATCCTAAAACTAATGGACAATCTGAGTGGACTATGTAGAAATTGGAAGAAAAGTTGAGAGAATAAACTATGAACTTCATGGAAGGATGGGACCAACACCTACCTCTGGCCAAGTTCTCATATAATGACCATTTCTAATCAAGCATCCAAATGGATCCATATGAAGCCCTTTATCGGAAAATATGTAGAACATAAACATGCTTGGATGAAGTCAGTGAATATAAGATAAAAGGACTTAAAATATTCAAATAAATGATGGAAAAGGGTAAAACCATTCAGAACCACATCAATTTATCCCATAGTCGATAGAAGATTCGTGCAAACAATAATTGACGTGACCTGGAGTTTAAGGTTGGAGACATGATATTCCTTTGTATATCTCTATGGAAAAGGTTATGATATTTTGGAAGAAAGGAGAGATGAGTCCTAGGTACATCATCCCCTTTGATATTCTTTACCATGTTAGAGTTATCGTCTATTTACTAGAACATCCACCAACCATGTCTCAATTACATGATGTATTCCATGTAACCCTCTTAAGGAAGTACATACTCGATCCCTCTATAACACCTCGAGATTTTGTGAGAAATTTTATTTTTAATTTATTTGATGTCCTGTGTTTTACACTTCACCAAGATTAGATTGTGCTATACACAACACCATATTTTCTTGTAGTATATACACACACTATTCTTGGCTTGTGTTGCATGCAAGAGCGAGCTTCCTCAATAATGTGTGTTGTACGCAATATCGAGTTTCACTAAACAATGATATATTATGAACTAGAAATTATGAATATTATTAACCACATTTTGAATTTTATAACAATATAATCCATCTTACACATATTCTAGAACATGGTATGAGAACAGAATAATTTTTTTAGGTAAAATGAGTATTTTTCAAAAAATACAGTTTTGCCACCTTTTGATGGCGCACCCACTTTAAATATAGTTTTTGACAGGTTTATAAGTTAAATTTTACAAATTAAACATCTTTCTTGGAATAATGTTATAAAAATTTACTTTGGATAAATTTTTGATATTTTTCTGATAACTTTCATATTTTGATGAATAGTAAAAATACGCTAAATTTTAATTAAAAACAACTTTTTTCATCAAGATAATTTATATGGTTAAATTATTTTATTGAATGGTTTTAAAGTATAAATAGAATATATTTTAAACCATTTAATATAATGTAAGTCATTATCATTAATTTTACATTGAATTCATAGGTAAAAACATTTCAATATTTTGCAATGTTTTAACTTTTAAAACCCATTTTCTCAATAGCAAGATTAATTTTAAATTAAATACTGCCACTTCTGTATATTTAATTTAGAAAAATGTATTCCATATTTGGAATTAGTAGGTCCAAATTATGTTAATAGGATACTTTTTTTTATTCATTAGGAATAGTAACTACGGTAAATTTTATTTACCATAGTTAAAGGTAAATCGGGCAATTAAGGGAAAATATAATATTATAAAATTACCCTAACATTTGTCTTAATATAATTGGATCATTATGTTTTTCCTTAAATCATAGTTGGGTCGAAATGGAATCTATTGGAACCTACTTGGATGTAATTAAGACCTTTAATTTATTTTATTTAAAGAAAGTGAAACATGTCTCACTCACACTTTAATAATTAAAGTATTTTTAATATAAGGTTATAAAGAATATAAATTCAATTATAAATACTAATTTGAAAAATAAAATGTTTTCCTTCATCATGGTAATTTATTTATGATTTTTATGAAATATATAATTACCTTAATATCTTATACATTAATGATGTAGAAATTATTTATTTAGTGAAAAATCAATAATATAGTTTTTATTACAATATTAATACCCATAAAAAAGACTATAAAAATGACCAACCCTTACTGGTAGAGTATATCTATACTCTAATCATCCAAGGGTATAATGTTTGACCATTTGGAGCCTTATAAAACAGATTAGGACATTTATATTATTTTATTTTAAATGATGTCAAAGTTGTCACCTTCATAATTTAATAAAGATAAAATTTTAAAAGTTGGTTGTTTTAGAAGGTAAATTCTACTAAAAGTATTCTTATGAAATATATTATATTTATATTTATCATATTATTTTATTTTTAATTTTAATGCAACAAATAAGTATATTAAATAATTATACAAAAATGTTATAGTAATTATTTTATTAACAAAAATATCGAATAAATGATTTTAAGAGTATTAAAATAAAGATTATATGAACTAATTAATGTTATAAACGAATTTTATAGATGAACATGCCTTTTTATTAATATATTAAATAGTTTTTTGAAAATATATTCTCTTTGGATTTTATTTAAATTCAAATAATTGAATTGTATTAAAATTAACACTATTGATATTTCATGAAAATAACATATTATTAAATTGTTTAAAAATCAAAAAAATATTTAAAAATTACAAATTAAAATTTATATGGTCTAAAATGTCATTAATTATAAAATTATGTACAATTAACAACACATAAGTAAGTATTTTTAACCATTTAAAATTTATTACATTATTTCCACAAATAAAATTAAATAGATTAAATTGGGATAAATAAAAATGATAAGGTTTAAAATAAAATTAAAACATGTTTAAATTTGATTGGTTAATGGGATTAAAACCCTATATTACCTCATATTCGAATTTTAGTCACTTTGGAAGTTTTTATGTGGGGTTTGAGTTTATTATAAATTAATATTTTTGAAATTCCAAAAGTGGCCCTCTCCTCTCCTATATAAGGGCACCTCCTCCCTCTCCTCTTCACAACATTTTGAGCGATAAATCTCAGACAAACCCTGAAAATTTTCATTCTAAACTTCCCTAGAAACATAATAGAGGTCCTGGTATTCTCAAAAGACCAACTTTTGTGGCCTAAGAGGTGGTTTAGAAGAGGCGTGTCGAAGAAGAGGTGATCTCTTCTACCGATTCTTTCAAAGTTTCTTTGTTCTTCTACTTCTTCTTCTTTATTTATTTCATTATAAAGTAATAAAATAAGTATAAATAATATACTTATATTTTATTATAAATATTAAACAACCCTATTTCCCCTTCTACCCATCCTACAAAAAACGAAATCACCGCACGTGCGTACGTACGTAATACCGTCTCCATGCCGTGGTGTAATCTGTTTATCCACCACCACCTTACATGGATGTGGATAATGGTGTAAATAATAAATATATATTCTTATTATAACATGATTTTAATTATGAGATTTTATATCAACCACTCAAATACCATTCAATAATTATGGGAATGATATCATCACTCGTGCGTACGTACGGATTACTGTCTCCACGATGCGATTAGATTCATTCTCCATGTTAACCATTCCAGAATGATTATAAAGTATGTATATAATAAATAATGATGAAATTTATGACATAATAATTCTAATGGATACATACATATATATATATATATATATATTCATATACTTACTTACATTCAATTCAATAAGGAAATGAAAACAACATTTATGCGTACGTACGGTCTACCGTCTCTATGAATGGTGTATTTAATATCATTTATCTACCTATTATATACATATATATCCTGAATATATATGATAAATATATATATATATATATATCCTGTTTTACATTCTGGAAGTAATTAAATCATCATATAAGTAATAATAATATAAAAAACAACAAGTCCAAACATGTACGATAAATGAAACGATTTTACCCAAAACACTGTTTTAACATGGAATTGACAAATGAATGGGTAATAAAAAATCGTAAGTGAATCATATATGATATCATAAATATTATTATGGTTCTGTTACAAGTTAATAATATGTTTAAACCCACTATACACTTGTCTTATACATATATGGATGAAATTGGACCTAAGGTAGGGGATAATTATTCAATCTCATTCTTATCTGAGATTGTTTATTCGTAAGTATTTACTGGGGCTATTTTTATCATCCATGTCCATATGTTCTCAAAATGTTTTCATAAAATATTTACTATTATTCCATGTATGTTTAAAGTCATTTAACCCTTTTTTTTACTTTTACTACAAGGTATGGAATGAATCTTTCTTTTATTTACCATACGAGGTACTTTTTGACTTTTTCCGCAAAAGTACAAGGAGAATGTTTTTTTTAACAAATACAGTGTGAATGGATTTTTACAGTTTCATAACTCCTTATTTTCATGAATATTCCTATTCAATATTTCATGACTATTTTCAAAAAAATCCTTTTCTTTTAAAATTATGTGGCATTTTGAGAACAGAAAATGATTTTGAAGAAGAAATGATATTTTCCTCAAGAATTTATTTCATGTGTTTTATCAAAATTATTTTCTATCTAAGATGACATTATTTAGTATGTTTATGTTTTAAGTATAACGTCTCTATAATTTACATGGTTTTATTCTTCTTATGATGAAATGATATCCATTTGTTTTATATGGATTATGTTATGATGGGATGATGTTTATGAAACCCATTTTATTCATTGGGTTATGATGAATGATTTATGTTTATTTTGTTGCACACGTAATAATGATTTAATTATGAGATGGGTGGGACCTATATCTCCCTCTAATGCATTGGGTAAATATTTATATCTCATGAGATAAACATGGCTGTAATGGTAAGTAAATCCGGTTTAGTAATACAGGGATGGAATGACAGGTAAACCTGGTTCAGTAATGGACTTTGTCCACTATGATGGTCTTGGCAGTAATGCCTTGGCTACTATGGAATTTATATCATGTGATTAATGGTTTTACACAATTACATGTTTTATTCCCATGTTATTTTATCATGATTTATGTTCCATTATGATCTACGACTTACGTACTTCCATGTTTTATGTCACAACTAAGGATTTTGATGTTTAAAATTTATGTTCATGTTTTTAAGTTCAATTGTATATGGTTTGTTTTATTTTATCCATGATTACCCTTACTGATCATTCGAGCTCACCCTTTATATGTTTTCTTTTCCCCAGGATATAAAGAAAGGTTTTAGGTCAGAAAACAAAAGGGGAATATCTTTATGGGAGATGTTGAAGATCTTTCACCATGATTAGAAGATTATGTTCCGGGTTTCCAAAGACACTAAACTATTACGGTACTTGGGATTCATTTTTTGTTATGTATTAAGTATTCTAAAAAATTAATGTAATGTCCAGGTATGTCAAGCTTTGGGTCTCGACAGTTAGTATTAGAGGAAAGGTTTAGTTAACCTTTGGAAACTAGGATGTGAAAACTTTAGTAAAATCCGTAGAGATATTTCTAAGGTATGTCTAGGGATGTTGCTAAGGATTAGAATAAGTATAGTCTAAAGTCCTAGAATTATGTTAACAGTCATTAATAACGTAGGGTTAACCAAATCTGCGATGGATTAAAGAAGGTGTAATAAGTTATAAATCCTATAAGTGACTTTTAATGATTATATGGTTCCTCATTATCTTAACTATTTCTTACACAATGGTTTCTGGTTTTAGTTAATGAAGGTAATAAAAATAAATTGGGTTAACATTGAATTTGATGGACAAATTGGTGACTATGAGCAGAAAAATTGCATAATGCCTAGAGAGAAAGATATTGGGATTATTCCGAATTAGACATCTTGATATATGATAAACAAGGTGAACTTTAGTTGTATTCCTAAGTCACAAAATAAGAGGAAGATGGACTTTTATGAATGTTATCATGGTGAGGAACATAGAGAAAGAAATATGAAGCTTTCTACATATCAAGATAAGGGAAGAAGAACCTTGAGGAATATCTCAAATGGAGGGGAAGTGTAACAGCCCAAGATTTTATGAAAAATATTCTTTTTAATTTCACTAATGTCTTGTGTTGTACGCTACACCAAAAAGGAGCTTGCACAACACACATCCTTGACTTTCCTTTCATTACACGGAATCACAACGTTCCTTGATAGCGTGTGTAGTACGCAATACCGAGTTTCACTAAACAACGATATGCTATTAAAATATTATTAAAATTAACCGTTATGAATAGTAATAACCACTTTTTGAAATTTTGTAAATTTTATTTTTCAAAATGGACTTCATTTTTGGATCTGGAATATCGAAATTAGCTTAGGGTGAAATTTTGGTAATTTTCGGATAACTTTCATATTTTGATGAATAGTGAAAATTACTAAATTTTAATTAAAAACAACTTTTTCAATCGAAATAATTAATAGTGATAAATTATTAATTTGAGTGGTTTTAAAGTATATTTAGAATATATTTTTACAATTTAATACAATGTTGGTCATTGGATGTAATTTCACATTTAAACCAGTTATAAACAAGTGTCAATCTTTTGATAGTTATTATCTCTTAAAAACACGCCTTTTATTTTGATGACGGGAATGAATTTTTAAATTAATTAATGCAACTGATATGTTTTGAATTTGGTAAAATAGAAATCATTTTTGAGTTCATAATATCAAATATAGCTTAGGCCTAATTTTTGGCATTTTTCTGAAAACTTTCAATTTTTGATGAATAGTGAAACCACTAAGTGGTAGTTAAAAAACTGAATTTTTCATAAAACTTAATTTTACCGCTTCTGTGAGTGGAATTTCAAAAATCCGAAAGACACGGTTGATGTCAGTAAGTAAAATGTGGTTCAATGAGATGAAAATAATTTTTTGGTGAATAGTAACTTTTTACTTTTTTTTACCACGGTTAAAAGTAAATAGGGTAATTAAGGGTAGAAATGATATTATTATTACCATAACACATGTCCTAATTCTATTGGACAAGTGTAATTAGACCAAAAAAAACTTAGGAATAAAATATGACCATTTAGGCCCACTTGTATTAGATTAGGACATTTATTATTAATTTATTTAAAAAATGGTTAAAAGAGTTAAAATCAAAGTTTATTTACTAAAACATTTTTAATATGAGGTTATAAATAAGATAAATTCAACTATAAATATTCATTAGAAAGCTAAAAGGATTTCCTACATAATTTTATTTTATTTGTAATTTTTCAACATTAAATAATTTAATTTATTTATGACACAACGATGATGCAGTAATTATCTTATTAATGAAATATTGACATAATTGATGTTATAAATACCCAAATAAATATAATTTGAGACTTTTTATTAATTACAATAATTTTATAGGTTAATATTACATGTTGTTATTGATTTAATTAACTTTTTTCTAACTTATCATTCTGTTATGAGTTTCACAAAAATCAATTACTAAATAGTACAAAAATCAATTACTAAATAGTGTTAAAATTGACATAAAATAGTTTTTAAAACAAATATTATATTATTAATTGTTATTTTATTCCTAAAAATCTAAGGTTCGGCCAAATGACTTAGATAAGGTTATATATATTAATAATAAACAACTTGGGGTTCGTTTGACTTCTTATAGTAAGTTTATTAACCTTATAGTGTAAGAACACAAGAAGACACGGTAATAGTAAAATTATTTAACTTAATGTTAAATCTAAATGATAAGGTTAAAATAGGAACCTAAACTTGTCTAAATTCTATTGTATGAGAGGGTTCCGACCCATCCCCACCTTAGCCTCGAAATAAATCAATTTGGAGCCATTTAAAAACGAACTTGACTTTATAATAAAATAATATTTTTAGTGATTCCAAAGGTGCCCCTCTCCTCCCTTATAAAAGGGAATCTACTCCCTCTCTTCCTCACACAACTTTGAGCCTTCATGCTCGGCCAAACCCTGCCAATCCCTACTCTCCACTTCTTTAGAGACATCCTAGAGGTCCTGGTCTTCTTCAAAGACCAATTTTAGTGCCCTAAAAGAAGGTCTCAAAGAATCACTTCAAAGAAGAGGTAATGTCCGTTACTGATTATTTCATCTTTATTTCTTCTTCCACTTCTTCTTCTTTAGTTGTTTCATTATGAAGTAATAACATCAGTATCACTAATATACTTGTATGTTATTATAAGTATGAAACAACCATATTTCACCATCTATCCATCCTACGGAAAAAGAAATCACCGCGCGTGCGTACGTACGGAATTCCGTCTCCACACCGTGGTGTAATCTATTTTCCACCTCCACCTTAATTGGATGGGTATAATGGTGTAAATAATGACTATATATGACTATTATAAAGTGATATTGATTCTGAAATAGTATACATATACTCCAATACAATTCCACGATCATAGGAACGATATCATCACTCGTGCGTACGTACGGAATACCGTCTCCACGATGTGATGCGACTCGTTCTACATGATCTTCATTTCATAATGATTATATAAATGAATTGAATGAATTAATATGATATATATTACACTAATACAATTCTGGAAATGAGGTATCTATAACCTAAAGAAAATAATAAGAATTTATTCGACAAAACACGCATAAGAACAGAAAGTTATAAACACCCGAATAACAAGTAGCAATGAAATATTACTACTAAGAAGCTAAGAATATGACCATATATGATATCATAAAAGTAAGTATGATTATGTAATAAGTCAATAACATTATTTAAATCATTATACAGGAGGTTCGGACACTTACAAAGCAAGTCGGACCTAAGGTAAGAGAAATATCACAATCTCATTTTTATCCGAGATTGTTTATACTCTGGAATTTACTGGGGTGTATTTTATCATCCTCATCAATGTTTCCTCAATATGTAATATTTATATCTTTCTAAAATAGTTTAAATCCATTTTTACCCTTCGGTGAGTTTTTAGTAAAAGATATGAAAGGAATCTTTTTTCATTTTTCATATGAGGTACTTTTTGACTTTTTCTGACAAAAGTATGAGAAGAATTTTTTTTAAACTTATACGGAATGAATGGATTTTTAAAACATTATTTCCAAGAAGCTTCCTTTACAAGTTTTCAAGTTTATTTTTAATCAACTTCTTTTAGTTTAAAGTTGTATGACATGTTAAGAAAGGAAACATGTTTTTTAAGAAGAAAGGATATTTTACTCAAGAATGGAGTTCAAGTGTTTTATCAAAATTATTTTCCATCTAAGATAATAAAGGGTTCTGTTTTTATCCCTATTATTACATTTATTTGATTATGTTGTGATGGAATAATTTTTATAAATTCCTTTATCTTATATGAATTGTTTTATGATGTCATGTTGTTTAAGAATCCCATTTTTATTACATGGGTTATGCAATGATGTATGATTTATGATTTCGTGGCACACATAATAATGGTATCATTATGAGATGGGTGGGGCCTATATCTCCCTCCAATGCATTGGGTTAAGATTTTATATCTCATGAGATAGACATGGCTAGAACGGTAGGTTATACCGGTTCAGTGAAACAGTACTGAAACGAGGGTGACTGAGTTCAGAAAGGGACTTTGTCCACTAAGATAGTCTTGGAAATGAGTCTTGACTAACAAGAAATGATTCTCTATGATTATGTGTGAATGCCACAAAGTTTCATGTTTTAAGTTATGATTATTGTGATTACATTTCACTGCCATGAGTTATCCCAGGTTATGAAATTATGATCTCTTTTTCAGGTTAATATTTCCAAAAGTTATGTGCTTATGTATATGTTGTGATTGATATTTCTTTTGTTTACCCTTACTAAGAATTTGAGCTCACCCTTTTATGTTTTATTTTCCCCAGGATATAAAGAAAGGTTTTAGGTATAAAAAAAAGGATGATCTTTATGGGAGATGTTGAAGATCTTTCACCAGGATTAGAAGATTATATTCCGAGTTTCCAAAGACACTAAACTATTATGATCCTTGTGTGTGTGTTTTTGTTATGTACTAAGTATTCCGCAAATGTAATGTAATGTCCATGTACGTTAAGCTTCGGGTCTCTACAGTTGGTATCAGAGGAAAGGTTTAGTCAACCTTTGGAAACTAGGATGTGAAAACGTTAGTGAGATCCCTAGAGATATTTCTAAGGTATGTCTAGGGTTGTCCCTAAGGTTAATTATACATATAGGTTATAGTACTAGAATTACGCTAACGATCATAGAATTAAACCAAAGATGTTAGATATTGAAGGTACTCCCCTTTATTATGTTGTTTTCCCTAGTATGATTTTTTCCTCTCACACTATTATTTTTGGGTTTTAGACGATGGATGGAACCCGAAGGAACCGTGTTGATCAATGCAATGGACAATGCAATGATTGTCCTCCTGAACAAACAAATGTAATGGGATATGGAGTGCAAAATCTTATTTCTATACTTACACAAGCTATGAATCATTCTGGACTTCCAAATGAGCAGAGAAGGGAACAATATTCTATTGAGTCCTTCATGAGGCAACGTCCACCTTCTTTTAGTGGGTCTTCTGATCCACTTGTTGCTGAACAATGGATCAGTACCACTGAAAATATATTTTCAGTTCTTCAATGTTCTGAACATGATAAAGTCATCTTAGCAGTATATCGTTTGGAAGGTGAAGCTGATCAATGGTGTAATCTTATCAAGAATACGAGGCCAAGAGATGAAATCGAGTCCATGGAATGGGACGAGTTCAAGAACTTGTTTATCAGTAAGTACTTCCCTCGTATTATTCGAACAAAGATGGAAAAGGAGTTTCTTGAGCTGAAGCAGAAGGATGATGAATCTGTTGGTATATACGAAGCGAATTTTACAAGACTTGCAAGGTATGCATCTGACATTATCATCCAACCTGAAAGTAAAGTTGATCGATTTTTCAGTGGCTTAAAACCAATTCTTCGAAGGGCATTAGCTATAAGAGACTTCAGTAGCTATGAAGAAATTGTGCGTTGTGCTCTCAAGGTAGAAATGGAAGTTGGTGTTACATATCCATGTCATGGTTTTGACAAGAAACGAAAGATGGAGTTCAAGGAGAAATCTCAAAATAATGGTGAAAAGAAGATGAATGTTTCCTTATGCACAAAGTGTGAAAAGAAGCATGGTGGAGATTATCTTAAAGGGACTAGAAAATGTTTTAAGTGTGGAAAAGAAGGTCATCGAGCAGCTGAGTGTCGAAGTAATGGAAAAAGGGTTTCTAATGATGTGAATAAAGCAAACACTGCAGAGAACACACCACCAACACTTCAATGCTTCAAGTGCAAGGAAATGGGGCATTATGCTAATAAATGCCCTAATCCAAGGGTTAGTGATGATCAACATGAGCAACCACTTAAGGCAAAGGACAAAGGGAAGTCACATGCGATCACTATTGGCGATGTTGAATATGAAAACGATGTGGTGGAATGATTAAGTGTTTATGTAATGGGATTCCAAAATAATGTTGTATCATAAAGTATTGGAATATTTATGTGTTGGTCTAATGTGGTATTCAAAGTGCTTGAGATATTTTTGGAAATAAGATGATATGCGCATAATGAAGGGAAAACGAGAAAACGAAATGTTTAACAGTATTCATGAGTTCATGATTGATATAAGGACTAAGTGATATCATGGTTTTAGTATATAGAATTTTGAGGATTTTGGTATGTGGAAGGTGTTAACTTTTAACTGCATTCATGTTTTCACTAATGTTCAATGGGTATTCAAGAGAATACATGATTAAGGACTTTGAATGTTTGGAATGTGACCAACAAAACATATCTTATGATATATGGGGATCAACGATGGTATTAAATCTCTGGTAATCATTTTCACTATGTTATGAGAGTGGACTACAGTATTATGGATAAGCCTAAAGGTTGGAATGGATTATGTTGGACATAATTTAGTATTGTTTAAAGATAGAAGTTTTTTCGATATTATTGATGGGATGTTATTGTAATATAGTTTTAGAAAAAGGACAACCTGCAGGACGAGCGACAACCCATCGCGTCGGACAAGGTTGTGGGAATCGAACCCACAACCAAAGTGCGACTGGCCTTTATCGCCTACCACCAGCCTACAAGAAGTCCCTGGTTAGTAGAAACTAGTTTTATTTTATTAAGAGGTATGATATATGAAGTATAAGTTCATTTTTGGAACCATATACGATTAACCATAAGATGGACTTATAACTTTTGCTAACCTTTTGTTTGAAAGAGATGGAATGACCCATCATTCTATCACATGATCTGCTAACACATCACACATGACAAATTCAACTTCATTTCTTTAAGAGATGAAGTGGAAATTGTTCAAAGAACGACAAACGGTGATACTATACAAAAATCACGAAAGTATTTCTTCTAATTCCAATTTTATCAACTTTAGGGAAATGATCTTGAAAACCAAAAATGTTGTCTTAGTGCTCTTATATCTGATGAATCAGATGGTACCTTAGATCATCAAAAATTTATGGCTTTGTGATTGCTAGCTTTTCCATAGCCATGTTCTCTACCACTCTCCATCAGAACATGATGGATAGATTTCTCTTCCATATCCATATTTTCACCTATGTGGAAACCCAGTGATTAGTTTATTTAGGTAACCGTTAAGTTTCATACATGTGTTTTTAAAAATTGGTTTTGGTATTCCTTTTTATGATGTGGGTTTCGATTAAAGAAACTTTCGAATAGTAAACCATTTATAACCCCGACGAATTTCGAGGGCGAAATTCATTTTAAGGGGGGTAGAATGTAACAACCCAAGATTTTATGAAAAATATTCATTTTAATTTCACTAATGTCTTGTGTTGTACGCTACACCAAAAGGAGCTTGCACAACACACATCCTTGACTTGCCTTTCATTACACGCAATCACGACCTTCCTTGATAGCGTGTGTAGTACGCAATACCGAGTTTCACTAAACAACGATATGCTATTAAAATATTATTAAAATTAGCCGTTATGAATAGTAATAACTACTTTTTGAAATTTTGTAAATTTTATTTTTCAAAATGGACTTAATTTTTGGATTCAGAATATCGAAATTATCTTAGGGTGAAATTTTGGTAATTTTCGGATAACTTTCATATTTTGATGAATAGTGAAAATTACTAAATTTAAATTAAAAACAACTTTTTCAATCGAAATAATTAATAGTGATAAATTATTAATTTGAGTGGTTTTAAAGTATATTTAAAATATATTTTTACAATTTAATACAATGTTGGTCATTGGATGTAATTTCACATTTAAACCAGTTATAAACAAGTGTCAATCTTTTGATAGTTATTATCTCTTAAAAATACGCCTTTTGTTTTGATGACGGGAATTAATTTTTAAATTAATTAATGCAACTGATATGTTTTGAATTTAGTAAAATAGAAATCATTTTTGAGTTCATAATATCAAATATAGCTTAGGCTTAATTTTTGGCATTACTTTGAAAACTTTCAATTTTTGATGAATAGTGAAACCACTAAGTGGTAGTTAAAAAACTGATTTTTTCATAAAACTTAATTTTACCGCTTCTGTGAGTGGAATTTCAAAAATCCGCGAGACACGGTTGATGTCAGTAAGTAAAATGTGGTTCAAGGAGATGAAAATAATTTTTTGGTGAATAGTAACTTTTTACTTTTTTTTACCACGGTTAAAAGTAAATAGGGTAATTAAGGGTAGAAATGATATTATTATTACCATAACACATGTCCTAATTCTATTGGACAAGTGTAATTCGCCCAAAAACAAACTTAGGAATAAAATATGACCATTTAGGCCCACTTGGATTAGATTAGGACATTTATTATTAATTTATTTAAAGAATGGTTAAAAGAGTTAAAATCAATGTTTATTTACTAAAAAATTTTTAATATGAGGTTATACATAAGAAAAATTCAACTATAAATATTCATTAGAAATATAAAAAGATTTCCTACATAATGGTATTTTATTTGTAATTTTTAGACATTAAATAATTTAATTTATTTATGACACAACGATGATGCAGTAATTATCTTATTAATGAAATATTGACATAATTGATGTTATAAATACCCAAATAAATATAATTTGAGACTTTTTATGAATTACACTAGTTTTATAGGTTAATATTACATGTTAGTATTAATTTAATTAAATTTTTTAGAACTTATCATTCTGTTATGATTTTCACAAAAATCAATTACTAAATAGTGTCAAAATTGACATAAAATAGTTTTTAAAACAAATATTATATTATTAATTGTTATTTTATACCTAAAAATCTAATATTCGACCAAATTACTTAGATAAGGTTATATATATTAATAATAAACAACTTGGGGTTCGTTTGGCTTCTTATAGTAAGTTTATTAACCTTATAGTGTAAGAACACAAGAAGACACGGTAAAAGTAAAATTATTTAACTTAATGTTAAATCTAAATGATAAGGTTAAAATAGGAACCTAAACTTGTATAAATTCTATTGGATGAGATGGTTTCAACCCATCCCCACCTTATCCTCGAAATAAATCAATTTTTAGCCATTTAAAAACGAACTTGACTTTATAATAAAATTATATTTTTAGTGATTCCAAAGGTGCCCCTCTCCTCCCTTATAAAAGGGCACCTCCTCCCTCTCTTCCTCACACAACTTTGAGCCTTCCAGCTCGGCCAACCCCTGCCAATTCATCCTCTCCACTTACCTAGAGACATCCTATAGGTCCTGGTCTTCTTCAAAGACCAATTTTAGTGCCCTAAAAGAAGGTCTCAAAGAAGCACTTCAAAGAAGAGGTAATGTCCGTTACCGATTCTTTCATCTTTATTTCTTCTTCCACTTCTTCTTCTTTAGTTTTTTCATAATGAAGTAATAACATCAGTATCACTCATATACTGGTATGTTATTATAAGTATGAAACAACCCTATTTCACCATCTATCCATCCTACGGAAAAAGAAATCACCGCGCGTGCGTACGTACGGAATACCCTCTCCACGCCGTGGTGTAATCTATTTTCCACCACCACCTTACTTGGATGGGTATAATGGTGTAAGTAATGACTATATATGACTATTATAAAGTGATATTGATTCTGAAATAGTATACATATACTCCAATACAATTCCACGATCATAGGAACGATATCATCACTCGTGCGTACGTACGGAATACCGTCTCCACGATGTGATGCGACTCGTTCTACATGATCTTCATTTCATAATGATTATATAAATGAATTGAATGAATGAATATGATATATATTACACTAATACCATTATGGAAATTAGGTATCTATAACTTAAAGAAAAGAATAAGAATTTATTCGACAAAACATGCATAAGAACAAAAAGTTATAAACACCCGAATAACAAGTAGCAATGAAATATTACTACTAAGAAGATAAGAATATGACCATATATGATATCATAAAAGTAAGTATGATTCTGGAATAAGTCAATAACATTATTTAAATCATTATACAGGAGGTTCGGACACTTACAAAGTAAGTCGGACCTAAGGTAAGGGAAATATCACAATCTCATTTTTCTCCGAGATTGTTTATACTTTGGAATTTACTGGGGTGTATTTTATCATCCACATCAATGTTTCCTCAATATGTAATATTTATATCCTTATAAAATAGTTTAAATCCATTTTTACCCTTCGGTGAGTTTTTAGTAAAATATATGAAAGGAATCTTTTGTCGTTTTTCATACGAGGTACTTTTTGATTTTTCCGACAAAAGTATGGGAAGAATGTTTTTTTAACTTATACGGCATGAATGGATTTTTAAAACATTATTTCCAAGAAGCTTCCTTTACAAGTTTTCAAGTTTATTTTTAATCAACTTCTTTTAGTTTAAAGTTGTATGACATGTTATGAAAGGAAACATGTTTTTTAAGAAGAAAGGATATTTTACTCAAGAATGGAGTTCAAGTGTTTTATCAAAATTATTTTCCATCTAAGATAATAAAGGGTTCTGTTTTTATCCCTATTATTACATTTATTTTATTATGTTGTGATGGAATTATTTTTATAAATTCCTTTATCTTATATGAATTGTTTTATGATGTCATGTTGTTTAAGAATCCCATTTTTATTACATGGGTTATGCAATGATGTATGATTTATGATTTCGTGGAACACATAAGAATGGTATCATTATGAGATGGGTGGGACCTATATCTCCCTCCAATGCATTGGGTAAAGATTTTATATCTCATGAGATAGACATGGTTGGAACGGTAGGTTATACAGGTTCAGTGAAACAGGACTGAAACGAGGGTGACTCGGTTCAGAAAGGGACTTTGTCCACTAAGATAGTCTTGGCAATGAGTCTTGACTAACAAGAAATGATTCTCTATGATTATGTGTGAATGACACAAAGTTTCATGTTTTAAGTTATGATTATTGTGATTACATTTCACTGCCATGAGTTATCCCAGGTTATGAAATTATGATCTCTTTTACAGGTTAAGATTTCCAAAAGTTATGTGCTTATGTATATGATGTGATTGATATTTCTTTTGTTTACCCTTACTGAGCATTTGAGCTCACCCTTTTATGTTTTCTTTTCCCTAGGATATAAAGAAAGGTTTTAGGTATAAAAAAGGAAGATCTTTATGGGAGATGTTGAAGATCTTTCACCAGGATTAGAAGATTATATTCCGAGTTTCCAAAGACACTAAACTATTACGATCCTTGTGTGTGTGTTTTTGTTATGTACTAAGTATTCCGCAAATGTAATGTAATGTCCATGTACATTAAGCTTCAGGTCTCTACAAGAAGATGTTATATTCATGGGGAAAATGGGTATAGAGTGACAGACTATTATGGAGTTCAATGTCGTATATGTGGAGAACATGGGCATTACCCAACTCAATGCCCTGGCCTAAGAGGTTACTACTAAATCGAGGAAGGACCTATTCCATGCCAATCATTGAAGAGGAGGGATTGAAGGGATTATGTACTATAATTCAAGAATAATGTATTTGAGATACTTTTATGGTATAATAAAATATCTATGTATTAGTTCATTGTGGGTTTCTATAAGAATATGGTACGGATAACCATAAAAAGTGATTGAAATATTTTTGGAATGTTGATGATATTATCATAATGAATGGATAAGGATAAAATAATATTTTTGATTGTATTCAGGATCTCATGACTGATAAAAGGACAAAGTAATATCATGGTTTGAGTATATAGAAATTTTGGGATTTTGGTATGTGGAAAGAGTTAACTTTTGACAGCATTCATGTTTTCACTAAGGTTCTATAGTAATTTATGTTTCAAGAGAATACATGATTAAGTTATTCACATCTTCAGAATGTGACCAACAAGATATATCTTATGATATATGGGGGATAAATGATGGTATTTACAAGCATGGTAGAATGACCTCTCTAGTAATCTTGTTCATTATACTATGAGATTGGACAGAAGTATTTTGGATAAGCCTAAAGATTGGAATGGATTATGTTAGGCATCAGATAGTATTTTTTAAGGCTATAACTTTATGATATTACTTCTAAAATGTTATAATAGTATAGTTTTAGAAAAAGGACAACATGTAGGATGGGCGACAACCCGTCGCATCGGGCATGGATGTAGGAATCGAACCCACAACCGAAGTGCGACATGCTTTTATCACCTACCACTGGCCTACAAGAAGTCCTTGGTTAGTAGATATTAGTTTTATATTATTAAGTGGTATGATAGATGAAGTATAAGTCCATTTTTGGAATCATATATGATTAACCTCACCATAGATGGACTTATGTATATTTGATAACTTTTGCTAACCTTTTGTTTGAGATAGATAGAATGACCCATCATTCTATCACATGATCTGCTAACACATCATGAATGACAAATTCAACTTCATTTCTTTAAGGGATGAAGTGGAAATTGTTCAAGGAACGACCAATGGTGAGATTGTACCAAAATTAAGTAAGTGTTTCTTGTAATTCAAAATTTTCATCTTTAGGGAAATGATCTTGAAAACAAAAAATGTTGTCCTAGTTCCCCCATATCCGATGAATTAAATTGTACCTTAGATCATCACAAATCTATGGCTTTGTGATTGCTGGATTTTTCATAGCCATGTTCTCTACCACTCTCTATTAGAACTTGATGGGTATATTTCTCTTCCATATCCATATTTTCACCTATGTTCTCTTATGTGGAAACCTAGTGATGAGTTAATTTGGGTAACCATTACGTTTCTTACTCTAATTTATAAAATTAAGTTTTAGTATACTTTTTTACAATGTGGGTTTCTTTGAATGAAATTTAAAGTAGTAAACCATTTATAACCCCGATGAATTTCAACGGCGAAATTCATTTTAAGGGGGTAGAATGTAACACCCTGAGATTTTATGAGAAATATTCTTTTTAATTTCTTCTATTTCTTGTGTTGTACGCTTCACCAAGATTATCTGGTGCAATACCCATTGCCGTATTATCTTGTAGTATACGCAAACACTATTCTTGGCTTGTGTTGCATGCAAGAGCGAGCTTCCTCAATTGCGTATGTTGTATGCAATACTGAGTTTCACTAAACAACAATATATTATGAACTAGCCATTATGAATAGTATTATCCACATTTTGAATTTTATAATAATATAATTAATCTTACACATATTATAAAACATGGTATGAGAACCAAATAAAATTTTCAGGTAAAATGAGTATTTTTCAAAAAATATAGTTTTTCCGCCTTTTGATGGCACACCCACTTTAAATCTAGTTTTTGATAGGTTTATAACTTCAATTTAAAAAATTAAACAACTTATTTGGAATAAACATATAAAAATTTACTTTGGATAAATTAGTGATATTTTTCGGATAAGTTTCATATTTTGATGAATAGTAAAAATACGCTAAATTTTAATTAAAAACAACTTTTTTCATCAAGATAATTTATATCGTTAAATTATTATATTGAATTGATTTAAAGTATAAATAGAATATATTTTTACCAATTAATATAATTTAAGTCATTATCATTAATTTTACATTGAATTCATATGTAAAAACATTTCAATCTTTTGCAATGTTTTAACTTTTAAAACTCATTTTCTCAACAGCATGATTAATTTCAAATTAAATACTGCCAATTATGTATAATGAATTTAATAAAATTGATTCCATATTTGGAATCAGTAGGTCCAAATTATATTAATAGACTACCTTTTATTTTTAGGTATTATGAATAGTAACTACGATAAATTTTATTTACCGTAGCTAAAGTTAAATTGGGTAATTAAGGGTAAATATAATATTATAAAATTACCCTAACACTTGTATTAAAATAATTAGATCATTTTATTTTGTCCTAAATCATACTTGGGTCAAAATGGAATCTGTTGGAACCCACATGGATGTGATTAAGACCTTTAATTTATTTTATTTAAAGAAAGTGAAATATGTCTTACTCAAACTTTAATAATTAAAGTATATTTAATATAAGGATAGACAGAATATAAATTTTATTATAAATACTAATTTTAAAGCTAAATTGTTTTTCTTCATCATGGTAATTTGTTTGTGATTTTTAAAAAATTTATAGTTACCCTAATTGCTTATACATTAATGATGCAGAAATTATTTATTTGTTGAAAAATAAATAATATAGTTTTTATTATAATAATAATACCCATAAAAAGGACCAAAAACTTGACCAAACCTTATTGTTCTAGTATATATATACCCTAATCATCCGAGGGTCTAATTTTGTACCATTTGGAGCCTTATAAAATAGATTAGGACATTTATATTATTTTATTTTAAATGAATTAAAATTTGTCACCTTCATACTTTAATAAAGATAAAATTTTAGAAGTTGGTTGTTTTAGAAGATAAATTTGACTAAAAATATTCTTATGAAATATAAAATATTTATCATAATCATAGTATTTTATTTTTAATTTTTATTCAACAAATATGTATATTAAATAATTATACAAAAATGTTGTAGTAATTATTTTATTAAGAGAAATATCAAACAAATGATTTTAAAAGTATTAAAATAAATATTATATGAACTAATTAATGTTCTCCAAGAATTTTATAGATGAATATAACTTGTTATTGATATATTAAATAGTTTATTTCGAAAATATATTCTCTATGGATTTTATTTAAATTCAAATAAATTAATTGTGTCTAAATTGACACTATTGATATTTCATGAAAATAACATATTATTAAATTTCTAAAAAATCACAAAAATATTTAAAAACTAAAAATTAACAACATGTAAGTAAGTATTTACAACCATTTACAATTTATAACATTATTATCACAAATAAAATTAAATATATTAAATAAGGATAAATCATAATGATAAAGTTTAAAATAAAATAAAAACATATCTCAATTTGATTGGTTGATGGGATTACAACCCTATATTATATCATATCTGAATTTGAGTCACTTTCAATGTTTTTATGTGGGGTTTGAGTTTATCATAAATTAATAGTTTTGAAGATTCCAAAAGTGCCTCTCTCCTCTCCTATATAAGGGCACCTACTCCCTCTCCTCTTCACAACATTTTGAGCCTTCATTCTTGGCCAAAACCTGACCATTTTCCATACCACACATCACTAGAAACATTATATAGGTCCTGGTATTCTCAAAAGAACAAATTTAGTGGCCTAATAGGAGGTTTAGAAGAGGCGCGTCGAAGAAGAGGTAATCTCTTCTACCGATTATTTCAAAGTTTCCTTATTCTTATACTTATTATCATTTAGTTGTTTCATTATAAAGTAATAACATCATTATAAATAATATAATTATATGTTATTATAAATATGAAACAAACCTATTTCACCTTCTACCCATCCTACAAAAAATGAAATCACCGCGCATGCGTACGTACGAAATACCGTCTCCACGCCGTGGTGTAATCTGTTTTTCCACCACCACCTTACTTGGATGGGTATAATGGTTTAAATAATAACTATATATGATTATTATAAAATTATTATAATTATGATATATTATATCATCCACTAAAATACACTTCAATAATTATGGGAATGATATCATCGCTCGTGCATACGTACGGATTATCATCTCCACGACGTGATGAGATTCATTCTCCATGTTAACCATTTCAGAATGATAATAAAGTATATATATAATAAATATTGATAATATTTATGACATAATAATTATACTGGATATATATATATATGCCATCTACTTACTTCCATTCAATTCAATAAGGAAATGAAAACAACAATCATGCGTATGTACGGTCTACCGTCTCTATGAACGGTGTATTTCATTTCATTTATCTATCTATTATATACATATATATCATGAATATATATGATATATAAATAATTTTTTACATTATGTAAGTAAGTAAATTATGATATAAGTAATAATTCAATCAATAACAACAAGTCCAAACACGTAAATAAATGAAACGATTTTACCCAAAACGCTGCTTTAACATGGAATTGACAAATAAACGGGTAATATAAAGTCATAAGTGAATAATATATGATATCATAAAGATTATTATGGTTATTTTAAAATTTAATAATATTTTTAAACCCAATATACAGGAATCTCGGACACATACGGAAGAAATTGGACCTAAGGTAGTGGACAATTATTCCAATCTCGTTCTTATCTGAGATTGTTTATTCGTAAGTATTTATTGGGGCTATGTTTATAATCCATGTCCATATTTCTCAAAATGTTTTCATAAAATGTTTAATATTATTCCATGTATGTATAAAGTCATTTTACCCTTTTTTTCTTTTACCACAAGGTATGTAAGGAATCTTTATTTTGTTTACCATACGAGGTACTTTTTGACTTTTACAGCAAAAGTATGAGGAGAATGTTTTTTTAACTTATATAACATGAATGTATTTTTACGGTTTCATAACTCCTTATTTTTTGAAGCTTCCTATACATTATTTCATGATTATTTTCAACAAAATCATATTTTTTAAAATTTCATGGCATTTGGAGAAAATAAAATGATTTTTAATTAGAAATGATATTTTCCTCAAGAATTCATTTCAAGTGTTTGATCAAAACTATTTTCCATCTAAGATGAAATTATTTAGTATGTTTATGTTTCAGGTATAATGTCTCTATAATTTTCATGTTTTGATTCTTCTTATTATGAAATGATATCCATTTGTTATATATGGATTATGTTACAATGGGATGATGTTTATGAAACCCATTTTATTCATCGGATTATGATGAATGATTTATGTTTATTTTGTGGCACACGTAAGAATGATTTAATTATGATATGGGTGGGACATATATCTCCCTCCAATGAATTGGGTAAATATTTATATCTCATGAGATAAACATTGTTGGAATGTTAAGTAATTACAGTTCAATAATACAGGGCTGGAACGACAAGTAAACCCGATTCAGTAATGGAATTTGTCCACTATGATGGTCTTCGTAGCAATGGATTGGCTACTATGGAAATCATATCGTGTGATTAATGGTTTTCCACAGTTAAATGTTTTATTACCATGTTATTTTATCATGATTGATGTTCCATTATGATCTATGCCTTACGTACTACCATGTTTTATGTCACAACTCAATATTTTGATGTTTAAACTTTATGTTCATGTTTTTATGTTCAAATGTATATGGTTTGTTTTATTTTCTCCATGATTACCCTTACTGAGCATTAGAGCTCACCCTTAATATGTTTTATTTTCCCCAGGATATAAATAAAGGTTTTAGGTAAGAAAACAAAAGGGTAATATCTTTATCAGATATGTTGAAGATCTTTCACCATGACTAGAAGATTATGTTCTGAGTTTCCAAAGACACTAAACTATTACATTCCTTGGGTGTCATTTTTTGTTATGTATTAAGTATTCCAAAAAAGTAATTTAATGTCCATGTACGTCAAGCTTTGGGTCTCTACGCCATCACATGTATTTAATTCAAAGGTGGTATAGTTGGAAAATGATATCTCTTATGAGGACCATCCAGTGAAGATCTTCAACCACATATATAAAGTTTTACTAAACTAGACTACTCACCAGTCAAAGTTCTACAGAAAAACCATAAGTACAATGAGGTAACATGGGAACCATAAGATGTGATGAAGGAGAAGTACCCTCACAAGTTGTCATATTATTATGTAAAATAAAATTTCAAGAGATAAATTTCATAAGGGGGGAAGAATGTATTGACCCATAATTCTATCAATGAAATTTATCTTTTTATAATTATTTTATATAGTAAAAAAATACATAAATCACATAGATAACCTAATTAAAACTTTATTTTCATAAATTAAGAATGAAATAATAAGTATTTATTGATATTAAGAAACCCAAACCAATGAAATAAAAACATGACCTTTTAAATTGTATTGTGAATATTAAAAATAGTAAACCATCCAATAGAATAGTAACTTCACATATGAAAGTATAAATAAAATTTATCCATCTTATAAATGAAAATATGATATAATTTCATCATAGTATAAGTAAATATTTTTTTGAACATGATTGATTAAGTAGTGGGATTTTTATAAAACAGAAATATTTATTTATAATTTTATAATTAACATAATTATTTAAAATAAAATTTATTTTATTAAAATAGATTCATAAATTTACATATTTTTTCTAATTAGTATAAGTTAAATTTATGATAAATTAATTTAATTTTCAAGGTGCTATAAAATTTGTTATAATTTTAATATTGGAATTTTGTGAATAAATTTTGATTTTAATTAAAAATAAATTTCTCATTTGAGAAAATTATTTTCATAAAATGGAGTCTATTTTGGAATTATACACATTGAAAAATGTTTAGGGTTAATTTTTGGAATTTTTCTAAATTAGTTGAATTTTTGGTGAATAGTGAAATAAGGTAATTTATGATATAAGATAAATTAATTAATTAGGGAATCATGTCCAAGGTATGGGTGATGTAATCAAATAAACTCAAACCCTTATTCTCCCTTTACTTTATTTCTAGGATGATGAGTATTCAATTTCTTTTAATGTATTCAATTATGGTCATAAATCCATTTTTTATGGTTAAAAATGATAATAATACATGTATTTTATCTTATTCTATGTTATGCAAATATTATATTTACATAATATAAATTAATACAACAAAACTAGTTCATGATGATCGAAAAAATGACAATATAATCTAAATGGTTATCATTAATATTTATCTAATAAATCATCATAACATCTGAAAATAAACTGATATATAATAAAATTTAATATTTATAATTTAATTAGTGAAGTATAATTTCAATTCTACAAAACTATTATCATTTTACAAGATTTTCCATACTATTATACAAGTAAACCGATCATGAAAACCAAGGAAATAGACACTCCTGAACAATTAAATTTAATCTAATAACCCTACAAAAGGCAAGAAAAGAACTTAATAATTCTATAATAAAAAAATATATGTATAAATTATTATAAATTAATTAATTAATAGTATTAATTTTATTATACATGAATTCATGTTCATGTTCATAACACTTTCAGACATAAGGTATGGGATCATTTCTGAACCTCTATTTTTTCCTTCCATCACTTTCTCTCTCTTTATCCCAAGGTAATTATTCTTTAGTTTTTTGTATAATTCCTATAAATTATGAATATTTTTTCTGAAACCATTTATCAAAATTCTTTCTTCCTTTTTTATGGGGTTATACAAGTTTTTAAAATGACACCTTCTCCATTATTCTCAATAAGCATGCAAAATTAAAGGGAACTTCTCAATTTCTTAACCATTTTCAGATGCACCCCACAATATGTTTTTATCCAAAATTATTTTTATAAAATAAATCATTTTATCATGAAAACCTATCTTTATTAATTTCTATTTTTATATAAACAATTATTCCTTTTTTTAAATTATTATTAAAAATTTTCCTTAAACCACACTAAAGTGGATCTTTTCTAAAGTTTCTTAAACACCATTTTCACATTTTGTTTTCACTTTAGTTGGAAATTAGTTATCATGATATATACCTAAATTACCTTATAAATTACCATGTAAGTTATAAATCTATTCATTCATGAATGTAATTATGATACTCCCATTGTTTATGCCTTATGATGTGATTATGATACCCATTTATTTCCATGGGTAGCATTTATTTTAATTCCTTATGTATTATTATAAATGTGGAAGAAATATTTAAGAGCATGTTATGATGGGTGCACTAATATTTTTCTCCAATGAATTGGGTAATGTTTGGTCTCATGATATGTTTTGTTCAATAGTCTTTGGGGTTAGCCTTAACTCATTCTCCTCCACGTGAAATGGTCTTGGTTGTTAGCCCTGACTCATGCTCCTCTATGTTCAATGGTATTGGGTTTTAGCCATGAATCATGCTTATGTCATGTTTTAATTTGTTTAAATAATTTTATGATTCCATGATTACATGATCCCGTGTTCCATATGTTATTCTTCCAAATTTTTATCTATGATTTATGCCTTTTTATGTCATCATGTTATGACTTCTAACCCATATTCTATTCTTTTCTTATATGCTTATTCCATTACTAGGCTTTTTATCTCATCTCTTTTGTTCATGTGTTCCCCATGACATCCTTTGTTGATGTGTTAGATCAATGTAAGTTAGGATCTCTTTATAGACATAAAATATAGATGTTTTTATTTTTTATTCATGCTTCCGAAATATGTTTCTAATCTTAAAATAAACTAGAATTTAGGATCCCTAGTTGTATTTGGTGGTTAATTATGCTTAAAATCATGTAACAATATGCGTAAAAGTCTATGTTCATTATATAAAATCATTAAATTACCCATTGAATTCAACATTAATATGGTTTCTTCGGGTTATAACAATTGACTAAATTGAAAAATCATAGTGTAAGAAACAAAAATCATATAAAAGAACCATATAATAATGATAAATCACTTATAGGGTGTTAGAATCATGAAAAAATATTTTTAATATATGATACCTTAGGTTTATCATAGTTTCTTCATAGTCACCATCTATTTAAATCATTTATGATGGTTCATAAAGTGTTTTTGAATTTTCCAAATCATATCCCATGGGAGTGTCAAACTAGGTGTGATTCAAAGAACATTGTCATACACCGAGTGATGATTGAGTCTATCTCAATGCACCATTTTTGAATTTATTACCACTAGTTACCTTTTTTACTTGAGCTACATCTACATGTAGTATACATACTGTGATTTAATTTATTGAAAACCACTTACTCAATAATTTACTAAAATTCAAGTACATTTCACTATACTTTGACGTATCCTTATAATTATACTTAGAGAAATCCCTAGAAATATTATTAGAAATATCCACAAGGATATCACTATGTTTTTCTCACCATAGTTTCCAAAGTTTAACTAAACCTTTCCTATTATACCAATAATAATGAACCAGGATGTTGATACACTAGTATTATTTCTTTTTAAATTAATATTTAATAAATTACATGGATATATTCTTAGAGACCATAATAGTTTATTTTATTTAGAGACTGGGTACATAATCATCTAATTTGGTGAGATATCATCAATATCTCCCATAATGGTATCCCATTTTTTTATCATTAAAAACATATCCTACTTTAAAACCATCCCTATAACATGGGGAAAGTAAGCATAAAAAAGTGTGATATTTGATGCTCAATAAGGTTAAATAAGGGAGATATGTAAGCATGAACTGAACATAAGGGTAAAAGAACATGAGTATATTATTTAAATATCATACCCTACATATCAGTTATCATAATATTGTGACATGGAATAAATATTTTATTTGCATAAACCATTAATAATAATAGAATAAGAGAACATGATCCATAAGATCATTACATTGTAATAATATATAGTTTCGTGTCCGATACATAAAATTAGAAAATAGCATGTCAATGATACCTACCACGACATTCATAATAGGTTATGCTTGGGATAACCACCTATGTACTAGATTTAGGATTGGGATTAACTTTGGTATACCCTCTTTTAGGCTTGGGATAGGCTCTAGTGATCACTATTTCAGTCTTGTAATAAACTCCCATGTACCCTTTGAGATCATAAAACATTAATCATTACCAAATGAATTAGAAGGATATATAAGTACCACTATTTCGTAATAGAAATAACATGTATGTGTGCCACAATATCATAAAAAAATAATCATATCATAACCCATGAAATAAAATAGGTTTTATAAAGATTTCATCAAATCATAAGAAGTGAAAGAGAGTCAAGTTTAATAATAATTTAATTATTTCATCATATCATAACCTATGGAAAAATAAGAGGGTTTTACAAGAATTTTATCTTGGTATAACCCATGGATGTGAAACAGTTTTCATAAAAATATTATCATGATAAACCATCCACGGAAATAAAAATAATGTTATCCTTGGTTAATATCCCCAGAAAAGCATAAGTTACATCAAATTATATAATAATTAATGGAGAATTATTTTTAAAGATCACTTGGAACATTTCTCTAGGAAAATTAAATTTATTGGAAAATCAATTTAAAAAACTAAAAAAATCAAAAAAATTCACAATAATTGTTTTTTGAAAAAAACCTAAATAAATATAAAATAATATTAAAAGAAAATAATTTTCATGATAACAAAATATTCCATTCATTCTGTACACATTTTTTGATACCCAAAAAATAAGTATCAAAATATTAAAAAAGAAGGAAGTACCATAATATGTGTATTATATTTCTCATAAAACAGAGGATGGAGAGAGTGGCCAAATACTCATGGATTAGGTAATCCCAAAAGGGTTACGTGATTGCATGACCATAATATTGTTACAAAAAGGAACCATGTGCAATGTATAGTTTGTAGAAGATCTCACAAAACAACTTTAAAAATTAATGTCACACATGTGAAGGCTCTAGAGAAAATTAATGTCCAAGCGACGGTAACCAGATAGGCTCCCCCAAGTCAGGAATCTTGTCGAATGTCAAGCACCTAACAAAAAATAAAAAAATACTTTCAATATATGAGGATAATATTTAATTATAGGGATCCAGTTGTGGTTTTAAATAGCATGCAACACATCATTGATGGTGAGGATGTTTTTCCTTGAAAACTTTTAAAAAAACATGCAATATCCTTTATCATTTATAAGATAAAAAATGGAAATAATAAAAGAGAGAGGTATGATACTCTTGAAGATGTTGAATACCCATGAAATACCCATAAAAAGTCTCCTGATACCACAAGACATTGACAAAAAATCTTTATCATCTCATAAAAACCTGTTGGCATGGCATAATCATTAAGATAAGTGCCTCAAGTATATGCAAGAAAAATCAAAATACCTTTTGGATCCCAAAGGACAAGAATATGAAATTAAAATGAAATTATAAATCATATCCATAGGACATTTTATGATCATTCAACCCATTACAAAGAGGTAAAGTTATTTTCCTCTAAAACAACCAAATAACATTGCAAACTACCCAGACTTTCATAAAAAAAGGAAATAAAAGGGGGATGAGGATGAAGCCTCTTGCAATCATAAAACCCATGAGATGCGCCTAATATTTCTATTTCATCATCTCATAATATCACTCATCAATCTGGCTTTATCACATGAGGGATCCATGAGAATCCATCCTTGTCTCACAGAAGGCCCTAGACAAGTCACTTGAGATCTTAAAACAGATTTTCAATAGAAATCCTAATCTTGTGTAGGAACATATTAGTCAGACAATATGAAAGTCACTTGGCATTTCCTTGTTAGAAAAAATTCCCCATTACATGGAAATAATATAATAAATGGGCTGATGATGGAATGATTTTATGGTTGATGAATGACATGCGATGATATCAGAGAGATTCAAAGTAGGAAGCCACAAATACACATGATGCTGAATCCATCAACTTACTCCATCCTAGATTAATGTGATACATACTGCAAAAAGTGATGAAACTGGGGTGGATAGGCCAAGAAATTATATATCCTAGCATGAAAAATACACCATTAATCCCTAAT
Source organism: Viscum album (assembly GCA_963277665.1). Taxonomy (NCBI): domain Eukaryota; kingdom Viridiplantae; phylum Streptophyta; class Magnoliopsida; order Santalales; family Viscaceae; genus Viscum; species Viscum album. The sequence goes on along the minus strand of OY728132.1, from coordinate 678,679,243 downwards.
GTTGAATGAGCACTCTGAACATCACACTGGCACCTGAGAGGATTTCTCAAAGCATCTGATCTTGTGATTGGGAAAATCTTCCCATCAGGTATGATCTGGAAAATGGATTGAGGAATCATGTGATGTGGCTAAAAAATTCATTTGATCATATATAAATCATGTGAAGGATATTTGGTAGTAAACACAAAGAAAATCCTGCATATCTTCTAGATCATGAGAGACATAACAGATGTTAACACTAAACAAATTTAAGGAAATCACAAATAAAAGTACAGAAAGGAGACTAAGAAAATAATATATGATCTAATATTCATGTGCTTTTCATGAACCACCCAAGACACATTAAAACATAAGGATAGTCAGATAGATCTCATGACACTCCTTTGGTATATCATTTGGATCTTGTGAATCTCTTTGGACATGTCAAAGTTAGTCGTATAGTGCCCTCGGGCATGCTTATTTAGTGTTGAGAATCCCTATGGGATTTTCATCCAAAAAATAAAGTGTCCTCTAGATGTATTTCTTAACTCATATGGAATCACCAATACATGTCATCCAATTATCATGGTAGCTCATAGACATGTCAACTACCTCTTGTGACTGTCTTTGGGTATGCTAGCCAAATCTTGTGATACCCTCGAGACATGTCATCTGGGACATGAGATGCCCTCCAATACATGTCACATAGACTCTCGCGATTCCCTCCATGTGTGATATATATCAATCTTGAGGAAACTAGGGAATGTTATATGGATATTATTATGCCCTATGTACATTCCATTCAGGGTCATGTATGGATTCAAGGATCAATTGACTAGGTCATATGATGTCCTCTGGACATGTCATCCTTGATCATGAGATAACCTTTAGACATGCCTTCCAGGTCACATGATACCCTTTGTACAAGTTAACTAAGTCATGTGACTATCTTTAGAAATGTCATTTAGACTTCCTCCAGCATGTCAAGAAGATAACCAAATCATATCAAATAGAAAATCAATGCATGTCATGTAGGCATGAAGGCCAGAAAATAAGGGAATCCCAATACATGATCACCTTTTTCATCCTTATCATGTAATCCACACATACAATGGTATCTATAGTGTTTAAGACCATAATAATGAATTATGAGAACTCTGATTCTTGCCATAACCAGGATACATAGGACGCCTTTCTGAAACCCGACATATATATTAACCTTCAAAGTGAATCTTCAGTATGTATTCCCTAATCAAATGATTTACATAGAATATGATTCTTATAATAAACAGGGTTTGTATAATGCCTCTATCAGGTTGAAGATCCATATACAACCTCTAAAGAGTTATCTCGATAGGTATGTACCACATCCATGATTAATTACATTAATCATTTTCCATCCCTTTCCCACAATGATCATAGTGCACATGGGATTAGGGAGTTTAAATAATCATATAATTTGCATCACAATACTCTAAAAAGGATAGAGAAACCACAATGTGTAATCCTTGACCAGTTAAACTATAAGGATTATGAATATGTCCATAACCAGGATATGTAGAACGCCTTCCTAAGTCCTAAGCTTGAACACAAATGGGAATCCACATCTATGTTAGTCCTTCCATGTCTTCGGCATTCCAACCATAAGAATCCAATTATTCCCATGGATAGATCATTATACCTTATCCTTTAAAGGATTGAGAAATCATCTGCACTATGATAACTCTAATTCCCACTATTAATAGGATACATAGGATGCCTCATCATGTCCTGATCACCATATTAAGCATCCCAAAGGTAGTCCAAGCACATAAGACCCACATCTATATAGAGTGAGGTTGATCACATGCAATCCCTTGTTTCTCCCACCATGCATAGTTTATGTGGTATTATAGATCCACTATTAACACCTCATTAGCATCATGAATCTAAACTAGATAGGGAAATAATGGTATAAAAGCACCAAAGAGTGGCATGTTGAAAATATCCCTCATATAAAGGAATATACATTGGGGATAGTCCCAAGGGTGTGATCAAACTACGATAACTATTATTATAGATATAACTAAGATACATAGGACATCTCCTCAAGTATCATTCTCAAATATCCGGTGATCATGTTCCCACATAAATGTACTCTCCACATGATGATAAAATTTATAGGTTTAACGAAATATGTGTGTTTTGATTCTTATAATAAAAATGATGACTAGGATTCATCATAAAGTCTCATTCCACTCCCCCATATATTAACTACCTCACATAAAGATAGTAAATTAATATGTTATTGGTTATATGGATTTAACAGATGAGCATTTATTTATCCCTTAGGAATGGATGAAGAACCTCAGATACATATAGTTGGATTTACTAATGAAATACCATTTCCTCTATTCACTAATGAGATCCTATTTATTTTCCACATAAATAGAATTAAACCCTGATCGTTTTGTTAGTTTATCCAATCCCATATTAGGATTAAAAAGATATTCAAAAAGATATCATAAATCTATAATACCGCCTAGAGTAAGAAATAATATAATGACCTAGCCTTAAACATTAAATAATCTTGAGTTAAGTCAATAATTTGACATTATTTTACAATAAATATTTTTCAGGTTTAGATATTTAAATAATTAGCCCATAACCCATGAATAACAAATTAAATATTATAAAGTAGACACTTACACTCATTATCTATTTTTTTATCATGATAAAACTCTTGAAAACATGATTTCCTTTTTATTTCTTAATTTTAATATTCATAAAATTCATCTTGAATTCTTCATTTATCCTACCCATACTTCTAACATATGGAAAACATTTTAAAAACATGGTATGATCACATTAAATTTCAGTAAGGGATATAAAATAAGGAATGAAACCATCAGTCCAAGAATATTTTATACTCATGAAAACATTTTCACAAAATCAAACTTTTCTACCATAAAAAATAAGTTCTTTAACATATCTCATGAAATCCTAATATTCTTGAAAAACTTTTTGAAATCATCAACCATAAAGGTAATTTGGGTAATCCATATCCCACTTACAATGTAGCTTTCACAACCACATAGAGAGTAATTTGGACCCACTAATTCCAAATATGGAATATATTTTTCAAATTTTAAAACATAGAAGTATCAAAAATTAATTTAAATTTAATCCTTATTTTGAAAATTAGAAATCATGTCTTTATAAGTAAAAGACATCAAAATATTGACATTCGTTTATATCTAATTTCAATATGAAATTACTTCCAATGAAAAAAATTGTATTAAATGACAAAAAATTAATTTAATTATACGTTAACAACAATTAAAAATATAATATTACTATATAAATAAATTAGATAAAAAATTATTTTTGAATTAAAATGCAGTATTTTTCACTATTCATTAAAAATGCCTTTTTATGGTTTCTGCATCAAAAGGCTCTAAAAATGCCTTTTTTGATAAATAATCATTTTATGCGTAAAATTTATTTTTTTATTATTTTAAGTCTAGAAAATACATAAGATGAAATTTAAACATTATATTTAATTAATAAATCATTAATATAACCCAACAATAGTGATTTGATTATTTTATATTTGCAATTATTCACATTTAAATATTTTCTCATAAAAAAACATCCCTTATATTCATTTTGTTTTTATTTAATTTCTTAATTAATTTGGTAATTGATGAATCATTTTATAAACATTAGTAAACAATATTTTCATAATTCAGTTAATCCTTTTCATTCCCACCATTCTAATGGCCATGTGATAACTATCATATTAAATAATAATAATAAATTTTTCATTTAAGCTAAATGTGGCATATCATGTATGATATCAAAAAAAGTGTTTTATTTTAAAAACTCAGGATGTAGCATTCTACCACATTTTAGAAATTTTATCCTCATAATCTGAATTTGGGGTTTGTAACTAAGGTATGTATTTTCTAAATACCATTATTGCAATCCCATATCGGAAAAAGGATTAGAAAAACTTCCACTTTAAAAGAAAGAAAAGAAAGTACGAAGGTCACATGAGATAAAATATACCAGGGTTACATGTAGGAAAACATGGATATGGAATAGAAAATAAACAATCAATCTATGATGGATAATAATAGAAATAATTTTTAGGAGAAAGTTTACAATTAAAAAAAACAAATTTGTGACAGGTTAAATAGTCTTTGATTTCATAGTTGGAAAAGTAATTTTTTTTTGTTTTAAGATCAATTTCATAGATTTTTGGAATTAATTTACTAAATAAACTAAGATCATAAGTAAATACATTTACATGACAAATATATATTCATCCTTTAATCAAATTCTACAACAAACCCATCTTTTTCTCCAAATGATGATTATTTAAGATGATTTTTTTCAGACTTGAAACACTAGAATAAAGTTCCATAGAATGAAATAATAATAAAAAACTAACTATATATTCATAATATCTTCAAAAATTAACAAAAACCAAAATTTTTAAGATAATATCAAATATTTCCCCTAAAAGAATAAACTATTGTATGATGAAAAACTACTTTTAATCTCTAAAATTCAAAATTAATACCCAGAGTTCAACCTAGAGTATTTGATAAATAAATGTTATTAAAATTCCATAAAATAATACAAACTAAGATTGAAACCCAAAAATTATAAGGATATGAAAACAGAGTCTTTCAATATAAATTTTAACAATTATCTATAAATAACATCACTCACTCTTAATGGATCGTACTAAAAAGTAATTACCCTATTCACATGTTCTCCAAGATAGGTTAATCATTTCCATAAATAACCTAAATTACCATAAGTCCATAATAAAATCATATATTCTTCTAAAATATAATTCAAACATTACTTCTCAATTAAAATTGCATAGTATTCTATTTACCTTTATCATATAAAGTTCTCAAAATAGTAAATGTCTTCCAAAATAACATTTATCACTTAATCCCAAAATCATTTTCCAATACCAAGGATATCCATTTGATAAAACACAAGTACCCAAAATCAACTTATTATTATTACATAAACATTTTTAACTAAAAAGAAAAAATCATAGTAACCAGGTACTTCATGTAGGCCAGTGGAAGGCGATGCACAATTATCATTGTTTGGTTGTGGCTTAGATTCCTATAACCTTGTTCGAAACGATGGGTTGTCATCCTTCCTATGGGTTATACCTTTCCTAAAATTAAATTATTTTTACATTACTAAAATGAGATAGAATCCTCAAAAATAACCATAACATATTTTAACCTCAAAGTTTATCTCATGCCTTTAATTGTTCATCTTAAAATTAATAACCCATAATTACCTAAAAAACAAATGTCTCCAAAAATACTGTTAATAAACTTAAAATTATAGAACAATAAGCCTTAAATGAGATTTATAAGTCATTTGAATGATTATCAACCTGAAAATTATAAAATCATATAATATCCTTATCTCTTAATAACATATCCTAATCTCTAAATTTGTCTAAACTATCCTCTGATACCAACTATAAGGTCCCAAACTCAAACATTACAAAATCTTGAGTTAGTTTAATAATTTGAATTTATTTCAAATTGAGGATATTTTCAAGTTTATAGATTTATATAATTTGGACATTATATATTTATATCAACTTAAATATTAAAAATTATTTACTTCTACTCACTATCCATTTTTTAAAAAGATAAAACTCTCTAAAACATGATTTTTTTTAATGATAGATTTATTTATAACATTCATCTTTACTTATTAATTTCTCTTAAAAATCCTTATATCCTATGGAAAAATTTAAAAAACCTAGGATGAGGACAAAAATATCAGTAAGGGATATAAAATAAGGAATGAAACTATTATTCCAAGATTATTTTAAACTCATGAGAACATTTTCACAAGTTCATAATTTTTTACCATGAAACATAAGTTCTTTAACATACCTCATGAAATAATAAGATTCATAAAAAACATATAGAAATCATAAATCATAAAGTTAAATTAGGGAATACATATCATACTTAAATTTTAGATTTCACATCTAAATAGGGAGTAACCTTCATGGTTATGTTTAGAATACCCATTATAGTATATTCCCTAAATCTCTTAGGAGAAACACTACTATTTAACTTCAAATCATTACCCAATGTATAGGAGATATATCACAGGATCAACCACCGTCATTTTATCATGGAACCGACTATATACATAATTAATTCCCAATAACCATAACATAATCATAACACATAAAACAAGCCTAAAATAAAAAACCAACATTTCAACTTTCAAATCACATTTCATTTTAACAAAGCCGCACACTCAGAAATGAAAAATCATTATTTGAAAATTAAAGTGTAAACATGTAAAGTAAACATCAAAAAATTAAATCTATATAAAATATATAAATTTTATTCAGGGTATATATGTTAAAAAAAATTCATTTTGGATTTTGAAGAAATTGTTGAAATAGTATCTTTAAAAGAAATTTTTAAAATAAAGTCTCTTACCTTATGTACGAAATGCCTTGTGCATTATTTATCTTCCTGAACAATAAACATAGGTTAATTTAAACATTATTAAGAACATTTTTCAAGTTTATTATTTATTTTATATCACTTATTACCATGTTATAATAATTACCTAATTATTTAAGTTCACATCAGATATTTTATCGATATTCGTTACTTGAGTCAAAAATGAACTTAGTATGATGAAAATAGTCCATGTGTTCATACTTACATCATCTCTAGAATAATATTAATGATATTATTATAATTTATATATATAAATTATATTTTTAAATCAAACCATTAATCATTTCTATGAAAAATGAATAATGTTATAGTCATGGAGACAGTAGCCCGTACTCATGCATGAGTAACATTTTTCATTTTTTATTGATATTTAAGGAAAAAAGGTAAGTGATATTTTATGTTTCAAGAATCATAATATCATCATTAATATCATATTAATCATTTTAATATATTTATATGTATCATAAAAGTGATTTAGTGAATAAAAACGGATCACATTGCTTCGTGGAGGTGATAGTTCACACGTACGCACGAGCAACATTATCATTTTTATGAGCATTAAAATTAAGAACATAATTGATATATTATTAACATAGAATGATTAATATTTAATTAATATAATATATGAACATTAATTACATAATTATAATTATTATTTAGAGACAGTAATGAAAAATGATCTATATTGGTTTGCGAGGCGGTAGCCTGCCTTACACACAAAGGAAATATTCATTTCCAATTTTATGAAATTGGAGATTGATTTAAGTGATGATATTAACATAATAAAATCTTAGTATATTTAGGGTACTGTAGTTATTATTTCATCATTTTTGGAGGATATTTGAAAGTAGTGGAAGAAGAAATAAAAATATAAATACTTAATGAAAACGATACCTCTTCTTTAGTTGACCACCATTGAATAACACCTTAACACATATAAGGAGGGTGTACATTCTAAAATAATGCCTGAAGAAAGTGGGGAGTAATTTTTGGAAGGGTTTTGGGAAGATATTTGATGAATGAAATGGTTATTTAAGTGTTATTACTAGAGAAGAGTAAGAAACTTTTTATAGGATAGGAGAGAGACACCATTGAAAACTCTTAAAATATTAAATTAATATAAATTAGTTTTTTAATAAAAAAGACTTCAAATTGAGTTATGTATAAGATAATATGAGGATATTTATAAATACTATCATAAAATTAATTTTATACATTTATTGATTTTATTTTAAACCTCATCTTTTCATTTTACACTTAATTAATCTATTTTAATTTTAATTGTGGTAATAAAATTTTTAATATTAAGAGGCTATAAATTTTAGTTATATGGGGTTAATTTCCCATAAATGGGAAATTTATGAAATTTTGTACCTTATAATAGTCACTTTATAGTTTTAAAACATTATTATGGTTTTTAAATAATTTAATAAAATATTATTTTTATTAAATATCAACAGTGTCAATTATGACACTATTAGTTTCATTGAATTTAAATAAAATACAAAGAGGTTGATAAATTAGAAAAAAACCATTTAATAGAGTTATAATATGTAATATTCAATAATAAAATTCATTTATTACCCTTATTAACTCTAATTAGATTTATTTTAAAATTTTCCATATCATTTATTTGATATTCCTATTAATAAAATAATAACTATATCACTGTTGTGTCAGTATTTATGGTAATTATTTGATCTCTAATAATTCTAAATAAATTACTAGGATGTATATAATTTTATTATATTTCTAGATACTATTTATTATCAATGTTATATCATATTTATCACTATATTAAAATTATTATACTTATAAGAAATAAGTGGGTGACATGTTGTCACTTTATTTTATTTTAATAATTTTATATCACTTTCATCAAAAACATTACATTAAACAAGTCAATTATGATCCTTATTTGTTATGTATAGACTTGTATTCATCTAATAATATTTCTGAACGTGTTAGGGTAATTTTATTATCCTTATAATTTTATTTATTACCCTAATTTACCTAATTTACCTTTAATCATGGTAAATAAAAACTACCAAAGTTACTATTCATAAAATCCATAAAATGAAAGGAACCTATTTAAATAATTTGGACCAACTAATTCTAAATATGGAATCCATTTCTCAAAATTTAAAATATATAAGTCTTAGTAGTTAATTTAAAATTAATACCTATTGTCAAAATGAGAAAATGAGTTTTTAAAAGTAAAACCATCCAAAGATTGACATGCATTTATATCTAATTTCAATGTAAAATTACTCACAATGACAAAAATTGTATTAAATGATAAAAAAATTAATATAATTATACATTAAAACCAAGTAAAAGGATAATATGACTATATAAATAAATTAGACGAAAAAACAATTTTGAATTAAAATTCAATATTTTTCATTATTCATTAAAAATGAATATTATCAGAAAAATACCAAAAAATTTAACTAAAGTAAAATTTTATGTCTCGATTCTAAATAAGAAGTTTATTTTTTCAAATAGAGTTTATAAAATTGAAAAAACTATATTTAAAATGGGTTCACCATCAAAAGGCGGTAAAAATGAGTTTTTTGATAAATAATATTTTAATGCGTAAAATTGAATTTGTTCTTATATTAGGTATAAAAAATACATAAGATGAATTTTAAACATTATATTGAATTTAAATTTCATTAATATAATCCAAAAAAGTGATTTTATTATTTTATATACACAATTATTCGCATTTAAATAGTTCTTTCATAAAAACACATCCTTTATATTCAATTGTGTTTTATTTAATTTAATAATTAATTTGGTAACTAATGATTCATCATAAAAACATGTGTGAAATATATTTTCATAATTTAGTGAATCCTTTTAATTCCCACCATTCTAATGGTTATGTGATAACTATCATATTAAATTATAATATTAAGTTGTTTATCTAAGCTAAATGTAGCATATCATATATGCTATCAAACATAGTGTTTGCTTTTTAAAACTCAGGATGTTAAAAAAATCATCCCAAAGGGTGAAATTAGCCTGTCCTCCCATCCTCTTGACCAATGCAATTCCCTAAGCATCATTGGGTTTGAAACCCCAATTGACCACCTACCTTTGTAAAGTAGGTCATACTTAGTTATGGATGACAGAAATGTGGGGAGTTTTACTTTAAGAATGACGATGGTGAACCGATGTTAATGACCATTCAAGAAGACAAACCGCCCATAATAAACCATCAGGACAAAACAAAACCACATCATCAAGGGATTCCCACTCATCTATTTTTTTGAAACAAAAATAGTGAACTCTAATGTGAATCTATCACATAATAAAATTATTGGATTCTTATCTATCTGGCCATTTTGTTTTCCATCTATATGAAAAAAATGGTGAAACTAATGTGAATCTCTCAAATTGAAAAATGATTGGTTTTTTATCTATAAAACTATTTTTTCCCACTATAAAAAAATAGTAATGGTGAACCTAATGCGAATCTCTCAAATGATAGAATGATTGGTTAATCACGTGTTAGGCCATTTGTTTTAATACCCCTAAAAAATAAAGCTAGTATGACTAAAAAAATTTCATTGATAATCCTCTACAACTGAGGTTTCCATAAGACATTTTAATCCATTCATTGATAATTCCACATGAGTAGAATGGAAAAATCGGGAATAACATGAGAATTGTGTTGACCATGAATATCAAATTGAGAACATCATGTATACTATATTTCATAAATTCTTGACCTTGTTCCCTATTTCTATGGGACTACAAATACTACTCTCATAAAAAGCATCATGATCTGAGAAAATGTCATTATCTAGACAATGTTATGGAAATTTAGATGTTGCTATAACCCCTATGGGTCACAAAATGATCTCATATACCTAAAAGATACAATGTAAGGTGGCGAAAATGAGGGTACAGAAGTACTAACGACATGATATAATCACAAACCTCAAAACTACTCACAAGGTTCTCCAAGAACTAAATACAGAGAGTCTTCTTCATCTAGGGAAAGATACACCTTATCCTATGGAACTTATTACCGCAAAAAATCTCTTTGGAACCTTATCCCTGGAGCACGACAAATATAACCTTCAATATATAATGAATGTGGATCATGAATCTGAATAAAGATATTGTCCAGTTCAGGATCCACTAAGGTGGACTCTTATCAACCATCATCACCAGCACTATCCCACCAATTTCCACCAGTCGCCTGTAGAGTATACCACCTGAAATACTTCTACCTTTTATTCCCATACATAGGAAACATGGAAGACACAAAAGGTGAGGAAGGATCTAGATAACCATGAGTGGGATCATATCCCCACTCAATTGGATTACATATACTAGAATATTCTACAAACAACCTAAGAGAAGGATCATATCTCAACACACTCAGAATATATTTTTAGGAATATTTTTAAAATAGAAATGGGGGTGGTGCATATCCTAACCTTTATGGATGAAGTATATCAACATATTTTGATGGTTCAAGTAAGACAGAAGTGGGATCATATCCCTGATCTAATCGAAGATATCTTCTAATACACAATGGAGATGGAAAATATGAAAGCTAATACCCCTACACATAGTTTGTTAAAATGAAAATATATTTTAAAAATAGATGAATAACTCCATTGTAATATTCTAGAATTGGTATAAATAGTGGGGCATGATCATATTTATATCTCTATATCCAGGACCACTCAATACTCTGATCATTATGAACAAGTGGATTCTCTGGAGTAAGCAACCATTTTTCACCCATACTGGAGGATTATCAGTAGATTATGAAAATGGATGAGGTGTCAAAATGGGATCATATTACTATTATAATAAGGTCTCAGCACATGAGTGTGGAACATGTCTCAGGACAGGGGCACATTCCTATTAAAGAATACTGATGATATATTCCAAAGGCCTAGGATCGGGCTCGTATCACCATCTAGGTCAGGGTCCACCAAGTGAGAGGGGAACATGGCTCAAGATAGGCTCATATTCCTATTGAATAAGTCTATCGACATACTATAAATGTCCAGGAACAAAAATATATGAACTCTCTATGAATCATTTCATTATTATATTATTAAAAAGGATAAATGAATGTTATGTCGATGACATGGTGGTCAAATTTTAACAATGATGTGATCATATCACATAACATCAGATTGTTTTTGAAAAACATTAACAAAATAGTATGAAGATGAATCTGCTGAAATGCACTTTTGGGGTAACATCCTGAAATTTCCTTTGATTTTTGGTATGCCACCATGCCATCGAGGTCGACTACAAAAGACTGGTGAATTTTTTTTCAGTGTCACCCCTCAGAAATCTCAATGAACAAAGTGGGATCCAAGAGAAAATCAAAATCATTTAGAATTTCCTTGACTTCAAAGACGGAAATGCTCCCACCTCCACCAGGTTAATGGAGAATGGAATCACCTATTAATGGTATGATGACTACCTAAAAGCCTTTAAAATATTCAAGAAGTATTTACTACACCCATCGATTCTGATGCCACTGGTGGAAGGGAGACCACTCATACTATATGTTTCCTCCATGAAATGCTCAATGGGATTCCTCCTCAGACAAAAAAGGATGTGAGGATTGAGAAAATTTTATACTACCTCATCTAAACAATCCTTGGTATTGAGACCCAATAATCCGATTTCTAGAAGAACTGCCTTGCACTCATCTTCACAATGTAGAAGCTGAGGCATTACTCAAAATACCATAAATTCCATATGATCTCTTGTATCAATCCTATCAAGTACATCCTTGGACATCATATGTTTATTTTAAATCTATATTGATGGGTAGTCATTTTATAGGATTAAAAAATTTAGTTCATATCTTAGAAATTGATGAAAGTGATAGCCTAGGATGATTTCATCATAGTACAACCTAAAACAGAGAATACACTAGTGAATACTGTGCTTCCAGATGAGGAGGTCTTCTATGATGATAACACTCCCTAGACATGGGAGATTTTTTGATGGAACCTCCAAAATACCTATCAGTAAAAGGTTGGAAAAATCAATATTCAATCAGGTTGTATTAGGAATTGTATTTGTATCTCCATACAAAGTAGTTTTCCCTACACTTTTTCACTATCTGAAGGATTCATGAATAATGATATAGAATACTAAGCCCGCATTAATGGGTTATAACTACCCTTATAACTAAAAATATCTTACCTAAATATCAAAGGGTAATGATAGATAGTTATAAAGAAGATAAATGGATTATATTCCATTAAAAATAAAGAACTGTACCTTCTCACTGGATACATCAGTGGTCTGATGCTTGAGTTCCATTTTGAGACCATGTTGCATCATGTTCCCCAATAATAGGATGGTTGAGTCGATACATTGGATAATGAATTCATAGTCCAATTCATCCTTAACTAGCTGGAAGTATCTTCCATGTCATGAACCAACCTGGGTCGACCCGGAACCAGTCACCCAAGCTGATCCACGGCAAGGCCCAAGAGTCGTTCCCGATCATCCTGAGTTGGTGACAAGCGCTAGTGCATCAAAAATGTATGGATGGAAATGATTTCACCCAATGAAAATAAACTAAATAGAATACAACAACACAAAATTTATAAACAACAGGAAAGAAAAGAACGACAAAAAACACAACTAACCTACCCACGACTAAGAATCCACGTTACCCCATGGGTTACTCTCTAACACCGAAACCAAACATCACCAAAAGCAATCCAAACTAGACATGTAACCTTCAAGAGAAACTAAAAACAAGAAAACACTATGTACATGAGTATTAAAACTTAGTAGGTAGTCCTGACTAATTCTATTCCTAGTGCACATTCTTTAAATAAAGAAAAAATTTATTTCAGGTTTGAAATACAATCTATAAATATAGATTTTTTATAAAAATTTCAATTTTTAGAAAACAACTCACAAACATAATCAATTTCCCTCATGTTTAAAATAATGTTCAAGAGAAGGAGGAAATAAAAGGAGACAAAAGAGAATCATTAATTTTTTATAAAAGTGTCAAAGGAAAGAGTGATCATTCGTTTGCAACATTTTTCTTGAAAAGATGTTTAGAAAACCACACGTTTACCATTTTACAACAAAACACCAAAACTAAGTACAATGGATATCACTTCATATATCAAGGGAAATGGTACTAACTGTACTTGTGGCAATGGAACACAAGAAATACTAGGAACTCAGGGGAAAACCAGAATGTACTAATACATCTGACTCATCATGAAGGAATGCCTACTCTCAATAACGTCATAACGCCCTAATGCCAAACCATCACCCTATATATCCTAGTTGAGGGGCCTACTCCCATAACAATAATAACAAAAAATCCCCCTGATTCGGGTCACCAGCAGTGCAAAATATTACTAGAGAAACAATCATTCTCAGCAAACCTCATTGATATGATAGGTTCCCATGTATATTCCACAAATTGGTGTACCACAACATTTAATAAAAAATTCACACACACACACACACACACATATATATATATAACCACACATACCACAAACCATAACAACCTCGACCACATCAAGGTTAGTCCATTGCCTTAAATAATAGTAAACCAAGGAGGTCTCATACCAAGGACTCTCCCATATCATGATATATCGATGTAGCAAGAGACCCAACCCAAGAGGGGGTTTATAAATAACCATTCAAAAGTGCTAACTAGGCCTTCAACTGGGAAACACTCTATCATGTATCAAATCATTTAGAAAAAAATTTCCAAAGAAAATCCAACCCTTATTTTACATAAACCTGGCTAAACATGCCCTTTTTCCAAGTGTTCAATAGTTTTTACATTTAAAACCTTTTTATCAATAGTCATACATAGGTTATATTCAAAACCAAAACAACTTATAAATCCACTTTGAAAACAAAAACCAACATTTTAATGTCAAACTATCATTTAAAAAACCAATTCATGCCTTTAGAAGTCACGAACTACTTAGAAAATCCAAACAGGCACTTAACCAACCCTAGTGTGAAAAACCCAACAAAAACACACCACACATTCAAAAATCCCATTTTAAAACCATAAAAACTCACTTTAAATGAAAATACCTACTTGGAAACTCATTTAAGGAAAACCAACCACCTTTTTAAATCCAGAAAACATTTATAAGATCCAATCATGCATTTGATAAATGATTAGTTTTCACAGCACAATCAGACCACTTGAAAAATACCAAATGGGGCTTACATATTTTCCCCAAACCAACTATTCTCATTTATAAGTGAAACAATCCAATTTTATCCCAAAACACATTGGAAATCCATCTGAGAAAATTTTAATAACCATTTTTGTAAACATCACAAATATATTTTTAAGACCAAAACATGTTTCTGAAAATTTTAACCATTTGCAAGAGCCAACCATGCTATCAACCAAACACGAAGTGTGTATAATTCTTCAAATCCACATCACACATTCAAAGAAATATAATAAAAAAAATTCATTTCACATAGAACAACTATTATAAAAATAGTACATTACTAATTTAATAACTACAGAAGTGCAAAAAAATAAGAAACCAATGAAATCATGAATTTAAAGGCAATGTGAAAAGGGTCCTACCTCAACTCGTAGTTCAATCATGACGAAACAACTTGCGTCATGCTTCCAAATAAGTACCCATGAGTAGATGACTATGACATCATAGGTTTACCTAACCAACACACTGCAACCAACACAAAGCATCTAAAAACACAGAAATGTTGACTTAAAATAATCCAAACGAATAATCAATGTAAAACCCACCTCGACACCAGTGCAGGTGAATCGAAAAGAACCCAAACCAATAAAATTTAGTGAAAAACATTCTTTGCGCACCTAATTGGTAGTAAGGTGCCTAGAAGGGAACTCAAACAAAGGAAGAAGGGGGTCAGAGTGAGGGCATACTTGTCACACCGGTGATGTTTTTGGCCGGAGCACCAGGGTGTCATGACTGTAGGTGGGTCGCGCCAGTGTGGCAGCACACCAGAGAGATTTCACAGAAAGATGCATCACAGGAGGGGAGAGAATATGGAGGGGAGTTCACCGGAGAAGGGGACTGCGGTGGAAGGGGGAAACCTTTTAAAGGGGTTTCCAGCTGGAGGCAGGCCAACTGAAGGTGGCAGTGACCTGATTAAGTTAGTGAGGGGCGTGACTGGCAGGGAGGGTGTGAGACGGTGTGATGGGGTCAGTGTGGGTAGTGACCAGCAGGGAGGGTGTGCGACAACAGGATGGGGTTGGTGAGTGGTGCGGTCAAAATGGAGGGAACACGATGGAGGAATGCACAGGGGAAGGGTGGGGGGAACTAATTCTATGATGGGGTGAGGGGAGGGGGGGTGGGAGATGAGAAACTCTAAAGAAACCCAAAGTAAGTAAGTAAATAAATAAATAAAAACCTAATAAAAAATACCACTAATAATAATAATAAATCTTCATAATAATAATAATAATAATACACATTCTAATAATGGAAAAAACTTTAATAATAATATATGATTGATAAAAATAAAATTTTTAATAACAAAAATTCCATCAATAATAATAATAATATCATTATACATGGTAAATTATTTATGTAAATAAATATTTATTTTATTTTTAACCCTCATATTAACTTCTCTTTACAATTCATTTAACTTTTTAATTCATTCCACAGACCAGGTGGGACGCGCGGTGACCCGGGCGTAGACACACGATCTTCTAACCGTGCTCTAACTATGTGCCAGACACCTCCAAACTCAAAACACATATTTTTCTCAATAAAACCCAACAATTTAAACATGGGATCACCCAAATCCCCACCCGAGTTGGAAACAAAGAAAAATTGAAACTCGGGTGTGACAATTCTCCCCACCATAACTATTTCCACCCCTGAAAATCCATAATAAGGCCAAACCCCAAAACAAGAACCGAAATCCATTTATAGTTCAAGGATATTTCCAAAGAGTGACAATGAAAAGATCCCAAAACACTACCAAAAAGAGAGAGATTAACAAGAGGAACTTAGGAGACAGAAATGAACTCCATTCTAAGTGTCACCCTACCATAAAAAAAGATTAAACACCTCTAGTCAATCGATCTAGAAAGACACAAAACTTTCACAATGCTAAATCTAGACTTAACACACAACTCTTGAATGAATCCAAGAGGAAAAAAACCACCCTCTCAAAACCAAATATGAGCTTAAATCACATACAATGAGTAACTATAAAAACTTTAGTCCAGACAACGCCGAAAACCTCATATCCCAACCCTTTACTAAAAAGGAGGACATAGAATTAGGTGGTTTTACACGCGATGACCACACATCAGAAAACTGATACCCAGAACAAAACTATGATATAGACATGGGGAGGCCAGAACCGACATTCCACCATAAGGATTGAGCTAAAACTAAATTATTTCAAGTGTAACTCTTTGAGACATGCGGTGTGTCTCCCCACCATAAGAACTGACGAGATTAATCGAACTTGAAGACTTTTCATACAGACCAAAAACCCCTACAATGAGGGGGGAGAAGGGAAGGGTTTAACTAATAGATCACCAGAACTACCGCCATCGCTATATCAACAATTTGACACCCTTGAAAGAACACAAACCATGCTATACTGAGGAAAATGATTTAACCATGTCCCTTTTACATCGTTGGGATTCTCCAAACTATGCGCCAGCTTCACTCCTAGACCTATGGTTGGAAATCGGATGTCTGAAGCATCTCCTGACTCACAATTAGGCTATATAAACCTCTGAATGATACTTCTCCTTATGGTGCCACAACTAACCACACCACATTCTGGGTTCAACCAATAGACCCCAACACATCCCAAGACTCACTTTGAATCAACAAGGAACTTTACCATGAAAGGGAATTATAAGATGCACATCCATCACCATTTTCACCTCGAACAGGGAAAATCAATTGAAAAAATTCAAGGAGAAACACTCTCATCCAGAACTGAGAAGTTCAGAATTCTTGAAGGAAAAATACACTTTTGTCAAAATAGAAGTCCAAAAAAGGATCCACAACATCCACCTATGAATTCAAAATAGAACAAAACACTTTAAGGCGACACCAAATATGATCTCTACAACCGAATGGAACCTTACAGGGAATGATATCTTAAACCAAGTCCCAAATAGCACAATATCCATTAAAATAACAATAACAACCTCTTACGACCAACTCACCACCACCCATCTATTGCGAGAGGATCTTCTCAAACAAATAAGGAAAAGAGGTAGATTGGAGATCTATGTTCCAAAATGAAAATCCTTTCATTGATCTACTAGATGGTTTACCACTAGGGAGGTCACCCATGAACAAATTATAAACATACATTGGTTCTTCATGGGGAGACACTCTATCCAAAGATAAGAAACCAAAGACCTAAATGAATTGGTCCATTGGACCAAACAAATCTTTTCAAAATAACTTTTAGAATTAATAAAAATCAAATAGATACACAAGGGAAAAATAGTGTCAGTGGGTGACTCAAACACATGGTTGGTAGCCAGATGTCAGTCATGCCACCATCGCAGAGAGCATTCTAAGGAAAATTTCCCCAGATCCACATGGCTTACCAGGCCCTACGGGCTCAGGGAGGCTACTTTCCCAACTCCCTTTCCGTTTCCTAGTATAAAAAAATCACAAAGATAAAAGGAGACCAATAAGCCTAGACATCCCATGGTAACCTGAGGTTTGAAACAAGTGAGGGTTCATGATCTCCTTCTTGTTCCTACACCCTGAATCCCGAAAATCCTACTCCTACTTTTATATCCCAAAACAATAATGAGTGCTCTAAAAAGTATGGTACACTAAAAATTTTATCACCTATGATACCATTTTGTCACAAACCAACCCAGGTTGACCTTGAACCGATCACCCGAACCAATCTACAATAAGGACCAAGAGGCATTCCTAATCCTCCTGGATTGGGGACAAGCGTCAGGGAATCAACAGAGTAAAAATGGGAATGATTTATCCCAATTAAAATAAACTAAGTAGTAGAAATAGAATATAACAACAAAAAATTAATAAATGAAAAGAAATAAGAGAAAAAAATATGAATAACCTATGCTCAACTAAGACTCCACCTAACCGCATGGGTTACTCTCCAATACCAAAACCAAACATCACCCAAAGTGATACAAACTAGATATGAAACCTGCAATAGAAACTAAAAACAATAAAACCCTATATGCATGAGTATTAAAACTTAGTAGGTGGTACCGACTAATTCTATTCCCAGTGCAAATTCTTTAAATAAAGAAAACAATGATTTTAGGTTTTGAATACAATCTATAAATATATAATTTTTATACACTTTTCATTTTATGGTAAACAAATCACAAACATAATCCATTTCCATCATGTTTAAAATAAGGTTAAAGAGGAGGAGGAAAGAAATCAAGACCAAAAAGGAATTAATCATTTTTCATAAAAGTGTTAATGGAAAGAGTGATTATTTATTTGCAACATTTTTCTTAAAAAGATCTTTAGAAAACCATACATTTAATGTTTTACAACAAAACACGACAACTAAGTACAAAGGATATCAATTCATATAGAAAGGGAAATGTTACTAACTGTTCTAGTGTCAAAGGAACACGAGAAATCCTAGGAAGTCATAGGAAAACTAAAATGTACTAATACATGTGACTCATCCTGAAGGCATGCCTACTCTGAATGATGTTATAACACCCTAATGCCCAATCATCACCCAACATTTCTTGGTTGAGTATCCCAATACCATAGCAATAATAACAAAATATCCCCTTCTATGGGTCACTAGCAGTGCATAATCTAACGAGTGCAACAAATATTCTTAGTAAACCTCTTTGCTATGCTAGGTTCCCATGTATATTTTACAAAGGGGTGTACCTTACCAATTAAACAACAATTCACACACATATATATATAACCACACACACCAAAAAACTGGCACCACCCTGACCACGTCAAGGTTAGTCCATTGCATTAAATAATCTTTAACTAATGAGGTCTTATACCGAGGACCCTCCCATCTCATGATCAATCGATGAGGCAAGAGACCCAACCCAAGATTATTTTTCTAAATAAACATTCAAAAGTGAAAACTAGGACTTCACCTATGAAACACTCCAAAATTTATCAAATCATTTAGAAAACCATTTCTAGAGAAATGCCAACCCTCTTTTTACATAAACCTGGCCAAATGGGCCCTTCCTCCAAGTGTTCAATAGATTTCACAGTTTAAACCTTTTTATGAATATTCATACATAGGTTATATTCAACAAAAAACCAACTTATAAATCCACTTTGGAAAAACAAAACACAATTTGAATGTCAAATTATCATTTACAAGCCAATTCATTCCTTTAGAAATCACAAATTACTTAGAAAATTCAAACATGCACTTAACCAACCCTTGGTGTGCAAAAGCTAACAAAAACACACCACACGTTCAAAAATTCATTTTTAAAACCATACAGAATCACTTTGAACGTCAAAGACCTACATGGAAACTCATTTAAAGAAAAACCAACCACCTCTTTAAATCTAAAAAACATTTATAAGATCCAATCAAGATTTGATAAATGATTATTTTTCACAGCACAATAAGAAAACTTGAAAAATGAAAAAAATGACTTACATATTTTCCTCAAACCTAATATTCTCATACATAAATGAAACAAGACAATTTTAATATAAAACACATTGGAAATCCATTTGCAAAAATTTCAATAACCATTTTTGTAAACATCACAGATATATTTTTAAGACCAAAACATTTTTCTAAAAAGTATAACCATTTCCAGAGCTAACCGTGCTATCAACCAAACACGGGGCGAGCGTCATTCTTCAAATCCATGTCACACATTCAAAGAAATCAGACAAAACACTTCAATTCACATAGAAAAAATATTATAAAAATAGTAAATTACTAATTTAATAACTAAGGAAGTGTGAAAAAAAGAAACCAATGAAATCAGGAATTTAAAGGCAATGAGAAAAGGGTCCTACCTCAACTCACAGCTTAATAATTACATAACAGCTTTCATCATGCTTGCGCGTAAGTACCTACGAGATGATGACTATGACAATGTAGGTTTACATCACCAAAATGCTGTGACAAACGCAAAGCATCTAAAAACAATGAAATAATGACTAAAAATAATATAAAAGAATAACCAATGTAAAATCCACCTTGACACTGGTGCATGATAATGGAAACAAACCCAAACCTCTCGCCTTTAACGATGAGAATTCGTTGCACACCCAATTGAGAATAAGGTGCGCGACTGGCATGTGAACAAAAAGGAAGGGTTTGGCATGGGGGTGCACTCATCGCACCGACTATGTGGATGGCCGGAGCATTAGGGAGTTTCAGATAGAGAAGGCTCATGCCAGCATGGTAGCGTGCTAGAGATGTCCCCCCAGAAAGAAGGGGAGCAGGCAGGGAGAGCATCCATAGGGGAGTTCGTTGGTGAAGGGAACTGCAGAAAAAGGGGGAGGCCATTTAAAGGGGTCCCTAGATGGAGGAGGGATGACCGAAGGTGGCGGTGGCCAGACGAGGTTGGTGAGGGGTGCTACTTGTAGGGAGGGTGTGAGATGAAGGGATGGGGTTGGGGAGGGGCGCAGACAGTAGGGAGGTCACGCAACGACAGGATGGGGTCAGTGAGGGGCGCAACCAGCAGGGAGGGCGCACAACAGCAGACTGCACAAGGTCAGGGTTGGGGGAACTCAAGCCGCAAGGGGGTGAGGGGAGGTTGGGGGGGGGGGGGTGATGGGAAACCCTAAAGAAACCCAAAATAAATAAATAAATAAATAATGAAAACAACTTTAATAATAATATATGATTAATAAGAATAATAATATTAATAACAAAAATTCTTTTAACAATAATAATAATATCCATATCCATAGTAAATTATTTATTTAACTAAATTTTATTATTTCAATTTGAACACTCATATTAACTTTGATTTATAATTAATTTAACCTTTTAATTCATTATACAGATAGGGCAGGCCACACAGTGACCTGGGTGTAGCCTCATGGTCTCCCAACCATGCTATGCCCATGCGTCAGATGCTGCTAAACTCAAAACAAGTATTTTTATCAATAAAACTGAAAAATTTAAACATGGGCTCACCTAAATCCTGAACCGAGTCAGAAAAAACGAAAAATTGAAAAATGGGTGTGAAATTATATATCACACACCTAATAATTGTAGCATCGATCATCATTAATGATATATCAAAAATCAATCAGGTCAACACCACCCCAATGTGTGATGAGCCAATATCCACCCCTAGATTGATGGTACCTATAATTGGTTATATTTGAAATGGATCTCTCTTGATATACCAATCCTAAAGGGAATAGATTTAGCACCATACAGAGAAAATTAATTTGTTGGATGGTCCATGTGACCAAAAATCCCTCTATACGCATGGTTTTGGTGGAATCCTCCACAGATGCGTATAAAAAATAGAGATTCCTACTATCATGAAAGAAGCCCACGATGGCTCTTGCCACACTGATCAATCTGGTACCAGGGTATCCAACCAATTCAAAAGGCTATGTTATTACTACAGAACCATTATACATGAATGTGTGGAATTCATCAAAAAATTTCATGCATTCTAGATCCATTAATACATCATCCATTGACCAATAATATTACTATATATAGAAAAAAACATTCCTAACCATTTTCCATTTGGGGAATAGATGTCATGGGGCCATTTCCCCCATCTAAAACCAAATGGTTAAATTACATCCTTACTTCTATCTAATTATTTTTCAAATGGGATGAGGTGATACCCCTTAAATAAGTTGGGATGAAGAATATTATCAACTTCATAAATTACCATATCATCACCCAGTTCAGAGTCCCTCAAACAATATCGATGAATAACTACACAATGTTCTATGTGAAAGAAACTATACCAAGAGTACAATATTGAGTATAATTACTCATCTCGCTATCATGTAGTGAAAAATGGATAGATAGAGGCCTATAATAGGACCCTTTCAAGTATACTCTTTAAGATGGTGAATAAGGATAATATTTCATAGCGAGATAAGAATATCTAACCTTTCTGGGCCTACTATACCACCCCACATACTACTAAACAAGAAACAACATACTCACTGGTGTATGGGAATGAGTCTATGTTACCTATAAAAGATCATATTCCTTCACTCCAAATAGAAATTTGTTGACAGATCTCAGATGATGAGAAATTTTAGAAAATGTTGGATAATTTGGAGAGGGTTGATGATAAAATGAAGTGTACATTACACAACCTTGAAATTCATCATAATCTAATTGCATGAGACATCAATAAAAATGTTCACCTTCATTCATTCCTCAAACATTAACATGTGTTGTTTCTCAAAACCCTAATGATACCAAGAAAGAATCCTCTAAATATGAAACCAAAATGGTAATAACCTTATATAATACATAAGGTCTATCACAACAGAGCTTACTCATTAGCCAAGATGGATGGAGATCAAGTTACACCCACACTATTATGAGGTTTCTCAAGAAAAACTTTTTCCCTAGCTATAATAAAATGGGTATCCACATCAATGAAAGTCCGACCATTTTTCCTAGTTACGTGACGATAAATTGCATCGGTTGATCCTAGTTACATTACTTTATAATGTACTGGTTCTTCCTGGTTACATTATGTTAAACTATATAATCTCTTCTTAACCACATGATGTTAAACTATATGGAGACATCCTGAAAAAAAGACATTAAACTACATGGAGTCTCACATCCTTACTGCATGATGTTAAACTGCATAGGTCCATGACATCCATCTTCATTCAAGTTGGGAAATCCATGTCCTTTCTACATCACATAAAACTACACAGGTTATCATGAACTATGTGTGATTTGATTCTAGTCATCACATGATATGTAGTTAATCTTGAACCTTTAGTTTTGTGCCCATCTAAAATGATATTTCCCATATGGTGGCACCATCCTTATCTCATGATGTAAAACTACATGGATCCATAATATTCCTTTCCTCATCCATGTCAGGTGATATTTTTCCTTACAACAAGAAATTAAACTATACATATGAGTGCTCTCCACACGAACATAAACTATATGGGTTTTACAGAACTATGTATGGATTTATTATCATTTTTAATGATATACAAAGAGATTCCATGATCTTATATCTTGGTCCATCCACCGAGTGATAAAATGTGTCATATCTTAACCATAATTGCCTCCATGTTCTAAGTGGAACCCTTGTCATTCCCTGTTTCTCATACCGATAATAGATCACATGAGCTATGTATTTTTTTGTGATGGATTCCCTACTCAAACAAGGCATGAAGGACCATGAGAGGATCATCACAGTCTTATATATAAGACCATAAAAGGCATACCAAGAGTCCTCATCATAAGGCACTAAACTGCACAGATGACATCCCATCCATGACATAAAATGACACTTTCTTAAGGACCTCACCTCATGGGACCACTATCATTGGTGTTGGTCTCCTTCCACACCACCATTCTATAACTACATTTGGATTAATTCCTATCATCACATGATATATAGGAATGCCTAGATCTCCAATCCTAGGCCTAACTATAATAATCAATGAACACAATTCACACCTCTGTATTTGAGTTATACTGGCATAGAGTGCTTCTCATTTGAGAACTACATATGACTTGAGTATTATCCTCATGGGATATGTAGAAACACACATATCTAAAAATTTGGGTCTAGTTAAAACAAACTAGTATAAAAATCCTCTCTCCCTGTGTATGGGTTAGAAATATAAAGGTATATTCCTTATGAACTATGTGTGTATTGATTATTTCACCTTGGGATATGTTGCGAAACCCAAAATTTATTTCATGGGCCCAACTGCAACATCACCATTTCACATAAGGGATCCTACATCCTTACCAAATGATGTTAAACTTAATTTCCACTTAATAACTATTTGTGTATTAATTCATATCATTAAAAGATATGTAATGATGACTGAGTCTCCAATCCTGGGTCCATCTACAACACCTGATAAAAAAAATAAACCCAATTGCATAGGGAATGATCAATACAATAACATCTGGCCTACATATGAGTCTAATATGCATATGGATTTCTTTCATGCATAATGTATCATTAAAAATCATTCACATCGATTCCTATTCCCTTACTACATGACGTTAAATTGAAAGGCATACATTCATACCACATGATAATAAACTTCACAGAAAGCATACTTATTGCATGACGAAAAAATGCATGGAAGTCATCCTTACAACATGATGTTAATCATACTGAAGAAAATATGTCCCCACTAAATGGAAATAAAATACATAGACCGTTTCCCTATTATCACCCCTCATAAAAGAACCATAAGAGCCTTACCTTGTCCAACATGAACACAAGGTGCTTCCACCATCTTTTAAGAACCTCAATCTAGAAATCATAATTCATGTTTTGAGTGCCTTGAGATACAAAAAACCTTCCATGGACCTTGGAAAATATATCTTGCTTTAAGGGATACTTTTTTTGGATATGCATGTATGCCTATGGATCCTTTATATTCACCTATGGTTGTTAACCAAATACATATCTATATAAAAAAGGATGTTAAAATCTATATCAGCCCTAAAATCACCATGAAAGAACTCAACACCTCAATGTGATCTAAAATACTCCCAATATTATTGTCCCATATTACTCATGACTTTAGAACCTCAATCCTTACTTTACAAAATTTCTATTTCCTGCTCAGAAGGACGATGGGTTAATCTTGACCCTAGATATCCTAATTTGTATCTTGTGTATCATCCCCCATATTAGGTATATTTGTCTCATGACCTTAAATTTCATTCACTTTGGTCAATATTGGACGACCATAAACTGTAGTCTATAATGGATCAAATCATAAAACTATAAACTACTAGCAAAAGAGACCAAACAATTTTCAAGTTGAAAACCAGAAAAGTGGGTCCTGAGAAAAATTCAAGACTTCACTTTCTAAAATCTTCATCCTTAGAGTTTAGGAAACAAATTAGAGAGAAAACAAATAAGGCATAAACCTCATAATTAATACTTATTTACCCCAGTAAAAGTCAATATATTCTCACAGGACCCCTTGGTTCATGAAAAGAATAGAGTAATGATTTTTCACTTATCCTCACCACAAAATATGTTCTCTATGAGATGACAAAAATTTTAGGGTTCTTGAACTCTACTTTTATATTAAACTTTCACAAATCACACATCATGATTTAGGTGTCTTTGATAACCACAAACTTCCATGGCCCTTGGAGAATATACTCAACTTCAAGGGAATCTTTTCTTGACTATGAATTTATGAATATGGCTCCGAAATATGTTCTTATTGTCATAAAAAAAATGTGTCACACTATAAAAAGGGATTTATAATACTTGTGATCCCTAAAATCATTGGGAAAGAACCCAACACTTCAGGGTGTTTTGGGTCATTCGTGGTATGACTGCCCCATATCATCCTCCAGAAATTAAACTTTTAACCATGATTTAAAATCTCCCTACAAAACCATCAAATTTAATTCTACATCCTAAACATTATGTCACCATATTTTGTACCATTTATAAAATAATAAATGTAGAACTTAACTCCAAAACATTTTATGACCCACAACTCATGATTCAAAACCATAGGGAGTAGGGATCGAGTTTTTCAATTCCAGAGATGAACTTCCATACAATTCCAAAACCATTCCAAGATAGAATTTCTTCCATACCCAACCACATAATATGGACATTTCAATCTTTATAAATATTTCATGGCCGTTATAATGGAGAGGAGATAATATTTTTTTATGATACAAATGCATAGGGACCTTTTCCTACCAAATAATGGTATATCTTTCTTCATAGAATGGATAATCAATCCTTTTGATCCCTAGAAACACCATGATGAAACCTATCACCTTAGAGTGTTATAGGTATTCCTCGACATGTATGCCCTATCTCATATTCATAGACCCAAAATTTTGTGTTAGGAATTTTATCATCCATATTCTAATAATTCATGTAGAGTTAGAATACCTAGTATTTTCCCCTCAACTGACATTACCCCCATAAACCTTTGATTACCCCTTAAAAAGAGTGGAGAAACCTATTTTTATAAATGCTACCAACACATAAGGGCTTTGACCCACCAACTAGAGGCACATCCTCTTTATTAGAATGGAAATCCGATCCTCATGAATCTCAGTAACACCATAGTAGAACCCATCACCCTAGCATGTTTTGGCCATTCGTGTAATGTTTTCAAAATATATCATCATTAATTAAAAGTTACGAGCTTAAAGACTCTAAGATATTGTGATAGAAGTTTTTAGATAAATTCCCCTAAAATACAGTGATAGAAGTTATGATATAGAAGACTCTAAGAAATAATGATAGATGGTCGAAGCTAAAAGACCCTAAATTATAGTGATTGATGGTCTGATCTATAAGGACCAAAACTATAATTATATAAGGCCTGAGATAAGATACCCTAAACTAAAACGATAGAAGTCACGAGCTTAAAGAATCTAAATTGGAGTAATCAAAGGTATGAGATAAAAGACCCTAAACTACATTAATATAAGGTTCGAGTTATAAGACACTAAAATACAACAATAAGAGGTCTGAGCTAAACAAACCTAAGCTACAGTAATAGACGGTCTAAGTTAGATATCCCTAAACTAAAAAATAGATTATCCGAACTAAAAGACCCTGTACTACATTGAAAGAAATTATGAGATAAAATATCGTAAAATATAGTGATAGAATGTATGATCTAAAATACCCTAAAATAAAATGATATAAGGTTTGAGATAAAGGAACCTAAACTACAGTGATACATGGATTGAGCTAAAAGAACCTAAACTATAATGATAGAAGGCCAGAGCTAAAATTACATAAATTTCAATGAAATAAGGTCTAAGATAAAAGATGCTAAAATACATCAATGGAAGGTACATGTTAGAAGACCCTAAACTAATGAAATAGTAGGTTCTATCTAAAAGACCCTAAACTAAAGGACACCAATTATTTAGTCTTCATTAATGAAAAATATTACATGTTCTACCATGTGTACTTGATAGAGATCATGTTACTCTTTCTAAGACTATCAGCTTCGGTAATCAATATAGAACTATCCCTTAGGGACATGTATTGTACATAAATATCCTTCTCTAAATAAAGTATTCTAAAGATTTTTGGAGTAGGAATATTAGTATGTAATCCCATATTAGTGTTAATTCATGAGTACTTATTGAAAATAATCTATTATAATTGAAATATCCAGGTCTAGGAATTCAATTTTACACAATATTATGTAAATTATGGGCATATTTAGCAATTCACATAATATCCTATCCAAGAAAATTCATGCACATCATAAATAAAATAAAACTAGAAAACAACATACAATTTTTATAAAATCCAATCATTAATACCAGGTGATAGGTATAATCTCCATATTTTGGAGAATCTCCAAAAATCTCAGAAAAAATGGGGTGCATATAATCAATCGAACTACATTAATATTTAGTTGGTTGAGCTAGACAGTTTTGAAAGATTCTAGTGAGAAGAATCAATTAAACACTGAAGATACACTCACACTACCTTTTAAACTTATGATATGGGAATGATATTATCAACCAATGTAGTCATATACTCAATGATTTTTATAGAAGTTTCCAACAAGACTGATGATATTGAAAGGTAGGATCTCAGGTGGGAAATGATTTCATTGCTTCTCCATATTTTTTTAGTTCAAGCATCCATCTGATCTTATAGTTCAAATTTCAATTGGTGACCCTACTCTAATGCCTCTAATATAGGTTCCATGCATAGTGGAAGTGTGGTTGGGATGGTGCCCAACTTTAATTTTAACCATGATCATTGATTATTCCGGGATCAATACAATGATGAACGTCAGTCTCCATGGAATAGAATCAAATATTTAGATAAATAAGGAAGAGGCCTAAAAAATTTATAGAGGATCTTGCACATTATGTTTATAATTAATTTAAATTTAATTTCTAATGAAATAAAATACCTAGTACTTTTGTACTTTCTTCATTGATGATGTTGATCATCCGAGATGAAACTTTCAGATTGTATCCTTATGCTTACAAGGATCCAAACCAGAATCCATATATTAGTGATCAACAGATGCTCCAATGGTCTCTGATTGATGCCACTCACTTTCTGAGTGGTAGTGCGGTGAAGTGAATGTATTGTATCGATCGATCTTGATCACATATTCATCTATCTTGAAGAATGTATCTCATTCTTGAGAGGGAGTGAGGAGAGGAGTCGTGAGAAGATTCCTAACTTGGAATTTCTCTTGCATCAGAAGTTTCTCATACCAGGAAAAATAGAAGTACCTCTATATTTATTGACATGTGGATTCAGTTATAATATTAAATTTCCTAATAGAAATTAAATACATTAATAACCTTTGAGAAAACCCATGATATATAATAAAAATAACCACTTCATTATTTTTGGTGATACAACTTGCACCAAATGGAGTCATAAATGAAATCTCAGGCCACATAATTATAACAGTGTTATTATTATTTTGTTTTGTTCCATCTAGTTAAATAATTATGTACCATCTTGAAAATAAATATTTTACTACCAGACCGACCATGGTATGCTCTAACTCCACTTCCATTTATTAAACACCTGAAAAAAAATATTTTATTCTCTTAAATAACTATTTTATTTAAAAACTATTAAATAAATATGTATTAAATGTTCAATAAAATAAATAAATATATTTTTATTAATAATCCCACAAATAAATATTTATTTAATTTATGCAATCATTTTAACTTCAATAAAATCATTCCACTATCTTGAAAATAATACGTATTAATTAAATTAAAATATAATTTAATCGAGGCCACAAAAAACACTTTGTGTGTGACCCTCTAGGATTCTATTTCATTGGAATTAGGTAGTCTTGCATAAAGTCCAAGATTAATGCCTAATAACAAGTAAAGAAACCCATGATAATGAACTTAAAGTCACAACAATGACATCCAAATACGAATGATCACTGTGTAATATAGTCCCTTTATTTCAATATCTCATCAAGATGGTTTCATGATAGTGTCATCAACCTTTATGCTTGATATTTCATTATTTGACTACCTGAAAAAAACTCATCATTACACCATGGACATGGAGTTTCATGCGACATTTCTATTTTAATCAAATGTCCAAGATATCAACTTCCATAAATGGAAGGGACAAACACTTTCTCAACTAATCCATTAATTACATGTCATTCATGACACAACCAATGTACCCTACTTCCCGCCAACTCTTTGCATGAAAAATTTCATCAATAAATCAATGTGCGTGAGTCATGAAACATATTAATGATAATATTAAATTATAAGGACTGTTAAACATGCTCGCAGATAAGAATATATGATGACGCAAAAAATGATGAATTCCTACTATCGGGTCTGTTATCATAATCTCTCATCTTGGAGATTACCTAGTGTGAACTTCATGAGAAGAAGTCTCATTTTCTTATGCTTAATCATACATGAAGGTCTGTATACTATGTTCCCCATCATAATATGTCATCAAATCACATAAATATATTTAATAATACTATCATATAACTTCAAGGTTCTCATCATAGTAGGGAACTACTATGACCTTATCAATACGACAAATACTCCAGGACATTATTACACTATACTCATGCAGAACAATGAAAAATATGTAATAATATGTTTTATATTTAAATATATTAAATATTCATGTAATAAATGTACAAATAGTTCATTCTAGGACATTAACTCTTATAAACTCTCGCTTAGACTAGATCCAGCTGCCTATGACTTTCAGTCCACTAGACCTCGCATGATGATCACGTTTCTACTGAGTAAAGGTTTTATTCATGGGGTACACTATGTTTCCTTCTGTGGAAATACTTATCACTACAAATTCAAATCTATGAGATAAATCCCTCAAGATATGATACTTATATAGTATGTGCTTCATCCGCTGATGTGACCTTGGCTCTTTTGCGAGATCCACCATTTTAGTATTATCATAGTACAATGTGATGGGATCATTACTTCTAGGTATCACATCCAATTATTGAATTAAGATTCACATCCAAACTACTTATTTAGCGGACTCAGAAGAGGCGATATACTCAAACTCTATTTTATAATCTAATACCACACTCTACTTAGAGCTTTTCCATCTCACTGCACCTCCATTAAAAGTGATGATGTATCCCATTTGCGACTTTATATCATCTTCATCAGTTTGGAAACTAGAATATGCATATCCTATGATGACTATTTCCTCATCTCCTCCATAAAATAGGAACATATCCTTAGTACTCATCATATACTTTAGCATAGTCTTGACTTCCATCCAATGGAGGTCACTTGGGTTAGATTGATATCTTCCTACAGCACTCAATGCATAGGTGACATCCAATCTAATACATAGCATGCGATACATGAATGAACCAATTTCTGATGCATATAGAGTCCTTTTCATTCTCTTCCTTTCATCTTGTTCTTGAGAGACCATTTTATTGGAAATATGAATTCCATATTACATTGGAAATAATTCCCTCTTGGATTGTCCCATACTAAATCTCTTCAGTATCTTTCCAATGTATGTACTTTGACTTAGGCCTTGCATTCTCTTAGATCTATCACGATGGATATTGATCCCACGAATATATGGTTCCTCACCACAGTCATTCCTGGAGAAGCATTGATTTAACCAGGAATTAACAAACTGTAATATTAGCTTCTCATTTCCAATAAGTAATGTGTCATCAACATATACTATTAAAAAAACAACTGCACTCCCACTGAACCATTTGCAGACACAAGGATCACATTCATTCTACATAAAACCAAATCCCATTATGGATTCATTTAAAATGAATTTTCCATGATATGGATTATTACTTTAATATATAAATGGATTTCTGCAACTTGCATACATTATTGGCATCCTTTGGAGTCACAAACCCTTCATGTTATTTTATGTAGAAATCTTCTTGAAGGTTTATGTTAAGGAAGTCTGTTTTGACATCCATTTTCAAAATCTTATAGTCATCGTATGTGGAAATTTCCAATAGAATTATTATGGATTTTAGCATTGCAACTGGTGAAAAGGTTTCGTCGTAGTCAATTCCTTGACACTGCTAGAACCCTTTTGCAACTAGTCATGACTTATAGGTTCTGACTTGTCCTTCTATGTCCGGTTTCTTCTTAAATAACGATTTGAAACCAACAGGCTTTACATCAACTGGAGGATCTACCAAAATACAGACTTGGTTTTGGTACATATAATTCATTTCAGAATTCATGGCTTCTTTCCACTTGGAAAAATCTATGACACTTACTATTTCTTTGTAGGTTAGGGGATCATTATTATCAAAATATAATGAGTCACCATCCTCGGTAAGTACAAAACCATACCATTCTAGTTCTCTTTTCTCTCTTTCACTCCTATGTAGTTTTTGTGTCTCTAGAATAGTTTTTTCATCCATGGGGATTTGTGGAATATGTTCTTGTACCAACTGTTGTATACCTTGATCCTCGACTTCATCAAAGTCTATCTCGCTCCCACTATCTCTTTTGGAGATGTTCTCCCTCTCAATGAATATGGAGTGTCTTTACACTATAACCATTTTTTCTTAGGGGGTGTAAAGGTAATATCCCGTTGTTTCCTTAAGGTATCTTATAAATGTACACTTTGTGCCTTGGGGTGAAAGTATGTTACCTGAAGAGACCATAATAAACTCGTCACTTCCCTACACATGTAAATTAGATAACATGGATTCCTTTTCACTTCAGAACTCATATGGATTACCATTTATTGATTTTTTGGTACTTGGGTTTGTATGTGTTCTTCTATTTGTAACACATATCCCCAAAAGGATAATGGAAGGATTGCATGACTCATCATTGATCTCACTATATCCAACAACGTTCGGTTTTTTTATTTCTCTGACACTATTCCATTGGGGCGTGTAAAGAGAAGTGAGTTGGGATAGGATCCAAAACTTCCATAAGTAATCAATGAATTCTTGATTAAGATATTCCACACCTTGGTCTAAGTAGAGTTTATTAATCTTCTTACCAAGATGGTTCTCAACTTCATTCTTGTATTCTTTGAACTTATCAAAATAATCCAACTTATACCTCTTTAAGTAGATATATCCATATCTACAAAAATTATTAATAAAATTATGAAGTATGAGTACCCACCCCTTGATTCAACTGAAAATGGTCCACACACATTAGTATGAACATATTCAAGAATATCTTTATCCCTTTCACATTTCCCACTAAATGGGGCTTTGGTCATTTTGCCTTGTAATCATGCGTGACAAACGCCAAGTGGTTTTAGTTATAAAGAATCTAAATTTCCATCTTGATGTAACTTTGTCAAATGTTTATCATTTACATAACCTAGTTGGTGATGACAAGGTTGGTTGTGGTATGAGTTATGTGAAGTATCTTTGTAATAGATTTCCATTACTTGGTTTGTGTAATCCAACACATAAAGACCATTGTATAAATGTGCCCTACCAAAACAAATTCTATATTTGTAAAAGAAGAAACATTCATTTCCAAATTTGAAAGAAATCCATCTGTATCTAATATGGATACAAAAATAATGTTTTTAGTAACAGATTACACATAATAAAAACCCTTCAACACCAAGATCATCCCAGTTGGAAACGTGAGGAGGTAGTCCCCGATAGCTACAACAACAAGTCTGGCTCTGTTGGATTCTTGTAGATCTACCTCCCCTTGGTTAATATTCTTAAATCTACTTGGTTCATGTATTCAGATATATATGTGATAAACAAAATATATATCTAATACCCAATTTTTAGAAATAGATATATTTCATTCGATAACAAACGCACTTGAAGATTCACCTTTCTTCTTAGGCTGGGTGAAGTTATTCTTTTAGTGGCCCTTCTTGCCACATGTGAAACAAATAGCTTTCTGTTTCCTTGCCTCCCATTTTATATTAATTTTTTTAGAAGGGCGTGAAGAAGACTTTGGCTTAAAGCTCTTCGCATTCCCCTTCCTCTTATTCACCATAAGGACATAAAGAATTTCACGCTACATATCTATGTCCGATTATCAAATGAGGATAAAAAGATTAGATAGATATTTTATAATGTTGTTCATATTGAAATTAACAACAAACCTAGGGAATCTGGGAGGGAGTGATGCAAGAATGAGATCATTACCCATTTCTTTGGGGAGTTTAAACCCTATAACAACCAGGTGCTCAATGTAGCTAATGAGATTGACTACGTGAGGCCTATCTGAGGAACCCTCTCCAAGATTACACTGAAAGAGTGCCTTAGAGATCTAAAATCATTCTTGTCTACCTATCTCCTACTAAAGACAATAGAGGTGCTCAACAATGCTCTAGGAATCCATGTTTTCATGAGACTTTATGAGCTCACTAGACATTGATGATAACATCAAACATTGAATATCAACCGTTTTATCCATAAGATTCTCCTAGACTAAGAACTATTATTCACTCACCTCATGGACATGAAGATCAGGTAATGCTGACTCCAACACATAAGACTTCCGTTCATAGCGTATAATAACCCTAGGGAATCTAAACAATTCCTAAAAGTTACTACTGGTGAATATGTTGTCTTTATCTATAATTTATTATGGGGATTGTTTGGTTAAAGATCTTTTCATTTTATTCATCAATTAAAATTGAAAATGATTAGAACTTTGTAGATTATATTTTATAATAAATAATAAATTAATTTTATTATGTCTCCCACTATTACGTCAAGTCCCAATGGCACTCACCGTTGAACTCAGAATGTCCTGTTTTCATGACATTCTTGTGGCAAGGATCCATATTCCCCTTTACATAATCCCAAAAGGGTTGTACAAGCTATTTTAAGGTATTTAGGTTGGAGTTTCTTTGCCAACTATGAGCTTGTATCTCCTTGATCCATTGAGTGGAATCCCCAATCTTGAAATCCTCACTTGTATTTCCTCAACACTTGCCTCCAAATTTACACCAAGTCTAGAAAGGGCTACTTCTCTTGAAGTAATATGGTTATGTTAACCCAAAACCTTTCATAAGGGATTCATATATAAAATTAAGTTTTCCAACAAGGGTTAGTCAAACACATAGTTTTATTGTGTTTTTACCTTAATCAATAACTAAAGGCTTAGTCTAACTTAATATTTTGTTGAGGTATTTCTTTATATTATGCGTAAATTGCCTTATTATCTTTATCACACGATTGTTAATTTTAAGTGGAACTTACATAAGTAATTAAAAATGTCTTGATAATATTTATGCACAAGACTAGTTTATTTTAGTTCCATCTTGCATGATTGTTAGTTCATTAATTATGTAATCATGACAATTCATCCATAATGAAAAACCATGCAATAGATATAAATAAAATATATTAAAGGGAATGATAATGAGATATTTTATAATGCTTAGTTTATCTAGAAATTGATAAACTAACCATGACCTAGGGGAGAAACACCTTCGTGTTTATAGCTTTCCACCTATCCACCATTGTATCTCCTTGGATTGGTTCACCTCAGCTCTTGAATTGGACCGCCTCCACCAGATTTGGATCTCCATCTATTACATATTCTTTTTAAACTCACAGACATGTGAGGGGTAAAAAAGAGTTTACATAAAAGAAACCATAGGTACACATGCCCTACATATTAATGAAAAGAGATGTATCACATGCCAATAATTAATTTAATAAATAAATTAAAAGGAAACCAATCACATATAATGGTCTTGGTCTAGCTCATGATCACCAACATACACGAAAC
Source organism: Viscum album (assembly GCA_963277665.1). Taxonomy (NCBI): domain Eukaryota; kingdom Viridiplantae; phylum Streptophyta; class Magnoliopsida; order Santalales; family Viscaceae; genus Viscum; species Viscum album. The sequence continues at coordinate 678,643,829 of OY728132.1, read as the reverse complement.
GAGCTACGCATTTAATAAAAATAGTATTCCATTATTTAATTGTTTTTATTAATATAAATTGTCTTGAATGAATTAATTATTATTTTTAATTAATCATTCCATTTATCTTAATCCTTTTTTAATTTCTTTGAGATTCTCATCCAAGTACATAAATGCACAATGGAGGTATCCTCGTGAATACCCATTCGAATCTACCCAACATGTTTTATATTCACATACTATTTTAGTCTTATGAAATATACCATACAAGATGTTTCAATGCATAGAGTAACAGCATGTTGTATGATTTATACATGATATGTAGTTCTGAACATTACACAAACATTAATGTTTTAACTTAGTGTAATTTGGCAAAGTACACAACATGTAGTTCTGACTAAATGGCATGCAATAACTTCACTATCTGTATCAAATTACATTCCTAGGTACCTGGCTTGTGAAGTTTAGTTTGGAAATTTTGGAGTACACGACATGTATAGTGAGATACACGCTGTGTTGTCTCTCTGTTAGAAGATTACTGGTCGGCTTAGCCATGTATGGTATACATGGTTTTTCCCCATACATGAAGGGACTACATGCCATGTGTAGTGGGATACATGGTGTGTAATCTGATAAGCATGTGCCTATATATTCCGATCAACATGTTGTGTAGAATTAACTACACCGCGCGAAATAAGTGCACACAACATGAGTAATTTCAGAATTACTCCTCATGTGATGAACATGAATACATGACATGTAGTCCGTATTACATGGAACGTATGGTAGAGAACAAGGTGTGTAAGTACGAACACACAACGTCTACTTTCTTGTCCCCTAGGAAGAATCATCGGTGCATCCTGACAAGTTATCTATTTTAATTTTAATCAAAAAATCATTTATTTCTTTGAAATCATTGAGAAACAAAAAGGGTGAGAACATTTCTCAAAATTCAGATTACAAGAACCATTAACCTTGAATTGAAAAACTAAATTATTAAACCATAAATTATCAGTGAATTATTTAAATAATTATAAACTATGATGACCTCTCTATGATACCACTTGTATGTTCTAGGCACAACGGAAGTGCAGTTGGGCTAGCTCCCAACATTAATTTTTACCATGATCAATGATTATTCCAGGATCAATACGATGATGCAAACCTGTCTCCATGGAATAGAATCAAATATTTAGATAAAGAAAGAAGAGGCCCGAAACCTTTAGAGGGGATATTTCATATCGTGTTTATAATTAATTTAAATTTAATTTATAAAGAAATAAAATACCTAGTTCTTCGGTACTTTCTTCCTTGATGATGTTGATCATTTGGGATGACCCTTTCATATTTTCACATTATGCTTATGAGGATCCAAACTAGAATACCTCTAGTTGTGATCCACACGTGCTCCAATGGTATCTGATATATGCCATTAACTTTTTGTATATTAGCGTGGTGATGCAAATGTCTTTCATTGATTGATCTTGATCTCTTATTCTTCTATCTTGAAAAATGTTTCTTGTTCTTGAGAAAGAGAGAGAAGAAGAGTCGAGAGAAGATTATTGACATGGAATGGCTCTTCCATCATAGGTTTCCCATACCTAGTACAGTAGATATACCTATCTATTTATTGACATGGGGATTCAGTTATATTATTCAACTGCATTACAACAATTAAATACATTCATAACCTTAGAGAAAACCATTCTACATAATAACAAAAACCATGTAATTATTTGTGATGCACCAACTAAAGAAAAAATGGAATCATAAATGAAATCCCATGCCACATAATTATAACATTGTTATTATTATTTTGTCTTTTGAAAACTAGTTAAATAATTATTTAACATATTGCAAATAATTATTTTACTACCAGACCAACCTTGGTCCGCTTGAACTCCACTTCTATTTATTAAAAAAACAAATAAATAAATAAATTATTTACTCTCTTAAATAAATATCTTATTTAAAAACATGTAAATAAACATTTATTAAATGATCAATAAAATAAATAAATAAATTTTTATTCACAATACCGTGAATAAATATTTATTTAATTTATGAAATCATATTAACTTGAATAAAATTATTTCAATGTTTTGAGAATAATATTTGTTAATTAAATTCAAATATAATTTAATCAAGACCACCAGAAACACTTAGTGTGTGACCCTCTAGGATTCTTTCTCATTGGCATTAGTCGGGTTTTCCTAATGTCCATGAGTACTATTAAGCAAAAGGTCAAGGAACTCAAGAGAATGGACTTAAGGTCGCAACAACGACATCCACATATGAATGTTTACTATGTAATATAGTCCCTTTATCTCAATATATCATCAAGATGGTTTCATGATAGTGACATCAACCTTTATGCTTGATATTTCGTTCTTTGACTACCTAAAAAATTCATCATTGTACCATAGCCATTGAATTTTGTGCAACAGTTTTATTTCAATCAAAGGAAAGAGATATAAACATCCATAAATGGAAGGGACAAATCCTTCCTTAACTTATACATTAATAAAATGTCATTTGGGATGCACACAATGCACCCTACTTCTTGCCATCAGTCTACATGACTATTTTTTTTCAGTAAATCAAAGTTCGTGAGTCATGACACATATTAATGATAATCTTAAAGTCTAAGGACCGTTACACATGATCGTAGAAAGGAATATACGATGATAACAAACCATGCATAATTCATACTACCAGGTATATTCTCATAATCTTCCATCTTGAAGATTACCAAGTACGAACTTCAAGAGAAGAAGTCTCATCTGCTTACAAGTACTCTTACCTGACTGTCTCTATACTATGTGCCCCATCATATTATGTCATCCAATCATAGAAGTATATTTATGAATATTGTTATATCACTTCAAGGTTTTCATCATAATGGGGAATTTCTATGACCTTGTCAATACAAAAAATAATCAAGGACATTATTACACTATAGTCATATAAAACAATGAAAAATATGTAATAAGATGTTTAATATTAAAATATATTTAATATTCATGTAATAAATGTATAAAAAGTTGGTTCTAGGACACCATATATTAAATATAATACCTACTTTATATTCCTAGCAAGGGGATATTCATATGAAAAGTCATGAAATTATCTATCATGGATAGAAAAATCTCATTAGGTCAGGACAATCTACTTTATGATTTCCTACAGCTATTAGAGATCAAAACCGCTCTCCCCCCAAGTCATCAAACAACTTATTAAGGCATTACCCTTGGTCATGAAATGTTTCTAATGGGGTCTTAGTAATCAAGGAATGAATCTACATCCATAAAATTTGGCACAATGTATAAGACACTATGAATTATGGGGTGGGTTCACCAGAAGGGTGAATAGTCAGCTAAGCTAGTAGTGAAACAGAAGAGGAGGCCTCATATACCCTCCCCTCAATAGAATCATTACCCATTTCATATGTCATGGGACTTATTTACTCCACTTAATTAGTCCCACTATTGGGATAACATGAAGAACTTATGGGAGGAAATATAAAGAAAATCCTGCATATCTTCTAGATAATACATGACATAACACATGTTAACTCTGAACTAATTTAATGAATTCAAAAATAAAAGGCTATAGTTAAGACTAAGGTAAAATGACTAAGAAAAGAAATCATGTGCAGGTCCTCATTTTCTTTGCATGAACCACCTAAGACATGTAACAACACCCAAACATGTCTCCCAGATCTCATGTTTCTCCTTCTTTATATCATTTGGATTATGAGAAACCCTTGGAACATGTAAATGAAAGTAACATGGAACCCCCAATAACACCACCTTAGTCTTAAAAATACCATGAGGCTTTCCATACAAACCTTATCTTGTGCTTTAGACATGTTTCCTAAATTATATGAAATCACCAATATATGTCATCAATGTCTCGTGGTAGTTCACGATTATGTCAACTAGCTCTTGAGAGCCCCTCCAGAAATCCTATATAGATATCACGATGCACTATATACTTGTTAATGATGATATGTGACTCCCTCTGAGACATGTCTCATAGACTATCACAATTCCCACCAAGTGTGTCATCCATATACTATGATGAAACTAGTTCAAGTCATCTAGATCATGTGATTCCCTCTAGAAAATTCATATGAGGTCATGAGATTGATTCTTGGATAAACTGACTATGTATTACGATGACCTTTAGAAAAGTTAGCCTTGATCACATGAAATCCTTAAGACATGCCTTCTAGGTCATGAAACATCATTTAGACAAGTTAACAGGGTCATGTGACTCTGTTTGAACATTTCAGGAGACATCCTATGGATTCTCAAGTAGACAGTGAAATCATGTTAAACGAACAATCAAAACATGTCAGGAAGAAATGATGGCCTGGTCACAAGGGCATCCAAGGAATTGATCACCTTTTTTTATCCCCAGTGTGTAATACCCACATACATGGTTAGAATCACTTTGTATGCCCCAGAAAAGAAACTATAAGAAATTTGGTTCCTTCCATAACAAGGATATATAGAAAGCCTCTCTAAGGCCAGAGCTCTATACTAACTCAAAGGGCTACTTTAGTGGGTAAGACTTGATGAACTAAACTATGAAGAACCCAATTCTAGAAATTACTAGGGTATATAATATTCCTCTCTAAGGACAGATATCCAAATCAAAACTCCAAATGGATGTACCGTTATGTATTTTATACATCCAAAAGAAATGATATTGGTCATTTTCCATCTCTTGTTTCCCACACAGAGAATTTCTCACATAGGTATAGGGAGTTTAATCAATCTTATCATTTTTGTTAGAAGCCTTTAAAAATTTATTCGGAAACCTCAGTGTGTAATCCCCAACCAATTTAATTATAAGTATTTTGATTACTTCCATAACAAGAATACATAGGACACCATCCTAAGGCCCCCACCCAAAGACCAATGGGCATCCATACTAGTGTATGTCCTGACATGACTCCGAAATTTCAACCATTAGGATCCAATCATTACCATGGGATGATAATTCAACCTCATCTTTTAGATGACAGAGAAATCAATTGAACTACGATGACTCTGATTCTTTCCATAACTAAGATATGTAGAAAATTTCTTTAAGGCCCATGTAGTCTATAAAGAATCCCCTAGTAAGTCATATAACATAAGACTCATAACTATATCCAGTGTCATTGATCACTTGACTTAAAATTTTTCTCACACCGAGCATAGATAACATGGGATTATAGAGCTGCTGTGGACACGTCATTAGCATAATTAATCTCCACTAGTCAGGGGAATATCTGTATGTAAGCACTAATTAATAGTGTGATGAAAATATCCCTCATATAAGGTAATATTCCTTAGGTCCAGTCCCAAGGGTGTGATCGAACTATGATAACTCTAATTCCTTATATAAACCAGATACATAGGATATATCCTCAAGAATCATGCTCAAATAACCAGTTTCTATGTTCCTGCACATATTTCATCTCTACATGTCAATTAAGTTCTTGTGTTTAAAGAACTATGTGGGTTTAGATTACTATAACAAGTAGGATATGTAGGATACCTAATAATGGATCATTCCACTCCTGTAAATATTAATTTCCTACATGTAAGATAGAAAATTATGATGTTCTTTGTTATACAGATTCAAGATATAGACCATCTATTCATCACTAATAAATATATAAATAACCTTATTTATATAAAAATGGATTCACTTATGAGATCCCCATTCCTCTATTCACTAATGAGTTCCCCTTTATTTTTCACATAAAGGGAATTAACCTATGGTCATTTTGTTTGGGTAACTGGTCCCGTATCAAGATTAAAAAGAGATAAAAAATATTAAATCTATAAGAGAGTACCTCAATATGTATCAATCCCACAAAAATGGTATGATGAGCCTGAACATCCATCCTCTCAAACAATGTAAGTCCCAAATAATCATTGGGTCTGAAACTCCAATTGAAAATCTGCCTTTGGAAAGTAGGTATGTTCCCAATTATTGATGATGGAACCATTGAGAGTTTCAATTAAGAAAAATTATGGTGACCTTATGTAAATGATCATAAAATAAAACAAAACCCCAAAAATAAACCATTGGTCCAGACCAAACACACATTAATTAGGTTTTCCCAACCATCTATCCTCCATCAAAACAAAGTTAAAAATGATTTGTTTCACATTTTCATTAAAATCCAAATGGAAATTTCTTTAAAACTTCCACAATGATTACTTTATTTTTTTATAAAAAGTAAATAATGAAGAAAAAATATTTGTAATAAATGATTTGAATAATTTTAAAAACATTTTTTAAAACATTCTTAGAAAACATTTTTTTGGAGGATAAAGGGTTTTCGAACAAGGAGTGAAATAAATATATGTATTATTAAAAACATTTTCTCACTTATTTTATTTACCAAAGATTAGGAAAATCGTAATATAACTTGAAAGTACCATTAATAACATAAGGAGAATAAAATTAATGATAATTAATGATATTTAGATCATATTATTTCAATATAGTAGACATAATCATAAACAATATCAATAAATGATGAAATTGTAATGTAAATCCAACACCACTTTGGTAGTAATTTGAAAAAAATACCAATGAAAGAAAGATCCAAAAGGGATATGTAATACCCATAAATTTCATTAAAATAATCAAAAGTTATATATTTTTTCAATGTGTATTCACTAGATGAAATAAATAGTTTTTGAATATGGAATGTGTCTCATAAAAGTAAAAAGTGAGTCAAAATTATCTTTCCACTTTTGTAATATATTGAATTATAAGCCCTAATAAATTATAACATAAAATTATACATTAAATTTAATGAAAAGGAGGACATTAATGATATAAAAGTTTAAAGGGGTAGTGTATAAATCACTTGAAATAAATGGGTGTTTATTTTTCATTTGTTTTCCAGAAATAAAAGGGAGACTAAAAATCCCTTATTTTAAGTCTTGACTTCCATTGTACTTGTTCAAACCTACTATATAAATAATATAAGTTGATTTTAAATATATTATATTACCATAAATATATATATTATACCTTATATTATTTAATTATTTTCGTTTATTACCTATTTCTTTTCAAAATTACATTTCAGACAATAACCTCTTTGTAATTCATATTTGAGTTGATTTGTTATTTTCGAGCCTCTTACCTTAATTGGGGTTTAATCATGTATATAATAATAATAATTAAATAATAATAATATTTACACTTCAATTATACATTTAATACCAATATTAATCTTGGTTTTGAGAAATGAAGTACCATACGATCATAGAGATGGTATATCGTACTTACGCATGAGTAATGTTCCCACTTTTCAATGAACATAATCGAAAGAAGGTATGAAAAATTTTATATTTATAGAATGATAATAATTTCTTATAAAATATATTATTTTATGAAATATACTTATACATATCATCCATGTGATGTGATATTGAAAATAGATAATCACATCACTTTATGAAGGTGGTAGTCCACACATACACAAACAACATTACCGTCATTCAGTGAGTGAAAAGATATTAAATAAAATAACATATTATCTTTTAAAAATGATAAATATGACATTAATATCATAATAATTTCATTTATATCACATATATTAATTAAAAGTATCCTTATCACCTTCCATGTAAAGTGTTAGTGAAAGAAAAATCACATTGCTTAGCGAGGTGGTAGTCCATTGTACACACAAGCGACATTTTTGTATCCCCTACAAAATAGAAAGTAATATATATACATATATATATATATATATATATATATATATATTATACAATTACTAAAGATTTATAATTATGTAATAAGTATTATATATATATACTTTATATATATTATAATTTTCAACTATGATGGGTGGCAGTGAAAAAATGAATTGTATCTCTTTGTGATGCGATAGTCTTCCATATAGATCAATGATGATTTTGTAACACATTTAATGGATGTGTTCATTGTTGTAGGTCATGAAATCAAAATAAAAAATATGTATTAGTATGATAATTAGTTTATTATATCTAATTTTTATAATAATAATTGAATGTGGTGGAGTATTAAATAAAATAAAAATTCTCATTGAATAACATTACCTATACTTCGAGTATCCTCTTTATATTAAAAAAAAAAGAATTACTAGTTTTAATTTATGACCTAAATAATTCTTATAAGATGATATAAGATAAGTTTGGAAGTAATTTGGGTGGATATTTTCTAATGAAAAATGGGTTTAAGGCGTGAATAGGATAAGATAGGGGTGTCCTTTTATAAGTGATATGAGTGGCACAAATGATTTTTTTGTAAGAAAATCACATACTGCCATTTTTATCCTTTAAAAAGGGTAAAACATGGATTATTAAAAATATGTAAAAATTTTAGGGTCAAAATATGTCCATTAAATATATTTTTTCTAAGATTTATGATCATTTTAACACTTATATTTTTAGTATAACCCACGATAAACCAATTTTTACATTAACTGCGATAAATATTTGTTACACTTTTTTCTATTAATTATGGTAAAAAATGAAGATTAAATTACTAGATAATATAAAATATTAGGATTAAAAATATGAAATAAATTACTGAAAATTAAATTAACATTAGTGGGAAAATATAATTTAATATTAATCCCATAGACATAACGAGAAATTATGTTTTCAAAGATAAAATTATTAGAAGTGTTCATGGTTTTTATATCAATACTAAATATGTAAATGATTACAAAAAAATTTATTAGATTAATAGACACATAAATAAAGTAATATTAACTAATATTTTTTAAATATAATTTATCATTATAAATAATTTGAACAGAAATGATTTTTTTAGTCAAAATTTAATATTTTTCACAGTTCATTTTTTAAAATGGGTATGAAGGATGCCCCCATTTTTTGTTGAACCAAAAAAATCCTATTATTATAATTGGAAGAGGAAACACTAAAAAATATATACTAATATAGTTTTGAAATTATTATTTCAAAAGTTAAATTTATTTTTTCAAATAAATTTACTTTGAATTTCACAAATTAATTTAAATAATAATTGTGCAAAAGTGAAAAAACGTTTTTAGATAAATAAAATTTTATTTGTAAAAATAGATATATTATAATATATTTTCCAAAAAATAAATAATTTTATTTTAAAGAGTTGATTGAATATATAATATATACATTTCATTAACATATTTCACCAAAATTGATTTATTTAATTTATTGAGATAAGACATGTTTGTGTTCATAAAAATAGTATTTTTTATAAAAGATTTTAATTTTTTAAAATTATTTTAATTTTATTTTTGATTTAATTTTTCACAAATATATTATTTTTATATACATGTGTAAAACAGAAATTTTTAAAATTGATATAATACAAATTACTCCCATTATTACCACAATTAGAAAATAAATATCATTTTAAATAACAATTATTTTAATAGTATGTCACACTTAGTTTAAAATCAATGTTTTGTGTAGCACATAATAAACATAGTTTTCTGTATAATGAAAAATAAAAAAACGACTAATTTTATTTGCAAAAAACATTTCACTAGATCCCAGTGTGTTACAAAAGTTATATATAATATATTATGAAGTTGTAGGGCATACATGTATGTTTATTAAGATGTGTAATATTCATGGTATGTATACTAGAGATGAAATGATGAATTTACCGTATTAAAAATATTTTTCTCATGGAAATACATTTGGATTTTCCCCCGTCCCATGTTATACATATGTTTTTTTATATTTACATGGGGCAGACTCCATATGATTGTTTAAGAATCAATACAAAATTTTGAATAGTCATGTAATACATCAGTTTTTAATGAATTAGTAGGGTGTATACATATGTTTATTATGATGTGTAATATTAATGATAATCATAAAAGATATAGAATGTTGAACCTCCCCTATGATAAAAATATTTTTCTTGGATAGTCATGTGATGTGTAATTTTTTATGAAGTTATAGGGTGTATACGTATGTTTATTATGATGTATCATATTCATGATATTTATACTAGGGATAGAATTTTTATTCTCCCCCAATCTAAATATGTTTATATTTTATATACATTAGGATTTCCCCCATCCCATGTTAGACATATGTTTTTTATGTTTAAATGGGGGAGACACTATATGAATTTTTAAGAATCCATACTTTTTTTAACATTAATGGGATATGTATTAATTTTTACTTTACCATTAGAGTATATGTAAAATATTTTCTTGGTAAATAGAGAGGAATATATTTTATATTATATATAGAAAATGTTTGGCCAAGATGATTAATAATATTTGTAGAATCATCTGATTTGAGGTGTAATATATTTCTACATGATAAAATGACAACCCAATTATTTATAAAAAAATTTATTTTTCCAAAAAGATATATGTTTTTATTTGAAGAGGTTTATTCAAAGTTCAAATCCACTAATATTTTAGAGGTTACTGTTCCATTTTGGTTTTTTATTCCTGGAATGTAGATGAAATATGTGTTATAATGTAAACTATAATATTGTTTGATTTAGGATTCCCTGATATAAATGTTTTCTATTTCCAAATTTTAATATTGGGAATTAATTAAAATGGGAAATTTTGATTTGGAGAATTAAATACCACATGAAGAATTCAATGGGGATTTACATGATGAAGAATTTTTTTACATGAATGGAAGATAATAATGTTAATATATAGATGCATGATTTTATTCTCATGAATCTAGGAACCAAATCAAATCTTTTTACTAGACATACTACCTATATTTTAATTATTTTTCATCAATATTAAAATGAATTGCACACTATCTCTTAGGATGGGTGTTGCGATTGTGGTTATTGTATTTATAATATTTTTTTAATATATATATTGGTTAATCATTTCCTTATTTTCTATAATTTTTTTCTCCCTCTATGATTCTCAACTCCATCATTGATAGAGACCTAACATCACTGCATGTTTGTGGGAGGGGGAAATATTACTTTGAGTTTTATGCACATAAATATTTCTATTAATTTTATTCTAGTAATACAATAGTGGTGAAATTATTTATAATGTTCTATCACATTTATTTTTATTCTATTGTGTTATTTTTATTTTTTCATATATATTCCTTCCCATCATTATTTAATTCATTCCAGTAGTGGATTTCGGCTTGGATAATGTTGATCTGTAAAAATGTATCCTAGAGGAATTTAAGAATAATATTATCCTATATAAAATATTATTGGTTTAGGACACTAATAAATTGTCTAATTGGTTGTAGAAGTTTAGGTTTTGACCTCCATATTAAATATAATGTCGAGAATTATTTTATAAATAAAAATTATTGCATTATCTAGAACTACTAGTAAAATTACATATCTATATTAATAACACCATTTTTTTATTAAACTCTTATAATGGATTGTCATTCATGTAGTTATATATATATTTATATCAATTTATTTTAAAACACTATCATTATTAATATTTTGATTTACTATTGTAATTAAGTTTATACATTGTGACAATATGAAATCAGAGTTTTTGAATGGAATTATTGAGAGATCACCCTTAGATCACACACTATACATAATATATAGGAAAATAATAATTTATTTACCAGGTATATATGAAATATTCCTAAAAAACATTTTTGAAATTTTTCTTATGAGTTCAATATCCCACACACACTATTATTCCTAAAAAATCTAAAAAATAATAAATTTTATAAATTTTAAAAAATAACATTATTTAATATCAATAATTTTTTAATTAAAATATTAATATTAATCATGATTATTTATATTCATAACCTTTTATAAATTTGAAAAAGTTTATTAAATAATATTATTAAATATTTATGTGAAACTATGGTTTAGAATTTCAAAAGAAGTTGGAAAGAAAATGTAGATCCTTTCCAATTATCATAATGAAACTAATGTTTTGATGTTGGAACAATAAAAAACATAGTAGTATAAGAAGTAAATATTTTTATACCAACATTTAAAGTTGATGAAATGGAGGAGATCATGGGGGAACTATTTTTATGATATTCACTACAAAAAATATAGCCTTTATCAGCGCTAGAAAAGTTGATTAACAAAACTAAGAAAAGCACTCTTAATCGAGGTGAGGATATAGGGGAGTGTCCCTTTTATCAGGTCTTAGAAAAGTGCTAATAAATACCTATTTTATCAGTACTAAAAAAGTGATGATAAAAGTCAAAAAAATTAAAAAGAAATAAAAAAATAAAAATGAATTATATAATGCTGGTGGCTTTTAACAGCGTTTGACCCCCCCCTTTAACAGCGCTAGGCAGACCCCCCTTACACTCTCTCACACACTTCCCTTCCCGCACATCCCCACACATGCACACCCCTTTGCTTCCACCCAAACTCGAACCTGCAACCACCCCCCTTTCACTGTTTCACCTTCACCACTAACCCATTTCGTTTTTTTCTCTGTTTAATGATATATCTATTTATATATATATAGTTATATTTAATTGAATATTAATATATATTAATATTAATATAAATATATTTATTCATATATCAGTATATATATATTCATTCGTATATTAATATATATTAATATATATTAATATATATTAATATATATTAATATATATTTTTAGTTATAATTTATTATCCGTATATTTATTTTTATATTAATATGTACTTATAAGATTAGTTTTAAATAAATTTATAAAATATGTTTTTTATGTGTGTTTATAAATAAATAAATAAATACATACATACATATATACAACACAAAAACACACAGAAACACACACACACACACATATTTATGAATAAATACATATATATGTGTATTTGAAAAGCCATATAATGTTAAAACTACCAAAAAATACAATCCAGAAGCCCATTTCAACTCCACAACCGATAAAATAGAAGAAAATGAAACAATCTTCGATATGATATGTGGTACATGCCGAATAGAAATCCGAATCAGAAGTTATTCATGTTTGAATGTTAACAAATCATGGTATCCTGACTAAAAACTCAGTGTTGGAGGCCTTATAGGCCTTTTTTGGCCTAAAAAATTGTAATAGAAGCTTTTTTAACTCCTTAACGTGTAGATATTATCACAGGCTTCGATTTGATATGCTGTAGAGCTCAAAAAGACACCCAGACCAAAAGTTATGGCTGTTTGAAGTTTGAGTTACATTTTCAACTTATCTTAGATCTTTTATAATTGTTTTTTGATTTTTGTGTGTCTTAAAATTGTTATTAAATGATTTAAAAATAATAATAATTAGAAAATTATTAATTAATATTTATTTTAAAAATCTTTTGAAGCAATTTTCAATAAAAGTTTTATATATTAAATGTAATTGTCTCTTTATACTTATCTAAGAAATATTTAAAAAATATATATTATATTTATATCAATATAAATATACTTATATAACAATATTTTATTTTTCATGATTTTTTTGAAACATAAAATTTATTAGCGGTAGAAAAAAGTTCTGATAAACCCCCCCTTTATCACTGCTAAAAAAAGCATTGATAAAGAGGGGACTTTATCAGCACTTTTTTAGGGCTGATAAAAGGGTAGAACTTCCCTTTCCATTTTTTGTAGTAGTGATTTTAAACAATATCTAAAAAAATTATAGAATGTGTTCTTAAAAAATACATCCTTATTGATGCACATGTGGGAAATCAATATGATTCAGATAAATGATGGTCTGATTTTATTTTAGAAATTGATGGGCCAAGTGATCTCCCCATATAGAATAAAAAAAATTAACACCACTCTACCTCTATCTAGAATCAGTAGAATATTACACTAATGTGATTGAAATTGAGGAGTGAGTTGAGGACAATAATGGCTAACCTCCATCCATGGAAAATTAATTCTAATTGGTACTGAGAAAAGATGAAATTATAGTCAAGAATACTCTGGGATATAATCAAACATTAGACTCATTATTTTATTATTTTATTAAAATATAATCATTTTTACCACCTACTTTATAGAATTAACAAATTCATCTAATTCGTGGATTTTCTTGGTGTTTTCTAAATAATGAGAAGTCGCACTTACTGAGATAGTGTCCTGAGCACCCTTTACTAAAGAAATAATATCATATAATAGATCACCTTAAGATGATGAAATTTTGATTAATTTATATTTATTAAATACTATTAAAATATATATTTTCACTCACATTACCTTTTTTTAAAAATTTCAAAATATTAGCATATGATTAATGCATGGGTATTAAGGTGAAATCCAAATAGGTAGTGATAATTAAAGTAGAAACCCATAATTTTTATTCCTCTCACCATGAAATATGTACTCAATTATTAAGGGGGTGTATCTAAAGAAATATATCATCCATATTTTATTCAAATAGTGAATGTTAGAGATAATTATAAATAATGGGTTTCTATGGTTCCTAAGTAAAAAACCACATTTACTGTAAAAAATGAGAAAAAGATGTTAAATTGTTATAATTGTGGTTAATTCTAAATATAGAATCCCCTTGTGAGGTTCAAACCAATTTTATTTCCATTTTACATAATTATTTATATTTATATTCATTTCTAATAAAATTTTCATGTTATGTTATTTTTTTTGATAGTATAATGTGAAATAAGATAGAAGAAAAAATCCAAGCTATCACTACCTTAATAAATAGTGTTGTATTCTTTAATTAAAATTGATCAATAACACCTAATTGTTTATAATTTATCTTGAACAGCAATGATAATTCATTGATGTGTGGGTGTGTGTGTGTGGGGGGTGGGATGCGAACATGTTTATATAGAAATTTTGTTAATATTTTCTTTTAATTTTTTGACTATTTTTAAGAACAATGAGGTTAACAGAAATACATTAAAAAATTCTAACCATCATCATATTTTTGGTATACTACATGATTTAAATATTTGAGGATATAAATTATTCCGGAATTGTATTTCACTTAATTATTTAATATCTGATAATTTAATGAAGTTTGTTTGAGTGTGAATAGAAATACCATTCCCTTATTCAATCCATAATTGTATTTAAAAATAATAAATAAATTATAATGAATTCCTAAAGATCTTGTCTGGTTTAGTGTTTTATAGGATTATGTCACAACTCTAACAAAATAAATGAATACATTAAAGGTTGGACATATCCTCATAATATCCATCTTTCCCATAATTACAATTCTTTTAATAAAATAAATATTTTCCTTTATTGAAATATAGTTAGGTCTTTAATCTTGAATTTGTTTTTTTTCACATTCACCCTTAAAACCTATGATTTTTTTGTAAACATGGGGAAAGAACAAAATTAATTTCATGGTATATAAAAAGCAAGAAAGAAACATGTTAGTTCACTTTTAATTCACGATATCGTAAAAGATAATTTTCCTTGATCATAATAAACATTGAGATAAAATAATTGTTTACTTACACATGAAATCAACATTACTATCTAAAGGTATACATAATTTTTTTACAATAAAACATAAAGGAAAAAACCAAAATCATGAGTGTTTCCCAGAAAACATGAGAACCCATGAAAAAGGTTTTCTTAAAAAAAATACAGTTTTACCCAAAAGGGTACAATAAATAATTTAAAAGAAATGGTCATTATTAAAACTTTTTAAATAAAAAAATTTCAATGAAAAATAATTAGAAATAATATAAAAGCCATGTTGGTTCCTTGGGATATCATCTTCATGAAACTGTTATAAGAACCTTGATTAGTTCCCTTAAAATTATAATATCCATTACAGTGAAAATTGAGAATAATTCTCCAGAAACAATATCATTACCGAATGAATCTAGGGTGATATGATGGCATTACATAATGATGAACAATGTCCATAAACAATAACTTATATAAAACAAAGATAGGCTTAAATATCTATTATTAAACTCTTTAAAACATTGATTTTTTAACACATAATGTAAATAATTTTTCCTCTCAATATACATTTTGGAAAATATCATTTTGTTTTAATACCATTAAAAACAAAAAATTCAAAAATAATTGTGAAAATAATTATTTATGAAAATAACCATGTAAACATGTAAAGAACGCATAAATTAAATTAAAGTTCAAGATATTGGGAAAATAAATTCTTGTAATAAATGTTAAAATAAAACATTCTTTTTTTTTATTTTTGGTAAGGAAGTCAAAAAATTCCATATAAAATTTCAAAAACTTTTCATTTTAAAAACCATTTAATAAATGTTAAATGAGACATAAAGTGTACTGTATAAATTTTTTAATTACATATAAAAACATTAAAAAATAACTCTTATTAATGTGTACATAGATGAAAAATATTTTGAAAATAAATCATTTATTCATTAAAAAGGGATTTAAAGCTAAATTGTCTCTTACCTCAAGTAGGAATCATCACATAAGTTATTTATGTTATTGAATAATATTTTTTTATAATTATTTACTATATTAAGAATAATTTTCATTCTTATTATTCCATTAATATTTTTAAATTACCATGTTATATTTATTTATATAATAAATTAAGTTCACATTAAACATTTATGCCAACAATTACTTTGGTGGGTTGAACACAGTCAAAATGGTCATTATTAAATAGTATCAAAAATAAAAAACATAAAATAGTTATAATTATTATAAATTATCTATAATTTTAATCCTACCCATCAGATATGGTTATAAAAAATGATCTATGTTACAATCATAGAGATTATATGCTGTATATATGCATGGATAACACAACCATTTTTCAAAAAACATGAAAAAAGAAGATAAGTATAATTTTATATCTATATAATCATGATTTTAACATAGATATAATATTATTTGTTTAAATACACTTATATATATTATCCATGTTATGTGGATATGAAAAACCAATCACATTAGTTTGTATAGGTTGTAATCCACACATATGATCGAATGAGTTTATTATTTTTAAATTGATAGAATCATGAAAAATTATTTAATATATTATATTTATATAATGATAAATATTTCAGGAATTTCATATATATATACAAAATATTAAATAAATCACTATAACCATTTGTGATAGGTGGTGTTGGAAATCTAATTGCATCAGTTCATGAAGATGCAGTTCACTGTACAAACAAAAAATGATTTTATTTCCCATTTATGGATTAATTGGATAGATAAAATTTATGAAATTATAGAAATAAAATATTAAAATATTTTTGATATTGTTATTATTATTTCATCATGGTTAAAAAATATTATCAACATTTAGTATAAAAAATAAAATAAAAACACTCAGTTTAGATCTATACATCTTCTTTAAATAACCACTTTAGGTTTATACAAAAAGCCTTCCTAGGATAGTTTGATAATAACAATTGAAAATATAAGTCAAGATGAGGGATATAATTAACGTATTTGGGTTGATCATGGATATACTAAGTGGTACCTTATGTGTGGAGAAGAGAGGAGAGGATGTGCAATTTTATATGTTCGGTTAAGGACACACTTGGAATGATTCAAAAGATTAAAATATATTTATATCTTAATCATTCCAAACAGATCCAAAATAGAAAATATTAATATTATTTTATATAGTATTTATTTATAGATATATAATAGTGTTTATATATTTTTATTTCATTTTCACCCATATTACTATTTTTAACCCTGATAAACTAGTTTTAACCTTAATTATTGTAATAGAATTTTTCAATTCTTACTATTAATCCAAACCAAAAAACTATATTGAGATTAGTATCTAATATTAATTATTATAATAAAAAATTTATAATCCATATTATAAAATTTATTTTACATAATTGGTAGAATTTAATTTAAAAATAATATTTGAAAAAGCGATAAAAATTGGGTTTTCAGAAGAACTCAATTTTAACAAATAAAATGATTTAATAGAAAATTAAAGTATAAAATTTATTTCAAATACCATAGTTAGATATTTTATATCAAAAATAAATAACTAAAATCTAAAAAAAAATTAAAATAAAATTTTAATTCATAATTACTGAAAATAAAATATAGTTTCCAATAGAAATATTAATTTTTAATTATTCATTTAAAAATAAAACATCCCAAAAAATTATAAAAATTCATATTAAGTTAATTTTTATACAAATAATTAAAAAAATGAAATTTATTTTATCACATTGAAATTCCATAATTTATTACTTGAGATAATAAATAAAACTATATAATGAATTGAAAACCCAATTTGTTTATAAATAAATATTTTTTCCTTTTGATTGAAAAATTACTAATATTATTATAATGAATATAACCCATCAAAATGAATTTATAAAGAGTTAATTTGGAATGAAAATTATTTATCATAACATTAATTGGGTAGTTACATTCTTCCCCTTATGGATATTTCATCCTCATAAATTTATTTATTATTAAAATAAGTGGGTATAATTATTCCTAATAGAATTTTATTATTTCCATTTTCTTAAAAAATCAAATTGTTTCCCTATAAATTATCAACATTGTGAATCACTATTTTATGTAAAAAGTTATCTCAATATTCATTAATCTTTGTAGGTTGTTCCACATATGAATGGTTTTCATAGAACATTATTACTTTGAGGTTCAAAACTTGAGCTACATATGATATATATTTTTACAACATGAAAACATGAAACACATCATGTACTTGTGATAAACTCATATATAATTCTACATAGTAATAAAATGATCAAAATTTATCCTATATTTCACACATTTCAATGTAACTGTAATTTAGAATCCCTTTTTTATAAAGTTTATAATATTTTTATAGGAGGTACTTTAATAAAAAATACCCATACCTTGAAATAGAGAACATTACCTTGGTTAACAGAATAAAGTTTATATAAACTCTAACCTGAACACATGTGATTCATAAGAATATTTACCCTACCAAAAATGTTATCTTCCTATTATGGTCTAAAAAAATTTCTTTTTTCCTTCTTCATTTGAAAAAGCTAGAGTCTGAAACCACTTTCAAAATACTGTGTCAAATGGAGCTATATTTATACACGAATAAAAATATTTATTATAAGAAAACTTGGCTATTGAAATTTGATGATATAAAATTCTATATTATTCCATTTAACAAGAAGAAATAATGACTTATAAGGTAGAAATAATTCACTCATACTTTTTATTATATTGGGGATGAAAATTATATATTGAAATTTAATTTATTACCCAAATACATCTAAAGGCCTTTACAAAAATTAGGAAATAATCTAGGATCAATATTAGATTCCACTGAGGTAGGTACTCCATTTAAGGTAACTATCTATTTGATTTGCAGTCATAAGAGGTGATCCAAATACATAATATCTCAAATGAGATGCAATTGAGAATATTTAGTTATCCAATGAATTATAACAAAAACCACATTATTACCTCAAGATGGATTTGGAAATGCCTTCTAGAAATCCATGTATATAATCTATCATTTTCATTTTGGGTAGGGGAAGGTTGGAGAATCACATTTAGAAATTTTCATTCGACTTTAACCTATTGAGAAGAGAGAATTTCATAGAATAATAAAAAATTTAATTTTTCATTCCATATGAGTAGAAATATCCCAATTGGTGTTTTTATATCATAGTGCATCCATGATGTATAGAAATCATGGAACTATGATCATCACTCAACAATTTTACCTTAAATTGTAAATAACAATGAGCAAATAGTCTTATTCTAAATCAAATAAAACCTCCATTATCAATATTAAACACTTGAAATTTACCCTTTTTAATATATTATACCTTTTCCAATAAAACATGATTTTATTTATAAGAATTTATAATTAATTATAAAAAATAAAATTTCATTGACACCCTACAAAATATGGTAATTTCATGAATAAATAATATCTATGATAAAAATCACCTAATAATTCACTAAAGAAATATGTTTCTATCATAACATAGTTAATGTTGGATTATCTTTCTAACTCTATGGTTAAATTAATTTTTTCAATTTCTAGGATGTTAATGAATTATTTAGTTATAATCCTCAATAATTTATAATTATATTCATTACCTCATGTTCAAATCATTATGAGGGAATATATGTTTCAATTTTTTTATCATTATATATTTTACAATTCAAACCATATAAATAATTCCTATAAATTTTTAATGAAAAAAATAAATTAATTCTAGATCATTGTAGTAAAATTTACCTCTTAGAGCTTTAGTTAATGTAAATCACATTGAATTAAATAATCATTCTAAATCAAAACACAACCAATTCCCTTTAATGAATAATTTTTTCGAAGAAAAATTATCCATTCCAAGACTGAAAGGATAAATTTGATAATTCACAATTTTTTTTATTTCCTAGAAAGAATCATCACACACTTTTTTACTAATGAATTTTACTTCTTTTTGAGTTAACATTATCAATGTGTCAGAAAACATGGTGATTTTTCCAACCTATTACTATTAGTAACCTAATAATTCAAGAAAAATTTGGGTCTCTATGAAAATTTATGGTCTTTTCAATCTATTAACATCATTAGTTTTAGTAGTGACAATAGTCATGAAATATCTACAAATAATTTACTAAAGGAAATAATTTTTTTTTCATCCAAAATTCACACTTACAAAATTGTCTGTATATCTTAATTTTAATATATTTTTCAAAACATTACTTACTCATATAACTTAATCCTAATGAACTTTATAATATATAATTATTTCAATAACAAACATAACCACAAACATATCTAAATATTCAAGGAAAAAATATTCATAAGATAATTTAATATAATTAGTGCATTAGAAAACCCCAAGGGTCTAAATATAAACATATAATGATCATATCTAGTCTAAAACACTAACTTCAGAATATCTTCCTCTTTCCCCTTAAACCGATGGTTACCTAACAAGAGATTAATCTATTAAATGTATTGAACTCCTTGGATGTGATTAAAAAAATAATAAATATGAGGAAAGGGATACTCATTTTTAATATTGATGTTATTCAAGGCTTTATAATTAAGGAAAAGTCTTATTTATCTACCATTCTTTAAAAAAAAATATGAGCCCCCTATGGTGAAGTGTTAGGATGAATGAACCATTTATCCAGTAAAACTCACAAATAATTCTTAAATTCCAAAAGTTCTAAATTATCCATTTGGTAATGTGGTTTTAAAATTTTCATAGAACTATGTACTAATTCAATAGTAAACTAAACATCCTCATTAGGTAAAATAATTGGAAAATCACTAGGAAATACATCCAAGTAATCAACCACAATATGGACACCATCGATATAAATAGTTTACTTCTTCTCAGAATTATGTGTAGGATAAAAATAATTTTAATAATTTAATAGTATCCCAAATTCTTGAAATAGTTCCAATGGTATTAAATCATTCATGTATATAAATTACAATTTATTATGGAAGGCACCTAAATTATCACAATAAGTTATCTTAGCATGGTAAAAAGAAAGCATATCTATATACATATTTACATCTAACTCCACAAAGAGAAAGGAAATAACGTTTTTGTGTAAATTCATTACATATATATTAATAGGAATATTATTATAATTTATTTTTACCTTAATAATTACCCCATGTATTTTTACCAAAATTTATGGCTTTATTTATTGAGGAGAAAATTTTAATTTATTAAAAAATTTATTTGAAATGGAAGTGTGTAGAGACATTGAATCAAAAATTCATTTTTATAATCTGATAAAATAATAAATATACCTGAAACCACATTATTTTATGGTGTATCATCTTCTGAAGTACTCACAAAGGATTTAGCCATGCCTTTCTATTTTTGATCGTGATGATTTTAAGAATTTATTTGTATTATTACATAATTACTCTCATAATGACATGTCTCATTACAAATAAATAATCTTATCATATTATTTTCATTATTTTTATGATCAATTTTTTATTTAAGATAAATTTTTCCAAACATTCCCCATTAGATGAACTTACCTAATTTTATAAGATATTCTCTAATGTGATTTCTACCGTAGTTATCAAAACATGGAAACTAGATTTTCATAACTTCAGATTTATTTAATGGATACATCAAAATTTCTTACTATCTAGTCCTTTTATTATTTTACTTGTCATGAAATTGATTATCATTAACAAACATCATTTCTTCCATCTTTACACATCCAACAAGTTTCTCATAACTTTCTAATTTATAGGAATAAAATTCCATTAAATATCATGGTTTCATTCATGAGTAAAACCATGTAATTTTATTTTCAATATCATATATAAAATTTGATAAATACATTCAAAATAGGGCACAATTTTATTCATATGCATCAACTGAATTATTGTCCTTCTACATCAATATCATGAATTTTTTTCCATCCTATTCTAAATAACTTTTGGAAAATATATATTGGAAAAAATCTATAAAATTTTTCTATTCCATTAAATGAATATATTAACTTTCTATATAATTCTTAACCACTAAATAGATGTAGTTTACATGAAGAAATATAGTAATATTTTGATTATATATTATGATAATTACTAATAATAATTCTTAAAGGGTATTTAATTCAATTAACAAAACTTTTAGAACTGTCTAAAAAATTTCACAACACCAACTATATTTTCATGGACCAATTCTATTTATAATTTCAGTTTTAAAGAATAATTAATTTTCTTGAATTTCAGAAGATCTTTTCAGGTTTTGAGTTTTGGAGAATTAGGTCATAAATCATAAATAATATCTCACACATTACCAGTTGAATGCTTCCACATATTATTAATTTTCTTAAAATATAGTATATTTAAATAACATCACAAAAAAAATATTTACAACATTAAAAATGAAAACTTATCAGTTTTTAATTACCTATAAGACCATTGAAAAACAATTTTAAAACATTGTATAATCACAGAAATATTATTAATGTACATAAAACGAATAAAAAACATTTTAATCCATCTCAAAATAATACGATCATAAAAGAGAGTTCCTTTAACTAAGTAAATAATGATCTCAATAAATCATTTAGTTACACTTGAATTCTGATTTACTAGCCTATGTTTTTAATAAAACAATTTATAATAATACATAATGAAAAAATTAAAAAACATGATTGATTCATAGAAAAAATGTGAAAGCATGAAAAATAATTTTCTAAAAACATACAATTTTATAATAAAAGTGAAAAATCATTCCATTACAATGAAATATCAGTAAAATTCCATTTAATATCAATAAATTTCCATTAAAACTCAATTTTAAATGTCAAAATTTTATGTAGGTTACATGGTACATCTTCATAAAACCCTTACAAGAAACCCTACAAGATGCCTTATAATTTGAATAACCATTATGGATGACTTCCTATTGAGTCAATAAGGTTTTCCTTATGACTTCTCCATTCCTTCATACATAGGGAATATTGTTGAGTCAATAAGGTTTCCTTATGACTTTACCATTTCTTCTTGTTTCTAAAATTACAAACACCTTATCTTAAGGAAAATTTCTTTTCACCCTATGTTTTTCTCTCATAAGAAAAATTTTCTTCCTCAAGGAAATTAATCCTTACCATGTTTTTCATTTTTCATTATCATTTCTAAATATAAAATTCAGTTTCATATCTAAAAACTCAGAATAATATAATACTTAAATCAAGATTATTCTTTTTTCAGGATCCAAATTCAGGTTTCGAGTTCTCTGAATTCAGGTTCCGAGTACTCTGAATTTAGACTCCTAACACTTTTGAGTTCTGACTCTGTGTTCTCTGAATTTAGAATTTAAAATATTATGAGTTCTGACTCCAAGTTCTCTAAATTCAGACTCCAAACTCTTTTAAGTCTTAACTCTGCGTTCTCTGAATTCAGACTCCGAACTCTTCTGAGTTCTGACTCCGAATTCTGACTCTGATCATTGTATGTTCTGACTCCGAATTATCATGAACTCTGACTCCGAACAATGTAAATACAGATTCCAAATTTCCTTGAAACTTAGACTCTAAAATTTTATAGAGTTCTGGTTCAGAATTCATAAGAAAACAGAATTCGAATATCCTTGTAATATAGACACCGAATATGTTTTTGGTTAGACTCAGAACTTTTATTTTCTTACATTCCGAATATTTGTTTTTGGTTATGTAACCATATTGTTTCTTACACTTTTGTTTTATAAAAAGATGTCATACTTTCAGTTAATAACTAACCATTGTTTGAGTGACACGTGTATAGGTCCCTCTAAAATTCATAGAAAAATATGACCATTGGAGGAGGGAGCTGACCGTTGGAGCTGTGCCTATAAATAGAAGCTCATTTGAATGAGCTCAGAACTTTTTGGATTCTTACTTTTTGACAACTTTTCGTACATGCTGTTGAAGTGATTTCTTGAGAGAGAGGCTCTTATAAACTCTCAATCTTTGTGCAGAAAGTTTGAACGGCTTGTTCAAACTTTGCTTTATACAGATTTGCTTTATGCAGAGGTGTGATTTCCTTGAAATCAGATACTTCAGGTTGTGAAGTTAGAGGTGGAAATTTCCTTACAAATCAAGGGCTTGCAGTGATATTAAGACAGATACCTATCTTCGGATTGAGGGCTTACCTGGGTTTGGGTAAGACATTCTTTCTTGAATGTATAAATCACGGGACCTTTATCCTAGTTTTTTGGACACCCTTCTCTTTTGTTATAAAGAGTTACTACTTGTTACTTGTAGTGTTTCATTTTTGTTTTTCACTATAATTTTGGTTGTTAAAGAAAGTATATCTATCTTATAATTCCTTAAACATGTACTCTAATTATATAGGATTCTATACACTTTAAGTATGAATCTTAGTTTTTGTAAAATTTTGTTAAGTTTTATTTCTAGAATCACTTTTCCAGAATCAAGTAAGTTTTTAGAATTTAGAGGTGTTGTGAATTTCGTTTATGAAAAATTTCCTTAAGGTTTTTTTTAAAGTATACAATTTACCCCCATCTTGTATATTGAGTATCTGCATCATAATTTGATACTATAATGAGTATCATATCTATCATACTATTGATCCAACACTTCTAACATGATTCTCTAGAGAATATAATCATTACCCAATGCATTGGAGAGTGATATTGAGATCACCCGATCAAAAAAAATTCCCAAGTACCATAAAAAGTATTAAATACTTAGAATATTTCATTTAAATAATCAAAATATTTAAAATATTTGTCTTACTTTATAGAAAAAATAATCTTTATTCTCAATCTAAAATTAATAAATTATCATTTTATTTTTATTCATATAAAAAAATTCAAAAAATAGTACGAAAAACAATTTCATTAAGAATAAAAATTTAAACATGTAATGGAATATTTAAATCAAATAAATTTCATGAAGTTTTAAACATAAAATCTTGTCATGTACGTTAAAATAATAATATTTGTTGTTTATTTTTTTAATGAAAATAAACACATTCTACATAAAATACATAAAAATTTTACTTCATAAAAATATTGAATAATAGTAAAAAGATACATAAAATTTACTTTATAATGAAATAATTAAATTATTCCCACATAAAAAATTATAAAATATAATTTTTTGCTAATATGGATCTGGAATAAAATATTATAAAATAAAATTTTAAAATAACTTAAATTAGGTTTTGAGGTAATGTATCCATTACCTCAGGTCTGACATGCCATTAATGTTGTTAATATTCATGAATATTAAACTTATATTAATTATTTATCTTTTTATAAACATTTTGAAATTTTATTTTTACTTTAATTCTATGTGTCACCCTATTATATTCAATTACATAATCAATTTGTTCAAATGGGATGTTTCTATTATATTCAGCGCTTATAACCAAAATGACTAGGGTATGTTAACAATAGACATACTATTAATTATTTTATCTTTTATATAATAAAAATAAGGAAATATTTATAATTTTTCAAAATAAATATTACTTTTTAAAACAACCATGAAAGGTGGGTAAGAAAAATGAACTATAATACCATCATGGATATGGGAGTCAATATGTACATCTTAATAATGTTTTTGTTTTTCATTGAAAATAATGGAAACAAGGTAAGTATTATTTTATATTTCCTATATTATTAATATATAATAAATATACAATTACTACTTTATATGAACATATATATAGAATCTATGTGATGTGGTCAATAAAATTTAATTTCATCACTTCATGGAGGAGCTAATCACCAAGTATGAACAAATGCCATTCTCATTTTTCAGTGAATGGAATGGTAAAAAACAAGATGATATATTATATGACTAGAATGTTAAATATTTCTTAAATATCATATATATACATTTAATAAATCATTATAACAAGCCATGAGAGGCATTGATGAAAAAAGTACATTATATCTTAAGGAGTTAGTATGCCTTCCACATGAATGAAAGATTCATTTAACATTTTATGGATAAAATTGATGGATATAGGTTATTCCAATATCATAATAATGAATATGTGTTTGGACTAAAAATATTTATTATTTAATCATTACTGAAAATGATTTTATGAATATATAAGAAGAATTAAAATAGAAACACTCAATTAATGACCAAAAATCTTTTTCAGACAACCACTTTAGGTATACACCAAAATCCTTCTCAGGATGGAGTTATGATAAAAAATAGACTCTAGGAAGTGGGTAGAGATTAAAAAAATCATAATGAGTTTGTCTAAAACAAATGGATATTTATGTATGAATATGATAAGATGTGAGGTTTCCTTATATGTGTAGGGAGAGGACACTTATGGAATTATTAAAAATATTAAAATGTCTTAATTACTTACTAAATAAGAATTGGTAAAAAATAGACTATTTATGAATATTATATAATATAAGGTAAAATTATGGTCATCCAAGATAATTTAAATGTTTTTCAATGTAATTTTAATACTTATCAATTAGCATTAGTCCCTAATAATTTTTTTGAATCCTTAATCTTGGAAACATACTTTTACTATTTTTACAAATGAATATGAAAAGACATTATATTCGTAATAATAAATAATATTAATTATGGTGATTAATTTTTTTAATTTATTTTATAAAATTAAATTCATAGAATAGGTAGTATTTAATTTAAAATAAATCGCATAAAACATGATGAAAAATCGTTTTTTCAGAAAAAAAAACTTTTTTTGTATAAAAATAATTTTATACCAATTTTGGGTATGAAATTTATTTAAAACACATAATTGAATTATTTTAATCAAAAGTAACTAATAATTATTTTATACTAATTTAATATATATTTTTACATTGTAAATACTTGGAAAGGAGGCATTGTTTCAAATAAAAATCATTATTATTCCCTATTCATTAAATATCAAACATTACATAAATTATTTAAAATTAATTATAATACAAATAATATATGAAGAATTAAAAAATTAAGTACATTTTTCAAAAATCAAAATAATATAATTTTGAAATATACCTTTCAAATTAAAATATATAATGCACGGAAACCTAATTTGGTTAGAAATATGCTTTTTTCTTTCAAATTAAAAATTTCTTAAAATTATTATAATGAAAAAATATATAAAATATTAATAATAAATTTTAATAAAAAATTAAAAATATTTATCTTCATATTACCATTGTTTTTATTGTGAATCTTATATGTACTACTTTTTTAAAAAAATTGATGCCCAACCCAAGAGGTTTCAAAAAAATTTCCATATATTCAATGCATTTCTGTTTTTTGTGAGATCCATTAGTCATATTTTTTGTTGTAGACTTGTTGTTATTATATTTTTAAAAAATATTATATTTTATAAATTGTTTTAATTATTTTTTAGACAGTTATATGAAAGCTTACTTTAAATTTACCTTCTATTTTGGTCTTCCTTTACATTTGACTATTATTAAGAACAATGTGGCCATGCAATAATTTGTTTGGTTGACATATTAATTGGAATTTATCTCTTACAATATTTTTCTAGAATTTAATTCATGAATACTTCTAAACTAAATTATAGGTTAGGAAGTTGTATTTTTTCACTATATTGACGTGGGAAAATAATTTTTTTGTGAAAAAATAGATAATAATTTCAACATTTACTACTATTTTTGGACCAAAATTTCAAGCTATGAAGTTAGGAGGAGGTATTAAATATCATTAAAATTATGGTTAGGGGTGATGAAACTATATTTTTATGTTCAATATACCCTTATTTACTTCAAATTTCCTAATCTAGGTTGAGATATGGATCTCAAATAAAAAGAATAATGTTGCTGAAAATTATGGGAAGAGGGAATAAATATTGTTTCTGTTGAAATGATTAAGGGTATTAACTACCTAAGATAAATCATGTTGTTTTTTGTAGTGATTCTTTGAGATGAGAGTGTGATGAACATACCATTCTTTAGAAGCACTATTATCATGAATTTAATTCATTTTATTGTTTAACGCACCTAATTCTACCACATAAAGTTTGAAATTCAAAGCATACCAAGCCTCTAGTATCTGAAAACACCCATGAAAATTATTAATAATAGGAAAATTTTCTTAATTTATGATGTATGATTTATGGATTTATATGGGCCTATGAAAATCATCCATGTTATTAAGAATTACAAAATCTCCATATAAAAAATACTTCATCAAATGGAGAATTTTTTTGAGGAGTTAGTTATGAAATAAATAGAGGGATAATAAATAAATTAAATTAATTTTAAAAACTAGTGATGAATGAAGAGTGTTAATATATTTACACAATATTTGATATTTTCTTTCAGAGTGAGATTTTAGTGGAACTTCCAAATATATGTTTATAATGTTTCTTTAACAACAAAATATATGATTTCATAATTGTGAAATATTAAAGTGTGTAGTATTGGTGAAGTTAATAGTTTCATTACATTAAAACATCAATTAAATGATTGAATTCCCACTATTTAATTATTTTAATGGATATTTAATTATTTTTAGATTTTAGTAATTACATGTATTTAAATGTAATAGTGTATTAATTTAAGAGGTTTATTATTTTATTTATTTTTAGAGTTATTATAACAAATTTATAATTTACTTTATATATTTAATTTTTTAGTTAAGGGTTCATGGTGAAGATGTTTAGAAGAAATATGTGAAATACCTAAGCTACATAAGAAATTATGACAATACGTAACATATTCTAGGTCAAAGATTAGGGATTTTTCTATGTCTCCATATCATTTTTTAGACATGTGTAATATATTTAGTGGGATGAAGTGGTTGAAATTGACTAAGTGCGATCATATATATGGTTTTATTATTTATTAATTATATTTTTCATTGAGAATTTGTTGGAGAAATATAATAATGTCCATGAATTATAAGTGATACATAGTATATAATGATACAATAAGGATTATACATTTTATTTTAATTATACATAATATTATACACTTATACCATATTTAACGAATGTCAAATATCCCTTATGGTTTGTATGTTTTTCTTAGAAAAATGTATGGAATTTTCCCTATGGGAAATATAGTAATTAATATTATTTAGCTGTCCATGTGGGATCTTGTATAATAATTTTTAAGTGTGAATATTTATTTATGAACATCTAAGTAATTTATATGTTTTATTACTTTTTAGTTCAATATTAAAAGGATATTTTTTTTGAAAAACACGTTGAGTAAATATTATTTTATACTTGGTGAAAAGTTTTCCATGTAGGTGTATAATATTTTTATAAGGAGAGTAGATGCATAATATTTTATCCCTAAATATAAATTTTAGAATTAATTACTAAAGTAAAATTCTTCCAATATGAATATACTAGTTATACTATAAAGAGGTTATGGTAAATATTATATCCCCTTCCATTTCAGATGATCCCACACCATGGTTATTTTTTTCATTGTGAATGAATAAGTAGAATACACCGCTTCACGACTTATCCTATTTCACCATAATGGAGTTCCTAATATTATTACATCCAATTGTGAATATTAGATTCCTAAATTAATTATAATGAGGAATGATAACATTGAGAATTAATTACCATTGGAAGAAATAAAATAGGATAAAAAACCACTGCATCCTGGAGATAATTTAATTAAAAATAGTATAAAGGTTTTGAAAATTTTATTATAAGAACGTAAGTTACTAATTTAAATCCATTCATGTGTGATAGTTTTATCATGAAAATAAGAACTATGTGGGAGCCTACTACTATTGATACAACCTCTATTTAAATTATTTTTCTTCTATTTGAAAAAGATTCTAACTTTCTCTCATGGGAGGGGTAGAAGTCTATATCGAGATATTCATTAGTTATTTCTACAGTTTTTACATATATTAATTTTATCTTTTTCTCCATTTATTTTCATATTTTGTGATTGTACCAGTTTTATTCTTATATCCATATTTTATAGACAAATAAATTTATTTATTTTTTTAGGGTGATATTATTATTAGTTTATGTTTTCTACCCTTCAATGTTTTTTTATTTTCATATGGGAATATAATGATGGCTAAATAATTTATAATAAGTGGTCACCATAATTTATCAAACATTGTATTATTCTTCCCTATTCATATTTATTCCTTCCATTTTATAATTAAGTCATTCAAATGGTTTAGTTGGTCTTATATAGTGATAATCAATGAATAAGTATCTTAACTAATTTTAAGATGAGTATAATCCTTCACACAAAGGATTATATGTAGGGTAATAATAATTTAAATATAATGATGTCGTATAATATGTTTTTATCTATATAATGAATAGAATATTAGGAAATATATATAAATGATCAATTATGGAACCACTTTGAACTCCTGAGAAAAATATTCTTTTTTCTTACTAACTTATTTGGTACTTATAATATTCCCTGTATTTAAAATTTATATATCTATTTATATATTTATTTCACATGAATTTTTGAAACCACCACTAAATAAGTATTTTCATTTAGTATTCTATTTTATTTTAAGAATATTGGAAACATGATTTCAATGTTTGTGAGTAGCCTTCTCATGATATCTACACTAGGTGATTTATTATTCAACATGCATAGGTAAAAAATGAATTTAGTTACCAGGGATCTAGGATAAGTTCAACTAAATATACATGTAAATTGAATCACTCATAACCCTTTAAACAGTTTAACCATTATGAATTTATCTAATAAATGTATTTTTTATCATTCCATACCTTAAAGTATTAATGATAGCTATTATGAAAGATATCTAAACATTAATAACTTCATTATTGGCTTCCATAATCAATCACATGGTCCAATATAAATCAACTAATACAATTCATCATTCACTATGATATTTCAAGTAATACACTACAATTAGATTTGACATTAAAAATATAATATTAAAATATCATGTGAATTGATATAAACAAAGGCATCAGACATTTTGTGTCAATAAGAATGTCATTACCTATGACACACCCATATCTATCCAAATACTATTTTCCAAAATACATATATTATATACATGTCGTAAGGTATATCTCCATCATTCTCCCACTCTTAGTGAAGCCTCATAAACATTACATTATTAAAAAATATATAATATCATAAAAAATAAATTCTAAAACCTTATTAAAAACTTATTTTTGATATCATCCACAAATTTATTAGAATAAGATGATAAAATTCACCTTATATCCAAAATTATAAATTATGTTTTTAATTTATATCTAAATTTTTTTTAGATTACCTCTAAAACCATTTAGTGTAGATGTTATTGATTTTTTTAACATAATCCTAATTTAATCAATAATAATGTTTGAATCCCTGGTCATTTATAACATTGATAGCAAATAAGAATTACTAAATTTATAATTATATGAAAATAATGGGATCTAGAAAATAGTTTTGGTTAATTAAGATACAAATAGATATGATATAATATCAACTAAAAACATGTATCTATATACCAATGTACACCATTTATAACATATACAATCTTTCATTCTTTATATGATATATCTGTGAAAGACATCGAGTAATCATGGGACACAAATAATGTCAAACCCATATATCATACACATATATTCTTGATTCCCCATGTATTGAATCTCTAGGTTGATAAATACATTACATGTCATTTAACCTTATAAAATAACACATTAAACACCCCTCATATAATTGATAATCACATTACATGTCATATCTTGATATGAATTTACACACTTTTTATCTATATTAAGCATAGTAATATATTTTATACTCTTTATATGATATGAAAAAAACTATATTTGTTAATAATTATTGAATGAAATGATCAGAAACATATCCAACCACCCCTTAAAGTAGAATTCTAATATCAGGTATGGGGAAATCATAATAAGAAATATATACCCATATTAATCCAAATACATAGTGTATGAAACTCCATATGGATTGCTTGTGGGAAATCCTTAACATAAAACAAATTTTATACCTCATTACTATATTTCATATCTTTATATAAAATCTAATAAACAATAACCATAATATTTATTAAAAACCTAAAATACATCATGATAATTATCATTTAGGGATAACATAAAAGTTTACTTGGAGAGGTAATTTATAATTTTACATCATGTGTATATGTATCCATAATAAATGAATGATAATGTAGAGACTTCCTTTGATGTAACATGATATATTTTATGTTCATAAAATATTTTTAGAATAATACATAACCATACATAATAATCCATATAATCATATCACATATGATATAAAACAAGAGTGACATTATGTTTTATATGAATTTGTGGATTTTTAAATCTCATTACATCTCTATTTAACCATTTTTAAAACCATAAAACTATGATCCTTTGGTAAGTAGGAATATAAATTATATTCTTTTGAATAAATACAGGAAATAATAATCAAACTCATATATTTCATCACCATGAAAAAAATTTCTAAATACATACTTTTGTAAAATAAATTTTTATGATGTTAATAATTTTTCAAGTAAACTTATTATAGTTTTTATGATCATCAACATCATCATTCATGTAAATTCTTACAACAAAATATTTCCTCAAAATAATTTTAATAACTAATATAATACTTTATATTAATCTTAACTGAAACATCGCAAATTAGTTTGGACAAAGAGTTTAAAACTAAATGAAAATTTTAAATTATTATTTAATGATATACAATATTCACTATTAGAATATTATGTGAAATTTTATTTATATTTTGATTGGAATAATTAATTATTTTTATGATTTGAAATTCTCTATGTTCAAATTTAATTCCACTAGCTTCAAATAAATAATATTCTCTTCAATATACCATGCTATGATACATAAAATGTTTTTTTGTAAATAATTGTTTTATTATTTAGATAATTTCAAAAATAAATGAGTGAAAATAATATCTTATATATTATTATATGTTTTTTATGTAGTATTATAAAAATATATTTTATTCTTTAATATAATCCATGAAGGGTGGTATGATTACATCACTAATATTTTTTAAAATATCTTGGATAAACTCTTTTATCATGGATAAAATATTTTTTATCCTCATATTTTTAAAAAATGTTATATAATATGAAATATCATAATCCATGTGTATAAAAATAATCAAATCATATTATCATAGTAACTTCTTATTAGTATAATACATCTCTTATTTTATAAGTGAATTGGGATAAACATATAGATCCTTTATAAATATCTATATGATATTGGTATTTAAATTTACATTTAAATCCAAAATTTGGTAAACCATTGATTCCATATGGTTAATCATCACATAGTTTCATTAAATTAATGAAAAATAAATAATTTATCAATTATATCCGTTCTTTATAACTTCTGTATATTTTAAAAAAATTAAAAAAAATATCTTTTGTATTATATAACCTTCAAAATTGAAGAATTATTTTTATAAAATAATTAACACACATGGATATTTAAGGGAGTTTCTAAAACTCCTTTAGTTAACTTGTACAATTTCCATATTATAGAATCATCCCCTCCCCGTAAAACTATTTTTAGGTTTTAATGACCTTGACTGTCATCATGAAGAAACCATGTTGGACTCTCTGACATACTTTTATTATTCTTGTATGAAATTTTATAGGTTATTATTATTATTACATTATAAGAACCTAGAAATAACATTCCTAGGGTCATAAATCTTTAAAAAATTGTTAAAATTAGGTAAAAATTTAATGAAATCATTTACATTGTCAGAATATTTCCATGTATGGTTATTGAATAAAGTCTTTATTCAACCTTAATAAAACCTCCATTCACTCAAAGTCATTGGTATATTAAGTAAAATTGTATATCTGAATATATATATATAGAAGTTACTTAGGTAAAGTTTCATCGAATTCCTTTTAATCCTTATATGAATTTATCTATTTTTTTTTCATGAGAAGCTTCATTCATAACTTTAATAACATAAATATTTTGTTACTTGGGATGTAATTATTCAAACACACAGAATTTTCCCCCTTTCTTAACAATTTTTCAATATTTTTATAGTATTATAAGAATTTACATCCATGATTTTTTTGTTTTAAATATCATTGATCTCAATGATAGATATGATGATGATGATCACCTTTTATTTAAAAAATGATTTTATCAAATGAGTTACATTTTATACATTTATTCATTAAGTTATCTTTATGAATATTCTCCCACTAATGTGATGAACTTTTTTAAAATAATTTAGATTACATAGTGAGTAAATTACAATATTTTACTAAACATTGAGTCTATTGATAATTTAACCCATCACATAGCTATTTAGGTAGGTCATTATTACAATTATACAACAAATGATACTTTTATAATTTACTTTAAAATTTATCACCCAATCCATTATATAAAAAAACAAAACATTATTTCCCATGTAATATAGTCTTTTGAGAGTTTCCCAACTAATTTAAACACATAGAAAATGATGAAAATTAGTAACTAATCATATTTGAGTGACCCATTATTTTTTTCATCACAACATATAATTCAAGGGAACAAAACGTTACCATTCCATGTCGGATTGGAAGATTGAGGTACTGAAATTTATATAATATAAAGAAATATGACACTTCATATTATTTTAATGATATTTAATCTCAATATATTATCTCATATATTATATTTACATATATTCAAGATTCTAATGAATAAATATTAACTAATATTCAGTCTATTATATTATTATGTTTAAATTATATTGACATGTAACACTTTACACAACTTATTTCCTAAATTACTTAACCAAATTAAAATCAAAATATATTTATTAAAATATAAATACATCCTAGGAATAAGGTACATGAAACCCATTCATGTAATAGATTTTAGCAACATGAAATAAAAAATCCACACATGATCAATATTCAAGGTATAGATGGAAAATATCAAAATTTCATGCAACGCATAAGCTGTTAGCCCATTGAGTAGTCATAAATAAATTCCCTTTACCCAATGTTACTTTATTCTAAGGGGAAATCAATTTAATCAAAACTCAAGAAACTAAAATTTAAAGAAAATAATCATCTTCTAAATTCAATCTAATAACTTAGTAATGGAAAAACTCATGTTTGAAAAAAACTAAATCAATTATCATACCTATCATGTAAATATGTTTATACATGTATGAAAATTTAAAAAAGTAGATTACCTCATTAAAATAAATCAAAAATTATAATCCATATTATAAAATTTATATTCAAGAATAAAACATAGTATAAACAAAATAAATAAATAAATAATAAATACAGACATAAGATAAACATTTATCAACCATTCATAAATAAATACATTATATGTACATTATAATTTGGTAATTCATTATAGAGTTTCCATAATCAAATCAATATAAAAACTATATATTCATTCTCATATAAAGCCATTGATATTATAATTTTATTCGGATTTCAACTTAAATTTATGAAATTAGATGAAATATAAACATTTTATGTTCCAATTATACTGTATAAGAAATTTATATAATCAAAATATTACATATTTAAAATTATTTATACCATATTTATATCATCTATCAAAACTCCTTTTCAAATGTTCTAAAATAATATAAAAATAAATCATTCATATTTTAAAACATCAAATTAGTTATCGACAATTCAATTTTATTTAAATAAACACTTTTGTTTTTTTAATAATTTTTCGTTTATATATAGTTTATAAATATCCAAGAAAATCTCCATATAATCAATTCATATTCAAAATATAGTTTATTAAATAAATCATCAAAGGGTATTTATTGTAAACAATAATTATTTTTTGATATTTATTAAATAAATGATTCAAAAAAAATTAATACATTCCAAAAATAATAGAGACAATTTATTATTAACAAATTTATAATCACATTATAATTTATTAAGTTATGAACTTTTCAAAAAATAAAAAAATATACTTAAATAATTATTTATATAATTAATCAATAATTTTTATATAATATCATTTAATAAATAACTGAATATAAGATAAATTAATTTTTTTTCTATATATTGTATTTCAAGATATAGTTATATCTCTTGTCACCACTTAGTTTAAAACTAATGTCACCTCATAAAACTAACTTTGAGTGTCTTAAAATAGATAATATAAACATTTTTAAGATTTATGGTTTGTTATCTCATCATATATAAGATTTACCCAGTGTATGGTGACATGCATAAGAATAACCCATGGTTCCACATTTCAATAACCAATGATATGACCAATACCACATAGAAAATTTGATGATATGTTTTACTGCATTAATATAGTGTAACTAAATATTAACTTTTGTTATAATGCCTTATATCATAAACTATGATATGTCTAAAACCATGAAATTTCATAGATTCACAAGTTGTGATATACTCTATCGTACAAAATTATTTAATGATAGATTACAATATAATATATCATAATTAATTTCATAGAGAAAAATATAATCATTTCCAAGTATATCTTATATGATAATACATGACATTTTTTAGAATTCTATATTATTTTTTCAATATCCTGTAATAAAATCAATATGATATTCATTTTCTTAATTTTCAACATGATTTCAAGAATCAAGAATCATGGTAAGGATTTTGTACCACTACTTTCTTTAGGTGGGTCAAACAAAACTTTTTCTATGAAATAAAATTTATTACAAATCAAAAATACCAAAAATTCCAATGATTTTAAACTGAAACTATATAAACTATAATTTGAGAAAGTCTGTCCCTTACAATATAGATAGTAAATATTATCTTCATTAAATACATGATGAAGATAACTAGAAAAAACCAATAAATTGTTCCATCCATGGTGTATCCATGATCTAAAATCACCTTATGCTTAAGTGGAATCCACAACACTAACAGAACAAGATAGTATATTGGAAAAAAGATGATGGGGGAATATACGAGATTAAATAAGAATCATTTGGAGGGATATGAGTAAATGATAATGTTCCATAAAATATAGTTATTTCTTTGTTTATATAGAACTCAATACATTCCCAAGGCTTTGCGTGAATTTTCTCATATGTTATGAAACATACGAGTAATTGATAACGATCATAACCACTAAAATAATTTGATCCTTATTAAATTAGATAATAAATTTGGTTATAATTATCCCATGAATTACAATTATTAATGGTAGATAATATGGAAGATATATAAACTCTAAACTCTCAATAGTCTACCTCATTGATAAATCATAGTGTCCACTATGAATAGTAGCATACAATTATTCATGATTTATGATATATACATGGTGTACATCATGATTGGAATGGTAAATAACTATATTATATCACTATATTATATGAAAAGTTATAAACAATTGAATAAATAATGTTATTTCATCAATTATATAATACCATAAGAAATACCCATATCATACCATATGATATTACCCAAATTACAAATATATATATATTGGATTTATGTAATATATCTATAATAATTTACCTCATTTTAACCCTTATGTGTACACCCATAAGTTATACTAAAATTTAGACATGGCTCTTCCTTATATAAAACACATCAAGCCAATAAATAAAGAAAAATGAGTCTAATAATTGAATGTCCCACAATCACAACATATAAAATAAATTTAAAAAATATCTTACAAGATATGATTACTATCCTACATCAAACCATAATGATAAAATCACCAAAATAAATATATAAGGCCACTAGAATGGTAAATTATATAAATTATAAAAAATCTTATGAATATAATATGAAGTAAAACCTGTTGAGTCATTAACATCAATATATCTTGAAATCCTAATGAAAAATATGGTTCATCATTAATAAAAATTAGACAAAACCTATAGGACCAAACAAATTTTCATCGATGCATGAATAAATACTACAACATACATGATTAGGGGAGTGTATTAATGACATTATAGGATTTTATATAGTACTCCATGAAAAATTTGATTGAGTGTTATATAATTTATTCAGGCAGAATATATGTGGAATAAGATATAATATATCATCTTTGTTCCTATATATATATATATTATATAAATACAATTGAATAAAATAATAATATAAAAGAAAATAGGATGAAACTATATAGAGCATCCCTTGTATTACTATAAGAATGAATATGAAGTCACACACAAAAACACTCTAAAACACTTAGAGAATGTGTAATAAGTATGTTTATAGAACACTCCCTCACAACACCAGTAAAGATAAAAATAAAACAAATAATTCAATTAAACCATCTCACTAGAGCTCCACTATATTACATGGATAACTTGTAAAAAAATATTATAGGGATACTGATTAAAATGATATTGGTTTCCCAAATTTCTCCATAGACTATAACCAACCATTCTAGGATATATATTGAATGATTTTACCCATCAAATGAATTTTAGAAATATTATCACCTTATGTAAGAAGAAATTGATTATGATATATTATAGACAATAATATGACCCCTTGGTCTCTAGTGATATCAATCATTCATCTATCCAGATCATCAACCTATATTGAAATCTATTTAATTAATCTTGGCCACATGTCCCTCATGATAATAAATCATAACTTAGTTCTAGATCATTATCATATATCCCATGGATGTAATTAACAATAGATTTATTTAGATCATGAACATTGAACCCTAGACTAAGAGACAATTATTAACACATAACATCATCTCTAACATCTCATCCCCTTTTCAATAAAAATAATGAATGAAAAAACACTTCAACTCTTATGTATTTTTTTAAAGGTTGGGGCCAAAGCCTCATTTATTATTAAAGCAAAGAAAAGACCTCTTAAACTCTTATGTATGATCCCTTATCATATAATGATATAAAAGGAACATCTGTAATGAACCTTCTCGCATTTCCCCTTGAATTTGGACCCAATTTGACTTTACACTAGCCTGAGGTGCACTCTCGATATCCCTAAGATGGCTATAAGGATCAGAGTATCAAATATGAACCTTTGGGAATGATTTTAACCATAAAAATACAAACAAGAAATAAAAATCATTATAAATGATAAATACATCAAATAAATTTTTAATAATAAAGAAATTACACACATTGTTGATAGATATACAAACTACAAAAAATTTAAGGTTAGAGGGGATGATACCCAACATGAACTACCAACCCTATGTGACACTTTAGTCAACACTATGAATGAGCTTCCCTACCTAATTTTCAAGAGATAGTGGTGTAAACAAATATGAAAACCAAGACATGATAACCTGCACAAGATATGAAGAAACAATACCCAACAAAGTGATTTTTTATGTTGTGATCCTTAGTCTAGTAGGATACCACACTGATTTCATTTATATCCTTTAAAAAGAGAAATCTTGTCTACTATTTTAGAAATATTTAAATGTAAATTGTTTTTTATTTCAAAATCATGGTTTCAAAACACAAAATAATTAACATACCCATTTAAAATGTTTTCCATTGAAAAAAAGAATATAAAAAATCCCTTCATCATTTCATATATCCATTTAAAATCAATTCATTTCATTTATTTAAACCCATTACATAAACATAAAGAGTAAAAAAGAATATAGAAAATCCATAAGCAAGTAAATTCCAATGAAAAATTTATAAATCAATAACAATTATGAAGAAAAAAACCATATGACCTTAATATAAAGTCATGAATAATTGTGTCATAAAATGAGGCTCAGTTAAGAGGTAATGAACCCATGTGTTAAACAATCCATAAAGAAATCATAACATATAACACATATCCCCCAGGTCTTATAGTTCAACATTAATCACCTAGATCGCTCTGAACTGGGGCTAAGAGGAAAATACTTAATGTGAATAGATAGAACCCATAGCCCATAGGTCATACAATTTAACATTCATAACCTAAATCTCTTTAAATTGGCCTCACTGAAGGCAAATCAATATAATATTGAAATATAAAATAAGGGACACTAGAAATGGAAAATGATCAACTTGCAAAGTAACAATCCCTAGATTTACCACATAGTTACCTATGGTTCCTCATGTAATAGATATTGGAGGTGGGCCACTTACAAGACAATGTCAATCAAATAAATATAATAAATCATAGGGATAACAGTATACTAATATCCTTCCCAAATCAAAAATCCCTAATAATAAGTTCCCATCTCATATACATAAGTATGAATCATAATTAAATAATTTATCACATGGATATACATAAATATCCAAAATATATATCCATGAGCCTCAAGTAGTTTGTAACCAATAACCAATATTATGGAATTTCAGAATGTTCTTACTGATCCATTTATTTATACCCAATAAATATTTGTTTGGAAATCTATATTTAATGAAATTTGGAAACCAAGCATAAAACCAATGTCAATCATAAAAAATTTCAAAGAATGATAATAAGAGACCGATGAAATGACTATTTAATTTTATTAATAAAATTCACACTCTAATAACATGTAA
This sequence comes from Viscum album, assembly GCA_963277665.1. Lineage (NCBI taxonomy): Eukaryota > Viridiplantae > Streptophyta > Magnoliopsida > Santalales > Viscaceae > Viscum > Viscum album. The sequence goes on along the minus strand of OY728132.1, from coordinate 678,602,966 downwards.
AACACTTATAACAAAAATTTAATCCCCCAATATATAAAAGTATTAAACAAAATCATTATGAATAATCATTTTTATTTATGAAAAACATTATTCTCTATTTTAATAATCACTTTGAATGAATAATATAACCACTAAAATATATTCTCTATTTAATTTCTGATGTCGGCTAATTTTTCAAAGGTAAAAATAAAAAACACAGAAAATCTTTTAAAAATAATTTATATATTACATATACTTCATTATCATAGATTAAATGAACATGTAAAACATCAAGTATCTCTAAAACTACCAAAAATGGAAATGGAATATAAATACGTACCTCAAGAGATTAAAACATGTCTCTTTAAATGAAAACCACAAGAAGAGGTATCAAGAGATGGATTATAACCCTTAGATACTAAAATATCTAATTTTAGGAAAAAATTATATAAAAACTAATCCACATGGACACTAAGGTTAGAGGAAAGAATAAAAAAATGAAACTAAAGAAGATGAAGAGAGGATCCCTAAACATTTGTTCCGAAGAAGAGACCACCAAAAATTAAAACAAATCCAAAATAAAGGGGATTATAACAGAAAGAGTGGAGCTTGAAATAATCCCATGTTGGAGTAAATTAATTTAGTAATCTAAAGTAGGATCCCCAAAATAAAGAAAATTTTAAATGAAAAAATTCCCTAAACTAACCAGTTCAAACTGTTTACCAAACCACATGGTAAACAAGTGATTGCCACTACTCAAAACTTCTATGGTCACTTTATTTATAATGAAATATTTTGAAATTCATGAATATTACTATGTAACTCTTGATAAGAATAAAAAAGTTCAAATTTTCACCTAGGGACACCCCAAAACTCAATGGACTTAATCATGGACCAAAAATATTCAAAAAACTTTCACTACGTATGTTGAAATTCCCTCCACCAAGCCAATTTTTTCTTCATGAAACATAAAATAAACTTATTAGAAAAATTAATTCTAAAAAAAACTCATCGACAAAAAATAAGATAAAATAAAAACCTTTTGAGTATAAAAATAATGACACTAGTTATATCCCACCGACTCATTAGGAGAAAAAATAAAAAAACACATGAATCATCAACTAAAAATTCACAAAAAATATAAAAAGATATACTCCCCCTAATAAAAATAAACATATCAATAAAAAATATAATGGGATTTCTAACCCTATGATATTATTTGAATTCAGAGTTTTCATAATATAAACCATCACCCATAAAGGCCTTAAATTTTTAAAGTAAGTTAAAGGGAAAAATATTATCACCACCTTTAGAACATATGAGATCATAAATCCAAAATAAAAGGTTAATACCATCCAAAGGACCTCTTGAAGACCAACCAAAAAAACATGTAATGAACATGGATAACCAATACATGCCTCCCAACAATTTATAAATCTCCAGATAAAAATAAAACCATAAATATCAATACTATTAGGGGAAAAAATAATCATTTAAACAAATCAAAACATGATTAGAATCTACGAAAGACAATAAAATTGATAAAAAACTACATTAATCTATTATATAAAATTTAATAGGGTATAAAAATGTGGGATAATTTACATGAAAAATAAAACATACAAAGAGGATATTATAAAAGAAACAATTATAAACCTCTCGTTCTCCTATTGAGGATATAGAGTAGACTTCCACTGGAAGTTATACTAATTAAAAGGATTATTTATCTTATGATTAGGAAACCTATAAAACCATTTATGATTACTGTGACCAACACACAAATGTCAAGTACTTAGAGGTATCAAATAATAGGGATTATTGTTCCTTTATTCCTTCACTAAAAACACTATAATGACATTTCGTTTATAGTATAAAGAATAAAATGTTTAGATGTTAAATTTCTTTCCTCAAATCCTTTATTATCTAATTTACCACTAGTCATATCTCCCTATATAACACCATATAGTACTGAATCATCCCTTTTTGTAGGATTCCATTCCATGATTTTGTTAATCATAATGGATTTGTATGCCACTTTGATATATTTAGTTAAGTTATAATAAAAAAATATTAAAGTAAGGTCTGGATAAAGGCCTCTAGAAATGAAACACCCCTTATTCTATTTATCAATAGATAAATCTAGAGATAAATGAACCATTACATTAAAATGATTGTCATAATCATTCACTTGTTGATCACCCTTACAAACACCAAAAAATCTGAGTACCTTGTAATCTCTCACATGCTCAGTATAATAACATTGAATGAAGGTATACTAAATACATCCCCATGACAAAAAATTAAATATTTGGGCATATATAGTTATATTACACTAATCTAGACTAGGTCCTTAAAAAAATGTAGTGATTTATGTCACCCTAGTCATTTCAAAAGTTTTTAATAAATATAATTTTTCTTTTAAATTAGATATAAACTCTATCTCTTCATGGTACCCCTGATATCTACACAATAATAGAGGTTACAAATTTTAATTCATCCCAAGAATGATACATAAGTTATGTTGAACTTGTCCCTTATACTCCATCAAAAAAATAAGAAGATTTACAGAATTGATGGAAAAATCCTAGATCATCAGGTTGAATAAACAATAAATTCCCTTCATGACATGGAAATTCTTATCAAGTGGTCACATACGAAAATATAAAAAAAATATAACATCCAATAAAACCACTAAAAATTACATTTAGAGAAGAAAAAACCAATACAAATAAATAAATTCTATAAAAACACCTTAATAACCCACTTGAAAAGGCCTTTGATAACCTCTAAAATTCTTAATGAATAAAAATAAAAATAATCACATTTAAATTAACCATTAAAAAAACACAAATCAATATTATTTTCTCTAACATAAAAAATTATACATTAGAAATTGATACATCCCCAAAACCATCCATTCCCTTAGATTGTTTATGAAATGTTGAAAACATTTAACAATGTAATCCAAAACAATACAAAAAAAATTATTTTTCAAACAAGGTCAAATACAAAATCATAGTGTATTACTCAAAAAACATAGAAAATAAGATTCAAATTCATTATATTTCACTCAAAACCCTTAAAAAATATTTTAATCATAATAAAATACCAAATAGTAAATGAAGTCCAAAGAAGAAAACAAATTTTTAAAAACTTCAATGGTTTAGAATAATGGTTTTATAAATATGTTGAAGATATATTATATTCACTAGAAGTAATCCACAATGTATTTCATGGCCTATACATAGTTTGAAAGACTATGCGTCTTAACCATGCACAACAAATTTTCCACTATTTTCAAAACAAAATAAAGAATTTACCAAATCATCTATTAGGCCCTCACTAAAATTCAAATTAGCATAAAAACACATTAACATAACTAAAAAATTATTATCAAAAAATAAATAATAAATATAAAAAACTCAACCACCAATGAATCCTTGAGGTCTAGCATGAGGAAGTGTATTTCATGTTATCCTCTAAACCAACGAAAGGATCTCCATTAGACATAAATCTTTTCTACCATTAAACCCAAAACTAAAAGTGGTATCTGATGATATTTTCAATTAACCACACTAGGTTGACTCCAAAATTACATCCTAATCCAGCCATCTATAAACCCCATGTGTGTTATTGGCCACCCTTGGTTGGTGAAAATCTCTAGGGTATCCAAGATGAACCATTATTAAAGATCTATCATTTTCAAATACAAACGATGAGTATAAATTAGGATAAATGATAAATAATAAATATAATTTACTAAAAAATATACCATAGGGATTAAGAGCCACCTTATTCTTTTAGACGATGTGTTTTTGGGACATTGGTTAATGAAGCAGTCTAGGATGACCACATAGAATAGAGACCCAAATTAGGATTTAGTGCAATTTTTATCCACCAAGAAGAGATAACTAGAACAGATGAATGAGAGGGAAATAAATTTAAAATCTAAACCTAACACTATGTATCTCTTCATGGGGAAATGTAAGATGATCATCTATATGAATTTAGGTACTAGGATCCTTTAATTTTGTAGATACTAGGTATGTGAAATTATGATGTTGTCAGGTCTTTGAAAATGGGTCATATATGTTCCTTGTGCCTCAGGGTCTATGGGACATCTAATGATTCCCTATAAACCGAAAATATGTGGATCATTTATAAATAAATAATCATCTTTATGGAATTTGGGCTATGATAACCACCACCACCTAAACAAGTTTTATAAATAGATAAATAAATCAAATGTAGAATTTCAGAGTGGATGATACCCAACAAAAACCTTGAAATACATATGACTCTCATGTGACCATCATGGAAAAAATACTAACCCACTTAACATGAGATAAGAATGGAAAAATAATAAAAAAACTAATACCTGAGAACCTATATAAGACATAAAGAATACATAGCCACTAATATGACAGTATAGGGTTTGAGTAATTATCCATTAGAATAATACCAAGAATCCATTTTATTCATTTTATAAATGTTACTATGTCCACATGTTTAAAAATAATTAAAATAAATGTTGTTTTTATTTCACATTAAGGGTTAAAAACCAACACTTTATATATCCATTTGAAACAATTTACTTTAAAAAACATATTTAAACATTATTTTTTATCATTTGAAATAATACTTTGGAAAAAACACATCACTTATCTTGAAAACCATTACAGAAACTACAATAATATTTAATAATGATTAATATCCATACAGTTGTTAATAAAATGGAAAAATATATAAAATAATAAAAATAATGAATAATGTAAAATAGTATAACCAGTATTTTTACAATCACAAATAATTGTTGCATCAAGGGAGGTTCAATCAAGATGTAAGAAACCTAAATTTTAAAAAACCAGAAACAAATTGTAATATATGGTACATATCATGACAAAACATAATGGTGACTAATTGAATATGACACGATGTTCCAAGGTAGAAATTATAGCATCCATGTATTACATTTTGACACCCACCAACATAATCACTCTCAACTAGCTTAATATGAAACAAATTAATTAGCTTGATAATTATCAACACAAGGCCACTAGTAATAGATAAATATCAAATAGAAATGAAAAAATTCCAATATTTTCTAATAATCGTCTTATGTTTCCTCATGTAATAGATAATGTATATGGGACACTAATATTCCAATTTCAATATCTTGCTAACAATAGAGACCAAGGATAACATGACTATCATATCCTTACCACTACCAAAATCCCCCATAACAAATTCCCAAAACCATAAGAACAAGTATGAATCAAAATTTAATCATCCAAAAAATTAATATACATATATATCATCAAAATATATCCAATGAGTTCAAGTAGGTTATAACCAACAACCAATCAAATGGGATATCTTATTGTTATAATTGGGCCATTACATTACAATTAATAAATATATGGTTTGAAAACAATTTTTAAATACTTATTTAATCCAAGAATAAAACCAAGGGAATGGTAAAAAACCCAGTACATAATCAGGACCAATCAAGGAAACTACTAACCATTTTTATAATTCATATGTGTACCTTAAGAAAATACAATACCCTTAAATAAAAAAATGAATACAACTTTATAAATTAATTTGATCCATAAAATCATGTGCAATAATTTTTCTTCAATAAAAACAACATTGGATTTTTTTTATAAAAACTTTGGGTAAATAAAATTCCCTATAAAATATAAGTTCAATTAAATTTAAAAATTCACCCAATTATTCAAAGGGATAACTAATAAATTAAGGAAAAATATTATTTTTGAAATACAAGATAAATTATATTTTATTACCTTATTTTAAAAGAACATTTTAAAATATAAATTATCCATGGAAACCCCAAAAAATGAAATAGAATAAAAACACATATCTTATATGATTATAATATGTGTGATTTTATATAAACCATAGATAATGGTCATAAGATATGGATCATGAAATTTATAAAACAAAATATATTCTTTGAACAACCTTAATTTACCACTAAGGTTATAGAAAATAGGGATAATATAAATAAAAAAATAGAAGATAAGATGAGACCAATAAAATTGATTTGGAGAAGATACCTCTAATAAATCACTCCAAATACATAATGGTCATGATTTGAATAGAAAGAGAGGCCATTGAGATGTGCATTGGATGTTGGAAATGAAATGTGGATTATAAATAGGGACCCAAAATAAAAAAAAACTCAAAATGATAATAATAACTAAAACACAGCTGGTAGTATGGTTTACTCACACAATTGTTTGAACCATGCAATACCTCTATGATAACCTCAACCCAAACTTATAAAGAACTCACAATTACTACTATATAGTTTTCTAAATATTTTTCAAAACCATGAATCCCTAGGAAGAAATTTGTTTCCACAATTTCACATTTGAAAACCCAATATCTCAAGGGAAATAATAAAGGATAAAAAATATATAAAAAAGTGACATAATGGGTGTTAAATAATCACTATAGATATGTAATATAATCACATGGGCCATAGTTATATAACTGATATATCAATTTAACTCTGATATTTTAACCCTTTTCCCTTAGTGATAACTAATGAAACATTACTCTAAATCAATTATATATACCCCTTGAACATGATGATAACAATCATATAAATTTATCATTATTACAAAACCTGTTAGGGATCATTCAAGAATATATGATCCCTCACCAAATCACATGCCATTTATATTTTCAATAAATCATTTTTATCTCACCATAAATTTAAATAAAATCTTATAAATTACTTTTAATTGATTTTCAAATTAAAAAATCCAAAACTAAATTTAATAATTCTCAATATATCCATTTTAGATGAGTTCCCACACTTCAGACACATCCAACCTAATAATTTTATATTTTGTAGACCCAAATCATAAATTACCTTACACATCACTAAAAATGATATAAATCACTAATATGCTAAATGACCAACCTATTAATATAAATATCGTCATATAAAATCCAGAATATTCAATTGAACCTCATGAAACACATAATAATATTTATTATTCAATTCCTTAAATTAGGTAAACTTTCAATGTAATAAAAATTTATCAATCGCAAAATTAAATCATACCCATAATTTAATCATTATCACTCAAAATATTGTAAATATCAACCATGAAATATTTTTCATGTCTTAACCTTTTTAGAACCTCTTCATGGAGGGTAAACAAGTTGAGTTTGACCTCTAATAAGTTAGTGAGTAGATCAAGAGTATAAAATTACCCAAATGTTAGGTGATGCACACATAAATCTGAAGAATAAAATTGGAATCCACTAATGAAATCCAAAATAATAATATATTACCAATCCCATAATTCTTGTAATGTCATACCCTAATCAAATCTGTCACGACTCGTCCTCGGGGCCCGTTCCGTGACTACCCCAAGCCCGCCTTCCATAGGCCAGGGGCTGGCGACTAGCACCAAAGGTGTAAAATCCCGATAACTGGGAAGGAATTGCCTTTATAAAAGAAAACAAGCACCACAGAGTACAAGCGGAAGAAGTAAACACTAAGTAAAAACTGAGTACAACAGTAAGTGTGGAAAGTAAAAAGGGGTCGGAAATACAAGCCCAACTGTAAAGTACAACTCGAAAGGGAAAATAGCAACTGAAAAGTAAAGCTACTACGCCGAGCTGTCCACTGGAAATCCCACCTGAAGGGTGGGTACAGATAGCTCCTCTGCTCCTCAGGTCCCACCGTCCGCTCCGAGTATGTCTCGCCCAGTGGTCCACCTCCGGGTACCGCCTCGTCGTCACGTCCACCTCTGGGTACCGCCTCGTCGTGAGGTCCTCCTCCGGGTACCATCTCTTCGTATAGTCCACCTCCAGGTACTGTCCAGTCCTCGAACACTCGGCTTCTGTCAGCATTGCCCGTCGTCTGCAACCAACACAACGAGGTGCGGGCATAGCCCGTGCAGGGGTGAGTATAACGATACTCAGTAGGGACCCCGAGACCCTCAAGGTCTCACTAAACCAACAGGGATAACCACAAAGAAGATCTCAACAGATAACCTCTACTTAGATATATGCCCATACATATACCTAAGTTATCAAGTAACCCATCTCAATCATGAGGAAACACAAGGATTGTGAAATCAACGGATAACCACTACCCGGGTATATGCCCATACATATACCTAAGTTAGCAAGTGAACCATCTCAATCATGTGGTAAACACAAGGTCAAAAGTCTCAGCTCAAACCAGGATTTTCATTATTGAAACCATAACTGCTGAAGAGCTCCGTCTCTAGAGTGTACAGTGGTCCTGTCACGACTCCGAGGTACTGCTCACTAACCTAAGACTACTGAAGAACTCCACCCATCGATTACTGCGGGCCAGCTGCTACAACCAAGCACTCCCATGTGCCGCTACAACCAAGCGCACCTCTATCGTGGGTCTGCCGCTACAACCAAGCGCTCCCATGTGCCGCTACAACCAAGCGCACCTCTGTCGTGGGTCTGCCGCTACAACCAAGCGCTCCCATGTGCCGCTACAACCAAGCGCACCTCTGTCGTGGGTATGCCGCTACAACCAAGCGCTCCCATGTGCCGCTACAACCAAGCGCAACTCTGTCGTGGGTCTGCCGCTACAACAAAGCGCTCCCATGTGCCGCTACAACCAAGCGCACCTCTGTCGTGGGTATGCCGCTACAACCAAATGCTCCCATATGCCGCTAAAACCAAGAGAAACTCTGTCGTGGGTCTGCCGCTACAACCAAGCGCTCCCATGTGCCGCTACAACCAAGCGCACCTCTGTAACACACCGAGTCATTCGATCAGCAGTCGTCGGGTCTCAGCCAGCTACACGGTCTCCGTACTCCGCACGCTCGTCACTGGGAGGGTCCGCTCCACGAGCTACAGGTCGATACTCCAAGTATCTCAAAGTCCCATGAAGAAGTATCTCAAGGGACTGCCACGTCATAGGGGTCTCAACGCAATAGACGACGCGTCAATCGGACGCCCGGTCTGTGAGTTATTAGCCTTTTCGTCTGAGGGGCCCGGTTGGTTTTGTGAGCAAACCAAACCCGGCCGTATCTCAAATTTACCCCGAACTCTCATAGGTTAAACTCATAGGGACCGTTTCTCAACGCGATCACCAACGCCGCTGACGGTTCGTCAAAAGGACGTTCTGTCAGAAAGATATCAGCTTTTCCGTTCCAGGGGACCGGTTGGATTTCAGTGCGATCCAACCCGGCCACTATCCATCTACATCCAAAAAACGGGCGGAGGATTCCAAAAGTTCCGTATCGTCAACAGGAACTCAACGCAACAGACGGTGCGTCAATCGGACGCCCGGTCTGAGAGTTATTGGTTTTTTCGTCTCACACTCACCTTGGGAAACTTCTCAGGAGGTCACCCATCCTGATCACTACTCTAGGCCAAGCACACTTAACTGTAGAGTTTTAACCACGTAGGCTCCCGAAAAGAAAGGTGCACCTTGAGTATAGTATACCGAAACGACCGTCTCGATCCAAGGATCGCGTTGCCGCTGACTACGAGTCGTTTGGAGGCCCGTAGCCCAAGATACGGACATTTGACCAAACTGGTCGGTAACGGGGGTTTCGGGCCCGGGCCGTCCCGGACCGAGACCCCCCGGATGGCCCGAACCGGGTCGACCCGCCCCGGACGGGGTCGACCCAGCCCGGCGCGGCGCGGCGCGGCCCGGCCCGGCGCGGCGCGGCCCGGCCAGGCGCGCCGGTTCGGCGCAAGGCAGCGTGCAAGGCGCGCTGCCAGCTTGGCCGAAGGCCGAGCTTGCTCGAAACGGGGGGCCGCCTGCCCCCCCTTTGTGAAACCGGCCCCCCTCATAATGGGTGGTCAAATAACTGCCCGGGGGAATTAAATTCCCCCGGTTTCCACCAACCCGGCCGGCCTGACCTGGTCGGCCGGCTTCTTGTCAACAGGACCGGCAAGGGCCGGTCCTCTTCCGTCTTCCGGCACCGGCAGCCCGGCTGGCCGCCGGTCATCACGATCCGCCGCGGCCCGGAACCGGCTGCGGCTTTCGTCATCCGGCGCGGTGCGACGGCACCGCGCCCCTCCGCCGCGGCCCCGCTCCGGCCGCGGCGTCTTCGGTTTCCTTCGACGCGGCGTGACAGCGTCATGTTCATGATAATTCTTTCCACGGCGCGGCGTGACGGCACCGCGCAATAATTTCCGTGTGATTCTCACGTGGTGCGACGACACCACGCTATCTCGTTTCATCCGCAAGAAACATTCAAGAACAAAGGAGGGGGTTTCGGCCGTGTTTGTGCGGTCCGGTCCCCCTCTCGTTAGACGATAACACTTAAACGTTCATCCTCAAGTTTGTCATGCTAGAACCAAGAACGGAAAATAATTAAATAAAGCAACAACAAACCCCTACCTCGCTTTTCGTTATGTGTTGACGAAGTCGCGGAAAGGCGGCGGCGATTCGTCGACATCGGAAAAGAGAAGCCATTGACGACGTCGGCGTTCTTCGTGAAAGGCGCTCCCTTCTTTATTCCAGAAGGAGTGGGAAGGAGGCATCCAAGAAGGGATCGACGTTGGAAACTTCACGTTCTTCTTTGGAAAAGGCATTGTTCGTCGAGAAGACGTTGTTCCTTGTTTGGAGATGTCCTTCGTGTTCTTCGTCGAGGGTGGAATTCTCTTCAATCCTTCCATGACTCTATCACAATGATTTAGCCAACCCCAAACAATAAAACAACACACCTTATTATAGGGTTAGCTTAATGAATTCAAAGTAATTCAAATTCATTAAGTTACATCCTTCATTAATGGGTGGAGAGGCTCCAAAATTAATGAAGGTGGAAGTGAAGAGTCACATTTAATTGGGGGGGGGGGGGTCAAGGGAGTTAAGGAGTTTAAGGAGTTAAGAATTTGAGGGGTTTTGGCACATTAAGTGCAAGGGAGTTTAAAGGGGGTAGAAGAGAGTTAAGGGGAAGGTGAAGGGTTGGGGCTCGTATGGGCCCCACCTCACCTTAATCCTCACTTGGTTAGTTAGGAACTTGTGATTCCACCCCAACTTCCACACTTAGGATATAACCACTTAAGAAGATAAATAAAATTTGTAACACAAATTTTATTTTTCTTTACACTTAAACCACAACCTTAATAAACAACTGCTCCCAAGCAAACGCAACTCCAGGAAAGACATTCCTAAGAAAAAATCGGCGCTACGGTTCCATCGGTGCCCTCAGAATTTGATTCCGGGCACCGGTTCAAAAGTTAGAAATTCCCGCTCGTTCGTTCACTGAACGTACCCGATCCAAACTTCGGAAATTGATTCTGGGCACACCGGGCCTCGGAATCAGGCGCTGTCAGAAACTGTGTTCTTGTAAAATTCCAAAGAAAATTAAGAAAAAAATTTCCTTGAAATTTCCGGATCTTTACATTACTCCCACCTCAGGGCTTTACGTCCCCGTAAAGCTTCATCACAAACTAGGGTCACAAAAGCGGTACAGAGCACGCATCTGAGCCTTCCGCTCCCATGTGCTCACCTGGAGGTTCCCGTACTGTCAAAGGAAGTGCACCCAAGGAATCGATCATCCTCGTAGGATCTGCTCCTGTCTATTCTTGATCCCCACTGGAACCTTCGTTCATGTCGCTCTATCATCGACGTCCAACTCCCTGAGGTCGATGATTTGTGAAGGATCAAGCACGTATATCCTCAATTGAGTTACGTGAAAGTCATCGTGCACCTGGTGCAACTGAGGTGGATGGGTCAAGCGATAAACCACCTCGCCTACCTTGCTGGGGACCTAGAAAGGTCTATTGAACCTCAGAGATCTCTTGCTGCCTCGACTACATCTCCGTAAACCTCGTCGAGGTGAGACCTGTATAAGAACGTGGTCGCCATCCTCGAACTCTAAAGGTCTCTCTTTTTAGGTTAGAATTGAAACTCAAAACTCCTGCTGCCATGAGGGTAAGGTTGGCCGACCCAAGAATGATCGGCTACACCCTCCCATGCATGAGTTTATCTTGTGCTGCCAAAGGTTTCCTTTTCGCCGACCAAGGAAAACCCATCCCAACGTTTGCCTAATACCGTCAATTTGATTATGAACAGTGATTGCCAAATACATATTCAAACTAACGTCGTAAGGCCTCGACGCTGCCACCAAGAGGTCCTAACCGAGAATCTCACCTCAAGGGTCAGATCACACTGTCGGCGTAAGTGTAACTATCGAGTCTCCTCCCAAAGGTATCTCCAGACGTGAGGGTCAAGTCAACGGCTTAACCGGAATCTCTAGGTCTGGGACTAGATTCATGGAAGGAAGGGATGATTCGTTTCGATGCCTGTGGCTACAGAAGATAGTAGAAGATAAATTCCGCACATCGAATCATCCTTAGAGCCCCTTTTTGGTTGCACTCCATGACCGCAAGCAGCTACCCTCTTTCCCTGCTCTCCAACTCCCTGAGTCTAGCAGGGACTACAAAGGCGGGTGATGGTAACATGTTGAAATGTACACCACCACGAGCTGCTCTCCAAGATCTGCCTCCATGTCTGCTGTTCTGCAGATTCATCTGTCCTTAACATTTCCTCTTCTTGAAACATTTTACATGCCCAAGTCTCCGAGACTAGTGTTAGTTTCCTGCTTTCCAAACTTCTAACATTCTCTGGCTGTATTCGATCGGCAAAGAATTCTCAACCACAAAGGTTCCTTCTAGAACTCTAGCCTAAGTAGAAATGCATAGAGAAAAGGTGCTAGCTCGGAAGCCCTTAAACATACCATGCTCAGAGGTCCGACCTCTATTGCACTGATTCAAACGCTTCCATCGAGTACCCGATATGTTCGGTACGCCTCGATGAATTCTCAGCTATCAACACGTTGTCCCGCCGAAACTGTAAAAGTTCTAGAAAATTCTCGGCCACCTCTTCAAGCCAGTCCCCAGCTGCCTATGAGTCAGGTTCACCTCGGAACATGAGGGTATCTGAAGTTAGAACACATGTAAGGCAGTAAACTTACATGTGTCACCTACCGGTACCGCCGGTTGTAACTGCTGACCAACAGGTAGTGATGTATAGCTGACACACTACCCAAAGGCACTATCTCAGGCATCGGTTCACGTACCGAAGCCTCATCACTATGCGGACCATCCTCATAGTCATTCACTGGAAAACACTAGTGGCCAAGTCCACCATCCACTCTACTGATGTCTCAGCTTGGCGGAAAACTCTAGCAATCACCTCCAGCCACTGCTCTGCTGTCTGGAAATCTGCCTCGCCTCGTAACTTCTGAGGCCTCTACTGCTGGAACTCGTGCAATGCGCTCCGCCAGCGTGCAAAGTTTTCTAGTATAGCCATTGGCATCTGCTGCCCAACAGGTGGTGATGTACTGGTACACCACCCGAGGGTGCCAACATAGTAAAAAGGGCCCTACACCAGAGCCTCGTCGCTCGGTGAGCCGTCATCGAGTACTCTCTCGGAACTCCAACAGACTGTCTGCGTGGAGACATCCTGAACAGATGTGACACGGTCAACGTCTTATACCTGGTGAGCTGACCTAGTTTGAGCTGACTTTAAAACTTTGGAAACACACACGCAATCAGTGTTTTGGTGTACAAAGTCGGAAATCAGTAGTCAGGGTCCTGGTGTACGGATACGTCGGCCGCCGCACCAACACTGGACTCCCTGAACTGAAAACCACACTCGGTACCCTTAACACTATTGCTTCACAGAAAGAAACATCAGAGTTATAAGTTCTGCGGTAGAACTTAACTCCTCTGATACCAATTTGTCACGACCCGTCCTCGGGGCCCGTTCCGTGACTACCCCATGCCCGCCTTCCATAGGCCAGGGGCTAGCGACTAGCACCAAAGGCGTAAAATCCCGATAACTGGGAAGGCATTGCCTTTATAAAAGAAAAAAAGAACCACAGAGTACAAGCGGAAGAAGTAAACACTAAGTAAAAACTGAGTACAACAGTAAGTGTGGAAAGTAAAAAGGGGCCGAAAATACAAGCCCAACTGTAAAGTACAACTCGAAAGGGAAAATAGAAACTGAAAAGTAAAGCTGCTACGCCGAGCTGTCCACTGGAAATCCCACCTGAAGGGTGGGTACAGATAGCTCCTCTGCTCCTCAGGTCCCACCGTCCGCTCCGAGTATGTCTCGCCCAGTTGTCCACCTCCGGGTACCGCCTCGTCGTCACGTCCACCTCTGGGTACCGCCTCGTCGTGAGGTCCTCCTCCGGGTACCATCTCTTCGTATAGTCCACCTCCAGGTACTGTCCAGTCCTCGAACACTCGGCTTCTGTCAGCACTGCCCATCGTCTGCAACCAATACAACGAGGTACGGGCATAGCCCGTGCAGGGGTGAGTATAAGGATACTCAGTAGGGACCCCGAGACCCTCAAGGTCTCACTAAACCAACAAGGATAACCACAAAGAAGATCTCAACAGATAACCTCTACTTAGATATATGCCCATACATATACCTAAGTTATCAAGTAACCCATCTCAATCATGAGGAAACACAAGGATTGTGAAATCAACAGATAACCACTACCCGGGTATATGCCCATACATATACCTAAGTTAGCAAGTGACCCATCTCAATAATGAGGTAAACACAAGGTCAAAAGTCTCAGCTCAAACCAGGATTTTCATTATCGAAACCGTAACTGCTGAAGAGCTCCGTCTCTGGAGTGTACAGTGGTCCTGTCACGACTCCGAGGTACTGCTCACAAACCTAAGACTACTGAAGAACTTCACCCATCGAGTACTGCGGGCCAGCTGCTACAACCAAGCGCTCCCATGTGCCGCTACAACCAAGCGCACCTCTGTCGTGGGTCTGCCGCTACAACCAAGCGCTCCCATGTGCCGCTACAACCAAGCGCACCTCTGTCGTGGGTCTGCCGCTACAACCAAGCGCTCCCATGTGCCGCTACAACCAAGCGCACCTCTGTCGTGGGTATGCCGCTACAACCAAGCGCTCCCATGTGCCACTACAACCAAGCGCAACTCTGTCGTGGGTCTTCCGCTACAGCCAAGCGCTCCCATGTGCCGCTACAACCAAGCGCACCTCTGTAACACACCGAGTCAATCGATCAGCAGTCGTCGGGTCTCAGCCAGCTACACGGTCTCCGTACTCCGCACGCTCATCACTGGGAGGGTCCGCTCCACGAGCTACAGGTCGATACTCCAAGTATCTCAAAGTCCCATGAAGAAGTATCTCAAGGGACTGCCACGTCATAGGGGTCTCAACGCAACAGACGGCGCGTCAATCGGACGCCCGGTCTGTGAGTTATTAGCCTTTTCGTCCGAGGGGCCCGGTTGGTTTCGTGAGCAAACCAAACCCGGCCGTATCTCAAATTTACCCCGAACTCTCATAGGGTAAACTCATAGGGACTGTTTCTCAACGCGATCACCAACGCCGCTGACGGTTCGTCAAACGGACGTTCTGTCAGAAAGATATCAGCTTTTCCGTTCCAGGGGTCCGGTTGGATTTCGGTGCGATCCAACCCGGCCGCTATCCATCTACATCCAAAACTCGGGCGGAGGATGCCAAAAGTTCCGTATCGTCAACAGGAACTCAACGCAACAGACGGTGCGTCAATCGGACGCCCGGTCTGAGAGTTATTGGTTTTTTCGTCTCACACTCACCTTGGGAAACTTCCCAGGAGGTCACCCATCCTGATCACTACTCTAGGCCAAGCACACTTAACTATGGAGTTTTAACCACGTAGGCTCCTGAAAAGAAAGGTGCACCTTGAGTATAGTATACCGAAACGACCGTCTCGATCCAAGGATCGCGTTGCTGCTGACGACGAGTCGTTTGGAGGCTCGTAGCCCAAGATACGGACATTTGACCAAACCGCTCGGTAACAGGGGTTTCGGGCCCGGGCCGTCCCGTCCCGAGACCCCCCCGGATGGCCCGAACCGGGTCGACCCACCCCGGACGGGGTCGACCCGGCCCGGCACAGCCCGGCCCGGCGCGGCGCGGCCCGACGCGGCGCGGCCCGTCCCGGCCCGGCGCGGCCCGGCGCGGCGCGGCGCGGCCCGACGCGGCCCGGCGCAGCGAACCGGCCGGGCGCGCCGGTTCGGCGCAAGGCAGCGCGCAAGGCGCGCTGCCAGCTTGGCCGAAGGCCGAGCTTGCTGGAAACGGGGGGCCGCCGGCCCCCCCTTTGTGAAATCGGCCCCCCTCATAATGGGGGGTCAAATAACTGCCTGGGGGAATTAAATTCCCCCGGTTTCCACCAACCCGGCCGGCCCGACCTGGTCGGCCGACTTCTTGTCAACAGGACCGGCAAGGGCCGGTCCTCTTCCGTCTTTCGGCACCGGCGGCCCGGCTGGCCTCCGGTCATCACGATCCGCCGCGGCCCGGAACCGGCTGCGGCCTTCGTCATCCGGCGCGGTGCGACGACACCGCGCCTGTAACACCCGAGACTTTTATGTTATATAAATCATCAAAGGAATCTTTTTCTACACAACACTTGCTTGGCTTGCTTTACACGCAATCGCAACCTTCCTCGATAGCTTGCGTCGTACGCAATACCGAGTTTCACTAAACAACAATATGCTATTAAAACTAGTCGTTATGAATAGTAATAACCACTTTTTGAAATTTTATAAATTTTATTTTTCAAAATGGACTTCATTTTCGGACTCAGAATATCGAAATTAGCCTAGGGTGAAATTTTGGTATTTTTCTGAAAACTTTCAATTTTTGATGAATAGTGAAACCACTAAGTGGTAGGTTAAAAACTGAATTTTGCATAAAACTTAATTTTACCGCTTCTGTGAATAGAATTTCAAAAATCCGAGAGACACGGTTAATATCAAGGACTAAAATGTGGTTCAATGAGATGAAAATAATTTTTTGGTGAATAGTAACTTTTTACTATTTTTACCGCGGTTAATAGTAAATAGGGTAACTAAGGGTAAATATGATATTAATATTACCCTAACACATGTCCTAATTCTATTGGACAAGTGTAATTCGACCAAAAACAAACTTAGGAATAAAATATGACCATTTAGGCCCACTTGGATTAGATTAGGACATTTATTATTAATTTATTTAAAGAAGGGTTAAAATAGTTAAAATCAAAGTTTAATAAGTAAATCATTTTTAATATGGGGTTATACATAAGATAAATTCAATTGTAAATATTCATTAGAAAGCTAAAAAGATTTCCTACATGATGATATTTTATTTGTAATTTTTAGACATTAAATAATTTAATTTATTTATGACATAATGATGATGCAGTAATTATCTTATTAATGAAATATTGACATAATTGATGTTATAAACACCAAAATAAATATAATTTGAGACTTTTTATGAATTCCACTAATTTTCTAGGTTACTATGATATATTAGTATTGATTTAATCAACTTGGTTCGAACATATAATTCTGTTATGACTTTCAAACAAATCATATATCAAATAGTGTCAAAATTGACACAAAATAGTTTTTAAATCAAATATTATATTATTAATTGTTATTTTATTCCTAAAAATCTAAGGTTCGGCCAAATGACTTAGATAAGGATATATATATTAATAATAAACAATTTGGGGTTCGTTTGGCATGTTATAGTAAGTGTATTAACCATATAGTGAAAGAAAACAAAAAGACATGGTAAAAGTTAAATTATTTAACTTAGAGTTAAATTTAATTGATAAGGTTAAAATAATATCCTAAACTTGTCTAAATTCTATTGGTTGATAGGATTTCGACCCATCCCCACTTTAGCTTCGAAATAAGACCCTTTGGAACCATTATAAACCGATTTTGACTTTAATATAAAATAATATTTTGAGATATTCCTAAGGTGCCCCTCTCCTCCCTTATAAAAGGGCACCTCCTCCCCCTCCTCCTCACACCAATTTGAGCACTCAAGCTCGGCCAACCCCTGCCATTTTCCATTCTCCACTTCCCTAGAATAATCCTAGAGGTCCTGGTCTTCTCCAAAGACCAATCTTAGTTCCTTAAGTGGAGGATTCAAAAAGGCGTTCCAAAGAAGAGGTAATATCCATTACCGATCTTTTCAATTTCTTTCTTCTTCAACTTCTTCTTCTTTAGTTGTTTCATGATAAAGTAATAACATCAGTATTACTTACATACTGATATGTTATTATAAATATGAAACAACCCTAACTCACCTTCTATCCATCCTACGGAAAAAATGAAATCACCGCGCGTGCGTACGTACGGAATACCGTCTCCACGCCGTGGTGTAATCTATTTTCCACCATCACCTTACAAGGATGGGTATAATGGTGTAATGAGTAACTATATATGATTATTATTAAGTAATATTGATACTGAAATAATATATATATAAACTCCAATACAATTCCACGATCATAGGAACGATATCATCACTCGTGCGTACGTACGGAATACCGTCTCCACGATGTGATGCGACTCGTTCTACATGATCTTCATTTCATAATGATTGTATAAATGAATTGAATGAATGAATATGGTATATACTACACTAATACCATTCTGGAAATGAATTATCTATAACCTAAATATAAGAATAAGAATTTATTCGACAAAACACGCATAAGAACAAAAAGTTATAAAGACCCGAGTAACAAGTAACAATGAAATATTACTAACAAGAAGCTAATAATATGACCATATATGATCTCATATCAATATGTATGATTCTGGAATAAGTAAATAACATTATTTAAACCATTATACTGGATCTTCGGACACGAACAAAGAAAATCGGACCTAAGGTAAGGGAAATATCACAATCTCATTTTTATCCGAGATTGTTTATTCGTAAGTATTTACTGGGGTGTATTTTATCATCCACATCCATGTTCCCTCAATATGAAATATTGTTTCCATCCACTTGCAATAGTTTAAATCCAATTTTACCCTTAGGTGAGTTTTTAGTAAAGAATATGAAAGGAATCTTTTGTCGTTTTTCCGTACGAGGTACTTTTTGACTTTTCCGACAAAAGTACGAAGAATGTTTTTTTTAAACTTATACGGCATGAATGGATTTTTAAAACATTACTTCAAAGAAGCTTCCTTTACAAGTTTTCAAGTTTATTTTTAATCAACTTCTTTTATTTTAAAGTTGTATGACATGTTATGAAAGGAAAAATGTTTTTGAAGAAGAAAGGATATTTTCCTCAAGAATTCAATTCAAGTGTTTTATCAAAATTATTTTCCATCTAAGATAATAAAGGGTTCTGTTTCTATCCATATTTTTACATTGGTTTGACTATGTTGTGATGGAATTATGTTTATGAATTCCTTTATCATATATGAATTGATTTATGATGTCATGATGTTTCAAGAATCCCATTTTTGTTACATGTGTTATGCGATGATGTATGATTATGTGGCACACATAAGAAAGGATTCATTATAAGATGGGTGGGACCTATATCTCCCTCCAATGCATTGGGTAAAGATTTTATATCTCATGAGATAGGCATGGCTGGAACGGAAGGTTATTTCGGTTCAGTGATACAGGACTGAAACGAGGAGTGAACTCGGTTCAGAAAGGGACTTTGTCCACTAAGATAGTCTTGGCAATGAGTCATGACTAACAAGAAATGATTTTCCATGATTATGTGTGCATGCCACAAAGTTTCAAGTTTTATGTTATGATTATGGGGATCTCATTTTCACTTCTATGATTTATTCCATGTTAAGATATTATGATCTCTTTTGCAGGTTTTGATCTTCATAAAGATATGATATGATTTTTATTTCCTTTATTTGCCCTTGCTGAGCATTTGAGCTCACCCTTTTATGTTTTCTTTTCCCCAGGTCAGGAAGATGGATATTAAATTGAATATTCTAAAAGGGACCCTAGATATGATGAAATAAACGGGAGATACTGTAGAAGATTTATGAACCAGTTGTTTATGTTTCCCAGTTTCTAAAGACACTATACCTATACGGTCCTTTGTGGTTTTGTCATATGTTGTAATAAGTGTGCTTCAATTTTGAAGTATTAACAATGTATGTAAAGTGTGAGTCGTTATAGTTGGTATCAGAGGAAAGGTATAGTCAACCTTTGGAAACTAGGATGTGAAAGCCTTAGTAAGAACCCTAAGAATAAGTCTAAGCATAGAACACAATCTTAGTGTTTTAGAAATGGCCTTGAATAACCTAGGATAAGACCTTAAGCATGAAAATTTTATTCTTGAATTATGTGGTTTCCTATTATAATTAGTGTTGCTCACACTATTCTTCCTGGTTTTAGTCAATGGCTGGAACCCGAAGGAACCGTGTTAATGCGGAATGCGATGGGCAATGCAATGATTGTCCCCCTGAGCAACCAAACGATATGGGAGCTGGAATGCAAAATCTTGTAGCCATGCTCACACAACTTTCTCAAGCTATGAATCATGCAGGATTTACAAACGAGCAAAGGAGGGAGCAACATTCTGTTGAATCCTTCATGAGGCAGCGTCCACCTTCTTTCAGCGGGTCTACTGATCCATTAGTTGCTGAACAATGGATTAGTACTACTGAAAAGATATTTTCAGTTCTTCAATGTTCTGAGCATGATAAAGTCATCCTAGCAGTGTATCGTTTGGAAGGAGATGCTGATCAATGGTGGAATCTTGTTAAGAATACGAGGCAAAGGGATGAAATTGAGTCTATGGAATGGGACGAGTTCAAGAACTTATTTTTCAATAAGTACTTCCCTCGTATTCTCCGAACAAAGATGGAGAAAGAGTTCCTTGAACTAAAGCAAAGGGATGATGAATCTGTTAGTACCTATGAAGCAAATTTTACAAGACTTGCAAGGTACGCTTCTGGTATTATTATCCAACCTGAGAGTAAGATCGATCGATTCATTAGTGGATTAAAACCAAGTCTTCGAAGGGCGTTAGCCATAAGGGACTTCAATAGCTATGAGGAAATCGTTCGATGTGCTCTCAAAGTCGAGATGGAGATTGGAGTAACCCATCAGTCACATGGGTTTGATAAGAAGAGGAAGATGGAATTCAAAGAAAAATCTAAAGAGCACACGGAAAAGAAGATGAACTTTCCCTTATGCTCAAAGTGTGGAAAGAAACATGGAGGGAGTTGTCTTAAAGGGACAAGTAAATGTTTTAAATGTGGAAAAGAAGGTCATCGGGCATTTGAATGCCGTGATAATGGGAAGAAGATGTCTAATGATGCAAACAAAGGAAGGGATACACAGAATGAACCTACTACACTTCAATGTTTCAAGTGCAAGGAGATGGGGCATTATGCCAATCAATGCCCAAATCCAAGGGTTGATGATGATGGTCGACGTCAACAAAATCTTAAGGCTAAAGACAAAGGAAAGTCACATGCAATTTCTATCAGCGATGTGGAGTACGATAACGATGTGGTGAAAGGTACACTTACCATCCATTCTAAAGTAGCAAATGTTTTATTTGATTCTGGATCCACCCACTATTTTATTTCTGAAGACTTTTCTAAGGGTATCACCGTATTACCTCAACAATTAGATGTTGAGTTAGCCGTGACAACACCTAATGGCACATCAATCGCATCAAAAGTTTATAATTCTTCTCCGATCGAAGTTTGTGGGAAAGTGCTTCCTGCAAATCTTGTGATCCTTCCTTCAGTGGAATTTGATGTGATTCTTGGCATGGATTGGCTTTCTCTACATGGAGCTCATATCAATTTCCAAAGAAGGGAAGTCACATTTCATATTCCAGATCAATCTACGATCGTCTATCAATGCAAGGATGAACATAACCTTCCAGTGGAAATTTCTTCCATCTTATGGGTATTGATTCCACTAAATGAAGGTTATTTATCTCAAATGGTTGGTGAGAAACTCACGATTAAGAATATGCCCATTGTACGGGAGTTTGATGATGTCTTTCCAGAGGAATTGCCGGGTCTTCCACCAAATCGTGAAGTTGAGTTTTCAATAGAACTCGTACCGGGTGCTTTGCCTATTTCAAAGACACCTTATAGAATGGCCCCAATTGAGTTGCAGGAATTGAAGAAGCAACTCCAAGAGAATCTTGATAAGGGATTCATACGCCCTAGTGCGTCACCTTGGGGAGAACCTGTTCTATTTGTTAAGAAGAAAGATGGATCAATGAGACTCTGCATTGATTATCGAGAACTTAACAAGATCACTATCAAGAACAAATATCCTCTCCCACGCATTGATGACTTATTTGACCAACTACGCGGAGCTCAATACTTTTCCAAGATTGATCTTCGTTCAGGGTATCATCAATTAAGGGTCAAAAGGGAGGATATACCAAAGACGGCTTTCCGTACAAGGTATGGACACTATGAATTTATAGTGATGCCATTTGGTCTTACTAATGCCCCTGCTATCTTCATGGATCTAATGAATAGAGTCTTTAGAGACTATCTTGATCAATTTGTGGTAGTCTTTATAGACGATATTCTTGTCTATTCAAAGAGCAAGGAAGAGCATGAAGATCACTTGAGAATTATATTGAAGACCCTGAGAAAAGAGAAGCTTTATGCCAAATTTACCAAGTGTGAATTTTGGCTTCAAAAAGTTGCATTTTTGGGTCATATAATCTCAAAAGAGGGGATATCTGTGGATCCAGCAAAAACAGAGGTTATCGAAAGATGGTCGAGACCAACCACAGTAACTGAGATCCGATGTTTTCTTGGTTTGGCTGGATATTATCGACGTTTTGTAAAAGATTTTTCACGATTATCTAATCCACTCACCAAGTTGACTCGGAAAGGAGTTAAGTTTGTCTGGACAGAGGAATGTGAAGAGAATTTCAAGGAGTTGAAAAGAAGGTTATCCAGTGCACCTGTGCTCACACTGCCTTGTAGTGGAGAAAGGTTTGTGATCTACAGTGATGCATCCAAGAAGGGATTGGGGTGTGTTCTTATGCAAAATGATATGGTGATAGCTTATGCCTCACGACAGTTGAAAATCCATGAGCAAAATTACCCAACACATGATTTGGAATTGGCTGCGGTAATCTTTGCATTAAAGATTTGGAGGCATTACCTTTATGGTGAAAGGTGTGATATTTATACTGATCATAAAAGTTTAAAGTATATTTTCACACAAAAGGAGTTGAATATGCGTCAAAGAAGATGGTTGGAGCTGATTAAGGATTATGACTGCTCAATCCATTACCACCCTGGGAAAGCAAACAAGGTGGCAGATGCATTAAGTCGACAAGACCATGCTAGTTTATCCATGATGAGGATCACAAAAGATCCAATATTTATGGATTTACAAAGGATGGATCTTGGAATTATAATGGAAGGGGAAAAATCTTATCTTTCTCAAATGAATGTTCAACCATCTATACATGTGAAGATTAAAGAGGCACAGAAAGAAGATGTCGAGTTACAAAAGAAGGTGAGAAATGTTCCTGAATTCAACCTTGATTGTGATGGGATAATAAAGTTCAGGAATCGGGTTTGTGTTCCTCCCATCCCCGAATTAAAGAAAGAGCTGCTGGATGAGGCTCATAGTTCTTCATTCTCTATTCATCCTGGAAGCACGAAGATGTATAGGGACCTGAAAGAGTACTTCTGGTGGGATGGCATGAAAAGAGATGTTGCTGAATATGTCTCTCGATGCTTGGTTTGTCAACAAGTTAAAGCTGAGAGACAGAAGTCTAAGGGGATGTTACAACCATTACCCATACCCGAATGGAAATGGGAAAACATCACTATGGACTTTGTCACAGGACTTCCTAAAACATCCAAAGGCAATAATGCTATCTGGGTCATAGTTGATCGTCTTACAAAGTCTGCACACTTCATTGCTATTAGAGAGGATTTCTCTCTAGATCAGCTTGCCAGGATATATGTAAAGGAAGTGGTAAGATTGCATGGAGTACCACTTTCTATTATATCTGATCGGGATCCGAGATTTACCTCGAAGTTCTGGCGAAGTCTTCAGCATACTCTGGATACAGAGTTGAGTTTCAGCACTGCTTATCATCCCCAGACAGACGGTCAGTCTGAGAGAACAATTCAAACCCTAGAAGATATGTTGAGAGCTTGCTCTATGGATTTCAAAGGAGGTTGGGATCAACACCTACCTTTGGTGGAATTTTCTTATAATAATAGCTTTCACTCCAGTATTCAAATGGCTCCTTATGAAGCTCTCTATGGAAAGAAATGCAGGACTCCAACTTGCTGGGATGAAGTTGGGGAAAGAAAGCTATTAGGACCTGATCTCGTTGATGAAATGGCAGAAAAGGTCAGATCTATTCAACAACACATAAGAGCAGCTCAGAGTCGACAGAAAAGTTATGCCGACAATCGAAGAAGAGACCTAGAGTTTGAAGTGGGTGATAAAGTGTTCTTACGAATATCTCCTTGGAAGAGGGTTATGAGATTTGGAAAGAAGGGGAAGTTGAGCCCTAGATATATCGGTCCTTTCGAAATACTGGATCGTGTTGGGAAGGTAGCTTACCGATTGGCGCTTCCACCGAATCTCTCTCAAGTTCACGATGTGTTCCATGTATCTCTCCTGAGAAAGTACATACCAGATCCTTCACATGTACTCAGCTCAGAAGTTGTACCGCTGGAGCAAGATCTTTCTTATGAAGAACAGCCGATAGAGATTCTGGATCGTAGCGAAAAAGTCCTACAAAACAAGACCACTCGCTTGGTGAAAGTTTTATGGAGAAACCACCAACTTGAAGAAGCTACATGGGAGCTTGAGGATATGATGAGGGAGAAGTATCCTCATTTGTTTGTTGCAAAGTGACGAATTTCGAGGGCGAAATTCTTTTTAAGGGGGGTAGAATGTAACACCCGAGACTTTTATGTTATATAAATCATCAAAGGAATCTTTTTCTACACAACACTTGCTTGGCTTGCTTTACACGCAATCGCAACCTTCCTCGATAGCTTGCGTCGTACGCAATACCGAGTTTCACTAAACAACAATATGCTATTAAAACTAGTCGTTATGAATAGTAATAACCACTTTTTGAAATTTTATAAATTTTATTTTTCAAAATGGACTTCATTTTCGGACTCAGAATATCGAAATTAGCCTAGGGTGAAATTTTGGTATTTTTCTGAAAACTTTCAATTTTTGATGAATAGTGAAACCACTAAGTGGTAGGTTAAAAACTGAATTTTGCATAAAACTTAATTTTACCGCTTCTGTGAATGGAATTTCAAAAATCCGAGAGACACGGTTAATATCAAGGACTAAAATGTGGTTCAATGAGATGAAAATAATTTTTTGGTGAATAGTAACTTTTTACTATTTTTACCGCGGTTAATAGTAAATAGGGTAACTAAGGGTAAATATGATATTAATATTACCCTAACACATGTCCTAATTCTATTGGACAAGTGTAATTCGACCAAAAACAAACTTAGGAATAAAATATGACCATTTAGGCCCACTTGGATTAGATTAGGACATTTATTATTAATTTATTTAAAGAAGGGTTAAAATAGTTAAAATCAAAGTTTAATAAGTAAATCATTTTTAATATGGGGTTATACATAAGATAAATTCAATTGTAAATATTCATTAGAAAGCTAAAAAGATTTCCTACATGATGATATTTTATTTGTAATTTTTAGACATTAAATAATTTAATTTATTTATGACATAATGATGATGCAGTAATTATCTTATTAATGAAATATTGACATAATTGATGTTATAAACACCAAAATAAATATAATTTGAGACTTTTTATGAATTCCACTAATTTTCTAGGTTACTATGATATATTAGTATTGATTTAATCAACTTGGTTCGAACATATAATTCTGTTATGACTTTCAAACAAATCATATATCAAATAGTGTCAAAATTGACACAAAATAGTTTTTAAATAAAATATTATATTATTAATTGTTATTTTATTCCTAAAAATCTAAGGTTCGGCCAAATGACTTAGATAAGGATATATATATTAATAATAAACAATTTGGGGTTCGTTTGGCATGTTATAGTAAGTGTATTAACCATATAGTGAAAGAAAACAAAAAGACATGGTAAAAGTTAAATTATTTAACTTAGAGTTAAATTTAATTGATAAGGTTAAAATAATATCCTAAACTTGTCTAAATTCTATTGGTTGATAGGATTTCGACCCATCCCCACTTTAGCTTCGAAATAAGACCCTTTGGAACCATTATAAACCGATTTTGACTTTAATATAAAATAATATTTTGAGATATTCCTAAGGTGCCCCTCTCCTCCCTTATAAAAGGGCACCTCCTCCCCCTCCTCCTCACACCAATTTGAGCACTCAAGCTCGGCCAACCCCTGCCATTTTCCATTCTCCACTTCCCTAGAATAATCCTAGAGGTCCTGGTCTTCTCCAAAGACCAATCTTAGTTCCTTAAGTGGAGGATTCAAAAAGGCGTTCCAAAGAAGAGGTAATATCCATTACCGATCTTTTCAATTTATTTCTTCTTCAACTTCTTCTTCTTTAGTTGTTTCATGATAAAGTAATAACATCAGTATTACTTACATACTGATATGTTATTATAAATATGAAACAACCCTAATTCACCTTCTATCCATCCTACGGAAAAAATGAAATCACCGCGCGTGCGTACGTACGGAATACCGTCTCCACGCCGTGGTGTAATCTATTTTCCACCATCACCTTACAAGGATGGGTATAATGGTGTAATGAGTAACTATATATGATTATTATTAAGTAATATTGATACTGAAATAATATATATATAAACTCCAATACAATTCCACGATCATAGGAACGATATCATCACTCGTGCGTACGTACGGAATACCGTCTCCACGATGTGATGCGACTCGTTCTACATGATCTTCATTTCATAATGATTGTATAAATGAATTGAATGAATGAATATGGTATATACTACACTAATACCATTCTGGAAATGAATTATCTATAACCTAAATATAAGAATAAGAATTTATTCGACAAAACACGCATAAGAACAAAAAGTTATAAAGACCCGAGTAACAAGTAACAATGAAATATTACTAACAAGAAGCTAATAATATGACCATATATGATCTCATATCAATATGTATGATTCTGGAATAAGTAAATAACATTATTTAAACCATTATACAGGATCTTCGGACACGAACAAAGCAAATCGGACCTAAGGTAAGGGAAATATCACAATCTCATTTTTATCCGAGATTGTTTATTCGTAAGTATTTACTGGGGTGTATTTTATCATCCACATCCATGTTCCCTCAATATGAAATATTGTTTCCATCCACTTGCAATAGTTTAAATCCAATTTTACCCTTAGGTGAGTTTTTAGTAAAGAATATGAAAGGAATCTTTTGTCGTTTTTCCGTACGAGGTACTTTTTGACTTTTCCGACAAAAGTACGAAGAATGTTTTTTTTTAAACTTATACGGCATGAATGGATTTTTAAAACATTACTTCAAAGAAGCTTCATTTACAAGTTTTCAAGTTTATTTTTAATCAACTTCTTTTATTTTAAAGTTGTATGACATGTTATGAAAGGAAAAATGTTTTTGAAGAAGAAAGGATATTTTCCTCAAGAATTCAATTCAAGTGTTTTATCAAAATTATTTTCCATCTAAGATAATAAAGGGTTCTGTTTCTATCCATATTTTTACATTGGTTTGACTATGTTGTGATGGAATTATGTTTATGAATTCCTTTATCATATATGAATTGATTTATGATGTCATGATGTTTCAAGAATCCCATTTTTGTTACATGTGTTATGCGATGATGTATGATTATGTGGCACACATAAGAAAGGATTCATTATAAGATGGGTGGGACCTATATCTCCCTCCAATGCATTGGGTAAAGATTTTATATCTCATGAGATAGGCATGGCTGGAACGGAAGGTTATTTCGGTTCAGTGATACAGGACTGAAACGAGGAGTGAACTCGGTTCAGAAAGGGACTTTGTCCACTAAGATAGTCTTGGCAATGAGTCATGACTAACAAGAAATGATTTTCCATGATTATGTGTGCATGCCACAAAGTTTCAAGTTTTATGTTATGATTATGGGGATCTCATTTTCACTTCTATGATTTATTCCATGTTAAGATATTATGATCTCTTTTGCAGGTTTTGATCTTCATAAAGATATGATATGATTTTTATTTCCTTTATTTGCCCTTGCTGAGAATTTGAGCTCACCCTTTTATGTTTTCTTTTCCCCAGGTCAGGAAGATGGATATTAAATTGAATATGCTAAAAGGGACCCTAGATATGATGAAATAAACGGGAGATACTGTAGAAGATTTATGAACCAGTTGTTTATGTTTCCCAGTTTCTAAAGACACTATACCTATACGGTCCTTTGTGGTTTTGTCATATGTTGTAATAAGTGTGCTTCAATTTTGAAGTATTAACAATGTATGTAAAGTGTGAGTCGTTATAGCGCCCCTCCGCCGCGGCGTCTTCGGTTTCCTTTGACGCGGCGTGACGGCGTCGTGTTCATGATAATTCTTTCCACGGCGCGGCGCGACGGCGCCGCGCAATAATTTCCGTGTGATTCTCGCGTGGTGCGACGACACCACGCTATCTCGTTTCATCCGCAAGAAACATTCAAGAACAAAGGAGGGGGTTTCGGCCGTGTTTGTGCGGTCCGGTCCCCCTCTCGTTAGACGATAACACTTAAACGTTCATCCTCAAGTTTGTCATGCTAGAACCAAGAACGGAAAATAATTAAATAAAGCAACAACAAACCCCTACCTTGCTTTTCTTTATGTGTTGACGAAGTCGCGGAAAGGCGGCGGCGATTCGTCGACATTGGAAAAGAGAGGCCGTTGACGACGTCAGCGTTCTTCGTGAAAGGCGCTCCCTTCTTTATTCCGGAAGTAGTGGGAAGGAGGCATCCAAGAAGGGATCGACGTTGGAAACTTCACGTTCTTCTTTGGAAAAGGCATTCTTCGTCGAGAAGACGTTGTTCCATGTTTGGAGATGTCCTTCGTGTTCTTCGTCGAGGGTGGAATTCTCTTCAATCCTTCCATGACTCTATCACAAAGATTTAGCCAACCCCAAACAATAAAACAACACACCTTATTATAGGGTTAGCTTAATGAATTCAAAATAATTCAAATTCATTAAGTTACATCCTTCATTAATGGGTGGAGAGGCTCCAAAATTAATGAAGGTGGAAGTGAAGAGTCACATTTAATTGGGGGGGGGGGGGGTTCAAGGGAGTTAAGGAGTTTAAGGAGTTAAGAATTTGAGGGGTTTTGGCACATTAAGTGCAAGGGAGTTTAAAGGGGGTAGAAGAGAGTTAAGGGGAAGGTGAAGGGTTGGGGCTCGTGTGGGCCCCACCTCACCTTAATCCTCACTTGGTTAGTTAGGAACTTGTGATTCCACCCCAACTTCCACACTTAGGATATAACCACTTAAGAAGATAAATAAAATTTGTAACACAAATTTTATTTTTCTTTACACTTAAACCACAACCTTAATAAACCACTGCTCCCAAGAAAACGCAACTCCAGGAAAGGCATTCCTAAGAAAAAACCGGCGCTACGGTTCCATCGGTGCCCTCGGAATTTGATTCCGGGCACCGGTTCAAAAGTTAGAAATTCCCGCTCGTTCGTTCACTGAACGTACCCGAGCCAAACTTCGGAAATTGATTTTGGGCACACCGGGCCTCGGAATCAGGCGCTGTCAGAAACTGTGTTCTTGTAAAATTCCAAAGAAAATTAAGAAAAAATTTCCTTGAAATTTCCGGATCTTTACAAAATCCTCTACGAGAAATACTTGGTAACAAATCCTATAAAAAAACTCCATGAACACCAACCAACTACCAATCATGAGATATTAATGTTTAGACTAAAACATAACTCACTTATGTATGTCTACAAAAAGTTATAAAATATAATGGTGGTCATTTAGGTATACTAATTTGGATCCTCTCAGAAACCATTAATGAAAATTATGAAGAAATATAATAATATATTATTGGATAAATAGTAAAACCAAACCATGTTATTCAACACACACCCTAATAACATTTCACTCACCTAAAATTTAACAAAAGTAAGGTAACAAAATATAAAAAAATAATATAATGTTTCCTACACTAACATACCCACTTAACTAGTCTACCTCATATCACAATAGCATATGTCCAGGTTATCTTATCAATTTTATTTATGAATAAAAATATAAAAACGTAACCATATTATAGCCATAACCATATATCCATATCCAAAAAATGCATATCATAGCCACAAAACTAATACATCCACATAACACCTCACAATATAAAACATAATCATGTTTTACATCTACCTTATACCCTCCTCCTCTTATGTATAACTCTACTATACAAAAAAGAACATACTATAAGCACAATATACCAACAAAATATACCATTTAAAGAAGGTGGATTAGGTAAGGGATTGTAAGTATCCATTTACATCACATTTCTCCCTAATATTGGGGAATAAACATAGAACATAAATCCACATATGTGTTACCGTTAGATTACTCGACTTGGGCGACGATTCGAAAGAAATAACAAGAACAATAATAAATATATAATAGCACACATAGATAATGGAAGGTGATGTACCAAGAACATTACTATAAGCCACAACAATAATCATTTCACAGAAGAATATCTTCTACCTATAGAAAAAAAACCAACTCCACCACTACACCACATCACTGTTATCCCATAATAATTTACTAGATTACATATTTAATTTATTATATACAAATGTTTTATTTAGTTTCCCATTTAACATTTACCAGGTATATTATATTCATTCATCAACATTTATTTTAAGACAAAACCATTAAATATAAACACTTCTAGTAAATCATTTTCAATTTAAAACCCATATTTTATTTATATCCCCACTCAATTATTATTTTCAACATAATATTAACTGATCAAAACTTATTACACTTGTAATTAATCATTATTTTCATAATTTAATCATTTATTACCTTGATATTAATATCATCACACCCCTTATTCAATAGTCATTTGATCAATTCCTTCATAATGATTGATTATTTTTTAATATTAATGTAACCACACATTAACCTCCTAATTTCGATACATCAAAAACCACAATCTCTCATAACAATATCCAAAAAATCAACACCACATATTTCCAACTTCATATACACAATTCCAAATCTAACATGCCACCACTTTCATATGCTATAATGATCTATTTGTTATGTTAAATGTATATTGTAAAAAATTTAAACATTTTTATGTGTTTCTAGGTTTTTCACTGGACTAATGGGTTTTCTTTATTTTTATATGAATTAATAATATTTTTTTCTCATCCCTCTTTTTCAAAGGTTATTTATATGATATAAGGTCATGTAGGTTCTTGGGAATGGTAAATATTTACTATATAGTGATTCATATTAAATATAGGAAAAAGTGACTTGATTTATGCAAGAGTTTAAATTTAAGAACATTTAAAAAAAATGAACTTTTTGTAGATGTGTCCACTTTTTTATTTAACATTATTAAAAAATATTTTAAATTATAAAATTAAAAGATTGTGGAAATGCAATAATTTGAAATCCTTATTTTTAAACACATGATTGCTATTTTTTAATATATGTGGTGATATATCAAGATATCCCAATAAAGAACCCTCTACTTAATGCATCAAGGAATTACACATAACCATATATTAATAAGAAAACCTCACAAGCAATTTCTTTTCTATCTAGATAAAAATAATATTTTTTCGTTATCATAAATTCTGTATCTTTGAAAATTTGAGAAATATATCGAAAAAGAATTCTACTCATAGTATCAGGAACTATATTTCCTTTTCCCTGTGTGTATTCCATAATATTTTAATAATTTAATTCATAATCACTAACACAGATTAAAATTATTCATAGATAGGATATAAATTAGGTAGTTGTGATCTATGAATAAAAAATGCACTCTAATAAGGTAGTTACACCATATATTCTATGAAATAAATTCAAACACATGTATTATATAATGGATAACATATTTACATCCACGAAAAGATAATTTCCAATACAAATTTTTGATCACCAAACACTATCACATCAGATTATAACCCATACTATAGGAAGAAACATCATAGTAGACCTTGAAATGGACTCCTTCTTCTTGAAAATAATAAACATTTACAATAAAAATATCTAGGTTTATACAATCTAATATAACTAGACACTTATTTTTCCATATAATGGCCAAAAATTACCTTAGAAAATATATTAATAGGGTGAAATTATAAGAACAATTAATTACAACCCACCTATAATAGCTTATAAGATCAAAGAATCTAGAATCCTATAAAATATTATTGGAAACCAAACATGGAATAAATACATCAACTTCAAATGACCATCCACCACTCACTACTGATACATGACATGTCCATGAAAAATCTCCTCTAACATCTTTAATTTACACATGTCTACATTTATATAATGATAATATAATTAAATAACATATAAATAATTTATAAAATGATTAGAATTATGGTGACCCAAACTTCCCATATATTGATATTACATATTTTTAGATTAATATTCAATACATTACACAAAATCATGCTTAAGGACCTTAATAGTTTAGTTACCTTGGAAGTATGAAATATCATAATATTTATTAATGAATTTCTTCAAAATAATCTATAAATAACTTCACATTTATTACTCCTAATTAAAAAAATTCTTCGTAACTTGAAAAACTTAAACACAATAAATAGTGAGCTCATATTCATAAGAAGGGTAGACATAAGAGATATCAAAATATGATCATATAAAAAATATAAGATAAACATAAATGTATGTGATCATTAATATAATATACAAAATTCATACCCAACCTATCATATATTATAAAAATGAATAATGGAAAAAATATTGGAAGTTCATAAAACATGAATCATAAGTAAATAAATGAAAATGTACCATTAGAACATAAAATTTCCATAATAAATATATTTTTGGAATACATATATGCATAAAAAATAAGATGTCAAGGATACCCCCAAGATTTTCATAACATGTTAGGATTAGGTTAACCATCTGTACACATTCATTGGTATTGTTCTAACCACACATGTACCCTATATTTCAGTGGATAAGCCTCTTTTGTGTGACACACCACCACCACTTATGGTGTTCTATTACTCATAGTGGAATGGGTTCACTCCCCAAACCATCATGTTAGTCATAGTTCACTTCTAATACCATGTTAGTCAACATAGTCCCTTACCGATCAAAGTTCACTATTCATTGTAGTTATTAATATCTCATGAGATATAAATAATTATCAATTCATTATAGGTAGATATAGGTATCACCATTCCTTGGTTAAAACATTACCACTATTCTTGGCTATAACTTAACCACCATCACTTAATGAAAATCATACACATGTGTATCCCAAGTTCATAAAACATTCATCATATTAGAGTTAAATGAAATTTGTTTCATAAATATTTCATCATATCATAACATGTTGAAAATAAAATTTTGAATTTCTATTTAATTATTTAATCATAGCATAATTTATGAAAATAAGAAGTTTTAATAATTGATCTATCATGGTATAAACCATGAAAGTGATATGAGTTTCATAAATATCTTTCCTTCATAACCAAAAATAATTCAAAGAAATAAAAATATTGGCATCCTTGAATCATATCCACAGTAAGGCATAGGTAACATCAATATATTTCAAATTATTTGGAAAATAATTTTGATCAATATTTTATAACATTTCATTAGGAAAATATTCTCTCTACTTTGGTGAAATTTTTTCACAACATAAAACATTTTTGAAAGCCATTTATTTGAAAATAAGAAAGAAAAATTATAATTGGATATTCTAGTAAAATAATGTTCATGATGAAGATAATTTTCATTCATGTCATTAATGATAAAATAATGATTCCATTAATATTTTTAGTATAAGAAAAGTAATAAATATTTTTAATTTTAAATGATGATTCATTTAATTTTTTTATTAATTTATATATATATATAAATTAATGTTAAAAATCATAGGAAAATAACAAAAAAAATTGAAAATGTTTTTAGAAAACATGTTTTTGGAGGGAAACATATTTTTGACTAAAAAGGTCATATTTTTTATTTTTTTGGTCTATTCAGTACATAAGGGGATAAAAATGAAGGAAAAACATTTATTCTCATAAAATAACAAGAGGATAATAAATAAATTACTTTTTTGAGATATAAGTAATAATATTTCATCATTGGAATCATAATAATGAGAAATCACGTTAACCAACGATATTGTAACATAAAAACATTACCACTTTGTTAACATTGATTCATTTGGACAAAAAAATAAAATAAAATTAAACAAATAATATTTTTTGAATAAATAAATTCATGATATTATACAATAATGGGGATTTATATACCCCCCAAAAGGAAGATAGTTTCATAACTTAACATTTGTCTCAAATAATGAAAATTGTGACATAAATCCTTTGCCGCTTTAGTAATATTTTGGATCGTAATAAAAAATAATTAATAACATAAAATAAATCTTTAAAAATCATGAATATAATGGTATTAATGATATAAATTTTCAAAGGGGTAGTATATACAACACTCAAGTGGAACGAGTGGTGAATTTTCATATGTCTCCCAAAAATAAAAAGTGACTAGAAATGCCTTACTGGTTTGGTATCATTTGTATAGTAACATCAATGAAAGGGAGATCCTAAAATGGATATTTAAATAATTTTTTTAGAATTATCATAATAAAATAATATCATGGGATTTATATATACCACATTAAATAAATAAGTGGTGAATATGGAATTTCTCTCAAAGAAGTAAAAAGTGAGATGAAAATCTCATACCATAAGTCTCTACTTTATTTTCATTGTTTTAAAACTAATGAATAATAAAAATTAGTTTTTTATAAATCTACTAAATAACCATAAATGTATATATCATAAAATATATTAGTTTTTTAAGTTATTTTATTATCTGTTTATTATAAATTATATGTTAAATCCGTATTTTGGGTAATAATCGGTTTATTTTCAAATATATTTTGATTTTTGTATCCTATTATATAGATCATGGTTCCCTCACATAAATATTAATAATAATTTCATATTTATAATATTTATTTTTCTATTATTCATTTATGAGAAATAACTAAATATAGTTTTGACAATTGAAATAATTCATGATCATAGAGATGGTGGGTTATATGTATGAATGAGTTATGTTTCCTTTTTTCCAAAATCATTATGGAAAAGGGGTAAGAAATATATTATTTTTCCAAAATAATAATAATATAATAAATATAATTTTATTTCGTAAGATATACTTATACATATTATCTATGCACTATAGATAGGTTAATAGAGAGTGGGATCACTTCGTGAAGCTGATAGTCCACACATACATGAACGTTGTATTCATCTCTCAGTGAGTGAAATAGTAAGATATAAAAATTATGTATTGAAAGTTTAAAATGAAAAATATACCATTAATATCATAATTATTTCATGTATATTACATATATCAATCCTTACACTTTATTATGTAATGTGTTATTAAAAAACAAATCACATCACTTCATGAGGATGCAGTCCGACGTAAATAAGAGAAAAATTATTGTATTCCCACAAAAGGTAAAGTAAGAAGGCATGGATAATATATTTATTAAACAATAAGAATAATATAATTACTATCATATATAAATAATTACTCTACAATTATGTGTATCCTTGAGAGTTGTTAATTGAGAAAGGAATGACATCGGTTCGTGAGGCAGTAGTCTTCCGTACACACGAATGATGATATCATAACCCATTTTATGGAAGTATATATGGTCATAGAAAATGTAAATAACATAAAAAATTAATTATATGGAGGATAATATGGTTATTATATAATCATTTTATACTACTAATTTATGTGGGTGATGAAATAAATAAATAAAAATTATCATTGATGAATGTTACATCTCTATTAGGTATTGTCTACTTGTTTTCAGTAAAAGCCTTCATGGAATCAAATTATTCTAAAAAAGGAACTAAAGGATGATTTTTTGGAAATTTTAAAGTGATATGGGAAGGGATCTTCTTAGTCAATATGTTTTTATTTTTTGAATAATAAATAAGAGGGGTGGCCTTTTATTAATAGGGGATAGGTGACACTTGGTATTTTTGAAAATAATTGAGTGCCCCTAGGGTTTTCAAATGTCAAAAGGGTCCAAAATTGGCCATTATAGATACTTAGAGGTTAAATGGTATAAATACGTAAATAAAAATGTTTTATACAATTGTATAGGTAATTTTTACACTTATTTAACACCCGTTAATACCATTATTAACTTAAACACATTAATTAATTTTTACGACATTCAATATTTATTTTGGATTTTTTTTTGAAATTATTATTTAATATAAATTATTATTATTCAAAATGTGGAATCCATTTTCGCAATTCAAATAACTAAAGTAATCATTTTTAACTTAAAATTATGCTCACAAATGTAATGATAAAATGGGTTTTAAAGAAAAATGTTGAAAATTTTAAAAAGTTTTTCTATTTAAATTCAATATAAAATTAATTAAAATAAAAAAATTGAATTAATTGATTTATAATTGATCTAATTTATGTTTATAACTAATTTTTAATATAATTTAAATTTATAAACAAATTAAACAAATGAGTGAATTAACTTAAAATTAAGTATTTTTTACCATTCATTAAAAAAGAACCTTTTTAGAAAAAACCCATAAATTTACCCCTATAAATTTTTTATATTAATATTTTAAAAATAATTTTTATTTTCTAAAATAAATCATTAATTTTTTTTTGAAAAAATAATTTCAACATAAGTATGTCAAAGGTGATAAAAATAATTTGTAGAAAAATACTATTTAGGAGTAAAATTAGATTTATTCTAATATATTGTTTAGAAAACATATAGAATAAGATGATAATTTTTTTAATAAATATATTATATATAAATTTCATTAATATTAGTGACCAAAAGGGATTAATTTAATTTATTGAGGTGAAAATTGTTTATGTGTATTAAAATAGTGTTTAAGAAAATGATTTTTTTTATTTTAAGAAGCTTTTTATATTAATTTACAATAAAAGTTCTACAAAATAATTCATCATATATAAATTTGTAAATAATATATTTTCATAATTTAGATAATTATATTAATACCCAATATTCCATTGACTATGTGATAACTATTATATTAAATAATAGTATTTTAATTATATTTCATGCTTTGTTTAAACTCAAAGTTGTGTGTAAAATAAGATAAACTATGTGTTTTATGTTATGAAAAATATTTCAAATATTATATTATTATATATATATATATATCATAAAATATCAATGTGTTACATTTTAACCCCCTTAAAATGAATTTCACCATCGAAATTCATCACATCCATTATTGGTTCAACAATTGATTTTTTTTCATAAATACCCACATGTTCAAATAAATAATATAACTTCCTTTGAAAAGGAAAATATGGAAACATAACAGTTACCCAGTGTAACTCATAACTACATTTCTACATTTGAGAATATAGGTGAGAAGTGAATATTTTTACAAGGAATAAAATAGTGAACAATTACAGAGAGTGATAAGGATCACTGATCATAAGGAATCAAGAAATACAAACAAAGTAAACAACCACAAGAAAATACAACAAAGTGGTGTGAAAAAGGACATTGATATCATAAAAATGATGATAATAGGGTTATATTTTCTTTCAAGATAATTTTTTTAATGTTGAACAATTTTCACGAGATGATATACTTACTATATTTCATTCCATTTCATAATCAAAATCTTACCCTTTGGTTGTGCCTTGATAAATTTCTACTTCATCTCTTAGTCCAAGAAATAATGGTGAATATTTCATTCATGAAGATCTAACAGATCATAAGATCCATAAATATAATTATAATTCATTATATCCATCATTACTAATAAAAAACAAGTTATCACTATTTATCCAATATGTATAAATCTTTATATGGTGATGTTATATATTCATATCTAAATCCTCAACTAATGTTCATGTTAAACCATTCTAAAAACGGTTAACCTTATAAACATTAAAAAATTAAAAATTACTAATAAACATTACTAAATTTTTCAAAAAACTCTTAACCTTAGTCCATATGTACAATAATTTAGTTCTTGATTATCACACACCAAAAATATGAACACCTTCATAATATATTCTATTCAAACATAGTAATATCTTGAATTTCTATAGAACATCAATTAAAACAAGAATTTATCCTCATTCCTTGAATAAAATAATATATTATTGAATATATTTCATTGATCCAATAATGTGTAAACTCCATGAATGATAATATAAATTACATTTTAGAAAAATTCTTTATCATTTATGAGTTCATAAATACTATCCAATTTACATTAAGAATATTAAACTTCACTATTTCTTAAAAAACCTTTTACTAAACATACATAACAGATTATGGGGTAGAATCCTATAACTTAAAAATCACATATTCATTAAATCAATTTTATAGTTCATTAATATCATTTAACATATTCTTTCAAATACTTAGAGAAAAACTTACACTAAGAAAAGAATATATATTTCATGATTCATATAACATAATATTTGTATTACAAAACATAAATACTTCATCCAACCCACTTCCATATAAAAAAATTAACTATTATTCATCAGGTTATTACTTAATCCATCCATCCCTTCATATTTTATTTTTAGTCTCTTGATAATCAATAATATAACCATTTCACATACAATGTTGTTAATTTTGGTCAGGATCATTCATATTAGGACATCAATTTTTATAATGACCATATATTTAACATTTAATGAATTCAATAGTCAATGTTATAAAATGGATAAAATTATTATCATCAATTAATTAATTAAACTTTTTATTTCCCATTTGTAGTAATATTCATTTATTCTTCATTTCTAGAGTAAAAATATCTTTGTTTTCCTCTATGACATCCACTTGGGTGTTTTTTTCTACATTTATGATAGATAGTAAATTAAATCTTCTTTCAAACTTGGTCTCTACTACCCAAAATATCATTGAAATCATTCTTTATTTTATTTGGTGAGTCTAAGAGTTGGATAAGGTATAATATGTCAATCATGACACAAGAAATCTAATTATACATAATAACAATGTCATTCACTCTAGTCATTATCCAATCTGTTTAGTCACAAGAAATTTATCTATCACATAAAATAATAACATATTTCCATTTGGTTCAAACCATTTACGAAAACAAAAAATCATAGTGTGAGAAATAATAATGATAGTATAAAACCACATAATAATGAAAA
This sequence comes from Viscum album, assembly GCA_963277665.1. Taxonomy (NCBI): domain Eukaryota; kingdom Viridiplantae; phylum Streptophyta; class Magnoliopsida; order Santalales; family Viscaceae; genus Viscum; species Viscum album. Next base: position 678,563,722 of record OY728132.1, on the reverse strand, counting down.
AAGAACTTATAAGTTATCTAAGTCAATATACCTTCTTTAATCTGTGATACTTGATGTTTTCCAAGGTTATTCATAGTAATATCCTATTTAAATCCTTCATTATGGTATTTAATTAGTTTAAAAATTTCCAAAGAATATCCCATGGTACTGACAAATCAGGCATCCATCAAGGATCATTAATCATTCACTGATTTCCAATCGATTTTAGATCAATATCGTGTTTTTAGGGTTACTACACCTAGTTAAATTTATGATATATCCATATGAACTTATTATTTGGAAAGGAATATAATAGTTTAGAAACTAATCACTCTATCCTTTACAAAAAATCATAGAGATTTTACTATAATTTTAATTATCCTTAGAGGTATACTTTGAGTCATACCTAAACATATACATATAAATAAAAATAGGGATCTCAACAAAAATTTCTCTTCCTAGTTTCCAATGGTTAAGTAAACATTTAAATTGATACCAACTATAGTGACTATGAATACTCATGCATGGATATTAAGTATTTGTTTAATAATATTTATTATATTTCAAAAAAACATATTCTTGAGGACCGAAATAGTTTTGTTCATTTGGATACTTAGGATACAATATTCTTAATTCATGAAATATATTCAATGATTCTAATAAAGATAATCCCATTTAGTAATAATACTTAAAAAAATTCTTCATAATATGGGGAAAGGAAAGATAGGAATGGGTGATATCAGATTCTCAATAAGGGTAAAAATATTATATATCAATATATGATCATATGAAAGAAAAAGATAAGAATATGGGTATGTGATAATGAACAAAAATTTTGATGTTCATTCCCAAAATGTCATAGATCATAAACACAATTCATGTCATACTGAATTCCAGTTCAAGAGTCATGAATCATAATTAAATCAAATAAAATGATCTATGAAAGCATAAAATTGAATAGAACATAGATTTTTGGAATACACATAATCATATAACATAGTATGTCAAGGATATCACAAATACAATCATAACGTGTTAGTATTGGGATCACCACACATGTTCCTACACCAGTCTTGGGATAAAAACTTGCACACCCTCATTCTTTGTTCCTATAACTCTTGGGTGGAAACTCCCCCATCCCTAATGGTATCTCTTTCCTCGTAGTGGAATGGGTTCAATCCCCAAATCACAATGTTAGTCAATGTTCACATCCAAGACCCTCAAATATGATAAAGTCTCATACTGAACCAAGTTCACTTACCAATATTTTCTTATCAATATCAAAATATATAAATCATTATCTAATGCATTTTAGGGAAATATAGGTCACACATATCTTTGGTTATAAATAAAGAACCTTCATTGGTTATAATGTATCAACCATCCTTGGTTATAATGTAACCATAATCACATAAGGAAAATCATATGTACTGGGGTCAAATGATAAAAAAAATCAATATACCATATCTTATTAACTGAAAAGAGTGTCAGAAACATTTCATCATATCATATATTTTTGAAAATAGATATATTTTTGAATTATTTCATCATTTCATCATACATTTCCTGTGAAAAGATGCGAGTTTCATAAGATATATATCATTGTATAAAAAAGAAGAGAAATAAATTTCATAAATATATTGTCATAATGAAATTAAACCATTTATATAAAGAATAATAATTTTATTCTTTGATCATTTACCCATTAAGTAATAGTTAATGCATAAAATTTTATCTTAGATAGAATATGATTTCTATCGGCAATTTAAATACTTTCCCAAGGAAAATATTATTCGATCTTTTATTTTTTTAAAACATAAAACATTATAAAAATGGTTTTCTTTTAAAATTAACATTAAAAATTATAATTTAAGATTATTGAAAAAATAATTTTCATGAATATGGCAATTGTAATTCATTTTGTACATTTTAAAAAAAAGACTCTTTTCACATTTTCAAAAAAACTCAAACATGAATTATTTGAAAAAATAAATAATTATTTATTTCAATTTTTTTATAGAAATTAAATCATGGGAGAAATGAATTTTATAAATCACAAGAGAATAAAAAAATATACAATATTTGTTTGAAAGCATGGTTTTAGATAAAAATAAATTTTTTGATTGAAAAGAAGATTTTATTTAAAAACATTAATCCTAAAATATTGAGAACATAAAGAGAGGTAAATGAATGGAAAAAATTTATTCTCATGAAATAAATATAGTATAATAAAATTAATTATTTTATTGGGAGATATATTATTACTTTTCGTTATTATAATTATGATCTTGAGCAATCTCCTTAAACGAGGAGATTGTAATAGAAAAAACTTATCACATTAGTATCATTGATTGCTAAGAATTATGAAAGAATAACATTAAATAAAACTTATAATATCATGAGAATAAATAAATTATTTATATTAAACATCATAGGGTCTTTATATACATGTTTTAAGGAAGATAGATACTTAACATAACATATTTATCAATGTTGGAAAATTGTGATAAAAATCCCTTACCATTTTAAAAATATTTTGAATCATAATATATAATAAATAATTTAATAAAATTATAATTTTACTATCATGAAAATACTTATATTAATTATATAATATGTAAATGGGTATTATATGCACCCCACAAAAGAAACAAGTTTTTCTTTTCATATGTACCTCATAAATAAAAGAGAACTTGAAATACATTAGTTATTTGGTATCTTTTGGACCCAAAACCATGTGAAATGGAGAACCCCAAATGGATATTTAAATTAAAATATTTGTAATTAAAATAATAATAATATAAATCCATGGGATTTATATAAACCAAATAAATTAAGTAGGTGGTGAATATGGAATGTGTTTCAAAGAAGTAAAAATTGAGAGTGAAATCCCTTACCAAAATTCTTGAATTAAGCTAAACTCATTAGAAACAACTATATAATAAATATAATTTTATTATATATATATATATTATATAAAGATACATTTATATACCATACCATATATTATTTACTTAAGGCCTTTTATAAATCATTTATTAACAATTTCATGTTAATTTCATGTTTTAGGTAATAACCGCTTTGTTTTTTGTATATGATTGATTGTTTGTTTTTTATCCTCACATGTTGATCAGGGTTCCAAAAATTAAAAAATAATAATAATGAAATAATTATAATAATTATAAATAATTTATACTGTTAAGACTAGTCATGAATTTTGTTTTTTAAAAATTAAGAACGATATGATCATGGAGACAATAAGTCGTACGTATGCATGAGTGACATTTTTTTTAAGAATAATTATGGTAAAAAGGTAAGTAATATAATATATTTATAGAATTATAATAATATAATCAATAGATTATTATATTATTAAATAAACTTATACATATTATCCATTTTGTGTGGTTATGAAAAGAGAGATTCGCATCGCGTCGTGAAGGTTGTAGTCCACAGATACACGAACGATGTTTTCATATTTCAGTGAGTCAAGATACAAGAAGGAAAATGATGTATTATAATTTTAGAATAATAAATATTTCATTACCATACTATTTTAATCATTTATATCACATATTTTTTTCATTATTATATTCTATATAATGAATTTGTAAAAAATGAATCCCATGGCTTCACAAGGATATAGCCCATCTTACAGACGAGTGACATTATTGATTTATCAAAAAATAGAAATTAAAAAAGGAAAATTTAATATAATGATACAATAGTCATTATAATTTCATTATAATCATATATAAAAAACCAATCCATAATTATGAATACTAATTAAAGGTCTTAATGAAAAAAATGAATGACATTGGTTCACGAGGTGGTAGATCTCCGTACACATAAATTATGATTTATGCAACCCATTTGATGGAAGTCAAAATGATTGAAGGTAATAAAAATAACCTAAAAAATATTTTTATATGTAATAAATTTTTTTAATTAAATAATTATGGTATGGTAATAATTAATGGGAGTGTAAGAAGAAATAAGATAAAAACATTTGTTGACGAACATTATCTCTTCTTGAGTAATCTTCATTAAGTTTGCATTAAAATCCTTCTTCGGATGATATTATTATAAAAATAAGGATTATATTATTATTGGATTGATGTTTTGAAGTTATTTGTGTGGTATTTTGAATAATAAACTGAGTTTTAATGTGGTAATAAGAGAGGAGAGGGGTGACATTTTATTAGTTGGGGAGAGGACACACCTGATATTCTTGAATGGAATTTAGTGATCCCCTAATTTTCATATTTGAAAAGTGTCCAAAATAGTCCATTATATAAAATGAGATGTGTAATGGTAGAAATATTAGCAAAAAATTGTTTTTAGGAAAGGTTATTTGTCATTTTTACCCATATCTTTTTAGTGTAACGCCCAATAAACCAATTTTTACAAAAAATTGTGGTAATTAATTTTTGATAACTTCACTATTAATTAGGATAAAAAATCATGATGAAATTATTAGATAATATAAAATATATTTCAAAATAATGAATCCATTTTTACAATTTCCATTTATAGATGCAAAAAAATTATTTTTAAAATTAATCCTGCAAACGAGATGAGAAAATAGGATTTTGAAGAGAAAATGTTCAAATGGTTACAAATTTTTTTTATAAAAATTCAATATTAAATTGATGCCAATGAAATAAATTGGATTGATGGAATTATAATTGATGTATTGTTACTTTAATACTAATTTTAAATATAATTTAAATAGATGAATAAATTAGAATAAAAGAAATTTACAATTAAAATTCATTATTTTATGTATTAATAAAAAATGTAAGCTTCATTAAAAATAAAAAAAGACCCTAATAAAATTTTGATCTTAATATTTAAAAAGATAAGTTTATATTTTAAAATAAATAATTTAAAATTTTAAAAAAATTAATTTTAAAATAAGTGCACCAAATGTGACAAAACTACTTTAAAAAAATACATTTTTAATTGTAGAATTTGATTTATTTATATATCTTTTTTAGAAAAAACATAATATGAATGATAAATATTTGATTGAGTATATAATATATAAATTTTATTAAAATAATTCACCAAAAGTGTTTATTTTTAATTTATTATCATTGACATTTTTTATGTGTATAAAAATATTTTTTCAGAATTTGATTTCCTCTATTTTAATTTTTTTTTCATTTATAATGATTTTTTACCAAATAATTAATTTTATATAAATGTGTAAACCAAAAAATTTCATAATTTAGTTAATCCTATTCATACATTATATTTCAATGGCTAGGTGATAACTATAATATAAAATAATAATATTTTAAAAGTATGTCATGTTTTGTTTGAACTTAGTGTTGTGTGTCATGCAAGCTAAAATCAATGTTTTTATTACCCATATATAAGAAAGATTAGAGTAATTTGAAAAAAAATATATTTCAAAAAATATCATTATGTTACAAGAATGATCATCCCTTAACACTAAATACATGAGGAATTCATCAATGAAAACTACCAAAAACTAATTCAGAAACCAATAAAACACTACGTTCATTAGAGCTGTGAAAATATTTGGAGTATTCAAGAAAAAAAGAGGATAAACAAAATTTATTAGTGTTTATAACAAAATTTGAAAGTATTATTTGTGATATATTCCTCATTTACCCACATATAAATATATATTGATAATATATTGATCACTGAGAAATATTTATCTCCCTTTAATTGATAATTCATCATTCCTCATAGGGGATATTCATTCATTATCATTTGTAGATTCAACTGATGGTGATCGATGTTTTACAATATACTAACATTTTTCCTAGTTAACAACACCAAAGGACCCTAAGGAAACACACTGGGTTGGATGAATCCATTCATTAATATATCAATGATATGAATCCATATATATTTAAAATAAGAGGGCACTAAAATTTAAGGATAATTAAATCATATAGAGTAACTTTTATTTAACCCTATCACAAACCCAATATCATATTGCGGGGTTAGCTTCATAAACTTCACAATAATGACACATGGGAACTCCTACACAACTATTGGAAACACTACTATATGAACATATTTTGATTCAAAATTAAAATTCTCTGGATGAGATTGAATTGGTTCATAATAATAATAATATATTTGATCCTACATATTTGTAAAAAACCTAACAAACCCATATTTAATATAAATGAAAAAACAATATAGTCGAACCAATCAATTACATCAGGCACCGAATATAACCAATCTATACTAATAATGACATTATATGGTTATATCCTCAGTAATATGAACCCCCTAATTAACTAATGATACCCTATTATCAAATAAAAACCCAAATATACCCAGAACAATCTAGAAAAAATAATCAAATAACATATCCAACACAAATAGAACTAGAAGTAATTTCAACTTAATTTATAGAGATAATAAAAATGATGGTTTAATTTAGAAGTGTAAATATATTGAACCAAATTTGGTATATAATATGGTATAAGATTTAGTGATGGTAACCTGAACAATATTTGGTCATAAAAAAAAGATAACTTCATTCTTTAAAATTGACTTTATTGTGTTCATTTGTTACACTACCCCTATTGAAGAACACCCTCCATGATTGCAATGACCACTATGTCCTTTAGAATAAGGCACATCATGAGTAAGTATAATATTTATCTATATCCTCTTCACAAAATAAAATATGGAGGATCTTGCATCTACTAATGATATGGAATTAGAGAAAATAAATACAAATGATATATTTAAAACTGGATTCTATATTTATGATAACTACCAAGAGTGTTTAGAATATAACACCACTAATGTATTTAACCTTGTAAGAAAATAAATACATAAAAAATATATCAATAGTGGTTTGTGAACTATTTTATATTGATAAATGGGATGATTCAAGAAGAGACTGAATCCCTACTAGATAAAGTTATAATACACACTAAATAATGAACTTCAATATATAACTATATACCTCATAAATCTTCTATGACTACCTTCATGAGATTAAATATTTTATTCTGGAATTATATATATTAGATTTACCTTTTCTAAAATATAAAAAATATTTTATGTTAAATAGTATTACCTAAAAATATGCATTAGTATATAATTCCCCCTAAAAAATGACATATCCAATAATCCTTATATTTAAGAATATCATATTCAAAATAAAAAAGTTTTTCAAACTGAATTATAAATTCTCACTCATGATTAATCCCTTGTTAGAGAAAAGGATACTCATAAAACCATGCCTCCATCAATATTAAATAAATTAATTCTACATTAAACAACTTGTGTAATTTATCTCATGATACTCTCATATCATTTTCTTCCCTAAGAAACATGAACAACCACTAAAGAAAATTACTATGAAAGAAGATAACGAAAAAGAAATTTAAAGACCCTTCCTTGCATAGATCCAACTAAAAGTGGTATCCAACTACACTAACCAAATATTTGTATTATGATATGAAACAAACCTTGCATACTTTGAAATGATATATGGAGAAAAATCATATAAAAGATTCCTCTAAAAATAACCCTCACCAAATAACAACCATATTTTGGTAATCCAATGCATCATGTAATTCCTATCCCAATTGATCCTATAATATATCACATATAACCATCACATAATTACATGTTTTTATAAAAATATTATGAAATTATATTTCCCAATACCTTTTGGTTTATGTTTTCAGATGATTAGAAAACGTAACCCATAAAATTACATAACAAAACCCAAAATTTTAAACCTAATAGGAACACTTTATTTCGAAATACATGTTTGTTTCACTTGTATCACTCAATAATATTCATCAAAAAATGAAATCAGTATCATTTTTAGTCATCCATAAAAGAAAATAGAATTATTTAAAATATGTAATTTTATTTATAAATCTCATTAGGGGATAAAAAAAATAAAAATATAGGCCATGGAATACATGAAAACTCATGATTTTGAATATGGATCAGTATAAATTCAACATAAGACACCTATAACATCAATAAAACCATGAGATAAAATATATTAAATAAAGAAATAAATCATCTGGTAACATTGAACCATATATTTAGAATTAAAAAAGGATTATAATATAGATCTAGATGAAATCATAATAAAATTTTAATAATCATGAATATTTCATTGAACAACATATCTATATCACCCATAATAACTCCTAATGGTATAAATTAACAAGTTAATTAAAAATGAACCATAATATAATAACATAATCAGTTAATTACAATATGATTTATCCACATATTAAAAAAATACCAAATGATATGGAGGAAATTTGATGGGACCATCCATTATTAAATATAAATTTTATGAACCATATAGAGAATAGAAAATATAGAAACATTCATTTGAGAAGATAAGAATAATCATTAAAATTAATCTGAATGAATAATCTAAAATGTATTATCCAATTCCATATTGGTAGGAAATTTAATGATTGGTACAAATAATTTATTCATTGGGAAAACTATGAATATGGAAAAGAAGATTACTTGAAGTCATTACATAGGGAGTTGAGATAAGTACTCCAAAATTATTAAAGAATGGATTTATGGGGATCCCTTTAAAAACCTTGATAATATATGTGACAAATACAATGTAAGAGGGAACACAAATTGGAATTTTTATTCCTATGAATTTAATTATAAATATAAATAAAGGTATTCATGGGGGATTATATAAATAATATGAAAAAAATTATTGAATAATATAAAAGATATTTCAGTGAAAGGAAATTGATATGAAACTCTAAATAAAATAATCTAAACAAGGATATAAGAATCTATCATGGAAGATATTTTCTGATATATATATAAATCCACATATAAAAATACGAAATCAAATATAAATTAATAAATGGGTTTAATATACACAATCATAGAAGAAGACATTCAAATAAGAGAGGATATAACTTAATAAAAGGAAATGGAGTCAATAATTTCATTACCTAGAGTACCAACAAGATTCATAAGTCCATCAAAGTCCTTAAACAAATATTTTTTTTAATTATTGAATTTATAAAAAACAATTTTTTCATATTTATTTTAATTACTAATATTTTTTTTTATTTTTTTGTAATTATATATTTAAATTAAATGAGTTTTTATATCAATTATTTTGATGATTTTTATTCATAATTCTAAAATAGATTTGATATAACAGTAATAGTCAAAGTTTTTTTATTTTTTGGTTTCATAAGCTTGAGAAATTTCAAGATAAATATTTTATATCAATCTATAGTAAAAAATGATTAATATCTTAGTAGATGGTTTAATTTATAAATCCCTCTCTGTAAGATTGTTTTAGATGATCGAAAATAATTTCAACTATTTAGGTTATTATATTTATTATCATAGTTATTTTATCATTCCATAATCATAAAAAATAAATTATTAGATCATTTACTTTTATATTAAATCATGAATTAAGTATACATGAAATTATTATGTTTAAAATAATACATAATTATTCATCGTGGAAGAATAAAACCACCACAAGTGAATAATTTTTTAAAAGAGTTTAATAGAATATATAAACTAATTAATATTATTATTTTATAAAAAAATTTATTATAATTATAATAATATTATTAATTTATCTTTTAATTATACTTATGATAGTGAAAAGGGATAGAAGATAATGAGATGAAAAGTAATGAATTTTGAAACTAATATTTTTACACATAAACACTATTTAAAAAACGTTTTTTGAGTAGAGATGAGATATTTAACCTTGAGAATGGAAAAAATAGTGTTAATAAGATGATAAAATTATCATGGAAGAATTATTAGGAGAGTTATAAATTAATTTCAAGGAAAAATCATCTCAAATAAGAAAAGAAAGTGTGAATTGAAAACCCTTACATTAATCTTTGAGTCTCCTTTTTTTGATTGAGTATAAAACTATTTGAGGATGGACTTATGGCCGGAACAAAGAAATGGGATAACTTATAAATACGTTTTTATAGGAATTTTAGTATAATATAGAGATACAAATAATCATTAAATTTGAATTGTAAAGTATATAATGAGTCCACTTTTATACATAATATTGGATTTATGATTCGAAATTATTCCTCCTTTAAGGCTTAATATTGTAATCATTATGTTTCATGTGGCTCAAAAATAGAAAATAGAAGATATATTTAGAAATTTATTATCTCAATAAGACTAAACATAAGGTTTTATGATTTATTTTTAATTCATAAATTATTTTTTAAAAAAGTTCTTATATATATATTTAAGGCCATTCATGTTATTTTATTTAAAAAATTAATGGAAAATTATGGAATTTGATTTATAATATTTATATCAATTAATTATCATAAAATTTATACATTAATTTCATTAAAATAATATCCTTCCCAAATCCTACAATCAAGGAAGAAATTTGGACCCTTCCAATGTTGTATAAGAAATCCCTTAGAATTAATAAAAATTTTCATATATATCTAAATATAAAATATAATTTATATTAAATGATAAAATATAGTACCATATTTTATAGTTTCAAATCATTTAAGATAAAATAAAATGGTCACTATAATATTATATATCATATTATATTAAAATATAATAATAAGATGAAAAATTTCATATGAACTCAAATTATTATTATAAAATTTTATTAAATTTGTAATTAGTCTTTATCCAATTAAAATTCACTTATAAAAATTAAAAATTCGTATTTGTTTTGTTTAATGTTTTTTTTATGAAAAAATACATATTTCTAAAATTTTCAATATTATTATATGTACAAATATAATAATATGAAATTGAATTTTACTTCAGCTTGAAATCATACCAATATAAATTCAATTAATGACCATAAAAATTGAATTTTTTATATTTTATTTATTTTTACAAGTGAAATATATTTATTAAGTGTTCTTCCACATTATAGAGACATATTTAATATTGGATTTAATGTTTTTATAGAACATGGAATCTTAATTTTTGAAAAGATATTTAATATTTTTACTCAACCTATAATAAAATGGAATATTAATATTTAATTTTTAAATAAAAATGTTCTATATCTAGAATAATATAAAATGTTACATATTTTTTTTCACAATTTTTATAAAGCTTTCCTAGTTTTTTTAAATTATTAAGTCATAGAATTCCATTTGAATTTCAACAGTTATATTTTAAAAGGAATTAAATTTCAAAATGTATAAGTCAAATTATGACCACATTGAAATAAAAAAATTATTTTTTTAAAAATATTTTTATAATATTAAAAATAGAAAAATAAATTAAAATATAATTTTTGAATATTTTATTATAATTTTGATAACATTTTTTTATTTTTTAAAATATTTTTCTTTTTTGATATTATATGTATAACCTGTTAAGAAAATATATATTCAATGTGTTATAATAATTTAATAAATACAAATATTATATTTTTTATGGATTACCTTTTTTATAAAAATCATGATATTATAAAAATAATATTTTTAATGGAATAAAAAATATGCCTTTTTAAATGAAAATTATAATATTTATTTCAAAGTATGTCATTATAATTTATTAATTATTAATAATTATAATTGTTAATATAAATTCATAAAATGATAATAATTAATTATTTTTAAAATATACAATAATTAATTTTTTAAACGAATCAAAAATAAGAAATTAATTTAAATAAATATATTTATCCATAAAATAAAACAAATTCTATCTCTTGAGGTAACAAAGATAATTTAAATGTTTCATTGAGTCTCAAATTGATTATATAATTTCCTTTATATAATTGAATATATATATATATATATATATCAGAATAAGTATTTATTTAGTAACTATACATTCATAAAATAAATATTTTTAATATCCTGACTTGACTAACTCCATGAAATGTAACCAGACGAGAACATTGTAATACCTCAGGTGCACCTACCCATATTCCAGAGGTTACTGACTAGTGGTGAGGGTGTACAAGTATAATATGGGGAGACTATACTATCTGGTATGAATAATAATTTGAATAAAATTAAAATAATTATTTAAAACTTTTAGATAACCACCATGACAAGGAAAGTTCCAATAAATAACCAAGAACATCACTAATTATAAAGTTTGGCATTTAGTATATGTATCAATGGATACCATAAGAGAGGATTATAAAATTACACTAAAACAAAATGAAACTAATAGTCTCATACCTATAACTAGTATCAAGCCCGGTTAGGTAGGATCTTCCAAAACCCATATTGACATGCCAAACATACCCTCATTCTACTGGTTATTTCCCAAACATATTAAGTATAAAATATTAGACTTCTTATCAATTACCTACGTTCCATGGAGGATAGATCAGTGTATAAGTATAACTCAGTAGTCCAACACTAATGATTTTCTTAAAATAACTAGTCCATAAATGTGCAAACAATAATTCTTATGCTAAAAAAATTAAAATTTCAAGAATTTAAAATTTTACAACTAAAATAAAAAATGAAATCCAAATATTGAGGTTGAGTTCATCCCATGAAAAGTATAAACATGTTTCATCCAGTATAGTAGAGTATCTGAGAACATTATGATGATCATGGAAACCATAACACACTTGACCAAAGGGTAACATACTAATTCCTTGTCTATACCAACATCCGAGGGTAATATACTGGTCCTCATAGCCCTATATCCCTTGAGGGTCATGTTCACTATGGGTTATTCATTATCCACTGCATCCTCTAAGGTCATGTTCAACCAAGCTTAACTATTATTCACTATGTCCCTTTGGGTAATGTTCAGATCGGGTAAACTATTGTTCACTAAGCCTCCCTGGGGTCATGTTCACATGTGTTTAAACAAAATTCATTGCACCCCGGTGGTTTTTTTCACCCCAGGTAAACCATAATTATCATTATATTTAATCCTAACATTCACATAGTAATAATGAACCAAAACTAAAAATCCAACAATATAATTTATTTTCAGTTTTCATTTATGAAAATATGTGTAACCATCATCGAGTTTCTTTACTTCCTTTAAACATTTAAAAAATAAAAAAATCATACATTCCAAAAAAAAAACTCACATATTCTATTTCACAAATTTTTTTTTTCATATTCTAATTTCATTCTTATAATAAAATATTTCTAAAACATAATTACCATTTCATTAGGATCCTATAATTATAGAAAAACAATAAGGGCCAAACACCATAACATTTCAAAATCATTTAACCATTTACCATTATTAAATCACAAACCAAATCCAATTCAATATTTTCAAAATGCATCACCCCGTCAAGATTTAATTTAGAAACCAATTCTATTAATATTAATTGATAATTATGAAATTTCATTTCACAATAATTGGTTCAAAAAAATAACCCATATTGGAAAAATTTTAATATGAATTATCCATTTAGGAACATAGAAGTAAAAGTGACCCATTTTCTATTCATGAGGATTAGTAACAATGAAAATAGATAATTAAAAACCTTTATTTGATTTCCAAGGTCATTACATGAAAAATTTATGAGATTTTACCACACATGAACCAAAACTATACCAAGACTATGGGTTAATATGAGGGACCACCTACCACCTTCCATAGAAATCCTCCTCAGTGAGTATCAACCAAAACTTCATCCTGAATTAGAGGAAAATGTGAAATGAGAATAACACAATTAAAATAGGTTATATTATCGAAAATATGTGGAAACCAATTTGATATTGAAGGAAAACTAAAAGAAAATAAAAAGGAATGTTAGAATCACCTTGTGATTTCCAATGCGTATAGAAACACTCAAATCAGACATCAAATAAAGGAGATATCATATGGAAGAGGATATTATAGGTATGGTCGAGTGAGGATGCTACTAAGTTTAATTGAATGGAGGGTGAAATAGATTTAAAGATAGATGGGGAAAATTTTATTTTCAGACATTTAATGAGGCACATAGTATTTTAAATCATTTACTAATTATAAGGCCCTAACTATAAAAGGTACACCATGTCGAATGGTTTGTGTGTGTAGTTAGTTTGTACGGTTTTCCAACCATGTGTAAATAGTGTAACATGCCACTAAAAGTACATATAGAGTTCACATAGTCACCTAGTGACCCTCAAATGGTTTCAAAGAACCGTGTTCCTCAATAATATAGGATTCATGGTTGAGGTTCTCATTTATCACTAACCGTTTTCCATAAGTTATTTCCCCTAAAATTTGAATTACAGACCATGAAGGAATTTATAATTATATGATAACCCAAAACACCTCTTAAGCATCCAACCACATCCAAAAAAATTAGTTTATAGTGTTTAAAATCCCCAATTCTTGATGTGACAATTTATTTCTAAAATTTCCTACCCACCAATTGAATATTCTAACTCATTCCCAAAAAAATCAAACACCTATATGGATATGATATTAAAAAACTTCCCACAATAAAATATCTTGTCACTGAGAAGTATTGTTGGCCATCCAACAATGTCACCTAACCTACGTTGGTTTCCATATCCCATTCAAATGACCCAATTCCATTTCAAAATAAAAAATGAATTTTCAAAATGAATCTAAAATAATAATAACTATAATAATATTCTCCCATTAAAATGGTTTCACAATCATCAAAGTGACAAAATTATTCCCTATATAATTCATTCATCCTGACATGCCTTTGTGTCTCATTTAAATAATAATTCTTTACATGGTTCCCCTAATTATAAGACTTCACAAACAAGGTTGATTCCAAACATTGATGCCTCTGAATATTAGAATATTCAATCCAAAACCTAATTGTTGGAATTACATTGATTCATTAAATAAAATTCCTAACATAATATAACACAATATTCATTATAGAAAAATCCATGACTTATACAAACTCTCAGTTTTACCTTCATAGGAAAATTTTTCACCCCCATCATATATACAAAACCTCAGACCTATAATCTATTCCTTAAAAATATTCTTCTAAATCTATGGTATGGTTAATTACAACCTTGAGGACATGATCAATATAGTTACAAACCCACTGTATTGATTTACACACAAAATAGTTGGTTATACATCCTCATTCAAACCCCTCATAAGAATGATCCGCTTATACCACCGACATACCATTAATTCCATTGAACATGATACCTTTATCTTCATAGGTATCGTGTATTTATTCCAACATTCACCAAGGTATAACATTTATCTTTAGGTGAAATTATATAGTCAACAACAACCACTCACACTAAATCGCATGCTCTCACCTGTTAATGAAGGTAAAAACAAAATGAAAAATAGTCAGACCAAGTTAAACTATTATGAAATTAGTCCTATTGTTCAAAATCATCCAACGCCATATAAAGATACCCCTCTATCATTCACCAAGGTTTCATTTTTACAATAGAACTACCATGAACCAACATCTAGTGCTACCAGGACTATCTAAAAATTGGTCCTTCTTTATAATAACCTTGTCCAACCAGAGGGTTACACACCTAAGAGTTACATTATGATCCCCACCAGAGGAGTGTCCCTGTTATCATTACACTATTAAAAAACCTCAATCTTATCCCACAAACCATCATTCAATGAACACAATTGTCAGACATTACCCATCTTGCTCACTCCTATCCGCATCTCCAACCACCAATCATTAACAACATTCTAGATAATGAACACTATCCATAGTCCCAATATGAATCATTAATGTAAGGATCATACCCTCTACTATTTATGGTCATCTCCCATCATATATATTTCTTTATATTACACCTCAACAAAAAACCACTTATGGGTCATTCCATTAGCCTACACATGTCACTGCTCCAGATCTACAGTCACAGTCTAATTAAAAACTAGAAAAGATTAATATTTTAGAACAACTACACAATATAACCCTAATCCAAACCAAATTTTCCTCTCATAATCTATGGTGATTTCATTTTTCCATTGAAACATCAGTGTAATTTTGCATAAAATCTCTTCTAGGTCATCGGACCTTAGCACGTACCTTTCTACATGATGAACCCAAACATGACTAGCACTATGCATGCTTGTCCACAGTACATTTATCCATTGATTCAAAATAGGTGGACAATTCTACACCACTCAATATTTTAGTTTGACTTATTCTCTCACTATTCATGCCACATAAAAATTATTCCCACATGCTTACACCACTGATAATGCTTGCACACATGAAAACCATACATAACATATGGAAACCCAAATTTTTAATTCATCTATATGTCAAATTATTGACAAATATTCATTACATAAGATAACTATCTATTCCATAGTTGTTAAGGTCTTGTTCTTCTAGAAACATGGAATCATAAAAAAATGGTTCATAGATGAGAAAAACTATATCCCACTATATTCATCATATCTGGAACCCTTTATAGAAAAATCATACATAATAAATATCTTCATAACATGGGTAATGTAAGAACAAAATTGAGTGATCTTAGATTCTCAATCAGATTAAAAAAGGAAGATACATAAGCATAAGGGAAAATGGGAATACATATAAAAAACATACCATACATTTCAAATATCAGAATCTTGATTCATAGAATATTGAATTTAAGTCTGTAAGACATGAATCAGAAGTAACATGATCCATGATTTAATAAAGTTGTAATAATAAATAGATTTTTTCATACACATAATCATAGAAAATACTATACCAAGGATACCCCGAAGACATTCATAACATGTTAGGCTTAGGATAACCACCTGTACATACTATCAGATTCAGATGAAATCAAATATACATTATTTTAGGCATGATATAACCACCCATGTACCCTTTGATCTCATATAACATTAATAATTACAAATTGTGTTGGAGGGAGATATTGGCTCCAGTTGTTGGATAATTAAAATCACACATATGTGTACAACAAGATCACAAAATTCATCATAGAATAACCCATGAGATAATATAGATTTAAAACAAATCTTCTAATCACAACCTTTATGAAATAGACAAGTTTAATGATTATTTAATAATATCATAACCTGTGAAAAAGAAAGGTTTCATAAGCATCTTATCATGGTATAACTTGTGGAAAAGAAAGTGGTTTCATAAAAAAATTTCATCATAATAGAAAAATTTAAAAAAATAATATGATTGGAACCCTTGGATCATATCCCTAATATGTAATATTATACACCAACGGAATTCATCATAGATGTAGAATAATTTTTGAAAGACCAGTTAAAACATTTAATGGGGAAAAACAATCCTTTTTTCAATGAAACAATATTTTTAAAATGTAACGTATTTAGAAATAACTTTTATTTGAAAAATAAATTGAATTATTATAATGTAATTATTTAAGAAATTAATATTCATGACATTATGATATTCTTTTCATGCCATATAGGTTAAAACGATGGTTCCTTTAACATTTTTTGTAAAATAAAAAATGACATTTTTTGAAAAATAAAATCAAGATAAATTTTAAAGTATTTTATAAATATTAAAAAATTTGTAAAAATGTTTTTTTTTGAAAATTATAGTTTAGTTATAAATCATTTTGAATATTTTTTGAAAACATGGGTCTAGATGAAAATAGATTTCCAAATGAACAAATAAATAAATTCATATTTTCAAGGAAACGTTTTCTTAATAAATATAGATAACAAAGAGTGGGAAAATAGTATATTTAATAGAATATATATTGAATAACCATAGGAGAAATAAATTAATGAGAAATAAAGATAGTAATATAATAATATTTTAACATTGTATACTTAATCTTAAATAGTCTTGATAAATGATTAGATTGTAACATAAAATCTTAATTACTTTGTGAAAATGGAACTTAAGAACCATGATGGAATAAAATAAAATGGAACATAAAATATAATGATAATATAAAAATTCAGGATATTATATGTTAAGAGGGATGAATATTAACCTCATGATAGAATATCGATGAATAACTTAACTTGCATCTCAAAGATGAAAAAATGAGACAAAAATCCCTTAACACAATATATTACATATTACCTTTATTACACTTTTATTAATGATTCCATGTTAAATTTATGTTTAATGTAATAACCACTTTTTTTTTCATATATGTTTTTATTTGTTATATTTTTGGTTCTCATACTCTAATTATGATTTTATTATCTCCATAATGATATATAATAAGTATATATTTATTTACAATAATCTATAATTGATAGAAATGGGAAATGAACTACATCGTTCATGGGCATGGTTGGCTGTATGTATATAGGAAAGATGTTTCAATATTCTTATTAGATTGAAAGAAAGAATAGTGTTTGATATATAATAATTAAAAAATAATTTTTATATTAAATATATCACATACTTTTTAATACATACCTCAATACATTCCACGTAATGTGTGAATGAATCACATCACTTTGTGAGATATTAGTCTGTCGTACAAAGTAATGATGTTAAAGTATTCCCCAAAATTTAAAAATATAATTGTATGTGTGATATAATAAAAATATAATCTTATTAGAATCATAAATATTATATATTTGATATATAAAGAATGAATCCATCATTATTACCTACCTTGAGTCGTGGTAATGGAAAAAAATGACACCAGTTCACTATATGGTAATCCTCTATACACATGAATGATGATTTCGTAACCCATTTGATCGAAGTGGATATGATTTTAGTTCATGACCATAACATAAAAACATCTCAGTATAAGGAAGTTAATAGGGTTATTATATAATAATAATATATAGATAATTTAATGGACTGGAATAACAAATAAAATAAATGTTCTCATTGATAAATGTTAGATCTTCTTTAGGTATCCTCCTTATATTTTCACAAAATGACTTACTAGGATGGATTTGCACCAAAAATAAAGATTCCAGGATGGGGGGAGGGATGTTTTCAAGTGATATTTTCATGATTTTTCTGAACAAAATAAGTTTGATGTTTTGGAAAAGGGAAGATTAGGGGTGGAATTTTATAAGTGGGAGAGAGAACACAGTTAGAATTTTTGAAATGAATTGAGTGCTCCCACATTCTTCAAATGGAAAAGGGTAAAAAATGGCTTCAATTTTATCCTTAAAGATGAAAAGGTCAAAATATGTTTGTAAAATTGTTTTTATATGTTAATAGGTAAAACTAGACATTATCTTTTTAGTTTTACCCCAATATAAACCTATTTTTAACTTAACCATTATAATTATTTTTTACTACATTGAAAATTCATTTCAATTAAAAATAATTTTGGAATTATTAAAATTTTATATATTATTTTTATTTTAAATATTGAATTGATTTTCAATAAATCCATTCAAATATGTTGAAATGAATAATTTAAAATTAATTTCCCAAACATGGTGAGAAAGAGTAGGTTTAAAGAGAAAATGATCAAATGTTTACAAAGTTTTTATATCAAATTCAAATTAAAATTATATATTTTTTACTATTCATAAAAATATGATACTTTTCAAAGAAATGAAAAAAATTCACACTAAGATAAATTTTCTGATAAGTTTTAAAAATTAAATTTTATTATATCCAATTCATATTCTAATAGTGTTAATAATTAATTTTAATAATGTTCATAAAAAAAGAATATATTTTGAGAAAAAAGTGATTCCCACACCTATATGAAATTTACCAAATTTTTTTTAGTTTATTATCTATATATATATTTTATAATACCATTAAAAATAAAATTTTAAAGTTATTTATTACTATTAATACAACTATGTTTAATAGCTATGTTATAATTTTAGGCTTTATATAATTATATAATAATATATCATGGTTTTGTTAAAACTTATTGTCAGATATAACACATGATAAACTAGTGTTGAATTTAGTGTAAGATTAATTTGGTGTTTCCTATAGATATTGATTAAAATTTTATTAGATGTAATACAATAAATTAAATAAATTTTATTTATTTTAAAAAATATCAATTCATAAAAACTCTAGGTGTTACATTCCACCCCACTTAAAATGAACTTCTCCCTTCAAATTAATCACTCTGATAAAAACAATTAAGGATACTTCTCCCTAATCATATCCTCATGTTCTCATATAGATTCCTCAAATTTGATCCTTTACTAAAAACCATTGGGCATCTGAATGGTTTTGTTTCAATGAACTTTATCTATATATTCTAGAATCTCTACCAGTTTTTCCTCAAAAGAAATATCATGCCACTCTAGTATGGATTTTGAGTGTAGTACATTTGAATGGTTATGTATATAATTCCTCAAGAGATATACATGGAACTCATTATGGAATTGAGAGATATTCATTTTTAGATCTATTAAATAGTATACCATCCCGATATGATTAATAATTTCAAAGGGACCGATATACCTAGGGCTTAATTTCACTTTCTTAATGAATTTCACAACCATCTACCATAGGGAAATTATTAGAAAACATAACACCAACTTTAAATTCTATATGACACTGAGGATTGTTATAATAAATTTTCTACTACCCCTGATATTAATTGATGTTATTTTTAATGGATCTAACCTTTTTTACTATTTCTTTAGCTATATCAAGTCCCATTATGATTCTTTCCCCAACTTTACCCCCGAACACCATGGCTCTAAATTTCTTTCCATAAAGGGCTCCATAAAGAGCCATAAGAATGTTTGAGTGGATGATATTTTTTTAATAAATCATAAATATAGAAAGGTTTTTATCCCAATAACCTTTAAAATCCAAGGAACAAGATCTCAACACATCCTCTAGGTTTTGAATTGTTCATTCATACTAACCATCTGTTTTGGGATGATATACAATGATGAAACTCTACTCCATATCAAGATCTTGTTAATGACTTCACATGAACATTACTGTAAACCTTATATATCGATAAGAAACAATAGAATATGGTACTCTATGAAACCTCACCACTTCTTTAATGTATATCCGGAAAAGGCAATGCAAAGAGAAGTCTTATTTGATAGTGATGAAGTGTACTATATTTGTAGGGTGATCAACTACAATCCATATAGAGTTAAATACATTAGATGTTTTATGGTGTCCAATGAATAAAAAAAATGTATATGATCTCCCATTTACATTTTTTTATGGGTCATAGACATGAAATACCCTTATAATCCTATCTTTTAGCCTTATGTTATTGCCATAACCACCACTATGACAAAAACCCTATTATATCTCCCTTCATGTCATACCACCAAAGGATCTCTTTTAAATATATTTTCATCTTGATACATTCAGAATGAATATATAATGAAGTAATATGAACTACCTCTAAAAACTAATTCTTCATCTTAGGTATGAACATAAAAAATAAACATTTCTCTAACCTTATAATTTTATCATGAACATACTGGAACTTTAAACAAATTCAAACCTTATTTTATAGATCTAAAACTTCATATTCCACATAATTAATATTCACTTTGATGTATATTTGAAAATTCAATAGATAATGATAATAATATTCCCCTACCATTAGGGTTTCCATATGTATCATTTTCTAATTCATAAATATTGGATCTTTTTTAATCTTCATCATAGATAAGATAATATGTTCCTTTCAACTCAGAGCATCAACCACCTTCTTACCTTTCCTAGGGTGATAATGTATTGAGTATTCATAATCAATAATAAGCTCTAGAAACATATATTTAACATGTAAAACTATATATTTATGAATATATACATTAAAATTTTATGATTGGTATATATACCACAATGTTATCCATATAGATAATGCCTCCATGTTTTTAATTGGGAAATTTCTGTAGTTAATTCTAAGTCATGTGTTGAGAAATTTTTCTCATGAATATTCAATTTTATTGAGGAATAAGCCTCAAGAAATTCATTTATCAAAATAACACTTCTCAATACCTACATGGATGCATTACTATAGATTACAAACCCTTCTCCACTACAAGGTAATATAAGAACATGTGTACTGACTAACCATTTTGTTATTTCCTTGAAATTTTCCTCAAATTAATCTATATAGAGGAACACATCTCCCTTATGAGGTAAAATTTTTATATTATTAGATAGTTGTGTGAAATTATCCATAAATAATTGATAATATATAGATAAACCATGAAATTTTTAGATCTCTATCACCACTGTTGGTCTGGGTTAATATTCAAAAGCCACATTCATTGGTGGATCTAAAGTTATTCCCTATCTTGAGATTATGTTACCCCAAACCAAAACCTATTACAGATAAAATTCAAACATTATAAATTTTTCATACATTTTATCCTTCATTAGGGTATTTAGTACAATTATCATATATTATTAAATCTCTTCCATTTTATTTTAATAGATAAAAATATCAGTTATAAAGACTACCTCAAACTGATCATGCTAGAAATTAAACACTCTTCATTAAATCGATGAAGATAGTAGGGAAACTGTAAGACTAAATGGAATTAATGTATAATTATAGTTTCCATACCTTGTACATAATTCCATATTTTGTATATGCTGTAGCGACTCGGGTTTTTGGCCCTGTCAGACTTTGGAATATTTCTACGAATAAATCCAGAGTTGGGCGCGAAGACGGCGTGCGATTCCGAGGCCCGGTGTGCCCGGAATTAATTTTATAAAAATATCAAGTTTTTTTTATACTATGCACGTGGAGGGGGTGCGATATCTCCTAAACAGTAGCTCAGAATGGGAATATGAGGGCACGGTTGTGTCCGGAACATGCCGTTTACCCTAGGCGGGGTGTAATCTTTGTGGGCGCGAGCCTGCTGTGAGAAACGCCACCAGGGGCGTTTCCGTAAATAATTGGAATGTTTGTGTGCGAGCGTCGGCTCGAATAACTTCTGAACGGAGTCTCGGATGGAAAATATGAGACCGCTGTTGCATTCAGAACGGCGTGTTTACCCTAGGGGTGACCTTACTTTTGTTCGCATCGGGCGTCGGGTCCGAGGCGGGTTTGGCGCCGGCGGGCCACTGATATAAATATCAGCGCCCCCCCTTTTATCGTTCTTCGTCGTTCTTCGCCGTTCTTCGCCGCCACTCCGCCGAATCGAGCAAAAGGAGCG
The DNA here is from genome assembly GCA_963277665.1 of Viscum album. Taxonomy (NCBI): domain Eukaryota; kingdom Viridiplantae; phylum Streptophyta; class Magnoliopsida; order Santalales; family Viscaceae; genus Viscum; species Viscum album. Next base: position 678,540,727 of record OY728132.1, on the reverse strand, counting down.
CCCATGAGCTCAGAATTTGACGGCGGACGTTCCAGGAGTGCGCAGCGGAAGCTCGGGAGCGCGGATCTGAGGCAGAACGTCGGCGTTTCGCCCGCGAGGTAGGCGGTTTTGAGTTTTAACCCACGATCCCGTTTTTGCTGCGTTTTTCTGCAAATTGAAGCCGTAGCAGTGTAGATCGGGTCCCGAGGGTCGCGTAGACGCCTCCGGATCGCAAAACGGACCACCGGGGTGCCCCCGGCGGTCCGCGGAAGGTCCGCCGGAGGCGGCCGGTCCGACCATTTTTCGCATACGGGGGTTTTAAACCCCCGTATCTTGCACTCCGGGAGTCGGATTCGTGCGCCGTTTGCGGCGACGCGACCCTAACGACGAGGCGAACCCTCCGGTGTGGGTTCGATTGTTTAAAGGTTCGGAATCGTGGCCCGGGAGCTAGAAACGTCGTATAAAATAATATTATTTTATTATTTTACGACTTCGGGCCTTTGTAACTTCTACCTGGAGCGTCCGATTGACGTGCCGTCAGTAGCGTTGAGACCCTGATGGTACGACGGAATTTTTGAGATATTTTTCCGGTGTTGGGTCTGCGAATGGGGTGCGGGCCCCACGAGGCCGGGTTTTGGCGTTTGCGGAGAAACGCAGCTTTTACACCAGGAGTCCGATTTTGGCGGATGAATAGTCGATCCTGTGTGTTTTTACGAGAGGATCGCAATGGCGCGATCCGTTCGACGAGGTTCGTAATCCAGGCGTGGGCCCCACCCGAGCCGGCCTTCGGTGAATAGTACCTTTTTCACTGTGTGTCCGTTTTGGGCGAGCGAGTAGTCGATTCCGCTTGTTTTTCCGAGGGGATCGCCGTGGTGTGATCCGCCCGATGGGTTTCGGGATCGTTGTGTGGGCCCCGCACGAGCTAGCTACGGTGAATAGTGTCGTTTTCACCGGTGCTCCGTTTCGGGCGAGTAAACAGCCTATCCTGCGTGTTTTTCCGCGTGGAACGCGATGGTGGCCTCGGTTTTGGCTTCGGAGGTGCGCAGTGTGGCTTGGGGGCGAGTCGCTCGGGTTAGCGACGTTTGGACCAGCAGTGGTTGAGGGTTCTCCCTTGGTTCGTTCCTATGAGGGTTCGTGTAGTATCACAACCCTCGTATGGGTTTGTGATCCTCTCGATGGGATGTTTAAACTGTTAGAGTTGTGGTATCCCTCTGGTGGGCCCGGAGTGGATCCTCTAGCATCTTTACCCTAGATCGGGTTCTTGGTATCGCTGTGACCGCTTATTCACGGGCAGCGATCCCCTATCTAGCAGGTTAACCCCGTAGGGTTTGTGGCATCATCGGGAATATGATCCCCTACGCGGTGGGTCGTGCATAGTAGGGTTGTGGCATCGTAGGGTTTACGATCCCCTACTCAGCATGATGTTTATAGTAGGGTTGTGGCATCGTTGGTTATACGATCCCCTACTCAGCGCTTGGTGTCGGTAGGGTTGCGGTATCGTTGGTTATGCGATCCCCTACTCAGCGCGTGGTTTCGGTAGGGTTGTGGCATCGTCGGTTCGATCCCCTACATCGCGAGTTATCGCAGATAGGGTTCCGGTATCGTCGTGACCATCTTTATATGGACGATGATCCTCTATCTGAGTGTGAAGCTTTTGTCGAGTGAAGATCGGGTTGTGGTATCCCCCAGCGGATCCTGGGTGTGATCCCCTATCTGTGAGAACTACGTATGCCAGATCGGGTCGTGGTATCCCCCAGCGGACCCTGGGAGTGATCCCCTATCTGTGAGCTACGTATACCGGAGTGGGTCTTGGTATCCCCTAACAGACCCTAGCGGCGATCCCCTCTACGAGGAGTTTGGTGGTTATGTTGTTTCAGTGATGTTTCCTCAGTGATGCTATCCGATGAGCGTGATCTCTCGGGTGAGCGTCTGTGATGTTTGCGAGTATCCCGATGGAGTGTATCTCTCGGATGAGTGTCATCTGGTATGACAGTGTTCGTGGTGTACTCTCCTGGTTGTGGACAGTTGGTGGTGAAGAGGTCGGTACCTCTTGTGGCTTTGTGGCGTGAGCTGTGTATACCTGGATTGTTCAAGGTGTATGTATGGGCATACACCTGAGCTGAGCTGAGATGACTTGTTGTGTTTAGCCGAGGATGGTCACGGGATGGAGTTTCTCTCTCGTCTGGGTTCCCTCTGGCTGGGTTGAGCGGACTGTTTCCTTTCAGTTGCTCCCCTGGGTTTTGGGTTTTTGGGGTGCCTACTGAGTATGCTTATTCTCACCCCTGAACGGTCTTTGCCCGCACATGTTTGTGTCTTGTACAGACCTCAGGCCTTTTGACGGAGTCCCAGGAGGACCCGGAGCAGGCGGAGCTTAGTGAACGAGTTGACCGGGGTGTTTACCGGAGCTGTGCCGAGGGAGCTTTCCGGCGGGTGGTTGTGGCAGCATTCCCCTTCTTCAGAGAAGGTTGGACGCGCTTTGTATTTTTCTTTTGGTGGGCCCTGTTTTTCCCTTGTACTTTTGCTGTTGCACTCTAGTTTGGGATAGTTTGTATGCATGCATTTACTTTTCAGTTTCTATATCTTTGCACTATTACATGGAGGTGTTTGTGGGTGCGTTTGTACAGGTACCTTAGGCTAATGCCTACCATGTGTGTGATAGCCTACTCGGCGCTGGTCGCCAGCCCCTGGCCTATTGGAGGCGGGCTTGGGGAGTCGCGGCTCGAGCCCCGTTGGGTCGGGTCGTGACAGAGTGGTATCAGAGGAGGTTCCACCTTTGGGATCTCAGAGCGTAGCTGGTCTAGCTGTGAGTTTGGTTTGGGTTGCATAGCGGCAGTGTTAGGGTGTTTCGAGTTCGGCTTTCAGGCCAGGGACTCCAGTGTTGGTGCGGAGGCCGACATATCCATACACCAGGACTCTGATAACCTGCCTTTCGACTCGGGACATTCGTACACTGGTCGCGGGGACATCATGGTACATGCATCATATATGACTGAGTTTTTGGTTTTTTCCTTTTCCTTCTTGAGTCAGCTCTCCAGATATATGCTTGACTGTGGTGCGTTTTGAATGTATTTCAGGATGCCTCCATGACGACAGCCAGCGAGGGTTCCGCAGCAGGATTGTGCTGATGACCCGCCCCGTGTAGTGGCTGTGGAGCAGGGCGTAGGTTCTGAGGTTGCACCTCCAGGTGGTCTGCCAGTTGAGCCACCACCTGTCGAGCAGCTGGTTGTGCCGGCGGTGCAGGACGAGGTTGCACGCAGGCTGAGTGCGTTTCACGAGTTCCAGAGGCAGCGACCTCTGAGGTTTCGGGGTGATATAGACCCCCAGGCAGCTGATGACTGGCTCGAGGCAGTTACTCGAGTTTTCCGCCTAGTGAGGACACCTCCTGATCAAATGGTGGTCCTAGCGGCGAGCCTTCTGCATGGTTTGGCCGGGAGATGGTGGAGTTTGGTGACGCAGTCCCATGATGAGGAGACGCTCACGTGGGCAGAGTTTGAGCAGCTCTTTAGGGAGGAGTTCTATCCGGTGACGCTGAGGTCAGTGCGGATCCAGGAGCTTCTGCAGCTTCGTCAGGAGAGCATGACTGTGTCGGAGTTCTCAGTGAGGTTCACAGACCTGTCTCGCTACTCCCTGTATATGGTTCGAGACCCGTTCTTCAGGGCTCAGACCTTCAAGCAGGGCTTACACAGGGATATCCGAGCGGGTGTGGTTTCCTTGTGCCTGCCCACCTATGCTGGAGTGCTGGAGCGAGCATTGGTGGTGGAGAGTTTTCTGGCTGAGCAGTTTTCCCCTGTTAGTGCTGGGCACTCGAGAGCTGAGACTTCGTCGGTCTGATCGACATATGGTAGCCGACGTGAGACTCAGGGGTCTGGACGTGGCCGACGTTTCAGGAGGCGACCCCAGGATGGGGGATCTGAGCCTCAGAGCTCACAGGGCTCGCAGGCCAGTTTTGGTCAGCCGCAGGAGAGGCGGTGTTACGCTTGCGATGGTTGGGGACATCTTTCTAGAGATTGTCCGACCCGACGTGCTGCTGAGAGGGAGCCAGTCGATGGACCGCCTTGGCAGAGGCAGCGTCTCGAGCAAGGTGGTCCGCAGGGCGTCGGACGTGGCGTCAGAGCTGGTGCAACGGGAGGCGGTGGTAGACAGTACCAGTTGCCACCACCCCCACCCCCAGGTGGTCCACGCCAAGCTCAGGGAGCTGGTGGTCGAGGGCGAGGACAGCTGCATGCCCTGGAGGCAGTCGACCTAGAGGCACCACAGATGGATAGAGGTACGCCTTGTGTCTTTTCTACATACTGCAGTAGTTTGTCAGACACTATTTAGCGGTACTATTTCCTTTTGTTGCTTGCTCGAGTTTTGTTCAGGGCGTTGGTAAGACCCTGAGTGGTTGTTTTTGGTGAGCTCGCTGGTGTGTGAGACCCAGTTGAGAGTCCAGTCGCTTTCCTTGTGCTTAGGGATTTTCGGGGAAGAAAAGTTCTAAGGGGGGGAGGATGTAGAGACTCGGGTTTTTGGCCCTGTCAGACAATGGAATATTTCTACGAATAATTCCAGAGCTGGGCGCGAAGACGGTGTGCGATTCCGAGGCCCGGTGTGCCCGGAATTAATTTTATAAAAATATTATGTTTTTTTATACTATGCACGTGGCGGGGGTGTGATATCTCCTAAAAGGTAGCTCAGAACGGGAATTTGAGGGCACGGTTGCGTCCGGAACGTGCCGTTTACCCTAGGCGGGGTGTAATCTTTGCGGGCGCGGGCCTGCGTTGAGAAACGCCACTAGGGGCATTTCCGTAAATAAGTGGAAAGTTTGTGTGCGAGCGTCGGCTCGAATAACTTCTGAACGGAGTCCCAAATGGAAAATCTGAGACCTCTGTTGCGTTCAGAACGACGCATTTACCCTAGGGGTGACCTTACTTTTGTTCGCATCGGGCGTCGGGTCCGAGGCGGGTTTGGCGCCGGCGGGCCGCTGATATAAATATCAGCACCCCCCTTTTATCGTTCTTCGTCGTTCTTCGACGTTCTTCGCCGCCACTCCGCCGAATCGAGCAAACGGAGCGCCCACGAGCTCAGAATTCGACGGCGGACATTCCAGGAGTGCGCATCAGAAGCTCGGGAGCGCGGATCTGAGGCAGAACGTCGGCGTTTCGCCCGCGAGGTAGGCGGTTTTGAGTTTTAACCCCCGATCCCGTTTTTGCTGCGTTTTTCTACAAATTGAAGCCGTAGCAGTGTAGATCAGGTCCCGAGGGTCGCGTAGACACCTCCGGATCGCAAAACAGACCGCCGGGGTGCCCCCGGCGGTCCGCGGCGGCCGGCCGCCCCACGAGGCGGCGCGCGGCGGAGCGCCGCCGGCCGGTCGGGGCCGGTCCGGCCATTTTTCGCATACGGGGGTCTTTAAACCCCCGTATCTTGCACTCCGGGAGTCGGATTCGCTCGCAGTTTGCGGCGACGCGACCCTAACGACGAGGCGAACCCTCCGGTGTGGGTTCGAGGGTTTAAAGGTTCGGAATCGTGGCCCAGGAGCTAGAAACGTCGTATAAAACAATATTATTTTATTATTTTACGACTTCGGGCCTTTGTAACTTCTACCTGGAGCGTCCGATTGACGTGCCGTCAGTGGCGTTGAGACCCTGATGGTACAACAGACTTTTTGAGATAGTTTCCAGGTGTTGGGTCTGTGAATGGGGTGCGGGCCCCACGAGGCCGGTTTTTGGCGTTTGCGGAGAAACACAGCTTTTACACCAGGAGTCCGATTTTGGCAGATGAATAGTCGATCCTGTGTGTTTTTCCGAGAGGATCGCAATGGTGCAATCCGTTCGATGAGTTTCGTAATCCAGGCGTGGGCCCCACCCGAGCCGGCCTTCAGTGAATAGTACCTTTTTCACCGGGTGTCCGTTTTGGGCGAGCGAGTAGTCGATTCCGCTTGTTTTTCCGAGGGGATCGCCGTGGTGTGATCCGACCGATAGGTTTCGGGATTGTTGTGTGGGCCCCGCACGAGCTAGCTACGGTGAATAGTGTCGTTTTCACCGGTGCTTTGTTTCGGGCGAGTAAACAGCCTATCCTGCGTGTTTTTTCGCGTGGAACGCGATGGTGGCCTCGGTTTTGGCTTCAGAGGTGCGCAATGTGGGTTGGGGGCGAGTCGCTCGGGTTAGCGACGTTTGGACCAAAAGTGGTTGAGGGTTCTCCCTTGGTTCGTTCCTACGATGGTTCGTGTGGTATCACAACCTTGGTATGGGTTTGTGATCCTCTCGATGGGATGTTTAAACTGTTAGAGTTGTGGTATCCCTCTGGTGGGCCCGGAGTGGATCCTCTAGCATCTTTACCCTAGATCGGGTTCTTGGTATCACTATGACTGCTTATTCACGGGCAGCGATCACCTATCTAGCAGGTTAACCCCGTAGGGTTTGTGGCATCATCGGGAATATGATCCCCTACGCGGTGGGTCGTGCATAGTAGGGTTGTGGCATCGTCGGGTTTACGATCCCCTACTTAGCATGATGTTTATAGTAGGGTTGCGGCATCGTTGGTTATACGATCCCCTACTCAGTGCTTGGTGTCGGTAGGGTTGTGGTATCGTTGGTTATGCGATCCCCTACTCAGCGCGTGGTTTCGGTAGGGTTGTGGCATCGTCAGTTCGATCCCCTACATCGCGAGTTATCCCAGATAGGGTTCCAGTATCGTCGTGACCATCTTTATATGGACGATGATCCTCTATCTGAGTGTGAAGCTTCTGTCGAGTGCAGATCGGGTTGTGGAATCCCCCAGCGGATCCTGGGTGTGATCCCCTATCTGTTAGAACTACGTATGCCAGATCGGGTCGTGGTATCCCCCAGCGGACCCTGGGAGTGATCCCCTATCTGTGAGCTACGTATACCGGAGTGGGTCTTGGTATCCCCTAACGGACCCTAGCGGCGATCCCCTCTCCGAGGAGTTTGGTGGTTATGTTGTTTCAGCGATGTTTCCTCAGTGATGCTATCCGATGAGCGTGGTCTCTCGGGTGAGCGTCTGTGATGTTTGCGAGTATCCCGATGGAGTGTATCTCTCGGATGAGTGTCATCTGGTATGACAGTGTTCGTGGTGTACTCTCCTGGTTATGGACAGTTGGTGGTGATGAGGTCGGTACCTCTTGTGGCTTTGTGGCGTGAGATGTGTATATCTGGATTGTTCAAGGTGTATGTATGGGCATACACCTGAGCTGAGCTGAGCTGACTTGTTGTGTTTAGCCGAGGATGGTCACAGGATGGAGTTTCTCTCTCATCTGGGTTCCCTCTGGCTGGGTTGAGCGGACTGTTTCCTTTCAGTTGCTCCCTTGGGTTTTGGGTTTTTGGGGTGCCTACTGAGTATGTTTATACTCACCCCTGCACGGGCTTTGCCCGCACATGTTTGTGTCTTGTGCAGACCTCAGGCCTTTTGACGGAGTCCCAGGAGGACCCGGAGCAGGCGGAGCTTAGTGAACGAGTTGACCGGGGTGTTTACCGGAGCTGTGCCGAGGGAGCTTTCCAGCGGGTGGTTGTGGCAGCGTTCCACTTCTTCAGAGCAGGTTGGATGCGCTTTGTAGTTTTCTTTTGGTGGGCCCTGTTTTGCCCTTGTACTTTTTCTGTTGCACTCTGGTTTGGGATAGTTTGTATGAATGCATTTACTTTTCAGTTTCTATATCTCTACACTATTGCATGGAGGTGTTTGTGGGTGCGTGTGTACAGGTACCTTAGGCTAATGCCTCCCATGTGTGTGATAGCCTACTCGGTGCTGGTCGCCAGCCCCTGGCCTATTGGAGGCGGGCTTGGGGAGTCGCGGCTCGAGCCCCGTTGGGTCGGGTCGTGACATATGCTCTTTAATTACTCGCAACTGATGATATCCACAACAATGGACAATATTTTAGATGTATTAATCTCTATATAGTAGATAATAAATTTCATAAATATGGAGAATGTGATACATATTATTAATTGTGATCTTTTTCATATCTTGGTAAAAAATTCAAAGTCACATCAATCCAACTTTCTTTAAAACAAAAAGGATAGGTTCACCCCATGGTGACAGTGTTGTCCAAATGAACCCCTTGTCAAGGTTTTCCTAGAGTTGGCTCTTTAATTCCAGTAACTCAATTGGGGTGATTCTATAGGGTGTATTATAAATTAGAGTGAAACTTGATATGAGTTAAATTGAGAACTCAACATCATGTTTTAAGGAAGGATATTCAATTCTTTTTGAAATAAATTAACAAATTCTCAAACAATAGGAATAACATCGATGATATGTTTCTATCCAACCACGTGAGATAAACACCCCTTCTAAATGGGAATAAAGACCCATAAAATGAAAGTGATCTCCATCAAAAGCTATTACTTATCATCACAATGATAGTAGATCAATGTTTTGTTTAGAATATAAAACATGACTTCACTTTTCAACAATTTGTTTGATATTTAGGTTGAGAAATACAATCCATGCCTAATAAGTCATCAAACTCAACCATAGAATAATGACTAGATTTTTAGAAAACCACATTCACACCGTCATCAACATGAGTGGAATCGTAGACTTAGGATACATTCATCATAACATTTGGTTTTTTCATTTATAATTAACCATTTAATAATTTTTGTGGCATATTTTTACCCTTTTAAAATTATTTAGATATGAAAAAATGGGTATAACCGGAGTCAAATAAGACATTAGTAGTTTTAGAGTAGATGATAAGTGTACCTTTCAACCATTTGTTATCTAAAAAATAATAAAATACAGAGATCACTTAAGATGTAAACTTTTCACTCATATTAATAGGTTGTTAATGCCAATCATCATCATTAACCATCACGTTTTGTCAATGGTTACCATAATGCCAATTCTAAGTACACATTAAGCACTAAAGTGCATTTGGTTCATTCTGTCCATCTTTATCTATGTTTACATATTTAGTTAACATCTTCCCATCACATTAGTATTCATCCACTTGATGACATTCCCCTCCACACTTAAAAACATTCATTATTCCCTTGAGACAATTTCCCCCACCATCCTTCGCACACATTATGCATAAAAGAAACCCCATCTTCTTCTCTCCATAATTTTAAGATTTTCCTTTTTTACTTCGTCATAATTTTCTTTGAAAAACCATGATATTAATACATAAATCCAACCTCTATTTACACAATTATATCCAATAAACAAATATCTTCATCAGTATTGAAGTAACTTTTTTTCTAACAAAAATCTAGAGAATTTGTTTTATGCCATTGAATATCCGACCATCCTTACATTATTATTATATAATAATAATATATGGATTGATCACATGGAAAATACAAGAGAATCAAAACATAATTGTGTATTTTTTGAATATGGTGGTGGTTTAAACCACCGTAATATGCTACTATGATAGTTTCAAAAAACCACTGCTAAATTGATTTTCAGCATAAAATACACATCGATTTCGTTAATTTAGTGGAGGTTTATGGTAACCTTCATAGTGAACTCATTTCGTGTTAGTTTTTTTTTTGTGGTTTTAATAGTTGTTTTCTTCATAGAAAATGATTTATTTATCATCGTGGTTTAGACCACTAATAAAAAAATTTCATTTTCTTTAGAAAAACCACCACTTAAACCAAGAAAACTGCTGAGAAATGATAGCGAATGATGAAAAATGTGTCATGGTGGTTTTATCCACTACTAAATTATTGTATTTATTAGTGGTTTTAACTGACACTGATAGTAAAATACCAAATTATAGCAGTATTTTTAACCACCGCTAAATATGATCCATTTACATAGTAGTAGTTTAAAACTCCACTAATGCTATATTTACAAAAAAACACAACTGATTCTACAGCCCTAATACCAGTGCCCTGAAAAAACCATTCTAATTTCACATGAACATACATCCTAAATCCAAAAGAATACATGGAGAACAAAATTTTATTAGAAAATGAACTTTCAAATCCATAAACACTTGTCTGAGTATCACTAACTGAATGGTGTAATAATCTTGCCACCGAGCTCATCCATGTGTTCCTCCTTGGGAACTAGTGTTACACATATGAATCTAAGTAAAACAAAAAAATGTGATCATACATGACATAACATGTATCACCCCTGAAGTACAAAGTATCAACAAACTACGAGCCTATTTTTAGTATTTCGTAAGGAGGAAAACAAGTGTCTTTCAAGGTGTAACTAATTTTTTTTATGTTTCAAATAATAATGATTCCATGGGTATGTCCATTCTATATTATAAATCAAGTGGATTTAATGAAATTCAAAACCGTAAGTAATTTCAATTATACATTCATAAGGTTCATGTAGTAATCAAGACATAACTCATACTATTTCATTTAATTAATTTTGTTGTCCATTCCATAATTAAATGTTTCTAAGAATTGAATAAAAGTAATAGGTTCATGTGGACTACCCATAGAAGATAACACCATACATGCAATGGTATGTGGTTTTCTATGATATCATGCATTTCATATGAGAAAATCTAGTTCTCTCAACAAGATTAGGCTGTAACCACCTAAAAGTGGGTTTTCTCACTAAGTCATACATAGGGGGTTGTCATGTCCTCCCACAATTCATTTGAACATCACATTGATAGTTTAGAAAACGATACCCTCAAAAGGGGGTTTTATTTGAAAAAATTTATATTAAGTAATTCATGTATTACACCATTATGTGTGGTTCAAATTTGAGGTTATGGCCCTTAACATGGAAAATTTAATAAACAAGGTATACTAATCCTAATGAATAATGTTCAGTAAATTAAACAACAAATTCACATGTCTCCGCATAGAAATCCAACCAAAAATCATAGTGACACAATTTATAAAATATAAAGACTCTAATGGAAATGATATAGAACACCTACCAAATACCATGTATGACTGACATGACCAACCATTCTCATGACACTGATAATGGAGGGTGTTCTCACAGTTAATGAGAAAAAATTGGGAAACTGTGCACAAACTATTCATTATACCCCTTTTCAATACCTGCATCATGTTATACTTGTTAATGGATATTTTTTTTGTTTTCTCTACAATTATGAAACTGTTAGGATGAATTTATAATAAACCAATGGGATGATATTGAGTGTGGTATGCACCATATATGGCTACATGTATGAAATTTTCTTTATTTTATTCATATCATGACACTGGTGGATCAGATAATCTTGGTGAAATTCTAGATCATTCCAATGAATAGCCTTATTTTTATGGTAAAACTTGTATATCGTTTTGTCTCTTTTGTGTGTGTATTGGGTTGTGTTGATCAAAATAAAAAAGATAATATGAGTGATATAATTATATAATCTCTCACCTAAATGTTACAAAGTAAAAGTTAATAAGGATTAAAAATTACTAATTGGACTCTAACACTAATTAAATATCACTCTTAGTATTTATCATATCCCTCCTTAGATCCTATAAATTGTTACTAGAGTGTAGGTTCATCTCTAATTGGGTTATCTATTATAATTTTATTCTCTTTTAAATTTTTAAAGTTTATTTCATGATTTATGGGGAATTTTAGCTTTAGATAAGAATTATTTGAATTTGATCAGAATTTATTTTCTTCCATAACATTGATAAATATGAAAAATAAAGAGAAGTAGGAAATTAGAAATATGACCCTATTGAGTAAGGAAGATGTTTCTCCATAATATAATGACAAATATGATAGATCTAGTTTATAAGGAGAAGTGATGGGGGTTTATTCTTCCCCTAATGAAGTGAAAAATCCATATACCATAATTGGATCAGGACACTCAAGTGTTCAATAGATATTTGTATATTATTATCAAAACTATTTTGAATAAGAGGAAAGCATAATTTTAAGTGATCAAATGCCAACTATAAAACATGATAAGAGAATACTATAAAATTTTAATAAATAAGGTCCATCCACTAAAAACAATTTGAAGGGAGTTACAAAATTAGACATTCCCAAAAAAATAAACTAGAAGGTTGATTGTTCATGCTTAGGTAACAAACCTAACAAATTTAAGAAATATAAATTTTAAAAAATAATTCATGATAATAAAGAAACTTAGAAGATTCCATGTGGGAATTCCAAGAAGGCTGTAAATGTACCTGAAGACATTTTAATGATTTTATAAATACACCAAAAAACTCCTCATGATCCTCTACACCATATATATAACAAACTTAAATTTTTTAAAAATTATTATATGATTCATAAATATAAATATCCATTAATAAAATATAATTATTTTAAATTCCTAGTGTCTTTGGAAGACTGCGTTTATAATATATAAAAGGAAACATGAGGTATCAAGAAAATGTTTGGTCATAAAAATGTTTGGTGGCAACTCTGTGCCACAAATGATACATATACAAAATAAATTTTACCATATTTTTATAACATATCAACAATACAACTAATAAACATTTTATGATGAACACAACTCATCATCCTCTCCACATACAAATCTACTTGCTGCTACCACATGTAAGAACATTTGATTGAAAATTAAAAACTATTGTATATTTATATTTCAAATTAAAACCAATAAATGTATTCAAACTAAATGTTTTTTTTTATTTTTTTTGGATTTAACTACTCACCAGTAGTAGATGGAATACCACTGGGTATAGGTCCGATCGTCTTATGATATAAATCAATCAACACTTTCTGCAAAGTGAATATCTGAGTCCCCTATTCTTGAACTATGTTTCGTAGAGAAACAATCATTCTCTTAGTATCTCAGGGTATAGAATGATTACAACTTGGAGTACACACAACTGAAATCCTTGGTGGCCTACCAAATACCTTAGATGGTATGGGCCCCAAGCCCATTCTACACACTCTACCAAGATTCTCCTTCCTAAGCAATTCAATAACTAGGTCATTCAGGGAGACTGATAAGACTTCACAGGATTGGCATCCCATAGTTTTTTAATTTTTACCTATAAATAAAATATCATCCATATTAGAAGAAATATAAATTAACATAGAAACAATTGATAATATGTTATTATAATGAAAAATGAGTTTATTCCCCAACTTCTTTGGCAGGATCATTAACAAAACATCAATTAGTTTTTTTGTGAACATTGAACCACACTTCTGTTTGAGATTCTTGGTTCCCTAAACACTATGATTTAATTAAAAAATATAAATAACCAATTTAATATATTAAAAAAATAATATTATCTTATAAATATTTAAACTAAATAAAATATTACCAGAGCCAATTGGATTCTAGAAATACTCTTTGACACCTCAGTGTGAGGGATAACATAATTAGCCCGACTTGATGCATTTTTCTTTGAAGGATCCAAAAAATAAATAAAATATAATTTAATAGTAATTTATTCAATGTCATATACTCTTGATATACATTTATAAATGTGAAATGGGATTAATATAATAATATATATTTAAATACCATCTACTTCTCATCACATTGTTTATCGACAAAAACATTCTATTTCTATTTGGGTACCCCATTAGGTAGCTTATCATACATATGTTGGGTGGTCAATGAAGTATCATTTACATCGCTCCAAAATCTCCATTTAAGGTCTTTCCATTTCTTGGCCAAATTTTTCATTTTTCACTTTGATGCTAGAACATCAACAATCGTAAAGTGAAAAAACATATGTACACAGAAATTTATTGTGAAAATATTATAATTTAATATTATGATATTAAATTACACCATAATGTATTAAAATTACATTTATTTGGGAATCAGAAACATCATTTTACGAGTTTAAGGAATATACCTCCAATCATCATATGAAATAGGAAGGGAAACCGGATCTGCAGCTAGATGGCTTAGAATATGCACAAGTAATCTTACACCGTCATCCGTAGGGAACCCATATGAATCAAATTAGACAACTATCTTATCTTCAGAAAGATTCCATAAATCTGAACTTTTTATATTTTTTCTCCATACTTACATTGTTTCCATTTTTAATGATCAAATAGTTAGTATAAAAAAAGTGAAATAAATTTATTCATATTTAAATTTGTACTTATAACAGTCAACCTTCATTATCCCCGTGAAGAACAAAAGTGGCATGCCGCTCCCCCAATTCTAAGGCTCCTGAAGGGGGAGGAGATAATTGAGCTACTGAAGAGTTGATCACAGAGGGTAGGAGAGATGGTGTAGGGGGAGATGGTGCATGAGGTAAATTGGATAGTGGCTCAGATGCCATAAGGATGGAGACAAATGGATCACCAACTGTCGTAGTGGTCTATGAAATAGTATATCACATCCTCCTTGTCATTCATGTCATTTAATAAAATAAAATAATGGTCAAAATATATATTTAAAGAATTTTATGTTGAAAAAAATTAAAAATGATAATAGATGCACAATATTAACAAAGAAAATATACATAACCATGATAATGAATGACTGTAGAAATGAAATAATTGGTTGCTAAATGAATGCATAAGAGTACATACAATAATTTTCCCCTTCAATATTGTCAGTTTCCTACTCCATTACTTCATCAACTTCATCAATTCATTCTAGACTAATATTTTCAATATCATGATGGACAAATAAGTTTGCTTCTTTCTATTTATGAGATTCAATGTCATAGGTCAAATCTTCCACTTCATCACATATCATAAAAATATCTTTGTATTACATGAGCAATTAAACTCCACCCTTCATCCACAACATCATTCACATAATATAAATTTTTTTCTTATGATGATAAGATATACAGATCGTTCGGTTCAAAATCAACAACATCAATCAAGTGATAGATGTTCACAGAATAAAATTTCAAGGAGTCTCTTTTTACACCTATGATAATATAGACCCAATTGAATTTGAATAAAACAAATTCAAAATACATATGGTAGTTTAATTCAATAATATCAATCATCATTATATATTATCCCAATTAATAAAATGTAAATATACTAATATTATATGTTTTCAAACCCTCTTCTCGATCGACTGTATGAAATCTATAGTCATTCACGTTGTAAGCATCAAACTTTTTAACTTGCTTTAGAGGACCTCAAGCAAGAAACTTCAAATACAATGAAAAATTTGATTGAGTATCATTATTCATGATGTGAAAAAATAAATATACATTATTATATTTTAAAAATATATATTTTCAACCTAATATCCGTATTTATTTCATTATTTATGAACTTACACATCGCACAAACCATTATACCAAATATTTTTTAAAATCATTAATTATTTATTTCTCATTTCATGTTCGACCTCTCATTCATCTTTTTATTTGTATCCTCAACTTTTTAATAAATAGGATCTTCAATTTCACTATTTAGTAACACATATCTATGTTCTTGTAATAATTCCATTTGTGTCAGTGTAACATTTGAGGTCTGGCCAACTGATTGACCAATAGTAAGAAATATTTTTGATTTCGCATGTATTTGAGATTGAGTAGATGTGTAATCAACACATCCAACTCAATTAAATATTGTCTCAATATCAATCATGTATATAGAAAAAAAGTCACAACACACCTCTTCCAAATAGACTTTATTAATAGAGCCTTCTGGTTGAGATTTATTTCCCACATATGATCTCAAATGCCCAAGATATATGTGAAATAAAAAAATAAAAATAAATATTCATTTAAATAAATTCCAAATTTTTTTTACTTAACTAAAAATCATTTAAATAAAGTACCTCTCAATTGGATATATCTATCAATAATGTACGGGGCCTTCTAATTTATCTCCCTCAACCAAATGCACAGTTAAATGAATTATGACAGTAAAAAATGATAGAGGAAAGATTGTCTCCATAGAAAAAAATTGTTAATACAAACCTATCTTGAAAGTATTCAAGATCAAATGGATATAGTGATTTCTCACTTAGTTGTCTAAAAATTTCACAGAATTGGAGTAAAAAAGTAGTAACTCTTTTAGGTAATAATGTACAAAATGAAAATGGTAGTAACTTCTATAAGAAAATATGTGAAACGTGACTTTTAAATCCATGTATCCTATGATTATTTAAGTCAACACACCTCGAGATGATACTGGAATACCCATAGCATACCTTAATATTCTTTAAAAATCAAATGAATTTATCTTTATATATATTTTACATTACAAAAATCACTAGAGAATACTTTTCATTCTCATCTAGCCAAAGATCAGGTTTTATGTTCATTACTAGTAAGTCTTTCTGAGAATTGAGATGATCCTTCAACATTCCATGCTCATTTGGTAATGTGAAGATTAAATTGTCACATACATTCTTCTCAATATACATCACATCAAGATTATTCCCCATCAAATTAACTTCCCAATACAGAAGTTTGAAGAAAATAATTTTTTTCCACTCTTGCATTTTGATTTCACTTGACGATGCACATCAAAATAGTTTCCCATTATCTTTCAAATGATAAACCTTACCACGTTCTATTGCTATATTTCCAAGTTGTGCCAATATTTAAGATCCAATTATCAACTTTGGAGGTGGTATATGATCAATGAATCCTTTAAATTTTGATCTATTCATCCAAAATCTGTAAGATGCATCAAGAAATCATCAATGGAATAAGAAGCACCATTTTATACTATGAGGTAGCTATTTGGGCTCGAAATGAAAGTTGCAAATCGGACCAGCCAACCCATGTAAGTATTACAACTAGATAAATTCCCATGTCCGGGGAAGTCACTAATGGTCCACATTAAAGAAACATGCATTTTGGACATTGTTTTAGAAGAAACATCATATGTCTCAACACCGTTGATTCATACCTCCTGCAATTCGTCAATTAAAGGCTAAAAGTATACATCAATATTATTTAAAATAATTGTTTATAGGAATAATCATCTAAATGATAAAATATGTTTTTTGCGTACACATCCATAGAGGAAGATTTTAAGGGATCAAAACAACGGGCCAAATTCTATAACTGGTACTCAAAGTCCCAAAAGGGTTGAATCCATTAACAGCCAATCCCAATCAAACATTCCTAGGATTAGCTGAGAAATATGGATGTAATGAATCAAATGTCTTCATTGATTGTGAATCTCATGTATGTTTCATTAACCCATCATTGTTATTATATACAGAATGCCACTTCATGTGTTCAGTGATTTTTGATGACATGAATAATCTTTGAAATTGATGATTTAAAGGAACGTAACACAAAAACATTGTAGGTGTGTTCCTTTTCATATTATTCATTGTAGTATGTTGACTCATACTTCCAACATCACCCATTTTCTACCATCAATAAGAAGAAATTGTTTTGCAATCTTGTATACTTGAATGCTCTCACCAATAAAGCATACAATCATTGGGACACACATGTATTTTTTTTATAATTCAGACCAATCCTATTAACAACTTTTTTTATATCATAAAAAGACTCATGGATGTTTTCTTTAGGAAATTCGTCATCCTAAAATTTCTATATCATGGAAATTTTCTTATTTTTAATTCCACATTGACATTTTATATGGTAAAACATTAATAGAAAAGAATGTTTTGAACATTTGAAACATCCACTATACAACTCTTGATTTACATCTTCAACTAAAACATAAAACATATTTTCCTTAGTGAAGTTTTCTCTTACAATATTCTCCATAAAATCAAGAGTAGGATCCAATGATATGTTATATTCTTGATCGGGTTGGCCTATTGTCTCGAAAACAACACATGTCATGTTTCTA
The DNA here is from genome assembly GCA_963277665.1 of Viscum album. Lineage (NCBI taxonomy): Eukaryota > Viridiplantae > Streptophyta > Magnoliopsida > Santalales > Viscaceae > Viscum > Viscum album. Next base: position 678,523,090 of record OY728132.1, on the reverse strand, counting down.
TTTGTAGCACCCTCATCTGGTTGTTCTGATATGTCAAAATGTTTATTATGGGGTCATGCAATGCCGAATTCATCATTTATAAGGTTTTTCATTTCATTTTCCATTGTCGAAGAAGTTGGGGGCTCATTCTGTGGATTGAAATCAATGATCAACATTTCTGTAACGTTGGATTCTCCGTGTCAAATCCAACACAAATTTTGAGTAGGTAATTTCTACAATATTAAATTCTTATAAACTTAATCCATCTTCAACCATCTTTTAAATTTATATTAAGGACATGTACCTATTATTCTCCCTTTAATGAATCATTTGGAAATTGAAAAATATAATAAATCCTCCAAAACCATAGCATACTGAGGTGTGTTCCTCGGTAATGTGATCTAGCTTTTACCCATCTATATTTTAATGTACCTACACAATATTAAAAAAATTAATACACATAACTATTACTAAATAGGGAAAGAGATTCATATATACATGTTGAAAAAATATAAAAATATGTTAAATATGGTTTTCCTATATAAATATATATAGTAAATAATGAAGCCACCCACTATAAAACAAAATCATGCAAATTAAAAAGATCCATAAAATAATAGAGTGATAATAAAAAATATATGTCTACCAAGAAATAGGATTTAAAATATTGAAGAGGATGTGTTTTAGTAACCATTATTAAATTTAAATTATTTGTTGGTTATATAAGGAAATAAGAATTTTGTTATCTTTATGTAGTACTCATATATAATAATTAATTCCATTAATAAATCTTTGAACTATAGGTTAAAAACCAAGAGGTTAATTTTTTTTCTTATTCAACATGAATTTCACAACAATTAAAAGAAACCATGGGAGACTCATGTATTATAAGAGTGGTGCTGATATAAATTGGTGGGACTTAAAAAATATTGTAATGATTAATGTAACCTAATCAACACAGTATAATTTTATTTTTCATTCATATATAACAGTGGTCATTACAAATTAGCATCATCCAAATGTTTTATTCTTCTAAAGTAGTGAAAAAATCATGTTCAAATATTTTTTCCAATATGATTTTGATTTCATTACTACATATATTTTTTTGGTTTTGAGAAGGATAATGGAAATTCAATCACATTAACTCATATAAATTTTTAACTTATAAAAAAATTCAAAAAATGAATCAATATATATTTAATCCCGAATTTATTTATTACTCATACAGTTCCCCTGGTAACTTTCATTACAATATGTGTTTGATTGATTGACACATTAAACATTCATTGTGATCCCAAAAATATCATGGAAAAATATTATTTAATTTTTCTGGTGATTTAAATATGGATAAATCCATATACAATACATGATATGGTATATAACATATATACCAAAAATAATAACATGAACATATTATTCCTTATAATGGGAACCAGAACCATATCATATCATATAATATGATTTTGAATGCAAGTTATATTTGTATACCATAAATTGTATCTATATCAATAATGTTGTAGGTTCATAATCAACATCATTTCACACCCCATTAGATCATATTATTTCAATGAACATTCCACTAGAAAAAAATCCCCTCAAAACTTTTAAACATACGAAATTATAATACATCACATTTAATAAAATTTGATATAATTTAGAAAATACCGGTGGCAATGGGCCACAAGGAGTGGTGAGGAGCGACGATGGGTGGAAAGGCACGGTGATGGGTGGTGAGACGCGTCGAGGGATTCAGGGGGTCGTTGGGGTCACAAGCTCCTAGGGATTTAGGGGGATGCATGGGTTGCAATGGGCGACAAGGTGCGGTGTGTGGCAGTGAGGAATAGTGAGGGATTTGGGTCACTGTGGTCACATGAGTCACCGAGGTCCTATGATTTTTGGGTGGTCGCGGGGGTTGGGGGGTGGGGGCGAGGGTGTTGGGGGAGTCAGGGGGAGATGTGTTCTGGCTGTAAAAAAACATTTTGTTGTTGTTTATTACAAACCACCACAAATTTATTTAGAACAAATTTAGCAATAGTTTATTAAACCTCTACTAAAAAACCGCTGCAAAAAAAAACCACCGCTAAATGATAATAATGTTGTAGTGGTCCTTTTAAAATTGTTCTCATAGGTACTAACAATTTTATAAACATTTTTCTTTAACATAAGGAAATCCTTCTCCATCATCACACAAATAATATAAATAAATTATTTATTGAAAAAAGTTCTTAAACTCATCACAATTCAGGGATTAAATTTGATCCCATTACTTCATATTCTTGATAAGACTCCACTATTGATCTATCTCACCTTACAAATTGTAACGACCCAAACTTTCATGAAAATTCTTATTGATCTAATTAAATATCTTATTCTGTAAAATAGTTATGTAAAACATATGCATTTTTATTGTTTTTGGATTTTAATATACAGTTAAGAATTGTTACAATCACTAACATGGTCATTGAATAGTGATAACATGATTAATATAAATATAGGGCTTTAATAAATCCAATTTACTAAGAAAAAGGAAGTGTTGGCCTCATCTAATAGAATGCCTTCACATGAAGCCCATTTTTTGGAGCTCATAAAGGAGGTAGCATCATTTTGATTCACTCGTGACAAAGACCAAGTCAAGAATCAACACGTTAAGCTTGAATTGAATCACCTATGGGAGAAGTAGAAGTTAATAGAGACTACAATGCAAGTGATGTAATACGAGTCACCCCAAGAGTCTGTCACCATACCACACCTTAACCTTAGGTCTTATGCGAGTGTTATAAGGGGTTATGTAATAATACCCTTTCACTATTATTATGTCCATTATTTTTTTATAGAATAAATAATGTACATTCATATTTAATTGTTACATTGTTAATGGTTTTTAAAGCACAAATTGTTTTTTTACATAATATTCAATTAGGAAATCTATTTTGAATAATTAATGGACTTTTTAATTTAATAATTTTTTTTAATAAAATATTATTACTAAATTAATTTTAATTAAATATAAATAATCATATAATTTTTAAGAATACAATTATAATTTTTTATTATGGTTTGAAAGATGTTTTTGGTCAAAACAGATGAATTTTTGATAAATGTTAGTTTTTATTTTAAAAGTAAAAATTCACACAGTTAAAAAGTTATTTAGATAAAATGAATATTATTTTTGGATTCAGGACATCAAAATTATCTAACGGTGAATTTTCAATTATTTTCTGAGCCAGTTGAATTTTTGGGTAAAAATTAAATACCATTTAATCTGTCTTATAAAATAATAAATACCCAATGGTGATGTAATAAAATACTATAAAAGGTCTATTCAGGAAATATATGTTTTACCTTTAAAATAATGTGATTTTAGTTTTGATTGATTTATATTACAAAGCATTAGTCCACCCTCCAAAACATAAATAACTTTTTAACATTTTAAAATGATTTACATGAGAGTGAGACTCACCTCTACATAAGCAGGCCTAATATATTAATAATTTTGACCATTTTCCTTATAAAATAATTTTTTTTCACTACCCTTTGGAAAAAACCATGGGAAAAAACCATGGGTTTGTTTGTGGTTCTAATTAGTTTAATTTGTGGTGTCCAAAACCCAAATAATAAAGAATTCACCCCCTTTTCCTATATAAAACCACAAAAGATCCCACTTATCATCACTAAAATCATTTGGAGCTAAACCAAACCCTGTTCTAATATTTTTATAATCCTATCAAGGTGCCCCAAGCTCTATATAATTCCCACTCAAGCCTCTAAGTAGCCTTTGGGATTATACTTTCAAGTAAGGTATTTCTTCTTTTCTCATTGTTGTCCAAATTTTATTATGTTTTTATACCATATAATTTTCAATTAAAATTGTTGGGGGTATGATTTTGATCCTCCCCGTACATCCCTCATTTTTTTGAATTTTTAGGGACCTCTTTCTCCCTCATTAATGTCTCCCATGTACAACCATTACCATGCCAAAATTCCATAAGAAGATTCTCTCTTCCCTTTTAAATTCATGAAATTATTTTATATTATGTATCTAAATTCAATTAAATATGTTGGGAAATTATGTCCATGAATCCCTTACATTCCATTTCAAATATATATGATTATATCCACCTTTCTCTGTCATCAACCCATTTTACAATTTCTATTTGACGTCGTTATGCTGCCGATGTCACACCAAGATTTCCCATGCCAAAATCATCATGTAAGTGAATACCATACCAATTTATCTATCAGGGGTATTCACCTTTATGCAAATGTAATTATTTATTTATGTCATACATTTATTTATTCCACAATTCTAATTCATGGAATAAATTATGATGTTTATTGAATCCATGTTGTATGATCTATGTGGCACACTTATGCATGAAATGAAATGTTTATAAAGGGTGCAACCTGATAGAGCTCCAATACATTGGGTAAAGATTTGTATCATGATAGGTCAAGTGAAATGAGGGTTTACTCATTCTAATTAAATTATAATTATGGTTTAATCTTTCTCCATGTGCAATATTATTTGGCTCATACTAATATCATGTTAAATGTTCTTTCCCCATTTCAAGGTTATGATAATCATGATATATCATTACTTTATGTTAATATTTCTCTTGAACTCTATTTATATGCCTATTTCTTAACATGTACTTTATTCTTCATGTTAATCCATGTTTAATCCCTTACTGGTCTTTATAGCTCACCCATTTCTTATACATGTCCTTAGGTTATCCCAGGAAATGCTATGTATGAAGGAATGTTATGGTCAAGTAAAATAAGTTTTCAATTAAGATGTTGTGTTTCTTATTCTATGTTGTTATGTAATGTTTCTAATTTTTCCAAGGCACTAGACCTATCAATACTTAGAGTTGTATTAAGTGCATGTTTATGTAATAAATCATGTTTAAGTGTGTAATAAAAGTAAGGGTTGTTATAGTTTGTATAAGAGGATATGATTAGTTTTTTTTTGGGATTAGGATTAGAAAACCCTAGTGAAATCCTTAGGGATAAGAATATGTATAATAAAAACATCCCAAAATATTGGTGAGTTTGAGTAAGTGCTTTATCAAGATAATACATCCCTGTCGGGATACGAGTAGTTATAGGTGACTATGGTACAAATATATTTTGGAGTGAAACCTAAAAACACCGCTTTGAGCTCGAATTGAATGAGAATTGGTGTATGACAACAGGCCTTGATGTACTCTTGGTTACTAAACTCCCATGTGATATTATTTGATAAATTCATAAGCTTAATATGAATCAATATTAGGGGATTAAAAAAATTTCCCCTAACAATATATGTTGGTATATAGATCATGGATAACATATATTAAATCCTAAAAATTCATAAGTTAAGGAAATAAATGTAATATATAAGTTATAAATTGTTTTCTTTAGATTACCCTTTATGTGTTACCCCTAACATTTCTTTTATTCCAGTCAATGGCCAGTAATAGGAGGACATAGGCTAACAACTGATGTGAATATCAATGTGATGACTATTCTAATGAGATTCCCAATCTGGTGGGAGCAGGAATCCAAAAATTTATCATGATACTCTCTCAGTTAACTCATGTCTTGAATAGAAACATGGGTAAAGAGGAACGTTCAACCCCCTCTAAAAAATAACAAGTCACAATCAAGAGCTTCACGAGACAATGGCCTCCTACTTTTTATGGATCATCTGACCCCTCAATTGCTAAAAAATGGATCAACTCCATTAAAAAGATCTTCTCTATCCTTCAATGTACTGTATAAGAGAAGGTTATTCTATCTATTTATCATATGAAGGTTGAGAATAATAAATGCTGGACATTGATCAAAAATACGAAGCATGAGGAAGAGATCGAGGCATTGGAATGGAAGGATTTATAGAAACTGTTTTTTGATAAATATTTTCATCGCACCCTCTGACTTAATATGGAATGGGACTTCCTTGCCCTCAAGAAAAAAGATGATGAATCCATTAGAGCGTATGATGAAAACATCACAAGGCTTGCACAATATTCCTTCGGCTTTGTCATTACCCTCAAATGAAAGGTTAACCGTTTCATTGGTGTTCTCAAACCTAGCCTATAGAAAGCCCTATAAATTCATGACATTGAGAGCTATGAAGAAATTTTACGATGTGCCCTCAAAGTCTAAATGAATATTAGACAATCTTAGAGGTATCATGGGAATATGAATAGAAAAGTGGAATTTAATTCTGGTGGTCTAATGGATAAATCCAATAGTGCTATAAAATTCTAGCACCCCACATTCCAAAGGTGTATAAAGAAGAAACTAGGAAATTTCTTGAAGGGGATGAGGAATTGATTTAGGTGTAGAAGAGAAGAGAACCAGTGCATTAACTTCCGATAAAAAAACCATTGTTGGGAAAGAGGATAGGAACACTCTATTATACCCTCAATGAATTTTTCATTTATTCAACTCCAAAGATCTAGGAAACTTCACAAACCAATGCCTTAATCCAAGGATTTTTGGAGGCAACCAACCACCTCCAAGGTAGAAAGGGTGAGATTTTTCCATCACGATTGCTGAAGTGGAACCCTAAAACTAAGTGGTGATGAGTAATCAAGTTATTAATTAAATAATAGTGAATGTACTTTTTGATTATGGTTCTATGCATTCTTTTATATGTTGAAAGTTTAGTAGAATAATCCCAACACCACTACAAATCATGGAAGTATAGATGCTAGTGAGGACTACAAATGGTCAAATCATTGCATCTCATGAATATAAATCCTCCCCTATCACAATATATGGATTGAACATCTTTGAGAACCACTTTATGCTCCCTATTGTATAATTTGATGCAATTTTTGGCATGGATTTAATTTACCTATATAGAGCGAACATAAATTGCGGTGAGAGGGAAATCACTCCCCATATGATGAATCGACCCCCAATTCTGTACAAGTAAAAGGATGATGATGAATATTTTTTATCACCATCATCTGAAGAATGGATATTACTACCCTACGATCATGCATATACTGCTAAAATGATTAAGTCAAAGGAAGAAACCATCCTTGAAGAGATGCATATTGTGAGGGAATTCACTGAAGTGTTTCCCAAGGAATTGACTACTCTTCCTCCTAGAAGAGATGTTGAATTCTCGATTGATCTTATACCTAGGGAATTTACAATATCCACGACTCCATTTAGAATGGCTGTTATGGAACTTGAAGAGCTAAAGAAACAACTACAGTGGAATCTAGATAAAGAGTTTATATGCCCAAGTGCTTCACCCTGGAGTGAACCAGTCCTCTTCTTTATGAAGAAGGATGGGTCAATGAACATTTTCATTGATTATTATGAGATCAAAAAAATCATGATAAAGAACAAGTACCCTCTACCATGAATTAATGACTTGTTTGATCATCTATGTGGAGAAAAATACTTCTCCATGGTGGATCTGTGGTTGGGATATTACCATGTAAGGGTGAAGAAGGAGTATATCCCCAATGCTACTTTTCATACACGACACAGACACTATGAATTTGTAGTAATGCTATTCAGACTCACTAATGATCTTGAAATCTTCATGGAATTAATTAATAGATTATTTAGAGATTATATAAACAAATTTGTGGTAGTCTTTATAGACGATATTATAATATAATCCAAAACCAAGGAGGAGCATGATATGTAACTAATCACTATACTAGAAACCTTGTAAATGGATAAGATCTTTTAAATGTATATAATATGTGAGTTTTGGTTGAAGGAAGTCTCGTTCTTGGGCCATATAAATACAATAAATGGGAAATATATGGATTCTTCCAAGAAAAATGCAATTTATGGATGGATAATGCCAACATCTATAACAAATATCTATAGCCTCTTTTAGTTAGTTAGATATTATCACTAATTTTTGAGAAATTTATCACGATTGTCAAACCCTATTACCACGCTAACTCGGAAGGGAGTCAAGTTTTCTTGAAGTGATGAATGAGAAGATAGCTTCAAGGAATTGAAAGGAAGGCTTATCATGGTTCCCGTTCTCAAATTACCCACATGTGGAGAAATTTTTGTGGTATTAAATGATTCTTTAAAGAATATCCTGGGTTGTGTGTTGATGAAACATGAAAAAGTAATTTCCTATGCTTCAAGGAAATTGATCATTCCTGAGAAAAACTATCCAACACATGATCTGGAGTTGGCTGTAGTGATATTAGATTTAAAAATTTGGCAACATTACCTTTTGTGGAGAAGTGTAAAATAATACAGACCACAAAAGAATAAAGTATATATTCACACAAAAATAGTTTAACATACTCTAACAAAGATGGTTAGAGATGATCAAAGACTATGGCTGCACAATCCATTACCACCTGATGAAAGGGAAAAAGTTGGAATATTCTCTAAGTATAAATGACCCAATAATTTTATCATTGATGAGAATTGAAAAGGATCCAATATTCTTAGACAGGATGAAGATGGACATGTGAATCATAAATAAGGGAACATCATCAATCCTTTCACAAATGATTTCTCAACCATCTCTTTTGGAAAAATTAAAAGATACTCAAAATGATGATTTGGGAATTCAGAAGAAAGAGGAAAATATTAGAAAAGGTAAATCCTTAGAGATCAATGTTAATGAAGAAGTAATTGTGAGATTTAGTTCAAGACTATATGTTCTATCAAATCTAGTGTTAAATAAGGAACTTCTAGATGATGCACATAGTTCGAATTTTTACATTCACCCATGAAACACAATGATTTATTGAGATCTATGAAATCATTATTGTTGGGATAATATGAAGAAGGAGATCACTTAATATACATCAAAGTGCATGGTATTTCAGTAAGTGAAGGCTGAGAGGCCTAAGTCTAAGGAGATGATGTAGCAATTACCCATACCAACATGTAAATGGGAGAATATCATCGAGGACATTGTCACGGGACTACAAAAGACATATAAAGGAAATAATGTTATCTGGGTTGTTGTGGATAATCTTACAAATACTACACACTTCATTAAAATTTGTGAGGATTTCTCATTGGATCAACTAGCGTGGATATACATCATAGAACTAGTGAGAAAGCATAGAGTACCACTATTGATTGTATTTGATCAAGATCCAAGATTCACCTATATGTTTTGGAAGAGTCTGCAACATGATCTGAATACTAAGCTAAAATTCAGTATGGCTTATCATCCTCAAACTGATGACCAATCTAAGTGGACTATCCAAACTATTGATGACATTTTGAGATCATGCTCAATGAAATTCAAAGGAGGACGGGATCAACATTATTCTCATGTTAAGTTATCCTATAATAAAAATTTCCACTCAAGCATCTACATGACTCCTTATAAAGCCCTTTATGGAAAGAGTTGTATAACCTAGGCATGTTGGGATGACGTTGGGGAGTGAAAACTCCTAGGTCCAGAAATGGTCAAAGTAATGGTGGAGAAGGTAAAGACCATCTGGTAGCACAATAATGCTTCTTAGAGTCTGCAAATGATCTATGCTAAAAACCATCAACTAGACATAGAGTTTGATGTTGGAGACATGGTATTCCTCTGCATATCACCATAGAAGAGTGTATTGATATTTGGGAAGAAGGGAATGCTTAGTCCAATGTACATCATCCCTTTTGAGATCCTTGATCGCATTAGAATAGTAGACTATTGACTATCACTCCCACCGAAGCTATCTCAAGTACATGATGTATTCCACGTACCACTCTTGAAAAATTACGTACCTAACCAATCACATGTACTCAATTTATAGGTGGTAACATTGTATAAAGAACTCTCATATGAAGATAATCTGATGAAGATCTTAGATTGTAGGGAAAATGTTTTATGAAATAAGACAATTCCCCTCATCAAGGTGTTGTGGAAAAACCACAATTCTAAAGAAAAAATGTGGGAATCATGGGAAGTGATGAAGAAGAGTTACCCTCATCTGTTTTAGTGTTGGAAAAAGAAATTTTGGGGGTGAAATTTTATAAGGGGGTAAGATTTCAGTGACCCAAACATTCATGAAAATTCCTCTTTATCTAATTAAATGTCTTATTGTGTAAAATGTTTATGTAAAACATATGAAATTACATGGTTTTATGTTTTTTTATTTTAAAATACCATTAAGAATTTTTACCATTGATAATATAGCCATTGAATAGTGATAACATGATTATTATAAATATAAGTCTTTAACAAATCCAATTTACTCAGATAAAGGAAGCGATGACCTCATCCAGTAGAATTGATCCAGACAAATCCCATTTTTCAGAGCTTGTAAATGAGGTAGCATCAATAAGCTTCTCTCTTTACCAAGACCAAGACGATCTTCAACATGTTAATCTTGAACATAATTACCAATGGGATTAGTGGAATTTAATAGAGATTACCTCCTAAGCACTGTTATCCGAGCCCCCCCAAAAGTATGTCACCATCGCACACCTTACCCTTTTTTCTTATGTAGGTGTTATAAGGGGTTATCTAACAAGACCCTATAACTATGATTATGTGCATTTTTTTGTATATAATAATGAATATTCATTCATTTTTTTATTGTTACATTATAAATGGTTTTTAAAGAAAAATTGTATTTTTAATTAAGAAACCTATATTGAAGAATTAATGGATTTTTGAATTAAATAATTTTTTAAATAATATTAATAATAAATTAATTTTAATTAAATATAAAATATCATAAAATTTTTATGACTACAATTGTAATTTTTATTATGGCTTGAAAGCTGTTTTGGCCAAAACCCATGAATTTTCAATAAGTGTTGTTTTTTATTTTAAAAGTAAAAATTCACATATTTGAAAAACTATTTAGATAAAATGAATATTATTTTTGGATTCAGGATGTCAAAAATATCTAATGGTGAATTTTTCATAATTTTTTGAGATAATTGATTTTTTGGGTAAAAATTAAATACTGTTTAATGTGTTTTATAACATCATAATGTCCTAATAGTGATGTCATAAAATACTATATAAGGTATATTTGTATAATATATGTTTTAACTTTAATATAATGTGATTTAGGTTTGTTCGATTTATTTTACAAATAATTAGTGGACCCTCCAAGACTTATAAAACATTTTAACATTTTCAAATGATATCCTTGAGAGTGTGACTCACCACTACATAATAAATAATAATATTTTAATAAGTTCGGAAATTGGCCTTATAAAATATTTTTTTTACTACCCTATTTCAAAAACCATGGGGTGGTTTGTGGTTTTGATTATTTTAATGTGTGATGTCCAAAACCAAAATAATATAGAATTGCCTCCCTTTTCATATATAAACCCACCCATGCTCCCGCATCTCTTCACTAATAACCTTTGGAGATAGACCAAAACCTTCCCTCTTTCCATTTAATCCCCCAAAGTCTCCCCAAGCTCCCTATATGTACCTCTCAAGCCTCTCCCAAGTCTTTGAAATCACATTTCCATGTATGGGATATCTTCCTTTCTCATTTTAGTCAAACTTTTATTATATTGTTATACCAGTTTATTTTTAATAAAAAATTTTGGGGTATGATTTCACACCTCACCCATTTCTCCCTCATTATATTTTAATCATGAGAGACCTATTTATATTTTATTAATTCCTCCCATGTACACCTGTTACCATGCAGAAATTTCGTAAGGAATTTCTCTCTTTTATTTTACATTCATGAAATTATTTTATATTATGCATCTAAATTACATTATATATGTTGGGATATTATTTTCATGACTGCCTTACTATCCATATCATGTATATATGATGATATACCCCTTTATCTCTCCTCAAACCATTTTACAATTTCTATTTGACAATATTATGCTGCTAAAGTTACACCAAAATTGCCCATGCCAAAACCATTATGTAAGTGAATACCATACCCATTTCTCAATCAAGGGTATTCAACTTTATTAAAAAGTATTTATTTATTGAGCACATAAATTTATTTATTCCACACATCTTATTCGTGGAATAAATTAGGATATTTAATGAATCTATGTTGTATGATCCATGTGGAACACTTATTCATGAAATGAAATGTTTATAAAGGGTGCACCCTAATAGCACTCTAATGCATTGGGTAAAGATTAGTACCATGATAAATCAAGTGAAATGAGGGTTTAGTCATGATAATTCAATTAAAATGAGGTTTTACTCATAATCCATGTTCAATAAGATTTGCCTCATGCTAATATCATGTTAAATGTTTTTTCCACATTTCCATGTTATTATAATCTTTCTATATCAAGCCTTTATGTTCATGTTTCTATTGTGTTCCATTGATATGCCTATATTATAAACTGTAATTTATTCTTCATGTTATTCCTTTTTTACTCACATAATGGGCTTTATATATCACCCCTTTCTTATGCATGTCCCTATGTTATCCCATGCAATGCTAAGTACGAAGGAATGTTGTGGTCATGTAAAAGATGTTTTCAATAAAGATGTTGTGTTTTATGTTCTAAATTGTTATGTAATTTTCCTAATATTCCCCAGACACTAGACCTATAGATCCTTAGAGTTGTATTAAGTGTAAGTTGATGTAATAAATCATGTTTAAATGTGTAATAAAGAGCAGGTTTGTTATACAAATGGTAGATATGCAAAGTGAAATTTTCATGTTCTGAACACTAGACAGTAGATATAATATTTTCAGTGGTACTAATAAATTTTTTAGTAACTAAAGGATTTTTTTACAATTAAGGAAGGTGGATGTTTCCTCATTAAGGACTCAATAGAATATTCTTCCCTCATTCTTTGATTTTATGTTTTTCATGATTAATACCTTGAGAAAGTTGTGTGAACATTAAAAAAAGAATTCTTCTTCTATATCTGATAACATTTTATTATTAAGGAGAAAAATCAATTAATTTTTTGTCACTATCATCATTAACACGATTACTTCAGGTTATATTCATTGATTAAAACAAAAAACCCCACGTAAGAAATAATAACCATGATGGGGAACCACATAATCCTAAAAAATAACTTATAAGATGTCAAAATCATGAAAAATAATTGTTAATCTATGCGACCCTAGGTTTTTACAAGGTATTTTATAGTCATCTTATATTTAAATTATTTAGTGTGGTTCAAAAAGATGTTTTTTTAATTTTAAAAGCATATCTATTGGGAGTGTCAAACCAAGTGTGAAAGAATGCCTGTTTTGTGTACCAATTTCCTATCGAGTCAAGATCAATGTTGTCCTTTAAATGTTTTTATACCTTAGTACATCTATAAAAAATCATCATATAGTAGTAGTATATAGATAATGATATATTTCTAGTAAACCAATCACTCTATTCATCACCAAAATTCTAGTACAGTTTCATATACTTTGACTCATCCTTAGACTTATAATTAGATGCATCCTTAAGGATATTAATATTGTTTTATTACCCTAGTTCCCAAAGGTTCACTACACATTTATATGATAAAAAATTAAAATAAAAAAATTTCATATAAATTAATATAACATATTATTATAAAAATTTTCATTACACCACATAATGATCTGTGCTAGAATCATTTAGGTCTAGTGCCTTTTGAAATAAAGAAACATAAAAAACTGGTTCATAAGTGAGCTACATCATCTCCCAATATGTTGTTCATACCAAGAACCATTATTAGAAAAATAATACATAATACTTGTCTTCATAACCTTGGGAAAAGAAATATATGAAAGGGTGAGATCAGATTCTCAGTAAGGATAAACTATTGAGATACGTAATCATAATAAGAACATAAGGGTAAGGAAGAAATAGAATTCAAATGAAATTCATCCCCTATATATTAATAATTAGAATCAGGAGTCATGGCATAAATAATGGAATTTTGTAAGATATTAATCATAAGTAAATCAAATAACATGATCCATGAGAGAATAAAATTGGAATAATAAATAGATTTGAAGCATACAAAAAAGAATAAAAAATACTATCTGTAGATACCCACCAAGATATTCATAACATGTTAGGCTTGGGATAACCACCCAAGGACCTACTTTAGCCTTGGTATAACCTATCTTGTACCAACTGTTGGGCTTGCGATAACATATCATGCAAACTTTGATCTCATATAACATTAATCATTACCTAATGCATTAGTGGGAGATACAGGTCCAACCCTTCACATAATGAATATCATATGTATGTTTTCTACAAGATCATAAAATTATTCATATCATAACCCATGAAATTATATGTATTTCAAACAAACTTCATCATATAATAACCTATGGAAAAGATAAATTATTTGTAATAATTTCATCATAGAATAAACTGTGAAGATAAACTTGTTTCATAAGCAGCTTATCATTGTATAAACCATTAAAAATAAAAAAGATTCATAAAATTCATTCCATAAAAACATTAAACATTTATAGAAATAAAATTAATCGTACCCCTGGATCATATCCCCAATAACGAATAGGTGACACCATTAGATATCATATTGTATGGAATATAATTTTCAAATATTATTTAAAACATTTCATGATAACAATATCCTTTCTTCATTTAATAATGAATTTAAAAATTCAAACCATTTGAAAAAGATATTTACTTGAAAAAAATATGAAAAAATAGAAATTAATATTCATAGAAATCATTTCTTATAACATCAAATGATCCTATTCAATCCATATACATTAAAATGAATATTCCTTTTATATTTTCTATAAAATCAAAGCAGGTATTTTTTAGAAAATGAAAATAATATTGCCTTAAAAACACAATGAAAAAAATAAAAAAAGGGTAAAAATATATTTTTAAAGTAATAAGAGAGTAAAAATGTATTTTCCAAATTTTTTTAGAAAACTTGGTCTTGGAGGAAAACATATTTCTTACCGAATAAATAAATAAAGTCATATTTTTATTAAAAAAATCATAATAAAATTAATTTACAAAGAGTAAAAAAATGGTAGAATTACATGAATATGTCATAAACAAAAAGAGTTAAAGAAAATTAATTGGAAATTTTGATATTTAGATCATGATATTAAAAAATTGGAGACTTAATCATAAACAATCTAGATAAATGATGAGATTATAACATAAAATCTTTACCACTTTCGTAACAATTATTCATAAGGTCCATAAAGTAATAACATAAAATGAAACATAAAATATACTAAGGACAAATAAATTCATCATATTACAGATAAAATAAACTAAAAATACACAATGCGATTCAATATAGGTGCATCATATAACGTACATCTCAATGAAGGAAAGTTTAGACAAAAACCCCTTACCTTAATTCTTGACATCCGTTACACTCATTAAAAAATACATTATAATAAATATATGATTTTTATAAATATATGATTTTTATAAATATATTATAGAATCATATTTATATATATCATACCATATATTATTTTCTTATGACCTTTATTTACCCATTTATTAAAGATTCGATGTTAATGTCATGTTTTACGTATTAGCCACTTTTTTGTATATTATTTGATTGGTTATATTTTTTGTCCTCTTACTTTAATCATGAATTCAACATCTTAATAATTATGACCATGATATAAAAACCATATATAATCCATATATATTTATTTCAAATAATCCAAAAAATATAGAAATGGGAAATGAAATACACCACTCATGGATAAAATTGGCCATATGTACTCATGAACGAGATTTCCATTATCATGTTGTATTGAAAGAAAGAAAAGTATATGATATATAATAATTATAGAATCATTTAAATTTCATATATATAAAATATTTTGATTAAACTCATCCATAATACAGTTCATGAAAATAATGAATGAACCACATTACTTTGTGAGGTGGTCGTTCTCTGTTAACATGAATGACATTATCATACTACCACAAAGTCAAAAATATGAAGGTATGTGGGATATAATAATTATATAATTTTTATAAAATCATAAATATCATATATATAAAAAAGTAAATACATAATTATTACCATCCATGAGTGGTGGTAATTGAAAAATCAATGATATTGTTTCATGAGGTGATAGTCCACCGTAGACATGAATAATGATTTTGTTACCCATTTGATATAAGTGGAGATGATTTTATGTCATTAACATTACAAAAAAACTCAATATATGGAATACAATTTTGTTATTATATATTAATTTTAAAATAATTATCAAAGGGGGTGGAGTTAGAAATAAAATAAAATCACTCATTGATGAATGTTACCTTTTCTTTAGGTATCCTCCATAATTTTTCACTAAAATACTTATTATAATTAATTTATAATGAAGATAAGGATTATAGGATGATGAGAGGGAATTTTAGAAGTTATTTGGGTAAGTAGTTTTTAAACCAAATTGGTGTGAAGGTGTGAATAAGGGAGGATGTGGGATGTCCTTTTATAAGTGGGGGAGAGGGCATAATGGGAATTTTATAAAAGAGTTGACTTATCCCACAATTTTCACATGGAAAATGGGTAAATAATGAATCCAATTAAAACCATAGATACGATATAGTTAAAATATATCCCTAAAATATTTTTTTACATGTTTATATGTAAATTTTACACTTATATATTTAGTATAACCCCTGGATAAACCCATTTATACCTTAACCATGATAATTAATTTGAACTAAATTTACACTTAATTTTATTAAAAAATTAAGTTGGAATTATAGTAATTTTTAAATAATTTTTATTCAAAATATTTAATCCATTATTAAAAATTCCATTCATATATCTAGAAAATAATTAATTTAAAATTAGTCCCACTAACACGAATAGAAATAAGGTTTTTAGGTGAAAAAGATCAAAACATTATAATGTTTTTATGGAAATTTCAGTATGAAATTGATTCAAATGTACTAAATTGGAATAATGGATGTATAATTGATCTTATTTTTTCAAAACAATATTATAATATAGTCTATATTTATTAATAATATAAATTAAAATAATGTTTTAAATTAATATTATGTATTTCTGTCTATTCATCAAAAAAACAAAACATTTCAGAAAAATACTAAAAATCCATCCTTAGCTAATTTTGAAATTTAAATTTCAATAATAATTTTTATTTTATTAAATTAAATTGTAAAAGTCATAAAAAAATAATTATAATAAAATTAAAAAAAAGAAAATAAAATGATTTTTTTTGTGATAAATGTTTTTTTTAAAAATATATAGACTTATCCAAATATTATTTATCTTATTATCAATATGTTTCATTTATTTAAAGGAAAACTATAAATAAAATCTAAAAAGTTTTCATTATAATTAATATAACATAGTTTGACTTCTATATTGTAATAGGTGTTATAATTATATTAATAATATGTCATGGTTTTGTTAAAAATCAATGTTGTGTGTAACAAAAGCTAAGTTAGTGTTGTTTTCAGTGTAATCATAACATGGTGTTTTTGATATAGCATGATTAACTTGGTGTTGTATATAATTAAGTCCATCAAATAAATTTAATTTATTCTAAATAAAGATAATTCAAAAAAACTCATGGTGTGATATTACATAGAGTACCCTAAAAATACTTCCACTGAATGATGCATCACTTGTTCCCAGGCCCTTACCACCCACCTACTAATGTTATATTACAACTAAAACTATCAATAATTTCTCACACTAAGCCACTAGAAGAACTCTCTAACTCAACTGAATATTCCCTACTCCCCCAAGATTCAAACAAACCACATGATCCCCAAGTTATCTTGAACTTAGAATCATGGAAGGATTTCAATTCATTATTCAATAAAAATGGAATCACCACACATGTTCCAATACAATCCCCAAGCATGCCAACATAAGTTCTTCTAAACAAAATGTGGTCACTCTTGCATTAATGAACATCATTGAGACCCAACGGTCATATACTTCATTGTTTAAATTATTTTTAAAAAACCCAACACATCATCTAGTGGGTTAATAATCTAATTTCTAAGGTTCAAACACATAGATAAGAAATGAACCAATACTTTGACATGTTCACTATAGTAGTAAGAGGATTCCCATATTCCATCTCTCATCAGGCCTAAAACATTTCAAATATCAATGCCAAGTGTATGAAAAAAAATTATCACATTTAATAAACCCAAAATGTTTATCTAGGAATGTAGAATGTACCCCAAACACAAAAACAGTAATTGGTTTAGGAATTTTAATGATCATTACATTGAAAACCATCATTTAAACAAGTCACTAACACTGTGGGAACTCAACCACTATTAGCTCAACACTTGGTAGAATTGAACATGCACAAACCTCAAAATCCAAGGCACCTCACATGGTCAGTTAAAACCCTCTAATAGGTTACCCTTAAAGGATTCTAGGGATTAAATAAAAAACTAAGTCACTAGAATGGTTCACTAGGTCTACCAACTATTAAATCATCATAGGTCTCTCTAAATCCACAAGTAAAAGGATGAAACTTATTCCCATTTCAAGGTCAAAAGTCACCTAGCATTCCCAACACCCAACATAGGGTCTCCATAATCCATACTCTTTATTTATCTCCAAACCACCCTACGGTGGGTCAATATACTCTTACCCAATTTCAATATCCCTTTTTAGGACCATCTAATTATAAAAAATGAGAGCATCACATCTTAGTCTTCTTTACTAACCATAAGAATCCACACAAAATTTTATTCCATATTTTCAGAAGTTTCAACACCCTGATCATGGTTTAATATATACTCAATTTTCACAGGGTTTACATTTATTAAAATACTATTTATGAAAAATTTAAACAATATTTTTATTTATTTCCATTTCAAAAATAACTCTTTAAAACATTATAATTTCAATGGTATTCAAAAAAGCCACTTCATAAAATCACAATTCAAAATTAACAATTATAGAATATACATTTAAATTTCCATGTCATATGAATTATAATTTAAAATTTATCATGTATTCATATTCACATTTCAAACAATTTTTAAATTACAAAATTTTTAAATTTTATTATGACTTAGATAAATAATATACCAATCACATGCTATAAAGAAATAATAATTTCTTTTAGTTTTATAATAGTTAACAAAAACCATCATTATTTCATTTATATATCTCTATGTATCAAGAGATCATCCTAGGTATTTTTCAGGTAAGTTTCCATCACATATATATATTTAAATCATGATAAATGAAACTAAAAACAATATAAATCCCAAATCCATTACTACCAAGAAATTATAACCCATACACACACCCAAACACCCACCCACACACATATATATATTTAAAAATACTCTCATTAGGAAAATTTAATAAAATGAATAAAAACTAAAACCATAACTAAATTGACATATAAACTGATTTCCCTAATATGATTCATGTCATATGAATCCCAACGGGCCTACAATGATGCAAGAGTTCACTAATACCTACCTTCCCCATTGATCTGATGGTATAAATAATATAAATCATCAGATCATAAATCATATGTGTCACTGAAGTCGAAAGATTATAAAAACGTATCAAGGAAAACAATAAACAAAAAATTAGATCCCAATAATCTTAGGTTTCTCACATGAGAGGGTTGATCAATCCTGAGTAAAATCACACTTCTAATCACTTATCTAGCATATATAATAGTAAAAAAAAGAAATATATCTTATACCACATTGTGATTTTTAAGACCATATAACTACAGGAGTAGAAAATATTTTTCACCTATGAAAGACCTCAAGAACATATACCCATAAACTAGAGGCTATCAAATTATGGAGAGGGTTTCTTGGTACACCATAGAGATACTATTACCTCTGGTAAGAGTAATAATAGAGTCAAAAAATAAAATAAATAGGTACAAAATTCAGATAACTATGATGGAAATGAAATATCCAATAAATAACCAAGAATATCTCTTTCTTTAATAGGTGGAATATAGTATATATATCAATGAATTTACCTAGGGTAGATCATATACAATAATAGTAAGATGAAAACAAATAAACTATAGTTTAACTCCATTGTTTCCCAATCCAAGCCCATTAATATCATCCAAAACCCATCCTAACATGTTTAACATACCCTCATACAATGGTCTCTTTCCCTAACCTATGACATATGTACGTATAATATTCTATATGGGTACCAAAGTGTCATGTTAGTTTGAGATGGTTTCTGAGTACATCTTAGTAGGCAACGACCAATTCTTTCCCTAAAATAACACTTCCATAACTATGAATGTTTTAGTTCTCAAACTAAAAAACTAAAATTTTAAATAGTTTAACATTTAAAACAAAATATATAAAACAAGAGTTATACCTTGGTTATGAACTAAATGACATAATTGTAAAAAAATAATTCAGATAGTGTTAGGATGTCTGTACAAACATCCCGATGATTGTCCCAATCATACCACTCTATAATCGGGGTAGCATACCAATCACTATTCCAAACAAGAAACCGAGGGTTATATAACTATCTCTAAAGTCTTAAATTCTCTAGGGGTCATATTCACACCAGGTTAACCATAATTCATAACATCCCATGGGATCATGTTTATCTTGGGTTAACCATAATTCACTCCATCTCCCATTTCTAATAATATCCCATGTTAACCATAATTTAGTAGGGTTCTAAGGGATCTTTTTCACCCTAGGTTAACCAAAATAATCTATGTCTCCTCAGTTCATGTTCACCCTGGGTTAACCATAATTCACTAAATATTTTGGAGTCATTTTCACCTTGGGTTAACTATAATTTAAATCACATTCAAATATATCATCCACGTTGTATAAATGAACTATAAATAAATAGTATTAAATATATAGTCTATTTACATTTCCATTATGAAAATATGACAAATAATAAAGGGGTTTTTATTACATTTACCATATAAAAAACAAAAAACCTCATTCATTCCAAAAAAGACTTGAAACTATGGTTTTATATAAAAAAAGTGCATTGGTCCCCCTCCTTTTTATAAAAAATTATTTAAATAACATAATTACCATTTTATTAGAAACCATGGTGTCTTGAAAACCCATAAAGGATAAATAAAATACAATTTATAATCCATTGATAGATTTTAATTTATAAATATCAATCCAAATCTAATTCAAAATTTAAAATGCTCGTTGTCCCTTCAAATTTTGTTTGAGAATCTAATTCCCTCTATATAATCCAGTGATTTTGAAGTGTAATTTTAAAATCATCAATTCCAAAAACAAAACCTATAGTGGAGAAATTTTAATTTGGCCTATCCATTTAGGACTATCTAAGTAAGCGAGGATAATTATTTTTTCCAAGGGGATTAATATAAAATTAAATACCTAATTAAAAACTTATATTTAAATTACATGTTCATCACATGAAAAATTAGTGGCAAATTTTTTTTCAAAAAATAAACCAAGACTATGTATAAAATTTAGGGACGACCTACGTCAAGCCAATTGAATCATAATCCTAGAGTGTTGGCATATCATTTGTCTTAAATTGGGTTCAAATGGGAAACCTCAATAATTCATGGAAGATAGGGACTATGAAAGAATTTTTTTTTAGAAAAACACTCAAAAACAAAAAACCAAAATAGAATGAATGAGGTCACTCAGAAGTACTTATATTACCAATGAATCTCATAGAACTAAAATCATAAAATGAATAGGGAAGATCTCCAACAGAAGAGGGGAAAAGCGGGATGGTTTAATGGGAGATAATAAATAAAAAAAGTGATGAAAAAGTGATAAAACAATTTATGTATAGATGGGTAAAATTTTAATTTCATTAATTTTAATGAGTCACATAATTTGTCTATATAGTTTTTCAAACCTTTCACTAGCCGTCCAGGCCTCAATATCTTAGGTACACCACATGTAATAGTTAGTGTGCATGGTCTTCCAAACCATGAAAAAATCATGCTATATGATTATATAATCATCTATAGATGTTTTATGATCTTTAACATATAAATATTTTAAAATTAATGAATGTGATTGATAGTGTAAAAGATACACAATATCAATCAAAAACAAACAATCAGATCTTATTATTTAAATGTGATATTTATAATCTAGAAATTAAATTGGTTGGTGTGAATAGTATTAATGAAATTATGAAACATATAATAGTTATAATCATGGTTAATTTCTTAATTATACATTTTTAAATAATAACTCATATGTTAATTGAAGTCATTTTATTCTTCAAAAATACATTTTCTAAAAAATATAGTTTTCCATGCATTTTATGAGAGAATATTATAAATGATTTTTCAAAAATTTTAAAAATTAATTAAATTTAATTAAATATATTTTCTGAGATAATAATATCCAATTTAATTGGGGTAAAATTTAGGAATTTTTTTAGAAAATATTGGGTTTTTAGTGAATAGTGGAAAATTTTGTTTTTTTTGTAAAAAGATTATTTCTTTTCAATAAATTAAACAATATAAAATTAACATTATGTTTTAGATTTCATTTCAAGTGACATAATTAATATTTAGTTTTATTATATCCAAAGAAATTATTTTGATCAAAATTTCTATTGTATTTTCGAATATGTTTATTTTGGGGTTTAAAAAACATGATTTTTCAGAAAACATTTTTAACGAACAAAATATTTCTCATTTTAATTAATTTAAATAATCGCTAATGGTGATTGTTATAAATAATATTTATAGATTTTATTTCATAGATATTAATATTTTTTCATATTATTATTATTATTATTTATTTAGTTAATATAAAATCATTTTTATTGAAAAATCCAATTCTTGAAAACCCACGTTTTCATCATGTTTGAGGGATTTTGTTAAATTTAATTTTTAAAATTTTTTGAACTAAATTTAGTACAGTGGATTAAATATTTGAAATTATATGATATAAATTAGTTATTAAGGTCATTTTCATTTTTATTCAAAAAAAAGTTTTTGTGGTAAAACAATATTTACCGTAGTAGAAGTAAAATAATGAAAGGGGATAAACTTAAAAGTTAATAGCTTAAAAAACCTAAACAAATACCACATTAAATGGGTGGTTGATGTGATTATATACCATATAAATAATTTAAGATATTAATTATTAATCAAATTCATTGGAATTAAATTTTTGAAAATGTGATAGGATTTAAATATAAAATAATTGTTATTTAGTCACATTAAATAAACCCACTTCAAGTATAAATAACACTCCCTTCCATCAACTCTCTCATAAAAATAAATAAAGCTATTAAAATAACTAAAAAACCATTTCTTCCCAATTATACCCATGTCCAAGTGATTTTGGTATCACAAAAAGACAAATTCCATGATCCTTAAGGGATCATTTAACAAGGTGTTATTCTAAAGGAAACTTTCCCAAACCACCTTTCTTAATTTATTTTATTATTTTTCTGTATCCTCACGTCATTTATCTATATTGTCACAATAACTAAAGTATCAATTATATACTATAATTTTATATTGATAATTTAATATCTTATATCCGTCGATTTTATTATCTCGTCTTATTTAATGAAAAAAAATCATTCCCCACATTAGGGCAGTTAACCGTCTCCCTATATAATGACTATTTGTTTTCCACTACCACCTACAAGGGTGGTAATAAAAATATTATTATATTAAAATAATTTTTTATTAGGTATATAACAACATATTTCATGTTTAAAAACTAATATATTAACATTATATTATATATAATGATACTAGTTTGTGATGGTTAGAAATACCACCAAAATAAACCAACCATTTGTCATTAAAATTTTCAACAATTGATTAATTATCAGATAAGAAATATAAATGATATATGGGACCATTTATAAATATATAATTTAAGGAATACCATTTCATTCTACTTCTAGATTTATGTTCCCAATTTACAAAATCATCCATAATAATAATCAAGTGAACCAACTATAAAACCGTGAAACAAATGCTCCCAGAATGACAAAATTGATCTTTATAACTCATCAAAATTTCCATAGAATAACTTCATAAAATTATAATAAATTAAATATAGTTGTAAAATTTTCTAGATTAATTAATTAATGAATCAAATTTTATTTTCCCGAACATTAAGAATAGGTACATAACTTTTGGACACAAGGTATTTACTTTAACTAAAAAAATCATTTAAAATATTTTAAAGATTTTTATTATAAATAATTATTTTATATGTACATGTTTTTTAATTGACTATTTATCAATTTATTTTTATTGAAATGTTTTTTTTAAAAACTGATATATCTAATTTCAATCAAATGTTTTTAAAAAGCTAATATTTTTTGTTTTTATATAGGGGTATGTTTAACCCAATTTCCATTATTTGGGTTAAACATATACGTATTGATTATGTGATGATATTATTATTTTTGAAAGGACATAATAATATCTTATGTTTTGTTCCCAATTTTTTACTTTAATAAAAAGAAGATACATATAATCGATTCAGTATATTAATGCTCATTTTAATGATATGAAATTTATAAGGGATTTTCTTTTAAAATACATATTTTAATGTTTCTATTTGTAAACTTCAAAAATAATGTTTACTAAAATATATAGAATGAATATAATTTCCCACCACAATGTCACCATAATATTTTAATGCAAACTTTGAAAGTTTATATGGTTACATTGAAGGAATCTTTTTCCATTATATGTGTGTAGTTTTTCAAAATAAGTGATTTTAAAAGGGAAAGATTATTTTCTTCATTTAGTTTTCTATGATGTAATATTTCACAATAAATGGTAAATTTATTGTTCATAGAAATTTTTTATGATGATTGGTGGTTACATTATAACCCAATGATGGATGGTGTCATTAAAACCAAATGACGGGTAGTTCTATGATAAACCATGGATGGGAGGTCAAATTATTAACCAATGATAGATTGTTTCATGATAAACCAAGGACTTGTGGTAATGTTATAGCCACCAAAGAATTTGGTAATATATATATAAAAGTTGAAAAAATTAGTTTATATATTTATATGATTTTTTGGGCCCCATTATAGCTCACAGGTGAGCCCAATATATTCTATATGAAGGGTTGATCTCCATCATAGATCGTGAAAACATTGGTGATCCTGATATATAATATAAGAAGTGTTGATCACCATTATAGCCCATAGATGAGACTGATATAATATATATGAGGGTGATCACCATTATATATCTTTAATACATTGCGTAAAGAATATATTCAATTTTTTCTATATTATTATTCTAATTAATGGGTTTTATGAGTTTGATACTCTTTTTTTCCAAAAGGGTTTTCTTTTTATTGATATAGGTTTTAATGATTTTATTCAAGATGACATTGTGTGTGTCAATGTAAAAATGAATTATTTTATTTAAGAAATTTAAATTGAGATAAATTTAAATATTTGATGGGATATTTTTTTCCACCGGACTAAGAGACTTCCTATCTTTTTACCTTATTGGTCTTTTAATTCTCATACCATGTTTTAAAATGTTTTTCAAAATTTTTATGGAAGAGTGTGGAAAAGGATGATTTCTAGATAATTTTTTTTGAATATTGATATTGAAAAGAAACCATGTTTCATTAAAAAATATTTTTTTGGTGGAATAAATGGAAACTAGGTTTGAACTATCCAATTTAATAAATATGGGTTTACTGTGTATGTGTTTTGATAATTCTAAAAAACTCAAAACCAAAAATATTACCTGGATTTTAATAATTTTATAATTTGTTTACAATCACTTGAATATGTAAATTTTATGTTTGGGTCCTTACAGTTGTTCTCAAAGGAGTGTTTTGACACATTTTGAGATTTGTATGATTCCTTGAAAGGTTTTCTTAATACTTATTGATATCATAATGGGTTTCAAAGTTTAATGATGGTTATATGTTCAATGTCATGGAAACATGATTAATTTTTTAACATGATGTATTTATATATGATTAATGATATTTTTGGAGATTTTATTTTTAAAGGTTATCAATTTTGGGCTAAAAGATTTAATAATTATATTATTATACTATCTCAATAGGTATAACCTATGAAATTTCCATTTTCATTTTAACATGTAATAATTACTTTCATGTATTAATGATTTTATAATCAATAGATTAAGGATAATTTAACAATATTGAAGGAAAGTGATCTTATATAACCTTATTATACCTTCTAGATGATAGTATAACTTTAATTACAAAAAGTTGTTCAAATGATTTTGACGGATTTTTGAGTATTCAAATAACCTGTATGAAATTCCTTAACATATCAAAAAAATTTATTTTCTCAAAAATTTTAATGTTACAAGGAATATTGTTCAGTTTATTTCAAAATAATATCTTTAACAAATCTCTTTAAAATGAAAATTTCACAAAGGGCATGACCATTAACTTTCTGGAAGTTGGAAATCATGTCAAAAGATAAAGTGCGTATCAAAGAGATATTGTTGTGTGGATTATAGTTATGGATTATTTTATTATGTTCGATGTATGTATTATTTTGGGGTAAATATTTATGAATCATAAGATTATAATTCAAATTACTAATTATAAGAATAAAAAATTAATGAATAAGATTATGAATAATAATTATTGGTTTGTGAGTAAATTCAATGAAGTATTAGTTTATGTATCGAGTTATCAAATTTATGATATAGTGGTATTTTAAAAATATCATAAGAATCATGTAATTCCTAAGGTTATTTCTATAATAGCTTTTTCTTTCATAAATTTAAAATTATATGTTAGATGAAATCAATACATTTTAAAAATAATAAAAGAGTCATAAATTTTATTATACATTTAACCATTAATTTCATGATATGAGAAAAAATATTTGAGTAATAATTAATTTCTATATGGTGGAAACAAGTTTAAAGTTATTGGAATTATTTTTTATTGATATGATCTTTGAATTTGGGGAAGTTATGGGTTCTTAATTTTTGGGATGGAAAATAAAAGGTATGAGAAAACCCTTAAGGTTAAATATTTTAAGGTTATTTTGAGTATGTTTCTGAAATATAATCACATTTTTAATGATTATATAAATAATTTCTTGGTAAAGGACATTCTACATACTGTAGGAAATCCCATCACATCTGGTATGACTACAAGAATCGAACCCACAATTGAAGTCTGGCAGGGGTGGATCATCTAATACTAGAATTTGTGAAGTCCAAGTTAGTATTATATTTTTATTTTCATTAAATCGATTTGATCGATGAAAAATAAGTTTATTTCTGGAATATATGTTTTATCCTATAGATAACCATTGGATTAGAAAAATGATTTGGTTATTAATGTTATTTTAGAAGATGATCCTTATTTTGGGAACCTTATTTCATTTTGTTAAATATAGGTCTATGTGAATTTATTTGATAAATAACAGATGAATTATATTTAATAATAATTTATGATATATGGTGACTCATGTTATTTATAGAAAATAGTTTTATATCATAAAAATTATTTGATTATAAAAATTATAGTTTCAAAATGAGACATTAATAATAAATGATATTTTATAAAGATAAATATTAAATTTATCTTGGAAGAAAATGTGATGAAATACATATTATTTTAGGGATTCAATTTTAGTATTGAATATTCATAATAATTTTAAGAACAGTTATTATTTTATTATTATATGTTATACTTTGGGTATTACTATTTATTTTTGATGTTTAAAGTGGTTTTTCATCATATAAAGGTATATTAATTTCGAAAAGTTTAATTTTCCTATACTATTTTTTTATATTTGTTAATTCCTAAGGAAAAGAAGAATATATTGTTATAATTTTTTGGATTTTGTGATCAGTAGAAGTTGATTATGATATTTTAGGTTTGGAAAACTCATCTTGAATACTCATCATTTGGAGAAAAGGTGGGGATAAAATTATACATTTCAAGTATGTATAATTCATTATGTTTATTGAATATGTATTTAATTAATTTATCAACTCTATGATATTTTTTTGAAATAAAAACATTATTCGTTTAGTTTTCTAACTGAGAAATCAATGGCCTTTTAACATATCACGTACATATAAATTTTTTTTGATGGTAATCTTTCTCATTAACATGTTCTCTATAAATCTCTCTAAGTACTTAAGAGTTATATTTTATCTTAAATTTACATGTTTGATTATATTTATCCCTATCATGTGTTATTCTATAGTAACTTCATAAATTCCTTTATTACTTTTCAAGGGATAGTTTCAATGATCTTTTTTTAGGTGCTGCATTCAAAAAATGTAATTAGAAAAGCCTAATCCCTAGTTTTCAAACCCAAGTTCAAATTGAATAGTTGAAATTTATTAAATTGCGGATAATTTAATATCCTAATATTTTAAATGGAAAGAATATGTTTGATAGCATACAAGATATACAATATCAAGCATAAAAAAGAGGAATCATGTTATTTAAATGTGATTATTATTATATACCTGTTAAAATAAAGGATTGAATAGAATTAATGAAGTTATTAAATATCTATTCTTAATACTTATTATAAATTTATTTATTAATTCTTTGTAAATAATCACTCAAATTTATGGTAAATTCAATTTATTATTCAAAAATATGTATTCTTCCAAATGTTTTTCCCTAGAATTTATGAGTAAATTTTGTAATTAATTTTGGATAATTTATAAAATTATTTTCATATAAATAAATATATTTTTGAAATAATAATATAATAATTTATATTTTTTTTATTTTTTCTAAAAATATTGGGTTTTCAGTGAATAATTAGAAATTCCAATTTTTGTAAAAATGCCATTTCCTTCCAAAAATTTCATATATATAAAATTATCCTGATGTCATAAATTTTATTTAATTTAAAATAATTATTTTATAAGTATATTTTATAAACTTCTTTTCTTTTTAATAAAAATTATTTTTTATTTTTGAATATGAATATTTTTGGGTTTATAAATTAGAGGTTTCTAAAAATTGTTTTAATGTACATAATGATTATCATTTTTAATTAACTAAAATATTATCTTATGGGGAATATTATATATTAATTTTATATATTTCATATCAATTAATATTAATTTACTTCATTAAAATAATTATTATTATTCATAGAGTTAATATAAAATCATCTTTTTCTTAGAAAATACAATTCTAGAAAACTCATCTTTTCATCACCTTTTTATATTTTGTTTTCAATATAGTTTTGAAAATAATTTGAATTGATTTCAGTAAAATTAATTCAATATTTTTAATTAGAAATTATATTTGTTTAGTAAGGTCAATTTTTGTTTTATTAATAATAAAGTTATCATGGTAAAATTTTATTAATTAAGTATTGGCAAAATAGTGAAGGGGTTTAGAGTTAAAATGTAAAAGCAAAAAATACTGAAAAATTTCAAAGTTAAATTGGTGTTTACATTGTTTCTAGATCATAACGTTACTTCTAAAAAATAATTTTTAGTAAATGTATTTTCAATTGATTCAAAAAAAATGTGGTTTGTTTTAAATATAAAGTAATCATTATCTAATCTCTTTAAACTATCCCACCTCAAGTATAAATACCACTCATCACCACCCCATTTATAGTTGAAAGAATTTATGCTATTAAATATCTAAAAAACATATTCCCCACCACTATCACCATTTCAATTTTCTTATTGTCTCACCAAAATACCAATTCCATGGTCATAAAGGGGCCCTTCATAGAGGTGTTATTCAAGAGGCTACTTTCCAAAACCACAACTCCTAATTTATTTTCTTCTTTATCCTTCTCCTCCAATGATTCGTATATCATAGAATATTAACTAATATATCATAAATATAATTTATTTTTATATTTATATTTGAATATCTTATATATATCAATTTTATTATCTTCTCTTATTCAAATAAATGAAATCATTATCCAAATTAAGATAGTTAACCATCTCTAGGGATAATGTGTTTTCATTTTCCATTACCACCTTAGATTATATTTTTTAACAATTATTATGGTTAAAAAATATTTTAATAGGCATATAATAACATATTTCATGTTCTGTAACTAACATATATACATAATACTAAATAAAACAAAACTGGTTCATGATGGTTGAAAAAAGTGCCAAAATAAACTAACCATTGGTCATTAACATTTTTATAAAATGAACCATAATTATAAAATAAAAAAAAGATATATGGGAATATTTTAACATATATATGCAAATGAATACATTTTTTTTCACTTATGGAGTTGTATTTCCAATTTACACAAACATCTGTAATTATAGTCAAGTGAATCGACCATGAAACCTTGAAATGAACACTCTCATAATGACAAAAATTTTCTCTATAACTCATCAAAATGACCATAAAAGAACATAATAAAATTATAGTAAATCTAATATATATTTAAATGGTTAGCAATTAAGTAATTTATTAATCCAATTTGATTTTCCTAGACATTAAGATCAAGTAAATAACTTTCAGACACAAGGTAAGGGACCCTTAAACAAAAAAACCTTATTTTATATGTTTTAGATATTTATTTTGTAAATAATTATATTTCATTTCCATTTTTTAAAATAATTTTTAATAATTTATTTATATGTACTCAAATTTTTTAAAAATGGTTTTTAAAAATTTATCTCAATTTTTTTTTCAAAAAGGTAACTCTTTAATGTTTTATGTAAGTGAATTCTTATGTGAATTTCCATTGTTTGGGTAAAACTTCTACTTCTTGATTCTTTCAAACTAATAATATTTGATAAATGGATTTTTCATATCTTATGTTTCTTTCCTCTCTTATTATGTGGACTTATATAGGGTACGAATAATTAATTCCTTTTATTTATTATCACTTCAATGATATGGTTTTTGTACGGGATATTCCTTTAAAAAACACTTCTCTTAATGTTTCTTTTTATAATAGTCAAATTGTATGATATTTACATATATATATAGTATAGAAATGTTCTTTTTTATGTCATAGTAATATTTTTAATCATAATACATATGTTTATAAGGTTACATTCAATTAAATCATTTTTTCATTATATGTGCATAGGTTTTCAAAATGATTGATTTCAAAATGGAATGTTTAATTTTTTAAAAGAGTGTTTTATGATGCATTATTTTATGATTTATCTTTATGTTATGGTTTTTGAGAAATTATGATGATGATGAGTAGATATGTTATAAAAAAATTAATGGTGATTCTATAATAATTTAATTAATTGTAGTTTCATGAAAAAATGTGGTTAATTAGTCACATTATTAACCAATGAAAGTTGGTTCCATGATAAACCATGGATGAGTTGTTAAATTATATGTCAAATGATTTGGGTAATTCAGATAAGGAATTTGAACATATTGGATATTGTATTTATATGAAGGGTTCATCCCCATTATAGCTCATGGGTGACCTAGATATATCATATAGTAAGGTTTGATCTCTATTATTGATCATAAAAATAGATGAGCCTGATATAGCATATATGAAGGGTTGATCATCATTATAGCTCATAGGTGTCACTGATATAGCTTAAATGAGGGTGATACCCATTATATATCTCCAATACATTAAGTAATAATTATATTTCATGTCAAATGTATTTTAGTTATAGTTAAATTGTTTTTTAAAGGGTTTTATGATTGGGATTCTCAAGGTTTCCAAAAGGGTTTTATTTTTCCTACAATGGGCTTTGACGATTTTGTATGAGATACAAGTGTGCGTGTTTTCGTGTAAAAATTGAATTATTTAATTTTCTCAAAGAAAACAATGGTAAATGTATATTTTTGATGGGATATGTTTTTCTTCACTAGACTCAAAGATTTTCTCTTTGTATGTTCTTTATTGAGTAGTTTGTACTCACCAAAACTTTTGAAATATTTTTCAAAGGGTTTAATGAAGAGTAAGGACAATGATTATTTCAATATGAAAACTGTGAAGATAGATAATGAAAAGAATTAATGTTTTATATTAATAAATTATTTTTATGGAAAAAGGATATAGGGTTGAAGTGTCTAGTTTATAAAATATGGGTTTACTATGGATGAGTTTGTCCTAATTAAATAAACTATACACCAAAAATATAATAAATAATATAATAATGTTAATTATAGTAACAATTACTAGAATATGAGTTGTTTAAGGATAATCCCATACATTATCCCCTAGATACCCTTCCATGGTTTCATCAAAACATGATCCTTGATAAAATAGGCTCCATAGTTGGATTTCATGGTTATTACTGACTGAGAACCCTGGAAAATATCACTTGATAATGAAATTACAATACTTGTAGATAATGAGTCATATCCAAGTGCCAAACAAAACTATTGGTCCTCCATCTTAATCCAAAATCATATATTTGGGATTTTGTGATGCTTAAATTACAGATCCGATAATTGATTTTAAAAAAAAAACCACCAAAAATTAAAAACCTCAAATTCTTTATTAAACAATTATACTACACATATAGGGAGGGAATTAAAATATTAACTAGTCATAAAATAATTATATTATTAAAAATAATTGGGTTTTCACATTCTAATAAAATAATCTTTTTATTCAATTTTTTTTGGATACCAAAAATAAAAATTAATTACATATAGATTTAATTTTGATCTTGAATTTCCTGGTTTAAACATGAAAAATCATTATTTAAATCAAAATAGTCATATAATCAGTTTTACATGTGATTATAGTAATTATTATGATTTTGAATTATTTTCTAATGAAACACCTTCAAATTTTGATAATGTTTCTTAAATAAACATTAATATATTTTTATCATTTTGTTTGAGTTTGAATATTTATTTTATAATTGATAAAGGGAGTATGATAAAATATTTTAATGAATTTTTTCCATTCAATAAGCTAAATTTAATTCTTTAACTTTGTGTTATGAATAGTTTTAAAAATTCATTTAGTTCATATTCCCAACAACGAATAAACTAGATGATTTTTTTCACGTTTAAAGCATGAAAAGAATTTATTTTCTATAATACTGCTATATTTTTCAAACAATAATAGATAGTTGGTTCCATTAAAAGATTATTTTTTTCATTTTTAAGGATTTTTTTGATGGGTAATTCTTCTTGTTTCTGACCATTAAATAAACATATATATGTTTTAATTAAATTTACCACTCTTTTGACTCATCATTGATTTCCTAGAATTTTATTCTAGATTCTATACATACAAATCCCTTAAAATAAATTAAGCCCATAAATTTTCAACATACCCCTTAATAAATTATGATCCCTCAAACAAATATACTCCCCAAATCCTTTAATATTTTTTCCAAATAGTTATAAATAACCATATAATACACACCACTAAGGCCATCGATGAATATTAACATATGTTTCCTAATAAAATAGTAACAAAAATTTTAATAAATATTTTAAATTATACTCATCTAATAATTTACCAACCTCAATATTTATCTAAATCCTTCCCTAATACCACTATAAAGAACCCAAAAATATACATTCTATGTTTTCTTATTTATTTAAAAATATTTCCACTCTAATATTCCCATGACCTTTACGATTAGAGTCTTAAATGATTAGGAAGTACAACTTATAAAAATACCTAACAAAACTACCAAATTGAAATATAATAAAAACACATTTAATACACATTTTTTTGAAATGATTCAATCAAGAGTAATCATCATAACATGATAATATTATCATTCATAATTTTCCTAAAAACCCTATAAACCATTACACATTTATTATGAGAATATAAATTTTATTAATAAGAAAAAAAGAGGAAAAACTATTTGTCCAGGACATAGTTGAAAACATACTAGTTTAATAATGGATCATAACTGTACCATTGGAAGATACCATGAACATGGAAAAAATAAAAGAATAAGAGTATAATATAAAAACTCTTATTTATGAACAATGATAATATATTAATTATGATGGATCCTTGAATTGATATGTTTATATCAACTAATATAATTATTAATAGATTAAATTGACATATTAATACCCAAAAAACATTATTATAATGAATTTTTTTTAATTCCAACAAAATTTACATTGGTAATAAAATAACTCCCAATTAATTGTAAATGTATATAATTTTTCCATTAAACATCAAATGTATCTTCCAAGAACCATTACATTACTTAATAAAAAATAAAATTTCATTTCAAACCTATAATCCTATGAATTAATGTTCACCCTAATGAATCAAATGAGATGGGTTGAACAATTCCATAAAATGGTTAAAATTAATTAGAATCATATAAAATAAATGTATAATGATCAATAAGAATATAGAAAAATTATAAAGAGTTATATTTAATGGGAAATAACGTAAAATATTAAAATAAAGTATTTAAGATTTACCCCTAACAACCATGTTAATGTTTGATTCAAAGTTATTGAGTGAGGTAATATAAAGTCAAATTGTGACTCCTATACATAGAATACGAAAAATAAAATAAAAAATAATTCATGGGTTACTATGTACATAATGTAAATGAAAATAAATTAAATGTATAAAATATGTATTAGTGAATGGAAATTAGGATGATAATCCCATTATAATAATCATTACACATGAAGAGAAAATATATAATGTAATATATAATGATATATAAATAAAAATCACAAATAAAGCTGATTAAACATATAATAAATAGTTGAAAACAAAAAAAAAGTAAAAAATATCCATGAAAAATAATTTATAAGCTTCCGAAACCTCCCACTTGAAAGTGAAAAATGTTTCAAGTACATGCCTTTGAAAAAATATAAAATATAAATTATAGGGCCAATATAAATGAAACTTTAAATAGTGATTAAACATATAAGAAATATTTGAAAATAAAAATAACTTCCAAAAAAATGTCGATGAAAAATAATTTATATGCTTTCAAAACCGTCTACTTGAAACTTAAACTATTTCTAGTACGCGAATTTGAAAGAATATAAAACATATAATATATGAGTAATATAATTGAAATCTAAAACATTGATTAAACATATAATAAATAGATAATAATTATTTAGTTAATTAGTAATATAATTATTAATTATATAATAGTTAATTAGTAATATAATTATAATAAATTATTTTTTATCAACATTTTTTAGGAAATTCCTTTTATTTTCAATTATTTTTTATATGTTTAATCAATGTTTAAAGTTTCAATTATATTGCTGTTATATATTATATTTTATAGTATTTTGAATTCAAGTACTTGAAACAGAATCTCACATCAGAAATACAGAATGTACTGCGTAGGAAAGGGAGAACCTGAATCCCACATCGGAAATGCAAAATGATTTCTAGGGCAAGACATCTTAATTTGTAATATAATTAGTAATTATATAATAATTAATTAGTTGATTAGTAATATAATTATTAATTATAATTATTCATTATAATTATTAATTAGTAAGTATTAATAATTAATTATATAAAAATTAGTTAGTTAATTTGTAATATTATTATTAATTATATAATAATAAATTACTAAAGTAGTAATATAATTTTTAATTACATTTATTCATTATAATTATTAATTATCAAATAGTTAATTAGTAATAAAAATATTAATTACAATTATTCATTATAATTAATAATTGGTAATTATTAATAATTAAATATATAATAGTTAGTTAGTTCATTAATTATATAATTATTAATTATATAACAATTAATTAGTAAATTAGTAATATAATTTTTAATTACATATATTCATTATAATTATTAATTAGTAATTATTAATTAGTAAATTAGTAATATAAATATTAATTATAAATATTAATTATTACTTATTAATTATTAATTTTTTACTTCTTAATTATTACTTATACAAAAAATATTTAGTTAATTATTAATATAACTATTAATTATATAATAATTAATTAGTTAATAAGTAATACAATTATTAATTATATAATAGTTAATTAGTTAATTAGTAATATAATAATTAAATATAATAATTAATAATTAAATATGTCATAATTAATTAGTTAATTAGTAATATTATTATTAAATATATAATAATTAATTAGTAATATAATTATTACATATATAATAATTATTTAGTTAATTAGTAATATAATTAATAATTATAAGTAATTAATTAGTAATTAGTAATTATAATTATTAATTATTAATTAGTTAATTAGTAATATTAATATTCATTATAAATATTCATTATAATTATTAATTAGTAATTAATAATTATTAATAAGTAATTATAAATTATAAATTATTTAATTAGTAATATAAATGTTAATTATAATTATTCATTAAATTATTAACTATTAATTGTTAATTATTAATTATTACTCAATAATTATTACTTATATAATAATTATTTAATTATTTATTAATAAAACTATTAATTATATAATAATTAATTAGTTAATTAATAATATAATTATAGTCTTTCAATGTCACGCACTAGAAACATTTTTATGTTTCAAGTAAACGGTTTTGAAAGCATATAAATTATTTTTCATCAACATTTTTTTATTAAATTCTTTTTGTTTTCAACTATTTCTTATATGTTTAATCAATGTTTAATGTTTCATTTATATTGGTCTTATAGTTTATGTTTTATAGTATTTCAAAGTCTCGTACTTGAAATATTTTTAAGTTTCAAGTAGGCAGTTTTGAAAGCTTATAGATTAATTTTCATCAATATTTTTCAGGAACTTCTTTTGGTTTTCAACTATTCCTTATATTTTTAATCAATGTTTAATGTTTCATTTATTTTGGGCTTATATTTTATGTTTTATAGTCTTTCAAATTCGCATACTTGAAACATTTTTAAGTTTCAAGTAGACGGTTTTGAATGATTATAAATTAATTTAATGGAGATTTTTTAGGAAGTTTTTTTTATTTTAAAATATTTCTTATATGTTTAATCAATTTTTAATGTTTCATTTTTATTGGTCTTATAGTTTATGTTTTATAGTCTTCCAAAGTCGGGAACTTGAAACATTTTTATGTTTCAAGTTGATGGTTTTGAAAGCATATAAACTGTTATTGGTCAATATTTTTTTTGAAATTATTTTTTTTTCAACTATTTTGTATATTTTAAATAAATGTTTAATGTTTCATTTATATTGGTCTTATAGTTTATCTTTTATAAACTTTCAAAGTCACGTACTTGAAAAATGTTTATGTTTCAAGTAGGTGGCTTTGAAAGTTTATAAATTAATTTGTATCAACATTTTTTATGAAATTATTTTTGTTTTCAACTATTTATTATATGTTTAATCAGTGTTTAAAGTTTCATTTATATTGGTCTTATAGTTTATGTTTTATAGTCTATCAAAGTCTCGTACTTGAAATAGAATCACACATCGGAAACGCAGAATGTACTACGCAGGAAAAGGAGAACCAGAATCCCTAATCGGAAATGCAGTATGGTTTTCAGGGAAAACCCCCTTATAAAAAGGAGTCATTGGTGAGGGTATCAGTTAGAATTCAGACTGCTGTAATGGTAGAACAACTGGATATTAAATAGAAGAAAAATTCTGCTGAAAAGTTTTGTTATATATATATATAAAACATAACAAAAAAAATAAAAATAAAAAATTTTAAAAAAATATTTATGTAAAGGCGGCACCTAGTGTGCTGCCGTTACAGTATCTTTTTGGGAAAAGGTGGCACACCATGTGCCACCTTTCCATGAAAAAAAACCCCAAAGGCGGCACACCAGGTGCCGCATTTGAGCGGTAAAAAAATAATTTTTTTTACCTAGATGTATTTTCAATTTTTTTTAAAAAAAAATGTATATAAAAACTATCTATATTTCTAATCTTATTTATTCTCAACATCAAAGATTTATCTCACCTATAATTTTATAATTATCAAAATGAATCCATTTTTTAAGTTTTTTGATGGATTTGATGCATACATATAATTCCTTGATTGATAGTTATCATCGACGAGTCTTCATTACTACTCTTGATTTTGTGTGCCACATTTTCCAAGGAAAATGCCACCTGAGGTAGAGTAGATCTTGAAAAAAAATCTAGGGTTTCATATAGTGGTATATTCATTTTGTTTTTATGTTAAGTATGATTATATTATTTGTGTTATTCCCCTTGTGTTCATCAATTTTCCCAACATTTTTCCATATGAAATTTCTAGTTTTCCACTAGCAAGGAAGGTATAGTTCTCTATTTACTTAGAACCAGGTATCCAAATTATATCTACTCATTCTTACTATATGGAATGATTTGAATTAAAATGGTTTTATAATTATTTAGATAATTTATTGTATAATGGTTTTGTATACATGAGTGTTTCACATTAGATGGAACTAGTAGTTTTTCCAACGAAATATGATGGGACATTTCAATTTTTTATTAAATAATATCAATCAAGATACGGTAAATAGAAATTATCTATTACCTTGGATAAATGATCTCTTTTACCATATGAATGTGGTGAATTGGTTCTCAAAAAACGATCTTCATAATGGTTATCAATAGATGAAAAATAATGAATAAGACATTTCTAAGACCACCTTCTAGACAACCTAAAGCCATTACAATTACCTTATTATTCATTTTTCTATAAAAAACACCCCTTGTATTTTTAAGGTATTTATTAAGAAGATATTCAATACGTAACTCAAATTCATTAATTGTAATACTTTTGGATAAAAATTGGGATTACTCTAAAATTGATGAAGACCATCGACATTAACTCAAATTAGTATTTGAAATATTTATACATTCTTGACTTTATGCATATATTGTGAAATGTAGTTTATGTGTTTCAGACTTATTGCTATTAGGAAACATGATATTTGAATGTGTTATTTCTATAAATCCTTATAATTTGTAGTCTGTTATGAAATTTATGTCACCTTGAAATATTTTAAAAATTATTAGCTTTTTGGGTTTATTGTTGTATTACTACTAATTTTTCAAATATTTCTTGATGAAAAATTCCTCAATGACCATTCACAATAATAAATATGTAATGTACTTATAGGATTTGAAAAAAAAAATTATTACTTGAATTTTCTTTTGACTTCATCACTATTATTGACTCTTCCAGATGCTAGGCAGGGCCATGTGTTCTTTTGTGAGGCATTATATTTCGGTTTGGTCTATATTCTAATTCATGTGTATCATATGGTGGAATATGGTTCACAACATCACATTACACATGATATAAACTATCTCACACCTGATATAGATTTATAGTTATAGTTCATTCTCTGAAAAATTGATGAAATCCATTTTCATAAAATTTATCTCATATATTCTTATCACAAAGTCTTCAATTATACCATCTTAAAAGAAATAGAATATCTAACAGAGGCATTAAGTGGTGTAAATATAGTCTTTTGATTTCAATATTCCTCATCTCCCTATAACGGTAAATTTCATTACTAATTAGTTACGCAGGAAACTTCTGAACAATGTCATTAAAAAGTTATTAGAAGAGTGGAAGTTGATGGAAATCTTTTATCATATGTAATTGTGAGTTTGATAGGACGATATTGAGATTTTATTTTCTAGCATTCAACTAATATAATGTCTTCATGTAAGGAGTTTTCCAAGGACAACAACCAGATGGTAAATTTCAACGCCTTAGAGGCTATATTTATAATGGGGGGAGGAATTGTTGAGAGTTTGTTATCGTTTAATGGTATCCATTTATTATGAAAATACTACATTATTCTGTCACCTATTATAATTTCCTTGTCGAAAAAATATATAAAATTATTACTGATATGATTCATTCTTTCATTATCAACATTAGTTGAGGTTGTGATATAGGCTTGGGATTGATTGAGTTTTCCTATAATAAAAGTTAGTAGTTTTCTATCTGTATAGAACCCTTTAAGGAATTGTATTTTTACCTATATAAATCTATATTGCGATGGGTTGATATTGGTGAATATTCCCACATTTCTCATGTTTTTCTCATAGAAATAATAAGGATTATTCAATTGATTCTTCTGAGAATAGTGTTGACACAAATCTATTATAAATCAAATTTTGGTCATTATAGATTTTCTTTATTGTTTTCAACTATTCATAAGGTGTTTTTATGATTTTCACCTCATTTGGGTGATAAATGACTTGAAAAAATATTGAAATATTTCACCTATATACAAAGAACTATTTGATGATACTGAATTGAATATAAAGGTATAATACTCCTTGGGTTTAAAACCTCAGTTGATGATAATTGAGAACATGTTTTACATGTCAAAAAATTTACTGTGTATCTTAGAACCATCTAATGTTTTGGGATAGGAGGACGATGATGTTGAACCTAATTTATCATTGATTTATCTCCTAATTCATATAATGTATTATAATACCAAAGATTTATTCATAAGTATATACATTTTATTTTAGAGATATTGAAACATGGTTCAGATTCCCAATAGACATAGGATTGTCATAAACTAATGAAGGAGTGGTGGAATCATATATTTTACATGTAATCTTTTTGAATTTTTTTGACTACATAGATAATTAATGGTGAGAGGATTATAACAACACATTTACTTCTTCCATGTTACTCTTTATCCAATGTCTTTAACCATATTTTTTGGGTGTTTTCCCAATTAATTTATAGAGATGTTTTGTAATTCTAGATTATTTTTGGGTTTTCACCATGAATGTGAGGTACTACAGTGTAGATAGGCCACCTTTGGTGTAGATGATCCAATTGTGGCGTAGGGTTTTAGCACATATTATAAGTTTTTAATGACTAAAACTGTGGGATTTAGTTATTTTGTGGATCCTATTGATGAATATTTTTTTCCTATACAATTTTAAGAATAGGAAAAACATATATTTGTGGCTATAACATGGAGTGTCTTGGGCCTTTATAGTTTCTTCCATGGTTGGAGCATGGAGGAGAGATGTGACTTGGATGAGTTTGGGGTGCCTCTTCTATTTTTAGGTTAGCTGTAGTGTAGTTCTTGGGATGTGATGTAGAATTATACATAGTAAATTATATATGGGTTAGGAAATCATCATGGATTTAGAAGGACATTCAGCCAAGGGTGACTTCAACATACATTCGTTCACTACTCTATAATATTTTCATTTTCACCATTTATTAAATGTGGTAATGTGGGATATGGTGTGGTATTTTTTTATATAAATAATAATATAGATCCCATTTTTCTATTCCAATATTCATCAATTTATTATATTAAATACATTTTTTATTAGAGGCTCTGAAGAGATGTTTTTAAGAATTCATCTAGTCATATTTTCAATAACTAAGTGATGATGAATGCGATTGATATCTCTCTATTAGTACTGCTTCTCTTTATTACGGAATACCAATTTATTTTTTGATATACCAACCTGGGAGTGTTGAATCCATGGGTTTTTTGTGGATTAGATCCTTATTTTTAAGGATTAGGATTCTATGGATTTCTCTACAATCCTCATCACCTTCGATATTCTACTAATGGTTCCCAATATGGGTGATTGAATAAACATGTGATTTAAGGTATGTGGTGTTAAAATGATTTTTCCTATAATTAAAACCCCAAACTCATTAAGTTACTAAAATATATTTCCATTGGTTTCTAAAAATTGATTGTTATTATTTGATGATTGATTTAAATGGAATGTGATTTATGAATTAAAAAACTATTTTCCATGTCCATGGAAATATGTTGCAGTTTTTTAAAAAAGGTGGATTGAAAATATTTTTGTTTTATTTATAAGAAAAATGGATTTAAGTGAAATATGGTTCTGAAATGCTTTAATTTGATGAAAATCTAAATTTTTGTTTTGAAATTCAAAAGGAATATGGAAACATGATATTGGGTATTTGAATAGTGAATGATTAATTGGGTTAAAATATCCTTATGACTGCTTTATTGATTGAATAAAATTTGAGAGTGAGTTATTAGTGGTGGAAATGGACAAGCATTATAAGAATATGACTCACTCAAAATGGAAATATGATTAAAAATCTAACCAAAATAGTTTTACATGATTTCTATGAATATAGTATTGATTTTTTATCATGATGGAATGAGCTATAATGATGTGATCACACATCATGAGCCATGATAATTGGATAATTACTAGGAGGATCTCAAATCCATAAACTAATAGACCTCAGAAATGATGATCATATTTCTTTTTTATGATTTTATTTTTATAATATATTGATTATAGAAAAAATTTATTCATTCCATTGATTTATTAAAATTTTCATTTTTTATTTTTTTGATATATCTGCCATTTAATTGATTTTAAAAAAAAAATTGGCTAAAATTTTGAATCCAATTTGACATGAAATATCATTATCTATATTAAATCATTAATTGTTTTTTTTTGAATTTCTTATGAAAAACATTGAAAAATAATACTGGGATATTTTTTCTCACACACAATTTTTTCATTCAACTATTTTTATTATTATAATATATTAGGTTCAAGAAAAAAAATCCAATTAGACATGGTGGGTGTGCATGATAAATGGGATCTTATAGTGATATTGGTGACTAGTGGAGCTATGTTTCTCCTTTTACATAGTGATTTTTGACCTTATGATAATTTTTTTTATCTTTTGGATCTTTGATATATTTACCTGAATGCTTATGGAACTTTCTTATTGTGTAGTGATTGGCATAAAATATATTCAGCTATTTATCTTCAGCGGTAAAATATTTATTGTGTGTTCTTATGGGAAAAATTTCTATTTGACTCATAAATGATCCCAAGTGCCAGTCCACAAACAATGGGGGTTGCGAACACCCATTGAACTATATTAGGGAAGACCCAGATATCATTATACTAGGTTATATGGGTTGTTAAGTTATATGAATATAATAGTTCAATTGTCTGGATGCCTGAATGCTTGGGTCAAGTGGGTTGATGAAACTATATTGGGATGGATTAGGCCTAAGTAATCCTAATTGAAAGATTAGTTTAAATTGGTATTTGTACAATTTATCCATACACACCCAGGATATGTGAAGAAACCTTAGATATCCATATAGAATGATTATTGGTAGTGACATGTAACCTTTTTTTAAAAATTAATTTATTCTAAAGGCTTATAATACAGCTATCTAAATCCAATGGAAACATTATTACATTATCACAAGATACAGCTGATCACATTGGAATCGACAATATAGTTTACTAGTCTTGGTAAAATATATACAAACTTGAATCCCACATTACATTTGAAAACATAAAATGAAAAATTATATTTTATGTTGGGATACCATTATTTCCTATATCATATCCATGCATATCAATCATAAGACACTTTATAGAATCCCTTAATAATGAAAAAAATAAAGGGTGGGTTTAGATTCTCAATAATGGTTACATTAAATAAATTTTTTATTGAATAAATAATACATAATAAATATGGAATGATAAATAACTAAAAATACATTTTTTTAATTAATAATCTGATCATGATGAATAATATGGAATGAATAAATGACGATTACATAATTTCATATAAATAATCACAT
The DNA here is from genome assembly GCA_963277665.1 of Viscum album. Taxonomy (NCBI): domain Eukaryota; kingdom Viridiplantae; phylum Streptophyta; class Magnoliopsida; order Santalales; family Viscaceae; genus Viscum; species Viscum album. The sequence goes on along the minus strand of OY728132.1, from coordinate 678,479,771 downwards.
CAGCTCGATACATATCAATTAACAACATAACTATTTTGATTATTAAATGGATATGAATTAATTTTTTCACAATAATGGAATACGTAATGCTAGGCCAAATTAAAAAACTATTGAGGCATAGTTTCCATACATCTACAAATAAAAACAACACCTCATGCCTGGGTATATACATAAATTTTAAATACCTTGAAAAAATAGATAATACATTTTATTTAAATATACATACCAATGAATCAATGATCTGTGTAATTATTTACCCCTTTAATAAAATAATAATTCCAACACATTAATTATTTGATTAGTTAATACATCATATTCAACAATACTTAAAAATAAATAATTTAATGTATTATAAGAACTACTCTATGTAATTTCAATACTTTCCTTATTAAAAATGATCATAAACCATCCATAAAAATATGTTGAAATTTTTTTAGGGTGTAACCTCATAAAATTATAATATTTAACATAGTTTGTTGATATAGAAGAAAATACATTAAAATGATCACTAGAATATTTATTAAGGAAAATAAACTTTTCAAGTTAAAGTAATGAATCTAAAAAGTTCACAAATATTAAGGAAATAATTTTATTTGTAAATAAAATTTCAATCAATTAATTTATTCATGAAATAATCGAGCGGTCATAAAGTAGAATTTTTTTTCATCACATATATGATAAAAACAATCCATTAACACTTTTGTAAACAAAAGTCAAAAAGTATATCATTTAGAAAATAATAAAAACATTAATTTTTATTTTTAAAATGTCCAATATGTTCAAAAGTTTCATTAATAAATAATTTTATAATTTAAATGGTATTCTATAAAACATTTTAAGGAAAATATGGTTATGGATGAAAAATAATTCTCACTATATAGAAAAAAAAAGTCTGCTTTCCTTCGAAAAATGTTCGGTATCTTGAGTACATAAAGAGAGTAAAATAAAAGAGAAAATATATAATTTATAGAAATATGTTTAAGAGAATAAAATATATTGGTTCTATTATTTAAATATCAAATAAATCTAATATTATAGACTTAAACATAATCAATCTTAGAAATGATTAGATTTTGAAACAATCCCTTACCTTAGATATTGTTTCCTTCATATTTGTTCAAAATTAGGCCAAAAAATATATTTATTATAATATATTTTCGGAACCATATTCACATATTTCATACCATATATTATTTACTTATAACATTACATTATGTTTTTAGTAATTTTTTTTATTAAAATCAATGTTTCGGGTGATAAACACTTCATTTTTCATGAGTGTTTTCCTTTGCTAGTATTATTCCTTGTACTTTAATCATGGTTATATCATCAATATAATTTTAGTAATGATATATATATTATATATATTAATCATATATAACTAGAAAAGATAGGTATAAAAAATGAAATACACCTCTTCTGTAGAGGATTGGTCATACACACACATGAAAATTGGTTTCACATTTGGACATAGGGAAACAATGAAAGGTAAAGAATAATTCAAATTCACTTGAACATTTTTATATCAAAATTATAATATATTTTCAATATATACATCCTTATTAGAAAAAAATGTAAATCCAAAAAGAAAACCAAATCTTATCGCATTGTGGAGGTGGTAGTCCACATGTACGCATGGGCGATGATAACTTTTTTCAAATTCTTAGAAATTAAGAATGTAGAGATAATATTAAAATACTAGAAGAATAATTATGTCCTTAATTTAAAGTAGAATAATTTTTAAGATCATAATACTCATCCAAGAGATATATATATAAAAATGGATTGCATCTCTATGTGGAGATGATACGACACACGTATGTAGGAGTAATACATTCATATCACATCTGTTACAATTGATGGTGGATAATGATGTTTTCATAATAATAATAACATATTTTTATATTGGGGATAATAAATTTGTTATTTTATGATAAATACCATATATTTATAGTATTTAGAATAAAAAATCAATTGATACATATCAACAAATACAATTAACACTTTTTCCGAACACCCGATTTATATCCTTTCTAAAAGAACATATGGTTTTTATTTTGGGAATGAAATCAAATCCATACACTTGGATACTTATTTTGAGAAGTGGAATCGGTATATTTGGGTCAAGATAGGTTTATCAATGATGGGTAATTTAGGGAAATGACATACATCAAATTAACAAACATTAAAATTTAATTAAGTCATTTTAAAGACAAATCTAAACAAATGGATATAGATTCAAATATTTAGTGACTAAGGTATAAGTATCATTGGACAATGAAATTTATAAATAATTTTGTGTCATATTTACCCATTTAATTTGTTTTAACACCATGGTTAAACAATTTTTTCATTAACTGTAGTAATGGATTTTTCTATAATAAAGGGTTATAATTTTACATATAAGGTAAAAATTGGTTAATAAATTTCCATGGGAGGAAACTATTTTCCATTTATATCCCTATTTTCCTCACTTAAATTTTTTATTATATTTATATAATTTAATAAAATACATTTATTTATAAAAAAACCATTATTTTCATATATGACACTATTTATTTAATTTTTCATTAAATACTTCATGGAAAAGATAGAATTACAACTTAACCTATTAAAACGTATAATATTATATATTAAACTATAAAATTATAATAAAAAATAATTCTTTCAAATTGGGACACCATAGACAACCAAAGCCTTCAATGTCCATTCAGTAGTAAATGAAATAATCTCTCATCAATGATTTCTAAAAAATACATGTTTTTCTGTGGTGTATGACACTTACACATCATGTAAATTTATATGTCTTATAATCTTTAGGCCTCAAATCCTTCAGAACATGTAGCAAGATATAAAAAAATTTATGGGAAATTTTTGGAAGTGTCAGGGCATGACACTTATGTATTACGCCATGAAATATGTTTCTTCACTCCAACAATATATCTTCTTTTACATAGAGTTAAAATGGTTAATTTATTAGAAATTTATATTATTTATGATAATTACATGATGTGTAAATTCATATTCTATTGACAAAATATTTGTATTACAATCATCAACCAGTTTTGTGCCTCCAGAACCTCACATGATAATCCAAAATTATGTAAAATCATTATTTAGTAGATTTAGTTGGTCTAATTGGCTTCAATATTTAATCTCAATGTTTTCATATTTCCATTTTCACACCACTCCATCTTCTAAAAATGTCACATTTTCCTTCGTATTCCTTTAAATTCGAGTCCTACATATTAATACATGAAATTTTAATAACAAGAAAATATTTCATATCAAATTAATCAATATTCAATGAATTCACATATAAAAAATGAACAAATAAATATCAAATAGAGATATCAAAGACCCTAACACTGAAATCATCGATCATGCTCAAGAAAAACCTCATCATTTTAACAACTATAATCCTATATCAACCAAAGAATTTTCAATTTATTATGCTCATAAAAACAAGTTAGGATTAAATATTGTAAAATGAAAGCACTAAAAAAAATAAAGAATATAAAAAATAAAAATTTATTTATAATGGGAAATTCATTACATATTACCAATTTTTCTCATAAAATTCAAATTTTCATCAACACCCATCACATTTATGACTTACCCCACCTATTAATTTTTCCACTCATTAAAAAAGGTAACAATTTAATTTAGTTATTCCCATACCTAAAGTAAATGATCCAAAACATTATATTTCATTTAATATAATTTCTCTACTAGTAAATGTTAATATCACAATTAACCTTAAAGTATTTCAAATTATGATCAAATATTTTTGAGGCTATGTTTTTTTGGGTAAAAATGATGAAAATCATGTAAGGAGCAAGGAGGAGTCTAGACACTAATGTATAATACATGACATTAGAAATAAAAGATTAATGAAAATGATCCTCACTAAAATATAATGTCTTCTCAGAGACCCACCAAGGTTTGATGTAAAGGTTAATTAACAATATAATAATAATGAAAAATATCCTTCTCATTTTTTATTCATTGATTTTTTTGAAAGCTATACCCAGGAGAAGTCTCATAAAACCACCTAACCATATATAATATTTAGATCATTGATCTATAAGTGGTTATTTTTGGCATACCAAAGAAACTACCCTATATTTTTATTATAATTTGTTTTTCAAATATCATGATTGTAATGAACATAAAATCTAAAAAAGAGACACATATGATAAACATCAACATTATAGTAATGGTGATTTTTTATTTTCCCATACAACAACCCATTTTTATTCTATGTTATATTTTTTACATTATCATGGATTAATAATAAAATACAATTAATGTAAATATAAACCACCATAAAAAATACCAGGGAAACACTCTAAAATATCCTCTAATGAATAATATACCATATCCATAATGAACAACCCTCTCTCATAATCATTCAATTTAATATCATGGATGTAAAATGTGATCAGTAGGAAATGAATTAATTGAATGTAACATTGCTCAATTATAATAAGGGAACCCATAAATTTTATGAGATAAATAAGGATTAACATGTTGGTGGGTTTCAGGATACCAATGATATTTAATAAAATTATAAATTCATTTAAAAAGTAAATTTTTTCATTTATAGATTTGAAAATCTATTATTGTATATTCTAGTAGGTTTATATTCCCCATGATTCACTTGAAATATACTAGAAAACAATAGAATATTTGGTACATAATCTTATTATAAATGGTAATAGAATAAAATACATTCCGTTCATGTGATGATAAATAAAGATTCATTTAATTAAATCTTTATTTAAGGAATCAAAATCATGAAAATTAATCATTTCAGAACTTATTTTCAAGAAACTCAAAATTGTTTTAGGAATGTGACTTTTTAAATTTATAGTTATATATTTTTCATTTTTGGGAATAATATTTGAAAATTTTCAAGATGTATAAATACTTCTCCTAGGTGATTATGTATCCTAGATTAGCAATTAAATCAAAAAAATAATCTTTTTTATAGGTGTGTAAAATTTAATTTAGTTTATAAAAAAATTGAATTCATTTTTTTCTTTTCATCTATTTTATTTCAAAATCATACAGCTTAAAAAACTGGGGATGAAAAAATAGGAATAAGTAAAAACAGTACTCCACTTACATTGACTGTTTTGAATGATTTCATTAGGTAATTTTTTAACCTAAATCTTAAATTGAATAGTGATTCTAGATCATGAATATATTTTTTCTTTATAATTTTAATTACTTAATGATTTTGGTTTAATGGTCCTGAAAATTGAAAATTTACTATGAAAGTAAAGGCCCTTTTATAAAAATTAAAATTTTTAGCTTTGAAAGAAAAATGGGTTTACCATGTGTATAGTTTTAAGACTAATAAAATAAAATAAATATAATTATTATAAAGAAATTTCAAAATCCATGTTAGCTCCTAGTAGATGATCTTTTTATTTTCTCTTAGCTCAACCTTAACTTTAATTATCTAATTAAAATGTTGTACAAAGCTAACAATATTGTTTTTAACAACTTATGAAATATTTTTGCATCTGGGGTGGTCGTTCACTTCATCCTCCATTGGTTTTACAAAATTGGTACTTTTAGTGGGATGAATATTGAAGATAAATTTAGTGAAAATAATAGGAAATCAAAATATGGTCATATTTTATAGCTATTTTCAACCACCACTTCCACAGTCTCTTCCTTATTTTTTTAGTGTATGCTTCGATAATGTACAATTGATTTGGAACATCATTTTAATCCTTTTTTTCATGAATGTGAAAGAGGGAGTCTCCTTCTTCTTCTTTCTTGAGAATACTGGTGAGGTCAATTCATGTCTATTCAACATCCTATTTCTTTAATATTTATTCATGTTTTAAGTGTACGTCTTGTTCCACATCAACCTCCTTCTCCTATTTCTCATCATCCATACAATAATGAATATAGATCATGTTTCTTTTACTAGTATGAACTTCATCTACCTATTATTGATATTCTTCATCATAAAACCATTTGGTATATACACTAAAAATATGAGATTGACTATTAAAAATTGAATTTAAATTTGAAATAAACATGAGAATGTTGATATGTTAATATGCCCAATTATCTAAGTTGGGTCAAACTCTAATCCATCATCTTATCTAATACTGTAATAAACCTTTTATGACACTTTGATAGTTTGTATTTTTAATTATTCTTCTGAAATTGTTAGAATAAATGGTATTCTTGAATATTTTTCTCTTGAGGTTCCTTTATGTAATCATATTATACTTCCTCTTTTTATTGACATTTTCTTTATTAGTCCAACATATATATGCATAAGAAACTATTTTTAGGATATTAATAATATAATTCAAATTTGAAATGGTTTTATCAAAGTGATTAGCTAATTCTCCCATCTCATTGTGTTTATATTCATGATAGTGAAACCTTTTTTCTATCACATAAGTTTACACCGTCAGTAGATTGGTTAGTTTTTCGTCTTTGTGATGTTCTTGAGGATGTTGGAATTATGTTATTTCATGGTTGTGGTACTCTTACCGGGAATCTTCTTTAAAATCTTAAAAGTCTTGGTCTCTTACATAAAATTTATAGTAGGTATCACTAATCAGATGATGATGGAATTTATAATATTTAAAATAATATGAATCATACCATATCGTTACCTAAAATTACATCCCCCATGAATTAATTTCTTCCCATGATGTTAGATATTCCTAAAATTCATTTTTCTCTAATGGTGGTGCCACATGACATTGATGATTTGTGTAGTACATCATTCCCAAGACCCAAAAACTAAAAGAGGTGTAATATATTAAAAAATAGAAAAAATAACTAAACAGAAATCAGTAAATAAAAATAGGATAAGAGAAGTCTTTATCCAAATAAATTGATCCCTATTCATATGTAGTGCTCTTCTACTTCTAGAAAATGGTTCCAAAATTATTTTCACATAGAAGATGTTGTTAAATCCTCTGAAAGTATCAAATTATAAATTTATATGAAACCTGAAACCTACTAATTACTAAAGTGTTGTAATGTGGAAGCATAAGGTGGATATCATAGATAGAAGAGAAGGAAAAAAGATAAATTTTGAATAAAGGTCAATTTTTCCAAAATTTATTTTGATTTTATAACATTAATGACTTAAATAAAATTACATAAATGAAGAAAGTAAGACATGAAAAGATCTATGTTGATTTCAGGGTGTAGGTAAAGGGTTATCTATGATCTAACTGGGGATATACCTGTGGGATAGGATTTTAAGAGTTAAAAAGGACACCATTTTATCTTAGTAAATCCAGTTAGACCAACTTAAGATGGAAAATACACCTTGGTTTAGATTAATTGAAAACCTAAGAACATTATTCTTAGATTTTAATAATAATGAATTACATGCAGTTAGTCCAATGCTTAAATTATCTAACTAGGTATTGGTCATTCAATTTTTACTTCCTATGGTCAAGGGTAATTCAAAAGAATGATATTTACAATTATTTTACACTTTTTTTTACTAGAAATAGGGTTAAATGGTTTCAATCTTATATATTAACTATGTTAAAACAACCCCAAATATTGAACCCTAACCATAAGTGGATTAGTCAATCATTATTGGGTGATCACCAACGATGAGTAAATAGTAACCTAGAGTTGAATAGAATAGAAGAGAATAAATTCTAACGATAATGAATAAAAGAGAGATAGTTTAATTAATCATGAATGAATTCAACATTACATTATAGAAGGTAAAGAAAAACAAAACCCAATATTTGAAGAATAATGGGTCAGAACCCTATAGTATCCTCCCGATAGTCAATCCTCTCAAAGTATAAAATAGAATGAATATCTCTTGGTTGGGATCCTTATTTATATGACTTCTTATCATTAGTGTGCCTCCATGGATCAATTATATAATTTAATGTCTCTTTGAGGGTAAAAGGAATAAATAACCATCAAAGATACTTAAAAATAACTATTTTTCCTGACATTTAAATGACATGTAAAGTTTAAGTGACAGGTAAGATTTAGGCATCAAATCTGTTATGATATGCTGCATGGTGTAAAAACCATTCTAGAAAATTTTGGGATGTTTTATTACATGAATCATATTTTTCACCACATGACGCATGTGTTATTCACTATAACAGAATTATTTCTACTGCATGACCAACAAATTGTTTATTTCTTGTAAATATACATGATGTGTAATGTCATCTTCCAGTGATAGTACCTCTATTTTTCATTTTTATCATCATTTTTGTTCCTCTGGAATCTCTTATTTTAACTTATCATTAAGAAAAATCTACACTAAATAGATGTATTATGTCTCATTGGATTAAATCTTTAATATCAACTTTTTTTATTTCATTTTTCTGGTTGAGTTCTGAAGAAACACGTTGAAAGTTTCCTCCATCTTCTAAAAATTTTCTGATTTACTTCGTATTCCTCTAAATTCTAGTCCTACATATGAATACAAAAACATTATTAATAGTATGGAATATCATATGAAATTAATAAATATTCAAGTAATTAAAATATAAAAACACATTAATCAAAGATATTAAATAGGTACATCAATTATAAAAACACATATCAAGGACCATGATATTTTTATGACTTTGGAAAAATTGATCACAATATATTAATCTGATCAAAGATATTTAACAACTTCCTTAAAGATATCCCCCTTTAGAACTCTTCAAAAAAAAAACCTGATGTGAAATATTTCACCAAAACCTCAGTAAAAGAGACATAATAAAGGGTGAGAACAAATAGATGATATGGCTAAAAAAGGATTATATATAAGCATCGAATGTGTATTAGGGTTTTAGAACATGAGAATAATATAGGAAAACCGTACCACGTAAGCAAAAGATAAACAACATGTATCCTTTAATAATGAATGGATGTTCATATAACATGAATCATAAGGAAATAAAAGACTATAAAATTATAATAAGATATAGATTTTTGGAATACTCAAAATCAAAAAAAAAAATTTATGTCACGAATACCCACGAAGACATTCATAACATGTTAGGCTTTGGATAAACACCCATGTTCCTACTCTAGTCTTGGGATAACCAATCATGTACCCTCCTTTACAAGATTTGTATGACCACCTATGTTCCATATTTTCACAAAAAATATTTATCATTACCCAATATATTGAAGGAATATATAGGTCACATCATCACATAATGAAATCGTACATATTTTTCCATAAGATTATAAAAATTATCAAATCATAACCCATGCAATAAAATGGGTTTTATAAAAATTTCATCATATCATAAACTATGGAAAATAGATAGGTTTTTTAGTCATTTCATCATAGAATAAACCACGATAAGAATTTGGTTTCATAAGTATTTTATCATTATATAACCCATATAAGATAAAATATTTTTATAAATATAATGCCATAAAAAGATAAAAAATTCATAGAAATTAAATAAACGGTATCCTAGGATCACATCCCTAGTATGAAATAGCTAATACCAATGGATTTAATATTTGTTAAAAAATAATTTTGAAATATATTTTAAAACAATTCTTCAGGAAAATATCCTTCCCACTTAAAAAAATTATTTTTAAAATAGGAGACATTTTTGAAAAAAAATTCCCTAGAAATAAAATTGAAATCATTTTAAAGAATATTTTCTAAATAATTAATTAATAAATTTATTTATTAAAATTTCATTACTATTTATTAAAAATCATTTTAAAAAATAAATCATCTTAAAAACCATTATATTTTATAGTAATCAAGGAAAATTATAAAGGAAGCATTAAAAATTATTGAAATCATATTCATTAAGACAATCAATGAATTTTTTAAAAAAAATATGAAAATCATTTAATACAATTTTTTTAAAAAATTAATTTTAAAAATAATTTTCCTTTAAAATGAGTTTAATATATCAATTAAAATATATTTCAATTTCTTTAGAAAACATGGGTTTGAATGAAATCAGATTTCTGATCGAAGAGAGAAATAAAATCATATTTTATTAAAAACATTTTCTCAATTAACATACGTAATTAAAAGTGGAAAAACTATACCATTATATGAAGATATAATTAATAAAATTGGTATATGAAAATATAGATAATTATTTTCAGTTACATCATGATATTTCAATAATGGAGAAATAATCCTAAACAATCTCGGTAAATGATGCGATTGTATTATAAAATAATTACCACATCAGTAACATTGAATCATAAGACCCATGAAAAAATAACCAAAAATATCATGAGTAAGAATAAATTCATGATAATAAATTTCAACTGGAATGTATTTAAACCTTGTTTATGAATATAAGTGCAATACATACCATTCATCTCAAAGAAGGGAAATTGGGAGAAAAATACCTTACCTTTTTGTTAGCTTTTTAATCCTAAACCACATGAAAGAGAGATAATAAAAAGGAAATGTAATTATAATAATAATTATTAGAATAATTTTATAATACATTCATGGGGTGTATGAACATGACATAGAATAATTTTTTAGTTAATATACCATGTGTCTCAAAAAAGTAAAAGGTAGACATAAATCCTTTACCTTAAGTCTTAACCATTATCGTACTTTTTCAAACATTATATATAATAAATATAATTTTACTATACATATATCATATAACCATATATATAGTAACATGAATTATTTACTCTTGAATTTATATAACTCATTTCTTAACAATTCCATGATAATGTTGCTTTTTTGGTAATAAATTATTAGTTTTTCTTAGATTTTTTGACTTTTTATTCTTTTTCCTCTTTAATTAATCATTATTTTATAATATAAATAATCTTAATGATTATATAAATATAATATATATTCATTATATATGTATTTATATCATCCCATAAATTTATAACGATAGGAAATGAAAATGCACCATTCATGGAGACTGTAAGACGTATATACACCAGAACGTTGTTTCAATTTTATTGTACCATTAATGGAAAGTAATGTAAATGATATATGTATTATCATTAAAATATAATTTTAATTCTATATATACAACATATTTATATTCAACCCATCTTTAGTACACTCCATGTAAAGCTTGAATTGATCACATTGCTTCATGAGGTGGTAGTTCACTGTACACACAAACAACATTTTTGTATTCCCACAAAATGGAAATCATTATAATATGTTTTATATAAAGCTTAAATAAAAATAAATAAATAATTAATATCATAAATATCATATATATACTTTTTTACATCATTATGACCAGCCATAAATAGTTGTAATTGAAAAACCAATGACATCGGTTTGCGAGGTGGTAGTCTGCTGTACACATGAACAATGATTTCATAACACATTTGATAGAAGTGTGTGATTTTTAGATCATAAAATTAACATGAAACCATATTTTTATATGGAATATACTAAGGTTATTATATAATCCTGGAATAAAATAATTGAAGGTAATTTAGGAAGAAATAAAAAAAAATGTCTGCTGAAGAACAATACATCTCCTTTGGAAATCTCCTTTAGGATTGAAGAAATTTTCTTATGTGGTAGGATTTATACACAATGTAAGAATTATATGATGATAAGAGGGAATTTGGAAGTGATTTTTGAATGTTTTGGTTGATCTGAATGGCATGATATGTGTGATGAATGGGAGAGTGAGTAACCTTTTATAATTGAGGGGGGGGGGGGGTGTCATGTTTTTAAATGCATAAAACAATTCCATGTTGAGTTGTATACCATAAATAATTTAACCCGAAATTGAACTATAATATATTATATGAATTATTTATTCAGTAAATAAATTTTCCACACAAAATAAATAAATTTTTATCATGTTATTCCTTATTCATTAAGCTTTCTTAACATTATCTTTATATTTGATAACAAAATAACTTATATTTTTTTGATAAGATTAATTTACCATTTAATTCACAGATTAAAAATATTTTTATTATATAATTTAATCCAAAAATTTATAAATATTAATTATAATTCATCAAATAATAACTATATGGGTTTTTAACATTTGTTTTAAAGAAAACATTGTAAGAATCAAAAGTATTTTTTAACATTGATTATATTAATTAATTTTAATTATATTCAACAATCACTTTGGCAAAGAATTAATTTTTATGTGTTATAAATTATAAACTATGATGATTAAAAATATTATATACATTTTTTCAAATTCAACTAACATAAATAGAAAAATTTAAAATAATATTAATCCTAAAGACATGTCGAGAAAGCATGTAATTTTAAAGAAATGTTTTTCAAATGATTACAATTTTTTAATAATAAATTTCGATATAAAATTGATTATAATGAAGTAAATTCAATTAATATATTTATTACATAACTCATTATACTTTAATTTAAATTTAAAATATAATTTATCCTTATAAATTATTTAAAATAAAATGCAGTTTTCAACTAAAATACATTATTTTCAATAGTCATTGAAATATGAAATTCTTTAAAAAATATAAAAATTAACCCAATGATAATTATTGTATTACATTGGGAAAAATGAATTTATTTTTTTATATTAATTTTCTAAATTTTTTAAAAATCATTTTTAAATTATGTGCGGCAAGAATGATTAACCCATCTTTTAGAAAAGACGCCATTTTTAGAGAAAATTTCTATTTTATTTTAAATGAATATTATTTTTTATATAATAAGAATATAACTAATAAAAAAATTAATAGTATATATTTTAGAAATTTATTTATTCCAATTCATCCCCTCCATTCCAATTACATGGAAATAAATATCACATTAAATAATAATATTAATAGCATATTGTAGTTTGGTAAAACTCAGTCTTGTGTGTCATCTAAGTTATCGAAGGAACTCAGTTTTGTGTGAAACACAAGTCAAAAATATTTTATCATGTAAATTAAAATAAAATCATTTTTAGTGTATTATTAACATTTTTTTTCATATAAATAATACTTAATATTGTGTAGAGTGCAATGCATGACATCAATTTATTTTAATTTATTCAAAAAAATCATACAAAATCAGGGTTATATATATTTTACCGACATAAAATAAATGTTTTTATAAAAATAAATATGGGTCATAAATGTTTTAATAATTTAATATTCTTTTTATATAAACCCATATCATATTAAAGAATACTAAAAATTATTTTAAAAAGGAAAATTCGAAACATAATCGTTACCTAAAGTAACTCATAATGAGGATTCCACATAGGATAACATATGTGAGAAATGAATATTTATGCACGAAATAAATGATTAATAATTATAGATAGTGATAGAGATAATATATCATAAGAATGATTGTTTTCCATAAAAATTCAATGATAAAAAACCATATATATTTTTCAAACTAAGGAAACATTTTAGTCATCCAAAATAAAGTTATTAGGATAACATTTTTGATTCTAGATCACTTTACTATGGTTAAATAATTTTCATAAGAATATATACTTACATGAAATTATTTCATTTCATAAGCAAAATATCACCATTTGGGTTTTCCTTGATCAATTTCTACTTCATATCGTACTTGGAGTAAAAAAGGTCAATTGGTTGTGTCTGAAAAACTAATGCATCATAAGACCTATAAATTAATGGATAAGTTATCCCATATATATTTAGTTATCATAAAAAAATAGTTATATCATGTTATCCAATACTCATAGTTCTTCATATGTTGAAATTATACATTAGTCTTGAAAAAAATTGTCAACTTTCATCAAAAAAACATTACATTAATGGTTAACCTTTTGACCTTTCTAGAAGTTGAAAATCCATAAAAATATAATGAATGTTGCTAAATTTCTAAAAATATGAATAACATTTATCTTTCATATATCATTAATTGGGTCTTTATTATCACATACCAAATATGTGCAGACTATCATCATGTATTCTCTTAAAACATGGAAATAACAAAAATTACTGCCTAACCATATTTAAATTATACACAATTCTTTATTCCTTATATGAGATCTTATATTATACAAAAACATTTCTATTGGAAAATAAGATTTATCCTTGTACTAATTGAATATGTGATTTCATTCATCCATAATACATGTATATAATCAGCTGAAATTTCACTAAATGATAAACAAAAATATTTTCATAAGGCTCAATCATACAAAATAAAACCTAAAATTCCCAACTTTGAAGATCAGGATAAGTATTCCTTAATTAGCATGGTTAACATCAACCATTATGAGAGAAATAATATTTCAAATTGAAATTTTTCATCAATGGTTTCTATGTCTTATCATCGACATTATTCCATGGATTTGGGAACTTATTATCATAATTCCCTAACTTCTGGAAATTGAAACACTGTGGTTTGAGAGGTGGATTATGTGCACATGTCTCATTATTCAATGCATTAGCTAGATTCTCCCAATCAAATTTTCATTAAAATGAATAATGAACATGCCTTCCACATATAAAATGTTTTTTATTCACCTTATGATAGTTCCTTATATATTTCATCCCACACATTATTCATAAGATAAATATCATCTTCTTATCTCTATGATTATTATATTTTCTTGTTAAAATAAAGATATTGATACATAACTTTTGCCACAATTTCCATTATTAAATCACATTGACAAGTCACTTAATATGTATTGATGTCCCTTATGTATAACACAATTTAATTACATGGTTTCAAGTCAATAATGAATTGGTGCGCATTACTTTTAGGGTAGATGATAATCCCAAAATCATACATCAAAAGTCTTGTAAAATTTGGTTCATATGTACCAAAATACTCCTTATAATTTATCTATATCTCATGAAACTCATTATCTATCTTCATCCACATAATAATAGTAAATAAATTATTGAGAAACATGTTATTGAACTTATCTAAGTACACTCAGGGAATTTCAAAATGTTTCCTCGTATTCATTAGAAATTTACACCATTGATCTAATTTACCTTCCAAATGTTTGATACAAAAGATGAGTTTTTCATTTTCCAATCACTAAAGAATGAAAAATATCTATTTAGTGAAGCTGATTCATTTCTCAGTAGTTAGAGTATCAGTGGATCCACTCATGTATGGTGAATGATGTCTCATGAAGAACTAAACATAATTTTTTTTTACCATATATGATAATTTAGAAATTCAACAAGATTCTTAGCATGTCAATGTTTTATGAGCATAAAAACAGGATTTTTCATTCTATCTCCCTTAATGTTTTTATTCTTAAGTGGGGAATCATTTAATTATCTTCCACACTATGTGTAACAGTCTAAAAACATATAAATGATATTTTTCTCTTAAAATAAATCTTTGTTATAAAATACAATATAGTATTATACATATAAAGAAACCCAAGAAATTATTTAATTGAAAAATACTATAAAATTAATTAGAAATGTAAACAATAAAATTTTCAAACTATACAAATGAAAAAAATATAAAATAGAAAATCTATAGTTTGAAAATATAGATTGCCCAAATCTACTAAAGTCATCACCCCCAATACAAAAACTATAGAAAAAATATTTTAGTAAAATAATAAACATAAAAAAGGAAATATAGACCACTAATATCAATTGAGTTGAATACTGATTGAAATAACAAATTCATATATATAAGAGGTAATGTGACGATTGGAATAGAAATCTAATAGTTGGTATAGTAACATGACCATTGAGAATATTACCGTAACCATTGGGAATAGTAACATGACCGTTCGAATAGTAATTTTATCTCAAAATAATAAAATGTAATATATATAATATTTACCATGATTAATTGATTTAAATATAAATTTAATAATTCTAAAAAATAAATATCATTATCATAAATGTAAAGGGAAATATGAACACATTTTTAATAAATTATATTTTAATGTATTTCTTAAAAACCATAAATTTTATATAAAAAATTAATATCACATATTTTAGAAATTAATTTTGATAAAATTTAAATCATTTTTGAAATCATAATTTAAAAATTTTCTAGGGTGAATTTTTGGTATTTATTTTAAATATATTAATTTTCGATTGAATTGTAAAAATATAGTTTTTCACAAAATTGATGTAACATAAATTACACCATTAATGATGTAATTATGTCCTAATAATTTACTGAACATATTGATCTGAGATGATATATTAAATTTCACAAATTATTCATTACAATACAATAAAATTAATCTCTAAACCTAAAAAAATATTCGAAAACCTAAATTCAAAAGTGATTCTATAAAAAAATTATTTTTCTTCCACCTTTTTTTTATAAAATAATGAATTCAAACAAAAAGGTGGATTTAAAGTCTAAAAAAATTATATTTAGTCTAAATATGATTTATATTTTTAAAAAAATTAACCATTACATATTTTATGTTTGATATATTTTTTTATTGATTATTTTATTCTAGAAATAACCCTCCCCTCAAGTAGAAATAACCCCTCTCCCTTACCTCAAAAAACCACTCTTACAACTCATTTAGAAGCCCATTATCTTCATAAATAATTCATGAAAATACCATTATAATACATAATGTTATTATGGGGAAATCCAACCCCCATAACCAAGTGAGTTATAGGGTCATACAAGAGAAGCTACACCACGGAGAGAGTATGTCTCTATTAAAATTTCCCTCTTTTTTTTCATTTTTCATTTTCTTCTCAATTCTATTCAAAAAATATAATATAAAATTAATTATGGGGCAATGTAACATTATATTAATTATTATAACCTACAATAACTATCATTTTTATAAAAAATATAAATTTCATACTTCTCATTCCCTCTCTTTGGAAAATTCCATTTTAATGGTTGGTTAACCAACAATGGAGACAGTCCTATGAAAATTATTATAACCACCATCTTGAATGGATAGTATTAATTATATACCAAATATAACTATTTAATTACATATAATATAATATCATAGAGTTATTCCTTATTTGTTACAAATTAATTTGAACAAAAAAAGATAAATCAATGCAAAACGAGATTGTGTTAGAAAAATATGATAATCAAAACACTGAAATTTAATAAAAGGTAACTAAAAAATATATTAAAAAAGTTAATTGATAAATATTTCTATATATCACTATAATTTACTTCTCTCTCTATGTTTTAATAAACATAATTTTATTTATCCTAGGTGAAGAAAATTAAACTGACCTAGGTTGAACGCTATCTTTCATCAAAGAAGTATTAGCTAGATATTGAGTCATATATGCATCAAATATCATCGAATTTTAGTGTAACTTCCAATCCAATTGTCATGGAACAATAGGTTAACATAATGGAGAAGATCTATTAAAGGACCCATTTTTCTGATAAGGATATGTTGACTATAGCCATCAATAATTTAAATAGAGAATCCAAACAACAGTCAGAATTTTCTAAGAAGACCAAGATGAAGAATGTTATATAACATATAGAGTGGGAATAATTTATAATAAAATTTCTTACCATGTATTTCCCTTGTACTATTCAAAAAAATATGGAAATAGAATTCATAAAGTTAATGAAAAATTAAGGTCAATCTATTATGACATAAGGGAAAAACATCCTAAGGATTTAAATATATACCTTGTGTTCTATTGTCAAAAATTATAGAAAAATATATATATTCTATAGTGGTTTAAAATAAAAATTTAGGAAGATATAACTATTTGAGATATTGGGAGTTATGAAGATATCATTCGATTTATTGTCAATGTAGAGATGGAGTTTGAAGAAATGTCATGTTTTATGGTGATAAGAATAGAACAATGGAGTTTCAAAAATTTGTTTCAATTGAAAATGATGGAATGATGCTACAACTACCCCCATATAAAAAATGGATGATGAATAATCATGTGAATTTCCTCAATGAGGTAGGAATATTATTCATGTTCTAGAGAGAAGGCCATAAAGTTTGTGAATTTTAAATAGAAATGAATAATCTATCCAAAATGATGGAGTAAAGTATATAAACATTTAAATTACCACCCATGGGTCAATGATTGAACTATAAAAATAAAGGGAACAATTCAGACAACTGCACCGAACAATGGGTTTTTGAGGGTAATCAGTATCAACAACCCCAAAATCCAAATGAGTAAGGGAAAAAAATAATCCATCCCTACTGCTAAAGTGGAGTGTGAAAAATAACTAATACAAGGTACACTTCATATTCACTCAATAATAGAATAAATTTTATTTTTTTTATGGTTCTATACATTTTTTATATCATTCATTATTTTTAAAACTATTTAATTAAAGCTGCATATGTTGAATTAGAGATATAGGTAAAAACATCTAATGTAGTCATAATTGAAAAAGAGGTGTTGGAATATTATAAATTAAGAGTCTGTGGGAATATTCATTTTGAAATTATCATAATACTTACAATGGGGTAATTCAATGTTATACATGGTTGGATTGAACCTCATTATATAGATTATCGATCAACAATCGGGAGAAGAAAATCTATTTCCATATTCAGAGCCATCTCATGATCTTCTGCATGTGAAAGGATGATGATGACTATCATTTGGAAAATAAATCAATGGTGTTACTATTGATATACTATGAAAAATTATACTAATCGAAAATGATTGAGTCAAAGGAAGGTATCAACTTGGAGGAAATTAACTTTGATAGAAAATACACTATAGCTTCTCTCCAACAGTTACTAATATATACCCAAGATTATCTGGTAATGTTATCAATAATGATCACACTAGATCCACTACAATCTGAATATGACTATAGAGGATGGCCCCAATCTAACTCTAATAGTTAAAGAAGCCACTGAAATAGAATTTGGATAAAGGATTCATATTCCTTAGTGCATCACCTTGTGGTGCTCTAGTTCTCCTTGTTAATAAAGGATGGATCAATGTAATATTGTATCAATTGTCAGGAGATGAACAAAATCACCATAAATAATAAGTACACCTTCCAAGGATTTATGATTATTAGATCAACTATGAGGATCTATGCGATTCTAAAAATAGGATATTCATTCTAGATATCATCAAATGATTTTTAAGAAAAAGTATATTCATAACAAAACTTTCTGTACAAGTTATGGGAACGATGAGTTTATAACGATTCCCTTCATACTGGATAATTCCTCTACAATCATCATGTTTTTTATTAATATATTATTTAGAGAGTACCTCTACAAATTTATGGTATTGTTTATTGATGACATTCTAATATACTATAATTTAGAGGAGGAACATTAAGAGTATCTATGGATTATGTTGGTGACATTAATAAAGGAGAAAATGTATTCTATGTTAAACAATTATGACTTTTGGATATAGAAATTCCGATTATTGGGACATGTGATCACAGGTGTGGGAATTTATGTTGAACCATAAAATGTGAAGGCAATTTGGGAATTTACTAGACCCACTAGTGTCATGGAAATCAATGGTTTTTTTGTCTTAGAATATTACTTTAGTGATTTTTGATAAATTTATCATGATTTTATTTCCCACAAAACTATGTTGACCTAAGAAGGGGAAATGTATATCTGGATAGAATAACGTTATAAAAGCTTCAAGGAGCTCAATAAGAGGCTAATAACACACCTGTACACGCACTACCTACCGATAGAGACGTTTTTGTGACATAAAGGGATTCCTCAGAGAAAGGATTTGGTTATTTACTCATAAAGAATGCTAATTTGAAATATTATCCATCACAAATGTTGAAGATCCATGAGTAGAGCTTCCCAAAACATGCTCTTGGGTGAGAATTAATGATCTTAACTCTAAATATTTGGAAGCACTATATCCATGTTAATATATATATATATATATATATATTGATCACAAGATCCAAATGCATATATTTACATATAAAGAACTCATCATTCATCAAAGAAGGTTCTTAGAGTTAATCAAGGACTAAAATTTCTATATTCACTACCATCTAGGAAAGGTGAACAATTTATATAATACTCATGGAAGAAAATAACATTATACCGTATCCAAGATGCATATTGAGAATGAACATATCTTTATAGATATATAATGTAAGGATTTTGACATACAAATGGTAGGTAATACATCAAAACTTTCCCAACTGATTTCCAAAACCATTTATCCAAGAGAAGATCAAGGAGGAACAAATGAATGATCTACAACATCAACAGAAGCTAAAGGAAGTTAAGGATGGGAAATGTAATGATTTATATAATGGTGATAATGGTGTGATTCAACTTGGAAGTTGCATTTGTGAGCGTTTATCACCTCAGAAAAATAAGGAGCTATTGGATAATCAAATTTATCATATTTCTCTATCCATCTTAGATGTACTAAAATTTACCATGATCCTTGAGAGAACTTATTGCATAAAACATAATGAAAGATATTATGGAGTATATCTCAAGGTGTTTGGTATTTCAGATAGTTAATTTAGAGAAATATATGTCTAAAGTGATGATGAAACCATTTCATATACCCATGTGAACATAAGATAATGTCACTTTATACATTTTTACTACTGTCCGGAAACATCCAATCAAAATAATGGGAATTGGGTTATGGTGGATCAACTCACCAAGAAATCCCACTTTATCTTCATTCAGGAAGATTTATTTATAAATTTGTTTTCCATGATATATGTGACATAAATAGTGAGGATGTATGTGGTCACAATTTTGATCATATGAAGTCTTTATCCAAGGTTTACTACTAATTATAGAGAAGTATTCAACAAAATTTTAGTACAAAATTGAATTTTAGAGTGGAATATCTCCCCCAAACTAATGTCCAATCTAAAAATAGTATTCAAACCATTGAAGAATTTTCTAAGAGCCTTCTCAATGTAATTTAAATGAGGATGAGATTAGAAGTTACCAATTTTCAAATTCTAATATAATAAAAGCATTTACTCAGGTATTCAAAATGTCTCCATATGAGGTTTATGTAGGAGAAAATGTATAAATCTAACTTGATGGGATAAAGTTGGGGAATAAACACTTCTTGGACATAATATTATATAAGATTTGAGTAATAAGTGTAAATCCATCCAATAGTATATAATATCTTTTCAGAGACGAAATAATTTCTATGCTAGTAAACATTGAATGTAGATGGAGTTCAATGTGGTAGAAGTTTTTTACTTCTAATATCACTTATAAAGAGAGTCCTAAAGTTAAGAATTGAAAGGAACCTTATCCTAAGGTATATATGCCCCATTGAGACCCTAGATCTCAAAGGACCTATGGCCTATCATCTTTCACTTCAACCAAATATGGCTCATGTTCATGATGTGTTCCATATATCAATCCTGAGGAATTTCATGCTTGATACCTAACTTTTACTTAATCCATAGGTTGTACAACTAGAGAATGACCTCTTAAATAAAGAGAATCTAGTTAGGAACCTTGATTTTAGAGACAACATTCTATGAAATAATAATGTTCATCGTGGAATAGTTTTGTGCAGGAACTATGAGAATGAAGAGAAGAAATGGGAATTAGAGCAAATAATGGAAAACAATTCCCAAAGATATTATGAATTGAGAATATGAGTTGAAATTTCAAAGATTAAATTTATAATGTGGGAAAAAATTTAACAACCCATTAGTTTATAAAAAATATTTTCCTCTTGAAATAAATGTTTGTTATATTATATAATATAGTAATTTTCACATACAAAAACAAAAAAATATTTCATTATTAAATAATATTAAATTAATGATCAATTAATGTGAATAAAATTTCAGACATAACAATTTGACAAAAAAAATATAAAATATAAAATATAAAATTTGAATATATGGATTTTCCCAATCTAATAGAATCATCACCACCATTACCAATACTATAGAAAATAATAAATATATATTAGTAAATGAATCAACATATTATAAAATAGAAACATAGAATCTTCAAATAAATTTAGTAGAATATTGAGTGTAATAATTTTGGGGTATATATATGAGGTAATGTGACCATTTAAAGAGTAATGTGACTATTGGAATAGTATCCCAAATATTATGAATAGTTACATAACCATAATAAATAGTGAACTTAATGTAGGAAATGATTTTTTAACTCAAAATATTAAATTTTTAGTATAAATAATGTTTATCATGGTTAATTTATGTTAATATTATTTTAGATATCCAAAAAATAAATATCACGATTAAAAAATTCGAAAAAAATATAAACACATATTTAATAAATGGTATTTAATGTTTTCTATAAACATTAAAATTTTTATATTAAAAATAAAAATTAGCTCTTTTAAAATTTATTTTTGACAAAATGAATATAATTTATGAAATCATAACATTGAAATTCTTTTAAAGAGGGTTTTTTTTTGGTAATTTTGAGAAATTCATCAATTTTAAGGTGTATAGTAAATATACAATTCTCCACATAACCAATGTATCTTATAATTACATAATTTATGATATAATAAAGAAATAATATTTTATATAATGTTATGTTCATAAATTATATATTAAATTCCATAAATGAGTAATTAATATAAAATAAACGTAATTTTCAAACCTAAAAATAACCTTCCAAAACCTAAATTTAAAAGTGATTCCTCAAAAAAATTATTCTTTCCACATAACATTTGATAAACAAATTTATTAAAATTAAAAAGTGGATTTAATATATTTAACCAATTATATTATGTTTTATATGATTTATATTTTCAAATATTTTCTATTAAAAGTTTACCTTTGATATATTCTTTTATTAAATATTTTTTTTTTCGAAAAATACTCATATTCTCAAGTATAAATAACCCCTCTCTATTACCATGTAAAACCACTCCTAACACCAATTTAAATTTCCATGATCTAAAAAAATATTCCATCTCAATGACCTAATAATACATTGGGATGTTCTGGAGAAATCCAACACCAATAACCTTGAGATTTATAATGTCGTACATGTAAAGCTACATCGAGAAGAGAGTAAGTTTCTATAGCTTTTCCCATTTTTTTCTTTTCCCTTTTTTCTTTTTCCTAATTAGATTCAACGCCATATAATATAAAATTAATTATGTAGTAAGTTATCTTTGTAATATTTTTTTTGATTGAATATAATTTTCATATTTATTACAAATATAAATGTAATACTTACATTTCCTGCTCTTTCAGCAACATCGTGTTAATGGTCGGTTAACCACCTATGGAGACACTACCAAGAAAAATTTCATAACCACCATCATGAATATATAGTAATAATTAAATATAATATATAAATGGTTAATTACATTAATTATAATATTATTATTATAATAATACATTTCGATAAATGACTTTTAATGAAAATAGGGAAATCAATGCATAATGAGACATTTTTTGAAAATAAGATATCAAAACACGTCTATTTCATCAATGTAAATTAATAAATATTTTCAAATTATTAAAGTTAATAATTATTTTTATAAATTACTATAATTAACTTCTATATCAATATTTGAACAAATATATTTTTATTAGTCCGGAGATGAAAAAGTGAAGAAATAAAGAGGCAATTGATGTAAGTGGATTCTAAAACCTAAATCATTTTCTTTGAGATATCCTTATTTATAAGAAAATTTGTATTAATACTCCTATAATATTTGATAAAAATATTTTCATCATTCTTTCCTTTTATTTTTGGTTATTTACATGTTTCTTACTTGAGTTTATGATGAATATAATGTTTTTCACAAAAGAACCCTCCTTTTAGAAACATAAATTTTACCCCTATTGAGTTGATTCTATACTACTCAATATTGATGATGAATATTCCATATATGTATTCCCTTATTTTTTTTAAGAACTACACATTTATTCATAAAAATATTTTTAATGAAATCCTTACAATGCCCATTCCTTTCCATGGGTTACTTAATTTTCTATGGGGGCATGCGTCCTTGTGTAAATATTATGATGTAACAGGTAGGACCAAAATTATATATCCCTAAAATTAAACCTGTAATGAGATTTATAATTTTTATTATTAGTAAAAATGATGCTAGAGGGTTTAGAGTATTATTTTATGATTATGCAATATTATTCATGGAAATGATGTTATCTTTGTTCACAACTATGTGTCGTATTTGACCACAATGACATGATGTTTCATTTTTAGGCATTGAAAAAATACAATAATTTATAAAAATATTCCCTAATAATGTTAATGATGATCCTCTAATTATCATATGATGATGATGTTTATTTTCAACCAAGTTATATTGATTCATGTCTTTTGTTCATCCTCTTACTGGAATTTTAGCTCACCCATATAATTTATTTATATCCTTATGTGATTACATTTACTAAAGCTAATGTGGGGGCCATGAAGAAGGTAGAAAAAAATTAAATAATGTTTATGAATTATTATGTAAATTTTTTTCATGATACTATTTGTACAAACACACTAAACCTTTTGATATTGGATTTATAATGTTTTTATGTTTTTTATCTTTAAAATGATTTAATAGTTAATAATGAAAATGTAGGGGGTCCCTACACTCCACATTTACATGGTTTCATAGACATCCACCCACTGACTAAAACAGAAATCATAACATAATAAACAATAATCATAACTAGGAACCAAATAATAATAAGAATCAAATTATATGAAATATATATCATAAATATTTATTAATAAATGAAACTTTATATATATACAAGTTCAGACATAGAATTGATATTTTTAAATAATGTAATATTGTTTGTAAAGAGTTTATGATTTTAAGAAGAATATCCCCAAGTTGTTTCATACTATGTGTGCATCAAGGCCCATTGTTGTGGAATAGCTTCAGATTGATTCTATCTCAATACAGTGTTTTTTCAATTTTACACTTATGTACTTATATTCCAGATAGAATTCAATTGTATTATCTAGAAAAGGATTTTATTTCTTGTAACCACTCTCAAACTACAATACCATAATTACTATAAAATTTTCTAATCATTGAATAATTTTTATAATTATTATTCAATAAATACCAAGATATATCCTTATAAAGATCCATAGGGATCTGGCTATTGTTTTATCGTCATTGTTTATAAATGTTAAATAAACCTTTCCATTGATACCTACTACATTATCTCAGCATTATCATACATGGATATAAAATAATTTTGAATGAATATTCATTACATTACAAAAAAACATTACCACATATCATAATATTTTAGTGACTTTGGATACTTAGAAAAAAATATTATAATATGATGAAAGACATTAAATATATCCCATTAATATATTCCCATTTACCACTCTTCACTAAAACAAACTAACTAAATGTTTTCTTCATAATCTTGGGAAATGTAAAATAAGAAGGGGTGACCTCAAATACTCGGTAATGGTAAAAAATGAATATTTTTAAGAATGAAATGAATATAGGGGGATGATAACATGATAATTACATTATAGAAACATACCATTCACATAAAATATCAAGAACTTGAATCATGGAATAAATTTTGGAAGTTTATAATACATGAATCATATGAAAATCTATAATATCCTATGATTTTAAGAAATATATTCTTTCAAATTAATATAAATTTTATGATTTATAGAGTTACAAAAAATTTCATTTTTATCTTTCATATATTGAACACCCTGTTTGTATTTCATTTTATGCAACATTAGGTTTCTCTAATATAGTTTGTTACCTGAAAACATATTTTTATAGAACAATAATAAACTATTAATATTTAATATGATAGTTATCAAAAAGCTGTCAGAATGGAAGGGATAAATTGGATGAACATAGTTATAAAATTATGGTTTAAAAATGTATATATATAATTAATTATTTGGTAACAAATTTATTTAAAATGAATATAAAAACCAATTGAATATAAATGAGTCATTTTTATGGAAAACATTATTTTATGCCCCCAAAGGCGTTTTATCTCAAAAAATTATATTAATCACTATTATTGAAAAATAAAAATTAAATTTATATTATATTATTTCCATAAAATATTTTTAAATTCATCCAATAATTTTTATTTGAAGAAAATATGTAAAAAATAAAATTTTAGGTATAAAGAGCTGTATTTTTCAAAAAGACATCTTTAACACCTTTTAGTGAAAGAAATGTTTTTAAATTTAAATTTTTACAATTTTATAATTATTATATTAAAAATAATCATATATTTTGAAAGTCTAAGAACAAAATTATCTTCGGGTGAGTTTTTGATATCTTTTTGAGAAGTTTCAATTTTTGATGAATAATGAAAAATAATGACTTTTAATAGAAATTAGCATTTTCATTCAAATAATTTATATAGTTATATTACATTTTTATTTTATTTAATGTTACATTACATAATTAATATATCTATATAAATATATATTAATCCAATTGAAGTCATTATAATCATTTTTATTTTTTATTTAGAGAGAAAAAACATAGAAAAAGTTTGAGCATTTTTACTTTTAAATTCCGTAATGTCGTCTTGTATGGGGTATTAATTTTATTTTCAAGTCAATAACTTATTTGAATGGAATTGGAAATATTGAAAACAATATTTATAATTATAATAATTTATATTTTATAGTATGTTAAACATAGTTTTTATAAAATATTTTAGTGAATGAAATTAAAATTAATTAAAGTGATTAAGGTAAAAACAAGTTTACTTAATAATTAATCTTAGATAATCATAGAATATTAGGAGTAAAAATCACCCTTTTTTATTAGAAGAATTTATACAATTTATCCTATAATTTTATATAATATTCCAATTTGGACTCTTGGGACACAAGTAAAATGGTGGGAGAATACCACTCTTTTCAAGAATATTAAATGTGCCCTCTTCCCCACATATAAAAGGCCACCACCTCTCCCCCTCTATTTAAACCTCTAAAACCCTTATGCATCATCCAAAAAATTTCCATATTAACTCAATAAATCCCTAATTTATTCCTATAAGACTCAATTTTGGTACAAATAAAACTACCAATGTCCTTTCATGAAAACAAAAAAGTGTTTCCTAAAGAAGAGGTAACCTTATTTAATGGGAACTTTTAATTTATATCATTCACCACCATTTCAATTATAATTATTATATTAATATATATATAAAACTATAACTAATTTAATAATATAAGTTTTTTACATATTTATGAACTATAACCACACACACATCCATTAAATGAGATTCTCAATCATCGTTCATGTTTATAGAGGACTACTGACTCGTGAACTGATGTCATTCGTTCATCCATTACCACCTCTCAATGATTATAATAATGATTTCTTTTTCTATATTATACTTGATATATATTTTATTTATAACATAATAATACCTTTTGTTTATTTGTATCATATTAAACCTCTTTACATTTCATACCATTGGGAATATAATAACGACAATCATGTGTACGATGGACTACTGCCTGACGAAGTGATGTGAAGTGTTTTTCACTAATGTGCTTCATGGAAGTTAATAATTGAAACTATAATAAATGAATATCATATAAATAAAATAATTATGAAATTAATAAAATAATTACCATTATTTAATTATAATATATTGTTTTCATTGTAACCTTTTCACACACTTAGAAAGTGATAATGTCATTCATGGATGTCTGTACTACCAACTCCTCAAAGAGATGAAATTACTTTTAAATCAAAATAATTATATATATAGGAATATTTTAAAAAATAATACAGTATTTATAATATAATTATAATTTTAAAGAAAAATTTTATATAAATTCTTTTCAAAATGATCATATAAAAATGGGAATGTTACTTATGCGTACGTAAGGCCTACCTTTTCTATAATTATAATGTTGGTCTGTCTTTAATAAACATGTTTAATTATTTTATTCAAAATTATAATTGATTTGTAAATTTTATAATTATTTCTTGATTACTGTTCTTCATATATTTATATAATATTCACCTTGACTATAGTCAATTAACATCAATTTGGAAACATTAGCCGAATATGGTCAAAACAAAAAACATAAAATTAATTGATTAAATAATTTTTTATAACATATAAATAATTTAAATAAAAGTAAAAATGAACATAAAAATATTCCCAATAATTAAAATAATTAAAATAACTTTATTATTCATAATGATAACGAAATGTTTGAGGAATCAAACTAAAGGCGAGGGGATTTCTAGTCTCATATTTTTTTCTGTGAGACCTATTACACATTCACCACTCATTTATTTTCCTATGGGGTATAGACTTACCTATTAAAGTTTATTTCATGAATTTAATTTATTTCATGATATTAAAAGTTTTCATTTATTTTATTCTTCCATTGATCATGTGATTCAAAAGTTATTGAAGTAATAAGTGTTTCTCATCTGACATTTATTTTTTCTGAGATACAACCCATATTAACAACTTTTTTTTTATGTGGTGAATATAATTCACATAATTTTTTTTATGATTCATATATGTATTTTTCTAGGTATTTACATATCTATTTGATGATATATATTTCAAAATGTTTATGCTTTCAATGTTACCAAGTAGAAAGAAATTTTTGTCATAATTTTTCTTATTTGAGAGGTTTGTAATGTTATGAAGATATCTTCATTTATATGGTTTATATTCGGAATCATTGAAATTTTATACAATTAATTTCATTATTTAAAAGATATTATATAGTTTATTTAATTATATTCTTGTATAGGTATTTTGATACAAATTTAATAATGTGTTAAGATACATTTCTTAAAATCTCATCATTTATTGAGATTCTGTATGATTAAGTCTCCAATGATGAAATCCTATAATTAAAATGAATTGTTTTATAATCTATTTATTAATGATATTTTAAATTAATTATATTACTTTCACAAAATTGGTAATTAACTTTTTTAGAATGTTTTTTTTAAAAATACGACCTCATTTTTCTCTTTAGTAAAAAAATTATTATTCCTTCAAAACAACATTTTCTTAAAATTGTTTTCAGTGTTTTTTAAATGTTATTTTAATTATAATTTTCAAGGAATGAGATATTCAGGAAAAAATATTATTTTTCAAATTATTTTCAATTATACCTTTATATGTTTACAAGGTTATTTTTTAATAATTTTTTTTAAAATGTTTTTTATGTTAAATGTTGACTTCCAAAATGAAATAGTTATTTTCCTAATAAATGTTTTTAATTATATTTTAATGGTATATCGATTAATAAAGATAGAGAACCATTATGGTTACTTACCTTCTACTGAGGATTTTATATATTAACACCATCATCATTTATATTTTTTTATGGATTATGAATATTTCAAATACATCTTTATAAAACCTGTTCATTTTCAACTGGTTAATCATATTTCAAATAAATTTTTATCGAACCTGTTTCTTTTAAAAATTTTAATCACTATTAAATTTTTTTTGGGATTAAACACGGATTTTAAACATTTCTATAATGACTTTATTTTATTCTCTATAAAATACATGGGAATTATATGATACGAGTGAGCCCGATATAGCTTATACAATGGGTTGAACCACATTATAGATAAAGGGTGAGCCCGATATAACATATATAAAGGGTTGAGCCCCATTATATCTCATGAAGAATTGGTGAGAATAATATAGATTATATAAAGGGTGAGTACAATTATAGACCTCCAATGAATTGGGTAATAATGATGTTGGAAGCCAGTTGTATGGTTGTTCTAATTAAAATTGTTTGAAAAAAGATTTATGAATGTAGTGGTCTAAGTTACCAACAAGAGATTTAATTTATTTTTATGGGTTTATAATTTTTCTCATGATCCAGATTCATATCACATAGCTCATAATTATTGATTCTGGTGAGTTTTTCCTTTTCCATGATTTTATATTTGATTTTCTAGGTATTGAGGGGTATGATATCCTTTATTATTCTCTCTTAAACATTGATTTTTTCATCATACACTTATTCACTGTTATACTTATTGATTAAATTCAATTGTTAATAGTTATTTATTCCCTTGCTGATAATTTTATAACACCCATATTATGTTTCATTTTCCACAGATTTTAAAAAATGGTGTTGAATGAGTTATTTCGAATAGGGATATCATATAAATGATGAAGATGTGTTAATGTAAAAAATAAAATGTGAGTTTTGTAGGAGAAATTCTCATTTAGATTAATTTGAATTTATTATGTAGAAGTTTTTTCTAAATTATATAAAATTTTAAAACTAAAAGGTCCTCTAGAATATAAGTTACCCAAGTTTTTTGTGTTCAAATGTGTAGATGAAAAATTTGGGTCAAAATTTTCGGCGTGAAGCATAGGAATTTCATGTTATGTATTTTAGAATAGGATTCACGCGTTCATGTTCTGGTATATTATAGTTGGTATAAAATGTTGGTTTTGATAAATTTGGATATTAAGATGTTTTCATGAGATTGGTCCTTAATATTTATGGATACTGTCATAAGCATATAAAATTAAGGATGTTCATAAGTTCAAATTATAAGAAACCCATTCAATGTTTTGTGAGATGAGATATTAATGTGGATCTTTGAGTAATTTTTTGGGATATGGTTTTTGTAACCCCAAGGATCAATAAGATTTTATTTTAAGGATAAATTGTTTTTCATTTTTAATGATTTAGAAAAGAGTGAAATAAAATATTCCCAACAGTAACCCATCAAATTTGGAAAGGTGGTGGGTCTTAAACCCCCGAACAAAGGAATTTAAGTTTTCCTCACCTTCCATTGACATAAATTATGCCATAGTTAGTAATAAATTCTTACATGTTAGGATTATGATAATTTAAGAAATATATATTATTTTTTATGAGTAATAATATTTTATTTTTCTTGTAAGAATACATCATCAAATCCTTCCAATCCTTGGGTTTTAAACTTATTTTGAATAATTTTGAATTTGTTTAAGTATTATTAGTTATGGTACAAATTAGTTTCCATTTTGGGTATAAATTTTGTATATTAATGTATCATACAAAGGTTTACTCGTATTCATAATTATCATACCATGTGTAAACCATTTTCATTTCAGTTAATTTCTAATGGCAGGTGGAATATTTCAGAGATACCATTTATGGTTATATGAATTTTGAAAGATGGTTTTACATATTCAAAAAGTAAAAATTCATTTTGAATACCAAGATTTTATATAAAAAGATAATATTTTGGTGGAAATTTATTAATGGATGAAATTATAATCATCATGTAATATTCCATTTTTACCTCTTGTTATAAATTTTAAGATAATTATTTAACTCTTAGAAAATGATCTTGAAATAAAATTATTATCCCAATAAATTCAATTATGATGAGTTTATGGACTTTTGGATCATCAATAATTTATTTTTATTAGGAACATAACCATAAAATTATCATTGTTTTCACTGTTTAATAAACTCAATCACTCTCTATATTTACTTATACTTATCCTCTATTCCCACCTCTTCTCTCTCTATGTGGAATTGTTGTAATGCGTAACTTCTTTTGACGATTTTGTTTCCCACATTCCCTAATTACGAGGATTTTTAATTAAACCATTTTATAATGTGTGTTTCAATATATGAATTTAGAAATTTTAACCAGTTTATAACCTAGATGAATTATTATGGGAGAATTCTTTTTAAGGGGGTAGGAAGTAACATACCGAGATTATATGAAAGATCTTCTTTCAAATTAATTTAAACTCAATGATACCTTGAGTTAAATTCAATTTATTACTTAAAATGAATTATCAAAAACCAAAATTTTATCTTGAATTGTGCATAATGTCATGTTTCATTGATAATGTGTGTTACACGCAAAATAATGTGTTATGGAACAACAATATATTATTCAAATTTAATGTCATATTTATCACCGATCTACTAGAATGGAAATAAAAATAGGATTAAATTAATAAAAAAAAATTATTTAAAGATGTATATATATAGTGAATTATTTTGGGTCTAATTAATTAGAAATGGAAATAAAAACCAATTGAATATAAAGGAAGCCTTTTCATGAAAATATATTATTTTATGCCCAAAAAGGAATTTTACCTTGAGAAATTAAATTATGCACAATTACTAGGAAATATTAATAAAATTTATATTTTATATATTCAATAAAATATTTTTCAATTCATAGAATACTTTTCATAGGCTTAAAATAAAAAAAATCCAATTGTTAGAATAAAAAACTGTATTTTTCAAAAAGGTAGTTTTACCTCATTTTAATGGAAATTTTTTCTAAAACAAAATATTGGCTCTTTTATAAATTTAATATTACAAATAAAACTTATTTTTTGAATTATGACCATATAAATTTTCTTTGGGTGAATTTTTTCTTTATTTATGATCAGTTTAATGTTTTGTAAAATAAGGAAAAATACAAAATTATAATTGAAAACAACGTTTTCATTAAAATAATTTATTAAGATAAGTAACATTTTGAATTGTTTTTAATGTTAAATTATATAAATACTATAGCTATTAATACAATTATAGTAATTTTATTAATTTTTATATTATATTTAGTTATAAAAAACATAGCAAAATTTTGAATGTTTTCACTTTAAAAACTCGCTTTATTGTCCTGTCTGTGGGATTATATTTAAATTAAATTATTCAACTTATGTGAATGAAATTAAAAAATATGGATTATTTATTTTTATTCATAATAATTTAATATTCATACTACGATTAACTACATTTTCACCAAAAAAATAGTGAATGACATTAAACTTAATTACAGGGATTAAGGTAAAAATGGGGAGACTAAATAATTAAAATAAAAATATAAGGAGTAAAAATTAAACTACACATGTCTAAAAATTATTTTATGGAAATATATAAAAGAATAAATGAATTATTTTTCATAATAGTCAACTTTTTAGACATTTTGGAAAAGTAGTCATGGGGAGCACACAATTGTTTTAAAAAATACTAACTGTGTCCTCTTCCGCACTTATAAAAGGCCACAACCATTCCCCATCTATTCAGACCTGTTCATCGATTTTGGACTATATAAACCCTTATAAAAAAAACACCTAAACCCCCTATTACCATATGAATAAAATTAGGATCAATGAAATAAAATGATACCCTATATTGAAAAATGAATCTAGTTACTCGAACAATATGCAAGGTTCTTCAGTTAGAATCTTTGTTTTATTTTAATCTCCACCCATTAAATTATTATTCTCAAATTATTATATAATAAAATAAGTATAATATATATATTGATATTTTTTATGATATGTTTATGACTTATAACCACACACAATTCTATCAAATGGGATACACAATCATCAATTTTGTGTACAACAAACTACCACCTCCTAAGATAATGTGGTTTGTTCTTCCATTACCACATCTCATGGTTTGGGATAATGAAATATTTATTGTTTAGAAATGATTTTTATTATATCTACAACATAATAATAACTATTTATTCATTATTTCAAATACACCATTTTTTACATTTCATATCATTAGAGATACGACAACATCACTTATGTGTATGACAGAATACTACAAAGTGAAGCGATGTGGAGTGTTTTTCACTAATGTGTTACATGGAAGGTAATAGGGGTAACTATAATAATTATATATTATATAAATGGAATAATTATTATACTAATACCGAAATTAATTTTTTTTTAAAATATAATATATCATCTTCTTTCTTACCTTTCTACACACTAAACACATGATAACGTCATTTTTGGAAGTGTGGACTACAACCTCTTTGAAGAGATCTGATTACTTTACTATAAAAATAAATTGATTGAAAAGTATGTATGATTAAATTATATTTTATTTATTATATAATTTTCATTTTGTAAAGATATATGTTATATAACTTCTTTTCATAATGATCATTCAGAATTAGGAACATTAACCATGTTTACGTACAACCATCTGTCCCCATGATTGTAATATTGGTTTATAATTTATAACCAAATCCCATAAATGGAATTAAAAGTTTAATTTATGTATAAATATGATATTTTTTATCATTATTCTAGATATGTTTAAATAGTTACCCCCTTGACCATAGTTAACTAACCATAGTATTTTTTCACATAAGATGAATATGGTCAAACCATCTGACCTAAACTTAAATCATTAAGTAACTGAATATGACATGGAAATAAGTGAAATAAAAATAATAATAAAATTAAAAAATTCTTCCAATAAATTATATGAATAATAAAATTTTATTATTTAGGAATATAACAGACAACCATGACAAATCAAACTCAATGTGAGTGAATTTCTAGTCTCACTTTTATTCTTGTAAGACTTATTCCATATTCACCAATTATTTATTTTATATTATTTAAATAATACCACATGAGATGTTATATAATGGATTTATTTTTCAATGATATTATATTTTTTATTTATTTTATTATTTCTTGAAACCCATGATTCAAAAGTTACTCATGTTTGAAGGGTTTTTTCACATCTCACTTTTATTTTCATGAGATGTGTGCTATATTCTCAACGTATTTTTGTTGTGTGGTGTATATACATCTCATGAATTTATTTTAGGATTCATATACCGATATTTATTTTATTTTAAATTTTTATATGATGATATCACTTTCATCAGGTTTATATTTTTATTGTTACCAAGAAGTAAGGTATTTTTGTCACAATTTTCTTTCTTTGAGATGTTTGTGATGTTGTAAAACTATAATCATTGATATGTTTTTATTATAACCCTATAAAATGTTATATATGGAATATAATTATTGTATATTTTTTCTATTTTTCATTTTACTATATTATTTTGGGGGGATTATGATTCAAATTAACCAAATTGATAAGAGACTTTTGTTACAATCCCAAAATTTTTCAGGATTTTGTATGATTAATTATCCAATATTGAAATCCTATAATTCCCATGAATTATATTATAATATTTTTATTATTTATATTTTCCAATAATTCTACCACTTTCCCAATCGTTGGTAAATAATTTTTTTAGAAAGTGTTTTTAATAAAATCTAACTTAATTTTCCTCTTTGGTTAGAAATCTGTGTTCTTTCAAAACAATGTCTTCTAAAAATTATTTTCTAAATGTTTT
The DNA here is from genome assembly GCA_963277665.1 of Viscum album. NCBI lineage: Eukaryota > Viridiplantae > Streptophyta > Magnoliopsida > Santalales > Viscaceae > Viscum > Viscum album. The sequence continues at coordinate 678,444,782 of OY728132.1, read as the reverse complement.
TAAATGACATTATAAATAGAATTTTAATGAAATAAGATTTTTTTTAAAATTAGTTTTAAAAAATAATTTATGTGCTTTTAAAATGTTACTTTATATGTTTTCATGGTTCTATTCTATGAAAAAGATTTTCAAAATTTTATATTTTTAAAAAAGTGTTTTTAGAAAATAAAAAAATATTTTCTTCAAGAATATTTTTAGTGATCTTTTAATATAGTCTAAATTCATCAAAATAATACAAAATTGTTGATACATTACCTTCACTAGGGATATTTTGTGTTGATACCATCCTCATTCATTAATTTTATGGATTATGATTGTTTCAAAGACATTGATCTGGAACCTGTTCTTTTTCCATGGCTTCAAAACTATTTTGTGATATTTTTATCAAATTTTTTTATTTTACCAGGGCTAATCATGTTACAATGATATTTTTGGGATAAATAATTGTATTTAAAAGGGTTTTATGATGAATTTTGTTTTATTATTTATACCGTACATGAGAATTATAACTAACGGGTGATGCCAATATAGCTTATATGAAGGCTTGTTCCCCATTATTGCTCATGGGTGAGCTCGATATATCTTAAAAAATGGGAAGATCGCTATTATAGCTCATGATAATTGATGATCCGAATATATCTTATATGAAGGTTTATCCTCATTATAGCTCTCTAATTCACTTCAAATTGATAATGTAGGATGTCGACCATATGTTATTCCAATTAAAAGGGTTCTCAAAGGGGTTTCTAAATTTAATTATCTATAATACAAAAAATTGATATCATTTATTTTAATGGGTTTATAATGCTTCACAAGATCGAGATTGATATAACATGGTTGATAATTATTGATTACTATGATTTTTTTCATTTTCCGTGATTTTATATTTGATGTTCAATGCATTTAAGGGTATGAGTTCCTTTATGATTCACTCATAAAATTTGATTATGTCATCATAAACATATGAAAACTTACGCTCATTGATGATATTCAATTGTAAATAATTATTTTTAACCTTACTAATTATTTGAGTAAACCCTTATTATGTTCCATTTTCCCAGGTTATAATGAATGATGTTAAATGAGTTATGATTAAAAGTGATTTCATATGTATGATGATGGTGTATTAATGAGAAAAAGAAAATATTGGATAATTTATAGAAATTCTAATTCAATGTTAGGTAAATTATTTATGTATAAGTATTTCCTTAATTATATAAAAATTTTGATCTAAAAGTCATATACAATTCAAGTTATCTATGTTTTCCTATTGATATTGTAATGTTTAGATGAAAAGTTTGGTTAAAAATTATCAATGTCAAGTACAAGAATGTAATGTTTTATATTTCATCATAGGATATATGAGTGAAGGTTTGGGTTTGTTCTAAAATATAAGAACATAAAAATGGAATAAGAGATATATTTAGGCTATTAACACAAGTTTATAAAATATAATGTTAAATATACCCAAAAAAACATTCATAAAATATTAGGATTGGGATGACCACCCATGTATCTAATTCAGCATTATACTAACAATCTATAAACTCCCCCTTTTCAGCTTGGGATGACCACCCATGTTCCTGCTAAGATCATAGAGCATTTATCTCTATATAATTAAATGGGGGAAGATATAATTCCCACCTATCACATAAATAAATCATACATATGTGTTCTGAAAAAATCATATATTAATCAATGAAATAAAATGTGTTACATAAATATTTGAATCTATAATAATGAGTGGAAAAGATATTTGTTTCATAATAATTTCATCATAGAATAACCAATAAAAATGAGTGTCTTTAATATGCATTTTATCATGTTATAACCCGTGGAAGAGAAAAATGTTTCATAAAACACATTACATGAAAAAATAAACAATTCAGAGAAAGATTATGATTGGGGTCTTTGGATCATATCCCAAATAAGGAATAGGTAGGACCAAAATATCTCATCATAGTTGGAAAATAATTCTGAATAATCATTTCAAACATTTCTTGAAGAAAAAATGCATTCTTCTTTGAAAAAATATTTTTATACATAAGACATTTTAAAAAATTTTTCCTTTTAAATTATATTACAAAAATTTAAAACAATTCATTAAAAATCATTTAAATCATTTATTGAGGAAAATACCCTTACCACCTAGTGAAAACTATTTTGAAAACACAAAAATCTTGAAAACCAATATCTATGAATGTAATGTTGAAAAGATGTAATGAAATTTTTGATAACAATTGAAATTATTGACATTGAGAATAACTTTTTAAACATAAAATAAAATATTTGACAATTATTCCAAACACATCAAAACAAAACCTCTTCCATGAAAATATGTTTAAAATAAAAAATTTTAAAATGTAATTTTTTTAGAAAACATGGTTTCAGAAGAAAACATATTTATGACCGAAGTGCAATTAAATTTAATTTTCATTGAAACATTTAATTAATTATAAAAAATAATAATGTCTACAAATAAGGTTTTAGTTCTTGAATGTAACCTAAATATCCAGAGTGAAAAAATATATTTATAATTCATGAGAGTTTGATCATGATATTTCATCACTAGTATCTTAATCATAAACCATTCTCATAAATGGTGAGATTGTAACATAAAATCATTAACACTTTGGTAACATTGATTAATAAGACCCATAATAGAATAACATAAAATTAAACATAAAATTTCTCAAAAAAGAATGAATTTATTATATTAAATTTAAAAGGGGTTATATATACACCTCATGAATGAATATTGCTACACAATATAACATATATTTCCATGAAGGAAAATTAAAACAATAATCCCTTACTGATTTGACAACATTTTAACCATAAACTCTATAAAATATAGATCCTAAAATGGATAGCTAAATCCTATTAATTATTATTATATTAATCGTAAGATATATTTATGGGAACTATATACACTACATATTATAAATAATTGGTGAATATAGCATGTATCTCATAGAAGTAAAATGTGAGACAGAAATCCCTTACATTATGTTATAAAACTCATCATACACATTCAATCCAATTTTATAATAAATAAAAGTTAATTGTACATCAATAATGAATCATATATATATTACCATATTGGATTGACATATGAATTTATATTACCCATTTATTAACAATTGTAGGTTAATTTTTTGTTTCAAGTAACAACAGCTCTATTTTTCATACATGTTTTGACTTTTAATTCTTCATCCTATAACATATATTAAAATTTAATCATCTATAAAATGATAAAAATGTTATAAATAGATTATATATTAAATATATATTTGTTATTATAATCCATTAAATTTAATGATTGTAAATGAAATACATCATTCACTGAAACGATAGGTTGTACGTACACATAAACACTATTTCCATTTTCTTATCACATTGAATGAAATTGAATTTTATATTATATGTATATTATAATTCTAGTAGAATTTATATTATATATATATAATATTTATATTAAATGCCTAATTAATAAAATTCTGGTAACATATGAATAAATCCCATTGCCTCACAATGTGGTATTCTGTCGTATACCTGGATGACATTATCGTATTCCCAAAAATGGAAAGCATTAAGCTATGTGTTATATATTAATTTAATAAGCATAAATAAATGACAAATGAAATATATATCATAAATAAATAGTATATCAATGTATCATCCATGATTTTATTTTGATGTATTTTTCTTTTTTATTTGTTGTATAGCTTCTCCCCCTTAGGGTTCCTTTGTGTTTTTGGAGAAAAATGAAATTTTTTGGCCCTATATCATGTGGTGCATGATTGGTGAAAATTCAGGGGAAACCATGTGCCCTTCCTAGGTACCCTTGCAGTAGGTGGTGGTTTTGGTCAGTAGCTACCTCCCGACTTGCACACAGTAGGTAATGTAATTCACGATAACTGTGCGGAAGGTCCCTCTTAGATAGTGAGGGGCACATGGTTTCTATATATTTTGGAAGACTGTGTGGGAAAACTATGGAAGTTTTCTAGGTTATTAAAAAATTGAAAATTTCATTTTTGTTCTCACGGGATTTAACCCCAAATCCCACCTTGATATACTCATTCGAGCTCTCCAACCCTAAGTGCATCCCTCTCTCCCTCTTATCTCTCTTAGGATCGCTTCCCTTATTTTTTTGGTTTGTATTCTTTAATAAATATTCAACTAAGTGGTTATCCATCTTGATTTATTCTCTTTTAAAAGGTTTGTACTCCTTTTTCTTGGGGTTTCAAATCTTTATTATATTATGGGACCTATTTAGTGTTTAATATTGATTCTTATGGTTTAATAAGGATATTTTTGGTTCAATATTTCATCATTAATGGTCTTATGGTGGTGCGACAAAAGTTTAAAATAAATTTTCAAATGTTTCTACACTTGAGGTTTGTAGTTCCGCACTTTAACATTTTTAGATGATTTGATATGCTTGATCCATTAAATATATGCTCTTGAGGATTTAATTTTGTGGTGTGAAATATATTTTTGACGTATTTTGGCATGTATATCTATTTAAAGTAGGGTTTCTAAAATAAAATTCTTATGTTTTGTGTATATTTCTTAAAAAAAGTTCATGCCTCGAGTGGAAGATGAAAAATGGAATTTCAAAGGAAAGAGACTTGATAATGTATTTAGAAATAGTTTTTTGAATGAAATTTAATTTTATAGGATTATGGAATCTTTTTTTTCACCTTTACTAGGATTTGTGTGTTGTTTAAATAATGGGAAGCCTATTTTAAATTGAAAATTTCATTATGTATTGATTTGAAATGGGGTTTCCAATGTGAATTGTTAAAATGATTATGTGATTTTCTTTTAATTTTTCTAAATGGGATTCAAAGATTGTGAAAGTGGTGTAGAATTTTTCTTCAAATGATTTTTGTTAGTGTAAAATGGAATGTTGTTTGATTATAGAAAATAGTGGTTTCTTTATCATGATTTGTAAACGTGGTGAATTATTGATGTGTTTATAATGATTGGAATGTGTTTTTTAATGTTTGTGAGATACATGAAATGTGAAATTGGTCAAAATAGCAATCTTGGGTATCTAGGTGGGAAAAAAATATCTAGTACACTAGTGATTCAGATATGGAAAGCCTGTATTTTTCTAGTGAATTCACCCTAGCTAATTGGGAAGTGGAAAGTCCTATATTCACTTAACAAGATTGAAGACAATATAACTAACAAAATATGATGATAATAAGAGACAATTCACCCCATGGGATGTTCCTTATTAGTTTATCATGCATGAGAACTCTATTGGTTATTATTTCTATACAATGTTTCACCTAGGTACGCGGTAGCTATAATTCCACTTATGCTAGTTACTATTAGATACTTACCCATGGTTATATTTTATGGAATGATTTTTTGATGTGGTTAATGCATCATTATAAGGAGGATCTTTTATATATTTCAATTTTATGCATTTTTTTTATGAAAAGGTTTTACTTTAAGTTGTTTCTTTGAGAATTGTGTTCCTTAAACTGTTTTAATAAAAAAATCAAAAGTTGTTTTGTAAATCTATAAGTTAATTTTTCGTCTAATGTTGATTCAATTAATAGTTTCTTTTGGGTGAATCCTATTGGGATTTGTCTGACACACTATAAAAACCATTTGGATTATATACACATTGTTATATATGTTGGGGTAATGAAAAAGGTGCCATTGTGTGGTGGATCTAGTTTCCAGTGTTCCACTTGTTTTAGGTGTCAGTGGTGGTGGATTGGGGGAGATTCCCCTAACATTATTTAGAGAATTTTTGGGGCGTTTTGTGGATCATTTTTGTTGTAGTTTTTGGGTTTTTGGTTAATGTTTTTAAATATTAACTTTAAAAATTGTTTTACCTTATTTGGTTATGCGTATCTAGTTATATCATGATTATTTTTGTGGGTTTTTCATGTTTATTAAAATTGGTGAAATCATTACTAAATCAAATTGTTTATAACCATGCACTAGTTACATCCCATAGGGATCAGGAGTTCCCTTTTGGAAATTCCATCATATATGCGGGGTGTTTTGTCAGATGGCATCCCCATCATGGTCCATGAAAAAATTGTATCAAATGTGGATATGCTCTTTTGGGGTAATTTTTTTTGGGGAAGAGTCAAGATAGATCATAAATACAACTATTAGGTCATGACATTCTAGTTGTGTGTTGGTTTGCTGGCCAATACACCTCGTAATGTTACTTGAGTTTCTAAGGGATGTTAGGTTAAATTGATATTCTTGGATTTTGTGGTTGTTTAGTGTTTGAGAAATGAAAAGGTAGTTGGGGAAATAGTCTTAGTGAGATTTCAGGTCCTGGAAATATATGTGGATCTCAGGACATGATCCTAGATCACTTCTTATGATGATGGTGCGCTTGGGGCATTGCCACAAACCATACGGAAAAGTTACCTATCTACACTAGTTTCCTTTTTTTTATATTCATGGGTCTTCGTGGGTCCTAAAATATTATTTTACGACCCATTTTTGCAATTTAAAAAATCTTAATTAATATTTCAAATGGTTTGGTATTGAAAAAATGGAAAATGGGGTTTCAGGACTATTTTTAAGGAAGAATTAGAAAATTGGATATTCATAAAATATTTTTTAGTTTAATTAGGAAAGGATTTATTGATAATTATGTTTTTATAATAAAAATAGGGGGTTTATTAAAATCAGTTTTATGGAAAAAAAATTTATTTTCAAAATGGTTTTTGAAATTTATTTATAATAAGAAGAAATGAGTTTTAATCAAATGTTTTTTTGATGAAGGGGGATTTTTTGTAAAGTTAAAATTGTTTTTATTCTTGTCAATGAGTTTTTTTGGAAATAATGATTAATGGATTCTTTTAAGAAATATTTTTGGAAGCCTTGGATTTGTTTCCATTTGGGGTTTTGGTGTTTGTTTATTGTATGTATTGACATATGTTTTGGTTTGAATGTGTTCTAGGGTTTCTTGATTGGATAGTGTACATTCCAACAAATATTCAATCGATATTCCATGTGCGGACATGAGTATTTTTTCATTGTAATACCCTCAAGTTGATCATCCTATAGACTTTATCCTTAGTAATATATAGTTGAATCATCCTCTCTTCTATGGGAAATCAGATCCTCTCGAAGCAGAAGAGTGGATGCCAAAAATATAAAAAAATTGATTCCCCAAGACATTAAATATGAAGTTCAATACCATCAAGTATAAAGGTATTAGTGTTTTATTTATCCTATTTTTATGATGTGAAGAGGCATATAATTTGTGTTGATGCTTTATTGGGCATATGTTCTTAAGGCATCTTATTTTCCTCTAGTGTTTGGAAGTAGTAAAGGGGGTTCCATTAAAAATGATGGTAATCAACAAAAAGTTATTAGTTTTAGTTAATTGATTAAAAACAGACTCTTGATATTTATTCAACACCTTTTGGGGTGTAGGATCCTATTGTTCCATTAGTGTGGCCAGTCTGGTCATAAGAGGCCTCTATTTATATTTATAGAAGAAGTTCACTATTTGGGGCTTTGTTAAATGTCCCTTATATTGTAATGCTTCTTTGGTTGTAATGGTTTGGTCTGGTAGTATTTTGTGGTTTTAATTTTTTATATTTTAAATGGAGGTTTGTTCTTTAAGAATATTGTTTATGTTGTTTCTCATTCGTGGTCAAGGAGGATGATGTATGTGTATCTTCTTTTTCTATATCTTGATAAGAGTACCATATTTGAGAAAAGTGATCATTGTAGAGGTTTGTGTTGTTTTGGTTCTTCTGGGAGTTCCATTTGGTCACTCATAAAGCCAAAATAGTGTTCTCATTATAGGTCATTGACCTCTAACTACAAGGTTATAGATTCTTCAAACATCTAAGCTCCATCCATATGCACAAGAGTGGAGCTCATGTGTAGTCTGAAATCCACAATCTAGGGGGGAAGTCGATCTGGTTTTTTTTGGATAGAATGGGGAATGTTTAAGGATTAATGTTTTCCATTTTATAAAGGTCATTGAGACTTTGTCTCCTTATTCCGAACCTTATGTTTTGAGAATTTTTCATTGGTTGTAAGGACGCATGGTAGTCTTATTTTCTTAATATTATAGTGATAGATATTTTTGGATGAAGATCCATGTTTGGTATTACTTGTGTAGATGGAATTCATGAATTGGTTTTGGTTTTAGAATTTATCATGGGTGAGTGTTTCCCTTTACAATAGAGGGTTTTTTGTCCTGTGTTTGTTGGTCTATGCGAGAATTTCCTTTTTTGTCCCATGTCGGTTTTCCCATGTCAGTCTGTGGGGGTTGGTTAAGCTGGTCAACTATCATGGTTGTAAGACCCACCATAGGTCTTGTTAATAAATATTTTATAGTCAATTAGATTAAGATCATTTCAAATGGTAGGGTGTTAATTCAGGCCTCCCCATACAGATAATCTGGTTTAGTTCTTGATGTTGTCTTGGTAGTGGGTAGTCTCGTTTAGAGTTATCCAATATCAATTTCCATCCTTTTGTAAATGTTGGGATATAGTGCGCCCAATGGTTTTGTTGAATAATGGTTATGGATGAATTTTTTCAAGAAGTGTTTTGTGTTTGTTTTTACATATTAGTTAAGAGGTATGAGTTTCATTTGGAAATGTTTGAAGTGACATTGTAATGAGAGGTTGGATTATGTTGTTCTGAAAATTCCCCTTTTTATTATTCAACTAGAGGTATTGTGGATTTCTGGGGGAAGAAATCACATTGTAGGGAATCCATTCCAGCCAACCAAATTAAATCCTTTGAATCTTTGTTTTTGTTCAGGGTGTTCTTAATTTCTACTCATTTAGATGTTTGTAAGTATTTTCATTGAGTTGTGGAGGAGTATCAATTTTCATTTCCAGATCAAACCTTGGAATGACTTTCTGATGGTAGAATGTTTTCATGGTGGGTAGAATTTTCACAATCATGATATTATTTTGAGGTATTTGTCTATTTAATTTTTTCATAAAATTTTCCCCATTGGGTTCCTTTGTGGTTTTGGAGAAAAATATAATATAATTTAGACAAAATTTTGATGCACATAGTGGAACATGGACAATGGAAACCATACACCCTTTCCCAAGTAACCATGTGGTAGGTAGTGGTTTTGGGGAGTAACTACCACATGACTTTCACATGATAAGTTAAGACATGTGGGCTAATAATGAAGAGGGTGCCTCATTGATAGGTAGGGGAACACAGTTTTCGCACGGGTTGGAAAACCATGTTGGAAAACCATAAAACTTGACAATGTCATTAAAAATGGGAAAATTACATTTTTTCCTCTCGAGATTTAACTACAAATCCCCCCTTCTCACCACATCATATATTTATAACCATATATCACTCCTTCTCTTCTTCATGTCTATATTGTGTTCCCTTTTCAATTTTTGGTGAGGATTTTTTAAAAACATTCACGTACGTGGCTCTTCTTCTCAATTTCTACTCTTTTCTATGATTTATTTTCTTCTTTTTTGGGTTTTTGTATCTCCATTAGACTAGGAGACCTATTCAGGGTTGGATCTTTAATATTAGAGTTAAATAATGATGTTTTTGGTTTAATATTTTATTTGATACATTTATTTTGGGATGTGATTGAAATGTTTCATAAATTTATAGATGTTTCGACACATGATGTGGGTGGTTCCAGGATCTATCATTTTTAGATGATTTGATATGATTTCTTGGTTAATTATTTGTGGTTTATGATATAATTGTGTGGTGAGAAATATATTTTGGAATATTTTTGGAATGTATATATAATAAAAGTGTATTTTCTAAAATAAATGGTTATTTATTGTGTATGTTTCATAGTTAAGTTTCTTAAAAAGGGCTTATACATCATATCGAATATGTGAAATAGGATTTAAAAGAAAATTAAGGTGTTAATGTATTGAAAATGTGTTTTAAAACTAAATGGATTTTTATGGAATTATGGCTCTACATTGTGCACTTTTATAGTGATTTGTGAGTTGGGTAAATGATGAGAAGAATGTTTGAATGTGAAATTAGTTTACATGTTGATTTGGAAGGGGATTGAAAAATGGAAATGATTAAATTGATTATGTTATTTTATAAAAATATTTCCAAATGGATTTAATGGATAGTGAAAATGGTGAGAAAATTGTTTTTTATGGTTTTGGTGTGTGTAAAATGGAATGTGGTTTTCTTATAGGAAACAAGGTATTCCTTTTCATGGTTTATGAATCTGGTGACTTTAAAATGTGTTTATATTTCTTGGTATATGTTTATAGATGTGATGTATCTTGTGAAATTTTATATGTGAAATGGATTAAAAATATAATCCTAGGTACATAGGTGAAAAAACTAGAACATGTATCCTAGTGATTCAAAATTTTCATGCCCATATTTTTTTTGTGACTTGAAACTACTTGACATAAAAGTGGAAAGGTCTAAATTCATAGTAGGATTGATGATGAAAGCACTAACAGAATTATGATGATGATCATATAACACTAAAACCTTTAGATGTTCCCCATAGTGGATCATGCATGATATTTATATTTTTTATGGTTGTGATACCATGTTTCAGCAAGGTTTGAGGTTTTGAGAGTTTCCCTTGTTCTATTCTCCCTTGTATATTTACCCATGGTGCACTCTTATGAAATTATTTTGTTATGTGGTTCCATCCATAAGTATACAATGTGAATTGTTTAGATTTTATTTTGAAGTAAATTATTTGAGAAATTATTTTCCATAAACACGTTTCCTTGAGAACTTTTTTACATAAAAAAATTAATAAAAATGTTTCAAATGATTTTGTGTAAATGTTCATGATAATTTGACTTCTAATATTGAATCATGTAATCATTTCATTCAGGTTTCATTCTACTGGGTTTTTTCATACACCCTGTATACACCTTTGGGTATATTTAGAATTTGTAATGTATGACCCGAGTAAAGGAAATATGTGTCTTGGTATGGTGGATCCAGTTGCTAGTGTTCTAATTATTTTTGGTGTTAGTAGTGGTGGCTTGAGGGTGATGCCCCTCACATTGCTTGGAGGCTTTTTTGTGATGTTTTTTTCCCTTTATTCTTTAGTGTTTTATATTTTGGTTATGGTTGTGAAAACATGATTATGAAAAAAAATTCCTTTTTGGTTATGCTTAACTAATTTTGTATTTTTTATTTCTGATTGTTGTTCATGCTTATATAAATGCATGAAAACATTCCCAAAGCATGTTGTTGATACATAAGCACTAGTTTCCATCAAGTGGGGATTAAGAACATGATTTATGCCATGTCATGTTCCAATAAAGGTGTTGGGTTCGATGACATCCCCATCTTGGTTCATCGTAGTCCATTATTATTGTTAACCTATAATGGATGTAATGCTAAAATGAACATCATCTGTTCACAAGGTAGTATTCCACCGTACACATTAATGATGAATTAATAATCCATTTTATTGATGTTTTTGTTTTTTATGGTAAAAAAATTTACATAAAACAATATTATTATTGTTGTGCCCAAGTGAAGTGATTGCATTTGTTGTCAATAACTTGTCTTCGTGTGCCATCTGATGAAGCACATCTTTAAGATTGATTGAATTGAGGATGCATCAATATCAGACGATTGTAGAACTGATCATAATGTTTCAATACTTGTATCAAGATGATACTAAGTTACACCACTTGAAGAATGGATGATGATGGAGCATCATCATAATATCTGACGATTGTTGAACTGGTCTTTAAGTTCAAAGAACTTGTATCCTGATGATACAATGTCACACCAATGTTTGAAGACCATGCATTGTATTGACAATGCATGAGGAGTTGAATGGGATCCATCCACAACTTCTAAGTGGATGAAGTGGATTAATGAAGTCCATGCACTAACACTTAGTGCATGTGAATTAGAAGAAGATCCAATTGATCTCTGATTGGATCAATGAAGAACATTGAAGATTCTGTGATTCAGGAGCTTGGTTGATGATGAAGAACCTTCAGGAATTCCATTCCTAAGTGATGAATAAATGTTGAAGAGAATTGGAGGAATTCTAATGAAGAAGAAGCATTGAGGAATTCAAATGAAGAAGAAGATGAGAAGAAATGAAGAGGAAGAATGGCTTGGAAGAAGTGGAATTTGGCATTTTACACTTAAGTACTTTGTATACTTAGTGTATATTCAAGCAAAAAATTAGCCACCAAGGGCTAGCCTTAAGGGTTCAACCCAAGGCACATGTGGGACTAGGTCACCACGCCCAAGGGGATCCTATGGGGCCAGCCCGAGAGAGGCCAGGGCCGTGTATAAGCCCCAAAGCCACGCGGCGATGAAGTCCGTGCAGCGTGAGCGCGAGGAGCGCGCTCGAGGATGCATAGTGGGCGCCAGTGGTGCGCCCGCAGGGAGCAGAGTGGGCGCAGAGCGCGCCCGCATGGAGAACTCGGTGCAGGGCGGCATCGAGAGGGTTGGAAGTTCAATTGCCGAGCTGATGGGCACGCTAGGTTGATAAAGCGCGAAAGTCCCGCGCGCGGATTCGATGTGGGACGCGAAAAATTACCCGGGAGCAAATCTCAGCCGTCCGAGTGATCTCGCGCTTGATCTGCGCCGCACGATTCATCTGCCGCGCGCCGCAATCTAATCCAGCCATATGATGTCTTCTCAACTCCGCATCCAACGGCCCGGCGTCCGTCTTCAACCTCGAGCAGAGCCGCTGCCACCCGCGTGCCTCTATCGAACCAGGAGCACTCCGAGCACTGGATTTCGAGTTCCCGGCCACCTCTGAAGAAACCGAAGACACCAATGAGCTCGTCTGGCCACACCGAACATGCCCATGCATTAAAATGACTCTGCATGAAACAAAGGAGAGAATTCGAGGTTGGCCGAAGCAACTGAAGGTGCGAGGCCATTCGGTGTTGATGCTTTGCATGGATTGGGATTAAACAGAGGCTTGCATGCGTTTTAAAACGCATGCATGTGGATAAAGGAGAAGGAGAAGAAGTCCGCGTTGTGTAGAGAGAAAGAACGAGATTCTCGGCCCGCGTTTGAAGTTTTCAAAATGCCGCTTTTATCGGGCATTCATGTGTTGAATTCCGCGGAATCCATTTGCTCTCCTCTGCCTATAAAAATGAGGCCGAGCCCTTGAGGAGTGTTGCTGAAAAATTTGTGATCCGCGAGAGCCCTCTGCCTCGCGAAGAAAGAGCCATTGCGCAACTACCTTGCGCGGCTGTTGTTCTCGGTGCCACCCGAGGCCCGAAAGTGCCCCCCTGCGTGCTATCCTTTGCGCGACAGGAAGGAGGGAGAGCAGCGCGAACTTGCGCGCCCCCTCGGTGCACCGCGACCCCCTGCGCGGTAAGCACTTGGGCGGAAATTGTGAAGGAAGAGGTTGGCCGCACCCTTGCACGACCCTTGCACCCATTGTTCTTGCACGACTCTTGAAGAACATTGGAGTTCACACTTTGAGTGTGTGTGTGCAAATGGAGTAAGAGGACCCTACGGGTTATTTGCATTCAAGAGAACCCAAGGCCGTAGCCTTTGTGTGTGCAATGAAGGAAGAAGTCCGTAGGCTTGCATGAGTGTGCTTAGCAAGTGAGGAGGCTTGAACCTTGTGTGCAAAGTGAAGAACACACCTTGAGTGTGTGTGAAGTGAAGAGCCCGAGGCTTGTGACTGTGCAAAGAAAGGAAGAGGCTGAGGTTCGGCTTGTACCCATTTGAGTACATTCAAAATGAGTTGTGTATGTGTCCACAAGTGATGAAGACCAACTTTGAGAAGAAGAGGAGTACACACTTAAGTGTGTGAATGAAAAAGAACTGATCATTCTAAGTGATTGGTTTTTTGGTGAGCAAGACCAATGAGATCTTTTGAAGACTGTTGAAGCTACTTGATGTTTTGAACAACACCTTTGAAGAAGTGAAGTGGAGCCATGATGAAGATGATGCTGTGGAGTTGGGGGGTTTAACCAACTTGTAATTGGGGGGTATAACCAATTACTGTGTAATCATCTTTTGGCATAGTGAAGAATCCGTGTTGGGGGGTGTAACCAACACGGCAAGGAGTAGGTCTTTGTACCGAACCTTGTAAATCTATGTGTTCTGTTCTCTCATTATTACTGCACCACTAAAAGAGTAGATATAGGCTTTAACCAGCTTCAGAGGTTGAATTGATAATCCAAAGGGAACAATTCATAAAAAGAAAAAGTTATCACTGATTCACCCCCCCCCCCTCAGTGATCACAACCGATCCAGGCATTTCAAGTGGTATCAGAGGGAGGTTCCCTCTGTAAGGATCTACTTCTGAGAAGATGGACAATCTGAATTCTGTTAATAGTAGTGGTGTTCCTACATTCGATGGAAAGAATTACCACAGCTGGAAGAATCGGATGTTACCCTACCTTCTATCTCTCGGCCTTGATGTTAGAAATGCAGCCTTATTTGGATTCCCTCCTCATGCTGATGAAGCTGCTATGTCACCTGCTGAGAAAAGAAATGTGGAAGTTGATGGTAAAGCTCAAAATGCCATTCTTATGTCTCTCTCAGAAAAGGTTTACACAAAAGTCATGGGACTCAAGAATGACAAAGAAATTTGGGACAAATTGGAGAGTAGTTATGAAGGCAACATGAAAGTCAAGGAAGCTAAATTACAAGTTTGGAGAAGTCAGTTTGAAGATATTAAGATGGGAGAAGAAGAAAGTATTGACGATTATTATACAAGAGTCAATGAAATTCTCAGTAACATTCGAGGCTTTGGAGAAAAGTTGGAGGACTCAACTATTGTTAAAAAACTAATGAGAAAATTTCCTGACAGGTTTGATCCCAAAGTCTCCGAACTAGAAGACAAAGATGATCTCTCTCTTGATGAACTTCACAACATTCTCATTACATATGAAATGAGGAAGATTCCAGTATTCAAAAAGAAGATCAAGGATGAGATGGCTTTCGAGGCCATGAGACAACTCAAGATAGGAGATGACGAAGTCTTAGGATCAAATGAGTCGGACAATGAAGAAAAGGATGAAGATCTCAACAAGGTTATTTCTCTTTTATCTAAATGGTTTGGAAAAACTAAATTCAGGGGAAACGGGAAATTACCATCGAGGTGTTTCAATTGCAATAACATCGGACACTTTGCTGCTAACTGTCCCGAGAAAACATCTAGTGCTCCGGAAGTTGAAGAAGATAAGTCACAAAATAAGAAATGGAGTAGATACCCAAGAGAAAGAAACAGATCTGGTGCAAGAAAGAAAAGGTTTGTTCCAGGTGAAAGAAGAAGCTATGTTAGCAGAGAGTAAGAATCAGACTTCACTTCAGCCAGTCAATCAGAAGAAGAAACGAATTTTATGGCTCATGTGGAAAAAGGGTTTGACACATGCAGCAGTGAAGATGATGAAAATGAACGAACAGAGCTCGAACACATGTTGAAAGATGAACTAGTGGCTTGCCTTGAACAGAACACTAAACTCAAGAAAGAGAAGAGACTGTTACAAAAGGAAACCAATAGGATGACTGAGGAGTTGGAATAATGTATGAAGAAAGAGACAATGTACATTGATGAAATCAAGAGACACAAACTAAAGATAGCTGAGCTGGATAAGATAGAAAAATATCTTGAGGAGAAACTTCACCTCAAAGAAGAAGAACAATCAGTAACACAGTACAAGTGGGTTGAAGCACAAAATAACTTGAAAAAGATGAGAGAAGACTTTAACAAGGCTGTTGAGGTCAAGGCAGAATCATCTCACACTGGTGCTCAGAGGCAGGTCGACTCACCACTCAGTAAATCTCAATTTACATCTATTATTTCTAGCTATGCAGGTTCAAAGATAAAATTGAGACAAACATGTCATAAACAAACCTGTTCAAAATCATCTTCAGTGGAAGAAAGGGAATCCTCAGGAAGGACTACTCAAATCTTGGACAGGAAATTACAACATGACTCTTATCAGCGGAAAAGGTCAAAGTTTAGAGGCTACTGCTGGTGTTGTGGTGTGTTTGGTCATAAGGCCTATGCATGCTGGTATAACATGTCTCTTCCAAGAATGAGTCATGAGTCAAGGGGGAGACATCCTGAAACCCAGAGTGTTGTGCAGAAAGTATCAAAACCTCCAATTCAGAACACATTTGACTGCCTAAGTGAAGCTTGTGGAAAATGTGACCAACAAGGTCATTGAGCTGATAAATGTATGACTACTCTTCCCGAACAAAAAGTCAAAGACATGAAAGGGAAAGGCATTCAGGAAACCAATAAAGAAATCACATGCTTTGCTGAAGTTGCTCCAAAAGCCAGCAGCAGAACCAAGTCATGGATTCTTGATAGTGGATGCTCATCACACATGACTGGTGATATAAAAATTCTAAACAACATAGAAAGTCATGAAGGAGGAACTGTGGTGGTTGGAAATAATTGTTCTCTAAAAATCAAGGGAGTTGGAAAGGCACTGGATGAAACAACAAATCTAAAATCCAATGATGTGCTATTTGTCGAAGGATTGAAACACAACCTGCTGTGTGTAAGTCAGTTATGTGATGATGGTCATGAAGTACTGTTCAAGAAAGATTCATGCATCATCAAGAGCTCGAAGGATGGACAGATCATCACTCAAGGAAGAAGAACCACTGGAAACCTATTTCAAATTGAGATCAAATCTGAATACACCAGTGATGAAGAGGAAGGTAATAAAAGTGGAAGGACATACAACCAATTGAAGAAACATACTGACACAGAAAATGTCCTGGGTGACCCACACTCCCCAGTAAGAACTAAAAGAATGTTGAGATTGGAAGATCAGACTGCACTGGTTTCTCAAGTTGAACCTCACACAGTGGCTGAAGCAGTTGAACAATGGATACAAGCAATGCCTACAGAAAAATTTGTTGAGCTAAGGCTGAATCATCATGTTCAGCCTTCTCCTCTAACTTGAGGAAGAAGAAGGTCCCTCCTTATTCCCTAAATTTTTGTATTCTTGTACTGACATAAAGGGAATTGAAGGAGATGAGTGCATCCCCTGAGGGGGAGCATTGGTAGTTAAAGCTGTGCAGGTTCCAGAAGATCTATATTCGGAGTATGGTTTCCATTCATCCCTTTGCATTTGTTGGCCAATAAGGGGGAGAAATCATCAGGCACACGACATTCTATAAGTGTGCTTAGGAGTATTGACAACCAAATACAAAGGGGGATATTGTTGTGCCCAAGTGAAGTGATTGCATTTGTTGTCAATAACTTGTCTTCGTGTGCCATCTGATGAAGTACATCTTTAAGATTGATTGAATTGAGGATGCATCAATATCAGACGATTGTAGAACTGATCATAATGTTTCAATACTTGTATCAAGATGATACTAAGTTACACCACTTGAAGAATGGATGATGATGGAGCATCATCATAATATCTGATGATTGTTGAACTGGTCTTTAAGTTCAAAGAACTTGTATCCTGATGATACAATTTCACACCAATGTTTGAAGACCATGCATTGTATTGACAATGCATGAGGAGTTGAATGGGATCCATCCACAACTTCTAAGTGGATGAAGTGGATTAATGAAGTCCATGAACTAACACTTAGTGCATGCGAATTAGAAGGAGATCCAATTGATCTCTGATTGGATCAATGATGAACATTGAAGATTCTGTGATTCAGGAGCTCGGTTGATGATGAAGAACCTTCAGGAATTCCATTCCTAAGTGATGAATAAATGTTGAAGAGAATTGGAGGAATTCTAATGAAGAAGAAGCATTGAGTAATTCAAATGAAGAAGAAGATGAGAAGAAATGAAGAGGAAGAATGGCTTGGAAGAAGTGGAATTTGGCATTTTACACTTAAGTAATTTGTATACTTAGTGTATATTCAAGCAAAAAATTAGCCACCAAGGGCCAGACTTAAGGGTTCAACCCAAGGCACATGTGGGACTAGGTCACCACGCCCAAGGGGATCCTATGGGGCCAGCCCGAGAGAGGCCGGGGCCGTGTATAAGCCCCGAAGCCACGCGGCGATGAAGTCCGCGCAGCGTGAGCGCGAGGAGCGCGCTCGAGGATGCATAGTGGGCGCCAGTGGCGCGCCCGCAGGGAGCAGAGTGGGCGCAGAGCGCGCCCGCAGGGAGAACTCGGTGCGGGGCGGCACCGAGAGGGTTGGAAGTTCAATTGCCGAGTTGATGGGAGTGCTAGGTTGATAAAGCACGAAAGTCCCGCGCGCGGATTCGATGTGGGACGCGAAAAATCACCCGGGAGCAAATCTCAGCTGTTCGAGCGATCTCGAGCTTGATCTGCGCCAGACGATTCATTTTCCACGCGCCGCGATCTAATCCAGCCGTCCGATGTCTTCTCAACTCCGCATCCAATGGCCCGGCATCTGTCTTCAACCTCGAGCATAGCCGCTGCCACCCGCGTGCCTCTGTCGAACCAGGAGCACTCCGAGCACTGGATTTCGAGTTCCCGGCCACCTCTGAAGAAGCCGAAGACACCAATGAGCTCGTCTAGCCACACCGGACATGTCCATGCATTAAAATGACTCTGCATGCAACAAAGGAGAGAATTCGAGGTTGGCCGAAGCAACCGAAGGTGCGAGGCCATTCGGTGTTGATGCTTTGCATGGATTGGGATTAAACAGAGGCTTGCATGCGTTTTAAAACGCATGCACGTGGATAAAGGAGAAGGAGAAGAAGTCCGCGTTGTGTAGAGAGAAAGAACGAGATTCTCGGCCCGCGTTTGAAGTTTTCAAAACGCCGCTTTTATCGGGCATTCATGTGTTGAATTCCGCGGAATCCATTTGCTCTCCTCTTCCTATAAAAATGAGGCCGAGCCCTTGAGGAGTGTTGCTGAAAAATTTGTGATCCGCGAGAGCCCTATGCCTCGCGAAGAAAGAGCCACTACGCAACTACCTTGCGCGGCTGTTGTTCTTGGTGCCACCCGAGGCCCGAAAGTGACCCCCTGCGCGCTATCCTTTGCGCGACAGGAAGGAGGGTGAGCAGCGCGAACTTGCGCGCCCCCTCGGTGCACCGCGCCCCCCTGCGCAGTAAGCACTTGGGCGGAAATTGTGAAGGAAGAGGTTGGTCGCACCCTTGCACGGCCCTTGCACCCATTGTGCTTGCGCGGCTCTTGAAGAACAGTGGAGTTCACACTTTGAGTGTGTGTGTGCAAATGGAGTAAGAGGACCCTACGGGTTATTTGCATTCAAGAGAACCCAAGGCCGTAGCCTTTGTGTGTGCAATGAAGGAAGAAGGCCGTAGGCTTGCATGAGTGTGCTTAGCAAGTGAGGAGGCTTGCACCTTGTGTGCAAAGTGAAGAACACACCTTGAGTGTGTGTGAAGTGAAGAGCCCGAGACTTGTGACTGTGCAAAGAAAGGAAGAGGCTGAGGTTCGGCTTGTACCCATTTGAGTACATTCAAAATGAGTTGTGTATGTGTGCACAAGTGATGAAGACCAACTTTGAGAAGAAGAGGAGTACACACTTAAGTGTGTGAATGCAAAAGAACTGATCATTCTACGTGATTGGTTTTTTGGTGAGCAAGACCAACGAGATCTTTTGAAGACTGTTGAAGCTACTTGATGTTTTGAACAACACCTTTGAAGAAGTGAAGTGGAGCCATGATGAAGATGATGCTGTGGAGTTGGGGGGTTTAACCAACTTGTAATTGGGGGGTATAACCAATTACTGTGTAATCATCTTTTGGCATAGTGAAGAATCCGTGTTGGGGGGTGTAACCAACACGGCAAGGAGTAGGTCATTGTACCGAACCTTGTAAATCTCTGTGTTCTGTGCTCTCATTATTACTGCACCACTAAAAGAGTAGATATAGGCTTTAACCAGCTGCAGAGGTTGAATTGATAATCCAAAGGGAACAATTCATAAAAAGAAAAAGTTATCACTGATTCACCCCCCCCCCCAGTGATCACAACCGATCCAGGCATTTCAATTATATTAAATATTTTGTTGTTATTATATAATCATGAAATAAAAACAATTATAGGGTTTTGAGAATGAAATAAAAAATATTCATTGACGGATATTACCACTTCCTAGAGTATCTCTTTTTAGTTTGCACCAAATCCTTTCTTGGTTGGATTTATTACCAATTCAAGGATTACAGAATGATATTATGGATTTTTGGAAGTAAATTTTGAATGTGTTGGTCTGGAAAAATCTATGTATAGGTGTGAAGATGAGAGAGAATGAGTTTTTTATAATTCTGAGGGGAGTGGTATTTTTTTAAATACCCAAACCAATTCACTATTAGTAGGACTCATTGACCACATGTGCATCCAAAATTAATCAATAATGGACTATTGGGATGTATTTATTGATGAATACCTAAAATATAAAAAAATAAATTTTTATCAAGTTATTTCTAATTCATTAAGCTTACTCAATTTTATCTTTATAATATTTACCAAGATAACTTATATTTTTATATATACCTAGTTTATTTAAACATTAAGAATAATATTAACATGACATTAATTTTATAAATTAGATTTATGATTATAGATTTAAAGACATACTAATTAAATAAAAATAATATGGGTGTATAAAATTACTTTAAAAAAATGCATGTAATGAACAAAAAATCTATTTTAACCATAATCACATTTAATTAATTTTTATTCTTTTCACTAATAAAAATTGTCAAAAAAATATTTTGGAATCAATAGATATTATAATTTATATTTATTCCTAATATGGAATCAATATTTTCAAATTAAACTTACATAAATAGAAAAATTTAATTTAAAACTAATATAGATAACATGTCGAGAGAGTGAGTGTTTTAATGAAAAACATTTCAAATGTTTAAAATGTTTGGGTATTTGATTTCAATGTGATATTAATTAAAATAAATAAATTTTACTAAAAAGTGTATAATTGAACATATTATAATTTAAAAACAATTAAATATATAATTTATCATTACAAATTATTTAATTGTTAGGGTAGTTTCCAATTAAACAATAATAATTTTTATTATTCATAAAAAAAATAACTTTATAGAAAAATTACTTAAAATCATCTAAGGTGATTTTGGTATTCCTATATAAAATATTATTCGTATCCTTTCATAAAATTTTCTAAAAGTTGTAAAATTTAATATTCAACTATGTGATACAAGGGCGATTTATTCGTCTTTTATAAAATATATCATTTTAGAGAACCATTACTTTTAAAAATAAATTATTCTTATTTTATTTCTAATTAATAGATAATTAATTATATTATGCAAAATATTTAATTTAAAAATTTATTTAATGTTATTATTTCCTTTCATTCCAATGTCTAGGTGATAACTATCATATTAAATAATAAGATTAATAGTGTTCTATATTTTGGTAAAACATGGCCTTGCATGTAATGAAAGCTATCGAAGGAACTCAGTATAATGTGTAAGAAAATATAAAAATTATTGTTTTGTGTATTTAAATATATGATTTTTTACTATCACAATATTTACTTGGTGTTTTATATAAAGAAACATTAACTTGGTGCAGCATGTAACATAATTCATGAAAGAATTTTAATTTATTCGAATAAATAATTCATAAAAACATGAGGCGATCAAATTACTTTAGTATAAATTTTTAACCAATGATACTATACATAATGATATAAAATAATATAGATCTATCAACCAAATTTTAATCTAATGATTTGGTATATTCTATCAATGTTTTATAATTAAATCTTTAAATGTTTCAGAAATTGATTTATGATAAAAAAGCGACAATAAAAAAATTATTTAGAAAAATGATTCTCTTTGTATAAAAGTGTTCTTATACCTAATTAAAACATAAAATATATTTCAAATTACATAATTATATTATTAATAATACAATAGAAGTAATGATACCTTCATATCATTTTAAAAAAATGTAACAAGTTACCCAATTGAAACAAAAATACATATTTTAATAAAATTCATTATTCCTCACTATTTACCAAAAAATATATAATTTCTAAAAAACATAAAAATTGACCATATTTTAATATTGATATAATAATTTAAAAATTATTTTAATTTTATAAAATATATTTTTTAAATATTCCAAAAATTTTATATAATATTTTCTTCGAGAACAAATAAAACTCATTTTTGAAGGAGATGTTTTTATAAAGAATTAAATAACATAACTAATAATTTACTTCTTATTCAACGAGAATTAAAAAATAAATTTATATCATGAAGGGATTATATATATGTTTAATAATTTTGATATTCCTCTTTATACCCGCTAATTCATAAACTATGTTATAATTTTCATATTTAAATAATAATATCCTGGGTTTCATTTAAGCTCTGTGTTGTGTGTCATATATGTTATCGAACAAAATTTTCATTTTAAAAAAATATTAGTGTGTCACATTATATCTTCCTAAAATAAAAATTCCACTAAAACGTTTATCTAGGTAATCAATAGTTCAATATTTAAAATACTTTTGTTGATAACCCATAAGATACAATGGAATACTGAATCATCAATTGAAAAGGGAATGTGTGAGACTAAATGGTTTTTTTAGAAATATCACATATTTGAGTTTCAAGATAAGTTCAAATGTTATAATAATTAAAAAATTCTAAATGGAGGAGAAAACTAAAATCTATGGACTAATAAAGATTGATAAAAAGCACATATATGAGAATTATAATTACTATAAAATAATTAATTAGTGATGGGTTAAAAGAATATCAATTTTGTAGAAATGAATGTAAAATACTTACTTTTTGTTTTGATATAATTTTCATATATTAATTTATCTATCATTTAAAAATTCCTAAATCTTGAAAACTAAGTAGAACCCAACAAATTTAGGATAATTTCAAAGTAAAATTGGGTACGTAAATCTTTTTTATAGTATGGAATAACTTTTCATCTGGGTTGAAAATACATAATAACCTAATTCCTACTATATTTCTTGTTTCCTAATTATTTCCTCATAGTGTTTAGTGATTATTTATTATCCATTAAAAATATAATAGTATTCATAGATATGGTATTAAATAAACAATTATTTTATAATCAATGTACCTATAATGAAAACATAATGGATTTCAACTTTTAGCTATAACAGTTTAATAAATAATACTTTGATCCCTTATCTACTTCTGTGATATACCCCCTTCACACTTAGGAAATACTTTGGTTTAATTACCATATAATCATGGTTTAATCACTAAGAATTACCAGTTTTATTATTACAAATGAATTTAGGTGGTTGAAAACATTTCTATAAAAACATGAATTAAAATATTATTCTATTAAATAATGTAACACGACATTGATTTCCAAAATTATCACCTGTGGAATGTTCCATCATTAACTTAGTTTCCATCAAATCATTTATTTTCTCCTTGGTCCTTAGTCAAGATCATATTTTCTATATATAAATTGAAAATATATGACCTATAAAAATATTTCTCAAGGAAGGTGGAACATGACCCCATATCATCATATAATGAAAATATTGGACAAACTAGTACACTTTGGGGGCATAACATAATCCAACAAATGAAATGAGGAATTCAAATTTCTAAATTTACAACATTGTCCATATGAAAACATTAAATTCTTTTAATGTCTTCCTAATACTATATAACATATTCATATTCCTTTTTTCATAGACTGAGAAAATTCATTTCTATAATAGCTTGTTTTTAACGAAGAATGTATGTTTTCGAATAAAAATACCTTAAAATATTTTCCATTCAATTTTTTCATTATCCCGCTCTAACTTAGTATTCTAAAACCAAGACCACCACCAAAAAAAATCTTTATTAAAATAATATAATACTAGAATGGAATTCTCTATTTAATTACATTTCAAAAACAGAAATATATTTAAAAAACAAATGATCTACTATTCATGTATAAATTGATTTTCAAATTCATTAAAGGATGAAGTATTCTGCCACATGTTTTAGTCCAACATCATTGAATAATTTATTTATATAATAGGTTATTCTTTATGGGAATGATTATCTATAAAAACCTGATTCAATAGTTTTAATAATTTTATAATCATATATTTCCCAACATAATTCATATTAACTTCATTATGTGGTAAATATAAACAATTATTATGTGTTCTGACACATTTTTAATTTCTTCCACAGTTCACTATTTCTTCAAAAATTAATAACTTATATTATATAATAAAATAATAAAACACGGTGTATAATTTTGAAACTAGTTATAAATATAATTTCATTTATATATTTATTTATGACTAATATATGAATCAAAATCATGGTTTCTTTTAAAATAATCACAAATCACAATAATATTTTCATTAAATTAATAATGGTTTGTAATTAAATATTTGAATTAATCAAATAATATCCCCAAAGATTTTAAAACCATGTTTATAATAAAAGGACACTCAACGTGATCTAGAATAATTGTCATGATAAAGTTAACTAACTATTTTCAGGGTTATTAAATTTTCAGGCATCTGTTCTATATCCACATCCAATTGTAGATTCTTGAATGGGATGTGTTTCTTGGAAATTCATATAATATATACTTTATAATTAATTAAAATGTTATCCAATAATAATACATATATTTAATTTCATTCGTAGGGTTATATTACTTAATGTATTTGTTTCAAAAATCTAGTTTTAATGTTTGTTACAAAATGTTCATTAATATCAACTTTAATGACCCTTAATCTAGTATTCCAATTATAGTGGTTATGTCATTACATTTAAAATAGATAAATATTATATAATTATAATGTAAAAAATGGATTGGAAGTTTTTTTAAACTAGATACATAAATGAATATAAAATTAATTTTGAAAATAGAAAATGAGACATTATATATTCTTTAAGGAAAAAATTATTTACTTTATAATATCCTTGCATATATATAATAGTAAAAATCATGGATTCCTAGAGAATTTCAAAAAAAATATATGGTTATTTTAGATTATAAGAAAGGGTTATGTTAAATTGAGGTTATCATCAATAAATAAGTAAGAATCAACATGAAAAGATATATAACTAAAAACACATGCCATTTAATCAGTAACATGTTTATAGATAATATATAGAAGGAATAAATATTGAATTTTTTTTGCATATAAATAATCACATTAAATTTAAACAAATCAATTGATATTATAAATATTAAAATAATCACATGGACATTGATAATTGATTTCATAATTATGGAATTAATAATGTTAGACATCTAATACTTAATGGGAAGGCATTTTTCTATGGTATCAAAAAATATGATATATTCCCTATACTATGAAATCTATATGCATGAGTAAATACATTAAAAAATACCTAATATAATTTTTCTCATGAGACCTACCAATAGATTGAGGGGAAATAAATTATAAGCCCCGCATATCTCCAAATAAGTAAAGCTCATTCAATATAATAATAAACAATACAATTAATAAAAACGAATTAAAAATCAATAAAATTCCTTATCAGTATAAATTTCATAGTGAATATACATATTTCACCAAATAAAACTGATCATGAATTATAAATAATTTTATTATGGATAATATATTTCGATAATATCATAAAAAAAGAATAAGATTCAATAAAGGATATAGACATAGATGAAAATACATTAAAAAGGTTACTTAAAAATATCTGGAAGAAAATAATAATTTCAATTTAAAATAACATCTCTAAAAATTTATCCAATATTAAGGAATAAAAATTATTAGAATGTCACCTTGTAATATTGTAAAGTATTATTAAAATAATTGAGTAGTCTAGATGGAATTAAATTCCATTCTTTCCATATAAGTTAAACCATTCCTTTTACACATTTGAAAAAAGTCAAAAAGTAACTCATTTGGAATTTGAAAATAAAATTCATATTATATAATTTTTGAAACAAAAAAACAAGATTATAAATTCACATAATAATTCTATCAATAATTGTATGAAAATAATTTATATCATTTTAGGATTAATATTAACATAGAACAACAATTTTTTCTAATGATTAGGAAACATTGTCTGTAATCCAAAAAAACAATTATTTCATATTATTAGTACATAAAGAGAGGAAAATTAATGGAAAAAATTATATTTAAATCACAAAACATAGGATAATAAATTTTATTCGGAGAAATACTAAATAATTTTCCCATTTGATACTTAAAAAAACAATCTTGAATAATGTCTTCATTTTACAATAAACCCTTACCTGTGGTCCGAAGTCCATCATATGTTATCAAAATGATAGTATAATAAATATAAACTTGTTATAAATATATTATAGAACCATTATAATATACATAATACCATATATGATTTACTTTTAAAATTTCATCACTCTTTTATTAACAATTCATTATTATAATCAATGTTCTGGATGAAAACTGCTTCATTTTCCTGTATATTTTCATTTAGTAGACCCGATCATTGTAAATTTATCCTTGATACATAATTAATATAATATTAATAATTATATAAAATTAATATATATAAATTATATATTTCTATAATATATTGATATAGAAAAATAAATTAAACAGATCATGGGGATGGTGGGTCATATGTACACATTAACACTATTTTCATTTTTTATAGATGTGACTAAAATTATTAATGAAATATATATATTTATTGGATATTTTATATATTATATATATATCTTATATATTTCTCAAATATATCTTTATCACTATCTATGTAATTCAAAAATGATAAACTAATCACATCGCTTTGTGGAGGTAGTTGTCTTCACGTATGAGGGAGAAAAATTATCATTTCACAACAGATTGGAAGGTATGAAGTTTGATATGATATAATAATTATATATCTCAATTATAAGATAATTATTTCATATAAAAATTAACCTTATCATAATAACCATCCATAAAATTTGGTAATGAACAATTTATTGTATCTATATGTGCATATGGTAAGTCATATGTACGTAGAAGTGATACTTTTACATCCCATATGATCAAAATGTGTTTCGATAATGTTGGTTTAATAATTATAATTTTATTTATGAATATTTTTCATAATAATTTTTTTATATTAAATACAACATATTTAGAGTAGGTAGAAGAATAAATAAATTGAAAGTGGTCTGGTATGACAATTACCTTCTTCTTAGTAAGTCATACATTAGATACTTTGTTAAGGAAATAATGGTAGAATTTTTGGATGAAAAAAACATCCATAACATATATAATGATATTGAAAAGATAAATGGTCAAGCATTGGTTGAGCTATTTTGGTCAATTTGGTGTAAACAATAGAGGTAAGGGGATTTCATTTATAATGGTTGGAAATGACACATTTAGAATTATCAAAAAGATTAAAATATAATTATGTCATTATCTATCCAAATCCTTAAAAATGTCCATATATACACATAAAATGTGACTAAAGTCAAAATATAATTTTAAAATTCAATTTATATATATTTTTGTGTCATTATAAATCTCATTATTTGTTTTAACCCATTGGATAACCAATTTTATCCTTAACCATTATAAAAACCTTTTAAACAATAAATTTTTATAATTAAAAATAAAATTTAAAAACTAGTTTATAAATGGAAAATGGAATATATTTTAGACCACATATAATCCCACTTAATGTATTTCAATATTTATATTTCTCTAAATAACTTAAAAAATGTATTTCTTATAAAATATCAATATAGTATTTTTTGACACTATGCATTTAATTCAACTTTAAAGACATTAAGATAAATATGGAATTTGAATAAAATAATTTAATAAATATATAACATTACATAATAATATATAATAATCTTATAACATAATAATTCACCCATATTTTATTACATTTAATATTTTTAAAATCATGTATTTTATTAATCTATAGATTCAATAAATAAAGTGTCTGTGTTGTATAAGAATTTATGGTAAATATATAATAACTAAAAATTAGATATAAATTACCACAACTTTTTTACAAAAAACGACATTAAATATCCATTAAAAAAATATTTTTATCCCATTTTAAACAAAAAAATTATGTTTAAATTCTATAGAGTAACATTTTGTATTTTTCATTGCATAAAATAATATGAAGGTCGATATAAAAGGAAAACATTATAATGTGGAAATATTTTATATATTTTGATATTAATATAAATAATATACTTATATAATATGATAAATGTTAATGTGGTTGACGTTTTAATGAATTATCATAATGTTTTCATTCTATTTTACCCATTTTTTTGCTTCATGATGTGACAAAAAATTACCAGGGTTATTATTTATAATGAAGAAAAATAAAATGGGACTATTTACCATATTTTAACATCATGATTACAAATATTGTCTTAAATTTTCAACATTTAATCAGTATATTGTGAATAAATTAATTTATGATAAAAACAAAAATCAAAATGAAAAGTAGTTTTTTATAAAAATGCATTTTTTGTATAAAAATGTTTTTACACAAAATTGAATACTAAAACTAATTTTAATAACTTAAATATATTCATATTAATAATTAAAAGCTAATTATTACTTGTATATATTTTCAATCAATATGGATCATTTTTCATGATTGAATCAAAAATACGGTTTTCAATATAAATCATTATTTTTTAATTTTAACAGGAAAAGTAATAGTTTTTTAAAAATACCAAAAAATCACCCAAACATAATTTTTATTTAATAATTTATAAAATTTTATTAATGTTATCAAATAAATTTTCTATGTGTTTTAAAATAATTTATAGTATATTATCACAAAAATTAATAAAATCCATTTTAAAGGATACATTTCTACTAAAAAAAATATTCCATTACTAAAAATCTAATGCTTCTTTATTAACCATTAATCAATAAATTTTAATCAAATTGGACCTTTATATATATTTAATAATGTGTTTATTATTATTTATACCATACAATTCAATTAATAGGATATAATGATCATATTTAAATTATTGTATTCCATGTTTCCATTAAGCTTGGTGTTGCATGAGACATACTCTATCAAACATAATTCTAATATTTTAAAATACCGTGGTTTTATATTTATATATCAAATTACTACCTATTATATACTAGATATCCATGGATACACTATTTCACATATTTTATACTTTATATCATTATTATATTTCTAATAACATTTTTTAATACATATAATAATATTTTCACCATTTTAGGGACCTAGTTAACAAATTAATTTCAACCTGATCATGGAAAACTCTAAGAGAACCATTATGTTTATTTTTCTCATATAATGCAATGATAAATTCCTTATATTCCATGAGATCTTTGTATATCATGTTTTTTTAAAATATAATTTTTTATGTGAGCATATATTAACGATGAATTTCATTAATGTTGATTTAGTAGGATCATTAAATGGGATACATAAATATGAAATTACTAGGATTATACTATTAAATTTACGGATCAACACCTTATTATGAATTAATGTTGCAATTCATATTTTATCTGCCATAGATGGGTAGTTTTCAAGGAGAGTGGTTATTATCAAAGAGATTACATCACACTAACTTCCTTTAGGACAAACATAATGAATTTGACCAGTAGATAATTTCTGGGGCATTTATCATCATATTTCCCATCAATTAATTATATATTCTAGGATAGTGATTTTTACCCCAAATGATTATTGTATTATTTTTGGATCATTATAGGCTCATAATTAGGATAATGAGTGATGTTTTTATTAGATTTACATCCTAGAGAATATAATATCAACATCAATTTATTAAATTAACCATTGAAGGGATTTTTGATAAATATTTAAAAAAATTATTTTACTTGTTATTTAGGGAATGATTCTTGTGGTGATTTTATCTATTATTTAATCTAATTATCTCGGGTTTTATATATTAATTAGTGGACTACTAAGACTAAATAGAATCCTCACTCATGTTTTTACATACACGATTCATGTGGTGGCACCAAGTTGTGAGGTTTAAATAATATATGACAATTTCATATGATTTTTAGTTACTTAAATGAATGCGTGAAATGTTTGTATTTTAGATTGATATAAGGTTTAAAGTAATATCATATTTGTTTTATGAATATTATATATCCAATTTATAAAATATCATGAAAATATTTTTAATTCATTTAAATAATGGTTATGAATTTTTGTGGTAATTTAGAGGGATGTTATAAATTATGATTGATGGGGTATTCAAACATAATAGAATCGAATGTAATTGATCAAGAGTATACAAAACATTGATCTATATATACATTTATGATAGACTAATCAATGATTTTCTATCATTGATATAAATCTTTTGGTGGTTTAGAAGGATAATAATTTGGAGACGTTGTATGAGTTTCCTTATACTATTAAATACGTGCTCGGAAGTAAGTCTAAAACTAGGTGATATGATTAAATTGTATGAGATTGGTAAGATTTCTAATTTATTTGGGAAATTTATTTCTATATGAATATATTTTTCATATTATATTTTCTTAATCATATGGTTACCAGATGTATTAAATTGATTCCCAAGATTAAGATTGGAGTAATAGTAATATAGAGAGAGTTTTATAACATATTTTGATAAGGTAATTTTAAATTACATTTCTTATATAACAAATTATCATAGTTTCTCGAGTCTAAAAGACTTTTTTTGACTATATTATTTTAGTCATTTTTATATAATTATTTATTATGTTTCTATTATGACATGAAGAGTAATGATCTTATGAGAGATCATCAATTTAATCTTTGATTTTGAGAAGAGATAAAATATTTATTATATCATTTATACTCCAAAATTCCTTGAGGTACTGAGTAATTTAAATTTTTGTATATTAAAAATAATTTCATTAACCTTGGTCAAATTTTTTCTTGGTTGTTACATCAAGAATTCTTATATATAAAATTTTTCTCCTATATTTATATTAGAGGCTATGGAAAAGAAAAGATAACATGATTAACAAAATTTAAAAGTACCATGAGAATAAGTTTTAAATCTCTCTGTTTTTAATCTTCAATATAAAATATGACTACAAGTAACATAAGAAAATAAATTTAAAAAATTTATTAATGGGATATAATTTTTTTATAAGAAATATATAACATAATTTTTTGTATAATAATTTAGAAATTTTATATGAAGTACAGAAGTTAATGTTATGTTATAAAATAATTATAAAGGGATATGGTAGTTATAATTATTTGTTTTATGACCATTAAGGGAACACTTTGGGTAAAAAATTAATGTCTATAAAAAAAGTATTTGAAATAATATATTCATTATATATAAGTATTGTTTATGAATCTATAAATTATAATAGGATTTTATGTTCACTCTATAAAACAAAATTATTATTTTTAATATTTTCATAATATATATAACATTAAATACATGATCTAAAATACAGTTAGATAATTATAGTAATAATTAAATTATTTATACATAAACATTTATATTCAAGAAATTTAATTAATATTTAAAATGATTATTTTAAAATAAAAAATTCATAAAATAATTAATTTGGTATAAATTATTGATTTTTTATGGAGTGATCATAGAATATTTTTAAGTTATCCTTATGGTTGGTCAAATGATGACCAAAATTTGGTGTTTTTCAAAGGGAGGCTCTTTATTTCATCAATTATGAAATATATTTTTTATGTGAGTTTTATTACTCACTATTGTTGTAAATATATATATAAACAAAATGTATCATAATTTACAGTATTAGTTTTGGTGGTTGGTAATGTAAGAACTCAATTCTTATTTCATGTAAATATCATGAGTTTTATATCAATTAATTGTTTAATTTTTTTAAATATGACCTAATGAGGATGAAAATTTAGGTTATGGGAGGGTCAAGGGTGTCAGGGGCTCTTTATAGGTCCCGAACACAAGTTTATGTGAGTTTTGGGCCTACTGCATGGTTAGGAGAAACCATACGAGGTAGGTTGCACTGTTAAGCTAATCATGCTAGGGGAGGAAGAAGTTTACACACTATCTATAGATACTATCTAGTATGATCCGCACAACCATGATGTGAGTATGAAATGTTTTATAATTTTGACATATTAATACCGTGTGGGTAAACCATGTGAGCCTGTTGGACATTTTATTAATTTTAATTTTAATTAAAGTTTCCCTTTTAATCTTATGTTTATTTTTTTCCTTCAAAAAGACAACCATGACATTGGATATCCACATTGAGGCAACTAGGAAATGATTTATTCCTAGTTCTCAATCCATTTTTTTCTTTGACAATCGTTCATCCCCAGTGATCTGCAATAGTAATGCCTCGATTCCTTGTTATCCATATTCAATTCTTCTTCTGATCAATTGTGCTATTTGGATTCAAGTTCATATCATCTAATATATCATTCTTTTCCCATTCTTTAGTTTTATCCCAAACCTGGTTGAATTAGAGGATGATACAAGACATGTTATGTAGCGTGAGTCTAAGGTAGGTGGTCATGTTATTTTCATTGAATGTAAAGCTATTTTTATATATCGGAGTGCCACACATCCATTATTGGGCTGTCAGTATTATTTATAAATTGAACCTATTATTAACCATTATTTTTTAGGTAATTAATTAAATGATTCAAATCATGTAATAGGTTAAATACATGGAAAAAGGGACACATCATGGTTTAGTGCATATTTTGACCATTTTATGACCGTTTGGCTTAGGATACTTATGAGGTATGCCTTGTTATCCCATTCATGGGTTGTTTAAAATGGATTTGTTAATTATAGGAGATTTCCATGTTGATATATGACATTAATTTTTTATAATGGTTTGGGATTAATGATTTTCCCCTTTGACCCAGGTGAATGTCTATGCTTGTTTAATCTTGTTTGGAATGTTTTGCTCCAATTTTTAACCTTCCCACACAAGTTAGGTTTTGTTCAAGCATTCTAATGGTTTATATTACTTGATAGACATGTGATATGAATTATACCCATGAGAGTAGTAATAGGACAAGATTTTGTGGTTGGTCCTCACATAAGACACCCTTAGTTATTTGATGTTAAATACTTATGCTTATGACCTTTGTATGACTAAAGAACTAGTAAATTGGAATTGTAATGGTTGAATGGTAAATTGAATTGGGTGAATCGTTGATTCAAATGGAATTCCATGTATAGGCTTATATGTCAATTTTACCTTGGTCCTCAGAGTGAACCTTGGATTTTATGTATAAACCATTTAAATGTTTTCATGAATATCATTGAAGAAGAAATTTATGAATGAAACTTCACCGTCCATGAAGGTTGTAAATTGGCACCCCTCAGATGATGATTTCATTTATAAAATAAAAAAGATAGATGGTAGTTTGTGGAAATATACTCCATTAACATGATTTAATTAGAGTATATATATATGATACTATAGTTATCATGATCCTTTGGAAAGAGGATGTGAGGATAATAAAATAAAATAAAATAAGTTTAAAATGAAATTAAAAGAAAATGGAAGAGGGTTTACCTCTTGAAATATCCTCCTTGAGAACCTCATTATGCGAAGGGGTTTTGGACTTTTGGTGATACCAGTAGGTCTTTGAAATTATGGAGGGGCTTGGGAAGAGTATTTTGTATAACATTTTTAAGCCTATAATATTGAGATCTGTGAGTGGAAGAGAGTGTAAGGGGTATTTTTTATAGTGGATGAGATGATGGTTTTTCCATTATTTTAATCATTTTTATCATTTTAGCTCAAGACTATGAATATTCAAAATTATTGTGACAAAAAATAGTAATAAGTGCATGTGATTTAGAATAGATGGCTATTTAAATCATCAATGACTTAATCATGTTGAAAAAAATTAATTAATTTTGCATATTTTGTAAATTTTAGAATGTCACTATTCACCAAAAATAATGTATTTCAGAAAAAATCCCAATAAATCACCATAACCATTTTATAATGTGAATAATTTACAAATGAACTAGATTTTATAAAAATAATTATATAAATATATATGAAATTTAATTTTTAATTAAAATCATTATTTTATCGAAAAATACAGATTTTATTTTTAAAACAGATATTATAATACTTTCAAAAATTAACTATGGTCTCATAATATTATCATAAAATAATAGGACAAGAATATATATTTTTAATAATACATTTTATGAAAATAAATTTTAATTACAATCAATTTAATAATTTAATATTATAATTAATGATTTATAACAATAAAAATACTAACACTTAATTATTAATTTTTTAAAATATCCACTATAATTTATAAGTTGTCTAAATTTTATTTATAAAAACATGGGCGAGGTTACTTTTCATAAGCGCATATTAAAATTCATAAGGCTACATTTCTATTCATAAGAGTCCATTTACCATTCACAAAAAATGTAAGTTTATCCTTTCAAACTCCAAATATCTTGTTGATCCCAACCGTGTCTGTTCATTTTCCAAAATTCAAAAAATAGAGGTAGAAAATTTATGATTAATGACTAAGTTATAATAACAATGTGTTGTTTTTTTATAGAATTAGTTTTTCCAAAATTAAATTCTATATTAAATTTATTTTAAAAACATTAGGGTGTTACATACGGGCTTAGTGACATATGTTATACCACACCTAGAGTGATATTATGTTCCTTTATTAGGGTTTCATGGGATGTACTTGTAGGGTGTTGGTGGATTTTAACTTGGAGTTATACTAGAATTATTCTTTATGAATGTCAAGGATGAGCTCAATTGTTTTTATATATTTAATGGTATATGAAGTGTCTGCCAAGAAAAAGAACAAGATTGATTTCAGTCATTACTTATACTTGCCTAGATGGACTTCTGAGGAATCTTTGGTTCTTACTAATCTATGAGGGATTTTCATGCCTAGGCCAGATCATGGAACTTATAACAATCAAAGTAATTCAATTATAAATTAAATGGAAAATTTAATGTAAATGGAAACCAATTCTTGTAGGACTGTTTACCTTGATCACTTCTCAAATTACTTCTTTCATTATTACACACTCCTAGTTATAAATATTCACCATTAGATTTTCATATACCTTGAATAATTTTATACTGTTATTTAGTCTCACACATAGATTGGGTATTTCTTGGGCCCAAACAGAATATATAAATGCAGGAGTCAATAAGGGAAAGTGTTATCCTATAGGTAAATGATATTCTATTTTGGAGCAGGAGAGTAGAGGATCAAGACGAGGCATGTAATGCTACTAGGATAAATTTTTTCAATTTTTTTTCAACTTTTGGATCATATATTCTATATGATAGCCTTGTGACTTATTTGGATGTTTTCTTTGAAACATGTGACATGCTTCATCTTGTATATGACATGCCATCTAGTTATTTTTATTACCAATCTTAAAATGATTACTTATATTTTATGATATTACTACTTTTACTATATATTTATTATTTACATTATGTTACACTTTTACGATGTGGGAATTATATCCCCACTATCACATATATGCCCTCATTACTAGTTGGAAGCCTCTTTCATTTTGGGTGATGTGCTTGAGGCCATGTGGCTAACCAGTCTCGTAGAACTATTAGATGGAATATAGACCTGAGATATTATAGGTAATAAATATATACATAGATGAGATAATGTAATGGTGTTTACATTTCCATAGGCTGAAGGATGGGAAAATAGTTCATTTTTATTCATATATATTAAAAATTACTTAGTAAATAATGCATGAATTATCAATGGATTTCAATATCGGTATTACTTTACCTTTGTGTGGATGTCACACAAGAATGGTGATCATGGTTGAATACAAATATTTTCTTTCCAATGAAGGAATTGAGTGAAATTGACGTTTTTATATAACCATGGATGAATGGTGTTTTTTGAATTTTGTGGGTTTTAAGGAAATTAAAATCTAATAAAAATAATCAATTTTCTTAAAATGTGTGGAAGAGTTTGCAATATGATTTTTATTCTTAGTTGTTCCTTATCACATCATTTAAACCATATATTGATTTCCAGATAGATAAAATTATGCATACATTGTAGGAAATGTTGTGCTAATGTATTTTTAATTTCAGACGCTCATGGGAAAATCATTATCCATTTGATGATCATTAACATAATAATAGTTATCACCCTTCCATTGATATGGTTACATTTTAAATATTTTTTGGGAGACCTTGTATATACATATTATGTTGGTATATGGTTAGAGTTCAAAATTATATGGCCCATTTTAATAATAAACACGATCGATAAACGGTGGATGATTCATGATCAGATTAAAAAATCAAAAAAAATCTAGTATTATTATATTTATATATTAACTCAATATTTAAATTTGAAGTTTAAGGATAATTTATTAATAAATGGTCATCCCCAGTCTGGGTAATAATGGATAGGTCATGGAAGTAAGATTTATCCTTAGTTTTTTGTTCCATTTATGTTATTTGATCATGTTGGTTAGGTGGAATATTAGTTAACAATTATTTAGTATATGGATCCAATTAATTTCATTTTTGGTTTAATTTAGCATTAATGATATATTAAGGATTAATCCAATTTCATTGATTACATTAAATTTATTATTTATGAAGCCACATTATTAATGTAATTTTCTATTGATATTCAAGATTATAAAGAGATCTTAATATGTGGGTATATGATTCATTTTATTCATGTCTTATGGAGTCATAATGGATTAGATGAATGTATATGGGAGTAAGAATCGTATTTTTGAGCATTGTAACCAAATTTTCTTTTTAGTGTTGCTTATATTTTGAGAATGATTTAATAATTATATATTTGATATGTTATTTACTTTTGTGAAATTTTGATATTTTCTATGAAATGATTAATGTTTTACAGGTATAGAACTGGGTTCATAGCTCTTCAATGTTTTTTGGTTTCTTGTTTTTGTTTTTTATTCTAGTAGAGAATAATTGATATATTTACTTATAATATATTATTTTATTTTTCTTGTTATTTACTATGTTGAATTGAGGTGTTGAAGGTTATGAATGAGTGTTTTGGCATCATGTGGTTGTGATGAAATGAGTTATTCATCTAGATGGGAACCCCCAACAAAGTTTGATATTCACCGTGTGGTGTCATGTTTGATGTTCATTATGGTCAATCTACAGTTATGGTAGCCTGGCTATTTTATAGGATTGAGATTCTTAGTTTGGATATGGATTATATGGTTAATTATTGTGATTTCATTATATTATTTAGGATAGTGGTGGGAATTTTAGTGGGTGGGAACCTTATTAACATCATTTTTTACAAAGGGGAATGCTAAAGAACCTATTACTGGTTACTATAGTATGTAAAATCATGTTATAGAGAGAATTATGGTTTGGTTGACTATAGTTTTAATCCTCAAAATGAATGAACCACATTGTAGTTGATTCCACTTCATTAATTTGAAGGATTTTTTTTGTAATGGTGTAACAACTGAAAAATTTGGGGATACGGTTGTGTTTATGATTGAGATATAACCTTTGAAAAAAATTCACCATGATGTTGTTATCCTCTTATAATTCAATTTGTAATTTATTCAAATTTTACTATAAATTCATTCATTCCACTTCCGATGTTTAGTTATAATATTTTTTTTCTTGATCTCATAGTGATATGTGGCTCGCCATTATGGTTATAGAGAAAACCAGAAGCATTGGCTGGGTGATCAATTTGGGGTTTTGATAAGTTGAATGGATAAATCTAATATGACTTTATAAAAACAACAATAATATATTATTGAGGGTATTTTATTCATTGTTTATCACAATAATTAGTCCTCTTATTCTCCCTATATTCATGAGAGGGAGAGTGGAGAATTTTCCCTTTAGATAGTTATATAATTCTAAATATTTTCCATTGGAATAAACAACACTATTTATGATAAAAAATTATATATGATTTAATTTAAATATAGGTTTAATGATTATGAATTTAAAAAATGATTTTTATAAAATACTTATTCAATGTAATCCCCCATTTAGAATAATAATATAATAATAAAATTAAAGACAGAGAAATTTGATTATTTAAATATAATAAATTAATATATAGATATATGTTATTAAATAATATAAATTATTTCCATTAGCACATTAAATAGATGATTTAATCATCTATAGAATGAAAAGTGTTAGAGAATCTAGAGTTTTCATAGTTCATAGGATGCATTAATTTTTGTGGTGGTGCACATTCAGTCACCTTGGTTAAGTGGAGTGATATATATGAAGATTATAATTAGGTAAAACTAATAGTATGTGATGGATTAAATGGACAAACTCTATAAATAGAGGTCATGGGTGAGTTTTTAGGCCAATTTATTGGTGACAATTCTCACTGGGGCAGACATCCTCGGAGGAATGACTTTTTCATTTGTGGGGTTTCTAGAGAAGTTCATATATTCATAGGTAGGGTTATTTGAAGAAGTCACATTTAACTCAATATATGTAGTATTTATAGTTGGTGGATTATGTTTTAACTCAGGTTCTCTATTATTTATATTTCATTGAATAAAAATGTTCCCTTCTAGAGTATGAATTTTTTTCAAACCCAAAAAATTTTGGTTTTTTTCTTATTAATTATTTCAATCAATTTTTTATTTATTTATTAATTTTTTGGAAGACATTTTCACAAAAAAGAGTGATAAAAATCAAATAATATTGGACCTGTGTATGGATTATGTTGTGAAGACTTCCTATTTATAATTACATAATTTGTAGGGTTTTTTTGACATTTAGACTTCAAGGGTGATCGTGTTCCACATTTGAAGTTCCACGTTATGTTATTATAAAATGCTAGTTCTAAACATTTGTTATGGTATAGTGCACATATTTTTTAAATAAAAAGAGCTGTTTCCTCAAAAACCAATATTCCTGTTGATTTTTATTATAATTATATATATATATATATATATAATTATCCTTCCATTAAAACTATTTCATTTTCATTTTCCATAATAGAAAATTATTTCCAATGATTATTTTGATGTCATATTTTATCATGATCTAGATAGAAGATATAATCTCATAATACTTGTTAGTATCATTATAATAAAAAAAGAAGAGGGAAAAATAAATATCATAGTTATTTAACATTGAAAACCCCAAAAATAATGGTTTAAAACCAATGGGCAATGTTGATGGATTTCCCTAAGAAATGTCATTAGTAAATACACTCCCTTAATTATACAAGGGTAATAAACTCATAGCTTCACTCAAAAAACATATATTTCACACACAACATTAACAGAGTAGGAAACATACTAAAATAATCGAAGTCCATAATGAAAAGATTTGATGGTTGAATAATTACTCTATTTTTAATAATAGTTTCCGAAGAACTCTAATTAATATTACAAAAGAACTTTCCAAACATTCATAGATATCAAATATTATTATATAAATATTTATTAAAATAAACAAATAAACCTATGGGCAATATAATGTTTTTGTGCCTTGGAAATCTTGAAATAGAACCATCTAGTTTGTTGAAATATCTTCAATGTTTCCCACAAATAACTTCCCTTTTCATTCTCATACTTAAAACCTTTATTCATAAACTCGGGAATGGAATGAAAAAAATGGTATGATCATATTCTTAGTATATGTAAATAATAGAGATATATATTCAGAACATGAACATAAAACAATAAGAACATGATAATAACATTTTAACAAAACATGATGTATATCAAAGATCCTAGTTATGATTCATGGAATAATTATTCAATGTTATTAGTACTTAAATGACTAGATAATCAAAGAACATTATACATGAGAGCATAACATCGACAAAAGGCATATATATTTTTGCATACACATTAGAATTTAAAATCATTCACTTGATGTCAATTATAATTTCCAAAACATACCACAAAATATTATGGGGGACACACATATTGGGCGAGACATATCACTATCCCCTGTTACAACCCTTTCATTATAGTGGAATGAGTTCACTCCCGAAACCATCCGGATGGACAAAGTCATTTTTTGTACCATTTTCAATCATCATTTCATCTTTATCTTACTAAAATGGGGTCACTCTCCATTCAATCTCGGTCTATATCAAGAGATATAAGTTTTTTACCCAATTCATTAGATGAAGATATTGGTTCTACCTTTCATATAATGAAATCATACATATGTGTTTCTAAAGATCATAAAAATTCATCATATCATAACCTATAAAATGATATCAATATTATTATTTTTTAATATCATATCCTATTGAAAATAAACATGTTTTATAATCATTTCATCATGGAATAACATGTGTAAATAAGTGGGTTTCATAATGATTTTATCATGGAATAACCCATGGAAGAGAATTATGTTTCATAAACAAACTATCAAATTAAACATAAACCATTAAAATAAGGAATATTAATTGTTCTATTTGATAATATCTCCATTGAACCATAAACTATTCCAAAAAATGTCATCTAATATAGAGAATAATTTTAAAATATCATGTGATACATTTCTTAAGGAAAATTATATTTCATTTAAAATCAGTTCCATAAAAATTTTCAAAATCATTTTCATTGAAAATAACATTAGGAAAATGTAAAGTAGGATATTAAAATTCATTTAAAATATTTCTCAATTAAAAAATCACCTCTTATATGTTATTTTTTAAAACAGAAAACCATTTAAGAACATTTTTCTTCGAAAATAAACCTGAAAATATACAAAACAAACAATGAAAATAATTATAAATTAGAAGCGATTTATATAATATTTCTATTTGAAACAAATATTAAAAAAAATTAATTAATATTCAAATATCATTTAATAAAAATAATAAGGAAACTATCCTTTTTAAATTGAAAAATGTTTTCTAAAATGTATTTTTTTTGAAAAACCGTATTATTTGAAAATAACCATAAAATTTATAAAGGAATATTTGAAAATCATATAAAATGATTTTTTAAAAAATAAAAAAATTTAAATATTATTTTACTTGATAAAGGGATTAAAATTAATGTAAAGAAAATTTTTTTGGAGAATATTTTTAGGAAACATAGATTTTAATAAAATATATTTGTAGGAAATTAGAGAATTAATGTTGTATTTTCATAAAAAATTATTAATTTAATTTATGTAAAGAATATTATTACAATGGAACCTGTAATGTCCAGACCTAGAAGCTACTAAACTGGTGCTCTGAGTAGGGTCATTACATTACCTCAAGTGCACCTCCCCGTATTCGAGAGGTTGCCGACTAGCGGCGAGGGTCTAATGAGCAACGTTGGGAGACTATACCCTCTTTACAAGAGTAATCCATAGCATAAAACAATAAAAATAGTGGAAATAATATGAACATACAACAAACATGAATAACAAAATGTTCCCAAAAATGGGTACAAACACACTCCAAATACAACAATGTCATGCCATACAAGTGGTGCAAAGATAAAGGAATCCAAAATAAAACAAATATACAAAAATAGAAACATATCCTGAAACTATGATTGGATCCATATACATCTACATATCGAGCCCAACTCAACATATTTGTGTAGGACCTCTTCCCTTTTCCTAAGCATCAATGAAGAGATCTGCTTGGGTGCCCAATGACAGCCTGAGCAGGGTGTGATTACAAAACTCAATAGGACACCACTAATGGTGGCTATAAAATATCTTGTCCAATAAATAGTGAATTCAATTATTAAATAAATGGTATATAAACAAGGGATAGTTCGGGTTCCATAAGGTAATAAAGTTCATTTAATTTATTCCAAGCATTTACCCCATTTACATTCTTTATACCATCATCATTAATTAATCTATTTAAAAACATTTTCCATGGTGTAGGCAAAAATATCATCTAAAAAAGGTCCCAAGGTAATCAATAACAATGAATATAGAAAATAAGTCAATTACCTAACTCACTAGGGATACACATATCACATCAACACATTTCATCACCTCAAGCCTCGGTCCGGGTGGAATGAAACCGCTAGGGGAATAGAGCCTCCATCCCCTTCCGTAACCTGTGCATTTATGGGGTGGTTTTAAGAGCCTCATTATAACTCAACTCATGGGAATAGAACCTTGGGTTAATACCCCACTCTACCAAGCCATTTTCACATTCCTATTTATCAAATCACTACAACCATACCATAACAAAACATAACATATCCGATTCCATTGGAAATTATCAATAACAATGCATAACAAACAACATGGTAATTAATACTGTTACATAACCCATTAACCCATTTATCAATTTCAATTCATAGTTGTTTATACAAATTCCCATTCTCATAACATAACCCATTAACTATATTCAACAACATCTATGCCTTTGTCAATATTCATCAATGACCATATATTAACCCATTAATCATTTCAAGTAAATTTCTCATATATCACAACACTACCACTTTATTACATTCAACACATTAGATATACCATAAATACCATGAATTAACCTATATAAAATATTCTATTAAATGTTCACCATTTAATATGCCCTAACACATTTATGCATTTCTAACCGAAATTCAATTGTTAAGTGACATAATACCATTTGACCAATTCACCCATTTCCAGGTCTTTCCAAACCACAACCTTTTAGCCTATCAATCAGGGCATGTCTATTATAAATCCATTTAAAACATAATCAACCATTTAACTTCTTTTAAAGGGGATTCACATTATCACTCGACACTCCTTCACTTAACCTTACCACTCACTTTGTCCGAGATTGTTGGTGCACCCCATGTGTGCCCCTAACATGGTCAAGTCCACCTCTACGCATCCCACTAGGATTGTGATGGTTTCCTTTGGTCATATAGTCACCCCTTTTTATCAAACACTACAATAGATCCTAGACCAAAATTAGGGAAAAATAAGAACACAAGCTTCCATGCACAAATCTAGAATAAAACTATGAGATTATACATGTACACCACTTACCTCAAATCTGATAAAGAATGTTCTCTTAATCATGGAATTATATCCAGATTAAACCAACACATGAATCCCTATCCTAGTTTTCACCAGAAAAAATATTTTTTTAGGGTTTCATAAAATGATGTGAGAAACCCCAAGCCCTAATTAGAAAAATAGAAGCAAAAAGGGCGTTATAATTACCCAAGGATTCGATCTGCAACTAACGATGCTCCAAATGGACAATAATCGAAGGAGAACCA
The DNA here is from genome assembly GCA_963277665.1 of Viscum album. NCBI lineage: Eukaryota > Viridiplantae > Streptophyta > Magnoliopsida > Santalales > Viscaceae > Viscum > Viscum album. The sequence continues at coordinate 678,401,721 of OY728132.1, read as the reverse complement.
CCCTTGGGAATCTTGGTTTGTCTATGATCTTCACTAGGGTTTTTATGGGGGGGGGGATGGAATAGAATCCCAAGTTGGGGTTCAAAATACCCAAAGTGAAAATTTTGTAAATTTCCATCTTTTCTGGGCCGCATGGGTTACCCGCAAAGTTTTCCAAAACATACACAAACCGTGCTGGAGATAATGACAAAAAATTCCCCCTTTTCATGGTTTCTCAGGGATTTAATTTTTTTCATAAATATGTACCAACCAAACATAAGGCTCTGTCCATGGCTATACAGTAACAAGGGATACTCCGCACGGTTTTCTCTAACTATACGACAAGCTCGGAAATTTGTTTTTCTTCATCTTTCATGTCTTAAAACCCCGAAACACCCTCAAGTAATCACATGAATATGGGAAACACTTATTTATTCTAAGATAAATAACATAAACTGAAACATAAAAAATAATGTACCTTATGGAGAAATTTTGATCTTACAACCTCCCAACCTTATAATGGCTCATCCTTAAGCTGCTCCTCCAAGCATCACTATCTTCCATAACAAGATATCAAGCCATAGGGCCAACCTATCCATTCCCACGTTCAATGTTTCTAGTTGCAAATCCCAAGGCCACTGAACATGAATCAAGGGAACATACTTGACCCAAAAAATTCCTCACCACAACCCATAACAAGAACCAGAAAAATCATAAAGGAGGCATCCAGTTCAACCATTCCCCCCACGAAAAATTGATGAGGAAAACATATTAGACAACACCTAACTCACCACAAATGAAAAAACAAGACACAACATCACATCTTCATGGAGGAAACAATTAGTAACTCATCACCCAATCCTATGTACATATCATGACCAAAATCACGTTTCATTATTTCCCTATTCTCCCAACTCTAATGGTGACCAAACATGTTTTCATTTGAAGGAAAATACCTGATCCTTCCAACTAAATTCCCGAATGATTTCACTCCACAACTATACAACCAAACACAACCTAAATCTATTAGCTACTCAACTAACTATAACCATGACAATGGTCTCTACCTACGCCAACTCACCAAAATAGTGAAAACTCGTGCCCTTCCAATATGAAACTCTGACCACGTCATCAACCAACCATTTATTCTATATGGTTATCTCCACCATTTTTTTGGTTTCTTAGACCATACATCATCGAGGAAGGACCACAAAAACCTCAAAATGATATTCAAATCACCTAACATGTTCCAACTAACTACTCCGCTACATCCATAGGTGCATTACTCTGCTCTGGCATCTAGACGCACCATCAAAACCATTTAGACAAACATTCTTAAACTATCCATTAGATGTCTAAGTTAAAATTGACCTCACCCAGGTACACTTAATTTACAAGAAGGTACTTCCTACCACATTATAAACCCATAGGTGCATCATTCTCACCACTCCCTTGAAATTTTACCATTTCTCATCGGACCGCCCCTGACTAGCTTACCCTAGAGCACCCACACTCCCCTGATGGCATGATTCCCCTATCCTTATATTTATAAGGTGATTATTGAATTGAATCCTATCATTATCATCCCATTCAACCACTATGTATGTTTCCTAAATTCCAGTAGAATTTGATAATCGTAGTGTTACCACCCTCCAAACCATCATTGGATTCACCCTTGGAATGACCCCACATCACATGGACAAGGTTCACTCAACTTCATGATGTTATAAACCCATCCAAGGACAAATTACCTAAGTATAACTCTGATACTCATTGGAGTTTTAGAACCCAACCTCTCTTGAAACAACCTGTTGTCATATCCAACCACACCCTTCTAAGACTTCAACACAAACATAAAATGCTTCAAATGGAACCACCATGAGCTATAAGCCAACACTTGTCTCATTAAACACCACATAATAGTCCGAAATTGCCTATCTGAGGAACCAAACATGCACCTCACATGTTCCTCCTTGGCATCTCGGTGCCACTACATTGACACAATGTTATCTTATCCACATCCAAGACTGACTTATCACTCCCCACCCCATTAGTGTTGTCACCAATTCTCTCATGAAGGATTCAAACCACCATTTAGTATACTCAATCACAATATGAAACAAAAAAATAGACATGGCTATCATGATTTTTCTCAAAACCAAAAAAAAAACGTCACCCAGTGACCGTTCTTGGATTCCTTGAACAACACCCCTAACATTTGTTGACATCTGGTCTATCTTGAGGACCTCACCTAAAGCCCTTGTGGGTTTACATCCCACCATTAGGCTTTACACATACCCCTCACATGCATGTAGCCTCCATGATTTTCATCATCTAACCAACAACCTTCATGTCTCTTAGCATAATATAGAGCTTCTCAATATACTTAGGAAAATTTTAAGATGTTGGGCATTCTCATCACTCGCTGAGGAATGATGAGAAGTTGTCTAATAACACCACCACCCACTTATCCATTTATGATGTAGAACTATGGGACACCATGAGTTTCTAAGGATCTCATCATCTTCTAACGAATGAAACTCATCAATACATAACCACCACCACACATGGGTGGCTTCCAACCAAGTTTTATAGTCACTCTATGACCAAATCACCAAGCATATGTGAATCAATATTCTATATGGTACTTCATCCGCCACACCACTTGAGTTCTTCAGATTCATCCCTGACATCTAATAACCAAACAAATACGGCCTACCACACCAATAAAAACATTCATACAACAATTTCATCCATGGGACCACCCTCACCTTGAGTGTCACCATCGAGCAAAAGCATATAACCATACTCTAGACAACGTTATCTCTTCCACTCTAAAACATCTTTGAGACCACCATTAATCATCATCCAAATAGCTGAGTAAGGAATCCATGCTATTCATCCAATAAAAACATAGATTAAATCTTTAAAAAAAATACTTGGGTTCCCTTAGAAAAGAACCATGAACAACTACACCATTTACCAAAACATAGTGGTACTATTATTAATTGACACCGCCTCTATGGCATCTCCCACGCTTCATATTCCAATGTACTTGCACCACTGGTATAACCTCCCATGAGGTCACCCTTTATTTTTATAAAACTGTCATTGTAAAACCACAAATCGAGTCGCACCCCTAACCATATGCCTTCCGACTTAGCCCTCTAGGCCAAATACACACCCTATAACACTCTGAGTTCACTATCAAAGTCCAGAACATCTACACATGTGACACACAACCAAAAGTACTAGAGACCCTATCTGACCTCTCTAATATGTCACCATGAAGGTTGAACAATACAAACTACCTATAATAGAGTCACATTAAGGAAAATCCAATGGACCTCTTCCAAACAAGACATATCATGACACGAACAAAGAAATTCTCATGCATTACACACTTACCCCTGTTTAGATGCAATTTGTGCCTAGATCACCAAACAACCATTTACTCTAGGTCCAATACTAAAGGGTTACACATTCATTGGAACTATAGGGAAAAATACTTTCTGGATTCAAAACACAAATCGTAATGTCCTACTCTCAAGGTCACCATGACCTAGAAACCATCTTTAGGGTATGAAATGCACTCCGTACTGTCATGAACCATGATTCTTTCCTCACCCACATTACCAGACAATGACTCAGAACAAAACAACTAAAACCTTACCAAGGGTCCATTGAACACACCAACTAGGCCATATCATTACTGGTAGGGCCTCACAACCCAAATATGAAGTCTCAAACTAGGGAACTCTCACTACACCAACCAACACATACAAGGGTAAAACAGACAACACAAAGGACACCCACCCTCGAACTCAAACATTCTTATCATAAACTTATCATTCACACGAAACTTCGATGAACGTTCAATAGGATTTAACCACAAATGTAAAAGATCTAATGATATCAACCTTAAACAAACCATTATTCATAATGTTGAGTGAATAAGGATTCCTTATGAATTTCCCATTTCACTATGTTTTGAAAATCAGAAACACTTTCATATAAGGAAATTTATATTTTCCCTAAGGATTATTTGGATAAGGATAATTTCCATTCTATTAGGAAATTTTTATCCTTACCTATGTTTTTATTATTCAATTTAGAGTCTCCCTAAATATAAATAATTTTATTTCTATATCAAAATTCGGTTTCATATCTAAAACCATAGAATTCTACATTTCATTGGATATAGAGTATTTTGTTTTTAGGTTCCAAATTATTTGAAATTCAGACACTGAATTATATGAAATTCAGATTCCGAATTCTTTGAAAATATAACTCAGAATTCATAGAAATTCAGACACCAAATTTTTAGAAATTCAGAATCTAGATCATCTAAAATTCATACTCTGAATTTCTTAAAATTCAGACACTGAATTCTCTAAAATTCATACTCCAAATTATCCGACATCTAGCCTCCTAATTCCTCTTAATTCGAACTCTGAATTCCTCAAAATTTGGACTCCCAATTCCTCAGAATTTAGAGTCTGAATTCCTCATAATTCAAATTCCAAATTCAATGGAATTCGGACTCTGAAATCTGTAGAATTCATATTCTGACCTTTTTTAAAAATAGCAGTTGAATATCCATGTCTTATATAATTTTAATGTTCATTTTTTTAGATTAAAAACTCTATTTTCTTATATAATATGGACAATATTTTTGGATATGTAACTTAATTACCCTTACACTTATTAAGAAACAATTTCATTCAATATGTTTCTAACTAACCATTTTTATGTGACACATGTACATGTCCCTATGAGATTCAAGAAAAAATATGACTACTGGAGGAGGGGTCAGACTATTAGAAATGTGACTATTAATAATGGATCATTTGAATGATCTCAATACACAGTTCCATCACTCTAGAGATTTTATGCTGAAGTAATTTCTAGAGATATAGACTCTCATGCTTTTTACGGTTCTCAACATCTTGTTCAGATTTCTTCGCGCGACTCTGATTGTTGCTGAATACAATCGAGGGCTTCTGTAAATAGGAAATAAGATATTCCAACTACCTTAATAATTGAGGACATCCTGGGATAGGAAGAAATAGGTTCTGACAACCATAATGTTTGAGGACTTGCTGGGATAGGAAGACAGAGGTTCCTACTACCTTAAAGATCGAGGGAATTTGAGGATAACAAGATAGATTTTGATATTCCTATTGAGGTCTTACCATCATGTGGGTAAGACAGGATTTCAGGAATGTATAAATCAAGGGACCTTTATCCAAAGTTGTTAGATACCCTTCTCTTGGGGTTAAAAGATTTTATACTTGTTACTTGTTTTTGTTTCAGGTTTATTTCTGCTGTATTTTGATAAAGGAAGAATTTATTACCTTGTAATACATTCTTCTACTTTTGTATACTCTAATAAGTAAGTTTCTATATTATTTAAGGTTGTTTCTTTTCATTCAAAACGTTCCTTATGTTTCATTTCCAAAACCATGTTTCTAGAACCTAGAATGTTTATATAGTATAACTAAAAATGGTCTTGTAGATTTACCTTATTTAACTACGTTAAACATAGTTCTCTTTAAGGTTAAAAATGAAAGTTTTCAAACATAAAAACACCCCTCTAGTAATTGATCATATACATTTATATTTCGATCCTAAAATTGGTATCAGAGGAGGTCCTTGAATTACTTATATTCATATATAAGTTTCCTTGCTTAAGTTTTTATTGTTCTAATTTTTTCCTTGCTTTGGTATTTTTATCTTTGTTTAAAAAAATTTATTATTATCTAGTTTTTGTAGAAAGATATTTTCTTTTAGAATGATAGGAATGAATGTTGGTTTGATTGAAAATATAAATCCTACCAGACCACCTATATTTTGTTGGAATGATCATGAGTATTGGAGGGATCAAATGAAGACTTTTTTTATTAATACTAGAGTGGACAATTTTCTCATGCTTACTGCAGATTACATGATTCTGGACAAGGAAGTAAAAACCCTTACCAACCAAGAAAAGTAAGAATATCAACTAAAATAAAAATTACATAATACATTGTTTTGTTCCATGAACAAAAATATATATAGTGATATTTATTCTTGTGATACTGATAATTATATCTAGAATAAATTAGAAGTTACACATTTTGGTACATCCAATGTTATATAGACTAGAAGAACTATGCTTAGAGTATAATTTCATGGATTTATATTTCTTTATGGTGAAAAATAATGAAAGGCACAATAGTGATTTATGACCATTGTCAAAAGTTTAAAATCTATGCTAAAGAATGGTCATGATGAATCTTTTGTGGATAAGATCATAAATATTATGCCGGATGAGTGGGAATCCAAAAGAACAACTACTGATGAGAATAGAAAAATCTTGATGAACTTTTTAAAAACCTTCTTAAATATGAGACAAGAATGAAAATAGATGCTGATATGTAGAAGACGAAGAAGAATAATGGAAATGGAAGTGTAGCCTTTACTACTACTAAATCCAAGACTTTTGAAAGGGTTATAAGATCTAAGTATAAGAAAGTAAATATTTTATCTGAATCTAGTGAAATTAATCATTATGAGAAATAAATAGCTGATATTTCTCAAAGGATGAACAAGATAGTTAGAAAGAAAGACTTTCAGTATATATAAAAGAAGAAGAAAAAGAAAATGCAAGAATGACTCAAAAGTTACTTGTTATGAATGAAAAAGAGTAGGGAATATAAGGGAAAATTGCCATATGCTTAAGAAAAAAGATATGAAGGAAAAACATTCTCAGAGGAATAGAAATAATCAATATAAGGATAAAGCTAATAATGTTTTGAAAGATAATGACACTTGGAGTGCCAGTGGTGGTGAAAATTCATATTAATCCTCCTAGTATGAATCTTCTGGTCAAAAGAATCTTGGTATACTAGCCACATTACCCATTGAAAATCATTATCTAATGGCTATTATACAAAATGATGAATATATCACTAATGTATCTTTGAATTAAAATTATACAAATAATTAATAATATGAAACTTTACTTGATGAATCTTTTTTTATCAGAAGATAATTATTTACCATGTTATAAATAAGTGTCTAGGTTTGCTATGCTTCTTGAGAATGATATTTCTAAACTCAAGAAAAAGGATGTTAAGGAAAATTATAGATTATATATTTTAACTAAATATGTATAAGATATTTCTAAAGATCTTGATGAGAAAATTTTTTATTTTGAAAATGTTTCACAAAATATTTAGGAAGTTAATTCTGAGATGGCCAAACTTTATTAGGATCTTGAAAAATTAATTTCTAAGAAAAATATATTAGGGGATATCTCTAGTTCTAAAACTAATATTCTTGAGGATAAAAACATGGTTATTAAACTAAACTCAGAAATATTTTCCATTGGAAAATGTTTGTCAAATTTTACCCTAGGTAAAGAAAAATTTTGACATGATGTAATCCCAAAGTCTTTCTCTATGAAATAGTTTTGGATTTGGTTATACCTATTATAAACCAGTTTTTAGTAATAACTATTTTGTCTCCTTATGTGATCCATTTTTCACTAAATTTCAGTGTGGTGGAAATTGGGTGAAATTTTTTTCTTTAAATAAAACTTAATCTCCAGGTTTTCATAAATCTTCTTTTTCTAATAAAATGTTAATACCTAAAATTTTTATTTCTTAAATTTATGGATCCATTAATGTTTGGATTATTAAATTTTATCTTTTTAATTTTTAAGAAAATCAAGAATGTACCAACAATAATACATGGTACATGGGTAGTGGGTTTTCCTGACATATGACTGATAAGAAAATCATCTTTGAAAAGATCATCAAGACAAAAGGAGAAAAGGATACATTCGGAGGTATTTCTCATGGAGAAATTATTTGTATAAGTAAAATTGTTCTTCTAGGAAAAACTTTTATTTCAAATGTTTTATTTATTAAGGGTCTTAAGCTCAAGCTCATAATCATAATTCAATTATTTTATGAAGGTTACCTTGTGAATATTAGGAATGATAAATTCTTAGTACACAATTCCAAGGAAGTGTTTCTTCATTCTTCCTATAGGGAAGAGAATATATATACACTAAACATAGAAGAACATAGGATCTATGATATACCTTTCCTTAGTGTATTAGAAGATCAATCTTGGTTATATAATATAATGTTTGGAAACTGTAACATTATGAACCTAAGAAAACTCTCAAAGAAAATACTAGTTAAGGATCTACTGTATGATTGATTTGTTTCTTCAAAATATTGTGATACTTGTTAATATGGAAAGCAACATAAATTATGTTTTCAATCAATCGGGGAATTCTCAACTTCTAATGCATTACAATTATTTCATTTGGATATTTTTGGTCCAACAAAAATTGAATACATTAGAGGAAAATATTATGTATTTTTCTTAGTTGATGATTACAGTAGATTTACATGGGTATATTTTTTAACATAAAAGTATGACAATTTTTATTATTTAAATTTTTTTGATCCCATGCTAAAAATGAGAAAAACTAGCCATTTTTAACTATTCATAGTGATTATAGAAGAGAATTTCAAAATTCATATTTTGAAACATTCTATAGTAAAAAGACATTACTCATAAGTACTCATCTCTAAGAACTCCTCAACAAAATGATGTTGTTAAAAGAATAAATATGATTCTTCAAGAGATAACTAGAACCATGTTGATTGAATTTTATATAGATAAACAATTTTGGGAAGAAGCTATATATACTTCTTGTTATACAATAAATCGAGTTTGGATTAGACCCTTTCTTAACAAAACTCCTTACGAATTGTGGAATAAAAGAAATCCTATAATATCCTACTTAAATGTATTTGGTTGAAAAGTATTCATTTTGAATACTCAAGATAATTTACATAAATTCTCACACAAATCTATTGAAGGAATTATCCTATGATACTCAACAAATTCTAAGGATTATAATGTTTATAATAAAAATAATCATACTGTTGAAGAAACAATACATGTTAAATTTGATGAAACCGATCCTTTTGTTTTTAAACAACCTCAACCTAAATCTTAAAATTTCCCTTCAAAAACTAATTATCATACATTGATATAAGACCCTTCTGATAAAGAAAATTTTAAATAAAATATTCCTAAAACATTTACCCTAGAAAATTTCCTACCATATGTTGATGAATATGTTTTACAAAACCCAAATAATGTTTTTCATAAGAATCATCCCACTGACAGTATTATTGGTGATGTAAATCAACCTAAAATGAATAGAAGTTCCTTAAAAAATGGAGTAAAACATCTAGAATCTCTTTTCCAATAAGAACAAAAAATCACTAATGAATCTTTAGGTGATGATGCTAGGATTAAAGCCACACAGGATGAGCTAAATGAATTTGAAAGGAAAAATTTCTGGACCCTGGTTGATGGTCCTATGGATACTTCTGTTATTGGGGTAAAATGGGTCTTTAGGAATAAATGTGATAAAATGGATTCATTTTAATAAAAAAGGCTATATTAGTTGCTAAAGGATATAATCAACAAGAAGTAATAGACTATGAAGAAACCTATGATTCAGTAGCAAGACTTGAACCTATTCGTATTTTACTTGCATTTGCAGCATTATTCAATTTTTTTTTCAAATGGACGTAAAGTTTGATTTTCTTAATGAATATGTTCAGAAGGAAGTTTATGTTGAAAAACCGCTTGTTTTTGAAGACACAAAACATCATGAACATGTTTTCAAAATTACCAATGATTTATATGGACTTAATCAAGCTCTAAGAGTCTGGTATAATAGAGTTACATGATTTTTGTTACAAAACAATAATGTTAAGGGAATAGATGATCAAACCATTTTTATAAATAAATATAAAATAAATGTTTTTATTGTTCAAATTTATGTTGATGACATTATATTTTGTTCAAATTAGCAATCTTTAACTAATTCGTTAGTGAATCTAATGAAATCTGAGTTTGAAATGAGTATGATGGGAGGATTAAATATTTTCATAATAATAAAATTTCTCAAAACCATAAGGAACTTATATATCTCCACATATGTATATTAATGATCTTCATAAAAATTATGGATATGAAAATACTAAGAGTATATGTACTCCCATTAGTACCTCAATTTATCTTTATCTTGATGAAGTTGGGAAACCAGTAGATCAAACATCATTTAGAGGTATGATTGGATGTTTACTATAATTGACAGATAGTCATCTAGACTTAATGTTTTCAGTATACTTATGTACTAGATATCGATCTTATCCAATAGAATCCCATTTTAAAGCTGGGAAAATAATTTTTTTCTATTTAAAGGGATCCTTGGATTTAGGGATCTTTTATAATTCTGGAAATGATTTTGTTTTTAAAGAGTTTTTCAGATGACGACTTTAGAGGGTGTAGCATACAAAGGAAAATTACTTCCAGAACATGTAATTTATTAAGATATTCATTAATTTCATGTCCATTCAAAAATAAACACTTTGTAAGACTTTTAACTACTGAAGCTGAATATGTAGTGGTTAGAAGTTGTGTTTCCCAAGTGCTGTGGATACAACCCACACTCACAGACTATGGCATGAGTTTTAACAAAAACCTGATATTGTGTGATAACACTAGTTCCATTTCCTTAAGTAAAAACATTACACATCACACTTGTGAAATACACATAAATATTATGCATCACATTCTTAGGGATGACACACAAAAAAGAGGTACCATTCTTCAGTTTATTAGAATGCATGATCAACTTGCTGATATTTTTTCAAAATATTTACCATCTGATAGATTTGAATACATTAAAAAAAATTAGGAATGATAACTGTAGTGTAATTTCCAAATTAATTTTTTTGAAACCTATATACTAATAGTAAAAAAAAAATTTCATAAGAAGAGTACATTTTCTTATTAAATCAAAAAAATTAATCAATATTTTTCGTAATAAAATATTTTCACACTCAATGTTTTTTGTAATAAAACTTTTTTGTAATTCAAATTTTTCGTATTCAAAATTTTTTATAATCAAAATTTTTACTTGTCATAATTTTCCTTAATCAATTTTTTTTGTAATCAAATTTTTTTGTAATAAACAATTTTCATTGTCAAAATTTTTAGAAGTTAAATTTTTTTTATTATTAAAATTATTAATTTCTAAATTTTCATTTTATTTATAATTTTTTTTGTAATTTAAATTTCTTCAAGAATAATTTTCCTCATTACTGATAATTTTCCTAGAAATCCGGAAGGAATGTTTCCTTTCTTAAATACTGGTATTCAAATTTTACTTATTGGTATTTTCCTCCTATTTTAAGAAATTTTTTTGGATTAACTTTCCATAAATCCGAATGTTTACCTTACAAACCTCAAAAGATCAGAACCTACAAAAATCTTTCTTCATCTTTCATCTTAACCGTTCGATAAAATCATTATTGTTTCAACTGTTGGATCAATCTGGGACATTGAACCGTCTCCTTAAACTCTTATATAAATGCCCTAGATGGTTTTCCCACATCAGTTATCTGTATTTTTTATTGTGAAACTCTTCTGCTTTTCTTAAGGCCCGTTCTGAATTTCCCGGTTCTCCCAATTCTGATTTTTTTGAAATCATCTCCTCAAAAACAAATGTCGTATGTTATATAAATTTTTGAATGGAATATCAATAGATAAATGTTAGTACATCCAATGTTCTTTAATAAGTGTGATTATATTTTTTTGAATAATATCACGTTGATTGGTTGGGAGAACGTATGTGTATCCAAACTGAAGGCACGAGATCCAGTTTATCAATAGATTCTTGTATAATTTTATGAAACCATAAGTTTCTTTAATAAAGGAGGGATTGATAAGTATTATTATAAGAGTTATAGAAAACCTATTCTATTTTCTATAGTAAGGCTGCAAACTAAATTGGAATTCCGTATGAAGGTGAAGATGAAATCTGTACCCACAAGCTATCAGATGTATCAGATTCTTTTGATAAGGAATAGTCTTTTGAGTTCATTAGTTTGAAAGAAGTGAATACACCAATGATTTTTTGCCTCTCTAAAAATTTCTGGATTCTAGAGTTATGGGTTCAGGGTTTTATCATTCCAAGTAAATGAGATAGGGAATCCTTAAAGAAGAGTGATATCTATATTCTGGATTTTCTAATAAACTTAAAGAATATTAATTTAGTAAAGTATGTCTTTATTACAATCCTGAATATCAAGAATGGAACTCTCAAATCACAAATCATTATAAATCTGGTAATTCATTCCAAGATCATAGTCTTTTGTCTAGAATCATTCAAAATCCCTTGTAGTTCTATGCTAAATAATTTCAAGATTATGTTGTGGAGTGATGATAACATAAGAAGAATGAAGGTTTGTTTTTGTTGTGTATCTATAGAATTATATGAATTATCTGAATCTGCAATCGAAGTTTTATCAAATAAATTAGAAGTGGCTGAGACTTCCAAGAAAGGCTGGAAGAATAGAATGGTGAAGGAACAAGAAGTGAAGGAAAAAATTCATGCAGTTCAGGAAACCCAATCCTCTCCTCAAAAACCTATGAAACAAAAGACTTATTCATATGAAGTAGTTTATGTGTGGAGAGAATATAAGAAGAATTGGAAGGAAGGTGAGCCTAGTTTTGGATTGCATGCTGCTAAGGAAAAAAAATTAAAGCTTATGGATACTGAGGATATTGAGAAGCAGTAAAGCTAAATAAGTATAGGAAAAAGATTTCAAAGGCATAAATAGTTCAATATCTTCTCAAAGACACCAATAATTCCTCTAAACAATTAGGGTAATAGAATATTTTATGAAAGAATCACCTCTAGTGACTCCACGAACGAAAACGGTGATTCTAGAACAAAAAGAAGAGAAATAAATAGTTCATGATGGAGAAGTAGAAAGAGAAGAAGAGGAAGGAAATGATGATAAAGATGATATGATAATATAATTGGAATAATATCATGAGAAGGAGAGTTATTTGGAAAAATTTCAATTCGAACTTCATAGGCTAAATCAACCAAAATACATTCACAAGAAAAAAAGGATGACACGAATAAAGAAGTGAATAAACCACCAGGTGATGAAAGAAACAACCATGATTATTTCCAATAATAGTATCTAGTTGAAGATGTTGAAAAAGAAATCTATAAGGGAGATAATATTGTTCAACTATCAAATAGTGAAAATGAATCACAAAAAGAAGCAAAGATCATTCCATGAACTAATATGGGAATGTAGGTGTTGGTTGATACACCAAGGAATGTCATGGTGGAAAATAATGTTTTTGGTGGTTCGTTAAAGAGAATATATAAAGAGATTGAGAAATAATCCTCACCAACTAAAGAATCTGATTCAGAATCATTTTCTCTAAGACATGACTTTGTGGTCAAATAATTGAAGAAGTTTTTTGATACCATTCCTTTGTTTCTGAGTTTAGACTCACGATGCTTGATGTTTCAGCATTCTATTAATCAAAAATCAGATTCTATTTACATGCTTATGGATTAATTCATCAGGATTTATACCGATTTCAAATCTTCCTATATCGGGTATGATGCATACAGGAGGTCATGTAAGGAAATTAAAAAGTGGTAAAGGAATAAAATTGAAGATCTAATAATATCTGATGAATTTCAAGAAAATGTGAAGGATTCTTTTGATATCAAAGATTTCAAGATCAAATACCATAATATATGTTTTGATGAGAAGCTTAGTATTGAACAAAAAGTTTTAAAGCAGGAAGTCAAGGATCTGAATGGGAATCATAACTCAGTTGTTTTGAATTTTAAGGGGGAAAGAGATCATAGAATTGAGTTCAAAGAAATTCTTTGTAAGCAGGAAGAGCTTTTGAAGACTCATGATAAATTTCATAAGGCCCAGGATGAAAAGATCATAGTTTTAGAGATGAAAAATGAATATTAGAAATTATAGCTCAACTGTTTTGATGGGGGTCATAAAGAGCATAATAAGATGAAAACTATAACGACCCATACTTTACATACATTGTTAATACTTCAAAATTGAAGCACACTTATTACAACATATGACAAAACCACAAAGGACCATATAGGTATAGTGTCTTTAGAAACTGGGAAACATAAACAACTGGTTCATAAATCTTCTACAGTGTCTCCCATTTATTTCATCATATATAGGGTCCCTTTTAGCATATTATACTTAATATCCATCTTCCTGACCTGGGGAAAAGAAAACATAAAAGGGTGAGCTCAAATGCTCAGTAAGGGCAAATAAAGGAAATAAAAATCATATCATATCTTTTTGAAAATCAAAACCTGCAAAAGAGATCATAATATCTTAACATGGAATAAATCATAGAAGTGAAAATGAGATCCCCATAATCATAACATAAACCTTGAAACTTTGTGGCATGCACACATAATCATGGAAAATGATTTCTTGTTAGTCATGACTCATTTCCAAGACTATCTTAGTGGACAAAGTCCCTTTCTGAACCGAGTTCACTCCTCGTTTCAGTCCTGTATCATTGAACCGAAATAACCTTCCATTCCAGCCATGTCTGTCTCATGAGATATAAAATATTTACCCAATGCATTGGAGGGAGATATAGGTCCCACCCATCTTATAATGAATCCTTTCTTATGTGTGCCACATAATCATAAACCATACATCATAGCGTAACCCATGTAATAAAAATGGGATTCTTAGACAACATGACATCATAAAACAATTCATATAAGATAAAGGAATTCATAAAAATATTTCCATCACAACATGATCAAATCAATGTAATAATAGGGATAAAAACAGAACCCTTTATTATCTTAGATGGAAAATAATTTAGATAAAACACTTGAACTCCATTCTTGGGGAAAATATCCTTTCTTCTTCAAAATTTTTTTTCCTTTCATAACATGTCATACGACTTTAAAATAAAATAAGTTGATTAAAAATAAACTTGAAAACTTGTAAAGGAAGCTTCTTGGAAATAATGTTTTAAAAATCCATTCATGCCTTATAAGTTAAAAAAACATTCATCGTACTTTTGTCAGAAAAGTCAAAAAGTACCTCGTACGAAAAACGACAAAAGATTCATTTCATACATATTACTAAAAACTCACCGAAGGGTAAAAATGGATTTAAACAATTGTAGGTGGATGTAAATAATATTACATATTGAGGGAACATGGATGTGGATGATAAAATACACCCCAGTAAATACCAACATATAAACAATCTCGGATAAAAATGAGATTGTGATATTTCCCCTTACCTTAGGTCCGATTTTCTTTGTACGTGTCCGAAGCTCCTGTATAATGGTTTAAATAATGTTATTGACTTATTCCAGAATCATACATATTGATATGATATCATATATTGTATAATATTTCATTGTTACTTGTTACTCGGGTCTTTATTGCCTTTTGTTCTTATGCGTGTTTTGCCGAATAAATTCTTATTCTTCTTTTAAGGTTATAGATACCTTATATCCAGAATGGTATTAGTGTAACATATATCATATTTATTCATTCAATGCATTTATATAATTACTATGTAATGATGATCATGTAGAACGAGTCGCATCACATCGTGGAGACGGTATTCCGTACGTACGCACGAGTGATGGTATCATTCCTATGATCGTGAAATTGTATTGGAGTATATATATATTATTTCAGTATCAATATTACTTTATAATAATCATAAATAGTTACTCATTACACCGTTATACCCATCCTTGTAAAGTGATGGTGGAAATTAGATTACACCACGGCGTGGAGACGGTATTCCGTACGTACGCACGCGCGGTGATTTCATTTTCCCATAGGATGGATAGAAGGTGAATTAGGGTTGTTTCATATTTATAATAACATATCAGTATGTAAGTAATACTGATGTTATTACTTTATCATGAAAAAACTAAAGAAGAAGAAGTTGAAGAAGAAAGAAATTGAAAAGATCGGTAATGGATATTACCTCTTCTTTGGAACGCCTCTTTGAATCCTCCACTTAGGGAACTATGATTGGTCTTTGAAGAAGACCAGGACCTCTAGGATTATTCTAGGGAAGTGGAGAGGAGAAAATGGCAGGGGTTGGCCGAGCTTGAGTGCTCAAATTGGTGTGAGGAGGAGGGGGAGGAGGTGCCCTTTTATAATGGAGGAGAGGGGCACCTTAGGAATATCTCAAAATATTATTTTATTTTAAAGTCAAAATCGGTTTATAATGGTTCCAAAGGGTCTTATTTCGAAGCTAAAGTGGGGATGGGTCGAAATCCTATAAACCAATAGGATTTAGACAAGTTTAGGATATTATTTTAACCTTATCAATTAGATTTAACTCTAAGTTAAATAATTTAACTTTTACCGTGTCCTTTTGTTTTCTTTCACTATATGGTTAATACACTTACTATAACATGCCAAACGAACCCCAAATTTTTTATTATTAATATATATATCCTTATCTAAGTCATTTGGCCGAACCTTAGATTTTTAGGAATAAACTAACAATTAATAATATAATATTTGATTTAGAAACTATTTTGTGTCAATTTTGACACTATTTGATATATGATTTTTTTGAAAGTCATAACAGAATTATATGTTCGAACCAAGTTGATTAAATCAACAATAATATATCATAGTAACCTAGAAAATTAGTGGAATTCATAAAAAGTCTTAAATTACATTTATTTTGGTATTTATATTATCAATTATGTCAATATTTCATTAATAAGATAATTACTGCATCATCTTTGTGTCATAAATAAATTAAATTATATGATGTCTAAAAATTACAAATAAAATACCATCATGTAGGAAATCTTTTTATCTTTCTAATTAATATTTACAATCGAATTTATCTTATGTATAACCCCATATTAAAAATGATTTACTTATTAAACTTTGATCTTAACTATTTTAACCCTTCTTTAAATAAATTAATAATAAATGTCCTAATCTAATCAAAGTGGGCCTAAATGGTCATATTTTATTCCTAAGTTTGTTTTTGGTCGAATTGCACTTGTCCAATAGAATTAGGACATGTGTTAGGGTAATATTAATATCATATTTACCCTTACTTACCCTATTTACTATTAACTGCGGTAAAAATAGTAAAAAGTTACTATTCACCAAAAATTTATTTTTATCTCATTGAACCACATTTTACTTACTGATATCAACCGTGTCTGTCGGATTTTTGAAATTCCATTCAAAGAAGCAGTAAAATTATGTTTTATGCAAAATTCAGTTTTTAACCTACCACTTAGTGGTTTCACTATTCATCAAAAATTGAAAGTTTTCAGAAAAATACCAAAATTTCACCCTAGGCTAATTTCGATATTCTGAGTCCAAAAATGAAGTCCATTTTGAAAAATAAAATTTAAAAAATTTCAAAAAGTGGTTATTACTATTCATAACAGCTAGTTATAATAGCATATTGTTGTTTAGTGAAACTCGGTATTGCGTACGACACAAGCTATCGAGGAAGGTCGCGATTGCGTGTAAAGCAAGCCAAGCAAGTGTTGTGTAGAAAATGATTCCTTTGATGATTTATATAACATAAAAGTCTCGGGTGTTACATTCTACCCCCCTTAAAAAGAATTTCGCCCTCGAAATTCGTCACTTTGTAACAAACAGATGAGGATACTTCTCCCTCATCATATCCTCAAGCTCCCATGTAGCTTCTTCAAGTTGGTGGTTCCTCCATAAAACTTTCTCCAATCGAGTGGTCTTGTTTCGTAGGACTTTTTCGCTACGATCCAGAATCTCTATCGGCTGTTCTTCATAAGAAAGATCTTGCTCCAGCGGTACAACTTCTGAGCTGAGTACATGTGAAGGATCAGGTATGTACTTTCTCAGGAGAGATACATGGAACACATTGTGAACTTGAGAGAGATTCGGTGGAAGCGCCAATCGGTAAGATACCTTCCCAACACGATCTAGTATTTCGAAAGGACCGATATATCTAGGGCTCAACTTCCCCTTCTTTCCAAATCTCATAACCCTCTTCCAGGGAGATATTCGTAAGAACACTTTATCACCCACTTCAAACTCTAGATCTTTTATTCAGTTGTCGGCATAACTTTTCTGTCGACTCTGAGCTGTGCTTATGTGTTGTTGAATAGATCTGACCTTTTCTGCCATTTCATCAACGAGATCAGGTCCTAATAGATTTCTTTCCCCAACTTCATCCCAGCAAGTTGGAGTCCTGCATTTCTTTCCATAGAGAGCTTCATAAGGAGCCATCTGAATACTGGAGTGAAAGCTATTATTATAAGAAAATTCCACCAAAGGTAGGTGTTGATCCCAACCTCCTTTGAAATCCATAGAGCAAGCTCTCAACATATCTTCTAGGGTTTGAATTGTTCTCTCAGACTGACCGTCTGTCTGGGGATGATAAGCAGTGCTGAAACTCAACTCTGTATCCAGAGTATGATGAAGACTTCGCCAGAACATCGAGGTAAATCTTGGATCCCGATTAGATATAATAGAAAGTGGTACTCCATGCAATCTTACAACTTCCTTTACATAAATCCTGGCAAGCTGATCTAGAGAGAAATCCTCTCTAATAGGAATGAAGTGTGCAGACTTTGTAAGATGATCAACTATGACCCAGATAGCATTATTGACTTTGGATGTTTTAGGAAGTCCTGTGACAAAGTCCATAGTGATGTTTTCCCATTTCCATTCAGGTATGGGTAATGGTTGTAACATCCCCTTAGACTTTTGTCTCTCAGCTTTAACTTGTTGACAAACCAAGCATCGAGAGACATATTCAGCAACATCTCTTTTCATGCCATCCCACCAGAAGTACTCTTTCAGGTCCCTATACATCTTCGTGCTTCCTGGATGAATAGAGAATGAAGAACTATGAGCCTCATCCAGCAGCTCCTTCTTTAATTCGGGGATGGAAGGAACACAAACCTGATTCCTAAACTTTATTATCCCATCACAATCAAGGTTGAATTCAGGAACATTTCTCACCTTCTTTTGTAACTCGACATCTTCTTTCTGTGCCTCTTTAATCTTCACATGTATAGATGGTTGAACATTCATTTGAGAAAGATAAGATTTTTCCCCTTCCATTATAATTCCAAGATCCATCCTTTTTAAATCCATAAATATTGGATCTTTTGTGATCCTCATCATGGATAAACTAGCATGGTCTTGTCGACTTAATGCATCTGCCACCTTGTTTGCTTTCCCAGGGTGGTAATGGATTGAGCAGTCATAATCCTTAATCATCTCCAACCATCTTCTTTGGCGCATATTCAGCTCCTTTTGTGTGAAAATATACTTTAAAATTTTATGATCAGTATAAATATGACACCTTTCACCATAAAGGTAATGCCTCCAAATCTTTAATGCAAAGATTACCGCAGCCAACTCCAAATCATGTGTTGGGTAATTTTGCTCATGGATTTTCAACTGTCGTGAGACATAAGCTATCACCATATCATTTTGCATAAGAACACACCCCAATCCCTTCTTGGATGCATCACTGTAGATCAAAAACCTTTCTCCACTACAAGGCAGTGTGAGAACAGGTGCACTGGATAACCTTCTTTTCAACTCCTTGAAATTCTCTTCACATTCCTCTGTCCAGACAAACTTAACTCCTTTTTGAGTCAACTTGGTGAGTGGATTAGATAATCGTGAAAAATATTTTACAAAACGTCGATAATATCCAGCCAAACCAAGAAAACTTCGAATCTCAGTTACTGTTGTTGGTCTCGACCATCTTTCGATAACCTCTGTTTTTGCTGGATCCACAGATATCCCCTCTTTTGAGATTATGTGACCCAAAAATGCAACTTTTTGAAGCCAAAATTCACACATGGTAAATTTGGCATAAAGATTCTCCTTTCTCAGGGTCTTCAATATAATTCTCAAGTGATCTTCATGCTCTTCCTTGCTCTTTGAATAGACAAGAATATCGTCTATAAAGACTACCACAAATTGATCAAGATAGTCTCTAAAGACTCTATTCATTAGATCCATGAAGATAACAGGGGCATTAGTAAGACCAAATGGCATCACTATAAATTCATAGTGTCCATACCTTGTACGGAAAGCCGTCTTTGGTATATCCTCCCTTTTGACCCTTAATTGATGATACCCTGAATGAAGATCAATCTTGGAAAAGTATTGAGCTCCGCGTAGTTAGTCAAATAAGTCATCAATGCGTGGGAGAGGATATTTGTTCTTGATAGTGATCTTGTTAAGTTCTCGATAATCAATGCAGAGTCTCATTGATCCATCTTTCTTCTTAACAAATAGAACATGTTCTCTCCAAGGTGACGCACTAGGGCGTATGAATCCCTTATCAAGATTCTCTTGGAGTTGCTTCTTCAATTCCTGCAACTCAATTGGGGCCATTCTATAAGGTGTCTTTGAAATAGGCAAAGCACCCGGTACGAGTTCTATTGAAAACTCAACTTCACGATTTGGTGGAAGACCCGGTAATTCCTCCGGAAACACATCATAAAACTCCCGTACAATGGGAATATTCTTAATCGTGAGTTTCTCACCAACCATTTGAGATAAATAACCTTCATTTAGTGGAATCAGTACCCATAAGATGGAATAAATTTCCATTGGAAGGTTATATTCATCCTTGCATCGATAGACGATCGTAAATTGATCTGGAATATGAAATGTGACTTCCCTTCTTTGGCAATTGATATGAGCTCCATGTAGAGAAAGACAATCCTTTCCAAGAATCACATCAAATTCCACTAAAGGATCACAAGATTTTCAGGAAGCACTTTCCCACAAACTTCGATCGGAGAATTATTATAAACTTTTGATGCGACTGTTGTGCCATTAGGTGTTGTCACAGCTAACTCAACATCTAATTGTTGAGGTAATACGGTGATACCCTTATCAAATTCTTTAGAAATAAAAGATTGGGTGGATCCAGAATCAAATAAAACATTTGCTACTTTAGAGTGGATGGTAAGTGTACCTTTCACCACTTCGTTATCGTACTCCACATCGCTGATAGAAATTGCATGTGACTTTCCTTTGTCTTTAGCCTTAAGATTTTGTTGACGTCGACCATCATCATCAACCCTTGGATTTGGGCATTGATTGGCATAATGCCCCATCTCCTTGCACTTGAAACATTGAAGTGTAGTAGGTTCATTCTGTGTATCCCTTCCTTTGTTTGCATCATTAGACATCTTCTTCCCATTATCACGGCATTCAAATGCCCGATGACCTTCCTTTCCACATTTAAAACATTTACTTGTCCCTTTAAGACAAATACCTCCATGTTTCTTTCCACACTTTGAGAATAAGGAAAAGATCATCTTCTTTTCCGTGTGCTCTTTAGATTTTTCATTGAATTCCATCTTCCTCTTCTTATCAAACACATGTGACTGATGGGTTATTCCAATCTCCATCTCGACTTTGAGAGCACATTGAACGATTTCCTCGTAGCTATTGAAGTCCCTTATGGCTAACGCCCTTTGAAGACTTGGTTTTAAGCCACTAAAGAATCGATCGATCTTACTCTCAGGTTGGATAATAATACCAGAAGAGTACCTTGCAAGTCTTGTAAAATTTGCTTCATAGGTACCAACAGATTCATCATCCCTTTGCTTCAGTTCAAGAAACTCTTTCTCCATCTTTGTTCGGAGAATATGAGGAAAGTACTTATTGAAAAATAAGTTCTTGAACTCGTCCCATTCCATAGAATCAATTTCATCCCTTTGCCTCGTATTCTTAATATGATTACACCATTGATCGGCATCTCCTTCCAAACGATACACTGATAGGATGACTTTATCATGTTCAGAACATTGAAGAACTGAAAATATCTTTTCAGTAGTACTAATCCATTGTTCAGCAACTAATGGATCAATAGACCCATTGAAAGAAGGTGGACGCTGCCTCATGAAGGATTCAACAGAATGTTGCTCCTTCCTTTGCTCGTTTGGAAGTCCTGCATGATTCATAGCTTGAGAAAGTTGTGTGAGCATGGCTACATGATTTTTCATTCCAGCTCCCATATCATTTGGTTTCTCAGGGGGACAATCATTGCATTTCCCATCGCATTCCGCATTAACACGGTTCCTTCGGGTTCCAGCCATTGACTAAAACCAAGAAGAATAGTGTGAGCAACACTAATTATAATAGGAAAACAACATAATTCAAGAATAAAATTTTCATGCTTAAGGTCTTATCCTAGGTTATTCAAGGCCATTTCTAAAACACTATGATTGTGTTCTATGCTTAGACTTATCCTTAGGGTTCTTACTAAGGCTTTCACATCCTAGTTTCCAAAGGTTGACTATACCTTTCCTCTGATACCAACTATAACGACCCATACTTTACATTCATTGTTAATACTTCAAAATTGAAGCACACCTAGTACAACATATGACAAAACCATAAAGGACCGTATAGGTATAGTGTCTTTAGAAACTGGGAAACATAAACAACTGGTTCATAAATCTTTTACAGTGTCTCCCATTTATTTCATCATATCTAGGGTCCCTTTTAGCATATTCTACATAATATCCATCTTCCTGACCTGGGGAAAAGAAAACATAAAAGGGTGAGCTCAAATGCTCAGCATGGGCAAATAAAGGAAATAAAAATCATATCATATCTTTTTGAAAATCAAAACCTGCAAAAGAGATCATAATATCTTAACATGGAATAAATCATAGAAGTGAAAATGAGATCCCCATAATCATAACATAAAACTTGAAACATTGTGCCATGCACACATAATCATGGAAAATCATTTCTAGTTAGTCATGACTCATTGCCAAGACTATCTTAGTGGACGAAGTCCCTTTCTGAACCGAGTTCACTCCTCGTTTCAGTCCTGTATCACTGAACCGAAATAACCTTCCGTTCCAGCCATGTCTATCTCATGAGATATAAAATCTTTACCCAATGCATTGGAGGGTGATATAGGTCCCACCCATCTTATAATTAATCCTTTCTTATGTGTGCCACATAATCATAAACCATACATCACAGCGTAACCCATGTAATAAAAATGGGATTCTTAGACAACATGACATCAGAAAACAATTCATATAAGATAAAGGAATTCATAAAAATATTTCCATCACAACATGATCAAATCAATGTAATAATAGGGATAAAAACAGAACCCTTTATTATCTTAGATGGAAAATAATTTTGATAAAACACTTGAACTCCATTCTTGAGGAAAATATCCTTTCTTCTTCAAAAACATTTTTCCTTTCATAACATGTCATACGACTTTAAAATAAAAGAAGTTGATTAAAAATAAACTTGAAAAATTGTAAAGGAAGCTTCTTGGAAATAATGTTTTACAAATCCATTCATGCCGTATAAGTTAAAAAAACATTCTTCGTACTTTTGTCAGAAAAGTCAAAAAGTACCTCGTACGAAAAACGACAAAAGATTTCTTTCATACATATTACTAAAAACTCACCGAAGGGTAAAAATGGATTTAAACAATTGTAGGTGGATGTAAATAATATTACATATTGAGGGAACATGGATGTGGATGATAAAATACACCCCAGTAAATACCAACGTATAAACAATCTCGGATAAAAATGAGATTGTGATATTTCCCCTTACCTTAGGTCCGATTTGCTTTATACATGTCCGAATCTCCTGTATAATGGTTTAAATAATGTTATTGACTTATTCCATAATCATAAATATTGATATGATATCATATATGGTCATATTCTTAGCTTCTTGTTAGTAATATTTCATTGTTACTTGTTACTCGGGTCTTTATTGCCTTTTGTTCTTATGCGTGTTTTGCCGAATAAATTCTTATTCTTCTTTTAAGGTTATAGATACCTTATATCCAGAATGTTATTAGTGTAACATATATCATATTTATTCATTCAATGCATTTATATAATTACTATGTAATGATGATCATGTAGAACGAGTCACATCACATCGTGGAGACGGTATTCCGTACGTATGCACGAGTGATGGTATCATTCCTATGATCGTGGAATTGTATTGGAGTATATATATATTATTTCAGTATCAATATTACTTTATAATAATCATAAATAGTTACTCATTACACCATTATACCCATCCTTGTAAAGTGATGGTGGAAAATAGATTACACCACGGCGTGGAGACGGTATTCCGTACGTACGCACGCGCGGTGATTTCATTTTTCCGTAGGATGGATAGAAGGTGAATTAGGGTTGCTTCATATTTATAATAACATATCAGTATGTAAGTAATACTGATGTTATTACTTTATCATGAAACAACTAAAGAAGAAGATGTTGAAGAAGAAAGAAATTGAAAAGATCGGTAATGGATATTACCTCTTCTTTGGAACGCCTCTTTGAATCCTCCACTTAGGGAACTAAGATTGGTCTTTGAAGAAGACCAGGACATCTAGGATTATTATAGGGATGTGGAGAGGAGAAAATGTCAGGGGTTGGCCGAGCTTTAGTGCTCAAATTGGTGTGAGGAGGAGGGGGAGGAGGTGCCCTTTTATAAGGGAGGAGAGGGGCACCTTAGGAATATCTCAAAATATTATTTTATTTTAAAGTCAAAATCGGTTTATGATGGTTCCAAAGGGTTTTATTTCGAAGCTAAAGTGGGGATGGGTCGAAATCCTATCAACCAATAGGATTTAGACAAGTTTAGGATATTATTTTAACCTTATCAATTAGATTTAACTCTATGTTAAATAATTTAACTTTTACCGTGTCCTTTTGTTTTCTTTCACTATATGGTTAATACACTTACTATAAAATGACAAACGAACCCCAAATTGTTTATTATTAATATATATATCCTTATTACGTAATTTGGACGAACCTTATATTTTTAGGAATAAAATAAAAATTAATAATATAATATTTGATTTAAAAACTATTTTGTGTCAATTTTGACACTATTTGATATATGATTTTTGTGATAGTCATAACAGAATTATATGTTCGAAACAAGTTGCTTAAATCAACACTAATATATCATAGTAACCTATAAAATTCGTGGAATTTATAAAAAGTCTTAAATTACATTTAATTTGGTATTTATATTATCAATTATGTCAATATTTCATTAATAAGATAATTAATGCATCATCTTTGTGACATAAATAAATTAAATTATATGATGTCTAAAAATTACAAATAAAATACCATCATGTAGGAAATCTTTTTAGCTTTCTAATTAATATTTACAATCTAATTTATCTTATGTATAACCCCATATTAAAAATGATTTACTTATTAAACTTTGATCTTAACTATTTTAACCCTTCTTTAAATAAATTAATAATAAATGTCTTAATCTAATCCAAGTGGGCCTAAATGGTCATATTTTATTCCTAAGTTTGTTTTTGGTCGAATTACACTTGTCCAATAGAATTAGGACATGTGTTAGGATAATATTAATATCATATTTACCCTTAGTTACCCTATTTACTATTAACTGCGGTAAAAATAGTAAAAAGTTACTATTCACCAAAAATTTATTTTTATCTCATTGAACCACATTTTACTTACTGATATCAACCGTGTCTGTGGGATTTTTGAAATTCCATTCACAGAAGCGGTAAAATTAAGTTTTATGCAAAATTCAGTTTTTAACCTACCACTTAGTGGTTTCACTATTCATCAAAAATTGAAAGTTTTCAGAAAAATACCAAAATTTCACCCTAGGCTAATTTCGATATTCGGAGTCCAAAAATGAAGTCCATTTTGAAAAATAAAATTTATAAAATTTCAAAAAGTGGTTATTACTATTCATAACGGCTAGTTTTAATAGCATATTGTTGTTTAGTGAAACTCGGTATTGCGTACGACACAAGCTATCGAGGAAGGTCGCGATTGCGTGTAAAGTAAGCCAAGCAAGTGTTGTGTAGAAAAATATTCCTTTGATGATTTATATAACATAAAAGTCTCGGGTGTTACAAAAACCATCATGAAGAAGTTAATGCCGAAGGGAAAAAGAAGGATGATTTTTTTTTCAAATATGATCTTTTGTTTTACCTTTCTTGTATTTTTTTCAAATATTAATGATAATTTTCTTTGTTTTTCATGTGTAATGTTTTATAATACTAATATTTCAAGAACCATAATTTTTTCCATTCACTCAATTCTTTATTAAAAATCAAAAAGGGGGATAAAAAAAATGATAAAATAAAAACAATGTAAAGATGATAATTCCCTATGTAAGGGGGAGTCTATCTAAGGGGGAGTTTTGTCAAAGAATATTTTCTTATGAAATAAATGGAAAGATATCTTTAAGGAAGTTAAGAATATGATCCTTAGGAATTTAAAAACCTATGGGAGTGTTAGTAGTATTTATCATGATTCATATGCAAAGGGAGATATGTTTTTATTTTATGTTCATAAAGAAAAATTCTAAGTTATTATATTCTATTTTTTAAAGATGTTTGTGCTTTCTAAAAAGGGGGAGATTATTGAGTCAATAAGGATTACTTTTGACATTTCCATTGCTCTATGTTTTGAAAATCATAAACACTTTATCATAAAGAAAAATAATATTTTCCCTAAGGATTATTTTCATAAAGAAAAATTTCCTTTCTCTATAGAAATTGTTAACCTTACATATGTTTTCATTGATCATTTTATAGTCTTTCTAAATCTAATTCATTTTATCTCTATGTCAAAATTAGGTTTCATATCTAAAACCTTAGAATCATATGTTTCCGTGGATATAGTGTATTCTATTTTTAGGATCTGAATTATCTGAAATGAAGACTTTGGATTACCTTAAATTTAGACTCTGAATTCTATAAAATTTAGACTTCGAATTCTCTAAAATTTAGAATCCAATTTCTTTGAAATTCAATCTCAAAATTCTCTAAAATTCTGATTCCAAATTCAATAAAATTCAGAATCCGAATTCTCTGAAATTCAGACTCTGAATTCTTCGAAATTCAGACTCTGAATTATCTAAAATTAAGACACCCAATTCTCTAAAATTTAGACCCTAAATTCCTCAGAATTTAAACTCTGAATTCCTCATAATTCACATTCAGAATTATTCATTATTTAGACTCTAAATTCCATAGAATCCAGACTCTGAATTCCTTAGAATTTAGACTCTGAAATCTTCATAATTTAGATTAATGATCATTGTAATTCAGACTTTGAAATTAATAGAATTCATATTCTGAACTTTTTGAAAAATTAAAGCTAAATATCCAGTCTTATAGACTCTGAATGCTCATTTCGTTAGATTCAGAACTCTATTTTTCTTTAGACTCTAAAAAATATATTTGGTTGCATAACTTCATTTTCCTTACACATTTTATGAAATTATGTTTTATAATATGTCTATAACTGAACTTTGATTAAGTGACACATGTATAGGTCACTCCAAGATTGAAAGAAAAAATATGACTATTGGAGGAGGGAGCCAACCATTACAGAAGTGCCTATAAATTGGAGCTCATTTTAATGAGCTCAATATAATGTTCCATCGCTCTAGAGATTTCATGCTGATGTAATTTCTAGAGAGATAGAGTTTCATGCTTTGTGCTGTTCTGAATATCTTGTTCAGATTTCTTCGTGCGACTCAGATTGTTGCTGAGTACAATCGAGGGCTTCCATGGATAGGAAGAAAAAGGTGATGACTACCTTAAAGTTTGAGGATTTATAGGGTTAGGAAGGCATAACTTCCAACTAACTTAATGTTTAAGGTCTTTTGGGGATTGGAAGACAATGGTGCTGAATACCTTAAAGATTGAGGGCTTGCAAGGATAATAAGATAGATTTCGACATTACTGTCGAGGGATTCCACTAGTTTGGGTAAGAGAGACTTTATTGAATGTATAAGTCAAGGGACATTTATCCAAGGTTGTTGGATACCATTCTCTTTGAGTTAAAATATTTCACACTTTTTACTTTTTTTTCACATTTATTTCTGCTGTATTTTGATAAAAGAAGAAAGTAATACCTTCTTATACTTTCTCATACTTTAGTAAACTCTGATAAGTAAGATTCTATATGGTTTAAGGTAAAAAATTTTACTTTTAAAAATTCCTTAATTTTCATATCTGGAACCATATTTCCAGAACCTAGTAAGTTTTTTTAGTATAACTAAAAGGGGTCTTGTGAATTTAACTTGATTAACTTTGTTAAACCTAGTTTTCTTTAAGGTTAAAAAATAATGATTTTAAACATACAATTCAACCCCTCTTATAATTAAACATCTACATTCATATTTCGATCCTACAATTAGTATCAGATAAGGTCTCTAAATTACTTATATTCACATATAAGTTATCTTTCTCAAGTTTTCATTGTTCTAAATTTTTCCTTTCATAGGAATTTTTATCTTTCTTTACAAACATTTACAATTAACATGTTTTTGTGAAAATATATATTCTTTTAGAATGGAAGGAATGAATGCCAGTTCAATTGAAAATAAATATCCTACCAGATAACCAATATTTTATGGGAATGATTATGAGTATTTGAGAGATTGTATAAAGTCATTTTTAT
Source organism: Viscum album (assembly GCA_963277665.1). Classification (NCBI taxonomy): domain Eukaryota; kingdom Viridiplantae; phylum Streptophyta; class Magnoliopsida; order Santalales; family Viscaceae; genus Viscum; species Viscum album. Next base: position 678,373,314 of record OY728132.1, on the reverse strand, counting down.
TAATACTGTAGTGGGCAATGTTTTCATGCTTACTGGAGATTAAAAGATTCTGGACAAGGAAGTCAAATCCTTTACCAAACCTTAATGTTCAGAATATCAACTAAATTACAAGGTATGTAATACTTTGTTGTGTTCCATGACAAGGAATATATATTGATATATTTCTTCTTGTGAATTCGTAAATTGTATCTGGATGAAATTGGATGTCAAAAATTTTCGTACATCCAAAGTTATAGATACAAGAACAACTATGCTTAAAATATAATATCATGAATTTCTATTTCTTTATAGAGAACCAGTATGCAAGGTGTAACAAAGATTGAAGAAAATTGTCAAAAATATACAATATATGGGAGATAAAGGTATTTATGATGAAGATACTGTGGATAAGATCATAGATATTATTCCTAATGATTGGGAATCTAAAATAACTACTATTGATGGGAATGGAAAATTGTCTCAAATTACTCTTGTTGATCTTTTTGGAAATCTTTTTCAACAAGAGACAAGAATTAAAATACATGTTGATATTAATTATAAGTGTAATGACAATGTAAGTGTATCTATTACTACTACTAAATCCAAGACTCCTAAAAGGGTTATAAAATCCAAGTATAATAAAGTCACTATTTTATATAAATCTAGTGAATGCTATCATTATGAGAATGAGCTAGATAATATTTCTTGAAAGATGAAAAAGATAGTTCAGAAGAATGAATTTTAGTAATGATATAAAAGAATGAAATACAATACAAGAAAGAATCGGAAGTTACTTTCTATGAATGCAAAAGAGTAGGGAATATAAGGCTGAATTGTCCTATGCATAAGAAAAAGTATAGGAAGGGAAAAAAGTTTAATAGGAATAGAAAAAAGCAATACAAGGCTAAATCTAATAATGTTTTGAAAGATAATGACACCTAGAGTGCTAGTGGTGGTGACTCTTTAGATGAATCCTTAGAGTATGAATCTTCTGGTCAAAATAATCTTAGTCTACTTCCAAATTACCCCTTGAAAATCATTGTCTAAGGGTCAAGGTACACAATAAAGAATCTATAACTAATGTATCTTTTAATGAAAATTATATTGATGATAAATATTATGAATTTTTAGATGATTAATCTTCCTCATCAAAAGATTATACTTTACCTTCTTATGAAGAAGGATCTAGGTTTTCTACGATTCTTGAGAATTAAAATTGTGAACTCAATAAAAATCTTGAAACAGAAAATTATAGATTATCTATTTTAACTAATGAAGTATCAGATATTTATAAATATCATGATGATAAAAAAATTTATTTTTAAAATGTTTCAAAAAATCTTGAGGAGGTTAATTCTGAGAAGGATAGTCATTTTAAGGATCTTGAAAATATCATTTCTATGAAAAATATTTTGGAGGTTAACTCTAGTTCTAAAACTAATGTTTTTGAGGATAGAAAAGTGGTTATTTAACTAATGTCAGAAATATTTTCCTTAAAGAAATGTATTTCAAATTTTACCCAAGGTAAGAAAAATTTGGACAAGATGTATTCTCAAATTCTTTCTCTATGAAATAGTTCTGATTTTCATTATACCATTTTGAAACCAGTTTTTACTAATAACTATTTTCTTCCCCAAAGTGCTCAATTTTTTCACTAAATGTTAGTGTGGTGGATATTGGGAGAAAATTTTTTCGTTAAATAAAACCCATTCAGTAGGTTTTTCATAAAGTATATTTTTCTAAGAAAATGTGTATACCTAAAATTTTCCTTTCTTAAATTTCAGGAACCAAGAATTTTTGGATTCCAAAAGTATAACTTTTTCATTTTTAGGAAAACAAAGAATGTACCAACAGTATTACATAGTAAAAGGATTGTGGTTTTTCCTGAGACATGACTAGTAATAGAAACTTCTTTAAAAAGATTATGAAGACACAAGGACTAAAGGTAACTTTTAGAGAGAATTCTCAGTGAAAAATTTCTGGTATTTGTAACATTGTTCTTCCTAGAAAAAAAATAATTTGAAATTTTTTATTTTTTAAGGGTCTTAAGAAGAACCTCATTAGCATATGTCGTTATGTTGTAAAGGTTACCTTTTGAATTTTATGAGTGATAAATTCTTAGTGCACAATTCTATGTAAGAGTTTATTCTATCTGCCTACAGGAAAGAGAATGTAAATACACTAAACATAGAAGGTCTTAGAGGACAAGATCTACCTAGCCTTAGTGAAATAGAAGATTAATCTTGGTTATGAATTAGAGGTTTAGGACACTCTACCCTTAGGAACATATGAAAACACACAAATAAAAGACTAGTTAAGGATATACCAGAGCTTATATTTGATTCTTCAATTTTTTTGATCCTTGTCAATATAGAAAGAAACATAAATCATGTTTTAAATCAATTAGTGAAGTCTCAACTTCTTACACATTACGGTTAGTGCATATGGATCTTTTTGGTCCAACAAAAACTAGAAACATTAGAGGAAAATATAATGTATTTGTCTTTGTCGATGATTACACTAGATTTACATGGGTCTATTTTGTAACAAAGTAGTCTGAATGTTTTTATTATTTCAAATTTTTTTTATCCCATGTTAAAAATTAGAAAAACCTTCCATTTATAACTATTCATAGTTATCTTGGAGGAGAATTTCAAAATTCAGATTTTGAATATTTCTGTAGTAAAAAAGATATTACTTATAACTTCTCAACTCTAATAACTATTTAATAGAATGGTGTTATTGAATGTGGAAATTAGATTTTTTATGATATAACTAAAACCATATTTATTTAATATTCTTTATCAAAAAAATTTTGGGTTGAAGTTGTACGTACTGCTTGTTATAGTATAAACCATGTTTTGATTATTCCCTTTCTAAAAAAATCGTTAAACAAATTGTCGAATGGAAGAATGAATAGACCATCTTACTTAAATGTATTTGGTTGTAAAGTATTCATTTTGAATACTCAAGATAATTTACATAATTTTTCACCCAAATCTAATTATGTAATTTTCCTAGGATACTCCACAAATTCTAAGGCTTATAGAGTTTATAATAAAAATACTTGTACTATGGAAGAAACAGTACATGTTAAATTTCATGAAACCAATACTTTTGCTTGTAAACAACCTCAACATACATCTTTAGATGTATTTTCAAAAAATGAATATCATCCATTGATAGAAGAACCTGATGATAAGGAAATTTTTTAAGAAAATAGTTCTAAAGCATTTACCGTAGAAGATTTCTTAACATATGTTAATGAATAGGTTTTACAAAACACAAATCAGTTGTATCATAAGAATCATCCCCATGATAGTATTATTGCTGATTTAAATCAACCTGTATTCACTACATGTTTCTCAAGAGATAAGTTAGAACGTCCAACATTTCTTTCCTAATTAGAACCAAAAATCACTAATGATACTTTAAGTGATGAGGATTGGTTTAAAGCTATCCAAGATGAGCTAAATTAATTTGAACGGAACAAAGTTTGGACCTTGGTTGAAAGACCTAAGGAAACATCTACTATTTGAGTAAAATGGGTCTTAAGGAATAAATGTGATGAAAATGTGTTCATTGTAAGAAATAAGGATCGATTAGTTTCTAAAGGAAATAACCAACAATAAGGAATAGACTATGAAGAAACTTGTTCTTTAGTAGATAGACATTAATATATTCATATTTAACATACCTTTACATCATTCTTTAATTTCAATATTTTTCAAATGGATGTAAAGTGTGATTTTCTTAATGAATAAGTTCTAGAGGAATTTTATGTTGAAGAAACTCTCGGTTTTGAAGACACAAAACATCCTAAACATATTTTCAAACATACAAAATCTTTATATGGACACAAAAAATCCCCTAAATCCATGTATAATAGAGTAACATGATTTTTGTTACAAAACAATTATATTAAGGGAACTGCTAATCCAACCATTTTTTATAAAGAAATATAATAATTTTTTTTGATTCTTCAAATTTATGTTGATGAAATTATATTTGGTTCAACTCAGTAACCATTAACCGATTCATTTGGAGAATCTAATGAAATCTGAGTTTGAAAAGAGTGTGATGGGTGAATTAACATTTTTTCATGGTATTCAAATTTCCTAAAACTAGAAGGAACATAAATATATCAACATAAGTATATTAAATATCTTTTTAAAATGTGTGGATATGACAATACTAAGAGTATAAGCACTCCCATTAGTACCTAAAAATCACTTTATATTTTTGAAGTTGGGAAACCAGTAAATCAAACATCATTTTGAGTTATGATATAATGTCTACTATACTTGAAATCTAGTTCTCCCGACATAATGTTTTAAGTATTCTTATGTGCTAGATATCAATATAGTCCAATGGAATCCAATTTAAAAGTAGTGAAAAGATTTTTTCTCTATTTAAAGGGAACCATGGATTTTGGACACTTTTATACTTCTAGAAATGATTTTGTTTTAAATGGTTTTTTGGATGATCACCGTAGACGGTATATAATGGATATAAAATGTACTTTAGGAACATGTAATTTTATATGAGATTCATTAGTTTCTTGGTCATGCAAAAAGAAACAATCTGTAGCACTTTCCACTACTGAAGCTGAATATGTTGCTGCTGGAAGTTGTTTTTCTCATGTGATGTGAATGCAACACATACTCAATGACAATGGCATGAGTTTTACCAAAACAAAGATATTATGTGATAACAGTAGTTCCATTTCCCTATAAAAAACCCTGCACATCACTCATATGAAAAACACATAGATATTAGACATCAATTTCTTTGTGATTACACACAAAAAAGAGATATCATTCTTCAATTTATCAGAATTCAAGATCAACATGCTGATATTTTCATAAAATCTTTACCCCGATAGATTTGAATACAATAAAAAACAATTAGGAATGATAATCATAAAGTAATCTTCTATATTATTTTTTTGAAACCTATATCTTTATAATCCGAAATTTCTTTTCATATGGGGAGTACATTTTCTTATTAAATAAAATAAAAATTATCCAATTTTTTTTGTAATAAATTTTTTCGTAATCATATTTTTTCTGTACTCAAAATATTTCATAATAAAAATTTTTCGTAGTAAAAATATTTGGTAGTCAAATATTTTCATAGTTAAAATTTTTCATAGATAAAATTTTCTTAGTCTAAAAATTCCTAGTTTCAAAAAATCCATTTTATAATAAAATTATTTACAATTTAATGTTCTTCAAGAAGAATTTTCCTCATCACTGATAATTTTCCTAGTAATCTAGAAGTTATGTTTTGTTTCTTAAATTTTTATAATCAAATTTTACTTATTGGTATTTTCTTCATTTTTAAGAATTTTTTTTTGGATTCAAATTCCTTAAATCCAATTGTTTACCATAAAAACATCAAAAGATCAGAACCTACCAAAATTATTCTTCAGCTTTAATGTCAACTATTAGATGAAATCATGTTTTTTTAAACTATAAGATCAATATGGATGTTGAACCATCACCTAAAACTCCAATATAAAGCCCCCTGATGGTTGTCCCACATCAGTTATCAATCAATGACATGCTGAAACTCTACTTTTTTTCATAAGGTCTATTCCAAATTTCCTAGTTTTCCAAATTCTGAATATATTTGGAAGCTTCTCCTCAAAAACAAATGTTGTCAATTAATGAAATTTATGAATGGATGACATAAAGAGAATGATTAGTATATCCGATGTTTTTTACTAAGTATGAATATATTTTTTCAAAGAATATCATGTGGAATAGCTCAGAAAACATGTGTGTATCCAAACTGGAGGCACAAGATCTGGTTTATCTGGATATAATGGTATAATTTTATGAGACCGTAAGTTTCTTTAATTATGGAGGGATATATAACTTTTTATAAGAGTTACGAAAAACCCTATTCTCTTTTCTGTAGTAAGGCTACAAACATAATTGAAATTCCATATGAGGGTAAAACTAAGTTATGTACCCACAAGATACTAGATTTATCAGGTTTGTTTGATAAGGAGAAGGCTTTTGGGTGCCCTGGATTTAAATAAGTAAAGACTCCAATGATTTTTCACCTCTCTAAAAATATTCATATTCTTGAGTTATGGGTTTAGGGTTTTCTCATTCTGAGAAAAGAATACAATGACATCTTAAAGAAGAGTGACATATATATTATGGATTATCTAGTGAACCTCAAGATGATTAATTTGGTGACGTATGTCTTTATTACAATTAGGAATGTAAGGAATGACACTCTCAAATCACAAATCATTATGTATCTGGTAATTTTTTCCATGATCATAGTCCCTTGTTTAGAATTGTTCAAAATCCCATGTAGTTCTAAGACAAGGAATTTCATGGTTAAGTTATTGAGTGATGATACCCTGATAAAAATAAAGGTTGGTTTCTATAGTGAATCTGAACAATTCTATGATTTATCTGAATTTGAAATCGAATCATTATCAAAGAAAATAGAAGTGGTCGCGATATACACAAAAGGTGGGAAGAAGAGAACGGTAAAGAACCAAAAGTGAAAGAAAATATTACTCTAGGTTAGGAAACCCAATTCACACCTCCAAAACCATAGAAACAAAATACTTATGCAGATAAATTAATTTCCAAGTGGATAGAAGATAAAAATAAAAGAAAGTATGGGGAACCTAGTTTTGTATTTGACCCAGCTGAGGCAAAATCTTTGAATCTTATGGGTGCTGAGGATCTTGAGAAGCCGAAAATGTTAAATAAGCAGCAGAAGAAGATGTATAAGGTAGAAATAGTTTAAGCAATTCCTCAAGAAACCGATAAAGCCTCTAAAAAATCTATGTAACAAAATCGTTTCTACAATAATCACTTCTACTCACTCCAGGAAAGAAAATGATGATTTTGGAACTTGAATAAGATGATGAAATAATTTAAAACGAGGAAGTCAAAAGAGAAGAAGAGGAAGTAAGTGATGATACATATGATATGATAGGACAAGTGGAAGAATATCATGAGAAGGAGAGTCCTTTTAGAAAATTTTCAATTCGAACTTCACAGGATGAATCAACCAAAATTATTTTATAAGGAAAATAGGATGAATAGTAGGAAGAAGGGAATAAAACATCTAGTGATGAAATCAGCAACCAAAATTTTGTTCAACAAGAGTATCTTGTGGAAGATTTTGAAAAAAAGAAGTTGAGTATGATAAGATAGTTCAACTATCAAATATTGAGCATGAATTTCCAAAATCCAAATAGATCATTTTGAGAATTGATAAGGGAAAATAACTGTTGTTTGATAAACCAAGGAAATCCATGGTGGAAATGAAAGATGTTGGGGTTATTCAAAGAGAAAATATAAAGAGTTAGAGAAATAATCCTCACCAACAAAATAATATGATTTGTAATCATCCTCTCTAGGACATGACATTGTGGTCTACACATTGAAGAAGTTGGTTAACACCATTACTTTATTTTCGAGTATAGACTCAAGGTGTCAGATTCATCAGAATTCATTTAATCCGAAATCAGATTTGGTTTCCCTACTTATGGATAAGTTCGTTAGGCTTGAGGCCAATTTCCAATCAATCAATATAGGTTATGATCCACACAGAAGGTCATGTAAGGAAATTTCAATGTTGTGAAGGAAGTCAATTGAAGAGCTAAGAATATTTGATGAATTTCAAGACATAGTAAAGGATGCTTTTGATCCGGAAGATGTCAAGATCAAAGACCTTACTACATGATTTGATGAGAATCTAAGTCTTTAACAAACAGTTCGAAAGTATAGAAGTCAATGATCTAAATGGGAATATTGACCACGTTTCTTTGGATTTATAGATGGAAATAGATCTCAGAATTGAGTTAAGAGAAAATATTAGTATGTAAGAAGAGCTTTTGAAAACTCAGGAATTTTTTTTAAAGATCAAGATGAAAATATCAATGTTCTAGAGAAGAAAAATGAGTATCAGAAAAAAATACTCAAGTGTTTTGAAGAGGATCATACAAAGCTTAAGAATATGAAAACCATCGTGAAGATGTTAATGTAGAAAGAAAAAGAAGGATTATTTTTTTTCCAATGTGATCTTTTATTGTACCTTCCTTGTACAACATTTTTCAAATTGTAATGATAATTTTGGTTATCCATAATGTGTTTTGTTTTATAATAGTAATATTTTTGGTATGATATTTTTGTTTCATTCTCTCAATTCCTTTTTGAAAATCACAATGGGGGAGAACGGAATGATGAAAATAATACTATGTAAAGAAGAGAATTCTATAAGTAAGGGAGAGTCTATCTAAGGGGGAGTTTTATCAAAGAAGATTTTCTTATGCAATAAAAAGAAAAATATATTTAATAAAGTCAATAATACAATGCTTATGGATTTAATAACCAATGAAGGAGTTATTTGTATTTATCATGATACATAATTAATGGGAGAAAAGTCTTTCTTTTATGTTCATAATGAAAAATTCGAATTTATTATATTATTTATCATAATGATGATTGTGATTTCCAAAAATGGGGAGATTGTTGAGTCAATAAGGTTTCCTTATGAATTTTCCATTTCTCTATGTTTTGAAAATCACAAACACTTTTTCATAAAAAAAATATACTTTCCCTATGGATTATTTTCATAGGGAAATTTTTCTCTCTTTAAGGAAATTTTTATCCTTACATATTTTTTCATTATTCATTTTATAGTCTCTCTAAATCTAAATCATATTATTTCTAAGTCAAAATTTGGTTTCATATCTAAAACCTTTGAATCATATATTTCATTTGATATAGAGTATTCTATTTTTAGGTTGAAAATTATTTGAAATTCAGACTCTGAATTCTCTAAAATTCAGACATTGAATTATTTGAAATTCAGATTCTGAATTATCTGCTATTTAGACTCTCAATTCGATAAAATTCAAACTCCAAATTATCTGAAATTCAGACACCGGATTCTATGAAATTGAGACACCAAAATCTATGAATTTAGACTTTTAATTCTCTGAAATTCAGACTCCAAATTCCTCATAATTGCAAATCAGAATTCTTCATAATTAAGACTCATAATTCTTCAGTATTCAGAATCCAAATTCCTTAGAATTATGACTCCAAATTCTCATAATTTAGACTTATAATTCCTCATAATACAGATTCTAAAATCATTTGAATTTATACTCTATAATCTATATAATTTTGATTCTGATGTTTCTAAAAAAGAGAAGCTAAATATCCATGTGTTATAGACTCAAAATGATTATTTGATAGGATTCCAAACTCTATTTTTCGTTAGTCATAGAAAAATATATTTGGTTAAGTAATATCATTTCCCTTACACTTATTATGAAACAATATCATAGAATCTATTTATGATGGACCATTGTTTAAGTGACATGTGTACAGGTCCCTATGAGATTCACGGAAAAATATGATCGTTGGAGGAGGGAGCCGACCATTGGAGAAGTTCCTATAAATCGAAGCTCATCTGAACGAGCTCAATACATTGTTTCATCATTCTAGATATTTAATGTTGAATTAATTTCTACAGAGAGAGACTCTCATATTTTGTGTGGTACTGAACATCTTGTTCAGTTTGATTCGGGTGACTCCGATTGCTGTTGAGTACAATCGAGGGCTGCTATGGATAAGAAGATAGACATTCCAACTACCTTAAAGTTTGAGGACATCCAGGGATAGAAAGATAGAGGTTTTGAATACCTTGAAGTTCAAGGAATTATGAGGGTAAGAAGACAGAGGTTCCAACTACGTTAAAGATAAAGGGTTTGCGGGGATAGAAAGACAGATTCCAATAATCTAATCAAGGGCTTACCCTGGTGTGGGAAGATACACTTTTTGAATGTATAATTCAAGGGACCATTATCCAAGGTTTCTGGATACCCTTATCTTTGGGTTAAAAGATTTCACACTTGTTACTTTTTTTTGTTTCATGTTTATTTCTGCGGTATTTTGATAAAGGAATAAATTATTACCTTTTTATACTTTCTTGTACTTTTTTATACTTTGATAATTTTTATTATAAATGCTTTAAGGTAGAATATTTTCCTTATAATCTTTTCTTATATTTCATTTCTAGAACCATATTTCCAGAACCTAGAAAGTTTTTTTAGTAGAACTAAAATAGGTATTGTGGATTTACCTTGTTTAACTTTGTTAAACATAGTTTTTTAGGTTAAAAATGAACGTTTTTAATCTTACAATTCACCCCTCTTGTAACTGAGCATCTACATTCATATTTCTATCATACACATACTCTATCACAATGGTCATCATCACACTTTGTACAATACCCTCTACCATGCCTACCGTAGGTCATGGTCAACTTAGGGTATCTAATTTACATAATCACTAGACTTTTGAAAACCAATATTCAAACCAATTATTCTTTTACAATATGATTCTTTCGTCTCATGCACATTTCCCATTTCAAAACCCATTAAAAATGTCATTTTTACACATTTACATCTTTCATTAGTAATAATTCATTAAAAATTTTACTATCGTTGTGCAATCTTTCACTTTTAGACACATAATCAACCTTTACAATTTATCACAACCCAATATTTTATCTCGGTCATATAATTTATTTACAGATGATATTCCTTAACTATTCATTTTTATTATTTTTATTCTCCCACTTACATTACCGTTATTAGGAATCATTTTCTTCAGATTTATCAAGGAATTAAAATGCATTCTACACTCTATAAACCAAAAACCCATCCCATGTGTGTTCTTATATTGATTCATGAAACATATATCCTTAGGTTCCCAAAATAATTTATGAATTCACATCCCAATTCCATTACATCAATGATTGAAATATAATAAATCAATCAAATCATAGAACATGTGCATCACCCAATAGTGAAATATTATTCAACTGTAACAACACACATCATGAACAATAATTCCAACCAACAGTGACTTGGGTTCCTCCTCATACATGGGTTAGCTACTCCAAAGAATGAACTCATTAACCAAGTCAAAAACATCCTAATATCCTATTTGCTATCCCCAAATAGTATGAAAGAGTAAAAAAATCCTCTAATACCACTTCGTAACATCCCTGACCCAAAATCCAATAAAACAATTCTCCGAGATGGGTCGTCACATGACCTCAGGCATGCCTCCCTATACACTAGAGGTTTCTAACTAGCGGAGAGGGTCCAATGGGTCACATGGGGAGACTATACCCTATTTAATAGATTAAGACACAACAAAACATAATAAAAATATCATAAACAATATGAATAGCCAACAAAAATTCATAACCAATCATTCACTAAATGAGGTACAAACAAAAACCAAATACAACAATGACAATCCAATCTAGTGGTGCAAAGTTAAAGGAACCCCAAATAAAAAAATGACCAAAACTCATAATGTGTCCGGACTCTATGTCTGGATCCTTCTCCATGTACATACTAACCCAAGTCAACATTTTAGTGTATGAACTCTACCCTTGTCCTGACCTGAAACCAGGAGATCTTCTCAGGTGCCTAATGCTGGCCCAATCAGAGTGTCAGTACAAAACATAGTAGGCCAGAACCAATTGTGTATACAAAATATGTAATATAATATATAGTACATGAATGTAAAAAAAAATGGTAAGTAAACAACAGAAAATCTGGGTTCCATAACTTTACAAAGTTCATTTAGTTTATTCCTATCATTTAACCTAATTAAATTCCTTATATAATCTTCATTACACAATTCGTTTAATGACATGTTCCTAGGGGTAGGCATAAATATCATCCACACAAGGTCTTAAGTCAATCAATCACAATTCATAGGGAAAATATGTCAAGTCCCTATCTCACTAGGGATAAAAATATCACATCAACACATTTCTTCTCCTCAAAGCCTCAGTTAGGGTGGAATACAACTGTTAGGAGAATAGAGTCCTTTTCCCCTTCCCTAACCCATTCATTTATGGGGTGGGGTTTAGAGCCTCACTCTAACTCAACTTCTGAGCATAGAACCACAATTCAATACCCCACTCTACCAATCCATGTGTACATTCTTATTTTTAAAATCACCACCACCATACCATAACACAACATAACATAACTAATGCCATTAGAAATCATCAATCACAACAAATAACAAACAACATGGGAATTAATATTATTCCATAACCTATTAAAACATTCATAAATTACAATTCATACTCATTTAGCCAAATTCCCATTTTGGTTCCTTAACCCTTTATGTTTATTCAAAAACCCCTATGCCCTTGTCAATATTCATCAATAACTATAAATTCACCCAGTTATCATTTCAAGTACATTTCTCTTATGTCATAACACCACCACTATATTAAATTCAACACATTAGGTGTACCAAAAATCAAATGCATTAACCTATTCAAGCTATTCAGTTACATGTTCTCCATTTAATATACACCAATCTAATTAGGAATTTCTAAGCGAAATTATATTGAGAAGTGACATTATCCCATTCGAATCAATTCATCTGTTTCCATGTCATTCAAAACAACCACCTTTTTCCTATCACCATATTTATATCTATTATAAAACAATTTTCAAGATAATCAACTATTTAACATTTTTTACATGGGCTTCACATTATCAATCGACACTCCTTCACTTAACCATACTACTCTCTAGGTCTAGGATTGCCAGCACACCCCATGGGTGGCCCTAAAATGGTCAATTCCTCTACTAAGCATCCCGAAGGGATCGTTAGGGTTTAATTTGGTCACTTAGAAACCCCATTTTATCAAACCCTCCAACGGAACCATGAAAAAAATTATGGAAAAATAAAAACAAAATCTTCTATACAAAAATATAGAATAAAACTATGGTATTATACTTATAGAACACAAAAGACGAATTTTTTGGAGAACATGCACATATTCATGACCATTATATCTAGATTAAACCATAACATGAATCATAGGCATAGGTTCCACTAGAAAAAGTGGGTTTTAGTGATTTAGAAGAAGATGGGAGAAACCACAAGCCCGAATCTGAAAAAAGATATTCAAAATAAGCATTATAATTACCAGAGGCTTCGATCCACAACCAATGACGCACCAAATGGGAAAGAATCTAAGGAGAACCACCCTTCTGAAACTTGTTGGCCCAATCTCATCACTTGGGTTGCATGGGGTGGAATGGAGGAGAATCCCGAGATGGTTTTTAAAAAACATGGAGTGGAAATTTTATAAATTTTACAACATTTCCGAGATGCACTATTTACCCACACGGATTTCTAAACCATGCCCAAACCATGAAAGTGATAATTCATAAATATCACCCTCTTCACATGGTTTCATGGAGATTCTGCACTGTTTTCTTAACCATACACCAACCATGCGTAATGATCTATCCATGGTTTTGTGGTTACCAAGGATACACCACACAGTTTTCAGTAACCTTTTAGAAACCATATAACATGCCCAAAAATATCCTTTTCTTCCTATTTCATGGTTTGAATCCCAAGAACACACTCGATTCTTTAGATGAATGTGGTAGACATAAATTTATCTTAAGATAAGAAACTTAAACTGAAACATAAACAAGGATATATCTTAATGGAAAAATAATGATCATACAAAACCATTAAATTATTATATAATTAATTAAAAGATGATAACAAATGTTATGAGAATTCTTAAAAATTGTATCATAATATTTAATAAATGGATGTGTAATAAAAAACAATCCACAAAGATAATAAGATTATATAAATAAACTCACACCACTTTAGAAACACCGAATCATTGTCCCCATGAAAGGATAACATTAAATGAAGCATAAAATATCATTAAAATAAGAATATTGAAGATATAATATTTCCAAGGGTTATTATATAAAAATCATAAAATAATAAATTTACATAAAATAACATGTTTCTCCAAGAATAAAAATTGGGAAAAAATTACCTGACCTATTTATAATGTAGAAACCATAAAACCATTATTCAGAGTTACTAAAATTAATATATAAATAAAAGTAAATTTTATTTAAAAAAATATAAAATAAATTTATGGAAATTATATACAACATATATAATAAATAGGTGGTGAATATAGAATGTTTTTAAAAAATTTAAAAAGGGAGACAAAAATCCCTTACCTTAAGTCTTCAATCATGTTTTACTCATTAAATCATTATGTATAATAACTATATGTTTTAAATATGTCATATAATAATATTAATATATATAATACCCTATATTATTTACTTATGACATCATTTTACACATTTATTAAGTATTTCATGTTATTTATTTGTTTCGGGTAATAGCCACTTTGTTTTTAATACATGTTTTGTCTTGATATGCTCATTCCTCTTACATAGATCATGATATATTCATGTCAAAAATAAAAAAATGATATAAAATTAATTATATATATATATATATATATATTAATTTATAAAATTAAGTGGTTTTAAAGAAAATACATTATTCGTGGAGATGGTAGGTCATATATATGCATGAACATTGTTTCCATTTTATTATCTTTTTAAAATAATGAAAATTTTCGGATATATTATCATTAAAGAATCATATTTATGTTATATTTATCAGATATATTAACTAAACTCATCATTAATAAATTCCATATATAACATGAATGAATAACATCGCTTTGTAAGGCTGTAGTCTCACATACATCATCATCTTCATCATCATTTATTTATTTAATTCACAAGGCCCTTGGAAGTGATGAACATGGAAAACTATGGGAGCCAAAAGAAATTAACCCCAAGGGCATACCCAAGAATAATGGTACCCCCCTCTGATAGAAGCGACCCTAGGCTTGAAAACATGTGAAAGAGTTATCAAGAGGATCCTGGGAAGCATGGTAGTCAGCCGATCTGTTTCCCTCGTAACAGGTGTGGGAAATATCCAGGATACTACTGATCAACCCATTGATTTTCCTAATATGATATAAGATAGTCCAAGGAGTGGAGGTAGTACCTATGAGATAATTTTGGAGGATCAGATATTCTGTCTCTAAGGATACTATGGTAATGTTAACCCATCTATATAACTCAAGGCCATCTAACAAAGTGAGTGATTTTTCTTGAAGATAGGTTCTATTTCTGAAGAAATCCTTGAAAGCAATGAACAAAGTGCTGAGGGAATCCCAAACCAAACCTCCACCTCGTATAATACACAATGCACAAGAACTATCAGTATTAAGTTTCATCCCCCTACTGGTAGGGTGCCAACTGATCTACCAGCCAGAAACATAGATGAAGGTGGAAAGAGAGCTCTAATAGGGGTCATGAACTGCATGAAAAGAGGGGTTGAAGTCCCAGTAGGGAAGGAGGTGGGATAAGTCAAAAACCAAGAACCTTGCACGAGATACAATGTTTGCCTAAAGGAGAATTTCCCCTTGAACCTGGACTTATTCCTATCCTACCATAAGCACCAGCTACCGACTGAGAGAATGGCCACATACGCTTTATGCTTTGTGTTGTTCCACCACACCCCTTGGAACATGAATTTAAGGAAACATGACCCCATAGGCATGAGAGGAAGATGTATGAAAATAACATTGAGGGTAGACTACCCTTAGCTTACCCATTACCTCTAAAAAAATATGTGATGAAAATATTCCTCTCGAGAGTTGCTGCAATAGATACACTGGGACCCCATATAAATACCAAAGCTCTTAATAATCTAATTAGTGGGATGGGCCTTATTCTAGATGATCTAGAAAAGGATATTATATTTAGTAGGGACCTCATTATACCACAAAACCTCACTCTATTCCAAAAAACCAGTTGGGCAACACAAAAATTTATAGAACTCTATAACCAAAAATCTACAGATGCATCTCTTATGAAGACAGAAAAATCGGTTGAGTTAGAGAGTTTAATTCGATCAAAAAACGTTCACTAGATCCTGTCTAAAATAGCCTAGATCATCATCAGATGGTTGCAATCCTGAAATTCACATGAACGATGTTATAATAATACAGAAAATTGAAAATCATTAAGACAAGTGTTTTATAATTTTTCCTGTAGCATAAATACATCATAAATATAATATACAAATATCATTTCAATCATTATGCATAACATTGAAAAGTGATAATGGAAAAAGTTAAGACATCGGCTCACGTGGCGGTGGTCCATCATACAGATGAATAATGATTTTATAAACCATTTGATGGATGTAGGTAAATTTGAAAGTCATACACATAGAATAAGAAAATAAAATTATATGTAAGATACTGATATTTCTATATATTAATGATATAAAAATAATTGGAGGGATTTTAGGAGTAAATAAAACAAAAACATTGATGAACATTATCTCTTCTTCAGGAATCTACTTTCTATTGGCACCTGAGGAATTCCTTAGTTGATATTCCTAAAAAATAAATGCTAATAAAATGAGTGGAGGGAATTTGGTAAGTCACTTGTGGAGATAATGGTTGATCCAAAATTATTGATATGTGTGAAGATATGTGGAGAGTGAGTTCCCTTTAAGTGTTTTCCAGGGGAATGTTTTTAAATACTCATACGTATTCACTATTTGGTGGTCTCCCTTACACGATGTTGATAAAAAAACTGATAATTAACAGTTTGAAGGGATTATATGACTGAAGAACACCTCAAAGATACATTTATACTCATTATTTAAACATTTGGTCCCTTTACTCTAAAGTTTTATTATTTTACTATTTCTATTTTTTATCTGGTTAACTAGTTTTATAACCGAATTAATTTATCCATGAAGAAAACAATTAGAGTGAGACATATTAGAAATTATAATTAAACTAATTCGTAAATATAAAATTTAACTTATAAAATAAATCTTTTATGTTTGTGGAAAATTAATTTTTATAAAAGCACATTATGTGAGAAAAAGCATTGTTTTAACCCTAACCATGCTAACAATGTTTTTATTATTTACAGATTAAAATGTTTACTATAAAAGATCAATTGGCCCATTAATGGACCATAAATTATCTTCATTAAAATCTAAAATTCACTTTATATATGATATGATTTTTAATAATTTTAAATCATTTGATAAAATATCATTTATAATAAAATAAAATTAATGTCAATTTTTTATATAATTTTTTAAATCTGAATTTAATAATATGTATATAATGGTGGAATTAAAATATATTATTTCAAAAATGGTTCAAAATGATTAAGTCATGTAAAAAATTAAAATAAGATAATAATTAATTCAATTTACTTAAATGTTAATATTTTTATTATCATTTATTTCAGTTAATTATTAACAAAATAATTACTATGTTGGTGTTTCATAAGAATATTAATTATTTAATTAATTTTAAAAAAATGAGAATGAATTATCACGATAGAAAAAAATAATTTTTCTTTCAGAAGGATACACATAACAGAATATATGTTATATTTTCGTCATTCGCAAAGCTTTATAAAAATTAAAAGTAGGAAACGAATAATTGTTTTCTATTTATTTACATTTCTTATTATATTGGTAAAATTCAACGAATAATGTCCCAATAAATCATATAAAATGACCATTTGGTTATAATGTTCACTCTATTCCCATCCGATGGGTGTTTGACAGTTTTCAATTTCATTTTTCACCTAATATTCTTTGTTAAACTATTAAGTAATCTGGTTATTACCTTTATCACTATAATCAATTTCTATAGTTTTCAATTATAATTATGGCCCAAAATTAAGTTGACTATATTATAAATTTTAAATTACTCTAATTCCAAATATGAAATACATTTTTTAGAATTCATTTTATTAATGTGAAAAAATATATTTAAGATCAACCCCATAGTAGTGATCCGAAAGAATAATTTATGGTGAAAAAATGATCACAAGATTACAATTTTGTTACATTCAATTTCAAAATTAAAATTATTAAAATGACTTAATTAAAGCAATAGTAATATAATTTAAGAAATAATTATTTTATTTTTATTCAAAACACAATTTACCATTAAAAATAAATTAAAAGATGAATAAATTTTCAAATAAAACTCATTATTTTTCACTATTCATCAAAAAATAAAACTTCTCATAAAAATAAAAAATTACCCTAAAATAATTTTGATATTCCAATTTCAAAAAATTATATAATTTTCTAAGAAATTCTATAATAGTAGTTAAATTTAATTTAACATTTTTTTCAACATCCATGATTATCCTATCTTTTAAAAAACACATTGTTTTTCAGAAATCCATTCATTAACATATAAAATATTATTATTTTATTTCTAATAAATAGATAACTACTAAATAGGTAAAATATATAAATTATAATAATTTATTTAATCATATGATTTCCTGCAATTCCAAAATCTATGAGATAACTATCATATTAAATAACAATATTTAGAGTATATTTATGTTTAGTAAAATGTGGTCTTGCATGCAACAATACACATTAAACGAACTCAGTATTTTGTGTAACAGAAGTTCAGAACAATGTTTCTTGTAACAAAAGATATGTTTGTCATTTCTTATTGATAAATATTATGTTGGGTTTAAATATAATGAAATCTTAAATTTCATTTAGCGTGCAATGAAAGACATCAATGAATTTGAAATTATTGGAAAAAATCATAAAAATTAGAGAAGTTACATTCTACCCCCAATAAAATGAATTTCACCTTCAAAATTATTAAGGGTAATCAATGGTTTAATACATGAATTTTAATTACATTGAATAGAAATTAACAACAAAACAACCTTCAAATAAAATTATGGAAACAAGACAGTAACCTAAAGTAACACATAACTGGGTTTCCATATAGGAGAAATTAGTGGAATGTTAATATTTTGACATGGAATAAAAGAATAAATAATTATAGAGATTGATAGATAATAGTTTTCAAAGAAATGGGGTACCTAGAGAATGTTAGTGACCAAAAAACTTAAATATATGATGATTTAAGGGGCCAATTGATTCATTATAAATGGAAAAACCAAGATAATTTTTTTCTAATATACTTTTCCTAAAGTTGATCAATTAAAAAAAGAAATATACTCACTTGATTTACATCCATTTCACAAAAACAATCTCATGTATCTATTCTCCCTTGATCAATTTTTTCCGTCTCACACAACATGAAATTATAAAGAAATTATTTTATATGAAGTGCTAATTGATCATGATATCCATAAATATAATTCTAATTCATTCTATCTATCATTAGTTATCATAAAAAATGGTTCACACAGGTCATCAAATATGAATAAATCTTCATATTTTGAGACATTAATATCTAAAACCTTATTTAAAGTCTCACATAGTATTTTTAATAAATGTTTATCCTTTTGACCATTCTAAAAAATGAAATTCAAAAACTTTTGAAATATTGTTGCTAAATATATTAGAATCATCTTAACATTGATCCCACAAACATCATAAAGTATCTCTTTATTTTACCATTAAAAATATGTGAATAATTTAATCATGTATTCTACTGAAACATTATTATAACATGAATAACAATAAAACCATATTGTAAAAATATGTTATTATTAATTATTTACATATAAAATAGATTGTTAGATATATTAATTAAATCATATAATGACTTAAACTTCATTAATGATATCAAAAACCACTTTTTCAATAATTCCTTTAACAGTTATGAGAACATTATCACTATAGAATTTAATTTATCCATATCAATCACCTCTTTCTGCATACTAAATATCATTTTCATAGAACCTAAATCATATTAAGGAGTACCTCACCATAATAAAAATATCATCATTCCATTAAATGACTTTTCAATTCCATCATCATCATCTAAATTATTCATTCAAATCCTTAAAAAACTATATTGAACAATACTTATATATTTAACACTTCATAATTAAAGAATCAAATTACATAATTATATAAATCATTATAATTATATTCTTTTAGTGAAATTGGTTCTTTAATTGAATAAAATTAGATTCTTGGGTCAACGAATTGAGTAGGGTAATCTCTCTGTTATCAATAGATAATAAATTTAACTCCTGAACAATTTGTCACTGTATGACCCATTTTACCACATAGTTAACATCTTCCCCTCTGTTTGAGTCATTCCTTCAGGTTTTATTCCACCCTTCTTGATAATTATGAATCTTAGTGTTCATTCCTCTTTTTTCATCACCCCATGATATTTTAAGAAATTCCAACATCTTATTATTTTGTAAGTTCTGTATATAATTGAAGTTCATGTTGTTAAACATATATCATGATAAAATATTATACATATTCCTGGAATCATTAACCCTAACCATCATTCAATTTCATTCACATAGTCACTGAGTTTTCCATTAGATTCATATATAACAAGATTCCTTCTATTTCTAGACATTACCAAAACCAAAAACAATTTGTGAGAAACACCTATCATAATGAAAAACCACATAGTCATGAGAAATAACATATAGAATTTCTAAATCATGATATACAAATATTTAGTATATGACTCCATAGGTTTATCGTAGTACATTCATATTAATTTTATATTTAAATCCTTCATGATTTTACATTAAGTGTTTGGATATTTCTATGTAATATAAATCGAGAGTGTCAAAGTAGGTGTGCAATAATTCCTATTTACTAAACTAGTTCCTGATTAAGTCAAGATGAATATGGTGTTTTTAGGGATTCTTCCCCAAGGTAAATATTTTCATAAGCGACATCCAATTATAGTATCCAGAAAGGTCTATGATTCTATGAAACTAATAGATCTATCCATTACCAAAAAATCAAGACATTTTCCCATTTGTTAACTCATGATTACACTTATCCTTAGAGACATCCCTAGACACATCCTTAAAAAAATCCCTAGGGATCTCACTAATATTTTATCATTATAGTTTCTAGTGTTTGACTAGTCTATTCCTTTTTTACCACCTATAGTTACTCAGGATTTAAATATATGGACATTATATATTTTTTATGTGAATATTAAATTACACCACTCAAACAAATTCCCAAGGACCATAATAATTTAGGGCCATTGGATTGATGGATAAAAATATTCTAGTTTGGTGAATGATCATTAATATTTTTCCAAAAATATATTCCCCTATGGTACTACAACATAAAATATATCTTTATTACCTAGGTAATGGAAAAATAAGAATGGGTGATCTTGGATTCATAGTACGGGTAAGTAAAGGAGATACATTAACATAACATGAATATAAGGGTATGAGAACATGACAAAAATTTTAAAAATAAAACCTTTATATAAAATATCATAATCATGATTCATGGAATAAATATTCATTATTAATAACACATTAATGAAAACATAATCAAATAACATGAGTCATGAGATCATAACATTGTTATAAGACAAAGATTTTTGGAATACAAAAAATTATATAATACCATTCACAAGAATTCAAAGAAAATTTCTGAAACATATTTGGAAACATCATGTGGCATTCACCTACTAGGAGGGACACCCCATCCCTAGTAACAACCCTTTACTTATTGTTTAATGTGTTCACTCCCCAAACCATCATGATTGAAAAAGTCCTTTACTATATCGAGTTTACTCTATGTTTTATATCTATCATAATATATTAGCATAACTTATAATTTTATCCACACCTTACTCATGATTTATATAAATCATTACCCAATGATCGGAGGGAGATATATGTCCTAAATTTTACATAATTAAATCATTCATATGTGCGCTATATGATCATAGAAATTCATCACATCATAATCCATGAAATGAATTGGGTATCACAGACATTTCTTCATATCATAACCTATGGAAAAGAAAAAGGTTTTATAATCATTTCATTATATCATAAACCATGAAATTTTTTTGTTTCCAGAGCGTTTTACCATGTTATAACCCATGGAAGAGATATATGTTTCATAAAAAATGTCATTTTGATTATTAAACATCAGAATAATGAATAATAATAGTGTACTTTTATCATATCCGAAGTAAAGCATAAACTATAATGATTTTTTTATCTTAAATGGATATTTGTTTTTGAAATATCACTTGAACATTTCTTAAGGACATTTACCTTTAATTGAATATCACATTCATAAAAAAACATAAATATATTTTTCATTGAAAATAACAGTGCTCGATTATAATTAAATATTTTAAATTTCACATAAAACATTTTTTAGTAAAATATACTTTTACAATTTAAAAAATAACATGAAAATTTAAAACATTTAAAAAAATTTCTATGAAAATACCATTGAAAATGACCAAGCCTACTTTGAAAATAATTTAAATCTTTTTTTAACATAAAAAATTTTCAAAATAATTTCCATGGGAAACCAATTTTTTATCATCTAATATAACCATTAAAATTCATTTAAAACTCTTCTTTAAAGAAAATTTCATTTCCTCTTTGAAAAAACACTTTATGAATCATAAAACCATTTTAAAAAATATTTCTATCAAAAAATTGTGAAAACTTACAATGAAAGATTTTAAATTAATTTTAAACATTAATTAAGACATAATAAATATTCAAATTAATTTACATGAAAAATATAATAAAGTATCATTTAAAAAAATTACTTTTTATATAACATCATTTTTGAATAAAACAGATTTTTGACTAAGAAGAGAAATAATGTCAGATTCTCATAATAAAATATTATAAATTATCTAAAGTTACCAATATATAAATAATTGGTAAATTAAATAAATTTATCCTTAATAAATATAAGATAATAAAATTCCAGATAATTAATGATAAATAAGTAAAAAAAAATCATCAATGAAAGCATAGTAAAAAAAACTCGATATATGATGTGATTTTAACAATAGATTATTAGAACTTTGGTAAAATTGAATAACAATCCCCATTAAAAGATAAAAAATTATTTTTTAAATATCATCAATATAATGATATTCCTGATATATAATACTAAAGGGTTAGTATATATAGCTCATAAAAGAATATAGGTTCATAATATAACAGTGGCTTCAAAGAAGGAAAATTGAGGAAAAATTCCCTTACTACTATGGTAACATTGAATCTATAACCCAATGAAATAGATTTCATAAATTGGATTTGTAAAAAAATATTTTATTATAAAAATAAGAAATACATTCGTAGTTTTTATATAAACCCAAGGAATAAAGAGGTGTTGAATATAACATGTGTCTCATGAAAGTAGAAAGAGAGACTGAAATCCAGGACCTTAAGTCTTGACTCTCGTCATAATCATTCATCCCTATGAAATAATAAAATATACTTTTATTATAAATTTACTAAAAAATATATTATTGTAAATAACAACCTATATTATTTACTTATGAATTTATTTTATTAATTTCTTATCGATTCCAGGTCAAAGTTATGTTTTGGGGAATAACGACTTTGTGTTTTGTATATGTTTTGAATTTTTATTCACAGTCATTTTACTTAGATAATGATTTAGAAATATCTAGAATTATAAACTTCAAATAAATATCACATATATTCATTAAATATTTATTTAGAGTAATCTATAAAATTTAGTGATTAGAAATAAAATACATCGCACATGGAGATGGTAGGTCGTACGTACAGATAAAAATAAGTTCCATATTATCTTCATGTTGAATTAACGCAAATTATATAATTTAATATCATTTTTTTATTTTAGTGAAATATATATATATAATTTTTTTTAGTAAAACCATTCTTTTTTACATTCTATGTATAGGGTGAACGAATCACATTGCTTCGCGAGGTGGTAGTCTAACCTACACAAGAACAATGTTATCATATTTCCACAAAATTAAAATCATTATTGTTTTTGTTATATAATAATTAAATAAGAAAAAATAAATAATAAAAACATATATATTATATATAAAAACTATTTTTGTAATTATTCCTAACCTTGATAATTGGTAATAGAAAAAATGAACGACATTGGTTCGTGAGGTGGTAGTCTGTCATACAGACAAATATTGATTTAATAAAACATTTTATTAAAGAGATTAACATTTCCATTCATAATCATAAAAAAATATTAGTTTATTTAAGATATATTTGTTATTATATAATCATGATATAATATTAACTGAATGGGTGGGAAGATGAAAGAAAAAAAGAAACACTGGTTGATGAATGTTACCACGTCTTCCAGTATCTCATATTGGTTTGCACAATTGGACTTCCATGGTTGGATTTATGAAAAAAATAATACTGAAGGATGTGGGGTGGGATTATTTGAAATGATTTGGGTAGATATTTGTCAATCCAAATGGCTTGATATGGAGGAATTATTGGGGAGAGTGAGTCCTTTTTAATAGTTGTGGAGTTGTGGAAATCTTGTTAATACTCAAGAGTATTCCCTATTGGGAGATCTCCCTTGACATATGTTTCTCTATGAATGATAAATAATGTTTTTAGGGATTATATGGTCCATAAAAACCTCTAAAAATCATTTAAAAACATGTTATAAACATTTAGTTTTTTAACACTTATGATTCTTACTACATCATTATTTTTTCATTATATTAACCAGTTTTTAAAAAAAAGTAATTTTTGCATTAAAACTAAAAAAGAGGTGAAAATATTATAACATTTAAGTATTCAAGTTAATATATCCGATATATAAATTATTAAATAAAAAACCAAAATTTTTTGGAAATTAATTCAAATAAAAGAATAAATAGTGCACAATATCGCGAATTTAACCATAAAAATGGTAACAATGATTTTACTATTAAGGGGTCATTATGTTCATTATAAAATATAAATTTTTCCATCAATGAAACATATTTTATATTTATTAATATTTAAAAATATTTTTATTGAATATTGGATTTTTTGTGTTTTTAAATCATTTAATAAAATAACATTTATAATGAAATAACATTAATGACAATTTATTATGTTATTTATTAAATTTGAAATTAGAAATATCAATAAAATGATGTAATTGAAATATATAATTTAAAAAAACCTTAAAATGACTTAAGTATCTATAAATTAATTGAAGACGGTAATTCGTTCAATTTACCTCACTTTTAATATTTTCAGTATCATTTATTCTACTTAATTATTAATTAAATAATTACAATATTGGTATATCTTAAGAATTTGTAGTAATTAATTAATTACTAAAAAAATTTCATGATCGATAAAAAATTATTTAAATTTCAAAAATAATTTACATAACTGAATTGATGTAATATTTTTCCCTGTCCCAAAGATTTATTGAAATTAAAAGTATGAAATTTTTTTTCTTTTTTTCATTACTTATCTTATTATATGGGTCACTTTCACAGAATATTGTCCCCTTAAAATTATATAAATAGAGAATAAGGTGATGAGAGTATATGTATGTCTAGACAATGGGTTATGTAAAAAATTTACGTAATTTTACACCTTATATTATGTGTCTAACAACCATGTAACCACATTTTTACCTTAATCACTATTATTAATTTTAACTATTATCACTAATTATTATGATCAATAATTTTTTTGACCATAGTAGAAATTATAAATTATTCTGATTCCCAATATGAAATCATTTTTTTCTAAATTCAATTAATATAAGTAAAAAAAATTAAAATTAATTCTAGTAATGATGAAAAAGTTGGGTTCTAAATTGAAAGAACAATAGAAGGTGTACAATATTTTAAAATTTATTATATATATGACTTTTATTAAAATTAAATATATTGGATTAATATATATATATATAGGTTAACTAATTGTATTTTAAAACAAATTTAAAATATATTTTAACACAATAAATAAATTAAACAAAAGGGAAGTTTTCAATTAATATTCTGTATTTTACACTATTAATCAAAAACATGAAGCTTATCATAAGTAGACTAAAAATTCACCTTATGGTAATTATGATATTCCTATTTAAAAAATAATTATTATTTTATCAAATAATTTTTTTCGAAATGGAAAAGTTTTATTTTTAAATTATGTACACCAAAATCGATTAACCCATCTTTTAGAAAACAATATATTTTTCAATAAACCGTTATTTTTCTTTTAAATGATGATAATTTTATTAATAATAAATAATAATAATGTGAAAACTTCAAATTTTAATGAGTTGTTTAATACTATTCATTATCTCTATTCCAACGGCTAGGCGATAACTATCATATTAAATAATAATATTAATAGTATATTTTGGTTTAGAAAAACTAAATCCTGCATGTAATGCAAGAGATCATATGAACTAATTATTTCATGTAACATAATCCCAACATATTGGTCCATGTTCCTCAAGTTAAACTCAGTGTTTCATGTATTTTAATTATAACATGATATTGTATATAAATCATGCTTTACATGGTGTATCATGTAATGCAATCCATCAAATAATTTTAATATATTTGAGAAAAATAAATCATAGAATCCTAGGGTGTTACAACTATCCCAAAATTCCATAATTTCCTCTCATTTTATGTATTGATAAATATTGTCCTAATTGAATAATTTAATTCTTAAATAAGTCCCAATTCCTAAAAAATGATGTAATAGAAAAGGAATTTGGTAATTTATATTTTTACTATAAAATTTTATATTATTGACATATAATAATAATAATTTAACTAATAAAACATTTTAGAAATTAATTGACAATAATAATTTTTATTATTTGTAATTTTTTTGTGAGTTTTATATTCCAATTTATTCCATTTTCTTAAATATTTTTATTTTTTTGTAGGTATTAGATTGTAGAAGTATGTTGGGGATCATGTTTGGATATTAATATAAATCATGCCACTCTTTAGATGATTGTTTTTAAGAATTATAGTTTTTGATATATATTTTTTAAACACTACAATTGAATCTACTCAAAAATTTATATGTTGTCATCATTTGTTTGAATTGTATTTTTATTTTAATTTTCTATGATGTTGATTTACTAAATTAATAATATAGAAAGTGGTAGTATATTATAATTTTAATTTTCTAGATGGTGGATGAGGGAGGATATTTTTTGTACTAATAAACTTTTTATTCTTCTCGATATAAGAATACAATATTTTGATGAATAAATATGATACATATTTTTTAGTTTTTAACGTTTATTATTTTTTTATGATATTTTATTTACATAAATAAAATTCATTTTTTATAATTCTCATTGAAATAAAATTTAATTTATATTATTCAAAAGTGTGAATAGATGGTATGGAAAATAAATGAGAGAGAAATTTTATGGTAGTATGATGTGGTGAAGACCTAGTGAATCCCCTTATATGGTTGTAATATAGTCTATTGGTTGAGAACCTTGGATTCAAAAAATGTTAATATAGTCATACTTATTACCATTATATGTAAGGATATTCTTAGTAGTATTTTCAACCCTCTATGTATGTAGGATCTTCATATTCAAATATGGAATGCACCAAAAAATCATGGAGGATTAAAAAAATGATCCAATGGATTGGTATAAGGCCTAAAAGATAGATTATATGTAAAGATGAATCAAATTAAATCTATTATAGATAGATGTTTTTGGAACTATAGATACCATGTCTAGTATGAAATACATGAGTTTCCAAAATAATTTAGGTCCCTTCTATATAGTGATATGAGAAAGAAATGATTACTAAACCACTTCAATTATGAATAAGATATCCTTCTTTCTTAAACCCCTTCTGTATAGGACAATTCAATATTATTCTGGGGGACCTTCATGGAGTCTATCCAGTAGACCCACGCACCACTTTACCTTTATCCATGTAGTATACATTATTCAAGGGGTTGGGGTGACTGGTAAAAAATGGGATGATATAATACATTTGTAACATCCAAGGTATTAAAAGAATAATACATTTTCACATCTATTAATTTTTTAATTTAATATTAATCTTAGTTTTTAGGGAAAACTATGTATAATACCATATCCGACATGAAACAACGAGTTTCTCTGAAATCTTACGATGTACACAACACTGAGTTATACCGAAAAGCCACAAAAAAAATAAAATTATTATTTTTAATGATAGTTAATGCCTAAACGTTGTATTATCTAGAATGAAAATATTTAACTACATTATGATTAAATATATATTTTCAAATATTTTTACATTTATCTAATGAATTTTAGAGTCTTAAAATGAGAGTGAATCCAATTTCAAGTAAAAAATAATCTAATATTTTTAAAAGGTAATTTTTTGAGCTTTTGATGTAGAAAAATTTTTAAAAAATATTTTTTGTCACTTTTATATATTATATTTCTTAAAATAAACTTCTTATTTAAATGTAAGATATCAATATTTATTTTTTTGGAAATTTTGTTATTTTTTAGGATAATATTTTTTTTATGAATAGTAAAAAATACTGTATTTTAATACAAAATATCATTTTCATATATTTCATTTATATTTTTAGAATATAATTTTAATTGGTTTTAAAGTTTAATTGGAATAATTTTTCTCAATATTTTTATTTGATGTAATTTTACATTTAAATTGGACAAAAACACATATAAATCTTTTGATACTTTTATTTCTTAAAAACTCACTTTCTGTTTTTGATAATGGGAATTA
This sequence comes from Viscum album, assembly GCA_963277665.1. Classification (NCBI taxonomy): domain Eukaryota; kingdom Viridiplantae; phylum Streptophyta; class Magnoliopsida; order Santalales; family Viscaceae; genus Viscum; species Viscum album. Next base: position 678,344,850 of record OY728132.1, on the reverse strand, counting down.
ATTTTAAATTAATTACTAAAACTTCGCTCTTTGAATTTGGAAAAATGGATTCCATATTTTGAATCAGAATATCCAAATTGTGTAAATAGGTTCCTTTTATTTTTGGACATTATGAATAGTAACTTCGGTAATTATTTTTATTTTCCATGTTTAAAGGGTAAATTAGGTAAATAAGGGTAAAAAATAATATTATAATAATACTAAACTAACCTAACACATATACTTATCCTATTGTATGGTATATTTACGACCATTATTATCCTTTTTTCAGATTTAGGACCACATGGAGCCACTTGGGTGTGATAATGACCTTCTATAATATTTAATTTAAATAGAAGGGAAATATAACATAATCATGTATCTTCTAACTAGAACAAATTTAATTTGGTTTATATAAATGATCTATTTGACTATAAATATTAATTAAAAATATAGAAACTTTTTCGATATAATGTTATTTTATTTATCAATTTTATACTTAAAATAAATAAATATATTTATGATATAATAAGGATGAAACGATTGCCTTATTAATAAACGATTCAAATAAATGAAATTATAAACATTAAGAAAATTTAATTTGAACATTTTTATTCCATAATTTTTTTTTGATGACATAGACATGTGGGGGATGAGGTAATTGTTTTTATTCAAAGCAATCACATATTTATGACTTAAAAAGAATCAATTACTAAATAGTTAAAAAATTGTCATAAATGTGTTTTTAAAATAAACAATTTTCTATTAAATGATATAGTAGTCCTAAAAATATAATATTCCGAAAAAATAATTATAAAATATTATAAATGTCTTTAATGATGCACTTTTGGTTTATATTTATTTTATAGTAACTATAGTAATAATATATTATGGAAATACAATAAGACATGGTAAGAGTTACTATTTTTCACCATGGGTTAAAGTTAAACGATAAGGTTATTTTTATAAACTAAACATGTAAAAACCTAATTTATGTGTGTCTTTATACCCATACTCATATTAAACAATAATTAAATTACATTATATCAACTATAAATTTAAAATCATTTTTAAATAAAATAATATTTCTAAAGTATACTAAAGTGCCCCTCCTCCATCAAATAAATAGACACAGACTCTACCCACTTACTCACACCTCTCAAGCCCCTTGGTTCTTCCAAATTCATCTCAAATAATTTCCAACATTCCTACCTTCCTTCTATAATCCTGTACATTGGAATAAAGTAATTCAAGAAATCCATTTGGCTGAAATCAAAAGGAGTTACCAGCTTTAGAGTGAACGTCTTCTCTCAAGATCTTTTCCTTTATTTTTTTATCTCCACTCACTATTCTTATATTATTCAATGATTAAATAATAAAAATGTATCATAAATCTAATAGTAATTTTTATGTGAATATTTAGAACTGAACATACACACACCTCCATCTAATGGATATGAACTTACTAATTTTGTATATGGTGAACTACTGCCTCACGAAACGTTGATTGTTCAATTTTCTCCTACCACATCTCCTAGTGTCCATTATTATGGAACTATATTTTTATATGATATATGATATATGATATATTTTCTTTATTCTTCTATAATTTTTATTTATAACATACCTGTATGCCTTCCATAATGTGTAAATACGTTAATTTCATTTTAGGATGTTTGGACTACTGCCCCCTCAAAGTGATATGACTCATTCATGCCATACATGGAACATATAAAAGATGAAAATAATGAAATAATGTAACATATATAATATAGATATTATACTGGAATATTAATATATTTATATATCAATTAGTTTACATTCTTTTAATATGAAAAATAAATGATGGTAGCATTCTTGCATACGTATGACCCACCGTCTCCATGAACGGTGAATTTCATTTATTATCTCTATATATTATAGAAATAATAAATTTACATATACCTGATATATATTATATTTAAATAATTAATAATAATATTTTAGAGATTGTAAACTTTTGACTACATGGAAAACATACATAAAAAAATATTCATTTTCAACTCAAGTACCGAATATTGACAAACACTACTGGAAATATGACTTATACCAACAGTTTTGGCCAAAACATTGGTATAGTTCATTAATTTTTACCTATACCAATAGTTTGGCCAAAACCGTTGGTATAAGTGACTTATATGGACCTATACTAACTGTTTTGAGAACCGTTGGTATATGTTCTTTGATTTTTTATCGAATCTTCCGACCGAGAACATTATATAAATAAAAATTTAATATAATTATGGTAATACAAATATATATTTATGAAATTATTTTCACAAAAGTCATGTTATGTTAGTGGTTAGGTATTTCAATTATAAACTAGAGATCTTGGAATATAATCCCACCGACTGTTTTTTTTGAAATATATATACCAACTGTTTTATGGAACTATTGGTATAGATATTCATATTACTTATACCAACGGTTTCAAAAACTATTGGTATAGCTCTATACCAACAGTTTTCCCAAAACCATTGGTATAGACCTATCCTCATAGCTTACCTGTCCATGTTCCTACAAAATGTTATTATATGATATACCAACAGTTTGGAGGCCTATACCAACAGTTCCAAACCTTTGGTATATGTTATTTTTCCGGTAGTGAAAACTACCGATATGAACATAAATAATTAAGTAATTTTTATAACATGGTAATAAGTGATATAAAAAGAATAATTAAATTTAAAAAGGATATCAATCAATTATAAATTAATCTAATTTTATTATTTAAGAACATAATGATTGAATGTGATGAGTCGGGCTCAAGGTAAGAAAATTTCTTAACCTAATTTCCATTTTTTTTGTTAATGTTCTAATTCATAATTATGTTATTATATGATTATGTGAGAAATAAATTTTGATATGTTATCTTGAATTAATAATTTATTTATGTTTATTTATTGTGAATTCACATAATCGATCTATTTTATTAACAAAATGATCTTTGTAAGGGAAATATTAACTCTATCTTCATTAATTGAGTAAAATATTCATGTCATTGGTATTGTTTTTTCAAGAATGTGTTTAAATGACCTATGATTTCTTTACACTTAATATATACTTATATTTAGAATATTTATATATGTCACACGTAATTACTCCTTAATTTATCCTTAATCTAGTTATACAATATTTTTAATGGACTTCATCTAAATCTTCTTTCATTGAAACATATTTTGATGTTATACATCACCTTATTTTATATGGTGTATAATAATCCACTTTGAATATTAATTTAATTCAAAGGGAATAATTTTTCTTAAAATCATTTTACTAAACTACAAATATGAATGTTTTTAATGTATGCGGTGAAAATGAAATCTACGCCGCCGTTACTGTTATTTGATATTTGTATTCCTCGATACGACTTAATATTTTTAAGGGAAAAAAATAATTTTTTCCCTTTATAGATGTTTTGGTATTGAAAATGGTTTTGAAAGTGGATTTACAATTTAAATATCTTGAAATGATCTCTTCTAATTGAAAATAAAATTTATGAGTGTAGTGTTGATAATTGCATTATTTTATCGGTAATTATTATATAATGATACTTTGACATTTGATGGGTGGTTACGTGATAAACAAAAGATGGGTGGTTATGTGCTAAACCAAAGATGGGTGGTTCTATGATGAATCAAGGATGAGAAGTTACATTCTAACCTCTAATGTTTTGGGTATGGATGTAGGTCATATAGCTATTCCATTTAGTGATATGTGTGGAAGTTGATCGTATGGTTATTCCATTTAGCTATATTTATGTCACAAGTGACCTTTATATGTTATATGTTGCTTTATATAGTAATTATGGTAATATTTTATTTAAAAAAAAGTTATAAATGATATTATATTCAGGGATGTATATTTAATACTTTATAATGGTGAATAGTTTTACATTATGATAAAGTATTCATGGTTTTCATGTTTTCCCAACACTAACAGTTTCTCTTCTTTATGAATCCCTTGATGAGCTTTTTATTCTCATCCCATGTTTTGAAATGTTTTTCGAAATAGTTAATGAATAACAGAGTCAAGGATAGGATAAAAAACATTATGTTGTTAAAACATGAAATCATACCATGTTTCTTTTTAAATATTTTTTCTTTTATGAAAAAATGGATAGTTAGTAGAAGTGTTTACTAGTAATTTTTAAGTTTCTATGTATGATTTATAGCCTAATTCTATAAATTTATATTATATGAAAAGATCCCCAATGTGGATTCATGACATTAATCATTATTATGTAATGTTTAAGGTCGTGTCCTTATAGTTGGTATCAGAGGATGGATTAGAAAACTTTGGAGATTAAGATATTTTCATAAGAGATAAATATATACTTCTGGGTATATTATTTTAAGGTAGATCATAAGTTCAATAACATAAAAACCCATTTTTAGGCTTTATTATCTAAAATATTATGGCAACTAATGGTTTTTTTGGAGACATTTACCTTTAAAGAAATAATTGTTTACATATTTTTTGGATGAAAAATGCAAGGTGTGAGATAACCTTTGTGGTCAAGATTTTTTGTGGTTATTTTTTAGGAATTTATCTCATTTTTGGGAATGTTATAAAATAATATTGTTTATGAAAAAAGAAAACACACATACCATGTGACAACCCATAACATAAGACAAAGGTATGGGAATCTAATCCACAATGGAAGTGCGACTGATATTATTCACCTACAACTAGTCTACGTGAAGTACCAGGTTAGTTTGACGTATTTCTAAAAAAATGATATTCTAGATTAAGAATACGTTTATTTTGGTAACTGATGTTTTATGAAATGGATATCCTTAGTATATGAAAATGATTTGGTGATGAAATGATAAATGTAGTTTTGAAAAAAGTTTTCTCTTTCGGGAACACTATTTTTCTATAGAAAATATAATAGTCTGATATTGAATTTTAAGAGTAATGGTTAAATTTTATTTTTGAAGTGTCTTTTTTTATTGTGGAAAAATAGTGATTAGTGTTCCCAAAGCAGTCCTTCTCCTTATAATGTATATTTTATAATGTTCTTTTTCAAGATCATGCATAAATTCTAAAAAATTATGAAAATCAAATTATAAAAAATGTATTCTGTTTAATTTTTCTACTGGGTAATCAAATACTCTTTAACCCATCATAATTTTATGGTTTCTAATTGTTATCTTTCTCCTAATCATTTTTTCAATCACACTCCATCAGAACAAGATTGTTATTATTTCTTTTATATACATATTTTCTTACATGGAATCATAGTATGTGTTATCAAAAGTGAACTTTTTTACTTCTCTTTATTTCCTTCTAAGTGATTGTTTTATTGACTCTTTTTCTAATGTGGTATTTTTAAGGAAGTTACCAAGCCCATTTTTAAATTCTCGAAGATGTAATTTATAGAAGTTGGATTGATATAACATTCTAGGTATTTATAGAATAATAAATTTTCATTTCTATTAATATTATTTAATTTAATATTAATTTTTGTTTAAATGGGAAACTATGTGTGATATTGAACTCATCACACAACAATAGTTTTTTCCGAAATCTGACGTTGCACAGAACATTGAGTTATATCGAAAAATAATACAAAAATACTATTATTATTTTAAATAGAAGTGAAAACATTGTTTTTGGATTCGAAATAATTTACAGAATTAATTATATTAATATTTTACATATTTTTTTTATTTTTTATCATTTATCCAATGAATTTTAGGGGATTAAAATGAGAATGAATCCAATTTTAAGCATAGATACTCTAATATTTTTAAATGGTGATTTAGAAACCTTTTTATGAAGAACCCTTTTTGATAATAGTTTTTATCACTTTTATATATTATATATTATAAAATTAACATATTATTTAAAATAAGGACATCAAAATTTACATCGGTTGAAATTTTGGTATTTTTTTTAAAAAATCTGTATTTTTATGAATAGTGGAAAATACTGTATTTTAATTCCATAATGAATTTTCATGTAATTTATTTATATAGTGAGATTATAATTTAAATTTTTTAGGAAAAAAAACTAGGTTATGTTTTTATCATTATTCCAATTATAGTCATTAGAATCAATTTTACATTTAAATTTGACATAAACACATGTTAATATTTTTATGGTTTTTACTTCTTAAAAACCCACTTTCTTGTTTTGACAATAAAAATTAATTTTAAATTAATTAATACTGCTTCGGTGTATTGAATTTTGAAAAAAAAATTCCATATGTTAAATTATTAGATCCAATTTTTTTAAATATGTATCTTTTATTTATGTATATTATGAATAGTAACTTCAATAATTATTTTAATTTACCATGTTTAAAGGGTAAATCATGTAAACAAGGGTAAAAAATAATATTATATTTATATAAAACTACTCTAACATGTGTCATAATCCTATTTTATGAGATATTTATAACCATTTGAATACTTAGGACTAATTTAGTACCCCATGGAGCCACTTGGGTGTGATAATGACCGTTTATAACATTTAAGTTAAAGAAAAGGAAAATATAACATAAACATGTATATTCTAAAATAAATTTAAATTAGTTTATATAAATGTTATCTTAGATGATAAATATTAAAAATTAAGATAAAAATATATCCTATATCATTGTATTTTATTTATAATTTTTAGGATTTATATTAGTAAATATATTTATGACACAATGATGATGCAACGATTACCTTATTAATGAAAGATTCAAATAAATTATATTATAAACATTAAAATAAATATAATTCGAAATTTTTGATTCCATAAATGAATTTATCTGATTAAATTGACATGTGGGGGATGATTGAATGTAATTTTTTCAAAGTAATGAAGTTGATATGAATTTTAAAGAAATGAATTAATAAATAGTGTCAAAATTGACATAAATGAGTTTTTAAAACAAATATCATTTTATTAGATGATACAATAGTCCAATAAATCTATAAATCATAAAAATGACTTATATAACGTTACAAATATCATTATTTATCCACTTGTTGTTCTATTTTCATTTTATTGTAACTATAGAAAAAATATATTATGAAAATAAAATAAGACATGGTAAGAGTTAATGTTATTAACTAAAGGTTTAAAACTAAAAGATAAGGTTAATTTTATTACCTAAAATTGCCTAATACCTATTTATTTATTGGATTTAGACCCACACTCGTATTATCATTTAATCATATCACTTTTTAGGTATTTTATTTATAAAATCAATTTTAAAAAAATAATATTTTAAGAGTTTCTTAATGTGCCCCTCCCCCAACTTATAAGAGGCCACCAATTATACCCAATTACTCACACCTATAAATCCCATTGGCTTATCCAAATTCTACTCAAATAATATAAAAACATCCCTTATTTTTATTTTATAAGGATTAATCTGGGCAGAAGGCAATTCAAGAAATCATTTTGGCTCAAATCAAGAAGAGTTACCTAATTTAGAGGAAACATCTTCTCTCAAGCTCATTTACTTTATTTTCTTTCTCCCCTCATTATAATCTTGTTATTATTTGGTTAAACAAAAAACCATAAACCTCTATATACTAGGATGTTTTATTAGAATTATTCAAACTAAAATTACACACAACCCTCACTAATAGATATAAAAATTCTGTTTCTGTGTACGGCGAATAGCTGCCTCATGAAATGATGTTTTTTTAATTTTTCTCGTACCACCTCTCATGGTGGAAATTATGATGTAAATTTATTTATATATGATATATATTATATTTATAATTTCTCTGTTTTTCTATAATTTTTATTTACAATATACCTTTATGATTACCCTAATGTTTAAATATGATAATTTCATTTGAGGAAGTGTGGACTACCGCCCCTCAAAGTGATATGGCCCATTCATGCCATACATGGAACATATAAGGGATGAAATTAATGAAACCATTTAACATATATAATATCTATATAATACTGGAATTAGAATATACCTATGCATCATTTAGTTTTCATTCTTTCAATATGAAAATGAAATGAAAGTAGCTTTCGTGTGTACGTACGACTGACTGTCTCCAAGAATAGAGCATTTCCTTTCTTATATCCAAATATTGTGGACAAAATAAATACATATATAATGGTTATATAAAATATATAAATCATTTATAATAATATACTAGGGATTATGTAATTTTTACTACATGGACATCTTACATCAAAACAGGTTCATTTTTGACTCAACAATCGAATATCGACAAAACAACTGATATAAAAGTAAATAATTATGTAATTTTTTATAACATGGTAATAATTAATATAAAAGGAATAATAAACTTGAAAAATATTCTCAAGAATGTATAAATTAACTTATGATTATTATTTAGGAACATAATGATTGAACGTGACGAGTCGGGCTCAAGGTAAAGGAACTTCTTAACCCAATTTCCATTCATAAAGTTAATCTCCAGCTTCTTGATTTTGTCATTCCATGATTATCTAAGAAATAACTTTTGAGATCCTATATTGTATTAATAATTTCATTATGTGTATTTATTGTGAATACACATAATTAATATATTTTATTCACAATATGATTAGTGTTAGTGAAATATTAACTCAATCTCCATTAATTGAGTTAAATATCCATGTCATTGGTTTTGTCTTACCAAGAATATGTGTGTATGACCAAAAATTGTTTTACATTTAATATCCACTTATATTGAGCATATTTTTATTTTTTCTCACATAATTATGTTATTGTTTTATCCTTAATCTAATGATACAATCTTTGTAAGGTACTTCATCTCAATCTACATTCATTGTGGCATATTTTGATGTTATACACTACATTCCTATATACGGTGTATAATAAACACCTTTGAATTTTAATTTCATTCAAAGGGTATATTTTTTCTACAAATATTATTACTAAATGAAAAAAATGAATGATTTTAACATTTATGGAAACAACAACACCTCTTCTATTGTAAGAATTATTTTTTATTTGGCTTCCCCTATAATCCTGAATGTTTTAAAGGAAATGAAATCCCTTATTACCTTTTTGTGTGTTTTATTATTGAAAATTGTTTTAAAAATTGATTTACTATTTCTATATCATAAAATTATCACTAGTGACTGAAAAATGAAATTTCATGAGTAAAATGTTGATAATTGCAATCTTTTATTTGTTATTATTATATAATGGTTCTTGGACATTTAACTGGTGGTTATGTAATAAATCCAAGATGGGTAGTTACATGATAAACTAAAGACAAGTGGTTCCATAACAAACCAATGATTGGTGGTTACATTATGAATTACAATGCATTGTGTATAGAAGTCGGCCATATGTATATTATATATAGTGATATGTGTGGAAGTCAATCGTATGGTTATTCCATTTATGTATGTTTATTTCCCAAGTCACCATTATATGTTATATGTTGCTTTCTATGGGATTTATGGTAACCATTTGGTTACAAAATGGGTATCAAAAGAGATTATATTTAGTGAAGTATATTTACTACATATTAGTGGAGGAAAGTATTAAATTATATTAAAGTATTAGTGGTTTTCATGTTTTCCCCATACTAATAGTTTTTTTGTATCCCTTACTAAGATTTTTACTCTCATCCTTTGATTTGAAATGTTTTTTGATAAGACATAAAGATGAATAGAGTCAAGGATGGGATCAAGAAAAAATTATGTTTTTAAAATATGAAATAATATTGTGTTTCTTTTAAATGAGTTTTTGTTTTAAGAAAAAATGGTTAGAGAGTAGAAGTGTCTACATATAATTTGTAAGTTGATATGTATGAGTTATGGCCTAATTATATAAAACCATAAACATGAAAACATCCTCACTGTGAATTCTTGGCCGAAATCAAGATTATATAATGCTTAAGGCTTGGGTCTTAGAAGATAATCATTAAAAAATTTATAGAAAGAAAAACTATTAGAGGAGTTTTTTTAGGTATTTGATTTTGGGATACAAATGCTAATGTTGGACATTATTATGTCTTTCCCAAATGGCTGAACACCAAGTCGTAGAAAGAATTAGGTGTTTTATCTCATTCTAAGAACCAAAATCATGTTATATAAACAGATTAAAAAATAAATATTGCACAGATTCATAACATCATATATTTTCTCAAAGTCAGAGGAAGATGAACCATGCCTATTCTCATTTCAAAAATATATGAAAAAAGGATTTGGAACTAGAAAGGTTGTAGTATAAGTTGTTGGATGTGGGATAAACTACCTTATTCTAGGAATCTTCATCAATGGGGTTGTCATTATTTTTTCGGAAGAAAATTAGAAAGTGTATATTAAAGGGTATATATTTTTACTAGAGAATATTTCATATTTATTCAATATGTTGGGATTCATGGATTTTTTTTTGGAAGTTCAAAAATTTGAAAGTTTTGGAAGGGGAGGGAGTGAAGGTTAGGTATCTCAGTGTGTATTATAGCTGTATAGTGGTTAACCAAGATTTATTTGACTCAATGAGAATAAATTCTGGGAAATATTTAAAGGAATAATCCTTCATGAATCTATGGTCTGAAACTGGATCTCTAGGTAAATGGTGGGGAAATTCATTTGAGTTGTTAGAGCAAGAAGCAATATCACCATGACCAATGATCCAAAAAAAATTTCCAACCATAATTATGGTAAAATTGTGAGGGTTGTTCTAGATGTGAGGCCCCAAAGTCCCTTCATACCAGCAGATAGAATAATTTCAATTATTTTTTATATGTACATGGACCATATAGAATTCATTATGTGGGTATCCAATGAAATATTGTCCGACGTGCAGGTGAAGTTTTTAGACACTCTCCTATGACTAAATACCCCTCAAGGATCTAATTTTGATAATGTCTTCCAACTATTCAAATAGTTCCTCACTTCAAGAAGAGTGTCCCATATGAAGGAACTCAGTGATTTATTTATCATTTCATCTAAAACATTTATTTATTTAATTATTTATTAAATCTAAATTTAATTTAGTAAAACTACCACAAAATTATAATATATTTTTATATAAAATTGACATAATTTCTTAAAGTTTAATAAATATTTGATTTAAAAATGTTGAATAAATAAAAATGACCGCTTAATTATTTAGTTTCACTTATTTATTTTTTAAATACAATATTTACTAAAAATAAACCCCTAAATATTTTGAAAATTTTAATCATTAAAAAATATATCTTCTACAATATATAAAAAAATTCAAATAAACCATTAATAATGATATATACAATATATTAATAAACCACCACTAAATAAGGGAATATAACAGCCCTTTATTTTATTACATATTAATACATGATTTAATTATATAGTACTACACTTAATACAACCTAATATATTGATAATACTGGTGTCTTTGTGAATTTCCTACTTTGCATTTCAACTTTAAATATGAATTACAAAATCATTATTGAAAAATACTTTAACATGCTTGAGCTAAAAACTGAATTGGATACCCTGGGGAAAATACATAAGAAAGGGGTGAGCTAAAAATCCTAGTAAGGGAATAAAAATGGAATAAAATTAAGATAATAATAAAGGTTAGACAAGTCATATAAATAATGCAAAAAGTAAAATGAATAATAAGGTGTCATATGTGATGATAATCATAAAATGGGAAATGTGAAAACAACATAAAACACTACATCATAAACATAGGTAAAGGATAAAGAAACAAGAAATCATGGTGTAAAAATTCCTATAAACGAATTATGTTCACATGTATCCCAACATGATGTATCCTGATACCAAACATTAGCCAATGCATGGGAGTGTTATATAATTCAAGGAAGACCAGTCACATTCATTTCATTCTCATGCTTAAGTGTTCCACATAGATCATAAAACATGGATTCATTCATTATTATAATTTATTAGATGATCAAGGAGTGTGGGATAAATAAATTTAATCCCCATATAAAAAGGTATATTTTAATTAAATTTAACACCATTTATAGGAAATGGGCGTGGTATTCACCAAACATTTGATTTGTCATGGAAAACCGTGGTGAAACTTTTGTAGTTTAATGAAATCACTTAATAGATCATAATGTGATATGATAAGAGATAAATGGGTAAATAATATTTTTCCATGAATTTTATAGTAATAGGGACATTCAAGGACATGTCCAAACATTTATAATTAGAAATATACGTCATATGATAATGAATAATATTAAAGAAAAAGAGAGAGGAAATGATGATTGCAAAACTTCGGATCGAAAACAGGTTTAAATGGGAGGGTTAATTAGAGATAAAGGGGTCTCTTATAATTTTGAAAAAATAAGGTAAGTCTTGGGGAGGTTCCAAAACATACCTCATCATTATTAATTTGAAAATAAAAGGGAATAACAAGATAATAAAAACATTGATAAAAAGGAGAAAGGAAAGAACCCTTATAAAAATTCGGCATGCAAACAAGTGTTCTTAGGAGAGATTAATGATAAAGAAAGGTCTATTTAATAATTTATACATAATAATTTAATTATGGTTAAGTTGATAAAACATAGCCCATGTTTATTAAATTTAAAAGTAAAAGGGAATATCAATGAAGAGATTATTGAATAAAAGTGAGAAAGAGAGGATCCCTTACCTTAAGATAATGACCCCAAAAGCTTGATAAGTGATTCTTCAGATATTGGAAGAAATGGGGAGGATTATAGAGAGGGGAGGGTAGAGTAAGACTATTCTCCAATGATTTTTATGGAAGATAAGTGGGATATTGGGTAAGTTTATATAGGAAAAGAGAGGGATTTATTTAATATTTAGGTTTTCAACTTTGAAAAATAAAAATATTTCAATGAAAAAATGTTAATTTTATTTTTTCCCATGGGTTTTTCCAATTAGGATTGGTTTTAATTATTTTATTTGGATAATTCCATATCTTATTAAAATATTGACACTTTTTATATGAAAGGTAGTAACATTTTTAAAGAAATGAATTTAAAATCATAAAATACCTTATATGTTTTGGAGGATTCATAAAGGCTTAATAAAATTAATCATATTAAAATAAAATAAAATTATATTATTGGGAAAGTATATAATTTTCTAAATATACCTATTATATTATTTATTACATCATTTTTTGGGTCATTATAATATAATAAAACAAACAATATATTTATATGGTATTCATGTTTTACTAAAAAATTTGATTGTCTCATAAAATTAAGAAAAAATCATCATTGTTTAATTTTAATGTTATGATTTAAAAAATAATATTTATTTTATCTATTTAATTTTTTATATTTGTTCATTTTCACTTTTAAAATAAGATTCAAAATTTATTGAAAATTATGGGTTTTTGACAATAACATTTTCTTGACCCTTATAAAAAGTACTTTTCACTTTATAAAATTATATGACCATTTATAACTAATAAAACTTATTAGATAATAATTTTTTTACAAATACTATTTATTTTAAAAATACATTAATTCATCAAAATAAATTCCATAACTGAATTTGAATATTACCTGAAAATACAATTTGTTTTTGATTGAATCAAAATAAAAATCATTTATAAAGTAACAATAATTGATGAAAAAAAATCCATTATTCAATATAAAATACACATTCATATTATTAAGATCATGATACATATCTATTTATTAAAATGGTGTATTCTCTAAGAGTAAGGTGCATGATAGTGATACTTTCATGGGGATGTTTGGTAAACATGGTGTGAGACATGATCTCGATGATCTTGAACATCTCCCATAAATAGTTTCATACATACTGATGTTATTGGATGTCATGTCAAGGTAAAATCCCATTGATTATATTTCTATTATATGGGATTCATAGGGTAAAATCCTATTGGATGAGGCCATCAATTCCTGTGTCTATCTCAATTGTATTTATTGAAGCCCTATATTTATATAAATCATGTGATAATTATTTAATGACTATATTGAAAACTATAATATTCTTAAAAGTATTTTAAATTCAATGATAAAACTAAGTAAGTTAATGAGTTTTCTATAACCATATTACATAATAGTACATTTAATAAACCACAAAAGGGAAACCTCATTTATAATAGTTTGGGTTGTTACAATTTCCCCCCTTGAGAAATTTCACCCTCAAAATTTTCATTTCACCTACCTTAAAACTGATGAGGGTAATTATGTCTCATCACTTCCTTTAGTTCCCATTTTCATTCTCATAACTTGTGATTTCTCCATAACACCTTGACAAGGTGAATTTTTGTATTTTGTAAAACATTATCTTTATGATCTAAGATATTCACTTGATTCTCCTAATAGGAAGGATCATTATGTAGTGGTACTACCTTTGGATCGAGTACATGTGAGGGGTATGTATATACGTCCTCAATTGTTATACATGAAATACATCATGAACTTGATAGTGGTTATGTGTGAGTAAAAGACGATAGGCCACCACCCTGATGTGATTAAATATCTCAAAGGGGCCAATGTATCTGGGACTAAGATTTACCTTCTTCAAAAATCTAATTACTTTATTTCCATGGAAATTTGTGCTGTAATACCATGTCTCCATCATAAAACTCTTTGTCTTGTGGATGATTGGTAGCATATCACTTTTTCCAACTCTGATCATCCTTGATATGTTTTTTAATTCTCTTATAGTTTCCATAGTTTCAGGTCCTAGATGTTTTTTCCCCAACTTCATTTGATCCTGCAGGGGTTTTATACCTCTTCCAATAAAAGGATTAATAGGGAGTCATTTATATTATTGAGGGAAAAATTTTTTTTGTAATATAATTGAACTAGAGGATGATTTTGATATCATCTTTCATTTAAGTCCATTGAGATTTCTCTCAATGTGTTCTCAAGTGTTTAGATAATCCACTTAGATTAGCCATTAGTTTGAGGGTAACAAGGTGTGATGAAGTCTAAATCAGTATTCAAAGAATCTTTGAGACTCCTCCAAAAATTATATACAAATATTAGATCTAGATTAAATATAATTGATAGTTATACTTCATGCATTCTGACCACATACCTGATGTATATCCATTAAATTAGATCCAGTGATAATTCTTCTTATATCACAATGAAGTGTGCAGTCTTTGAAGGACGATCTACCACAACCCATATAGTAGTATTCCCTCTTCATTTCTTTGTGAGATCAAATGAAAACGATATGGTTATGTCTTCCCATTTCCATGTAGTTATGGGTTATGGTTGCATCATCCCCTATATTTTTGAATTTATGGTTTCACATGATGACATAAAAGAAATCTTGTTGTATATTCTATGATCTCCTCCTTTATATTGTCCCACAAATAGTGTTCTATGAGATCTCAATAAATACTATTTCTTCTTTGATGGATAGGTAAGGTTTAGCTATGTTCATTATCCAAAACACCTTCTTTATCTAAGGATTTGATGGTATATATAGTCTTGAAACAAATATCACAACACATTCACTATTAACCCTGATCAATGAGGATTTGACTTTACTTACAGCTTCCACATTCATCTGAATTCCCACATCAACTTGTTTAGCATCCTTTATCATCAAAAAAGAGATGGTTGGACAATTATTTGTGAATGGATATAAAATTTTACTTCCTTTATGATTCCCATGTCCATCGTTTCCAAATCTAAGTTTATCATAATCCTTTTAATTATTATCAATGACAGAATTGTCAGATCCTTTAGGATTAGAGCGTTTCCACTTTATTCAATTTCCCAGGATGGTAGTGGATGTGTTTTTCAGAGTCTTTGATAAGCTCTATCCATATTAGTTGGGGGCATATTAGGTTGTTTTTGTGTGAATATATACATGATGTATTTTTGATCTATATATATTTCCCATTTATCCCAAAAGAGATAATGTTGTCAAAATATTAAAGTGAAAAAAAATCTACAGACAACTCCAGATCATGTGTTTGAAGTTTTTTCATTAAATTTTTACTTCTATGAAGTATAGGTAATGGATTTTTCATTTTTCATCAACACACATCCCAAGACCTTCTTCGAAGCGTCACTGAGTACCACAAAAATATCTCCACTTGTGGGTAGTGTGAGCACAAGCGCAGTGACAAGCCTCATTTTAAACTCCTTGAAATATTCTTCACATTAATAATTCCATGAAAAAAATACTCCCATTAGAGTTATCTTGGTAACATTGTTTAAAAATCTTGAGTAATTTCTCATAAATTGGCGATAATAACCAACAAAGCTAAAGAAAATATGGATATCTATAATAGATGTTGGAATCTACTATTCATAAATATTTTAGGTCATTTAATGGTCTATATAAATCACATTTATTGTAATTATATTCTTCATGAAATATACTTTCTTCAACTAAAACTCACATTTAATGTACTTGGAATATATCTTTTCCTTTCGCAAGGCTGTTATCAAAGTACTCAAATTATAATCATGATCTTCTATAATTTTTGATTATATTAAAATATCATCTATAAATAATCCCAAATACTTTTTGTGGTAATCTATAAAAAATATATTCATCATGTCCAAGAAGATTATTGATGAATTAATGAGTCTGAAAGTCATTACTTTTAATTCATAGAGCCCATACATTGTACAAAAAGCAGTCTTTTGGATATCATCCTTCTTCAACCCAACATGGTAATATCCTAACCACATATCTAGCTTGTAAATTTGTATTGTTCCACATATCTTATTGAATAATTCATGAATCTAAGGAAGAGGATACTTATTATTTATTTTCATCTTTTTTACATCACTATAATTGATGAAATTGAATATTGACCAATCATTCTTGTTCATGAAAAGGACTTGTTCACCCCATGGAAAATCACTTGGGAATATGAATCCTTTACCAAGACTCTCCTATATTTGTTGTTTAATATCCTCATGTTTTAAAAAATCCATTATATATGGATTCTTGGATATTGGTAACACCCCACATATAAGCTCGATCAAGAGTTCAGAATCTCAACTTAGATAAAGACCAGACAATTACTCAGGAAACAAATCACTGTATTACTTCATAATGAGAATGTCTTCAAAGAAGATTATTTCCTTAGACTCAACAAATTGAGCTAATCTTGATCAAAGGGTAATAATAACCCTGATTGAGATGAGGGTGTTAAAAGTTATTCATCCTCCCTCTAACACAAGTATAAAATCATAGGTTGATTCATAATACAGATAGTGATTTCGTTCTCATGAAATTTATGATAGCTCTATATAGGAAGATCAAATCCATGTCCATAATTCATCAAATTCCACTGAATATATTATTAAAAGGTTTTTTTGGGAAATTCAACCCATGAACTTTGATATAGGAGGACTTATATACTTGGGTTACAATAATTTCCCAATTTTCCATTTTCCCTAACATATTTACCTAAATGTTTTTTGGGTGATTAAATTGTTCTACAAAACATACATGATATGAAGGAATGTTGATAACCAAAATCAAAAATTACATTTTCTTTTCTTGAATGAATAACTATTGTACCTGTCACCACATCAATTTAAAAATTCACTTTGGTGATAGTGATAGAAAATTCTCACCCTTTCAAACTTGGAGGTTGCTGGGTGTCTCTAAAACTCTTGGCTTAGTTCATTTTTTTGAAAAATTAAATGGTTACATGTATTTCTTGAAAATTAAAATACAACGAGGGATTAATGGAACATTCCTTTCCACCATCACAATAGCAGGTTTCTCTTATCGGCAATAACTGGATAGGTGGAATTCCTTACCACATCAAAATCATTTACTCGTCCCCATTAAGAAATTTATAGGGTGCTTTTTTCTACACCTTTGTGAATGGGATGTTGAAATTTCCTAGCACTGTTAGATTTCTCCATCAGACTACAAAAATTTATCTTCACTTTCATCTTATTATCCCCATGATACCCTTGAGATTATCTAATCTCCACTTCAACTTTCAAGGAACAATACAATTTCCTCACAACTATTGATGTAAAAAAAATATACTGATTTCCATAGGCTAGGTTTTATGTAACATCCCACCCCATCCCTTTGGCTTGAGAGGGAAGAGGAATGATACTTGGCCATTAGTGACTTTCCCAAGTCACCAAAGGCTTGAAATAAATGCCAATGGTTTTAAGAATAAATTGGGGAATTATTTTCCCTTGAGATAAAATCGACCAACCAAACAATCCATTATCAAAAACTATATGATGCAGGTCAACCAAACCACCCATACCAAACATTACCATAAGGCAACCGAAAAATTCCATATCAACTCCCAAATTCCAATAACACCAAACAAAAATAAGAGTAAAAAGTGGAAGACTAAACAAAAAGACCCCAAATAACTAGGACACCGTCCATAGTTCCAAACCAATCTTCATGCTCTATGAACCACAACATCACTAAAGCATCATGCCTAACCACTATCAAAATGAGATTCCTTACTCGTTACTATGTTTCAGAGCACAACATCAACAAAATAAAAAATTTGAAAAAGCAGCATGAAAGTTCTAATACTCAGTAGGTATTCCCAAAATGACTTCCCTACACATTCCAATAAGATATAATAATTATCACATTAATATAAAATAGTTTATATAAAACATTCAATAGTGCAACATCTTACAACAATCCATACACTCCATTACCAATACAATTTTACCGTAATGCTCTCGACACATAGTAAATTCAAACAACCATGTCACAATCCATTCCACCATTTCACATTAGAACAAAAAATTCCATCTTGCAAACCAACACACGACAATGAAACTAATACAGTGGAGCTTCCAACCAACACATTCACTACATTTCCAACTAGTGGTAGATCCCAGCCACTATCCATAATGGTGGATTTATGTACACTATCTATCTCCTTTTATTGTAAGACATCCTACCTACTTCCACCCAATCAACAGAAGCCATAACACTTAACCAACCAACAAGAACATAAAACCAATGCCATAAAATAAGAACACCATCATTTCAAACACATGAAAAATTACTTCTATAAATCACCCATTTATTCAAAACACCATTGAACCAACATTACATGACAACCCAAATTTCAATAAACAACAACTTCATTGAAAAATTTATTTCATAAATTATTTTTCATATTCAACCACTTTAGATTTTAAAATCAACATTTTATAATCACACAAAAAATCCCCTTTTTGTAATAATAACCAATTTTCCCCAAAATGCCCAAAATCATCATGAAATAGGTTTCAAACATGATTAAAAATCAGAAATCAAAATTAATTTTAAGGGAAAATAATTTTATTGAAACCAAGGTCACTAATTCTAACCAAGTGGTTCCAATAGACAAGCCACATAACTTTAGGGTTCCAGTGAATTTGACTCGCATGCAACCACACCGCAATTTGGGAAAATGATCCACAAAAAAACTCTAGATATTTATCTCTATCACCAACCATCCTTCAAATAAATACCCAAGGAAATAAAAACCCCCTATCTACACACAATTGGTGTAGATCTAGAAAATTGGGAGATATGGAAGAGTAGATCTGGAGAACACCACAATGAACTAAGAGAGAAGAATTACAGGTGAAGAATCGGCTCGACCAAAACAAGAAAACCTTCTATTTAAATCCAAAAATGAGTGAGAGAGCACTCCAAACCCTTGAGAAGAAGAAATACCAAGTGATTCTCGAATGGGGGGAAGTTTGGATGTCTTTAGGGCAATTCCAACTAATCCTAGATTTTTAAAATCCAATTTTTATGGGCTGCATGGTTTGCTCGAACGTTTAGATTAATCGTGGACTAACTGTGTTCCTACTACTGCATCAAAGGGTAACCTTACATGGACTCCATGATTGGTTAGACAAACTGTTCACAAGACATGCGTAACCCCACTACCCACACGATTTCATCTCACATGGTTTCTAATAACTGTGCTCAAACTCTGTGGCCTTAAAAAGGCTTCCAAAACATTCCAAAATCCTCCCAAACTATCCATTCCTCTTCCTAGCTAATGACAATAACTTTAAACACATAAAAATTCATAAAAAAGGATACATACCTCTAAATGGGGGTGCTAAATTCTCCTCACCATTGGACTGTCCTTCCTAGGAATGTATAGAACCATTTCATTGTCGAAAGAGCATAGGCCACTGCTCGACCACCTCTTTCTCAAACTCCAAAGTCTCCTCTTGAATCTGAACATGCATCCAAAAGAACAAAAATAATACAATTATTTTACCCCCATGTCATTCCCTTACCAATCCACAATCCGTACTGGTACGAGTACCATGGAAGCATCTGGTTCTAGCAGAACATGGTTCCAACGAAGCACATGGTAATGATCCGGCTGATACTTTTTCAGCTATGACACATGAAACACTATTCACCGCACTAAACCATATGGAATATCCAACTTATAATCCACCTCTCTAATCCACTCAATTATATAAAATTTCCCAACCTACCATGGTGATAACATACCCTGGTTTCCAAACAGACGATGTCCCAAATATGGGAGATTCTCAAAAACACATGATCTCCCACCTCAAACAACAACAGTCATCAACGATGGTCCACATATTATTTTTGATGACTTTGAGCCTTCACCATCCTCCAATATATAATCTTGATCTTCTCTTTAGTCACTTGGACAAGGATCGATCCAATCATTGAAGTCTCACCCATTTCCACCAAATATAGTAGTGAAAGACACAAATGCCGATACAATACCTCATACTAAGCCATATGTATTGAATCTAAATAAATTTTGTTATAGGAGAACTCCAAAAATGGTAAGTTATCCTCCCATGAACCACACAAATCCATCAGAAAATCCCTTAACTTATCCTCCAATGTTTGTAATGTCCTCTCAGATTGGCCACCTATCTGAGGATGACATGTCGTGCTCATCGTCAACTATGTCCCAAGGGGTTGCTGTAAGTTTTTCCAAAATACAAATTAAACCTTAGATATCTATCTAATAAAATCAAAACTGGAAGACCATTCATCTTTACCACTTACAAGATATAGTTTTTTGGATAAATAATCCACTGTATGAGATTCACGAATCAGGGTGAAATGGACCGAATTTGTGAGTTGTTCCACAATCAACCATATAGAATCATGTTTACTGTCCCTTATCAGATTACCTTCCACAAAATCCATTACTATCTACTCCCACTTCCACACTGGGATAGGTAATGACTGCAATATTTCTGTTGGTCACTAATTCTATGCCTCGACCCACTAACAAGTCAAGAATCTTGAAACAAAATCGACCACATCCATTTTCATACTAGCCCACCAAAACCCTGCCTTAAACTACTTATAAATATTCTAAATTCCAAAATAGACAACCCACCTGAAATGATGATAAACCAAGAGAATATCACCCTAAAAAGCCATTGGTACCACAATCCAATTCAGAAAACACAATACTGAATAATCATTCAGTTCCTAACCCTCAATGGTCTCCCCACTATTGAGTTTTGACCTCATCACTAAAAATTCAGAATCAGAAGTAAGTTCTTATTTAACCAAACCAGCCATGTCAGGAACCAATGAAACTGGAAAAAATAATTCTCTTCCACCCTAATCCTCACATTCCATTAGCATGTCAGTTATGACTAACAAGAGTTGCCATTGATCTGATGCATCTTTAACCACGTGAACATATGATTTTCTACTTGATGCATCCTATATCAAATTTACATTACCCTGTGTGTACATTAAATCAAAATTAAACTTCAAGATATATTCCATCCTTTTCCTTTTCTTCAAGTTCAAATATATTTTTGTTAAAATATGGTTTAAACTCTTATGATCAGTAAACACCATGAATTTCTCAATGAAGAGATAATGACACCACATCATTTAAAAATGAACCACTATCGCCAACTCCAAATCATGTGTTGGGTATTTCTTCTCATGAAACCTCTACTTTCATTAGCCATATGGAACCAAATTGACCAACCTACATGATAACACACCCCAACCCTGATCCTGATGCATCATAATACACCACTCACCCTTTCCCTAGTTCAGGAAAACCCAAGATTGGTGATAATGTAAGGTGACACTTTAGGTCTTCAAAACATTTATGAAACTTTTTATCCCATTGAAATGGTATATTATTCATTTTCAAAGCTATCATCGGTTAATAAAATCATGATAAATCATGAAAAAAACATGGATAATACCCAAGTAGACCAAGGAATCTACGTATCTTAAAAACATTCTTTGGCGGTTTCCATGACATAACAGCCTCTATATTTTCTAGATCAACTGGAAGACCTCTCTTAGAAATAACATGGCCAAGGATACAAACCTCTTGTATCCAAAAGTCACACTTTTGATAATTTGTCTTACAACCAATGATTCGTCAGGATCCCTAAAACTATCGCCATGTGCTGTTCATGCTCCACCCTTTTCCATGAACACACCAATATATCGTCAATGAATACCACCACAAAAGAGTACATATATATTTGAAATACTAATTATTCAATTCCATGAACACTTCTGGTGCATTCATTAGACCAAAGATAATAAACACATACTCATATTGGCCATATCTACTTCTCAAAGAAGTTTGGGAAATATCTTCCTTCCTAGCACTCAATTGATGATATACCAACTTCAAGTCAATCTTGGAGAACCATTGAGATCCCCTTAACTAGTCATACAAATAATCAATGCATGGAAGTGGATATCGGTTATTTATTGTAACTTGAATAAGTCTATGATAATTAACATAGTGATGTAGAGTTCCACTCGCCATTTTAACAAACAAAACTGACACTTCCCTTAGAGATGTGCTAGGCCAGATAAACCATTTCTTCTCTATCTCCTCCAACAACACCATCGATTCTCACAATTTTTTAGCTATCGTGTTGTAATATGTATGTGAGAGAGGATTGGTCCCTAGAAGAGGATAAATTGTAAACTCTAATTCTCACATAGGTGGAAACCCTAATAATTCTTCGATAAAGACATCCATAAATTGATCCAAAACTGCTGAAATAACACTTTTCTCCACTCCTTGCACTGATACTATTGATAAAGATGTTAACAGATACAAGGTATTTCCAACAACTATTGACAACAAATCCATTTAACCTAGCTTTTCATTACTCTCCCCTCTAAAGAGATGTTTAACTCCATCCTCTATCATAAAACTAACTATTTACACATAGAAATTATTGTGGGCCTTAAAAATCACCAACCAGTACATTACCAGGGTTATATCAGAATCATCCTTCTCAAGCACTGACAAATACCACATTGATTCAATGTCATCAACCACTAAACTACATTCTCGACATAAGAATGATCGACACTCTATTTGACCCATAGGATTTTGTAGATTCAAAATAAAAGGAATCATTTCCACATGTAAACCCAACAAATCAACGATTTGAGAAGAAAGAAAGGAAAGGGAAGAGCCCCTATCAAATAAATCTTATATCAATATTGAATTTAAAATAACTGTACCTCACAATGTGGATGGTACCGACTGATCATCCATCACATCTTGTTCATCCCCAAACTATTGTTTTCTTGGAACACTCTACTCTTTATTACCCTGTTGTGGAATCATGGTATTTCCAGAATCACCATGACCTTATTTACTCTACTACAGATGGGTATGATGTTGTCCCCATCCAGTCAAGTTATATTACCCCTATGACCCCTAAGGAGTGTCATGAATGCCTAACCTCAGAGCATTCTATCAATAATAATCCAGATGCCACATATACATACAATTATTAAATGATTGAAGTTGTGCCAGACAATCCTACTTGTTGTAGCTCATTAAGCCACAATAAAAACATCTTGGATTACTCTGATACCTTAGAGTAAGATTCATTGATCCTTACATTGGGTTCTGAGTCATACTCCCACCTTATAAATATGTTTTCCTATTCTGCTTTAACCCAATATTCGAGTTCCAACTATTCCTTATGGGTACCAATACACTTCCCCCTCCTATATCCCCAAAAGATCCTTATTATACACCATATCTCTATTCCCTAATTTCATTCAATAATTTATACACAACCCTAATATCATGGAACAAATTTCCAACGTTAACCCAACTTCAAGAATTCGTGCCTTCAACAATATACTACCTACCACATCAGTTGAAAACCACACTTAGTTCATAAAGTTAGCAGCATTTTCTGTTACCGCCATGTTCCCTTGATTCAAACTGAAGAAATCCATTGTACACTAAATTTTGAACGTAATAGGGTATAATTTTTTATTAAAAAATTCCTCAAAACACTCCCATGTTACACCTTGGTCCATCCCATCTTGGACTGCTAGCTCCCACCATGAAAGGGAATGATCATCCAACATGTATGTGTATAACATCACTTTTAGCGCTACCGATGTTCCCAAAAAGGAAAATATCATGTTCATTATGTTCTTCCACAATTCATCCCTTTTTGGCTCCAAATCACCCCTAATTATTAGTGGATTCTGCCTTTGAAACTGGACCACATTATCCACATGCTTTGGTTCATCCACTATATTCACACTTTCCACATGATGTAAATATTTCACTATACTCTGCACTAACTACTGGAACACTTGGGGCTCAGGTGCAACCATATTTTCAGCAGCTTCCTCTAGTTGGTCTCTATGTCGCCTACCTAGTTGCATTTCTATCAATACAAAAAAATCATAAGTAGCACTCCCTTAACAAGAAAGAGTATTAAAATTTTCAAATTCAATTACATAACAAATATCAAAACCAAGCATTACAGAAGTTATCATTTCCAATATTTTAGTATTCTAAAAAATCCACCATGTTTTGAAAATCAACACATTTTCAATATATCACAAGTTCCCATGTTTCAAATCATTCCATTTTGAATCCCAATTTTGATTTTTCAAAATCCACACATTCATATCACACCATAAATCATTATACCCCAATGAAATATGAATCCACATGGGATGTCATTTCTACCATACATGACATGCTCATCTTATTAGCTACACCCACAACAATGAGATATCCAATGCCTATAAGTGTCTCTAAACACTTATGTACCCATCTCCGAAGTAACATGAAGTTCAACATAAAAGGGTTAAAAACATTCATTTATTCTATACATTTAATGTCCCTACAATCCTATGACTTTATACTATCCAAACTCCAGGAATAGACCAAGAAAAAAATGTCAATAGCAAGACCAATAGTCAACACCAAAGGACCGAAAAAATTCTCTCACTTGACAGCCAATGACTGATCAAACTAATACCACATGTAAAATCACACCCCATACCATTGATTTGAGAGGGAAGAGGAATTATACGTGGATTTATGCAAAGATCCCAAGGTGCCAAAGGCTACAAATAAATAAATAATGAGGGCTTTGATAATAAATTGGGGAATCATTTTACCTTGAGATAAAATCAAGCAACCAAAAATCCATTCTCAACAACTACATGACACATTTCAACCAAACCACCCAACCCAAACATTACCAAAAGGACACCAAATTATTCCATATAAATTTCCAAATTCCAGTACCACCAGACCAAAATTAGAGTACAAAGAGTAAGAATAAACAAAAAGACCCTGAAAAACTAGGACACCATCCATAGCTCAGCACCATGCTCTATGCTCCAAGCACCACAACATCACCAAATTATCATGTCAAACTACTAGCATAATGAGATTCCTTACTCTTACCTATGTCCCGGAACACAATATCTACAAAACCACCAATGTTCCAAAGTAGAGTTGAGTAATAATACTCAGCAATTTTTCCCCAAATTACATCCTTACCCACACCACTAGGATAAAACAATTAGAATATTTATATAAAATATTTTATATAAAACATTCAAAAGTGCATCAACTTAAAATAATCCAAACACTCCCTTACCAACACATTTTCCCAAAAATACCTTCAACACATAGGAAATCAAAAAAACTACATCACAATCCATTCCACCATGTCACATTATTACAAAAAATTCCATCTTTCAAAGAAACACACAGTAAGGAAAACCAATACGGTGGAGCTTCCGTCCAACCCGTTCACTACATTTCCAACTAGTGGTACTTCTCGACCACTATACAAAATGGTGGCTCTTCCATCCACTATCCATCACCTTTTATAGTGAGACTTCCCTCCCACTTCCACAAAATCAACATAATCCATAACACTTAATAAACCAACAAGCACAAGGCACCAAGGCCACACAATAATCACACCATCATTTCCAACACATGCTAATTTACATCAATGAATCACCCATTTATTGAAAACACCATTGAACCATCATTCAATAAAAAAATCAATAAACAACATCCTTATTGAAAACAATATTTTACAAATCATTTTTCACAATCAACCAATAACAATGTTGGAATCTAAATTTTAAAACTACACAATGAAGCACCATTTTGAAACACTAACCCATTTCCCCAAAAAATACCCAAAATCATCACCAAATGGGTTTCCAAAAAGATCAGAACATCAATATCACAATTAATTTCAATGGAAAAAAATTAATTGAAACCATGGTCACTAATTCTACCCATTTGGAGTCAAGAGAGAAGCCATCTACCTTTAGAGTTTCAGAGAATTCAACCCACATGCATCTACAACGCAATTCCGGAAAACGCTCCAAAGAAACCGCTCTAGATCTCTTTACATATCAGCAACAAGCCATAAAATCAACACCCAAGGCAACAAAAACCCAATATCTACACAAAATTGGTGTAGATCTAGAAAATGGAGATAGATATATGAGTAGATCTAGTGAAAACTACAATGAACTATGCGAGGAGACTTACCAAAGAAGAATTGAATCACCCACCCAAGAAAAAAAATTCAATTTTATTCAAAAAAAGTGGGAGAGAACCCCTAACCCTTGGGAAGAGGAAATAAAAAGTAAGGATATAATGGTGGGATGTTTGGGAGTCTTAATAAAAATCATGACTAATCACAGATTTTTATAAACCCATTTGTATGGGCTACACGATTAGCTTGCACAGTTAGACAAACTGTGTGCTAAACATGAACTTGTTTCTACATAAAAGGGGAATCTTTCATGGCCTCCTCACATGGTTAAACAAACTGGGCATATTTCATGAGTAAACCCACTTCCCGCACAATTTTATCTCGCATGGTTTCCCCTATCCAACCTCAAACCATTCAGCCTTGAAAAGGCTTCCAATACATTACAAAAACCTCCCAAACTCACCCAACCTCTTCCCAAATTATCCCAGGCACTTTAAAAACATAAAAAGGCATAAAAAGGCTACATAACTCAAACTGGGGGTGCTACTTTTTATCCCCCCAATGAAGCAGTCAACCTTGATTTTAACTGTACCGACAAAGCTAGAGGTATACCATGAAATCCTTGTAACATTTTCTTCGTACAACCCGATACATTTGTCATAATTCTATATGATAAAAATGAAATAACATTCACTTTTAAGATGGAGGGTGTAGGGAAAATATTTAATTAATTTTTTTCCATAAATCCATCAACACCGTTTCTTTGATCTATTCCTCAAGCCTAGTATTTTTTTATCAATTTCAACCATTGATCCACTTCACCCTCCATATTATAAACAAACAAAACATCATTATCTTGTTCAGAGTATTGAAGGATGGAGGATATCCTTTCAATGGATTTGATCCATTTTTCAGGGATTAATGGATCTGATGATCCTTTTAAATATGGATGCTGTTTTTGCATAAAGCTATCAATTGAAGAATGTTCAATTTTGGGGGGATTTGGACAGTCCTACTGATCTTGGTTTTTATTCAAAAACCTATGTCAGAAAAGAGAATATTTTCATTAGGTGTTGGATTTCTACTCCCATTAGGTTGGGAATCTCATTGGGGTGGTCATCACAATACTATTCACTAAATATAGGACAAGGCTGAACCAACGAAACATTATGGTGGACAAAGTCACATAAAAATATCAAGTACACCCCAATCCCAACAGGAGTGATCTAGAAACTAAACATTTCCCAATGCATCGAGTGCTATATAATTTCCAGGGCACATGTCACTTTCATTTCTTTCTCACATTTAAGTGATGGAAATATATCAGAAAACATGGATTCATTCATCATCATAAGGTATTCCAAGGTCAAGGAGTGTCAAATATATACATTGAATTCCCCAATATAAAGGTATATTTTGATAATAGTGAACACCTGGTATTCACTATATATTTTGTTTGGCATGGAAAATTGTAGTGAATATTCGGTAGCATAACAATAGCACATAAAATTTCCTAAAATGGGATGATGAGGTAGAAATGGGTCTCTAATAATTTGTACATGAATATTAATGTAATAGTGACATGTAAGGAAATTTAAATGCATTTATAACAAGACAAATAAAGCTTATAATAATAAATAATCTTGATGAAAAAATGAAGATAAAATGATGCTTACAAAATTTTGGCATGGTAATAGGTGTATATGGGAGGTTTAATGTGATAGAAAAAGGTATAACATCATTTTGATATAATAATGGAAGTATAGGGAAGGCTAGAAACCATAAACCATCATTACTAATTGAAAATATGCCATAATAAGAAAAATAAAATTTGATAATAATGATAAAGGGAAGTACTTTTATAAAATTTAAGCATGATAAAGGGTTTTTTGGTGGAATTAAAGAGACATAAAATGGTATATAATAATTTATACATAATAAGGGAACTGTTGGTAAGGTTATAATACATACCCATCATTATTAAATTAAAAATAAAAGTGCATAACATTGAATAGATTCTTGAATAAAAGTGAGAAAGATAGGATACCTTATCTTAAGAGTATGACACCAAAAGTGTGAAAGGTGATTACTGAGATATTGGGGGACCTTGGGAAAACAATAGAGAGAGGATGTAATATTAATGCCAGGATAAATGTATTTTAGTGAAGATTAATGGGATCTTGAATGAATTTATATAGGAAATGATAGGATTTATTTAATATTTAGGATTTGGATTCTACAAAATAAAATATTTAAAAGAAAATACATTACATGTTTTTTCCCATGGTTTTTGGAAAATTAGAGAGTATTTAATTATTTTGTTTTGAAAATTCCTGACAATATTAAAATATTACCATTTATTATGTATAGGTGAGTAATAATTTTAATTAAATTAATATAAAATCATAAAATACACTATATGAATTGTAGGATTAATAAAATCTTATTAAAATAAATAAAATAAAATTAAAGTTAAATTATATGAGTGTACAAAAATATATCTAAAAATATATACCTATTATAATATTTATTACATAATTTTTGTGTCATTATCTTTCCATAAAACACACAATATATTTATAAGATATTTAATTTTTACCTGAAAATTGGAATGTCTCAAAAAATTAAGAAAACTTTATTACTGCATAATTTGGAAATTTTAATTCCAAAAATAATATTCATTTTTTCTAAATAATTTTTTAAATATGTGAATGTTCTCTTTTAAAATAATATTTTATATTTATTGAAAAATGATGGGTTTTTTAAAATAATAGTTTTTGAACCATTATAAAAATTAAATTTCACTTTATAAAAAATGTATGACCATTTATAATTAATAAAAAATAGTTGATAATAATTTTTTTGAAATTAAATTTATTTAAAAAATCCATTATTAATGAAAATAAATCCCTTTTATTGAATTTGAATATTTCCCCCAAATATAATTTGTAACACCCCAACCCCAGTTACCTAGAGTCGGTTCATTATTACATAACATTGGCATGATCACAAAATATCAAGTCTCGAAATACCGAGTAGTTTAGTAGCCTTGGAAACACTAAATACATTCATAAAGTTTACGTTACATCATAAAGTGAAAAGCTACAACAAAATCTTGTCTCTATAGACCACGCTCATAACCTCTCATACTATCCCTGCTGGTCATTCATAAAATACTTCTTGACATCTTGGAAAAAATAAAATAAAGAAAAGGGTGTGCTAAGATACCCAATAATGATAAAAATATAGCAGAAACTTTCATAAATAAGAATAAATATTTAAGGCAATGTATAACTAAAACAAAAGCCTTTTAAACTTGAACTTCAGCATAATATGTCAGAAATTAAATGAAATAATGACATTTACTTATTTACATGGATATTATACAAGTCGAATAATCACATGCAATATCAATAACCACTTTCATAATGATGGAATGCAACCACACAGTCAAGGCCTTGTGCCAAGACTACAAATGACATTTTGTCAAGGCCTTATGCCAAGACACTATTTTTTCTCAGGAGACCTAGTAATTCATCTAAAAGCTATAACGGGCCCGACCCATCACTTACTAATTCCAATGCATTCCCATATGAAATGGTTTAAGCATAACATAAACATTCATATTAAAACTGTCATACGAAATGTCAATACAATATCTATAAACCATGAATGGAATGAAATAAAAATCCATAGTCAAACATATCACAAAACCTTCAATACAATTTGTATGTTTCGTATCATAACAAATCAACTTCAAATAAGCATAAAATCCATCAAAGAATGTTGACATAGATGAAATCAAAACTATTTGAGAGAAATATCTCCTTTTTTGAAATCATTTAAAAGTTACATAATTATAAAAGAAAACATTTACATTGAAAATATTTTTATATGATTTTAAGTGAAGCCTCAATGATTTTATAATGGAGTAAAATAGCCGCACCCACTGTATAAGTTAAAAAAACATTTTTACCTTAAATTTTTCGAAAAGGTTAAAAAGGACCTTGTTTGGAAAATTACAGAATGATTACATTATAAAAATCCTATAAAAAGTCAAACAAGGGTATAAATGATGTTAAACCATAGTCTATAAAATATTAAGAATGTTTTGAAATACATATTTAAGAAACATGTATGTGGATGATAAAGAGGTCTCAGTAGATAATTATGTATAAACAATCTCGAATAATGAAGATATTGTGAAATAAAACCTTACCTTGTACTTTTACTTGTTTGGGGGTAGTTTAACCTCATGTATAATGGTTAAATAATTGTTATTAAATTATAAAATAATCATATACATTAATATGATATCATATAATATCTTTTAACACTGCTTTGTTAATAATATCTTAGTATTATCGTCGTTTCGGGTGTTAACATACTCGTTTTATTTTATATTTTTTGTTACATAAGCCATGTTTGTTTGGGATAGGATGTATCTTATTAGTATCTAGAATGATATAATGTTTTTAAATATTAATTTTAACCAACAAATAAAAATTAGACTTGAATGGATAGGATGGAAAATGAATCTCATCGCGTTCGTGGAGACGGTGGTCTGTACGTACACACGAGTGACAATATCATTCTTTTGATTTAAAATAATATATAATTGGATGGTATATCATATACAAAGAATTATTATAATGTTAAATTTATTATTTACTTCAATTACACATCATTATCATAACCATACAAATAATAATGTTTTGAATAACAATTACACCACGACGTGGAGACGGTAAGTCGTACGTACACATGTAAGGTGACATGTAATTAAAAGGATGGATATAATAATGAATATGGTTGTCACATATTTATAATAACATCACAGTATGTTGAAGATACTGGATTTATTATTTTAGAATGGAAATAACAAAGAAAGAAGAAGTGGAGGAAGAAAGGAACTTGAAAGAGGGTGGTGAAAACATTACCTCTTCTTTGAGTTCTTCCTTTTTATTTGATAAAAAGGGATCCATAGGTTGGATTTATGATCAAAATAATACCTCTAGATTGAATTGAGGGAATTTTAGAGGATATTTGGTCAGGGGTTGGCCGAACCAAAAGGCTATGAAGGTATGAAGAATTTGATAGAAGTGGTGTCTTTTTATAAGGGGGAGTTGGCGATCTTTAGGAAAAACTTAAAGTATTATTTTATAATAAATTAATATTCGGTTTATAATTGATCAAAACGAGATTATTAAAGGTTTAAGGTGGGTAAGGGTCTAAAACCACTCAGCCAATAGATTTTAGATGGGTTTGGGTCACTATATTAACCTTATATTTTATTTTTAACTCTTGGTTAATTAGTTTGACATTTACCCTGTCTCTTTGTATTTTTATATTATTTGGTTAATAAAATTACTATAAAC
Organism: Viscum album; assembly: GCA_963277665.1. Taxonomy (NCBI): domain Eukaryota; kingdom Viridiplantae; phylum Streptophyta; class Magnoliopsida; order Santalales; family Viscaceae; genus Viscum; species Viscum album. The sequence continues at coordinate 678,312,791 of OY728132.1, read as the reverse complement.
TTAAAAGAGAACCCAAAGTGGTACATTAATTACATACCTATCATCATATAAGTCCTTTTTCAAAACCTTATATTTTTAGGAATATTATATCAATTAATAATATAATATTTGTTTTAAAAACTCATTTATGTCAATTTTGACACCATTTAATAGTTGATTTTTGTTAAAGACTTAATTAATTTATTAATTACAACCAAATTAATTTATGTAATCCTAACATGTCCTATTAACCAATAATATTATTTTATGGCATCAAAACTTTCAAATTATATTTATGTTAACATTTACAATACAAATTATTTGATTCTTTCATTAATAAGGAAAATAGAACATCATCAATGTGTCATAAATAAATTTAATTATTAAATGTCTAAAAATTATAAATAAAATAAAATTATGTAGGAAATATTTTTATCTTTCTAATGAATACTTATAGTCTAAATGATAACATATATAACCCTATGTAATTTTTTTTTCTAAAATATACATGCTTGTGTCATTTTTGTATTTACTTTAACTTAATTAATATAAAGTGTCATTATCCCTACAAGTGGCTCCATGGGGTCCAAAAATCAACCCAAAAAAGACCATGGTCGGAAATTTATCAACCAATAGGGTTAGGAAACGTTTTAGGGTATCTTATTATTATTATAATATTATTTTTTTACCCTTATTTATCGGATTTACCCTTTAACTATGGTAAATAAAATATTTACCGAAATAATTATTCAAAATGTCTAAAAATAAAAGTTACCTATTTACAAAAATTGTACCTCCTGATTCTAAATATGGAATCAATTTTTCTAAATTCAAAACACAAAAGTGGATGAAATTAATTTAAAATTATTTCCTATTGTCAAAATAAAAAAAATATGTTTTTAACAAAGAATAACTATCAAAAGATTGACACTTTCTTATGTCCAATTTAAATGTGAAATTATGTCCAATGACCAACATTGGATTAAATGGTAAAAATATAATCTAATTATAATTTATAGTCAACCGAATTCATAATTTATCACTATTAATTATTTCTATTAAAAAAGTTATTTTTAATTAAAATTTAGTAATTTTCACTATTCATCAAAATATGAAAGTTATCAGAAAAGTACGAAAATTTCTCCCTAAGCTAATTTTGATATTATGAATCCAAAAATGAAGTCCATTTTGAAAGATAAAATGTATAAAATTTCAAAAAGTTGGTATTACTATTCATAATGGCTAGTTGATTGGTTGTGGTGCTTTAGAACTCAAAGTTGCGTACAACACACACTACTGTATTATTCAATTTTATGTGTACCATGGAAGCTTGGGCTGTTACATTCTCTCCTCCATCAAATAATTTAATCTTAGAAATTTCTATAATATTGATTCATGAAAGTAATTGGGTGTTTCTTCATGAAAAGTTTCTCGGGTTCCAACGTTGCCTCTTCCATCTTATGGTTTCTCCATATAACTTTTACCAGACGAGTCATCCGGTTTATCAGCACTTATTCTCTGGTATAAAGAATCCTGATGAGATTTTCCCAAAAAGATAGATTAGGTTCCAGTTCAAATTCCTCATTGGTGAGTACATGCATTGGGTCAGACATGTATTTTCTCAATAGTGATACATGGAACACATCGTGAACTTTGGTTAGAATTGGCGGAATTGCCAAACGGTAAGCTACAACCCCAATTCATTCTAGAATTTTGAAAGGTCCTATATACCTGGGACTAGATTTACCCTTCTTACTGACACGTATAACTCCCTTCCATAGAGATACCTTCAAGAAAACATGATCTCCTACCTGAAATTTCAAATCCTTCCTTTAGTTAGTGGCATAGCTCTTCTCCCTACTTTGAGATTCTTTGATGTGGTTTTGGATTATATTCATCTTTTCCATTGTTTAATCCACCAGTTATGGGCCTACGAGTTTTCTTTCACTAAAATCATCCCAACAGGTTGGTGTGCAACATCTCTTTCTGTATAACGCTTCATATGGTGCCATTTAAATACTTGAATAGAAGCTATTATTATAGGAAAATTCTACAAGAAGTAAATATTGATCCCACATACCATGAAAGTCAAGTGATTATGATCTCAACATGTCTTCTAAGGTTTGAATAGTCCATTCTGATTGTCCATAAGTTTGGGCGTGGTAAGCAGTGGTCAAACTAAGCTCAGTATCTAGGGATTTCTGAAGAATTTTCCAGAATCATGATGTAAAACGGGGATCACGATTAGAAACAATCGATAGGGGTACTCCATAAAGTCCCACAACTTCATTAATATATAGTCTTTATAGACGTTCAAGTGGTAGATCTTTTCTTATACCAAGAAAATGTGATGACTTGGTAAGACAATCAATAATGACCCATATTGCATCATTCCTTCTATGAGTCTTTGGTAGTCCCATGACAAAGTCCATCGTGATATTATCCCATTTCCACTCTGGTATGGGAAAGGATTCAAGACTCCTCCAGGATGTTGAATTCCAAATTTCACTTGTTGAAAAACCATATCTCTTGACACAAAATCAGAAATCTCTCTCTTCATGTTGTCCCTCCAAAACTATTCCTTCAAATCTCTATACATTTTGGGGCTCCCAGGGTGTATAGAGAAATTGGAACAATGAGAATCATCCAACAATTCCCTTTTTAGATCTGGTTTATCAGGAACACAAAGACTCTTCCCAAATTTCAAAATTCCATCTTTATACACAAAGTCACTCAATCTCCCATCATTCCAGCTTTAATCTTCTTTTGAAATTATTCATCATCATTCTGAGAACTCTTCATCCTTCTAGTAAAGATTTTTGGAAACCATTTGAAAAAGTATCGATGTTTCACCTTCCATGGTAATTCCCATTTCCATCTTCACTAGATCCATGAAAATTTGATCCCTTTCAACTCTCATCAAGTTCAAAACTCCATGATCCTTTCTTCTTAAAGCATCTTACACCTTATTTTCCTTCCCCATGTGGTAGTGTATCGTGCAATAATAATCCTTGAGTAGTTAAAGCCATCTCCTTTTCTTCATCTTGAGTTCTTTCTGTGATAAAATATAATTCAAACTTTTGTGATCAGTATAAATCCCACATTTTGCACCATAGATATAGTGTGTCAAAATCGTCAAAGATAATATTATAGTAGCTAACTCAAGATCATGAGTAGGATATTTTTGCTAATGAATTTTCAGCTTTTGTGATGCATAAGCAATAACCCTATCATTCTTTATAAGGACACAACCAAATCCTTTCTTTGAAGAATCACTATAAATAACAAACCCATCATTCCACGATGGTAAAGTCAATATAGAATCATTGACTAATCTTATCTATATTTCTTAGAAACATTCTTCACACTCTTCTGTCCAAAAAAATTTAACCCCTTTACGTGTGAGATTCGTTAATGGGTTACCCAATCGGGCAAAATTCTGGACGAAACGTCGATAATAACCTACTAAACCAATAAAACTACGTACCTCGGTTATACTCATTTGTGCTGGCCATTCTTGGATTTCTCTTGTCTTAGAAGGATCAATAGATATTCCATCCTTAGAGACAATATGGCCATGAAAATAAATCTCCTGAAGCCATAATTCACACTTTCTAAACTTCCCATATAATTCATGTCTTTTTAGAGTCTTCAATATAATGCGCAAGTGATTTTCATGATCTTCATAGATTTTGGAGTATAACAAGATATCATCAATAAATACCACTACAAATTCATCAAGATATTCCTTGAGAACTCTGTTAATTAGATCCATTAAAATAGAGGGTGCATTAGTCAGCCCAAAAGGCATTACTGTAAACTCATAATTCCCGTACCTGGTTCAAAACGATGTTTTCGGAATGACTTCCTTCTTCACACACAACTGATGGTATCCAGATCAAAGGTCACTCTTTGCAATATATTGAGCTCCATGCAGTTGGTCAAATAAATCATCAATGCGAGGTAGGGGATACTTGTTCTTTATTGTTATAGCATTGATATTCCTATAGTCGATACATAACCTCATAGATCCATATTTCTTCTTAACAAAAAGGACAGGGTCTCCCCATGGAGAAACACTATGTTGAAAAAATCCCTTATTACTCAATTCCTCTAGTTTTTTATTTAGTTCAACTAATTACACAGTGGCCATTCTATAAGGGGTTATCGATATAGGCCTTGAACCAGAAATTAAATCAATGGAAAAATCAATTTCTCATTCTGGAGGATGTCCAGGTAAATTTTCCAGAAACACATCTACATATTCATTCACAATAGGTACATCCTATTTTTGAAAATTCCTTTCCTTACCCACAGTTATTTCATTCTTTTCCTCCCTAATAATTGAATTTAGTTGAGCTACTAGGGGTGGATCTAGAAAAGAATTAGGTGGTGACGATTCAGCTCTAAAGATAAGGTGTTCATTATTATCATCATCTAAAATCGTAACCTCCTTCTTATTAAAATAAATATTTGCATCATGGTCCGAAAGACAATCCATACCAAGGATTATATCAGACTCAATCATAGGTATGATGATGAGATTAGCAGATAATGAATATTTATATACTCTAATCGGCACTGATTCACAGAACATTGTAGCAATGATACTTCCTTTAAGAGTTTCAACTGACAACTCCCTTCTTAAATCAAATTGAAAATATTTAATTTTCTTAGAAAATTGGGAAGATATGAAGCAATGCGATGATCCAAAATCAAATAAAGCACTTACTAAAATTGAGGAAGCCATTAAATTACCTACCACCACATATTTTGGAGCTTCTACCTCCGCAGTAGTAATAGTATAAGTTTGGCCATGATACCTTGGCCTTTTTTGAGGTATGTTCCCTTGATGCTTAGGACATTCATTTTCATAATGCACCATCTCCCTGTAGATGTAGCACTGAACATCGGTATCATCTTTCGTCCCCTTACAATCACAAGCTTGGTGGCCTTTTTCACCACACTTGTAAGAGACTCCCATTCCCTTCAAGCAAGTACCAGAGTGTTTCTTCCAAAATTTACTACAGGATGGGTATTCTACTTTTCCCTTCTTCTCTTTATTTCCATTTCCAGAGTGATCAACAGATCTCTTCTTCTCTTTCTTTTCTTTAAAGTCATAATACATAGAGAATTTATTTTCTCTCTTGATACCACAAGAGACAATATCTTCGAAAGACAAGAAATATTGTGGGACTAATGCTTGACGGAGAAATGGTTTTAACCCATCAAAGAAATGATCAATATTACTTCTTGGTTTATGTATATAATCTACAGCATGCCTTGATAACCTTGTAAAGTTAGACTCATACTTTGAAACATTCGCATCCTCCTTTTTCCTCAGGCTCAGAAATTGTCTTTCCATATCAGCTCAATGGTCATGAGGAAAGTATTTTTCTAAGAAAATCTATTTAAAATCCCTCCATTTGACATTTGATACATCATCATCTTCCTTTGTGTTTTGAATCAATTACCACCATGGATCAACATCTCTAGTGAGGTGGTAAATTCCCATGACAACATTTTACCTTTCTACACTCCCCAAGGCATGAAATATTTTCTCTAAATAATTTATCCTTTGCTCAGCTACTAGTGGATTTGTAACCCCATTGAATTTTGGTAGTTGTTTCCCCATGAAGCGATCTAACATTGATCCCTCATGCTGCATATCATGGTTCTTCATATGGGTAAGGTTATTATTCATAACCTAAGTGAGTTATCCCAGTATGGTGATAAGCTGATCCGCACTAGTTGCATCACTAGCTCCACTATAATTTTCTTATGTAGGAGGTAAATATCTACATGGAGTGCGTGCATGGATATAGTTTCTTTTCCTTACACTAGGCACCATTTCTAAACAACAGAATAAACTAAATTAGTTTATGAATCACAATACATAAATCCAAATTTGTAAAACACTAAACATAAATTGAATAGTTTATGGATATAATCCATAATCAAAGAAAAAATGTTTTCTTTGAGGAAGTATATACTCATAAACCCTTTATAATGGTTTGTAATGAAAATTAGAATTATCCTAATTATATCCCCCAAGAGTGTCTTAACCAAGAGTGTAGCAAGGCCCATTGTCATGCACCAGTTCTCGTTCGAGTCTAGGTCAAAGAGGTGTTTTCATGTTTTACCACTAGGTACATCTGTGCCAGAGCTGCCTCTACCTGCTCGTATCCAGACAGGGATGTATTGCTCAGAAAACTCAAAAAATATCCACAATAACAAAATTCTAGAAAGTTCTTCTTTACTAATCCTCAAAGTTCATATTAGGTCTATGTTATCTAATCAGATTTTATCTTAATCTAGCATCCAAGGTTTGTACTAAACATCCTCTGATACCAACTGTAACACCCCAACCCCAGTTACCCAGAGTCGGTGCATTATTAAATAACATTGGAATGATCACAAAAGATCAAGTCACGAAATACCTATTAGTTTAGTAGCCTTGGAAACACCAGATACATTCATAAAGTTTACATTAAATCATAAAGTAAAAAACTACAACAACATCTTGTCTCCATAGACCACACTCATAACCCCTCATACTATCCCTGCAGGTCATTCATAATATACTTCTTCACATCCTGGGAAAAATAAAACATAGATAGGGGTTAGTCTAGATGCCCAGAAAGGATAACAATATAGTGGAATCTTTCATAAATAAGCATAAACATTTAAGGGAATGTATAACTAAAACAAAAGTGTTTTAAACTTGAACTTCAACATAATAAGGAACAAATAAAATGAAATAATTCCATTTAATTATTCACATGGATATTCTACTAGTCAAATAATCACATGAAATATCAATAACCACTTTCTTAATGATGAAATGTATAATTCTAGACTATCATAACCACATATTCAAGGCCTTGTTCCAATACTAAAAATACGATTTTGTCAAGGCCTTATTCCAAGACACTAGTTTGTCTCATGAGACATACCGATTCATCGAGGAGCTATAGTGGGCTCCACCCATCACTTACTAAGTCCAATGCATTCCCATATGCAAAGGTTTAAACATAACATAAATATTCATATTAAAACTGTCATAAAATATGTTAATATTTTATCTATAAACCATGAATGGTATGAAATACCACATCCACAATCAAACATATCACAAAACCTTCAATACAATATTGAAGTTTTGTGTCATAACAAATCGACTTCAAATAAGCTTAAAATCCATCAAAGGATGTTGACATAGATGAAATCAAAACTATTTGAGAGAATTATATCTTTTTTTGAAATCATTTAAAAGTCATATAATTATAAATGAAAACATTTACTTTGAAAATATTCTTATAATATTGTAAGGGAAGATTCGATGATTTTATAATGGAGTAAAATAGTGGCAGCTGCCATATATGTTAAAAAAACATTCTTACCTTAATTTTGTTGAAAAGGTTAAAAATGACGTTGTTTGGAAAATGACGGAAAGATTCCGTTATAAAAATCTTATAAAAAGTCCAAAAGGGTAAAAATGACTTTAACACATAGTCTATAAAATATTAATAGTGTTATTAAATGCATTTTTAAGAAACATGGATGTGGATGATAAAGAGGTCCCAATAGATAATTATGTATAAACAATCTCGAATAATGAAGAGATTGTGAAATAAACCCTTACCTTGTAATTTTACTTGGTTAAGGGTAATTTAACCTCATGTATAATTTTTAAATAATTGTTATTTAATTTTAGAATAATCATATACATTATTATGATATCATATAAGATCTTTTAACATTTTTTTTGTTAATAATATCTTAGTATTATCGTCGTTTTGGGTGTTAACTTCGTCGTCTTATTTTATATGTTTTGTTACATAAGCCATGTTTTTTATGGATAGGTTGTATATTATTTATATCAATAATGATATAAAGTCTTTAAACATTATTTTTAATCATAAAATGAGAATTAGACTTGAATGGATATGATGGGGAATGAATCTCATCGCGTTCATGGAGATAGTGGTCTGTACGTACGCATGAGCGACAATATCATTCTTTTGTTTTAAAATAATATATAATTGGATGGTATATCATATATAAAGAATAATTATAATGTTAAATTTTTTATTTACTTCAATTACACATCATTTTCATACCCATCCAAATAATAATGTTTTGAATAACAATTACACCACGATATGAAGACGATAAGTCGTACATATGCACGTATGGTGACATGTCATTAAAAGGATGGATAGAATACTGAATATGGTTGTAACATATTTATAATAACATCACAGTATATATAGGATACTAGAGTAATTATTTTAGAATGGAAATAACAAAGAAATAAGATGTAGAAGAAGAAAGGAACTTGAAAGAGGGTGGTGAAATTATTACCTCTTCTTCGGATTTTTCCTTTTGATTTGATCAAAAGGGATCTATAGAATGGCTTTACTATCAAACTAAGGCCTCTAGGTTGAATTGGGGGAATATTATAGGATATTTTGGCAGGTTTTGGCCGAACCAAAATGCTTTTATGGTGTAAATAATTGGTTAGAAGTGGTGTCCTTTTATAAGGGGGAGGAGGGGCTCTTTAGAAAAAAACATAAAGTATTATTTTATTATAAATTCATATTCGGTTTCTAATGGCTCAAAACTAGAATATTTTAAGTCTAAGGTTGGGATGGGTCGAAAAAAACCCATCCAATAGATTTTAGATAGGTTTGGGTCACTATATTAACCTTATCATTTAGGTTTAATGCTTCGTTAATTAGTCTGACATTTACCATGTCTCTTTGCATTTTTGTATTATTTGGTTAATAAAATTACTATAAGCTACCAATTGAACCCAAAGTGGTTCATTAATGACACAAATATCATCATATATGTCCTTTGGCTGAGCATTATATTTTTAGGAATATTATATCAATTAATAATATAATATTTGTTTTAAAAACACCTTTATGTCAATTTTGACACCATTTAATAGTTTATTTTTTTATTAACTATATTAATTAGAAAAAAAATTCATTTATGTAATATTTACTTGTGATATTAACCATTAAAATTCGTGTATGCTATCAAAACAATCAAAATATATTTATTTTAACATTTATAATACCAATTATTCGATTCTTTCATTAACAAGGAAAATACAACATCATCATTGTGTCATGAATAAATTTTATTATTAAATATCTTAAAATTATAAATAAAATACCATTATGTAGGAAATATTTTTATCTTTCTAAAAAATATTTATATTCAAAATGATACCATATATAACCCTATGTAAAATTGTTTCTCTAAAAGATATATGCTTTTGTCATTTTTGTATTTTCTTTAACTTAATTAATATAAAGTGTCATTATCACTTACAAATGGCTCCATGAGGTCCCAAAATCGACCCAAATATGACAATTGTCAGAAATTTATCAACCAATAGGGTTATGACACGTTCTAGGGTAATTTAGTATTATTATAATATTTTTTCCCCTATTTACCAGATTTACCCTTTAACCATGGAAGATGAATTATTCAAAATGTCTAAAAATAAAGTTACCTATTTACACAATTTGGACCTCCTGATTCTAAATATGGAATACATTTTTCTAAATACAACACATAGAAGCGGTAGAAATTAATTTAAAATTAATTCCCATTGTCAAAACAAAAAGCGTGTTTTAAACAAATAATAACTATTAAACGATTGACACATTTTTTGTCCAGTTTAAATGCAAAATTCTGTCCAATAACAAAAATTGGATTAAATGGTAAAAATATAATCTAATTATTCTTTAAAATCACTAAAATTAATAATTTATCACTATTAATTATTTTTATTAAAAAAGTTGTTTGTAATTAAAATTTAGTAATTTTCACTATTCCTCAAAATATGAAAGTTATCAGAAAAGCACCAAAATTTCACCCTAAGTTAATTTTGATATTCAGAATCCATAAATGAATATCATTTTGAATGATTAAATGTATAAAATTTCAAAAAGTGGGTATTACTATTCATAACGGATAGTTGATTGGTTGTGGTGCTTTAGATCTCACAATTGTGTACAACACACACTACAGTATTATTCAAAGAGAAGCATACCGTGGAAGATTGGGGTGTTACATAATTTTTATTTAATTGAATCAAAATGAAAATCATTTATAATTTAACAATAAAAATGAAAACAAATTAATTATTCTGTATAATATAATTTTTTATATTATTAATGTATTGATAAATATCAATTTGTTACATCGGTGTACTCTCTAAGAGTAATGTGTGTGACAATGAGAATTTCATGGGGGAATTCAGTAAACATGGTTTGGGCTGTCATCTTGGGGGGTTAAACTTCTCTTGTATACTGTTTCTCTAATGCTTATTCTCTTGGATCTCATCTTGGGATTAGTTAAGGGAAAATCTCAGTGATGCTATCTCCCTAGGAAGTACTGATAAATGTGCTTCAAAGGCTAAAATCCTAATGTATGAGGCCCTAAATTCCTTTGCCTATGTAAAATGGATTTTTAAAACCCTCTATTTATAGTAATCATGTGACCATTACTTAATGGCTATGTTAACAAACATAAAACTCTTAATTGTCTTTTAAATCAAATATATTACTATGGATTTTTATGTGTTTTTAGTAACCATATTACATAATAATACATTTACTTAAAAGAAAAATGGGAAACTTCATCTATAACAGTTCAGGTCTTTAGAGGAAAAAATACACCTGATCCCATATTCTATAATATTAGCATTGACCATTCAAAAAATGTCTCTTTTCAACTCACGTCCCTACCCAATAGTTCCCCACATAGACTATTTTTATTATTATAGTGACAACCATTCCCATCCTTCAGTTGGTTGGGGGTAGGTGACTAGTGTTGAGTAGGAATATCCCATATGAGAGTCCAAAACCTAATGAACTTTTACTCATGTACACCTCAATGTACATCATATAAATGTGGTATAAATAAAACCATACCAAACCATGATAAAAAATTGCATGCAATACTCTCTATGAAAAATTATAGTGTGTAAATACAAATATATATGAAGTATTAGTGGGATAAATACCAAATGAAAAATACTATAGGGATACCCAAAAGAATAGTTAATGAAAATGAAGACGATTCTCATGATATCTAATACTTTCCACCTTCTATGAACATCATTACAGAATACTGCTATGATCCAGTATTACAGGACCAACATGTTTACTTACTAATAACCTTTCATCAATATATGACACATCACATATGGGAAAATACATTCCATTTGTGAGGATATAAATACCAATTTGGTCTCCTTGAAAAAATAAAATTATGTAATATAAATTAATTGCCAACTCATCCCATGAGACAAATATGGGAAGAAAATCGACAAACCTATATTTTAATAAATAAATCCAATATGAAGGGATATGAATATAATACATGACATTCATGTAATTGTAATGATTCATTCGATAGTTAAAATAGATAAAATTATCCCAATTATAGTTTTTTAATGAACAATTCACTAGATACATGGGGACCCATGCCTCACTGATGGGAAGCCACGATTGAGGTGGTACTAGAACCTTTTGGGTGAATGATATATTCCTTCACTATGATTGATTATTAGTGAGTTTCACTATATAGATTGAAAATACACATCCCATGGTGAGTTATGGGGGGTTCCAATCTTATATATACAAAAATGGTGGACATGTTCCCTGATCTAAGCCTACCATCAGAGGGTACCGAACCAAACTATTGTAAGGGATTGAAAATAATAATCATATGTTATAGTGACTTTAATATTGAAATTAAATTATAAAATTACTAAATATCTTCATATTTTATATTTCTTGATAATTATGGTATAACACTTACATTACAAACCCCTAAATTACAACATAGACATGTCTACTATGTATCCATTATTTTCACAACAAAAACATTTAAAATGAAAATTTTCTTAATTTTATAACAAATATTCATGACATTAAAAATGGATTCTTCTTTTCCACTACCTATCTATAATCCCTATGAAATAATATTCAAAAGATTTTTCGAGAACAAAAAGCTCAGTGTGGGATATTAAACAAATAATGAAACTGATTGTCCACAAATACATATATATTTTTTTATTTTCAAAATAAAAAAGATGATATAAATAGACCCTTTTTATACCCAAGAAATAAACATCTCCACACAACATATTTCATAAAACATTTCATTCAGATTCTTTATAGAGTGATAATTCCATAATGGATTCCTTGTCAACATGAAAATGACAAGAATTTTTTTCACAATTTTATACTATTCACTATTACATATGGAATAAAATTAACTTTTAATATTTCTGTAACCATTCCATTGACAAATGTATTCCATTAAAATTTTATTTCCATGGATTATACTAGATTAACTGTCAAAACTACTCATTAATAGGCCATCATATTTTATCGTGGAATAAACATCATAGTACATTCCCAATATCTTTTTGGATAAAGAAAATAGGATAAAATAAACCCTTTAACCAATGAATTGGAGAGCTATAATGGTCTCACCATACCTTAATCTAAAACATAACCTCCCATCCTAAAAAATAATTCATATGAACCATCATAGAAAAATTAAAATCTAGCATCATAAAAGTGTTCTTTACCCTAAAAAACATTTTTAGATATTAACTAATCCATTCCATTTGAAAACCCCCTTTTTAAAAATAACATTAAATAGTGAAAATGGTTATTTAATAAATTAAATATGGAGGATTTTGAATGAATAACTCATCAAATCACATTAATGGATGTTATCATTTATTGAAAATGATTTTGAAATATAACTTGAATCTTTCCTTGTAGAATAATCTCTTTTTATTTTTATAAATGATTTTTTTTTCAAAGAAAATCACAATTACAAAGGGATTTTTTTTAAAAATAAAATTGTAAATATTTAAAGAAATATATAATGGAAATATTATTCATGATGGCCATATCAGTCTCTTGTGTTGTACATCATCAAAGATCATTACTTCAATAGTTTTTTGAATAGTCACAAAGTATATTGTTTAAAAAATGATTATTATTTTCCTTAGATACCATTTTTTAAAATGTCAAACATAGGTACAAAGACTTTAAAAAATAGTATAATATTTAAAACTTTTTTCTATTTTTTTTAGAAAATAAAAATATTGATGAAAAGGTGAGTTTTAAAGAAAACATTAAGAGTTTTTTTATAAATATTTCATTTCCATGACTCAAAATCATCACTTATATTATTTTTCATTATGAATATTTAAATTATATTAAACACTTATTTATTAATGACCATTTTCATGTTCATTTTACCTTTAATTTTATTTCATACCATTTTATAAACACATTCTTAATTTATTATGTTTACTTCATGTATTTTGTGACATTCAATTCATTACTCCCAAATGACTTTAGTTAGTCCACTAGAGTCAAATAGTTCATTATTCCATCATATCCATGATAATAATCATGAAATAATAATCATTTTTATATGTGAATTATAATTTTAAATCCTACCATTAAATATATTTAGGAAAAATGAACTATGTTACAACAATTGAAACGAAATATTTTACGTATGCATGATTAACGTTTCCATTTTTCAATGATCATTATCTAAAAAGTTGGGTATTATTTTATTTTTTAAAAACAATAATAATATCATAAATATGATATTAATTCGTTAAATATAGTAATATATATATCATTTTTTATGTGTTAATGAATAACTAATGAACACACATCGTGGAGTTGTAGTTCACAGATACATAATAACAATGTTAACATTTTTTAGTTAATGGAACGTTATGAAAGTAAATAATATTTTACTATTTATAGTGATAAATATTGTATTAATATATTATAAAAAATTAATTAAATCGCTATAAATATCATTGAGAGATTATTATGGAAAATTAATTTCATGATATTTAAGGCTGTAGTCCCCCATACATAAGAAATATGAATTTCTCTATCATTTGATGGTGGAGAAGATGGATATAGATTTGAAAATTATCAATAAAAAACATTATTTAGGGATTATAATTGTGTTATTATATATTATTGGTTGTATATTATTTTATATAGGTTAAAGAAGAAATAAAACTAAAACTTTCTTTAAAAACTATACATCTTATTTGGAAAGTATCCTCTGATTAATACCTTGTTCCATCAAAGGATGGTGTCATTCCTATAATGTTTTCTGAAAATTAAGTTATGCATTATAGGAATATTTTTTTTTTCAGGTATTGGATGATGAAAATGTGTTTTAAGTGAGAATTATTGAGAATAATACGTTCCCTTTTATAGGATAGGAGAGTGGAACTCATAGAATTTATCATAATATTTAATTTATGTAAATTAATTTTCATTTAAAAATTTCATCACAATACTATATTTATAATATATTATTATTATATATTGAAATAAAATAATTCTATAAAATTTATCAATGTTGTTTTTAAAACATGTAATAATATAATTTTTTACCCCTCATTATCCCCATTCAATCTTACCACGACATCACATATTTTTTCTCTTTGAGGGTCAATATATAAACTATAAATAGAGAAATGAAGAATAAATGAATCATATTGATGGATCATAATGGATATGATATGGAACAAATACAAGAGGTGGTGAATTTTATATTTATAAAATTTATATTAAAACCTTAAATAAAGGTTCTTAGTTTTATAAAACATAATCTAAACAATTCACAATGCCTATTTTTAAACAAATAGATGATCAGACTGTCTCTTGGTTCGATGAGATAATACCACATGTTGTAAATAAATTGTATTCAGGTTGAATAAAAATATCATTATAATAAAATGTGTAAATTATTATACAATATATCATATGGAATCAATACTAAAAAGTATAAGGTACAATTAAAACAATTAAAATATTAAAGAATACAAATATAAAGATTAAATAAAAATATTTTCATTAAATTACAATAATCAGTGGAAAAGTAAAAGGTATTACTATTCTTCTATCCCAAAGAGAAGTGTATCCTTTCACCTAGGATAACAGTTCTATCTTACCAACACTATTAATCCCTTTATACGATAATCAGGACATCTGTCTTGCTATCCCCTTACGCCATCGATTTTATAGGTAATCAGATCCTCTATCTTTCAAACACTTGGAATACCATGATATGACAATCAATAACATAGTCTCCCTATCCCCAATATCCCTTGATCTTTAGCACGTGATTATATGCACAAATCAAAATAAATTACTTATTGAAATACAAAAACAATGATCGAGCAATTCACATTTTGTAATTTTAAGGATTTCGCATTAAGAAAGAGAGAAGTCACAATGTCCCTCTCTAGAATGTTGAAGTATCAAATGTTGTTTTCTCTACCTCAAATGACCTCCTATTTATAAGCCTCAGGTGCCAACAATCATATTTTCTCTAATGGTCATATCTCATTAGATAACACAGAGGGAATTGGACAGCTAGCATTATAATGGGCATATTAAAAAAAACACGACATTGTTTTGATTAGTTTATAACTAATTCCACGACATTGTTGTGGGTATATATATATATATATATATAAATGATTACATGATTATAATTGATAGGAAAGATGTGTTTGATAAAACAATGAAATCATTCATGTGATAAACATATAACATGAGTATGATTGGTATCATTTGTCAGTATGAATATAATGAAAAATATTGATATGATGCAAAAAGGGTACGATATCGATTGTGAGTACGATGGTTTGAGTTAGTATGATAAAAAGAGTAATTATGATGGTCTGAGTGTGTAGGATAAATAGAGTAAGTAGAATATAAATAATGGGTATGAAGTCTAAGTGATTACAAAAACTATATTGAGTATGATAAATAAAAAACAATATTCAAATTAAATTCTTTATTTTTGAAATGAGTTTAAAGAGATATGTGATTTCAAAAATAAAAGACATAAAATTCAAAAAAATTATTTTGAATTAACAATATACCCCTTTATAAAGTGCACAAAAAACAAAATAATACTAAAATAAAATACATGTGTCCACCTGAGTTATGAAAACTATTATATGTAATGGAATGAATACAACATACTCCACCTTAGCTATATACCTTCCTAATGATTTTATTCATATAGATTTTCCATGGATTTGATAATTCATTTCATTAAGGTCTTATATTTGAATAAAAAATATAATTATTCTCCCCCATTGTAAAACTTTCTACCCAATTATAAAACATAATACCCCATTGTGATTTAAAAAAAATAAAGTATTAGTCTTGTATAGATGAAAAATAGAATAAAAAACATTGTAAATTCATACATAAAGCTAGTTGTATTTTCAAAAGTACTATGATTTTCAAAAGGCAATGAAGAAATAAAAAATACATCAAAACATTCATTTATTTTCTCATTTTTTTCATTCTTGATCAACTAACATAGAACACCCGTCATCTTTTTTATCTATTTCTTGTATTATGAGAAAGAAAAACCCTGATATTTGAGAATCTCTTATTGGTCTGAAAAAAGATTACCTTGTTTTTTAATGGTTTCTTCTTGGATTTTGATCACTTATTCAAGAGTATCAATTCTATATCACAGATTATTATTTTAATTAGTCAAGAAGGTGTTTTGTTTCTTTAACAGAACAATTTTATTATTTAAAGATTAAACCTTTGAAAACACTAACATGATTGAACTAAACCATTCTTGCAACTCTTTCACTTAATAAGCATCAATACCATGGGGTTTTTGAATTTAATTGAATCACTTAATTATTTACACATAAAGCTTATTAAAAGAAATAACAAGGTCATTTGAATGCATCTTTAAGTCCTCAATTTATTCCTCATGTTCATTTATTGAACTCTTTGTCTTGTATGGAAATTTGGTCATCTTATTGTAATATGTATTTTGAGAAATATAACTATCACTCAAAACTATTAAATCACACTCTATTATCATTACTATATTTTTAATCTCTCTTACTGAACCAAATTGTTTTCATTGATTATCTGTGATGAAACAATTTTTCCTTCTATTATGGGAGGGCAAGGAATATTCTTCTCAATTATTCATAAAACAAGGACAATGTAATCACTTTTCATCAAAGAAATTTTGTGCTCTGAATCAGTATCATCATAGTATGATTCAATTTCATAGGATCATGTTGATTCTTAATCATGTTGTTTTTCTTTTACTTTTTATTTTTCCGTTTCAACCATTTCATATTATTTTTAAACTATTTATTCTTCAATTTTTTCACTGAGGATAATGGTTCTCTCAAAATGATAACTTTTATCCACTTTCATTACAGGATAAGGAACTCTTTCAGATTGTGTTTCAATATGTTTTACTAGTGTTAGATTAGTATGATGATTCTGTTGTTTAAATTCTTCATTCTTTTTTTAAGATAAGATTATTATCTACTTCTCTTAGAACTCTAAATTTATTTTATAAGAAATTCATCTTCCTCTTCTTCTTCACATTTCTTTTGGGATGCTGATTGAATTACTTCTTTCAATATTTCTTTCCATTTCTATTGAAGAGTCTCTGTGATCGGTTTTTTTGGATTTCATCTGTTAGTTGAAAGTTTGTTAACCCAACACCATTTAATATCTTGGAAAAATCATTGTCTTGAACTTTTCTTTTCAAAAGATTCTTCTTCTTTTTCTCATCCTGTAGAGTATCTTCTTTTCTCACCTTCTCATCTAGAGATTCAGCTGGATCAAGACCAAACTGAGGATCACCTTATTTTCTTTGTTCTTTCTCATTTCTCTACTTAGATACAACCTCTTTACTACACTTTTTTTCTTTATATGTTTTTCCCTGATTTGAGGATCTATATTTTGAGAAGATATAACTGCTGAAGATGATTTTATTAAAAGTGGAGCTAATTGATATGGTGCTGATTCTTGTACATCCTTGACCAATAATTTTCATTTAGTATAAAAAACATTTGGTTTTATAATTGTATCTTTTCTAATCCATGATTCATTCAAAAATTTCAATTCTCTTTTAACTGAATGATTTAACAACACCACACATTCAAGAATAAACTTCTTAAGAATGGTTGGATACAAGATAAGATGACACATAATTGATCTTGAATTTACATTGTTAATTGTTTCAAACATGTAACCCATGAAATATACCTTTCTCATATTCAGAAGATAATATACATAAATTTATAATAAATCTTTAGAGTTTCTGTAACCACATTCCTCAAAATAAGAAACCCTTGAATCTATCAGGCGATAAAGAGATTGTCTGCATAGATATGGGATACTTTTCTTTTATCCCCATTGATAATAAAGAGTGAATTTTTAGATATTTACATATTAAACATACCTACTTCCATGGGTAACTTATTAGATGAAATAAATAAATCACCGTCAATAGAAAAATTTAGAAAAAGAGAAGATTAATTCATAGACATTGTTAATTTTCTATCGTACAAAAAAAAACATATCATCATGTCCTTATAAAAGGACACTGTATTATAGTATTTCCTGACTTCTTCACAAAGAATCGAATCAGGAGAAGGTTTCTCAACACATAGGCATTCCCAACCTCGGAAAAAATATTCCTTTTAATTGAAGAGTCATAAATATCAATGAAATCTAGTGAAATGAACATTGTTTTTAAAAAGCCCATATCTAAGAATGCATTTGAAGACATATCAGTATGATTATTAGGAGAATATTGTGAAATAAAGATGATTGGTGAATAAAACAATCGTACTAAGACATAAATAGAGGGGGATATCATCATTGAGAAAATATAGAATACCAGTGTGGTTTTGAGGAGGGGGTACCCCTATTTATAAGAGAATTTGGGTGACCATTGGTCTTCTACTATTGAGAATAGATGATAAAGAATCCAATGATAGATAATACTTCTGATATTTTTTTTAAAAAAAAATTGATTTTCAAAAAAAATAATAAAGAAATAATAACATAAAAGAAAAGTGGAAAAATGGAAAAACGAATATACCTTTTGAATAATTCAAGTGTTAATATTGTTTGATTAACACTATTAGGAATGTGAAAACATAATACAATACAAAAAAGTTGAAATAATGTATGTGAATTAGATCAAATATAAAAATGATGATAATTATAGTGAATACGTTCAGTTGTCAGACCGATGGAAAAGAAATTCAATGCCATAGGTTGTTAAACCAATGAAAAAGAGGAATTTCCATGAATTTTCAAGATAATGGAAAGAAAATTCATTACCATAGATTGTCATGTCGATGGAAGAAAATGTCATTACCATAGGTTGTAAAAACGATAGAATGAGTTTGGTCAAGCCAACTAAAAACAAAGCCATTAGTCCAGGTTGTCAAAATGAAAGACTAGAGTCTGTCAAACCGATTAACATAATGTCAAACCGATAAAAAAAATTGTCTAATGGATAGACAGAATGACAAACCTATCGAAAAAAATGTCTAACCAATAAGAAAAATGTAAAAAATTTGATAAATCAACTAATGAAACCAAAAAACAAATAAAACTATAAACTAAATATTTAGGATAAAATATAACACATATGCTTAATAATAATGAATAATATATATATATGAAACATGAAAAATAATATATAAAAGATAAAACATAGAACAATAAACTAATTTTCCTCCCCCTTTGAAGAGGAGTGTTTTAATTTAAGAAGATTATAAAAACATGAAGTATATGTGAATGATTATTTTGTTTTAATTATTCATAGATTTAGATTAATATATTCAAATATATTGGAAGGTAATTGTTTTGTAAAAAAATCAGCAATTTTTTCCTTCATTTCGATGAAATGTAAAACGATATCCTTTTTATGTGTGATCCCTGAGAATGTGATGCCAAATATCTATTTGTTTTTTAAGGGAGTGATGTGAATGGTTTTTACGTAATGCATTACAACATGTGTTATCACACAATATTTTAGTTTTAGTAAAACTCATGCCAATGTTTGTGAGTGTGTGTTGTATCCATAACACTTGATCACAATAACATCTAGATGCCATATATTTATCTTCATCAACATAGAGTGCAACTGAGTGTTGTTTTTTTGCAAGAAAAAGAAACTGATGAATATCATAGGAAATGATAAGTTATATATGTACTATTTCCATCCATTATACAAACATTAAAGTCAACATCCTAAAAAATTTTCAATTAAAAATCATTTCCAAGATAATATAAAAAGAATAAATTAGAAGTTATTTTTAAATACCGAAAAATTATTTTCACATATTTTATATGGGATTGTTTTCTATTTTCTTGATATCTAGCACATAATCATATGGAAAATATTATGACTAGAGTACTAGATATTATTAATAGTATACATCCTATCATACCTCTAAAATTTGTTTGATCAAATGGTTTCCCAGCTTCATCATGATCATGGTTGTTTAAGGTTTAAATGGGAGTACTAATACTTTTAGTATTGTCATATCCAAAAGTTTTGAGTTTGTATTGATATAATTATGTTGATATATATAAGTTTCTTTTGGTTTTTTAGAAATTTTAGAACCAAGAATGAATTTTAATTCACCCATCAAACCCATTTCAGTCTTAGACTTCATTGGATTCACAAATTAATCAGTCAAAGACTTTTGAGTTGATCAAAAAATAATGAAATCTAAATAAATAAAAACAATCATAAGATTTTTTTTCCATTATTTATAAAAAGATTCATATCATATGATTCGTTAATGTAATTATTTTGTAACAAAAAAACCTAATAACCTATCATACCATGCTCTAGGCGCTTGATTATGTCCATAAAAGGCCTTTGTATGTTTGAAAAAATATTCAAGATGTTTTGCATCTTAAAAACTAGGGGGTAGGTCTACATTAACATCCTATTGTAAATATCCATTAAGGAAATCACAAAAAACATCTATTTGAGTGAGTATGATATTAAAGAATTCTGCAATCGCTAATAGAATTATAATAGATTCAAGTCTTACTACTAGATCATATGTTTCTTTATAGTCTATGACTTCTTTTTGATTATAACATTTAGAGAAAATTCTATCTTTGTTTCTTAAAATGATACCATTTCAATCACATTTGATTCTAATAACCCATTTTACTCCAATAACATATGTATCCTTAGGTTTTTTAAACAAGGTCCATACATTATTCCTTTAAAATTCATTTGGTTCATCTCGCATTTCTATAATCCAATCCACATCACCTAAAGCATCACATTGTTTTTAGGCTCAAATTGAGATAAAAAGGAAAGATGTTCTATTTAATTTCATAAATAATTCCTTATTCTTACTATTTTATTTACATCACCCCTGACTTTATCACTAGGATGATTCATAAGAAATAGTTGATTTGGATTTTTTAAAACCTACTCATCAATATAAGATAGAAAGTCTTTAGGTGTAAATGTCTCAGAAATAGTTTCTTGAGTATTTACAATGTTTGAAGAATCTTCTTTCAAATTTTTATAATAAGTTTTGGAAAACACATTAGATGTAATATTTTGAGGGGTTTTGAAAACAAAAGGAAATTTTTCCTCAAACATAACAAGGATTGTTTCATTAAAAAAACATGTTTTTTTATTAAAAACATTATAAGCATTAGAATTAGTGGAATAACCTAAAAATATTTATTCATTAGATTTAGGTGAAAACGTATGTAATCTATAATTGGTATTTAAAATAAATTCTTTTCAACCAAATACTTTAAAGTATAAAACTTTTGGTTTTTGTTCATTCCACAACTCATAAAGATTTTTATTAAGAAAAGATCTAATTTAGATGCAACTTATAGTATAACAAGCAGTAATAACAACATCTGCCCCAATTTTTTTTTCTATGAAGTATTTACTCAATAGGGTTTATGTTATCTCTTGAAAAATTCTATTTCTTCTTTCAAAAAAACCATTTAGTTGAGGTGTTCTGGGTGGTAAAAAGTTGTGAGTAACACCTTTCTTCATACAAAATGTTTCAAAATCATAATTTACCAATTCTCCACTATGATGACTTTAGATAGTCATCAACGATATGTAATTATCATTTTCATATTTAGAAACAATAGTTTTAAAGAAACAAAAATCTTCTGATTTTTTAGTGAGATAATATACCCATGTAAATCTGGTGTAATAATAATCTGAAATAAATACATAGTACTTGCCTCTAATAAATCCGGTTTGTATAGGACCAAAAGATCAATATGCACTAACTATAATGCATTAGTAGTTGTGACTTCACTAATTAATTTAAATCTTGACTTATGTAGTTTTCCATAATGAAAATGGTTACAAACATGAGAAGAATCAAACCTAAGCTCAAGTAAATCAATAATAAGTCCTTTTTTAGAGAGTTTATATAAATTTATATGATTACAGTATCCTAGTCTTCTATTACATAAACAATATTTGTCTTCCATTTCACTTAGAAAAGGTATGCCATGGCTCTTATTTTTTTCAATGTTCAATGTTTAAAGATTCCCATGCCTTTAGGAAGAAATAATGAATTGATCCTTGGAATTGTGAACTATACATTTATCATTCCTAAAATTTACAAGGTAAACTTCATCACATAATTTTTTATGCTAATGAATTTGTGCTTAAGTCTGTCAAAAAAATAGTAATAAAAAATTTACCATGGATAATAATATTACTAATACCAATAATATTTCAGTGAGCATTGTCCCCAAAGGTAAGTTTTCCTTCTTTCATCTTGATAAATTTTTCAAAGAAGTTTATGATTCCAGTCTTGTGCCTAGAACATCAACTGTTAATGTACCATGTATTTTTATTGATTCTTTTTTTGTTTTCCTAAAATAAAAAAATTAGACTTTTGGAATACAAACCTATTTGGATCTAGAAATATTATAAAGAAAAAATTTGGGTATCCATATTTGTTTTGAAAAATATGCTTTGTAGAAACCCAAAGATTTTGTTTTATTTAAACAACAATCCTTATTATAATAACCACCACTTAGACACTTAGTGCATAATGGGGCCTTTTTTGAACAAAATAGTTAATTTTAAAAATGGGTTTGAATGTGTGTAACAAATTTCTTGAGTATTACTAAAAAGTTTTATTTATAAAAAAAACTTATCAGAATTTTATTTTCCAAATTTAAAATTAGATAAGAGTTTCTTCAATGAAAAAATTTCATATTTACGTCTGATAAATAATTTCTTATCCTCATTTTTATTAGTTTTATAATTGATTTTTTCTTTGAAAATTGTTTTTTAGAAGTTATGTTATCAAAATATTTAGATTGTTTTTTCTTTTCAAAATTTAATTTCTAAGGGTTTTTTAGAAAAAAAATTCAATCTCAATAGTTTTAGAATAAATAATTTTAAATGGATATAATACTTATCATGTTAAAATATCAATCCTTTTAAATAACTTTTTATGTTTTTTAGAAACATTTCTATTTTCTTTTTTTAATGTTAAGGAAATCTGGTTACTTATTTATAAGAAAGTAATGAATTATCATTATCTAATGAAGATGTTTCTTCATTACAGAAATAATATTTATCATGATAATTTTTAATCAAATATTTATTGTTTAGTGATTCATAACTATATTCCTTGGACATTAATCAATGATAAAATGTTTTTAAATGGAGACCAACATTTTTGTGATTTGAGATATCACTCTAAGAAGTGTCATTAGAAGAATCACCTACACTGGAACTCCAAGAGTCATTTACTTTCAAGACATGATTTCCCTTAGAGTGATACTATTTATTCTTATTCTTTTCAAAATGTCTTTCCTTTTTTATCCTTTATTTTCAGCATAGGAAAATCAGGTTTAATGTCTATTCTCTTTTAAATTTGTAGCATCTGACTTCAGAATTATCTTATTCCTTGTTACCTTTGGAAGTATTTATATATATATATTAGAAATCAGTCATTACAAAAATTTTTTTCATTATTCTAGAAATATTAGTAAGATCATTATTTGATTGCTCAATATCATTAGAATATGATAAAACTTCAACCTTTCTCTTTTTGGACTTTGTTTTCAAATGTGATTGAGACTTGGAAGGAATTGCTGTAGTGATAAAATACTACTCCATAATTATTTATTTTCAATTTTTTTCATATATGTTAAGTATCCATTAATATTTTAATAGGGTTCTAAAAAGATCATCAAGAGTAAGATTACTAATCTTTCTAGGATCATCAACTTTAGTCCTCTTGGATTCCCATTCATTTGGCATAATGTCTCTGATCTTCTCAACTTAGACTTCATCTACCAATTTTTCCTCCCCCCTACCTTGAATACTATTAATAATTGTCATAAATTTTTTTTGAAGCTTAACTATATGTTCAACATAATGAATAATCAAAATCATGAAAGTCAGCTCATAGCATAGCTATTTTGTTTCAACAACATTGGAAGTACCAAAGTGTGTAATATCTAATTTCTTCTCTATACTATTTGAGGCTTCACACAAGGATGTTTTACTATAAATTTTCTGGTTCATAGAATACAATAATTTCCTTTTTACATTATAGTTTAATTGATATTCATGTTTTTTTGATATGTAAATGTTTTGACTACATTCTTAGTGATATTATAGTCACCAGTGAGCATAAAAATGTTTTCTACCCCACTATTTATGATAAAAGTATTCATTTGATATCTCAAATATTCAAAATCATTACCATCAATGATAGGTGTTCTTGTAGGATTAACACTGTTAATTGAACCGACATTCCTAATTCCCACCATCATAAAGAATCAAAATCATTTTTCCACCAATACATTATAGAGTATTCAGAAATATTGGAAACAATGTAACAAAAAAAATAAACAAAGAAGTATAAAACCTGCTCGAATACCAATTTTTGGATTGAAATAGATACAAGATGACACAAATAAAATAGGGGGTAAATTTTATATTTTAAAATTTTCTATTAAAACCTTTAATAAAGGTATTTAGTTTAATAAAACATAAACTAAGAAATTCCCAATCCCTCTTTAAATGAAAATAGACGATCAGACTGACTCTCAGTCCGATTATATAATATTCCAGGTGAATCAATTGTATTCTAGTTAAATAAAAATATCAGAGTAATGAAAAGTGTAAATGATCATACCATATAGCGTATATAATCTAAATTAAAATGTATTAGGTGTAATTAAAATAACTTCAGTTTAAAAATAATAAAAATAGAAAGAATAAATAAAAGGATTATCTTTCTATTACAATAAGAAGAAGAAAATTAAAATGTATTACAATTATTTTATCCCATAGAGAAGGGCATATGTTCACCTAGGATAATAAGTCTGTCTTACCAACACCAGCAATCCCTCGATATAATGACCGACATATCCATATTTCTATCCCTACATGTATTTTATTTTTCTTGTAATCGGACTCTATGTCTTTAAAACATTGAAAGCCCTCAATATAATGATCGGTTGCACAGTCTGCCTATCCCTAACATACCTTGATCATTAACACCTGATAAAATGCACAAAGAAATACAGAGAACATTTTGAAATAAAAAATCTAAGAATGATCCATTCACGTTTTTTAATTTGAAGGATTTCACACCAAGCAAGAGAGAAGTCACAAATATCTTTCTAGAATGTGGAAGTAGCTAAATTTTTTTTTTATGCATCAAATGACCACTTATCTGTTGGCCTTAGGTTATAATGGTCATATTTTTTCAAACAGTCATATTTCTCCAAAAAACATGGAGGGACTTGGATAGCTGGCATTGTAACGTTCATATTGAAACAAAATACAGAAGATCGTTTTTATTACTTTATAACTAATTCTATGACATTCGTTTGGTTAAAAGAATATAAATATGAAAATGATAACATGAGTAAAATTGATATGAAATATGCGTTTTGATAAAAGAATAAAAACATGAATGTGATAAATATATAACATGGGTACGATTAGTATCATTTTTCAGTATGAATATAATTAAAAATACTAATATGATACAACGTGGGTACGATACCCATTGTGAGTACAATGCTCATAGTTAGTACAATAAACAGAGAAAGTACGATGGTCTAAGTGAGTACGATAAATAGAGTATGTACAATATACATAGTAAGTACAATGTACAATGTGAGTATGATGGTCTGAGTGAGTATGATAACCAGATTGAGTATGACAAATAAAAAACTGTATTCAATGTAAATCCTTTATTTTTGAATTGAGTATAAACAAATTTGTGATTTTCAAAATAAATGACATAAAATTAAAAAGAAGACTTTGGACTTAACATATATTTGATATTATAAATCATATTGTAATAATGTTGTTGAATATTCTTTTTTCGATTAATTTTATATCATTTTGACAAATATAATTTATTATATTATATCATTAATGTAAATTTTAAGAACTATTAATTACTATGATTATAAAAACATCAAGAAACAAATAAAATTAATAAAAAATACATCTTCTTATATCCCCAACCTTTAATATTCATCTAAAAATGTTTTTGATTATATTAATTATCACAAATAGTTTTTCACTAAATATATTTAGTCTTCACTTATTTAATTTTCCCATTTATTTAATAATTATAATTCCTGTGATGCATCAATTTTTTAAGGAATTTTTTTTTCACTTAAAATTTAAAAACAATTACAATAATGTAGATAAATAATTTAAATTTTAATAAAATATTTAATATATATCATATCTATAGGTCAATAGTCTAATAAAAATATTATAATTATTAATAATAATTGGGTGATTTCTTTCAATTTTATTGAAATAAAATATTATAAATTTTATAATCCCATCCAAATTGACAAAACATATAATATAATCTTGGATGAGTTATGATGAAATGGACTCATCCAATAAAATTTGTATATGTTCCATGGTCAATTTATTATCATAGTAATATTATATTAACCATTAATTACATAATTTAGCCTTTTCTGTGGTATAAACAATTAATATTGTTACTATTTGTATTAATTGAAAATAAAATGGAACAATTTTCCAAATTTGGACCTCCTATTCCAAATATGGAAATAATAATAAAAAATTAAAAAAACAATTGGGAGAGGTAAAATTAAAATCAAACCAGCAAAACATGATGAAAGTGGTTTAAAAGAAAACTATTTTTAAATATAAATCTTTTTAATACTAAACTAAATTATAAAATTAATTAAAAAATTATAATTAGAATTTCTCAAATAAAAATATGATTATTAAATTTTAAAACTAATAAAAAAAATTATTTTACATTTATCATATTTAAAAGGAATATATAATTTTTTTAAAAAATTAAAATAAATCATTATTCGCCTAAAAACATTCATTTTATAAATTTATAAAAAATTCATCCTATTATAATATTTAAATTGAAAATTAATAAAAAAATTAATTTTTTCAAATTAATTTTTTAAAAATTTTAAAATTCATTATAATACTCACTCATTAAAATTTGGAAAATCAATTTTGATGGAATCTTTTTTTGATGAATAAAATGACTTTACAAAAAATCACGTTATTATTTTCAATGTATTAGTTAAAAGGTTTAAATTATTAAGACTATTATATATTTTATAATTCAATTAATATTAATCATCCTCTCCGATTTAATTTCTATGTTATAAGAGTGAAATTTAAATAATAAAAAATAATAGTTCGTTTAAGATTGGGGTTATGTATCTTACATGCTTTCAAAAACTGAAACTTTTTTAAAATATCATGATATCACATCACTAATTTATGAAATTTTATCCTCAAAATTTGACCTCATGTTGGGTAACCATGTTTTTAATTTAAAAATAATTTTTTTGAAAACCCACATTGTAAAATGGGATAATAAAAATTCTACATGATAAGATAAGAAGGAATGTGAGAAGTTCATCTTTAATAAATAATACAAAAAATGAAGGAAGTATAACAAAAGTGGGAAGTTAATAAATGTATATAAAAGAAAAAAATAACTTCCAAGTATTGATAGAGAGTATTAGAGAACATCATCATGGGAATGTAAACTATCCCAAAAAATGAAAATTATTTACAGGATAAAAGGACATTGATTTTATGAAAATATAATTACAAGGATAATTTTTCTCTTTCAAAAAAAATTCTTGATGTTGATGAATTCATTTACTTAATAGACAAGAACATACCTAAATATACATAATTAACAAGTATAATTTTTCTATTAATCAATTTCATACACAATCTCAACACCTCTAAAATATGGGTATACAAGATGAAATTTTCCTGAATTTAGAACTATAAGAGAATAAATAGATATCCACTATCATTAGAAATTACCCAAAACCAAAATGGATAGAAAATAGAAACATAATCTCCAAAATAAAAAATCCAACATATGAAGAAATAAAACATTATTAACTAACACCTCACCAATGAAATTGACATATTAACACAGATCATCAAAATATTTCTCAACAAGATTTAATAAAAATATAAAGGACATGTTCATGTTGTATTAAAATATAAATTTAATATTTTTCAACAAATAACACCAATCACTCTTAATTCTTCATACTAAAAATATAATTTCTCTATTAAAATTATCTCATGGGCATAAAATCTATCAAAAACATGACATACCATAAATAAAAATTAAAATCATATACCATTTAAAATTATCATTAATATTTTATTCCATAAATATATTACAATAATATTTTGTTTATATTTATCATATAAGATTCCAAAAAACATTATTTTATTCTGAAATAACATTAATCACTTAATCAATAATTAACTTTTAAATACCATAATAATCTATAAGATAAAACATTTATTACAAAAATCATCTTAATAAATATTTTACAGATAATTTATATATGAAAAAAATTTAATACCAACTAAGACATCAAGTAGGCCAATGATAGGCAGTGCACCCCTATCTCTTTTTGGTTGTGGGTTTAAACCTCTGACCATGCTAGAAGTGGTAGATTGTTTTCTAGCATATATTTTTTCTCTTAATAATAATATATATTTCAATAATGTTATAAAAATATGATGAATATATTTAAATTAACATAAATGAAAAAAAATTAATGGATAATTAAACATCAATAGTTATCCCGTACCTTTGAATATACATCACTATAAATTTTAATAACCTATTTGTTACAAAACAACAATGATCATATAAACCTAAATATTATCAACCAATTTAAACATATTTCCCCAAAATTTAAAAACATTATCCCTCAAAAAACATTTTTAAATGATAAACATAGGTGTTATATATATCTTAATCATCTATCAAAAATCAAAAAATGTCTTGCCATTGTAATCCCATTATCAAAATAGTATTAATTATTTAAAATTATGAAAAACCATAAGTCTATAACTACAAAATAACTATTTAATATCTTATATGTTGAACCCTAATTCATTTAATGTTCTTAATAGTCCATTAACCCTGATTTATATCTTATTCTATAATAATTAATTTCTATATCCAATGATCGGAATTTTTTCCTTAGGATTCCTAAATATCAACCCAATCATCCTACATACATAGAATATAATAAAATAATTCATAAATTAAATATTGAAATAAGAGATATAATATTCTATTTGTAACCATTTTTTATTCTAATGTGAAATACATATCTCTAGAAAATAAATAGTCATGTCCTTATTAGTATATCCCATATTGAATAATATGTATTAGTTGATATTTCGTGACTAGATAAAAGAGGTAAAATGATCAATAAAACATGACAAGAAAAGAATTGATTTTGGATAATTCAAATAGCTTCTTACAATTTATTTGAATACACAATGTGATCTAAAAATCATTCAAACATTCATTTTACATATGAGTAATAATCAAATAATCTAGAAAGGGTGAAACTATTGTGATAAATTTCTTTCCATCCATCTTTATAAACAATCCATAGTATTTAGAAAATAATAATAGTTAAATATTAAACTTATTATTTATTATTAAAATTACATTTGTTTTTATAAATAAAATACCCCTATAAATTACATGTTATATTTTCCTTAAAATCCTCTACACAAAATTCGATTACCCATCTATGTCCAATATCATAAAATAATATTAATCGCCTCAAAATCCTTATCTCAAAAAAATAAATATAGTTTCTAACACTTTGAACTCTTAAAATTATAAACCCATGATGGTATCCATAACTCTTAAGAAAAAATCACTAAAACATCATATTATAAAAACTTCTATAAATCCTTATTTTATACCTATTATAAGGATACAAGATTAAAAATTATATATTTTACTGAAATTAAAGTAGAATTCACATTATTACATTCCAAATGTTGTTTTTGATTTAAATTTTTGACGGAATATATTACAATTCTAAAAAAAATATAACTATCAAATACAAGGTGGACACTTCCTCATAGTATAAAAATGTTTCACAATAAAAAAATTTAAAATAAACTACTATTTCTTTTTATGAAACATAGTCATTGAAATCAACTTGGATTTTTCTTTTCCTTTACCCATTATTATACCTTAAAACATCAATAAAAAATGGATGGAGCACTAAAATCATAGTGAGGGATATAAAAGAAAGAATGAAGTTGTTATACTTTTTATGTATTAGATAGCTACAATGGATAATGTCCATAAGTAATGGATTTGGGTTACTTTTTCAAGTTAATTATGTGGTGAAAGTTCCCACTGTAGGGAATTCACAGGTGTAATGTGTTTTCATTTGAAGTATTGATAGAAAATTTCTTCTATTATAAGGTAGTTTTATCAAATGGATTCTACTATACATCAAGCTATTTAGGGTTTTTAGAAGGATGATACCCTTGTTACCCAGTTTCTGACTTATTTTTATTTCCTTGAATAAATGTTCATAGTGTTCTCTTATATAGTAGTACCTTTTTCAAATTCTATAATTTAAGTGTTGTGCTTATAAATTTTTCCAAATCATTATTCATTCCTTTTTATTGTTTAAGGATCACATTTTCAATGATTATATGTGGGAAAAATTAGATAAGGTTAGACTGTTATGTTTATTATATTGTGTAGTATTCTTATTTCATAATGTTATGTTTTCTAGAGTTTATCTACAATTATTCCTTATAGATAGTCTTGTTCTAAATTTGAGTATGTAAATTGTTTTATTAAAAACTATTAGTTCAGAGTAGTGGAAATGTTATATAAATATTTTTTAGGATCTAAATTGGTGTTTCCTCTAAAACCATCATCCATGTTAATCTTTTTTTTCAAATTTCATAAATAAAAGTGTCCTTCAGTAAAACCTTTTTCATCATAGTTTTCTATAGTGGAAAATTATTTCATTTGATTAGTGTGATATCAAAATTTTTCATCATCAGGCCAAATGATAGGCTATGATAAAACTTCTCTGGATAATTATATGAATAAATATAGAAAGATAAAATAAATATCATATGGATTCAACATGAAAGACAATAAAAAATAATTGGGTAGAAAATAAATAAAAATGTAGAGGGATTTCCACATGAATTTTTTTTGGGTAGAAACATTCTAAATTTTATAAGGAGAATAAAACCATAGATCTACTAAACATATATATTTCCCACAAAAAATTGATGGAGTAAGAAATATCAAAAAATATTCAATTTCTATAACCATATGATTTTATGGATGAATAATTTCCCATGATAATTTCCCATAATAATTCTATATAACATTGAATTATAATTCCCCATGATAATTAATAACTGTTCCAACATGTTAAAATTTACACTCATAAAACCTATTGATAAATAATATATTAACTCAATAATTTATACTTCAAAGAGTCAGAAATCCCAAATAGGTCAAATAGAAGTGGTAAGATGAAATTTATTTATTTTCAATATTTTTTATGTTGTTTACGTGCAATTATAATAATTCTTTCAAGAATCCCTATTAATAATTAAAATATAATAATTATTTTTTATTTGTAATTTTTTATTTTTAGTGGTTTTATTATGTTTGTTATTTATTTTTATATTTTTTTGATTTTATTGCAGGTATAGGATGCTAGATATAGGGAGGGGTTTTATTCTAGTTATTAATATAAGTAATTAAACTCTTTAGATAATACTTTTTATTGATTAATTATTTTTTAATATAATTTTTCAATCATTATCATTGAATCCACTAAAAATATTACTTTTTGTGCCAATTTGTGTTAGTATTTGTGTTTATTTATTTTATGTTTCCTTAATGTTTATGTAATGGAATAATATTATAGAAATTTGAAGGGTATTATAATTTTAATGATTTATATAGTGGACTAGAGATGATATTTTATGGACTAATAAAAATGTTTTTTGTCAAGTGATAAAAAAATAATGTTTGAGGGATGAATGTGATGTATATGTTTTTTATGTTTTTAATACTATGGAATTTTTTTCTATTAATTGATTTATCTAAATTAAAATGTTTTTTAAATATAATTATTGAGTAATAACTAAATTCTTATTACATGAATGGGTGAACTAAAGATATTAAAAAGATAGGGGAGAGCAATGTGATGAGTGTATAAAGTGGTAGAGAGAAAGGGAATCCCCTTGGATGATAGTAACATGGTCTATTGGTAGAGAACCTATGAACATGGAAATTTTAATCTTTAATTTTTTTATTACTATTTGATGTATGTCTATTTTTAGACTTGTTTCCATCACTCCATATATGTAGGATATCTATATCCAAATATAGCATACATTGAAAACTAATAGTGGAATAAAATATTATCTGACAGATTAGTATGAGGACCAAAAGGGTTTTTATATGTAAAGATGAATCCAAGTTACTAGATGAGATATTGATATTATTGTACATGTAGATATAAATACTATTATGAAAGAGACAAACTTCTTCTCGAATTAATTTTCCTTCTCCATAATGACATCAGAATGAAATGATGATCCTTTCACTTCCATTGTGAATAATGTATCCTCCGTACATGCCCCCCTTGAGAAGAATATTCAGCAGTTTTATGATCGAGGCCATTCCAGTGTCCATCCAGTAGACCCACCCACTATTTACCTTTATTAAAGGTAATATACCTTTATTAAGAGTTTAGGGAAAATATAAAATAATTATATGTGTTAGTAAATCATATTTAGAAAACTGAGATAGATAAAATATCATAGAGAAGTTTAAACATCAGGTATCTAGTGATGGGAGAGTGACACTAATGTAGGGGATTACTATGTTTGTTCTAGACAACTATTCACCAAGATGCAATAAAAATTATGAACTTAATATCATTCCAATCACCAAAATTAGGAGATATATACCCTGATAAAAAATAATAAGCCATATATTCATAACATCATGTACTCCATTCAAGAGAGTGGAAAATAAACCATTCCTAATATGTTTCCATCAGTATATGAAAAATGGATTTGGAGCTAACTTTATTTCAGAAAAATAATTTTCATGTGAGTTAAACTCACTTATTCTATGACTCTTCATCAGTTGGGAGGTAATTGTTTTTCTGGAAGAAAATAACATTTTATATCATGATGGGTTTATATTTTCACCAGAGTGTCCCTACTAGGGATTCAATATTATGGGATTCATGGATTTGGTTTCATGGTATAAGAAAGTGAAAACTATCAAAGCGGAGGGAGTGAAGGTATTATAGCTTGTTGTGTCATCCAGATTGATAAGGTTTCACAAATATTTTCCATTATCACTATTAGTAGTCTCTACGAAATTCAGAAAGAAATAATCCTTCTTGAAGATATGTTCTAGATCTCTAAATCTAATAAAATGGTGATGGAGTTAGAAAAATTGTCAGACCAAAATGAAATATCACCATTTCCAATGACCTAATAGAAATTTTCAACAATAATACTAGTTCTGTTGTGATTGTCACACCTAATGTATCGGCTGGAGGTCCCTTTATAACATCAGATAGAATAATGGTCATATTTTTAGTTTGATAAAAGTGGCCCATTGATAATGACATAAGGGGGTATCCCAATAATTCTTGGTGTATATGAAAGTGATATTTTTAAATATTCCCTTGAGATTAAATACCCCTAAATAAGTTAGTTTAGATAACTTGTTCCAACTGGTCAAATAGTTCCCCTTTCATGATGTTCATCCCATATGAAGGTGTTGAGTTATTAATTTATATTTCATTTACTGAAATCTTTATTTATTTATTTTTTTATTAAATTAAATATAAATTTTGAAAAAATACTTCTAAATTATTTTATATTGTTAAATAAAATACATAATGTTTATAAATTTTTAATTATGATTTGATTTTAAATTGTTTAATAAATTAAAAACATCACTAAATGGTTTTGTGTCACTTTTATTGTTTTAAAATTTTAATTATGAAGATAATCATCACTAAATAATTTAAAAATTCCAATATTTCTTAAAAATTCCAACTTCTAAAAAATATAAAAAAATACAAATAAATCACTGAAAATTATATATAAATTAGTTTAACTAACCACCAATAAATAATTAAAAACAACCACTAATCCCATATTTTATTATTGTGGCCTTAAACATTAAAAAAATATAGTTTTCAACTCATGTCCTAACCCACTAGGGACCCATCTAGACTATATGTTACCTGAGAGTGATATTGTAACCTTGTCTCCAAGAGGTAGGGTAAGTGAACAGTGTTGTGTATGAATATCACACATGGGAGTCCTGTTCCTTGGTAAATTTCACAAATTTTCACCTCTATGTTCATGAAATCAATGAAAGAGATATAAAATATTACCAATCCAACAGGAAACAATACATACAATAAATACTTTGAAAAATTAGAATAATGAAATAAAAAAATATATTTTGTATGAAGAATAAAAAATAAACATAACTACAGACATGTGATTCCCAACCTAACATTTGATGATAATAAAGGTTTTTATCATGATATCTAATACTATCCACCTCTTTTGATAATCATTACAGAGTACTTTTAAGATCCCCCAATATAGGCTCGACATGTTCAACTCCTAATAATTGTTTTTCTATATAAGGCACATAAAATGTTGGAAAACACCATTTATTTGAGATTATATAAATAATATTTTATCTACCTGAAAAAATATAGGTAATTAATAAAAATAATTAGTCAACTCATCCCATTATATAAGAGAGGGAGAAAGAATATAAAAAATCATATATACACATAAATAATCCCAATACAAAGAGAGATAAATGTTGACATTCACTTATAGATAATAGTAATGATTATGTCTAGAGATAAAATTATAAATTTTTCTCTATTATAGTAGCCCAATGAACACATAACTAGATATATGGGGGCCCAAAGCTCCCTAATGGGATATCATGATTGAGGAGGTGGTGGACCCTTATGGTTGGATTAACTATTACTCATATATTCTTGATGATTAGTCTATGTCACTCCATATATTAAAAATACATATCCTGAGGTGACTGTAGGAGGTCAAATCCTATAAATATAAAAAATGTGGTCACACTCCCTGGTCTAAGAATGCCATCACAGGGTATTTGTCTCCACTATTGTAATGAATTGGCCAATAAAATTATGTATTCCAATGAAATTAAACTAGAATTATCATTCTTGCATTATTAAATATATTTTAGGATTATTGATTTATATATTTAGGTTATAAATCTTATATAACAAACCCATAAGTTATAAATTGGACACTAGTACTCAGTATCTATAATTTCCTCAATAGAAAATTCTGAAATTATTAATGTTTTTTATAAAAAATCATGAAATTAAAATTTGATATTAATTTCTATTAACCATCATTAAACCTATTGATTATTTTTTATAATCATCGGGTGAGCACAAAAATATCATTAAGCGACATAAATTAAAGAAATAAACTGGAATCCCAAGAATACATATAATAAAATTACATATTAAAAATAAAAACGGGGTTCATAATAATCCATTTTTATACCAAATAAATAATCTTCTCCAGCTAAAAAAGTTCATAAAACATTTCATTAGAAATCATTATGGAAAAATAATCTCAAAATAGATTCTTTGAAAACATACAAAGAAAATGATTTTTTTTCACAAATTTGTACTATTAACACAATCATATGAATACTTATTTATTTTATTTTTTAAATAAAAATTATGTTGAAATTTAAACCATATCATACATATGAAATAATATTCTCTATCCGAACATTTTTTAAAAATATTTCATTTTAATTCATTATGGAAAAATAAAAACAAAAATTTTTCTACAATAACATTAAAATAAAATGAAAACTTATAAAAACTTTTATAATTTTTCATCTGGGATAAGTGATTACCATCATAGTTCTATTTTTAAGAACCACAATAGGAACTCATTTAAAAAAATCAATGTTATCTTAGTATAATTACATTAGTGTAAACCTCACAGCTACTCATGTATTAACCATCACAATTAATATTTAAATAACCATCGTAATATATTCTCACTATCTATTATTAGAAACCTAATTAGTTAAATATGAATCTCTACCCAATAAATTGGAGAGATATATTGGGCTCACCATCCCACATTTTATAATGGAATAACTGAAACTCATAAATAATTCATATTAAAAACAATATAATAAAAAAAAATTATATAAACTTGTTATTTAGGCCTATATAGATACATTTTCAGATATTAATATGTTAATTCCTTTCTAAAAACCTTCTTTTGATATTAACCAGAACATAACTAAAAAAAATTTCATTGAATAAAACATGAAATATTTTGAGGGAAAAAGATCAAATAACATAAAAATATGTCTTCATAGATGTAAAATGGTTTTGAAAGATCACATCAAACATTTTTTGCAGAAAATACGGTTTCCATATTTTAATTTTTTTTAAACATTTCAAAGATGAAAGAAGACAATTAATTTGAAAATAAACATATAAAATATTAATGGAGGCTTAAATAAAATTATTTTTTCATGATGTATGGAAAATAATCACCTTCTATATAAGTTATAAAATCATTCCTTCTATATTTTTGTTGGAAAAGCCACAAAGTACATCATTCCGAAAAAAATATTCCATTAATACTATTTTTTTTAAATTTCAAACACGAGTAAAATTATATTCAAAAAATAATATTATAATATTTTTTAAAAAATGTAATTATTTTAAATTACATGGACTTTTAAAAAAAGTGTGTTTTAAAAGAATATTTAAAAGAGAATTTTTTGTAAATAATGTCCCATACCTTGTGTTTGACTAACCACATACATTATTTATCATCTGGAAATATAATATTAGGGTAACTTATAAATTATTAAGAACCTATTACATTTTCATTATTCCTTCATTTTTATTTAATTCCGTGGCATATACAATTGCACAGTTAATGAATTTCTATTCATGTATTTTGATAATATTTTGTTTATAAGTCCATAGTAACTTCGAAAAATCAAATATGACCAGGAGGAAAATATTCTATAATATCATGAATAATAAAAATTAAATAATTATCATTTTTATAGATCAGTTATTTAATTAAATCCCACCATTAAATCTTTTTATGAAAATGAACTATGTTACAACCATAGAGATGGTCAGCCATATGTACGCATGATTAGCAATTCAAATTTTGTTGATAGTTATGGAAAGAAAGAAAGCATTATTTTTAATTTAGATAAATATAATAACATAATAAATATCATTTTAAATCATTTAATAGAGTTATAATTTTATACATATCATGTGGTGATGAAAAAATTAATCACCTCACCTCATGCAGGTGGTAGTCCACACGTATGCATGTATTCCATTATAAATTTTCAATCAATCGAAAGGTAAGATGGTAAATGATATATTATCAAAGTATAATTATAAATATTTCATGTAAATCATATATAAAAACTAATTGCATAATTATAACAATTTGTGAGTGAAAATGATAGAACCTGAATTACATCGATTCGTGAGGCGGTAGTTCACCAATACCGGAAAAGATGAATTTATCTCCTATTAGATGGAGGAAGAAACATATATACATTCTTCCAAAATCATAGTAAAAACTTACTATGTTAAATATAATATTTTTATTATATATTCATTTTTAATATTATTTCATGGAGGTGGAAGAAGAAATAAATCAAAAAAAAAAATGTTTCATAAAACTATATATCTTCCTTGTAAAGAATCCTTTGATTAATAAATTATTTCTTTTCCAAAAAAATCCATCTAAAATGAGGTAAAGAGTTATATGAAGGGATTTAGATAGTGATTCTCCAAATAAACGGGTTTTAATTTGTGATGTATTGACAATAAGATTTACTTTAATAAGAGAGTGCCATGGAACACATACAATTTCATTAATATAAATTATTTTTTATTACTTAATTGATCCAAAATAATTTATTTAAATGATAGTATTATTATTGATAAAACTAATTTCATAAAATAAAAATTATTCTTGTTTTGATTATTTCTTTGTAACCTTCCTCCCCTCATCATTGGATTGAGGAGTTTTGAGGGAGCTACTGGGCTTTAGGTGACATCCCCAGGACACCAAAAGCTAGAAATAAATACCAAGATCCATTAAATAGTTGGGGGAAGATTCTAACATTGAAATATAAAATAATATGACCACATAAAGAACTTGAAAACAAATATCAATATGAATCATGATTAATAAAATGAACCAAATCGTACTACACCAAAAAATATATCATAAAATATGAAGAAACCAAAAGACATACTCAAGAGGATGAAAGGCCTAAAAACTAAATATTGCAATGTGAAAAAACCACAAAAACCCAACCCACTCCATTTAACACTCTACATTCCATGACCATTGTATTATGAAGCAACACTAATTAACTAACATACTTTTCCTTTACCAATATCTCGATATATAACTTCTTAAAATTCACAACAGTTCAAAGAAGGGAGTGAGCCTAAAACTAGTTGTTTTTACCGAAGAATATCCAAACTCATGATACTATAACAAACATATTATAAAATATAATAAAATAGATTCAAACAATAAAAATATTTTTTTCAAATTCATAAAAATGTGTTCCCATGGAAACATCAAAAAATCCATTAACAAATTACTCATTTGATTTGGAATATTCTTTTCTATATACATAGACATATCCACACACGAGATCCAACATGTTTTTACCATTAACAATGTAACTTCACATCCAAACTCTACAACATTTGATGGTGGTACTTCATGACTATTATCCATCTTATTCATCTATCACCAATTATTTTATTACAACTTCATGCTATGTCATTTCATTCAAACTATTTCATTGTTTTTAATGAATTTTAACATATAATTTACAACGGTTAATACCGATTAATAATTGCGAGACATCATTTTGAAATTATAAACAAGTGATTTTTTCTAATAACTAATAACAATCCGCAATTTCCAAACCAATAAAAAAACCAGATTTCCATAAAAAATCACAGAATTATTTCATATTAATTTCATGATAATAATTAAATTAAAACAAATCTATCAAGTTATATGTCATGTGGATTTGATAGATAATCCACTTACCAAACAAACATTACTAAAAATAATTAATTACAATATAATTCTCAATATTCATGCCTAGATCATCAACTATTAAATAAAAAAATTATAATACATAATGATGTTATTCATAGAACATGTATTTATTCACCATTTTTTTATATGATTAGAAGATAGAGATAGAAGAACATTTTATATTATAAAAATGAAGAATAATATTCAGATGCCAATAAATCTAGGCCTCTAACACATATTTATTCACCTAAAGATCACTTCTAGATCAAAGTGGATTACCTCTGAGACATTTGAAGAAAAATGTATACGAGTTATAGATAATCTAGGGCGAAAATTATGTCTTAATCTGTTTACTCAAATTATATCACATTGGGAGAAAAAATGTATTCAAGTTAGTGCATGTTTCGGAAAAACCATATGAATTTATGTTTCATGGTTTATATTTTTAATTCACATGGTTTTTCTAAAAAATACACAAACCATTCATCTAACAAGTGTATACTATTTTAACTTTTGTAGTTTGATAGATATTATTTATGTTTTTAACAAACTATGATAAACATTATCACCAATTAAAATCCCTCCAAAACAATCCAAAACCTCTCAGAACCTCTGAAAATATAACTCGGGCATTATATGTACACAAAATACATGAATAAAGGGTTATTTACCTAAAAATGAGGGTGAAAAATTCTTCCACAATTTTCCATTCCATCCTTGAAAAAAGGAAAATCTATGTTGGCCTAAAAAAGTTCATACCATTTATCCACTATTCCCTTCCCATTCTCTAATGTGTTTTCCTAAATCTTATCATGTTTCCATAAAACATACACCAAAAAGATTATTTTTCCATGAAATTTCTTCTTGTGAATATTCAAAACCCATGCTAACACACGAATAAATATAGGATCTGTCTCTAAATCAATATGATTAGATATAATAACCAAGAAATAATAATGTTTTTACTTATTAAACAATTATACATGAAACACATTATGCATGAATTGAAACTTGGGGGAAAGACAACCAATATTCCACCTAACCATATATATCAAGTATATAAAAAGTGATTATTTATTTAGAATATACCACAAAATTCTTACAAAAATAATTGTTTTAGAGATAATATCAATAAAAAATCATCACTTGAAAAAAAATAGCTACCATTGATAATCTATATAATATGTTTGATGATACAGATCCACATTTTTTAATTTCTGATAAACTAAATCTTCTATGTTGTCTCTTGACCAAGTGAGGGTCTAATTAGTTTTAGGAATAGAGATGAAATGATCCAAATTTATTAAGTGATCCACTATTAATCATATGGAATTGTGTTTTCTTATCATCCATGACAGACCTGTTACAAAATCTATTTATTTTGTTCCAATTTTTAAAAGAGAATTAGTAAGGACTATAACATAACTGATAACCATTGATTCTCCTCCAATACCTTTTGTTATGTGTGGTATCTTGGGATATAATCCATTGAATATATTTTAAGGGAAAAAAATGAAGTTGTGTATTCAATTATTTTTTAAATCTCTAAATCAATGGGTGAATAACCCATCATAAATGGTTGTTGGTACTAATATTATTTTTTTAAAAAG
Organism: Viscum album; assembly: GCA_963277665.1. Lineage (NCBI taxonomy): Eukaryota > Viridiplantae > Streptophyta > Magnoliopsida > Santalales > Viscaceae > Viscum > Viscum album. Next base: position 678,271,740 of record OY728132.1, on the reverse strand, counting down.
AAAAATATATGAACATTTGATCTCAAAACTAAAAAATTGAATTCCCATATATCTTACATAACTCAATGGTCTCCCCACATTTTAGTGTTTTCTATATAGTCACACAATCTAGATAATACGTAAAAGTGACTCTAACCTACTCAACGAATTAAGGAATAAACTAAACTGGAAAGAAAACGATGACAAAAACATGGAGTAGGAATTCAAGAATATTATCTTATATAAGTGAAATTATATTCATTTTTTCTAAATACACTTTACCCAACCAAATATATTCCTTCCAACTCAATGTATATTCTATATGGTTCCGATTACAAGGTGTATAAATCAATTTGATGTCAAAAATATAGAGATAATCTATCCATCTCTATAGACTTAATGTAAAATAAATATCTAATAATATTTTCCGAAACTCATAAGACTCATAAACACTCTGAATTTTTAACCTAATTGGTAATGACACAATTTCATTAAATCAGGGAACACATTATAAAATTTTATATCATTAATTTCATAGTTCTTCTCATGAACATGTAATTTTCATGATCTATAAGAAACATCATGATCCCCCTAAATGGAAAGAAATCCATACCCAATTCTTAATGAATCACAATTAAATAAATAACCCAATATAAACTATTGAAAAGTGAGGATTGGTACTGATATAATTATATCCATATTTTCCTAAAATTATTTCTTATTTTTTATTATATTGGATAGTAACTCTTTTCCACATCAAAGCTGTCAATAGTGATTCCAAATGTAGAAGATGAATTAGAAAATGTCGATAAAATCATGAAATCCCAAGGAAAAAAATATTCTCAATGAAATTATTCTATGTTTTTAAGTGATAAGACCTTATATATTTTTTAGATCTATAAAAATTTGATTTTTTTGAAATAGAATGGGAAAGGAAACATGAATATTATGTCCAAAAATCAAACATTAATAACATAGAATACAGACAATGATCCCACAATATATACAATACTATAATAATGTATTTATAATGACTTATTTTTCATATAATAATCTTGTATATCATAAGAAAATATCTCTAAAAAGGAATCAAGATTCCTCTATAATATTTGATTCACTAATAAAATAATGAAAACTAGTGTATTGATAAGACCAAAAGGGAAAAATATGTATACATAATGGTTCTATATTATTTTAAAAGATGTTTTCCTAATATCCTCATTCTAAACTCAAAACTGGTGATATCCCAAACATAAGTCAATTTTTGAGAACCACTAAGATCCCCTCAGTTGATCAAATATGTCTTAAATTAATGGAAGGTGGTATTAATTATTTTCATAACATTGATAATATTCAATTAATACACACAATGACAAAAACTTTCATAATCATTATTTATAAAAAAGAACTGGTACATCCCACGAAGATGTTCTTTGTCAAATGAACCCATTAGTTTTTAACTCTTCAAACTAATATTTCAACTCCATCAATTATTCTAGTGTCATCAAATAAGATGGAAGTGAAATTGTACCAGTATCTAGTAAGAGATCAATCGTAAACACAAGTTTTTGTGGGTATGGAAAACTAATGATTTTTATAAGAAATACATTAGGGAATGTTTCAACAATATTTTGAAAATATCTAGACCCAAATTCATTCACAAATTGTAAGGTAAGTACTTTAAACTAAAAATAGATGGTTCCAACCATCAATTACAAAAAAGTTTCTTTACTAGGTTTTACACCCAAATATTCCCTAATGAGATGCTTGGAACTATCTTGAAATTTGAAATTGACCATTTAGTCATATTAGTAAATTTGTTCCTTAAATGATGTCAATTAATATATACCCAAATTGAAGTCATAGAAATCTATCTCAAGAATAATGAAATCCCTAAGAAATATAGAACCATTTAAAATTATAGAACATTATTTACACATGAAGGTTTGAAATTCTATTTGGACAAGATTATTTTTATGTTTCAATATATAAGTAATCATATCAACATGAAAACCCATATTATCAACAACACATGAAGAAATAACATTATGGGATATGACTATATGTAAAAAACAAGCATAAAGATAGATTTAAATTGTACCAAACCTATCATCATAGAAGGACTAGATTGATCACCCATATTCATTTTCATAGATCCTAACGATTTCTGACTCATTTTATTTTTATATTTATTACCATATTGAGAAATAATTGGAGGATGAGTAATGGTGTTCCTAGAATCACATTGGCTCATTCAATTGTAATGATGACAATTTTTCTATTTCATTCATCTTTTTGAACCATAATATGATAGAGAAACATCATATGTTTCCTTATAAAATGACCTTGGTGAACTATGAAAATAGAGATGATAATGTCCCATATATTCTTAATTATGACAATCTCTTGGTAGTTCCATAAAATCACTCTTGATGAGATCTAGTGAAACACTCTAAAAACATATCTACTTACTTTTGGGTTGAAGAGGAAAATTTAATGATCCCATAGTTTTGTTGGGAGGCGTCCCACCACTTTGTAGGTAGGTGTCCCACATCCAATTTTTCATAGAATTAGTATTCATTGTTATTCTTATAAGAATAGTCATGATCCCCACAACAGTATTTTTTTTTGATATGTCCACATATTCCATCTTTACTATATTGTCCATTTCTGTGAAATCCATAATAAATACACCATAAATATCTGAATGAATATCTTGGATCAAACCTCATTAAAAAATTCTTCCTTCATAGACACACATGAAGCAATATCTTAGGAAAAATAGTCTAAATTTACAAATATGGATATATAAACTATCACCGAGGGATTATTTTGTTTCAAACTAAAAAATTCTTTTTTTGTTGAAATATAAAAGGTGTGATGATATATTTTTTTATTAAAAAATTCATAAAAATCACCCTATGTAATCCCATGGACAAATTTAGATTCAATTGTTAATTTAAATCATTGGCATGCCAAATAATCCTGGATATACATTTCTATATTTTCATTCAACTCTTCTGGATTCCTAAAGAAATTGAAAATTAAATCATCCCATACAACCGAGATTATTATTTTTTAAAATATGAATACACCCAAAATATGTCTGAATTATTCTTTTTGAACTAAACTAAATATTCTACATCCTATCATTCATCCTTTTTATTATCTTTATCCACCACCTTGAAATACTTTAAAAATAATTGAACTATTAATTGTTTCACCTATGTAACAGGTGAAACCACATTTTCATTATCCTCTTCTAGTTAGATTTTATGACTCCAACCTTCTTCTATTCACTATAACTATTAAAAAAATACACTTAGTCACAATCACTAGAAACTAAAGGATTAAAAATTCTAATTTACATCATTAGCACATATGACAACATTTATTTCCACAATTCTGAAAAATACATCAACCTTGTAATACAAAATAACCTAATTTCGATATTTTTAAAGATAATCACCTTTTTATGCATTTCGTAAACCATTCTACTTATAATGATCAATGAAGTACTATTGGGACCTCTTATAATCAATTCACGTTATTAAAAACTCAATAGTTATACCCATGATAATGATGCTACAAATTTTATAAAAGTTTCTTGAAACCCTCATGTAACCAAACACCGTAGTAACTTGAACATCAGTATAAATTGGTTAGCTATAATGTTTTATGCAGTAAATTTCATGTTCCAACAATCTTACTAATTACTATTATAACAAGAGACAGAATGATATTTTTTCCAACACTATGACCAAACAAATCTAACACAATTTCTTATGTCAACTACCAAACAATGGAAATTCCATTTTCACAAAATAATGTTGGACAGAATGAATATGGTGCCATTTTTTCTAAAAAAATTATATTTGAACCTTCCTAGACTAATACAATTCTTAAAATCCCACCGCTTTGTTGTGTTCATAAGGAGTATGAGAGAGATAATAGTCCTTAAGAAAAATTCTAAAGACACGAAACGTTGGAAATAAATGTAAAGGTCCTCAAAACATTTGGAGGATGTTTTTAACATTGAATGATAATACAAAAAAACCATATAATCAATAACATAACAAATATCTCTATGATATATGACTAAAAACCTTAATCAAACCACATAAACAACTATATCAGAGTACTAGAATAATCCCAAAGAAATACTCAATAGGAAAATGTCCCTGAAAATAAAAAACACCCAAGTGAAAACAACAAGCATCATTAAACCTTCTTCCTGTTCCACTCCACATTTAAATCCAATGGAATCAAGAATATTAAAAAAATATGTAAGACACCTTGAATTTACTTGTGTATATATAGATGATATCTTAAAATGAATAATAGTACCCTTATAGGGGTGAGTCTAAACTCCGCAGGGTTTCCCCAATTACATCACAACTCACACCACATGTGAAAAATAACTTAGGAAATTTTAGAAATTAATTTCAATAAGTAAAAATAGGTCACATAAAATCTTTAAACCATTTATTCAAGTAAAGAATCAATAAAGTGTTTAAAACATTTATCAGTTAGTTTCATTAATTACTTTTCATGTCCACACAATAAACCACACACACACACACACTATATCTTGGGGTTACCATTTATGGTGAAACGTCACACCTTTACTCTTTCCCCTTTGATCTAGGTACTTCACAACTATTATCCATCCCATTCAAATCATGAACAATCATTTTTTCCAATAACATTAAATTTCATTTGAATACAAAAATTTATTTATTTTTAATTAATAAACAAAATAATTTATATTATTCAACACCAAACCATAATATTAAAACATCATTTTAAAATTATGAACATGGAGTTTTCAAAAAACCAATCCATTTCTAAATTTTCCAAGACTAGACCAAAACATGAAATCATTATAAAATCACTTAATTATTTCACAATATTTTTTGGAAAATCATTAAATAAAAATTAATCTTTTCATTTATAATTCAAGTGTTGGTAAGAAGAAATAAATCTACCTCACAATGATTGTAGAAAATGAATAATGTCACTATATTATCTAGATCCATTCATAAATCTTATACCCTTCATTACAATCATCATAACCCATAAAGGTTCCCATAATAGATCATGTATATATTCACAACATATTAGATCTATGATTCAGATGGTGAGTGAGGGAGGGAGAAAAGATCCTTCAATATAAGAAGAACAAATAATAATGTAAAATTACTGACAAACCAAGTCCTCCAACACATTGATTCACTTAAATATATCTACTAGATCAAAGGGGATCATTTCTCACACCTTAGGAGAAAAAATAATTTTTCTTATTGATGTACTATGGAAAATAAGTGAATAAGGGTTTAGTTCAAATTAGATAAATTTTTATGAGGTTAAACTATTTTACACAATGTTGTCCCCCCATAGTTAGAAAAGTTTGTTCCAGGAATGTGGTGATATTGTCTAAAGGACACACCAAGCCTAATTGGCTCAAACAGTTAGAAAATTAGTCCACCAACCATTCATTTCCCTCTATTTTAATATCCATAATTTCTCCTAGGAATTCATATAGATTGAATAAAATTTTCAACAACCATGTGTCAACCCAATAACCAATGTATTCCCTTTCACATTTTTCTAGAGATTCTAAATAGTTTCTTCTAGCTATGTGAAAACCATATACCACCAGAAATGATTCCAATATATGAAAACCCCATCACAACTACATGAAACACAACATGAGAATCATATTAAATCAACATATATTAATAAAGAGTCATGTAAATGAAATCATTGGTGATAAATTTTTACCCTTATCTATTTTCTTTAACCACTCTTTAATCCCTTCCACACACCAATACAATAAAGATTTTGCAACAATAAGGGTCATTATAGGCACAATAAATGTGAAAATAGACCATAAATAGACAATGGATGATATTATTAACCATTTTCTAATAATTTTTCTTAATATTTTTTTAATTATATTATGTTATTTAATAAAATATTATTTATTATAATATAAAATTAATATCAACTTTTAGAAATATTCACAAATTTTATTTTTATAAAAATATGAGAATAAGTAAAATTAAAAACCAATATTTCATTTTTGTCCCTAATATGACAAGTTCCACAATAAAATTTATTGATCATTTTAGTTGTCTCATTTTATATTTATTTTAATATTTATAATATCATTTATTTGATTTTTCCATTAATTAAATAATTATTTCATCAATATTTTTAAAATTGTTTAGTAAATTATACCTTCATAAATATTAGAAATAATATTCTATTATGATGATAAATCATTTAAATTTATAAAAAATAATTATAAATGATATTATATTTAGTTTAAAAATATGTTAAAAATATTATAGTCATTAAAAATATGATTGTGTCATTTTATAATTTTTAGTAAATAAAATATTATAAATGATACAATCACATCGAAATGGAATAATATTTCAATATAACCAATTCATATATGATTCTGGATGAAGTGTACTAATTTAAAAAAATTTGGGTATATTTTGTGGTTATTTTTCCAGTCCTTATATATTTATTTTTAAACATTAAATACATGATATACCATTTTTATGATTAAAAAATTAATATGGTTACTATTCAAATTAACCAAAAAATGAAAGGGAACTATTTACCAAATTATAACATCTTAATTTAAATAATTGAGTTCATTTCTCAAAATTAAAAACATAGAAGTGGTATAATTTAATTTAATATCAAACCATAATAACTTGATGGGGAATTGATTTTAAGAAAAATACCATTTAAATATAAAATGACTTTATAGTAAATTAATGTATAAAATTAATTTCTAAACCCATAATTACAATAATTTATGCAAAAATGAACTTATTAAATTTAAAAACAAATCCAGAGTATAATTTTCATTAGTAAATACATAAAAAATAATATACTTTTTTTTTAAAAAAATCAGTATTTTTAACTATTCATCAAAAAATCAATCTTGTTTGAAAATTATAAAAACTAATACTAATATAATATTAAAATTATGAACTAAAACTATGAAATTAATTTTTTAAAATTTATTTTATAAATATTAAAAAACAATAACTAAAATACTCCCTTATAAAAAAATAAAACACATTTTTGAAAATAATAATTGAAGAATAAAATGTCTTTAATAAAAATATATTTATTTTTTATGAAGAATTAATTAATGAAGAAAAAAATGAGTAAAATTTGTTTATTTCATAATGAGGTTATAATGTGCATTCCCACCAACGTAGAAACCATTTTATAATGGTCACTGTTAAATATTAATAATTAATTTTTCATTTAATCTTAGTGTTGTTTTTGATGTAGGCAAATGTAACAACCCAAACTTTCATTAATGGAAGTCCATCTTGGTCTAATTAAATGCCTCTTTATGCAAAATGTTCATATAAAATTTCAACTTCTTTGGTTTTTTGTTTTTTGATTTTAAAATACTGTTAAAAATTGTGACCATTGCTAATATAGCCGTTGAACAGGGATCACATGATTAGTATAAATATAGGGCATTATCAAATCCGATTTACTCAGAAAATGGATGTGATGGCCTCATCCAGTAGACGTGCCCCATATGAAGTCCATTTGTCAGATCTCGGAAAGGATGTTGCATATTTTGGCTTTTATCTTGACCAAGCCCATGCCACGCTTGAATATTTTAAGATCGAGTGGGACTTCCTACGAGAGAAGTGGAAGTTGATAGAGATTACCACCAGTGAAATGTTATCCGAGAAACCCCACGAGTCTATCACCATCACACACCTTACTATTTTGTCTTATGCGGGTGTTATAAGGGTTTATGTAACAAGACCCTAGTATTATAGTTATGTACATTATTTTTTTATATAATAATGATTATAATTTCATTTTATTATTGTTACTTTAAAAATAGTATTTAAAGAAGAAATATTATTTTTATTTAATGTTAAACTAAGAAATATATTATGATGAACTAATTTATTATTGAATTAAATAATATTTTAATAAAATAATTTTATTATTTTTAAATTAATAGTTTTTAAATATAAATGATCGTATAATTTTATGAATGCAATTGTAATTTTTATTACGGTTTGAAATCCATTTTTGTCAAAACCAATGAATTTTCAATAAATGTCAGTTTTTATTTTAAAAGGGAAAAATAACATATTTAGAAAATTATTTAGATAAAATGAATATTATTTCTTGAACCAGGATGCCAAAATTATCCAGTGTTGAATTTTTCATAATTTTCAAAGATAGTCAAATTTTTGGTTAAAAATCATATACCATTTAAATATATAATTTTAATTTTGACATAATAATGACCCAATAGTGATGTAATAAAATAATATAAACTTTATGTTGGTCCAATATTCATTTTACCATAAAAATAATATGATTTTTTGTTTGTTTGATTTATTTTAAAATGATTTAGTGGACCATTCACGGCTTATTAAACATTTTGTGTTTTTTAATTGTTTTCCTTGGGAGTGTTACTCACCTCAACATAGGACACACCATTATTCTACGAATATCATACATTGGCCTTATAGAATATTTTTTTCCACTTCCCTTTTAGAAAAACCATGGGATGGTTTGTGGTTTGGATTAGCTTAATGTGATGTCTCCCAAACCTAAATAATAAATAATTCCCTCACTTTTCCTATATAAACCCACCAAAGCTCCCACTTAATCCTCACTTAAAGCCTTTTGAGTTCCCAAAAACATTTCCCTCCTCTCTCTATAATCCTCCCAAGGTTCCCCAAGCTACCAAGAAGCCTCTCTCAAGTCTCTCTCAAGCCATTTGAAGCACACTTCCAAGTATGGGTTTTTTCTTCCTTTCTCATTTTTTTCCAATGTTCTTTAAATCATTATGTCAATTTTATTTCAATTATAAATGTTGGGGAATGGTTTATAACCTCACCAATACATCCCATTTTATGTTTTTATGATGAGATACCCCTTTCACTCTCATTAAATTCCTCCTATGTACACTCGTTACTATGCAGAAATTCCATAATGGATTTCTCTCTCCTCTTTTTCCTCTGAGTAATTATTTTGTATTATGAATCTAAATTCCATTATGTTTGTTGGGATGTGTATCTATATGAACCCCTTACTATCCATTTCATGTACATATTATGATACACCTTTTTCTCTATCATCAACCATTTTGATGAATCCTTATGCCATGCTGTTATGCTGCCAAAATTGTACCGCATTTTTACAATCCATGATCATTGTGTAGTGAATACCATACCCATGTATATATCAATGGTATTAAACTTTATGAACATATAAATATTGAATGTTACTTTCATATATTTATTTAAAATTACTTAAATGTGTAATAACTTATGATGTTGATTGATTTCATGTTATATGATCCCTGTGACATACTTATGTGTGAAATGAAATGTTTAAGAAAGTTGAACCCTGATAGCGCTCTAATGCATTTAAAAAAATATAGTATCATGATAAGTCATGTGAAATTGGTTTTGAATCATGATAATTCAAGTGAAATGATGATTTACTCATGCTTCATGTGCAATGAGGGTTTACTCATGCTCCATGTGCAATGAGCCTTGGCTCGTGCTAATTCCATGTTAAGTGTTGTTGCCACATTTCCATGTTATGATTATCATGATTTATCATGCCTTTATGTTTATTATTATCTTGTTCTCTATTGATATTCCTATTTTCTAACATGTATTGTATTCCTCATGTTATTCCATGATTATTTCCTTACTGGGATTTATAGCTCACCCTTTTTTATGCATGTCCTTGGGTAATCCCATGCAATGCTAAGTATGAGGGAATGTTGTGGTCATGTAAAGGATTTTTCCAAAAAAGATGTTGTATTTAATATTTTAAGTTGTTATGTAATTATCCTAATCCCCAAATACACTTGATCTCTCGATATTATATGTTGTATCAAGTGATGTTTATGTAATAAATTATGTTTAGTTGTGTAATAAAAATTAGGGTTGTCATAGTTGGTATTAGAGAATAGGATTAGTAATTTTTGTGATTAGGATTAGAAAACACTAGTAAAGATTTAGAGATAATAATATGTATAATAAAAACATCCCTAAGTATTGCTGAGTATTGAGTAATTTGTTCATCAAGCAAATACATCTCTATCCGGATACAAGCAGGTAGAGGCGACTCTGGCATAGATGTATCTGAGGGGTAAAACCCAAAAACACTACATTGAGCTAGACTCATACTGGAACATGGGGCACGAAAATAGGATTTGTTGCACTATTGGTTATGACACTCCTCAGGGATATTATTTGGTATATTCACAAGCTTAGTATGAACCATTATAAAGGGACTAAAAACTACCCTAAGAATATATGTTAGAAGGTAGATCCTGAATAGCATAGACAGAAGCCAATAAATACATTTGTTAAGGAAATAAATGTTTATTATAATAAGTCAGTTTTTTACTTGTATTTATCTTTATATTTTACCCTTAAAATTCCTTTTATTCAATAAAAAGGTCTATAAAATGGGGACTCGGGCTCGCAACCAATGTGATGATCAATGTGATGATTGTACTAATGAGATGCCCAATCTAATGGGAGTGAGAATCACAAACACTGTCATGATTCTCTATCATCTAACTCAAGATATGAATAGAAACATGGGTCAAGTGGAAGGTTCAACCCCCCCCCCCCTAATAAAGAACAAGTTTCTATCGAGAGTTTCATGAGACAAAGGCCTTCTACTTTTAATAGATCATCTGATCCCTCAATCGCTGAACAATGGATCAAATCCATTGAAAAGATCTTCTCCAAACTTCAATGTTCTGAATAAGAGAAGGTTATCCTGGATACTTATCGTATAGAGGGTTGAGATGATCAATGGTGGACATTGATAAAAAATACAATGCCTTGGGAGGGGATCAAAGCGTTGGAATGGATGGATTTTCAAAAGATGTTTTTCAATAAACATTTTTTTGCACCCTATGGATTAAGATGGAAAGGGACTTCCTTGACCTCTAGCAAAGAGATAATGAATATATCAGAGCATACAAGACAATATTTACAAGGCTTTCATGATATTCCTATGGATTTTTCATTACCTCCGAAATCAAGGTTGACCGCTTCTTTGGTGGGATGAAATCTAGCCTGGGGAAAGCGCTGGCGATCCATGACTTCGACAACTATGAGGAAATTGTTCGATGTGACCTCAAGGTAGAAATAGAGATTGGAGAATCTTAGGGGTATCATTGGGGATAAAAAGCATAAGGTGGAACTCAATGTTGACAGTTCTATGGATAAATCCAATAGTTCTAAAGAAGATCCATCACCCCACTTTCCAAAGGTGTGGAATGTAACACCCCGGAAACTGCCTGAAGGGGATGAGGAAATGCATTAGGTTTGGAAGAGATGGGAACCTAGCTATTAACTGTCGGAAACAAAGACCCGCGGCTGTTGTAGAGGAGATTAATGATTCATTTGAACCTCATTGTGTGGTTCATTTCTACAGAAGCAAAGAACCAGGGCTTCTTGAAAATCAGTCCCCAAAGACAAGGGTTTTTTGAGGCAACCAACAACCTCCAAGGAAGTAAGGGCGAGCATTTTCCATCACTACTACTGAAGTGAACCCAACAACGAAGTGGTGATAGGTACACTATTTATTCATTCAAGAATATCCAATGTAATTTTTGATTCAGGTTTTATGCATTCATTTATATCTCGAATGTTTATCAGAACAATCCCAGCACCACCCAAAATAATGGAAATGAAGTTGTCAGTGAGTACGACCAATGGGGAAGTCATTGAATCCCAAGAATATAACTCTTCCCCTATCATTATATGTCAATTAAGCAACCCATTGACCTCATCATACTCCCTATGGTGTAATTTGATGCAATTCTTTGCATGGATTAGCTTTCCTTATATAGAGCCTACATAAATTTCTCTGAGAGGGAAATCACTCTCCATGTGGATAATCGACCAATGATTATTTACAAGTGCAAGAAGAAAGATGAACCTTTTTTAGCTTCATCATCTCAAGCATGGATATTACCAACATATGAGCATGCGTATCTGGATTAGATGATTGAGTCTAAGGACGAAACTGTCTTAGAAGACAATCCTATTGTAAGCGAATTCAATGATGTGTTTCCCGAGGAATTTCCTAGTCTTCCTTCTAGAAGAGTTGTGGAATTGTCAACTGATCATATACCTGGGGCATTACCAATATCCAAGAATCTATATATAATGGATGTTGTGGAGCTTGAGGAGTAGAAGGAATAACTATAGGAGAATCTGGATAAAGGGTTTATATGACCATGTGCTTCACCATGGGGTGCACCAGTCTTCTTCATCAAGAATAAATATAGGTCATTGGGCCTTTGCATCGATTATCTTGAGCTTAAAAAAATCATGATAAAGAACAATTATCCTCTCCCACTAATTGATGATTTGTTCGATCAGCTGCGTGGAGAAAATTACTTCTCAAATGTGGATTTTTCGTCGGGATATTATCAATTAAGGGTGAAGAAAGAAGACATCCCCAAAACTACTTTTCGTTAAAGATACAGGCACTATGAATTCATAATAATTACTTTTAGACTCACTAATGATCCAAAAATCTTCTTGGACTTCATGAATAGAGTCCCTAAAGACTACCTCAACAAATTTTTGTTAGCCTTTTTAGATGATATTATGATATACTCGAAAACCAAGGAGGATCATGAGGAGCATCTAAGAACTATAATAGAGACTATGAAATAGATAAAGCTCTATGGAAAATACCACAAGTGTGAGTTATGATTTAAGGAGGTTTCATTCATGGGATATATCATCCCAAGCAATGGGATATCTATGGATCCCTCAAAAATAGTTACAATTGAGGGATGGATGAGGCCAACATCAGTAACAGATATCTGTTGCCTATTGGGGTTACCTGGATATTATCGAGGATTTGTGAGAAGTTTCTCACGGTTTTCCAACCCTCTTACCAAGCTAACTCAGTAGGGATTAAAGTTTTATAGGATTGAAGAATGCAAAGAAAGATTCAAAGAGTTGAAAAGGAGGCTTATCACTGCATCCATGATCACTTTACCCACAAGTGTAGAAATTTTTGTGGTATTCAGTTTTGCTTTGAAGAAGGGCCTGGGATGTGTGTTGATGAATAATGACAAAGTCATTACCTATGCTTCAAGGAAATTGAATGTTCATGAATAGAACTATCCAAAACATGAACTCGAGTTGGATGTAGTGATCTTTGCTTTTAAAATATGGCAGCATTATCTCTTTGGGGAGAAGTGTAAAATACATACAGACTACAAAAGCCCCATGTATAAATTCACCAAGAAAGAGTTGAACATGCGCCAATAAAGATTGTTAGATCTGATCAATGACTATGACTATTCAATCCATTAACACCATGGGAAATCAATCAAGGTGGAGGATGACCTAATTATAAAGGACCCATCATTCTATCCCCGATGAGAATTGAAAAGGATCTAATCTTCTTAGATTTGATAAAGATGGGAATGAGAATCATAAATAAGGGAACATCACCAATCCTTTAAAAGATTATTTATCAACAGTCACTTTTGGAATGGTTAAAGGATACTCAAAAGGATGATGTGGGAATTTAGGAAAAATTGGAAGCTATCAGAAAAGGTAAATCCCCAGATATTAATGCCAATAAAGAATGAATTGTGAGATTTGGGAAAAGACTATGTATTCCATAAAGTACGGAGCTGAAGAAGGAACTTTTGTGTAATTCCCCGACCCCAGTTACCCAGAGTCGGTGCATTATTACATAACATTGTAATGATAATAAGGAAATCATGTCTCGATAGACTAATCAGTTTAGTATTATTGGAAACAAGATTCAAACATAAGTTCAACTTTACATCTTGGAGAGGAATACAACACAAATATATTTCATTAGAAACATCCATGCCTCCTAGATTATTCCTGAAAGTCACTCATAAATAACTTCTTCATATCATAGGAAAATAAAACATAAGAAAGGGGTGAGCTCAAATGCTCAGTAAGGGTAAGTCATATATAGTGGAAAATGACAAAAATATTAAGCCGGGTAAATAATTGAAACCACATGCCTTTACCAATAATAAACAAGAATACTTTTTTGGCAGGATTATGAGCTGAGTAAATAATGCCATAATGAAACATAATCATTGGTATTATACTAGTCGAATGACCACATGAACTAGCAATATTATTTTCATAATGAGGGAATGTATAATGTAGGACATTCTGAAATATTTTTTCAAGGCCTCGGCCAAGAAGTCTAAAAATGATTATGGCCTCGGCCAAAACCATAAATCAAATTGGGAAAGGGACTTGGCCAATTCCACATCTAGTTGTCTCATGAGACCTACTGATGCATCAAGGAGCTATAGAGGGCTCCAACCATCACTAACTAAGTCCAATAAATTACTCATATTTAAAGGTTTAAACATATCATAAACATTCGTATAAGAACTAGGATACGAAATTTCAATACTTTAACCATATACCATGAATTGTATTAAAATAGAACATCCACAGTATAAAATACCTCAAAAACATCAATATAATATTGAAGTTTTGTATCATAACAAATCAACTCCCAATTAACATAAAATCCATCAAAGGATGTTGATATAGATGAAATCAAAACTCTTTTTAGAGAAATATCTCATTCTATTTTAAAAGAATTTAAGGGTCACATAATTATAAAACATCTAATTGGAAAATATTCTTATTATCTTGTAAGGGAAGCTTCAAAGAGTTTATAATTATAGAACATAGCTGCACTCGCCATATAAGTTAAAAAAAGACATTCTAACCTTAATTTTGTCGAAAAGGTTAAAAAGGACCATGTTTGGAAAATGACGGAATGATTACTTTATAAACATCTTATAAAAAGTCAAAAAGATTATAAATGAATTTAACCCATATTCCATAAAATATTAAGAAGGTTTTGAAATACATATTTAAGAAACATGGATGTGGATGATAAAGAGGTCCCGGTAGATAATTACGTATAAATAACCTCAGATAATGAAGAGATTGTGAAATGAACCCTTACCTTGTACTTTTCCTTAATTGATGGTATGTTAACCTCGTATATAATAGTTAAAATATTGTTATTAAATTATACACGAACAATATACATATTTATGATATCATATATGATCTTTTAACATTTCTTCTTTGATAATATCTTAGTATTATCGTCGTTTCAAGTGTTAACTTACTCATCGTCTTTAATATGTTTTGCTACATAATCCATGTTTGTTATCCATAGGTTGTATATTATTCATATATTGAATTATATCGAGTCCTTTAACAATATTTTAATCATCAAATGAGAATTATACTCGAATGGATACGATGGGGAATGAATCTCATCGCGTTCGTGGAGATGGTAGTCTGTACATACGCACGAGCGACAATATCATTATTTTGATATTAAAATAATATATAATTGGATGTTATATAACATATGAAGAATCATTATAATGATATATTTATTATTTACTTCAATTACACATCAATATCATACACATCCAAATAATAATATTTTGAATAATAATAACCCCACGATGTGGAGACGGTAAGCCGTACGTACGCACGTATGGTGACATGTCATTCAATAGATGGATAGAATACTGAATATGGTTGTACCAAATTTATATTAACATCACAGTATATAGAATATATTGGATTTATTGTTTTAGAATGCAAAATAACAAATAAAGAAGAAGTTGAAGAAGAAAGGAACTTGAAAGAGGGTGGGGAAAATATTACATCTTCTTCGGGTTCTTCCTTTTGATTTGATCAAAATGGCTCTTTAGGTTCACATTCTGATAAAAATAATGCCTCTAAGTTAAAGTGAGGGAAGTTGGGATGATATTTGGGTAGGGGATTCTCGAGCCAAAATGCTTTGTTGGTGTAAATTAGAGAGAAGAGGGAGTGCCCTTTTATAAGAGGGGTGAGGGGCACCTTTGGAAAAGCTAGAAATATTATTTTATAATAAATTAATATTCGCTGTCTAATTGCTCCAAAGTGGATTATTTATAGGTTAAGGTGGGGATGGGTCGAATTCATTTCAACCAATAGATTTTAGACAGGTTTGAGTCACTATATTAACCTTATCATTTATATTTAACTATTAGTTGAATAGTATGACATTTACCATGTCTCTTTGTATTTTTATATTATATAGTTAATAAACATACTATATACATCCATGAAACCCCCCAAGTTGTCCATTGATGATACAACTATCCTGATATAATTCCTTTGACTGAATGTTATATTTTTAGGAATATAATATCAATTAATAATGTAATATTTGTTTTAAAAACTCTTTTATGTCTATTTTGACACTATTGGGTATTTTGTTTTTGATAATTTCATAACAGCATTATTACTTAGAATAAAATTTATATAACGAATCCTAATATTTCATATTAAGCTATGAAATTAGTTTAATGCATAAAAAGTCTCAAATTATAATTTTTTGATATATATAATATCAATTATTTTAATATTTCATTAATTAGGTAATTACGGCATCACCATTGTGTCAAAAATAACTTAAAATATTTAATGTCTAAAAATTATAAATAAAATACGATTATGTAGGAAATCCTTTTAAAATTTTAATTAATATTCATAATCGAATTTATCTTATGTATATCCCTATATTAAAAATATTTTAGTTATTAATCTTTGATTTTAACTCTTTTAACTCGTCTTTGAATTAAATAATAATAAATATCCTAAGCTAATCCAAGTGGACCTAAATGATAATATTTTATTCCTAAGGTTATTTTTGGTCAAGATAAAATTTTACAATAGAATTATAAAATGTGTTAGGGTAATATTAATATCATTTTTACCCTTAATTACCCAATTTACTTTTAACCGTTGTAAATAAAAGTAAAAAGTTACTATTTAAAAAAAATTATTTTCAACTCATTGAACCACATTTTACTCTTTGATATTAACTATGTATCTCTGATTTTTTAAATTCCACTCACAGAAGCGGTAAAATTAAGTTTTATGTGAATTGCCAAATTCTCCTAGGAGGTGGGTAAAAGACGGTGAAAAGTTCAATAAATTGTTTATATATCTTAAATTATTCTGAACTAACTCCAATGAATTATATTGAACTTATATATTTATTTTGTATCAGTTTTTACCTTAATAAAATTTAAATAAAATAAATAATTATTCAAATAAAAATTTGTTTTTAAACTATAACTCAGTGTTTTTTCACTATTCATAAAAAATTGAATGTTTTCAGAAAAATACCAAAAATTCATCCTAAGCTAATTTTGATATTCTGAATCCAAAAATGATGTCAATTTTGAAAGATAATATTTATAAAATTTAACAAAGTCAATATTACTATTCATAATGTCTAGTTTGATTGGTTGTGGTGTGTGTTAGACCTCAAAGTTGCGTACAACACACGCTACTGTATTATTCAAAGAGAAGCGTACCGTGGAAGCTTGAGGTGTTACATTATCCCCTCCTTCAAATAATTTTGTCCTAAAAATTTCTAGAATTCTATCACGTGAAAAGACTTGGGTGGTTCTTCATCATATGTTCCTCAGGTTACCACATTACCTCTTCCATCTTATGGTTTCTCTATAGAACTTTGACCAGACGAGTCATCCGGTTTCTCAGCACTTGTTCTCCTGTATCAAGAATCCTGAAAGGCTCTTCGCAATAATATAGATCGGGTTCCAGTTATAATTCCTCTTAAGTGAGTACATGCATTGGGTCAGGCATGTATTTTCTGAACAGTGACACGTGGAACACCTTGTGAACTTTGGAGAGATTTGGAGGCATTTACAAACGTCAAGCTACAGCCCCAATTCCTTCTAGAATTTTGAAAGGCCCCATGTACCTAGGACTCAGTTTACATTTCTTACAGAAACGTAAAACTCCCTTCCATTGAGATACCTTGAAGAAAACATGATCTCCTAAATGAAATTCCAAATCCTTCCTTCGATTATCGGTATAGCTCCTCAGTCCACTTTGAGAAGCTTTGATGTGGTTTTGGATTACCTTTACCTTTTCCATCGTTTCCTCCACCAGTTATGGCCTACAAGTTTTCCTTCAGGAACTTCATCCTCGCAGGTTGGTGTGCGACATCTCTTTCCATATAACGCTTCATATGGTGCCATTCGAATACTTGAATGGAAGCTATTGTTTAAGAAAATTCCAAAAGAGGTATATATTGATCCCACATACCCTGAAATTCATGTTAGAAAGATCTCAACATGTCTTCGAATGTTTGAATAGTCCGTTCTAATTGTCCATCTGTTTGAGGGTGGTAGGCAGTGCTCAAACAAAATTCAGTATCCAAGGACTTCGGAAGACTTTTCCTGAATCATGATGTAAAATGGGGGTCACGATCAGAAAAAATCGATTGGGGTACTCTATGAAGTCTCCCAACATCATTAATAAATAGTCTTGCTAGACGTTCCAGTTATAGATCTTCGCTTATATCAAGAAAATGTGCTGACTTGGTAAGACGATCAACAGTGACCCATATAGCATCATTTCTTCTAGGTGTCTTTGGTAGTCCCATGAAAAAGTCCATCGTGATATTATCCCATTTCCACTCAGGTATAAGAAGAGGTTTCATGACTCCTCCGGGCTGTTTCCTTCCAGCTTTCACTTGTTGACAAACCATACATCTTGACACAAAATCAGCAATATCCCTCTTCATGTTGTCCCACCAAAAATTTGTCTTCAAATATTTATACATTTTGGTGCCCCAAGGGTGTATAGAGAAATTGGAACTATGAGCATCATCTAAAAATTCCCTTTATAGATCAGGTATATCAGGAACACAAAGTATCTTCCCAAATTTCAAAATTACTTCTTCATACACAAAGTCTCTCAATCTCCCATCATTCACAGCTTTGATATTCTTTTGATACTCTTCATCAACGGTCCAAGAATGCTTTTTATTTTCTAGTAAATATGGTCTGACAACCATTTGAAAAAGAATAAATGTTTCACCTTCCACGGTAATTCTCATATCCATCTTCACTAGATCCATGAAAATAGGATCCCTTTCAATTCTCATCATGTTCAAAACTCCATGATCTTTTTTTCTCAAATCATCTGCCACCTTATTTTCCTTCCCTGGATGGTAGTGTATTGTGAAATCATAATCCTTGAGTAGTTCAAGCCATCTACTTTTCCTCATGTTGAGTTCTTTTTGTGAGAAAATATACTTGAAACTCTTGTGATCAGTATAAATCTCACATTTCTCACCATAGAGATAGTGTCTCTAAATGTTCAAAGCAATGATTAAATCAGCTAAATCAAGGTCATGAGTAGGATAATTTTTCACATGAATTTTTTGCTGTCACGGTGTATAGGAAATAACCCTATCATTTTCCATAAGGACACAACCAAGCCATTTCTTTGAAGCTTCTCTATAAATAACAATCCCATCATTCCCTGATGGTAGAGTTATTATAGGGGCATTGACTAATCTTCTATGCAGTTCTTCAAAACATTCTTCACACTCTTTATTCCAAACAAATTTAACCCCTTTACGTGTGAGGATTGTTAATGCGTTATCCAATCAGGAAAAGTTCTAGATGAAACACTGATAATAACCTACTAAGCCAATAAAGCTACGTACCTCGATTATACTCGTTGGTGCTAGACATTCTTGGATTGCTCTTGTCATAGAAGGATCTACATAGATTCCATCCTTAGAGACAATATGTCCAAGAAAATAGATTTCCTAAAGCCAGAATTCTCACTTGCTAAGCTTCCCATATAATTCATGTATTCTAAGAGTCTTCAGGATAATGCGCAAGTTATTTTCATGATCTTTGTAGCTTTTAGAGTATACCAAGATATCATCAATAAATACCACCACAAAATCATTGAGATATTCCTTGAAAACTCTATTCATTAGATCCATGAATACAGAGGGTGTATTAGTCCGCCAAAAAGGCATTACTGTAAACTCATAATGCTTGTACCTGGTTCAAAATGCTGTCTTCAGAATGTCTTCCTTCTTTACACACAACTGATGGTATCCAAATCGAAGGTCAATCTTTGAAAAGTATTCTGCTTCATCCAGTTGGTTAAATTAAACATAAATATGAGGTAGGGGATACTTTTTCATTATTGTTATAGAATTTATTTCCCTGCAGTCGATACATAACCTCGTAGATCCATCTTTCCTCTTAACAAAAAGGACAGGGGCTCCCCATGGAGAAACACTAGGGAGAATAAGCCACTTATTACTCAATTCCTCTAGTTGTTTCTTTAGTTCAGATAATTCCACAGTGGCCATTCTATAAGGGGTCATCGATATAGGCCTTGAACTAGGAATTAAATCAATGGAAAACTCAACAACTTTTTCTGGAGGATGTCCAAGTAAATGTTCTGGAAACACATCTATATATTCTTTCACAATTGGTAAATCCTCTATTTGAACATTCATTTCCTCAACCACAGTTATTTCATTCTCTTCCTCCCCGATAATTGATTTTAGTTTAGCTACTGGGGGTTGATCTAGATAATAATTAGGTGTTGATGATTCCACTGTAAAGATAAGGTGTTCCTTATCATCATCATAAAAAATAGTAACCTCCTTCTTCTTAAAATAAATTTTTTCATCATGGTCCAAAAGGCAATACATAATGAGGATTATATCAAATTAAATAATAGGTATGATGATGATATCCACAGATAAAGAACATTTATGTTCTCTAATGGGGACTGATTCACAAAACATTGTTGCAATGATAACTCCCTTAGGAGTTTTGACTGAAAACTCCCTTGTTAAATCAAATTGGAAATATTTAATTTTCTTAGAAAACTGGGAAGATATTAAATAAGGCGATGATCCAAAATCAAATAAATAATTTTCTAAACTTGAGGAAACCATTAAATTACCTGCCACCATGTCTTTTGGGGCTTCAACCTCAGCAGTAGTAATTGAATAAGCATGCCCTTGGTCCCTAGTCTTTTTATAAGGTAAGTTTCTCTAACGCTTAGGACATTTATTTGCATAATGTCCCATCTCCATGAAATTGTAGCATTAAAAATTGGTAGTGTATTTCTTTCCTTTTCAATCACCATCTAGATGGCCTTTCCATCCACACTAGTAGCATACTCCTTTTCCTTTTAGACAAGCACCAGGGTGCTTCGTTCCTCAATTATCACAATGTGGAAATTCAATTCTTCCCTTCTTCCCTATTTCCTTATTTCCTTTCCCAGAGTGTTCAGCAGATCTCTTCTTCTCTTGCTTTGATTTGAAGTCATAAGACTTACAATATTCTTTTTCTGTCTTGATAGAACACGAGACAATATCTTCGTATGATGAGAAGGATTGTGAGACCAATTCTTGACAGAGAAATGGTTTTAAACCATAAATGAAATGATCAAACTTACTTCTGGAGTTACGTATTTAATATGCAGCATACCTAGCTAACTGTGTAAAGTTAGCCTCGTACTTTGCAACATTCTCATCCTCCTTTTGTCTTAGAGTCATAAATTGCCTTTCCATATCTGCTCGATGGTCACGAAGAAAGTATTTTTCTAAAAATATATCTTTTAACTCCCCCCATTCCATATTTGATACTTCATCATCTTCCTTCGTGTTTTGAATCAATGACCACCATTGATCAGCATCTCCAGTGAGGCAGTAAACTGCCATGATAAATTTTTCCCTTTAAATAATCCCCAAGGCATGGAATATTTTTCCTAAAGAATATATACATTGCTCAAATACTAAGGGATTTGTACTCCCATTGAATGATGGTGTTTTTTTTCCAATGAAGCAATCTAGCATTGATCCTCCACGTTGTGGATCAGGGTGCTCCATACGGGTAAAGTTATTATTTCTAACCTGAGTGAGTTGTCGCAGTATGGTGATTCGGTGATCAGAACCAGTTGCATCACCAGCTCCACTATAATTATCTTGAGAAGGAGGGAAATCCCTACATGAAGTGCATGCATTGATACGGTTTCCATTTCTTCCACTAGGAGCCATTTCTAAACAATGGCATACACAATATTAGTTTATGAATCGCAATACATAAATCCGAACTTATAAAACACTGAACATAAATTGAAAAGTTTATGGATATAATCCATAATCATAAAATTGTTTTCTTTGAGGAAGTATATACTCATAAACTCTTCATAATGGTTTGTAAAGAAAATTAGAATTATCCAAAGCATATCCACCGGAAGTGTCGTAACCAAGAGTGCATCACAGCATGTTGTTGTGCATGAATTCTCGTTCGAGTATAGCATAAAGAGGTGTTTTTAGGTTTTACCCCTAGGTTCATCTGTTCCAGAGCCGCCTCTTCCTGCTCATATCCAGACAGGAATGTATTGGTCGGAAAACACACAAAATATCTACAATACCAAAATTTAAGGAAGTTTTTCTATACTATTCCTCAAAGTCTATCTTAGGTCTATGTGCTCTAATCAAAGTTTATCTAAATCTAGTTTCCAATGTTTGTACTAAACTTCCTCTGATTCCAACTGTAATTCCCCAAACCCAGTTACCCAGAGTCAGTGCATTATTAGATAACATGAGATGATCACAAGGAAATCATGCCTTGAAAACCGATCAGTTTAGTCTTATTGGAAACAAGATTCATACATAAGTTTAACTTTACAGCTTGAAGTGGAATACAACACAAATATATTTCATTAGAAACATCCAAGCTTCATAGATTATTCCTGCATGTCACTAATAACTAACTTCTTCATATACATGGGAAATGAAACATAAGAAAGGGGTGAACCCAAATGCTCAGTAAGGGTAAGTAATACAGCAGAAACTTACATAAATATTAAGCATTGTAAATAACTAAAACCACATGCCTTTACAAATAATAAACAAGAATACTTTTATGGAAGGATTATGAGCTGAGTAAATAATGCCATAATAAAACAAAATAATTGTTATTCTACTAGTCGAATGACCACATGAACCATCGATATTATTTTCATAATGAGGGAATGTATAATGTCATACATTCTAAAACATTTTCTCAAGGCCTTAGCCAGGACGTCTAAAAATGATTAAGGCCTCAGAAAGAACCATAAATCAAATTGGGAAAGGGCCTCAGACAATTCCACGTCTAGTTGTCTCATGAGACCTACCGATTCATCGAGGAGCTATAACTGGCTCCACCCGTCACTTACTAAGTCCAATATATTCCCCATAAGAAAAGGTTTAAGCATATCGTAAACATTTGTATAAGAACTAGGATAAGAAATGTCAATAATTTAACCATATAACATGAATGGTATAAAAATAGCACATACACAGTCAAACATATCACAAAACCTTCAATACAATATGGATGTTTTGTATCATAATAAATCAACTCCCAATAAACTTAAAATCAATCAACGGATGTTGACATAGAAGAAATAAAAACTCTTTTTAGAGAAATACCACTTTCAATTTTGAAATCATTTAAGAGTCACATAAATATAAAAACCCTACTTTGAAAATATTCTTATATGCTTGTAAGGGAAGATTTGACGAGTTTATAATGGTAGAAAATATCCACACCCGCCGTATAAGTTAAAAAAAGTCATTCTTTCATTAATTTTGTCGAAAATGTAAAAAATGACCATGTTTGGAAAATGACTGAAAGATTACTTTATGAACATCTTATAAAAAGTCAAACAAGGGTATAAATGACTTTAACCCATATTCTGTAAAATAGTAATAATGTTTTGAAATACAATTTTAAGAAACATGGATGTGGATGATAAAGAGGTTCCAGTAGATAATTACGTATAAACAACCTCAGATAATGAAGAGATTGCGAAATAAAACCTTACCTTGTACATTTCCTTAGTCGATGGAATGTTAACCTCTTGTATAATAGGTAAAAAAATTTATTAAATTATACAAGAACCATACAAATATTTATGATATCATATATGATCTTTTAACATTGCTTTTTTAATAAAATCATTGTATTATCATCGTTTCAGGTGTTAACTTACTTTTTTTATTTAATATGTTTTGTTACATAAGACATGTTTGTTATCCATAGGTTGTATCTTATTAATATCCATAATGATATCAAGTCTTTAAAAATTATTTTTAATCATCAAATGAGAATTATACTTGATTGGATACGATGGGGAATTAATCACATTGCGTTCGTGGAAACGGTAGTCCGTACGTACGCACGAGTGACAATATCATTATTTTGATATTAAAATATTATATAATTGGATGGTATATCATATATACAGAATCAGGATAATGTTATATTTATTATTTACTTCAATTACACATCAATATCATAACCATCCAAATAATAATGTTTTGAATAACAATTACACCACAATGTGGAGACGGTAAGCTGTATGTATGCATGTATGGTGAAATGTTCTTAAATGGATGGATAGAATAATGAATATGGTTGTACAATATTTATAACGACTTCACAATATATATAAGTTACTAGATTTATTCTTTTATAATATAAATAACAAAGAAATAAGAAGTTGAAGAATAAAGGAACTTGAAAAGGTGTGGTGAAAACATTACCTCTTCTTCAGGTTCATTCTTTTGATTTGTTCAAAAGGGATCCTTAGGTTGGATTTATGATCAAAATAAGGCCTCTAGGTTAATGTGAGTGAATTTGGGAGGTTATTTGGTCAGGGGTTTTCTGATCCAAAAGGCATTGATGGTTTAAATTAGAGAGAAGGGGAGTGCCCTTTTATAAGAGGGGTGAGGGGCACCTTTTGAAACGCTAGAAGTATTATTTTATAAAAAATTCATATTAGGTTTATAATGGCTCCAAATTGAATTATTTAAATTTTATGGAGGTTTGGGTAGAAATCCTTTCAACCAATAGATTTTAGACAGTTTTGGGTTACTATATTAACCTTATCATTTATATTTAACTCTTAGTTAAATAGTTTGACATTTACCATGTCTCTTAGTATTTTTATATTATATAGTTAATAAACATACTATATACATACAAGAGACCCCCAAGTGCTCCATTAATGATAAAAATATTATTATATAAGTCCTTTTTCTGAACCATAGATCTTTAGGAATAGAATATCAATTAAGAATATAATATTTGTTTTAAAAACTTCTTTATGTGAATTTTTACACTATTGGGTATTTTGTTTTTTATAATTTAATAACAGCATTATTACCTAGAATAAAATTTATATAACCAATCATAATATTTCATATTAACCTATAAAAATATTTTAATTCATAAAAAGTCTAAATTACATTTATTTTGATATTTATAATATCAATTATTTTAAGATTTCATTAATTAGGTAATGTCCACATCACCATTGTGTCAAAAATAAATTAAATTATTTAATATCTAAAAATTATAAATAAAATACCATTATGTAGTAAATCTTTTTATCTTTCTAATTAATTTTTATAACCGAATTTATCTTATGTATAACCCTATATTAGAAATTTTTTAGTTATTAAACTTTGATTTTAACTCTTTTAACTCTTCTTGGAATTAAATAATAATAAATGTCCTAATATAATCCAAGTGGACCTAAATGATATTATTTTATTCCTAAGGTTGTTTTTGGTCAATATTAACTTGTACAATAGAATTAGGACATGTTTTAGGGTTATATTAATTTCATTTTTACCCATAATTACCCTATTTACTTTTAATCATGGTAAATAAAAGTAAAAAAGTTACTGTTCACCAAAAATTATTTTCTTCTCGTTGCACCAAATTTTACTCTTTCATATTAACCGTGTCTCTCAGATTTTCGAAATTACACTTACATAAGCAGTAAAATTATGTTTTATGTGAATTTCCAGATTCTCCTAAGAGGTGGGTAAAAGACGGTGAAAGATTCAATAAAATATTTATATATCTAAATTTATTCTAAACTAACTCTATTTAATTAAATTGAAATTATATAGGTATTATGTATCTTTATTTTCCTTAATTTAATTTAAATAAAATAAATAATTATTTGAATAGAAATTCAGTTTTAAACTATAACTTAGTTTTTTCATTATTCATAAAAAAATCAATGTTTCCAAAAACATACCAAAAAATCACCCTAAACTAATTTTGTTATTCCGAATCCAAAAATGATGTCCATTTTGAAAGATAATATTTATAAAATTTCAGAAAGTGAGTATTAATATTCATAATGGAAATTTTGATTGGTTGTGGTGTCTGTTAGAACTTAAAGTTGCGTACAACACACACTACTTTATTATTCAAAGAGAAGCGTACCGTGGAAACTTGGGGTGTTACATTTTGGATGATGCGCATAGTTTAAATTTCTCTATTCAAACAGGAAACACAATGATTTATCGAGATCTGAAAGAGAATTATTGGTGGGATAATATGAATAAAGATAATGATGAATATACATCAATGTGCCTGGTGTGTTAGCAAGAGGGGGAAGAGAGGCAGAAGTCTAAGGGGATAATGCAACCATTTCCCATGCCAGAATAAAAATGGGAGAACATCACCATGGAATCTTTCACCGGACTTCTGAAGAAATCCAAAGGAAAAAATGCAATCTGGGTTGTTGTGGATCATCTTACAAATGCTTCACACATTATTAATATTCGGGAGGTATTCCCATTGGATCCACTCACATAGATATATATCATAGAAGTGGTAAGGCTTCATGGAATACCACTATCTATTGTGTCTGATTGAGATCCAAGATTCACATCTATATTTCTGAAGAGTCTTCAACATGCTCTGAATACTGAACTAAACTTCATTATGGCCAATCATCCTCAAACTAATGGCCAATCCGAGTAGACTATCCAAACACTTGAGGACATGTTGAGAGTATGCATAATGTACTTTAAATGAAGATGGGATCAACATATTCCTCTGTTTGAGTTCTCTAATAATAACAATTTCCACTTGAGCATCCAAAAAGAACCATATAAATCTTTTTATGGGAAAAGGTGAAGAACACCAATGTGTTGGGATGTGGTCAGTGAGTGGAAGCTTCTTGGACCATAAATGGTATAATAAATGGTGGAGAAGGTGAAAACCATTCAGCAGCATATCAAGGCTGTAACGACCCAAATATTTATTAATGTAAATCCCTCTTGATCTAATTAAATGTCTCTTTATGTAAAATGTTTATATAAAATTTCAACTTATTTGGTTTTTTGTATTTTGATTTTAAAATATCATTAAGAATTGTGACCGTTGTTAATATAGTCATTGAATAGTGAACACATGATTTGTATAAATATAGGGCTTTAATAAATCCAATTTACTCAGACAAAGGAAGCGATTGACTCAACCAGTAGACGTGCCCTATACAAATCCAATTTGTCAGAGCTCAGAAAGGAGGTTGTGTCATTGGGATTTTCCCTTGACCATGCCCAAGAAGAGCTTGAATATGTTAAGCTTGAGCGGAACCGCCTATGAGAGAAGTGGAAGTTGATAGAGATTACCACCTGAGAAATGTTATCTGAGCCACCCCAAGAGTCGGTCACCATCAAACACCTTAACCTTTGGTCTTATGTGGGATTTATAAGGGGTTATGTAACAAGACATTATCACTATGGTCATGTACAATAGTTTTTTATATAAAAATGAATATACCTTCATTTTATTATTATTACCTTGTAGAAGGGTTTTAAAGCACAAAGAGTATTTTTAGTTAATATTCAACTATGAAATCTATTTTGATGAATTAATTGATTTTTTAATTAAATAATATTTTAATAATTTTATTATTATTAAATTTTTTTATTAAATATAAAGGGTTGTATAATTTTATGAATGTAATCGTAATTTTTATTATGGTTTGAATTCCATTTTTGTCAAAACTTGTGAATTTTTTATAAATGTCGATATTTATTTTAAAAGTGAAAATTTACATATTTAGAAAATTATTTAGATAATGTAAATATTATTTCTGGAATCAGGACTTTGAAATTATCCAACAGTGAATTTTTCATAATTTTCTTAGAGAGTCCAATTTTGGGGTAGAAATTAAAAATCGTTTAAATATATAATGTGTTTTATGACATCAGAATGACCCAATAGTGATGTAATAAAATACTAAAATACATATGATCGGACAATATGTATGTTAACATTAAAATAATGTTATTTTGGGTTTGGTTGACTTATTTTAGAAAGCATTAACGAACCCTTCAAAGCTTATTAAACATCTTGCCTTTTTAAATTGGTTTCCTTGGGAGTATGACTCGCCTCCACATAAGCAACCCATTATTTTAAGAAGTTCGGACTTTGGCCTTATAAAATATTGTTTTACACTTCTATTTTCCAAAATCCATGGGCAAAAACCATGGGTTGGTTTGTGGTTTGATTAGTTTAATGTGAGGTTTCCGAACCCTAAATAATAAATAATTCCCTCACATTTCCTATATAAACCCACCAATGATCCCCCTTCCTCCTCAATCAAAGCCTTTGGAGTTCATCCAACCTCAGACCTAGTATCTCTTGAATCCTCTCAAGGTGCCCCAAGCTTCCAATAAGCCTCTCTCAAGCCTCTCTCAAGCCTTTGTAAGCAAATTTCCAAGTAAGTAGTTTTTCTTTCTTTCTCATTTTTGTCGAATTTTCTTAATGTTATTATTCCCTTTTAATTTCAATTATAAATGTTGGGGTATAGCAGAGTACCTCCCCCATACTTCCCTATTAACGTTTGAATGATGAGAGACCCCTTTCTCTCTCATTAAATTCCTCCCATGTACACCCGTTACTATGATGAAATTCAGAAAGGAATTTCTCTCTCCCCATCTCTCTCATTAAATTCCTCCTGTGTACACCTGTTACTATGATAAAATTCCGAAAGGAATTTATCCCTCCTCATTTATAGTCGAGCAATTTCTTTGTATCATGAATAATATTTCCATTACCTTTGTTGGGAAATATATCTATATGAACCCCTTACGTTCCATGTCATGTACTTATGATGAGACACCCCTTTCTCTCTCATAAACCATTTTTATGAATTCTTACGTCATGCCGTTACACTGCTGAAATTGCACCGATTTACCAAGCTAATTCCATTGTGTTGTGAATACCTTGACCATTTATCTATCAAGGTTATTCAACATTATGCACATTTAATTATTGATTATAAATCTTCATGTATGAATTCCACATTATTTTATAGTGTAATAAATGATGATGTTTTATGAATCTATGCTATATTATCCATGTGGAACACTTATTCATGAAATGAAAGGTTTAAGAAGGGTGCACCCTTATAGTGCTCCAATGCATTGGGTAAAGTATAGTATCATGATACATCATGTGAAATGGGTGTTTACACATGCTAATTCAATTTCAATGAGGTTTTACTCATCCTTCATGTGAAATGAGGATTTACTCATGCTCCATGTGCAATGAGCCCTGGATCATGCTAATTCCATGTTAAGTGTTGTTGTCATATTTCCATGTTATGATTATCATGCATTATCATGCCTTTATGTTTATACTTCTCTTGTGATCTATTTATATTCATATTTTTTAACATGTATTTTATTACTCATTTTATTCAATGATTATTCTTCTACTGGGCTTTATTGCCCACCCTTTTCTTATGCATGTACTCAGGTTATCCCATGCATTGCTAAGTACGCGGGAATGTAGTGGTCATGTAAATGATTTTTTCAATAAATATGTTGTTTTTTCATGTTTTAAGTGGTTTTGTAATGATCATAATCCCCAAAGACACTAAGCCTCACGATCCTCTATGTTTTATCAAGTGAAGTTTATGTAAGAAACTATGTTTAATTGTGAAATAAAATATCAGGTCTGTCATAGTTGGTATTATAGGATAGGTTTATTTATTTTTTGGATTAGGATTAGAAAACCCTTGTGAAGCCTTAGAGACAAGAATAATTATAATAAAAACTTCCCTATGTTTTGATGAGTATTTAGTATGTGGTTTATCAAACAAATACATCCTTGTCTTCATACGAGCAGGTAGAGGCAGCTCTAGTACATATGTATCATAGGGGTAAAACCCGAAAGCACCAATTTGAGCTAGTCTTGAACCAGAAATGGTGCATGAAAATGGGCATTAATGCACTCTTGGTTAAGAAAATCCTAGGGGATATGCTTTGGTAAATTCACAAGATTAGTAAGGAACATTATTAAGGGAAAAAAATTCCTTATGAATATATGTTAGAAAGTAGATAATGGATAACATAGGCTGAAGCGAATAGATTAAAATGTTAAAGAAATAAAATTTATTTATTAGTCATTAGTTTTACCCTTGTATTACCCTTTATGTGTTTCCCCTAACTTTCCTTTTGTTCCATCCAATTTCCAGTAATAAGAGGACTCAGACTAACAACAGATGTGAAGACCAACGTTATGATTATACTAATGAGATGCCCAATCCAATGGGAGCGGGAATCTTGAACTTTGTCATACTTATCGCTCACCTAACTCAAGCTTTGAATTGAAACATGGGTCAAGAGGAATGTTCAACCCCCCCCTAAGAAAGAAGAATTATCCATCGAGAGCTTCATGAGACAATGGCCTTCTACTTTTAATGGACCATCTGGTCCCTCAATCACTAAAAAATGGAATAAATCCATTGAAATGATCTTCTCCATCCTTCAATGTTTTAGACAAGAGAAGGTTATCCTGGTATCTTATCGTATGGTGGGTGAAGCTGATCAATGGTGGACGTTAATAAAAAATACGAAGCCTGAGGAGGAGATCGAGGGGTTGGAATGGAAGGATTTATGAAAGATGTTTTTTGATAAATATTTTCCACGCACCCTCTGGATTAAGATGGAAGGGGACATACTTTCCATCAAGAAAAAAAGACGACGAATCTGTTGGAGTGTACAAGGAAAACATCACAAGGCTTGCACGATACACTTTTGGCTTTGTCGTTACAACCAAATTCATGGTTGACAGCTTCATTGGTGGGCGGAAACCTAGCCTCCAGAAAGCACTGGTGATCCGTGACTTCGACAGCTATGAGGAAATTGTCTGATGTGCCCTAATGGTCGAAATAGAGATCGTGGAATCTCAGGGGTATCATGGGGATACAAATCTTATGGTGGATTTCAATTCTGGCAATCCACTCGATAAATCAAACAGTGCTAAGAAGATTCAGCACCCCACTTTCTAAAGGTGTGGAAAGAAGCACCCGGGAAATTGCCTGCAGGGGATGAGGAAATGATTTAGGTGTGGAAGAGAAGGGAACCAAGTTGTTAACTACTGACAAGAAAAATCCACAGTTTCAATAGAGGAGAGGAATTCTTCGTTCGAACCTCAACACATTGTTCATTGCTACAACTACAAGGAACTAGAACATCTTGCAAATCAGTTCCCATAGCCGAGGGTTTTCAGAGGCAACCAACAACCTTGAAGGAAGAAAGGGTGAGATTTTTCCATTACTACTACCAAAGTGAACTCCAAAAAAGAAGTGGTGATAGGTATGCTAGTTATTCATTCAAGAATAGCAAAAATAATTTTTGATTGAGGTTCTATGCATTCTTTTATATCTTGAATGTTTAGTAGAACAATCCTAGTTCCACCACAAATCATGGACGTGAAGATGTTAGTGAGTATGGAAAATGGGGCAATCATTGTATCCCATGAATATAACTCCTACTCTGTCATAATCTGTCGATGAAACTTCCTGAAGAACCTCTTCATACTCTTTTTGGTATAATTTGATGCAATTCATGACATGGATTGGATTTCCTTATATAGAGCCAACATAAATTGTTGTGAGAGGGAAATCACTCTCCATGTGGAGAATAAACCCCCAATTCATTACAAGTTCAAGGAGGAAGATGAATATTATTTAGCTCTATCATCTCAAGTGTGGATATTTCTGCCCTATAAACACATGTATCTGGCTCAGATGATTAAGTCTAAGGAGGAAACCATCCTAGAAGACATACCTATAGTGAGGGAATTTGATGAAGTATTTTTTGAGGAGTTTCTTGGTCTTCCTCCTAGAAGAGATTTTTAATTCTCCATTGATCTTATACCTGGGGTGTTGCTAATATCCAAGACTCCATATCGAATGGATGTTTTGGAGCTTGAGGAGCTGAAAAACAACTACAAGAGAATATGAATAAAGGGTTTATACTCCCAAGTGCTTCACCATGGGGTGTGCTAGTCCTCTTCATCAAGAAGAAGGATGGGTCAATGTGCCTTTGCATCGATTATTATGAGCTAAACAAAATCACGATAAAGAACAAGTATCTTCTCCCATGAATTGATGACTTTTTCGATCAGATATGTGGGGAAAAATACTTCTCCAATGTGGATTTGTGGTCGGGATATTATCAAGTAAGGGTGAAGGAGGATATCCCCAAGACTGCTTTTCATACAACATACAAACACTATGAATTCATAGTAATGCCTTTTTCACTCACTAATGCTCCAGAAATCTTCATGGAAATGATGAATATAGTCTTTAGAGATTACATCCACAAATTTTTTGTAGTCTTTATAGATGATATTTTGATATACTCCAAAACCAAAGAGGATCATTAGGAGCACCTAAGAACTATACTAGAGACCTTGCGGAAGGAGAAGCTCTATGCAAAGTATAGCAAGTGTGAGTTCTGGTTGAACGAGGTCTCATTCTTGGGCCATATCATCATAAGAAATGGGATGTCTTTGGATCCCTCCAAAACAGATGATATTGATGTATGGATGAGGCCATCATCAGTAAAAAATATATGTAGCTTCTTTTGGTTAGCTGGATATTATCGACGATTTGTGAGAAATTTCTCCCGATTTCCAACCCTATTACCAAGATAACTTGGAAGGGAGTAATGTTTTCTTGGAGTGATGAATGTGAAGAAAACATGAAGGATTTGAAAAAAAGGCTTATCAGTATGCCTGTGCTCACTTTACCAACAAGTGGAGAACTTTTTATGGTATTCATTGATGCTTTGAAGAAGGGCATAGGATGTGTGTTGATGCAAAATGACAAAGTCATTGCCTATGCTTCATGGAAATATAAAGGTCATGAACAGAACTATCCAACACCTGACTTCAAGTTGACTATAGTGATCGTCGCATTGAAAATTTGGTGGCATTATCTATTTGGGGAGAACTGTGAAAAATATATGGACCACAAAAGCCTCAAGTATATATTCAAATAGAAAGATTTGAACATTCGCCAGTGAAGATGGTTAGAGATGACCAAAGACAATGACTTATAAACCCATTACCACCTTGGGGAAGCAAACAAGGAGGCATATTCCCTATGTAGAAAGGAACCATCAATTCTATCATTGATGACAATTGAAAATGATCTAATATTTATAGATTTGATGAAGATGGTCATGGGAATCATAGAGAAGGGAACATCATCAATCCTTTCACAAATGATTTCTAAATCATCACTTTTGGAAAGGTTAAAGGATGATCAAAAGGATGATGTTCGAATTCAAGAGAAAGTTGAAGTTATCGAAAAAGGGAAATCCTTGGATTTTAATGTTAATGAAGAAGGAATTGTGGGATTTGGGGAACGAATATATGTTCCATGAAGTCCGGAGATAAAGAAGGAACTTTTGGATGATTCACATAGTTCAAATTTCTCTATTCACCTAGGAAACACAAATATGTATCGAGATATCCGAGAGAATTATTGGTGGGATAATATAAAGAAGGAGATCACTGAATATACAACAAAGTTCATGGTGTGTTAGAAAGTGAAGGCAGAGATGTATAATTCAAAGAGGTTGATGCAACCATTGTCCATACCAGATTAGAAATGGGAGAACATCACCATGGACTTTGTCACCGGATTTCAGAAGACATCCAAAGACAACAATAAAATATGGGTTTTTGTGGATCATCTTACAAAGGCTGCACACTTCATTTCTATTCAAGAGGATTTTTTATTGGATCAACTGGTACAGATATATATCAGAGAAGTGGTAAGGTATCATGGAGTACCACTATCTATTGTATCAGACCGAGATCCAATATTCACCTCTAAGTTTTAGAAGAGTCCTCAATATGCTCTGAATACTAAACTGAACATTAGTACGGCCTATGATGCTAAAACTGATGGCCAATCTGAGCAGACTATACACTTGAAGACATGTTTAGATCATAATTAATGGACTTTAAAGGAGGATGGGATCAACATATTTCTCTAGTTGAGTTCTCTTATAATTACAGTTCTCACTCAAGCATCCAAATGGCACCATATGAATCCCTTTATTGGAAAAGGTGAAGAACAATGGTGTGTTGGGATGAGGTTAGTGAGTGTAAGCTAGTTGGACTAGAAATGGTCAATGAAATGGTAGAGAAGGTGAAAACCATTCAGCAGCACATCAAGGCAGCCTGGAGTCGACAGAAGAGTTGTGCAGAAAACAGTCAAGGAGAACATGAGTTTAAAGTTAGATACATGGTATTTCTACACATATCTCTTTGGAATAAGTTCATGATGTTTGGAACGAAATCTAAGTTAAGTCCAAGGTACATTGTCCCCTTTGAGATTCTTGATTGTGTGAGGGATGTATCCTATAGATTAGAACTTCTATCAACCATAGCCAAAGTACATGATGTATTTCATGTATCGATCTTAAAGAAGTTCATACTAGACCCTTCACATGTACTCTCTTCAGAGGTGGTACAGTTAGAGGATGATTTTTCTTATGAGGAGAAACCAGTAAAGATATTAGATCATAGAGACAATATTCTATTAAATAAGACAATTCCCTTCATCAAGGTGTTGTGGTGAAACTGCATGTTTTAAGAAGCAACGTGGGAATTAGAGGAGATGATAAAGTAGAGTTACCCACATCTGTTTTAGTGTGGGAAAATAAAATTTGGAGGGTGAAATTTTTTAAGGGGGGAAGATTGTAACGACACAAACATTCATCATTGGAAATCCCTCTTGATCTAAATAAATGTCTCTTTATTTAAAATGTATATATAACATGTCAAATTCTTTGGTCTTATGTTTTTTTATTTTAAAATACCATTACGAATTGTGACCATTGTTAATATGGCCATTAAATAGTGATCACATGATTTGTATAAATATAGGGATTTCACAAATCCAGTTTACTCAGACAAAGGAAGATATGGCCTCATCTAGTAGAAGTTCCCCATATGAATCCTTTTTGATAGAGCTCAGAACAGAGGTTGCGTCTTTAGGATTTTATCTTGACCATGCCCAAGCCGATCTTGAATATGTAATGCTCGAGCGGAACCACCTATGAGAGAAGTGGAAGTTAATAGAGATTAGCACCAGAGAAATGTTATCTGAGCCACCCCAAGAGTCAGTAACCATCACACACCATACCCTTTAGTCTTATGCGGGTGTTATAAGGTTTTATGTAACAAGATATTAGCACTATGGTCATGTATATAATTATTGTATATAATAATGAATATACCTTCATTTTATTATTGTTACCTTGTAGATGGGTTTTAAATCACAAATAGAATTTTTAGTTAATATTCAACTAAGAAATAAATTTTGATGAATTAATGGATTTTTGAATTAAATAATATTTTAATAAAAATAATATTATTAAAATAATTTTTATTAA
Organism: Viscum album; assembly: GCA_963277665.1. Taxonomy (NCBI): domain Eukaryota; kingdom Viridiplantae; phylum Streptophyta; class Magnoliopsida; order Santalales; family Viscaceae; genus Viscum; species Viscum album. The sequence continues at coordinate 678,236,220 of OY728132.1, read as the reverse complement.
ATATAAATGATTGTATAATTTTTTGAATGCAATCATAATTTTTATTAAGGTTTGAAAGCCTTTTTTGTCAAAACCCGTGAATTTTCTATAAATGTCGATTATTATTTTAAAGTGAAAATTAACATATTTAGATAATTATTTAGATAAAATAAATATTATTTCTGGAATCATGATGTCGAAATTATCCAAATTTGAATGTTTCATAATTTTCTGAGACAGTCATGTTTTTGGGTAAAAATTAAATACCGTTTAAATATATAATGTGTTTTATGACATCATAATGACCCAATAGTGATGTAATAATTATCTATAAGCCTTATGCTCGGACAATATATCTTTTACCATTAAAATAATGTGATTTTAGGTTTGTTTGACTTATTTTACAAAGCATTAATGGGCCTTTCAAGGCTTATTAAACATCCTGTCTTTTTAAATTGATTTCCTTGGGAGTGTGACTCACCTTCACATAAGCAAACCCATTATTTTATGAAGTTCTTACTTTGGACTTATAAAATATTTTTTTACAATTTCTTTTTTCAAAAACCATGGGCAAAAACCACAGACTGATTTGTGGTTTGGAATAGTTTAATGTGAGGTGTCCCAAACCTATATAATAAAGAATTTCCTCACATTTCCTATATAAACCCACCCAAGCTCCTGCTTCCTCCTCACTCAAAGTATTTTGAGTTCTTCCAACCTCGGAACTACTCTCTCTAGAATCCTCCCAAGGTTCCCCAAGCTCTCAATAAGCCTATCTCAAGTCTCTCTCAAGCTTTTGGAAGCACATTTTCAAGTATGGGTTTTTTCTTCCTTTCTCATTTTTGTCCAATTTTCTTAATGTTATTTTTCCATTTTAATTTCAATTATAAATGTTGGGGTATAGTTTCAAAACTCCCCATATTTCCACATAATTTTTTAATGATGGGAGACCCCTTTATCTATAATTAAATTCGTCCCATGTACACCCATTACTATGCTGAAATTCCGAATGGAATTCTTTCTCCTCATTCACATTCAAGCAATATTTTTGTATCATGAATACAATTTCCATTACATTTGTTGGGACATGTATATATATGAACCCCTTACTATTAATGTCTTGTAAATTTAATGAGACACCATTTTCTCTCTCATCAACCATTTTTATGAATTCTTACGTCACACTGTTATGCTGCTGAAATTGCACCGATTTTCTAAGACAATGCCATTGTGCACTGAATACCAAGCCCATTTTCCTATCAAGGGTATTAAATTTTATGCACATTTAATTATTGATTATAAAGTTTCATGTATGAATTCCACATTACTTTAACATGGAATAAATGACGATGTTTGAATAATATGTGTTATATGATCCATGTTTCACACTTATGCATGAAATGAATGGTTTAAGAAGGGTGCACCCTTACAGTGCTCCAATGCATTGGGTAAAGTATAGTTTCATGATACAACATGTGAAATGGGTGTTTATTCATTATAATTCATGTGTAATGAGATTTTACTTGTTCTTCATGTGCAATGAGGATTTACTCATGCTCCATGTGCAATGATCCTTGGCTCATGCTAATTCAACGTTAAGTGTTGTTGCCACATTTCCATGTTATGATTATCATGCTTTTTCATGAATTTATGTTTATACTTATCTTGTCCTCTATTGATAATCCTATTGTCTAACATGTATTTTTTTCCTCATTTTATTCCATGATTATTCCCTTATTGGGCTACGTAGCTCGCCATTTTCTTATGCATGTCCTCATGTTATCTCATGCAATGTTATGTACGAGGGAATGCAGTGGTCATGTATAGAATGTTTTCAATAAAGAAGTTGTTTTTCATGTTTTAAGTGGTTATGTAATGATCCTAATCCCCAAATACACTATACCTCTTGATCCTCTATGTTTTATAAAGTGAATTTTATGTAATAAGTTATGTTTCATTGTGAAATAAAAGATCATGGATGTCATAAAGGCCGCCCAGAGTTGGTAGAAGAGTTATGCATAAAACAAACAATGAGAACTTGAGTTTATAGTTGGATACATAGTATTTCTATTCATATATCCATGTATTAAGGTCATAAGGATTGGAATGAAAGGAATATCAAGTCTATGGAACATCAACCCCATCGATATTCTTGATCGTGTCGGGGTTGTGGCCTATCGACTAGCACTTCCACTACTATGGCCAAAGTGCAAGATTTATTTCATGTATCCCTCTTAAAGAAGTACATAACAGACCCTTCACATGTACATTCTTCAAAGGTGGTATAGTGATATTATGATATTTCTTATGAGGAGAGACCAGTGAATATATTAGACTGTAGAGAAAAAGTACTACGAAATTAGACAATGCCCCTCGTCAAGGTGTTGTGGTGAAACCACAAGTTTGAAGAAGTGGCAGGGGAATCAGAGGAAATGATGAAGTAGAGTTACCCACATCTATTTTAGTGTGGGAAAAGTAAATTTTGTGGGCAAAATTTTATAAGGGGGGAATATTGTAGCAACCCAAACATTAATTAATGGAAATCCGTCTTGATCTAATTAAATGTCTCTTTATGTAAAATGTTTATATAAAATGTAAACTTATTTGGTTTTATGTTTTTCAATTTTAAAATACTGTTAATAATTGTGACCATTTATAATATAGCTTCTGAATAGTGAACGAATAATTAGTATAAATATAGGGCTTTAACAAATCCAATTTACTCAAACAATGGAAGCAATAGGCTCATCAAGTAGATGTTCCCCATACAAAGCCCATTTGTCAGAGCACAAAATGGATGTTTCATCTTTTTTCTTCACTCTTAACCAAGAACAAGCTGAGATTGAATATGTTAAGCTCATGCTGGACCGCCTATGAGAGAAGTGGAAGTTGATAGAGATTACCACTAGATAAATGTTATCCAAGCCACCCCAATAGTCTGTCACCATCGCACACCTTACTCGTCGGTCTTATGCTAGTGTTATAAGGGGTTATGTAAAAAAACCCTATTACAATGGTTATGTACATTATTATTGTATATAATAATGAATATACCATCATTTTATTATTTTTACATAGTAAATAGTTTTTAAAGCACAAATAATATTTTTAGTTAATGTTCAACAAAGAAATCTATTTTGATTAATTAATGGATTTTTCAATTAAATAATATTTTAATAAAATATTATTATTATAATAATTTTTTTTTATATATAAATGATAGTATAATGTTATGAATGCAATTGTAATTTTTATTAATTTTTGAATGCCATTTTTGTCAAAACCCACGAATTTTCGATAATTGTCGGTGTTTATTTTAAAAGTGAAAATTATTATATATTGAGAATAATTTAGATAAAATGAATATTATTTCTGGAATCATGATGTTGAAAATATCCAATAGTGAATTTTTCATAATTTTATGAGACTGTCAAATTTTTGGGTAAAAATTAAATACTATTTAAATATATAAAGTGTATTATGACATCATAATGACCCAATAGTGATGTAATAAAATACTATAAACATTATGTTTGGACAATATTTCTTTTACCATTAAAATAATGTGATTTTGGGTTTGTTTAATTTATTTTACAAAGCATTAGTGGACCCCAAAAGACTTATTAAACATTTTGTCTTTTTAAATTTTTTTCCTTGGGAGTGTGACTCACCTGCACATAAGCAACCCCATTATTTTAAAAAGATAGGAATTTGGACTTATAAAATATTATTACACCCTTACATTTTCCAAAAACCATGGGATGGTTTGTGTTTTGGATTATTTAATTGTGAGGTGTCCCAAACCTAAATAATAAAGAATTCCCTCACATTTCCTATATAAACCCACCCAAGATCCCACTTCCTCCCCACTCAAATCCTTTGGAGTTCTTCCAACCTCTGACCTCATCTCTCTAGAATCCTCCCAAGGTGCCCCAAGCTACCAATAAGCCTCTCTCAAGCCTCTATCATGCTTTTGGAAGCACACTTCCATGTAATGGTTTTCTTCCTTTCTCATTTTGTCCAATATTCTTTAAATTATTATGCCCCTTTTGATTCAGTTATAAAAGTTGGGGTTTGGTTTTGAACCACCCCCATACATCTCTATTTATGTTTTAATGATGGTATACCCATTTCTCTCTCATTAAATTCCTCCCATGTACACCCATTACTATACCGAAATTTTGTAAGGGATTTATCTCTTTAATTTTACATCCATGTAATTCTTCTGTATTATGCGTCTAAATTCGATTACGTTATTTGGGAAATGTATTTATATAAACCCCTTAATTTACATTTCATGTAAATATTATGAGACACAATTTTCTCCCTCATCATCCATTTTCATGAATCCTTATGTCATGTCGTTATGTTGCTGAAATGTCACAACATTTTTCCAAGCCAAGATCATTGTGTAGTGAATACCATACCCATGTCTCTATCAAGGGTATTAAAAATTATGTAAATATAAATATTGAATGGTAATTTCATGTATTTTTTCCACATTAATTAATATTGGTATAAATTAGGATGTTGATTGATTCTGTGTTATATGATCTATGTGGCACACATATGCATGAAATGAAATGTTTACGAAGGGTGCGCCCTGAAAGCGCTCCAATGCATTGTGTAAATTATGGTATCATGATACGTCAAGTGCAATGGGTGTTGACTCATTCTTATGAAAGTTCAACAAGGTTTTACTTGTGCTTCATGTACAATGAGGTTTTACTCATGCTCAATGTGCAATGAGTCTTAGCTCATGCTAATTCCAGGTTAAGTGTTGTTTCCACATTTCCATGTTATGATTATCATGCTTTATCATGCCTTTGTGTTTATTCTTCTCTTATGATCTATTTATATTCCTATTGTCTAACATTTATTGTATTGCTAATTTTTTTTCAAGTTTATTCCCTTACTAGGCTTTATAGCTCAACCTTTTCTTATTCATGTCCTCAGGTTATCCCATGCAATGCTAAGTACGAGGGAATGTAGTGGTCATGTAAAGGATGTTTTCAGTAAAGATATTGTATTTAATGTTTTAAGTTGTTATGTAATCATAATATTCCCCAAAGACTCTATAACTCTCGATCTTCTATGTTTTATAAACTAATTTTTATGTAATAAATTATGTTTAATCGTGTAATAAAAAAGCAAGGTTGTCATAGAAAATGAACATTGTCTTTATTTTTTAAAATGTCATGATATTACTTATATAGCTCTAAATATCAATCATATGACCCAACATTACCAATCCATGATAGAAGAAGATAACTCAACATGTTACCTTGAACTATAACTCTAATTTCAAATCAATTCCCACCATCACATTCTATGTAGAATTATACATAGGAAGGACTGCTCATATGTCTAATTTCATGTCTTGAAGAAGAAGATATTATAAATAGAACATCTAGACGGAATTTATTGGTGTTTATCTCTGTGTATAATAGGGTTACTCCCATTACCAATATTATTGGTGTCTTGATGCCTTTCATGGTGTCTAAAAACCCCTATACATGGAAGGTCATCTGAGAATACATCATATGAGACCACATAGGATCCCATGCGTCTACTCCCTCTGTACCTGGACCAGGTATAAATATGCTTTCAGATATTATGTGGGTCCATCCACATGTTTTGTGATATTTATCATGGGTTTAAAACCCTTATCACCATTGAGGAAATTATACATTATGTATGCCTCAATCATTTCTGTGAAATAAGCCATGTGTTTTTACTATGACTTAATCCTCATAAATTCCTACATTCAAATCATCCATCTCCAGAATAAAGTGACTCAGTTTCCTGACATGAAATCCCCTCACACCTCCTCACTGTATCTAGAGATCCATTCCCCAGTCTTCCAACCATGAACCATCATCAATAGTAACCACATTCAAAAAATCCCCACATATATCATCAATCCCACTAAAAAACACTTGTTTGATGTTTGATCATTCTTTAAACTAGACTGATAGTCGATTCATCAGCCAACAATAGCCCAATGATGATAACATGAAGAAAAATTAAGGAAATTTATAATATAAAAACTATATTCATTGATGGTCATTATGAACATTGAAATCAATCATGAATATGGAAATTAAAATAGACTATAAATATTTCATCATAATTATTTTGTGGAAATGGAGAAATAAATAATGATATTATGGAAAGGTGGAAAATAGTGGATTGAATACTGAAATCATAATCCTTTATAGTAATCTAAAAATAAAACATTCAGTAAACCTAAATAATGATTACTACGGCATCATTGATTTGATAATTGGGGAAGAAAAAAATACAATGATGAATTTACAAGCCTCCATGACTTCACTCCATGATAAAGAGACTTACTATATGCATTCAATGATCCTAAAATCACCTTGTTCACCACCAAAGATCTCCCAACAATCTATCTCCCTTTACAGTAAAAACTCATCAGCTTTATGTACCAAACACAATGTATTCTTGATAAAAGTACCTATGTAAGGTGGCCAAGTTGTTTAAAAATTAATTTTTAACAAATAATTTTATTTATTTATTTCTTCTAACATCTACCTAAAAATGTATAATGAATAGAGGTCTGATGCGTATAAGTATTATACCATGCCTAATGTGAACACCACATTTTGGATTTGGACATGGTCAGAGAGTTGTCATCTGAGACTATAGTCTATATTAATTCCATTAATAATGAAATTATTCATCTACATATATTAACATATTTTAAATTTCTAATATATCATTTATTTATTTTTTCTGGACACAATCGTAACAATGTCCCAATTTGAAATAAAAATCCAAAATAATATATAGGATTGTCCAAAGGATCTATAAAAAAATGAGTCATTAAATTTCCCATAAATTCAAGGATTTTTTAATAGAGAAGAAAAAAAACTACTTGAAAAATATTGTTTACTAAGCCTGTCTTTTCATGTCCCTCTCCCATAAGATCTAATTGAGGATCCCATGTTTTCTAATATCTCATAGCAGTATGATAATCCAATAATTATGGATCCAATCTAGTCAATCTTCAATATAAATAAGGTACTGAAAAGGTGTATTTTTCCTTAACATCACTATTTCCTTAGTCAATAACATGTGATGGGTCATGCACATATATTCTCATCTAGAACACAAGGAATAACACATCCACTCAGTCTATATATGGGGTATTTCTTTGTAGTATCCAACCTCAACCACTATGCACATGATCTAGAATGTCCTGATGAACCTCTAGTATATGTTTCTACACACACCAAACATCTGAAAATCACATCATAGATAGAAAATAATTGAAACATATTATTCCTTGTTAAACTCAAATATCCTAAGGTGTTGGTTGAAATATGATTTCTGTTGAGTGTAAGTGACCTTCATTTTTTCTGAGATCACCAAGAACATTTTCTATTTTCACCTACACTATCTCCTATCACATAAGTTATGAATCTTCTATCTCCATCAAACATAATGGTGGCCAGTAAGAATTATAGTACATATACTCAACTGGTGAAATGATTATATTTGAGTTATAAATGTTTTAATATGAAAATTCCACAAATGTTTAGTTATCTCACTAGCTCTAATAAAAATACAGCAAGTAGTCTCTCAACATATCTATAAAAACATGGATGGTTTTTTTGTTTGGACATCTATCTATGGGTGTTGTGCAATGACCATCAATAACTGGGTCCCAAAAGACTTCTGAAATTCTGTCTAAAATAATTAACTAAACCAGGACTCACAAAAATAGATAATCATCAAGGGTACCACCTGATGTTGTATGATCTCCATAGGGAACAAGTTCTTCAAACTTACCACCAAACATTATAACTCAAAGGAAATAAACTACTGTGACTTTTTAATCATTGTAATAATTTCCTAGATTGCCTTATGGAATTTATCTATCCATGGGAGGACATTCATAAAGTCCATATTTTTTTCATCCCACATCAAACATTTTAGTCTTAATAAAATTTGTTAATCCAACTACAACATGATGCTCTAGATTCAATTGTATGGATGTGAGGCACTGGGAATCAAACTAAGAAACACACTACATTATTCTTTCCGACCAAATCTATACTTAATTTCCCAATAATATATTATTCACTATAGGATTTATTGCAAATGGGGATGTATATATCTCTATCAACAGTAATTAATGAAACATGAAAAGGACTATTTTACATACGTTGGATATTATGAGAAGTTCACACCTTAAAAAATTAGACGTGGTGAATCCCTTGGGGATATCTATTTCTGTATATCTTCAACACTGATGTCTTGCAAATAAGACTCTATCAACATATTGAAAACTGGTGGAGTCACTTCCCTTTACTATTTATAAGATTCCACCCCATCCTTAAATGAGTTCAAATGAAAAAAGGTTAACTACTATAACACCACCTCCAATGAGAAAGAACATGATTTAATTCTAAGGGCATACACATACACATTTAACATCCCTAGACCATATAATACAACAATGTTAGATTCAATATAGAACTCCATAAAATATATCAATATCAAGTTAGGTTTGTTCTTGGAAATGATTTACTTCAAACTCTGGGGTTATGTGTAAAATACATACTACTCACCCAAAAGATGATGCATCCACATCTTAAGGGTGATGAACACTGCTTCCGGAACTAATTCATCTATCACATAATTTTTTTAATGGGGAATAAACTAGCTAGAACTATAAGATATCACTACTAGATTCTATATCAACATACACCTGATCCAATGTTAAATATAATTATAGAACACAATGTTCTCAAGACCATCCTCTAGTAGTCTCAAAACCAGAACACATGTAAACCTCCACCTTAGCACCTCATAATATTCATAAACTTTCTAACATAGATATAGAACTTCCTTGGTAATGTGAAGTGTGCCAATGGGGAATTTTTTTATAAACTTCTTCCACCAAACTCCACTAGGACTAAGAAAAACTAAGAAAAACCATTCTCCTCTTATAATCTATAGGGTCAGTCCAAATATATCACTTTATATATCATTTTTGTTTACACAGCTCAAAAATATATGGAGATAAAATTACTATTAATGTGATCCTGTCTAATAAAAAACATATTCATTGTGGTATTACTGCATAATTTCTACTCTTGGAGGATTTTTAGGTCGATCCTCATGTTCTATATGTGCTCCTCATTGAATGTGTAACAAATAACCATTTCATCAAAGGAAAAAAATAGAAAATTGATCCATGAAATGAAAAAGACATTTTTTATAAGTTACCTAAAGATAGAAAGGTAATTAATCACACCATTGGTCATCACTATGATCTTTTAATTACTTTACTGACATATAAATTTCATTTTCAAGACTGTTCTCGTCCTTAACCTGGAACTGGTGGTAGTTTGACAGAAGATTGATATTTGAAAACCATATCATGAGCTTTAGATAGTTTAAGAGGATCAATATAATTTTAAATTAAATTTTCTATTAAATATTTACTTGGTTGAAGTGATAATAAAAAAATTATATCCTCAAGATCCCATCCACCTACATAGAGAACACTAATGAATCCTCTTATGGTGATAAACTGGGTTTCATGAAACCTATATCTTGAAGGTCATCCAAATAAAACATAATCTCCCCGATATCTACAATGGCATAATATATGTAAAATAAGATATCTGACTAGTTATTGGGTGAAATTCAACGAAAAAATTTATCACTCAGCATGGAGGTAGTCCTGAAACATCTTTAGGGGTGACATCTATTTATTCCTCCACTACGACATGAATACAAGTTTCTTAAGATCTTATGTCAGTAATTATTAATCGTTTCAACTAATTAGAGATATATTATGGATTTCTACTCACATTAACTAACCATCTTATCAGTTGGTCATTTCTTCATTGATGGAGAATCTCATATCATCACCCAATAGTCATCTAACTCTCCAACCGTGATAGTATATCCTGGTTCATAGCTTGGATATGAAATTTATACCCAGTAACATTAAAAATGGAATCATTGTAATTTATAAGAGTTATCATGTTAATCTCACCCCAATTTTGTTTATATATCTCTATTTATAGATGTAAAAACTAATGGGCACCCTAGAAATAATGTTGCCTCTAGCACGGAGGTCAGTTCATTATACGACCACCATCTATAATGTTTTTTCTTATGAAATAAAAAACCATATAACATTTCAAATCAAATTAAGGGAACGATAAAATTATATACAAAGTTAATCCAAGGAGGGATAAAATTATGTTTATCTCTATGACGGATAACAGTTATGAAAAGAAAACAAACATTTTGAACCTGATGTCTAACATTTGTTGGTAGTATCAAATAATAATTCTCCAGGATGTGAATTGAAAGCTCCATATTCTAGAAGCTAATCTACTAGTATGATATCTATATCCAGGTAACAATATAGTTATTTAACATATATGGGAATTAAATGACACTAAAATATATTTTATTTAACTTTGGAGGCATTTTTTAAACATCCATACATGGAGATAATCATCTTTCACCATAACAAGAGTGTAGTGTTTTAGGTTTCGAATCATTGACCTAAAAACTATAATAGAACTATAAAAATGATGTATTTATAGATGTTCATGAATCCTTACTATGGAAGAGGTAAATAGATTGTACTCATCATGAAACAAGTGTAAAAAATATATCCTAGAGAGTATTTTATTTCCAGGAAGAATATTGGGGTCAAATTCAAGTATCTGATGAGTTTGAATCCATAAAACAGGAAAACATATACCATGAGCCCATGTAAATGTTCATATACATGAGTTTATTGATTTCTATGAAACCATAGAGGCCTCTAGCACAAAACAATTTTGTGGGGTAATTTATCATACATGCATCCTCATCCAGCACCAATAGCTCATTGTTCTACATATCATCCAAAAAACATGATCCCAAAATATTTGAGGTCGGTCTAAATTCCACTCATCATGTGGAAGCATAAATATCTACTCAACCATGTGAAAATATCAAGAAAATGTTCCTATACAAAGGACCCATCACTCAACTAGTCTTTTCCATGACTGATTCATAGAATCATAGTTTGCATTCATTATAGTGGTAACCTAATAATTAATAACACATACCACAGTATGATGATCATATATGGGGATATGACTCAAAAAGGTACTTCATTATCATTGAAATATTCCTATATAATTTATATACCATTGGTTTCAGTAGAATTGATTCCTTTATATTCAATGTATACAACAAAGATGTCAGAGTCCTGGTGTATAAATACATTGATCATCACACCGTGATTGGGTTTAGTAGAACTATATCAAATCTTGAGAGGACTTATAAAAATTTCAATATGTTTCCTAAACAATACTCAAAATTCATATAACATGAGAAACCATACCTATGATAGACCATTTTCAGACCTGTCAGTCATATCCTGACCCACTGGGGTCCCACTTGGCCAGTAGTAAAATGAGAGTAATTCTCATATATATCCTTTAATAATTAAGGTCATGGAGTGTAAAAAACCATAATTGAATGTATAATTTTTGAAAGGTTAAATGGGATTATTTTGAGGCTAGGATCTGAGACGGAACGTGATTTTGAGGCCAATAGTGGCTGGAATTTATTTTCGAACTATTTTTAAAGATCACTAAAAAAATTATGTGAGAGGGGTTTTCTATCATTTAAACCGGTGTCCAGATCAAAAATATAGAGGGTACCATTGAACTCAAAGTGTCAAGATTATCCAACTAAGGACCTAGCATTGACCAGGGTGGGTCGATTGAAAAATATAGTTTTCAGTAATTTGAGAAGAAACAAAAATAAATTTAAAAAGTTATTTTATTATTTTCTCTTCATCGTTATGTTGCAACTCACCAGCACTGCGGTATAACGACGAGGTGATGTTGAAACCCTCAATAAACATATTTAATGAATAAACAAGGAGACACTGCAACATGTAACACATCTTCCATTTTTCAATTATACAAGGATTTAGGGTGGACGAACAACCCTAGATTTCCTCTGACAAATGAAAAAGGAAACATGTACACTGAAGAACAACAGTGAATTGGAAAGCGTCGATGATAACCTTGAAGAGCGAATCAGATTCAAAGATCGACAGGTGGAAAAGAGCTATCTCCCTATACTGATCTCCTTTTCATTTGTAGGGGTTAAATTCTAATTGACTTCCTTTTCCCCATTCTCCCATCTAAATGAAGAACGTGAATCAACTCTCTAATAAGTTGTTCCATGGATGAATTCTCCATTCGGGATTGGGGAATATTTATTGTGGTATTTGTTATGAAGATGAAATCATAGTGATTTATATTTATGATTCATGATCATTCTGACAAGAATAACTCAGTCCCAATATGAACAAAGGATATTTTGTTCATTAGATGTTCTCTATAACCCCCTCCCCCCTCTCTCCTTGTTCTTCGCTGATGGACCCATGAGGTCATGAAAGATCTAAACTATGGGGAAATACAAATGATGATGGACCTTGAAGCAATGAAAAAACTACAAGGAGTATGTGGTAGTGATGGTGACCCCCCAATATTCATGTAAGTGAAGAAAAATCAGGAAACAGACCAACGATGGAAGACTGGTGGCCCGCGAATAAGACCTTCGGTGTGGCGGCAACGACAGCGGCCATGGGTGGGAGGCGTCACACCCTAAGGTCATGCCGAGGTGAGGGGGATATAGCTAGTAGGGGCTGTAATGGTGTAGGGAAGATATGATGGTCGAGAATTGCGTCGGTTCCAACGGCCCGTTGGGTGGGCCACGACGTGCTCTGGTATGCAGTCCATGACAGACTGTGTGAGGAGTTGAGGCAGTCAGCCTCAGCGAACCATGTCACTATGAAAAACAGACACTAGTGGGCATTTGGGATGGACCCAATATGGCATGCTGATGTGGGATGGGCCAGATGGGAATCCGATCTGACTAAGTTAGACCAGATCAGATGAGAACTAGGTGGTTAGGTGACCTGATAGGCTAGACCCACAGCCGAACCGGGCCTAGTCCAGCCAAGAAAGTCTAGGTCAGCCCATACCCAACCAGGTCGGGTCGGGTCAGCTGAAATGGGTTGGTTCATACATGACCCCAGGTCAGGTTGGTTTGGTTGGTCTGACCAAGTCAGACTAGGCCTAGATGCAACTGACCCCTTTTTACTAAAACTTCAATATCATTCAAACCAATCGTCAGATTGATACAATGTTTGTGGTGTTGGGACCCTTGTGATGAGAAATTCCTTTGGATATACTCTATGTTATACATTTTGGTAGTTGAGAGTTTAATGAAGGCATGATGAATATATTCTTCTAAAATCAAGTGTGCTATGAGCAGTAATCCTACGGATGGTTGTGACATGAAGGATATAATGGGCAAGACCTTGATGGTCTAGTAGCCGTGCAGCCCTCAGTAGTCCAGTAGCTCAGTGGGCCTAAGTGGTCCAGTAGGAGAGCATACCTCAGTGGTCCAGTATCCCAGTGGACCATAGTGGTTCAGTAGCTGAGTGGACCTCACTAGTACAGTAGCACAATGAACCTCAACAATATAGTAGGAGGGAATATCTCAGTGGTATAGTAGACGAGCATAACATTGTGATCTAGTAGCGTAGTAGACCTTATTTGTCTAGTTTCCAGGTGGACCTCAGTGGTCGGGTAGTTGAGTGAACTTCAGTGGTCCAAAAGCAGATCAGACCTTAGTGGTCTAGTAGCACAGTGGAACTCAGTGTTCTAATAGTGGAATATACCTCAGTGGTCTAGTATCCGAGAGAAACTTAGTGACTCATCTGGAATGAGTCTCTTAGTAGTACAAGATAATTCTCCTTTATGACTAATAATAAAAAATTATATAATTTGAGCCATAATTTGTGTGAGTTGTTATTGATTTGTGGTCTTGATTTGTTGTCTTTAATTTTTGGTTTGGGGTCCCTATTGATTATTGTGTTACTCACCCCCTCATGGTTTGTGCTCGCTCGTTTCATGTCTCATGTAAGTGATCGAGGATTTGACAGAGACCATGGTGGACTGGAACCAGGTGGTGCTCGGTGAGACAGGGAAAACATGCGCACTTCTACGAATACAATCAGAAACCGTTCACCAACCCTTCAGGTAGGATCTCGAGAAGATGGGCCATGGAATTTTTAATTTCATTTGTTGTTTTGGGGTTGTGTTATTGATTCTTTGTACATTCAGTTTGTATTGTACTATCATTAGTTGAATTAGTGATAGTTGTGCATGACTTTGTTCTTACATTCTATAGTTTTTTCTTTATGCAGTTGTATAGGTTTGAAGGCAATGGATTCCCTTTTTGGGATATACCCACTTGGTTCTAGTCACCAGCCCTTAGCTTGTAGAAGATGAGCATATTTTAGTCCTAACATGGGACCTAGAGGATGGGTCATGACACAGTGGTATCAGAGTGTGGTCAGTTATACTAGAAGAACTAACAGTCTATAAATTTTAATGTGGTAACATTGTTAAGAGTTTCGAGTTGGTATTTTAGGAATGGGAGACCAAAATTGGCGTGGAGGTTGATGTATCCATATAAAAGGACCCTGAATTATGATTTCCAACATGGTACATGAAAACAATGGTTGAATTCATCTTTGAATGCTTTATCATGATATTTTTTAGTCAGAGTCAACTCACAAGGTATAACCTATTAATAGTGATTAATCATGATCTATTTTAGGATGACTCCACACACACAACTAACCATAAATCTGGTACGTGACCATAATGATTGTCCATAGAGTGATGAGGCTTTTATATATAGACCGTTACCCAATATGGAACCTTCAGGCAGTGTCCATGCTTTACCATCTGTCTTTGGTCAGTAGTTACTACTAGCACTATTGGTAGATGACGAATATAAGATCAGTTCCTTACACAAGTTCTAGACATAGAGACCTCCCAATATCATGGGAGAGACAGATCCTCATGTCACTAAGGATTCGCTGGAGGTGGTTTCATGATTCTTCCACATAGTGAGGATGCCACATGACCAAATGGCAGTTCTATCCAAGAGCCTTCTACAGGGTTCAGTAGAGAGACAATTGAGTTTCAAGATCTAGATGCTTGAGGAGGCGACCCACACCTGGTCTAAATTTGAGTAACTTTTTAGGGAGTAGTTCTTCCCTGATACTTTTCACTCAATGTGTATATAAGACATGATTCACTTACATTAGGGTAACCTAATAGTGGATGAGTACTATGTGATGTTCACAGACCCCTCTCGTTACTCTATTGATTTGGTACGTGACCCTTTCTTCAGGGCCTAGACCTTTGATTAGGGACTCCGATAGGAGATCTGGGAATCAGTGATTTCCCTTAGAATCCCTATGCAGTCTGGGATACTAGAGAGATCTCTACTAGTGAAGAGCTTCCTCCCAAAGAAAGCACTGATGGTGAGAGATACCATTTGGGTGACAGGTGGAAGAGTCATCTGTGGTGGACATCTGATAGATGACGTAGAGGCCCATGTGGGCCAGACCATTCAGAGGATGACCCTAGGACTTAGGGTCTGGTGTAAGAGGTACCCAAGGTAGAAGTAGTAATTAGAGGAGTTGGAAGAGTGGCAAGAGGTGGGTGTATGTATGAGGTACTACCACCCCACCCCAAAGTGGTCCACTACGGGCTCTAGGAACATATGGATAGTTGTGGGCTCAGCTTAAAGTGATCTAGGCCTTTGGTCCCAATGTACCATAGATGCACTACTATACATTTAGGCTATGGAAACAGTTTAGAACATTGTAAATAATACAAAAAACCCTAGCTATAGGTTATATCAATGGTTTAAGGAATCATGGATGGTATTAGCATGGCTATAGGTCTTTATCCATGGTTTGAAACAATTGTAGAAGTTTAAGAAACATATGTTTTATAGAAATGGTTTGAAATCGTGGCTATAGGCCTTCCCCTTTCATAAAAAACACCCCCACCCATAACCCCTATCAGTTTCCCCCTACTTTCCCCCTTGACCCCCCTACCCACCACCCCACCCCCTTGCTCCCCATTCTCCACCCCTCCCCCACCTACACCCTCCCCCCTCCAGTTTTCCCTCCCCCACTTCCCCACTTCCCCAGCCCCCTTCCACCCCCTACCCCACCCATCCCCCTTGCCCCACATGCACCCTACCCCACCCAATAGAACATCCTTCCCCATACACCCTCCCTCCACCCTCGATACCCCTTTCTAATTATCCTTCCCCCACTTCCCCCCTTACACCCACTTCCCCACAACCCCACCCCTTTCACCCTTTCCCAACTCCATCCCACCTTACATCCCACCAGCACCATCCCCCTGCCTTCAGACCCCCTGCCCCTTGCCCCCCACCCCTACACCCTCTCCCACCCTTTCCAGTTTTACCTCCCCCACTTCCCCTCTTTCAACCCTACACCACTACCCCACCCCATTACACCTCCTGCCCCACCCCTCCCCTTTACACCCCATTTTCACCCTCTCCTACCCTACCCTAAAAATCCCCTTGAAAACCCCCTCCCCCATCTTCTACACCCTCACCCTACCAGTTTTTCCTCCCATGACTACCCACACCCATTCACCCATACCCCACCCCTTCCCCCTTGCACCCCACCTGTACCCTCCACCTCCCCTGCCCTAGAGACCACCCTACACCCTCCCACACCCCCTTTCACTATACCCCTATAAGTCCCCCCCTGCACCCTACTCCCA
Organism: Viscum album; assembly: GCA_963277665.1. Lineage (NCBI taxonomy): Eukaryota > Viridiplantae > Streptophyta > Magnoliopsida > Santalales > Viscaceae > Viscum > Viscum album. The sequence continues at coordinate 678,219,541 of OY728132.1, read as the reverse complement.
TACACACTCCCCACCACCCCTTCACAGAACCCTCACCTCCAATACCACCCTCCCCCCTGACCCTTTCACCCCACCTTCACCCTGCCCCCTACACCCCCGCCTCGCACCCCCACCCCAAACCCTCCCCCTTACACCCCACCTACACACTTCCCCTTGTACCCCAACAAGACCCTCCCCCTTGAACCCCACCTACAACCTCCCCCAAGAACCCTCCCCCATGCACCCCAAATGAACCCTCCCCCTTTTACCCCACCTTGCACCCTCCCCCTGCACCCTCTCCCTTGCACCCCACATGCACCCTACCCCTTGAACCCTCCCCCTTGCACCCCACCTTCACCCTCCCTCTTACAACCTTCCCATTTCACCCCACCTTCACACTCCCCCTTCACCCTCCCATTGAACCCCACCGGCACCACCCTTGACCTATGGTTGCTGAATTGTTTACAAAGGATGATGTGATTTTAAATGGCACACCCTATTCAATTTGTTGTATTTTAGTCAAATCATTATAGGAACACCGAGTGAATATATTGAGTGATCAATAGATAATTCTTATTTCTTAAAGTAAACATAAATAATGCCACGACTCTAGCTTTCAATAGTCGACGAATTATTTCAACACATTGGCATGATTACAATGAATTCTGTCTCGAAGGACCAATAGGTTTAGAAGTATTGGAAAATATATTACATACATGAACGTTACATTAAACATTATAACATACAAAAAAACATAAATAATACTATGATAATTCCATTGATTCCTTAGCTTAACCCTATATATCAATCCTAAAACACTTCTTGGGATCCGGGGGAAATAGAACCTAAAAAAGGGTTGTGCTCAAATGCTCAATGATGGAAAATAATCTAGTGTAAGATATAAACTTTTAAGGTAGGATGTGGAAGAAATCGAACAGCCTTCTAAGCATAAACATGAAAATAATATGGAAAAACTTAATCAAACATTACCATATAAAAAAGGACATGGATTTTCTACTAGTCTAATAATCACATGTAATATCAAATTTTATAATGAGGGAATGCATAATCCCAAAAATCATAACCAAATATTCAAGGCCCATGCCAAGACTACAAATAATTGTTTTCTACATGGTATTGTGCCAAGAAACTAGTTTTTCTCATGAGACCTACCAATGCATCGAGTAGCTATAGCAGGATCCAACCGTCACTTACTAAGACCAATTCATTTCTAATTTGAAAATTTTGAAACATAACATAAACATTCGAATTAAAACTAGCATACGAAATGCCAATAATTTAACCACGAACCACGAATGGTATAATAATAGCACAAAAATAGTCAAAAATATCATAAATCATTCAATAGAATATGAATGATTGTATTATAATAAATCAAACTCAATCAAAACAAATATCCAGTAAAGGATGTTGACATAGTTGAAAATGACTAGTAAAACTCTTTGAGTGAAATATCCCTTATGGTGAAATCATTTAAAAGTCACACATTTATAAAGGAATTCATTTAAAATACATTTTTGAATAAAAGTGTCCCATTACACTTTGAAAATTTTGAATGTAATTAACATTTCAAACCAATCATGTCCATATAAATAAATCCTTAAAAACATTTCAAAAACATGGACATTAATTAATAGATTTAGAATAATAAATCATTAAATAAGTTAAAATACTGATCTTGATAATTATTACCATCCAAAAACCGTAAAATATTCATTTTGAAAACATTTTTATGAAACACGGACATGTATGATAAAAAATCCCTAGTAAATATTTACACAGAAACATTCTCAAATAATAATGATATTGAAGAATTAACCCAAACCATGTACTTTACATTGGTCGAGGGTATGTTTCACCTACTGTATAATGAACATAGTATGTTATTAAATTATAACAGAACCATATTCATTTTTAGGATATCATACATGATTTATTTTTGTCTTTATACTACCCATTTAATAATAATTTATATGTTAAAAAAAGACTTCGGGTAATAATCACTTTCTTTATCATACATGTTTTAACGTGTTATTCGTAATTGTATAACTTATATCACAATTTAATTGATTCCAGAGTATAAAATATTTTTTATGTATCATATATATTCATAATATTAGTATGTATAATAGATAGATGTATGAAATATAAAATACTATTCCTGGAGACGATAGGCTGTACGTACGCATTAGCATCATTTCTGTTTTTATATCGTATTGAATGAAAGTAATTGAATGTGATATATATAAATAAATAAATATATATATATATATATCCAGTAGAATTATTATTTCATATATTATATACTTATTAAATATATATAATTATAATTATCATTGAGTGTTGAATGTGGAAATGAATCTCATCGCGTCGTGGAGACGGTAAGCCGTACGTACACACGGGCGATTATATCATTATATTGGTGGTGAAATAATATGTAATTGGATGTTATATTATATAAAATTAATAATTAACATGTTATATTTATTATTTACATCAAATATACAAATTATTATACCCATCTAAATAATGAAGTGTTGAATAAAAAAATACACCTTGAATTGGAGACAATAAGTTGTACGTACGCATGTATGGTGACTTTGTCATCAAAGGATTGATAGAATAATGAATATTATTATAACATATTTATAATAAAATCACATTATGAAGAAGGTACTTGATTTATTATTTTTTTATGGAAACAACATAGAATGAGGAAGTGGAAGAAGAAAAGAACTTTAAAAGAGGTGATGAAATAATTACTTCTTATTTTGGTTCTTCCTTTTGATTTGAACAAAAGGGACCATTAGGATGGATATATGATCAATTTAAGGAATATAATATGAATTGAGAGTAGATGGGATGAGATTTTAGTAGGGTTTGGCCTAGCCAAAAGGCTTTGGATGTGTGAATTTGAGAGAAGGGGAAGTACCCTTTTTAAAAGAGAGGTGAGGGTCATTTTAGGAAAAGATTGAAATATTATTTTATATAAAACCATTATAAAATTTTAATAGATTTAAATGGATTTATTTTGAGTCTAAGGTGAGTATGGGTCTAAATAATCTCTTAAAATAGGTTTTAGACATGCTTAGGTAACTATATTAACCATATATTTTATATTTAACTCTTAGTTAAATAATTTATCTTTTACCATGTATTCTTATATTATAAAATTAATTGTTAACAAAATTACTATAAAAATACAAGAGAACCAAAAAAGGTTTATTATTGATATATATAACCTTATCTAAGTCCTTTGTATGAACCTTATATTTTTATTAATATTATTTTAATTAATAATATATTATTTTTTAAAAAAAATCATTTTTGTCAATTTTGAAACTATTAAGTATTTGGTTTTTGTGAATGTTAGAAAATATTGATTACTTATAAAAAAATAAATTAAATCAACACTAACATGTAATATTAACCTATAAAATTCGTTTAATGCATCAAAAGTCTCAATTTACATTTATTTGGATATTTATAATATCAATTATTTTAATCAATCATTAAAATGCTAATTACTACATTATCATTGTGTCAGGATTAAATTTACTTATATAATGTCTAAATATTATAAATAGAATAAAATTATGTAGGAAATATTTTTATTTTCCCAATGAATATTTATAGTTGAATTTATCTTATGTATTACCATATATTAAAAATGTTTTAATTTTGAAAATTTGAATTTAACACTTTAATTTCTTCCTTAAATAAAATAATTTTAAATGACCTAATATAATCCAAGTGAAATAGAGAGTATAATATTTTTTTAATAATGTTTATTTTGGACGAAATACACCGATCCAATATAATTAGGACATGTGTTAGGGTAATTATAATATCATTTTTACATTTAATTACCCAATTTACTTTTTAACCACGGTAAATAAAATTTAAAAGTTACTATTCACCAAATATGATTTTTATCCTATTGAACAAAATTTTACTTACTAATGCCATATATGCCTCTCATATTTTTGAATCTCAATTTACAGAATCGGTAAAATTACATTTTATAAAAATTTGGAAATGTTCATAGAAGATAGGGAAAATACGTTAAAAAGTTAAATAATATTTTTATGTCTAATATTATAATAAAATGACTCAAATAAAATAAATTGAACTAATTTATGTATTATGCTTCTTTTTCAGTTTTAAAATAAATTTAAATTAAAATAATAATTACTTATATAAAATTCAGTTTGGAATAATAAAACAATGTTTTTCACTATTCATAAAAAATCGTTTGTTTTTATAAAAATACAAAAAAATCACCCTAAGATAATTTTGATATTCCAAATCCAAAAACAATGTATATTTTACTAAATTTATACCATACAAGTTGCATTTATTAATTTACAATTAATTCTTGTTTCAAAAACCAGAATGCCGGTTTTAAGAAGTAAAAATTATCAAAAGATTGACATGTGTTTATATACCAGTTAAATGTGAAATTACATACAGTGACCTAAATTATATTTAATGATAAAAATATAATCTAATTATACTTTAAAACCACTCAAATTAATTATTTAAAACTAATAATTATTTCGATTAAAAAAGTTGTTTTCAATTGAAATTTAGTTTTTTAAAGGAAATTCCTTGATCAAAGACCAAGACACAAAATATTATTAAAAAGGAAAGGGAAGATTACATGAGCCGGAAAGAGGAAATTTTATTACAATCATTCTCATATAAATGGTAGAGATCAACTGATAGGTCATCACTCCATGTAATGTCCTGGTTGATTCCTTTGTTGGCAAGACCATCCCCCAACATGTTTTCTTCCCAATAGGTGTGAGTGGCAATGTAACTAATCTCCAATAGTGATTTAAGACATTTATTCCAATGCGCAGTGAGAGACCCCACACGGTGAACCATGCCAATCCATATATCTTGGATAATGGTGGTAGAGTCACTTTCAATCCAAATTTTATTTCATCCTCTTAGCTTAACAAAGTTGACTGCATGAATCACAACCATCATCTCAGCCTCCAGGGAAGAGGCAAACCCACAGCCACCAAAAACACAGCCATGAGAATTCCCAAGAGAGTTTGGAAAATGTCCCCACAGCCTGCGGGACCTTAATTTCTTTTTTAATTGACATCAATGTTGATTTTTATCTAGCCAGGAATCTAGGCTTGCTAGAACACTTTAAAAAAGTACTTTGGCTGCTTGTATATCCCTTTGATTCTAGGCCATCAAAGAATCACTAAGTCACCAACCGAGTTATCGGAGTTAGAATTTTGAAGTGTAAAAGCATCCTTAATAGCAATAAGAATTTTCACCTATCCTACATTAAGATTGAATGAGTAATTATTGTGAATAATGGAATTTTTATCATACCATATAACGTGGAGGAGCTCTGAAACTACTAAAAGAAAGAGATTTCAGATTATTTTTGAAAAGTACATCTCAAAACAACATTTGATCAAGGAGAAAACAGATTCATAAAGTAACCATCTATGGTTAAATATGTCAGTAATATATTTCTAGAGAGTAGTGGTTGTGGCACAAGATAAAAATAAATGATTGATGTCCTCCCTATGTTGATGGAATAGGTGATATCTCGACCTATGTTGGACACTAAAGTACTGTAGACAAACTACAATAGGAATATGATTATGAGAAACACGCCAGATAATATTAAGTCAAGAAGTTTTGGTCTAAGGTTTATCAAAATGTTTAAACAAAGGGAAATTGGTTCGAAAAAAGAGAAAATGTGGTTGTAATATGCTATAGAATCAAGAATACCATTGTGGGCAGGTTCCCAAATAAGAAATTCATCACCATTAGAAAAAGTGTAACCATAATCAATATGCTTGATATGATCAGGGAGTTCTAAGTTAAGAGAGTGCATCACCTCCATTGTGGTGCAACTTATGGAATCTGGAGTAGTATGAGAAGAAAACATAGAATTGAGTGGAGCACTGGTCCAAAAATATGGAAGATATCAGAAAAGTACCAAAAATATATCCAAAATAATTTTTTATGTTTTAATTCTAAACAAGAAGTTTATTTTGTAAAATTGAATATATAAAAGTGTCAAATATTGTATTTAAAAAGTGATTTCCATTAAAATGTGGTAAAATTTCATTCTTTTAAAAATACTACGTTTTTTTTTCTGAAAAAATGAATTTATTCTTATATTATGTCTATGAAAAATAAAATATGGATTATAAAGTTATATAGAGTATATAAAATTCAATATTTAGTTAAAACTATTCATAATCGCTTTTGAATGGCTATGTAGGTATGTCGTAGAGTGCTCTAACTCGTTGTTGTGTGTAGCACAAGCTATTGAATTACATTAAAGAGATAATGTAATTTGAAATCTTGGGGTGTTACATTCTACCCTCCTTCAATAAATTGTGTCCTCACAATTTGATATTTTTTTTCAAAAATACAACATTGAAAATAGAAAATACTATTTTGTAAAACCCACATCGGAAATAGGGTTAATAAAATTTAGACATAATAAGAGGGAATGGGAAATGAAAAAGTCACCACAAAATTTGGTTTTCATATAAGAGAACATTAGTGGAAATTATAGACACGTAATTGGGGGAAAATTTAAATATTTATAGGTAGTGATTGAGGTCCTCAATAACAAACAAATGAAGAATAAATTGAAAATTGTGGGCCTCAAAGCCATAAATCTATGATGATTTAAAATATCATCGGTTCAACAAAACATAAGTTACTAGGATGACTCATTTTTTGTTTTATGTTCCATTCCCTAATGTTTAAGAATTAATTTACTCATCAAATAAGAAAAAAATACTTGACAAGTAGAGTTCCATCCTTTAAATAATTTATACCACAAAATCATCTATCACTCCAAAATGATAATAGAACACAAAAATATTATATTTAACCTAATTGTATAGGGTTTCAAAAAAATTAATTTATAATTATTCTTTCATACCATTTAAAAAAATAAATTATATAGACCAGGACATCATGTAGGCCCGTGGTAGGTGATTCACCCTTGTCGCCCATCAGTTGCGGGTTCAAGTCTCATAGCCTTTCTGGACGTGATAGGTAGTCAGCCAACATCCATGTTGTCTTTTTTTTTACAATCTAAAATTAATCTTATGAAATAATTTAACCTAAACAATAGTATCCAATGTCAATCATAATCTATTCCAACCTTTAAAATTATCCAGAATACTTCTATCCAAATTTATAGTCCAAAATTTATAAGGAAGGTCACATAATATACATGTGAATACCTTCATCATGTATTCTCTTAAAATGTGTTAATAAAATGAATTTCAAAAAAACTATATTTGAATTGGAATACACTTCCTTATTCCTTATGTAAAAAATATAATACTAGAAACAGTCCTTAAATCCAAAAATGTTGTAATCTCCAACAATGATTGAATAAACAAACCATTAATTAGTTCTAAGGTATTCAAGAATATCGAATATAATTTATCCAAATAAAACATCTCTTATTCCAAAATCACTAACTTAGTATCCGGACCATATTAAGGTTTATCTTTCCTTAACAATTTATTTTTCAAAAAGTTTAACTTTTTGTTGAGTTACATTTTATAGTACCATATAATCTCAAATCCTCAAAAAAATATTACTGCAGTACAGTCCTAATTTATTTCCAGAATAAATTTAACCATTACATCATTGATACAACACGTAAATGACACAATTCATTAATAAAAATATAAGAACACTAATAATTCCTCTTCATTTGTGGTAGTATCATAACTTGATTATTATCCAATAACATCATTTGGGGTATACTCTGATGATTGGGAAATTGATTTACATAGTGTCCCAACTCATTGCAGAAAAATTATTGTATATTTGAATCCTTTTTCTTACCATTACAATCACATACATGGTGAATGTTTCCTCCGAACTCAAAAAAAAATTCATTACCTTCAATAAAATTATGGACCATAACAAAAAAATTCGTATTAAAACTAGCATATGAAATTTAAATACATTAACAATAAACCATGAATGGTATAAAAATAGAACTTCCATTGTCAAACATATTATAACTCATTCAATACAATATGGAATATTGTATTATAATAAATCAAACTAAATAAATAATAATATCATGTAAAAGATGTTGACATAGTTGAAAATGATCATTAAAACTATTTGAGAGAAATATCACTTTTTATGAAATCATTTAGAAGTCACACATTTATAAATGAGGTCATTTAAAAGATATTTTTAAAAATAAATGTCCCATAACACTTTGAAACTTTTCAATGGAATTAACATTTTATACAAATAATTTCAATAAAAATAAATCCCTAAAATCATTTTTAAAACATGGACAATAATTATAAGATTTGGAATAATAAATCATTAAAAAATTTATAATACAGATCATGATAACGAGTCCCTTCCAGAAAACCGTAAAATATTAAATTTAAAAAAAAAATTTGAAACAAGCTAATGGATGATAAGAATGTCCCAATAAATAATTACTGATAATCAATCTCGGATAATAATGAGATTGAGGAATTAACATTTACCTAGTACTTTCCATTGGTTGAGGGTATATTTAAACTCTTGTATAATGCCCATAGTATGTTATTAAATTACAATACAACCATATTAATATTTATTATATCATACTTTACTTATTTATATCTTTATACTACCGATTTAATAATAATTTATATGTTAAAATAACATTTTAGGTAATAATTGCTTTATTTATCATATGTGATGTAACATGTTATTCTTAATCATATAACTTATATCCAGATTTTATTGATTTAATAATATAAAAAATTATTTATGTATAATATATTTATATAATATAAGTATTTATAATAGAAATTTATATGAAATGGAAGACACCATTCATGGAGACAACAGACTGTACGTACGCATAAACACAATTTCTGTTTTTATATCATAATGAACGAAAGTAAGGGAATGAGATATATGTAAATAAATATCCACATATATATATATATATATTTACATTAGAATTATTATTTAATATATTACAGAATTATTTAATATATTACATAATTATTAAATATATAAATATTTTTAATCATTGTTGAATAGTGAAGGTGGAAAAGAATCTCATCGCAAAGTGGAGAAGGTAGGCCGTATATATACACGAGCGATGATATATTTTTATTGATTGTGAAATAGTATGTAATTGGATGTCATATTATATTTAAAAAATAAATAATAATTAAAATTTTATATTTTTTACTTAAATAAATTATACTCATTATAATACCAATCGAAATAATGATGTGTTGAATAACAAACTACACCACGACTTGGAGATTTTAAGCCATACGCACGCACATATGGTGAATTTGTCATTAATATGATGGATAAAATAATAAATATGGTTTTACCATACTTATAATAAGATAAAAATATGTTAAAGGTACTGGATTTATTATTTTGGTATGGAAACAACAAAGAAAGAGGAAGTGGAAGAAGAAAAGAACTTTGAAAGAGGTGACTAAATAATTACCTCTTATTCAAATTCTTCCTTTGGATTTGAAAAAAATAGCCCCTTAGTCTGGAATTATAATCAATGTAAGGACTCTATAATGATGTGAGGGTTGTTGGGTAGAGTTTTGAGCAGGGTTTGGCCAAGCCAAAAGGCTTTGGATGTGTGAATTTGAGAGAAGGGGAAGTACCCTTTTATAAGAGAGGTGAGGTCACTTTAGGGAAATCATGAAATATTATTTTATTATAAAACCATTTTCGGTTTCTAATGTCTCCAAATGGATTTATTTTTAGGATAAGGTGGGGATAGGTCGAAATCCTCTCAACCAATATGTTTTAGACATGTTTAGGTCACCATATTAACCTTATCCATTAGATTTAACTCTTAGTTAAATAGTTTAACTTTTTCCATGTATTCTTGTATTATTATAACAAATGGGTAAAACAATTAATATAAAAATGCAATAGAACCCCAAGAGGTTCATTATTTATATATATAACATCATATAAGTCCTTTTTCCAATCATAAAATTTTATGGATTATTATATCAATTAATAATATATTATTTGTTTTTAAAACTAATTTATGTCAATTTTGACACTGTTTAGTATTTGATTTCTATGAAAGTAAAAAAAACTTGATTACTTAAAGAAATATATTAAATAAATAAAAATGTTATATTAACCAATAAAATTAGTTTAATTCATCAAAAGTCTCATTTTACATTTATTTTGATATTTATAATATCAGTTGTTTTAATCATTCATTAATAAGGTAATTACTGCATCATCATTGTGTCATAATTAAATTTAAATATTTAATGTCTAAAATTTATAAATAAAATTAAATTATGTAGGAAATATATTTATATTTATAATGAATATTTAATGAATAATTTATCTTATGTATAACCCCATCTTAAAAATGTTTTTGTTATGAATATGTGAATTTAACACTTCTAATGCTTCTTTAAATAAAATAATAATAAATGTCCAAAACCAATCCAAGTGGATCAAATAGGATAATATATTATTAATAAGGTTTATTTTGGTATAAATAATCTTATACAATAGAATTAGGACATGTGTTAGGGTAACTATAATATCAATTTTTAACTTTAATTATCTTATTTACTTTTAACCGTGGTTAATAAAATTCAAAAGTTACTATTCACCAAAATTATTTTCATCAATTTCAACCACATTTTACTTAAAAATGTAAGTCATTTCTCTCATATATTTTAAATTTAATTCACAGATGTGGTAAAATTTTGTTTTATTTAAATTCACAAATATGCCAAGAAGATAAGTAAAAGACATCAAAAAGGTCTATAAAATTTAATAAGTGTAATATTATTATAAAATGACTCCAATGAATTAAATTGAACTAATACCTATATTTTTATCTATTTTGACTTTAAAATAAAATTTTAAAAAATAATACTTTTTTAAATAAAATCCGGTTTTCAAAAATAACACAGTTTTTTCACTATTCATCAAAAATTGAATGTTTTCAGAAAAATACCAAAAATTTACCCTAATATAATTTTGATATTATGAATCAAAAAAAATTTATATTTTACAAAATAAAAAACATATGAGTTTCATTAATTAATTTAAAATTAATCCTATTGTTAAAACGTGAAATTTGGTTTTTATGAAGTTAAAACTATCAAAAGATTGACATTTTCTTATGTTCAATTTAAGTGTGAAATTACATATAATGAAATAAATTATATTAAATGATAAAAATATAATCTAATTATAATTTAAAATATCTAACACTATAAGTTATTTGGATTAATAGAGATGTTTGCAATTAAAATTTAGTATTTTTCACTGTTCATAAAAATATGAATGTTATAAAAAAAGTACCAAAAATTTAACCAAAATAAAATTTTATGTATTTATTATAAAGAAGAAGTTTATTTTTTCAAATTTAATATATTGAATTTTCAAATATTGGATTTAAAAAGGTTTCACCATCAAAAGGTGGTAAAATTGCATTTTTTGAAAAATACTACTTTTATCTAGAAAATGAATTAGTACTTATATAATGTATAAGAAATAGTTAATATAGACTCTAAAATTATATGGGGTATTTAAATATTAAAATTCCATTAATTCCATTCATATAGGTTTTTTAATGACTATTTCAGTAAGTCATGGTGTGATTCAACTCCGTGTTTCGTGTAGCGCAAGCTATTGAATTACATTAAAGGGATATTTCCCTATGAAATCAGGGGGTGTAACACCATTTATGTGATATGAATTACTATAAATGATATAGTTTTAGGGTATATTTGAGACATTATAAACCCTGGGTTGCATCTAAGATCATCCAGAAGATGGATTCAGAGTACTATGGTCACTTTTGTTATTGTTGGGAAAATTGGGATTGTTTAATACAATTTCTAATAGAATGAAAATAGAAGGACAAATATTATGTTTTATGTGTCCCAATTTTGGGAAACTATTTATAAAAATTTCATGGAATAATTTTTACATGAACAATTGTTGAATACAAATACAATAAAAAAATGTATTGATGAAGATTTTCTAGGGAAGCACTGAAATGCGGCTAGTCATGTGGAATAGAAGAAAAATAGGGGGAAAACTTGGGATGATGTAGAGGTGAAAATAAACTACCAAATTTTCACCTATAGGGAAAGTTGTATTCTCATGAGAGGATGATGAAGGTAATATCTATGTGACAGATGACGACTAGGAGGCTAGTGAAGGAGAATCCCTTAGCAATCCACTCAGTATTCGATTGAGGCCTCATGTAGACTTCACATACACAAGGATTTGGATATGTAAGTGTAATAATATTGATATTTAAGTGTATTATTGTTCATATTTAAGTTTTCAGACGATATATAAGGGGTTTTTGTTGACACATAACTGTGTTTCTGATAACCCCATATGGGGATATGTAAGGGTGTAGTTAGACATGGAGTATAAGTATTAGATTATTTTAGAGGGAGGGAATTGGACTATTTCTATTTTGGAATGTAAGGAATTCCTTGGACTTAAGGATGGGAGTATTCATTTGAGTGGTGAAAATCAATCTCCAGAACATTAATTCGGATGTATATATATAAATATATAATATAAACTTCTCCTATAGTCTTTGAATATCTATCAAATTGTGGAAAATGATTAGCCTCAGAAAGGCTAATTGAAATTGAACTAAATGTGTGAATCCAAAAGCAAAGGGTGGATCAATAGTAGTATTTGAGCATGAATCATATATGAATCAGATATCCATAGAAAATGAAAAGAAAACATAAGGAACACAGTATATATAAAGACAGAAATGAAACACACATATTACTCTATCCACTACCCTGATCTCCGCCCTACAAGGAAAACTGTGTAGCCACATCCAGTGACCTTCTATCCCCCTTCGCAGAATATAACAACCATCCAACCATAAAAAGTGGAAAAAGGACCATGTGTCCTATGAGATAAAGAAATTAATAAAAACTAAAATACAACATTCTTGTTTCCTAAGAATAATTACATATCTAGCCTATTAAATTTGGCTCTAGAAACTTAATGAACTTGTGGAAACCAGCTTTTATTGCTACAAGTTTGGGAAAAGAAGGAAAATAATTCATACCTTTCATACTAAAAAATAATAAATAGAGGTGAATCAAAACATTTTCTATGATTGTTATATTTAGTTTTATGTTTTTAGAATTCTACCATCTTTCATTTTGAATACACAAAGATCATTTGTTGCAATTGTAATCAATGAGGTCAGTGTAGTGATAAATTATTTTCATATTCTATTATATATGTTCAAAATACAAATAATTAGTGTTGCCCAAAATATTAAAAGAGGGTAATAAGTCTATATTTGGAATATATCAAATGTAAAAATATAAAAGAACTAAACATAAGCGTAAGCATATTCAAAGATGTATGAAAATCATAACAAAATTCATATGTGATAAAATTTATACACAAAATAAAGTTGGAAGGGTTTCTTGAACAAATCTAAATCAAAAATATCTACTATATAATAATTCATGTGGATATTGAATAAATCCTAATAATAAATAACTACTACATAATAATGGAATAAAATTTTATAAATCATTGTTATATCATAAATAAAGATGCATTGAAGTGGAATTCTCTACAAGCCCTAGAAACTAAATACCCAAGAACCCCATGCACATAGCCCCCAGCACACAACCCCCTACACAACTCCCCCTAATCCCCCCACCCCCTGAAATAACCCCCTGAACCAGCCCCATAACACACATCACCCCTCCTAAAATACAAATCCCCCCGACCAAGGTGTGCTAAAGACACTAAGAAAAAATAACTTTAAATACATGCCCCAAGCCAAAATGAAGATCTCAATGCCATAGGATAATAAATGTAGGATTCTTTCTTTCATATCATTGATTCTAGTTCAACTAAAGGTGATTCAAGAATTGGAGGAATGTACAATTAAATTTCCAATAAGAACCATCATATAGGATCTTATTGAGGATTCAATACGCACATGCCTACTCCACTGAATATACAATACTGATAAAACCCATGATAGAGTCCTAGATTCCACTATAGACCGTTTACACATACCTCATGATTCTTTCACATAAGACCATAGCTTCCTTGAAACCAATCCATTCCCAAGTCTTTTATAGGACCAACATATGAGAAGTTCATAAAGTTTGTTGAAGAAATAATGTGATGTAGAAGCCCAAAATTACTAATTCCCACTTCTATTTCATTCCAAGCCTGAGCTAGAAGTGTATCACTCAAATTCATCATTATGTGATCATGTCGTTTAACACCTGATTTCCATGTTGTCATTTTACAAAAAAAAATCACTCACATTAATCCTAAAGAATATAAAATCTTATTTTTGTAATGGAATTCTTCAACAATAAGATTCACTTGATAAAAAATTGGTGAAATTGTGGCCCTCATCTTGGACATGTGGAACCTATCCCAAACATAGAAAGGATCTCAGTAATCGATACAAAAATTCATGGATAAAGAGGAATAACACTTGTGATGCCTATAAATTGATTTTTCATCTCGTATTTTAGTGGATTTGGAACATTATCCTTTTTCATTGTATTTATTTTATAAATTATTATTATATTTTTGAACATATATTTTAAATTTTATTTTGTTCATCATTATGAACTATACGATTGTCTCAATCCCCAATTTCATCACATTTCATCATCTTCATGATGTGAATGTGATCTCAGCCTTCATGATGATAAATTATTTACACATTATAGGTTTTCCAAATGGATTTTACAGTGATTATATTTAATTTATGTGTTTTAAACAATTCAATTTGTTTGATTTGGTGAGGTGGAAAGGGTAGAAAGATGGTACATTGATTCTCACTCGAATTTTCTTCCTATATTGATTCATTATTTAAAGGTTACTAACTTAAATTCTTTATATTATTTTGATACACCCACCATACTAATAGAGGTTAGTAAATTGAGAGATTAAATGGAATGTGATTTCTTCCAGGTAGGTTGAGTAGGTTCACTCTATCGATTAAGGTGTGTTCTTGCATATTTTACCATGGAGGATAAGTGAGAAAATAGTGTGATTGAGGATCCTTGGGTATACTTGTGATTATAACTTAAAGAAATATTATGATACGAGTGGATGAATGATATTGATTCCTATTACTATGTTAGATAATTAAGAGTAGTAAGGCTTCAGGTCAACTTATACACTCTCTTGACTAGGCTAAACATACTGAAAAAGAACTCACCAAAGATTAAATGATGAACTTGTATGAGAAAATCATGAATATCAAAAACAAAATCTAAGGAAGGAATTATGGCATGAAAATACTTCTGTGAGGATCAATACTTATAGAAACTAGTACAACTACTACTATAGTTGGGGATAATTCCATGAAGTTGTAAATGAGAACCCATCCCATTTTTACCATAAATAAAAAAAGTAAAAATATTGATTATGATGTCTTTCAGATTAAAAAATAATATATGATGGATTAATGGGCTCAGTCCAACAAATTTCTAACCCCACTATAAATTAATCAATTAATGAATATGTACCAAAAATATATTCATTTTTATTTTAAAGATCGAGGTGGAGGGAGAAAATAATGTGATAAAAAATAGGATAAAGTTCCATTTTTCACAACTGAAGTCTTCTTCCCTGTGGACCTACACATTGATAACTAAATTATAGTCTATACTAATAAGGGAGATAATCATTATTATGAGGCCCTCCCATAATTTTATTGAATCTCATTTAATTTATTATTCCCTTAATATTTTGAATTCAAAATCAACTCCATTTATGTAGGCCATGGAAGATGAATATGAAGAAATATATAGACTCAAATTTAAAGAAAATATATAATACCCAATATTTCACCATCTATTCTAGAAGTTTTAAATGTGGCATTTTATCTAGAGGATGAATTACATGCTAAAACTAATGAGGGTGTTGATATTAAAATGGATTCATATTTTCCAAATTTTATTCATAATAATTTATAATCTAACATGTATTATGTTATAATAGAGTATTCTTCCCAATTGATGAATATCATGAATAATGATGTGGAAAAGATGGAGGGATTTGTTTTTAGGATATACATGACCCTAGATATCACGAACATTGATTGAATTCTCTAGAGCCCTGTGAAAGGAGTAGGACTACTGAAGGTGTTGTGGCTGCATCAGAGAAGGATCGTAGAAGGTGGTGTGGTTGTGTCAGAGCGACATCGAGTGGTAGTGAGCTAAATTAGAGGAGTGTGACTCATAATATATCATTAAAAATAATATAGTATTTTATTATAATTATTTGATATTAATTAATTGGAAAGTCTATTATTAAATAGATCAAATAATATCAGGCCAAATCAAGAAAATACTTTTACCTATATAATGCATCTCTCTACTAGTGATTAGTATCTCATCTATTAGATAAATATTCCCATTCCCTTGAGTTTTAATCACAAAGTTCAATGATATATATGATGTATAGTTTTTTTATTGACTAAACCCTACAACACCCAAACATTTTCTCTTAGGAGTTAGATGTGTCTTCATAAAAATAGTGATGAAGATGTTGAATCATGTAACACTGGTGACATTTCATAGGTGTCGTTGGAAATGATGTTAAAAAATATACCCACCATTAATAATTAAAGAAACTGGTAAAATTGCATTCCATAGATAGAGTAATATATTCTCTACTCTACTCTTCCTTCTTTCTATATTTTGATGCCCCCTCATTTGTCTTGTTCTTACTACAAGAATAGGTGCATACCGTAACACTAGGAAATATGATCATTAGCACACTATAAGCTAAAAAACCATAAATCATATCCTCCTCATAAAGATTCTCAAATTTAATGGACCTATGAAAAACCTATATATATGTTGTAGGTCATGTCCCCAAACATGATGCAATTTCTCTAGACGAAGTAAAATCTTCAACATCTTAATATAATTTTAATTTTTCCAAACTATGTTTGGGAAAAGTTATAGAATCCATAATGAATGGGAAATTTAAGTAAGAACCAAAATATTCTCTTACTAAATATCCATATACAATTGAATTATATCTTGATTTGAGGTTTTAGTAAATAAATAATTGAAGATCAACTCATTGAAGGCCTCCTAAGTAAGATTTTCATCTTTACAGAATAATTCAATCCCATGACCACCTAGTGGGTCCCTAAACCATTAAGGCTTAAATATTTAATATTATATCCTCATTATTCTCTAGTAGATCAAAAATATTCCTCACACAAGATCTATCCAAGAATATGGAAACTCCACTAAAAACTTCCAAACAACCAGTCTCCATTTACCCATAACCTAGAACAGTTTAATATAAAAAGGTAACTCAAGCCATTAAAACTATATTATAATGACCCAACCCAAACATATAGTTCTGAGCCAAAGGGCCACATAACCTCATGTGTGTTTCTTTGTACAAAAGATATTTCTTACTAGTGGTGAGTCTTTAATTTAATTTTAGGAGGGTATACCCTTGGAAGTCATTTTAATTAATGGATACTAAAAAATAACCATAATATTAATAAGAATCACAATAAAATAAATAAAATAATAAATATTATCTCATATTTAATTCCATTTAATCATAAGAAATTATTTATAAAACATTTGAAAATAAAAATTTCCTCAAAAAATTCCCTAAAACATTGTAAACAACCGTAATGACCATGACTGTATTAAAATAACTGTAAACAAGTGATGAAACCCAAATATTTATAAATAAATCCTTTAAACCACCCAAATAATACCCTTTGAAAACATAATAATTGTCAAACAACATTTTAATATACTTAAATTCATTTTAAAGATCCACTAGTGAATTTTCACAAACACCTAGCATGCAATAACTCCAAGCCAACTATAAAAACCATTTGGAAACAATTTAAAAACCCTTCATGGGTATCACCTATAGGTATGTTTTGTAAATAATTACATTTTAAAACATCCAAGCTACCCAGGGAATGTCATATAAGGAAAATGAATAGAAACAGCTTCCTCAATCCAAGAGGAAACAAGTCCCAATACATCACCTTTAAGAGAAGAAACAAAACCAACCAAGGAGATAACCTTTGAAAACCCATAAAAACTAGAACCTCTTGACTGGGACTTATATAAACTCTAAATTCATCCAAAATAATCAGTTTTGAAACATAAATAAACAACTATAAAAAGAAACACCACCCTTAACATTATTCCTAAAAATCCATGGAATGAGTCATTAAGGATCATCAAACCACCTCAAACATAAACCAAGTCCCAACCTTATTACATGAATCACTTAAAAAGATGAATACCAAACATAATCATTTCCACTATTTAGAATTCATCAAAAATAGTGAAATTAAGGATAGAAACACCCATGTGAGAAAACATAACCATAACAACCATATTTCCATGAATAACTAAATGAAATGATATGATTCCACCAGCCATAGGAAACCATGAATGACCATATCAAATACATAAAGGAGTAATATTATCAAAAAAAACATACAGGGTAATAGAATGGGTCACTAATCCAAGGCATCCCCTATGAATAAGAAGAACACAACAATCATGAATATTACTCATCATTGAATAACATGTCTCTATCTGTTATTTAAAAAACTATATGGAGAGTAAATTTCTTCCAAATTCATAGAAAACATAGTCATGTTGATCTTAATAGAAAATTAGAACATGGTAGTCTAATCCAAAACCTACTACCCCTCACAGTTACCCTAGCACAATCCCTATGTATCCACATATTATCCACCATCAAACTGCATCCCATGTTCCAAACCCAGAATTAAAAATAATGATCATCATAATCCAATGAGGCATGATAATCTCATATAAAAAAATCCATAGGGTAACCAAAATGATTCACTAAACAATGGTCACCTCAAAACCATAACCACTTTATGATCCTTAAACAAGAATCCCAATACAATTCATCACCCAAATCGTAACCATGTCAACAATTCACACCACATCATATCCTAATGAATCTAAAATAGTAAAATTAATATCCACCTATAATAAAGGATAAGATATAAAAACAATTGGGGTTTAAAATTCTTGGGGTTCTATACTAAATCATATGAAGACCTATTGTTGAACTAAATACCTTCTCTAATTAAATAAGAAACAAGCTCCATAAAACTTCACTGCTCTCCATCCCTAAAAGAGTACTCAAGAACATAGTGGAATCTTCACATGTATAGTCTGAGGATAATTCCACTCTTAAAACAATCTTGAATAATTCTCCCAGATTCAATAGTATATGATGTGATGGAATAATGGCATCTTCCACTCTTTTTAAAGTTCTACTAGTTTCAAAAGCTAAAAGGACCTCACTCAAAAAATAATGGGATACACAATAATGTTCATATAAGGAATCTTTCTAGGAATCATAATCAAGCAAGAAGAAACATTAATCCAAGCCATTCTTATTTATCAAACCAAAAGAATGTGTCCCAATACACTAGAGGAAAATTTCAAAAGCACCCATTCATTAATGAAAAAAACATGCCAAATCATTGATATTCAAAAATCACGCTTTCATTAAAAAAAATAATATATTACATAAATACTATAAACACTTTTTTAGAAATAATTTTCTGAAATACACTTCACCCTTAATAAACAAAAATATTTATTTAAAAATTATCATTTTCTTTAGGGAATTTAAAATATTCTAACTCATCTTAAAAACCCAATAATTTTTTTTAAATTATAAATGACCTTTGGATTCACAAACATATTATTTTTTTCAAACAACTAATATAAAAATAGACATTGTATTTTAATGAGTTCTACCATTTATAAAATTTTACAACTGTTCAAAATTATTATTTTTAAAACTGACCACTCTAAATAAGGATTATTATAATGAAAAAATTGAAAATACATCCTCTGATGTAATGGAAAAAATATTGAAATTTTGTAATCAAAGATGTAATAGGAAGAATATTATTATAAAAAATATATAGTATCAAATTCAAAAAACTAAAAAGTGTGGTAATGAAATACACAAAACATAAAATAATTATAGATTTCCAATATTTCCTTAACCACATAATTATCGAGTCATCGAAGCATGATGATTCGAGAACCAGATTTTGGCCATTTATCATAATTGACGAAGAGAATATTTAATTCAGGATATTATGGATTGATAATTTTAGATATATAGACGTTGAAAATCTAAATTAAATTAAGGGATAATGAACTAAAAACCATTCATCAGTTTTTTGGGACAAGATCATGAATGTTGAAGGTGGATATGTTTAATGGGATCCATGAGGGAGAAAATGTGTAGTTTATGAGGGAGGGGATCTATGAGGTATCACGATTGGAATGATCTGTGAGGTGAAGCTAAAATTTGATCTGAGAATGGAAGGGGAACTGATGGAGGTGGGGAGGGGGAGATAGGGAGGTGGAGAGGTGGTGACATAGATGTGGGAAATAGGATGTGGGGATATGTGAATGTGGATGCCGGAAGGGGGAGGTGAGGAGGCTGGAAAGCATAGGTTGATGTGGTGACTAGGAGAGGTAAGGAGGAGGCATGGATGTAGATTTCGGAAGGGGATGCTCAGAGGATATTGTAAGGTGGAGGAGGAGGAGAGGATGAGGGAGAGACTAACATGAAAATTTGAAAGCGATGGAAGAAGAATATGGTTGTGGGGGGGGGGGGGGGATTGTAAGGGAGGGTGGTGGATGGGGAGGAGTAAGCACAAGAGTGTTGGGTAAAGCTATTAACATCATAGATTTAGGTCTTATATAGACACCGTTTTTATAAACTGTGGCTATAAATCCATGGATATTACCCAAAATTCATATAGTGATGATTCGAGGTATGATCTATGTCATATCCACTTTAGCTGCAGTTCTTATAGACAAAATTTCCAGTCACTCTTTCCTTATTATGGACCTTTTTTGGAGCTCAGAGATTCCGATCGAGTTGTTGGCTCAATCCATACGATTAGAGACTCTTACAAGAGGGGATTCGATGATCCCACACCTATTTTGATAGTGTGAGATTAGTCTTGGAGGAGATTAATTCAGCTAGGATCTCCTATTAGATGATTTGAGGTATCATGACACCATTCTTTGTATAGACTAGATATAAATAGTTATTTATGATATTGACTATTTTAGATGCACAATCTGATGTGTCTGCAGAGATGGTAACCTTTTTTCATTTATTACCCAGAAGGTAAAAAGAGCATCATAGGATGAAATCGCACATAGGAGGGTATAGTCGATAACTCCTTAGTCTGATAGAATGACCCTCAGTGCCATGGATGAGATGAGTCTACAATTTCTTAAAGTGGTGGATGAGTATAAGGACATGATTACATAGGATGTTCTAGGACTACCTCCCCACCAAGAGGTATACTTCCGCATTGATTTGCACCCCAAGATGACACTGATATCTACACCTGTATATCAGATGGATCCTGTAAAACTCTAAGAGTAGAAGGTACAGTTGGGAGACATGTAGAGAAAGGTGTTCGTAAGGCTCAACATTTCACCCTGGACAACCCCGATTTTGTTTTCTAAGAAGGCAAGCAGATGATTGAGGTTATGTATAGATTTCCTGTTCATGAACCAGGTGACCATGGAGAACAATTATCCACTCTCGAGGATTGATGACGTCTTCGATCAGCTGAATGGAGTGATATGGTTCTCAAAGATAGACCATATATCACTCTATAACTATCTTAGAGTATAAGATGAGGATATCTCAAAGGTAGATTTTAGATTTCGCTATGACCACTATGAGTAATTAGTGATTCTATTTGGCATAAAGTACTCCCTAGTAGTGTTTATGGGATTCAAGAATAGGATCTTTAAATCATACATAGTCTTGTTTGTAGTGATCTTCATTGATGACATCTTAATGTATTCAGGGTCTGAGGAGGAGCATGTGATAAACATAAGGGTGGTTCTGGATACACTCTGAGAGCACCCACTTTACTGAAAGCTCTCTAAGTGTGTGTTCTGGATATGAAAGGTCCACTTTCTTAGACATGTCATCTCATAGGCAGGAGTTGTGGTGGATCTAGTGAATATCGAGGTAGTTCATTATTGAGAGCCACCCAAGCGCGTTACCATGTTTAGGAGTTTCCTTGGGTCATTTGGGTACTATCAGAGGTTTTTTACACAACATATCCATAGTGGAAGCACCCATGACAACAGTGATGAATAATGGTAAACCCTTCATGTGGATAGAAATATTCTATTAGATCTTTCAAGAGCTAAGGAAAATCTTGAATGGTGATCCTATCTTGAGGCTGTCAGAAGAGGGCACCAACTACATGTTGTTATGTTACACATCTGAAACTGAGCTTCGTTGTGTCCTGATGGATGAACAAGTGGTGATTATGAATGGCTCATGAAAGTTGAGATCACAAGCAGAACATTGTGACTCATGACCTTGAGTTGGAAGCCACAATATTCACCTTAAAGATGAAACAACACTACCTTATGGGTGAACAATTCAATGCCTAATTTGACCACAAGAGTCTAAAGTATGCATTTTCCCATAGGGATCTGAATATAAGATAGAGACATATGCTAGAGCTCCCCTTGGAATATGAATTCAAGATACTCTATAATCATGTGAAGGGAACATTGGGGAAGATGGTCTTAATAATATAATAAGTTCACATCTACTAAACAAGGCCTTAGAGTAGTCGGACTCCCTTTAGATATCCTTCATGGATAGACATGAGATAAATTTTCTTTAGTCGGTGGTTGTTTCCCCTATACTCTTACAGCAAGTCTGGGAAGCACATCTTAGAGATGTCGACTACAGGACAACATGTGGCCATATGTCCATAGGTAATTCCCCTGATATATATTTGAAATGTTTGGTGTCGCATCATCCTTTTAAGAGGATGCACTGTAGTACTAGTGGCATTGCAGAAGGATGTGTTGAGGGAGTTCAACACATACCCTTTGGGGGTGCATCATGGTGTCCAAAAGATGTACCAAGACCTATGACATCAGTACAGGTGCCCAAGGATGAAAAATGTAGTGTTAGATTTTGTCTTGATATGCCTCACTTGTCAGTAAGTGAAGGTTGTACACCAGGTTTCAGCAAAGTTGACACAGCCCCTTATGGAACTGTAGTGGAAGAGGGATGTGATTTTGATGGAATTCCTGATGAGGTAACCATGTATGTCCTAGGGGAACGATACCATATGAGTGATTGTAGACCAACTCACCATGTCATCCAACTTCATACCCATTTGAGAACAGGGTTCAGTAGAGTGTTTGGGACACCTTTACATATATGAGATAGTTTGACTATATAGAGTCACAACTTTGATAGTCTCAAATCATGATGCACGTTTTACACCCTGGTTGTGGAAGGGATTGAAATATGATTTTAGGACATATATTTTATTGTGAATAGCCTTTCACCCATAAATTTTTTGTCAAATGGAATTAACCACACAAATGTTTGAAGACATTCTTCATGCTTGTATTTCGGATTTTGTTCACAATTGGGAGGACCACCTACCATTGGTGGAGTTTGCATACAAAAACATCTACCACTCCACCATTGATGTGGCACCATTTGAGGAATTGTATGGATGACCATCCATGTCACCCTTATGCCAGAAAGACCCTGGGGAGTCAGCACTCATGGGTCTAGAGATGGTTTAGGCTACCACTAAGAAGGTGCAGGTTTTCTCAGAGTGGATGAAGACTGTGCAGAGCTGAGAGAAGTCATATACTGATAAGAAATGAATATGCTTGGAGTTTGAGGAGGAGGACCACATATTCTTATCGGTCTCTCTTTTATGGGGGATATGAGGATTCTTCCAGTGTAGTAAGTTATCTCCAAGGTTAATCGAACCTTTCCTGATATAGTGTAGAGTAGGTGAGGTGGTATGCCACTTGGCTCCACCAACGCAGTTAGAGAGGGTGCACAACGTATTCTATGTATCCCAGCTATGGAGATACATGCACAACTTTTCTAACGTCATTAACCATAGAGAGATGGAGATTCACGACAGTGAGACTTTCGTATAGTACCTAGTGGAGATAGAGTATTGAGAGGATATGATCCTTTGGGAATGATTGATTCCTCTAGTACATGTTCATTAGAAGCACGAGAATCTATAGGAGAGAACATGAGAGTAGGAGGCTCAAATTCATGCTCAGTACCCCCATATGATTGATTTTCCATTATTTGGATTTCATGGATGTAAATCCCTAATGTGGGGAAGATGTAATACCAGAAACATCCATGTAAATGATGTGAAAATCTTAAATGGGATTATTTAAAGAAGAGGTTTTAAGATTTAACATGATTATGAGACATTGAGTGGATGAAATGTATTTTGAAACTATTCATAATATTCATCAAAAAATCATTTGAGTGTTATTTTAACATGTAAACCAGTCATAAGATCAAAAATATGAGGGCACCATTGAACTCAGAGTATCTTGATTCACTAAGAAGGGTCTGACATTGACCGACATAGGTCTACTGAAAAATATATTTTTCGGAACATTTAGAAGAAAAATATAATAACATTAAAAAGTAATTTTATTATTTTATCTTAATCATTATGTAGTGAATCATCAGCCCTGTGGTACAGTGACTATGTGGCCCTGAATCCATTAATGAAACTCATTAAAGAATCAGTGTGGTAAAACTCAAATGTGCCTCATGTATTTATTTTTTTAAATTAAATGGGATTGGGGGCTCACAAAAAACCCTATAATTAATCTGATGAATGATATAGGAAACCTCTCCAATAATGAATACTAGAGAATCAGAGACTAGAAAAGATATTCTTGGATAATGAATTAGAACTGGAGATCGACAGGTGGTGAAATGAGATCTTCTTCAACTAATATCCATTCCCCAGGTAGGGGTTTGAATATTAGTTATTATTTGTCCCCTATTCTCCCCTCTAAATGAAGAATGAAGATCAAATCTCAAACAAGTCGATCTGAGAATGTATTGAGCTTACAGTATTTGGAAATATTTATAGTGGGATTAGATATGGGGATTAAATATTAGTGATTTAAATTTTTTCTTTGTGATCCCACTAACAAGAACAATTTTGGGCTGGCATGAAAAAATGTCGGTTTGTTCATTGTATGTTCTCTATGACACCCTATATCTCTCTCATTGTTCTTCACCGACATACCGATGAATTCATGTCTGTAACACCCCAAGATTTTATAAAAAATATTCCTTTTAATTTCATTAAAGTCTTGTGTTGTATGCTACACCAAAAGGATCTTTCACAACACACATCCTTGAATTGCCTTGCATTACACGCAATCACGACCTTCCTCGATAGCTTGTGTAGTACGCAATAACGAGTTTCACTAAACTATGATATGCAATTAAAATATTATTAAAACTAGCAATTATTAATAGTAATAACCACCTTTTGAATTTTGTAAATTTTATTTTCAAAATAGAATTCATTTTTAGATTTGGAATATCAAAATTAGCTTAGGGTGAAATTTTGGTACTTTTCGGATAAATTTCATTTTCTGATGAATAGTGAAAATTACTAAATTTTAATTAAAAACAACTTTTTTTAATCAAAATAATTAATAGTGATAAATTATTAATTTGAGTGGTTTTAAAGTATATTTAAAATATATTTTTACAATTTAATACAATGTTGGTCATTGGATGTAATTTCACATTTAAACCGGTTATAAACAAGTGTCAATCTTTTGATAGTTATTATCTCTTAAAAACACGCTATTTGTTTTGACGACGGGAATTAATTTTTAAATTAATTAATGTAACTGATATGTTTTGAATTTGGTAAAATAGACATCATTTTTGAATTCATAATATCAAATATATTTTAGGCCTAATTTTTGATATTTTTCTGGAAACTTTCATTTTTTGATGAATAGTGAATCCACTAAGTGGTAGTTAAAAAACTGAATTTTTTATAAAACATAATTTTACCGCTTCTGTGAGTGGAAATTCAAAAATCCGAGAGACACGGTTGATTTCAGTAAGTAAAATGTGGTTCAATGAGATGAAAATAATTTTTGGTGAATAGTAACTTTTTATTTTTTTTTACCACGGTTAAAAGAAAATAGGGTAATTAAGGGTAAAAATGTTATTATTATTACCCTAACACATGTCCTAATTCTATTGTATAAGTGTAATTCGACCAAAAACAATCTTAGGCATAAAATATGACCATTTAGGCCCACTTGTATTAGATTAGGACATTTATTATTAATTTATTTAAAGAAGGGTTAAAATATTTAAAATCAATGTTTAATAACTAAATCATTTTTAATATAGGGTTAAACATAAGATAAATTCGACTATAAATATTAATTAGGAAGATAAAAATATTTCCTACATAATGATATTTTATTTTTAATTTTTATACTTTAAATTAGTTAATTTATTAATGACACAAAGATGATGCAGTAATTTTCTTATTAATTAAATTTTGACATAATTGATGTAATAAATACCCAAATAAATGTAATTTGAGACTTTTTATGAATTCCAATTATTTTCTAAGTTAATATTAAATGTTAGTATTGATTTAATCCACTTTGTTCGAACTAATAATTCTGTTATGATTTTCAAACAAATCAATTACTAAATAGTGTCAAAATTGACATAAAATAGTTTTTTAAAAAAATATTATATTATTAATTGTTATTTTATTCTTAAAAATCTAAGGTTCGGCCAAATGACTTAGATAATGTTATATATATTAATAATAAACAACTTGGGGTTCGTTTGGCTGCTTATAGTATGTTTATTAACCTTAAAGTATAAGAACACAAGAAGACACGGTAAAAGTAAAATTATTTTACTTAATGTTAAATCTAAATGATAAGGTTAAAATAGGACCCTAAACTTGTCTAAATTCTTTTGTATGAGAATATTTCGACCCATACCCATCTTAACTTCGAAATAAATCCATTTTGAGCTATTTAAAACCGAACATGACTTTATAATAAAATAATATTTTTTGTTATTCCAAAGGTGCCCCTATCCTCCCTTATAAAAGGGCACCTCCTCCCTATCTTCCTCAAACCACTTTGAGCCTTCATGCTCGAAACAACCCTGCCAAATTCTCTTCTACACTTCCCTAGAAACCTCATAGAGGTCCTGGTCTTCTTCAAAGACCAATTTTAGTTCCCTAAAAGGAGGTCTCAATGAGACGCTTCAAAGAAGATGTAATTTCTGTTACCGAATCTTTCATCTTTATTTCTTCTTCCACTTCTTCTTCATAGGTTGTTTCATTATAAAGTAATAACATCAGTATCACTCATATACTAATATGTTATTATAATTATTAAACAACCCTATTTCACCATATATCCATCCTACGGAAAATTAAATCACCGCGTGTGCGTACATACGGAATACCGTCTCCACGCCGTGGTGTAATCTATTTTCCACCACCACCTTACTTGGATGGGTATAATGGTGTATATAATGACTATATATGATTATTTTAAAGTGATATTTATTCTGAAATATGATATATACAGTTAAATACAATTCCACGATCATGGGAATGATATCATCACTTGTGCGTACGTACGGACTACCGTCTCCACGACGCGATGAGATTCTTTTTCCATGTTAACCATTAATGAATGATTATAAAGTATATATATGTAATAATAATGAAGTATATGAAATTATAAGGCTACGGGATTTATTTATATATAAATGTATGTCATCTACTTAATTCCATTCAACTTAATAAGGAAACGAAAACAACGTTCATGCGTACGTACGGCCTACCGTCTCCATGAACGGTGTATTTCATTCCATTTATCGATCTATTATATATATATATTATGAATATATATTATATATAAATCATGTTTTATATTTTGGAATTAAGTAATCATGATCTAAGTAATCATATTAATAATTAAAAGTCAAAACACAGATGACAAAAGAAACGATTTTACCAAAAAATGATCTTTAACATGGAATTTACAAAAGAACGGGTAATATAAAGTCACAAGTAAACCATATATGATATCATAACAATGAATATGATTCTATAATAAGTCAATGAAATTATTTAAATCATTATACAGGAGGTTCAGATACGTACGAATCATATCAGACAAAAGGTAAGGGACAAATTTTCAATCTCATTTTTATCCGAGATTGCTTATACGTAAGTATTTACTGGGGTTACGTTTATCATCCATGACCATGTTTTCTAAAAATGTTTTCATAAAATATTTACCATTCTTCCATTAATTTTTAAAGTCATTTTTACCCTTTATTGACTTTTTACCACATTGTATGAATGGAATCTTTCCTTTGGTTACCATATAAGGTACTTTTTGACTTTTCAGACAAAAGTACGAGGAGAATGTTATTTTTAACTTACACGGCATGAACGGATTTTTACGGTTTCATAACGCCTCATTTTCAAGATGCTTACTCTACAAGATTGCATGATTATTTTCAACAAAACCCTTATCTTTTAAAATTGCATGGAATTTTCTGAAAAGAAAATGATTTTAAAGAAGAAAGGATATTTTCCTCAATAATTCATTTCAAGTGTTTTGTCAAAACTATTTTCCATCTAAGATGACATAATTTCATATGTGTATGTTTCAAGTAAAATTTCTCTATGATTTAAATGATTTCAATTTTATTATGATGAAATGATATCAATTGTTTATGGATTATGTTATGATGGCATGATGTTTAAGAATCCCATTTTACTACATTGGTTATGCTATGATGTATGATTTATGATTTTGTGGCACACGAAAGAATGATTTCATTATGAGATGGGTGGGACCTATATCTCCCTCGAATGCATTGGGTAAAGAATTATATCTCATGAGATAGACACAGCTGGAACGGCATGTTAAACCGGTTTAGTAATACCGGACTGGAACGAGGAGTGAACTCGATTCATAAAGGGACTTTTTCCACTAAGATGGTTTTGGCAGCAATGCCTTGGCTACTATGGAAATCATATCATGTTATTAATGGTTTCCACAATTACATGTTTTACTTCCAAGCTATTTTATCATGATTAATGTTCTTTTATGATCTATGCTTTATGTACTTCCATGATTTATGCCGTTGTCATGATTTTGATGTTTAGATTTTATGTTCATGTTTTTGCATTCATAAGTTTATGGATTGTTTTATGTTCTCTATGTTTACCCTTACTGGGCATTTGAGCTCACCCCTTTTATGTTTTATTTTCCCCAGGATATAAAGAAAGGGTTTAGGTAAGAAAAAAAGGGAAGATCTTTATTGGGAGATGTTGAAGATATTTCACCATGATTAGAAGATTTTATTCTGAGTTTCCAAAGACACTAAACTATTATGGTCCTTGTGTGTGTGTTTTTGTTATGTACTAAGTATTCCACAACCGTAATGTAATGTCCATGTACGTCAAGCTTTGGGTCTCTACCGTTGGTATCATAGGAAAGGTTTAGTCAACCTTTGGAAACTATGATGCGAAAACGTTAGTGATATCCCTAGAGATATTTCTAAGGTATGTCTAGGGATGTACCTAAGGATACGAATATGTATAGGATATAGTCCTACAACTATGGTAACGATCTTAGAATTTAACCTAAAATGTTAGATATTGACTGTGCTCCCCCTTTACTATGTTCTTTTCCCTAGCATGATTTTTGCCTCTCACACTATTCTTTTTGGGTTTTAGAAAATGGATGGAAACAAGGAGATTCATGATAATGGAGGATATGACGGACAATGGAATGATATTCTTCATGAGAAACCAAATGAAACGGGATTTGGAAGTCCAAACATCTTTATTATGACTAATAAAAAATATCATAATATGATCAATAATCTCAACATTGGTAAGTTTCCCGACTCAGATAATAAGAGAAAGATGGAGTTTCATGATGATCATAGAGGAAAGAAAGTTCAATTTCCCTCATGTAAATCATGTGGGAAGAGTCATCGAGGAGATTGTTTCAAGGGAACTGGAAGATGCTTTGGGTGTGGAAAAGAAGGACACAAAGCTAGTAAGTGCAAAGGAAAAGGTTCAGTTAACACCATGGATGAGGATAATGGTATTGCTACGACATCAACAATGGTTAAATGTTTTAAATGTGGAATGTACGGGTATTATGAAAACCAATTACCTAAGGGAAAGTCTCATGAAGAGAATCAGTATGGCCGTATGGGTAGTATTTATGTTTATGATGATGAAGAGACTACAAATGATATCCGAGATGAAAGAATTGTTGAAGCTTGGTAAATTGTTTAAGAAGGTAGTGGGATGATTATATGTTTATCAAGTGTAATGTTGTATAATTAATATCATGGTACTATGGAATAAAGAGGCATCTAAGGATTATTACACAGTTGTATTTCCTTGAGTTTTGAAAGTATATGTTGAATGGTACCAGTAACCATGGAATGTTATTCAGATATTTTTGGAAAGTAGATGATATGCGCATAACGAAAGGATAAGAAGATAATGAGATGATTGATAATATTCATGAGCTCATGACTGAAACAAGGAGAAGGTTATATCATGGTTTGAGTATATAGAATTTTTTGATTTTGGTATGTGGAAAGAGATAACTTTTGACTGCATTCATGTTTTCACTAAGGTTCAATGGGTATTCATTCTTCAAGAGAATACATGATTAAGGTATTCACATGTTTGTAATTTGACCAACAAGATATATCTTATGATATATGGGGGATAAATGATGGCATTCACATGATTGTTATGTGACATTTCAAGTAATCAATTTCTTTATACTATGAGCTTGGAACGAAATATTTTAGATAACCCTAAATATTGGAATGGATTTTGTTGGACATAAATTAGTATTGTTTTGATATTATTGGTGGGATGTTATAGTAATATAGTTTTAGAAAATGGACAAACTGTAGAACGGGCGATAGCCCATCACGTCGGACAAGGCTATGGGAATCCAACCCACAACTAAAGTGCGACTGGCCTTTATCGCCTACCACAGGCCTAAAGGAAGTCCCTAGTTAGTAGAAACTAGTTTTATTTTATTAAGCGGCATGATAGATTAAGTATAAGTTCATTTTTGGAATCATTTACGATTAACCTCACTATAGATGGACTTATGTATTTTTTGATAACTTTTCTAACCTTTTGGTTGAGACAGATGAAATAACCCATCATTCTATCAAATGATCAGCTAACACATCACGAATGACAATTTCAACTTCATTTCTTTAAGAGATGAAGAGGAAATTGTACAAAGAACGACCAACGGTGAGACTATACCAAAATCACAAATGTATTTCTTCTAATTCCAATTTCATCAACTTTAGGGAAATGATCTTGAAATCCAAAAATGTTGTCCTAGTGCACTTATATCTGATGAATCATATGGTACCTTAGATCGGCAAAAATTTATGGCTTTGTGATTGCTGGCTTTTCCATAGCTATGTTCTCTACCACTCTCTATCAGAACATGATGGTTAGATTTCTCTTCCATATCCATATTTTCACCTATGTGGAAACCTAGCGATTAGTTTATTCGGGTAACCATTACGTTTCATAATTTTGATTTTAATGATTGGTTTTGGTATTCCTTTTTAAGACGTGGGTTTCTATTAAAGGAACTTTCTAAGTAGTAAACCAATTATAACGCCGATGAATTTCGAGGGCGAAATTCATTTTAAGGGGGGTAGAATGTAACACCCTGAGATTTTATGAAAAATATTCTTTTTAATTTAATTAATGTCTTGTGTTGTATGATACACCAAAAGGATCTTACATAACACGCATCCTTGACTTGCCTTGAATTACACGCAATCGTAACCTTCCTCGATAGCGTGTGTAGTACGCAATAACGAGTTTCACTAAATAACGATATGCTATTAAAATATTATTAAAACTAGACGTTATGAATAGTAATAACCACTTTTTGAAATTTTGTAAATTTTATTTTCAAAATAGACTTCATTTTTGGATTCCGAATATCAAAATTAGCTTAGGGTGAAATTTTGGTACTTTCGGATTACTTTCATTTTCTGATGAATAGTGAAAATTAATAAATTTTAATTAAAAACAACTTTTTTTTAATCAAAATAATTAATAGTGACAAATTATTAATTTGAGTGGTTTTTAATTTTATTGATAATATATTTTTAAAATTTAATACAATGTTGGTCATTGGATGTAATTTCACATTTAAACCAGTTATAAACAAGTGTCAATCTTTTGATAGTTATTATCTCTTAAAAACACGCTATTTATTTTGACGACAGGAATTAAATTTTAAATTAATTAATGCAACTGATATGTTTCAAATTTGGTAAAATATACATCATTTTTGAATTCATAATATCAAATATAGTTTAGGCATAATTTTTGGTATTCTTCTAGAAACTTTCATTTTTTGATGAATAGTGAAACCACTAAGTGGTAGTTAAAAAACTGAATTTCTCATAAAACGTAATTTTACCGCTTCTGTGAGTGGAATTTCAAAAATCCAAGAGACACGGTTGATTTCAGTAAGTAAAATGTGGTTCAACGAGATGAAAATCATTTTTGGTGAATAGTAACTTTTTACTTTTTTTTACAACGGTTAAAAGTAAATAGTGTAATTAAGGGTAAAAATGATATTATTATTACCCTAGAACATGTCCTAATTCTATTGGATAAGTGTAATTCGACCAAAAACAACCTTAGGAATAAAATATTACCATTTAGGCCCACTTGGATTAGATTAGGACATTTATTATTAATTTATTTAAAGAAGGGTTAAAATAGTTAAAATCAAAGTTTAACAACTAACACATTTTTAATATAGGGTTATACATAAGATAAATTGGACTATAAATATTCACTATAATGCTAAAAATATTTATACATAAGGATATTTTATTTGTAATTTTTAGACTTTAAATAAGTTAATTTATTTATGACACAAAGCTGATTCAGTAATTATCTTATTAATGAAATATTGACATAATTGATGTTATAAATACCCAAATAAATGTAATTTGAGACTTTTTATGAATTACACTAATTTTATAGACTAATATGACATGTCAGTATTGATTTAATCAACTTTTTTCGAACTAATAATTCTGTTATGATTTTCAAAAAAATCAATTACTAAATAGTGTCAAAATTGACATAAAATAGTTTTTAAAACAAATATTATATTATTAATTGTTATTTTATTCCTAAAAATCTAAGGTTCGGCCAAATGACGTAGACAAGGTTATATATATTACTAATAAATATCTTGGGGTTCGTTTGGCTGCTTATAGTAAGTTTATTAATCTTATAGTATAAGAACACAAGAAGACACGGTAAAAGTAAAATTATTTAACTTAATGTTAAATATAAATGATAAGGTTAAAATAGGAACCTAAACTTGTCTAAATTCTATTGGATGAGAGGATTTCGACCCATCCCCACCTTATCTTTTAAATAAATCAATTTGGAGCTATTTAAAACCGAACTTGAATTTATAATAAAATAATATTTTTTGTTATTCCAAAGGTGCCCCTTTCATCCCTTATAAAAGGGCACCTCCTCCCTCTCTTCCTCAAACCACTTTGAGCCATCAAGCTCGGCCAAACCCTTCCAAATTCTCTCCTCCACTTCACTAGCAACCTTCTAGATGTCCTGGTCTTCTTCAAAGACCAATTTTAGTTCCCTAAAAGGTGGTCTCAAAGAGACGCTTCAAAGAAGATGTAATTTCCGTTACCAAATCATTTATCTTTGTTTCTTCTTCCTCTTATTCTTCTTAGGTTGTTTCATTATGAAGCAATAACATCAGAATCACTCATATACTGATATGTTATTATATTGTGTAATCTATTTTCCACCACCACCTTACTTGGATGAGTATAATGGTGTAAATAATGACTATATATGATTATTGTAAAGTGATATTGATTCTGAATTATTATACATACACTTAATTACAATTCCACAATCATGGGAATGATTTCATAACTCGTGCGTACGTATGGACTACTGTCTCCACGACACGATGAGATTCTTTCTCCATGATAACCATTAAAGAATTATTATAAAGTATATATAAGTAATAATAATGAAATATATGACATTATAAAGCTACTGGATTTATGTATATATAAATGTATGTCATCTACTTAATTCCATTCAACTTAATAAGGAAACGAAAACTGCGTTCATGCATACGTACGACCTACCGTCTCCTTGAACGGTGTATTTCTTTCCATTTATCGATCTATTATATATATGTATATTCTGAATATATATTATATATAAATCATGTTTTGTATTCTGGAATTAAGTAATCATGATCTAAGTAATCATATTAATAATTACAAGTCAAAACACGGATGACAAAAGAAACGATTTTACCCCAAAATGATCTTTAACATGGAATTTACAAAATAACTGGTAATATAGAGTCACAAATGAACCATATATGATATCATAACAATGAATATGATTCTGTAATAAGTCAATGACATTATTTAAATCATTATACAGGAGGTTCAGATATATAGGAAGCATATCAGACCTAAGGTAAGGGATAAATTTTCAATCTCATTTTTATCTGAGATTGCTTATACGTAAGTATTTACTGGGGTTACGTTTATCATCCCTGACAATGTTTTCTAAAAATGTTTTCATAAAATATTTACCATTCTTCCATGAATTTTTAAAGTCATTTTTACCCTTTATTGACTTTTTACCACATTGTATGAATGGAATATTTCCTTTGGTTACCATATAAGGTACTTTTTTACTTTTCCGACAAAAGTATGAGCAGAATGTTATTTTTAACTTATACGGCATGAACGGATTTTTATGGTTTCATAACGCCTCATTTTCAAGAAGCTTTATCTACAAGATTGCATGATTATTTTCAACAAAACCCTTATCTGTTAAAATTGCATGTAATTTTGTGAAAAGAAAATGATTTTAAAGAAGAAAGGATATTTTCCTCAATAATTCATTTCAAGTGTTTTGTCAAAACTATTTTCCATCTAAGATGACATTATTTCATATGTGTATGTTTCAAGTAAAATGTCTCTATGATTTAAATGGTTTCAATTTTATTATGATGAAATGATATCAATTGTTTATGGATTATGTTATGATGGCATGATGTTTCAGAATCCAATTTTATCATATGGGTAATGCTATGATGTATGATTTATGATTTTGTGGCACACGAATGAATGATTTCATTATGAGATGGGTGAGACCTATATCTCCCTCCAATGCATTGGGTAATGATTTATATATCATGAGATAGACATGGATAGAACGACATGTTAAACTGGTTCAGTAATACAGGATTGGAACGGGGAGTGAACTTGACTCAGAAAGGGACTATGTCCACTAAGATGGTCTTGCCAGCAATGCCTTAGCTATTATGGAAATCATATCATGTGCATAATGGTTGCCACAATTACAAGTTTTACTTCTAAGCTATTTTATCATGATTAATGTTCTTTTATGATATATGCTTTATGTACTTCCATGATTTATGCCTTTTCTCAAGATTTTGATGTTTAGATTTTATGTTCATGTTTTTGCATTCAAATGATTATGGATTGTTTTATGTTCTCTATGTTTACCCTTACTAGGCATTTGAGCTCACCCCTTTTATATTTTATTTTCCCCGGGATATAAAGAAAGGATTTAGGTAAGAAAAAAAGGGAAGATCATTATTTGGAGATGTTGATGATATTTCACCATGATTAGAAGATTTTATTCTGAGTTTCCGAAGACACTAAACTATTACGGTCCTTGTCTGTCTGTTTTTGTTATGTACTAAGTATTCCGAAAACGTAATGTAATGTCCATGTACGTCATGATTCTGGTCTCTACAATGTTAGATCTATTTCATGGGGATTACAAATGGGGATGGACCCCCGAATAAATATAAAAATGTCATGGATTATACAGAAGTAACAATGACACCCCAAGAAACATGAAAGTGTAGACGGATTGGGGAATTGACCACTAGAGAAAGTATGGTGTCCCACAGAGGATACTTCCAGTGTGTCGGTGCCGGAGGAGACCATGGGTGGCCTATGGAGGCAGTAACGGGCAAGATTAAGCATTACCTAGGGACCACCGTGCTAGTAGAGGCCATAGTGGTGTAAGGGGGTGACACCAGTTAGGTGTCGCGTTGATTCTAGCAGCCCATGGGGTGGAATGGGTCATGCACTAGTACGCAGTCCATCCAAGAACGTGTGTGGAGGGTAAGCAGCTGGTTACATAGTTGTGTGAACCATATGCCAGTGGGCATCTATGATGGACCCAAGCAAGACCATAGATTCAAGTAAAGCTAGATTGAAAACCAGGCCACTAGGCGACACAACTGGTTAGAACTGATCTGAAAAAGTTAGACCAGACAAGATAAGAATTGGGTTGCTGGGTGACACAACTCGCTTGACCCACAAACGAACTGGGATGGGTCCAGCAAGGTCCAATGGGCCAGAGAAGAACGAAATGGCCTATACCCAACTAGTTCAGGTCAGGTCGGCCGAACTAGTTCAGTTCATCCAAGACCCCCATACCGAGTTGGTCGGGTCAGTCTAACCAAGACGAACCACACCCGAACACATCCAACCTCTGTTCACTAAAACACTAATATCTTTTATAATTGGACCAAGATTGAAATGCTATCTATGGTGTTGGAAAATATTTAAAGAGATAGTTTTTTGGGTTTGCTCAAATTGAGACTTCATGGAAGAAGATCTGAGAATTAAGGCTTAAGGAATACATTCTTCTAGAATCAATCATGCTGCGAGCGAGAATCCAACGGGTGGTTGGGAAATGAAAGATATGACGAGAAAGACCTTGGTGGTATAGTAACCATATAAACCATAGTGTCCTAGTAGCTATCTGGATCTCAGTGTCCCAGAAAATAAGTGGGCCCCATTTTTCCAATAGCTTAGAGAACCTTTGTGGTCCAGTATCCACGAAGACCTTTGTGGTCAAGTAGCTGAGCATACCTTAGTAGATCAGTAGCTCATCGAACGTTAGTGCTCTAGTATCTGAAAAGGCCTCAGTGGTCCATTATTTGAGTGGACCTTAGTGGTATAGTAGCTTAGAGAACCTCATTGCTTCAGTAGCGGAGCATACCTCAGTGGTTTAGTAGCAGAACAGACCATAGTGACTAATCAGGGATGAGTCCCTCAGCAGTACAAGATGATTCAGCATTCCAACTGATAATCTTAAATTTTATACTTTGTGTTATACCTTGGGTGAGATGTATTTTCTTTGTGGTATTACTTTGTGATATTTCCTTTTTTTGGGTCCTTACTGAGTATTGTATTATTCAACCCTCCACAGCCTTCGCCTGCACATGTCATCTCTCATGCAGGTCATTTGTAATTCAACGAAGACCTTGGAGAATTAGGACAAGGTGGTGATGAATTAGACTGGATGGACATTTGTACTTCTACAACTACAAGAATCTACCCATCACCTACCCTTTAGGTAGGATGTCGAGTGGATGGAAAGTGGTAATTGTACTTTCCAGTGTGAATTTGGGATTGTATTATTCCCCCTTGTAATATTTTTTTATTATACTCTATGTAGTTGTCTTAGTGATAGTTTTGATTGAATTTTTATTTACTTTCAACAGTTTGAGATTTTTGTAGGTGTGAACATTTAAAGGCAATGCATTCTATTTTTGGGATATTCCTACTTTATGCTTGTCGGCAGCCCCTAATCTATGGAAGGAAGGCATGGTGTAGTCACGACACATGCCCTAGGGGGATGGGTCGTGAAATGAAAACTATCAAAAAGTAGACTTATCACACATGTGAATCCTTATACTAATGAACGTACACACATTAAAGACTCTGTGTTCTTCCCAATAATGAAGGATAAACAAAATTGTACCATACTATGAGGAAGAAACACGTCTGATAATATCTAGGAATAAGCATAATGTAGGATTATAAATATAACTGATGTAAAATGGGAAAAATAAAATGATAGAAAGAAATTAGTGGAGTACCATATCCTTCCAATAGCAAGACAAACAAATAAAATTTTAAAATATCTATAATCTGCATAAGACGCATCACATGTAGTAAAGGTTTAAAAAGTGGGGATTATAAACAAAACCAGTTGGATTCCAGAAAAACATTGTTGAGAAATATAAATAAAATGTTATCTCATCCCATGGTTCATAGATAGGGGAAGAAACTCAAAAAATATATACACTATTAATGAAAACATGGTTAAAGAGAGAGGAATATTTTTCTCCACATCTGAATAAGGCTGTTGAGCCTCTTTTAATATCTAAATCTATTTTTTTCTTTGTATGTATCCCAATAGAATCATCGCCTGATCCATGGGTGGTCCACTTCTTGCTGAAGGGATATCATGAGCTAGTTGTGCTAACACCATTATAATAGAGGTCCCATTCTTCATATAGGCTCAAGGATGATAGGGTTGTACTTTATATATAGAAGGCTCATACCTAAGGGAGAGTACATGGAGTTTCCAATCATACTTGTACAAGAAAAAGGGGACCCAAAATATGACCTATGTGCCCCTTCATGAAGTTTTCCAACAGCATTATCAATAAAGAAACTACTTTAGATATGGTATTTTATAGTGCTAGAAATAGGATTCATCAATGCTAAATAGGTTTTGATTTTGTAAGTACCATAAAAATATAATGGGTTTCACAAAACTATAAATTGAGTTCATAATAGAACTATTTATTAGTACTAAATAAATAATAATAAAGGGGTCCTCTATCAGCAATAGTATTTCACTGATAAAGGGTGACCTTTATCATCACATTTTGAATCTCAAATAAAGGGTGAACATTTAATTGAGTATTTAGCCATGAAAAGTAACAATTTTTGAGAAATATTGGTAACACTAATAAAAGCTATATTACATCATATTTTAACTAATATTACAGCACACAGTAGTTGAAAATTTAAAAATTAATTTCAATTAATTTGACCCCATAATAAAATAATAAAATAGTACACAATAATTGTAGTCCTATCAAACATAGGCATGTACAATTATATTGTTATGTAAAATTTATTAAAATCATAATTAAAATAAAAATCAATAATGTTTTGTTGTCTTTTGACCTTGTCCCACTCTCGAAAGTACATGACCATGCTACCAATTATAGAAAAGACCACCAAAAATCAATAAATAATAGTTTACCTATATAAGAAACCATTATTATTAACTATTACTTTAAATAAACAAAATTAACATAAATACAAAACAATAGAATAATGAAATGTCACTTTTAGTCCAAAAACATACATATCAAGTAAAATTTTGGACATTTAGTCAGATTAATGTGTAGATGATGAAAAAACATAAAAATTTATTTATTGATCATTTTAAGAAAATATTAATATAAAAAATTGAATTTTATTATATTTAAATATGTGAATTATTGAGTGAAAATGTTTATTTTAAATAAAAACATTCTACTTCAGTAATATTTTCCATAACCACTGTTAGATTAATATATGGATAATTACTATAAATAAAAAATGATTTATGGTTCATTTCACTATGAAATCAGTATATATCCAAAGTGTTTTTGATAGGTTTTTATTGAGTGATGTACCTTTTTTATTTGTATTCAATGTGTTCCACAAATTTCTATATGTAATAAATCAATTATAGAACATTTTCCTAAAATCATATGACCAAACAAGTGTTTTCTATTTTTTTCAATGGGTAATCCACAGTTTTAACTAATATTTCATTTTATAAAATACAAAATTCATTTCAAGTCATACGAGTAACACAATATATTTTATTGAGGTAAATGATAATCCATGTTAAAAATTAACTATGGTTTACTGAACTAATGTATAAAAACAATATGATTTTTTAAGGTTCATAGTATGTCACTAATTTTTTCAACTAAACTATCAACTTTAAATAAAAACACCCACATTGGGTCATGATAGTCACATCAAGTGTCATATTATTGTGTTGATTATCCCTAAACATCAAAAATTATTCAAAGATCATTTATTGCTAGTATCTTGATAATTAGAATACATTTTTTATTTTTTAGACTACATGAGGCATGTATTGAACTAAAAGGTGAATTGTTAGTAAATCAAGCACATTGAATTAGACTAGACACACTGGGTTTCAAATTGACGAATAATAGATTCATACAAATCAAAATACAATATATATTGTTAGAAAAAAACCAAATAACATTATTTTTTTCTGGTTTTTCAATGAGTGTCACAAATTTTTAACTAAAATGATATTTTAAATAGAAAAAACACAAATTAAATCATTTTTAAAAAGTAAAAAACATTTTAAAATACATTAAAATACAAAATAAAGAAAAAATATTTATATTAATAGAATAAGTATCACATGAGTTCATCATCATTTCAAAAGGCAATTTCTTGAATGGATTTTCTCCAAGCCTTTTATGCTCTATTTGGTACAGAAAATTGATGCAAAAAATTAAATAATAAATGAAGTCACCTCTTCCAGATCTCTATGAAAATTACATAAATAATTAATAAATAAAAATTTGAAGGAATTTTACAAAAAAATTATAAAATTTAGGAAGAAATATTCTAAATAGGTATTAGGAAGACATCTCTACAAAATTTCTTTATACATTTTAAAACCTTGTATTTTTATAATTAGTTTATAAAAATATCTTTTTCTCATATGGTATATACACACTACCAATAGTCAAGGTAGTACACAATAATATTAATAATCAATAATTAATAAATATTTCAAATAAAATTATAATTATAAATAAAATCATATCTTTTTATATTATATATTATTGATGTATTACATTATCATTCATAAAATTGAAAAGGTAGTAACAAAAACATTTTCTATTACTTGGTTTTACACACTGAAGAAACATTGAGAAAAATAATAAATTTGTTTTTATATATGTTTTCTCAATAAAATAATATTACATATTCCATAATACTTATCTAGTTGTAGAATATGGTATGATTCTTGTGCTCAATGACTATCCTCATACCATGATTTGGATGATATATAAACACATCCATATTATAAAAAACCTTCAAATAAAATATTAGAAAAGATACAAGAAATTTATTTGTAAAATTTTTAATTTATAGTATTACAAATTGATAATCGTTATCTATTATAGTAGATTTATATGGAATCCAAGACTTAAAGACAAATAATTAATCGTTGAAGTATACAAATTGGTTTTAATTGGAATGAAATTATCTATATAAGAAGGTATAATGAATGAATGAAAATAATATGTATTTGGTATGATTAAATTGAAGAGTTATACCCATGAATCAAGGTTATTAGGAAGATTCTTTCATTTGTATGTTTATTTTCATTCATCACATTTAGTTTCTCCCATATTTTTAAATATTTTGATTAATTCTATGATTTTTTGTATAGAAGTGATGTGAAGACTATTGAGTCCATAGTTTCATCATTATGGGTTACCCTTCAAATAGTATAGATATATATATGCCTTCAAAAAATATGAATATTATTGAACGTTAATTAATGTATTAGATCTAATATTAGGAGAAAAATTATCAAAATACACCTCATTTAGACATTTAAAATTGAGATTTGTATCGTATATGTATATTTTTTCTTCAAAATAAATGATGGTGATGTCACCATCTTTGAACATTTTATCCACCTTAACATGTAATATTAGTAAATGATGAATGTTAACTTGCAAGGTAATGAAACTCTCTCAAGGTATTTTTTATTGATTGGATGATCATTTAGAATAATTTTATTTTATATTCCATTGATCCTTACTTTTATCCGTATATAATAGCATTCCTTGGTATAGTTTTTTTCATTATTCTTTAATGGGTTTTCATAAAAATTTAATAGTAATGGGCATACCTCCTTCTTGAAATATATTTATACAATATCAAACATATATGTTATGAAAGGTCCAATAGAATTTTTGACCTTATGAACATCCAAATATTCATGGGTGACATGTATCTCAGTGATCTACTCATGAGATAC
The DNA here is from genome assembly GCA_963277665.1 of Viscum album. NCBI lineage: Eukaryota > Viridiplantae > Streptophyta > Magnoliopsida > Santalales > Viscaceae > Viscum > Viscum album. The sequence continues at coordinate 678,177,504 of OY728132.1, read as the reverse complement.
GTGATTACATACTCTCACATGACATTTTGGAGATTTTTTACTATATAGAACAACTATTCATATATATTATATTACACTAGAGAAAATATGCCAATTGTTTGGTTCTGATATATATAAATAACAATAAATTCTAACATGTAGAATATTAGTGTTATAAAGGTATCAATATCCTCATTATACAAAATTGGGAGAATTAGCAATGAATAAATCAGTTATCTCAAGTAAGATATACCCTTAAATGTATTGACACCCCTCAAAGATGGGGGATGGATCTTTATATAGTTTGTATTTTTGGGGTTTTTCTTCAATTTTATTATGTCCCAAAAAATTCACAAAAAAATTATATATATAATTAAGTTTTTAATAGATATCCATTTTGTATCTTCATGTCCCCTAAATTTATATCTATATCCACTTGTTTGTTTATTTTCTCCAATTATGTTTAAGGAGACACTCCAAAATCCATAACTCTAACAACCATATTTCTTTGGATTCTTGATGTACATTAAAAGTAATCATTCATTAGGTACATTTTATAGTTAATCATTAAGATAAGGATAGTAAAAAAATAAGGAAAAGTATTCATTTTTATATATTATTAATTGAATGTAGATTTTTTTATTATGTAATACTTACAAATGATTATGATACTTTCTATACAATTAAATATGTTACTATTACTTCATTATTTCTAAAAGAATCCTTTCATTCTTCATTCCATGGGATAGATTTGGATTTTCATTTTAATTCATAAATACACATATAATAAAATAAACTCAATTATTTTGTTATTCCATCCCAAAAAAATTAATAATGCATATTTAAAATAAATACCATTTTCATAATGTGGAGTTCACTCCATCCTTAAAATACTATTTTAATGCACACTTATTATTTTAGTCACTGAGTTAATATATCATAAATTAACAATTCATAATAATTGTGATTAATACACTCATGTATGTGTAAATTTTTACCAATTAAAATGTAACTTAAATGATGCCTCCTCATAATGGCCAATAAATGCATTGAAATCTTCATTGTTTATCATGTGTTCATATATTTGTGTTGGGTATCTATTAACTCTACCTTCAGTATATATAATATGATTCATTGTATGAATTTTACAAAATAATCTTTTATCAATTATATTAGCCATTTATTCTAATTTCATTCAATTATCATCTCGTAAAAATTCTCTTAGAAAAGTAAAATAGAGAGAAAATCTATGTTTCATTATTTATTTTTTAGAAAAAAAGAGAAATAATATCATAATGATACATTAATATCTTTCTGAAATGGTTCCATAATAGCGAGAACAATATTTTTGAACATAACTACATCAATAGGAATGTTCATAATATTGGTGACCCTAATGTAACTTATGAAAATTGACATTTAGAGTTAATTTTGTGGTAATGTTCATTCCAGAAAACCCTTAATTTTAAGACTTTTCTTCAGACCAAAATATTTTTTCTACATACTGATGAAATTAATTTAATGTTTTCAAGGATATAGTTTCTTAATATTCTATTATTTCATCATTTTTGAAATCATCATTTTTTTGGATTGGTATATTCAGAAAGTGGAGAAAATTATTATTCCTCTATATTGGGTGAATTATCAAGTTATGAAAAAATTATCTATAGATGTGGTTAAATATTTTACTTATATTATTTAAATATTTTAGGGATCAAATAATAATATTAGTTAAAACAATTTATATTACATAAATATATTATATGATTATTGTACAAATTTTTTTCGCTAAATGTTGAAGGGATATTACCCCTCTATCATGTTTCCATGTCCCCTCACTATATTCTCATATGATTTACATGTTACATTCTATATTGAGACCATCGTGAAAATATTTTTTTGTCCCAATGATGGGTTCATTATCAGTAGAATTGAAATCTAGCCCTATAGTTCTTTTTGATTGGTAACATAACAAATGAAAATAATATCTTTACAGGATCCAAGAAATTAAATTCAAGAAATAAATTTGATTCCATTATGAACTATACACTATTTTACCCATCATTACTGAAATTCACTTTCATAAATCTAAATTCCATGATATTAATAACACTACAATTATCTATACAGATGTATTAAAAAATAGGCACATGAAATGATTAATAATACAACTCCAATATTTATTCAATGATTACAATGAATGAAATATACATATAAAATGTATTTTTATACTCAACACTAAATATTTTCATCTCTTTAGTAGTAGGAGTCACTCCACTATATTTTTTAACACGGTAAACATGTGACATTGTATTGAATGTGAATCAATTAATTACATAAACATTATAGGATATTAAATGCACACCTAATCCTATATAATTCTATTAAAGTGACTATAAAATTCAATTTGGATTTGTATTTTCCTCTTTAAAAATATGGTCTTAATATCATCCAATAATCTATTTATTTTGAAAATTACATTTCCATCATTTTTCCCATGGTGGATTAAAATTAATAAGAATGATTTTTTAGGTGTCTAAATTTAGTGAAACCTCTAAAATATTATTTAAAATTAAAGGTGATCTTTATCCCACTCTGTAATAGTAGTTGTGAAAAGATCAATTCTATAAAATAATTCAACAACATGTCACCCACTGTGACGATATGTTGGTAGAATATTTTTTCCAAAGTCCGATGCATATCCATTAAATAATTCAATGGGTTCCCAACCAATATATCATTCTACAATACATCCTTTTGACCGAGAATTATTTTTCATATACCGTTTCAAAATTTTCATATACAAATCAATGGGGTAAATTCATCTATAATGAAAAGTACTATATATCTGTATCTTTATATCTAAGATAACCATTAAGTGAACCATTATATCAATGAATAATGACTGTAAGTAAATTTACTAATCACATTATATCCTTTTACATAGTTTCAAAATTCATTAGAACAATAACATTACCAGATTTATCTTTGAGAAGGAAAAAACAATTTTCTAATATATGATGGATATTTTTTGGAAAAGTACAACGTCATGAAACATGAATTAGGTAGATAAATAAAACATGGATTCCATTTTATTTCAGGAACTATATCATTAAATAATTCAATTACATAGAATTCCAGATATATTATGAATACCCCTAGAATCTTTATATAATTTTAATTTATAAAAGACAACAAATTCCCTTTCCAAGAATGTCTGTTAGATGATAGAGGAATAAAATATATTCCTTCACCCTTAATTGGTGTAAAATATTTCCATATACCAAATTCAATCATGTCCATCCGTGTATTAATTCCATATTTTTTAGGTGCGTGTAATAAAATATGAATGACACAATCAAATACATTTTTGACACATGAATGAAATTAATAAAATATAATACATTCAAGAAATTCTAGTATGGTAATACAAAAAATTGATATCTTTTTCCAAAAATCAATATTAAGGTTTTTAAGATGGTTTACCAAATCTAGTGGAACATGAATTACTATAATAAAATTATTTGAGGCACTATAAAATATTAGTTTTTTTCTTACTATTAAAGGTGTATATTTTATTAGTGCTAAAAATAACTACTAAATGGGAACCATTATTAGTTCTTTTTTAGTATAATTAAATTTACCTCTTTTTGATCTTATTTTGATCGGTGTTGGTAAATTTTGTTTCTACATATTATGAGATCTATAGTAGAATGAGATCAATATCACGTCTCAATGTTAGTAACCCTTTTTAGAAGAAGTAAACCTCTCATGTCACTACACACTACATCTGTAATGTTGAAACAATGGTAACAATAATTTTCTATGATAAATTCTACTAAAAAAACTAAATGTGGGTATGATTCATATTGAACGACTCCCTATAATGTGTACCCCACCTGGGCTTGGAAATAGGGAAAGAATATGCTGATCGCGAGATTCCCACCTCCAGTTGTCTTGATTTGTGATTATCTATGAGAGTATAATTTATTGTCAAATGGGAGGAATTACCCTCTCAGAGAACATGTGGAAAAGATAGATAATAAAAATAAAACAATCAACTCTAGATCATACATATAAAATAAATCCCAAAACAATATATTTAATTTCATATAATACTAAAAAATGAAAGGGAAACTACATGTACCAAAATGGGAAAGATGAAAATGATCTCAAAGAACAAAGAAATTATTCCAACAAAATAGTATAATAATATCTAGCATAACCTCAAACCTTCTCCAACAAACCTAAAAATTGTTTATATATACATGTGTTGAGAAAAAATGTGTTCATAGAATGATCCTCCCTACAACCATTCATGAAATAAATAATGAATTAATTCTAGTGAATAATGAAAATTTGTGAAACTGACTCATCACGTAAATATGTATAGTATGTTCCCAACACCATCATGGATATATATCTACATTTAATTCATATAAGATATAATATAATATAATATCAACAACAAGGGTACCTACTACCTCTTCCCTACTAGTTTTCTTGTAACGACCCAAAGTTTCATTAATGGAAAATCCCTCTTGATCCCGTTAAATGTTTCTTTATGAAAAATGTTTTTATAAGATGTCAACTCCTTTGGATTTATGTTAAGATTTGTGACCGTTACTTTTATAGCCGTTGAACAGTGATCACATGAGTAGTATAAATATAAGGCATTAACGAACACAATTTTACTCAGACAAAGGAAGCAATGGCCTCATCTAGTAGAATTAACCCTTACAAAGCCCATTTGTCGGAGCTCGGAAAAGAGGTGGTGTCTTTAGGCTTCTCCCTTGACCATGCCCAAGATGAGATTCATTATGTCAAGATCGAACGTGATCGTCTACGGGAAAAGTGGAAGTTGATAGAGATTACCACTCGAGCAATGTTATCCGAGCCGCCCCAAGAGTCTGTCACCATCGCACACCTTACCCTTAGGTCTTATGCGGCTATTTTAAGGGGTTATGTAAAAAATAAGTAGTACTATGTTCATGTACATTATTTTTGTATGTAATAATGAATATAATTTCTAGGCATTTTTGACACATTGTAAATAGTTTTTAAAGTACAAATGGTGTTTTTAGTTATAATTTAATTAAGAATTATATTTTATTAAATTAAGGGATTTTTGAATTAAATAATATTTTAATAAAATATTATTATTAATATTAAATTAATTTTTATTAAATATAAATGATCTTATAATTTTATGAATGCAATTAAAATTTTTATTAAGGTTTGAAATCCATTTTTGTCAAAACCTGTGAATTTTTGATAAATGTCATTTTTTATTTTAAAAGTGAAAATTCAAATATTTAGAAAATTATTTAGATAAAATAAATATTATTTCTGGAATCAGGACATCGAAATTATCTAACGGTGAATTTTTCATAATTTTCTGAGACAGTAAAATTTTTGGGTAAAAATTAAATACCGTTTAAATATATAATGTGTTTTATGACATCATAATGACCCAATGGTGATGTAATAAAATACCATAATCCTTATGTTCGGCCAATATATGTTTTATCATTAAAATAATGTAATTTTTGGTTTGTTGGCTTACTTTTCAAAGCATTAATGAACCCTTCAAGACTTATTCAACACTTTGCCTTTTTAAATTAATTTCCATGGGAGTGTGACTCACCTCCACATAAGCAACCCTAATATTTTAATAAGATCGGACTTTGGCCTTATAAAATATTTTTTTCCCCTTTCCTTTTCCAAAAACCATGGGCAAAAACCATGAGATGGTTTGTGTTTTGGGTTAATTTAATGTAAGGGGACCCAAACCTAAATAATAACGAATTCCCTCACCTTTCCTATATAAACCCACCCAATCTCCCACTTCCTCCTCACTAAAATCCCTTAGAGTTCGTCCATCCTCTACCCTACTCTCTCTATAATCCTCCCAAGGTGCCCCAAGCTCCCAAGAAGCCTCTCACAAGCCTCTCTCCGGCCTTTGAAAGCACACTTCCAAGTAAGGGTTTTTTCTTCCTTTCTCATTTTTGTCAATTTTCTTTAAGTTGTATTGCCCTTTTAATTTCAATTATGAATGTTGGGGTATAGTTTTTCACCTCCCCCATACTTCCCTCTTATTGTTTTAATATTGGGAGCCCCTTTAGCTCTCATTAAATGCCTCCCATGTACACCAGTTATTATGCCGAAATTCCGAAACGAACTTCTCTCTCCTCTTTTATATTCAAGCAATACTATTGTATCATGAATCTAAATTCCATTAAAATTGTTGGAGCATGTATCTATATTACCTAATTACTTTCCATTACATGTAAATTTGATGAGTAACCCCTTTATCTCTCATCAGCCTTTTTTATGAATTCTTATGTCACGTCGTTACGCTGCCGAAATCGCGCCGATTTTCTAAGCCAATGTCATTGTGTAGTGAATACCATGCCCATTTCTCCATCAAGGGTATTCACCTTTATGCACATTTACTTATTTATTGTAAAGTTTAATGTATGAATTCCACATTCCTTTATCGTGGAATAAATTATTATGTTTTATGAATCCATGTTTTATGATCCATGTGGAACACTTATGAATGAAATGAAATGTTAAGAAGGGTTCACCCTTATAGCGCTCTAATGCATTGGGTAAAGTATAGTATCATGATACATCATGTGCAATGAGTGTTGACTCATGTTAATTCAAGTGCAACGAGGGTTTACTCGTGCTTCATGTGCAATGAGGGTTTACACATGCTCCATTTGCAATGAGCCTTGGCTCATTCTAATTCAATGATAAGTGTTGTTGCCACATTTCCATGTTATGATTATCATGCTTTATCATGCCTTTATTTTCATGTTTCTCTTATTCTCTATTGACATTCCTATTGCCTAAAATGTATTGTACTCCTCATGTTATTCCATGTGTAATCCCTTACTGGGCTTTATAGATCACCTTTTTCTTATGCATGTCCTCAGGTTATCACATGCAATGCTAAGTACAAGGGAATATAGTGGTCGTGTAAAGGAAGTTTTCAATAAAGATGATGTATTTCATGTTTTATGTTTTATGTAACGATCCTAATCCCCAAAGACACTAAACCTCTCGATCTTCTTTGTTGTATCAAGTGATGTTTTATGTAATAAAGAATGTTTAAGTTGTAATAAAAAGTAGGGTTGTCATAGTTGGTATCAGAGGATAGGTTTAGTTATTTTTGGGATTAGGAAAACCCTATTAAAGCCTTAGATACAAGACTAAGTATAACAAAAATATCCCTATGTTTTGGTATGTATTGAGTAAGTGGTTTATCAAGCAAATACGTCCCTGTTTGGATACGAGCAGGTAGAGGCGGCCCTGGCATAGATGTATCTTAGGGGTAAAACCTGAAAACACCGCTTTGAGCTAGACTCGAACAGCAACTGGTGCATGACAACGACCCTTGCTGCACTCTTGGTTACGACACTCCTGGGGGATATACTTTGATAAATTCACAAGCTGAGTATGAAGCCTTATTAAGGGAATAAAAAAAATGATCCTATGAATATATGTTATAAATTAGATCATGAAAAGCCTAGATTGAAGCCTATAGACTCATGAGTTAATGAAATTAAAGTTTATTTATATGTCATCAACTTTTGTCTTTGGATTACCCTTTATGTGTTAACCCTATCTTTCCTTTTATTCCATCCAATGGTCGATAATAGGAGGACTTGGGCTAACAACCGTTTTGAAGATCAGTGTGATGATTGTACTAATGAGATGCCCAATCTAATGGGAGTGGGAATCGCGAACTTTGCCACGCTTCTCTCTCAGTTAACTTAAGTTTTGAATAGAAACACTGGTCAAGAGGAACGTTCAACCCCCCCCCCCCCTAAGAAAGAACAAGTCGCTATCGAGAGCTTAATGAGACAAAGGCCTCCTACTTTTAGTGGATCATCTGATCCCACGATCGCCGAACAATGGATCAACTCCATTGAAAAGATCTTCTCCATCCTCCAATGTTCTGAAAAAGAGAAGGTTCTCCTAGTGGCTTATCGTATGGAGGGTGAAGCTGATCAATGGTAGACGTTGATCAAAAATACGAAGCCTGAGGAGGAGATCGAGGCTTTGGAATGGGAGGAATTTCGGAAGATGTTTTTCGATAAATATTTTCCACGCACCCTTCAGCTTAAGATGGAAAGGGGCTTCCTTTCCCTCAAGAAAAAAGATGAAGAATCTGTTGGAGCATACGAGGAAAAATCCACAAGGCTTGCACGATATGCTTCTGGCTTTGTCGTTACCCACGAATGCAAAGTTGACCGCTTCTTTGGTGGGATGAAGCCTAGCTTGCGGAAAGCATTAGCGATCCGTGACTTTGACAGCTATGAGGAAATTGTACAATGTTCCCTCAAGGACAAAATGGAGATCAGGGAATCACAGGGGTATCATGGGGATAAGAAGCATAAGGTGGACTTCAAATCTGGTGGTCTGATGGATAAATCCAATGGTGCTAAGATGTTCCAGCACCCCACTTGCCAAAAGTGAGGAAAAAAGCACCCTGGAGATTGCCTTAAGGGGATGAGAAAATGCTTCAGGTGTGGAAGAGAAGGGAACCTAGATATTAACTGTCGTCAAGAAGGACCCACAGCTACGACAGAGGAGACGAACACTCCGTTCAATCCTCAACGCATTGTTTAATGCTATAAATGCAATGAATCGGGTCATTTTGCAAATCTGTTCCCTAATCCAAGGGTTTTCGGAGGCAACCAACAACCTCCAAGACAACAAGGAAGCGCTTTTTCCATCACTTCTACCGAAGTGAAACCCGACAATGAAGTGGTGACAGGTACACTAGTTATTCATTAAAGAATAGTGAACATAATTTTTGATTCAGTTTATAAGCATTCTTTTATATCTCAAAAGTTTAGTAGAACAATCTCAGCACCACCACAAATCATGGAAGTAAAGATGTCGATGAGTACGAAAAATGTGGCAATCAATGCATCCCATGAGTATAAGTCCTCCCCTGTTATAATCTATGGATGGAATTTACCGGAAAACCTCATCATACTCCCTTTGGTGGAATTTGATGCAATTCTTGGCATGGATTGGCTTTCCTTATATAGAGAAAACATAAATTGCCGGGAGAGGGAAATCACACTTCAAATGGAGAATCGACCCCCAATTATTTAAAAGTTTCAGGAGGAAGATGAATCTCCTTTAGCTCCATCATCTCAATCATGTATATTACTATTTTATGTGAATTCATATCTGGCTTAGATGATTGAGTCCAAGGAAGAAACCACCCTTGAGGAAATTCCTATTGTGAGGGAATTCACCGAAGTGTTTCTTAAGGAACTGCCTGGTCTTCCTCCAAGAAGAGATGTTGAGTTCTCAATTGAACTAATACCTGGGGTGCTAGCAATATCCAAGACTCCATATAGGATGGCAGTTGTTGAGCTTGAAGAGCTGAAGAAACAACTACATGAGAATCTGGATAAAGGGTTTACACGCCCTAGTGCTTCACCATGGGGTGCACCAGTCCTCTTCGTCAAGAAGAAGAATGGGTCAATGCGACTTTGCATCGATTATCGTGAACTTAACAAAATCACGATAAAGAACAAGTATCCACTCCCATGAATTGATGACTTGTTTGATCAGTTGCATGGAGAAAAATACTTCTCCAAGGTGGACTTGCGATCGGGATATTATCAAGTAAGGGTGAAGAAGGAAGATATCCCCACGACTGCTTTTTGTACAAGGTACGGGAACTATGAATTCATAGTAATGCCTTTATAACTCACCAATGCTCTAGAAATATTCATGGACTTGATGAAGAGAGTCTTTAGTGATTACCTTGAAAAATTTGTGGTAGTCATTATAGATGATATTCTAATATACTCCAAAACCAAGGAGGACCATGAGGAGTATTTAAGAACTGTACTAGAGACTTTGCACAAGGAAAAGCTCTATGAAAAGTATAGCAAGTGTGAGTTCTAGTTGAATGAGGACCCATTCTTGGGCCATATCATCACAAGCAATGGGATATCTGTGGACCCCTACAAAACAGATGCAATTTATGGATGGCTGAGGCCAACATCGGTAATTGATATCTGTAGCTTCCTTGGGTTAGCTGGATATTATCGATGATTTGTGAGAAGTTTCTCACGATTGTCCAACCCTCTTACCAAGATAAATAGAAAGGGAGTAATGTTTTATTGGAGTGATGAGTGTAAAAAAAGGTTCAAGGAGTTGAAAAGGAGGCTTATCACTGTGGTCGTGCTCACTTTACCCACAAGTGGGGAACTTTCTGTGGTATTTAGTGATGCCTCAAAGAAGGGATTAGGATGTGTGCTGATGCAGAATGATATAGTGATATCCTATGCCTCAAGGCAGTTGAAAATCCATGAGAGAAACTATCCAACGCATGATCTGGAGTTGGCGGCGGTGATCTTTGCCTTGAAAATCTGGCGGCATTATCTCTATGGAGAGAAATGTGAGATATATACTAACCACAAGAGTCTTAAATATATATTCACACAGAAAGAGCTTAATATGCGCCAGAGAAGATGGATAGAGCTCATCATGGATTATGACTGTTCAATACATTACCACCCTGGGAAAGCAAACAAGGTGGCGGATGCCCTAAGTAGAAAGGATCCAACGATTCTATCAATGATGAGAATTGAGAAGGATCCAATCTTCTTAGACTTGATGAAGATGGGCGTGGGAATCATAAATAAGGGGACATCATCAATCCTTTCACAAATGATTGCTCAAACATCTTTTTTGGAATGGTTAAAGGATTCTCAAAATAATGATGTGGGAATTCAAGAAAAAGTGGAAGCTATCAAAAAGAGAAAATCCTCAGATTTTAATGATAATGAGGAAGGAATTGTGCGGATTTGGAAAAGACTTTGTGTTCCATAATGTCAAGAGTTGAAGAAGGATCTTTTGGATGATGCACATAGTTCTAATTTCTCTATTCACCCAGGGAGCACATAGATGTATCGAGATCTTTGAGAAAACTTTTGGTGGGATAATATGAAGAAGGAGATCGCTGAATATACATCAAAGTGCCTGGTGTATCAGCAAGTGAAGGCAGAGAGGCAGAAGTCTAAGGGGATGATGCAACCATTACCCATACCAGAATGGAAATGGGAGAACATCACCTGGACTTTGTCACCGGAATTCCATGGACATCCAAAGGCAACAATGCAATCTCGGTTGTTGTGGATCGTCTTACAAAGACTACACACTTCATTGCTATTCAAGAGGATTTCTATTTGGATCAACTGGCATGGATATATATCAGGGATGTGGTATGGTTGCATGGAGTACCACTATCTATTGTGTCTGACCAAGATCCAAGATTAACCTCTAAGTTTTGGAAGAGTCTTCAACATGCTCTGAATACTGAACTGAACTTTAGTACAACCTATCATCCTCAAAATGATGGCCAATCTGAGCGGAGTATCCAAACACTTGAGGAAATGTTGAGAGCATTCTCAATGGAATTTAATGGAGGATGAGATTAACATATTCCTCTGGTTGAGTTTTCTTAAAATAACAGTTTCCACTCGAGCATCCAAATGGCACCATACGAAGCCCTGTATGGGAAAAGGTGTAGAACACCGGCATATTGGGATGATTTTGGTGAACGTAAGCTGCTTGGACCAGAAATGGTTGAGGAAATGGTGGAGAAGGTGAAAACCATTCAGCAACATATCAAGGTAGCCCCAATTCGACATAAGAGTTATACGGATAATCATCTATGAGACTTTGAGTTTAAAGTCAAAGACATGGTGTTTTTATGCATATCTCTGTGGAATAAGGTCATGAGGTTTGGAAATAAAGGGAAGTTAAGTCCAAGGTACATCAGCCCCTTCGAGATTCTTGATCTTGTTGGGGCTGTGGCCTATCGACTAGCACTTCCACCTACTATGTCCAAGGTGCATGATGTCTTTGATGTATCCCTCTTAAGTAAGTATATACCGGACCCTTCACACGTACTCTCTTCTAAGGTGGTACAATTGGAAGATGATCTTTCTTATGAGGAGCAACCAGTGAAGATCATATATCGTAGAGAAAGAGTTCTATGAAATAAGACAATTCCCATTGTCAAGGTGTTGTGGAGAAACCACAAGTTTGAATAAGCAACATGGGAGTCGGAGGATATGATGAAGCTGAGTTATCCACATTTTTTTTAGTGTGGGAAATGGAAAATTTCAAGGGAGAAATTTCATAAGGGGGGAATATTGTAATGACCCAAAGATTCATTAAAGGAAAATCCCTCTTGATTCAGTTAAATGTTTCTTTATGAAAAATGTTTTTATAAGATGTCAAATCCTTTGGTTTTATGTTAAGATTTGTGACCGTTACTTTTATAGTTATTGAATAGTGATCACATGAGTAGTATAAATATAAGGCTTTAAAGAACCCAATTTTACTCAGACAAAGGAAGTGATGGCCTCATCCAGTAGAATTAACCCTTATGAAGCCCATTTGTCGGAGCTCAGTAAAGAGGTGGCGTCTTTAGGCTTCTCCCTTGACCAAGACCAACCTGAGCTTCATTATGTCATGCTCGAACGTGATTGTCTACTGGAAAAGTGGAAGTTGATAGAGATTACCACTCGAGCGATGTTATCCGAGCCACCCCAAGAGTCTGTCACCATCGCACACCTTACCCTTAGGTCTTATGCAGCTATTTTAAGGCGTTATGTAACAAATAAGTAGTACTATGTTCATGTACATTATTTTTGTATGTAATAATGAATATAATTTCTAGTCATTTTTGATACAGTGTAAATAGTTTTTAAATTACAAATTGTGTTTTTAGTTATTCTTTAATTAAGAATTATAATTTTTTAAATTAAGAGATTTTTTAATTAAATAATATTTTAATAAAATATTATTATTAATATTAAATTAATTTTTATTAAATATAAATGATCTTATACTTTTAGGAATGCAATTAAAATTTTTATTAATGTTTGAAAGCCATTTCTGTCAAAACCCGTGAATTTTTGATAAATGTCGGTTTTTATTTTAAAAGTGAAAGTTCACATATTTAGAAAATTATTTAGATAAAAGAAATATTCTTTTTGGAATCAGGATGTCAAAATTATCTAATGGTGAATTTTTCATAATTTTATGAGACAGTCAAATATTTGGGTCAAAATTAAATACCGTTTAAATATATAATGTGTTTTATGACATCATAATGACCCAATGGTGATGTAATAAAATACCATAATCCTTATGTTGGGCCAATATATGTTTTATCATTAATATTATGTGATTTTGGGTTTGTTTTACTTGCTTTTCAAAGCATTAATGAACCCCTCAAGACTTATTCAACTCTTTGCCTTTTTAAATTAATTTCCATGGGATTGTGACTCACCTCCCCATAAGCAACCCTAATATTTTAATAATTTCGGACCTTGGCCTTATAAAATATTGTATTCCTATTTCCTTTTCCAACAATCCTTGGGAAAAAACCATGGGATGGTTTTTGGTTTGGATTAATTTAATGTAAGTGGACCCAAACCTAAATAATAAAAAATTCCCTCACCTTTCCTATATAAACCAACCCAGGCTCCCACTTCCTCCTCACTAAAATCCCTTATAGTTCGTCCAACCTCTTCCCTACTCTCTATTGAATCCTCCCAAGGTGCCCCAAGCTCCCAAGAAGCCTTTCACAAGCCTCTCTCTAGCCTTTGGAAGCACACTTCCAAGTAAGGGTTTTTTCTTCCTTTATCGTTTTTGTCAATTTTCTTTAAGTTGTATTGCCCTTTTAGTTTCAATTATGAATGTTGGGGTATGGTTTCACACCTCCCCCATACTTCCCTCTTATTGTTTGAATGTTGGTTGACCCCGTTTTCTCTCATTAAATGCCTCCCATGTACACCCGTTACTATGCCGAAATTCCGAATTGAACTTCTCTCTCCTCTTTTATAATCAAGCAATACTTTTGTATCATGAATCTATATTACATTAAAATTGTTGGTACATGTATCTATATTACCTCCTTACTATCCATTAAATGTAAATATGATGAGGAACCCCTTTCTCTCTCATCTACCTTTTTTATGAATTCTTATGTCACGCCGTTACGCTGCCGAAATCGCACCGATTTTCTAAGCCAATGTCATTGTGTAGTGAATACCATGCCCATTTCTCCGTCAAGGGTATTCACCTTTATGCACATTTACTTATTGATTGTAAAGTTTCATGTATGAATTCAACATTCCTTTATCGTGGAATAAGTGATTATGTTTCATGAATCCATGTTTTATGATCCATGGGGCACACTTATGCATGAAATGAAATGTTTAAGAAGGGTGCACCCTTATAGCGCTCCAATGCATTGGGTAAAGTATAGTATCATGATACATCATGTGCAATGAGTGTTGACTCATTATAATTCAAGTGAAACGAGGGTTTACTCGTGTTTTATGTGCAATGAGGGTTTACTCATGCTCCATGTGCAATGAGCCTTGGCTCATGCTAATTCAATGTTAAGTGTTGTTGTCACATTTCCATGTTATGATTATCATGCTTTATCATGACTTTATGTTCATGTTTCTCTTATTCTATATTGACATGCCTATTGCCTAACATGTATTGTAATCCTCATGTTATTCCATGTGTACTCCCTTACTGGGCTTTATAGCTCACCCTTTTCTTATGCATGTCCTCAGGTTATCCCATGCAATGCTAAGTACGAGGGAATGTAGTGGTCCTGTAAAAAATGTTTTCAATAAAGATGTTGTATTTCATGTTTTAAGTTTTATGTAATGATCCTAACCCCCAAAGACACTAAACCACTCAATCTTCTTTATTGTATCAAGTGAATTATTATGTAATAAAGCATGTTTATGTTGTAATAAAAAGAAGGGTTGTCATATTTATGCTCTTCCCCAATGTTACATGTCATAATACATACCACTCCAAAAGTAATCCATCCCACACAGACCAAGTATATATATCAATACATAAACCTTATGAATCAAATAATCAAATCATACTATATCACATGAAAATATAATAACTGATTATATTATAAATTCCACCGCAATTGATATGATATGTATCAAAAATCAAGTATTAAACCTCTTGCAACCACATTGCATACAATGAGTAACATACATCAATCCATCAAACCTTATACACATCCAAACAATAATAATCCTTTCTCTTCTACATCAATAAATACATGTGTATTATTTATCCACAATCCATCACAATCTCTTACATGAAAATACAAATGGAAACTAACCTCTGTGTGTACTAGCACATTAATTACTTAGATAAGGGAGTGGGGCTAAAGTGGGTAGTACCCCATCCATCCTACAATCATGATGTTGTTGAAATAACCCTTCTATAGTAAACTCAGTATAAATATACCTAACCACGTCAGGTTTGGTAGAATATGAAATCAATGAATATATAGTGTATAATATATCTCACAACTACACTATGGGCATAACCTAGTATTAGAATCAAATGTATCTATCAACTTTGGGAATCCTAGCTACCACTGCTAAAAACAATGTATCCCATAAGAAAAATGTAATTGTAAATAGATACATTAAATTAATTTATTTTCACTGTTAAATAAACATTATGTTAATTAACTCATTCTTTTTTAATTTAACATCAGAAAAATTCTATAGTAATTTTTTTGACTACCAAATCCTATTACTTTCCCTCCATGCCTAATCCATAAAAATTCATATGTTTCCCAAGGTCAATATATATTTTTCATTCAAGATTAATAACCCCATCTATGAATAAATTTATTGAAAATTATCAACATCATTCATTAATTCCAGCTACACTAGGAAAACATTATAAGCTACCACCAAGAGGAAACATGTATTCAAGAACATATAGGTATTTTAAGTAGTGGTAAATGGAATCTAGGTAAAACAAAAAAATATTAAATCATCCATTTAACAATTTCATTTCAGGAGACATTCCAAAATTATCACATCAATGGGTATTCCCAGATTCAGCCTATTCAATTATACCTAGTGTAATCCCCAGCACAAACATGCATTCTAGGATACATCTCACATTCAATGAAAGTATATGATTCCACACAATTATTTCTTCCTTTCCCCATAAAAAATAATCCACACCAAAATCATCCATCCATGGAAAATAACACACCACATAAAAAATCTCACATCTAGAGAGTTTTTGAATGCATAAAGAAAATATGAATACTCAATTGAACAACATGTCTCTACAAAACTATTCATCCTTCAAAAAAAAGAACTCAGATCTCCCTAATCAAGGACCTCATCTATCACATAAAAGTGGTAACTATAGAACAAAATGATTTATCAATATAAAATAATTGGGTTTCATTTTATATTTAAGTAACTAATTCATTATTAATAATTTCAAAATATATGGATCCTCATAAATTATCTATGAAAATCCATTACAGCATGCACCCAAATATTAAACCAGTTTCATTAAACTATGAGAATAACATATCTCATTTAAAATTCCTTATTATTCTTGTAATAAAATAGATATAACATGATCCAAATTATTTATCAATTCTATTAACACAAGTAATTTTATTTTCAACTACCCAATATAACATTCATTAATTTGAATATCAGAAAACCACACATCCTAAATTTAATTTACATCATAAATTTCATATTAATATTGTGAGTTTATCTCAACCACATTTTTCTATTTCGAGGATTGACATATTTATTTTGTAAATATTAGTTTTATGTTGTAATGTTATTTGAAGAGAGTCATTTTATACAATAAAAAACCCCCCTTTTAAATGTAAAACAAATTGATTCCATAACCTATAATTCATGATTTAAATTATCCCTACTTCAACCCTTTAGTAACCAAACTTCTCTATAGACCAACTAATAATCCTATGAGAATCAATGGATTTGGAAACATACATTGGGTTGGACTTGAAATATCTGTGACCTTTCAAGAGATTTACCTCAAATGATTATCATATTTGATAGTCTATAAGAAAACCCAAAGGGAAACAAATGGTGTAATCCAATCATCCACCCTATGAGATACCTATTGAGAATTACCCTATCACAAATGCTCATCCACTTAACTAAGATTAATAAAGAACACATACACGCACCAATAATAACCCACTTCTAAACACTACCATTGAGGATGATACCTCTCATCTGAGAGCAAGGACACAATATAAATCAACAACTGAAGAGCATATCAAAACAATGAAACGATAATTAAAAACAAATAAAATGATAATACATTAAGTGTTAAACATCAAACACCTAAGGGTAATGAGAATGTATCAAAAAAATACTCCTCTGTTCTATCCCCATGGCACTTTGTTTCTACAATACATGAACCAAGGGGATTACATTCCCTAAAAATACCATCTCATGGAAGTTCTCAATCTTTACTGACCACTCCCCAAAGTTTGTATCATCATCAAAATCTATTTTCCCACAATCAATGATTTTATTGTTTCCCTGAAGGTAATGGTTGAGATATTATATGTGTAAAAAATTATGCCTCTGTCTCATATGTATGAGAAGGTATATCTAATACGCCACCATTCCAACATTATCAAACCCCTTGATAACCCAAACAAACAAAGAGAACTCAATATCAAAGGAATAAAGAATCACTATGAACAATGAAGATTCAATTATATAAGCACATGATCTATAATGTTTAACTATATAGTTATCCTACTACAACTGACATAATATTTTTGATGATCTTGTGCAAATTCTATCCTGTCATAAATTACCAGAACAATATATATCATGTCATGCGATAGCTTGAGCCATATAATCACTACCTCTCAGATACCAATCCATCACAATGGATAATATAATGATCATAAGTAATATTCTTCAATATGTTCCATACCAATGGTGTTTAGAAAAATATATTTGTATGAAAAAACAACTAAGGTTAGTTTCATCATTTATGAACTTCCAATATCTAGGACACACTAATTTAGCATGTCATAATTAATATGTATGTTCCACTATGTTTGAAAATCCTTTTGTGGATGAAAACCTATCTTAAGGCCTAACTATGTTCTAATATAATGATAGAGACATCTCCAAACATATGAGGTAATATGATTGATACAATCAAAGATTATCATCATTGGGATTCTATAGAGCCTCGACCCCACCTATAGATGAAACCTTGAGAAAACATCCACAGATCCCACCTCAATGATCTATATAAAATGCATTAATTTCATAAAATGATACACTGTCACCAATACTTTATCATAGCCACTCACATATCCAGGTAAATACATAAATATTTCCATCAATATCAACTCCCACTTCCACTGGGGAACATCAAATATCTAGAAAAATACACCAAGACTACAATGTTTAACCTCCACCTTCTAATAGTGAAATATTATGAAATAAATTATGTATCTTCATGCTTCAAAACAATCCACCAAAACTAACCTCTCTAATGTAATTACATCTTTGTTAAACCATGAAGTATCTCAATCAGTGAGATATGGAAATCCTGGAGAACCATATCACACATACCCAAAGGTGTCATGAGACTTCCCTTGGAAAATCTAGCTATTGTTTATCCTCATAAAAAACACCAAGGGATTCACAAAAACTACTCGGTCTCTATAGACCTCCACAATAGAATTCCCCAACTGGGAATCCTCCACATATTTCTAAAAATACAATGGTATTATCATTTGGAAAAGAAAACATCTACATTAGAACTCTATTATACCCAAATGAATCATGGATAAATCTTCCATCATTCTCTGGGATTCTCCAGATTCACACACAATATAACTACTTGAATTATTTATTTGTACATCAACTACAACATTCCCCTTTTAAGTGTAATAAAAATTAAAGACTTTTCAAAATAATAATTCCATACATATTCACTATTCCATTTTCATTTCACACTAGGATAAGACATATTTATAATTCTATTATCAGTGAATGTCAAAAAATGCTCACTAATGAGGTAATTTCCCCACAACATTAAGAAAAACACAAAAAATACCAAATTGAGACCATGGTTAGCATAGTTACAGACATGAAGACAAAATATTCCAAACCCCTAAGGAATAACTTATCTATATTTCATAATAACAAAACACAAGATAATATGTGTAGCATCAAAAAAATTCAAACTAAACAACTTCTATTAAAAAAATAATAGACAATTGACCATGTTATCCTTTAGGTACTTGAGAGATTCTAGAAACTGATCAATCTATAAGAATTATTAATCATTCATATTCAACGATGTTAGAGGAGTCACATCCTGAGAGAAGTAAGATACAAATCTCCTATAATAGTATATAATAAAAAATAATATCTACACCTCTTTAAGTATTTTGGTGGATTCAAAAGAAAAATACATATATCATTAAGAAAGTGACATCTAATTCCTAATGGGAACCATAACTCCCCCTGAAACAGACCTCATGATCATAGAACTCACATATTTTAACTTCATGGACAACTGCAAATGACAATGAATACAAAAAATGGCACACAAATGCTATGAATCGTCTTCCTCAAATGGAGAGTACAAAAGGATGTCATCAATGAAAACGAAAAAGATCATATATAGAAACAACATTAATACATCATTAACCAACTCCATGGATATGGTTGGACTTTTCACAACATCGAATTACAGTACAACAGATTCATAATTTTCATACTGATAGAATTTTTTTTTTAATATCATCATCCTTCACCCAAAACATGTGATATCATGATTGACGATAAATATTTTAGAACATGTTTGCATCATTCATTTTATCAAATATATCAGGAATCTATGGGAGTGGATATCATTTTTTTACTTTCGTTGAGTTCAAGAAACAATAACTTATACAAATCCCCAAACTACCATTTTCCCATTCATGTGATATACTTGTGTTCCCCATGGTGACACATTCAAATGAGAAAAAGAAATAATAAAATATCATTAGGCTATACCAGAAACTCTCACATATTAGATAGTTCCATCTCATATTAAGTCATTGAGATAAAAAACAACTTCTTGAGGATCTATTCATAATTAAATTTTCTTGGCAATAGATAAGTGATACAACCTCCTCTTGAAAACCACAATGGTAGTATTCTACAAAACTAGGAAAAATTTATTGATGAAAAACTAATGAATTCAATATCATTTCATTCCTCAAGTAAGATAACGAAATAGCACTCCTTTGACCCATATGAGTGCCTTCATTTCCAAGAAATACTACTACATTAACTATAAGAAAGCTGACCTTTCCCAATGTTTATATACCAACGGTTTGTAAAAACCATTGGTATAGGTCCCATTTCCCAACGGTTTGTCCAAACCACTGGGAAAGCCCACTTTGAGGTAACATTTCCCAACGATTTGGCCAAAATGTTGGGAAAAGTCCGCTTTGTGGCCACCTTTCCCAACGTTTTGGCCAAACCAATGGGATAGGTACACCCATTCCCAACAGTTTGGCCAAACCATTGGGAAAGGGTGTGTTTGAGGCCACTTTCCCAAAATATTGGCCAACCCGTTGGTAAAAGTGGCTAAAAATTTCAACATACCATCCAGAATCAAGGACCTATACCAACGGTTCTCAAAACCCCTCGGTATAGGCCTATAGCAACACTTTTGAGAACAGTTGGTATAGGTCCTTTTATTTTTTATCAGATCTTCTTACCAAGAATAATATATAAATAAAAAATTTAAATAATTATGAGAATACATATATATATATTTGAAATTATGTTAAAAAAAGTCATGTTAGTTTAGTGGTTAGGTCGTTCAATGATAAACTAGGGGTCGTGGGATAAAATCCCAACGAATTTTTTTTGAAAAACATATTCCAACGGTTTTATGGAACCGTTGGTATAGATTTTTATATTACATACAACAATGGTTTTCAAAACCGTTGGTATAGGTCTATACCAATGGTTTTCCCAAAAATGTTGGTATAGACCTATCCCAATGACTTACTTTGCAATGGTTCTCCAAACCGTTGGTATAGGTTAGTTTTCCAGTGGTGATCTCCATTTGAATTGTAGAAAAAAACTATCTTTTGATGAAATACAAGTTATGAATCACCGAATACAACAAATCCATGTTGAGGATAATGTCATATGACTATATTCATAAAATAGGAATCCTTTCTATGGTAAGTCATACCCCAAAAATTATCTGAATATATATACATACTTTATAAATTACATTTCAATATTTGGCTGGCATATTCAACTCCCAGGGAACTTCAAAACTCTATAAATCATGTCCCAATACTTTTATAAGGTTATGTAACATGAATGACTATATTTATTTGGAATCAAAAAATCATGAACCCATGTGTAAAATAATCAAAGGGTACCACATATGACATTTTTCTCACCAGATACTGGAATCTCTAGATCAAGAAGCTAACTATGTCATACTCCATAGCCATTTTGATCATGATGAAAACCATCTTCATGACCATTCTCTTCTATCTGAGGACAAGGAGCAGCATGAGTCAATCCCATTCCTATATCATCTTCTATCTACTAATCCAAAAGTAAAACACCCTACTTCATTTCCCTTGGATGAAAAATTTTAAATTCAAGAACATGAATAGTGACCCCTTGGTAACCATTACTAGTAAAAAAGGTTGAGAACTCTTTCCCCTGATGAATTAAACATCTATAATAAAAAACATTTATTTTCTTCTGAGATTTTTCTGAAAGATTCAACATTAAAAAACGTGCTGATGAGGGATGAGACCTTCCTTAAGTTCACCAAAATCTTTTTTTCCATTGAAACTCGGAAAACTACACCAAAGATCTATTTTATGAGAAATTTTGTAGAATCCCATCTCATGATGAACTGGTTCAAGATAGTTTCCCATCAATGGAATCACCTATTGAGTACTCATAGAGATATGTATTCATCATGATTAGGGTGACCTTGAACTGCATCTCCAGAAGAATATACACCTTGAAATTCCTCACCCTACCCTCTTCATCTAGTAATAGTTCTAAATACTATAACTGAAGGGTTATGAAACAGATCCCACACACTTTCATAATATAAATTCCATTTCAAAGATAAAAAACTCCTAGAAAATAAATCCCCTAATGTTTTAAGAAATAAACTATTCTTGAAAATGTTATTAGAATATCTCTCATGAGACATATGACTCCTAGTGATCCTAAATGAAAACGAACCACTACTTCCTCACTACCGCACATAGCATCACCATAAGAAATGAAACCTATTTCTCCTTACCTGAATAGATCAAACTGGAATAATTATTAACCTCTTATATAAATAATTTTTGTGATAGAATATAAAATGGATCCCTCATAATCCTGTATAATCTAGAACTAAAACTTTCAGAGATTCCTCCTCTAGTTTTCATCGTCATCGATATTGACTCTGTAGTGATATGTAGGCACATCCTACAAAACAAATTTTACATGAACATGACATTGACATTGACATAAGATGAGCAAACAATTAGACTCATAGACTAAAAATACAGAAAAGTTTTCATTGATTAATGATATGTTTATTTATTTCCTTGAATTGTTAACTTTTCAAAAGGACTACAAATTTTATTCAAAGGTGAATAGAAGAAAGATTCAAGATCCTTTCCTAGGACTATACAAGGAAAATAGTATTACATTATTTAGTAGTATCAAAAAACAAGAGATTCATGCCTCATATCATAAAGAGATGAAAATAATAGTGTCTTATCCTGTTTATCATGTTAATATTTCTTATTAATAAAAGTTGACATAGTTTCCCTAAAACCCATGTAGTCAAACATGTACCTAACTCACAAATCCATCATATCCATCAAAATGATCCTCTAATAAAACTCTTTCATAACCCCCTCTCTTTAATGATAACCATACCTAGGATGGTAATGACTGAAGGAATTTTTTTTGATAATCCACTTTTAAAGGGGTGAGGTGGAACCCTTACAAGGCCAGAAGGCTTAGAGACAATTACATGAACTGTAGGTCTTAGAGGTAATCACCCAGACAAGACAACTTAGAACAGCTCCTCCCCAGCACATGTCTTGATATCAGTACTCCGCCTTCCCAAGGTTGGTCAGCTAGGTGTCCTGTGTAGCGTTTCACATGCATGTTACCAATGGCAATTCCATACCCTCTAATTCTTCCACCCCCTGAGTCCCGGTTTGGTGATTGAAACCATGGGTATAATAAACAGCCAAATGGGAAGAAATACACACTAAATGATCATGTGGAAGAGATATATCAAACATATTCACCAATCACAACCTAATCAAAAATATAAAATAAATCCCATGTGAATATATGAAATTTCATACGTTACGAAAACCACTAATAGGGAAACTATATGTCAAAAAAATGTAAAGAATACATTGACCCAGAATCCCAAAAATACCCTACCAATCCATGAGCTATTAATATCACACTTAATCTCTAATGTAATACTAATGACCTAATAAAGATTATATATACCTGGCATGTTCTTAATACTATTCATTGTATGATACTCCTTTGAGTCTCTTATACAAAAGATAAAAAATTCTCGGTAATTCCTAGTGAATATCAATGAATCTAAATTTTTACCTAAATAGGTCTGAAAAGATCAAGACCCACCACGACTATACATCATCATGTAATGAATATAATATGGAATATAATATATTATCAATAGTGTGTGTACCCCACAACATATTCTACACTAAATTTCCACTCTTCCCCAATTCCACTTGTCTAGATCCATCCCTCTCTAAAAGTTAGATAGTAAGAAGACACATGGGATAAGTATCAAAATATTCATGTCATACATCACATCATCACTTCATACCATATTAGATCCCCATAGAGTAACTGATTAGTTTCTATGATCCATAATTTCTCATATGATGTGTATCATACCTCGTGTATTACACCACAAAAAATAAAATACCATACACAGAGTTTGGTACTTCAAGCCATCATATACTATACACATCATTCCAATAACATTCATTTGGATACAATATATAGTTATATATATATTTAAAATAACCACAATCCTTCACATAAATTTTTACACATATATATTTGGAAATTAACCACCATATATACCAACACATGGATTACAAAGGGATGAGATTAGTGATGAAGGGGGTATTCATCTCTCCATCCTCCCACTAGGAAGATGAGAAAACACCCTCCCAAAATACACTAGGTTTTAGTCAACCTATACGACATTGTTGGGTAGCATATGAAATCATATAATGAAAACAATATAGCTCACAACCACACAACAGGCATAAACAAGTCTTAGATTCAATGTCATCTAACTTCTCTCAGAATCTTGACCACCACTTCTAAGAACATGTTATTCAATAAGTACATAATCATTTTAAAGATATATTTTAAATTAAAATTTTTTCATTGGAAAAAATACTTTATATTAATTTATTCATCGTCCGTTAAGTAATAATCTCCATTATTCCCTATTAAACACGAGTATCCATCAAATCCATTTCCATTCCATCTTGGAATAATCAAAATTGAGTACACACTATCTCATGATAAACAAATCCATTTTATTGAAATAGTAATTAACTCATTGTCTTTTCATTTATTAAACGTTATTAACAAAATTTCATAATTCTGGATACTCTAGGAAAGAATCATATTCTACCACTAAGAAAAAATCATGAACCTATTCATATAATGCGACCTCATGCAGTGGGGAAAAGAATAAAGATAAAATTAGATATGTGACTATAAACCATTAAAATGATTCATATCATGAAATAATTAATATAAATCATATCAATACATAATCCCATCTTTAAACTGTTTTATCATCTCCGGTGTCATCCATGACACCAAAATCTATTTCCCAATGCATATCTCCATCACATGTGTCAATTACTAGCACATATGTTCAGCCTCACCACTCCATGTCACATCATCCGTCATAGAAACACCTATCCTAGGATCATAACAGATCACATAGAAAATATCACATCTAGATCAATTTAGATAGTAGTATGAAAATAAGCGTAATAAATAGGAAAAATTTGTCTTAAATAAGACATTCTACCTTCACATAATAATGATCCCTCATGGATGACAATACAAGAAACTCAACATATCATAAAATTAGCCACTCTCATCCCCAATGACTTTTCATCGATATATAATTGGGGTTCATTCCATATTAAATTAACCAATTCATAATTAATAGGATTCAACTATATGAAACCATGAACATTAGCTATAAAAGGACATCATAACATGATTCCTAGAAGAAATTTTTTTTTAAAAAACTCTAAAAACAATATAGTTTAACATTAATAATTATACTTTGGATCAAATATAATCAACATGACCTACATTCATTATCTACTCCATTAACAAATGAACGATGCGTTTAAATTAACCACAAATACATGCATTAATCTAAATTTCATCATATTATAGGAGATAATGGATTCATTTAAACATGCATATTATTTATTTATTTATCCAAAAAATTATCATTTATTGGGTCAATGTTCATTACCATTTTCTAACACAAGAATCATACGTAAACTATCATATGATAATTCTAAAAAAAAGACAATAAATAATAAACTGTCTATAAAATCAAGAGGCAAATTGTTATGATTGTGGAAAGTAACAACATGAAATTACTAAGAATAAACCAATTTCATTTTTTAATATATTTTAATATTTATTAGGTTAATTTAATTACCATCTAAATTGATAAAATATTTTAAATTTAAAATTTCACATGAATCTAATATTAGAAGAAAAGAATCCTCTACCTGAATGGAATCAATGTTTTTCATAAGAGAACATGCCAAAATGAAATATCACAATCAAATTTCCTAAAATAAGACTACTTCACTGCATGGATCTCATTCCAAAACCACAAAAAAACTCCATTAAATCATGGGGATGAAACTTCCATGACCTACAAATAAAAATCAGGAGGAAAAAATATCAAAGAAATAACATTGAAAAATGGAGAACTAAACTCAGATAGTCATGGTACAAATATGAAATACTTGAAACAATCCACATTGAAAGGATACCAATCATATTAAGAAAACACTACTTAGTTCCTATATCATTTCGGTATAAACATAGAATTTAAGAAATATTCAGGAACTACAAGTGACGAAAAATATTCCACATAGAATATCTATAATGTAAACCCCTCATTTACATCATAAATACATCAACCATTAAGTTTATTCAAAAAAATGATTCCTTTAAAAATTAAAAAACATTTATTTATTTACTATTTATAATTTATAATTTAATATTTTTTTTTATTGTGACCAGATTTACCGAGTGCAATGATCGAGAATTTTATAATATAAATATTTTTGTTAAATTATTTACTCACATCCCTTGAATAACTGTACGGAATCCACAAAAATAATTTTTAGATAAAACCCCTTTTAAATTATAAAAAATTATTTATACTATTAATTATCTGTGCATTCATGTTTTAGAAACCAAAACAAATTACAGACCCACTAAGCCTCCTCCAAGAATGACATGCTTTGAAATCAAGAAAATGGACATACCAGATGAATCTAGACCACTAAGGATTCCATTTACTGATTAAAGAGATGAAATATTTAGAACATAAAAAGTTATTTAGTGTCACTTAATTTTCAATGTGTCTTCCTCCAATTCCTCATCTTTTTTTGGGTGCATGGCATAATATGTGAAAATCCCTACACATGTTGTGTGAAAAACCATATACAGAACATGTCACTCAAGGAATTGTGTTTGTTGGACCAACCCATGTCACAGAGGTGAAACCCACATACATGGATTGGATGCCTAGGTAGGGACACATGAAGTATTTTATATGACATAATGCATATAAAATTTCATGTGAGTTTGAATACATAGAGACCATAGAAGAAAAACTAAATGGTTTGTGTTCATCTGGGATACATGGAGTGTATTTTAGATTTTCAAGAAAAGATAATATTATTCCTGAAACATCATCAAAATTCCATGATCTCCATATATCATCCTTTTGTAATATTTTAACTATGTTAACCATTCCTAAAATATTTCCAATTTCCATATTCCAAGTATCTATATCCTAAAGAACTTTATTTCATTACCCAAAAATACTCTCATCACATCTCCTCATTATCACCCATAATCTATTCCACAATTATCTAAACATGATCTATTAATAATATTCAATACTCTTTTAAATCATTATCTCTATCAATTTTTTCACAAACAAACATTTACAATATCTGATTGTGCTTCAAATTGGACTTTTTGTAAATAAACTATCCCACTACAATCCAATGATGAACACAAAATGAATTATGGGAGAAAAAAATAATCCTTCTGCATTCGCAGATGGCCATTACAGACCTTACCATTTTTCCTGAGTGTATAAATCAATATAGATGATAAATATGGAATTATATAGGATTAAAAAATAATTTATTAAAATAATTTATTTAATTACCTTAATATAGATATTTCTTTTACTATAGAACTGTGATTTCTCATCAACTAGAGTATCATATGAAGGAATGTTATGTCATACCAATGGTAAACCTCATGTTCTAGATTATACAACAATCATGGATTTATTATACAAGACTTTGATCTATGGGAATTCCATTAATTATAAAAATATGTGAACACACAACTTAATATATTTATAAATTTTAATATATTAATTAAATGATCCTAAAACACAGATAACATAATTCCAATTATATAGAAAAATTCATAATAATATATAGAAATATCAAAAGGTTCTAGAAAATAAAATTAGATCAACTACATTTTAATTCATTACCACAAAGTCCTGGTGATGATAAGATCTACACAAACATATATACATATAACTCCATAAAGTACATGAGATCATCATACCTTGATAATATTGATCTCATATAACATTTTTATTAGTTTAATAAAGATTGGCCCAAATATTAACAATTTATATTATAAATACTATTTAATAAAAGGAGAAGGCTCACGTAATAGTACATGACCCGGTAGTTGACCTTCTTCCTTGATCATTCTATATCACAATAATATTTTTTTAACATAGTATAATATTATATATTTATTATTTAATATTATATAATATTTTGATATTTTTTATTTAATTTTATAAATTTAGTCTATATATATATTTTTCTCCTTCACACTCTAATATTATATATGTGGATGAATTATTATTTATCTTATTGAAATAAAAATAATAATTATATTAAAATTATATCTAAAACACATAAAAAATTCAATCCTTATTATTTAAAAAATCTATTGTTAATAAAAAAAATTACAATGAAAAGAAAACAATATTAAATAAAATTTACATAACATTGATTATGAAAATGAATCATTTTTATGAAATATTTAAATAATTATAATTATGACTTGATCTATGATAAAGGATGAATTTTCATTTTAGTTTTTAAATTTCTTTATATGTGAAATGTTATTATTTGGTCAAAATTTTAGGGATCCAATAGAATGAGTATGAATAAAATCTATTTTATCATCGAAATAATTAATATTAAAAATAGCATTATTAAAGATTTTTAATTAATTATTATATCATTATATGAATAGTTTCATTTATAAAGGGATACAATGATTCAAATAAAACACATATATAATATTGTAGCAGGGAATGGAAGGACTGAAGTGAAAAAATATAAATGTTATTTTATACATGTGCAAGAAGGGGTCAATATGTAATTATGTTATTAAATCACTATATGAAAAAGTAAATATATTATTTAAATGAGTATGATAAATAAATTAATAATCCATTCATTGAATTAAAATTATAGGAATGTACCATAATTTTCTTATATTTTAAACCCCCACCCCAACACTCCCTCCAATATTCCCCATATATTTTCCCTTTATTTTCGTAAATCCTCTCCTATGCATATCCCTATTTATTATAACCTAATAAACCCACCTAAATATTGTAAGATTGATCCTGAGAGATGGTGGAATAGATTAGTAGTGGTTCCAGATCTGTATGATCATGAAATATTCTTATTTAATATTCTTCTACTATATCTATACATGGATGATAATATATAACTCTAATCTAGATGGCAGTGATGGTGAGAAATGACCTTAAATCCCCACTAAAAAAATGTCCCTATATGTTTTCCCGATCCTAAAGGTTTTCCAAATGTTAAAAGATATGAACCACACACACTATGACATGAAAAAGTGTTTTCCTTCACTAATACTAAACAAAAATTGGGAACCATATTTCAGCACATGGTATTTATGGATATATCAACTGGATGAATATAGACTCCAATATATTAACTTCTCCCTCAACGATAAATTAGTTCCAACCAAGGAAATGAGATAATAATGGAATGTGTTATATGAGTCCACCCTCCAATATCATGTTTGATAAGAAGTAGAGATGTGGTTGATGAAGTCTTTAAATTCAACCCCACTTATGAAGAATCAGGGGTATAACAATAGGAATCCGATTTTGATAAAAGATCGTATCAATTCCACTACCATTGGTGATACACCAGGTCCATATATATAGTAATTGAATCTAGAAGAAGACATCAAGTTTCTTGAAAACATGGTTATGTTTTTAGATATAAACCCCACATTGGATACTATTTTATTGATTTCTTGTGAGTCAAATTAATTTCCATTATTATGATTTTTTCATGGTGATTATTTTTATAGTGGTTAAACCATGGATTTATTTCTATCCCATTGTTCCATTTGTGTTCACAATAATTTTCTTGTTGATGACTCACATCGTTGAATATCCTGCTTTTATATGTCTATAATATAAACATCACCATATTCACTAATGAAATGAATGTATCTTTGGATGAGGTGGCGATGGAGAAGTTGGTGAGGAAAGGTTTGAATCCCTACATAGCATCAGGTATTATAAATCTGTGGTAGAAGTGGGTGATAAATCCCTACCCACATGAGCAGAAATACCAAAAAAATATGTATTAGATTTTTTATCATCATTTGAAAATGAAAATTAAATAAAATTATTCTTAAACGTTTTCAATCCTCAAATTTATTTATATATTTATTTATTTATTCATATTTACATTATATCACTCCAACCAAAGAGCAATATAACTTTTTCTCTGGGATAGAGGGACAATAGGCCTTCAAAATTACTACCGATATGCCTATGGATTCCTAATACCGGTAAGAAAACCATAGATGTTAGTAGAGAGATTATACACACTAGTGATGATATAATAATAAAGGTAATTTAATTCTAATAGTATGGAAGAAAACTCAAATATCTGTGGACGAAATAATAAACAATGACTTCGTGGAATCCTAAAGTAACCAAGGTACTAACCCAATGTAATAACGATACATATGACATAAAATATATACACATCATATCTATCAATCTAAACTTTAATTATCACTTGGTGACCAATCACTTATATATGTACTAAAATTACAAAAAGTTACTCTATCCTGAAATACAGTAACTCCA
Organism: Viscum album; assembly: GCA_963277665.1. NCBI lineage: Eukaryota > Viridiplantae > Streptophyta > Magnoliopsida > Santalales > Viscaceae > Viscum > Viscum album. The sequence goes on along the minus strand of OY728132.1, from coordinate 678,147,036 downwards.
ATGGTCCATCATCCATCCATCTTGTGCACCTATTTTTCACTACACAGTATGGTCCATTTTAGATTCAATCTATCTTATGTGATCTCAGAGCCATAAGGTATACATGCATCATGAGGGGCCTCTGTAGTCTCTGAGTATGAGCTAAGTATGTTACCTCCAATTTGTTTCGGTCTTACATCCTTGTTAATAGAAGAGTTTGAATTTTTAAATAAATATAATATAAAATCACAAGTAATAATGCATAACACATGTTACTCATGCTCAAAATCCTTGAAAAAGATTACACCATCTTCGACCAACATTAGTGTGGAATGATGTATCCACGTTCTACCACATCTGGATAACCCTCAGCCTCCACCCATAACATGACACACTTAACCTAATTCCATATATCAACTCATATATATTTATATATATTCCATAACATGTAAAATGACATCCAAAAATATTCCCAACAATCAAAGAAGAAGTCCCTTTGACTTCTTTTCTCACAATTTCCTATCCACTCAAAATGTCAATGTCTCAAGGCATAATAATGAATTTAATTCCATATATAAAGAACCAAAATCAGCTAAACAACTCAGTGTCCTCAAAAATTGTGAGACCCATCCTCTTGTAATCATGGAAAATCAAAGTAAACATATATGGGGAGCCTGAGTCCCTAACTGTTGGCCACAATCACCATTAGTTGTGGATTTATATGGTATAAACCTTCATGAAAAATAATGGTCAACACTATTCTATATGAAACTTAATATTCTAAATCCTCCACCCACAGTGAGTGGCCTATACAACCATATCTAATTCCTTATCAGTCTGAACATGACTCTAACAGTGCTATCATCTAAACTTGATGAGCGGCAATTGAATCCTATTTTATATACTTTAAATTGATTGTTGGATTAAGGTTTGTTGATGTGATATTATGTGGAATTGAATGATTTAGAAACACCCCAGGGGATGTTTTCCATGGTTGAATGTTTAGGGCCATTTGGTCCAGTTTTCTTATGAGGCAGACCATGTTTTCTTGCCTTTTTGATAGGATGGAACTATTTTCTCCTTAATACTTGTTAAATGATTGTGATATGAAATGAATTTTTTTTCAATTAATATTTGAGATTTTCATTGGGCTACTTGATATCATTTTTCATGATTTAATTACACAAGGATGTAGGAACATTGTGTAGTTAGGACATAGTGGGAATTAACATTAAGTTCTTCCTCAGAGTGTATATTATTTTTTTCCCACAATGATACCACATGGGTGATTTATGGTGAGTGCCCCATTAGAGTGTCTATAGTTTATGTTAAGAGACCACACATGGAATTGACGTTGAGTGCTTCACCATAGAGTTTATATTTTCATGGAAAGACTATAGGGGGAATTGATGGTGAGTGATTCCTCAGAGTGTCTTTTCCTTTTATTGATTTATTTGGCTAGAGGGGTTAGAATGTGTGATCTACCTAGAGGGTTAAGGTAAATATTGAATGTTTGTGACATTCCTGTTGAGCCAAAGCACAATATTGGATTTAGTTCTATTAGGTAGTCTTATGTGATACCTATTTTTGATAAATGATTTAATGATGAACATTAAAGGCTAATGAATGTAAATGGAAAACTATACGATTTGGATACTTTTGTGTACATTTAGTAGTTTTCTCAACATTTCCATTATTACCTGCTATATGTAGTCACTAACAATAAGGCTCAGATCTTGTGGTGATTTCCTATAGGGATTCGTCTCACATCCTATTTGGGTCATGCTTTTGGAACCATAAAGATTATATGGTTGCAGGTATAGATAAGATCAAACTCTCTTCAACATCAGGTACTTGACTGATGTAGAGCTGGAGAGCATGGGACTATGATGAGACTTTTGGTGATACCTGGGTTTATTTGTTTTTATTCTGAAATTTTGTTTAGTACTGGTTTTCTAACATTGTGACTCATTCGGATTTTTACCTAGAAATATGGGACATGAATCAATTATATATGTTCTTTAGTTTATTTACTTTCTTTAATCTATTGTATATTTGTTGTATGGTATTATTGCTTCCACTATGCTTTATTATTTTTTATTCTTCTTTTCATAATATTCCAATTAGGGCATAGATTACTCACTTTTACACCCCAAGTCCCTCACTTCTAGTCGACATGCTCTGGTATTTGGGGAAATTCTCTAAAGGGTATGTGACCAACTGCGTACGGGGCACCTTTGGGTAGTACCTGAAACCGGGACATAACAAAGTTGTATCAGAGGGACCTCATGTTTTCTTTTCTGCTTTGTCGTACTATTTAGAACCTATAGACATGGATAGGAGTGAATTGGTAGTTGGTAATAAGTTGTGCCAAAGAGTAACTAACTTTTGTACTTGGAAAAGCCATGTTACCTTGAATATTGTAATTTTTCTGATTTTTCAAGTGTTACAGTTGAATTGATTTCACCATTGGGGGATAAAAATCTTTTGTTCTATTATGATTTATATCATTGAGGTTTTATTTCTATTGCAACCAAATGAAATGAGGGTATTAAATCTCATGAAACATATATGCACTTGATAGGGATCATATGTCATGAATTCTTATAATGCCATTTAGGGTGCATTACAGATTGCATGCTGTTGTGACAGATTTTTTCCCAAATATGCATGCTATTTTGAGTGATGCTTTAATTAAATACCTACTATTATGATAGGGTATTGGGAAATTTATTGTTTCACTGGAATGGGCATCAACCATTAATCTTTGAGGTGTTATGGGGCCTCATGGATCATAAATTTGTAGATCATGTGATTGATTCCACTATTATACCTTGTGATATACCTAAACATGATTCCATTATTTGATTCGCGGGGAGTATGGTCCCCCACATATAAGAATATGGAACTATAATGCTTGTATCCATATTTTATAGGGGTATGGAGTAGTTCATGAGGATTAATGTTTAGAAAAACTTTGAATACACGAAATGTGATGATAAATAAATACCCTTTAACCTTCTATTCTATAATTATAAGTTTTTCTTTTGTACACTCCATGTATAGATTGTACATGGCATGTATTCTTTGACTGTGTGACTGACTGTGTGGGTAGAGACACGTGGTTTGAAATGTTTGGTGGAACACACCATGTATTGGGAGTACATGTCGTGTTATAGAGACCATGTATCTGATCTTGTGTATAACGCAATGGGTGGATGAAACATAAGTCGTACACAATTTTTATGTTCTTATACTCCATTTATAGTCATACATGTATCTGACTGTGTGACTAACGACATGATTCAGTGAAATCCATCTAGTACACAACGTGTTTGGCATATACACTCTGTGCATTTTTCTTCTAAGAGAACCATGTAGTTTCGTCAGGTAGAGGAACATTGGAATGGGGGAAATGATTCAAGCACACATAGTGTCTCAAGGTGAACACACCAGCTGTTTGTGTGATACATGACCAGGTTTGTAATAGGTACACTCCATGTTAAAATCCTAAGGGAATATGTCGTGTGGAGGGTATACACACCGTGTAACCCCGTTTTGAAAATACTGAGTGTTTTGTTCACTTATTTTATTCATGAACATCTATGTTTAAGTCCTTTATTATCATGATATATGTTTTTTGCTTGAGATTATAGAGTCATTCCACTAAGACATCCTATGGTTGTACGCAAGATACAAGGCAATGATCAGACACCAGAAATGGTAGATCAGGGACTACAAGGTGATCCTCCCATCGTGCCTGTCATTGTAACAATGGTTATACCAGAAATAGGTACTGATTAATAGTTATGAGAAGGATTCATGAGGATGATAATGAAATTTCAGGGAGCTCCACATCTTTCCCCTTCTACGACAGAATTGACGGGGGTTTTTCAACAGCAACATCCTCCCACCTTCTTAGGGGATGGAAGACCTCAAGTTACAAAGTCATGGTTAAAAGATATATTTTCTACCTTCATGAATCCTGAGATGCCTTCAGATAGGAGGGTGAATATCTCTACGTACATGCTAAGTGATTTCGCAAAGATATGGTGGGATGTAATATCACAGGTGGGATGATAGTTAGTTATCAATTGGTATGAGTTACAATAGACCTTATATGACTAATTATACCAAGATAACATGAGGAATAACTGATTCTGAGAGATCATGAATTTGGATAAGGGAATACTACCACTCATCGAGTATTCTTCTCACATCACAGAGTAGAAACGCTTCACACCCACTCTGGGGGGGGGGGGGTGATAAGTTATTTCTGGAAAGGATGCTTAAGGATGATATAAGTATGAAATTAAATCCCAATTGAAAATATTCATGTTGACATATATATCATCCATAAAAAAACAGGTGAGGATCACTGAGCACAACCTGAGGGATTCTGGAGCTGTGGGCCAGAGCCGTTCAGCTTCTAGAGTTAGTACTCTTACGACTGAAAGTAGGAATCGTTGTAGGGAGTCTACGCATGGAGATTTGAGTTGGTGGGTTTTTCCTCTTGGTTTCTAGGTGGTGTGATAATACAGCAGGAATGGAAGAAAAAAGAAACCTCTGTGCCCAAGAGACCCATTTGAGTGTTGATCTTGTGAATAAATTAGACATTTTCAACATTCCTACAAATCCCTCCGTCTAGAAACGTATGAAATAGGTTTATTTGAATCCTCACACAAGAATAGGACCACTTCTTTCGCATCTTACTGGGTGATGAATTTTTTAAAGCCATTCAGGTTGAGGTGGTCATTGTGGCTGTAGTGGTTAGACACAGGGATTTTGACAGCCGCATGGTGGATCAACTTAGGGATCATAGACAGCTTCACATGGCTGCGGTTTAGGTCATGCTTTTGCACTAGAAAAGATCCAACATGAACAGGATCTGGGAACCTCTATGGTCAGAGGTACGATTTTGGTTTGTTTATTTTTAGCTTCTTCTCTTTTTGATACAGGGGATTATTATATCTTTATATTTGTCCCTATTGTGTAGAGACTTGGGCCATGTATCTTTACTTTTACGTATATCATGACACTAGACACTCCATTTGGGATCATAATTTCTAGTGTACATTACTGCAAGGAGTTCTCTCTTGAGGTTAGTAGGTGTCACTTCTTATGGGAACTTTATATCTTAGAGAAGACAATAAATGATGTCATTCTTAGAATGTAATGGTTATTTCCCTTCTAGGATGATGTCGATTTCAATCTTTGTAGGGTGAGATTCACATCACTAGAGGGCATATTGCTTCTAAATAAGGTCAAATGGGATATCTAGGCGAGCAAAGCTAAACCTAAGCATCATGTGTTGATGGGTGCTATAGTACATATTGAATGTTTATATATAGATGACTAGGGCACTTCACAGATGGACTTTCCTCTAGTGGTGGATCATTTCAGAGATGTATTTCCAGATGAATTATTATGTTTACCTTTGTAGCGAGAGGTATATTTCTATATTGACCTTGTTCTATGAGTGACACTAGTTTCCATTTCTCCTTATAGGATGGATACACCAGAGTTACAAAAAATGAAGAATCTATTGGAGGGGTTGTAGGAAAAGTTTTTCATCTGACATACTACATTTCCATTGGGTTCACCATAACTTTTTGAAAAGAAGGCAGACAATACCCTCATACAGCTTGTGGATAATTAGATTCTAAACTAGTTGTCAGTTAAGAACTGATATCCCTTGCTAATGATTTATGATCTCTTTTATTAGCTTCGAGGAGCCCGAGTGTTCTCGAAGATTTACATGATATCTGGTTATCATAATTTCTATGTTAGACCATCAGATATACCTCTTATAGGCTTTCAGAGCTGCTATAGTCAATACGAGTTTGTGGCTATGCCATTCTATCTCATGAATGTGCCGCCAACTTTTATGCCACTGATGAACCCAGTGCTTCATCATTACATGGTTTTTTATGGTAGTCTTCTTAGATGATATCTTAGTGTACTCTAACACATTATATGACCATGGAACCTATCTTGAGATAATTTTTAGTACATTGAGGGAAAATCAGTTGTATGATATGCTCTCAAAATGACACTTTTGGATAGAACATATTCACTTATTTGGTCCTATCATCTTAGAGATATCAGTTTCAATAGACCTAGAGAGTGTGAGAGAAGTAGTTTCTTGAGAGAATCCAAAGAACGTATTTGAGGTATATAGTTTTCTAGGGATTGCTGGTTACTACATGCACTTTATATAGGTCTTTTCAGGCTTAAAAGCACTACTGACAGACCTAAATATGAAGGGTGAGAAATAATTATGGACTGATTCCTATAATTCATATTTTCTAGAACATAAACAGAGCTTTACATCAGTATCGGTACAAATATTACCAGAACATGGAAAGATTTATATTTTTTACTACAATTCCTTAGGTATCAGGATGTGTGGATTTCTTATGTAGGGGGAATGAGTCATTGCATATGGGTCTCGATAGTTGAGGCCACATGAGAAGAATTACCCGATGCACTATCCTGAGTTAGCTATAGTTGTGCATTATTTATACTGTAGGAGACATTGTCTTTTTCAGGATAATTTTGTGTTGTTCACTAACCCAAAAATTCTCTAGTATATATTTAACCAGCGTGATCTAAATTTGATACAGTGAAGGTGGGTTGAGTACCTTTAGTCTTTGTACTATGAGCTTGCCTATACACCTGGGAAAGGCAACACAATGACTAATGAGTTGAGCAATTGGACTTAGATATAGTCAGTTCAAGAGGACATTAGTGAGTGGAATATTATGGATTTGTTCTATAATATTAATTTAGATGTTCATGACAGAAAGGGGAAGACATTTGTTTCTTCAATAGCTGTTACCTCTACACTTCTGGATCGAGTGCAAATAAGGAAGCTATTGTATTGTGTAGGCCTAGTCCTACAAGAGAGATTGTTCGGAGAGAACCAAACTCTTGTGTGGAACATAGGTGAGGATGAAGTATTGCGCTTTCATGGATGTGAATGGGTGTTAGTATACATATGTGAGGATCTAATGATAGATTTTCATTCCTCGGTTTGGGAAGTTCATCCTAGTGTTTGTAAGAGGTATCAAGATTTACACCATTAGTATTGGTGGCTAGGTATGAAGATGGATTTTTCTAGTTTTTTTATGAGAGGTTCCACTTGTTAGCAAGTGAAGGTAGAGCATCAGAAACCAGTGGGGCTTTTATAGTAGTTACCCATTCCCTAATGGAAGTGGAAATATTTCACGATGGATTTCATGATAGGGTTATCTAGATCGAATCGAAGGAATTATGTGGTTTGGGTTGTTATCGACAGGCTCATGAAGGTTGCACACTTCTTACTGATCAAGGAGACCTTCATTGTTGATGATCATAGAATATTGTACATTCAAGTGATTTTATGTTTTCGTGGGGTTCCACTCTATATCATTTTAAATAGAGATGCTTGTTTTACTTCTTCTCTCTGGATTGGACTAAAGAGGGCTTTGGGGACACATGTACTTCTTGAGTACATCATATCATTCCCCGATAGATGTCTTGTCTGAACATATGATTCAGGTGCTGGAGGACATGCTTTGATCATGCATCATAGATTTTTTTTGGTTCTTGGGAGAAACACATACCTATAGTAGAATTTTCATACAATAAAAGTTTTTAATAGACGATTCAGATGGAACCTTATTAGGCTTTGTATGGTAGGCCATGCCAATCACTCCTATGTTGGATGGAGGCAAGAGATGTAGCTTTTCTGGGACCTTATCTTGTCCCAGAGACCACTGATCATGTGTAGTTTATTTGGATGAGGATGGATATTGCATAGTCTTGGAACAATTTTTATGCTGATTGGCAGAGACGACCTCTAGAGTTTGAGGTTAGAGATCAGGTTTTAATATGTGTCACACTAAGGCTGAGACACAGGAGAATTAGAAGTCATGGGAATATATCCCCAAGAAACATCAGACCATTTGAGATTTTATAGAGATTCGGTCCGGTTACCTATCTGCTACAGTTACCTCATAGGTACAAGGCAATGCACAACTTATTCCACATTTTTCATCTATGACTTTACTTATCAGACTTGTCTCAGTTCTTTGAACCCTACTAGGTTGATTTATAGGTGGACACATCATTTAATGAGCCTCCTATCTAGAATATTTATTGAAGCACTAAGGTTGTCCGTGGATGGTCTGTTTCTCTGGTACTTGTGTTGTGGTAGCATGACCGAGTACACCACAATACTTTGGAGAGGGAGACCGATGTGCGATCCCAGTGGCCAAATCTATTTGAGGATAATACATCACCACCTTATTAGGGAAATTCTGGATGTAATTTCTTTAAGGGGGGAAGTTTGTAAGAACCTGAATCTCTTTTTTTCAGGTATGGATCTTTTTTTCTGGTGTTTTTTAGAAAAGTGGGGGGTTTTTTAGAAATTTTATACAAGACATGTACTTGAAATTTCATGTTGTGTACCATGTTTCTGTAGGTAGTTGTGTACTGGCTGTGTAATAGTCGAGAAATAGCCATGTGGGGTAATATAGAGACTGCCTAAAGCAGGAGATTGTTGAGGAATGTTTATGGTGTATAAATTAAAAAAACCCACCATGTAATTTTTATTTTATTTTATTAAATAGACCGGGGTTATGTCTAATATCCATATTCATCTTCTTCAGGCCTTCATTTTTCTATGTGTGACTATTATCAACAGCTCTTCTCTGAGCCACAATTTCTCCGTTCAAGGCCTGATTCGAACTCTAGTGGGTGCGTTGGAATCCCACCAGTGATTCCTTCCTTCTTCTTATATTTTTCTTCCCAATTTATATTCTCTCTTGAGTTATCCAAGGTTGAATTATTTTGAATTTTTTTTGTAGATCTATAATGTTCTAGGATGATTCAAGAGCCAACGATCACAAGTGTTCACCATACAACATCAAGGTAGGTGGTTTTTTCCCTTTCATTATTTGTCTTTGAGTTTATATGCCAAAGTGTTGATTACCCATGTTTCCAGTATTTCAGGTTAAGGAAATTAAACCCCAATTTATCGGTATGATATTGATTGTAGGATTAAGGTTCAATGATGTGATATTATAAGGAATTTAATTTTTTAGGAACACCATATGGGTGATTTTTCTTGTTTGAATGTTTGGGGATGTTTGGTTCAGTTTGCCTATGGGGAAGACGTTTTTTCCTTGCATTTATTGATAGGATGGAACTGTATGAAATTTACGGTTTGTTAAATTATTGTGATATGCATTGTATTTGTTTATCTATGTAGTAGTTGAGATTAATTTGGGACTCTTGATAGCTTTTTCACATGATTGAATTACATAGGGCTGTGGAAACCTGGTGTAGTTAGTCTATAGTGGGAATTGACATTGAGTTCTTCCTAAGAGTGTCTATAATATTTTCATGCTATGAGACCACATGGGAGATTCATGGTGAGTGCACCATCATAGTGTCTATTGTTTATGTTATGAGACCACATGGGGATTTTATGTTGAGTGGTTCCCTAAAGAGTCTGTAGTTTTCTAGAAAGACCATTGGGTAATTTAAGGTGAGTGCTTCCCCAAATTGTATTTTCCATTTTATTGTCTTATTTTTCAAGTGGGGTTTGAATTTGTGATCTACCTTGAGGGTTAATGTAAATATTTAAGGGTTTCATTATGTCTATCTTTCCAAAGAAAAACATTGAAATTGGTGAGGTTGGGTAGTCTTTTCAGATACCTGTTTGTGATACTTGATTGAATAATGAACATTAAATTCAAATGAATGTAAAAAAAAACTATAGGATTTGGTTACAATTGTGTACTCCTTGTAGTATTTTCTAAATTTATGTTATTACCTGCTATATATACTCATTGAAAGTTAGGAATAGATCTTGTGGTGGTTGCCTATTGGGATTCATCTGACACCCTATTTGGGTCATGCTTTTGGACCCAAAAATATTATATAGTTGAATGTATAGATAAGGGAAAGTTCACTTCGCCATCAGATACATGATTACTATGGAACTAAAGAGATTAGACCAAGTTGAGGCTTGTGATGCTACTGGGGTTTATTTTTTTCTTTTTTACATTGATTTAGTACTTTATTTCTAGTATTGTGACTTGTTGGGTTGTTTTCTTAGACATATGGGACATGCATCATTTATACATTTCCTCCAGTTGTTTATTTACTTTTATTCATCCAATATTTATTTATTGTATGGTATTATTAATTCCACTATGGTTTACTATTTGTTATTCTACTATGCATACTATCCCAATGAGGGCATAGTTTCCTCACTGTCACACCCAAGTCCCTCAATGATAGTTAGAAGCCTATAGTGTTTAGGTAAATGTGCTTGAGGCAATGTGAGAAATAGGGTATGGGGAACCTTTGGGTGGCATCCAGAATTGGGAAGTTAAAGAAATAAAGGGAGAGAGGAGGTTTATAAATTTTAACCAATTTAATAAACCATGTGTTTAGAACAAAATTTTTGGATAACCATGAACCATCCAAAAAATTCTATATTTCAAAGGAACCCCAGCCACGCATGGCCTAGTGTATAGGATGTCTAACCATGTGTAAACCATGAATATATCTTATGTAATGAACTGAATACTTATCATAAATTCAGGTTCCCAACACTATATAGTATGACTAATATTGATCAATAAAAAATACTTCTTTCAGAATTTTTCATTAATGGTTTTAGGTTTTAAGTAGACTGTGAGCCTCAGCGTGTACGTTACAAAAATGTGTTTTCAAATCCCAATGCCCTTGAAACTCATAAATAACTACAATGAACTCATAATTAATTAAAAATCATATAAAAATAAGAAACATTAATATTTATAATCTTTTATATATGTTTCAATTCGAAATTTGTTTTCCTTCCCACTATTCTAAAAAATTAAATTCACTGAGAAATTCTGATCCCTTAAGAACCCAAGAAATTATAATCTCACTGAAATTAGATAGCTCATCCATGATCTATGTGGTCTCATGTGGATATTCTAACAATAATTCCCATCTCCTAAACATGACCTAGACTACACCAATTACTGATCCACTGGTCAATTCCTATGGTGGAACATCGTCTAAAGAACCAACAACCAAGTTAGTTTCTGAATTGAACACTTGAATTTAGATGGTTCCTCCAAACATACTCCACACATCATCATCTCTGTATTTCATACCATCATTAATAAACCTCATCTAATGCTCAATAATTTCCATATCATACATGACACGCATAAGGTCAGACATTACACATGATTCCCAAGAGATCACACATCACATCTGATCCACAAAACCCTAAATCACACACACATATATATTCTTCCCCCAAAAAAGTTCTATTTTAATATAATGTCACACATGCCCTAAATAATTACAAATTCCGATATAATTACTATTTACTAGTTTGTAAAATTACATCACATGAACCTTAAGAACTCATATAAATCATGCATAAAATTTAAGGAGGTATCACATAATTAGAGCATACCTATAACACTCATGGGACCCATAACCTTCTCTTACCCTAGAAAATAAACTACATGAAACTAGAAAAAAGAAAAAAAATATCTGAGGCCTAACCTCACTTTGGAGATGTGTTAGCTTCTATCCACTAACCCCACCACAAGGTCTCTCCCTCCCTATCATAACCTGTATACAAGTAGTATCATGGATACCATTTGTTGTTAACATTCCCTATCCTAACATAGATCAGAAAATTATTCTTGGTTTTTGACTCCCTATGGCCCAAGAATCCATCCCAAAGAACCTATCCATGTTCCCAATATGGACACATGCCAAATACTCTTTCAAAGGACACTAACATTGGGACTGAAAAGTCCCCACATCCCACACTATAAGTAAAATGGTTATGACCCACTCCTCTGTGGTCTTCCCAAATCATTTTCATGTTTAGCCAGCTATGAATCATCCTGAAATAACTTCCAGCTACCCAAAGCATCACTTCCCACCTCTCTTAAACCATTAAATATTTTGAGTAAGTCTTGTATGTCGTGTTCCACATGGCTGTCAAAATAGTGTTAAGATTCCCTAAAAATATGAACAACCTAAATGTATTAAACTATATAATTATAATATGTATCAATCCTTCCTTGAACTACCTCTCCTTGGAAATTTCATCTCTCTCTACATAAATCTTGAATTTGGACAAGTTAATAAACTATCTAGTATAATCCACAACTGATGCACATCCTTTTTGATTGTTTATGAACTAACTATCTCAGTCCAACATCAATGTATCCCTAATGAAAGACTCAAAAATGGACTTCAAATCCATCCATACTAGATCCTCATGTGTTCTAGACTATACTTATATGTCACACACATATTTTTTTTGTCCTCTAGGGTTATTAGTAGATAGATTTTCCCTCCTACATAGATGTGTCTCGATCTTGATAAATAATCGGTTCACAAACTAGATCCAATTAATTACTACAAGTGATCCATCTTCACAGTAAAAAAATTCTTGGTGTTGTGGAAAGAACTAATGAGTCAAAAATTCCATGTTTAGCTCCATTAAATGATCCCAGTTATTAATAATTTTTATGACTTACAAAAAAATCAACCTAGAAAAATCATCAAGACACGGGAAAAAATTCATATGTTATGGCTTCCCACCTAACACGGTGAATCTACCCAAGGATCATGATCATCCCAATCCTCATGGGGCTCATCCCATGCACAATCTTGAGAAACCAAATCTCCAGCCACTTGATGATCCCCTAGAGCCCTTCTTGGTGGAATTACACTGAACACCAAATAACATAATCAATAAAAATAAAACTATCATATATATATATATAACAAATAGGCAAATCCTAACTAGGTAGTTCATCTCACCACCCATGAGCTTCCATACCATACTCATATCACATATTCGTATGCATTATGTCCTCTTACATAACCATATTAGTGTATGGTATCACACAATATCAAGTCTCATGTCCCCATACCTACCTATATTAGAGTGAGGTATCACATATCTAACATATCAAATATCATCTTCCTAGGGTTTCCCAGTAGAATCCCCCCAAGAAGATATATAGTAAAACAATATTCAACATTTCATTACCAATTTAAACATATCATCCCATTATTTTAATCATACGTATAAATATTAGAGTCAGTCCCATATATATAATGAACATAGAGGGTCACATATCATCTCATTATGAAGCATAAACCTGGGATATCTGAGTTGAATGACAACAAGAATCTATATAGGAAACTTTTTCTTATCATTTTCATGACACATTATATATCCTAACCAATTTTAATGTATTTCAGGTTCTATAAAAAAATAAAAGAGCATACACATATCATATGAGTCGATGTGCCTTCCATGATGCATGAATAATCATACCATTGCATACTTGGTCAATAGTCAAAAATCATAAACTAATAACATCTCATCTAAGAGTTCTACTCAAGGTTGATATCAATAAAAAACAATAGAAAAATGTTACATCAATTTACCACCCTATGAAAATTGTTATATCACCTATTCATTGGTTTGAGGGTAGAAAAAAACATGTTCCTTATTTAGTCTTGAATATACTTGAGTCTCTTTTGTATCATAACTAAAAAAATAATATGAAAAAAATGGTAAAATTGGTAACCATCTGAACATGGATACCATTTCATACCAAGGCTTTTTTATATAGTAGGGGAAAAAAATTATCTAATACTATTTGTAGAGCCACACCAAGGAGTCACATAAGCTATGCTCTGGGCTATAGGGGAAATAAGCCTTAGGTGTGCCTCCCTATACAATAAGGGATGATGATTAGTTGAGAGGTTCTATTAGGTTATAGTGTGGTGACTGTACCATTTGGTGATTATATAACAATAATGGTCATATCGAACCAAAAATACATAAGAAACATGAAATATTAAAAAATAAATAATTACAAATTACTTAGTGAAATCATAAAATTATTAAGTTACTATCCAAATAGAACAACCTAATATATTGGATAAATTATATAAATGAAATATGAATCCCAAATAACAAGAAGGATTACTCAGAGGTCGATCACATAAGTATTCACATAACATCCCAAAAGAGACTCCAACTTGATATATAAGAAAACCAATGGTCCACCATACTTCCATCCCATAAACCTGTTCATCCCTTATCACCATAGTTTATTGTCTGTTTCTTTCCCCTTACATGATCTCAGAGCCAAAAATTTTACATGCCTCTCTAGAGTCCCAAATAGGGTGTGAGTATGAACTAAGTAGTCACCACAAAAATGGGCATGTATTATATCCATAATCCTATATTTTAATACACAGATAAATAATAAAAAATAATACTCATGAATAGAAATTCATAACTCACATTATAGGTTCTCAACACTCATGAGGAAGTGTTACCAACTTTATTTAGTGCTAGTGTGGATTGATGCATCAAAATCTTATCATATAGAAAGAACCCTCATCCTCCACCCAAAACATGTAACATGAAACCTCATTCTGTCTATAATATCATAAATATATACATTTCCCAAAACAATTAAACTATCATTAAAGGGTATTCCACACAATCATTCCACAAGTACCTCAGACTTCCGCTTTCAAAAATCCCAAAAATCTCAATTTCTCATCATCCAATGGAACAGTGATGTATATCATTACATATATAAAGAACAACCATCGCCTTCATAACCTCACATCTTAAAGAATGGATTTAACCTCATTTCAATAATCATCACCTGTACACCCAATCATATTCATTAGGCCTCATCCCCCAACGAATGGTTTAACTCACTATTAACATTAGATTTCTACAATGAGAACCTCCCCTATAAATTCGAGTAAATATCGTTTACCCTGTTATTAAATCTATGGAAGTGTCCACAAAAAAATGATTTGTTAAAACAACCTAAACTATTTCAACATCTATGTGAACATGAGTCTAATAGTGGTATTGAAAAATCATTGTGTGTGAAAGTCTGCAACAATTCCAAATACACACAAATGGGGAACTCCATCACAACATATGAACCATGTCATCACAAACATGGAAAGGGTAACCACCCAATTTCTAATCCCAATGATTAAATTTTCTCAAATAAAATGTTAAAAACAATACCACATATCTTCAACCATTCTTCAATCCTATCGAACCTAATAGTCTCAATCATAGTGATCGACATAACCCCAAGCACAACCTTGACTAAGACTTAACATTTCCCATGGATTGTAGGGAATCATACAATATAAATATTTAATTATAAAATATGGAACATCTTTCTAGTCCAAAATATGAAACACCATATCACATATTCATGCCAGAACACTCTCAACATAATTAAAAAGGAAAATTCGGTAAAATAGACATCTCAGAACACAAATTAAACTAATTAAATGTACAAATTTTTATAAAGTGTTTTACCGGGAAAACCCCACATCCCTGTATTAAAATAAAAATTCCATAAATCATGTGTATGAATAAACAAATCTGGTCTGCACCACCCTTATTTTTATAGGGACTCGCTTGTTGAATACTGGCCCGTAATCTGAGCTGAACCATTTAAAATAAAGATTTTAGAAAAATTATATAGAAGTGGGTAAAATTATCTCACATGTAATTGGAATTCAAAATTGTGAGGGGAAATAAAATAGAATCATGTGGAATAAAATATATATTACAATGCTTCTAACACTTAATACAACATCCACCTCATAACCAATAAGGCCCCAGCCTTAAACATTACTTAATATTCAATTAAATGATTAATTTACATTGAGTATATTTTTAGGTTTAGAGTTTTAGAGAATTATATCATAACTATTACCTCTCAAAAGATTACACATTAGACACTTCTACAACATTTCCTTTTTTTTACAAAACATAAACTCTTAAAAAAAGAGTCATGTCTAGTTATATATTTAAGACAACATGACTTTTCCATGATCCCATCCTTGACAGTATTCCACATTATGTCTTGTGAAAAACATTTCAAAAAAACTTGGGGTGAGCATTAAAAGCTCAGTAAGGGATACACAAAGAAAGAAAACTGCTAGTTTTTTCAAAACATCAAGTAAACCAAGAATACTTTATCAAAGTGACACTTTTCTCCTTTAAGAAGTAGTAAATACTCTTCCCTAAATAAAAGATCATTACTTCCCATTTTGTAACCAAAAGATTACCTTAAAAACCATATAAAGAACACATAACTTATAAAGGTAACTTGGGACATAAAAATACTTAAATGGAATAACCATACGGTCGACTTCCACACATATCACTAAATGGAATAGCCATATGGCCGACTTCCATACCCAATTCATTGAAGGTTATAACATAACCACCCATCCTAGTATTCACAGCACCACCCATCATATGGTTTATCACGTAACCCCTCGTCGAATGTCCAAGTACCATTTTAAAATCACAAGACATAAAACAAAAATAATGGAAAGAAAACATTTCCACATTTCAATCACAATATATCACTTAAATATATTGACATAAAAAATCCATTATAAAAACCATTTTAAATACCAAAATACATAAAATAGTATATGGTATTTATTTCATCTAAAAAACATTATAGCTTGTTGAGGAATCCAAAGATCAAATAATATTTGCAGTGGTGGAAAAGGTCGTTGTCACTGCGTACGTTAAAAGAAACATTCATTTTTGTCATTTAGTAAAACATTTCATAGAAAAAGATTCCCTTTGAATGAAATGAAAAGTAAAAAGTGTTTTATATAGTGTATAAAAGAATATTTTGTATAAAACAAAATATTCCTCACCAAAAGAAGATTGAGATGAAGTCCCTTACCTCGTGTTCGACTTGACTCGATCGCTCTTTAATCTCCATTAAATCGGGTAACTCCTCTTTGTTTGAACCAAAAGGGTTTCTTGAAGAGCTTTCTGCCTAAGGTAAGGCTTCTAGGATGAAGAGAGGGATGTGGAGAGATACAACGAGTAGAGCATGGATGAACCAAAGGCTTGAGAGGTGTGGGTAAGGAGGTAGTGGTGGGGGCCTTTTATAATAGGAGAGGAGGGGAACTCTTGGAAAGTTATAAAATTTTACTTTATTATATAATGTGTTTCGGATTTTAAAGGTCCCAAAATTATATATTTCGAGGATAAGGTGATTAGAGTTCGAAATACCCACATATAATAGGTTTTTGAAAAGTGTAGGTCTTAGATTTTACATTATCTTTTCATCTTATTTAAATCATTAAATAATGAGGTAATCGCTGCATCATCATTATGTCATAAATAATTTAATTTATCTAATGTCTAAAAATGATAAAAAAACTATCATGATGTAGGAAATATTTTTAGCTTTATAATGGATATTTATTGTTAAAAATATGACTTTTATTAACCCTTGTAAAAATTGTTTTAGTAAAACAATACATGTTTGTTACATTTTTATTTTAACATTAAATAAAAAGTTATTAATGTCATTTTCATACCCAAGTGGATCCATGTGGTCCCCAAGTTCACCCATGGATTTTATTGGTCGGCCATGACACATCCTATAAGGGTAGGACATTTGTCATGGTCATTTCATATTATTAAAAAATTATTTTTACCTTAAATTACACTAGTTACCTCTAATCACGATTAATAAAACATAAAAGTTACTATTCCCCAAAACATTATTTTAATCCCACTGAACCACATATTATATCCTAATGAAAACCATGTATGTCATATTTTTGAAATTCAATTCACAAAAGTGGTAAAATTTCATTGAAATGAAAAATCAGTTTTTTAACTACCACATAGTGGTTTCACTTTTCATCAAAAATTGATGCTTTTCCAAAAAATACTAAAAATTTACCCTAAGATATATTTGATATTCTGAATTAAAAAATGATGTCAATTTGAAAAAATTCAAAAAATATAAGTTTCATTAATTAATTTAATAATTAATTCCCACTGTCAAAACAAATAGCGTGTTTTTATGAAACAATATATATCAAAAGATTGACACTCTTTTAAGTCCAATTTCAAAGTGAAATTAATTTCAATGGCCACTATTGGATTAAATAGAAAAAATATATTCTAATTTCACTTTAAAACCAATTAAAAAGATAATATAATCATATAAATAAATTATATTAAAAATATATTTTGAATTAAAATACAACATTTTTCACTATTCATTAAAATAATGAACTTTATCGGAAAAATACCAAAAATTTACACAAATTAAATATTGATGACCCGATTCTAAAAAAGAATATTATTTGGTCCAATAGAAAGTATAATAGTGACCAAATCTATATTTAAAGAGGGTTCACCATCAAAAGGCGATTAGTCGACCTTTTAGTGAATATTAGAGTATCTATGCCTAAAGTTGAATTATTTTCTTATTTTAAGCCTTTATCTTATATTGGATAAATGTAAAAACATTTAACAAACATATATAATCATATATTAGCTATTTCTATTCATTCCCACCAACACAACAGCTACGTGTTAACTACCATTTAAAATAATATTATTATATTACAAGTGTGCAAGGTAATATTTCCATGAAACTCGTTGTTGCGTATCAGGTATGCTATCAAACATAGAAACCCCTTTAAAGTAAAAATAATATTTAATTATCAAATATTAATACATATAAAAATGTATTATTCTTTATTTACCAGGGATGTTACATCCTTCCCCCCTTTTAGGAAATGCATCCTCGCAATTTTATTCACTTATCAAAATAAGTGGGTGTATTTATCCCTCATAGCATTTTCAGATTTCCATGTTTCCTCTTCAACTATATGGTTTTTCCAAAAAACCTTTACCTGATGAATTACCTTATTCTGCAACACTTTCTCTCTATAGTCAAGAATCCGGACTGGTTGTTCTTCATAAGAGAGATTCTTTTCCAACTGAACTACCTCTGGGCTCAAAACATGAGATGGATCTGGCATATACATTCTCAACATCGAAACATGAAAAACATTGTGTACCTAGGACAAACATGGAGGTAAATCCACTCAGTAAACAACTGATCCAAATCTCTACAGATTTTCATATGGTCCAATGAACCTTGGACTCAACATTCCATTCTTACCAAATAGCATCACACTTTTCCATTGTGAAACTTTGAGAAAAACATGATTACCTACCTCGAAAGATAAATCCTTCCTCTGGTTATCCACATAACTTTTCTGCCTGGTCTGAGCTCTTCTCATGTGTTTCTGAATCAACTAAACATTTTCTGCCATCTCTTCTACCAATTCTGGTCCCATCAGCTTCCTTTCACCAACTTCATCCCAAAAAGCTGGAGTTCGACACTGCTTCCCATATAATGCCTCAAACGGAGCCATCTATATACTGGAATGAAAACTGTTATTATATGAAAATTCAACCAAAGAAAGATGTTGGTCCCAACATCCCTGATAATCCATCGAGCATGCACGTAGCATATCCTCCAAGGTCTAAATTGTTCGTTCTGACTGCCCATCTGATTGAGGATGAAAAGCTGTACTAAAATTTAATTCATTACCCAACGACTTCTGAAGGCCTTTCCAAAAGTTGGAAGTGAACATGGGATCACGATCAGATACAATGGAGAGGGGAACTCCATGAAACCTGATTATCTCTTTAACATACAACCGAGAAAGTTGATCTAGAGACAAAGTATCTCAAATAAGAAGGAAATGAGTAGATTTATTCAATCGATCAAATATAACCCATATTGCATTATTACATCGAGATGTCTTTGGTAATCCCACAACGAAGTCCGTGGATATATTTTCCCATTTACACTTCGTCACCAATAATGACTACAACATCCCTTTAGGTAATTGTCGCTCATCTTTAACCTGCTGACAAGTCAAACACATCACAGTAAAATCGCCAATATCTCTTTCCATTCCAGCCCACCAGTAATACTCCCGCAGATCTTTGTACATCTTAGTACTGCCAGGATGAACTGAAAATGGGGAACTATGAGCCTCACATAACAACTAATTCTTCAACTATGAATCACAAGGCACACATAATCTCTTCCCAAACCTTAAAACACAATCATTATAAATGTTAAATTCAGGAAACTTATACTTCTGAACCAGTTGTACCTTTTCTGCAACCCACTGTCTTTCTTCTGCGCTTGCTTAATTTCTTTTGATAGAGATGATCTCACTACCACCTGAAACAAAACAGAAGAACTTCCTGCACCAACAACTTCTATTCCAAAGATCATCAAATCAAAAACCAAAGGATATTGTTCCAAATGTAGCATGGTTAATGAAGCATTACTTTTTTGACTCAAAGCATCAACAACTTTATTTTCTTTTCCCAGATGGTAATGAGTTGTACAATCATAATCCTTGATTAATTCCATCCATCTCCTCTGTCTCATGTTCAATTCTTTCTGAGTGAATATATACTTTAAACTTTTGTGATCAGTATATATTTCACACTTACTCCATACAAATGATGGATCTAAATTTTTAGAGAAAAAACAACAGCAGATAATTCCAAATCATGTGTAGGGTAATTTACCTCATGAGTGTTCAACTGACCTGAAGCATAAGAAATTACCTAATCATTCTACATAAGGACACAACCAAGTCCCTTCAATGAAGCATCACTGTAAATAACAAAATCACCATTCCTCGAAGTAAGTTCCAAAACTGGAGCGTTCACCAATATTCTTTTCAACTCCTGAAAACAATCATCACATTCTTTTGTCCAGATAAACTTAACACCCTTACGAGTTAGCTTAGCCATTGGACTAGATAACCATGAAAAATTTTCAACAAACCTCCGGTAATAACCTGCCAAACCAAGGAAAATACAGATCTCGGTTACATTTTTGGGTCTTTTCCAGTCATCAACAACTTTTGTTTGAGCAGGATCAACAGTTATGCTATCTTTTGAAACAATATGACCAAGGAAAGAAATTTTTTATAACCAAAACTCACACTTGCTGAATTTTCCATACAGTTTCTTTTATTTTAAGGTTTGCAAGATAATCCTTAAATTACATTCATGATCCTCTTTACTTTTAGAAAACACCAAAATATCGTCAATGAACACAACCACAAACTTAGCCATGAACTCATGGAAAATTCAATTCATATGGTCCATGAATACATCAGGTGAATTGGTTAACCCAAAAGGCATAACTACAAATTCATAATGGGCATATCTACTAAGAAATGCAATCTTTGGAATGTCTTCCTCTTTTAATTTCAACTGATGGTACCCCGACCTCAAGTCAATCTTTGAAAAATACTGAGCTCCCTGGAGCTGATCAAACAAATCATCAATATGAGGCAAAGGATAAGTATTCTTAATAGTGATGTTATTCAAGGCTCTATAATCAATGCAAAGTCTCATTGAACCATCTTTCTTTTTAACAAACAAGACAGGAACACCCCATGGTGATGTGCTAGGTTGAATGAAACCTTTATCTAATAACTCCTGCAATTGCTTCTTTACTCTAAATGTTCAACTTGATCCATTCGATAAGTGGGTTTTGAAATTGGCTTACAATTTGGAACTAAGTCAACAGTAAATTCAACTTCCCTATTATGAATAATACCAGGCAACTCATCAAGAAAAACATCAAGATACTTATTTACCACTGGAACATCATTAATCTGAATAGTTCCTTTATTTTCAACAATATGTGCAAGGTAACAGTCATTTCCATATTTTACTAGTTTCTCATCTTCTTGATATGTTATCAAAATCAATGGTTCATTATTGTACAGAAACTAAAAATATTTCTGAAAAGAAACCTCTTTAGCTCTGTAGTCAATCTTAGCATTATAGACAGAAAGACAATCCATGCCCAAAATAACATCAAACTCTACTAGAGGAAAAAAATAAGGATTGCAGGTAGATTCTATCCTCACACAAGGATAAGAAGGTTCATATTATTTTTTTTGTCTCAACATTCCCTCCCGGTGTTTTTACCACAAGTTCAGGATTCATATCTTGAGATGGAATTCCCAATTTATAAGAAAAATATTCAGAAATGGAAGAATGTGTAGACCCTAAATCCAACAACACATTGGCATAATCTGAACAAACAAACAGTGTACCTAATACTACTTCATTAGATGGCCCATCAACTGCTGAAGTAGTTTCAAAGGATTTCACCACCCGTTTCTGCTTGTAGTATGGATGTTTTCCCCCCGTTGAGTTCTTCGTTAGACACTCATTTGCATAATGACCCATTTTATTACACTTAAAACATCTTACAGATGTCTTTTCATTGCCTGATTGATCATCTTCCTTACAGTTACGAGAAATATGACAAGACTTACATCACCAAAATCACTTTCCAGACTTGGATAAACATTCTCCAGGTTGTATTTTACCACACTTATCATAGGATGGATATTTGGTTTTCTTACCTCCTTTCTTCATTGATGAATTCTTCCCCTTTGCCTACCAACTAGACCTCTTATTCTGTTGTTTGTCAAAGAACACCTAATCATTGACAAACTCCATTTCCACCTTCTCCGCACATCAAACAAGCTTTTCATAACTTTTGAACTTATGAGAATCTAAAGCCCTTTGATACTTTGGCTTTAACCCTGAGTAAAAACTGTTGATTTTACTATCACGATCTCATATGAAATTTGGAGCATACATTTCCAGTCATGTGAACATTGATTCATATGTAGCCAGTGAGTCATCCTCCTACCTCAATTCTAGGAATGGTTTTTCCATCCAAAGATAAACCACCTTAGGAAAATATTTCTCAAGAAACATACCTTTGAATTCATCCTAGTGAATATAATCAATATCATCACTATCCCTGATATTTTTCATCATCGACCACCACTGATCAGATTCACCTTCAAAATGGTAAAAAACAAGACTCTCCTTTTGATTTTCTGAACACCCCATGACATCAATAATATTTTCTTGTGCTTTATTCCACCCTTCTGCTAGCACAGGGTTAGATGATCCTCTGAATGATGGGGGATGTTGCCTCATGAATTGTTCCACCACTGAAATGTTCCTTTGTGGTTGATCTGGCTGAGCTCGTGCATGGATACCACCACCATTTATAGCCTAAGTCAACTATTCCATCACTGCAACAAACTTCTCAGTTCCAATTCTGACCATCTCAGGTTGCTGTTTTGGAAGGTTGTCTTCCTCCTGATGTCATCCCAACATAGCTGTCTTATTTCCTCTGCGGAAAAACATTCTGAACAAAAATGTCTTAAATGAAGCAACATGGTAATATTCAAATGATATATCATTTCAATTTGACCATTAAAAAAAATATTTTTGGATAATCATATAATAGAATTCTAACTCCTAAAGTTGTCTAAACCGACCTTTGATACCAACTCTAAGGCCCTGGCCTTAAACATTACTTAATATTGAATTAAATGAATAATTCACATTGAGGATATTTTCATGTTTACAGTTTCAGAGAATTATATGATAAATATTACATCTCAATAGATTACACATTAGACAATTCTACAATGTTTCCTTTTTTTTACAAAACATGAACTCTTAAAAAACAGAGTCATGTCTAGTTCCATGTTTAAGACAACATGACTTTTCCTTGATCCCATCCTTGAACCTATTCCACATTATGTACTTTTAAAAACATTTCAAAAAAACTTGGGGTGAGCATAAAAATCTCAGTAAGGTATACACAACGAAAGAAAACTGTTAGTTTTTCAAAACATCAAGTAAACCATGAATACTTTATCAAAGTAACACTTTTCACCGTTAAGAAGTAGTAAATACTCTTCACTGAATAATAAATCTTTACATACCATTTTGTAACCAAAATATTACCATAAAACCAATATAATGAACACATAACTTATAAAGTTAACTTGGGATATAAACATTCTTAAATGGAATAACCATACGGTCGACTTCCACACATATCACTAAATGGAATAGCCATACGACCGACTTCCATACACAATTCATTGGATGTTATAACGTAACCACCCGTCCTAGTAATCATGGCACTACCAATCATATGGTTTATCACATAACCACCTGTCAAATGTCCATATACCATTATAAAATCATAATACATAAAACAAAAATAATGGAAATAAAACATTTCCACATTTCAATAACAATATATCACTTAAATATATTGACATAAAAAATCCATTATAAAAACCATTTTCAATACCAAAATATATAAAAGATTATATGATATTTATATAATTTTAAAAAATACATTATGACTTGTTGAGGAAGCCAAAGATCAAATAATGCTCTCGGCGGTGGAAAAGGTCGTTGTCACCGCTTATGTTAAAAGAAACATTCCTTTTTGTCATTTAGTAAGACGCTTCGTAGAAAAAGATTCCCTTCGAATGAAATGAAAAGTCAAAGGTGTTTTATTCAGACTATAAAAGAATGTTGTGTATAAAACAAAATATGCCTCAATGAAAGGAGATTGAGATGATGTCCCTTACCTCGTGTCGAACTTGACTCGATCACTCTTTAATCTCCTTTAAATTGGGTAACTCCTCTTGGTTTGAACCAAAATGGTTTCTTAAGAGCTTTCTTCCAAAGGTAAGTCATATATGATTAAGAGAGGGATATGGAGAGACAAAATGAGCAGATCTTGGCCAAACCAAAGGCTTGAGAGGTGTGGGTACAGAGGTAAATGTGGGGGCCTTTTATAAGAGAAGTGGAGGGGCACTCTTGGAAAGTTATAAAATGTTACTTTATTATATAATGAGTTACAGATTTTAAAGGTCCAAAAATTTTTTATTTCTAGGATAAGGTGACAAGAGTTTGGAATCCTTACATCTAATAGGTTTTTGACAAGTGTAGGTCTTATATTTTACATTATCTTTTTAATTTATTTAAACCGTTAAATAATGAGGTAATCACTGCATCATCATGGTGTCATAAAGAATTTAATGTTTAAAAATTATAAAAAATATAATGATGTTGGAAATATTTTTATATTTATAATGGATATTTATAGTAAAAAATATGACTTGAATAACCCCATCTAAAATTGTTTTAGTAAAACAGTACATGTTTGTGACATTTTTATTTTAACTTTAAATAAAATGTTATTAATGTCATTTTCTTACCCAAGTGGATCCATGGGGTCCCCAAGTTGACCCATGGATTGTCTTGGTCAGCCATGACACATCCAATAAGGTTAGTACAAGTGTCAAGGCCATTTCATATTATTAAAACATTATTTTTACCTTAAATTTCACTAATTACCTCTAATCGTGATTAATAAAACGTAAAAGTTACTATTCACAAAAACATTATTTTAATCCCATTGACCCACATTTTACATCATAATGACAAAAATGTATGTCATATTTTTTAAATTCAATTCACAAAAGTGGAAATGTTTCATTTAAACAATAAATAAATTTTTTAACTACCACTTAGTGGTTTCACTATTCATCAAAATTGAAGCTTTTTAGAAAAATACTAAAAAATCACCCTAAGCTATATTTGATATTATGAATTTAAAAATGATGTCTATTTTACAAAATTTAAAACATATAAGTTTCATTAATTAATGGAATAATTAATTCCCATTGTCAAAACAAATAGAATGTTTTTATGAAACAATATATATCAAAAGATTGATACTAGTTTTAGTCCAATTTCAATGTGAAATTAATTCCAATGACCACTATTGGATTAAATGGTAAAAATATATTCTAATTTCACTTTAAAAACAATTCAAAAGATAATATAATCATATAAATAAATTAGATTAAAAATTGGTTTTTAATTAAAATACAACATTTTTCACTATTCAATAAAAAATGAACTTTTTCAAAAAAAATACCAAAAATTTACACAAAGTAAATTTTGATGACCCGATTCTAAAAATGAATTTTATTTGGTCCAATAGAATGTATAAGAGTGGCCAAAACAATATTTAATTAGGGTTCTCCATCAAAAGGTGATAAGTCGACCTTTTAGTGTATATTAGAGTATCTATGACTAAAATTGAATTCTATTATTATTTTAAGACTTTATCTTTGATTGGATAAATGTAAAAACATTTAAAAACATATATAATAATATTTTAGTTATTTCTATTCATTCCCGCCAATACAAAGGCTATGTGTTAACTACCATTTATAATAATATTATTATATTACTAGTTTGCAATGTAAGATTTCAAAGATACTCGTTGTTGCGTATCTGGTACGCTATCGAACATATCAACACCTTTAAAGTAAAATTAATATTTAATTATAAAATTTTAATAAATATGAAAATGTATTATTCTTTATTTACCTAGGATGTTACATATCCTAACCAAAGGAGATATGAAAAATCAATGAAGATGAATAATTAGAAGGTGAGTCACCTGCATTTCACACAAAATGGAGAATAAAGGAGGAATAATGAAATAAGGGGGAGGGAGAGTTTTTTTATTTCATCCCCATTAACAAAAAACATTGATATACAACATGGTTAGAACACATGGTTTTGATAATAATACGAAAAACATATGATGCCACTATCCAAAGGTACCTCAACCTCACATGGCTAGTCACACATTTTTTCAAACCCTGTGGAGCCCATGTGGGTCACAAATAAAAAAACTATTTACATAATTACAAAAAATATAACCCACATTATATGGTTATAAAAACCATGCTCACGAATAATTATGGGATTAATAGTTTAAATTTATGGGGGGATTTGTATAAAGAACCTTTCCTCATTTTCTAGGACCTTTTGAAAATTATTTTTTGGGGCCTCACACCACCAAAACACATCCATCCATTGAAACTGTAACTAGTAATTAAACTCCATCTAAAAACAACATCATAGAGCATTAAAATACAAAAATAAAATTTAAAAGCTCAAAATAAAATGTTTGTATGCTCACTAAACTCTAAATTAATATTTACCATGATATTCTAACACACTCTAGAACCAAAGAAATTTTACAAATGGGTTTTTGAAAAAAAAAATTATGAAATTCCATGCCTAAAAATTACATACAATCATGTTTTCAGGTGAACACACTTTTAAGAATATATATTCTCTTTAAATAAATGTATAAAAATAAATATTATTTTATTTCACTATATAAAAAATGATTAATTATAAAAATTAATCAAAACTCCAAAAATATTAGGCAATAAGTAAATATAATTAATATAACTATAAGATATAACTCCGTTGTTTTTAGTGTTCAACAAAACCAATATCTATAAAATAAGCTATACATACAGTAAATATATAAGTTGTGAATTGTTTCTTATGTAGATAAGAGGAAAAGCATTAGAAATTTCATTTTAAAGAAGTAGTTTGAAATAATTTTCAATGATTCATTAGAGTAATATAATCCATTATAGATAAAAATAATGGAATAATGTTTTATTTATATAGTCCTTCGTAATTTAAGATGTATAAGTTGAATATTTTGTGTAGTGTGTTTATATGAGATTAATAAAATGATTAATTTTTACTAGAGGAGAGGTTTCATAGACCCATGTAGTAGATATATATCAAATGTAAGGAATTTTTCAAATCATGAAAATGAGGTAGCATCAAAATTAAATATTGAAAATTTCATACTAATAAAAATCACTATGAGATCCATGTTGGTCATACCACCCCATTTAAAAATGGTTATGTATCTAGAATATAATGTGATATTACAATTCTAAAAAAGATGTAGTGAGTCAAACATACTATCATGATATTTTTTTTCCTCAGAACTTAGGTTTTAAATAGTGGCTATATGATATATAAATTATAAGTTAACAATGGATATAATATTTGAAGAAATAGAAGAAAAATAATTATATAATTTACTGTATACATGTTATACAAAACACACACACACAAATTTTACATATATTATACGCAATATATAAACACACATTTATCATTATATGAAACACACAAAAAATTATACACACGCAAATTATAATTTATTAATTGATTGGATCCATGTTATATTTAGTTTGATCAATTTTTTGTTCACCCAATTTCATTCCATTCTCATCACTTTACAAATAATATTTTCATATTCATTACTGTACAATTAAAACCACATTCTTATTCACCTCTATCAACCCTTATATTTTATAATATTTTTTTTGAAATCAATTTTTGGCCATACCTTTGTGAACAATGCCTCTAAATAACCACTACTAAAATATACCATTCATGTAACAGCCCGAGACTTTATGAAAAAATATTATTTTTAATTTCATTAATGTCTTGTGTTGTATGATAAACCAAAAGGAGCTTGCACAACATGCATCCTTGACTTGCCTTGCATTACACGCAATCGCGACCTTCCTCGATAGTGTGTGTAGTATGCAATAACGAGTTTTACTAAACAACAATATGATATTAAAATATTATTAAAACCAGCCGTTATGAAAAGTAATAACCACCTTTTGAAATTTTCTAAATTTTATTTTTCAAAATGGTCTTCATTTTTGGATTTGGAATATAGAAATTATCTTAGGGTGAAATTTTGGTACTTTTCGGATAACTTTCATATTCTGATGAATAGTGAAAATTACTAAATTTTAATTAAAAACAACTTTTCTAATCGAAATAATTAATAGTGATAAATTATTAATTTTAGTGGTTTTAAAGTATATTTAGAATATATTTTTACAATTTAATACAATTATGGTCATTGGATGTAATTTCACATCTAAAACAGTTATAAACAAGTGTCAATCTTTTGATAGTTATTATCTCTTAAAAACACGCTATTTGTTTTGACAACGGGAATTAATTTTTAAATTAGTTAATGTAGTAGATATGTTTCGAATTTGATAAAATAGACATCATTTTTGAATTCATAATATCAAATATAGCTTAGATCTAATATTTCGCATTTTTCTGGAAACTTTCATTTTTTGATGAATAGTGAAACCACTAAGTGGTAGTTAAAAAACTGAATTTTTCATAAAACATAATTTTACGGCTTCTGTGAGTGTAATTTCGAAAATATGAAAGACATGGTTGATGTCAGTAAGTAAAATGTGGTTCAATGAGACGAAGATAATTTTTTGGTGAATAGTAACTTTTTACTTTTTTTCCACGGTTAAAAGTAAATAGGGTAATTAAGGGTAAAAATGATATTATTATTACCCTAGCACATGTCCTAATTCTATTGGACAAGTGTAATTAGACCAAAAACAACCATAGGAATAAAATATGACCATTTAGGCCCACTTGGATTATATTAGGACATTTATTATTAATTTTTATAAAGAAGGGTTAAAATAGTTAAAATCAAAGTTTAATAAGTAAATCATTTTTAATATGGGGTTATAAATAAGATAAATTCGACTATAAATATTAATTAGAAATCTAAAAAGATTTCCTACATAATGATATTTTATTTCCAATTTTTAGACATTAAATAATTTATTTTATTTATGACACAACGATGATGCAGTAATTATCCTATTAATGAAATATTGACATAATTGATGTTATAAATACCCAAATAAATGTAATTTGAGACTTTTTATGAATTAAACTAATTTTATAGGTTAATATGACATGTTATGATTGATTTAATTAACTTTGGTAGAAGTAATCATTCTGTTATGAGTTTCAAAAAAATCAACTATTGAATAGTGTCAAAATTGACATAAAATAGTTTTTGAAACAAATATTAAATTATTAATCATTATTTTATTCCTAAAATTCTAAGGTTCGTCCAAATGACATAGATAAGGTTATATATATTAATAAAACACAACTTGGGGGTGGCTTGGATGTATATGGTAAGTTTATTAACTATATAATATAAAAATACAAAGTGACATGGTAAATGTCAGTCTAATTAACTAAGAGTTAAAACAAAAATATAAGGCTAATATAATGACCTAAACTTGTCTAAATTCTAATTGATTAGAGGATTTCGACCCATCCCCACCTTATCTTAGAAATAACTCAATTTTGAGCTATTTAAAACCTATCTTGGCTTTATAATAAAATAATATTTTTAGTTATTCCAAAGGTGCCCCTCTCCTCCCTTATAAAAGGGAACCTCTTCCCCCTCTTCCTCACACCACATTGAGCCTTCAAACTCGTCCAAACCCTGCCAATTTCTCATCTCCACTTCCCTAGAAACATCCTAGAGGTTTTGGTCTTCCTTAGAGACCAATTTTAGTGCCCTTAAAGGAGATCTCAAAGAGGCGCTTCAAAGAAGAGGAGGTTCGGACAATTACGAGGCAAATCAGACCTAAGGTAAGGGAAATATCACAATGTCATTTTTATCTGAGATTGTTTATACTTTTATATTTACTGGGGTTTATTTTATCATCCACATCCATGTTTCCTCAATATTTAATATTATTTCCATCCACCTACAATTGTTTAAATCCAATTTTACCCTTCGGTGAGTTTTTTAGTAAAAGATATGAAAGGAATCTTTTGTCATTTTTCATACGAGGTACTTTTTGACTTTTCTGACAAATGTACGAGAAGATTGTTTTTTTAACTTATATGGAATAAATGGATTTTTTAAACAAAATTTTCAAGAATATTCCTTTACAAGTTTTCAAGTTTATTTTTTATCAACTTATTTTAGTTGAAAATTGAATGACATGTTAAGAAAGGAAAAATGTTTTTGAAGTTGAAAGGATATTTCCCTCAAGAATGGAGTTCAAGTGTTTTATCAAAATTATTTTCCATCTAAGATAATAAAGGGTTCTTATTTTCATCCCTATTATTACATTTATTTGATTATGTTGTGATGGAATTATTTTTATGAATTCCTTTATCTTATATGAATTGTTTTATGATGTCATGATGTTTAAGATTCCCATTTTTATTACTTGGGTTATGCTATGATGTATGGTTTATGATTTTTTGGCACACATAAGAATGGTATAATTATGAGATGGGTGGGACCTATATCTCCCTCCAATGAATTGGGTAAATATTTTATATCTCATGAGATAGACATGGCTGGAACGACAGGTTATACCGGTTCAGTGAAACAGGACTGAAACGAGGGTGACTCGGTTCAGAAATGGACTTTGTCCACTAAGATAGTCTTGGCAATGAGACTTGACTAATAAGATATGATTCTCTATGATTATGTGTGTATTCCACAAAGATTCATGTTTTAAGTTATGATTATTGTGATTTCATTTCAATACTATGATTTATCCCATGTTATGAAATTATGCTCTCTTTTGCAGGTTAAGATTTCAAAAATGTTATGTTCATATGAAAATGTTGTGATTGATATTTCGTTTGATTACCCTTACTGAGCATTTGAGCTCACCCTTTTATGTTTTCTTTTCCCCAAGATATAAAGAATGGTTTTAGGTTAAAAAAATGAGATCTTTATGGGAGATGTTGAAGATCTTTCACCACAATTAGAAGATTATATTCCGAGTTTCCAAAGACACTAAACTATTACGATCCTTGTGTGTGTGTTTTTGTTATGTACTAAGTATTCCGCAAAAGTAATGTAATGTCCATGTACGTCAGGCTTCAGGTCTCTACAGTTGGTATCAAAGGAAAGGTTTAGTCAACCTTTGGAAACTAGGATGCGAAAACGTTAGTGAGATCCCTAGAGATATTTCTAAGGTATGTCTAGGGATGTCCCTAAGGATAAGTATACGTATAGGATACAGTCCTAGAACTACGGTAACGATCTTAGAATTTAACCTAATATGTTATATATTTAGGGTGCTCCCCCTTTATAATGTTGTTTTCTCTAGCATGATTTTGGCCTCTCACACTATTCTTCTTTGGTTTTAGACGATGGCTGCAACCCGAAGGAATGGTGTTGATCAATGTAATGGACAATGCGATGATTGTCCTCCTAAAGAAAAAAATTTTATGGGAGATGGAGTGAAAAATCTTCTTACTATACTTACACAAGCTATGAATCATTCTGGACTTCCAAATGACCAGAAAAGGGAATAATAATCTAGTGATTCCTTCATGAGGCAACGTCCACCTTCTTTCAGTGGGTCTTCTGATCCACTTGTTGCTGAACAATGGATCAGTACCACTAAAAAGATATTTTCAGTTCTTCAATGTTCTGAACATGATAAATTCATCTTAGCAGTATATCATTTGGAAGGTGAAGCTGATCAATGGTGGAATCTTATCAAGAATATGAGGCAAAGAGATGAAATTGAGTCCATGGAATGGGACGAGTTCATGAACTTATTTTTCAATAATTAATTCCCTCGTATTCTTCAAACAAAGATGGAGAAGGAGTTTCTTGAACTAAAGAAAAAGGATGATGAATCTGTTGGTATATATGAAGTGAATTTTACAAGGCTTGCAAGGTATGCATCTGGATTTATCATCCAACCTGAAATTAAAGTTGATCGATTCTTCAGTGGCTTAAAACCAAATCTTCGAAGGGAATTATCTATAAGAGACTTCAGTAGCTATGAAGAAATTGTGCATTGTGCTATCAAGGTAGAAATGGAATTTGGTATTACTTATCCATCTCATAGTTTTGACAAGAAATGAAAGATGGAGTTCAAGTAGAAATCTCAGAATAATGGTGAAAAGAAGATGAATGTTTCCTTATGCTCAATGTGTGGAAAGAAGCATGGTGGAGATTGTCTTAAAGGGACAAGTAAATGTTTCAAATGTGGAAAGGAAGGTCATCGGGCATTTGAATGCCACAATGATGGGCAGAATATGTCTAATGATTCAAACAAATGAATGGATACACATAATGAACCTACTACACTTCAATGCTTCAAGTGCATGGAAATGGGGAATTATTCTAATAAATGCCCTAATCCAAGGGTTAGTGATGATCGACATGAGAAACCACTTAAGGAAAAGGACAAAGGGAAGTCACATGCGATCACCATTGGTGATGTTGAATATGACAACGATGTGGTGGAATGATTAAGTGTTTATGTAATGGGATTCCAGAATAATGTTGTATATAGTATCGTGGAATATTGGAATATTTATGTTTTGGTATATTGTGGTTTTCAATAATTTTATGGCATCGGTAACCATGAAAAGTGATTGAAATATTTTTGGAAAGCAGATGATATGCACATAATGAAGGGATAAAGATAATCTAATATGTTTGATAGTATTCATGAGCTCATGATTGATATAAGGACTAAGTGATATCATGGTTTGAGGATATAGAATTTTGAAGATTTTGGTATGTGGAAAGTGTTAACTTTTAACTGCATCCATGTTTTCACTAAGGATCAATGGGTATTAAAGAGAATACATTATTAAGGCCTTTGAATGTTTGGAATGTGACCAACAAGACATATCTTATGATATATAGGGATCAACGATGGTATTAAATCTCTAGTAATCGTTTTCACTATATTATGAGAGTGGACTGCAATATTATGGATAAGCCTAAAGATTAGAATGGATTATGTTGGACATAAGTTAGTATTGTTTAAGGATAGATGTTTTTAGATATTATTGATGGGATTTTATAGTAATATAGTTTTAGAAAAAGGACAACCTGCAGGATGGACGACAACCCATCGCGTCGGACAAGGCTGTGGGAATCGAACCCACAACCAAAGTGCGACTGGCATTTATCACCTACCACTGGCCTACAGGAAGTCCCTATTTAGTAGAAAATAGTTTTATTAAGCAGTATGATATATGGAGTATAATTCCATTTTAAGAACCATATATCATTCATCTCACTATAGATGGACTTATGTTTTTTTTGATAACTTTTCTAACCTTTTGTTTGAGACAGATGGAATAACCCATCATTCTATCACATGATCTGTTAACACATCACAAATGAAAAATTCAACTTCATTTCATTAAGAGATGAAGTGGAAATTGTCCAAAGAATGACCAACAGTGAGACTATACCGAAATCACGAAAGTATTTCTTCTAATTCCAATTTCATCAACTTTAGGGAAACGATCTTCAAAACCAAAAATGTTGTCCTAATGCTCTTATAATTGATGAATCAGATGGTACCTTAGATCATCACAAATTTATGGCTTTGTGATTGCTGGATTTTCCATAGCCATGTTCTCTACCACTATCCATCAGAACATGATGGTTAGATTTCTCTTCCATATCCATATTTTCACCTATGTGGAAACCCAGTGATTAGTTTATTTGGGTAATCGTTACATTTCATACATTAGTTTTTAATGCCAAGTTTTTGTATTCCTTTTTACGATGTGGGTTTCTATTAAAGAAACTATCGAGTAGTAAACCATTTATAACCCCGACGAATTTCGAGGGCGAAATTCATTTTAAGGGGGGTAGAAAGTAACAGCCCAAGATTTTATGAAAATATTCTTTTTAATTTCATTAATGTCTTGTTTTGTACGCTACATCAAAAGGAGCTTGCAAAACACGCATACTTGACTGGCCTTACATTACACGCAATCGTGACCTTCCTTGGTAGTGTGTGTAGTACGCAATAACGAGTTTTACTAAACAACAATATGCTATTTAAATATTATTAAAACAACCGTTATGAATAGTAATAACCACTTTTTGAAATTTTGTAAATTTAATTTTTCAAAATGGTCTTCATTTTTGGATTCGAAATATCGAAATTAGCTTAGGGTGAAATTTTGGTACTTTTCGGATAACATTCATATTCTAATGAATAGTGAAAATTACTAAATTTTAATTAAAAACAACTTTTTTAATCGAAATAATTAATAGTGATAAATTATTAATTTGTGTGGTTTGAAAGTATATTTAGAATATATTTTTACAATTTAATACAATGTTGGTCATTGGATGTAATTTTACATTTAAACCAGTTATAAACAAGTGTCAATCTTTTGATAGTTATTATCTCTTAAAAACATGCTATTTGGTTTGACGACGGGAATTAATTTTTAAATTAGTTAATGTAGCTGATATTTTTTGAATTTTATAAAATAGAAATCATTTTTGAATTCATAATATCAAATATATCTTAGATCTAATTTTTGGTTTTTTTCTGGAAACATTCATTTTTTGATGAATAGTGAAACCACTAAGTGGTAGTTAAAAAACTGAATTTTTCATAAAACATAATTTTACCGCTTCTGTGAGTGGAATTTCGAAAACATGAGAGACACGGTTCATTTAAGTAAGTAAAATGTGGTTCAATGAGATAAAAATAATTTTTTGATGTATAGTAACATTTTACTTTTTTTACCATGGTTAAAAGTAAATAGGGTAATTATGGGTAAAAATGATATTATTAATACCCTAACACATGTCCTAATTCTATTGGACAAGTGTAATTTGACCAAAAACAACCATAGGAATAAAATATAACCATTTAGGCCCACTTGGATTTGATTAGGACATTTATTATTAATTTATTTAAAGAAGGGTTAAAATAGTTAAAATCAACGTTTAATAAGTAAATAATTTTTAATATGGGGTTATACATAAGATAAATTCGACTATAAATATTCATTAGAAGTCGAAAAATATTTCCTATATAATGGTATTTTAGTTTTAATTTTTAGACATTAAATAATTTAATTAATTTATGACACAACGATGATGCAGTAATTATCTTATTAATGAAATATTGACCTAATTGATGTTATAAATACCCAAATAAATTTAATTTGAGCCTTTTTATGAATTAAACTAATTTTCTAGGTTAATATGACATGTTAGGATTGATTTAATTAACTTTGGTCGAAGTAATCATTCTGTTATGAGTTTCAAAAAAATAAACTATTGAATAGTGTCAAAATTGACATAAAATAGTTTTTAAAACAAATATTATATTATTAATTGTTATTTTATTCCTAAAAATCTAAGGTTCGGCCAAATGACTTAGATAAGGTTATATATATTAATAAAACACAACTTGGGGGTCGCTTGGATGTATATGGTATGTTTATTAACTATATAATATAAAAATACAAAGTGACATGGTAAATGTCAATCTAATTAACTAAGAGTTAAAACTAAAAGATAAGGTTAATATAATGACCTAAACTTGTCTAAATTCTATTGGATGAGAGGATTTAGACCCATCACCACCTTATCTTCAAAATAACTCAATTTGGAGCTTTTTAAAACCGAACATGACTTTATAATAAAATAAAATTTTTAGTTATTCCAAAGATGCCCCTCTCCTCCCTTATAAAAGGGCACCTCCTCCCCCTCTTCCTCACACGACATTGAGCCTTCATGCTCGGAAAACCCCTACCAATTTATCCTCTAAACTTACCTAGAAACATCCTAGAGGTTTTGTTATTCCTCAAAGACCAATTTTATTTCCCTAAAAGGAGATCTCAAAGAGGCCCTTTAAAGAAGGGGAGGATCAGACACTTACGAGGCAAATCAGACCTACAGTAAGGGAAATATCACAATCTCAATTTTATCCAAGATTTTTTATACTTTAGTATTTACTGGGGTGTATTTTATCATCCACATCCATGTTTCCTCAATATGTAATATTATTTCCATCCACCTACAATTGTTTAAATCCAATTTTACCCTTCGGTGAGTTTTTAGTAAAAGATATAAAAGGAATCTTTTGTCGTTTTTCATACGAGGTACTTTTTGAATTTTCCGACAAATGTACGAGAAGAATGTTTTTTAACTTATATGGCATGAATGGATTTTTAAAACAAAATTTCCAAGAATCTTCCTTTACAAGTTTTCAAGTTTATTTTTAATCAACTTCTATTAGTTTAAAATTGAATGACATGTCAAGAAAGGAAAAATGTTTTTGAAGTTGAAAGGATATTTCCCTCAAGAATGGAGTTCTAGTGTTTTATCAAAATTATTTTCCATCTAAGATAATAAAGGGTTCTATTTTAATCCCTATTATTAAATTTATTTTATTATGTTGTGATGGAATTATTTTTATGAATTCCATTATCTTATATGAATTGTTTTATGATGTCATGATGTTTAAGATTCCCATTTTTATTACTTGGGTTATGCTATGATGTATGGTTTATGATTTTGTGGCACACATAAGAATGGTATAATTATGAGATGGGTGGGACCTATATCTCCCTCCAATTCATTGGGTAAGGATTTTATATCTCATGAGATATACATGGTTGGAACGGTAGGTTATACCTGTTCAGTGAAACAGGACTGAAATGAGGGTGACTCGGTTCAGAAATGGACTTTGTAAACTAAGATAGTCTTGGCAATGAGTCTTGACTAATAAGATATGATTATCTATGATTATGTGTGTATTCCACAAAGTTTCATGTTTTAATTTATGATTATTGGGATTTCATTTCACTACTATGATTTATCCCATGTTATGAAATTATGCTCTCTTTTGCAGGTTAAGATTTCCAAAATGTTATGTTCTTATGAAAATGTTGTGATTGATATTTCTTTTGTTTACCCTTACTGAGCATTTGAGCTCACCCTTTTAGGTTTTCTTTTCCCCAGGATATAAATAAAGGTTTTAGGTAAAAAATGGAGATCTTTTTGGGAGATGTTGAAGATCTTTCACCATGATTAGAATATTATATTCCGAGTTTCCAAAGACACTAAAATATTACGATACTTGTGTGTGTTTTTGTAATGTATTATGTATTCCGCAAAAGTAATGTAATGTCAATGTACGTCAGGCTTCGGGTCACTACAATTCATAGATCACCTAGGGACTGCTAGAAAGATATCTTTTTCCCCATTCAATGAAGCCTAGAAATTGTCATTTAGAAACTGATAATGCAGCCAATATAAAATACATCTTAATTTTTCTCTATTTATATACACTGTTATTGGGTAGTTTCTACTTCTCAACTAACATTTTTGGGAAACTATAGTGAAAGTCATTTTTTAGTCATCGTTGTTCTTGTTTTTGTATTTATATGTTATGCTATGATTCTATAATAAAAATTATAATACCTCAAACATATATTATACATTTACAATTAATTATATACTACGAAATGTTTAAAATATAATATTATGATATTTCAATTTCTAATATAAGTAAACATAAATTATTTGAAAATATATATAAAAAATCAAACTATTTTTTGAATAATATATTAAATTTATAATTTAGTATTATTCTATATAAAATTACCAGAACTATAATCAACAATGAAATGGGGTTTTTATAAGGTTTTAACATTCTAAAAATTAATTTTGAATTATTTTGGTAGTTCGATAATTTTGAGAGGTCACCGACTTTATGACAATTTTGGAAATTTAATTTATAAATTTAGGATGTAAAGTTCTTAGGACCCGAAGTCCTGGACCCTGTAAACTTATTTGATCATAAAAAGGTTATTTTTTTGATAATGGTTAATCTATGTGTTTTTTAAAGTCACCAAGCATAATGGGCTTGATGTGATGTTATATTATCTTCAATAATTATTTCTCTAATTTGGATTCAACATGGATTGATTTCACTCATAAAAGAGT
The DNA here is from genome assembly GCA_963277665.1 of Viscum album. Taxonomy (NCBI): domain Eukaryota; kingdom Viridiplantae; phylum Streptophyta; class Magnoliopsida; order Santalales; family Viscaceae; genus Viscum; species Viscum album. The sequence goes on along the minus strand of OY728132.1, from coordinate 678,108,766 downwards.
TATGTTTTTACAGGATATGAAATTTCACAGTTATTTTGATGATTTTAAATGAATTTCCATAGAATGGTAAAATATATTTGGTATTTGGTAACACCTATGGTTCAGTTTTGGATATTTTTTGAGTTCAAGATGACATTTTGATTGACTATAGTCCTATATTTCTTAGGAAACATGAGAAGAATCACCTAACCCATATTCTAGAACATGTTGTTGTTATGCATGATCCTAAGAGTTTGAATCATAACCTTTTGAAATAATGGATTACCACTTCTTCCATTAAAAAAATTCATGAGTAATATATTACCTAAAAATTATATAAATCTACAATAGAGGAATTTGGTAGAGTATATATAGTCTTCTTATTTTGAAATTTTCTACACCGTTTATAAATGGAATTTCATAACTGGTGCATTGAGTGAGAAACATAAAAACTTAGACATAATGGGTTTAACATGTGAGTAGAATATGATAGATCATATTGTGTAGTGGCATTTTTTATTCTAATAGGATGTGACATAGCTTATTCTAAATAACATTCAGTTTACATCTGCTATTCTCAAGATGATTCTCCATGAGAAGCATAATGATGATTAATTTCAAATAAATAAAGAATATATTAATGTTGAGGAGACCATTGGTGAGTGGTAACTCTCTTTAAAGGCTATCCTATGTTTCAAGAGATATTATATTGTTCCTTTTACTCTGATAAAGTATGTGATGGGGGGTTTCCATAATTCTTAAGGGTATGTGAACCCTATTACAACAAATATATTATGTGATATGAGGTTATAATACTGGTGCCTTGGTATGAGGTGAGACATGATACATTTTTCTTGTTTTTATACATGATATCATGTAAAAACCAAGAACCTAAGAACTTATTGTTTAAAAAACATCTAGATTTTAATATTATGTGAGACAATGAGTTTTTTAACCTTTTAGTCGTGTTGTTACATACTCCTCAAGGGATTAATGTTATATGTTTTTTGGTAAATAATATGAACAAATTAGATGAAATTATACTCATTTGAGATACAACCAATGTTGAAGACATAAAATGTGTTAATTTAAAAGAGGTTTTCTAATTGCATGGATTTACTTCTTATAAAGTCTTGAATAGGGTTCCTGAGAATATTTCTCATTTCTATATATGCCCCTATGTGGTTCTGAAATCACATATTAGGTTTATAAGAAAATTCATAAATAAATCAGACTAGAATAAATGATCTATAAACCTCTTTGAGAAAATTATTCATGTTATTGATATCAACTTTAGTAGAGATTTGGATGTCTATTTGTGACTACATTAATATTAGTAAAAAATATTTACCAGTCTATTATTAGAATGGTTCCTTTTGAGGCACTGTATAGCCATATTTTTATTACTTTATTATGTTGGATGGATATTTGAGAAACATACATTGATGTATTGAGATGTATAACGAGATGACAACGAATATAATGTTGATATTTCATTTAATAGTTACAATAGAAATATACTAAAAATCCTTTTTTATCATCATAGTAGACCTTTATATTTTTAAATTGGTGCCAAGGTGTTATTGTTACTCTCACCTTAGTTGTTTCATTGATGCATTGGTAAATAGGGAATATTACACCATTGTTTGTAGGCCCCTCTAATATTTTTGAGCATGTTGGGAAATAGTCTATTGATTTTTGAACATCTATTTTAGTAAAATTAAATATAAAATATGTTCTATGTGTCACCACTTAGGAAGTGTATTTTTGAACATTCTTATCTCCTCATTTGGGATGATCTTGATGTTGAACATGATTTTCCTTTACTAAGAATCCAGTTATTATTTTTTATTTGGATTCAAATATACATTGTGGTAAGGTGATACACTTTGTCCATGGTCTATAGAATCATGGTTTTTAATTGCAAGAGAGTTGGGATCATGAACCACTAAGGAGGGACCAGTGGCCCCATATAATTTATTTAGAATCCTATTGAATTGATTTAGGTGGATATAAAGTGTTTAGGGTAGAGAGGTTGTAACATATCATTATCATTTTTCATGTTTTTTCTCCCTTGGTTTGATTATATATGGTTTGGTCCATGTATGAATTTCTTTTGGGAGAACTTTTGAACATTTTGGGGTTTTTTTACTATATATGGGTGGATAATTGTTATTGTAAAACCATATATTTAGTCAAATGAACTATGTACCCCCAATTTGTGTACAATATGGGGAAACATGGTTAGTTAAAATTGTGTGTGAACCCCTTAAACCCATGCACCATATTGATAGTGGGTTTTTGATTGTTAGGCTATGACATATTTTAATTTTTTTCAAAAATATGCACCCCTCAAATAATTCTAGTAAGGCTGAATTATTGTGGTGCACGATTAATACTTACTATGTGGTCCATACCGAAAACCATGGGTGTCATTCTTAATTACCCCAACAGTTTTATTAAAAAGAATGGAAGCCCTATTTTTACCACTAATCACCCCATTAAATCCCTAATTGATTCCATGGAATCTGGATGCTATCAACAAGATATTTGGACTCCTCTAACCACTTATCATATATTATTTATGCACTATTGATTTTTCTTGACCTCTTAAGAGTGAGTTTTTCACTTATCATGTTGTTTCCTAGGTTTTCATATTCCCTTATTTATAAAGAGTTAAATATCATAATGTCATTAATGGATATAATCTTGGATTTGAAGGTTATGGATTCTAGTTTTGATTTATTTATCACAGTTATATTTTTCCAAATTGGAATTCATATGTACATAATTGATTTTATCCCATGTACAAAAAGTTGGTTGTTCTATAATGTTCTACCCCATAATTTAAACCTTATTTTAAATTATTGATCTAAAATAAGTTTGTATTTTATTTAAAAGCTATTATTCGATATGAGTTTATGTTCTTTTCTAAAAAGGCCAGGTAATTGTGAAATCCCCCAATTTCAATGGAATTCAAATTATAGTATAGATATTGAAAATTTTGAATCTTGAAAATTAAATGTGGATATGATGAAATTATTTTATATTGATTTTTGAGAAAATTGATTTTAAATGAATGATGAATTAAAAAGTTATTAATTTTATGAAAACCTTCGACTTTGATTTGAAATTAAAATAAAATTTTAATATAACATTTGAAAAAATAACTGTGAATGATGAAATGATTTTAAATGATCTATTTTTTCATTATTTATTGATTTATGAACATGTTATATTGGGTAGTTAGTGGGTGATTAATATAAGAACAATAGAACCATGTCTCCCTTGTAGTGGATTGATGATGATAACACTAAATAAACAATTATCATAATGATTTCTTATTATGGGTTCCCTAATTGAGTGTTGATTGAATTGCAATAATGGGACCCTATTGGGGAGTTGATCGGTGTTGTCACACATTTCATGATCAGCAATTCTGATTGTGATGTTTGGGGATCTTATTTATTGAAACATATATAACTCTGGGCTTATGATCGTGGTTCTTTATTTTTTTGACATGATTATAATGCCATTTATTATAGTACAATTTTATTAATGCCAATTTTTTTGATAAATTTTTTATATTAATATTTAATTTAAGACTATTTAGATATATATATTATCATTTGAGTAGAACTGTGTTTTTTCAAAAAATATATAAATTTTTTCCCTTCCATGTTTTATTTAAATTGAATGAATAATTTTTTATTTTTATAAAAATGTTTGTGGAATTTTTTTGGGTATCATACTGTGCCCTTTTTCTTAAACCCCACCTTTTTTGTGAGTTTGTATATTATTAAATACCAATTCTATGAAATAGGAAAGCACCACTTGAATTTGGAAGGTGTACTGGATTCATGGGACATAGAGTGGTGGGGGTGACTAGTGGTGACATGATCCACCTATTTCTTGAGTTTTAAGAATAATTATTTGAGATATATTGTGTATTTTGACGATGTTTAATTTATAGATTTTTAACCTATTTGATTTAGTTATTTAATCAAATATAAGTGTAGGTATACTAAATTTTATCACTTATCTTCCACTATTTTATCTATTTATAATTCCCATTTGAATTTTTTTTATTATAGGTGCTATTCAGTAACTCATTGGGATCAAAAAATCCCTATGGTATATGTTAGTACATTATTTAGTAGTATTTGACCATGGTATACAGGTAGGTTTTTTTATAATTCATTACATTGAAATTAATTAATTGTGAAATATCTCAGTTTTTGTATCTTTTAGAAACTTTTACTATTCCTCTCATTCGATTTTATTCATAGAATTATACCATGAATTATTTCATCTATTATTTGAATACTGGAACTCCTTGATTATTTATAGAAGGCAATTTCCTCACATTAAATTAATGTGTATTTTCCAATATTAATTCTCATTCAAATGCTACATGAGGCCTTTGAAAATATTTTTCCTTAACTAACAATTAGTTTTTGGATTATTTTTCATAAAAATTTAATGAATTCAATACATTAAATCTCTTACTTGTAGAAAATTCATTATGGAATGGAAAAAACATTTTTTAAATTAAATCATCTTACTCCATTACAAAAATTTAGGGATTATTCATTATTCCATTGGTTTTAACGTAAAATTCATCGAAAAATATGTGTAATTAAAATTAAATAAATGAATTATAATTTTTTAAATCAATTAAGACTACATTGTCCATCATCCAAATTTAATTCATATGTTTATAATTTATCATTTAAGAATCTATAGTTTACTATTTTCATAGAATAATGGTTCTTAAGAAATTAGAATAACATCCTTAAAAAGTTCATAGCAATCCTTATGAACTCATCACTTATCCCTTTGAAGTGATTGGTTCATCATTATAAACTACATTGGTCATCCAATTTTATTCTTATACTGTATGTAATAATTATTAAATGTTCTCAATTATACTAATTTTGTGTAAAAATTTTCCTTATAAACATCCCATGATCCTAATTAAGTGATATGACATCAATTAAATGTTTTAATTCATCATTAAATACTATTTCTGATAACACTATGTAGTTTGTGAAATACATATGTAGTCCAAGATTTAAACATTTTATCAGACGTCATCTTATAGCCACACATACAATGGTTGTAAACAAATATGTTATTAGAATCTAAGTGATGCTTCTGAAGACCTAAATTGACAATTTTATCAAATATTAATATTCTAAAATTCAATCAAATATCTTAAAAACCTATTTATTTTATTATAGGGATTTCTTAAAAAGATTAAAATAACTTAAAATCCCATCCCATGACATTATTTTACATGATAAAATACTTTATTTTCTCATTTCTTAGTGGATAGTTCTTACTTACCTCAATTAGATTTTATTTAATTAACCAAATTATCATGATAGTCAAAAATTTATTATGATATTCAAAAAATTGTTTATTTTCATCCAGAATCAAATTTCATTGATCTATATAATTACCATATAAATAATAATTTCATATGAATTAACACTTTCATTAATCTATCTGAATGTGTTATCTATGAATAAAACTTATATTTTTCTCCCATTAATAACATCATATACTGACTTACCAATTTATTTTTCCTAGCAAATATTTATAGCTTCCCAGTAACAACCCAAAATTTTATAAAATATATTCGTTTTAATTTCTTTCATGTCTTCTGTTGTACGATACACCAAGATTATCTTGTACTATACACAACACCGTACTAGCTTGCTGTATACGCAACACTATTCTTGGATCTTGTTACACACATTTTCAAGTTCGCAACATTGAGTGTATATATATATGTATATATATATATTCAATGTATAAATGAAATATGGTTGGATTATGTTATAAAAAACAACAAATGATTCTTGCATTACGCGCAACCCTGACTTGGCTTGCATTACACACAATCACGACCTTCCTCGATAGCGTGTGTTTTACGCAATACCGGGTTTCACTAAATAGTGATATATTGTTTTTATATTATTATGGACTAGCCGTTATAAATAATATTAACTACATTTTGAATTTTATAACATTATTATTCATCTTACACATTTTCTAGAATACGTTAAGAGAAAAAAATAATGTTTTTGGGTAAATAAGTATTTTTCAAAAAATCCAGTTTTTCCACCTTTGATGGTGCACCCACATTAAATCTAGTTTTTGACATGTTTATAAGTTGAATTTTACAAAATAAACTTCTTCTTTTGAATCAGGATATAAAAATTTATATTGGATAATGTTTTAATATTTTTCTGATAACTTTCATATTTTAATGAATAGTAAAAACACGCTATATTTTAATTAAAAACCAGTTTTTTCATCATAATAATTTATGTGGTTAAATTAGAATATTTAATGGTTTTAAAGTATAAATAAAATATATTTTTACCATTGAATATAATTTATGTTATTAGAATTGATTTTATATTAAATTCGTAGGTTAAATCAATTCAATCTTTTGCAATGTTTTAAAGAAAAACCCGTTTTATTTCGACAACGGGATTAATTTTAATATAATTTCTGAAACTTCTTTGTTATGAATTTTGAAAAATGGATTACATATTTGGATTCAGTGGGTCCAAATTATGTTAATAGCTTACCTTTATTTTTTTTAGATTATGAATAGTAACTATGAAAATTTTTATTTACTGCAGTTAAAAGTAAATCGGGTAATTAAGGGTAAATATAAGATTATAAAATTACCCTAACAGTTTCCAAAATCCTATTGGATGAACAAAAGTCAACCCATATCACCTAATGGTCGGATTAGATTCATTTTATGGACTTTTGACTATGAACATAATTTAATTATTATTAAAACCAAAGAAAGTGACAACATGTCACTCTCTTAAATATTATAAGTATAATAATTTTAATTTAGTGATAAACTTCATGAAACTTAGAAAATTAATAGTTTCCATAAATCAAACAAAATTATCTATATCATGAAAATTTATATAGAATTTTTAGGGATTAAATAATTATCATCAATTGTAACACAATAGTGATGCAGAAATTGTTTATATAGTGAAAAATCAAGAATATAGTTTTTATTAAACTACTAGTGACCATAAAAGGCAAAAAACCCAGACAAAAACTTATTGGTCATGTAAAGTTAAACCATAATCATCCAATGGTAGTATATTGGACCATTTGAAGGCTTATAAAATTTATTATGACACTTATAATATTTTATCTTAAATGATGCCAAAGTTGTCACCTTCATAATTTAATAAATATAACAATTTAAATATTGTGATTTTAAGATGATAAATTCGTGTAAAAGTATTATTGATAAAGGTGATATATTTATGTTCATCATAGGATTTTATTTTTAATTTTTATGCAACAGATATGTATATTATATAATTATACAAAAATGTTGTAGTAAATATTTTATTAAGAGATAAACCAAATAAATGGTTTTAAAAATAATAAAATAAATATTATATGGACTATTTAATTTTCAAAAATACTTTTATTGATATATAAGACTTTTTATTAATCTATTAATTTTTTTAGTTCGAACATATCCTCTGTATATATTTTATTTAAATTCAAATAAACGAATAGTGTCAAAATTGACACTATTGTTATTTTATAAAAATAACATATTATAAAATTGTTTAAAAATCAAAAAAATCTATAAAAATTATAAATTTAAATTTATATGGTCTAAATGGTTATAAATTATCCAATTATGGACAATTCACAAAAAATAAGTAATTATTTTTTATAATTTAAAATTTAGAATGTTATTACCACAAATAAAATTAAATTGATTAAATAAGGATAAATCAAGTTGATGATGTTTAAAATAATGTAATAACATGTCTAAATTTTTTTGGTTGATGATATCACAACCTTATATAATCTTATCTTTCGATATGAGTCATTTTGGAATTTTTTATGTGGGGTTGGGATTTAATATAAATTAATATTTTCTTATATTTCCAAAGGTGCCCCTCTCGTCCCTTATAAAAGGGAACCTCCTCCCACTCTTCCTCAAACCAATTTAACCTTCAATCTCGGCCAAACCCATAAAAATTATCTTCTCCACTTCCATAGAAACATCATAGAGGTTCTGGTCTTCTTCAAATGCCAATTTTAGTGCCCTAAGAGGAGGTCTCAAAGAGGCGCTTCAAAGAAGAGGTAATGTCCGTTACCGATTCTTTCAAATTTACTTCTTCTTCTAATTATTCTTCTTTAGTTTTTTCATTATGAAAGTAATAACATCAGTATCACTCATATACATATATGTTATTATAAGTATAAAACAACCCTATTCCACCATCTATCATTCCTATGGAAAACGACATCACCGCGCGTGTGTACGTACGGAATACCGTCTCCACGCCGTGGTGTAATCTATTTTCCACCACCACCTTACTTGGATGGGTATAATGGTGTAAATAATTACTATATATGATTATTGAAAAGTTATATTTATTTTGAAATATTATACATACACTTCAATATAATTTCATGATCATGGGAATGATATCATCGCTCGTACGTACGTACAGACTACCGTCTCCACGACGCTATGAGATTCATTCTCAATGATTAAAAATTTATGAATGATTATAAAGTATATATAATAAGTAATCATGAAATATATGACTTAATAATGATACTAGATTTCTGTATATATATATATATGTATTTCATCTACTTAATTCCATTCAATTCAATAAGGAGACGAAAACAGTGTTCATCCGCACGTACGACCTAACGTATCCATGAACGTTTTATTTCATTCCATTTATCGATCTAATATATATATGAATATTCTGAATATATATTATATATAAATTATGTTTTACATTATGGATGTAAGTAACCATGATCTAAGTAATCATATGAATAATTACAAGTTAAAACACGAACGTCAAATGAAACTATTTTACCCAAAACATTACTTTAACATTAATTTACAAAAGAATGGGTAATATAAATTCATAAGTGGACCACATATGATATCATAACAATGAATATGATTCTTTAATAAGTCAATGACATTATTTAAATCATTATACAGGAGGTTTGGATATGTTTGAAACAAATCAGACCTAATGTAAGGGATAATTTTGCAAATCTCATATTTATCCAAGACTACTTATTCGTAAGTATTTACTGGGGTTATTTCTATCATCCATTTCCATGTTTTATAAAAGTGTTTCATGTATGTTTAAAGTCCTTTTTACCCATTTTTTTACTTTTACTACATTTTATGTAAGGAATCTTTCTTTTTTATACATTACGATGTACTTTTTCTCAAGAATTCATTTCAAATGCTTTATCAAAACCATTTTCCATCTATGATGACATAATTTCATATTTGTATTTTTTAAGTATAATATCTCAATGATTTACATGGTTTCTCTTTTATTATTATGAAACGATATCCATTTCTTTTATATGGATTATGTGATGATGGGATGATGTTTATGAAACCCATTTTATTTATTGGGTTATTATGAATGATGTATGTTTATTTTGTGGCACAAGTAAGAAGGATTTCATTATGAGATGGGTGGGACCTGTATCTCCCTCCAATTCTTTGGGTAAAGATTTATATCTCATGAGATAGACATGGATGGAATGGAATGTTAAACCGGTTCAGTAATACAGGACTGGAATGAGGAGTGAAATCGATTCAGAAAGGGACTTTTTCCACTAAGATGGTCTTGGCAGCAATGCCTTGGCTATTACGAAAATCATAACATGTGCTTAATTGTTTCCAAAATTACATTTTTTATTTCCATGCTATTTTATCATTCTTAATGTTTCTTTATGATCTATGCCTTATGTACTTACATGTTTTATGTCATTTTTCAATCTTTTGATATTTAAACATTATGTTCATGTTTTTAAGTTCAAATGTATATGGTATTTTTTATTTTATCCATGATTACCCTTACTAAGAATTTTAGCTCACCCTTTTTATGTTTTCTTTTCCCCAGGATATAAAGAAATGTTTTAGGTACGAAAAAAGGGGATGATCTTTATGGGAGATGTTGAAGATCTTTCACCACGATTAGAAGATTACATTCCAAGTTTCCAAAGACACTAAACTATTACGGTCCTTGTCTGACTATTTTTGTTATGTATTAAGTATTCCGCAAAAGTAATGTAATGTCCATGTACATCAAGCTTCGGGTCTTTATAGTTGGTATCAGAGGAAATAATTAGTCAACCTTTGGAAACTAGGATCCGAAAACGTTAGGAGATCCCTATAGATATTTCTATGGTATGTATAAGGATTTCCCTAAGGTTAAGTATAAGTATAGGCTATAGTACTAGAATTATGGAAACCTAAGATGTTAGATATTGAAGGTACTCCCCCTTTACTGTGTTGTTTTCTCTAGCATGATTTTTTCCTCTCACACTATTCTTTTTGGGTTTTATAAAATGGCTGGAAACCGGATGAATCACAATAATGGAGGATATGATGGACAATGGAATGATATTCTTCACGATCAACCAAATGAAATTGGATCTGGAAGTCCAAATTTCATTATTATTCCTAATCCGCAATTCCATAATATGATCAATAATATCAAATTTGGTATGTTTCCCAACTCAGATAATAAGAGAAAGATGGAGTTTCATGATGATCATAGAGGAAAGAAAGTTCAATTTCCCTCATGTAAATCATGTGGGTAGAGGAATCAGGGAGATTGTTTCAAAGGAACTGGAAGATGCTTTGTGTGTGGAAAAGAAAGACACAAATCCAGTAAGTGCAAAGGAAAAGGTTCAGTTAACACCACGGACCAGGATAATGGTATTGCTACGACATCAACAATGATTAGATGTTTTAAATTTGGAATGTACAGGCATTATGAAAACCAATTCCCTAAGGGAAAATCTCATGAAGAGAATCAGCATGGTCATATGGGTAGTAATTATGTGGATGATGGTGAGGAGACTACAAATGATATATGAGTTGAAAGAAGTGTTGAAGCTCAGTCAGTTGTTTAAGAAGGTAGTGGAATGATTGTATGTTTATCAAGAGTTATGTTGTATAGTTAATGGTACTATGGAATAAAGAATCATCTAAGGATTGTTACACTATTGTTTTTCATAAAGTATTTGAAAGTATATGTTGAATGGTACCAGTAACCATGGAAGGTTATTCAGATATTTTTGGAAAGTAGATGATATGCACATAATGAAGGGATAAGCAGATAATGACACGTTTGATTGTATTCATGAGCTCATGATTGATATAAGGACTATGTGAGAATCATGGTTTGAGTATAAAGAATTTTGAGGATTTTGATATGTGGAAAGTGTTAACTTTTAACTGAATTCATGTTTTCACTAAGGTTTAATGGGTATTCATTCTTCAAGAGAATACATGATTATGATATTCACATGTTTGTAATTTGACCAACAAGATATATCTTATGATTTATGGGGGATAAATGATGACATTCATGTGATTGTTATGTGACATTTCAAGTAATCATTTTCTTTATACTATGAGCTTGGACTGAAGTATTTTAGATAAGCCTATAGATTGGAAAGGATTCTGTTGGACATAAGTTTGTATTGTTTAAGAACATAACTTTTTTTGATATTATTGATGGGATGTTATAGTAATGTAGTTTTAAAAAAGGACAACCTGCAGGACGGGCGACAGCCCATCACGTCGGACAAGGATGTGGGAATCGAACCCACAACCGAAGTGCGATAGGCCTTTATCACCTACCACTGGCCAACAGGAAGTCCCTGTTTAGTAGAAACTAGTTTTATTATATTAAGAAGTATGATATATGAATTATAAGTCCATTTTAGGAACCATATATGATTAATCTCACTATAGATGGACTTATGTATTTTTATAACTTTTTCTAACCTTTTGTTTGAGATAGATGGAATGACCCAAAATTCTACCACATGATCTGCTAACACTTCACGAATGACAAATTCAACTTCATTTCTTTAAGTGATGAAGTGGAAATTGTCCATAGAATGACCAACAGTGAGACTGTACCAAAATAACGAAAGTATTTATTCTAATTACAATTTCTTCAACTTTAGGGAAATGAACTTAAAAACCAAAAATGTTGTCCTAGTGCCCTTATATCCGATGAATCAGATGGTACCTTAGATCATCACAAATCTATGGCTTTGTGATTGTTGGCTTTTTCAGAGCCATGTTCTCTACCACTCTCCATCAGAACATGATGGTTAGATTTCTCTTCCATATCCATATATTAACCTATGTTCTCATATATGGAAACCCAGTGATTAGTTAATTTGGGTAACCATTCCATTTCATACATTAGTTTTTAAAGTTAAGTTTTTGTATTTCATTTTACGATGTGGGTTTCTATGAATAGTAAATGATTTATAACCATGACGAATTTCGAAGGCGAAACTCATTTTAAGGGGGGTAGAATGTAACAACCTGAAATTTTATAAGATATATTCATTTTATTTTCTTTAATATATTCAGTTAAACAATACACCAAGATTATCTTGTACTATACGCAACACCGTATTAGCTTGTAGTATACGAAACACTATTCTTGGATCTTGTTACACACATTTTCAAGTTCGCAACATTGAGTGTATATATATATATATATATATATTCAATGTATAAATGAAATATGGATGGATTATGTTATACAAAACAACAAATTATTCTTTCATTACACGCAACCCTGACTTGGCTTGCATTACACACAATCACGACCTTCCTCGATAGTGTGTGTTGTACGCAATACCGGGTTTCACTAAATAGTGATATATTGTTACTATTTTATTATAGACCAGCCTTTATGAATAATATTAACTACATTTTTAATTTTATAACATTATTATCCATCTTACACATTTTCTAGAACATGTTAAGAGAACAAAATAAATTTTTCAGGTAAATAAGTATTTTTCAAAAAATCCAGTTTTCCTCCTTTTGATGGTGCACCCACATTAAATCTAATTTTTGACATGTTTATCAGTTCAATTTTACAAAATAAACTTCTTATTTTAAATCAGGATATAAAAATTTACTTTGGAAAAAGTTTTGATATTTTTCTGATAACTTACATATTTTAATGAATAGTAAAAACACGCTATATTTTAATTAAAAACAACTTTTTTCTTCATAATAATTTATGTGGTTAGATTATAAAATTGAATTGTTTTAATGTATAAATAGAATATATTTTTACCATTTAATATAATTTATGTTATTAGCATTGATTTTACATTAAATTTGTAGGTTAAATAAATTCAATCTTTTGCAATGTTTTAAACAAAAACCCATTTTATTTTGACAAGGAGATTAATTTTAATTTAATTTCTGAAACTTCTGTGTTTTGAATATTGAAAAATGGATTCCATATTTGGATTCAGTGGGTCCAAATTATATTAATAGGTTACTTTTATTTTTTTTAGGTGATGAATAGTAACTATAGTAATTTTTATTTACTGTAGTTAAAGGTAAATCGGGTCATTAAGGGTAAATATAAGATTATAAAATTATCCTAACACTTGCCAAAAAATTTTATTGGATGAATAAAAGTCGACCCATATAACCTAAGGGTCTGATTAGATTCATTTTATAGACTTTTGACCATGAAAAGAATTTTATTATTATTAAAACCAAAGAAAGTGACAACATGTCACTCTCTTAAATATTTTACGTATAATAATTTTAAGTTAGTGATAACCTTCAGGAAACATCAAACATGAATAGTCTCCAGAAATATAAAAAATTTATCTACATCATGAAAATTTATTTCTAATTTTTAGGGATTAAATAATTATCCTTAATTGTAACACAATAGTGATGCAGAAATTGGTTATCTAGTAAAAAATCAAGAATATAGTTTTTATTAAACTAATAGTGACCATAAAAGGCACAAAACACTGATCATAACTTTTTGGTCATGTAAATTTAAACCATAATCATCCAATTGTCAAATATTCGACCATTTGGAGCCTTATAAATGTGATTATGACACTTATAATATTTTATTTTAAATGATGCCAATGTTGTCACCTTTATAATTTACTAAATATAACAATTTAAATATTGTGATTTTAAGATGATAAATTCGAGTAATAGTATTATTGTTAAAGGTGATATATCTATACTCATCATAGGATTTTATTTTTAAATTTTATTAAAAAATAATTATATTAAATAATTATACAAAAAATTTTGTAGTAAATATTTTATTAAGAGATAAACCAAATAAATGGTTTTAAAAATAATAAAATAAATTTTATATCGACTATTTAATGTGCTACACTAAATTTATAGATACTTATGACCTTTTATTAATCTATTAATGTTTTTAGTTCGAACATATCTCTATATATATTTTATTTAAATTCAAATAAATGAATAGTGTCAAAATTGTCACTATTATTAATTTATAAAACTAACTTATTATAAAATTGTTTAAAAATCACAAAAATATTTAAAAATTATAAATTTAAATTTATATGGTCTAAAATGGTATCAATTAACCAATTATGGAAAATTCACAACAAATAATTAATTATTTGTTATAATTTAAAATTTATAATATTACTACCATAAATAAAATTAAATTGATTAAATAATGATAAATCAAGTTGATAATGTTTAAAATAAATTACTAACATGTCTAAATTTTATTGGTGGTTGATATTACAACCATATCTCATCTAATCTTCGGATATGAGTAATTTTGGATTTTTTTAAGTGGGGTTGGGATTTAATATAAATTAATATTTTCTTACATTTCCAAAGGTGCCCCTCTCCTCCCTTATAAAAGGGCACCTCCTCCCTCTCTTCCTCACACCAATTTGAGCCTTCATGCTCGGTCAACCCCTGAAAAATTATCTTCTCCACTTCCATAGAAACATCCTATAGGTTCTGGTCTTCTTCAAAGACCAATTTTAGTGCCCTAAGAGGAGGTCTCAAAGAGGGGCTTCAAAGAAGAGGTAAAGTCCATTACTGATTCTTTCAACATTATTTCTTCTTCTACTTCTTATTATTTTGTTGTTTCATTATGAAAGTAATAAGATCAGTATAAATCATATACTGATATGTTATTATAAGTATAAAACAACCCTATTCCACCATCTATCCATCCTATGGAAAACGAAATCACCACGTGTGCGTACGTACGGAATACCGTCTCCACGTCGTGGTGTAATCTATTTTCCACCACCACATTACTAAGATGGGAATAATGGTGTAAATAATGACTATATTTTATTATTGTAAAGTGATATTTATTCTGAAATATTATACATACACTTCAATACAATTCCACGATCATGGGAATGATATCATCGCTCATGCGTACGTACGGACTACCGTCTCCACGATGCTATGAGATTCATTCTAAACGATTTACCATTCATGAATGATTATAAAGTATATATAACAAGTAATCATAAAATATATTACATAATTATGATACTGGATTTTTGTATATATATATGTATGTCATCTACTTAATTCCATTCAATTCAATAAGGAAACAAAAACAGCGTTCATGCGTACGTACGACCTACCGTCTCCATGAATAGTGTATTTCTTTCCATTTATCTATCTAATATATATATGAATATTCTGAATATATATTTTAGATAAATCATGTTTTACATTCTGTATGTAATTAACCATGATCTATATAATCATATGAATAATTACATGTTAAAACACGAACGACAAATGAAACGATTTTACACAAAATGTTACTTTAACGTTAATTTAAAAAAGAATGGGTAATATAAAGTCATAAGTGAACAATATATGATATCATAACAATGAATATTATTTTTTAATAAGTCAATGGAATTCATTAAATCATTATACAGGAGGTTCAGATACGTTCGAAGCATATCAGGCCTAAGGTAAGGGATAATTTTGCAAACCTCATTTTTATCCGAGACTGTTTATTTGTAAGTATTTACTGGGGTTATTTCTATCATCCATGTCCATTTTTTATAAATATTTTTTCATTTATATTTAAATTCCTTTTTACACATTTTTTTTACTTTTACTACATGGTATGTAAGGAATATTGCTTTTGTTTACATTTCGAGGTACTTTTTGACTTTTCCGGCAAAAGTACGAGAAGAATTTTTTTTAACTTATACGACATGAATTTTTTTTACGGTTTTATAAAGCCTTATTTACATAGAGCATCCTCTAAAAGATTTAATGACAATTTACAACAAAATACCTTTCTTTTAAAATTGCATGTCATTTTGTGAAAACAAAATGATTTTCATGAAGAAAGGTTATTTTCCTCAAAATTCATTTCAAATTATTTTTCAAAACCATTTTCCATATAAGATGACATTATTTCATATGTGTATTTTTCAAGTATAATATTTCAATGATTTACATGGTTTCACTTTTCTTATTATGAAATGATATCAATTTCTTTTATATGGATTATGTGATGATGGGATGATGTTTATGAAACCCATTTTATTTATTGGGTTATTATGAATAAAGTATGTTTATTTTGTGGCACATGTAAGAATGATTTCATTATGAGATGGGTGGGACCTGTATCTCCCTCTAATTCTTTGGGTAAAGATTTATATCTCATGAGATAGAAATGGCGGGAATGGAAAGTTAAACTGGTTCAATAATATAGGACTGGAACGAGGTGTGAACTCGATTCAGAAAGGGACTTTGTCCACTAAGATGGTCTTGGCAGCAATGCCTTGGCTATTATGGAAATCATAACATGTGCTTAATTGTTTCCACAATTATATGTTTTATTTCAATGCTATTTTATCATTCTTAATGTTTCTTTATGATATGTTCCTTATGTACTTCCATGTTTTATGTCATTTTTCAATCTTTTGATGTTTAAACATTATGTTCATGTTTTTAAGTTCAAATGTATATGGTATGTTTTATTTTATCAATGCTTACCGTTACTGAGAATTTGAGCTCACCATTTTTATGTTTTATTTTCCCCATGATATAAAGAAAGTTTTTAGGTACGAAAAAAGGGGAAGATCTTTATGGGAGATGTTGAAGATCTTTCACCACGATTAGAAGATTATGTTCCAAGTTCTCTAAAGACACTAAACTATTACAGTCCTTGTGTGACTATTTTTTTATGTATTAAGTATTCCGCAAAAGTAATGTAATATCCATGTACGTCAAGCTTTGGGTCTTTATAGTTGGTATCATAGGAAATAATTAGTCAACCTTTGGAAACTAGGATCCGAAAACTTTAGTGAGATCCCTATAGATATTTCTAAGGTATGTATAGGGATTTCCCTAAGGTTAAGTATAAGTATATGCTATAGTACTAGAATTACGGAAACCTAAGATGTTAGATATTGAAGGTACTCCCCCTTTACTATGTTGTTTTCCCTAGCATGATTTTTTTCTCTCACACTATTCTTTTTGGGTTTTAGAAAATGGCTGGAAACCGGAAGAGTCACAATAATGGAGGATATGATGGACAATGGAATGATATTCTTCATGATCAACCAAATGAAATTGGATCTGGAAGTCCAAATTTCTTTATTATGCCTAATCCGCAATCTCATAATATGATCAATAATCTCAAATTTTGTAAGTTTCCCAACTCAGATAATAATAGAAAGATGGTGTTTCATGATGATCATAGAGGAAAGAATGTTCATTTTCCCTCATGTAAATCATGTGGGTAGAGGCATTGTGGATATTGTTTCAAAGGAACTGGAATATGCTTTGTGTGTGGAAAAGAAGGACACAAATCCAGTAAGTGCAAAGGAAAAGGTTCAGTTAACACCATGGACAAGGATAATGGTATTGCTACGACATCAACAATGATTAGATGTTTTAAATGTGTAATGTATGGGCATTATGCAAACCAATGCCCTAAGGGAAAATCTCATGAAGAGAATCAGCATGGTCATATGGGTAGTAATTATGTGGATGATGATGAGGAGACTACAAATGATATATGAGTTGAAAGAAGTGTTGAAGCTCAGTCAGTTGTTTAAGAAGGTAGTGGAATGATTGTATGTTTATCAAGAGTTATGTTGTATAGTTAATGGTACTATGGAATAAAGAATCATCTAAGGATTGTTACACTATTGTTTTTCATAAAGTATTTGAAAGTATATGTTGAATGGTACCAGTAACCATGGAAGGTTATTTAGATATTTTTGGAAAGTAGATGATATGAACATAATGAATGGATAAACAGATAATGATATGTTTGATTGTATTCATGAGCTCATGATTGATATAAGGACTATGTGATATCATGGTTTGAGTATAATGAATTTTGAGGATTTTGATATGTGGAAAGTGTTAACTTTTAACTGAATTAATGTTTTAACTAAGGTTTAATGGGTATTCATTCTTCAATAGAATACATGATTAAGATATTCACATGTTTGTAATTTGACCAACAAGATATATCTTATGATATATGGGGGATAAATGATGACATTCACGTGATTGTTATGTGACATTTCAAGTAATCATTTTCTTTATACTATGAGCTTGGACTGAAGTATTTTAGATATGCCTAAAGATTGGAAAGGATTCTGTTGGACATAAGTTAGTATTTTTTAAGAACATAACTTTTTTTTTTGATATTATATATGGGATGTTATAGTAATATAGTTTTAAAAAAGGACAACCTGCAGGACGGGCGACGGCCCATCACGTCGGACAAGGCTTTGGGAATCGAACCCACAACCAAAGTGTGATAGGCCTTTATCGCCTACCACTGGCCAATAGGAAGTCCCTGTTTAGTAGAAACTAGTTTTATTATATTAAGAAGTATGCTATATGAATTATAAGTCCATTTTAGGAACCATATATGATTAATCTCACTATAGATGGACTTAGGTATTTTTGATAACTTTTTCTAACCTTTTGTTTGAGATAGATGGAATGACCCATAATTCTATCACATGATCTGCTAACACTTCACGAGTGACAAATTCAACTTCATTTCTTTAAGTGATGAAGTGGAAATTGTCCATAGAATGACCAACAGTGATACTGTACCAAAATAACGAATGTATTTCTTCTAATTACAATTTCTTCAACTTTAGGAAAATGAACTTAAAAATAAAAAATGTTGTCCAAGTGCCCTTATATCCGATGAATCAGATGGTACCTTAGATCATCACAAATCTATGGCTTTGTGATTATTGGCTTTTTCATATCCATGTTCTCTACCACTCTCCATCAGAACATGATGGTTAGATTTCTCTTCCATATCCATATATTCACCTTGGTTCTACTATGTGGAAACCCAGTGATTAGATATTTTGGGTAACGGTTCCATTTCATACATTAGTTTTTAAAGTTAAGTTTTTTTATTTCATTTTACGATGTGGTTTTCTATGAATAGTTAACGATTTTTAACCCTGACGAATTTTGAGGGAGAAATTCATTTTAAGGGGGGTAGAATGTAACAACCCCGAAATTTTATAAGATATATTCATTTTAATTTCTTTCATATATTTTGTTAAACGATACACCAAGATTATCTTGTACTATACGCAACACCGTATTAGCTTGCAGTATACGCAACACTATTCTTGGATCTTGTTACACACATTTTCAAGTTCGCAACATTGAGTGTATATATATATGTATATATATATACATTCAATGTATAAATGAAATATGGTTGGATTATTTTATACAAAACAAAAAATGATTCTTGTATTACATGCAACCCTGACTTGGCTTGCATTACACACAATTACGACCTTCCTCGATAGTGTGTGTTGTACGCAATACCGGGTTTCACTAAACAGTGATATATTGTTACTATTTTATTATGGACTAGCCTTTATATGGCATGAAAGGATTTTTACGGTTTTATAAAGCCTTATTTACATGAAGCTTCCTCCAAATGATTTCATGACTATTTACAATAAAATATCTTTCTTTAAAAATTGCATGTCATTTTGTGAAAAGAAAATGATATTCATGAAAAAGGAGATTTTTCTCAAGAATTCATTTCAAATGCTTTATCAAAACCATTTTCCATCTATGATGACATTATTTCATATGTGTATTTTTCAAGTATAATATCTCAAGGATTTACAGGGTTTTTCTTTTCATATTTTGAAATGATATCCATTTCTCTTATATCGATTATGTGATGATGTTTATGAAACCCATTTTATTTATTAGGTCATTATGAATGATGTATGATTATTTTGTGGCACAAGAAATAATGATTTCATTATGATATGGGTGGGACCTATATCTCCCTCCAATTCATTGGGTAAAGATTTATATCTCATGAGATAGAAATGGCTAGAACAGCAAGTTAAATCGGTTCAGTAATAGAGGACTGGAACGAGGGGTGAACTCGATTCAGAAAGGGACTTTGTCCACTAAGATGGTCTTGGCAGAAATTCCTTGGATATTATGGAAATCATAACATGTGCGTAATTGTTGCCATAATTACATGTTTTATTCCCATGCTATTTTATCATTCTTAATTTTTCTTTATGATCTATGCATTATGTACTTCCATGTTTTATGTCATTTCTCAATCTTTTGATGTTTAAACATTGTGTTCATGTTGTTAAGTTCAAATGTATATGGTATGTTTTATTTTATCCATTATTACTCTTACTGAACATTTGAGCTCACCCTTTTTATGTTTTCCTTTCCTCAGGATATAAAGAAAGGTATTAGGTAAGAAAAAAAGGGGAAGGTCTTTATGGGAGGTGTTAAAGATCTTTCACCACGATTAGAAGATTACATTCTAAGATTCCAAGGACACTAAACCATTATGGTCCTTGTGTGTCTATTTTTGTTATGTATTAAGTATTTCTCAAAAGTAATGTAATGTCCATGTACATCAAGCTTCAGGTATTTATATTCCCATTACTATAGAAACATTAAACCATGAAAAAAAATTTAATATTCACATTTTCTCTTCAATCTAACACTTTGGATTGGTTGTCAATGTCATTAATCCCCTGGTTCAATATATATACATCAGTGATCTCATTTTCCCTTCTCTTTATTTACAATAAATGAAAAAGATTAATGTTATGGGATGTTTATCTCTTGTATTTAATAATTTCAAAAAATATCTTACAATATTTTATATAAGGATGAGACCACATGATTCATATAAATGAGCCTTTTGGTAGTCAAATCAATGTTTATATGGGAAAAATATTTTTTTATAAAATGAGTGAATACCAGGGAATAAAATTGTTTATTGAACTATAATTCATGTGATACCACATCATAATTCTCACAATATGGGAAATAAAAATAAATTCAACCAGAAAATATTAACCTCCACCCATCTTCAACAATGAAATTAAAATTTTTATATTGAAATTGTTTTCTCTCATTTGATTATATCTATATATTAAATAATTAGTCCCACTTTTAATTGTTTTTTTATTATCAAATAAATCATAATAAATTTGATTGGAAAACCTTCTAAAATTTTTTCCATAGTTTTTTTATAAACTCTAACCTTAAATAATTAAATATTGATGGAATAATCGAAATTGTATCTACCAAAGATGGGAATCCATCACCTCATCATAATGGTTGATTTTCATTACATTACCTCCAAAATAGACACTTCTAATTTTATATAAAGTGATTATAAAACTCATATATATCCCCTTTAAAACACTTCAATCAAATTTTATACATGCCAACACTATTAAAAATATTGATAAAGGAAAATTGTAATTTTTATTTCTATATAGTTTAAAAAAACTATTTAGATATGTTTATCAATACGTATGATGAACTCTATGTTACTTCAATATTAGGGGGAACTCTTTATTATTTTACTCTATTTAGTTTACAAAATCCTAGATTCAGTGGGAAACATGGATAATTTATATTTTGTCTTTATAGAACCTTATTCATAAAATCTTATAACACTGAGTTCTTATATCATGGTTTTTTCGTCATCCTTAACATTTGTTCTACTAAATATGTTAATATGGTTATGTAGTAATTATGAATAATTATAATATTATTATAATATTCTTATAGATTCATTAAATGAACTCTAATGTCATTATTTTTTGAACGACCTCTCATGTAATTTTAGTTCTTCTTAATGTGATGTATCATTTTTTCCTTTTATCATTAACAATTTCATGTCCATTCACAATCATTATAGAAATATGAAATTTTTCTATTCAAACTATTTTTATGTGTTTTTTACATGAACATACTTACTTGATTTTACACATATACTCTTTAAGATAATTGAGACACATTATTTATGAAATTTTCTATGTAATTTTATTGAAATTAAACCACTAAAATAATCCTCTTATAACTCCCTTCATTTGATTATGTTTTCTGAATTTACCTTACTCATTGTGATTATGATTTTTATGTCCTATATTGAGTGTTCAATGGTATATCCCATCCACCCAATATTGAAGAATCATTATTTATGGCTAGGAACCATAAGAATTTTTTCAGTCTTCTTGAGAGTACAATTATTTACTATATTCTCATATTTACTCATAATGGATGACTGGAATTAAGTTTACTTTTGTTTATTTTACAATTTTGTTATTCTCTTTTCATCATCCCATATTATTTTATTGGGAGGTACATTCCCACATTCATCCAAATTTTTATTAATTATATTTTTTAATCAATTAAATCATTTAACACTTGAAATATATTCATGGTAAGTAGGTTTATCCTATTTTTTTAAATTCAACACTTGTATGATATACATTTTAATTTCTTAAAGTATTTCCCCTTAATATCATACATTATATATTCATTATGAGTTGATATATTATTTAATCAAACAAAAAACCTATTATGAATCCTCAAAAAAACAGTAATAATGCATAATGAATCTTTTTATAATTCTTATGAATTAAATATATATTGAAATTAATATTTTTTTTCCTTATTTTTTTTATGGAAATGAAATACCATTGAAGTCTTCCTATGTAAATAAATTTTTTATAAATTCATAAATAAAAAATTTAGACAAGGTTTGATTTCTTTATATTTTTTAATTGGATAGTTTCCAAGATTTTTAATATAAACACGCACAATAAAATAAACAAACATCAATCCAAATATAACAAAATTTTGGCATGGGTAACCTTTATCTATGTTAATATTGCATATTTATTAATAGATGATTTCAATATCTTATTATAACAATACGGACCCTTTTGGGACATGATTGCAAAAATTTTTATGGTATAATTTTATATATCAAACAAATATAATGATTTAGTTTTTACCACTTTTACTTTTCCCAATATTACTTCATGTTAAATACATTTCATATTGATGTAATAAATCTCATAATCAACTGATGTAAAACATTATTCATAATTTTTTATCTTCTTATTAATAAAACATTCATGTTTATTGGGTATTTTATATATATAACTATTAATTTCATTAATCCTTTTATCATTGATATTTAGTTCAGAATCCTTACCACCAATAATAGATTATTTCACTTTTTTGAAAGGAAGATAATTATCTCAGATAAAAATAATAATAAAAAATAATACAATGAATTTTTTACTCTTATCTAATCAAGATAAGTGTTCATTGAAATATAATAAATTATTATCTTCATATTTAATAGGTTTTGTGAGATTTTTATATCATTTGTATTTAACAATCTCAATTTATTTAGCTTCCTCTATAACTATTCTTCATTATGAAGAAGTACCTTCATAAATAAAATCCTAAAAAGGTAAAATTCAAGAATAACAACCTTAATGTATTTCATGACTTTATAATTGTTCTTTTTCTTGACTTATCCCCCTTATACTCTATCTGGCATTGATATCCTTCTTAAAACATATGGCAATAATAAAATTAACAGCAATTTTTAACATCGATCAGATTTAAGTTATGATAAATAATTATAATTTAAAAAAATTTACATAATTATTGGACTCCCTTTTGTACCTATTCAATACTGTTTTTGATGATAACCTTATTTTTTGTACAACATGGAAGAAAACAAAAGTTCTTATTTAAAGAAATTCTAAACGTAATAAAAATATAAACTTTATATATATATATATATATATTAAATATATCATTAAAATAATTTACATCCAAAAATATGAAACATGGTTAAATCTAATACCACTCTATGTGGTAAGGATATTAGATATCACTATTAGGGGAAAGGGGTGAACAATTGATACCCTTATATTATGGTTTTATTATATTTTATATCAACATATTTTGTTACTTAATGTCTTATAATATCTTATTATGTATCTCATAACTACCAAAATTTTACATGAAATAAAATTAATGAGGCAAAATAAAGTGTTATAAATATTAAATCCTTTATAGAAATCTATTCATAATAAAAAACAGCATCCCATAGTGTATTCCATCATCATAGAAAAAGGTCATTATAATGCATTTCACAATATTTATCTCCCATTATTAGGACAACCTCCCACTTTTTTTGTGACAACATAAATAATATTATTAATAAATAAATATCATTTCTCAGTAATATTAATTATTAGATTATATAGTGTAACATTCAAATTTTAGATTTTAATTTTTTTCATTTTAAAAATAAATTGTAATTATTTACCAAATTGTATTTCATGAATTATATTATGATATATAAAATTTAAATATCTAGATTTAAATAATTAAATATAAAAAATAGAAATAACTTTATAATTAATATACATAATTTTAAAAAATTTTGTTTTTATATTTTTATAAAAATATTTAATTTCTAGTAAATAATGAAAAATGCTGAATTTTTCTTAATAGTCATTTGTTTTCTATAAATTAAAAAATTTAAAAGTGTAATTATATATTCAATTTTATATTAAATAAACATAATTAATTTTAAATTATAAATAATCAAATTTTTTCTATACGAATAGATATTATATTTTCTATTTTCAAAAGGTCATTTTTTGTTAAAAAATATATTTTTCTGTAAAAACCATTAACCATTTAATTTTTCACAAATAAAGTAAAATAAATATATTCTGACTATACATATTGAATCGTAGAAAATTTATTTCATATTTTTAATCATAGGCCTCAAATTTATTAATGGGTTCAAAAATATTTCTGGTCTATAAGATTAACAATATGGAAATTGGTTTTAATCATGTTAACATAGAAAAATTGGTTAATTTAGTAAAAAAATGTGATATAGTATGAAAATATTATCAAAATCATACATAAATATTATTATGTTGATTATAAAACACCATTTCATATACTTTTCTATCCAATGGAAAATGAAAACAAAGCTCTTGCACATGTGTGGACTGTCACCTCTATGAAGTGATGTGTTCCAGTCGTAGCCCCCAAAGATATTAATGTTTGAAATAATGGATCAAATTAAAATATAAGAAATATATTAAATAATTATTACTTATAATGATAATATATTAATTTACTTCTTAACCTTGCATCCATTGTAAAATGATTATGTATCTCCTGTATACATGATGGCCACCACCTCCATAGAGCCATGTGATACAATTTTCATTTTCAACTAACATAGATTATCATAATAATATAAATTATTACAAAATATTAAAATTATAAAATATTTATTATTATATAAAAATGAAATATAATCTACATTATTATTTTTTAAATCTGTCAAAATAGACAAATATTGTTCAAACAAATGTATCGACTATTATCTCAATGAAAATAAATGATCTTTTTCCTAAATACCTTATATGGGTGGATATAAAAGTTTGTATGATTTTTAAATATTATAGTTATTAAATTTTTATGGTTATGTAGGTAACAAAAACATATCCTCTTTTAATATGGTCAATGAACATATTCTATTTTGATGTTATTAATTAAAATACTCCAAAACGTCCAACATAAAAAAATCCTTTTAGTAACTAACAAAACATTGTTATAAATGAAGTATAAGGAATAATTACAATGTAACTAACATGAATTTACAAATTAAGAATATAAATAACAAATATTTTATTATTTTTCATGTGTTACAGAATGTTTCATGATATATAGGACTTATGGGACAATAAATTATTTTAAAATATATTATTTTTATGTTTTCTTTCCAATAAAATTTCCGTAGTGTATATATAATTTTAAATATTTCAATAATAATATTTTTTTAATAAATTGTTTTTTTATATCATAAATTCATTTCAATTTTTATAAAAAATTATCCTTTTAATGTTTTCCAACTATGTTATTTTTGACATTTTACAGAACCGTAAAAGAACGCATTTTTATGTATATGGATTGATGAAATTTTTTATATATTCATTGACATTATTTCTATTTATTTAACCCCTATAATTTACTATTATTATATTCATGTAGATCATATTATTTTATTTTTGGAATTTTATATTTTTTATATTTTTCAAATAAAAAAGATATTTACCCTTAATATTATGTGAAAACAGAAATTATTTAGTATATAGATTCAAATAAATTCATTATGAGTTTTATGAATAAAAAGAAAAATATTACAATAAATATCATGATTTTGTTATTATTGAGTATATTTAACAATGGGTGATACAGATTTAGATAGTTAATATAGGTGCGTCTGATATTGCACACTAATGCATTGGTTAATGATTTAATTTTCAATGGTTAAAAATGATGGAGATAACTAGTTTAACAACTCATATAGAATTAACTAGTCTTCAATTATTCTAAAACTATATAAAAAATAATGACCATGGGTTATGAAAATGATAATTTAAGATACTTATATAATTTTTGAATAAATAATCTCTATCTATATCAATAAATTTCATGTGGTAGGTAATGCTTGTGAACTTTTAAAGGTGAATGTTTTTATTTTATATAAAATGATTTCATGACATCCCACATACCAAAAGATGACATAATATTTTTTACTATTAATAATGTGTTCTAAATGATTTAATTTATTATATGACTATTTTCATATGTTCAATTTTTTAATTATGTGGTAAATGTTTTATTGTTAAAATGGCTTCCATTTTGACGGATTTTTATGTTTTTTGATGGACTAATGAGATTACATTACATATATAAGTTATAAAAAGATTTATTTCTTACAACCGAACTTTTTAAATGTATTTCATGTGATCTATGAATATTTAAAAACATTTTAAGGTCAATCATTATTGTATGGAAACTCTTTATAAATGTAGAAGATGATTCTTAACTGAAATAGGGGCGTAAATTTTATAACATATGTTTGTGGGGAAAGTGTAAACTATTTGGATATGTATACTTTGTTAGGAAATATATTTTCTAATTATTAAAAAATATAAAATATAAATATCATATAAATTTATTAAATTTAACATATTATTATAAATAAAAAAATTGGTGATTAATTAGATAATGATATGTTATCTTTGGTTTCAGAAAAATGAATAAATATATTTAGAGGTTATGGAAATATTAAAAGGCACATTGAATTGAATCTAATTTATGGATACATTTTAATGTGATTTATTTTGGGGATTTATATTTTCATTCACCAAATATATATCTATTATGATAAGTTTTCAATATAAGAATCATGGAAGTTGATGTAGGAAATCATCAAGATGATAAAAACCTTCCATATCCACAAACCAAAATAGTTGCAATAGATTAGTTTGTTATAGTGTTATCATAGTTAATATAGGTGATTTATGGAATCACCCATGAATGATAACAAATTAATTATATATAGACAAACATGTATATAGTATATGATTTTATGGAACACAACCCTCCATATTTTTTTGGATCACCATAACCTATGAAAGATAAAAGGTAGGTAAATTCATTAGAGAACATCTATTTTGTTTTGGGATTTACAAAAAATTAAAAGGAATTATTTTAATAGATCGTTTTTAAAGGTTAATATCATTGATGGTGGTCTTTGATTAAGTGTAATAATGAATTTAAATGGATTAATTCCATAGAGTATAAAATCAGGAATTTTTTTGTGAGAATAAATTTTCTAATGTATATTGAAGTTTAATGGGATATTTTTTTATTTTTATGAAAATATAAGATAATTGAATAACTACTTATGATAAAACTTTTCCTAGAATATCTAGGCAAACATTGAATTGTTTTCTAACCCATAAGAGTGCTATTGATATATTTTACCTAGGATATATTATAATTATACAATGAGAGTTATATTATCTTGAATTTAAATTTTATGATGAGGTTTTTGGTTCTAATAATAAGGTTTTTATGGAGTTTTTATACCACTATTGAGTTTAGTGACAACATTGGTATGAAGTGGTCACAATGAAAAGTGAGGGAGAATTAAACAATATAGATATATATAGGTATGCCTCTAAAAAGTTCTATATTTTGAAAAATAAAATTTATATATCATTTTATTTGAAAAGTAATATTTTACCTCTTTGTTAAGGTAGGATATTTGGCTCATTACAAAATTGAAAAAATTTATGGTCAGAAATGTAAGGGAAAAATATATAGTCAGCCAAAAGTAATGTTTTTTAATTTAAAATATTTTGGACATTATGATAAAAAAAGTTTTAAGTATTTATTTCATGGTGATAGTTGATAAGATCATAAATAGAATGGTGTAGGGAAGCCATCTATAATTAATACTTGAGATGTGATATCCTCAAATGATGTTTTAAAAGGTATATTACATGTTCATTTGGATTATGCCAATGAATTATTAGATTAACTATCTAAAAATTATTTCATATCCAGGAAATTTTTATATAAGATGGTTATAAAAGGTAATGTAACGAGTTTAATAATATTGGTAGAAACACCTAGGATTTGAATAAAGGAATTGAAAATTTAATGAAATATCTTCTTGTTATTATATAGGGAATGGTTTAGTATACAAACCACATTTTCTTTCCCATTGTTTAAACTCAAGTTATTATGTGTGTGGATTGACTTTCAGTTAATCATACTAAGATATATTTACATATAAATAATTTGTATTTTTGATTGAGTATAATTTTTTTATAATAATGAATTCATATTTTTAGTAACATATCATAAACATGAGAATATTATTAACGAAGGGATTAAAAGTTATACTGAACATATTTTTGAAAATATAGGTATTATTAAAAATATTAGAGGTCCAATAATAAATGAATATATGGATGTACTTTATAATGAAATTCTTGGTTCCGTTTCTCATCACGAGGCTAAATATATTTTTTGAATTAGTTCCTGATGAAAAAAATAATTCAAAATCCATTTTCTAAATGGCCCATGTAGTAATTTTGTAATTAAAAAGCAATTACAATAGATTATTTATATGGTTTTCATCTTCCCTATTAATTCACTATTGGATTATCTTTTATTGGTTGATGAAAATGAATATGGCCCCATCATAAATTTAATTTGTGATACAAAAATAAATAACACTACTTTGAAGAGAAAAAATATATTTCCATAATTTTTTGACTTATTTTAAAAACTATATGTTGATTAGTATTTTTTAAAAATTGTTTCTCGGTTTAGGAATAACTAGATGAAGGAGAATGAAGAGGAAATTATAAGGATGTAATTGCATATTATTTATGGTCATTATGATATATTTGGTTTTTTCCTTTCATAATAATAAATGAAATTATTGTATTTATAGATCATATAAATAATGTTTTTCTTTAATTTATTGATAAATTTGATTATTTTACACTAATGGTAATCAATTTTATTATAAAAGGTATTAGTAACTTGAGAAACATTAATTTAATGTATTTTATACATCAAAAGTAAATTTGATTTATCAAAAATACATTAATTATGAATTTTAGTTTCAACCAATTTTATTCCTTTTGATTATTTTTACTATATATATAAGTAACTATAATATTTATAAAAAAAATAGGTTGTAAGAGAATAAATGACTAAAAAGTTCACTAAGAATAATTTTTTGATGAATTAGGGGTTTATTATCATCTGATTGTCAAACAAATTCCCAATTTTTTATCCCATTGACTATGTTAACTCATAAAGGAGTAAATTTTTTCATTAAAATGAATATGAATTCTTTCTGAATTTAAATAAATTTGTTTAATGATCTACTATTATCTATTTAAATAGGAAATTGTAAACTTTTTAATAGGGATGCTTCATTGAAGGGATACGGATATTTCATGATGAAAGATGATTAATTGAAAATATATGTGTCATTTCAATCAACACTATATATGAAAAGTTACACTTCACAATATTTTGATCATTTAATGGTGATTTTATATTTTTATTTTTAATGGAATCTTTTACATGGGTAATAGTGTAAAATATCAACTATCCATAAATGTTTAAATTATATAATTACTAAAACTGAGTTGAGCATGAGGTATGGATGATGGTCAGAATTTTTAGTGTATTATTATTTATTTATTCACTATAATTTATTTAAATATAACATCATATTATATTCCTTGATTTGAAATGATAATTTATCCTTAACCATTTTATGTTTGGAACATGATTTTTTTATTATATGATGAATTTTGAGACTATAAATTATCCATTAAAAAAATATACTTAGGTTAATTGTTTATTAATAATTTTATAAAAAATATATATATGATTATAAGGATGATCATGGTATATAAGAAATAATATTTAATTTAAAAAGTTCGTGTTTCTAGAATTTAACATTTAAAAATTAGTTGTCCGCAAATTTGAAAATCGGTTTTGGGTTTTAGATGATTCCAAATCAATGAAAGCGTTTTGAGTGATATTTATTTCTCTCCACTAGAATGACAATTTTATTTTGAGATGATTAGGAAAATTACTTGTGGGACATAATAAAAAAGGGAATTTTTTATTTTACAATAATTGTTTTTGAATTCCATTATGATAAAGCTAAATCATAACTAACAATATGGATTATTTATATATATCTAGTGAATGAATGGAATGGAAAATATATCCATGTATTTCATAGTATAATTAAAAATTTTATCTCTATGTAATAATATAATTAGATTTATTATTGATCATTTTTTTAGATATGTTCATTTTAATCCTACTCATGATTATATTACTTTTGAAAAAATTTATAAACATTTTCATAAAGAGATATAAATATTGAATGGGGTTAGTGTATTTATTATATCGGATCATGATATTAAATTTACACCATGCTTTTTAGAGGGAAATGAGTTGTTTTTTTGTATTGAATTAAATTGCATTGGATGTTTTTATCCGTAGTTTGATGGATAGGGGAAGTGAAATATTTTGAAATTAAGAATAATTTTTTGGATTTTTGAATGGAATATTATGGATTTTTTATTGACATCATTAATTCATTAAATTTTCATATATTAATAGTTTTCATTCCTATAGTAAACTCTAGAAAATATTTGAGGCATTATAACAAATGTAGGACTTTTCTCTAACATGTTGGGATAAAGTAAAGGAAAACAAGTTGTTGCAAATAGAATTTGTAGATCAGATGTTTAATATGGTATAAAATATTTAAAATCATATATGGGAAGTTCATGGGAGAATAAAATATAGAGATAACAAAATAAATGATCTCATTTTTGTGGTAAGAGATTATTTTGTTCATAAAATATTTTCTCTAAAAAGTGTAATATATTTTAGAATAAAAACATTAACTCCCTGAAATATTATTATATTTGATATTACGAAATATTTGTGACCAATTTCATACACTTTATCCTTAATGGTGAGTTTATCTCAGGTACGTGTTATTTTTCATGTTTTATTTATGTGGAAATATATACATGATGTATCTGATATTTTTATCCTGAAGGTGTATATATGGAAAATAATATTTCATATTAAGAATAATCTATTCATATTTTGGATGGAATTATGAAGATATTTATAAGGAATTTCATGAACAAGGTGATGGTTTTATAGAATAATAATGTGATTTTGGATGTAACATGGGAATCAAAAAATGTTTTGTTGGATAAATTACCACACTTTCTTAAGTAATGAATAAAATGAAAAGTAAATAAATTTATTAATGGGGGATGAATATGAAAACACTAAAATTTTAAATAATAAAGAAATTTCATGTATTAGTAATATTTATTTCTATATTTTATTGGGTGTTATTTACAATTATAAATTTAATATTTTTTCAATAAAAATTTAATATTTTTATAACTAAATTATTTTTCTTGAATTATACAATTTTATTTGAAAGTTGAAATTTTAATTTTTATTAATATAATTTGATAAAATTGAATTCAAATTTTTACTCATAATATAAAATATATCTAATGTTGGATTTTTTGGAAGTCTATGGAAATATTTTTTTAGTAGAGAAGTGAAAATGCCAATTTTTGGAAAACAGTATTTGATTTTCATTAAATCTAATAATTTGAAAGAAGAATAATATTTTGGAATTAATTTTAATGATATATAGTATATATTTTATTAATTAAAATATAATGAATACATTTGAAACGTTATTATATTTTGTTTTGATATAAATTAATTTTCATGCTTAAAAACGAAAATTTTTATATAAATAGTTTTCATTACATTTGCACACTTATATTAAAAGTAACTACTAATATATATATATATATTGATTCTTAAAAAATTTAATTAATATTTTCATTTATGAGGATAATATTTATAAATTATTTAAATTTCAATTCTAGTTATTATGAATAGTAACCTAGATAAAATTGTTTTTACACAGGAAAAAAAATTAAAAAATAGGTTAATTACAGAAAAATAAGATATATGGTCATAAAATATTATATTAATTGTTTTTGGATGATATTATTTAAACCCATATAAATTTATCTTCTAATTTCAAAATTTTAAAGGTCCATATTTCCATGATGAATACAATATATTATTTCAAAATAATTAATAATTATAAGAGTCCCACTCCACTCAATTATAACAGGAAACCCCATATCATATCTTATTCACACCACTTTATCCTTCTATAATAGTAAATTACATACAAGATATTATCCCAAAATACATCCTCATGTCTAAGAGGCTTGGATGTTACAATAGTACTAAACTAGCAACTCTTATGATATAATCCCAAAGAGGTATTATAAGGAGAGGTCTAACTCTAAATCGAGTGTATTCCTGTTTATTTCTTTATCTACTTCCTTCACGTATTTTTTTAACTATGATGTTATTATGAAATCCATATTGTTAATATAATATAATTTTATTTTTTTTCAATCACATTTTCATCTTCTTTTCCATCAAATAGTAAATAAAAACATTGCTCATGCATTCATGTGTAACATCACCTCAATGAAGCCATGTGTTTTGTTCTTCATTTTCTGATCATATAGAAGGTTAAAATAATAGTTAAAATAAATATATATGATATTTAGGAAATAATTATCATTATTTAACTATTATTTATCACCAAAATTATAACTGTTCAACCAGTTAGAAGATGACAACGTTGCTTGGGCATACATGTTAACTACCATCTCTTGGAAGTGATGTGATTCAATTTTAATTACTAAATAACATATATTATAATAATGTAGAGGATCCTGAATAAATATGAAATTTATAACATATTTATGATTATGAAAAATTAAATTATAATCAAATTAATATCATTTCCACCCTCTTAAAAATTTAAAACATCACTCATGCGTACATACAAAGTATTGTCTCAACGAAATGATTTGGTTCATTATTTTTGGCCCCCATTCATGGTTGGTTTTAATTATGTATGTAATGAATACATAGAATAATTATAACATATTTAATAATATATATCTAATGTCACTATAACCTCACTAACCATGATCATTGCATTGATGTTATTTGAGGTTATAATCAGAATGACCCTAAAATGTCCAATTTCAAATTTACACTCTTAATAAAATCATAATCATGCCGAAAATAAAAAAAATGTAAAATTTTTAATGGAATGAAAATGATAATATTTCTTAATAAAATAAATAAATAATATAATAATATTATTTAGTATAAATATAACACATTAAGCCAAATGAGAGATAATGTATGGGAGGGTTAAAAACATAATTCTAATGTTTTCATTCCATATCTTTTCCCCCAAGGTCAATATTATTTTAACTATATCTACATTGTTCTTATTAATACATCAAAGGAGTGTAAATTTTTATTTTTATGATAATTTAAATTCATTATAATGGATTGAAAATAAATATATTCATTTTTTTCTATATGGGTTATTTTTTTACTATATAAAAAAGTGGAAATGAATGTTTTTAACTAATAAGTATTGACCCATTTTCCCCCCATCATAATAATTTTTAATTATTCTTAATACTACCTTATTTAGGATGTTTTTATTGTATATCGTCTTTATAGTGTTGTGATATTTTTTTTATTTTTAGTAGTTTGTGATGAATAGTAATAATTATCTTTATCATTATGTCAAATTGGAAACTGTATTTCATATGTGTGCAAATGAGATTTTTTAAAGAGTTTATGATGAAAATTTATAAAGAATAATTTATTTTTAATTTAAATTTATAAATGCTGAATTGTGATCCTAATACAGAGCATGAAGACATGTGATCTTGATATTTATCTCTAATGAAATTGATAATGATATAATATTTAAATTATAAAATAAATGAGTTAACAAGGATGGAAACTCCTATTGAATTAACTATGATTAATTTATAATGAAAAGTGTAAATTATTAGTAAAATTTAGTTAGTAATATAATACTCCCTGATACCTATATTATAATCATATTTTTTTGAGAATTAATATTATTTTTTGACGTAAGAAAGGATTATGAAATTTCAATAGTAAAATGTTTTTTTTCAATGAAATGTTTTTATGAGTTTACATAGGCCTCAAGAATTGTTATATACTATTTATTTCTTAAAAAAAGTTTCAAATATTTTTATCTAATTGATTGTTTTTTTCGTATGTGTAAATGTTTTTTTATATGCCCAGTGTTTTATTATGTAAAATGAAACAATACTCAAGATTTTGATTATTTTCATTACAGTAATAGAAATATAATATTTTTATAAACATATTTTGATTTGTTTTCATTATCCAAAATTTTAAAAAGGGTTTCAATGAAAATAAGGATGTTTTGAAACCATATCATGGTTCATATTTTGGTTTTGGTAAATTTTCATAAATGGAGTGTATTGAATAATATAGGGGTGTAACATTAAGAACATTTTTTTATCATAAAATATGTACACTATATGGATGTAACTAAATTTTTAAGTAATGTTTTATATTATTTTTTAAATTATAACAAATTGTCATAAAAATGTAAAAATGTGAAACCCATTTTTTTAATTAAGTAAATTTTTGTTAAATATGTAATAGTAAGATATATTTGCTATTTCTTCACATATTAATTGAAAGGATACTTATAATGAACTTATTAGCATGACTTTAAATTATTACAACATTGTGATATAGTATAACATCATCCGTTATCTTTTTATATGTATACATTAGTAGATTCTTGAATCACAATACAACAATATTTTTCTCAGTCTTCGTCTCATTCTTCAATACATTAGATTTTCTTAGATATAGTTGAATCCTATGGATAAATATATATTCATTAGAACAATAATGTTTTAAATGGTACATATTATCATATATTTTCATCATCATATATGGCTCTTTTTAATTCACTTTGTTATCAAAATAGTATTATTTCAGTTTTTTAATATGGAAACTCATTGAATATCGATGAAATATGATCTTATTATTCAAAAAAATGGGAATTATCAAATTAAAATTATTATTTAAATCCTAATTCATCCATCATTAAATATACTAATTTAATTTATAGAGAGTCTCAAGATTATTTCACTCATAAAAGCTCTACCAAATCTATTTTATAAAATATCATCCTTACTAATAAGTCATTAAATCCCAGAAAACAACTTTAATTTTAAAAACTTCTCAATAATTACCAAACATTATTAATTTATCATTATTCCTCTAGTCTGTAGGTATTATTTGTACTTGTAAACATAAATCAAAATTCGAATAAGATATATTAATTTTTGAATCAATTAGTAACACTTCATTCAGAATTTGATATAATTCCTCTCTCCAAAAATCACTGTTTATATTTCATTAGTTATTTTATTTTCATAGAGTAATGATCCTTATGATGTAGGAATATCAATATTCTATAGTGTTTATAAATCTTTAATAACTTAAAAATTATACTTATGAATTTCAAATTCATATTTATAAACTATGGTGAACTTCATATAATACTGTAATAATGTTTTCATACATAAATATGATGTCCATAACTATCAATATAATATGGGAACTTCATCCTTATTAATATACCTTAATCTATATGAAGTTATAAGACATCCTTATGAAGTAGGAATTCATTTATGAAATATAATTATATCATTCCTAAAATGTTGAGTTATCCCTAGGATGTATGTTAATATTATATATTCTAAAACATTATATTATATCCATCATTACAATGTTTATATTTTTTCAATTCTTTTGCATTTGATTCTTCCTTATAATGTCATATATAATTCTTTTTCTCCATTTTATATATTAAAAACACCATCAAAACAATCAAATAACAAATTAATATATTCAAACACATTTTTCAAATACTACAAAAAATATAAAAATAATCATAAAATTTCCCTTTACTAGAAACACTCGTTTGTAAATGTGGTGATTAATAGACAGTTATTCTTTAAATAATTTATATTTTCATCAATATTCCATATTAGACAAATACTAAAAAATAATTCCAATATATTTTATAGATTTTGTTTTCATCAAATAACAATTTTAATTGGTCCCTCTGAATATCCAATCTATAATCATTACATTTTAATTTGCAGTGTTTTGAATCAATCAGATTGAGACCTCCAAGAATAATCCATACCTTCCCTTTCCATTTATAATAGGTGAAAGTTATTCAAATTTTCACACATTCCTAAAAAAACATTTATGTGATTCTTATTTTTATGACATCTTTAATTTTTTTTAATAAAAAAAATATTCATATGGGTTGTTCATCAATTCAATTTTAGAGATTTAATGATAACTTTTCATGGTCAGATAAATTGTTAACAAAATTGAGACATAAATGGGTTAAATTCACAAGATCAATACAATGAAAGAATTCTTAAATTAACTAAATATGATAATAAAAAATTTCTTTTATACTAATATAGCTATTGAGGAAGGAAGGATTTGTGATATATAATGACTCATCATTGAATGAAATAGGGTGTGTCCTTACACATAGTGTTAGTACTATTCATTAATTATAATAAAAATTAAGGACCCATAAAAAATCAAACACATGATATTAATTTGGTTGATAAAATCCTCCAATTGTAGATATAAAGACACAATAGTTATCGAGGAATAGGTGATATATAAATAGATCATCATATTTTTAAGTTTATATTCAACTACAAAAAGTTCAAAATGGGAAAAAATATAGATGAAACTATTTAAGGAAGATGATTTTGCCATACATCATCCCCATTAGATGTAAAAAAGTTGGAAAATATATTTCTAAGGATGATTAATTTTATAATATCAATGATGAGGATAGAAAAATATTCAATAAAAATGTTTTTTCCATTTTAGGAATAAATATTATTATATAATGTGAATTTTTTTAATTCTTAATTTCCAACCTAGATTTGATAAAAAATAATATTAGGACTCAAATATATGAGAATATTCTTCCAAGGAAGGATAAATCCTTAGAATATCAAATATTTATGAAAACCAAAAAATGAATATATTGTTTTGAAAATTCTAAAGAGGATATGTGTACCAATAGTGATTGAGTAGTAGTTAGAATTACTTGATGGTCCATTATATTAAAATTTATCTATTCACTTTTTTAGCACAAAAACATTTTGGAATGTAAGGGAACAATTTTTGTGGGATAATATGATGAAATTATTTAGTATGTGTGTATATTAATGGTATAAAAAATGTAAATATTAAATGATAAATTCTAGAGAGTGTTATAAAACATCACCATATACCAATGTGGAAATGAAATAATATATACCGTATTTTGTTTCTATGATTCCTAAGAAGTCTATGAAGAATGATGGAAATTGAGTTATTAAGATCACTATAAGTAGTATGTACATTTCTTATTAAAAAAATTATTTTAAATGAGTATCCTACAATCGTCAATATTAATTAAGATATAATTATTCATCGAGTACCTCTATCAATTGATCCTAATCATGACCCACATTTCACATCAAAATTACAAGAGAGTCATAAAATGGATCTAAATTATAAGATACATAAAAAAAATTAAATCAAACTTAAACTAATAGTTACTCTAAAAGGACTATCTAGTAATTATTGGATATAATGTTTTAATTCTCAGACATATTAATTTGAACATGGTATTATTTCCCACTTATAGAGGAACTTTTATACAATAATTTATTAAATTTGTGTACATAAATAGATCTATATTTTGATTTTAGGGGGAAAGACACCATACACAAAATTGTTGGGACAAATTCATTGAAAGAAATTTATTTGTTATGGATCTCATTGAGATTTTAATTGAGAATGTACAAGCTATCTAAAATAATCTCAATACAGCTCAAACAATAATGAAAATTTGTGATGATAATCATAGGGATGTTGAGGAATTAAAATATTGAGGTTATCTCTTCTTGAATTCATCCCTATGTAAGATATTTATATAGCTTTGTAATAAGGCGATTCTATGTCCAAGGTATATATACAATTTTATATTTTATGTTAAATTGTATTTGTGGATTGTTCATTGTTTATGATACCCAACCTCAATAATGTACATGAAATATTCCATGTATCAGTTTTAAGTAACAACATTTCTAACCAAACAAAAAATCACCTTTGTATAAATTAACCACGAATATGAATTATACTATATTTATGTGATTGGGAAGATTTTTTATTCTTTTGATAAGTTGTTTCTGAATAAAAAAGTCGTTTTGAAAGCAATTTATAAAAAGAACATGTTAGAGAAGATAACATGGAATATTTAATAATCTATGATATATTAATTAACTATATTTACACATCGACTATTTTATTACTAAGAATTCATGGATGAAATTATTTAAGTGTGGGTAGGTGTATGACTGGAGAGTTTACTATATATATTTCACTAAAATAGTATTTATTTTATTTTATCATATTATAATAATGTAAATATGGAGTTACATTCTTGTATATAAATTTATATCATTACTTATGAATTATAAATAAACTCTATATAATTGTATATTGTATAATAGAAAAATAAATAAATTTAAATAATAAAACTAAATATTAAAATTCTGGTTCCATGTTATATATTTGAACTATCATAGACATAAAGAACTCATTTGATAAAAATTAAATTATTAGAAATAATATTTTTATAAAAAAACAATAATAAATTTATAAGATTATTTTTAAATGATGAATAAAAAATTCGATTTTTAATGGATCTGTATAATTATATTACGTTTTCGAATAGTAAAATGACCATTCGAATTGTAAAAAAGACCATTGTGGTAAACGATTTGTTAACCTTCTAAATAATGTTTTCTGTAAATTTATTAATTAAATATAAGTTTTAAAATTCAATTAAATTTTTATGAAACTTATTTAACATAATGTAGCCAAATTAATTCACTTTTATTTAATCGTTTTATTCATTATTCGTTAAAATATTAATTTTTTTAATAGAATTAAATATCAAAATTAAATATTTTAGTGATTTGTTTTCTGGAAATGTATTTCATTTTTGGATTTTTTACGTTTAATTTTCTTAATGGTGAATTATTTTTAAATATTATAAATAGTAAATTAGGAATATGAACAGTGAAATATCAAATAATTTTTTATTTTTCATTATATGATTAATACAAGATTAATTTCACAATAGATAATGTAAACAACCATTATCTCAACATCACATGCATAAATTACTATCCATTTTCACAAAAATCAATACTATATATAGTATTGAGAAAAAAAAAATAAAATAATAAAAAATTTATTCTAGAACTCTTATCTCCTCCTATTATAATTACCACACTACACCTCCCACCGTCTTATCATAACATAAACATATTATTATGAAAATTTTATGAAAAATTATATAAAAAGACATAATCATTATTCAATCAATGCTTTCATTTTTTAAACATGAAATAACGTAGTTATTTTTAGATGATATTTTTTATTAAGAGTTTTAGAAGACTGGGTCATAACACTTACATAACAATCTCAAATACTAAAAAGTGTACACTTATAATTTGTTACAATTTTTCCTATAATGTATATTTATTCAAATAAACATGTTTTCATTTCATAAAAAACATCATATATTTCAACAAGAATTATTATTTTTT
Organism: Viscum album; assembly: GCA_963277665.1. NCBI lineage: Eukaryota > Viridiplantae > Streptophyta > Magnoliopsida > Santalales > Viscaceae > Viscum > Viscum album. Next base: position 678,068,449 of record OY728132.1, on the reverse strand, counting down.
CTTACCAATCTTCTAGACTTATGATTTAAAACAATATTTGATGGGAACGGAAAACAGAGTAAAGGAAATAAAAAGAATAAAATAAATAATTATTATTTGAATACCTATTATAAAATTTATTTTTCAAAATAAATTTTTTGTTAATATTAACCATTTTATAATAAATAAAACATCTTCTATGGCCTAATTTTTTGAAAATAAATTTCATTGGAAATGTTAAAGGAAAAAATAAAAATCATAATACATTTTTTAAAATCAAGAAAAAAATTCACAAAGATATAATTTTCACCCATTATAAGAATAATTTAAATTCACTTTTTATATAATTTTTGATCATTTAATATATTTTTTAAATCCCATGATTTCCATAAAAATAATATTAAAAGATTAGATAAATCATATAGGAATCCTAATGTTTCATTTTTCATGTTGCTCTTATATATAGAATTAAATTAAATGATATATGTAGAGTAACCAACACAGTTACACATGGATTAACCATTAGTATTACACATTGAATAACCCTCATTCTTATACTTGGAATAACCATCATGGTTACACATGGACTTATATGAAGGGTCAACTTACAACATCAACAATTCCCAATCCAGTAGAGACCTATCATGGACCCACCCATCATTAGATTATAATGTAACTAAATATAAATATAAAAAATGAACAAGAACCACAACACAATCATAATACTTAAAATAATTCATTATAAAAGAATGTTTTTGGCCTACAAGAAAATATTTATGGATAAAAAAATATCCATTCCATTTTGGGAACCTTTTTTAAAATAACATGAACTTAGTAAAGAATGGTTTCTAATAGAAACATTTAATATTATAAATTAATTTAAATATCAAATAATATTAATTTCATTGGTAATTTTTCTTATTAGTATGCATTAAAATAAAACAATCCTTTACTATTTTTTAAATATGTCAAAATTCTCTATATAAAATACCTAAAATGATTCATTTTGAAACCCATTTAAATAATGTTTAAAGGAAAAAAATTCACTCTGTTTTTTATTAATAGAAATATAAATACATCTATAATAAAATTTTTAAAATAAGGACATGGAAGAAAAACAGTTTAAAAGAAGTTGTCAAAAGAGGGGAATTAACAGAATATCCCTTACCATGCTTCTAACACGTCATGTTAATTCCTCGTCATCCTGTATAATAATGATTTTAAAATTATTTACATGAATTAATTGTTTTATCTAGTATAATATTTCTTTTATTTCTAATATTTCCACATCATATATAATTAAAAAATTTATTAATTTCATGCTGTTTTTTATGATATGTTGATCATATGTCCAAAATGACTTTTTTTTAGGATGATTATAGTCAAAGAGATCCTTATTTCATCATATCCAGAATAATAGTAAGTAAATTATTGTAATTTTTATACATTAATAATACCATTAAATAAAAGCATGAAGGATGTTTCTTGTAAATTTAACTATGTTACAATCATGGAGAAGGTAGGCCATACATAAGCATGAATAACATTTCAATTTTCAAAGAACATTAGGGAAGTATTTAAGGTTTCATTTTTTCTATATATAATTATTATAATATAATAAAAATGAAATAATAACAATTAATAAACTTATATTCACCACTCCCTTGATACAATGATGAAAATTGAATTACATTGACTTGTGGATGTGGTAATTCACACATATATTTGACAGAAATTATCATTTTTTAGTAGATGTAAAGGTATGAAAGAATAATTTATTCTATATATTCATAATGATTAATAAATCATTAATATATATATATATATCAATATATAAATCATTTATATAAACAATGATAGGTAGTTATGGAAAACCACTTACATTGGTCATTGATGTCGTAGTCCACGATACACATAAATGATTGATTCTATTATGATTTGAAGGCGGTTTTAGATGGATGTTGGTTATCCCATTAAAAAATTTGAATATAAGAATAATGAAGTTACTGATGATATTATTTCATCATTTTCAAGGTAGATTTTAAGCATATAGAAGAAGATATAAAATTTAAATCCTCAGTTAAGAACAATACCTCTTCTTCAGAAAGCCTCAGTTATTTACACATTAAACATTAATGGGTAATATTATTCATAAATAATATATCTATAACACGTGGAGGTTTTCCATAATGTTATTTGTGTAGGAAATTTCATAACAAATATTATTTTAAAGTGTGAAAAATAGATGAGTTGAGGTGAACTTTTATATCTAATGCGAGGTCCCTCTTGGAAATTATTAAAATATTAAATTAATATATATATTTTTCATTTTACAATAGATCAAAATTTAAAATATTTAAATAAAATATAATTATGATTAAAATTAATTTTATATAACAATATTTTGACATGTTTTGACTATTTTTTACACTTATATCGTCCTTTTATACCTCATTATCCCTTTTCTCACTTACCATATAAACATTGTATTTTAGACATTGAGAGTAAATATAATTAATATAAATTGATAAGTGACCCATAAAGGATGTATGGTTGATATTATCAACCATATCCCCGTCAAATTTCTAAAGATTAGATTTAAATGAATTTAAATAATTTTACAAATATTCTTTTTTGTATAATATCATAATTTTTTTTATAAATATTAATTTACTTTGAATTAATAATAATATGAAAAAATGGATTTAGAAACTAATTAATTAAAAACTTTCTAAGATGTTATATTCATCAACACAATTTCGGGGTTTCTATAATTCACACTTATAATATTATTCTAAGAGTTTCTAAAATTGATTTATTGATTTTTTTTAATTCCTAGATAAGTACTATATTAGAGGATCGTAATCATTTAGGTAATAATATCATCACTAAAAATTAATAATAAATTAAGGCGAGAAACAATAATTTATCATTAAATCTAATATTAAGAACATAAAATTTCACCTATTTTCGTAATAACCAAATTATTTATGAGTTTTTTTGAATAAAATAAATTTCAATGATGGAATGTGTTGAATGATACCCCATGTTATACTTGTGTTATATGAATCACATGTTTAATCTTTCTCTACATGCAACACCGGCTAGCTTTCATTACATAAAATATTGTGTTTAAAAAAACCCATGATATGTTTATTTAAATGATACCATTATAACCAATACATTAAATATAGTTATATCAATATTAATAAATAAATTTAAAATATCAATTATCATAGTTTTATAAAATAATTATTTACAATAAAATTAAAAAAATTAAATAATAAATTCATAATAATTAAGGATATTATTTTCAAAAAAATACCATTGTCATTTCATTTTACGGAAAATGATAAAATTAATTTTTTAGAAATTTTGATATGGAATTTGAAAATATAAAAAATAATTTTTTTAGTAATTTAATAATTATCTTTGGGAAATTTTTGTGGTTTTTTTAAATATTTTATTTTCTAATTAATAGTAAAAAAAATATTGAATTTTAATTTTAAAATAAATTTTAATTTAATTTATTTATAATTTTTTGTTATATTTTAAATTGGTTTTAATGTTACAATAGTTAAATAATACACATGTTAATATGATTTAGGTCATTGGAATCAATATGACATTAAAAATGGATATAAAAACATTGCAATATTTTGATCATTTCCACATTAAAATCTTAGTTCCTCATCATGTCTTATGGATTAATATTAAATTAACACGATAAACTTATGTAATTTGTATTTGGATAAATGGATTTTATATTTTTAATATTCTTTATTTATATTTCTTAATAAAGAAAATTTTAATATTGACCAAAATTAATGGTGGATGGAGTAAAAATTAGTTACCATGGTTATGGTAATAATGGTTTTAGAGGGGGTTAAAATAAAACCATAAGAGTAAAAATATATTAAAAAAATTTCTAAAACTATTGGATTAATGTATATTAACAATTACACCTATTAAGTTGTATAATGGACTAGTTTTTTCCCATGGTACATATAAAAATTTTGGGAGCACTAATTCCTATTAAAAAATAACAAGGGTTTTCTCTCCCCCAATTATAATAGGCCACCCCTCTCTCTTCCTAAAACCATCAACAATCATTAGTTCATACAATCCTGGAAAAAATAATTTTCCTTCTATCATCCTAAAACCTTATTTTTTGAATAAAGGCATCATAGAATGTCTTTCTTTCAAACCTAATGTGCATACCCAAAGAAAAGGTAATGTTGATCAATTATCACTTTTATTTTATTTCTTCCTCCACTAAAATAATTTATTTTTAAATAAATTTTATATAAAACCTCAAAATATTACATATAATAATTTTTTTGTGTTATTTCCATGATAGAAAACACTCTCCACTTTGATCAAATGGCTGACTAAATCATCTTTCGTGCATACGGCTGACAACAACCTCATGAACTGATGTCGTTCATTTTTTCATTACTACCTATCAGGGGGGTCATAATGATGGATTTATTATTAATATATTATATATAGGATATTTATAGTGTTATTATTATTCAATAATTGATATATCACACATAAGTTCATGCATTACATTTTATGGGAATTTGATAATATTATTCATGTGTTCTATGGAGTACAATCCCATGAAGCAATTTGATTCATTCGTTATTTAAATATAACGTTTTAAGGATGTTGATAATGAATAAATTTGATATATATGAAATTATAAATATTCTATATTTATTATATAACAGTTATCATTCTTTCATTCAAATTAAAATATAAAAATATTCATTTGTACATATGACCTACTATATCCATGAATGGTGATTTTGAAATATTTTTTATAAATACAATAGATTAGTATAAATAAACATATACCAATAATATTTTTTATTATCATCATGGTTATCATTTTAGGGATTATTAAACCATGATCAATTTCATAGTAGGAAAAATATAAAAAATGAAAACATATATGAAAAATGTTTTTATTGCCTGAAAATTAACATTAACATGGAATGTTTAATAAATGGGTAATAAATTGTCAAAATAAAATAAAATATTGTACTAAGAATATTATTTTTTTGGTAATACATTATTAAAAAACATATATATTTTATATTTAACTTTTGAATGAGTATGATGAAAGCCATGACTCAAGGTAATGGTTTTCCATCAATTTTCTTTTATCCAAAAATGCCTTATGTTATAAACCATTTTTTTATCAAGGTGTATGTACAACCAATTTTACTTATAATATCATCAATTTATTTATATCTATATTATTTTATATTTTATTAAATTTTATTCCTTCATTGAACATAAAAATCAACGTTACTAATGTGGTAATTATTTTATGTTACAATCTCACTATTATTGGGATTATTTATGATCAAGTATACAAAGATTAAATATCATGGTCTGCCTCTAAATTTTTTTTATGAATTTTATTCTCCTATAGTATTTCATGATATAATATTGTAATGGTATCATTTTTCCACTCCGTGGAACATAAAATAATTAAGAAAACGTTATTAATAAAATCAAACATTATTTCTTTCTTCTATCAGACTTATGTTTTCTTTTAGAATATTTTTTTAAAAATTATTTCTCAAACATGTTTCATTACTCTCTTGTGATTTTCATAAGTAATTTTTATCCATGTGTAACATTTAAAAGCCTTATTTTTTATGGAATATTGGTTTAATTTTTCCAAGCAATTTCTATTTAGATTTTATAGAAAATGTTAATGGAATCATTGTTTTTAAATTTTCAACATCATTAATTTTATTTGATATTATAAAAAATCATTAAATATAAACATATTTTATATTTTTTTATTTTTTTATAAATATTTTTTTTTCAAACAAAATATTACATTTTCAAACTAATTTTTCAAAGTGGATTGAATATTTTGTCAACAAAATGTGTAAAATGTTATATGAAAATTATTTTCTATCTAATAATAAATATTTTGATTTTACATTCAACTTGCCGATCATTCATAATATTTCTCAAAATGATCTCTTTTTCTATGGAATGTTTTTCAGGAAATGCATTTCAGTTCCATGGGCTATACATTGATAAAATTATTATGAAAACTGATTATTTTCATAAATTAGGTTATTATTAAGAGACTATAAAACCTATATCTTTTCTACTACTATTGATATGATGAATTTTTTCTATATTTATTTCATTTAATGGGATATGGTATGATGAATATTTATGATCTTGTGTAAAATAGAGTGTTGTTTTTAATTATTTTATAGGTGGGACCTATATCTCCCTCGAATACATTGGTTAATTATTGATATCTATTGGGATTTATTGGACTCGAATGGGAGTGAAATCATACCAGAAATAAAAATATGGGAATGATAATTGAACCCTTTTTAGAAAGGCATGGCTTCAGTTGGGGGTGAACCCAGTTTTATAATGTATTTTTCCACTATGATGGACTTAGATGTGAGGATTAACTGATATGAATATGATTTTTGATAATATTCTGTATAGAACAAATTCCATTTCCTATGCCAATGTTATTATATCATGGATCAGATTCACTGATTTTATTATGATTCCTTTTTATGAACTACTAATATATAATTGATGACTCGAGATGATGATCTTTTATATTCATGGTATCGTTCAAAATTTTTTTCTCAACTATCATACCCTTATATTCATTTTTTTCTTATGTATCATTCTTGTTTAACCACACTGAAATTTTGTCACACAATTTCTTATATTTAATTTCCCAGTTTTTAATAATATGTATTATATAATACATTTCAAATAAGGGTTCTATTTGTGATGAAAATTGTGGGAGATTATGTAGATCACCTATAAACTAGAGTTTGTATTTCCATGTTCAAAATCCACTAAACCATTATGGTCTTGAGGCATGTGTTTATGTAATGTAATGAACATTCATTAAAAATGATGTAATGTAAATCTATTATAGTATTAAGATTTTATAATTGGAATAAATGGATATATTTAGTTTACCAATGTAAAATTGGATGATATGACCTTTGTTATATCCATAATAACATGTATAACGAATATTCTATAGATTAGTCAAATTAATGTAAAATTACATGTAAGTTTAGTAAAGGATAGTGTGAGTGATTTCCTAGAAGTGAAGCCCTATCTCGATACTAATAGTGGATTTGGATTTGGCACATATGTAATTTTTGGTAACAATATTGAAAAAATCGTGTATAGGTAGAGTTGATTTGTAACTTGTTCCTGATAAGAGGCCTTGTTTCACACCCAGTTGGACACTCATAGGGGATATCATTTGGGAATTCACAAACACATGGAAAATATCCATTAAGGATTTAAATAGAAGATGACAAAGAATGGACAATGATAAACCAATTTATTTAGGGATTATTGGATAATGTGTCATTATTTAGATGTGATATACGTTATTTTTCATGATTTAGTGGTTACCATATATGCTAATTATCTCATACATCATGCTTTTTGGTTTTAGTAAAAAGTTAGAACCTGAAAGAATCGTATCAATGATGAGTGGAATGGATATTGTAATGATTTTACACCTAATATTATAAATTTTATAGGATAATTAATGAAAAATAATGATTCATTTTTCAAAAAACATCCACATGTTATAAATAATTTCAGAATTCCAAAATAATAAAAGAGGGAATGGTATTATATTGAGTCCTTCATGATCCAACATCTACCTTCCATCAATGGATATGATGATCAGCTGGTTTCTAAAAAATTTCTCAGTACCACTAAAAAGATATTTTCATTACTCAAGAATTAAAAACATGAAAAATTAATTTTGGATATCTACCATTTGGAAGGTTAAGTATATAACGGTGGAATATTATTAAGAAAATAATAAAAAATAAGGAGGATGAATCTATGGATTGGTAAGAGATAAAGAACATATTTATGAATATTTTCTTTCGACGAATTATTCTTATGATTTTAGAAAATGAATTATTAGCACTATTGAAAAAGGATGATGAATTTATTGTTACCTATGATGAAAATTTTAGAACAATTTCAAAAAACATTTGGAGCATTATTATCCAACCTAAAATTAAGTTTGATCGATTATTTAGTGTTTTAAAACCATGTATATAAAGGGAGACATCTAAAAGATATTTATTATCTATAAATAGATTTTTTGGTGTGTTGTCATGTGAGAACAAGTTGTTGGAATTACATATCAATATCATGGGTTTAAAATCAAATGGAATACATATTTTAGAGGAAATATAAGAAACATAGATATAAGAAGATAATTTTTTTTATGATCAATGTGTTGGAATATTCATGGTGAATATTTTTATATAGGGCTCGTAAATATTTTTATGTATATAAGGGAAGGTTATTGGGAAATTGAGTTACTAAAATGATGGAAAGATGTCAGATAATTTTTCAAATAGAGAGAAAGATTCATATAATATACATCTCACAACATTAGTTCTTCTGGTGTAAGGAAAATTGAAATTATGCTTACAAGTTCCAAAATTGAAGGGTTAATGATAATGATCAACATCATAAATCTCTTAATATTTGTGATAAGGGAAAATATTTTATAATCACTATTTCTGAAAAGGGGAGAGATAATGAGTGGTGAATGGAACACTTACCATCCAATGTATGATTGTTAATATTTTATTTGACACTGAATCTACACATTAATTCATATCTAAAGAGTTTTATAATGGTATTAAGATTCCTCCAAAATTATTTGATGATGAATTATTAGTAAAAAACTATAACGGTACAATGTTCTCATATCATGTATATGATTACTCAAAATTTCTATTTGGATGTAATTTGCTCATTAATAATATTTTCATTCATCCACTATTAGATTTTTATAACATCCAAGGAATTGTTTGGATTTATCTACTTAAAACCCACATAAATTTTCAATGAGGAATGTTGCATTTAATATTCCAAACCAACATATGAAAAATAATCATTGTAATTGTATGTATCAAATTATGATAGGGATTACATACATTGTATGTGTCTTAAATCCCATTGGGAAGGATTTTTCATCTCAAATGGTTGTGTTAAATCATGAAATTGATGATATGACTATTATTTAGAATTTGTTGATGTCTTACCTAGATAATCTCCTAGTATTCATCCAATACATGATGTTGAGTTAACAATAGATTTCATACCTAGTTCAATACCGAATTCATAGACTACATGGAGAATGGTCGTGATTGTGCTGTAATAATTGAAGAGGAAACACTATGACAACCTTGGCAGGGGAATCATTTGGAGATGTGTGTCACCATGGGGTGAACTTATTATTTTTTGGGAAAAGAAATATGGATCAATACAAATCAATATTTATTATAGAGAGCATTAAAATGTTAAAATTATAAACTAATATCCTCTTAAAAGTATTGATGACATATTTAATTAAATACACAGATCATAATAAATTTACAAGACTAAAATTAGTTCTTGATATCATCAATTAAACATCAAGATAGAGGATATACCCAAAATTTAATTCTGTAAAAGGTATAGAGACTATAAATATATAGTGATTTCAATCAGTCTAAAAAATTCTCTTGCTATTTTCATAGATTTAATGAGTTTAGTATTTATAGATTACTTTGATATGTTTGAGGTAGTCATTATAGAAGATATTCTTATCGACTCAAAGGGAATGGAGATCAATTTATAATATTAATATAAACCCCTTGGATAGAGAAAAATATATGAAAATTTTTCATATTGTGCTATTTGGCTGAAAAATGATTCAATTTTGGGCCACATAATCTTAATAGAAGGTATATAGATTGATGCTTCAAAGACAGAGGCTACTGAATATTAGTATTGACTAACCCTAGTGACTAAGATCCTTATTTTTTTAGTTTTTATAGATATTATTGATTTTTGTTGGATAATGTTTCTAGACAATCTAATACATTAACCTTTTTTACTTAAGGGAAGGCAATGTTCCTCTATAAAAATTAATGTAATAGAAATTTTAATGAACTGAAGAGAATATTAGTCAGTGGACCATGGCTTACATTACCCTGTTGTAGTGAAGGGTTTGGAATATATATTGATTCATAAAATAAGGTATTTTTATGTATTCTTATGAATAATGTTAATGATATAGAATATGCCTCACTACAATTAATGATTAATGAAAAAAATTACCCAACGCAGGATGTGGAGTTAGGTTTCATAATATATCCATTAATGATATTAAGGAATCATCATTAAGTAGAAAAGTGTGATATATATAGTTATCAATAAAGTTTAAATTATATACTTACACAAGTGTTTAATATGAAATAAAAAAGTTAGTCAAAGATAATTAATGATTATGAATTTCAATACATTACCACATTATAAAAGTGAATAAGTTGGAACATTATATGAGTCCAAAGTATCATGAAATTATTTTCATGAGGATGAAAAAAATATAGGATTTGTTTTATTTTAAATGGATGGGTTTAGATATTATGAACAGGCAAGAAAAAATCATAATTTTATCAGTTGATTTTGCACCCATCTATCCATGTGAATATTAAAAATGTGTTGAATTATGATGTAGAGCTATATAATAAGTTTAAAAATGTTCTTGAGGTTATCCTTGATCATTAAAGAATGATAAGGTTCAAGAATTTTGTATGAATTCATTACATAACATGCATGAAGAAGGAATTTTTAGTTGAATATCATAGTTATTCATTGTATTTTCATCTTGGAATTATGAATATGTGTACATATTTGAAATAATACTTATAGGGGGATTACATGAAGAGAGATATCAGTGAATATTTATCTCTTTTCCTGGTAAATTAGCAATTTAAGGATGAAAGAAACAGTATATGGAGATTTTACATCAATTAACCAAACCATAATGAAAATGGGGGAACATGAACAAGGATATTGTTGTTAGACTTCTCAAAACATATAATGAGAATAATTTGATATGGGTTGCAGTCAGTCACCTTATTATGTTATCACACCCCATCAGTAATAGATAATACCTTTCACTAGATCATATTTTATGTATATGTTACAGTTGGTTTCCTCAGACCAATTTATTATACATTGATTACATGTATCTTTATTGTATTGATTATTAAAAAAACATATTAATAAATATATTCATTGTTTCCTATATGGATTTATTGTAATTGAATCTTATTGTATATTTTCAAATTTATAATGTCATAATAGTTCCCCACAGTGATGATATCCTTTATGTTTAATGAAAAAATTCTAAACATAGTTTTGTAGTTAGATAAGGTAATTTGATGGGATACATATTATTTAGAATGTAATGTGTGAGTACTCTTAATCTGATGGTGCCTCTTCTCATGTTGTTCAGAATTGTTAATATTCATGATGGGGAAATATGAGACCACACCTTATGGAAATATTTTTACATCTTTTTATGTCATTAGATATTATTAAATGCAATAATGTGTAATGGTTCTTATAAATTAACATTATCATTAATATATGTCATGACTAACACACATAGATTTGAGGACAAAAACCACTATTCCATGTGTTGAAAGGAAGTATGGTACATTGGGCACAACATGAACAACTTTTCATTAATGGATAAGTTGATGAAGGTATTTTTCCTTAAATATTTATGTGTGTAGATATCATGACCTATTTATAGGAATATAAATTCCACACAATTCTTTGTCCATGGTGTAACAACTGGCTTATTTTAGATATTCCAACAAAGGCATATTAATCAAACTGGTTGATGACAATGTCATGATACCATATTGATAAGGTATTGTGAAAAAATAATTGTATTACCTAGTGACTGTTTTATGTGGTTTTCATCATTAATACATTATGTTTTATCACTTTGGTGAATTGACTAAGTTCAAAACACGAATCATAAACATTAGGTTAGCTTGACTAATATAAATGAGAATGAATTGAAAAGGGTCTTATAAATCGTGTTTCAAATTATATCTTTTAAAATATAAATTTTTTTACAAATGGAATAAAAATTATTTTGAAGAGAAAAAATAATTTCATTCAAGCTATATTGATCAAATAAATAAATTATTTATTTTCACTCATGGGAATAAAAATTTATTTTTCTATATTTATGAATATATAATAAATATTTATTTTTCAGTATGTCACTAAAATATTTATATATGAATAAAAATTTTATATGGTTATTTAATATATAAATACGAGTACATATAGAAAAAGACCGCATCATGTGATAATATATTTCTTTAAAAGATAATAAAGATTATTTATCAATTTTCACATGTTTGTGAACCAAAAAATAAAAATATTATTATGTGTCATGGGGTTTATTAAATTATTTAAATGTTATTTAATGATCAACATGAAAATAAATAATATTTTAACTCACATCATAAATCTATAAATAAATATTAATTTCTATTGTATATTGAATCATAAAATTAAAATAGATAAATGTTGCACAAAGTGAATTCTATCTTAACTCATTCTTCTCTCTTCCTCTAAGGAATGAGAGTGAGAGAAGAGATATTTCTTCAAGACTGATGAATGAACAATCAAGAACGAAGAATTCAAGACATTCAATTTTCCACTTTTACACCTGTAGAACGTGTGGGGGGTTTTAGAGATCATTAGATCTCACATGGATCAGTAGTAGTGGGTTTTTATTATTTGACCATTACAATGAAAAAAAAATGAATCCAAAATAATCATTTTGGATGATCATAGTTCATCAATAAATATTGTTCCAATGACCATGTTTTTATTTCATGAGATATTAATTAAATTAGTTATAAATTTAAAATTAATAATCCTCACTCATAGTTTCATCCAATTATTATTAAAAACAATAAAATTAGTGCTGGAGGATATTCTTTGATCATTGTCTTTCATTTTTGTTGGTTCTTGGGAAAATAATATCCTTCTTGTAGAGTTTCCCAATAATAACATCTTTCATGTAAAAATTCAGATTGTTCCGTCTGAGACATTGTATGGTAGGCCATGTCATTCATCCATGTACTGGATAGAAGTAGGTGAGGAAGCCCAACATGGTCATCATCTCATTTAGGAAACATTAGAGTTGGTTCAGTGGATCAGGAAGTGTATGAATATTACTCCATCTAGATAAAAATATTATGCTTATTATCATCGATAACCTCTATAGTTGATGTTCAAGAATCATTTTTTCTTTGGGTATTGCCCGGGATGGTGAATAGATGGGCATAGAAGAAAGTTAAACTATCACCTCAATTTGTACAATTTTTTGAAATTCATTAGAGAGTCAGCCAGGTAGCCTATTAGTTGTCCCTACCTTAGAGATACCATTACATGCATGTCATCTTTCATGGTTCACATCTTTTTCCAATATCATGTCATCCCTTTTCACACCATTGATCCTGAGGAAGTAGGGTTAGATTTCGATGCTACCTTTGAGGAATATCCAGTACAAAACGTTGATAAGAGAAAATAGGCACTTTGAGGAATGTATATCCGTATACTACGGGTGCTATATCAGCATGACCATGTATAGGATGAGACTTAGGAGTGGGATGGAGACGAACATGCTTAGTGGCTAGAGTTGTTTTCAAACAGTGTTACTCCACCCTTGGATGGTCAACTAAGGGGAGAGTTTCATTAATAGGGGAAGACTATAAGAACCCAAATATTCACTCAGGTATAGATCTTTTATTTTTTATATAATTCCTTTTTTAGGACCATTTAAAAATGGTTAATGAGTTTATGAAGGATCTGAGGGTTTCCAGGGCTTGTTAGGATCATGGAATACCTCTGATTGAAAAAAAACATGGATCACAATTTTTTTAGAACCATACAGGAATTCACCATAGTTTGAGGAACCATGAGTGTGTAAAGTTTTTGAACCAAACCATATCACAATGTTAGAACCTAACCATGTGGCCAAACCATGCATGTCTCCTTCCTTACATGGTAACCATGCATGTTTTCCACACTATTTCTCAAATAGTGTGGACAAAACGTAAATATGATATTTTCTGTGTAAAATGTATATTTTTTCATAAATGATATTATTTGATCCCCTTCTTCTTCTTAATATGATATCATGAGTGATTAACATAATTTACATCCATTTTGGGTATTCATGATTGAAAATTCTAGGGATTGAAAGATCTCCTTCACATAATATCCAATTGAGCATTCGTTTATCATGTTGGACGCACTACAGTATGTAATCGATTCATTTTTAGTCATTATTATTATCTCTTTCCCTTGAACTAGTTTTCCAAGTTTGAGTGTTTTCTCTCATTCATTAAATATACTCTGATATGAGCCAAAATGAGGGCTAATATTGGAGGATGAGAGACTACAAGCCTATGGTGGGTGGTCTGTAACTTGTCCCTCATGTTCATAAATATTTCATATATGTGATTAATTGTTTGTGGTTATTCCCACAACTCCATCCATCTCATGTGGGATGTTATTCCATAACTAGGTATTTAGTGTTTGACATGGTGATACACTATTTGGGTGTGACTTTTATTGACTATTATAAGGTTAATACTTTCTATATTAAATGGCTTGATTTATATTTCGAATTGGATAATGGAATGTAGCATGCATGCTCACCACTTGACCCGCCTATAGAAAGTGATTTAATTTAATAATTTAATGTGAAATGGAAATTAGAAATCATACCACATATATGACATTACCATAAATGTAAAGGAATAATTGGTTTTATATATGTATCAACATTTTCCACATTATTGGAAGGTATGAGAATGAAGCTTGGTTATGTAATATGCATTAAATAGATTAAATGAATGGATTCTTGCTACTTATCTCATTCACACTAATGGAAGGTAAGGCTTTATCCAATTTAATTAATATAAGAATTAATAATTACACAACATTGGCCTGACTCAAGATCGCATTGGATTCTTATTAGGGAAAGCCATGAGCACCTAGGAAATCTATTCTGATTCAAGGATACGACTTTCTTTGGTTATGATTTACCTAGTTCCCGATCGTTATCTATTCTTAGATGCTAGGTATGACACTATAAGATCCCTCACATAGTATTAAAATATTCCTTTGATACAATACTTGGATCTATCATTGACATGTAGGTGAAATGGTTATATCCCATCAGACCCTGTCATTTCCTAGCCCCGCTTTAGCTTAGTTGATCGCCTTAAATTCAGAAATCCCCTTATTGTAAAATTCCCTGTATTATTTTCCTTGGATAACACTATTACCCACAGACAAGATACAATGGTTACAGAGTTAGATACCCTTGAGGTCTACATTTCCTGGGTTGATACCATGAAACTCATGCTATTTATACTATCATAAGGTGATGATAGTGTTAGCCATGCCACACATGACCTACTAATATCAATCAGTAAATGATTAATTAATCAATTGGTTACACATTGAGACCCTAGACGAGGGACGATGTAGCTACCAGGGTATTTAATTACAATTTCTTGCATTGAATTATATATTATATGCTTTCACATTGTTATATCCCATTACTTATTCTCGATATTATAGAAATTGATTGTGGTGACCCACTGAGGTTTATCTCACAACATCTCTGGGTACCGTTTGGTAGCTGGAGTAGATTACATGGTTGATGGTGTAGGCAAAGGGAATCACATCGTATAAAAAACATGATTTATTACTATTTCAGATAGAGCTGGACAGTATATGTTATGCCAGATCTCAGGATTCCTGAGATAATCTTTTGGTTTCCATAATTCATTTTTTGTAATTCCATTTTGGTTGATGAATGCACCAACAGTGTTTATGTAACACCCGAGAATTTTATGAGAAATATTTTGTTTTCATGATATATAAATCATCAAAGGAATATTTCACTACACACAACAAAAATTGTCATTCTTTACACGCAATCACGACCGTCCTCGATAGTTTGAATTGTACGCAATACCGAGTTTCACTAAACAACGATATGCTATTAAAATATTGTTAAAAATAGTCGTTATGAACAGTAATACCCACTTTTTGAAATTTTATAAATTTTATCTTTCAAAATGGACTTTATTTTTGGATTCTGAATGTCAAAATTATCCTAGGGTGAATTATTGGTATTTTTATGAAAGTATTCAATTTTTGATGAATAGTGAAAACACTAGGTTACTATTTAAAACCCGAATTTTTATTTAAATAATTAATTATTTTATTTAAATTTATTTTAGGTCAAAAATAATACATAATACATATATAAGTTCAAAGTAATTCATTGGAGTCATTTTATAATAATTTTAGATATATAAAATATTTACTGAACTTTTCACCGTCTTTTACCCACATCCTAGGAGAGTTTGAAAATTTACATAAAACATAATTTTACTGCTTCTATGAGTGGAATTAAAAAAATCAGAGAGACACGGTTAATATCAAGGAGTAAAATGTGGTTCAATAAGATAAAAATAATTTTTGAGGAATAGTAACTTTTTACTTTTATTTACAACAAGTTAAAAGTAAATAGGGTAATTAAAGGTAAAAATGGTATTATTATTACCCTAACAGATGACCTAATTCTATTGGATAAGATTAATTCGACAAAAAATAACCTTATGAATAAAATATGACCATTAAGGTCCACTTGTATTAGATTAGGACATTTAATATTATTTTATTTAAAGAAGAGTTAAAATAGTTAAAATCAATGTTTAATAACTAAATCATTTTTAATAAAGGGTTATTAATAAGATAAATTAGACTATAAATATTCATTAGAAAGATAAAAATATTTAATACATAATTGTATTTTATTTATAATTTTTATACTTTAAATAATTTAATGTATTTATGACATAATGATGATGTTGTAATTACCTTATTAAGGAAATATTAACATAATTGATATTATAAATACCCAAATAAATGTAATTTGAGACTTTTTATGAATTAAAATAATTTTATAGGTTAATATGAAATATTAGTATTCATTTAATTTACTTTTTTAGAACTAATAATTCTGTTATGATATTTACAAAAATCAATTACCAAATAGTGTAAAAATTGACATAAAATAGTTTCTTTTTAAAATATTATATTATTAACTGTTATTTTATTCCTAAAAATTTATGGTTCGGCCAAATGACTTATATAAGATTATATATATTAATAATTAACCACTTGGGGTTTGTGTGGCTTGTTATAGTATGTTTATTAACCATATAGTGTATGAAAACAAGAAGACACGCTAAAAGTTAAATTATTTAACTTAGAGTTAAATCTAAATGATAAGGTCAAAATAGTAACCTAAACTTGTCTAAAATATATTGGTTGAGATTATTTAGACCCATACCCACCATATCTTCAAAATAAATCATTTTGGGGCTATTAAAAACTGAATATGACTTTATTATAAAATAATATTTTAAGTTTTTCCTAAAGTGCCCCTCTCCTCCCTTATAAAAGGAAAACACTTCCCTATAATCCTAACACCACTTTGAGCCTTAATGATCGGAAAAACCCTGAAATTTTATCTTATAAACTTCTCTAGTAATATTCTATAGGTCCTGGTATTCTTCAAATACTGACATTAGTGCCTTAAGAGGATGTTTCAAAGAGGCTTGTCGAAGAAGAGGTAATATTTGTTACTGATTCTTTAAAATTTATTTCTTCTTATACTTAATCTTCATTAGTTGTTTCATTATAAAGTAATAACATCAGTATCACTAATATACTAATATGTTATTATAAATATGAAACAAACATATTTCACCTTCTATCCATCCTACAGAAAACAAAATCATCGCACGTTCGTACATATGGAATACCGTCTCCACGCCGTGGTGTAATCTGTTTTCCACCACCACCATACATGGATGGGTATAATGGTGTAAATAATAAATATATATGATTATTTTAAATTTATTTTGATTCTGAAATAGTATACATACACTTCAATACAATTCCACAATCATGGGAATGATGTCATCGCTCGTGCATACGTACGACCTACCGTCTCCACAATGTAATGCGACTCGTTCTACATGATCTTCAATGTATAAGGACTATATAAATGAATTGAGTGAATAAATATGATATATATTACTCTAATACCATTCTGGAAATGATTTATCTATAACCTAAATATAAAAATAAGAATTTATTCAACAAAACACGCATAAGAACAAAAAAACAATAAACACCTGAATAACAAGTAGCAATGAAATATTATTAATAAAAAGCTAAGAATATGACCATATATGATATCATAAAAATGAGTAAGATTCTGGAATAAGTAAATAACATTATTTAAATCATTATACAGGAGGTTCGGACACATATGAAGCAAATCGGACCTAAGGTAAGGCAAAATCTTGCAATCTCACTTTTATATGAGAATGTTTATACTTCAAAATTTACTGGGGAATATTTATCATCCACATAAATGTTTTTTCAATATGTAATATTATTTCAATCCTCCTAAAATTTTTTAAATCCAATTTTACCCATTGGTGAGTTTTTAGTAAACGACATGAAAGGAATATTTTTTCATTTTTAGTACGAGGTACTTTTTTGACTTTTCCGGCCAAGGTACAAGAAGAATGTTTTTTTATCTTATACAAATTGAATGGATTTTTATGATATCATAGAACATTATTTCCATGAAGCATACTTTATATGTTTTCATGTTTATTTTTAATCAACTTCTTTTAGTTTAAAATTTAATGACATTTTATGAAGGAAAAATGTTTTTGAAGTAGAAAGGATATTTTTCTAAAGAATGGAGTTCAATAATTTTATCAAAATTATTTTCCATCTAAGATAATATAGGGTTCTGTTTCTATCCATATTTTTACATTTATTTGATTATGTTATGATGGAATTATCTTTATAAGTCCTTTAATATTTTATGATTTATGTTTTGATGGCATAATGTTTAAGAATTCCATTTTTATTACATGGGATATGCTATGATGTATGATTTATGATCTTGTGGCACACATAAGAATGGTATCATTATGAGATGGGTGGGACCTATATCTCCCTCTAATGCATTGGGTAAAGATTTATATCTCATGAGATAGACATGGCTAGAACAGTAGGTTAATCTGGTTCAGTGATACAGGACTTAAACGAGGAGTGAACTCGGTTCAGAAATGGACTTTGTACACTAAGATAGTCTTGTCAAAGAGTATTGACTATTAAGAAATGATTATCTATGATTATGTTCTTATTCCACAAGGTTTCATGTTATGATTATTGGGATTACATTTCACTACTATTATTTATCCCATGTTATGAAATTTTTGATTTCTTTTGTAGGTTAAGATGTCTAAAATGTTATGTTCTTATGAATATCATGTGATTGATTTATCTTTTTTTTACCCTTACTAAGCATTTTATATCACCATTTTGTATGTTTTCTTTTCCCCAGGTCAGGACGAAGGGTATTAAGTAAGATATGCCAAAAGGGACTCTATATATGATAAAATTCAAGGGATACAGGGTAGATGATTTATGGACCTGTTGTTTATGTTTTCCAATTTCTAAAGACATTATACCTATACAGTCCCTTCATGGTTTCTTATATATTGAAATAAGCGTGCTTCAATTTTGAAGTAATAACAATGTATGTAAAGTATGGGTCATTATAGTTGGTATCAGAGGAAATGTATAGTCAACCATTGGAAACAAGGATGTGAAAGCTTTAGTGAGAACCCTAAGGATAATTCTAAGTATAGAACGCAATCTAATTGTTTTTGAAATGGCCATGAATAACCTATGATAAAACCTTAAGTGTAAAATTTTATTCTTGATTATATGATTTTCCTATTATAATTAGTGTTTCTCACACAATTCTTCTTGGTTTTAGTCAATGGCTGGAACCCAAAGGAACCATGTTAATGCGGAATGTGATGGGAAATGAAATGATTGTCCCCACGAGAAACCAAACATTCTCGGAGCTAGATTACAAAATCTTATAGCTATGCCCACACAAATTTCTCAAGCTATAAATCATGCAGGTCTTCCAAATGAGTAAAGTAAGGAGCAACATTCTATTGAATCCATCATGAGGCAGCGCCCGCCCTCATTCAGTGGGTCTACTGATCCATTAGTTTCTGAACAATGGATCAGTACTTCTGAAATGATATTTTCAGTTCTTCAATGTTATGAACATGATAAAGTCATTTTAGCAGTATATCGTTTGGAAGATAATGCGGATCAATGTTGGAATCTTATCAAGAATATGAGGCCAAGAGATGAAATTGAATCCATGGAATGGGACGAGTTCAAGAAGTTATTTTTCAATAAGTACTTCCCTCATAATCTTCGAACAATGATGGAGAATGAGTTTCTTGAACTAAAGAAAAATGATAATGAATTTGTTGGTACCTACGAAGCAAATTTTACAATACTTTCAAGGTACACTTCTGGGATTATTATGCAACCTGAGAGTAAGATTAATCGATTCTTTAGTGGCTTAAAACCAAGTCTCCAAAGGGAATTAGCCATAAGGGACTTCAATAGATATGATGAAATTGTTAGATGTGCTCTTATGGTTGAGATGGATATTAGAGTAACCCAACAGTCATATGGGTTTGATAAGAAGAGGAAAATTGAATTCAAAGGAAAATCTAAAGAACACACTGAAAAGAAGATGAGTTTTTCTTTTATGTTCAAATTGTGGAAAGAAACATATAGGGAATTGTCTTAAAGGGACAAGAAAATATTTAAAGTGTGGAAAAGAAGGTCATCAAGAAATTGAATGTCGAAATATTGGGAAAAATATGTCTAATGATGTGAACAAAGAAAGGGATACACAGAATTCACCTCTTACACATCAATGTTTCAAGTGCAAGGATATGGGGCATTATTCCAATCAATTCCCTAATCAAAGGGTCGTGGATGATGATCGACATCAAAAAACTCTTATGGCTAAAGAAAATGGAATGTCACATGCAATTTCAATCAACGATGTGGAGTATGATAACGAAGTTGTTAAAGTTACACTTACCATCCACTCAAATGTAGCAAATGTTTTATTTTATTATAGATCCACCCACTCTTTTATTCTAGAAAAATATTCTAAGGGTATTGCCATATTAATTCAGTAGTTAGATATTGAGTTTGATGTAACAACACCTAATGGCACAACAGTCGCATCAAAAGTTTACAATTATTCTCCGATTGAAGTTTGTGGGAATGTTCTTCCTGCATATCTTGTGGTCCTTCCTATAGTGGAATATTATGTGATTCTTGGAATGAATTTGATTTCTTTATATGGAACTCATATCAATTGCAAAAGAAGGGAAGTCACATTTCATATTCCAGATCAATCTATGATCGTCTATCGATGCAAGGATGAACATAACCCTCAAGTGGAAATTTCATCCATCCTATGGGTTTGATTCCACTAAATAAAGGTTATTTATCTCAAATGGTTGGAAAGAAACTCACGATTAAGAATATTCCCATTGTACGGGAGTTTGATGATGTCTTTCTGGAGGAACTGCCTAGTCTTCCACCAAATCATGAAGTTGAGTTTTCAATAGAACTCGTACTGGGTGCTTTACTTATTTCAAATACACCTTATAGAATATCCCCAACTGAGTTGCAGGAATTGAAGAAGAAACTCCAAGAGAATCTTGAAAAAGGATTCATATGCCCTAGTGCATCACCTTGGGGAGCACCTGTTCTGTTTGTTAAGAAGAAAGATGGATCAGTGAGACTCTGCATTGATTATCGTGAACTTAACAAGATCACTATCAAGAACAAATATCCTCTCCCATGCATTGATGAATTATTTGACCAACTATGCAGAGCTTAATACAATTCCAAGATTGATCATTGTTCAGGGTATCATCAATTAAGCGTGAAAATGGAGGATATACCAAAGACGACATTCTGTACAAGGTATGGACACTATGAATTAATAGTGATTCCATTTGGTCTTACTAATTCACCTGAAATCTTCTTGGATCTAATGAATAGTGTCTTTAGAGACTCTCTTGACCAGTTTTTGGTAGTATTTATAGATGAAGTTCTGGTCTATTCAAAGAGAAAGGATGAACATGATGATCTCTTGAGAATTGTATTGAAGACCTTATGAAAGGAGAATCTTTAAGAAAAATTTACCAAGTGTGAATTTTGGCTTCAAAAAGTTTCAAATTTTGGTCATATAATCTCAAAAGAGGGGATATTTGTGGATCCAGCAAAAATAGAGGTTATTGAAAGATGGTCGAGACCAACAACAGTAAATAAGATCTAATGTTTCCTTGGTTTGGAATGATATTATCGACATTTTGTGACATATTTTTCACGATTATTTAATCAACTCACCAGGATGACTCAAAAAAGAGTTATGTTCGTTTGGACGGAGGAGTGCGAAGAGAATTTCATTGAGTTAAAAAGAAGATTATCCAGTGCACCTATGCTCACACTGCCTTGTAGTGGGGAAAGGTTTGTGATCTATAGTGATGCATCCAAGAAGGGATTGAGGTGTGTTCTCATGGAAAATGATATGGTGATAGCTTATGCCTCACGATAGTTGAAAATCCATGAGCAAAATTACCCAACTCATGATTTGAAGTTAGATGTGGTAATCTTTGCATTAATGATTTGGAGGCATTATCTTTATGGTGAAAGGTGTGATATTTATACTGATCATAAAAGTTGAAAGTATATTTTCACACAAAAGGAGCTATATATGTGTGAAAAAAGATGGTTGGAGCTTATTAAGGATTACGACTACTCAATTCATTACCACCCTGGGAAAATAAACAAGGAGGTAGACACATTAAGTCGACAAGACCTTGCTAGCTTATCCATGACGAGGATCACAAAAGAACCAATATTCATGGATTTACAAAGGATGGATCCTGGAATTATAATGGAAGGGGAAATATATTATCTTTCTCAAATTAATATTCAACCATCAATACATGGGATGATTAAAGAGGAACAGAAAGAAGATGTAGAGTTACAAAAGAAGGTGAGAAATGTTCCGGAATTCAACCTTCATTTTGATGGGATAATAATGTTCAGGAATTGGGTTTTTGGACCTCCAATGCCATAATTAAAGAAGGAGCTGCTTTATGAGGCTCATAGTTTTTCATTATTTATTCATCCTAGAAGAACGAAGATGTATAGGGACATGAAAGAGTACATCTGGTGGGATGGCATGAAAAGAGATGTTTCTGAATATGTCTCTCGATGCTTGGTTTGTCAGCAAGTTAATGCTGAGAGACAAAAGTATAAGGGGATGTTACAACCATTACCCATACCCGAATGAAAATGGGAAAACATCACTATGAACTTTATCACCGGACCTCCTAAAACATCCAAAGGCAATAATGCTATCTGGGTCATAGTTGATTATCCTACAATGTCAGCACTCTTTATTGCTATTAGAGAGGATTTATCTCTTAATCAGCTTGCCCAGATATATATAAAGGAAGTGGTAAGATTACATAGAGTACCACATTCCATTAGATCTGATCGGGATCTGAGGTTTACCTTAATGTTTTAGCGAAGTCTTCAGCATACTTTGCATACAGAGTTGTGTTTCAGCACTACTTATCATCCTTAGACAGATGATCTATCTGAGAGAACAATTCAAACTCTAGAAGATATGTTAAGATCTTTCTCTATGGATTTCAAAGGTGGTTGGGATCAACACCTACCTTTGGTGTAATTTTATTATCATAATAGCTTTCTCTCCAGTATTCAGATGGCTCCTTATAAAGCAATCTATAGAATGAAATGCCAAACTCCAACTTGCTGATATGTAGTTGGGGAAAGGAAGCTATTAGGACCTAATCATGTTGATGAGACAGTAGAAAAGGTCCGACCTATTCAACTATTCAGAAGAGCAGCTCAGAGTCGACAAAAAAGTTATGCCGACAACTGAAGGAAATACCTAGAGTTTGAAGTGGGTGATAATGTGTTCTTACGAATATCTCCTTGGAAGAGAGTGATGGGATTTGGAAAGAAGGGAAAGCTAAGCCCTAGGTATATCAGTCCTTTTGAAATTCTGGATCGTGTTGGGAAGGTAGATTACCAATTAGAGCTTCCACCGAATCTCTCTCAAGTTCACGATGTGTTCCATATATCTATCCTGAAATGTACATACCCGATGCTTCACATGTACTAAGCTCAGAAGTTGTACCGCTAAAGCAAGATCTTTATTATGAAGAACAACCGATAGAGATTCTGGATCGTAGTGAAAAAATCCTACGAAACAATACCACTCGCTTGGTGAAAGTTTTATAGAGGAACCACCAATTATAAGAAGCGACATGGGAGATTGAGGATATGATGAGAAAGATATATCCTCATCTGTTTATTACAAAGTGATGAATTTCGGGGGAGAAATTCATTTTAAGGTGGGTAGAATGTAACACCCGATATTTTTATGAGAAATATTTTGTTTTTATTTTATATAAATAATCAAAGGAATCTTTCACTACACACAGCACTATCTTGGATTTCTTTACACGCAATCACGACATTCCTCGATAGATTGCATTGTACGCAATACCGAGTTTCACTAAACAACGGTATGCTATTAAAATATTATTAAAACTAGCTGTTATGAATATTAATACCTGCTTTTTGAAATTTTATAAATTTTTAATTTCAAAATGAACTTAATTTTTGGATCCGGAATATCGAAATTAGCCTTGGGTGAATTTTTGATAATTTTCTGAAAACATCCAATTTTTGGTGAATAGTGAAAACACTAAGTTACTATTTAAAAAGTGAATTCTTATTTAAATCATTAATTATTTTATTTAAATTAATTTTAGGTCAAAATTGATACATAATACCTAAATAAGTTCAATGTAATTCATTGTAGTCATTTTATAATAATTTTAGATATATAAAAATTTAATTGAACTTTTCACCGTCTTTTACCCACCTCCTCAGAGAGTTTGAAAATTTACATAAAACATAATTTTACTGCTTCTGTGAGTTGAATTTCAAAAAACTGAGGGACATGGTTAATATAAAGGAATAAAATGTGGTTCAATAAGATAAAAATAATTTTTGGTGAATAGTAACTTTTTATTTTTATTTACCACGATTAAAAGTAAATAGAGAAATTAAGGGAAAATATGGTATTATTATTACCATAACACATGACCTAATTCTATTGGATAAGTTTAATTTTACCAAAAACAACCTTATGAATAAAATATGACCATTTATGTCCACTTGGATTAGATTAGGACATTTAATTTTATTTTATTTAAAGAAGAGTTAAAATAGTTAAAATCATAGTTTAATAACTAAAAAAATTTTAATATAGGGTTATAAATAAGATAAATTCGACTATAAATAATCATTAGAAAGATAAAAATATTTCCTACATAATGGTATTTTATTATTAATTTTTATACTTTATATAATATAATTTATTTATGACACAATGATGATGCAGTAATTACCTTATTTAGGGAATATTATCATAGTTGATATTATAAATACCCAAATAAATGTAATTTAAGACTTTTTATGAATTAATATAATTTTATAGGTTAATATGACATATTATTATCGATTTAATATAATTTTTTCTAACTAATAATGCTGTTATGAGTTTCACAAAAATCAATTACCAAATAGTTTAAAAATTGACATAAAATAGTTTCTAAAACAAATATTATATTATTAATAGTTATTTTATTCCTAAAAATCTAAGGTTCATCCAAATGACTTAGATAATGTTATATATATTAATAATGTAGCACTTGGGGTACTTTTGGCTTATTATAGTAAGTTTATTAACCATATAGTGTATGAAAACAAGAAGACACGGTAGAAGTTATATTATTTAACTTAGAGTTAAATCTAAATGATAAAGTTAAAATAGTAAGATAAACTTGTCCAAAATCAATTGGTTTAGAGGACTTTGACCCATCCCCAACTTATAGTCCAAATAAATCAGTTTGGAGATATTAAAAACCGAATATTACTTTATTATAAATAATATTTTATGTTTTTCATAAAGTTCCCCTCCCCTCCCTTATAAAAGGACACCTCCTCCCTCTTCTACTCACACCACTTTGAGCCTTCAAGCTCAGAAAACCCCTGACAATTTATCTTATCCTCTTATGTAGTAATTATATAGATGTCCTGGTCTTCTTAAAAGAACAACATTATTTCCCTAAGAGGAGGTTTCAAAGAGGATTGTCAAAGAAGAGGTATTATCCGTTACCGATTCATTCAAATTTATTTCTTCTTCTACTTCCTCTTCTTTAGTTGTTTCATTATAAAGTAATAACATCTGTATCACTCATATATTGATATTTTATTATAAATATGAAACAACCCTATTTCACCTTCTATCCATCCTATGGAAAATGAAATCACCGTGCATGTGTACGTACAGAATACCATCACCACACTGTGGTGTAATCTATTTTCCACTACCACCGTACTTGGATGGCTATAATGGTGTAAAGAATAACAATATATGATTATTGTAAATTTATTTTTATTCTTAAATAGTATAAATACCCTTCAATATAATTCGATGATCATGGGAACGATATCATCGCTCGTGCATAGGTATGGCCTACCATCTCCACGATGTGATGCGACTCGTTCTACATGATCTTCAATTCATAAGGACTATATAAATGAATTTAATGAATAAATATGATATATATTACACTAATACCATTATGGAAATGAGTTATCTATAACCTGAAAAGAAGAATAAGAATTTATTTGACAAAACACGCATAAGAACAAAAAAGCAATAAACACCCGAATAACAAGTAGCAATGAAATATTACTAATAAAAAGATACGAATATGACCATATATGAAATCATAACAATGAGTAAGATTATATAATAAGTAAATAACATTATTTAAATCATTAGAAATTAGTTTCGGACATGTACGAAGCAAATCAGACCTAAGGTAAGGGAAAATCTCGCAATCTCACCTTTATCTGAGATTGTTTTTACTTCAGAATTTACTGGGGAATATTTATCATCCACATACATGTTTCGTCAACATGTAATATTATTTATATCATCATACAATTGTTTAAATCCAATTTTATCCATTGATTAGTTTTTAGTAAATTATATGAAAGGAATCATTTGTCATTTTTAGTACGTGGTACTTTTTTGACTTTTGCGGCAAAAGTAGGAGAAGAATGTTTTTTTAAACATATACAGATTGAATGGATTTTTATGATATCATAGAATATTATTTCCATGACACTTCATTTATTTGTTTTCAAATTTATTTTTAATCAAATTATTTTAGTTAAAAATTTTATGACATGTTAAGAAAGGAAAAATGTTTTTGAAGTAGAAAGGATATTTTCCTCAAGAATGGAGTTCAAGCATTTTATCGAAATTATTTTCCATCTAAGATAATATAGGGTTCTTTTTCTATCCCTTTTTTTACATTTATTTGATTATGTTATGATGGAATTATTTTTATGAAGTGCTTTCATCTTAAATGATTTATGTTTTGATGGCATGATGTTTAAGAATCTCATTTTTATTACATGGGTTATGATATGATGTATGATTTATGATCTTGTGTCACACATAATAATGGTATCATAATGGGATGGGTGGGACCTATATCTCCATCCAGTTCATTGGGTTAATATTTATATCTCATGAGATAGACATGGCTGGAATGACAGGTTAATCCGGTTCAGTGATACAGGACTGAAATGAGGAGTGAACTCGGTTCAAAAAATGGACTTTGTTCGCTAAGATAGTCTTGTAAATGAGTCTTGACTACTAAGAAATGATTCTATATGATTATGTGTTTATGACACAAAGTTTCATGTTATTATTATTGGGATTAAATTTCACTACTATGATTTATCCCATGTTATGAAATTTTTGAACTCTTTTGCAGGTTAAGATTTCCAAAATGATACGTTCTTATGAATATGATGTGATTGATATTTATTTTGTTTACCCTTACTGAGCATTTGAGCTCACCCTTTTGTATGTTTTCTTTTCCCCAGGCCAGGAAGAATGGTATTAAGTAAGATATTCCAAAAGGGACTCTAAATATGATAAAATAAAAGGGATACAGTGTAGATGATTTATGAACCAATTGTTTATGTTTCCCAGTTTCTAAAAACACAATACCTATACGCCCTATCATGGTTTGTTATATGTTGTAATAAGTGTCCTTCAATTTTGAAGCAATAACAATGTATGTAAAGTATGGGTCGTTATAGTTTATGGCTTTGATGAATGATATCTTTTATTCATATCTGGATTAATTTGTGTTTGTGTTTTTGGATGAAATCATGGTGTAATTGATGACTCATAAGGATCATTCCAATCATATTGATATCATTTTGAGTACACTAAGAGAGCATTAGTTATATTCAAAGCTATCTAAGTGTCCATTTTTGATTGACCAGGTACATTTATTGGGGTACATCATCTTAGAGGAAGGTCTGTAAGTGGACCTAGATAAGGTTTATGTAGTAGTTTCATGGGAGAAGCACAATTATTTTTGATATCCAAAGCATCCAAGGATTTGCTCAAAATTAAAAGAGATTTATCAAAGACTTTTACCATTAAGAATCATCTCTTTCGGGCTTGAAAATAAATGTAGTTAAGTTTGAATAGTCAGATGCTTCTATGAGATCTTTTTAGTATTTGATGAAGCACTTAACATTGGAACCAACATCGGTCCTACCAGAGTTAGGTGGGGAGAATATGATTTATTGTGATGATTTTGGGATCACACATGGTGTTTTATTGTTGAATGGAGATATATTTGTGTCGTATGGGTTTTGATAGTCGATTCTACATAAACTTTTATACCCTATGTATGAACTTGTGTTTCTAGTAGTTGTTTATTCTCTTAAGTGTTGGTGTAACTATATTTTTGGAGAAAATTTTATAGATTATACCTATCACAATAGCTTGAAATAGATATTATCAAAGTGCTATTTGAATATTTCATAGAAGAGAAGGTTTGAGTATATTTTTATCCTTCGATTTTGAATTGTCTTATTCACTCAAGAAGAAAAATAGTGTGGATGATGCCTTGATTCAGAAATCTCAAACTCAGATGGTGAAGGAGTAGAGTGTAGAGTGGAATATTATGTCCCTACTGGAAATAATGCATATGGTGGTTTAGTAGATTCAGGATCAGATGACATTGGTTTTAGTTATAGTGGATTCTACAATTTCTAGATGGATCAAGGGAATATTATGAAGATCCCGTGTTCATATCCTTGTGGGAATGCATTGAATTTAGGGATACATCTTTATAATGTTTGATAGATGAATATGAGATCATCTATGTGAATAATTGAGTTGTGGTACCTACGAGCATTCTAGAGGATATCATGTTGTAATTTCATTCCTAAAAATGGGTAGTTCATCCATGTGTAACAAAAATGTACCATTAACAACAATGACAATTTTGGTGTCCAGGTCTAAAAAATGAGTTAGTAGATTTTGTGATAATATGCTTCACCTATCAATAGGTGAAGGCAGAGCATCAACGTCCTCGATGTTTACAACAACTATTTTCTTTTGTAGAATGGAATTTGGACAATGTGACCATCAATTTTGTGGTGGGTCCCCCGAAGATGCTTAGGAATAATGAATCTATTTGGGTCGTTGTGGATCAACTAAAAAAGGAATCACAATTACACCCTATAAGGGAAACTGTTATAGTAGAATAGTTGGGAGAACTAAATGTTCGAGTGATAGTCCATCAGCATGGAGTTCCATAGACTATAGTTTTGGATCATGATTTAGGGTTTACATCATGCTTCTTTCGAGGATTGAAAAATGTTTCATGGTACACTTGTATTATTGAATATGACATTACACCCAGATGCAGAGAGGCGGTTGGAAGATACTATACAGGTTATGGAGGTTATAATACGAGTATGTGTTCTTGTCTTTGTTAGATCATGGGAAAATAACATGGCTTTAGAATAATTCTCTAATAAAAACAATTATTAAGAAACTATACAGATGCCACCATGAGAGTATCTTTATGTTAGGCCATACATATGATTACTATGTTGGATGGAGGATAGAGAGTCCGAGTTTTTGGGACCAAATATTGTGCATGATACATCTGAGTAGGTATAGATTCTTTATAAATGTGTGGCTATGGGAAAGATTAGATAGAAGTTGTATGATGACAGATAGAGATGGCCTCTAGAGTTTATAGAGGGTGATCACATGTTTCATTGGGTGTTTCTTAGGTTGGGTCACCATAGGATATGAAGATAGGGAATGTTGGCACACAGGTTTGTTAGATCCTTGTTGATAGTTGAGAGAATCAGGTTGTTGTTGTACCTATTGGCTCATCCATAGTTATATAGTGCTATGTATGATTTCTACCATGTATCACATCTTGGGGGTATCAGCCCAACACTTATTATGTGATCGATGTGGATGATGTTGACCTTTAGATAGATGAGTACTTTTAAAATAATCTGAAACTTGTATTGGATCATAGTGAGAATGTATTATGTAGAAATTCCATGTCGATAGTTCATGTGATATATAAACATAGATTTGTGCAAGAGGGAACATGGGAAATATAATTATTAGTGAGTGCTTAATTGCCTGATAATTTTTTCAGGGAATATTTGAAAGGCTTGGAGGTGCTTCTCATGTATGATTAGTTATATAGTGGGGAGTTTGTAAGATCCTGACCTTTTCTAGAGACAATTTGGAGAAATTTTAGGTAACTTTTGTTTTTAACTTAAGTACCTTTGATTAGTGTTGTGACTTGGTGTGTTTTTGTGTGGAGTATAAGAATATTTTGTAGAATATGGGATGTACATGGTTGGTGAAATGTTTAAAAAAATCATTCCACTGTCAGGGAGAAACTATGAGCTCTTTAGACATTTGTGGTAGTAGATTCCATACTCTTAAATCACGGTTTGGTAGTCCATTCAAGGATACTATGTGAGGCCCCCTTGAAGTAGTGGATAATGAAAAATTTTATCATAGATTTTCTAAACGTGCAACTAAACCATTCGCTGGCCAACATTGAGATTATAAAATTGTGGATCTCAATCATTTTCAATGTATAATTACCTACTTCACCTCCCATGCATCCCAAACTCAGCATTTTTCTTTCTATAGGGTAAGGAAAAGTTCTACCATATACTTGTAAGGATTCCAAGATTATAAAAACTATATTCTTCGAGATTTAAAGCCTAAAATGAAGATCCTATCTTGGACCGATAAGGGGATCTCATCCCAGTGATTTTTCAATTATTTCTCTAATCTATCCTTAATACTTTGGTTGAGGATATCCGTTTTTCCATAGATCTAAACCTATATGGTGATATATAGATACTAATATTGGAGATCTTGATGTTGTTTGATTATAACCAGATATTGTTATCTTGATTTGTGGATTTATTTCTAGAACACATGTCTACACCATTGTGCTGCTCATATTTTTAAAATATCTAGTGAGAAAACAAATGTCAACAAAAATAGGTAGGTGGTCTAAATCTAATTCCAATAGCCATAGATTTAATATGTATATTAAAATTTATATAATTCTTATCATCCTATATCAATTGATTTTCTTAAATTGGGATAATTATATTGACCAATTTATTTATCGAAGCATTGTTGAAATATGTGATTAGTTGGGGAATTAGTCATGAGATTAAAGGGAATCCCTATTATATATTTAGTTTAGGGAAATTAATTATAAGAGGTAGGGGTTGTAATCTAGATAGTAAATTGGTGGATTAATTATGAGATATTTAAATCTATGAGTTCAGATAATTAATTGTGTCTATGTTATGTGTCTTTGATAATATGATCTAGATAATTAATTAAGGGATTAATTATAGAAAGTTGAGATTAGAATGAGTTAATTAATTCTAGAAAATTAATTATGGAATATGAATTGTGATATTGATTAATTATTTGATGAATTAATTAATTCTTTCAAGAATTTAGTTAATTGTAAAATTATTTAATAGAATAGATGTGTTTATTTCATTATTGAATTTGAAATGGTATTGGAGTGGATAATTAATTGGTAGGTTAATTATGTGATAAATAATGTGAAAATCGTCATTCTATATTGATAAGTACAAATGGTAACATGGTCATCATACTTATGATTAATGAGAATAGAGATATGTTCAATCTAAATTGAACACTGTACAAGGTAACATTCTCATTATAATTATGAGTAAATAAAATTAAAACATAGTCTTTATATTGAGGAGTAATCATGGTAACATGTCCATCTTAAATATATTTTTTATATTTGTAAGTTTGGAACTATGGGTTATAAATGTGAAATTAAATAATCGAAATAATGGAACTCGGAGTTATTTCCTCACACAAGAATATTCAAACGTTGGCATGAGTTGAATCAGGTAAGGATATATCATAACACCTTTGAAATCTTTGAGCTTTGGGAAGAAGAAAGTATTAAGATATGATATTAACTAGGGAACACATTAGTCTTAGGTACATATTTTTTAACATACCAATTACATTAGAAATTAATTATTGACCCCAATTCCATAAATAATTAAATAATTATTTACACATATCAATTCCATTAGTTAACACAAAAATTAACTAAGTGATTCAATCCATCAATTAATTCATCCCTTAATCAATCAATATTTAAATTCAAATTCCATAATTAATTTTATAGAATTTATTATCTAATTATAATATCAACTTTACATAATTAATCCCATAATTATTTATCTAGATTATATTATGAAAGGCACATAATTAACAAACAATTAATTATATCAAAATATCCATTTCAATATCTCATAATTAATCATCGTATTAATTATCTAGATTAAAAACCCTACTTATTATAATGAATTTCCTTAAATTAATTATCTAATAGATAATTTACTTAGCCTCATGTTTAATTCCCCAAATAGTAACCTATTTCAACAAAGCATTGATAAATAAAATTTTCAATCTAGCTAACCAAATTCAAGAAAATCAATTCTTAATGGATGATAGTAATTATAGAATTTTTCATATACATATCAAATCCAAGACTATATGAATTAGATTTATAAAACCAAAAAAAAATTATGGACATTTTCTCAATAGAAAATCCCAAAATCCAAGTAGCATGGTGATGTAGATATGAGTTCTGTATCTACATCCCTAAATCATGATCACGATATTTAGATATAATCATAATTGATCTATATCTACAATCCAAGATCAAGTTCTCACCACATTATATTAGATCTATGAAAATAAATGATATACTCCACCCAATGATGAAGGAAAGAAAGAGGAGAAAGAACAGAATTAACACTAGGATGATATCCACTTACCAGGGAGATAAATAATATTTGATTCGCGCTTTAAATATTGAAGAATAGAGTTCTTATGGACTTGATATCCCTACCGGTTGATGATAAAACATTCCGTTACCATTTTTAATGAAAAATACCAAGTTACGGATAAATAGGAGGTGAAATAGGTCATTAATATTTTAAAACGAGTGAGATAGAATATTTTAGGATCTCACTGTTAGACCACACATGATTTAGTCGGTCAGTTAGAAAAAAAAAATTTCTAATCGTGTATTAGCCACTACATCAAGGGGGGCCTGACATGGTTTCCTTACATGGCCTTCCAACCCATGAATTAACCAAGACAAAGATAATTCTTCAAATTACTAAAGAGCACACAGTTTCTCTTATACAGTAGCACAGGTTGTTAAAACCATGTTCTAGCCCTATGTTACCCCCTTATCTAAAAAAGTTTCTTAGTCTACACCCAAACACACCCAAAGTCAGCACTCTGATCCAAGGTACTAATGTAAAAACAAAAATTACCTAAAATTGTGCTTGAGATAGCTCCAGAAAAGATCAATATTTGACAATCTCTTTACTCTATAACAACTCATCCTTGAGACGCACATCCAAGCCTTTAATAGAATCCGAGTGAAAATGATCGGGCCATTGAGCCCTCATATATTCTTCTATTTCCCATGTATCCTTTTGCACATGTCCTAGTTTCCATAACACTTATTCTACTAGAACAATGTTTCCCCACAACACATTCTCACTAAAATCCAACACATATATCAGATGCTCATCAATGGAATTATCTATCTTAAAGGAAACCTCATGCACATAGATCACATGAGAAGGTTCAGGGTGATACCACTGATGTTGTGATACATGGAAACATTATGTATAACACTATATCATTGTAGATGTGTCCCTAAATATACCACCATCTTAATTCTCTCCATAATCTCAATGTTTCTAAAAAACATGGGTGCTAACTTACATAACCTTTGTATCATATGGTGACACCACATATGCAGCACTTGAAGGACACATGTCATTACTCTATAAAATCTAGTGGTAATATTCATCTATCAAGAACACACTATTTTAATATAACCCACTTTTCATGAATTTATTATGAATTAGAGGTGAACCCACCACATCTTCTTTGTAATTTATCATATTTTAAACCTACCAACACATTAACTATAAAAAATACCTGAAAATTCATCATTATTGATATGATTTTATATTTTGTGAAGTGGGATTATATGAATAAAGAAGCCATATGGAAATAATAGATGGCTTTATGAATGATAAAATATCCATATTAAAAACCTTTTCTATAAATATATATATATATATTTTTAATGATGTTGTTTTTTCTTTTACATGGAGATTAACATGAGTGTGAATGGATTTTTATAATATGTTAGGAATGAAGAGAGTTAAAATAAATATAGGAATCCTAATATTTTATTTTAGTGTGGGAATTGAGTGGTGCTACAAACTCTACCCTCAAACACTTGTTTTAACTCTGTTATAGATGATCATCTAGGAGTGAAGTTGATAAGTGTGTGTAATAGTTGAAGCTCACATTTTTTAGTAAATCACTATAATATTAACTGTTTAAATAACAACTGTTTTATTAATTTATGACTAATTCCCAAATTTTTATATTTTCAGAATACATTATAGTTAATTTTGAAAATTTATTAATTATTAAGTTTTATTTTTATTAATTTATGTCATGAATTATTACAAAATTTTAACGAATTATTTTATTTATATCTTTTTCTATAAAGGGGTCATAGTGAAGCAATTTTGTACAAATCTTCCTCATTTTTCCACTATGTATCAAATAATGTTGATATATAATATATTCCATTTTGCAGATCAAGGATTTGGATAAGTATGTAGTTGTGTACATTTTTTTCTATGTATAATGTCTTTATTAGGGGAAAGTGGATGAAATTTAATATTTTTTGTTAGGAATATGGTTTTATTCAAGAAAAAAATTTAAATTAGAACCTGATGTGGAAAAAAAGTAATATGTGAGATTTACAAGGGATATGTAATTTTTTATAAAGGGTAAAAGAGGATAAATAATATTTTTATGATATGTAATACTCATGAAAATTCCCCTCAAGATGGAATATTTAAGATTTTAGGGGATATGTATGATTTTCTCTGCAATATTTATATATTTTATACAGAGCCCAGGAAATAGATTTCTTTTTTACCTAGAAAAAATGAATATTGTATTTTATTAAAACACATTTTTTTTTTCTATGATATTTCAAGTGACCTAAATACTTTTAACTTTTTTTGTTGGAGATTATGTAACAATTTTTGGGAATATGGTAGATAAATACATATGATTTTATATATTTTGTAATTTTTTCAAGGATGGTGCATATT
Source organism: Viscum album (assembly GCA_963277665.1). Classification (NCBI taxonomy): domain Eukaryota; kingdom Viridiplantae; phylum Streptophyta; class Magnoliopsida; order Santalales; family Viscaceae; genus Viscum; species Viscum album. Next base: position 678,032,788 of record OY728132.1, on the reverse strand, counting down.
ATTTCTATAAGTAGTGTAACACTCTAATATTTTACAATATGTTTTCTTTTTAAATGTATTTAGTGGCTCCCAATACATGTAACAATGAGTTTGAGTGCAACATAATCTATTAACCTACATGTATAAATCATGATTATGAATATTATTAACCCAAGTATGAAAATTTTGAATATTCTATATTATATAACATTTATCTTATGTGTTTCATAGATAATTATATAAGAACAAATTCAAATTTTTTGTATAAAAACTATATTTTTGAAGAGTAATTGTACTACATTTTAATGGGACACAATTTTAAAACTATATTTTGAAAATTTTATTAATATTATTTTTCAAAATGGGTATCAATTTTTTATTTGAAATATAAAATTCATCTTAGGGTGAATTTTGATATTTTTCTACGAAATTTAATTTTTTTGATGAAAAGTGAACAATATTGCATTACACTGAAAAAATGATTTTTTTAAAGTCAGAATTGATCAATAGTAAATATATTATATCAATTTAGGTTATCATGATAATTTTTTATTTTGAAATTAGATATAAAAACATATTCAATTATTGAATGTTTCCTTTTACCAGCCTTCTCACCATATCTACGGGATTAATGTTATATTTAATTGAGATATTTCTATAAATTTAATTTGGAAAAAAAGGACATAGATGGTTTTAATTTGTATGATATTTACTATCTAATAAGATCAATATTATTTTTGGATATTATGATTAGAAACTTTTTCAATTTTTTATTTTCCATAGTAAAGGGTAAATTAGGTATTTAAAGGCAAAAATAATATTAAAAAATTATAAAATTATGCAAACAATTATCCTAATTTAATTGGATAATTGGGGTTAGAGAAAAATAAACCATTTTATGAAATGATAACATATTTAATAGACTTGGGTAAGAATATGAAAATTATAATATTTTATTTAAGGATATGTTAACAATGCCACAAAAATGTTTTTTAATAAGCATTACATTTTTAATACATAGTTTCATAGGAGACACATTATATTGTAATTAGCCATTTAAACGACAATAAATTTAGATTCTTTATAATAATTTATTATTAATTTATATAGAATAAAAAATTAAATTAAATCCTTTTATAATAATTATACAGTCATTGTTTAATTAAAAGAAATATCGAATAAATGATATGAAAAAATATTAAAATAAATATAAATTTAATTAATTAATGAAATAAATGAATTATATAGATAAAATAAAATATTTATTGATATTATATATATATATTTATTAAATATATCTTTTTGTAATGTTATTTTGAAAAAACAAATAATGAGTAGTATAAAAATTGACAAAAATGATGCGTTAAAATAAATAATATATTATTCAATGATATAAAATTCAAAAAAAATTATAAAATTATTCCAAATTACTATAAAAATTTTATGTAATTAATCAATGATTCATGTTGGTTTTTTACATTTTATTGTATCAATATTATCCATAGAGAGTAATAAATCCATGTTTTCATGGTAATCATTAATGGGTGAAACTAAAGGTTAAAACCAACAAATACGATTAATATTGTGACCTAAAAAGCTCTAAGACATTGATTAAAAGGATTTAAACCGACCATATTTAAAATTTCTTAATAATCCATTTATTACAAAAATGAAATCCATAATCAATTTATGTTAATTTATTAATTTAATGGATTCCAAGAGTACCCCTCCCCTCTCTTATAAAAAGAAACCTCCTCCCTCACTTTCTCACCCAACATTGAGAACTATACCTCGAAAAAACCCTACACATTTCTCCTTAAAACACTCTTAGTTAGTTTCGGAGGTCCTATTATTTTTATAATACAAACCGTAGTGTCTACAAGAGGAGATCCAAAGTTAGTCCACCAAATAAGAGACACTTGTTTCACCAATTCATTTTAGTTCATTTCTTCTTCTACTTTCTATTCCTATTATGTTTCCATGAAAAAGCAATATATATAGTGCCATATACATTATGATAGTTTATTATGATTATGAAAAAACCATATTCCTCCTTTTATCTATCCTATGTAAAATAATATCACCATCTGTGTGTTTGTACGGCTTACTATCTCAATTGTGAAGTTTATTTTTTTCATCACTTAATTATATGGATGTGTATAATGATGAATATAATGAATATAAATAATAAATATGACATGATATTGAATATTAATAGTTAATATACAATCCAATTTTGTTCCTAATTACAATTAAGCGAATGATATTGTCTCTTGTATATACGTACAAACAATCAGCTCAATGACATGATGTGATTTATTTTCAATGATAACCATTTAATATTGATTATAAAAATAAATTTAATGAATAAATAATATACTTGAAACATTAATATAATTATGGATATTTTTCATCCATATCCTATAAATAATAACTAATACATTCATGAAAAAAGAATCATATAAAAATTAAGGGGTTGAAACCAGAAATAAATATAATAACACCATATTATCAAAAAACAAGAGATGAAATAAAATAAGAATATTATATATGGCCTCATAAATGTGAAAGGATCTAATATATGTTAATAACATTCTTTAAATAATTATACATGATATTCAAGCATATCCGACTAAAGGAAGCATATTGTAACAGTAATTAATCTCACTTTTTATTTCCATGTGATACAATCCATATTCACAACTTGGTTCTTCTGTGTGGTGTATATAATAGAAATGAATTCAATTTTTGACTATTATTATAAATAATATTGAATTTTAATAACCCTATAATTTTTTTCTCTAATAGTGTATATTATTGTACTGATTATAAAGTGGTATAGGTCAATTTCATAATCTCATTATTGTTAGAAATTCCTTATACCTAAGTATTTACAGTAGAAATTTTATCATCCATATCCATGACTCATAATAATATTTTTCAAAATGCTTTTACTATTATCATACCAATGTTTTATGTCTTTTAAATAAGATTTAATTTTTATGAAATTATTTTATTGAAATATTGTTTATTTATTTTCCAAAGGTGGAACATTATGACTTTTTCACCGAAAATTCAGAAAGAATGTTTATTTTTAACTTATATATCATGATAATATTTTACCAATATCATGAGGAATTGATATTTTTATGCTTTCTTTACAATCCCAAATCATTGTTATTAATAAAATTATTTATTTTATAAATACATGAGTTTTAAATAAATTATTTCAATGGGGGGGGGGTTATCAAGATACTTATAATAATTTTATTCGAATATTTTTATATATGTTATCTTTCATTATTGAATCATCTATTTAACTGAGCTTGATCACTTATTATAAAATCTAGCATATTATATTGATGGTTTTAATATATGTTTGAGAGTAGATGTTCTATTTTTATACCATTGATAGTTTATCATTAATATATTAACATATCATATAATTATTTTAATTCATATTATTAAATTGGTAATGATTCACCCTTTTCATTTGAGGAATGAATTGAACATAGTAAGTGATGTCTAGAGATGGCTATAGCCCCTCGATGCATTAGTCGGACTCACGAGACACACTATTTTAGGTTTTTACCAATTTATGTATAGTGTCTTGGAAGAAGCCTTGATGATGAGATTATGATGATTGCTTTTATGAATTAACTCATTATGAGAATACTTAATGATATTACATCTGATTATTCAACTAGTACAATATCCATGTTATTGTTTATTTGAAATTATTTAATTTAATCATTCCATATTATTCTCAATATTATGTTTATGAAGCTTATGTCTCAATTATACACCTTTACTTAAGGTTTATGATTATTTAATCATAATGGCTTCCACTATATGATACCCTTACTGAGCATCTGATTTCACCACATTATCATGTTTTATTTTTCCATGATGCCAAGATGTATATTATGACTAATATTCAGGGTTAAGCTAGAAGATTGATATAATTATCAAAGTATTATCTATTTCGTATTTTATGGTAATAATTGTAATTTTTGGTTCATGAATTTAATCTATTTTTAAATATATTTAAAATGATCTATCATTTGGGATTCAGTACTTGTATTTATCCCAATTTATTAAAGTATGAAACCAAATATAGGAAACTAGTGTCAGGGTGTTACGTAGGTATCAAATCAAGCTGATCAGAAAATGTAGAAACTAGATTTACAATACATATATTAGGGAACATAACCCTAAGATAGAAATTTAAGGTATATATATAAGAACATCCATGAATTTGGTAGTGTATAGATTATGTGGGTACACCTAGAAATACATCACTATATGGATAATACATGTAAATATTTTTATAAAAAAATATACCTAAAACTATCAACACTGACAAGGTGTGTCATCATTAACTCAACGTAACCTATGACACAAAAATAATCCTTACTGCACACATGGTTTGACACTCTAGAGGTCCGGATTAGGATAATTCAATTTTTATTTACAAAACCATTGTAAAGGATTTAATTATATGATGAAAATGAATAACCAAGGTTAATCCTAAGGGGTTTTCAATTTAAAACATGGTTTTAGTATATTAAATAAATTATTATATATTTTTATCAGTATGATAATGTTTAATCATGCTATGATTTCTTGTTTTTGTCAATGTATAGAACCAAAAAGATTCTTGTTAATATTGAAGATGATTGAAAATGTGGTGGTAATGAGAAACCAATTGGGATATTGATATAAGTGAATGAGATTGTGTTCATTTAAAATATTTTTCCCAATAATATGATTATAGAAAAATACCTTATTCAAATAGAAAAATATTAAAACAATAGAATCATGGTTTTTCATAAATTCTCTAGTGGTAGAGATCATAGAGAAAGGAATGATGGATTTCCATAATTTAACAAATATTTAATGATACACCCTTGGAGATGTCTCAATAAAATGGATAAATTATTGTTGTGTGGAAAAAAGGATATAAAGATAATAAATTTCATGAAAAAATAAAGAGTAAAATGGAAGGAAATAAAACTGATCTGAAGAATCCTTTGTAGTATATTTATTTAGTTTTGGGGAACCTAGGTATTACAAGAATCGATGTCCTCTTCAATAAGATTAATTCTAGACCATGGAAGGACCAATATGGAAATAAATTGATGAAGTATTTATATACTAGGGTTGTGTGGAATATATTAGGGAAAATTTTATTTAGATATTAACCTTATTTCATGAATTTACATAATATTTATATTAAAAGATATATTAATATAGTTTTTGAAAAAGGAAAACCCATAGGTTAGGGGAAAACCTATCACATTAAGCATGGCCATTGTTTTAGAACCAAAAATAAATGGGTGATAACAGTGCATCTCCTACCACTATCTTACTTGAATTCTTGGTTAGCATGACAGTTTTTTAGTTAGCAAATATATTAAATAGATTCTGGTTATTTTGGTTTTAGAGGCATTGGATTTATCAATATGATAACAGTGGGATTGAAAAATAATTTAGTAATATTTAATGTTATTTTGGAATAATTTTTCCATTTTTGGGATCTTTTTAGACTAAGGTATTTAGAAAGAATTTTATATTGGAGTCAATTATGATATAATTGAGGACTTATGGTGATTCATGTTAATTATTGAAAAGATTAGAAAACCTCTGAGAATATGTGATTTAGGAAATTAGATTTTCAGTATAAGAAATTAAGCATGATTATTGTTATTTGGAAGACTATAAGATCACATCCATCTGATTTTTGGGTTACAATATTTGTCTTAATTTTTTTAAGGAAGGATTGTTATTTTCTTATTGATATATGATAAAGATTGGGGTTTTACTATTGAATTTTAGAGAATTATTTTTGGGGAATTATCTAATATTATCCTAAAAATTTTGTTTTTTGTTGAAATATAAATACATGATGAATATATTGTTATACTTTTTTGAATTTATTGATTGGTTGATGTTGATTCAAAATCATTAAGCTTGAAAAGTTCATCTTTAATACTCCTCAATTTTTTAAAAAGTTGAGTCAGTGGTGGAAATGGATTAAAGAAGGGATCTCTATATGTCATGTATGTTAGTTGCCTTATTTTATTAGTCTATGAATGAAATGGATTCTTCAAAACATGGGAAAATATATTGAAACCCAAAATGTTATCCTAGTAACTTTTTTTATGATGAATCAAATTGTCTCTTCGATCATTCCAGATTTATAACCTGTTGATTGTTAACTTTATCACGAGATTGTTCTCTATCACTCTCCATTATAACATGATGTTCATATTTATATTCCATTTCCATGTTTTCTTATATGGAACCCTAGTATGTGTTATCATTGATGACCTTCATAATTCCCATTATTTATATTAAATTAGATGACTAATTCATCATATGTTTTAGGTGGGTTTCACCCCCAAAGAAAATTTTAAGTATCATCATTTAATTTTGTAATCGATATTTAAAATTTCAAGGAATAAATTTTTGTATTATAGAATAATTTAACACTCCAATATTTTATGGTATTTTTTTATAAATTCAATAGCTTTCATTGTCACGAACCATACCCTGGGGATCGTGTTGTAACTACCCTATGTCAGCCTAATGAAGGCTAGCGACTAGTGACTAGTTCTAAAGGCGTCAACCTAGAAGTGTGAGGCATTTTCCTAAGTACCTATACACACACACACACACATGCTAAAAAATGTCCCACAAACTGAAAAAGAAACAAGTATCACTAAAACAAAGCTGAGTACGTGTACAACTAACAGATATAGGCAAGAATTAAAACCCAACAAAGGAACTGAAAACAAAAAATTACAAAAAGGAAACTATGATGGTCGTACATGGAAAACCCAACCTGATCATGAGTGTAGTGTAGCCACTAGAAGTTGAAGAATAATTTCTCATCCAGCCAATCCTACTAGGCCAAGCCTGGTCCAAGGCCACCACGTCCACCATTGTAGCCTCCATCGGTCCCATCTCCCTGAGCAACTCTGGGTCCAAGCCACCAAAGTCTCTTTTGAAACATAGATCATCTACACCAGAAACGACACATGTGGGTGAATCCCGTGCAGGAGTGAGTAAACAAATACACAGTAGGTACCTCAAAAAAAAGGAATGACTTCACAAAACTCATAAAAGTAAATCATGACTCACAAGGCAGCTCACAGCATGAATAAATTTAGGTTACTGATAGAAGAATCATCAGTCACCTCATTGAAATCCTTGGTTGCTGTATAAATCCTCTTCTATTGAGTAAAATGGGCCATCTAAATGACACGGAAGTGCTTCCTGCTAACCTTGGACTTCTTAGATACACCTCCCCATCTCATACTGTGGGATTTCAAAGTTACGGAGAATTGCTTCGCCCTAATCATGGAAAACTAAGGTACTCCTCCTCGTCGGGTTATATGGTCCTGGAAATTTAGACATACATTCTTCCCCCTAGATGATTGTCGAATCTCACTGTGTCCAAAGTTAGAAATCCTCATGTTTCAGCAAACCGTAGGGTTCTGTATGTAGTGCTCTAGGAAGAATAGCTCCTCAATCCATTCATCAAATATCAACGTCCATGATAGCCTACCTAAGACATTGGAAAATATCCAACTTGTTAATAGGATCCCAACACTGCAAAAATATTGTCAATTAGATGCATGGTTTGCAAGATACTTTCATTTTAGGAATCGTGGTCTTATTGTGTCTTGGCCCAACCCTACCTGGTCAGGCCAATCCGAGAAACCCTACCCGAGGGCCCCATATATAAAAATTTAATATTTTACCAACTCAACCTGACTAAGATTAGGTATGGGTTAGTCCGGTCCATTCTGGCTAGTGGGCCAGGCCAAATGGGCCTTACTGGACCCAACCTGGTTTGGCCAAGGGTCTATCCCACCGGGTCTCTTGGCGACCCGATCTTGTCCAGCCCGGCACTTTTGGGTGCGGGTCTACCCATTGGGACATGTTTCTATGCCGCTGGCTGGGGGAGTGTCCCACCAAACTGAATCCCACCCCACATTGTGCGGGATGGTAGTGGGCCCCCTGGCCGGGAGGAAGACGGATATCGCATCTGGCCCCGATGGCCCCTCGAACGTATGGGCCCCCTCCTACCACGATCGAGTGACGATGGCTCACCAAAGCACTCGTACAACCCATATGCAAGAAATAACTTCATGTGGCACCAAACTGGCTATACGTCAACCCACCGCATGCCGACGAGCGCACCACCATCCTCTGCCTACGGCTGCCACAGTGGGCCCCCGCCAACAATTCTTTCTACAGGCCACCAGAGTTTCTTCGGTTGTCAGTTTTCAATTATTTCTGTTCCTACGATCTCTAGGGATCATTCCCTTTACCACAAAGGTCTCAATCCTAGATTTCTATCAGTTCAGATTTTTTTCCATTAAGAACACACACAGAGGGGGGGGGGGCTCAGGCCTAGTTCGTGTCAACCCGCGCCCTCCACATTGGATGTTTATAATCATGGGGAGGCTTGGGGATTGTGGATCAATCAAACTGAAGATAATTTAATCCGAAATAATGAATCCACTATATAAAGTTACTCTCCCATATAAATTCACATTTCGTGGATCATCAATTTTTGGGGTTGATCCATGTTCATTTTTTCAACAAAATAATGAGAGAGAACGAAATAATAAAATAACCCCTAATTAGATGCGTTGAATCTGCTTAGAATAAAATAAGTGTTTCATGTCATCATTGATCTGAGATCATTAGCGTTCATCACCACTCATCAACCTCCAGATCCTATCCTCCAATGTTGGTCACTTCGTTCTTTATTATTCATTGGAGAGGGATTATTCCAATAGTTTATCAGAGATTCCTTGGGTTTGTTAATCCCCAAACTACAACACATTATAATATTAAAAGAAACATGTGTAGAGACATTTCACTCATTAATGACACTCATTAATGAACCACTTTTTCTGAGTCATTATCAAGCCATTGGGATAATAGTGTTACAATTTCAAATGATCCATTAATAACCCTCCATTAATGACCTTCGTCGTTGCACCCCTACACCACCGTCCACTTCTCAACAGTGGAAAAAAATAAAATAATTCTTTTGAATTATTATATTATTTTTATAGAAAATTCCCAAAAATGAATTTCCCATTCGGCCTTTGCCGGCTAATGTTGTGTTCTATCTAGGAAGGTCCCGGTGGTATGAGTTCGACGATGCTCTCAGATTTTCGATTTGATAACCAGTTTAAAAGATAGAAAATCTTTCCTGCACGTTAATTTAATGTATATTAAAAAAGTTCAAAATTATGTTTTGAGCTCTCCGAGACTCTGAATCACATGACATTAGAGCGCGTGGTCAGTGAATAATTCCATATAATTTAATAAAATACATGTAATATCTAATTCATCACATTCTCCCCTCTATAGGGATTTAATTCCGTAAAATCCAAAACCAAACTAATCACAGAGATGGGTGTATTGAGCACAAATCTGAGCCTCCCACTCCCATTTTCTCTCTTGGATATTTATGTGCTTCCACTGACCTCACACCAGAGGAATGAACTACCCATGTAGGACCATCTCTTGTTAGTCATCTTTCTCTACTTTGTCGTTCGCAAAAGTATCCCCATCATAAAAGTTCATCTCGCCCCATTTAATGACATGTGATGGATGATACACGTACCTACTCAACTACGACAAGTGGAAAATATTAAGATCCTGGTGCAACTATGGGAGAAGAGCTTGGTAGTATGCTAACTCTCCAACTCTTCTCAGGTTCTGAAAAGTTTTTATGAATCTTGGTGATATCTTGATACCCTGGCCAAATCTCTATAATCCTCATAGAGGTGAGACCTGAAGGAATACATGATCACCCACTTAAAACTCCAGAGGTCTCTATCTCAAATCAGCATAAGACATGTACCTTCTCAGTGTAGTCCACACCCAATTAAGGATGATATGAACCTTATTTTTAGTATATTATATCAACACTGAACCCATGAGTTATGACTCCCCTTGGTCTATCCAGCATAGGGGTGATCTAATAGGCCACTTATATAAAGCCTGAAATGGTGCCATTAAAATGGTGGCATGATTGAAGTTGTTGTTTTAAATCTTCACTATTGGAAGGTGGTATTAACAACTACAAACAAAATCCAGGATGCAAGCATGTAGCATGTACTTCATGTTATGTATGGTCCGCTCTACATGATCATCTGTCTAAGGATGAAAAGCTTTTCTCAAGTGCATTTGTGTCCTGAATGCCTCTTTTAATCCCTCCATATATGTGATGTAAAACATGTGTCATGATCTGAGACGATCGTTGATGGAACCCCATGAAGCTTCACTATCTCCATGACATAGAGGTGTCTCATGCCCTCTACCTTTCATTTCTCCCAAATGGGTAGGAAGTGAGACGACATAGTGAGTTGTTCAACGATGACCAAGATAGAGTAATGTCCCTTGGATGTAAGTTGTAACCCTATCATGAAGACCAATAAGATACTATCCCATTTTCACTATGGTACCTGATGTGGCTGGGCTAATTCTTCTGGAACTTGATACTCAGCCTTCAAATTCTGATATGTTAGGAGTCATGAAACAAACTTGGCCACTGCTTTCAGTATACCTAGACAGCAGTACTAACGTCAGAGGTCCATGTACAACTGCCCCACTAAAGTATGTACCGTGAATGAAGATTTATCAAACTCCCTCAACACCTCCTGCAACAACGTCACTATAGCTATGGTACACCCTTTGAAAAGTATGAAATGCTCTCCACTTATCAAAAATCTATTAGGAGCTAGTCCAGAGGATAACTGAGCACGTATGGCCTCATAGTCAACATTCCCCAGGTGTGCCTCCCAGACTCGTTGTAAGAGTGGAGGATTAACATTCATCATCTAAAAGTAAGGAGCTATACAATCATCCACAAAAGATATCTACATCATGGACATCTTTTTTGTCTCCTCACTCAGTAGCTTCAAACAGGTCCTCCTGCTAAGCACGTCTACCACAATGTTTCCCTTCCCAGGAGTATAGACTATCTCAATAATATTGTCCTAGAGAAACTCTAGACATCACCATTCTCTCATGTTTAGGTCCTTCTGAGAGAAGATATAGACGAGACTCTTGTGGTCGGAGTAACCCGTAAACCACTCACTCATCAAGTAATGCCACCACATATTCAAGGAAAATTCCACTATTACTAACTCTAGGTCATGGGTTGCATAGTTATTCTCATGCAGCCTCAACTTTCATGATCCGTATGTGATCTATAATTACTTTTGTATCAGGACACAACCCAGTGTGGTCCCTGATGTGTCTTAGTAAATTACATACCCAATTCCCTACTCTAGTAGTCACAATATGGGGGCACTAGACAGTATCCACCACAACTTCTGGAAAATTTGAAAAAATTTCTCCATCCACATGAATGAATACCCCATCCATTTCAAAGTCGATAAGTGTTATGATACTCTAGAAAATTCAAGCATGAACCTCTGATTGTAACCAACCAACACCCAGAAGCTACACACTTTAGTCACACTCTTGGGTGGCTCCCAAGAAAGCACCACTACTTCCTTTATCTAATCTACTACAAATCCATCCTCTGAGATGACGTGTCCCATAAAGTAGACCTCATGAATCTAGAACTAGAACATTGATAGCTTATCATAAATATTGTTCTCTTAGAGTGTATCTAAGACAATTTTTAAGTGTTTAGCATACTCCTCCTTTGACGCTGAGTACACGAAGATGTTATTAATTAAGACCACAACCAACTGGTAATGGAAAGGCTGGATGATATTATTCATAATTCCAAAGAACACTGATGGGGAATTGTTCATTCGAAAAGGAATCACCAAGAACTCATAGTGGTCGTATCGGCACATGAATGATATGTTTAGTACATCCTCATACTGTTCCCAAATATGGTTATATACTGATTTAAGGTATATCATTGAGACCCACCTCGATCCCTACACTTGGTTGAAGAGGTCATTGATCCTTGGCAGTGGATACTAGTTCTTCATGATCTCCTGGTTCTGGTGCTAGAAGTCCATGGAAAACCTAAAACTCCCATCACTCTCCTTGGAAAAAATCACTAGTGCTGCCCATGGTGAAACAGTAGGCTTTACGAATCCCTTATCCTCTAATTCCTCCAGCGGTACCCTTTTCTCACGATGCTCCAAGGGATCCATCTGATATACTGATGTAGATATCGATGTTGTCCATAGGTATTAGTAGATTAAAACATATACCTCCCAACAAGGATTAAGGCCTAGAACATTATCTGTTAAAACATCCTCATACTCGTCCACTGCTATAGGATATCTTGGGCTTGTCTAATCTATAACACTATGGATGAGGCTAGCCAACTAGTGTGTGTTTGACTGAACCCTTCTTTAAGAATTTTTGTATTGTGCTTCAAGGTTTTACTTCCCTTTAATGATGTAAAATCTTGTCCCATATCCACGAACACACCACATTGGTTGCCTAAAATAGTTGATCTGAGCATAGACTGTGGATAACCAGTCCATACACAATATGAAATTGTAAGGCCTCAACACTGATACTAGGAGATCGTAGATGAATATCTCACCTCCTAGAGTGAATTCACACAATGGTACCCAGTGTGTCATCATTAAATCCTCTCTCATTGGAGTCTCTATTTGTAAGGATAAAGCCAACATCTCTACCAGAATCTTCAAGCTTAGAATTAGGGTCGTGGCAAAGAAAGAGAGACTAGAACCTGTGCCTATAAAAACTAAAACTAGAGTGGAGAAGATAAAAATCATACCTAAGATCATATCTAGAGTGTCATGGTTATAAGACTATGTTGCCTGAAGTTGTACTCACCCCTGTCCTCCAGCTCCCTTTGGTTGGGGTGGACCACCTGGTGGTGGTGTTGGTAACACCTCAAACTGTCTACCACCACCTTCTACTTATCCTACTCCCCTGCAACATATGCCACGCTGCAGACCTCCTTGCTCGAATTGATGTGTCTACCTCGGTAGCCCCTCAAATGTCTACCGGTCATCCATATGGTGGTTTAGGTACTCACATGCCAAGTGTCCCTACCCACCGCATGAGAACCAAAGAATGGTTCCCACCAAAATCCCTCTTATCTAGGAGACCTGTACTAGCAAACCTGAGTCCTGGGGTCATCCATTGAAAGACCTTTCCTTCTTGGGACCTCGCATCTGGTATATACTACATGCCAAATAATTTGCTGCCTAGGGTCAACAAGTAGCTCTAAATATGGGCACCTGATATGCCAATAATATCTCTACCAGAACGGATCACTCCAGCACCCCATCCTAAGTAAGGATGCAAAGAGACAATATTGACACCATTATCTCCAAAATTAAACCCTGCTCAAAAGCCTGATCCTTGAATAAAGGGTCTGGAACCATATCTGTCAAGTAGAGAGATAGCTCGGTGAACCACGATGAGTACTCAGCCACCATCATGCTTCCCTACTATTGGTGAGGAATCTCATGAATGTGCAAAGATCAAATGGTCACAGGGAAAAACTTTTCCTAGGGAAGACACTTGATGTCTGCCCAAGTGAGGGTCACCTCATTGTGAATTTGGGTGGTCAAGCTCCAATATCTTTCAACTGATCCCTATAGAATGCTAACTAAAAAGAACGCCATTTGGTCAGGTTGTGTCTTAACTAAATGGAATACGACCATCACTACCTCTGACAAGTCCTCAGTGACCTAAGGATCTATCTATCCCATCATCCTGGGAGGTCTATGTCTCTGAAATTCATACTAGGAACTGAATCTACATAAATCCTCTTCTAGAACCGCTAGTATTAGACGCTAACAATAGGGTGGTGGTAGCCCTGGTGCACCACCACCCAGTTGGGACTTCTTGGGAACTTTTCCCTAAACGAATGACTCTTCTCTATGCAGTTTTTCCTCCCGAAAACATTTCAGAATCCTTACTAGTCGTCCTCAGGGAGTAATCACGAAAAAGAAAAATACGGGCCATGTTCAATAGTTTATACATAGTGAGATTACTCTTATTAAAAAAAAACATAATAAGGCACTTTTTTAATCAGTTTTTTTATGCATTGATCCAAATAGCAGAATTCAATGTCTTTTTTGTGGATAGGTCTGCGACCACACCAATACTAGACTCCATGAATCTGGGAGTCAGACTCAAAAAATTTATCACTCTTTTCCAAAAACAAAACTCAGACACTCGTTCATTATGGTAGGACCAACCTCCCTTTGATACCAGATTGTCACGATGCATTCCTCAGGGACCATGTGGTGACTACCCCAAGCCCACCTTTCAAATGATAGGGGCTGGGAACTAGCGTGAATGTGTCAACCTAGAAGTGGGAGGCATTTTCTTGAGTACCAATACACACAAACACACACACACCTAAACAAGTCCCAATCACTAAAAAGAAAAAAAATTTAAGTAAAGAAAAGATGAGTAAAAGTACAACTGATAAAAGTGGGCCATAATACAAACCCAACAATGGTACTAACAACAGAAATATACTAGAAGGAACATTTGATGGACTTCTGTAAAAAACCCCAGAAGATCACGAGACCAGTGTACCTAATGGAAGCCGTAGTAGAACGTCGCTTCCATCCAATTATACTATGTCCCACTAGGTCCTAGTCCACCATGTCCACTATCGTTGCATCTGTCATCCTTGAATCTTTGACCACCTCTCAGTCTTGGTCCACCAATGTCTCTATTAAAACATCGATCATATGGACAAGACATTACATGTGTAGGCGAAGCCTGTGCAGGGGTGAGTAACAAATTTTTTTTGTAGGGACCCAAAACAAAAATAAAATACCACACATATATCCTAAAAGAAAAGCATGACTCACCATATATCTCACACCATGAATATATTTAGGTAGTGATAGAATAATCATCAGTCACATCATCGAACACCTTGGTTAGTGGAGAACTCAAACTCTATTGAGTATAGTGGGCCTGCCAAGTCACAAAGATGTGACTCCCACTAACCCTGGACTGCTTAGGTACACCTCCTCATTGAATACAGTGGGACTTCAAGTAAACACATAAGTGATTCCACTACAAGATTACAATGAAACATAGACATTCTTCCCAATACACCATAGTTGAGTCTCATAGAGTCAAAAGGTCAACAGTAATCAGGTCTCAGCCAACCATAGGGTTCCATATGTAGCATGCCAGGGAGAACTGATTGTCAATCCATTAATCACATCTCATCATCCACAAAATCATCTTTAGGTTATGGAAAAATATAAAACTTGTCAAGAGGTTCCCAATGAAACTAATGGATTATTAACCAGATGTGCGGTTTGTATGATAAAAGAATTTTATTAAACATCGGTCGGTTGTGTCTGGGCCTGGTCCAACACGGTCGTGCCGACCCGACTAACCTGGCATGAGGTCCCCACATACCCAAGATTAAAATTTGACAGACTCAACCTAACATAGTTTAGATCTGGGTTCGTCCGGGCCATTCGGGCATGTAGGCCTAGCCCAATGGGCCTCCTTGGACCTGACCTAGTGTGGTCGAGAGTCCAGCCCCCCTAGGTCGCATGGCGACCTGGTCTAGTATGGCCAGGCCTGAAGGGCCCGAGTTCAACCTGCCTACATATGTATGGATTTATGGGATATGGAATCGGCCCACTGGATGGAGGTGAGGCCCGCCAGCCCATGGCCCAACCCATGTAATGGGGGCCGGTGGTGCAACGCCTAGCTGGGATACGGACGGCTACAGCGTCTGACCCCCGCCGGCCCCACGGACGCACGAAGTTCCTCCTACCACTGTCAAGTAAACACGGCTTGTCGAAGCACCCGAAAGGCCCAGACGTGGTTCGTCTCTCCATGTGTCACCCTCTTGGCCCCGCATCACCCTGTGGATGATGAAGACCACTAGCCACAAGATGCTACCTTAGTCACCTCCCGACAGCTGCCAACGCGCCAATTTGTTCTTCTGCGGGGCACCAGAGTCTCTTAAGTGGTCTGTTTTTTTGTTTTTTCTATGACTACAATCACCAGGGAAAATTCTCTTTACCATGAAGTTCTAAAACTCCACATTCCCTTGATTCATAGTTTTTCCCATAAATAACACTTCTGACAAATGGGGTCAGGTACTGTTCGTGGCATCTCATGGCCTCCGTGTTAGAAGATTATAAACACGGGGAGGCTCGAGCATTCTGCCTCAATCAAACAAGAAAAAAATTAATCCTGGATAAAGAATCCCCTAAATATATTTACCCACCAACATAAACCCATGATTCAAAGATCAATCTTTTTGTGGGTTGATCTACGTTTGTCATTTCTAGAAATGAATGGGGATGAACGTAAAATTAAAACAACCCCTACCTGGATACATTGGATATTTTATGATGAAGGAAGGGTCATGCATCATCATCGATATTTGATCATTGGTGTTTGTCACCACTTATCGATTTTCTAATTTGATCAATCAATGTTTGTCACATCATTCTTCATTCTTTGTTGCAGAGGGATTCCACCGATGGTTCGGTAGATATTCCCCGTGTTTGTTAATCCCTAAATTCCAAAAAGTCTGAATATTAAAAGAAACATGCTTAAAAAAATTTCACAAATTAATGACACTTATTAATAAGACACATTTAATGGACCATTATTAATGAATTATGATAAAAGTGTTGTGGTTACAAAAGAGAAATTAATGACCCTCCACTAATGACACTCATCATTGCACAATTGTGCAGCCATCCTCTACTCAATGGTGTGAAAAAAATAATTTCTTTAAATTGTTTTATTATTTCTATGAAATAGTATGAAATGTAACATTCCCATTCAGATCATTTTGGACAAAGTTATGTTCTTTCGAGGAGAATCCTCGCATTCTGAGTTTCACAGTGCCCACATATTTTTGATCTTAGTACTTGTTAAAATGTTATAAAATCCTGCTCGCACGTTTACTTAACGTACCTCAAAAAGAGTTCAACATTTTGTTCTGTGCTTTCCAAGGCTAATAATCTCATGTCGTTTGAGCGTGTGTTCTTAGAATTATTCCATATGATTAAAAACATTACACAGAATTTCTGAGACATTACATGCTTTGCATGAAACACTCTTTTTGAGTGCATCAAGATCTATTAAAGTAGTTATTTAAATAGTGGTTATGAATATTATTAAACACATGATGAAACTTATGTATAATCCATATAATTTTAATTTTTATCTTCAGTATTTACCAGAAAAGTATATAAGAACAACTCTTATTTAATGCATAAAATCTATATTTCTAATGGGAATTTTAGAACCTTTTCATTACTCACCTATTTTAAACCTGAATTTTTGAAATTTTATAAATATCATTCTTTAATGAAGACTTATTTTTTTAATTTAGAAAATAAAAATTATATTAGGTTGAGTTTCTTTTATTGTTTCGAGATATTTATTTTTTTATGAATAGTGATAAGTACTCCATTGTAGTTAAAAAATGGATTTTCAATGAAAAAATTATTATACATTATATTTAATATTATAGTCACAATATATTACTAATTAATATATTAATCTACTTTAGGTTATTGGAACCAATTTTATATTAAAATTATATAGAAAAACATATTGAACTTTTGTACAAATCTTTTACCATTATTCTCAACTCATATACGATATTAGTGTTAAACGTAATTTCACCACTTCTACAAATTGTATTTAAGAAAAATATATATACATGGTTGTAATTATTATGGTATTTATAGTCTAATAGAATCATCTTAATTTTTGAATATTATGAATAGTATCTTAAGAAAAAATTTATTTACCAGTGTTGAGGATAAATCAAGAAATTGAAGGTAGAAATAATATTATATTATTATAAAACTAAACTAAAAGCTATCATAATTTCATTTGATAAATGGTTTATTACCAAAGATATCATTATGAAGAAAATATAACATTTTTATGCCACATAGGTAATATTATTACATTTATAATATTATATTTATATATAAACTAAAATGGTCAAACACATGTTTTTTAATAAGTATTACATTTTTAATAAATGGTTACGAAGAAGATAAACTAAACAATAAATAGAAATTCGAAAATTAATAACTTCTTATTAATCATGATAATGTTTTTTAAAATTTTTTGATTAAAATATATAATTAAAGGCTTGTATAATAATGCTACATTAATTTTCATCTTAATAAAAATATCAAATAAATGATATTAACAATATTCAAATAAATTTTATTTTGCTTAATTAAAGAAATACATGAATTTTATAGAAATATTATATAATTTAGTGGTATATTAGAATTTTCGGTTTAAGGATTTCATGCTGTTATGATATTTAAAAATAATAAAAAATGAATAGGATTATAACTGAAAAAATTGACACTTTAAAATAAATAATAGTTAATTAAATTATATAAAATTGATAAAAAATATAAAATTCATTTAATTAACTAGAATAATAATAAATATTTCATCAAGGATTAATTTGGGCTTTTTTGTCATTTTACTATAACCATATAATCCTAATGTGTAAAATAGTGATGTTGTGACAACAAGAGTTAAAAGGCCAAACTAAGGGTTAGTAAAAAATTCCACATTAATATTTTTACCTATAAATTTCAAAAAATAATTGTATGAGATTATTTATTCCCATACTAATATTTTATTAGAAATAACTCTCATTTTATATATTTATAATGGAAATTAAATTTATATTAATTGGATAATTTAAAGGATTCGAAGTATGCTCCTCCCCTCCCTTATAAAAATGTACATCATCACTCACTTACACACATCAAATTGTGAATTTTTTCTTGAAAAAACCAGGTCTATTTCTCCTAAAAAACTACTAGTAAATTTTTAGATGTCCTTGAATTCTAAAATGACCAACCCTAGTGTCGCTAAGAGGATATCCAATAGATGTCCATCAAAGAAGTGGTAATTGTTTAACCAATAGATTTATTTTTATCACCACTATCTTTGGATGGGTATAATGATTAATATAATTGTTAAAAATAATATATATGAAATTATATTGATTATTTATAATCAATATAAAATCCAAATACTTACCACTTTTTCATTATGGGAAGGATAATGTCGCCCATGCGTACGTACAACCTATATTCTCCACGACATGATGTGATACATTTTATATGTTAATGATTTAAGAATGATTATAAAAATTTATTTAATGATTATATTTTATATTTATAACATTAATATATTTTTGGAGACATTAGGTCCATATCATATATAAAATAACCAAGACTTTTAGGACAAAACATGTATATGAAAGTCATATAGTCATCACCGGAAATAGGGGTATTAACAAAATATTACGAAAAAACTGATGATAAAATAAAATAATAAAATAATATATGATATCATGAATATGAATTATGTATCGATATAAGTTAATAATTTTCTTAAAACCATTTTATAGGAGTTTAATAAATTTTCTACTAATGAAAAAACATAGTAACATAAATTCATATAACTTTTTATTTCCATGAGATAAATGCCATATTCACAATTTGTTTCTTTTGTGTGGATTACATAATTACCATGAAATCATTTTATAACTATTCTTTTGAAGATTATGGTATTTTAATTTCAGTTTAAATTTTTTTCTTTCATGGTGAATATGATTATACTTTTTATAATTTTGTAAGGGGTAATTTCACAATCACATTATTATTAGGGCTTATTTATATGTAAGTATTTTTTAAGGAATATTTATCCCCAATATCAATATTTCATAAAAATATTTTCTAAATAATTTTTACAATCATCCTATAATTTTTTATGTATTTTAAGCATGATTTAATTTTTATATTTTCATGTAAAGAATCTTTTTTTGTTTTCTAAATGAGGTACATTATTATTATTTTGATAATAATAATAAAAGTGTGTCAATTTTTAACTTTTAAAACATGAGTGACTTCTACCACCACCATGAATCCTTGATGTTTTGAATATTACTTTAAAATTTTCAAATTTTATTTTTAAATGATTTTTTATAATCCTACAGGTTTTATATAAATGAGTTCAAGTAAAAGAAGGTCTTTTTTATGATTTTTCTAGAAATGTTATTAAATTATTTTACTCTATGTCAACATACATTATTGAATATGATGTTTTATTGAGTTTGATCTCCTATAATAAAATATACCATATTTTATTTCCAGGGATAGTTTATTTTTAACTATGGATGATCTATTTTGACACAATTCATGGTTTATGGTTAATGTATTAACATATACTCTTCTTGTTTTAATAATAATGTTTATGTTATTTATGATTCACCACATTTATATGAATAATGAATTACAATTTTTATGTGATGGGTGGGTCCAACTAATTTCCTTTGATGCATCAGTAGGTCTCATAAAACAAACTAGGGTGGGTTTTTACATGCTTATGTATGGGGTCTTGGTTGTATCCATGATGGTTTGAAAATTATGTGCGACCTTATGGATTACACTATTATAAAAGTATTTATTGATATTACTTGTGATTATTAGATTATTAGAATATCTATGTTAATGTTTATATGTAATTATTTCACTTATTATTTCCAAATTATTATAATGATTCTGATTTGGTTTATTTTGTTTCAATTATACACCTTTCCTTATTGTTTATTCTTATTTACTCATAATATCTTCCGTCATACAATTACCCCTATAAGGAATCTTTAATGACCCCTTACTTCTGCTTTTTTTTCTAGGATTCCATGATTTGTATTATGACTTATATGTTGGGTCAATAAGAAAGATTAATGGAGTTTTTACTGGTTTATATGTGTTGTATATTACATTTTTGAATTTAAATGTAAGGTTCATGTATATAGTATAATTTAATATATTTCGACTCTATTCAGTCCCTTGGAATTTTACACTTGTATGTATTCCAATTTAATAAAATATAAAACGAGTTCCGAGCAACTGGGGTTGGGGTGTTACAAGAGTTATAGAGAATGCAAAATATTTTATCCTTAAAAAAATTCAAATGTTTTATTATTTAAATGTAATCATTTCACTGAAAAGATATTTTTTTTATCATGAAGTTTTTCTATGAAATACTTGATCCAATTAAATTTTATATAATCCCACAACATGAAATTTTTAACAAATTTATTTTTGATTAAGAATAATACACCAAAACATGTGAAATACCATGCACTATAAATCAATATTTAATATTATTTCATAAATTTTCATAAATTATCTTCTTTTATTATTTACAATGGTGCATAATAATTTTGAGAATTGAAAAATAATGTATGAATTTAATTAGGATTAGAAATCATAGAAACCTAGAGATTTAATTTTTTGGAAGATTTAACTAATGAATAAAATGTTTCTATATTAATTGAATTTATTACTTTAAACTCATAAAGATATGATTGTGTTCCCATACATCGAAGAACCCAAAAATATATATCAACACTCGATCATAAGTTTATGTAAATTATTGTTATTTTATAGTAAATGTAATCATAACCTCTATTTCTTGAGTGGTATGTGATCATAAATCAATAATTCTAAATCAATTTCAATTTTTTAATATATATTAGTTTTATAATTGATATTTTTACATTATTTATTTAAGTATACCTCTTTGATTATCTTATACATCATTTATTAACAAAAAAATCATTTCTATTTTAGGGATAATGTATTATTTCCTAAACTGTTCAAGTATTAAATGATTCAAATTGTTTAAGTGTGGGAATAATGTTTTTGTTCAATCTATTATAGTGAAAATTTACCCAATAATTTATTCTATTGTATTAATATTCTATATTTATATATATATTCTCTCATTTAATATTTATTTCATCGGTATATATGTTTATAGGTTATATAATATTGATCTTTGAATAAGTATTCAAAATGATTTTAGGAAGAGTGTATTACAAAATATAGAGGTATTAGTGTATGGTAGTAATGATTGGAATGTTATAGTGTAAAGTGATATGTATTTATCTCTAAATTGAATAGAATATTTAGAATTATATTTTAAATATAATTTATTATAACATCATGAAATATCGAAAGAAGTATAAATTTTTCTTACTAAAAACATTATTACTTAAATTATTCATTTTATTTTTCATTAATATATATATTTATACATTTATATGGTATTAAATTTTAATCCCTCCCACATATTATTGTTTTCATTTTGTATTTTAAAAACTCCAACTCTAGAAACCCAGTTCCAATGTTTAATTTATTATGTTGGTATAGATACAAGGGGTCAAATCATAAAGGACTTATTAATTTTTTATATTTGAATAACCTAATACGTACATGATAGCCATTTTTACAATGGAAAAAATATAAACAATAGTAATGGAAGACATTAGACATCATTTAACATATCTAAAGAAAATTTTTCATAAAATGTGGAAAAAAATAATGGTTAACATAACTACTTAGTAAATTACACTTATAGTGGATACAATCATGAATCAATATGGTATAACAAATATGTAATGGTAAATAACTAAACACAAATTCCTATCAATAAATAAAATAACCATCATGTTTACATAATTAATAATTAATATGAAAAAATAAGTAATTAAAAAAATATTCCATTTGATCAATAAACTAATAATGAAATACATCCATAGATAATAACGAATAATGGATGTCATTTACAATAAATATAACAAAATATTTAGGTAATAAAATGATTAATTATGAGAATACATGATATTTGGAATTATGATACTTATACTATCAAGACCTTTAATAATATAGTTTAATCCATGGGTAAAGACCTTTTTAATTTGGCCAAATTATTTTCATCCTAAGACCTTTCGGTACACTGAGGGGAAATATATTTCCAATACCCAACAATAACAGCATATCTAAGGAATTCCTTATATATTAAAATACAAATTTAATTTAGGAATATTATTCCCTATAATAAAATATATATTTTTATTAAAGAAAAAATATCTATCAATATTTTCTCATTTAGTCAAATAACTTTTATTTTAAACACCACAAGTGAAAATAATATATATTTTATGAAATAATCATATAAAAGATATGATCAATATTTATATTTAAGGTAAATGTAATTTTCTATAAAAAATTATCAAAATAATGTTATTTTATATTCATAAAGTTAATAATCACAAAATTAAACAATAAATCAGAGGTATCCATTAGTTTATTAGGAATATAGGTTTTTACCATAAAATAATGCCAGTTCAAAGAATAAATAGAATGGGAGTAAGATATTAAACAAATATTTTATAAATTATTTTTCCTTATAAAACCATTTATATCAAGTAGATATATTTTTAAGAAAGGTTTTGATTTTGGGTCAGTTAATTATCCCTATATATATAAAAAAAATTTAACATTTTATTTAAAATTCCCTTTTTAAAAAGTGTAAAAATATTATTTTTATACCAATTTTATTAGTAAATGAAGAGATAAAATGCCCTTACTATATATTTTGATCATATAAAAGGAAAATTGTCATTGTATTTTTGAAAACATTGATACATAATTAAAAAATACTTGATTTAATGGAAAATAATGTTTTTTTTAATTTAATAAATTATTTACATTGTTAATGTTTCAAAAATAGTAATTTATTGAAGAAAATATATAAAATACATTAAAATATATATAGTATAAGAAATTAATTTGATTTTATGAAGGATAAATTATAATATTATTTGATGAAGACTAAAGAAATTCCAAAAGAATGGGGGATTGCATAATGGATTCATACCTCTTTAGTGAGTTTAAAACATTAACCCCATAAAAGAATAATATTTTAAGGAAAAATTTCCTATCATTATAAAAATGGTTACTCATGTAAAATATATCAATTTTCAAGTATATATACCACATAATTTTTAATTGGTTAAGGATAAAATGTATACCTCAATGAAATTGAAATCAAGAAAAAATCCCTTCCCTCAACCTTCACATTAGTTGAGAGGTCATTAAACACATTTATATGTGTTTCAATTTTTTTTAATTAAGTACACTAGAATAGTATTAATATTTATAATATCATATATGGGCTTTCTATAATATCATATATACTATTTGTTAATACTCATTAATTATCACTAATTTTTTAAAGTTTGAAAACTTTGTTTTCACATGTATGTTTTATCATGAATGTTACAGATCAATAAAATAGGCTATAATTCCATCATATAAACTATTCTAATGATGTTAAAAATATTTTTTTCATTCAATACATATTTATTTCCATTCTTGAAAACCTGTTTTGAAAAATTAATTGCATCACTTCATGGAAACGGTAATGCATATATATATGTTTGAGTTACAATATCACATCATAATGGGTGACCGAGTATGGGAATGAGTTATATATTTATTTTTTAGAATAAATATCATGTGATATATATCTAATATATTAATTATGTTCATAATATTTCACATCAATGTAATGTGCAAGGGAATATGTAATCACATCTCTTCATGAGGCCGTAGTCCGTCATATATATGAGAAACATTATCGCATTTGAAGAAAAAATGAAAAGTAAGAAGGTATATGTAATATTAAAAATATAAAATAATAATAATATAACATATTATATATATACATTAAATACATCATTTTTTACAACTATGGGATGTTTTGATGGGAAATGAGTTACGTTAGTTCGTGAGTGTGTAGTCTGACCAACACATGATTGACAATTTCATTTCACATTTGATGGATGAAGAGATAGATATTGTTCTTCACATTAATATTATAAAATGAAAATATATAATACACATTAGTGTTATATTATTATTGTTATTTAATAATACATTATGATGGTATAAAATAAATAATATGAAAATTATCATGTAAACAAGTTCCACCTTATTTGGAAAAATCATTATGTGTGCACCAAAATCCATCCTATGATGGATTTATAATTAAAATATTGTCTCTATGATGTTGGAAGGGTTGTTAGGAAGGTTTTTTGGAAGTTTTTGGTTAAATAAAGTAGAATTTGATTTTTTGAGGAAGGGCATAGAGTATGTGGTTATTTATAAGTGGGGGAGAGGGAACACATTGATGTTTTTGAATAGAATTAAATAAAACCATTTTCATCACAATAAAAAATGCTCCAAAAATTAATTATTATTGATAAGTGTATAATATTATTTTGAAATATGAATAGAAAATAATAGTTTTACTATTTTGAGGTTATTTTAACCCATATCTTATTTTTTACTCCTTGTAAACCCATTATCACATTAATTTTAGTAAATAATTTTTTTATTGGTTTCACTATTCATCATATACAATTTTACATTGAAATTATTATATCCTATTTATTTTCATAATTTTGAAAATTGAATCCATTTAAAAAATTAAAATTAAATAATTTTTAGAATTAACTCGATGTTAAAATCATAAGATGCGATGATTTTTTTTTCCGAAAATATATAGTTTTACTTAAAAAGATTTATAATTTTATTTTTCATCTATATGTACCCAATTGACATTTAAAAAAAATATTTTTCATCATTTTTTAGTCTTATTATATCACACCAACTTAGTGTATGTCTTATAACAATCATGTTTAAATAATACTTTTTTTTGTTGAGACATATTTGTATGTATAAAAGAAGTTACTAATAAAATTAAATTTATTCCAAAAGAAATATATTGTAATTTTTATCAGTATTACAGTATTACCTCCCATTGAAATTTCATCCTATAAATTTTCATTATAATAAAATGTTAAACTAACTAGGGTTGATCTTCTTCATAAAATCCTCAAGTTCCCATGTTACGTCCCAAATTTTATGATTTCTTCAAAGTACCTTTACTAATAAATATATGGGATTCCTCAATACATTATCTCTAGTGTCTTTAATCATGATAGATCCTTCATAGTATAATAGATTATTTTCTATTTTTATATCTTTAGAGGTGATTACATGATTTGGGTTTTGGATTTACTTTATTAATAATGATATATGGTTCCCATTATGTACTTTAGAGATGTTTGGTGGAATTTACAACCAGTAAGGCATGACTCTAGTATTTTACAAATATTAAAAGGCCCTTATGTTATTGTGGATATGTTTTCACATCACACTGACCCTTATTACCCCCTTACCTAGATATAATTTAATGAAAATTTGATCCCCCATTTCAAAAATCTTTACATTTATCTGATTTTTAGAATAATTAGTTATCTTATATTGATCCTCTTTAATATGTGAATGAATAACCCATACCTTTATTATTTTATGTTCATCATTTTTTGGTCCTATAGGTTTAATTTCAAAAACATTATCCCATCATGTTTTAGAGTGACATAACTTTAAATTAAATGCTTCCAACAAATGTATATAACTAAATCAGGCTAACAAAATTTTTTTTGAATAAATTTAAATCCCATTTATCAGATGTTTTTGAAGATTTTTTTGAAACAAAATAATGTGCCTCATAGTGTTGCATACTGAATTTGTGTATATGTTGATTATATATTTTTATAAATCATTTTAATAACCTAAATGACAATAATACCTTAATTAAAAAACATCGGATTCCAAATAATTAACTCCCTATTCATTAATTAAATATAATAACATACCATTGAATATATTCTAGAAGTCCAAAAAGGATGTATATTTAATCATTGATAAAAAAACATTTTTACAAATAATATTATTAATTACAAGATCATCAATACTATACATTTTAAATCATTATTTTCAATATTATCTTTATCCAAAAAATTAACTTTAACACTACATTAAGAACATTTTATGGGACATCATTAACTTTGTCAAGCGTCATATAAAAGTAACACCAGAGCACTAAATAAATTTTCTTGGTTAGTTGTACCAGTCAACATATTTATAAAAATCCACAAATAATGATTATATAAGTAAAATTCCGATACATTTCTTGGTTTTTATATTTTGAATATAATTGATAAAATAATTATACAACATAATTACTTAATCCATATACAATATAATGTTATTTATTCCACATTGGTCATAGTAATAAAAAATCATGACCTTGATCCTTATGCTTATTCTAAGATATATTTACTTGATTCTAGTGGAAAATTTTTTAATAGTTCATCCCATTATTATATTTGAATGACTACACATTGATGATTTTTTCATACCCTTTCATTCACGCATGTGATACAATTTACTCCACACATGAATAAGACTCCCATTACCTTCCAGGAAGTAACTAGGTGCTTCTTTCCATTATTATCATATGTGGGAAAATCCATCATTGTATTTGATCTCAGATCCATTTTTTAATTTTCTATCAACTTTTTCTAATGATTCCCTTCGAAAATATTTGATTTATAAATTTTGATATTTTTTTATGCAACCTAAGAATATTTCAACACTTGAAAAAAAATGTTTTAGAAAAAATCTCACTTTAGAGACTTGGATTAATTCCTTCTTAATAATATTAAATATTTCAATGTATATTTGATATGTAATCTATAACGTATGTTGATTATCTTGTAATGGTAGATTCATATTCAACAAGATTTTCAACTTCATTTTTCTTCAAACTGATAATGTCTATCTTAATTTTAGTTCGTTTCTCTAGAGGGAAATATTTATAAGAAATATCTCTTAAAAATCATTCCATTTTTTTATTTATATTTCTAGTTCTTGCATATTTTTCTTGATAAAAGACCGCCATTAATCAGCATCCCCTTTTAGAAAAAACACTATTACTCTATCCTTTTCCTTTTCATTGGATCATAAAGATTGTAATATCTCAAAAAAAAGATTTAATCCATTTATTATATACCAATATATTACACCTCCCACTAAATGATTTGGTATTCTGTTGCATGAAGCTATCCAACAACGGAGGATCGTACTATAAGAAAATAGGTTTCTCTATTTAGGGGAGGTTATTTGTTTTAACCTGATTATGATCCCCTAATATATCCATTATCCTCTTAGTTACAATATATGATATATTTTCTTGATCATAAGTTAAATATATATATTTTCCAATATTATTAATACATTAAATTATTTAGAGAACCATTTCAAAAAAATTGAATATACTAGATTATATAAAAATATAATTAATTTTTAATCAAATTTTATAATCCTAAATATGGTGAATAAAATAATATAAATGAAATAATTTCCATTATTAGTCTCATTTTCAAAAACATTGTTAATGTTGGGATATTTTATTTTCAAAACCATTTCAGTGGATTTTAAGGAAAATTTGAATTATACTAACCATATACGAATAAAGTTTAAAACTAGGAACACGTTATGGACACGATCATTGTGAATTAGAATGATGAATTATATATAATAATATAACTCTTTTCAAAGTTATTACCCTTAGATATATATGTTCCAAAACAAAATCAACTTGTAGTGTCCATACATTAATTCATTTCTACAAAAAACAACATAATATTTTCCATAAAAATAGGAAGTTGTTATATATTTATCATCAATGTATATCCTATTTTAATGTTTCATATTCTCTATTTATCTTTATCTAGTTCCCCAGGTGTCAATTAAAATCAAACTGATACCAACTATAAAAACCAAGACTACAGTAACCCAGAGTTGGTGTCTAATTAATTACATTGGAATTTATATAAGTGGTAAAATATAAGATGAATTATCTGTTTAGTAGGTTTCAAGAATTATATGAATATGTGATAACAATTTAACATTGGAAAAAATAGTTCAAACAATAGTAATAGAAAATATTCAATATCCTTGATCTTTTATAAATAAGTCATCTTTATAAACTATGTAAATGATTAAAAATATGGTTGAGACAAAATGATCAGTAATGGTTAAATATAGTTTAATCTATATTGAATGAATAAGTAAAAATAAATATAAAAAGTTAGTTAAAAATCATTATATTTTATAAATTACATAACTCTCATGATTATAGAGTACATAATTAATAGGGAATGGTAAAAATATGAAAACACATTCTATTTAATCAGCACATTAAGAAAGAAATTAATCCAGACATAATATCGATGAGAAAAAATTATTGAAAATAATAATTACTAATTTCTCAATGAATGAAATGTGTTATTATTATACAACATGTTCTTAAAAAATTTTATACCTTTATTGTCAACACATTTAACAAAATATAATAAAATTATGTGTAAAACCCCATTTTATTTTGAAAATTGATTATCCTTATAAGAATAGTTGATCCATTGATGGTATACATAATTTTAGGCCACACCCACCACTGAATAATTAGATAATTTCTCATATATCAAACAATAGATTTAATTCTTGGATAATATTCCATGACATCAAATTTCCATAATTTATAAAAAAATAATTTTTTAATATTTCCCTAATTAATCAAAAAAACATTCAATGTAAACACTATATGTAGAAATTTTAAAACATATAGGATATAATCATATACATGATTCAATTAATATAAATATTTAATAGATGTTTAATTACAAATGAAAAATGGTCATACGAATTTTATTTTCTCAAGAAAAAGTAAGAAATCACAAAATTAATATATAAACATTAGGATACAATTTGTTTATTAGGAATGTAGTTTTTTTAATAAATTCATGTCTATTAAAATATAAAGGGTTATAGATGTGATATAGTAAAATATTTTTTCATGAATCATTTTTTTCTTTTTAATAAAAATGAATACTATTCAAAGAAACATTAATTTGTAAAATAGTTACGAAATTAAGGATGTCTGTCATCCCATAATAAATTAATGAAACATTCAATTTTACATTTTAATAATCAAACCACTCCAAAATTTGTATAATAGTTCCATTGAAATTATTTTTTTAAGTAGAGGATGACATAAATTTTCCTCAATAAATCATTTGATTTTATAAAAAATAATTTTGGAAAATAATTTTGAAAAACTAGGAAATAAATAAAAATATGTCTGATTTAATGATATGATTTTTTTAAAACAGGTAAAATCTATCCAAAAAAAAATTTATATTGTGAAATATATTCTTACAACTCTCATTACTATCAAATTATAACCCATTCAAAAAATAAACATCTTTTGAAACATTTAACATGATTAATAAAAAAGTATACATGTTAAATACATAAAAGTGTTAATATAGAAACCACATACAAGTGAATAGGGGAATATTAACAAATATGCCTCAATTAAATAGAAATACATATAAAATAACTTACACAACCCATCCCCTTTGATTAACACTATTTACCCTCTTCTATATTTTTTTAATAAATGTTAGTAACATATACTATAACTGTATTAATATTTATAATACCATGTTTGATTATTTTATAATATCTTATCACTTATTTGTAAACACTAATTCATTAAAACTATTTATTCGAGTGTTAAGTAACTTATTTTTATAAATAATTTGTTTTGAGGAATGTTCAATATATTTAACATATTATATAGTTACATTATCTATATAATTATATCAATGTTATAAATATTATTTCAGTTAATTATATACTTCTTTAGTTCTGTTACATAAAATTGTACATAAAAAATATATTACATCACTTAATGGAGAGGGTATGTCATATTTATGCATGGTATATGATATAATTTCTTAATTATCTAAAGGTAAATTGAGTGTGTAAAATGATGATATAATTAAGAAATATTTATATTTATATTGGTTTGTTTGTTCGATAGCATCTATCACATTTGACATTGTGTTAAAGTAAATTACAATATAATATTAAAATATTATGATATAAATTGAAAATTTTAGACCAAATGTTACATTGGTGGGTATGAATATGACTAAAAAATTAGGAAAATATATTTTAATATATTTATTAAATTTATTTCTTGGTTATCAATTAATTATAAGTGAAAATAAAAATCATTGGAGATAAAAAGAAATGTTTTTTTAAAATGGGGTTTGTGTGAAATATATTTTTATCATATTAAAAAAATAAATTAAAATAAATTATATATATTATTTAGTGGGTTAAATATTTTATTTCTTCATTAAATTTTTTGTATGCATATAATACATCAAAATATAGTTTTATGCTTAAAAATGAATCTTTTATAAAAAAATGATTTTTCACATTTTTTTATATTACCATAAAATAAATTTATTAAATTTATAGGTATTGATTTATGTAAAATAAATTACTTATTTTGAATCAGTATTTATTTATTTTAAATAAGTCACATTTATTTTTTTCTCAATGTGAATTGTAATAGTGGTAAAATATATTTCCTTTATAAAGGGTAAATAAAAATAATAATTATTATCAATATGTGATAATGTTATAATTTTTCATCAAAATGATTATTGGATGATAATAATTACATATTTAATACAATAGTATTTAAATTTAGTTTTTTATTGGACAAAAGTCCAAGAAAATGATTTAAATATTATTTAAGGAAAAAAATGATACAAACTAACACTCTCTTGGTTTTTAAAGTACCATATAATTACATATTGGTAAAAAAGAAAGTCATGAATGAATAAAAATATCTACTATAATCATTATATAAATTCTTTATGATATAATTTTTTTTAAAATTTTCATAATCATATAATAACCATACTGTTTTTTTCAATACCAGTTCAGTATGTCTCTATTTAATAAAAAATATGATAATGGTTTTTAAAAAATTAAATGTTATAAAATTTGAATTAGTTAATGTCAAACATGACTTTTATAGTCCTGTAAGAAAAAAATAACATCATTATATTCTATTTTTTTATAAGTTATTTTGATTCTGAAAAATACATTATACACATTCTTTACCATCAAATGAGATGTGAATGTGTCGCTCGTTTGTATTTATAGATCACCATATCCATACACTTATACAATTAATCTTTCATCACAATATCTAATAGATGGTTATTATTATTTATTTATTTTTATATATTATATTTATTATATTATTATAATTACTTCATTTTAATGTCTAGTCGAAATTCTTACTATCCAATCTATTTAGAAATGATAACAATGTTTATGTGTACATGTGGACTACCACCTCTTCAAGGAAAATTTTTTAATTAATAATTTATATTTTAAAATTATTTTAATGAATAAAATTTAGAAGTATATATATGTGACATAATAGTTAAGTTTTAATAGTTAATTACTATTTACATTTCTTTTGATCTATCAATGGAAAAATTAATACATTGTTCATGTTTACATAAAACCTACCATAACTATTAATGGTGTAATTAGGATTTCTTTCTATAAGATTTATGTGTGACTATAAATATGTATATAATAAATATATATGATATTTATATCAATATTTATATTTTAGAGGATAATAAATTGTGATAAATGTAAGGTACTAGAACTAATGAACTAAATTACTCATGATAAATTGAATAGTTAACACATTAAACCAAATTAATAGAGAATTATTGAAGGGGGTGGTGATGTCTTATAAATAGATCATATATTATATTATATGTATGGAAATGATTTTTATATTCATAGTTAATATAAATTTATTATACATGAGGTTGGAGTGACTTCTAAGTAGGGAGAACTCATCATGAGCGATTTTTTTCACAATATCATCAATATTTGAGATTGTTTATATTTAAAACCCCATTGGGTAATATTTATATTCCATATAAATGTTTTATAAATATGTTTTGAATTTTATTTAATATTATACTATTATTTTTTATGTTCATTTTTATCATGTATGAAATTTTAAATATTTTTAAAGAATTATTTTTTTTGTTTTAAAAAATTGGTAATTTGTGTCTTTTAAAAAAAGGCGAACATTTTTTATCTTATTAAGAACAACCTCCTTTTCCCAAAATAACGAATGAATGTTTCACTAAACCACACATTGCATGTTTAATTGTTTATTTTCAATGAAATATTTTGTACTTTAAAATTGAACATATGTGTAAATTAATTTGATTTCAAAAAGGAAAGTTTATATTTCAATAAAATTATTTGACTTTATATTTCAAAATAATTTCCCATAAAAGTTGATTTTAATTAATGAAACTTATTATTTAATTGGCATATAATACATGGATACCACCATTATTATTTCTCAAGATAATTAATGTGTATAATGAAAATATGAGATATTTATAAATCTAATTTTTTCCATGTGTTATGTTATGATAAATGGTTTATTAAACCAATTTTCTTTAATTATGATATAATGTCACACGTTTTTATGACTTTCATTAAGTAATGTGTGGGAGATATATATCCATCCAAATAATTGGGTAAAGATATATATCTCATGATATATACAGTATTGGAATATGGAGTGAACTCAGTTGAGTGTGGGACTCTGTCCACTATGATAGTCATAGGAGTGAACCTTATCTAATATGGTGGTTTGTGGAGTGAAAAAATTCTAATATTATGGCCTTATAAATTATCCAGAATACTAGAGATTTTATTTTATATAAATATATTTACGGAAAAATTATATGTAATTTTTCTATATTCGGATCTCATTGTTCATTTTATTTTATACCATTATGATTTATGTCTTATGAACTACTAAGATATATGGCATGAATTTAGATTATGATATTTTTCATGAATGGTATGGGTTTAAAATATTATAATTATGTTATTGTACCCTTATTTTTTATTAGGATTATTTTATTATGGTTATCTCTCCTGTCTACCCTTAATATGAATCTAATATCACCCATTTATTATTTTTTACTTACCTAGGGTTATAAAGAATGGAATTAAGTATGATATGTGTAATATTTAAGGATTTTATGAATTAGAATATTAAAAAATTATTTAAATTTTTCAATATATTGTGTTATAATTATTCAAAATTTTATATTGTGTTTCACAAAACACCATTATTATCTTATGTTACATGAATCTTTGAATATCATCGGTAACATGCATGATATGCAACTCTAATATTGAGTAAACCAAAAATTTTAATAACTATTTAATAATATAGTTATAACCTAATTTTTATAATGGAATGAATTAATATGATTAAATAAATTTTTAAAATATGGTTTTCATATGTTTATATAATGATTCAATTGGTGATATATTTATTTCAAATGAAAATAAAAAAGAATTTAATATTTAAAATGTGTTTTATGGGAAACTATTTAATTCCGAAAAATGTGTCTTTCCATAATAAATTATAATTAATTAATTTAATTTAAATGTTTTATTTTATGATAAATAATTTTTAATTTCATCCAATAATTTTGACAGGCTTAAGATAAAAATAAATCCAATTTTTATAATACGAAATGATATTTTTCTAAAACAAATTTCTTCCCAATTTTATTAGAATTATTGTTTTATTTTTTTGAAAATGTGATATATTTTATTTCATAAAATAACCCTATTTTTTGAAATAATAATTTAAAAATCTTCTTAAGATGAAATTTTAATAGTTTTTAGAGAAGTTTCATTTTTTTATGAATACTGACAAATACTGGATTTGATTTAAAAACTATTTATCATCTAAATAATTTATAATGATAAATGAAAATTTAAATTTTTGTTAGTGATTACTTAAATCAAATCTAAATATATTAATCCAATTTAGGTTATTGGAATAAGTTTTATATTTAATTTAGAAGTAAAAAACAAGGAATATTCAACCATTTTCATATCAAATCCCACATTATCATTCCATCTACATGATTTATTCGAAATTAAATTATGCAGTTTCTATGAAATTAATTTTTAAAAATTAATTTAATATGTTTATTTAAAATAATTTATAAGTTTTAGTTTTTTAAACATAGATTTTGAAAATAATTATTAGTGAAGGTAATCAAAATCAATTTCAGTGTTAATGGTATAAATGAGTTCATATAGTGGTAAACAATTATTCCTATGGTACCAAATTACATAGAAAGTTTCCCCAAACCCATTGGATTGACATATTTTCACCATATCCCATTTTATATAGCAAATTTTTAAATATTTGAGGAAAATGATATTATATATAACTCCCATTAGTTTTTACCTTTTTGAATTTACAAGTGTGACACTCCTCCTCCATTATAAAAAGGAACTTACGTTTTCACATATTCACACCTAGGAAAATTTCTAGATCATAAAAAACTAGAAAAAATCAACTCTGTAATGACCCAAAGTTTCATTAATGGAAATCCCTATTAATCTAATTAAATGTCACTTTATGTTTATATAAAATGTAACCTTATTTGGTTTTATTTTATGATTTTTGACCGTTGCTAATATAGTCATTGAACATTGATCGCATGATTAGTATAAATATAGGGCTTTAACAAATCCAATTTACTCAGACAAAAGAAGCAATGACCTCATCCAGTATAATTGCTCCATACGAAGCCCATTTGTCGGAGCTCAGAAAAGAGGTGGCGTCCTTGGGCATTACTCTTAACCAAGACCAAGATGAGCTTCATCCTGTCAAGCTCTAATGGGACCGTCTACGAGAGAAGTGGATGTTATAGAAATAACCACTCGAGCGATGTTATCCGAGCCACCCCAAGTGTCTGTCACCATCGCACACATTACCCTTAGGTCTTATGCGGTCGTTTTAAGGGGTTATGTAACAAATCGCTAATACTATGTTCATGTATATTATTTTTGTATATAATAATGAATATACTCCATGTCATTTTTGATACATT
Source organism: Viscum album (assembly GCA_963277665.1). Lineage (NCBI taxonomy): Eukaryota > Viridiplantae > Streptophyta > Magnoliopsida > Santalales > Viscaceae > Viscum > Viscum album. The sequence goes on along the minus strand of OY728132.1, from coordinate 677,997,186 downwards.
GTAAATAGTTTTTAAAGTACAAATAGTATTTTTAGTTATTATTTAATTAAGAATTATATTTTATTAAATTAAGGGATTTTTGAATTAAATAATATTTTAATAGAATATTATTATTATTATTAAATTATTTTTTACTAAATATAAATGATCTTATAATTTTATGAATGCAATTATAATTTTTATTATGTTTTGAAAGCAATTTCTGTCAAAACCCGTGAATTTTCGATAAATGTCTGTTTTTATTTTAAAAGTGAGAACTAACATATTTATAAAATTATTTATATAAAATAAATGTTATTTTTGGAATCAGGTTGTCGAAATTATCCAACAGTGAATTTTTCATAATTTTCTAGGACAGTCAAATTTTTGAGTAAAAATTAAATACCACTTAAATATATAATGTGTTTTATGACATCATAATGACCCAATAGTGATGTAATGAAATAATATAATCTTTATTTTCGTTCAATATATGTTTTACCATTAAAATAATGTGATTTTGTGTTTTTTTTCTTACTTTTTAGAGCATTAATGGACCCCTCAAGACTTATTAAACACCTTGTCTTTTTAAATTATTTTCCATGGGAGTATGACTCACCTCAATATAAGAAACCCTATTATTTTAATAATATTGGACTTTGGCCTTATAAAATATTATTTTCCTCTTCCATTTTCCTAAAAACATGGGCAAAAACTATGGTATGGTTTGTGGTTTGGATTAATTTAATGTAAGGGGTCCCAAACTTAAATAATAAATAATTCCCTCACCTTTCCTATATAAAACGAACAAAGCTCCCACTTACTCCTCACTCAATGTCATTGGAGTTCGTCCAACCTCTTCCCTACTGCCTCTATAATCCTCCCATGGTGCATCAATCTCCCAATAAGCCTCTCACAAGCCTCTCTCTAGCCTTGGGGAGCACACTTCCATGTAAGGGTTTTTTCTTCCTTTCTCATTTTTTTCCAATTTCCTTTATGTTGTTTTTCCCTTTTAATTTCAATTATGATTGTTGGGGTATGGTTTTAAACCTCCCTCATACTTCCCTCTTTATGTTTGAGTTATGGGAGACCCATTTCTCTCTCATTAAATGCCTCCCATGTACACCAATTACTATGCCAAAATTCCGAAAGGAACTTCTCCCTCCTCATTTACATTCAAGCAATAATTTTTTATCATGAACCTAAATTCCATTACAATTATTGGGAAATGTATCTATATGAACTTCTTACTATCTATTAGATGTAAATATGATGAGGAACCCCTTTCTCTCTCATCAAACGTTTTTTTTATGAATTCTTACGTCATGCTGTTACGCTACCGAAATCGTACCGATTTTATAAGCCAATGCCATTGTGTAGTGAATACCATGACCATTTCTCCATCAAGGGTATTCACCTTTATGAATATTTACATATTTATTATAAAGTTTTGTGTATTAATTCCACATTCCTTTATCGTGGAATAAATGATTATGTTTTATAAATCCATGTTTTATGATCCATGTGGCACACTTATGCATGAAATGAAATGTTTAAGAAGGGTGCGCCCTTATAGAGATCCAATGCATTGGGTAAAGTATAGTATCATGATACACCATGTTAAGTGTTGTTGCCACATTTCCATATTATGAATTTTATGTTTTATCATGCCTTTATATTCATGTTTATATTGTGCTTTATTGATATGATTAATGTATAACATGTATTGTACTCCTCATATTATTGCATGTGTATTCCCTTACTGGGATTTAAAACTCACCATTTTCTTATGCATCTTCTCAGGTTATCCCATGAAATGCTAAATATGAGGGAATGTACTGGTCATGTAAAGGAAGTTTTCAATAAAGATATAGTATTTCATGTTTCAAGTTTTTATATAATGATCCTAAGCCCCAAAGACCCTAAACCTCTCGATATTCTTTGTTGTATCAAGTGAAGTTTTATGTAATAAATCTTGTTTAAGTTTGTATTAAAAGTAGGGTTGTCATAGTTAGTATCAGAGGATAGGGTTAATTATTTTTGGGATTATGATTATAAAACCCTAGTAAATCCTTAGATACAAGACTATGTATAATAAAAACATCCCTATGTTTTGGTAAGTACTGAGTAAGTGGTTTAACAAGAAAATACATACCTGTCTGGGTACGAGCAGGTAGAGGCGGCTCTGGCACAAATGTATCCTAGGGGTAAAACCCGAAAACACCTCTTTGAGCTAGACTCGAACAGGAACAGGTGCATGACAATGGGCATTGTTGCACTCTTGGTTATGACACTCCTGGGGGATATGTTTTGATAAATTCAAAATCTTAGTATGAACCCTTATTAAGTTAATTTCAAAAAAATCCCATAAGAATATATGTTGGAAGATAGATCATGAAAATCCTTGATTGAAGCCTATAGACTCATGAGTTAAGGAAAATAAAAGTTTATTTATAAGTCATCAAATTTTTTTCTTTGGATTACCCTTTATGTGTTACCCCTAATTTTCCTTTTATTCCAGCCAATGGCCTATAATAGGAGGACTCGAGCTAACAACTGTTGTGAAGATCAGTGTGATGAATGTACTAATGAGATGCCCAATCCAATGGGAGAGGGAATCGTGAACTTTGTCACGCTTCTCTCTCAGCTAACTCAAGTTTTGAATAGAAACACAGATCAAGAGGAACGTTCTACCCCCTAATAAAGAACAAGTCACTATCGATAGCTTCATGAGAAAAAGGCCTCCTACTTTTAGTGGATCATCTGATCCCACGATCGCTGAACAATGGATAAACTCTATTGAAAATATCTTCTCCATACGTCAATGTTCTGAACAAGAGAAGGTTCTCCTAGCAGCTTATCGTATGGAGGGTGAAGCTGATAAATGGTGGATGTTGATCAAAAATATAAAGCCTGAGGAGGAGATCGAGGCGTTGGAATGGAAGGATTTTCGGAAGATGTTTTTCGATAAATATTTTCCGCGCAACCTCTAGCTTAAGATGGAAAGGTACAACCTTTCCCTCAATCAAAAAGATGAATAATCTATTAGAGCCTATGAGGAAAACATCACAAGGCTTTCAAAATATGCTTCCGGCTTTTTTGTTACCATATAATGCAAGGTTGACCGCTTCTTTGGTGGGTTAAAGCCTAGCCTTCAGAAAGCATTAGCAATCCATGACTTCGACAGCTATGAGGAAATTGACTGATGTGCCCTCAAGGTCGAAATAGAGATCATAGAATCACATGGGTATCATGGGGATAAGAAGCATAAGGTAGACTTCAATGCTGGTGGTCAGATGGATAAATCCAAAGGTGCTAAGAAGATCCAGCACCTCACTTGCCAAAAGTACGGAAAGAAGCACCCTGGAAATTGCCTTAAGGGGACGAGGAAATGCTTCAGGTGTGGAAGAGAATGGCACCTAGCTGTTAACTGTCGGCAAGAAAGACCCGCGACTACGACAATGGAGAGGAACGCTCCATTCGAACCTCAAAGCATTGTTCAATGCTAAAAATGCAAAGAACCGGGTCAATTTATAGATTAGTGCCCTAATCTAAGGGTTTTAAGCAGTAACCAACAACCTCACATGCACCAAGGAAGAGATTTGGCCATCACTTCTACCAAAGAGAACCCATAAAATGAAGTGGTGACAGGTATGCTATTTATTCATTAAAGAATAGCGAATGTAATTTTTGATTCAGGTTCTATGCATTTTTTTATATCTTGAAAGATTAGTAAAACAATTCTAGAACCACCACAAATCATGGAGGTGAATATGTCGGTGAGTATGGTAAATTGGGAAATCATTGCATCCCATGAATATAAGTCCCCCCCTATTATAATCTGTGGATTGAATATCCCGACGAACCTTTTCATACTCCCTCTGGTGGAATTTGATTCAATTCTGGCATGGATTGGATTTCCTTATATAGATTGAACATAAATAATCGGGAGAGGGAAATCACACTCCATATGGAGAATCGTCCACGATTCTTTACAAGTGTAATGAGGAAGACGAATCTCCTTTATCTCCATCATCTCAAGCATGGATATTACTGCCCTATGAGCATGCGTATCTGGATCAGATGATTGAGTCCAAGGAAGAAGCCATCCTTGATGAAAAGCCTATTGTAAGGGAATTCATTGATGTGTATCCCGATGAACTTCCTAGTCTTCATCTTAGAAGATATTTTGAATTCTCAATTGAACATATACCTGGGGATTTACCAATATCCAAGAATCCATATAGAATGGCTGTTTTATAACATGAATAGCTGAAGAAACAGCTAAAAGAGATTCTAGATAAAGGGTTTATACTCTCAAGTGCTTCACCATGGGGTGCACCAGTCCTCTTCGTTAAGAAGAAGGACGAGTCAATGCGGTTTTGCATCGATTATCTTGATCTTAACAAAATCATATATAGAAAAAGTATCATATCCCACGAATTGATGACTTGTTCGATTAGCTGCGTGGAGCACAATACTTCTCCAAGGTGGACTTACAGTCGGGATATTATCAAGTAAGGGTGAAGATGGAAGATATCCCCAAGAATTTCGCACAAGATACAGGCACTATGAATTCATAGTAATGGCTTTAGAACTCACTAATGCTTCAGAAATCTTCATGGAATTAATGAATAGAGACTTTAGATATTACCTAGACAAATTTGTGGTAGTCTTTATAGATGATATTCTAATATACTCAGAAACCAAGGAGGATCATAAGGAGAAATTAAGAACTGTACTAGAGACATTGCTCAAGGAGAAGATCTATGCAATGTACATCAAGTTTGAGTTCTGTTTGAAGGAAGTCTCATTCTTGGGCCATATCATCACAAGCTATGGGATATCTATGGATCCCTCCAAAATAGATGCAATTGAGGGATGGCCGAGGCCAACATCAGTAATAGATATCCGTAGCTTCTTGGGGTTAGCTGGATATTATCGACGATTTGTGAGAAATTTATCACAATTTTCCAACCATCTTACCAAGCTAACTCAAAAGGGAGTAATTTTTTCATGGAGTGATGAATGTGAAGAAAGCTTCAAAGAGTTGAAAAAGAGGCTTATCACTGCGCTTGTGCTCACTTTACCCAGAAGTGGGGAACTTTTTGTGGTAATAAGTGATGGTTCAAAGAAGGTCTTAAGATGTGTGATGATGCAGAACTATAAAGTGATATCCTATGCCTCACGGTAGTTGAAAATCCATGAGAGAAACTATCCAACGCATGATCTAGTGTTAGAAGCGGTGATCTTTGCCTTGAAAATCTGGCGGCATTATCTCTATAGAGGGAAATGTGAGATATATACTGACCACACGAGTCTTAAATATATATTCAAACAGATAGAGCTTAATATGCACCAGAGAAGATGGATAGAGCTCATCAAGGATTCTGACTGTTCAATCCATTACCACCCTGGGAAAGTGAACAGGGTGGCATAAGACCTAAGTTGAAAGGATAAAGCGATTCTAACAATGTTGAAAATTGAGAAGGATACAATCTTCTTAGACTTGATGAAGGTAGACATGGTAATCATAGAGAAGGGAACATCATTAATCCTTTCACAAATTATTGCTCAACTGTCTCTTTTGAAAATGTTAAAGGATGCTCAAAAGGATGATGCGGGAAATCAAGAAAAATTGGAAGCTATCAAAAAAGGGAAATCCTCGGAGTTTAATGTTAATGAAGAAGGAATTGTGCTGTTTGGGAAAAGACTATGTGTTCCATCAAATCCGGAGCTGAAGAAGGAACTTTTGGAGGACGAACATAGTTCAAATTTCTCTCTTCTCCTAGGGAGCACAAAGATGTATTGAGATCTCCGAGAAAAATTTTGGTGGGATAATATAAAGAAGGAGATCACTGAATATACATCAAAGTGCCTGGTGTTTTAGCAAGTGAAGGAAGAGAGGGAGATGTATAAGGGGTTGATGAAACCATTGCCCATACCAGAATGGAAATGGGAGAACATCACCATGGACTTTGTCACCGGACTTCCGAGGACATCCAAAGGGAACAATGTAATCTGGGTTATTTTGGAACTTCTTACAAAGACTGCACACTTCATTACTATTCGGGAGGATTTCTCATTAGATCAACTGGTACAGATATATATCAGTGAAGTGGTAAGATTACATGGAGTACCACTATCTATTGTGTCTGACCGAGATCCAAGAATCACCTCTATGTCTTGGAAGAGTCTTCAACATGCTCTGAATACTAAACTGAACTTTAGTATGACCTATCATCCTCAAACTGATGGCCAATCCGAGCGGACTATCCAAACACTAGAGGACATGTTGATATCATTCTCAATGGAATTTAAAGGAGGTTGGTATCAAGATCTTACTCTGGTTGAGTTATCTTATAATAATAGTTTCTTCTAGAGCATCAAAATGGCACCATATGAAGCCCTATATGGGAAAAGGTGCAGAACACGGACATATTGGGATGAGGTCGATGAACCTAATCTTCTTGGATCATAAATGGTAGAAGAAATGGCGGAGAAGGTGAAAAACATTTAGCAGCATATCAAGGCAGCCTAGAGTCGACAGAAGAGTTATGCAGATAACTATCGATGAGACCTTGAGTTTAAAGTTGGAGACATGGTGTTTCTATGCATATCTCCATGGAAGGTCATGAGGTTTGGAAGGAAAGTGATGTTAAGTCCAAGGTACATCGGCCCCTTTGAGATTCTTGATCGTGTCAGGGCTGTGGCCTATCGACTAGCATATTCACCTACCATGGCCAATGAACATGATGTATTTCATGTATCCCTCTTAATGAAGTACATACCCGACCCTTCACATGTACTCTCTTCTGAGATGGTACAATTGGAAGATGATATTTCTTATGAGGAGAAACCAGTGAGGATCTTAGATTGTAGAGAAAAAGTTCTACAAAATAAGACAATACCGTCATCAAGGTGTTGTGGAGAAACAAAAAGTTTGAATAAGTGACTTGGGAATTGGAGGAAATGATGAAGCTCAGTTACCCACATCTATTTTAGTGTGGGAAAAGGAAAATTTTGAGGGTGAAATTTCTTAAGGGGTGAATATTGTGACAACCCAATGTTTCATTAAGGGAAATCCCTTTTTATCTAATTAAATGTCTCTTTATTTTTATATAAAATGTCAAATTATTTGGTTTTATGTTAAGAATTTTGACCGTTGATAATATAGCTATTTAATTACTATCACATGATTAGTATAAATATTGGGCTTTAACAAATCCAATCTACTCAGACAAAAGAAGTGATGACCTCGTCCGGTAGAATTTCTCCATACGAATCCCATTTGTCGGAGCTCGGAAAAGTGGTGGCGTCCTTGGGCTTCACTCTTGAGCAAGCCCAATCTGAGATTCCTCATGTCAAGCTCAAATGGGACCGTTTATGGGAGAAGTTTAAGTTGATAGAAATTACCACTTGATCGATGTTATCCGAGCCACCCCAAGAGTCCGCCATCATCGTATACTTTTCCCTTAGGTATTATGCGGCTATTTTAAGGGGTTATGTAACAAATCACTAGTACTATATTCAATATATATTATTTTTTTATATAATAAGGAATATACTCCTTGTCATTTTTGATACATTGTAAATAGTTTTGAAAGTACAAATAGTGTTTTTAGTTATTATTTAATTAAGAATTATATTTCCTTAAATTAAGGGATTTTTGAATTAAATAATATTTTAATAGAATATTATTATTATTATTGAATTAATTTTTATTAAATATAAATGATATTATAATTTATTGAATGCAATTATAATTTTTATTATGTTTTGAAAGCCATTTCTGTCAAATCCCATGAATTTTGGATAAATGTCGGTTTTTATTTTCAAAGATAAAATTAACATATTTAGAAAATTATTTAGATAAAATAAATTTTATTTTCGGAATCATGATGTCGAAATTATCCAACGGTGAATTTTTCATCATTTTCTGAGACAGTCAAATTTTTTGAGTAAAAATTAAATACTGTTTTAATATATAATGTGTTTTATGACATCATAATGACACAATAGTGATGTAATAAAATACTATAATCTTTATGTTCTGCCAATATATATTTCTCCATTAAAATAATGTGATTTTGGGTTTGTTTGGCTTACTGTTCAAAGCATTAATGGACCCATCAAAACTTATTAAACACCTTGTATTTTTAAATTAATTTCCATGGAAGTATGACTCACCTCCACATAAGCGACCCTATTGTTTTAAGAAGTTCGTACTTTGGCCTTATAAAATATTATTTTCCTATTCCCTTTCCCAAAATACATGGGCAAAAACCATGGTATGGTTTGTGTTTTGGATTAATTTATTGTAAGGGGCCCCAAAACAAAATAATAAAGAATTCACTCACCTTTCCTATATAAACCCACCCATGATCCCACATCCTCCCCACTAAAAGCATTTTGAGTTCATCAAACCTCTACTATAATCCCTCTAGAATCCTCCCAAGGTGCCCCAATCTCCCAATAAGCCTCTGACAAGCCTCTCTCTATCCGTGGGAAGCACACTTCCAAGAAAGGGGTTTTTCTTCCTTTCTCATTTTTGTCCAATTTTCATTAAATTTTTTTTCCATTTTAATTTCAATTATAAATGTTGGGGTATGGTTTCACACCACCCTCTTACTTCCCTATTTATGTTTGAATAATGTAAAACCCCTTTATGTCTCATTAAATTCCTCCCATGTAAATCTATTACTATGCCGAAATTCTGAAAAAAACATAGCCCTCCTCATTTACATTCAAGCAATACTTTTGTATCATGAACCTAAATTCCATTACAATTATTGGGAAATGTATCTATATTACCTCCTTACTGTAAATTACATGTAAATATGATGAGGAACCCCTTTCTCTATCATCATCCTTTTTTATGAATTCTTACGTCATGTCGTTACGCTGCAGAAATCGCACCGATTTTCTAAGCCAATGCCATTGTGTAGTGAATACCATGGCCATTTATCCATCAAGGGTATTCACCTTTTTGCAGATTTACTTATTGATTAAAACGTTTCATGTATTAATTCAACATTACTTTATCATGGAATAAATAATTATGTTTTATGAATCCTTGTTTTATGATCCATGTGGCACACTTATGCATGTAATGAAATGTTCAAGAAGTGTGTGCCCTTATAGCGCTCCAATGCATTGGGTAAAGTATAGTATCATGATACATCATGTGCAATGAGTGTTTACTCATGCTAATTAAATTTCAATGAGGGTTTACTCGTGCTTCATATGCACTGAGGATTAACTCATGCTCCATGTGCAATGGGCCTTGGTTCATGCTGATTCCATGTAAAGTGTTGTTTCCACATTTCCATGTTATGATTATCATGCTTTATCATGCCTTTATGTTCATGTTTCTCTTGTTCTCTACTGATATGCCTAATTTCTAACATGTATTGTACTCCTCATGTTATTCCATGTGTATTCCCTTATTGGGCTTTATAGCTCACCCTTTTCTTATGCATGTCCTCAGGTTATCCCATGCAATGCTAAGTATGAGGGAATGTAGTGGTCATGTAAAGGATGTTTTCAAACAAAATGTAGTATTTCATGTTTCATGTTTTTATGTAATGATCCTAAGACCCAAAGACACTAAACCTCTCGACCTTCTTTGTTGTATCAAGTGAAGTTTTATAAAATAAATCATGGTTAAATTTGTAATAAAAGAAGGGTTTTCATAAACTCCTAGAATCCCTCGTATAATATTAGATTCATTATTTTGTGAATAATTACATCAAATGAATATCATTTATTTATACCAAAAGGAGTTACCCAAAAATAAGGTCACATTTTTCAATGCTAGCTTCTATTTTATTTTATTCTCCACCCCTTCAATAATTTTAAAAACATGATTATATAATTACAAAAATTTCATAAATATATAAATATATTATTATAATAGTTTTATAACCTATCACTTCATAAACTCCCATCAAAGGGGATACAAAATCATCGATCGTGTGTATGATAGAATAACGCCTCACGAATTAATGTCAACTGTTCATATATTACCATCTCTCAAGGTTTGTAATAATTAGGTAAATACTATTTCATATTATATATATGATTTTTATGATAATTTATTCTTCTGGAATTATTATATAACACATATTTCTATGATTTCAATTTTTTGGGAATTTGATACCTTTTTCTATGGACATTTGGACTACCACCTCTTCAAGATGATGTGATTCATTCATTTGTTACATGGAATAAATTGATGAAGTCTTTTTTTCATAACCCAACCCAATACTAAGATCGAGTCACTAATAACAAAAGACCACCTCCATAGACTAGGGGTGGGAGGAAAGCACCTAAGGTACAACATACTTAAGAAAGAATTTCCAAAAGAACAAAAACACACACACACACACACACACACTACTACCACAATGAAAAAGTGCAATGGAAAAGTATAAAAATGTGAAAATAGATACAAAGTAAAGTGAGATTCCATGTACCTCTAAAAATTACAAGAGTATAGTATTGAATTTTGAAATGTAAATATACAAAACACATGCCAAAAACAGAATGCAGTCCCAATGCAGAGATAAATAAAAAAGAGTATCCATTGGAAGATTCTAGCTCGTGTATCCCAACTGTGACAACCCTATATGGTCCACATTACCTGTATCCCTACGCTCCTCTATAGTCATGATCGTCCTGTCTGTTGTCTACAAGAGACACAACACATGTTGGAAATATCCCACATAGGTGTGAGTATAAACATTCCCAGTAGAACCCCCCCCCAAAGGAGAATGGAGAGCAGTAAAATATACTACCAATGAGAAGAATTAAATAGAAATACTTATAGTAAATGTGAATGTATGGAGTACAACTCAACCAAAAAATATTGTGAATTTTGGATTATCCTATCACAGGGAGCTTGAAATGGTGAGGAGGCCAACTCCACATCGATTATTCACTACCTACAGCCAGAGAGTAGACTCATCCACCCACAAGCTGCTAAACACATAAATCATATGGAATACCCCACACATATTCACCTATCATGAAAGGAGAGTAACCAATACCCAAGGAGTGGTTACTTTAGTGATATATAAATATATATATTCATAGTCAAAGAATCTAATAAAAAAGACTAAGGGGATCTTCATCCCATAGAATAGCCAAAGAAAATGACTATCCAACTATTCTAGGGTAAAACAATTTGTAATGCCTAGTACATCATGTATCCGCCAAGGAGACACAAGTCAAAGTGGCTCAAATCACCACACATACAAACTATCTACTGTTGGTGGCACTATGTAATCTGCACAGTTTTAGGTTACGTCATAAGGATGTTTATCAGTGAGGAATGTTCCCCTCTTCCTTGTGAGTCCCTAGGTATGTTGAAGCATGTCTTCACTGTGTCACACAGTCTAGTTATCTCTCAGAATCATCTGGGACTAAACTGCCCAACCCAGTTGGGGGGTCGACCTGGTATCATCGGGGGCTACGCTACCCAAACCAACTAGATGGACAAATGAGTATCTCTAGTTGGAGACTACACTACCCATCGCAGGTAAACATTCATCCTAAAATCTGTCATTGGGTACTACAACACCCAATCTAGTGAAATGGTCAACACAATATCTCTCATCAATGACTACACTGCCCATCCTATCTAGAGGGTTAGCCTAGTATCTTTCATCGGGGAATACACTACCCATCTCATTTGGAGGGTTAACTTGGTATCTTTCATCTTGGAATATACTACCCAGTATAGCTGGAGGATCATCCCATTATCTCTCCTCATAGACTTCACTACCCATCCCAGCTAGAGGGTTATTTATATATCTCGCTTTGAGAACTACACTTCCCCGATCCTTTTGGAGAGTTTTCCTGGTATCTCTCACTAGTGAAAACACTACCCATCCCTAATGGAGGGTCATCATTGTGTCTCTCTTTAGGGACTAAACTACCTAGATCCTATAGGAGGCTTTGCGTAATATCTCTCATCTGGGACTAAATAGTCCAGATCCTATTGGAGGGTCATCTCGGATGTTCTTATGTGTATTCCTGTCTGATCGAATCCATATTTTGTTGTTATCTCTATAGGTGCTATCCCAAAACATACACATAATATCTTAAAATATTTCTCTGAGGGAAAAATTGTATTCAATGTTAAAAAACACCCAGGATAGGCATCTTGTGGGCTAAAATCTGTGTTCAAAGGAAAGAGATATAGAAGATTAAATATTGCTCATGGGAGTTCAAACAATACATGGCATGTGAGGGGACCCACATGGCATGTGGCCCCACTTCAATATTTGGTTCTGTCTCTCGCTAGATATGGCCCCCATCCCACATAGTAGTGTATTCCGTGCAGGTGGACTACATGGAATGTTCTGTTTATTCAGGGACGGAGATGTGTAGCTTGTTGTGTCCATGTACTTAGACTCTATGTTAGTGTAGTTCGGTACATGGCATGTTGGTCAACACAGGATATTTCTTGTGTTAATATTTTGTTAGCATGTGCTCATCATAAAGAACATTCCTGATCGTGTCTCCATTTCATGGATCATCTCACATGAAGAGGTTGTATATGGCGTGTCAATGGGATTACAAGCTATGTCATCATCATATTTTCACAAAAGCTATTGTCTCCATAGGGGGAGGCTACATGTTTTCTGTTATTCGATGATCATGGCATGTAGTGGGGAATTTTTCAGACACAGGATGTTTTCATCAATTTATGTCCTCCAATCCAAAATATTCTCCATCTATGTTCAGAGGCTCCAAAATATTCTCTAAAAACATTATATCTTTCTAAAGAATGCAGAATTGCTTCACCGTTCATCATCAATATGTGTCGTTAAAAAATTACGTTTCAGCGGGATCTTCTGATCATCTCTAGGGATTCATTCCTCATTGTATTTTCATGAAACCTTCAAATTAATCATTCTTGCATTATTCCATTTCCTGATCTTTGGCTGGCTCATAAATCTATTTTTATTCCATGATTCTTTCTCATTTTCAAGTGCATCATTGAGATCGGGTTTCATGAAAATTGTTGAACTGGGATTAAATAGAATTCCACAGTGAAGAACGTGAAGAAAATCAACTAGTAAAGGCACCCAAATAATGGTTGGAATTATTGTCCATGTTTTCTTAGAAACCCAATAATAATAATAAAAATAAGATTAGAATAACTAATAAAGAATTAAAAAATTGGTAATCAGGCTCATGCAATGTTTGAATTCAAATGTGCATATTGAATAATTATGTTACAACATGATAAAACATTTAATAAAAGGGGTAAAATTCGTAACATCATGCCCCACCTAGACTGGATCAATTGATGACGATGAAGAATGGTTTAGTTGATGAAGGAGGAGGAGCTGTTGTGTCTTGATCCCTATTGATCCAAGGTTTTCTAATCATTCATTCTTTGATCGAAATTTCTCTAATGGAACAGAGAAAATGAGATTATAGGCCACTAGGAAAACAATTGTGGTCTTAGATTTTTTTCTCTCTTAAGAGAAAAACTGTGTTTTAGATCCAACCATGGTCATTGATTTTTTATCTGATCAACTATTAAAGATTTACCTCATATTCTTTTATAAATAATGCATGAATAATATAAAATAAGTTTAATATTTTAAAAAAATAAATTTTGGGCTCACAGAACCTTTAAATTGCATGATGTCTTTCAACCTTGTTATGGAATAATATTTAGAAATATTTTAGAGTCTTATTAGAAAAAAATCAAGGTATTTATAGTGATAATAAAAATAAGTGAAATAAATAAAATCTATATGATATTAATGAATTAAATATATATTTAGAAACCTAATATATCACTTTTTTTTTCTTTTTCATACAGTAAAAAATTTATACCGTTGTTTGTGGACTTTAGGACTACAGCCTCCTCAAAGTGATGTGATTTTTTAACACTATACAACAAGAATGAAATATATATAAAAATTTATATATAGTGTTATATAATATAATTTATGGTATAATGGTATTTATAGATTGATAAATTTTAATTACCTTTTTTCTATAATGAACATAAAAAAGGGGAATGATACTCATGTGTAATTTAGTCCTACAATCTACACGATTTTAACATTAGTTCATTTTTTGAAATAATCTAAAAAAATTTAAAAATTATTAAGTTATACATATGGTTATTCTTTAATGATTATTATACTGGATAGGTTTAATGTGTAACCACATTGACTATAGTTTACCCACCTATGTTTTTTTTGACACACAAGACGAATATGGTCAAAACATTAGATGTAAACACAATTAATTTAGTTATTTTACATAACATGGTGATAGTTGAAATAAAAGTAACAATAAATATAAAAAATTTCTCAACAAGGTAAATAATTAATGTATGTTTATTATTCATGATGAAAAAGAAGAATAATGACAAGTTAGGCTCATTGTAAGTGGATTTATAGTCATAATTTTATTTTTGTGAGACATATTCCATATCCCCCACTTGCTTCTTATCTATATTGAATATAATTACCAATAATATGGAATGTCATGAATTTAAATTATTTAGTGATATTAAATTTTTTAATGGATTTTATTCTTTCATAGATCTTAGTATTCTTAATTTAATCATGTATTAATTGTTTATTCATCTAAATTTTATGTATAAGAGATATATAGAGTATTCACTATGTATTATTATTATGCGGTGTATATGAAACCCATGAATATATTTAAGGATTCTAATAAGTAATATTATGAATATTAAAATAAATGATTAATATTAAATATTTCATGGGATTTATAGTTTTAATTATGAAAAGCATTAGTGTATCTTGGTCATGATTTTCCTTCCTTAAGGTGTAAGTTATACTATAACATATCTACTTTTATATGGTGTATATTCTTCCCCATCGAAATATTATATCATGAATACCACTTCATTAATAATATTTTATAATTCATTTTTTTATATTCTTACACTTGGAATGTGAATAAAAGTTACCAATGTGGTAATAGTCTTTTATTTTAATCTAATTGTTTATTGGGATTATTTATGGTTAAGTATCCAATGTAAAAATATCACAATTCTCATCAATTATCTTCAAAATATTTATTCATTATATTTTGGAGACATTATTCAATTTTTTTAATCTTTGATACATAAAATTTCCAAAAAAGTGGTTTTATGAAAATCTTACTTCATTTCTCCCTTTAGTTGTAAATCCCTATTAATTCAAAAAATGTTCTATAAAAATGTTTTCAATAGGTTTTTATTTTAATACCAATTTCATCGAATTTATTTTAATATTTTATTATTATTTTAAAATCCTTTTATATTTTTATCAAATATACCTTTATGAATTTTCAGGGATATTTTCAGATAAAATGGTGTTCAAAATATTTTATGTTCTAAAAAGTTACAATAAAAATAAAAATTCTATTTTCCATAAAACATTTTTATGATATTTTAATGTTATTTATATTCATTAATTTAAAAAAAATCTTTTGTAATTATTTTAAATGTGTGAATATTGTTAATGATACAATCATTATTATATTTCTCAATGGATTATGATTGTTTCAATGTGATTGTTATGGAACCTGCTTCATCTGCATAGGATAAAAATGTTTTGAAGTGATTATTATAGAACCCATTGATTTTCAATTGGTAAATTATGATTATAATTTATTGATATGAATTCAATTTATTTTGCATGGGGTTATCATTTTTTTATAATTTTTATGGTGAAAGTGTTTTATTCATGGTACATGAGAATTATTTGAAACTGGTGATCCCGATATAGCTTAAATGAAGCACTGATCCACATTATATCTCATATGTTATACTGATGTAGAATATATAAAGGGTTAAGACTCATTATAGATCATATAAATTGGGTGAGGTTGATAAAACTTATAAGAAGGGTGATCCTCTTTATAGTTAGCCAATGATTTGGGTAATGTGAATGTTGTATATTGTCTACATACTTATTCTAATTAAAATTTTTTTGAATGGGTTTTATGAATATTATGTTGCATGTTACCGAAATAGTTTATAGTTTTTTAATGGGTTTATAATGTTTCTCATTATCAAGTGTGATATATCATGGATCACTAATAACAATTCTCATGGATAATTCCTTTTCCATTTTTTCATATTTGGTGATTCAAGTATTGATGGGTATGAGTTTTTTTACGATTCTCTCATTATATATTATTTTTTCATCATATTGTTATGTACACATATTCTCATTAATGAAATTTAATTTCTATTTATTAATCTTACTATTACTAAGAATCTAATATAACCCTACTTCTGTTACCTTTTCCAAAGAGTTTAAAGAATTATTTTGAAGTTATTTTATCTATAAAGGATTTAATATGGATAATGAAGATGTATTAATTTGATAATGAAAAGATATTTTAAGTGGTAGAAATGTTTTATTAATGTCATTTGAAATTTTTAGTTAGGATTGTGTCACAACCCGTCCCCCAGGGCTCGTGCCCAAACTACCCCAAGCCTACCTTCCATAGGCTAGGGGCTGGTGACTAGCATAGAAATGCGTATTCTATAAAACTGAGAATGCATTGAATTTATAACATGTAAACACATGCAACCAAGCACAGAAAAAGATTCAAAAACCAGTAACCAAAATAGTAAAATTAGTGTGTATAGTAAGAAAAAGGGGATAGAATACAAGCCCAACTTGAAAGTACAAGAACACTGAAAAGTACAAGTAAACTAAAACAGCTCCTATAAACTCCCACCAAGGAGCCTACCTGAATGGTAGGTACAACTCTTGAACGACCGTCTTTGTGTTATGCCTCATCTAATGTACACCTCTGAGCTACCTCTAGTCCTAGTACACTCGTCCTCAGTCAGCGTTGTCCATCATCTGCACCAAACACAATAGGGTGCAGGTGTAGTCTATGAATGAGTGAATATAACAATACTCAGTAGGGACCCCAAGACCATTGATGGTCTCACAAACCTCACAAAGGATCAACCACAAAGCATGGAAACATCTAACAACCCTAATTATGTATATACCCATACATATACTGAAGTTATCATGTATACCCATCTCATTCCTGAGGAAACACAAGGCCCAACTCTTAGCCAAAGTACCACTGTTCCACTTAGGAAAGAATAACACAAAGGTAACACCACACGGGTAAGTACCACAATGGTAATGCCACACAAAATAATACCATGAAGGTAAGTACCAAAAAGGTATGACACACAGAAGAATACCACAATGTTATCACCATGAAGGTATGTACCATAAAGGTATGCCAACCAGAAGAATACCACAATGATATTTCCACGAAGTTAAGGACTCAACTCAAACTAGGTATTACTTAGGGGTTGTAGAAATGATGATTATATGTAACTACTAAATCATCTCACTCTGTTAAGAGGTAGACCAACGTAGGATATTATATCATTATACTCACATAAGATCCTAGATCATCAGACCCACAAAGGATCCTAGTACAGTAGACCCACGTAGGATCCTAGAGTAGTCCCACAAGGATTCCTAGAGCGGACCAGTTGAGACTCTCGAACATAGACCCACTTAGCATACCAAAACACAGACCCACATAAGATCCCAAGGCACATACTCGCATAGCATCACTTTGTCATGTTACATCCATCCACATGGTTCCCACACTAAGCTCACTTGATTCCAAGAAGGTCCACTCCACAAGCCATAGGTCGAGACTCAAACTGCCATAAAGTCCCATGAAGAAGTATACCAAAGTACCACAATGTAAATAGGGTCTCAACACAATAAACTGTGCATCAATCAGACGCCTAGTCTGTATGTTATTGGCCTTTTAGTCCCGAGGGCCTTGTTGGATTCGTGTTCGATCCAACCTGGCCATACCCCAACATTATCTAAAACTCAAGTGGGGTATACCATAAAGAACATATCGATCCAAGGTTTCTGGCATCATATAAGGTTCGTCAAATGGATGCTCTTAGATCCTGATATGGACGAAAGGACGAAAATGGGTCGAAGTAGGTCCGGGTCTGGTCCGACTCGACCCAGGTCTAGCCCTGGTTCTGACCCAGCCTGCAAGATCCGACCGGACCCGCTGGGTCCGGCCTAGCCCGTCGGTGTTTCCCGATCCACTAGGAATCCTACGATTGGCGGCTTGCTCGGGTCGCGACTGATCAGATGACCAGTTTTTCCTCTGCATGGCGCGGTCTTGCGCCACGCCCTCACCAGCGGCCAGTTATGAGTTGCCTCCCCACCATCACCGTTGTGACCTTGAACTGTAGTCCCTTTATGTCGAGTGTCACAGATACGCATCACCACCACCGTTATGCCGCCGGGGTGCCGGTCGCCGATTCTGAACCCTTTCAGTGACATTCCTCAGGGCACCAGGCGTGCCCTGGGGGCCAGTTCCTCATTCTATAGACTCCCTCACTCACCTCATAATTTCGCCATCGATTCAAGACCATCAAAATCCTACAGTGGTTGTAGAAAGGTCAGTTTGTGCTCATTCAGCCTGCACCCTCTGCGTTAGAACAATAGCAATTGGATTATTTATTCTTGAATCAAGAAGAGTATAAAATGATCTTTAGTCAAGATGAACATCTAGAATGGGGAAATGGGTAAACAAAAAACAAACCCTACCTAAATTTCTCTTTGGAGGTGTCGCGAGAAGATGTCGGTGAAGATGATGAGGGTTCCAACGATCGTCGCTTCTACAACACACTTCCAAAGTCTGTCTTGTGCATCATCATCATTCTTGAATCCAAGGTTTGTTTTTTGGTTTAAAGGGTGTTCTTAATTGATGAAATAATTTCTCCATTGTTCTTCTCAAGCCTCCCTTTTTCCAATGATTTTTCCAAGAAAATGAGGTGAAATAAAATTAAAATAGGTTTATCATTTTATTTTACGTTGGAACAACTAATGTTGGCACAATTAAATGGAACAATTAATTGTATTCTGTTGGAAAAATTAATTGTATTTCATGGGAAAAATTAAATGGGAGGATTAAAATCGAATTCCCCACATTAAAGAGGGGTTCAATTGGCCCCCACCCTTATAACTCAAAAGGAGGGGTTTTAAATGAAAAAACTGTTAAATATTTAATTATTTTTTCTTCTTCCATAAAAAACTGAAAAAACTATCTTTTACCCTCGACCTAATATGGTCTATAGGAAATTCTCATTAAGAGAATATTGACACTGTGAGTTCATCAGTACCATCGTATTTCAATTCCAGCTCCGATTAAAATGTTACAAAAAGCGCTCGCACGTTTACTGAACGTACCTAAAAAAAGTTCAGAAATTCATTTCAGGCACATCAGGCCTTAGAATCATGCACCGTCAATTTTCGAGGACTCGTAAAATTACCATATTATTAAAAAATATAAACATGGAATTTTCAGGTCTTTAAATTCTACCATCCTCAGGGATTTGAGTACCTAAAAGCCGCATCAGAAAAACTAGGAAAAAAAAGTGGGGGTACTGAGCATGAATCTGAGCCTCATACTCTCATGTGCTCTCTTGGAGGTTACCTTGCTGCCAAAGTATGTGCACCAAAGGTATTGACCACCCATGAAGGACTGCTCTTATTGATCCTTAATATTCTCTGGAACCTCTGTAAAAGTCACCCCATCATTGATGTCCAGCTCACCTTGGTCAATGATGGGTGAAGGGTCTGGCACACATCTCCTCAGATGGGATATGTGGAAAATGGCATGCACTCGGTGTAGTTGTGGTGAAATAACTAAGTGTTAACCCACCTCACCAACTCTACTAAGGACCTGAAGGGTCTGATGAACCTCAGAGATAACTTTCCCCCTGACCAAATCTCTGCAAACCTCATTGGGGTGAGACCTATAGAAAGACATGGTCACCATCCTCGAACTCCAGAGGTCTCCATCTGCAGTCGGCATAAGACTTATGACTGCTCTGTGTAGTCTTCATCCTCTCCTAGATGATTTTCACCTTCTACATGGTAGCCCATTCCATATCTGGTCCAATGAGTGATGACTCCCATGGGATAGTCTAGCACAAAGGCGATTTGCAAGGTCAGTTTACAAAGCCTCGAATGGTGTCATGCCAATCGTGGAGTGATAACTGTTGTTATATACGAACTCCACAAAGGGCATGTGTTCCTCCCAACTACGACCGAAGTCGAGGACGCAAGAACCCAGCATGTCCTCGAGGGTCTGAATGGTCCGCTTAGTCTTGCCATCCATTTGAGGATTGAAGTTGGTTCTCAAACCAAGCTTCATCCCTAAAGCCTCATGCAACCCCTTCCATAGATTGGAAGTGAAAGGTGCATCACAATCAGAGACAATCATTGAGGGTAATCTATGTAGCCACACAATCTTCTACACATAGAGGCATCCCAAGCTCTCTACTGAACCCTGCTCTCTTATCGGTAGGATGTGGGCCGACTTGGTGAGTCAGTCGATGATCACAAAAATGGAATCATGACCCCTATATGTACTTGGAAGTCCTGTCACAAAGTCCATGGATATCCTGTCCCACTTCCAATCTTGGTCCACTAAAGGCTGAACTGAGCCTGCCGATACCTGATGCTCTAACATCACTTGATGACAAGTAAGGCATCAAGAGACAAACTCTGCTACTGCTTTCCTTATTCCCCGCCACCAATGCAGTCATCAGAGGTCCTGGTACATCTTTACCTCTCTTGGATGTACCGCTAAAGGGGATGTGTGGTACTCCCTCAACACTTCCTCCCGATGTGACTCTGGTACCATGGTAGGTCCCCTAAAAATGATGTCGTGCTCCCCACCTTCAAAAAAATATAACGACCCATACATTACATACATTTTTAATACTTCAGAATTGAAATATATTTATTAAAACATATAAAAAAACCATGTCAGGACCGTATATGTATAGTGTCTTTAAAAATATGGGAAACATAAACAACTCGTTCATAAATCATCTTCATTGTCTCCCATTTATTTTATCATATCTAGACTCATTTTTTGCATATCATATTTAATAACCTTCCTATTGACCTAGGGAAAAGTAAAATACCAAAGAGTGAGCTCAAAAGGTCAGCAGGGGTAAGAAAATGAAGTTTCAATCATATCATATTCTTAAGATAATAATGTATGAAAATATTATCCGGCATAAGAGGTCATAATATAATGTCATGGGATAAATCATAAAACTGAAATTTATTTATAAAAATCAGAATATAAAACATGTAACATTTTAGAATACACACATAAACATAGAAAATCATTTCATATTTTTCAAGCCTCATCGCCAAGACCATCATAGCGGACAAAGTCCATTACTGAACCAAGTTCACTCATCATTCCAACCTTGTAATACTGAACAAGATTTAATTTTCGTTCCATCCATGTCTATCTCATGAGATATAGATCTTTACCGAATGAATTTGAGGAGGATTTAGGTCTCACCCATATCATAATGAAACCATTATTATGTGTTCCATAAAATCATCAATCATACATCATAACATAACCCATGTAAAAGAATGAGATTCTTAAACATCATGCCATCATAACATAATCCATATAGGATAAAAGGACTTCATAAAAATAATTCCATCATAACATAATCAAATAAATGTAATAATTGGTATAGAAACATAACCCTTTATCATCTTAGATGGAAAATAATTTTGAAAAAACACTTGAAATTTGTTCCTAAGGAAAATATCCTTTCTTCTTCAAAAACATTTGCTGTTCTCAACATGTCATGAAATTTTAAAATTTATGATGTTAATTAAAAATAATCATGAAAACATTTATAGGATGCTTCATGTAAATAATTTTCTCTAAAAGCATAAAAATCCATTCATGCCATATAAGGTAAAAAAACATTCTTCTCGTACTATGGCCTGCAAAGTCAAAAAGTATCTCGTACTGAAAAAAAAAAGATTCCTTTCATATCATATTATATAAATTCAAAAATAGTAAAAATGGATTAAAAAAATTGTAGAAGGATATAAATAATATTACATATTGAGGAAACATATATGTGGATGATAAATATTCCCTAGAAAATACTTATGTATAAACAATCTCGGATAAACATGAGACTATGAGATTTTCCATTACCTTAGGTCTGATATGCTTGGTACATATCCAAACCTACTGTATAATGATTTAAATAAATACGATAACTTATTAAAAAATATTATTCATTTTTATTATATCATATATGGTCATATTCTTATCTGTTTATTAGTAATATTTCATTGTTACTTGTTATTTGGGTGTTAACTGCTTTATGTTCTTATGTATGTTATATCGAATAAATTCATATTCATATTTTTAGGTTATATACATTTCATTTACAGAATGCTATTATTATAATATATATCATATTTATTCATTCAATTTATATAATCATTCTTCAATTAGGATCATGTATAATGAATTGCATCACATCGTGGAGAAGGTAGGCCGTACATACGCACGAGTGATGATATCATTTTCATGATTGTGGAATTGTATTGAAGTGTATGGTGTATAATATTTCAGAATAAATATCACTTTATAATAATCATATATAGTTATTTAATCTATCATTATACCCATCCAAGCATGTTTGCGATGAAATACAGATTACACCACGACGTGGAGATGATAGGCCGTACGTACGCACACATGAGGATTTCATTTTGTTATAGGATGGATAGAAGATGGAATATGTTTGTTTCATATTAATTATAACATATCAGTATAAATGTGATACTAGAGTTATTAAAAAATGAAACAACTCAAATAGAGGAAGTAGAAGAAGAAAGAATTTTGAAATAATCAGTAAAGGATGTTACCTCATCTTCGACGTGCCTCTTCTAAACCTCATCTATGGGCACTAAAGATGGTCTTTTAAGAATACCGGGACCACTAGTATGTTTCTATGTATTTTTATAAGGAAAATGGGCAGTTTTTGGACTATGTTGAAAGCTCAAAATGGAGTTAAGTGAAGAGGGAGGAGGTTCCCTTTTTATAAGAGAGTATAGGGGCACTTTTGGAAACCTCCAAAATATTAATTTATAAAAAACCCAAATCCAACTTAAAAAATTACAGAGTAACTCCAATTAAAAGATGAGATATTATAGGGTTTTAATATCATCAAAAAATCAAATTTAGAAATGTTTTGATTTTATTTTAAACCTTATCATTTTGATTTATCCCTATTTAATCTATTTAATTTTATTTGTGGCAATAATAATCTAAATTTTAAATTTTTATAAATACTTACTTATATGTTGTGAATTTTCCATAATTAAATACGTTATTACTTTTTATACCATATAAAATTTAATTTATAATTTTTTAATATTTTTTTGATTCTTAAAAAATTTAATAATATAAAAAAGCAGTAGTGTCAATTTTGAAACTATTCATTTATTTGAATTTAAATAAAATCTACACAGAATATATGTTCAAAAAAATATTTTTTATAGGTTCCTAACATGTCATATTTATCTATAAAATTAGTGGATCACATTAATTAGTTCATATAGTATTTATTTTAATATTTTTAAAACCATTTATTTGATATTTCTCTTAATAAAATAATTACTACAACATTTTTTATAATTATTTAATATAATTATTTGTCACATAAAAATAAAAAATAAAAAACTATGATAAAGATACCTATAATATCTTTAATAATAATACGTTTAGTCTAATTTATCTTCTAAAACCCCAACCTTTAAAATGTCATTTTTATTAATGAATTAAGGTGATAACGTTGGAATCATTTAAAAAAATAATATAAATTTTATAATCTGTTTTAAAAGGATTTTAATGTTCCAAAGAAGACCCTTGGATGCTTAAGATATATATATAATTGACTAATATGTTATGGTCATGGTTTTGTGCCTTTTTATGGGTATTATTATTTTAATGAAAACTATATTGTTGATTCTTCCCTAAATAAATAATTTCTATTTCATTAATGTATACGATATTAAGGTAATGAAATATTTCTTAAAAATTACTAATAAATTACCATTATAATGAAAAACATTTTAGATTTCAAATGATTATTTATAATCAAATTTAGATTCCGTATGTACTTATATTAAAAATTCTTTAATTATTAAGGTTTGAGTGAGACATATTTCACATTCTTTAAAAAAATAAATCAAAGGTCTTAATCACATACTAGTGTGTTAAAATGGATTCAATTTCTTCTCAAGTATGATTTAGGGAAAAATACAATCATCCAATTATATTAAGACAAGTGTTAGGGTAATTTTATAATATTATATTTACCCTCAACTTACCTATTTACCTTTAACAATGGTAAATAAAATTTACTATAGTTACTATTCATAATTACTAAAAAGAAAAAGTATACTATTAACATATTTTCAACCTAATGATTCCAAATATAGAAAGAATTTATCAAAATTCAAAACACATATGTGGAAGTATTTAATTTAAAATTAATCCCGTTGTTGAGAAAACATGTTATAAAAGTTAAAACATTGAAAAAGATTGAAATGTTTTTACCTGTGAATTAAAAGTAAAATTAATGATAATGACATAAATTATCATAAATAGTAAAAATATATTCCATTTTTAAATTAAAACCATTATGTATTATACATTAACCATATAAATTATCTTGATGAAAAAAGTTGTTTTTAATTAAAATTTAGCTTATTTTTACTATTCATCAAACTATGCTGTTTATCAGAAAAATATCAAAATTTTAAACAAAGTAAATTTTTATATTCATCTTCCATAGAAAAGGTTTACACTGTAATATTAAAATTATTAATGTGCCTTAAAGTGTTTTCTATTAAAAGGTTGAAAAATACTCCTTTAATATCTATTTGATTAATATCAAAAATACTATTTTAATAACATACATATCATATTAATTTCATTCAGTCTAAAAACATATATGAGAAATAATTGATTTACATTTATCATAGATTTTTTAAAAAGATAGTTATATTTATTCCCGCTAACATAACAGTTAGGTTATAACGGTAACTTTATATTAAGGGCATCTCACTGTTTGTTTAAACTCACGATTGTGTGCAAAACAAGTTACTTAAACATAATTTAAATATTTCATAAAACACATGGGTGTTACATTTTATCCCCATTAAACTAAATTTCACCCTCGAAATTCTTCACTTCGAAATAAACATATAAGGATACCTCTCCCTCCTCATATCCTCAAGTTCCCACGTAGCATCTTCTAATTAGTGGTTTCTCCATAAAACTTTAACCAATCAAGTGGTCTTATTTCGTATAACTTTTTAATACGATCCAGAATCTCGATCGATTGTTCTTCATAAGAATGATCTTGTTCCAGTGGTACAACTTCTGATCTTAGTACATGTGAAGGATCAGAAATGTAGTTTCTCGGTAGGGATACATGGAACACATCATGAATTAGTGAGAGATTCAGTGGAAGGACAAATCAGTAAGCTACCTTCCCAACACGATGTAGAATAAGAAAAGGACTGATATACATAGGGCTAAACTTTCTCTTCATTCCAAATCTCCTTAAAATTTACCAAGGAGATATTTTTAAAAACACATTATCTCCTACTTCAAACTCTAGGTATTTTCTTCGATTGTCAGCATAAAGTTTTTGTTAACTCTTAGCTACTCTAATTTGTAGTTAAATAGATCTGGTATTTTCTAATATTTCAATAACAAGATCAGGTCCTAATAGATTTCTCTGCCAAATTCATCCCAACATGTTAGAGTTCTACACTTCTTTCTATAGAGGGCTTCATAAGAAGCCATCTAAATACTGGAGTGAAAGATATTGTAGTAAGAAAATTACCCCTATGTTAGGTGTTGATCCCAAAAACCTTTTAAATACATAGAGAAAGCTCTCAACATGTATTCTAGAGTTTGAATTATCCTTTCAGACTAAATATATTTCTGAGGATTAGAAGTAGTGCTGATACTCCACTCTGTATCTACAGTGCTGAAGACTTCACTAGAACTTCGAGGTAAACCTCAGATCCCGATCAGATATAATGGAAAGTGGTACTACATGCATTCTTGCTACTTATTTTACATATATCCTGGCATGATAATCATGATATAAATCCTCTCTAAAAGCAATGAAGTGTGACGGCTTCGTAAGATGATCAACTATAATCCAGATAGCATTATTTATTTTGGATGTTTTGGGAATTCCGGTGACAAAGTCCATAGTGATTTTTTCCCATTTCCATTATGGAATGGGTAATAGCTATAACATCCCCTTATAATTCTATCTTTTAGCCTTAACTTGCTGTCAAACCAAGCATCGAGGGACATATTCAGCAACAACTCTTTTCCTGCCATATGATGTACTCTTTCAGGTCCATATATATCTTCATTCTTCCAGGGTGAACAGAGAATGAATAACTATGGGCCTCATCAAATATTCCTTCTTTAATTCTTGTATGGTTGGAAAACAGAACCAGAATCATGAACTTTATTATTTCATCACAATCAAAGTTGAATTCAGGATCATTTCTCACATTCTATTGTAACTCTGCATTTTCTTTATGTGCCTCTTTATTCTTCACATCTATAGATGGTTGAACATTCATCTGAGAATGATAAGATTTTTCCCCTTCCTTTATAATTTTAAGATCCATCCTTTGGAAATCCATAAATATATGATCTTTTATTATTCACATCATGGATAATATCACATGGTCTTACTGATTTAATGCATCTTCCACCTTGTTTTCATTCCCATTGTGGTAATGTATGGAACAGTCGTAATATTTAATTAACTCTAACGATCTTATTTTGCGCATATTCAGCTCCTTTTGTGTGAAAATATGCTTCAAACTTTTATGATCAGTATAAATAGCACATCTTTCACCACAATGATAATGTCTCCATATTTTTAATGCAAATATTACCATGGATAACTAAAAATCATGAGTTGGGTAATTTTTCTCATTGATTTTCAACTATCGTGAGGCATAAGCTATCACAATATCATTTTGCTTGAGAACACGCCCCAATCCCTTCTTGGATGCATCAATATAGATCACAAACCATTCTCCACTACAAGGTAGTGTGAGCACATGTGCACTGGATAACATTCTATTGAACTCCTTGAAATTCGTTTCACACTCCAACATCCAAATGATCATAACTTCTCTTCGAGTCAACCTAGTGAGTAGATTGGATAATCGTGGAAAATCATTCACAAAAGTTTGATAATATACAGCCAAACCAAGAAAAATTCAGATCTCAGTTACTATTGTTGGTCTTGACCATCTTTCATTAACCACTGTTTTCTCTAGAACAATAGATATCCCCTTTCTTGAAAGTACATATGTGACACCAAAAATGAAACTTTTTTGTAGCCAAAATTCACACTTGGTAAATTTGGAATAAAGCTTCTCCTTTCTTAGGATCCTCAATACAATTCTTAAGCAGTCTTCATGTTCTTCCTTAAACTTTTCATATAAAATAATATCATCTATAAAGACTACCAAAAACTGATCAAGATGGTCTCTAAAGACTATTTTTATTATATCCATGAAAATAACAGGTGCATTAGTAAGACCAAATGGCGTCTCTATAAATTCATAGTGTCTATACCTTGTATGGAAAGCCGTCATTGGTATATCTACCTTTTTGACCCTTAATTGATGATGCCCTAAACTGAGATCAATCATGGAAAATTATTGAGAGCCGTGTAGTTGGTCAAATAAGTCATCAATGCGTGGGAGAGGATATTTGTTCTTGATAGAGATCTTGTTATGTTCTCGATAATCAATGTAGAGTTTTATTGATCCATATTATTTCATAACAAATAGAACAGGTTCTCTCCAAGGTGATGCACTAGGGAGTAAGAATCCCTTATTAAGATTCCCTTGGAGTTTATTCCACAATTACTACATCACAATTGGAGACATTCTATCAGGTGTCTTTGGAATGGGCATAGCACCCGGTATGAGATCTATAGAAAACTAAACTACACGATTTGGTGGAAGACCTAGAAGTTCCTTTGAAAGACATCATCAAAATACCATACAACATAAATATTCTTCATATTTAGTTTCTATCCAACCATTTGAGATAAATAACCATCATTTATTGGAATCAAGACCCATAAGATGGAAGAAATTTCCACCGGAATGTCATATTCATCCTTACATCTATAGATGATCATAGATTAATCTGGAATATGAAATGGGACTTCCCTTCCTTTTCAATTGATA
Organism: Viscum album; assembly: GCA_963277665.1. NCBI lineage: Eukaryota > Viridiplantae > Streptophyta > Magnoliopsida > Santalales > Viscaceae > Viscum > Viscum album. The sequence continues at coordinate 677,969,026 of OY728132.1, read as the reverse complement.
TGAGCTCTATATGAGGAAATCCAATCCATGAAATTAATCATATCAAATTCCACTATATTACGGATCGCAAGATTTTCTAGAAACACTTTCCCAAAAATGTCAATTAGGGAAGAATTATAAACTTTTGATGCAATTGTTGTGCCATTAGAAGTTGTCACAACTAACTCCACATCTAATTATTGAGGTAGTATGATGATACCCTTATACAATTCTTCATAAATAAAAGAGTGGGTGGATCCATAATCAAATAAAAAAATTTCTATGTTAGAGTAGATGGTATGTGTACCTTTCACCACTTCGTTATCATACTCCACATCATCGATAGAAATTACATGTGAATTTCCTTATAATTTGACCTTAAGAGTTTGTTGACATCGATCATCATCAACAACCCTTGTATTAGGGAATTGATTGGCATAATTCCCCATTTCTTTAAACATGTAACATTGAAGTGTAGGAGGTGCATTCTATGAGATTTTTCTTTTTTCGCATCAGTAGACATATTTTTCCTATCACCGCAACATTCAATCGCCCAATAACCTTCTTTTCAACATTTAAAACAATTACTTGTCCCTTTAATACAATTCCTTCTATGTATCATTCCACGATTTGAGCATAAGGTAAAACTCATCTTCATTTTAGTGTGGTCTTTAGATTTTCCATTGAATTTCATTTTCCCCTTCTTATAAAACCCATATGACTGATGCATTTCTCTAATCACTATCTCAACCTTAAGAGAACATCGAACAATTTACTCATAGTTATTAATTTCCCATAAGGCTATATCCCTTCAAATACTTGGTTTTAATCCACTAAAGAATCAATTGATCTTACTATTAGGTTGGACAATAATTCCAGAAGCATACCTTACAAGTCTTATAAAATTTTCCTCATAGGTACCCATAGATTCATCATCGTTTTCCTTTAGTTCAAGAAAATCCATCTCCAACTTTTTTCGAAGAATATGAGGGAAGTATTTATTGAAAAATAAGTTCATGAACTCGTCCCATTCTAAAGAATCAATTTCATCTCTTTGCCTTGTATTCTTGGTAAGATTCCACCATTGATCAGCTTCACCTACCAAATGATATACTGCAAAGATGACATTATCATATTCAGAAGATTGTAGAACTAAAAATATCTTTTTAGTTGTATTGATCCATTTTTCAGCCACTACTGAATCAGAAGACCCGCTTAATGAAGGTGGAAGCTGCCTCATGAATGATTCAATAGAATGTTTCTCCTTTCATTACTCGTTCAGAAGTCCTCCATGATTCATAGCTTGAGAAAGTTGTGTGATCATGGATACAAGATTTTACATTCCTTCTCCAATAAAATTTGGTTACTTAGGGGGACAATCATTTCACTTCTCTTCACATTCAGCATTAAAACGGTTCCTTTGTGTTCCAACCATTGATTAAAACCAAAAAGTAGGGTGTGAGAAACACTAATTACAACAAAAAACCACATAATCAGGAATAAAATTTCACAATGTAGGTTTTATCATAGGATATTCACGTCCATTTCAAAAACACTAGGATTGTGTCCTATGCTTAGACATATCCTTAGGGTTCTTACTAAGGCATTCACATCCTTGTTTCCAATGGTTAACTATACATTTCCTCCCATACCAACTATAATGACCCATACATTACATACATTTTTAATACTTCAAAATTGATGTATATTTATTACATCAAATAACAAAACCATGACAAGTCCATATATGTATAGTGTCTTTAGAAAATGGGAAACATAAACAACTTGTTCATAAAGCATATATGTTGTCTCCCATTTATTTGGTCATATATAGACTTATTTTTGGCATATCATATTTAATACCCCTCTTCTTGAACTGGGGAAAAGAAGCATACAAAAGGGTGTGCTCAATTTCTCAGTAAGTGTAATCAAATGAAATGTCAATCATATCATATTTGTAAGATCATAACATTTGAAAATCTTATCCTGAATAAGAGGTCACAATATTATGTCAGGGGATATATCATAGAACTACAATGTAATCCAAAAAATCAGAACATAAAACATGAAGCTTTGTGGCATATACACATAAGAATAGAAAATTAATTCATATTAGTCAATGCTCATTTCCAAGAACATCATAGCGGAAAAAGTCCATTACTGAACCGAGTTCACACCTCGTATTAGCACTGTAATACTGAACCATATTTACTTTATATTCCAGCCATGTCTATCTCATGAGATACAAATATTTACCCAATACATTGGAAGGATATATAGGTCCCACCCATATCGTAGTGAAACCATTCTTATGCGTGCCACAAAATCGTAAATCATACATCATAGTATAACCCATGTAATAGAATGTGATTATTAAACATCATGCCATCATAACATAATCCTTATAAGATAAAATAAATTCATAAAAATAATTACATCATAACATAATAAAATCTATATAATATTAGGGATTGAAACATAATCCAATATCGTCTAAGATGGAAAATAATTTTGATAAAACACTTGAACATGGTTTTTGAGGAAAATATCCCTTCATCTTGAAAAACATTTTCATTCCTCAATATGTCATGAAATTTTAAAATAAAAGAATTTAATTGAAAATAATCACTAAACTGTGTAAAGGAATATTCATGGAAATAATTTTCTCCTAATGCATGAAAAATCCATTCATGCCGTATAAGGGAAACAAATATTCTTCTCGTACTATGGCCTGAAAAGTTAAAAAGTTTCTCGTATTAAAAATGAAAAAACATTCCATTCATATATTATACTAAAAAATCACCAGTTGGTAAAATTGGATTTAAACAATTGTTGGAGGATGGAAATAATAATAAATATTGTCGAAACATGGATGTGTTTGATAAATATTCCCCAGTAAATACTTAAGTATAAACAATATCAGATAAAAATGAGATTTGAGATTTTCCCTTACCACAGGTATGATATGCTTGGTAAGTATCTGAAACTTTTGTATAATAATTTAAATAGTTATATTGACTTATTCTTGAATAATATTATTTTTTTGATATCATATATGGTCATATTCTTATCTGTATATTAGTAACATATCATTATTACTTATTATTCGGGTGTTAACTGCTTTATGTTCTTATGCATGTTTTGTTAAATAAATTCTTAATCCTATTTTTAGGTTATAGATACATCATTTACAGAATGGTATTAGTATAATATATTTCATATTTATTCATTATATTTATATAATCATTCTTCATTGAAGATCATATAGAACGAATCTCATCACATCGTGGAGATGGTAGGCTGTACGTACACACGAGTAATGATATCATTCTCATGATTGAAGAATTGTATTGAAGTGTATGGTGTATAATATTTCAGAATCATTATCACGTTATAATGATCATATATAGTTATTTCTTCCATCATTATATCCATCCAAGCATGTTGGTGATGAAAAACAGATTACACCACGATGTGGAGATGGTAGGTCATACGTAAGCACGTGTGGTGATTTGAATTTTTTATAGGATGGATAAAAGATGGAATATGTTTGTTTAATATTCATAATAAAAAATTAGTATACATGTGATACTACAGTCATTAAAAATTTAATCAACTTATATAGTTGAAGTAGAAGAAGAATGTACTTTTAAAGAATCAGCAAAGGACATTACCTCTTCTTCGACGTGTCTCTTCTAAACCTCATCTTAGGGAAAAAATATGGCCTTTTAAAAAACTCAAAACCTCTAGTATGATTCTAGGTATGTTTATAAGGGAAATTGGTAGGGTTTTTTAGAGTTTTAAATCACAAAATTGAGTGAAGAGATGAGAGAGGAGGTGCCAATTTTATAAGAGAGTAGAGGGTCACTTTTGGAAACCTCCAAAATATTAATTTATAATAAACTCATATCCGACTTAAAAACTATCAAAGTGACTCCAATTAGAAGATGATATAAGATAAGGTTGTATTATACTCATCATTTCAAATTTATACATGCTTTTATTTTATTTTAAACCTTATCATTTTGATTTATTTTTATTTAATCTATTAATTTTATTTGTGGTAATAATAATAAAAATTATAAATTGTTATAAATACATACTTATGTGCTATGAATTTTCCATAATTGGATACTTTATTAAATTTTCGACAATATAAATTTCAAGTTATAATTTTTAAACATATTTTGGATTTTTAAACAATTTAATAATATAAAATATCAATTGTGTCAATTTTGACACTATTCAATTATTGTAATTTAAATAAACTCCACACAGAAGATATGTTCGGAAAAAATATTTAGTAGTTTCCTTACATGTCATAGTTATCTATAAAATTCATGGAGCACATTAATTAGTTCATAGTGTATTTATTTCAATATTTTTAAAACAATTTATTTGATATATATCTTAATAAAATAAATACTACAAAATTTTTGTATAATTATTTAATATACTTATTCATTGCATAAAAATTAAAAAGAAAATACTATGATGAATATATATCTAATAGATTTCTTCAAAATACTTTTAGTTGAATTTATCATCTAAAACACCCAACTTTTAAAATGTTATATTTATTAAAGTATGAAGGTGACAACTTCGACATCATTTAAAATAATATAATATAAATGTCATAATCCGTTTTATAATGCTCAAAATGGTCCAAAAGTATTCCCTTGTATGATTAATATATATACTTGTCGAATAACTTTCACCTTGCCCAGAATTAAAAATTTCCACCTTACCGAAAATCATAAATCATTCTTCGCAATGAGATATGCCATCCTAGTGGGAAGTCTTTACTCTAATGCATTCCATGCTCATCTCAATGGATAGACCCATGAAAATGAGATTTCCAACATTCTAGATGTGTATCCAAAACACTTATGTACCCAACACCCTGGTAACTTGATGTTCAGCATAAATAGATTAGCTACGTCCTTTTATGCTATACATGTCAAGTTCCGACAATCCTACTCCTATCTAAGATGATCACCCAAGGAATAGACAAGAATGAATTTAAACTCCAGGACCAAAAACATAGATGGCCACTTGTTAGGCAAAGACCGAAAAAGCTAATACAATTTGTAATGACCCGCTAATTCTCATTGTCTTGAGAGCCGAATGAGTCATTACTAAGAATTAAGAGACATCCCCAAGGCACCAAGGGCTGGAACTAAATGCCGAAGGGTTTCAAAATACGTGAGGGACAATTTACCATTTAATGTTAAACAACCACAAATAGAGAAAACTAGATAACCATCTCCAAACAACCACTATATGAAGAATGGTTTAAAGCCAAAAAACCAACCAAATATACCATATTGAAAACCAACACTAAACATCAGAGTAAACAGCGGAAAGACAACTCAAAGACTATAAGACAACAACCAACTACATGCTCTATAATATCCAAGCTCCAACATCACGAACTAACCCAAGTATCACGGAGCAGTGCTCTAAACATGTGACACTTTACAATTTCCAACGTTCTAGTATATGACATCTACAAAAGCACCAATGTACCAAAGCAGGGGGTGAGTAATGAAACATAGTAGGTTTTCCCCGATGACTTCCCAAATCATGCCTCTAGGATAAAACATGATAGCACATTTATATAAAACAATTTATATAAAACAATTCCAAAATATTTCACAATATTGAAAATTCCATGTCATAAACATTTTCCAAAAATGCAATTTTCCAATAAAGAAACCAAGAAATGTTTCCAATAAAATACACATTTCCATTTTGGAACATTTGTTCCATTCCAAAAATCCACACAACCAACCATGAATGCAACCAAGACCTCCCTATACCCGCGAGCGGTGATTTATCCTTCCACTAAGTCGTCACAGAGTGAACTTCCTTGACAGGGGTACTTCATGACCTTATCCATCCCAACCCAATGATGGGGGGACTTATCGCCCTTATCCATCCCATTGAATATGAACAGACACCACCACCCATACATTCATGCCCAAAACCATGTGTGTTCAAAACCTTTCAATAAAGCATCCCCATTTTATTGAAAACCATTTAATTCAAGTAGAAAAACCATATCCAATTTAAAATAACCATTTTAAATTTACTTCAACAACCACTTCCCAAAAACACAAAATTTCCTTCCACCATTACTAAAAAGGGGCTTCAACCATTCATTCACAACATATAATCAAACCATTTCAATCAAGGAATACCAATTTAAACAAAGCCTTCATGTTCTAAGAAAGAGGAATCGAGAGTGAAGCTACCTACCTCAACAAAATAGGAGAAAACAACCAAGAACTCGGTCAAAACACCACGAAACATCCTTAGATTCCTTCCCCTATCTCCAACAAGACCAAAACTCGACTTAAATGTCATCCACTACATTAGATCTACCCATATCGAGTGTAGATCTAAGGATACAACAAGAGGGAATGAAAAGATGTAAGAAAAAAAGATAAGAACAAGACTTATCGTGATCAACCGGCCTCTAATCTCCAAGGCAACCCTCTGGATCTCTTACAAAACGCCTGGTAAGTGTTCTCCCACCATCCTGAGAGATAAATCATGAGTTAGGGCCATCTGGAACAAAAACTAGTGGGTTAAATGATAAAACGGATTAGATCCTAATAAATAGGATCTATGTTGACTTCGCGCACGGTTAGTCCGCACAGTTAGTTAAACTGTGCACTAACCGTGCGGTAGTCACTTCCAGAGAGGTTCTCCCTACATGGTCTCCTCGCACAGTTTTCCCAAATCGTGTGGACACCGTGTGGTCTCATCTGTCCAACATACCACCACCTTCACGGCATTTGCATGGTTTGGCAAACCGTGCGCATCCCGTGTGTCCCCACATCTTTCCCTTTTACACTTTAAAAGTCTACAAAACTTTCCCCAAACATCTCCCATAAATATCATGCACTTAAAAAGCATAAAATAAGGGTTACATACCAGAAATTTTGGGTACTGTATTTTTGTAATGACCCACCATTTCTCATTGGCTTAAGAGCTCAACGAGTCATTACTAGGCCTTAAGCGACATCACGAAGGTACCAAAGGCTGGTAATAAATGCTGAAGGGTTTAAAAATACATGGGGGACAATTTACCCTTTAACTGAAAACAACCACAAATAGAGAAAACTAGATAACCATCTCCAAAAAACCACTATACGATGCATGATTTAAATCCAAAACAACTCAACTGTTAATTTTTATCAAAAACCAACCAAAAGTACCACAATGAAAACCAACACTAAACATCAGGGTAAACAGCGGAAAGAAAACTAAAAGACTATAACACAACAACCCAAATTCATGATCCACAAGCTCCAAGCTCTAACATCATGAACCAGGCCAACTATCATGAATCAGCTCTCTAAATATGTGACACTTTACCTTTACCAACATCCTGGTATATGACAACTGAAAAATCACCAACTTGCCAAAGCATGGGGTGAGTAATGAAACTCAGTAGGTTTTCCTGGATGACTTCCCAACCAATGCCTCTTGGATAAAACATGTTAGAACATTTATATAAAACAATTTTTACAAAAAAATTCCAAAACAATTCACAATATAGAAAATTCTATGTCAAATACATTTTTCCATCAATACCATTTTCCAAAAAAGCCATATTCGAACAAAGAAACCATGAAAAGTTTCCAATAAAATCCACTTTTCTATTTTTTCACATTCATTCCATGACGCAAATCCACACAACCAACCATGCATTCAAGAGGGACATCCCTATACTCATGAGTGGTGAATTATCCATCAACTAAGTCGTCACTTAGTGAACTACCTTGACGGGGGTACTTCACGACCTTATCAGTCCCAACCTAATGATGGGGGGAATTCTCGCCCTTATCCATCCTAACCATTTTATTGGGGGACTTCTCGCCCATATCCATCGTAATGTATATGAACACACACCACCATCCATGCAATCCATTCCCAAAACCATGTGTGTTCAAAACCTTTCAATAAAGAACCACCCTTTTATTGAAAAATATTTCATTCAAGTAGTAAAACCATTGATAATTTTAAATCACCATTTTAAATTTACTTCAACAACCACTTTCCAAAATCACACAATTTCCATCACCCATTACAAAAAATGGGTTTCAAACATTTTTTCACAACAGATAAACAAACAATTTCAATCAAGGAAAACAAATTAAAAATAAGCCTTATATTTCTAAGAAATAGGATTCCAGAGTAAAGCCACCTACCTTAACAAAATAGGAGAAACCAACCAAGAACCAGGTCAAAACACCATGAAACCTCCTTAGATTCCTTCCCCTATCACCAAAAAACCAAAACCTGACATAAAAGCCATCCACTACCTTAGATATACCCATCTCAGGTGTAGATCTAAGGATCCAACAAAAGGGAAGGAGGATATCATAGAAAAAAAGACAAGAACGAGACTTAACACGATCAATGGGCCTATATACACTAAGGCAACCGTCCACATCACTTCCATGATTCCTGGTAAGTGTACTACCAACTTCCTGAGAGAGAAATACTGAGTTAGGTCTGACTGGGAGCAAAAAAGTGTGGGTTAAATGATAAAATGAATTAGATCCTAATAAATAGGATCTAAGTTGACTTTGCGCATGGTTAGTCTGCACGATTATCTAATCCGTGCACTAACAGTGTGGTAGTCACTGCCAGAGAGGGGCTCTCCGCATGGCCTCGCACGGTTTGCCCAAACCATGTGGACACCGAGCGGTCTCCTCTGTCCCACAGACCACCACCTGCACGTCTTCCACACAGTTTGGAAAACCCTGTGCAGCCCGTGCGTCCCCACATTTTTCCCTTTTACGCTTTAAAAGTTTCCTAAAATTTCCCCAAACATCTCCCATAAAATTCTTTCACTTAAAAAACATAAAATAGGGGTTACTTACAAGAAACCGGGGGGTACTACATTCTCCACAACATTGGCCATTCCGTCCCCAGAAAGTAGAAATCCATCACTTGACTGAAAGAGTTCTGGCCACTGCTCTTGCATTTCTTTCTCGCATTCCCAATTATCTTCCGGGATCTGACCATTCTATTCTAATACCCGTACTAGACCGATGCTTCTTCCATGCATGAATTTATCTTGACTATCCACTATCCGTACCACGATATGTATCATTGAAGCATCCGACTCTTGGTCAACGTGATCCCATATGATCACATGGTCAAGATCGGGGTGATACTTCTTCAACTGATATACATGGAACACATTATGCACTTCACTAAACCGCAGTGGTAATTCCAACTAATATGCCAACTCACCAACCCATTTCAGTATCTCAAAAGGTCCTATATATTGAGCAGATAATTTTCCCTCCTTCTAAAAATGATGTTGTCCAAGCCTTGGATAGATTTTAAAAAAGACATGATCACTCACTACAAACGACAACGGTCTTTAGTAATAATATGCATAAGATTTCTGACGACTCTGAGCCATCTACATCCACTTTGTAATCATGTAGATCTTTTTCATTGTTTCTTGGACAAGGATCTGCCCAACTAGTGAAGTCTCGCCTATTTCCACCCATCAAAGGGGATAACGACAAGGACGCCCATCAATACTTCAAATAGAGCCATGTTTATTGAGGCATGATAACTGTTATTGTATGAGAACTCCAATAAGGGTATATGATCCTCCCATGAGCCACCAAAATCTATTACACAATCCCACAACATGTCTTCCAACAGTTTTATCATCTTCTCAGATTTCCCATCCGTCTGAGGATGATACACCGTGCTCATCATCAACCGTGTCCCAAGGGATTGTTGTAAGGATTTCTAGAAACGAGATGTGAACCTCGGATCTCTATCTGAGACAACAGACACTGGTACACCATTTTTTACCACTTCCCGAATATAGATTTTTGAAAGATCTTCCACCGTATGAATTTCATGAATCGGGATGAAATGGGCTGACGTGGTTAGACAATCCACTATCATCCAAATGGCATCATGTTTCCAGACCATTCTTGGAAGACCTATAAAAAAATACATTGCTATTTGCTCCCACTTTCACAGTGGGGTATGTAAAGACTGTAACATACCAGCTGGTCTCTAATGCTCTGCTTTAACCTGCTGAGAAGTTAAGCATCGTGAGACAAACTTGACCACCTTAATTTTCATGCCGCTCCACCATAACTACACCTTTAGCGCCTTATACATCTTCTGTGTACCCGGATGTACAACCCATCTTGGATGGTGGTAAGCATTAAGGAGTTGTTCCTGAGCAGCTAAAGGTACAACCATCCGAACTCAAAACTGCAAAACTGAACTCCCATTCAGCTTCCATCCCTCAATGGTCTCCCCACCATTGAGTTTTGAACTCATTGCAACACAGTCTACATCTGATTCCTGTGCTTCCTTTACTATCTCCAATAAATTAGGATCAAGTGTAGATGAAACGAAAATAGAAACATCACGTTGATCATCACATTCTACAGGCATGTCGGCTAAGACTGACGTCAACTTCAATTCATCTGATTCTTCCTTCCCAAACTGAGCATACAACTTCCTGCTTAATCCATCGGCCACCGAATTGCACTTACCCTGTGTATACATCAGGTTAAAGTCAAACATTTGATGATACTCTGTCCATATCCTTTGACATAGATTCAAATATCATTGTGAGAAAATGTGTTTCAGGATTTTTTGATATAAAAACAGAGTGAACTTCTCACAAAAGAGATAATGTCTTTATGTTTTCAAAGCATGGACGACCACAACCAACTCCAAATCATGTGATGGGTATTTTTTCTCATGCACCCTCAACTGTCTTGAGCCATAAGCAACAACTTGGTCTCTTTGCATGAGGACACAACCCAAAACTGTCCTTGAAGCATCACAATACACCACATACCCCTGTCCTGATTCTGTAATAATTAAGATAGGTGCTGATGTAAGGTGAGCTTTCAAACTATTGAAGAGATCATTGACATTATTCAGTCCATTTAAATGCATTGTTATTCTTTGTAAATACTGTTATAGGAGAATCTAGTTGTGATAAGTCACAGACAAAGCGTCGGTAATAACCAGCTAGACCAAGAAAACTTCGTATTTCAAAGAAATTCTTCGGTTGCTGCCAAGAAATAACAGCTTCTATCTTCTTTTGATCCATTGAATCACATTTCTCAGAAACAAAAAGGCCCAAAAATCATACCTCTTGTATCCAAAAATCTCACTTTGATAATCTGGCATAAAACTGATGGTCTCTCAATATTTCCCACACTATCTACAAGTGTTTCTCATGCTCAGCCCTTGTTCTTTAATACGTCAATATGTCGTCTACAAACACCACAACATAAGAATCCAGATATTGCTGAAATATCTGATTCATCAATTCCATAAACACTGCAGGTGCATTTGTAAGACCAAAAGGCATGACTACATATTTGTAGTCTCTATATCTGATTCTGAAGGCTGTCATCGGAATATCCTCCTTCTAAAGCCACAAATGGTGATATCCTGACCATAAGTCAATTTTGGATAACCACTAATATCCCCTCAATTGATCAAATAGGTCATCAATGTGTGGATGTGGATATCTATTCTTTATCGTAACTTGGTTAAGTTTATGATAATCCACACATAGATTCAATGTTCCATCTACTTTCTTTACAAAAAAACTGGTGCTGCCCACTGAGACACGATTGGCCGAATGAAACCCTTGATTTTCAGCTCCTCTAACTGCTCTTTCAATTCCTGTAACTCCATTGGTGTCATCTTATAAGATGGAAGGAAAATTGGACTGGTCCCTGGAAGGATATCAATTGTAAAGTCCACTTCCCTTAGAGGTGGAAACCCTAAGAAGTTCTTGGGAAAGACATCTGAAAATTGATCCACCATAGTTGGAAAACTATTTCCCTCAATTTCTTCCATTGATGAAAAATTCAACTTTTCCAATTGATGAGAGATCATTCCCACCATTTGTGAATACAAGCTCTTTTCACCCTTATTTACTATCCTTTATCCTCTAAAGAGATGGTTGATTCCATCCTCAGTCGTGAAACTAACCGTTCTACTATAACAGTCGATGTGGACGTTAAACCTTGATAACCAAAACATACCTAGGATTACATCATAGACATACATATACAACATGGAGAAGTCCCATTCTAGATCAGCCCCATCCACAGTTATAGCACATGCTCGACACACTAAGGCTTGACATTCTCTTTCACCGAGAGGAGTTTGCAGTTTCATCACAGAAGGCATCATTTCTAGTTTTAATCATAGCAAGTCAGCAGCACGAGAAGAAATTAAGGAATGTGATGCACCAGTATCAAACAACACATGCACAAAGGTAGAATTAAAAAGGATCGTACCACTTACTGTTGATTGTCCAGCCGGATCATCAACGATCATCTGATAATCTCTATACAATTGCATCGTCACTGCACTGTTCTCCTTGTTGCCTTGCTGAGATTGTCCTGGTTGAGGAGTCAGGGTATTTCAAGAATCATCATGGCTAGCTCTGTTATGCTGATGAGACTGAATCTATTGTCCTCATCCTGTCGAAGCATATGATGCTTGTGATGCCTGGGAAGTGTCACATGCACCCGACCTCAGAGTATTTCTACAATAGCGTTGTAGATGCCCCATCTACATGAAATTGTGACATTGTTTAGGTTGCGTCGTACACTCTCACTTTATTTGATCAGTCAAGCCACATTGAAAACACCGAGATTTCATCATGGGTCATGGAGGAAGATTCACCAATCTAGCCGTCTGGTTCTGATTCACACTCCTGCCTTGGATGTAGGTGTCCCTCTTCCACTTGTTTCCAGCATTAGAGTTCCCAACCGTTCCTATGGGTATCATCATACTTCTTCCTCCTATAACTCCTGAAATGTCTCTTTCAGTTACTGTTACTCTGTTTACTATCTCTGAATAATCCGTAATACAGATCACAACTATCTTCGAGTGAATCCCCTTTCGCAACCCTGATTCAAAGATGTATGCCTTCAGTGATGCACTTGCTACAATTTCTGGTGCGAAGCGCACTAAATTCACGAATTTAGGGACAAATTCCATGATAGAGAGATTCTCCTACTTTAGGATGAAAAAGTCTGTCGTCCTATGGATCTTGAACATGTGAGGATAGAATTGTTTATTCAAAAACTCCTCAAATTACTCCCATCCTAGGCCTCTATCCACCATAGCCTGCACCACTAGATCCCACCACTATTGTGCAAGATCCTCCATCATGTATGTTACCAAATTTCATTTCATTTCTACTGTGGTTCTGAAGAAATCGAAGATATGATTCATCCTACTCATCCACACATCCGCCCTTTCTGGTTCAGAATCACCCCAAAAAATGGGTGGATTCTGCTTCTGTAACTGGATGGAATGGTCTATATGCCATGACTCATCTCTCTGATTCCATGTGTCCACGGCCTAGAATTCATGAACGATACTCTAAACCAGCTCTAGGTTCACATGTGGCTCAGGTGCAACCACATTCTCCGCAGCTTCTTCGGGTTGGTTTCTGAGATGCTAAACATGTGCCATTTTCTACACAAACAATGCACGCCGTAAGTCTCACTTCCTAGCAACTTAAGGCTTATCATTTCAACTTCCATCACATCAACTATCACTTCATTTTTTTCCATCCATCATGCTTTTCCACATGTTAAACCATTTCCAAAACGTCCAACATACTTTTTGAAAATCCAACCGATTTCAAAATTTTCCAAACATCCAATTTTCAAAATCATTCATTTGAAAATAAAATTCATCATTTAAAAAAAATTCACCGTTCCCAAAATCATAAATCATTCTCCATAATGAGATATATCATCCTAGTGGGAAGTCATTTACCTAATGCATGTCATGCTCATCTCATTGGCTAGACCCATGACAATGAGATTTCTAACATTCTAGAAGTGTATCCAAAACACTTATGTTCCCTACACCCTGATAACTTGAATTTCAGCATAAACGGGTTAGCTACGTCCTTTTATTCTATACATTTCAAGTTTCGACAATCCTAGTACTGTCTAAGATGATCACCCAAGGAATAGATAAGAAGGAATTTCAACTCCTGGACTAGGAACATAGATGACCACTTGTTAGGGAAGGACCGATCAAGCTGATGCCATTTGTAATGACCAACCAATTCTCATTGGCTTGAGAGCTCAATGAGTCATTACTAGGCCTTAAGTGACATCCCCAAGGTGCCAAAGGCTGGCAATAAATGCCGAAGGGTTTTAAAATATGTGGGGGTTGATTTAACCTTTAACTGAAAACAACCACAAACAAAGCAATCCAGATAACCATCTCTAAACAACCATTATATGATGCATGATTTAAAGACAAAACAACTCAACCATTTATTTTTATCAAAAACCAACCAAAAGTACCACAGTGAAAACCAACACTAAACATCAGAGTAAATAGTGGAAAGACAACTGAAAGACTATAAGACAATAACCCAACTCCATGCTCCACAGGCACCAAGCTCTGACATCTCGAACCAGCCCACATATCAAGAAGCAGAGCTCTAAACATGTGACACTTTACCTTTTCCAACATCTCAGTATATGACATCTGCAAAAGCACCAACATGCCAAAGAAGGGGGTGAGTAAAGATACTCAGTAGGTTTTCCCCGATGACTTCCCAACCCATGCTTCTAGAATAAAACATGTTAGCACATTTATATAAAAAAATTTATATAAAACTATTCCAGAATAGTTCACAATATGGAAAATTCAATGTCAAAGCCATTTTCCAACAAAACCATTTTCCAACACAGCCATTTTCCAAAAACGAAACCAAGAAAAGATTCCAATCAAATCCACATTTCAATTTTTTCACATTCGTTCCATTCCAAAAATCCACACAACCAACCATGCATGTAACTGTGACATCCATATACTTGCGAGCGGTGAATTATCCTTCCACTAAGTCGTCACTTAGTGAACTACCTTGACGGGGGTAATTCATGACCTTATCTGTCCCAACGTAATGATGGGGGGACTTCTCTCTCTTATCCATCTCAACCTTTTGATGGGGGGACTTCTCACCCTTATCCATCCCAATGCATAAGAACACACACCACCACACATTCAATCCAAGCCCAAAACCAAGTGTGTTCAAAACCATTCAATAAAGCATCACCCTTTTATTGAAAACCATTTCATTAAAACAATAAAACAATAGCCAATTTAAAATCACCATTTTAAATTTACTTCAACAACCACATCCCAAAAAAAACACAATTTCCATCACCCGTTACTAAAACAGAATTTCAACCGTTCTTTCCCAATAGTTAAACAAACCATTTCAATCATGGAATACAATTTGAAAGCAAGCCTTCAATTTATAAGAAAGAGGAATCAAGAGTGAAGCCACCTACCTCAAAAAATAGGGGAATCCAACCAAGAACCGAGTCGAAACACCACGAAACCACTTTAGATTCTTTCCCATATCACCAAATGACCAAAAAATGACTTAAAAGTCCTCCACTACATTAGATCTACCCATCTCCGGTGTAGATCTAAGGATATAACAAGAGTGAAGGAGGAGATCTAAGAAAACAAGACAAGAACGAGACTTACCTCGATCAACCGGCCTCTTAATTCCAAGGCAACCCTCTAGATCGCTTCCAAAATTCCAGGAAAGTGTTTTGCCACCTTTCTGAGAGAGAAATCCAAAGATAGGGCGGTCGAGGAGCAAAAACAAGTGGGTTAAATGATTAAACGGATTAGATCCTAATAAATAGGATCTATGTTGAGTTCACGCACGGTTAGTCTGCACTGTTAGTTAAACCGTGCGCTAACTGTGCGGTAGTCACTACCAAGGAGGGGCTCTCCACACGGCTTCCTCACATGGTTGCCCAAACTGTGTAGACATCGTGTGGTCTCCTCTGTCCAATAGACCACCACCTACACAGCTTCCGCACGGTTTGGCAAACGGTGCGCAGCCCATGCGTCCCCACATTTTTCCCTTTTACACTTTAAAACTCTCCCAAAATTCCCCCAAACATCTCCCATAAACATCATGCACTTAAAAATAATAAAACAAGGGTTACTTAATAGAAACCATGCATACTAAATTTTTTTAATGACTCGCCAATTATCATTTTCTTGAGAGCTTAATGAGTAATTAATAGGCCTTAAGATACATCCCCAAGGCACCAAAGGCTGCAAATAAATGACGAAGGGTTTCAAAATATGTGGGGGATGATTTACCCTTTAACTGAAAACAACCACAAATAGATCAAACCAGATAACCATCACTAAACAACCACTATATGATGAATGATTTAAAGCCAAAAAAACTCAACCATTAATTTTTATAAAAAACCAACCAAAAGTACCACAGTGAAAACCAACACTAAACATTAGAGTAAACAGAATAAAGACAAATCAATGACTATAATACAACAACCCAACTCCATGCTCCACATGATCCAAGCTCCAACATCATGAACCAAACCATGTATCACGAAGTAGCACTCAGAACATGTGATAGTTTTCCTTTTCCAACTTCCCGATATATGACATCTGCAAAAGCACCAACATCCCAAAGCAGGGGGTGAGTAATGAAATATAGTAGGTATTCCCTGATGACTTCCCAACCAATGACTCTAGGATAAAAAATGTTAGCACATTTATATAAAAAAATTTATATAAAACAATTCAAAAACAATTCACAATATGGAAATTCCATGTCAAATCCATTTTTCCAACCAAACCATTTTCCAAAAAAAGCCATTTACAATAATGAAACCAAGAAAAGATTCTAATCAATTCCACATGTACATTTTTTCACATTCGTTCCATTCCAAAAATCCACACAACCAACCATGCATGCAACTAGGACCTCCCTATACTTGCGAGCGGTGATTTATCCTTCAACTAAGTCGTCACATAGTGAACTACCTTAATGGGGGAACTTTACGACCTTATCTTTCCCAACCTAATGATGGGGGGACTTCTCACCCTTATCCATCCAAAACTTTTGATGGGGGACTTCTCACCCTTATCCATCCCAATTCATATGAACACACACCACCTCCCATCCAATCCATGCCCAAAACCAAATGCGTTCAAAACATTTCAATAAAGCATCACCCTTTTATTGAAATCTATTTCATTCAAGCTATAAAACTATATCCAATTTAAAATCACCATTTTAAATTTACTTCAACAACGACTTCCCAAAAACACACAATTTCCATCATCCATTACTAAAAAGGGGTTTCATCCATTCATTCACAATAGATAAACAATCCATTTCAATCAAGGAAAACAAATTGAAACTAAGCCTTTAAGTTCTAAAAAAGGGGAATCATGAGTGAATCTACCTACCTCAAAAAAATATGAGAAACCATCCAAGAACTGGGATGAAACACCATGAAACCTCCTTAAATTCCGTCCCCTATCACCAAAAAGACCAAAACCTGACTTAAAGGTCATCCACTTCCTTAGATCTACCCATCTCGGGTGTAGATCTAAGGATCCGACAAGAGGTAATGAGGAGATCTAAGAAAAATAGACAAGAACGAGACTTACAGTGATCAACCGGCATCTAAACGCCAAGGAAACCCTCTAGATTGTTTCCAAAATTCCTGGTAAGTGTTCTCCCACCTTCCTGAGAGAGAAATCCCGAGTAAGGGTCGTCTGGGAGAAAAAACGAGTGGGTTAAATGATAAAATGGATTAGATATTAATAAATAGGAACTTAGTTAACTTCACGCATAGTTAGTCCACACAGTTAGTTAAACTGTACGCTAACCGTGCGGTAGTCACTGCCATAGAGGGGCTCTCCACATGACCTCCTCGCACAGTTTGACCAAACCATGTAGACACCGTGCAGTCTCCTCTATCCAACAGACCACCACCTGCACGGCTTCCGCACGGTTTGGAAAACCATGCGCAGCCCGTGCGTCCCCACATTTTTCCCTTTTACACTTTAAAATTCTCCCAAACTTTCCCCAAACAAATCCCATAAACATCGTGCACTTAAAAAGCATAAAACAAGTATTACTTACCAGAAACCGAGGGTACTAAATTATCCCCTCCATTGGCCTTTCCATCCCCAGAAAGTAGAAAAACATCTCTTTCCTAAAAGAGTTTTGGCCACTGCTCTTTCATTTCTTTCTCGCTTTCACAAGTCTCTTCCTAGATCTGACCATGTTTCCATAATACCAATACTAGACCGATGATTTTCCCACACCTGACTTTCTCTTGACTATCCACTATCCATAATGGGATATGTATCATCAAAGCATCCTGATCTAGGTCAATGTGATCCGATATGATAACATGGTTAGGATCGGGGTGATACTTCTTCAACTGAGATACATGGAACCCATTATGCACTGCACTGAACCGTGGTGGTAATGCAAACCGATATTCCACCTCACCAACCCATTCTACTATCTCAAAAGGGCCTATATATGGAGGAGATAATTTGACCTGCTTCCCAAAATGATGTTGTCCAATCCTTGGAGAGATCCTCACAAAGACATGATCACTCACTGCAAATGACAACGGTCTTCGACGATAATCGACATAAGATTTCTGATGACTCTGAGCCATCTTTATACTCTTTCAAATCAATTAGATCTTCTCCATTGTTTCTTGGACATGGCTTGGCCCAACTAGTGAAGTCTCACATGATTCCACCCAACAAAGTGGAGAACGACAAGGACGCCCTTACAATGCTTCAAACATAGCCATGTGTATCGAGGCCTGATAACTGTTATTGTATGAGAACTCCACTAAGGCTATATGTTTTTCCCATGAGCCACCAAAATCCATTACACAAACCCGCAACATGTCTTCCAATAGTTTTATCATCCACTCAAATTTCCCATCCATCTGTGGATGATACACCGTGCTCATCATCAACCGAGTCCCAAGTTCTTGTTGTATGAATTTCTAGAAACGAGATGCAATCCTCGGATCTCTATTTGAGACAATAGAAACTGGTACACCATGTCCTTTTATCACTTCCTGGATATATATTTTTAATATAACATCCATAGTATGAGCTTCACGAATAGGGATGAAATGGGCCAACTTTGTTAGAAGATCCACTATCACACATTTGGTGTCGTGTTTCCAGACCGTTCTTGGAAGACCCGTAACAAAACCAATTTTTATCTGCTCCCATTTCCACAGTGCGGTAGGTAAAGACTATGACATACCAGCTAGTCTCTGATTCTATACTTTAACCTACTAACAAGTTAAGCATCACGATATGAACTTTATCACATTCCTTTTCATGCCGCTCCACCAAAACTTCACCTTTAGCACCTTATACATATTATGTGTACCTAGATGTACAACCCTTCTTGAATGGTGGTAAGCATTGAGGAGTTGTTCCTGAGAAGCTAAAGGTATAACCATATGATCATGAAATTGTAAAAATGAACTCCCATCCAGCTTCCATCCCCCAATGGTCTCCCCACCATTGAGTTTTGAACTCATTGAAACCCAGTCTACATCATATGCATGTGTTTCCTTTACTATCTCCACATAATCAGGAACAAGAGTAGATGAAAAGAAAACAACAACATCACATCGGAATTCACATTCCACATGCATGTCGGCTAAGACCAACATAAAATTCCATTCATCGGAAGATTCCTTTTCCAACTGAGCATATGACTTCCTACTTAATGCATCAGCCACCAAATTTCCCTTACCCAATGTATACATCAGGTCAATGTTGAACATTTGAAGATACTCTTTCCATATCCTTTTCCTCAAATTCAAATCTCATTGTGAGAAAATGTGTTTTAGGCTTTTTTGATCTGTAAACATAGTGAACTTCTCACCAAAGAGATAATGTCTCTATGTTTTCAAAGCATGGACGACCGCAACCAACTCCAAATCATGTGTTGGGTAATTTTTCTCATGCACCCTCAACTGCCATGAGCCATAAGAAACCACAAGGTCTCCTTGCATGATAACACAACCCAACCCTATTCCCGAAGCATCACAATACCCCACATACCCTTATCCTGATTCTAGAAAAATCAAGATAGGTGCTGATGTAAGGTGAACTTTCAACTCTTGAAAAGATCTCTCACATTCTCCAGTCCATTGAAATGCACTTTTCTTCTTTGTCAATTCTTTCATAGGTGAAGCTAGTCATGAGAAGTCACAGACAAAGCGTCGGAAATAACCAGCTAGACCAAGAAAACATCGTATTTCAAAGAAATTATTCAGCGGTTGCAAAGAAATAATAGCTTCTATCTGTTATAGATCCACAAAAACACCTTTCTTAGAAACAACTTGGCCTAGAAAACGTACCTCTTTTATCCAAAAATCGCACTTCGAAAATTTGGCATGCAACTGACAGTCTCTCAATATTTCCAACACTATCGCCAAGTGTGGCTCATGCTCAGCCCTTGTTCTTGAATACATTAATATTTTGTCCACAAAAACCACAAAAAAGAATCCATATGTCACTAAAATATCCAATTCTTCAATACCATAAAGACTGTTGGTTCATTCATAATACCAAAAGGCATGACTACATATTCCTGGTGGAAATATCTGCTTTTGAAGGTTGTCTTCAGAATATCCTCCTTCTGAACTTGCAACTGGTGATATCCTGACCGTAAGTCAATTTTGGAGAACCATTGAGCTCCCCTAAATTGATCAAATAGGTCATCAATGCGTGGAAGTGGATATCTATTATTTATCATAACTTGTTTATGTTAACGATAATCCACACATAGCCTCAATGTTCCATCTACTTTCTTTACAAACAAAACTGGTGCTGCCCACAGAGACACGCTTGGCTGAATAAAACCCTTTCTTTCTAGCTCCTCTAACTGCTCTTTCAATTCCTTTAACTCCGTTGGTTCCATCCTATAAGATGGATGGAAAATAGGACTGGTCCCTGGAAGGAGATCAATCGTAAAATCCACTTCCCTAAGAGGTGGTAACCCTGATAAGTTCTTGGGAAAGACATTTGGAAATTGATCCACCATAGATGGAAAACTATTTTCCTCAATCACTTACATTGATACCAAAGTCAACGCTACCAATTGATGAGAGATCATTCCCACCATTGGTGCCAACATGTCCTTTTCACCATTCTTTACTATCCTTTCTCCTCTAAAGAGATGGTCGATGCTATCCTCAGTCGTGAAACTAACCATTCTACTATAATAGTCGATGTGAGCCTTAAACCTTTCCAGCCAATCCATACCTTATATTACATCATAGAAATGCATATTCATCATGCAGAAGTCCCATTCTAGCTCAGCTCCATCTATAATTATAGCACATACTGGACACACTAAGGCTTGACATTCTCTTTCACCAAGACGAGTTTACAGTTTCAACATAGAAGGCATCATTTCTAGTTTTAAACGTAAAAAGTCAGTAGCATGAGAAGAAATGAAGGAATGTGATGCAACAGTATCAAAAAACACTTGTGAAAATGTATAATTCAAAGGGATGGTACCTCTTACTATTGATAGTCCAGCCTTATCATCAACGATCATCTGCTTAGCTCCATGCAATTGCTTCGTCGCTGCACTATTCTCCTTGTTGCCATGCTGATATTTTCCAGGTTAAGGAGTCATGGTACTTCTAGAATCACCATGGATAGCTCTGTTATGTTGATGAGACTGACTCTATAGTCCTCGTCCTGTCGAAGCATACGATGATTGCGATGCCTTGGAAGTGTCACGTGCACCCGACGTCGGAGTATTTCTACAATAGCGCTGTAGATGGCCCATTTTCTTGAAATTGTGACATTGTCTAGGTTGCTCCGTACACTCTCGCATTAGGTGATCAGTCAAGCCACATTGAAAACACCCTGCTTTCATCATGGGTCATGGAGGAAGATTCACTCATCCAGTCGTCTAGTTCTGATTCACACTCCCGCCTTGGAAGTAGGTTTCCCTCTTCTATTTGTTCCCAGCAATAGAGTTCCCACCTATTCCCGTCATTATCATCATACTACCTCCTCCCATAACTCTTTATATGTCTCTTTACACTACTATTTCCTTGTTTACCATATCTGTATAATCCATAATAAAGAGAACAACTATCTTCGAGCGAATCTCCTATCAGAACCCTGATTCAAAGATGTGTGCCTTTAGTGATGCACTTGCACCGACTTCCGGTGCGAAGCGCAGTAAATTCATGAATTTAGCCACATATTCCGTGATAGATAGATTCTCCTACTTCAGGATGAAAAATTCCACCATCCTCTGGATCTGAAACATGTGAGGATATAATTTTTTGTTGAACAACTACTCAAATCCCCCCAATCTAGGCCTTGATCCACCGTAGCCAGCACCACTAGCTCCCACCACTGTCGTGCATGATCCTCCAGCATGTACGTCACAAACATTACTTTCATTTGTGCTGGTGTGCTGATGAAATTGAAGATACGATTCATCCAACTCAGCCACACCTCCGCCCTTTTGGTTCAGAATCACCCCGAACAATTTGTGGATTCTGCTTCTGGAATAGGATGGAATGCTCTACTTGCCTTGAGTCATCCCTCCGATTCCTTGTGTCCACATCCTGGAATGCTTGAATGATACTCTGAACCAGCTCTTGGTTCACTCGTGGTTCATTTTAACCACATTCTCCACAGCTTCTTCGGGTTGGTTTCTACGATGCCTAACAGGAGCCATTTTCTATACAAAAAATGCACGGCGTTAGTCTCACTTCCTAACAACTGAAGGCTTAGCATTTTAATTTATATCACATCAACTATCACATCATTATTTTCCATCCATCAAGCTTTTCCACATCTTCAACCATTTTTGAAAACATCCCACATAATTTTTGAAAATCCACCCATTTTCAAAATATACCAAATATCCGCTTTTCAAAATCATTCATTTGAAAATCAATTTCTGCATTTTTTTAAAAAAATAACCTTTCCCAAAATCATAAATCATTCCTTGCAATGAGATATTCCATCCTAGTGGGAAGTCATTCCTCTAATTCATGTCATGCTCATCTCATTGGCTAGACCCATGAAAATAAGATTTCCAACATTCTAGAAGTGTATCCAAAACACTTATGTTCCCAACACCCTGGTAACTTGAAGTTCAACATAAATGGGTTAGCTACATCCTTTTATGCTATAAATTTCTAGTTCTGACAATCATACTCCTGTTTAAGATGATCAACCAAGGAATATACCAGATGGAATTCCATCTCCAGGACCAAGAACATAGATGACCACATGTTCTACAAGGACCGAACAAGCTGATACCATTTTTAATGACACGAAAATTCTCATTGTCTTGAGGGCTCAACGAGTCATTACTAGGCCTTAAGGGATATCCCTAAGGCGCTAAAGGCTAGCAATAAATGCCGAAGGGTTTCAAAATATATTGGAGACGATTTACCCTTTAACTAAAAAGAACCAAAAATAGATCAAACCAGATAACCATACCCAAACAACCTCTATATGATGCATGATTTAAAGCCAAAACAACTCAACCATTAATTTTTATCCAAAACCAACCAAAAGTACCACAGTGAAAACCAACAGTAAACATCAGAGTAAACAGCGGAATGACAACTCAAAGACTATAAGACAACAACCCAACTCCATGCTCCACCAGCTCTATGCTCCAACATCATGAACGAGTCCATGTATTACGAAGCAGCGCTCTAAACATGTGACACTTTAACTTTTCCAACGTCCCAGTATATGACATCTGCAAAAGCACCAACGTGCCAAAGCAGGGGGTGAGTAATGAAGCTCAATAGGTTTTCCTCGATGACTTTCCAACCCATGCCTCTTGGTTAAAACATGTTATCACATTTATATAAAACAATTTATATAAAACAATTCCAAAAAAGGTCACCATATAGAAAATTCCAAGTCAAAGCCATTTTTCCAAAAAAACCATTTTCCTACCAAGACATTTTCCAAAAAAGAAACCACGAAAAGTTCCCAATAAAATCCACATTTCCATTTGGGCACATTCGTTCCATTCCACAAATCCACACAACCAACCATGCATACAACCGGGACTTCCATATACTTTCGAGCGGTGAATTATCCTTCCACTAAGTCATGACTTAGTGAACTACCTTGACCGGGGTACTTCACAACCTTATCCATCCCAACCTAATGATGGGGGGACTTCTCCCCCATATCCATCCCAACCATTTGATGGGGGGTCTTCTCGCCCTTATCTATCCAAATGCATGTGAACACACACCACCACCCATGAAATCCATGCCCAAAACCATGTATGTTCAAAACCTTTCAATAAAGAATCACCTTTTTATTGAAAAACATTTCATTCAAGAAGTAAAACCATAGCCAATTTAAAATCACCATTTTAAATTTACTTCAACAACCACTTCCCTAAAACACACAATTACCATCAACCGTTACTAAAAAGGGGTTTCAACCATTCATTCACATCAGATAAACAAACCATTTCAATCATGGAAAACAAATTGAAACTAAGCCTCCATGTTATATGAAAGAGAAATCGAGAGTGAAGCCACCTACCTCAACAATATAAGAGAAACCAACCAGGAAACGGGTTGAAACACCACAAAACCCCCTTAGATTCCTTCCCCTATCACCAACAAGACAAAAACCCAACTTCAAAGTCATCCACTACCTTAGATCTACCCATATCGGGTGTAGATCTAAGGTTACAACAAGATGGAATGAGGAGATCTATGAAAACAAGACATGAATGTGACTTACCATGATCAATCGACATCTAAACGCCAAGGAAACCCTCAAGATCGCTTCCAAAATGCCGTGTAAGTGTTCTCCAACCTTCCCAAGATATAAATCCCGAGTTAGAGCCGCCTGGGAGCAAAATCTAGTGGGCAAAATGATAAAATGGATTAAATACTAATAAATAGGATCTAAGTTAACTTTGAGCATGGTTAGTCCACACAGCTAGTTAAACCATGTGCTAATCGTGTTGTATTCACTGCCCGAGAGGGGCTCCCCACATGTCCTCCTCGCACGGTTTTCCCAAACCGTGCAGACACCGTGCGGTCTCCTCTGTCCAACAGACCACCCCTGGCACAGCTTCCGTACGGTTTTGAAAACCGTGCACAACCCGTGCATCCCCACATTTTTCCCTTTTATGCATAAAAATAATCCCAAACATTCCCCAAACATCTCCCATAAACTTCATGAACATAAAAAGCATAAAACAAGGGTAACATTCTAGAAATCGTGGGTACTAAAATTCAATTATTGGAATTTAAATAAAATCCACACAGAAGATATATTCGAAAAAAAATATTTAATAGGTTTTTAACATGTCATATTTATCTTTAATATTCATGGAGCATATTAATTAGTTCATATAGTATTTATTTTAATATTATCAAAACCATTTATTTGATATTTCTATTAATAAAAGAATTACTACAACAAGTTTGTATAATTATTTAATATACTTTCTTGTTGCATAAAAATTAAAAATAAAATATTATGAAGAAGAAATATCTAATAGATTTCTTCAGAATACTTTTAGTAAAATTTATCTTCTAAAAAACACAACATTGAAAATGTAATATTTATTAATTTATGAAGGTGACAACTTTGACATCATTTAAAATAAAATATAATAAATGTCATAATATGATTTATAAGGATCAAAATGCACCAAATGTATTCCCTTGTATGATTAATGTATATATATTCTTGAATAATAAGTTTTGGTCAGGTGTTTGTGCCTTTTTATGGGTATTATTATTTAAATAAAAACTATATTATTGATTC
Source organism: Viscum album (assembly GCA_963277665.1). NCBI lineage: Eukaryota > Viridiplantae > Streptophyta > Magnoliopsida > Santalales > Viscaceae > Viscum > Viscum album. The sequence goes on along the minus strand of OY728132.1, from coordinate 677,943,322 downwards.
TTCACCAAATAAATAATTTCTCCATATTTAATGTATAAGTTATTAAAGTAATTAAATATTTATTAAAAATTACATATAAATTACCATATCAAAGAAACACATTTTAGATTACAAACTTGTATTTATAATCAAATTTATATTATATATAACGATATATTAAAAATACTTTAATTATTAATGTTTCAGTGAGACATATTTCACTTTCATTAAATAAAATAAGTTAAAGGTCTTAATCACATCCATGTGGGTTCCAATAGATTCCATTTCGACCCAAGTATGATTTAGGGCAAAATATAATCATCTAATTATATTAAGAAAAGTGTTAGGGTAATTTTATAATATTATATTTACCATTAATTACCTGATTTAACTTTAACCATGGTAAATAAAATTTACCGTAGTTTCTATTAATAATTCCTAAAAATAAAAAGTATCTTATTAACATAATTTGGTACCATTGATTCCAAATATGGAATCCATTTTTTCAAACTCAGTACACATAAGTGTCAGTTTTTAATTTAAAATTAATCCCATTATTGAGAAAACAGGTTTAAGAAAATTAAACATTGCAAAAGACTAAAATGTGTTTATCTATGAATTCAATGTAAAATTAATGATAATGAAATACATTATATTAAATGGTAAAAAAATTATTTGTACTTTAAAACCATTCATTATTATAATTTAACCATATAAATGATCTTGATGAAAAGGGTTTTTTTAATGAAAATATAGTGTATTTTCACTATTCATCAAATTATGAAGTTTATCAGAAAAATATCAAAATTTTAACCATAGTAAATTTTTATATTCTTCTTATATAGAATATTTTTCCATTGTAATATTAAAATTATTAATGTTTCTAAAATGGTTTTCAATTAAAAGTTGGAAAAACATTCATTTAAGATATTTTTGATGAATATCAAAAATACCATTTTAATAGTATACATATACTATTAATTTCATTCACTCAAAAAACTAATATGAAAAATAATTGCTTTACATTTATCATACATTTTTATAAAAGTTAGTTATATTTATTCCCACTAACATAACAGATAGGTTATAAAGGAAACTTTATATTAAGGGCATCTCATAGTTTGTTTAAAATCAAGATTGCGTGCAAAAGACGCTACTAAAAAATTATTTAAATATTTCATAAAACACATGGGTGTTATGGAAAATCCATCAGGTTCTTGCCCTATGGATATTTGAGCATGTCAAGCCTCACAGTTATTGTCCCCACACTGTGCCTCTGTGACTCACCGAAGGAGTGTGAGAGTGGCTGTAAGAGACTAAAGAAAAGTTGCTCCATCTTGATCCACAAAGGATATCTGCAAAGCGTCCAACTACTCTATCGCCTCACCTAGAAGCTGTATATTGGATCTCTGGGTGAGTGAATCAGCTACAACATTCCCCTTCCATGGAGTATATACTATGTCAAAGTCATAGTCCTGGAGGAACTCAAGCCAATGTTGTTGTCTCAGGTTCCAGTCCTTCTGGGAGAAGATATACCAGAGACTCTGGTGATCAGAGTAGACTGTATAATGCTCTCCCACCAGTTAGTATCTCTACACCTTCAAATTGAAAACCACTGCTACTAACTCAAGGTCATGGGTAGCATAGATAAGTTCATGCTGTCTTTGCTATCGAGAACCATATGCGATCACTGATCGCTCCTACATCAAGACACATCCAAACCCAGTCCCTGATGCGTCACAGTGGACTATGTACCCAGCACCCTCCACCGAAAGCCTCAATATGAGGGCACTATTCAGCCTCAGAATAAGCTCCTAAAAACTCCACTAGAATCTCTCTGACCACACGAAGGGTTACCCTTTCTTCGTCAATGCTGATAAAGGTGCTGAAACTCTGGATAAATCTGGCACAAATCTCTGGTAGTATCCAGCAAAACACAAGAATCTTTGTACCTCCATCACACTCTTGGGTGGCTCCAAATAGTGTGACACGTCAATATTCATTGGATCAACTGCAACTCTAGCCTCTGAGATGACATGACCCAAAATGTGAACCTCTCGGATCCAGAATTGGAACATCGAGAGATTACCATAATGATGGTACTCTCAGAGTGTGTCCAGAAGCATCTACAAATGATAAGCATGATCCTCCTCAATAGCCAAGTAGATCTGAATTTTGTCGATGATGACTAATACAAAGGGTTCAAGGTATGGCTGAAAGATCTTGTTCATGAGTCCCATGAACACTGTTGGAGTGTTGGTCACAATAAACGGCATGACCAAAAACTCATAATGGTAGTTCCAACATTTGAAAGTGGTCTTTTGCACATCATTGTCTCATAATATGAGCTGGTGATATCCTAATCTTAGGTCTATCTTCCAGAGCCACTATGCTCCCTTCAACTGATATAAGAGGTCGTCATTCCTTAGATGTGGGTACCTGTTCTTCACATTCACCTTTTTCATGAGCTGCGAGTAGATACCATGTCTAAATCTCCCATATTCCTTCTTGGAAAACAAAATCAGGGCATCCCAAGGAGAAACCCTGGGCCAGATGAATCCCTTCCCCTGCAAGTGCTCTAGCTATACTCGCAGCTCAAGAAGCTCCACGAGAGCCATCCGATATGCTAATGTAGATATTAGTGCCATCCTGAGGTAAATGTCAATGTAAAATTCCTCCTGTATATGTTGTGGTGGACCCATAACCTCATTAGAAAACACATATGTGTACTGGTCCACCACTACATGATAGCTCAGACTCTACACATCAACCGCTCCGAGGGTAAGGCTAGCCAACTGATGAGTGATTGGCTACACTCTCCTTCATGTAATTCCATTCTATGTTGCAAAGGCTCCCTTCTCACCGATGAAGGTAAACCTAGTCCCATCCATTAAGACCCACCAAACTTGCCCCTAATACAGTCTATCTGAGTATGGACTGTTGATAACCAGTCCATACCCAAGATGACATCGTAAGGCTTCGACACCGCTACAAGGAGATCCCAGCCGAAACTCTCACCTCCTAGAGTAAGCTCATGCTACTGGAACCAGTGTGTAATCATCAAATCATCTCTTTTAGGAGTCTCGTTCCATAAGGATTGAGCCTATGACTCCACCGGAATCTTCGAGCTCTAAATGAGGGTAGTGGAAATAAAATAATGACTGACACTCGTGTCTATAATTAATATAGTTAAGGTGGAGTAGACACCGATCATATCTTGTATCATCTCTGGAGTGCCTTGGTCATAGGACTTATTTTCCTGGAGCTAAGCTCCCCCTTATCCACCTGCTCCTTCTGGTTAGGGTGGTCCACTTGGTGGTGGTGGCGGTAAAATCTCGAATCGTCACCCACTTCCAGCTGCACAGCCATCACCTCTTCCACAACCCCTACTCCTTGAGTACATCCTTAGTTGAACCTCTGTGTGTTCCTACGCCATCCTTCAGTCGTCGACTAATCTTTCGTATGGAGGATCGGGCAGTCATGAGCCATGTGACCCTTCCCACCGCATGTGTAACACTGCCTGCTCCTCGCATGACTGACTCTATCCCCAATTCGCCGCATAACTAACCCTAAATCATGTGGTCATCCACCTGTAGGTCTTGTCTTCATAGACCTCTGTGAAATATGTATACTTCCAACTACAGAAGACTCTGATACCTGACACCCGATGGTGTGTCTTCCTGTTGCTGACAGTTCAACAAGAAAAATATCCACTAAGATGGTGCGCTCTAACACCCCCGCTTGCATCAGGATGCTGAGAGAAATCATCGAAGCCCTGATCTCCCACTTGAGTCCCTTATCTAAGGCCTGGGCCCTGAAAAATTGTTCATGAACCATATCAGTGGAGTGTAGAGAGAGGTCGGTGGACCTCACTGAGTATTGAGCCACAGTCTTACTGCCCTGCTGCAGATGAAGAAGCTCCTATATGCGCACTGCACGAACGATCGTTGGGACAAACTCTGCCCGAAACAGTCTCTCAATGTCAGCCCAGATAAGTTTCATCTTGTCATGAGCCTGGAGCATCATGCTGCACCATCTTCCTATTTATGCCTATAGAATACTAGTGAAAAGGAACACCATGAGATCAGCTAGTGTCCCTACTAGTTGGAATACTCTTACCATGGCTTCCAACCAATCCTATGCTGCCTGTGGGTTCATCTAACCCCTGAACCTGAGTGGCCTCTGGAACTGGAACTTTTGCAACGCGCTTAAGTGGCATGCACTCTCTGATAATGGGGTTGGTGGAATTTGTGTCCCAATGGGTAATGGTACCACTGGTGCCTCTACTGATAAAGGGCCCTACACTGAGGCCTCATCGTTCGGTGTTCTATCATCACGTACTCTTCCTGGAACCCTAGCGGGCAGTCTGCGTGGAGGCATCATGAAAAGAAAAAGGTGTTCCATAGTTAATAAGTTATACCTAGTGATCTGAATCAAAGTGATAACAAAGAAAACATTTCAAAACGCACACACAATCAATGTTTTTATGCACTGAGTTAGAAATAAGATGTCATGGTCCCGATGTATGGATACGTCATCCACCGCACCAACACTGGATTCTCTAAACAGATAACCACACTCACTACACATAAAACTATTACTGTTAAAAAGATTAGATTCTAATGTCCTATGGTAGAACTGACTCCTCTGATACAAATTTGTCATGACCTGTCTCTCAGGGCCCATGATGTGACTACCCCAAGCCCGTCATCTATAGGGTAGGGTCTGGCGACTAGCATTAAAAGGCGTATTCCCTAAAACCAGTAAGGATTTTCAATTATAAACTATAAACACACTCAAATGAGCACACATCATGATATGAATAGAAATAAAATGTATTGTAAAAAGAGTGTAAAGTTAGAAAAAGGGGCCAGAATACAAGCCCAACTCAAAAGTATGAGAAAATTGAAATGTACAAGTAAACTAAAACGGCTCATGTGAACTCCTGCAAAGACCCTACTTGAAGTGTAGGTACAACTATCGAATGGTCATATCTACAGTAAGACTCGTCTAATGTCCACATTCGAGCTACCTCAAGTCCTGGTACTCTCGTCCTCAATTAGTGTTCTCCATCGTCTACTCCAAACACAACAAGGTGCTGACATAGCCCGTGCATGGGTGAGCATAACCATACTCAGTAGGGACCCTGACACCCTCAAAAGTCTCACAAAACTCACAAAGGATAAACCTAAAAGCATGAAAACATATGACACCCTACTTAGGTATATGCCCATACATATACTTATGTTATCAAGTACACCCATCTCATTCATGGGGAAACACAAGTCCAAACTCTTATCCAAAATAAAACTGTTCCACGTAGGAAAGATTACCATGAATGTTTCACCACAAGGGTAAGTACCACAAAGCTTACACCACATAGAATAATACCATGATGTAATCCCCACGAAAGTAAGTACCACAAAAGTATGCCACATATAAGAATACCACAAAGGTATCACTATGAAGAGATGTACCACAATGGTACGCCACACAAGAAAAATACTACCATGGTATTAGCACAAAGCTAAGGACTCAGCTCAAAACAGGTATAACATAAGTATGGTAACAAAGATGATTAGATGTAACTATTGAATCATCTAACTCTATTAAGAGAGGGACCCATGTAGGATCATAAATCATCAGACCCACGTAGGATCCTAGATCATCAGAACCATATAGGATCCTAGTATAACAGACCCACATAGGATCCTAGATTATTCTTAGGTGGATTCCTAGAGCGGATCCAGGTGAGTCTCTCGAACACAGACAGAATTATAATCTCAAAGCACATACCCACGTAGGATATCAAAGCATAAACCCACATAGGATCCCTTTCTCATGTTACATCCAGCCACATGGTTCCCACACTAAGCTCGCTTGATTATAGAAGTGTATGCTTTTCATGAAATGGGTTGATACTTCAAATTTCAATAAGTACCAAGAAGAATATCCCAAAGGAGTGCCACATAAAAGAGGTATTAATGCAACAGACAGTGCGTCAATTGGACGCCCGGTCTGTAAGTTATTAGCCTTTTAGTCTCGAGGGCCCAATTAGATTCGTGTTCGATCCAACCAGTCCATACCAAAAACGTTATCTAAAAATCATGTTAGGTATACCATAAGCACAATATCGATCCATGTTTATCGGCGCCATAGATGGTTTTTCAAACGGACGCACGTTGCTCATGATATGGCCAAATGAACGAAAAGGGATCTAAGCTTCTCCAGGTTCGGTCCGACCAAGTTGAACCAACCTGGCCTGCAGGATCAGACCCAGGCCACTAGGTCTGGCCCGACCCACTAGGAGGCCCTCTATGGGGCCCGTTGGGTGGCCCGCGGTGCCGCCCATGATAGGCGGCCCGCTAGGTGTCCCTCTCATCTCATGGATATCTGGACGAAAAACCATCTTCTGTGAGGAGCAGCCACATGCCGCACCATCACCGATGGCCGACAGCGATCTGGCCTCCCCTCCATCGCCATTGTGACCATGCACCACGGCCCTATCATGTCGGGAGGTGTGGATGCGCGCCACCACCACTATCACATGGAAATCCATGCACCGGGAACCTCCCTTGATCCATCATGTCCTATGGGCTATGACCCTTCTTCGGTAGTGCAGTTGCCCTGCAGCCATCTTCGCAGCTGGCTGGGGAGCCAGCCGCCGCTTCCAAGCCCCTCTGGCGATGTTCCTCGGGACACTGGGCATGCCGTGGTGCCCCATCCTTCATTCTGTAGACTCCCACACTCTCCTCAGGATGTCTCCATCGATTCAAGACCATTAACATCCCACAATGGTTGTGGAGTGGTCAGGCCATGTTCGTTCTTCCCACACCCTATGCGCTTGAATGGTAGCAAGCATCTTATATGTTACTAAATCAAGAAGAATATAAATGTTATTAAATCAAGATGATCGTCAATAATGGAGAATGGGGGTGACAAAAAACAATCCCTACCTAGATTTCTTGTTAGAGGTGTTGCAAGAAGAAGTCAGTGAATGAAATGATTGTTCCAATGATCATCGCTTCCGCAACACGCTTCCAAAGTTGGGCTAATGTGTTGTCCTCGTTCTTGATTCCGATGTATATTTTTCATTGGAGAGGGCATTCTTCGTTGGAGAAAGAGTTTCTCCAAATTTCTCCCCAAGCCTCCCTTTCTCCAATGAAATCTACAAGGAAATGAAGAGCCAAGAAATTAAAATAGGAATATCAATATAATTTACATTGGCACAACTTATGATGGCATAATTGAATGGAATAATTAATTGAATTGCGTTGGAACAATTAAATGGCACAATTAGTTTTATTGCGTTGGAAAAATTAAATGGTAGGATTCAAAGGGACTTCCCCACATTAACGTGGGGTTCGGATGGTCCCCATCCCTTGAATTCAAAATGGGGGTTTTCTAGATTAGGTGGTCCCCACCCCCATAATTGAAAAGGAGGGTTTTCAAGAGAAAAAAATGTTTAATACTTTATTTTTTTTCTTCATTCATGAAAAAATGAAAAAAACACTATCGTCTACCCTCGACCTACTGCCATCGTGGTGAAAGTCCCCTTAAGAGAATATCAATGCTGCAAGTTCAATGGTGCCCTCAGATTTCAATTCCTAGAACCGATTCAAAAGTTACAAAACCCCACTCGCATGGTTATTGAACATACCTAAAAAAGTTCCAAAATTCATTCTGGGCAAACCGATCCTCAGAATCATGCATCGTCAATTTTCACGGACTCTTGAAATTCCCATATAATTTAAAAAAATTACATGGATGTTGTGGGACTTTACAGATATTTTTCTTATTCATTAAAAAACATAACCTAAACCGTCCTATGTAATTTAGGTGATCCATAATTTATTTTTTAGGATGACTGATTTTGATTAAAAAAAACTAGGTCACAATTATCTCTATTATACCTAGAAATGTAACTTTATTTATTTTATCATAGGAACTCGTTGTGTGGATCTTGTGTAGTTATAGATGGTATCAATTGTCAATTTATATAACATTTGAGATTATATTATATTCATATGAGGTTTTCTTTATATTTATGGATCTCATCATGGAACTATAATATTAATAATGATCATATGTTCAATTTCATAAGACACATCAATTGCGTTTTTTAAGTAGTAAAAATATTGAGGATATAAATAATGATTATAGAGATGTTTTTTTGGGTTGAGGTATTTGTAACCCCTAAGATCAATGTGAATTTTTAGTGGGGATTTATTTCTTAGGATTAAAAAATGGGGGAAACCCATATTCTTGGTGAAAACTGATTACAAATAGCTAGGGGTGGGGCTTTGACTCATCAATGAATGGTGATAAGAGATCTGTGCATAAAATTGACCAATTTAATGATAAGGTTAGTATAATATTCATACACATTATGATTAAGTATTTGTTTAGAACGTATGATATTTTATTTCATGAGTAATGATTTATTTTTCATGGAAGAGAATATGATCTAATCCTTCCAATCATTGGGTTTTGAACTTAGTTATACAATTTTTGAAGAGTTTTAATTATAGTTATTTATGGGATGGTTTTGTTTGAACTATTTGTATTTATTTTTAGGATTAATATATCATTTAAAGGTTTACTATGTCTTGGAATTGTTATACCAAATGATAACATTTTATTATTATTTTCCTAATATAGGTGGAATAGATTAACTATCGCTTTTATGGTTATGTAGTCACTATAATTTAATTTTGTGCTTATCGAATAAGAAAATTCATCTTGAATACTCATCTTCTGGACAAAAAATATTATATTTTGGTGGAAATTGGTTAAAGGATAAATTTTACATTTCATGTGGGTATATTTGTTTATATAATTAGTATAATTGGTGAATAATATTTTAAAACATTAAGAAAATATTAATGAAATAAAATGTTATCCTATTACCAACAGTTCTAATGATATTAATTATATTTTCCACAAATATTTGGATTCTGGTTTTTTTCTCATTGAATACACACTAAACACATTCTCTATCACTCCCTAATAGTCCATTTCAATTAGATTTTGCTTCCTAACCCATCATTTAATATCCCACTAATGTTATCCTTTTGTGGAATCCTTGTTTTTCATATCTTTAGGTGACCATTATGCTTACCACTTCCTCTTTTATGGGGTGTTTTCTTTATTTTATTTATATGATGTGGGTTTCAATAATTTAATTCTAAATATATTATTCCCTTAAAAACCATAAATAATTTCAAGGGTGAAACTCATTTTAAGGGGGGTTGGATGTAACACCCCTAGATTTTATGAAATATGTTCAAAAAAATTAATATAAATTATTTGATAACAAAATTTATAAAAAATTACAAGGTTATCTTTTGATACACCCAAAATCAATTTTATCTAGTGTAAGAACCCGGATCTTCATTTTAGGTATGGATATTAATTTCAGGTTGTTTTTTAGGAAAAAGGAATAATGGGGGAATTTTTGAAGTACATGTTGTGTACTATTGAGTACAAAACCTGTACCCCGTTGATGCATGTAGCCGTGTACTGTCCATTTAATGACTGAGTACATGGCTATGTGGGTGTCCTGGCTGACTAAAAAAAAGTGGGATCCAGTTGAGGCTAGTCCAAAACATGTACATGAAATAAATTCACCACATATATTTCTTATTAATTATTATATCAGGGAGGGATCACATATCATGTCAAGAAACACTTTATTCTCCCTGTGTTTAATAATGGAGAGCGACTGTAACGCCCCGACCCCAGAATCCCAGAGTCCGTGCATTTTTATGTATAATTGGCATGATCAAAAAATATCATGTCTCAAAATAGTGATTAGTTTAGTAGCTTTGGAAGTAATAGACACATTATAAGGTTTACATTACATCATAAAATAAAAAACAACAACAACTGTGATTCCATAGACAACACTGAGATCCCATAGACTATCCTTGCAGGTATATCATAATATACTTCTTCGTATCCTGGGAAAAATAAAACATAGAACGGGGTGATCTCCAATACTCAGTAAGGATAACAATATAGTGTAATCATTCTTAAATAAGCATAAACATTTAAGAAAATGTATAAGATTAAAACAGAATCCTTTTAGACTTGAATGTCAGCATAATATAGAAAAGATAAAATCGAATAAATCTATTTACATACTCACATAGATATTTTACTAATATAATAATCACATGCAATATCTATAGCCACTTTTATAATGATAAAATTCATAATTACATACATTCATCACCACATTGTCAAGGACTTGTGCCAAGACTACAAATATGATTTTGTCGAGTCCTTGTACAAAGAAACTAGTTTGTCTCATGAGACCTACTGATTCATCGAGGAGCTATAGTGGGCTCCACTCGTTAGTTACTAAGTTGAATTCATTCCTCATTTAAAAATGTTTAAACATAACATAAAAATTCATATTAAAACTGGCATACGAAATGTCAATACATTATCCATAAATCACGAATTGTATAAAAATAGCACATCCATAGTCAAACATATCACAAAACATTCAATAAAATATGTAATATTTGTATCATAATAAATCAACTTCAAACAAGTTTAAAATCAATTAAAGAATTTTGACATAGATAAAAATGATTTGTATAACTCTTTGAGAGAAATATCCCTTTTTCCTGAAAATATTTAAAAGTCAAAAAATTTAGAAAGGAAGGAATTTAAAGACATTTTTAAATCAATGTGTCCCACACCACTTTGAAACTTTGGAATTGAATTTACATTTTAAAATATTCATGTCCTTTTAAATAAATCCTTATAAGCATTTTTAAAACATGGACATTAATGAAAATGGTTTAGAAGAAAAATTATTTAAAAAATTTAAAATGATGTTTTAGTAAAAATGAATTTAAAAATAATCCCTTTGATAAAAATTTTACGAAACATGGAGATGGATAATAAATATGATCTGGTAGATACTTACCAAAAAACAACCTCAGATAATAAAGAGATTGTGAAATTAACCCTTACCAATTTTGTAACATACCAAACATACACCGTATGAAAAAAATTTCATACTATAAATATGTAAATACACATAAATTTAATTTATTACACAAGGAATACAATTATGTGTAGTAAATACACCACAAAAAGGTAATAGTGGAAATATAGCATGAATCTCACAGGAATAAGGGGTGAGATGAAAACCACTTACATTGCACTTTCCTTTGGTCGAGGGTATTAAACTCTTGTATAATTACCATTGTATGTTATTAGATTATACCAGAACCATATTAATATTTATTATATCATACATGATTCATTTATGTGTTTTTTCTACCCATTGAATAATGATTTACTTGTTAAATTAACATTTCGGCTAATAGTCACTTTCATTATCATACGTATATTATCTTGTTATTCGTGACTGTATCATTTAGATCATGATTTAAATAAATCCAGAATATAAAGCATGATTTATAAATCATACATATTTAGAATATAAAAATTTATAACATATAGATGTATGAATTGTAAAACACTATTTATGGAGATGATAGGCCGTACGTACGCATAAACACTGTTTCTATTTTCATATCTAATTTAACGGAAGAAAGTGAATAAGATATATATAAGTACATAAATACATATACATATACATACATACATATATATAGTAGCATTATTATGACATATATTACATACTTATTAGTAATATATGTTTTTATAATTGTCGATGAATGTTGAACATGGAAATGAATCTCATCGCGTCGTGGAGATGGTAATCTGTACGTACGCACGAGCGACAATATCATTTTCTTAAAGGTGTGGAATTTGATGTTATATATATATATATAGAATTATTATCATGTTATATTTATTATTTACATCAATTACACATCATTATTATACCCATCCAAATAATAATTTGTTAAATAACAATTACACCACGACGTGGAGATTGTAAGCCGTACGTATGCACGTATGGTGACATGTAATTAAATGGATGGATAGAATAATGAATATGGGTTTTCAATATTTATAATAACATCTCAGTATATAGAATATACTATATTTATTATTTTAGAATGGAAGCAACAATTAAATAGGAAGTGGAAGAATATAGGAACTTGAAAGAGGTGATGAAAGTTTTACTTGTTCTTCGGGATCTTCTTTTGGATTTGATCAAAAGGCATCCTTAGGTTGGAATTCTGAAAAACCTATGGCCTATAGGATTAAGGGAGGATAGGTGAGATAATATTTTGGCAGGGGTTGTCCGAGCCAAATGGCTTTGGAAGTGTGAATTTTAGAGAAGGGGAAGTTCACTTTTATAAGAGGGGTGAGGGGAACCTTATGAAAACTAGAAATATTATGTTATAATAAAATAATTTTCAGTTTCTAATGGCTCCAAAAAAAATTATATAATCTATAAGGTGGATATGGGTGTAAAACCACTCAACCCATATGTTTTAGATAGGTTTGGGTCACTATATTAACCTTCACTTTTAGATTTAACTCTTAGTTAAATAGTTTTACATTTACCATGTCTCTTTGTATTTTTATATTATATGGTTAATAAACATACTATATAATGAAAATAGAACAATAATTGGTTCATTAATTCCCTATATATTGTTATATAAGTCTTTTTGTGGAACAATAAATTTTGAGGAATATTATATCAATTAATAATACAATATTTCTTTAAAAAACTCTTTTACATCAATTTTCACACTCATTGGTATTTTGTTTTTGATAAATTCATAACAGCATTATTACTTCAGAAAAAATATATAACAAACCCTAATATGTCATATTAACCTAGAAAATTATTTTAATTCATAAAAAGTCTCGAATTACATATATTTGGATATTAATAATATCAATTATTTTAATCTTTCATTAATACGGTAATTACAACACCATCATTGTGTCATAAATGCATTTAATTATTTAATGTATAAAAAATATAAATAAAGAACAATTATGTATTAAATCTTATTATCTTTACAATGAATATTTATATTCAAAATTATGACTTATGTAACTCTATGTAAAAATTTATTTTCTAAAAGATATATGTTTATGTCATTTCTTCATTTACTTTATGTTATTTAAAATAAAGTATCATTGTCATTTATTTGTGGATCCATGGGGTCCCAAAATCAATACAAGGATGCCCATGGTCATCCATGACTCATATAATACGGTTTGGAAAAGTTTTAAGGTAATTGTGTTTTATTATAATACTTTTTTACTTTGAATTACCATATTAACCTTTAACTGCGGTAAATAAATATCAAAAGTTACTATTCACCAAAAATTTGTTTCATCTTATTGAACCAAATTTCTCATACTTTGGTTAATTTCATCTCTCTGATTTTCAAAATTCCACTCACAAAAGTGGTAAAACTATGTTTTATCAGAATTTGTAAATTCTCCTAGGAGGTTGGTAAAAGACGGTGAGAAGATCAATAAACTTTTTATATATCTAAACATTTTATAAAATGACTCTAATAAATTATATTGAACTTATATAGGTATTATGTATCTATTTTTACCTAAAATAATTTTAAATTTAATAAATAATTATTTAAATAAAAAGTCAGTTTTAACCAATAACTCAGTGTTTTTCACTATTCATCAAAAATTGAATTTTTTTCAAAAAAATAACAAAATTTCACCCTAAGATAATTTTGATATTAAGAATTAAAAAATAAAGTCTATTTTACCAAAATAAAAACATATAAATTGTATTTATTAATTTTAAATTAATAGTTGTTGTCAAAACCAAAATGCGTATTTTTTAAGAAATAATAACTACCAAATGATTGACACTTTTTTATGTCCAATTTCAAAGAGAAATTACATTCAATGGCCAACATTGGATAAAATGGTAAAAATATAATATAATTATACTTACAAAACATTCAAATGTATAATTCAACACTATAAATTATTTTGATTAAAAAATTTATTTTCAGTTAAAATATAGTATTTTTCACAATTCTTGCAAATATGAAAGTTATCAAGAAACCCCCAAAAATTTAATGAAATTAAATTCTTATATCCCTATTCTAAAGAAAAATATTATTTTGTCAAATTCAATATACAAAAGTTTCAATTATTGTATTTAAAAATGGTTCTCCATTAAAACGTTGTAAAATTACATTTTTTGAAAAATAGTTCTTTTATCTGAAGAAAATGAATTTGTTCTTTCATTATGTCTAAGAAACTCATAATATTAATTCTAAAATTATATGGATTATATAATGTTCGAAATTCTGTTATCACTATTCATAAACAATTTTAAACGGCTCGTTTGGTAAGTTTTGGTGCTTTTGAACTTAGTGTTGTGTGTAGTGCAAGTTATTGAATTTATTTGAAGAAATAATGTACTATGAAATCTTGGGGTGTTACAATGACATACGACTGAATATCTTAGAGCTCCTCCTGTTTCACCATCCGAGCTCTGATTGAGACACCACTAGGTGCGTTGGATTTTCACCAGTGATCTATCTCTTCCCTTAGAGCCTATATTCCTAATTTATCCTCCCTCATGAGTTATCTAGGTTTGAACATTTTTACCTTTTTCAAAGATCTATGTTATTCATGGATAATTTAAGGGAGGATGTTAAAGAGTGTTCATCGTAAAATATCAAGGTAGGTGATTTGTGCCTTTCCTGGTTTGTCTTGGAATTAGATATGCTAAAAGTGCTGAATATCCATGTTTAGGGTATTTCTTTTCATTGGATTTCAGCCCTGTTTAAGACCTGTAATTGTGTGTTTTATGAGAAACAGTTGTTTGAGTATGCATAAGGTTTAATACCTTAATTATAGATTTGTTTTCCCGTATTTGATTGGTTATGGCCATTGAGTCTAGGAAGAATTTTAGGATTGATTTTTTTCTATGCCTCATGTTGTTTGGATGGATTTGTTGTTTATTTTATATGAATGTGCTTATCATTGTGAGAGTATGTCCAAGGGGAATTTACTGTGAGAGATTCCCAAGGTAGGGTCATTTATGTATAATTATTGTTATTGTTGACCATATGTATTAACTGTGAGAGCTGTCGTGGGGTTATAGACCAGATGGTTAAATACCATGAGAGATACCCATATGGTCATTAATAAATTAATGTTGGACCATAGGTAATTGACTGTAAGTGATTCTAGGGTTCATTATATTTTTTGTTTCTATGCAGAAAAAGTGGTATTAACTATGTTAGCTATCCAAGTGGTCGTTTGTAATTTATTAGTGCTATGTGGAACAAAAGGTGTTAGAAATTATGACTATTTCCAAATGGTCAGTAATGTTTATTATTTATTGAACTGAGATATATTAAACCATAGGGGTTATATTATGAGAACTTTCCCAAAGTTTTTATTGTGAATAATTGAATTATTATGATGAGTCTCACAAGACAAAGAACAAGCTTAGGCTTGGCCTCACTCGATTGTTTAGATGGTCTTTTGAGATGCCTTTTTTTATATTATACAAGGGGGGTAGAGGGAATAGGATATATCCTAATGATAAATTATTAAAATGATTTAATAATTTATAAAATGTAAATGAATGTAATTTAGAACTATATGATTGTTTACTTTTGATTACTTTCTTATTTATTGCTTCATTTTTCATATTTCCTAATATATATATATACTAAATTACATATTTTCACATATCTTATGGTGGTTTCCTATTGGAATTCATTTCACACCCTATTTGGATCTTGAATTTGGGCCCAAACATATTATATGGTTGCAGGTATAGATAAGGGATATCACAATTCTTCATCAGGTACTTGATTACTATCAGAGTCGGAGAGAATGAGACCAAGATGAGGAATGAAATGTTGTTGGAGTTTACTTACTATTTTTTTCAATTTAGTATTAGTATTTTATTTCTAGTATTGTGACTTTTTTTCTGCTTTCATAGAAACATGTGACATGCCTCATTTATTTATATATGATGCAGTTTTT
Source organism: Viscum album (assembly GCA_963277665.1). Classification (NCBI taxonomy): domain Eukaryota; kingdom Viridiplantae; phylum Streptophyta; class Magnoliopsida; order Santalales; family Viscaceae; genus Viscum; species Viscum album. The sequence goes on along the minus strand of OY728132.1, from coordinate 677,927,398 downwards.
TTACTATCAGTCTTGTACTGATTACATCTATTCTAGGGTATTAGTGTGTTCAATACTCATTACTATTTGTTTCCACTATGTTACATTTCCTATGAGGGAATAGTTCCCCACTATCATACCCAAGGCGCTCATTCCTAGTAGGCATCCTATGGTGTTCAGGGAAATGTGCTTGAGGCCATGGGACCAACCTAGTACGGCACACTATTGGGAAACACCATGATCTGGGACAATACCAAGTGGTATCAAAGGGGTTTATTTTCTTCTTTATCTTACTATTTTTATCCTATAGATAGGGATATAAGGAATAAGTGGTTGGTAATAAGATCTCTCAAGGATTAGCTCACCTGTGTAATTGGAAAATCCATGTTATCTCGAATATTTCATTTTTTATGGTTTTTCAATTATTACAATTGATTTGATTTCACTGTTGGGTGATGCACTTGTTTTGGGATGTTATGTATTATATCATTGTGGTTCTATTTATATTTGAACCCAATGATATGATCGTATTCAATCATGTGTTTCATATAGGAACTTTCTTGAGATCACATGTCATTCATTGTTATCATGACACATAGGGTGAATTACCGATTGTAGGTTGTTGTGATAGATGGTGTGCTAGATATGAATGCTTTTGAGACAAATGTTCTGATAAAATTCCATCTATTTTGATAGGTTATTCAGATATGTGTAATATTTTAGTATTTATAGATGCCAAAGTTTTGTCCCCAAGGTGTAATGGGACATCTTGGATCAGAATTTTGTGGATCATGATTGAAATTTAATTGATTTTTCTCAAGTTATGATATGAATAAGGATTCCAAACATTGATTCTTTGGAGTATGGACTCTCACAGGTCATAATTTTCCATTCTATTGAACAATTATAAGTTCTTAGGGTAACTAAGAAAGATTTTGAGGCATATTGTTCGGAAACTCAGACAACACAGAATGTGATGTTATTAACACATGACATATTTTCTTCTAATCTAGAAGTAACAAATTTTCTTAAGTACATGTTGTGTAGTCTATGACCGTGTGACTGACTACGTGATTAGAGACATGTATTTGGAATTGATTTTTTAAAACACGTCGTGTCTGGATTATACACATTGTGTTGTAAGAATTGTGGGTCTATCCATGTGACTAATGACATGGGTGGATGAAACAAATGTGTACAAGACGTGTCAAGTTTATACATGCCATGTAGAGTCAAATTGTTTTTTGGAAGTGTGACTTATGACACGAGTCAATGAGATGTTAACAGAACCTGTCATGTCTAGGGTTAACATGCCATATAGTGTTTCAATGTCAAACCCCATGTTGTTTATCCCTATTTAAGTACTTGGGTAGGAGAGAAACATTAAATTAAAAGTCGTTTTATGAAAGAGATACTCCGTGTGTTTGAGTGTCACATGACCTGGTTTGGTAGATGCATACACCACATTGAAACCTGAGGGAACATGCCATGTGGAAGATATACATTCCGTGTAACAGTATTTTGAAAAACGTTAATGTTTTCTTCTCATGTTCCATTCTTTCACATCTATGTTTTTGTCCTTGACAATCATAAATTAATGTGTTCATTTGAAATTGTAGATTCATTCCACCAAGATGTCATATGGTTGTATACCAGGTGTAGAGTGATGACCAGACACCCAAAAGGATATATCAGGGACTACCAACAGATCCTCCCATCGTGTCTGTATTGGTACCAACTATTTTATCGAACATAGGTGCTGATGCATAGTTCCATGAACACGATTTGGGGATGTTTAAAACATTTTAGGGAGCACTACATCCAGACCCATCTATGGTAGAGCTAACGTAGGTTTTCCAACAGTAGAATCCTTCAACTTTTTAATGGGATGGAAGGCTATAGGTTGCAGAGTCATGGTTAGAGTCCATTCAAGATATCTTCCAGCATCTAGAGAAGTCTCTAGAGACGGGGGTGAAGCTCTCTATATACCTGTTACATGATTCCACCAAGAGATGGTGTGATGTTATCTCACATGTAGGAAATCATCATGATATGTCTTGGGAAAAGTTCCATAGGACCTTCAATGACTATTTGATCCCCGAGATGTCGAGGGCCGACCAAGCCAGAGAGTTCATTCACATGGAGCATGAAACTCTTTTAGTGATGGATTACTCATCCCATTTTATAGAGATTCAGTGCTTTACACCTATTCTAGGTGGTGATGAGTTATCTTTGGCTATACAACATGAGGATGGTCTCATGAATGAAAGTTGATCGCTGGAGAATGTTTTTTGGATGACTTCGGTGACAACAATAGTGAAATAAGCACGGATTACTGAGCGTAATCTGAAGGAGTTGAGAGGTATGAGCCTGGGTGGTTCAACATCCAAGGATTGTACACCTTCGACAGATAGTAGGATGCACCGCAAGGAGCATTGGCATGAATATTCTTTAGGTATTGTGGTGGTTTGTTACCCTTGTGGGAATAGAGAGCATACAAGACCACATTTCCTGAAGAACCCAGTCGAGTGCCGATCTTATTGCATGATAGGTCAACTTCATCATTTTGGATAGGTGATTTCACCAATAGGAAGTGAAAAAGCATATGTTATGACTACTTGTTCAAAAGAAGGACAACCATTTTCCCATAAATCAAGGAACTGGAGTTCATATTGTCGTTGAGGCCAAGGAGGAGGTCATGGATGTTGTAGCTATTCGACACACTTTCAATGATATCAGGGTGGATCATCTCATGGTAATTAATTAGGGTCATAGGAAAATGATATAGGTAAGAATTTTGTAGTGGAGTAGTCCCAATAAGAGTAGGATCTCAGACCTTTTACAGTTAGAGGTACGATTCTAGTTTCCTCAGTTTTACCTTTTTATCTTTTTGATAGAGGTGATTCTGATAGTTTTATATATGTTACCATTATAGAGGACCTTTGGTTCTATATCTTTATATCTGAGGATATTATGAAGATAGAAACATCGTTGGGTATTAGGACAACTAGCGTACATCCATGCATTGAGTTCCCTCTGGAGGTTGGCATGTGTCACTACTTATGGGACCTCTATGTCTTATAGATTATTGGATTCGATGTCATTCTAAGAATGGAATGGTTGATATCCTATCTTGCATTTATTGACTACTATCGTCGTAGAGTGAGTTTCACATCACCAGAGGGTGGGTGTTTTCTACACAAGGGTAAATGTGATGTATATGAGAGCATAGATGGACCTAAGCATCTTAGATTGGGGAAATTACAGCCCATATTGATAGTTTATATTTGGACGAATATGGGAATTAATAAACATACATTCCATCAGTGGTGAATCATTTTAGTGATGTCTTTCTATAAGACTTTTCAGGTGTACCTCTGATTCAAGAGGTATATTTATCTATTCTTCTTCTGGTTAGAGCAACAACAATGTCTATTCCTCCTTATTGGATGGCTACACCTGAGTTATAAGAAATTAATAAATAGTTATAGGAGTTACAAGAAAGGGGTTTCATCATTCCCAACACTTCTCTTTGAGGTCCTCTTTTCCATTTTGTGATGAAGGCATATGATACCCTCATACATTGTGTGGATTATCGGAAGCTGAACCAGTTCATGGTTATGAACTAATATCCATTTCCAAGTATTGATGATTTCTTTAATCGGTTTTAAGGATCATGGGTGTACTAGAAGATTTAACTGAGATCCGGTTGTCATTAGTTGCACGTGAGGCCATCCGATATACCTCTTACAACCTTTCATAGCAGGCATGGTATATACAAGTATGTGGTTATACTATTCAGTTTTATGAATGCGCCGATAGTTTTCTTAGCACTGATTAATTGAGTGTTCCATGCATAGTTGGATTCTTTGTTGGTAGTCTTCTTGGTAGATATCTTGGTGCACTCTCACACATGACACAACCATGAAAAAAATAATGAGATTGTTTTGAGTACATTGAGATAGAATTAGCTGTATTCTAAACTCTCAAAATGACTCTTTATGATGATCCAGGTTCACTTCATGGTTTATGTTATCTCAGAGACAAGAGTATCAGTAGACCTAGAGAAAGTTAGAGATATATTTTCCTATGAAAAGTCAAAAACTTTTTTATGGTACGGTGTTTTCTCAGTCTAGATAGACACTACAAAAACATTATATAGGAATTTTCACGCACAACAGTGCCACTGGTAGGCCTGACTAAAAAGGGTGAAAATTACTTGTGGATAGATTCTTGCATTTTGGCCATTCAGTTGTAGAAAGGGATATTGATATCAGCACCGATATTAATTTTTCTAGAGCCAGGAAATAGTTACAACATTTACTATGCTGCATCAGGTATCAGGCTGGGAGCAGTGCTTATACAAAGAGAAGGAGTCGTTGCATATGGGCCTTGGTAGTTGATTCCATATGAGAGGAACTTACCAATGTAATATCTCAATTTTGCTGCTGTCGTGCATGGTTTGTGCTGTTGTCGACATTACCTATTGGGAGAGAATTTTGTGGTATAAACTGACCACAATAATATAAAGTATATCTCTATCCAATGTGACCAAAATTTGAGACAGTGTGGGTTGATTAAATTCATTTTTTTAACTTTGAGCTTGCCTACATGCCAAGGAACGTAAATCTAGTGGCAGATATGTTGGGAAGGAGGACTCAGATACAAGCAGTTTAGGAGGCTAGCTGGGAGTGGCAACTTATGGCTCTGTTCACTGAGTTGCATTTGAAGGTCCATGATAGATAGGAGAAGACATTTATTTCTTCAATAATTGCAACCTCTACCCTATTATATCAAGTGATATGGAGACAACTATTTGATTCCAAATGCCTAGTCCTATAGGATTGTGTTTCAAGAAATGACCCTACTCCTAGGTGGATCGTTGGTGTGGATGCGGTCTTCTATTATCTTGGGTGTGTATGGGGGTTAGCATACATACCTTAGGAGTTGATGCAAGAATATCATCCCTCAGTTTGGACAGTTCATCCTAGTTTTACAAAGATACATGAATATCTCCACTGTCAGTATTGGTGGCTAGGTATGATGAAAATTTTAGCTGGTTTTGTTATGATTATATCCACCTATCACCAGGTTAATGTGGAGAATCAGTTACCAATAGTGATTTTACAGAAATTACCCATTCCATAGTAGAATTGTAATGATGTCATGATAGAATTTGTTACAGGTTTACCATGGTCTCCTTAAGAAAATAATGGCATTTGGGTTGTTGTTGACCGACTCACGAAGGTTTTGAATTTCTTGCCGATTATGGAAACATTTTGTGATGACGATCGTTGAATGTTATACATCCAAAAGTTCGTATGTTTTCATGGGGTCCACATAGTTTCATTTCAGATGGGGACACCTGGTTTACTTGTCATGTTTGTGAGAAACTATAGATGGTTTTGGGTATACATGTAGTTCTAAGTAAATCATACCATCCCCTAATAGATTTCCAGTCCAAGCGTATGATTTAGGTTTTATAGGACATTCATTGAGCATTAAACCCTGATTTTAGGGGCACATGGGGGATACATATACCCCTAGTGAAGATTGATTACAATAACAGTTTTCAGGTGATGATTAATATGGATCCTTATGAGATATTTATGGTAGGTTGTACTGATCACCACTATATTGGCTGGAGGAAGGAGAGGTAGTTATGCTTGGACCACGCCTTGTCTAAGAGACCACTGAGTAGGTGGAGTTGATTCAAATGAGGACGAATACAACACAATATAAATAGAAATATTATGTTGATTGAAGGAGATGAACCATGGAGTTCGAGGTTGGGGATCAGTTTTCTTACACGTCCCACCGAGGCTGGGATGCAGGAAGATTAGGAGATACTGGAAGCTTTCACCAAGATACGTTAGGCCAGCTTCATATCAGCTAGAGTTACCACAGAGGTACCCAACTATGCATGACATCTTCTATGTTTCTAATCCATGACATTAATTTGAGGATCTGTATCATGTTTTTTAACCTAATGAGGATGAGTTAGCAGTGTATACATCCTTTAAGGGGAACCCTATTCATATTGTGAATTAAAAAATTATGGTTCTCAATGGATGATCTGTTTCTCTTGTATAGGTGTTATGGAAGCATAGGAGAGTATGGAAGAAGACCTAGGAGAGGGAGGCCGACATACGATGCCAGTTTCCAGAGTTGATTAATGTTTCTTCTTCGCCACCATTAGAAGGGAAATTAAGGGATGAATTAATTTAATGGGGGAAGATTGTAAGAACCAAGATCTTCATTTTAGGTATGGATAATTATTTTAGGTTATTTTGGTGAAAAAAGATGAAATGGGAAATATTCTTTGTACAGACTATGTACTCTTGAGTATACACTATTTACCCGGATGCTACATGTAGTCAGGTACTGGTTATGTAATGGCTGGATACAGGGCTGTGTGGGTGACCTAGAAGACCGTCTACTGAGGAAGCCAAATGGGGCTAGCACATAGTGTGTACATTAAATTAACAGACATTGTAATTTCATTTTTAATTTTAATATCAGTGCGAGATCACGTCTCACATCGAGAAACTCATTCTTATTATTGTAATTCATACAGGAGAGTGATGATTGACTGAAGATATTGGATCTACTTCTGTTCCTCTGTTCGGGGTCTGATTGAGATGCCACCGAGTGCATTGGATTCCCCCCGGAGAGTTCCCACTTCTTCTATATAATATTTTCCTAATTTATCCTTTTTATTGAGATTTTGAGGTTTGGTCATTTTACACTTTTTGTAAATCTATATTACTTTAGGTTAATTCAAGGGCTGAAGTTCATGATTGTTCATCATACAACATCAAGGTAGGTGGTTTGTGTATTTTCTAAATTTTATTTGAATTATTAATGCTAAAATTTTCGAATACCCTTTTTATGGTATTTCGTTTCTTTGGATGCAAACCTTTTTTAAGACATGTTATGTTGTGTTTGATTAGAATGGTTTTTTTGATTATGAATATGGTTTATTACTATGATTATGGATGTGTTTTTCCCTTTTTGATTTCTTATAGCCATTGGGTCTAGGAAGCATGTTATTCTTGGTTTGATTCCATGCCTCGTATGGTTTGGATGGAGTTGCTGTTTATTTGAGATTCATGTGTTTCACATTTTGATAGTATGGAAATAGGGAATATCCTGTGAGAGCTTCCCATGGAAGTGTCATTTATGTATAATTTTTTTTTGTTGTTCACCGAAGGTATAGATATTGAGAGATGTCGTAGGGTCATAGACCATAGGGTTATAGACCATGGGATCTATAGAGAGAGTCATTATTAAATGAATGTTGGACCACCGGGCATTGACAATGAGAGCTGGTAGGGGGTCATTATATTTTTTGTTGCTATAAAGACCAAGAAGTATTGACTGTGTGATCTATATAGATGGTTGTTTGTAATTTATAAGTCCTATGTGGAAAAAAGGGGTTAGAATGTTTTAGATTTCTTAGATGTTCATTAGTGTTTATTATTTATGTAATTGATGATATTTTAAACCATAGAGTGAGAAATTTCCCAGAGGTTTGCTTGTAAGTAATTGAATTATTGTGACAAGTCTTTCAAGACAAAGCGCAATCATGGACGGTCTTACATGATTATATAGATGATCTTTTGAGACTTCTATTTTTTATATTATATAGAAGGTATATAGATATTTGACAAGATCCAGAGGTTACATTATTCAGAAAATTTAATAATTAATAAATGTAAATGAATGTAAATAAAACTGTAGGATTGTTTACAATAGAGTACTTCCTAGTTTATTTCTTCATTTTGCATATCGCCTGCTATATATACTCTCTTATAGTTAGGCATAGATCTTTTGTGGATTCACTAATGTGATTCATTTGAAACACTTTTTGGGTCATGATTTTGGGCCCAAAAAGATTATATAGTTGTAGGTATTGATTAGGGAAGGTGAACTTCTTCATCAAGTACTTAATTACTATTAGATATGGAGAGCATGAGAGAAGGCTAAGGATAGAAATATTGTAGGAGTTTACTTACAATTGGTTTAATTTTGTTTCATTATTGTATTTCTAGCATTATGAATTTTCATGGCTTCTTTATTAGATACATGTGACCTGAATCGTTTATTTATATTGGCTGCAATTGTTTATACTATAAGTATTCCACTATTTACTTCAGTTTTATGGTATTACTACTTCTGTTACTGTTTACTATTTTTTTCCATTATGTTACTCTTCCTATAAGAGAATGTTTTCCCCACTATCACACCCAAGTCCCTCACTACTATTTGGCAGCCTCTGGAATTCAGGGCAATTCCCTTGAGGCCATGTGACCTACTAGGGATGGGGCACCTTTTGAGGGTATCCAAATCTGGGATGTTAGAACAAGCATTACCAACAACAACATTTTTCTTCGATAGCATGTACAATATGAAACACCGACCTTCAATGATTCACATAATAATAATATTAATTAATATGTTATTTATGATCTACCCCATATAATGTAGGGAATATATTAGATAAACTGAATTGTTAAATTGTGGAATAAAAATATTTATATAATGAATCCTTTTGTGAGTAATTAATTTGAAATTATAATAAAAACCAATTGAATACAGAGAATTTGTTTTATGGAAAACAACCTATAGACAAATAAGGGGTTGTATATTAAAAAATAAAAATTAATCAATATTATTTGACCATATTGATGAAATTTATATTTTATATATTCATTTTTATTTTTCTAAATTCTTACAATAAGTTTTATAGTATTAAGATAAGAATAAATAAAATTTTAAGCATGTTTTTTTTTCTAAAGGCATGTTTTGATAAATTTTAAGGGACGACAGGGTTTAAAACTAAATTGTTTAATTTTAGAAATTTTATATGAAAAAATAAAGATATTTTTTGAAATAATTTCTTTAATATTATCATATGGTGTTTATCTGTTATATTTCATATATTTTTAATTTTTTTCAATAGTAAATAATATGGATTTTTTTGAAAATTAAATTTCAATATAAATAATTTATAATATTTGATGAAATTATAAATTGGTATTAAAGTTATATTACATATATTTTAAATCCATTAATCAAATTTAGTTCTTTGAATACATTTTAATATTGATTTTATTAATATTTGTCAAAATTTTGATAATTTTCACTGAAAAGCTCTATTTCTCATTTCATCTACAAGATTATTTTAAAAATAAATTCTTCAATTTATTTAATTTTTATTTGGAAAAATATATTCTATATTTTTAATTTGAACAATTTATAATTTTTAGTAATATCAACATAGTTTTTTTTAAATAAAATTTTTTTGAAGGAAATTTAAATTAATTTTAGTGATAATGGTAAAACAAGTTTACTTTGTTGTCAAATTTTATTCTTAAGCTACCAATTGACATAGATACCAGTAAAAATACCATTTTAAGGGAATTTTTCAATTAAATACTCTATATGTTTTCATATGGTTCATTATTGTAGTATCATGAAATTTGAGATTATTATAAATATTTATTAGCTTTTTATATTTATTGGAATTCCATTCCTCATCTACTATAAAACAGAAACCATCCCTTCACTTATTGAAACCTATAATGGATTTTGGATTGACCAAAACATTCCAAAATCAACTCACAACATAACTAATATAATAAAATAAGATTAAATTGTGGATGAAATAAAACATGGAAAGTCTTCTGGTTGAAACCAAAATGGGTTACCTAGAGAATATGTAGTATTTTTCAATGACTAATTTTATTTTGTTTCTTTCTCCACCAATTAAATAATTTATATATCATGATTATATAATAACCATAATATCTTAAATATAATTATATGTTGTTATATTAATTTTATGATCTTTAACTTTATATACATTCATAAAATGGGATACTGAATCACTATTCGTGTGTGTGGTGGACCACTGCCTCACAAACCGATGTAATTTGTTCTTCCATTACCACCACCCAAGGTTTTGGAATAATGATGGTCAAACTATTTTTCATTGAATTATAATAAATTAATGATGCCTTAATTTTTTTTGGAATTATTATCTAACACATAACATCATTATTTCTATTTAGTGGGAATATAATAACATCCTTTGTAGATGTGTGGACTACAACCTCCTCAAAGTGGTGTGATTCATTCATTTATTAAATGGAATTTATTAAGGACATGATTAATAAAAATAAGTGGTATAAAATATATATATACAATACTAATTAATGTATTATATTTCAATATATAAAATATATCACTTTATCTATTAAATTATTTCACACTAAAAAGTTGATAAATTCGTTTGTGGACATGTGAACTATTACCTCTTCAATGTGATGTGATTCTTTTTTTCACAAAAACAATTATATGAATGATATATATATGTATATATAATTAAATAAAAATCAATTTTTTATTTTTAAAATAAAAATTTTACTTACTTATTTACGTAATGATAATTGAAAAATGGGAATATTACTCATGCATATGTACAACCATCAGTTTCCATGATTGTAATGTTGGTACATTTTTCAAAAAAATATTCCATAATTCATTTTAAAAGATAGATTTATGTTTAAATATATATATTATTTAATGAATATTATATTTTATATGTATATCATGGAACTACTTTGACAACATTCAACCCAACTAAGATGTTTTTGACAGATAAGCTGAAATCGTTAAAAACATATGATGTATAATTAATCAATTAAGTAATTTTATATAACATGATAATCATAGAAATAAAAGATATAATATATTAAAAAATTGTAAAAATAAATAAATAAATAATTTATATTTATTATTAAATAATTTAAGGAATATATATGATAATGAAGACTCAATGTAGTGATATTTTAGTCTCACTTTTATTTCTATGATACATATTCCAGATTCAGAACAATGTTTTTTTGTGTGGTGCATATACTTCGATATAAAAATTAATATAAATAATTTCAATTATTTATATTCAATTTTTCACATTGATGTAATTCTTTAAACTATATCATGATTCAAATGTTTTTCATGTAGTAATGGGTTTTCTTGTCTCACTTCTATTTCTATGAGATACATTCCATTATCTGCACTAATTATTTTTTGGTGTAAATAATTAAGTTGAATTTATTTTATGAATCATATAATAAATTTATGTTGATTTATGTATCCTATTGATCATATCTATTTCATGGGGGTTATAGTTTCAATGTTACCAAAGCTTTATAGGATTTTGTCTCAACATTCCTTATTTTATATATATGTTATGTTATAGACCTATCCTATTTTGTAAGGTTTATATTTCTACCCTTTGAAAATTTATTATATATATATAAAGATTTTATGATATTATAAGTTTCATTTAGTGGAAATTGTTTATAGGGATCATGATTAAATGTTTACAAAATTTTATGAGTCTATCATTACAATCTCATAATTTATTGAGATTTTGTATTATCATGTATCCAATGTTTAAATCTTATAAGTATAATGAATTATATACTATTACTTTTTTTAATTATATTTGAATGTAATTATTCCACATTTCCACTCTTTAGTACTTAATATTTTTTAGAAATTATTATTAAAAAAATACAACTTCATTTCTATCCGTGGTCTAAAATATGTGTTCTTTTAAAACAATAGTTTGTAAAAATGTAATAAAAATATTTATAAATGTCCTTTGAAGATCATTTTAAATGGAATATATTAATTATTTTTTATTTATTGAAAAATGTTTTGAATCTTTATCAAAATTTAATTTTTATTTTTTCTGTTTATTTTCAAATTAGAATGTTGTGAAGATATTTTATTTTAAAAAAATGATTTTCATAATAAAGAATGTTTTTTCCTATAAATAATTATAATGGAGTTTCAATGGTATTTTAATTAATGATTGTTAGGGTCCCCTTTTTTTACTTATTATCTTAGGGGAATATTTTATAATAATACCATCTTAATTATTCTTCTATATGGATTATGTTCATCTTAATAAAATTATTAGGGAACCATTTTCTTCCCCATGGGATAAGCACATTTTGCAGATACTGTTATAGTACCCATTTCATTTTTACTGGTTAATTATTTGAAAAAGATATTGATATGAAACCCATTTTATCAGTGTTTTATCATTTTTTGATATTTTTACGATGAATTTACATTTTTTATGGTACATGAGAATTATATGAAACAGGTGAGCCTGATACAACTTATAAGAATGTTTGACACCCATTATAGCTCACATGTGGTCCCTATATAGCTTATACGAATAGTTGATCCCCATTGTAGTTCCCAAAAAATGATTAATCATTATAAATCTTATACAAAAGATGATCCCCATTATAGTTCCCTAATTTTTTGGGTAGTGATAATTTTAAAAGTATAACATACGGATATTACAATTAAAAGGGGTTTTAAAAGGTTTTATGAAATAGATGGTCTATGTTACTTAATGAGGTTTAAAAAAAATTATTGAATTTAAATTTTTTTCTTAAATGATACAGATATAAAATAGATAAATATTATTGATTCTGGTGACCCATTCCTTATCTATGACTTCATATTTTTTTTATCCATGTATTTATGGGTATGATTTCTTTTAAGATTCTCTCAGGAACTGTGTTGTATTAATATTAAACATTTTCACTCATATTATCACTGATAACATTCGATTAATAATTCCTATGTTTACCCTAATTGAGAATATAATATCCCCCTTCTATTGTTTCTATTTTACTAGGATTTATTGAATTTTTTTTGAATGGGTTATTTCTAGAAGGTATTTTATATAGACGTTGATGATATATTAATGTTATATAGTAAACCTGAGTTACGTGGAATTTATTTTGTAATAAATTCATTTGAAATTTTTATAGTATCTTTCCCTAGTTCTATGAAACTCTAAAAATAATTTTATTCTAGAATTTATGTGATTAAAGTTTTATTTTTTGATGTTTTAAGGTTCTTATGGAAACAAATTGGGTCATAATAATCTGCACCACATCTAGAAATGTAATGATGTGGATATATACAAAGGATCCAAGTGTGTTCAAACTAGGCTTTTATAATATTTATAAGAAGGGTTCTAGTTATATTAAATAAGAGTTATATGTTTACATATTTTATTCAAAAGTTATTTCTGCTAACATTTTGTAAATAACACTAGACCTAAATGATTTTTTCATGGATAAAAAATACTATTTAATAAATATTCTTCTTTTATGATGTAATATCTATTTATGAAATGTATGGGTCACTATAGTTGGTATCAGAGAAAGATTTAGTTAATAATTAGATACTATGACAAGAAAAAATTATTAAGAATATATTTACTTAGGATTAACATACATGGACATTACACTACAGTAGATGAATATTCAGAACATTTAAAAAATTAATTCATATGGACTATAATTTTTTACTATCATTTGAAATATGAAATAAAATGTTTTATAAATTTGTGAATGCTCTACAAAGTCTCACATAAATATCTTTACCTTTAGTACTGCAACATAAAAAATTTATTCATTACATGGGGAATGTCATCTTAAGAAAAGGTGAACTCAGATGCTAAATTTGGGTAAAAATGTGAGATATGTATGAAAATAATAAGTGTATGATAACATGAGAATATAATTTTATGATCAATTAATACATATAAATGTTCATAAAGTGAGTCATGGAATAAATATTTGTAATATATAAGACATAAATCATAAGGGAATCAGAACATAATCCATGAAATCATAACATAGGAATAAGACATGGAATTATAACAAACACATAAACATATAAAATTATTTCCTTAGTAGTCAAGGAATAATAAAAAGGGAATCATAGTGGAATAATTGTTCTGAAAAAAACCATTTTAGTAGTTAAAGTTCACTCCCAATACCATCACATTGGATAATATCATTTATTGAATTGGGTAACTCCATGTTCCATCCTTATATTATTGAACCGAGTTCTCTCCCCCATCCGACCATGTATTACTAAAGTAAGTTCACTATTAATTCCTGCCCTATATTACCGAACTGAGTTTACTCTTTATTCTAGACCTATCATAATAATCGTAGTTCACTCCTCGTTTTAGCCCTGTATTATAGAACTGAGTTCACTCCTCACTTAAGCCCTATTTTATGGAAATAATTTCACTCTTCATGCCATACCTATCACAATAAACTGAGTTTATTCAATTTTCCACATGTTTCTATCTCATGATATATAAAACTATTCCCAAATTTATTATTTGAAGATATAAACCCCATATGTCACAAAATTAAATCATATATAATAGTTCTGCATGATAATATAATAATAATGATATCATACCCAAAAAATAAAGGGAATTATATACATAATATCACATCCAATGAAATTAAATGGGTATCAAAGAAAATTCATGATATCATAATATGTGGAATAGTGGTAGGTTTCATAATCATTTAATCAATTTAAAACATTTTAAATGAAGTAGGTTTCATAATATTTTTATCATGCTATAAATTCTGGAAGACAAACTGGTTTCCTGAATGCATGTCATATTAATACTAAATCATTCAATAAAAGAATAATAATTTTGTGTATGGATCATATCTTTGGTTAATAATGTACAATATCAATGTATATAATCATATATTAATAAGGATAATGAAACAACACGTGGAAATTTTATTATGTTAAATAACCTTTATTTGAAATTTAAATTTTTAAAAAATATTTATTTTCAAAATATATTTTTCCCTGAAAGAAAATATTAAAAAGTAAACTTATATTTAAACATTATTTTAGATATCGGTTAGGGTAAATATACTTTCCTCTTAAAAATAATACTATTAAGAAAAATAATTTTGAAACTTTTTTTTAAAAAAACCTTGAAAACATATAAACTAATATTTGATATAATTGAAATCCTTTTCATAGAAAATAATATTTTGAAAACATTTAAATGAATCATTAAAAAAATTAAATCATTATAAAAATATTTTTTAAATTATATTTCTTTGACAATACCCCTAAAGAAAAATAAAATAATCTTCATTGAAATGATGATCATGGCGACAGATTAATCATTCCACGAAAAACATTCATTCTACGATGTAAAATGTTTATAAAAGGTCCTTAATAAGAAAATAGAAAGAAGATTTTTTTAAAAAAAACAATATATTTTAAAAGGTAAAAAATTAGTAAAAATTCTTTTTATTGATCATATTTTAAGTCTAAAACATTTTTGAATAATTTTTTTATTTAACTTGGTTTTGAAAGAACACATATTTCCAACTTAAAATAGTGACAATTTATGATATTCTTAAAAACAATTTCTTAATAATATTATGTACAAATGGGTGTAAAAATGCAAGAATTAAATTAATATATCATTATAAACCAACGTATATGATAATTAATCATATTTATTTAGTTATTCATCATAATATTTTATCATATGTATCTTTGTCATAAACAATCCCAATAAAAGATTATATTGTAGTAATAAACTGTTACAACTTTATTAACAATGAATTATAAATCCTATAAAAGAATTAAATTATATTATTCTTAAAAAATTATTAAAGGAAGTCTATTCATTATATTACATGACTAAATTCATTATACACAACTTAAAAAAAATATAGTTGCACAAAATGGAATCTATATCCAAGAAGGAAAATTGGGACCTAATTAGATTAATGATTTGTTAATTTTTTCACCATCATCCCCATAAACTAGAGATAATAAAATAAATATTTAAATACCCATAAAATTATTAATAATTATAATATAACTTAATATTGTGTAATATATTGACCACATAGAAATAACACGTGGTGAATATGGCATAAATCCTGTAGGAATAAAAGTGAGACTATAAATCCCATGACTAATTGAGTATCTTTTGAATCATAATATTCTTGAATTATTAAGAAAAAATAAAAATGTTAATATCATTAAAAAAATTAAATTCATTATATAAAATTTCATCAGTTCGTATATACACCCCAAAATAAGAATAAGTATTGAATATAGAATATATCTTATAGAAATAAAACTTGGACGAGAAAACCCTTAATTTTAGTCATCTGGTTCTTCATACATGTTAGGTCCTCTTGTATAATAAATATATTTTTATAATAATTATACCAAATAACAATATTATTATATCTAATACCATATATTAATTTATTAGGACTTTCTATTATCTATTTATTAACAATTTGATGATAATGATATTTTCTGGTAATAACCTCTTTGTTTTTCATATATGTTTTCACTTGTTATTAATGATCCTCTTACTTAGATAATGATGTAATAATATAATAAATTTCATAAATTATGTAAATATAAAATAAATTATTCACAAACCAAGTAATCATATTTAAAAAAAAATGGAAATCATGAAGGAATGTGATATATTATAATTAAATTAGAATAAATAAATAATAAATACCATATGAAATAAATATTTATATCATTATTCAAATCCATTAAAGGTTCTAATGGAAGAACAAACAACATCAGTTTGCGAGGCGTTAGTCTGTCGTACACATTAATGATGATTACTTATCCCATTTGATAGAATTGTGGGTTAGAGTAGGTATACAACAAAAAATTACCAAATATAAATATATAATGAACAATTAGATTATTTTATATGCATGGAATAATAATAATTGAGGTTTAAGAGAATGAAATGATAAAAAGTTTTTGTTGAAGGATTTTATTTCTTCTTTGGGTATTTTCTATTGGTTTCCACTGAAGGACTAACATAGTTTTATTTATACCCAAATTGTGGATTCATGGATAAGAGGAGGGATTTTGGGGGATTATATGGGGTGTTTTTGGCCAAGAAAAATGTATTTATAAATGTGAATATGTGAATGTGGTGAGTTCCACTTTATAGTGGAGGTTGAGTGTAAATCATTTAAATATTAAAAGGTAAAACTATTGATAGGTCTCATTTACATCATTTTCCTCCAATAGTGTTCAATTTTTGATCAAAGATAGTATGAGTTCAAAACATATCCATATAATTTATTATTGTCATGGTTATAGATTATTTTCTCTTTATGTTAAAGATTAACCATGATGTAAACTCATTTTTACCATATTTATTATAATTAATTATAATTTCATTCACTAATAGTTTTGGTGAAAAACTAGTTTCCCGATAAAGAAGTAAAAATTATTATTATCTAAAACATTGAATTGATTTTTACAAATTTCAAACACAAAATAGGTAGAAATTAATTTAAACATATTCTCATAGATGATATGAGGAAAAGTGTTTTCGAAGTGAAAATGTTCAAAAGTTTTTAGATTCATTATATAAAATCTCAATATGAAATTGATTCCAATGAATTAAATAGTATAAATAGATTAATAATTGATCTAAATATAATATAAAACAAAACATTAAATATAATTTAACAATATTAATAAATAAGATGAAAATTAAATTTAGAATTAAAATTTATCATTTTCACTATTCATCCAAAAATGAAACATCCCAGAAAAATAAAAAAATAAACCCTAAAATAAAATTTACCTCATTATTTAAAAAATTAATGTTTATTTTATAAAATACATTAATAAATTTTTCAAAATTAAATTTAAAATATATGATTCATTAAAAGGTGAAAAAATTACCTTTTAGAATAATATATATCTTTATGTGTAAAATTAGTTTTATTATTATATCTTGCCTAAGTGAAACATAAGATGAATGATAATTAGTTTATTAATTATAATTTATTTATGTACGTAGTATTATTTTTCAATTTTTTTAAATTAATTTATTGATTTGAAACATATTTGATTTCATAAATAATCTTTTATAGAAAACTATTTCTTATTTTTTTTAAAGAATATTATTTTTCTTAATTTTTAATTGGTCACCATATAATTATTATTATAATCATGTGTAATAAATATTTTCATAACCTAATTAATATTATTTATAACTTCCATTCCAAAGGCTCAGTGATATCTATAATAATAGTTTTTTAATAATATTAATAGTATAGTGTAGCTTGGTTAAACTTGGTCTTGCGTGTATCGAAAACTAACATATGTGTGGCGTGTAGAGATTTTTTATCATGGAGTTATGTGAAATTAAAACCAAAAATGTTTATTTCATTTAAAAATTTATAATTATTGTGGTGCAATACATTATTGAGTGTCAAAAAAATTAAAATAAATCAAAAGAAATATGTCACAAAATTTGAGGGTGTTACACTCAACCCCCATTAAAATGAATTTCTCCCTTGAAATTTGTTTAAGTTATATATGGTTTTATACATGAATTCTCAATTAATATAAACCCACATTTTGAAATGTAATTATAACAATTCCTATAAAATTGGATGTTAGAAAAATAACGGTTACCCCAAGTAACACAAAACCAGGTTCACACATAAGAGAACATATTTGGAAGATAAAATATGGAAATGTAAGAGAAATATAATTATAATGTAATTAAAAAAGCATGATTAATATCATGGTTAAGAGAATATTAATGATCCCATGGCCATAAACTAAATACTATTGAAATAGGTAATTCATATCATTAAAATTTATGATAACGAGACAAAATTTTATTTCAAGACTCTTTTCCTAAAGTTAAATAATATTCATGAGAATGTACAGTTAATTAACATAGTAGAATATCACCTTTTTTGTACCCTCACCAATTTAATATTAATATCTTATTAAAATAGATAAATTTGAATATTTAATTCATTAATAATATTAGATCATGAGATACTTAATTACAATGACAAGCCATTCCTTCAATTTTTTGTTTTCATCAATGAAAAATAGATAGCATACTTTATCCAATATGTATATGTCCTCATACGGTGAGACAATACTTTAATATCTAAAACCAAACCTAATGATTAAAATAATATTACCATAATTGGTTATCCTTATAGCCATTCTAAATGATCAATATCCAGAACATTATAATGAATGTAGCTAAATTTCTCAAAATAATATTAAAATTGATCCCTCATATAACATATAGTAGATATTTGTTTTATTATAACATATACGGGAATACCTTTTTCGTGTTGTATCTGGATACATGGTAATAACCAAAATTAAAATAAGACCATATATAAAACATGCATACTTTATTATTCAAAAAATAATTATATATATTAATTAAATCTAGAAAATGTAGACATTATCCATGATAAGATAGACCAATTTGTCAACAAATCAATAATCAATTCCATGTAAATAAATACTATCCTATTTAATTTATACATTTCATCATTTATTTATCCAATTTAATAATAATTTTTTCAATATTTGTAACAATTTATCGGTTACCTTTAATTAATAAAAAAATATCATTTCCATTAACTCACTTTTCATGGTCATCAACACCATTTAACATCTCCTCATAATAATTAATAAATAACATATAAGAAAAATACTTTTATATTTCATGATTTGTATAAAAATTTATTCTAATTCCTACACATATAATATTCAATATTCCAACATTATTCTTAAACTATTACACAGGTTTCATCATCTTATTCCTTAATAACCCTTTCCAAGAATATGAAATATGAGTCATGTTTTATGGTTCCTCACTATCAATAAAATCATGCATATTATGTTTAATGTTGAAAATACTATTAGAACAACCCATTCATTTAACATGTAATTTTTAGTCTCTTTATCTTTAGTTTGATAAGAAATAATCATACCTCATACCATATCCCCTTCATTATATTTCCACATAGGACATCGATTTTAATAATCCCCACACATTCTACAACTGAAACATTCAATGTTTACATAGTTCAGTTTTTTTACCCTTGATAAAAATGACTATAAAGCATAGTTTGGGAAACACATATCATATAATAAAACAACATAATCCTAAAAAAAAATTATGGGATTCCAAGGTCAGGAAAACATCAATATAAAATATGAAACCCTAAGATAATCTTTATAGAAATCCTAAGACATATCATTTAAAAAATGCATTCTGATATCACTACATTTTTCTTATTCTAGATTCCAAAGGTTTATTAAACCATTGATTTGATACCGACAATTGAAACCTATTCATATCATACATGGATATTACATCATTTTAGATAAATATTAAAATCATTAAAAAAATTCAAATTTGAGGACAATAATTGTTTAGTGTTTTTAGGAATGTGGAAAACAATATATTATAACAAGGGGAATGATATACAATGTCTCCCATTAAGATCATCCTCTTTAGTAATCCTACCTAAAAATATTCATCATAACTTAGGGAAAGGAAACATAATGAATGGTGAGATACAATGGTTAGTAATGGTAAAAAAGTAATATGTGAAATCATAACATGAAAACAATGGAATGGAAACATGAGAATAACATATGAAGATCATATCATACTCATAAAAGATCATATATATGATTAATGCAATAAATATTGGTAGTTTATATTTTATTAATCATGTGGGAATC
This sequence comes from Viscum album, assembly GCA_963277665.1. Lineage (NCBI taxonomy): Eukaryota > Viridiplantae > Streptophyta > Magnoliopsida > Santalales > Viscaceae > Viscum > Viscum album. Next base: position 677,906,947 of record OY728132.1, on the reverse strand, counting down.
AAGGGCACAATTCAGGAGAGAATAACCTAACAATAAGAAATTGAATTTTGGTAGACACATAAATATATATATATTGATTTCAACAGTAGTTAAGGAATAATACCAAGGATATATTAGTGGAATTTTTTCACTATAAAAACAATCTTAGAAATTAAGGTTCTCTCCCATGACCATCTTAGTTGATAATATCTTTTATTGAACCAGGTTCACTCCTCATTCCAGCAATGTTTTACTGGAAAATTTTCACATCCCATTCTAACAATGTATTACTGAATTGAGGTCACTCCCCATTCCTTCCATGTAATATTGAACCCAATTCACTCTTTATTCTAACACTATCATGCTCGATCCAATTTAATCCTTGTTCAAACCCTATATTACTAAAGAAAGTTCACTCATTGATCTATATATGTATTACTTAACCAAATTCATTCATCATTCTAGACCTGTTATACTAATCCATGTGAAATCCCTAATCAATCCATTTATTTCTCCTGACATATATATATATATATATTTACCCAATGTATTGGATGGAGTGATACATTCCATCGATCACTTAATGAAATCACATATACAAGTTCTATTAGATAATTAAAAATTATTTATATCATGACCCATAACAAGTGACTGACTTTATAAATATCACATAAAAAGACATAAATTCATATGTTTATCATAAAAATTGCATTTTACTATAAACCATGAAATATAAAAAGTTTTAATAATATTTTAATCAATGAGTAACTTGTTAATTTAAGTGGGATTCTTAAGAAATTTATTAGGGTGTAACCCTTGGGTGATTAACTGGTTTTATATAAAACTCTTCATCTTAAAAAAATACAATGAAAAAAATAATAAGAGTGTTGTACATCGATAATATCATTATTAAATCATAAAATATATCAAAATATTCTATCTTATATGGATAATTATTTTGAAATATCACTTAGGATAATTTTATAATTTAAATTACCTTTATTCAAAAATCCTTCTGTAAATCGTAAAATTTTTTAAAATTCATTACTTTTGAAACAACGTTTAAAACGAATAAAGTATGATTTAAAAATAACACTAAACATTTCATGATGGAAATATCCTTTCTGATTTTAAAAATTATTCCCCAAATCATAAATCAGTTTGAATACCACTTTATTTGAAATCTTGTTTGAAAGCATTTAAAATTGTCATTAAAATGATTGAAATCATTTTCATTGAATATATCATTTTTAAAAAATATAAATGAGTCAATTAAAAAATTTAACAACCTTTTAAAAAATTTATAAAAACTTTCTCTTTAGAAAAAATATTGAAAAATTATAAAATAATCTTTATATAACGATGTTCATGATGGAAGAAAAATCCATAAATGAAGAATATTTTATCTTCACTGTAAAAAGTTTTAAAAATGTACCTATATGATAAAAAAATAATATTCCATTTTAGAAAACTTTTATAAGTTTAAACATGGGTAAATTTTCATTTAAATATCATAAGGTAATGATAAAAAGGTTAAAAAATTTTTTAGAAGTAATTTTTTTCAATGTGCATAGATTTTCAAATAAATAGAGAGATAAAGACAGATTTGTTTAATTTTTTTTAATTATCTAAATTTACAAGGAGTAAAAAATGGTACAATTACCTCTAGATATAATTATTAAGAAATGGAGAATAAAATTTATTATAATAATTGAAATATATATCATAATATTTATGAAGTGAAATCATAATCATAAACAGTCCTAATTAATAATGAGATCCTAGTAATAAATTATTACCACTTCGGTAACATTAAATCATAATCCTCATCAAATAAAAACCATAAATGAAGCATAAAATTGCGTTAAAATAAGTATAGTAAATATATAAAATTTCAAAGTGATGTGTATATGACTCATATAATAATATAGTTAAATAACATGACATGTATATCAAAGAATGTAAATTTAGACCATATTACTTTTCCTATTTGAAAACATTTGAACCATAAACCCCATGAAATATAATTAATAAAAAGAATATGTAAATACCCTAAAATAAATTTTAATTATATTATAATAAACTCCAAGGAAATATATACACCACAAAAAATAAACAAGTGTAGAATATGAAAGAAATCTTTAAAATATAAAAGTGATACTAGAAATCTTCTTACAACATGAGTAGCATTTTAATCAAGAGATACATGAAACGATATCATAAATTGAGACATTTAATTTAATAAAATAAGGTTAATTAATGATATAACATGTAATATGGTAGTATATACATCACACAATAATAATTGTATGTGAATGTAGCATATATCTAATAGAAATAAAAGTTTGATGAAACCAAAACTTTACCTTAAGTCTTTACATTATCCATACATGTTTAAAACTCTTGTATAATAAATATATGTTTATAAAAAATAAAAAAATAACCATATTATTATATTTCATACCATATATAAATTTATTATTACAATATATTACCCATATATTATCAATTTGCTTATGATGTTTCATTTTAGGTAATAACCTCTTTGTTTTTTGTATATGTTTTGACTTGATAATCATGATCCCCATACATAGATAATGAATTTATTATTTTTAGAATATAATTCATGATATATATATATATATAATATTTATTAATTATGTAATAATAAATAATAATATATGAATTATAGAAATATGAATCAGAATACAACGTTCATGGAGAAGGTAGGTCGTACGTACGCATGAATGTTATCTCAATTTTCATGACATATTAAACAAAAGAAAGTAAAGGAATTATTTATATATAATTATTAATTAAATTAGTATTATTAGGTTATATATATCTTATATTTTTAGTAATAAAATACTAATTCATTCAATGGAATATGTTAAAAAATCAGGTCGCATTGAAGAGGAGGTAGTCCACACATCCACAAACGAAGTTATCGTATTCCCAAAAAATGGAAATATTCTCATAATGTCTTACATAATAATTATATATGAATAAATAAATCATAAATAAAATAAATAATAGATAAAAAAAATAGTTTAATAATTATTTAAACTCTTGATATTCAGAAATTGAGTAACGAATCACTTTGATTCATGAAGCAGTACTCTCCCATACACACGAATGATAATTTTGTATCCCATTTGCTGGAAGTGTGTATTATTTGTTATAATAATTAAGATAAAAAATAAAATTATATTTTGGATACTTGAGTTATTATATAATCAGGGAATAATAAAAAGTAAGGGTTTTGAGAAAAAAAAAGTGCTTATTGAAGTATGTTACCTAATCTTTTCGTAATTTCTATTGCTTTTCACTAATGAACTAAAATGTTTTGAGTTACTCTAAAATTGAGGAATATAATATATTTTTAGTGAAGTTGGAATCATATTTGAGAAGTGTTTTATAAGGGAATGGGTTGGAGATGTGTGTAGAATAATGTGGTGTGAGAATCCTTTTATAGTGGAGGCGTGGTTTTTTTCTAAATTTAAAATTATAAAGTATTTTGAGAGGTCTACCTTAAATAATCTTACAAAAATAATGGTAATATTTTTAATATTTATGATATGAACTATATACGACCCCAAAATTATTTTTGTACATGTTTTTAGGTTAACTTGTCCCTTAAGTTAGTGTTTAACCACTAAGTAATCTACTTTTTATCTTAATCAATGTAATTAATATTAATTACATTAAAAACAAATTCATAAAAAATAACTTTCGATTATATAAATAATAATTTATGATTGTTCAAAAAAAGGAATCCATTTTACCAAATTCGGTACATATATGTGGCTCAAATTAATTTAAAATTAATCTCGTAGACTGGACGGCAAAACGAGTTTTTAAAATGTAAATGTCTAAAACTATGAAATGATCGTATATCAAATTTTAATGATATATTTATACCAATTAAATAAATTGTATTAATATATCTATAATTTATCTAAATATCCTTCATAAGAATGTTAAAATATAATTTTCCTATATAAATTAATTAAAAGAAAATATAGTTTTGTATTAAAATGCAGTATTTTTCATTATTTATCCAAAAATTAAACATCTCAGAAAAATATTAAAAAATGACCATAAAATAATAATGAAATTACTATTTAGAATATTTATCCTATTATATCAAATACAATTTATAAAATTATCAAATTTTGATAAAAATAGGTGAAATTTTAAAATTATGTAAAATTACTTTCTGCAAAATTATATATGCTTATGCGTAATTTTTTTAATTCTAATATCTTATTTAGAAAAAACATAATATGAACGTTAAATATTCAATTTAACATAATATATGAATTTCATTAAAATAATTTATATAATATTTTTAAATTAATTTATTAAGGTAAAATGTGTTTGATTTCATACATATTATTTTCCAACAAAAGAATTTGAATACTTTCAAAAGGGTTTTACATTCATTTATATCTATTTTATCACATAATATTTCTTATTAAATAATTTTGAAAACCATTTTATCATAATTTTTTTTAAACATATTCATAACTTTCATTCCAACATCTTAGTGAAAACTATAATAAAATATAAATAATATTTTTAATAGTACATTGTAGTTTAGAAAAACATGGTCTTGTGTGTTCTGAAATATAATATATGAGTTGCATATAATATATTTATAAAATTGTTTTACATAAAACAAGCAACAAACATAGCTCATTTATATAACAAAAGTTATAATTAGTGTTGCACGAAATGAAAAATATCAAAAAGAATAAATTAATATGAAAACAATATTTAAAAAAATAACGCAGTGTTATAAGGAACATTAGTGATAATCATATGTATATAAAAAATTCATAAAACATGATATTAATCGTGAAAATCGTATGTTAAACACATAAGTTATCTGACAATGAATCAATCAAACGAACACCCTCAGAATGTTGAAATTAAATATCATATCAGAATTCAATGGTTATAAATGAGAGTAATAAATTTCTAATAAATAAAATATATTTGGGATATATTATTAGTTAGGAAATTAATATTTTTAAATTGATTGTCAATGAAAATTAGTGGCAATTCATGATGATTTTGGATCATAAGCTAAAGGATATCTTCAAACCACCCTTTATCTTTAGGTTACGATATTTCTCTATCTAAATCACTCTAACACTATATTTTATTTTATTCGGTAATTTTTAATTATTGATATACTTATATCCTATATATAAGTAGCTTATTCACCCTTTTATGGGAAGATACATGCCTATAGTTCAGTTTTCTAATGAATTTGTTATGAAATCCCTTTCATTTTGATAAGATGAAATATTGTAAATAATTTTTTCTCCCAAAATAAATTAATATGTTTATCAATAATGATTTTTTTAATTTTTTGTAAAAAATAAACATATATATTTTATGATGGGTTCACCCTTATAGCATTCCAATGAAATGGGTAATGTTTTTATCTTTTGAGACATTATGTATGGGATTAGGATAGAATGTAATCCATTTTGGGACTATATTTAACTAGTGATTTTATATTATGTCATGAGCTGTCCGCCGGGGCCTGCATCGTGACTACCCCAAGCCCGCCTTCCATAAGCCAGAGGCTGGCAACTAGCACCAAAGTGTAATTTCCTATAACTAGGAAGGCATTGCCTTTATAAACCGTAAACACACACAACCAGAGAACATGTGGAAGTAGACACTAAGTAATGAAGTATAGAAATTGTGATGAAAGTACAAAGGGGCCGAAAATATAAGCCCAATAGAAAGGTACAACTATAGCTGAAAGAAAGTACAACTGAAAAGACAAACAGGTGAATGGTGGAGCAGCTCCTGGATTGTCCCCTGGGTTCCTACCTGAAGGGTTGGTACAGATATCCTCCTCAACACTCTGCATCTATCGGTCTACTCCATGTGCCATAATTCTAAGTATCAACCTAAGGGTACCATCCAGTCCTCGTACACTCTGCCTCGGTCAACGTTGTCTGTCATTTGCATCCAACACAATAAGGTACGGGCATAGCCCGTGCAGGGGTGAGTATAATGAAACCCAGAAGGGACCTTGAGACCCTCAAGGTCTTACTAAATCCAACAAGGATAAACCAAAGTGAATGATCTCAATAGATAACCTTTACTTAGGTATATTTCCTTACATATACCTAAGTTATCAAGTAACTCATCTGAATAATAAGGAAAAAACAAAGGTCATTGACTCAGCTCAAATAATGATTTTCATTATCAAAACCACGACTGCTGGAGAAATACTCTTTTATTGATTACAGCAGCCCTATTGGGACTCCGAGGTGCTACTCACTAATCTTAGACTGCTGAGGTACTCCTCCTGTTGAGTACCACGGGTCTACTGCCAAACCGGGCACTCCGTTAGTTGTGGGTCTACCACCAAACTGGGCGCTCCCCCTAATAGCCTTCAAAGTTACTCCTCCTGTCGAGTACTGCAGGATTGCTGCAAACTACACACTACGTTCTCCGTGGGTCTACCGCCAAACTGGGCACTCCATCCACTAGGCTAGTAGAATCCCTCCGAGTCAAATCAGCCAAGCAGTCATCAGGTCTACAGCTACTAGGTCTCCGCACTTTGTCTGCTTGTCTCTGGAAGGATCCACTCCATGATCAACTGTTTGATACTTCAAGTGTAACAAAATAGTAGATAGATGTATCTCAAAATACCACCATGTCAATGGGGTCACATCGCAACATATGACGCATCGATCAGAAGCCCGATCTATGAGTTATCATCTTTTCATTTCTAGTGGCCCGGTTGGATTTCGAGTGAAATCCAACCCTAACATACACCAAATTCCTCTGAACCCTTTGTGGAGTATGCCAAAAAGGCCATATCATCAAGAAAAATCCAACGTAGTTGACGACACGTCAATCGGATGCCCAATCCTTAAGTTATAAGCATTTCTGCTCCCTAGGCCTGGTTGGTTTCGGGTTCGAACTAACCCTACCATACCCAAACCTTGGCAAAACCTTATATTTAATATAACAAAATAACCGTCTTGTTTCAATTATTCCAATGTAACTGATGGTGCGTCGACTGGAGGTTCATAGCGCAAGATATGGGTTTTTAAACAGATCTGGTCTGAAAGTAGGGGGTTTGGGTCTAATCCGACCTGGTGCAGACCGCCCTGGGTTGGCCCGACCCCATCAGGTCAACCCTACCCGATCGAGTCCCCCCGACCCGGAACTGTGGGTCCGGCCCGTTGGCGCGTGGCCCGGCCCGCGTGGCCTGCCCCTACTCGGCCGGGGGGGGGGGGGGGGGGGCGCTGGCTCGGCTAGCTTGCACAACATTAAGTTTTGCCTCTTCAATTACAGAATGGTAGAGCCATTCCTATTCCACCCATTGTCGCAGCTTAGCTATGGCGGCCTCTTCTAGCGGTGCTTCACTGCCGCCTTCCTCAGACCACAGGACGTGTTCCGGTGGTCCGTTTCACCCACCGTCTGCGCCTAAGATCATCTCGGGACCCGAACTCCAATGCAAAAGATCTAAATCACCGTTGCATTCACGTTACATCCTCCCCCTTCAATCTGCGCACAGACGAAAAACCAGAAGTGGTTTAAGGCTTGTTCTTCAGTCGGATCCCTCAACGTTAGAAGTTTTCAATCAAGACTAATTATTCAAACTAAAACCAATCCCTAAAATAACCCCGCATCAGATTTGAATTCCAACCCGCATAAACAAGCAATCCGCAGTTCAACCGGGCTAAGGTTGGTCAGTACTTGTCATTATTTCCTCAAAAAGGAAAGGATAAATTCAATAAAATTCCCCTACCTCTAAAAGGCATCGCACGTCATCGAACTGCAGAAGACAAACGTCACGATGGTCGGAAGTTTGTTCGATGCGGGGGAAGATGTTGTTGTCGTTTTTTGTCATACACTTCAACTTCCGAGCTCGTGCGTCAGTCCGTTGACGATGAAGAGGAAGGTAAAATATTCGTTGATGAAGTCCTACATCGGAAGGGGGTTCCAAGGAAGAAACCAAGGAAGAAGCGTCATTGCCAGCATCTTAGCATTCTTCATTGGTGAAATTCTTCGTTGAAGAATGGTGTTCTTCGTCGAAGAACAATGTTCTTCATTGGCGTGGGGTGAAGCTCTCCTCAAAATCTCATAAAACTCCACCACCAAATATATGTCAACCCAAAATACTTTCTAAATAAAATATTATTAAAGTCCCTTTAATATATTAAAATTTCCATTAAAAATAAATCAATTCAAATAATTTTTGACATACTAAAATATTTAATAAAGGCATTGATGAAATGTGTTGGCATATTTAATAGAGAGAGGAGGGTGAAAGGTTTAAGAGTTAATGAAGGGAGTTTCATGGGAGTTTAAAAGAAGATGAAAGGTTAGGTTTTGTGTGGGCACCACATCACAAATATCCTATCATGGGTGGTTATGTGGGTGTGGGACCCACCTCTAACTCACCTTTGTATGAAATAACTACAATCATAAATAAAAATATGTAACACATATTTTTATTTATTTTTAATAACAACCCAAAATTATCTTCTCCTCCTGACAAAACACAACTACAGTAAAGATCCCCTGAAGCGAATATCGACGCTGTGAGTTCATCGGTGCCATTGGATTTCAATTCCAAGCACCTTTTCAAAAGATAGAAAAACCTGCACTTACGTTTACTGAATGTACCTGAAAAAAACATTAGAAATTGATTCTGGGCACACCGGGCCTCGTAATCAAGTGCTGTCAGAAACCGCAGACTCGTATAATTTAAAAGTATTTAGGAATAAATTATCCTTGAAATTTCTGGGTCTTTACATTTTAGTGGTAATATTTAACTTATTCAATCTCCATGTTTTATTTTTTAGAATAAATTTAATATTTTCAAGATTTTATGATATCATTTTTTTAATTTTCTCCCATTTTATTATTCATGATATTTTATATGATATCATGTTTTATCAATTAAACCACAAGTTACATATCATTAACATGTTTATTACCTTATTGGTATTTATAAATGACCATTTTATTATGTAATCCAAAAGTTATCATATTAATTTTGATGAGAATAAAATTATTTAAGATTCACTTATAGAGATTAAAATAGCCATTTTCTTTGTTTTATATTGTTGTTTCCTGTACATATACTTCTAATGACATTGGTACTTTATATCCTATGGATGTATTTATTTGATATTAATGGAAAAAAATTTATAATATGTGTAAAAGAATCGGGTCACTATATATGATGTTAGATGAATGTCTAGTAATTTTTTCGATTATAACTAGAATAAATTTGTGTGAACACTATAGATTTGTCTTTGTATTTGAGAATATCGAGGAATTTTTGTCATGTTTAGAGAAAGTGGTTTCTATGAAATTAAATACCAATCTAGATACAAAAATTATACCAGGATATTTAATGGTTTGACCATGTAGTAAAAAATATAAAAGAATTTATTTGGTATTAAATTTATTTCCACTTAGTGCACGGAAAAAAGGCCTTGTTGCATACCTTGTTTGACACTCCTAGGAGATATTCAAATAAAAATTAAAAAAACTAATATCTAATATTATACAAAAAGAGAATAGATAGTTATTTTAGAAAATATAATAAGAAAAATTACCATGTACACATAATATTTATTCCTAGACACTCATAAGTTAGAGTTTAATATTCATTTATAAGTTACTCCTTTAATGTTCATAGTATCAATTTTTATTTAATTTTTAGTTTGAGTATTTGAATAACAATTTTTAGTTAGTGGTGAGAAATATATAGAATAATGAAGCCAAAAAATGTTATGGGTAATGTTTTGATTACCCTAACAAGATTCTAAACCTGATGAAGGTGAAAGTAAGGAATCTTCTTGTCATTCCAAAATTGTTACCTTGAATGTCAATTGATAACTAGAATACAATTAAGTTTAAAAACACGTCAATGAAGAGTACGATGATATCCTACATAGATAAGGATGTAAAAGCTATATAATGAAATGAATCATTTATTTCATATTTGTAAAATATGACATAACAGGAACCATAGGAAATGTGATAGAGGAACTAGAATATTATTTATGTGTGGAAGAGGATGGAATATAATTTCTAATTGTTGATGATAAATTAAGAGTGTGGATAATGATATCCATGGAATTTTCTCCCAACCAAAGGATCATAAAATAGTTTATTATCCTATAAATGATGAACATGTTTAATAGCGATGTCAATTACCTAATCCAATTTCCAATATAGATGATAAACAACATCGATCTCCATGGTAAGGTAAATAAGAATGTACTAAACCATTATGAGTATTGAGGTGGAACATGATTATAATGGCATGGATATACACTAATGTGGTGTTATATATGCCTTTTATATTTAAATTCAGGGATGTTATAAAAACAAAGGGTGATTTATAAGATAGTCAACTCACCACCACAAACTAATTAGATTCAATTAGAAAAAAATTCTATGAATATTATTTGAAAAATTTTGGTTAGGGGAACTAAATTTACTAAAATATTATTAATATTCCATTAGTGGAATATTATGCTACTTTGGTTATGAAATGTTTAACCTTATATAAGACAACATCAATTTTTGAGATATGGTGATTATACTTTACATCCCAAGTAATTATATGATTCTATACAAGTGTTAGAAGGTGGATAAATCTCAATTCGAATATTATTTTATTTTGTGGATTTTATTGACATAAGATAAAGAACATATAGATCATATTATTGAGAGAAAGAATAAAACCATGTTTAAAAATATTCTCATTATGTGGGGTTATACCGATGTATTTTCTGAAAAATTACCCACTATTACTCTTAAACAATTGGTTGAGTTATCAATGAAATTTATTCCAATATCTTTTCCCACATCCAAGACAACATAGTAAATATAAAGTAATAAGTTGGAGGAAATGATGATATGGGAATAATAGAATTTTGGAATGGATTTTATATACCTAAGTTCTTAATTTTGTGTTGTGTTGGTCCACTTATTCAAGAATATATATTATTTCATGACCTTATTAATTAAAAATAAAAAACTCAACAAAATAATTATAAGGAACATGTATCCACAATCACTAATAGTTGAAATGTTTTATCATTTTAAATGGGTCTATTATTCATCTACGGAGAAAATTTAGTTTGGATAGAAAAACCTAATAGTAAAGTGGAAAGATATTCAGAAGACTACATAAAAAATATGGTATCGACACAATAAGGTCATATTGAATTCCATTAAATTTAATAATTATCTATAAATATTTATAAACTAAAATAATAGTGTCATAAGACATTACAGTAAAAAAAATTGGTAATCCTTTTTGATCATATTCATATTTATATTAAAATAATAATGGGGAAGGAGGATCTTTTTAATATTATACCAATGAATTTTTGAAAGTAAAATATATAGTATATGTACAATAAGTTTGATTCGTGGATATACATGTTGTATTTTATCACCATAAAATCGATATCTGCAAACTATTCAATGATAATGAAAATAGACGAGTACCCAAGATCTTCATCTATAATGGAGAACCATAGATTCCACTGATTATCTCCAAATTATAGGAAATTTATTTGATTATTCTTATAAATTTAGAACCCACCAACCAATATTACATGGATTGGGTAAATCTTGTTTGGGTAATGAATGTGAATATAACTTCATGGAATTAAAAAAGAGGCTTTTCCATACACAATTCCTCCCACATACCTTATGTGTGTATATTTTCATATTATATAGTGATACATTAGAAATGTTCTTGATATATGATGAAATTTAGTATGATTAAAAGATATCCAACACCTCATGGAAGTAAATTTTTCATGAGAATATCTATCCAACATGTGATTTAGAGATGGCTATAGTGATCTTATCGTTGAAAATATTATAATATTATCTTTATTGGAGTAATATTCAAATATATATGATTCATATGAACTAAAAATATGTATTCACCCATATGGATCTTAATATATTCTATTGATGAATATCAGAGATAATATAGTAGTATAGATTCTCAATCCAATAAAATCCTTGAAATGAAAACATAGTGGAAGATGATCTATATAGAAAGGATCTAGAAATTCATTCAATGATGATAATTTAGCAGGATCAAATATTATTATACATAAAAATAATTGACATGGGGATCATAGTAGAAAGGAAAACATCATTACATTCTCAAAATTTTCTCAATAATTCTTTCTTGAGAGGAAAAATGATGTTTAATGTTATTATAAGGAAATTATAAATTAGGTTTTGGATATAATAAAAGAGAAACCCATAGAGTGAAATTTTTTTGAAGAAGGATTTGTAATTTTTGGTTCATGCCTATATCTACTATAAAGATCCTATGATCAAGAAAGAGATTTAAATGATACATATATATAAGCCTTCCGTATCCATCGGGGAGAACGAAGATGTATCATGATACTTGTGAGCAATATTAGTTGGACAAAATGTATATGTAGATCATATAATATGCATAAAAATTTCATACCTTTACCCAAGTGAATTATAAAAGTTAAATTACTAATTAGATTATGAAAATATCACTAATAAAAATATGAAAATGAGAAAATATATCCATAGACTCTTTCATGGGTCTTCAAATAAATCATGAAGAAAAAATTCTCTTCAGTTGTGGTAGATTGTCTTACAATGGATTCGGAGTACATTTATATTAAATAAGACATATCAGTTGATGAACATTGAAATATACAGATTAGATAATAGAAACGACTATATGAAAATCCATTATTAGTTGTATATGATTGAGATCTATGTTTTACAAATATGTTATATAAGAGACTTCAAATTTCATTAAACACATGGATGAACATTAGTAAAAATTATCACCCAACAACTTTTTAACAATCAGAGTTGATAATATATAAAAAAAGATAGTATGTTGAGAGCATACACAAATGAATTTAAAGTAGGATGGGATCGTCATCAACCACTAGTAAAGTGGACATGAAAAAAATAATTTCCAATCAAGAATCAAATTTACTCTATGAAAATATATTTATATGAAGAGATGTAGAAACATTCATCACAAGATAAATTTGGTGAAAACATGTTTTTATGTACTAATATTTTAGTGAATGTGGTAAAAATGATAAATACCATTCAATGACACATCAGAGATTCTTAATGTTGATAGAAGAGCTATGATATCAATATTTGATGATAACTAGGGTACAATAATGGAGATGAAGTATACCACCACATATCCCTATTAAAGAGTATCATGATTTTTTGGAATAATTGGAAGGCCTTCCCTGGGTATATCAACCCTTTTTTAGATCCCTAATCACATCTGAGTGGTATCATATCAATTAAGACTCCCACAAACCTTATATTAAATACAAGAAATAGTTCATGTATCCTACTTTAAGAAGTATGTATTAGATTCCAAACATGAACTAAATTGATATGTAGAATTAATAGAATTTTATCTCTATTAAGTGTAGAAGACGATGAATACCTTAGACCCTAGAGATAATGTTTTATTACATAAAACATCAGACACTATCAAAATACTATGGTGAAACCATAAGTACAATAATGTGACATGGGAACCATATATTATATTATAGAAGAAGTTCCCTAACCCATTTTCAAAATTTTAATGTAAAATGAAATTTAAATATGTGATTTATTAAGGGGGAATAATGTAGTAACCTAAAATTATATCAATGTAAATCCCCTATTATTAACACATTTTTTTATATTTAGATAAATAAGACATTATAATTCAAATACACATCAAGATAAAACCAAAAAAACTAATTATAATAATTTTAAATTAAATTTAGAGAATTAATATAGCTATATAAACTGAAAATATTAAAATGTGATAAGAAATAGTAATATAAATAAAAAATAAATATTTTATCTACCTGATCCCCAATAGTATCTTTACTCACTAATAAAACTGTTGAAATGAGAGAAAATATTTCTAATAAATTATTCATCATGAGAATTAAAATAAATATAAACATCATTAAAAGTTCATTTAAATGAAGAATGAATGAAATATGAGTCATTTATAGGAGGTGGGAAAAAATACGACTCTTACAAATCTTACTATCACAACTATTTTCTCACCATTAGAATAGTAATCCAACCATTGGAAAAGTAATATAAGAATTATGAATAATAACCTATCAATTATATTTTTATCCTCAATTATGAATGTGTTAAATAATATTTAGGTATATTATTAAATAATAGTATTTATCAATTATATCATGGTAAATGTAAATAAATGTTATAAAAATAATCATGTAGGTGTTCATATTTTTTTAAAACTAATTTGTTTTATTTGAATTTTTTAAGAAATTAATGATTTAAAATATAGCTTGTTTTCATTAAATTATTTTATAAATTAATATTATGTATTATGAAAATGATAATATTTTTTGAGACATTAAGTAATTTTAAAAAGGGTTAGAATAGTGATCATAATTTTAAAATTGTTATCTTATATATATATATATGTATTCTAATTTGAAATTAAATCTATCATATATTAAATATTATTTTCGTAAAATTGATTTCATTTTTTGATTCTATACATCAAAAACTAAATTTATTTTATTTTTTTGTTTTTTCTAAAATCGTTGAATTTTATCTATATTGTGAAATACATAAAAATATTACATTCCATATTATAAATTAACCACATGAATTTTTTTTTGTCAAAGATTATCTGGTAACCCATTATTACAGGCAAAATTGAACCATTAACTATATATTATAAAAAAATCAATACTATTTTTATTATTGATCTGAAATAATATAATAATGATTATAATTTTCAAATACAGCATCTACTCAGTTTATAAATACCACCAATCCCAACCCCTTATCCCCACAACTTTTAAGACTGTGTTCTCCCAAATTTTTTTTCCCATACCACTTAACAATCATCTCCCCCACGTCTTACCACTTCTAGCCTCACCAAAAGGAAAATTTAAAATTCCTTAGTTTGTATTTGTTTGGTAATATAGTTAACCTGTTATATTCTAACTTGTCCCTTTTAAATTATTTTCTTTTTATACCTTCTCATGACATACCTTATACAACATTACATAATTACTATAGTATTATAAATATTTTGAAATTTTATTAATGTAATTTATTTTCAAATTTCCACCCCAATAATTTTTTAAAAAAATATAAATTTTTTGTTTACAATATGGATGGGTCATCACCTCCATGAGATAAAATCGTAATTTTTTTGACCACCTTTAATTATAATTATAAAAATATTATTATTAATTAATACGAATAAATTTACCATCATATAAATAATTCCAAATTATATAATATTTTACCAATAATTTAATTAAATAAAATGAATTTATTTATTGATAGTCGACAAATAAACAAAATTCAACAAACTAAATAACATTAATTTTTTTAATAAATGAATCATCCCTATGTTTTGAATTTCTTATTATTATGAATCATTTGAATTTATGGGTATATATCAATACCAATTAATTTAGATTCAATATTTTTAGTCCCAATTGAGAAAAACATCATCCATTTCCACATGTGATTCGACTACGAAACAATGAAACAAATTTCCATGAAAAAATGAAGTTGAACATTATTTATAATTGAAATTGATATTAATAAACGTAATATAATTGTAGTAAATAATATATATATTGAAAATATTCAAAATTATGTAAATATTTTATTTTATTTTACTATATTGCATATTAATTTAATGTGCTGAATGATTTTGGAACATAATTTAAGGGATATATCTTAACCACGCTATTTTTATGTTATGTAGTTTTTCAATTTTACTCACTTTATCTCTCTCTATAAGGCAAGGGAATGATTCAAAATTATTGATATATGACTCTCACATATATTCCTATCTTATTCTCTATTTATTTAATTCCAAAATTTATGCATTCAGTTCATTTCTAAAATTCATTCATTATGAAATCTCTAATATTATGACATGAGGAAAGATTATGAAAACCATTTCATTCCATTGTTAATCCATATTTTTATGATTATTTATTTATTTCATTTTTGGAAAAAATTATCATATATAAGTTATTTTGGTAACCCCCAAAAGATCTTCAATTTATTTGTTAATATATTTGTCTTATGAGACATTATATATGGGCATATGGATTGAACATAATCCATGACATGCCTCTTCCCATGATGTGATGTTCTCATTTAATTTATCCTTAAATTATTTATATAAAATATTTTTTGTTTTTACAAATTTCCAAGTTATCCATGATACAGTGAAATTAGGTCATTTATGTTGTGATCCACTATTATTATTCATGAGATTTATAAATTATAGGATCATATTTTGTGGTTTAATTAACTTGTTATGCCTCATTACAATTTTTATTCCCTTAACTAAATTTATATTTCACGGATTTTTTTAATGTATTCCATAGGTTATCCTATAATAATTTAGGAGATCAATGGGATTTTTTATCTCATTATGGTGACAAATAAAATATTGGTTTTCTTTAGTTTCATCTTTTTTATGTACAAAGTCTTCCTATAAAACTAGAAATATTTATACATTGGCTGTATATAATGGGAATTAATTTTAAAAACATGTATTAATTTGAGTAAAAGGCCTTGGTATTTATAATATTAAATTTTTTTAATTACTTCATTAAAATATAATTCATCAAGAGAATAGAGCATTAAAAAATGAATCTAAATGGTTTATATCATTTCCACCCATCATTATATGTAATTTCAGTGAACCATAACACGACTAAAACACATTGAATCATGCATTTTTTAGTGAACCATGATATTGGATCCTTTAAAATACATATAGAAATCTATAAATTATATCACATGATACACCCAATGTAAAAAATTCATCAAATATTTAAAATGCAATATTAATATAGATTTAATAAACACTAGAATGCTACACCATTAATGTCAATATCTTTAAAAAGGTATATGATTAATATTTTTTAATATTAGAAATATAATTTTTTGATAAAATTTATTTTTATTATACTATAAATTATTCATTTTAAATTCGTAATTTATAAAAGTCATAATTTTTATTTGATATATTGATATTCATTTTTGTTTTTCTCACAAAAAATTATCATTGGATTTATATTTTTATTTTTTCAAACGTTATTTCATTTAAGGTAAGTAGTAAAAAAATATTTTTCTAATATATCAACAGTTTTATAAATTTGATTTTTTGAACTATTTTTTATAAAACTATATATTTTAAATCATAATAAATAATTTTAATACACTATGTTGAATGTATGATCCCATGATAATCCTTTGGAAAATATTTGTTTCATTTTAATGAAACAGGTTTTAGATATTGTTTCGTAATTAATTAAAAAATAATGAAATAAAATTGACAATTTTTGTTATTTTTAGTTAAATAATATTAAAATGATAATAAATATTTTAACATACATGCAATATATTTAATTTGTCATTATATTTTAGTCATAAATATTTTTAAAGAATTGTTCTCCAAAAAAAAGTCCTTACATGATACAAGTACTAAGGTTAAGATTAATTTACCTACACATTGAAATTTTGTTTTCATAAAATGTTTCTTAAAGTTGAGACAAGAATTTAAATTATATTAAATATTAATAATATTTTTTTTAATTAAATTAGGTTTACAATGAATAATGTTAATATCTACGATAATACAAAAACTACTATTTTAAAAATTAGAGTTCTATTACTATATTGAATTATATATCAAATTAATTAAATTAAATAATTTAAATAGGTAATGTAATATTAATTGAAAAATAAATAAATATATACAAATAATTTACTTGTTAATAAAAAATAAAAAATAATAGTAATCTATAAGTGTCATAATTTATTTTTATCAACAATATTTTTTTCTATAGATTTTTAATTTTTATTTAATAGTTTACTTTATAATATTTATAATTTAGGTTTGTTGAATGGATATAAAATTTGGTTCCAAATCACCGAAATTTGATTATATTTTTATTAAATATTAATAATAATTTATAGAATCACATAGTTATGAACTGAATACCTAGTTTAAAAGTAAAAGAGTTAAATGTAAAAAAATAATTTTAAAAACATTTGAAATGTTTAAAAAATTTAGAAAACACATGGTTTGTAAATTATAGAACTAAAAATACAAAAAACAAAATTATTTTAAATAATTATAGAAATTCAAAATTGAAAAGTGTCAAGGGGATAATAAAATATAAATTGTGGTTCTGAATGTTCCCTTATACTATCATATAAATGGATTTCACATTCACCCATCCAAACACACAACTATCCATTGAATTAATACTTTAAACTATTAAATTTACACTAAATTTAACCCTCTCCCAGAAAATAATCTATTTTTCAATCACATTTAGCTCAATCACTTCAATTTCAACAGAACTCCAAGGAAAAAAATGACATTTCAAATGTAAGAATTTTCTCTTTCTTATTTTTTTTCTTATTCATATTAAACTCTAAAATATCATATCAAAATATTTAAATGGGGAAATATATATATATATATAGTATACTGATATTTTATAATATTAATCTTTCAACCCTTCTTTATTTTATTTCCACCCATATATAAAAATATGGGAATATCAATCATCTATGAGCATAAACTACCACCACCATAAAGAATCATTTTTTCAATTTTCTTTGAGTATTTAATTAAATATAAATAAATAATCCTAACTAGTTCACCAAAATATAAAAACAAATTAAATATCATTATTATTATAAAATAAATATATTATTTTAAAATAAAATCCTCCATAACAATACTTTCTAAATGAGTAAATTGATGTTCATGTTTGGGTCTATTTAAACTAGAGCATGAACTATGTTATAAAATAATAATATTAATTGCTATGGGATCATGGAATGTAATATTATTAAAATATAATAAGAAAATATTTAATTTATATAGGTCAAGTAAAATTATGTTAATTATTATAATTATTATTTAAGTATGATTTTTTTTCACTAAAATTACCAAAATAATCCAATATCAATATTTTTTTCCAACACATAACGAAAACATATATAGAATAAAATAATATACATTTAAATTGATATAATTAACATATTAAGGAATATTAAATTATTTATCAATAATTATATTGGGATGAAATTATTGGTATTTATATCAAAATTATTCAACATGCCAAAAATAGTTGAAATTATTAACTAATGATGGTCTTAATATACTACGTAATCATGAAAAAAATTTAAAATGATTAAAAATTTTTAATATTAATGTATAAATTTATGAACAAGGTTATTAAATAATATTTTTTGTTTTAAATTATTATAAATGTAATATCTTGAGATTTTAAGAAAGAAACACTATGTTTAATATCGTATGATAACGTTACCTCGATCTTAAACGAACAACTAAATATTATTAGTTAAATGTGACCATTATTACCTAGATATTAAATATAAATGAATTAATATTATTATGAAATATATATAATGTTAATAATTTTTTCAAATTCCTTAATTAATTATTTGTAAAAAACAATATATTTTTTGTAACATGATTTTATTCAACAAAAATAGTGTTTTATCAAGAAAATATTTTTTATTGATATTTATGTAAATATAATATAATTAATATCTGAAACATTAATAAAATACATTTTGATGAAATTAAATTTATTTTAAAATTCTAAATAAAAATTTTTTCTTATGGTGAAATTTTTAGAATTTTTTAAATGTTTTGATTTTAAAATGAATAGTGAAAAATATAAAATTTTATTGAAAATAATACTCTTCCAGTATTTAAAATGTAAAACTATGTTTTCGATAATTTTTAATTTCTAATTAGATAATTTATATTGCAAATAATCACATTATCAAATGTTAAATTGATTTTATTCTTGATTTTATTAAAAAAATTGTTTACATTAAAAATACATTCTGTTTCTAAGTACAAATTTTCTATGCATTTTTAAGAATTAATTTTCAATTAAATGATTAAAACGATTATTTTGAATATTTTAATGGATTTAATATATTTTTCTTAATTTTTTAATTTTTTAAATTAGTCTATTTTTTCTGTTCAAAATTAATAGTAACCTTGGTAAATTTTTATTACCATGGTTAAGGGTAAGTCATTTAATGAAGGTTAAAAATAATATTATAAGGAATATAATATTACACTAAAGCATTCCCAAATATTATTGTATAAGTTAAATTTAACCCTTAACCTTTAATGTTCTAAATTTAGTAATTTAATGGTCACTTTTTCAGGATAATGACAAATATATTATTAAAATCCATACAAGTGAAATATAATCACAATATAAATATTAAATAAGTATAATATTTTTTAATATTTTTTTTATTTTATTGGCTCACCAACAAAAATAATCTGAAATAAAAAGATAATTATATACATCATAATATTTTAAATTTTATTTATAATGAAGAAATAATGTTATAAATGATAAAAGAACACTAATATAATAATTTTTTTATTAACATAAATATGAAATAAATAATATTAAAAATGTTAAAATAAATATTACATGAGATAATTAATGTTATTGATGAATTTTCAATATAAATATTATTAGATAGAGGTATAGTAAAATATCTTTTTTTAATTATAAGTGTTATATTTATATTATCATTGTCAATGTAATGAACAATGTTTAAAAGTGACAATAAGAATATTTGATAGTAAATAATATTTTTTTAAAATTTATTAAATTTAATAAAATTTTAAATTATTACACCCTTTTGGGATTAATTTTAACATTTCATAATTGATCCATTTATGGGGATTTTATTTTTATAGTAGCTAAATTAGTCCTCATTGTGTAATACACTATGTTACCATGCTATGTGTTAAAGTGGTCACATGAGGTTTAAAACCAAAGGATAAGTGCATAACCATGACAAATACATGTCCAAGAAATTATATTATTAATTATTTTCAATTTTTATCATTGTATTCATTAATTTTATTTATTTTATGGACACTTGTCCACAAAAATGACTTTCATATTATTAAAATCAATTATAGATACAAAATGACACTCTATTTGTATTTAACTCTTATGTAAACAAATATGGATAAAATAAATATCTTAACAAAACTAAATGCCTATTTTGATATAAATTAAATTAATTTAAAAATATATATTTATTTTTTTATTTTAGAAGTTATATAAATACCATAAATTCTTTCTGATTTCTAATATAGTATATAATAAATTAACCAATAAATATAATAAATGATTTTCAAATTATATTTTTCATATTATATGAAATATATTTTGTGTGAAATGAATTTTATTGATCTATTTGGTATATTAATGTTTTTTAAAATAATTATATTAGATTTTACTGTTTTTATGTATTTGATGTCAAAGTAAATGAATAGTTTCCAAATTACCATTAAGGACAATTTATCAAAAAATATGCTATTTATTTATATAAACATCATAAATGTATTATATTCTATAATTTTAATGTATTATAGTTATTAAAATCATAGATTTTCTATTTATAAATCATTTTATTTATGTTGGGTTACATCATCAACCCTTTATAATTAAATCGGTGGTTACTAGAATTAAGGTAAAAAATAACTAACCATTGGGTAAATAAACATTAAAATGTTAAAATCACATAATAATTTCTAAATTTGTTTTAGTAATGGGATTACAGCTGTATAATTTCTTTAATTCAAATTCCTTTCCATTTATAGTCATTTTGAATGATAAATTAATTTAATCTTGTAGGAAATTCCAAAAGTTCCCCTCACCTCATTTATAAAAGTGAACGTCTTACATCAATTAATTTCACCACATTATATCACTTAGCTCGACCATAATCTAAAAATTACTCTTCTAAAAATCAATATGCACATTCTGGAGGTGATGGACTCCACAAATGACTAGCCCGAGAACCCTTCATAGGGGATCCGTAGGAGATGTTTCAATGAAGATATAATCAATCTTATTAGTCACTTTAAATATATTATTTACATCATTAAATAATATAATAATCAATCTAATTATAATTAAATGTTATTTTAACTATGGAAAACCATTATAAACCCCATTTCTCATCAAATGAGAAATGAATGTATCGCTCGTGCATGCATACGACACACCATCACGAAGAAACGATACAATTCATTTTTCATCACCATATTTTATATATGGATAGTATTATGAATTTAATGATTATACATTATATTTATAATACAATTATACTTATTTAGTTTTAATATCATATATACCTTTGAATCATCTAATCATTTGGGAAGCGATAATGTCGCTCGTGCGTACGTATGGACTACCATCTCCACGATGTGATGTGAATTTTGTCATCTACTTTCCACATTGATGATTATGAAATGATTTTTTAAGATATATATGAAATAATAATTATTCTGGAAAAATTAATTTTTATTCCATCAAGAAAAAAAATGAAAACAATATTCAATCATACGTATAACCAACTGTCTCCCAGAATGATGTAATTCATTTTTCTAGATCCACATTCTATGAATATTTATAAATATGTATATATTTATTATATATTATTTTTATAACATATTGAACACTCTATAAATTCTTAATAAAGGTTAAAATTATATGTACCATCAATCCAAAACAACTTTTATTTGGAAAATGAAGCATTAACACCTAGAATAATGATTTTGTAAAAATAAATAAATAAATAATTGATATGATATTATAAACAATTATCACATGGTATGAAAGAATTAGAGTTATTTAATTAATTTATACAAAATAATACTTATTATATAATAGTTTTGAATGTTTATGTAAGATATCATGACTTAAGGTAAGAGTTTTTCTTTTCTATGTTTTATTTCTACGAAACATATGTTATATATTCACATGTTTCATTTTGGGTATATATAATGATAATGAATGTAATCTATGATTATTATCCATAAATTTATTTTTATTTTCATATCCATTTCATTAATTATATTTCATGGGGAATATGGTACAAAAGATACCAAATAGGTGAGGAAATTTTTTCTTACATTAACTTCTTTCATTCATATATTATGTTATAAACTAATATTATTTTATGATTTGTATAAACTACACATTGAAATTTTTTATAATTAATTTTATTCAATTACATATTTTATGAGATTTTTTTAATGTAATATTATATTATTTAAGGAATTTTATTTATTCAAAAACCACATGCTATAAATATAATTTAATTTTTTAAAGGCTATTTTTTGAATTTTTAAGGAAAAGTATTTTAATTATGTTTTAAATGGTTTTAAAGTATAATTTATATTTTTTAGAGGTTATTTTCAATGAAAATTGTTTTTTATATGGTTTATTATTTAAAAAGTTATTTTTAAATAAGGATAAGATATTTTCTTCAAGGAATGTTTTAAAATGATACATAAAAATTTAATTCTTTCTAAGATGACTTATGTTGGTGTTACTCATTCTTAAATAAGGATATAATCTAAGAATACAATTATTATTCGTTCTATAAAGGGATTATATTTATCATTGTATGATATTTATGAATTCCATATCACTTCATGGGTTATAATATGATGAATGATCTATATTATTATATAACAAATATGTATGTTTTTTATTATGTGATGGGTGGGACTTATATATACCTCAAAATCATTGGTTGAAAATTTATATATCAGGAGAAAGAAATTCTTGGAAAGTTGGGTAAACCTTATTCAGTAACATAGGGATATAATGTGGACTGAACATCATTCAGTAAAGGACATTGTCTTCTATGATGGTTAGGGTAGAGAGACATGGTTAATATGAAAATTCTTATCTATGATTATGTTTGTGCCACAATTTCATGTCTTATGATATGCTCTCTTTGATCATGTTATATGAATATTTTATGATTCATTTATTATTAGAATCCATGTTTTATTCCGTGAAAGGTGATTTTGATCATTGATATTACAGTATAATTTTCAAATGTTATTTTCATGATCAAATAACCTTATATGTACATTCATATGATCATGGATTATTATCTCATATGTCTACTCTTACTGAGCATATGTGCTAAAGATTTTATTATGTTTAATTTTCCCAGGATATGAGGAATGATGTTAAATTAATTTTTTTAGAAGGACCTCAATGGGATGTTGTTGATTACCATTTATGGAATAAGGAAGACATTGTATATTGGTAGAAAATGATGTATAATGACCATTAGTTTATAAATCCATGTTGTTAAGAGTTTTTCACAATTCAATAAAATTGAAAATCTAAAAGGTACAGGGGTTTGTATGTGATCCATAATTTCATTTTCTGTTTTTTATTTGACTAGATGAAAATTATTGTATCACATTTAAATTTTTTTTATTTAGTAGCATATTCAAAAGGGGATATTTTGGGTAGTTACATATTATATTTGCGTGAGGTTTAGATAAAATTTGAAATTATGATGTTTTCATGAAATTTTCTCTTAAGAGATAAATATACCATCACGAGTATATCATAAAATATGTTCATAATCTTAGACTCACACTTTGATGTTTTATGTTAGTAAATTTTATTAAAACTAATGATATTTTGGGAGACAATTATTCTTGTGGTAATTATGGGTTATTACATTTTAAGATACTAAATGAAACGTATGAGATAACATTTGAGGTTAAAACATTTATTTAATATTGAATATTTTAAGGTTATTATTAATGATTATTGTAAAGTTTGTGAAATTTTAAAATAATTATCTTAATATTGTATTAGATAAAGGGAAACCCATATGATGGATGCAACTCGTCACAAACAATAATGTTGTGGGGGATTGAACAAATAAATAATGGTGACCTGGTTTCATTGACCTCTATTAGCCTACATTATTTCCAGGTTATTATTACATTTTCCATTTATTTAAAAAATTTATTGATATTTAAAATGTTGAATTTGGGGAACATATGTTTTATTATGAATTAACAAATAGATTTGTTGGTAAAGTAGTTAATGTAATTTTTGGATGATGATATATATTTTGGAAAAACTTTTATGACATTATGGGATAATATTTAATAAATAAATTATATTTCAATTCATATGAATTTTTTTTTTATAGTATATTTATGGATATTCGGGTTATTTTTGGAAATTGTTAGAATATCATCATGATTATTATAGAAATTTATTTTTTGAATGAGAAATTATGAATGAATGACATAATTTGGACATATATGTTAAAATTTATCATGGAAGATTATTTTTATACATAATTATGATATATGGGTTTCAATCTTACTGTAGAATATTTTGAGTAATTTTATGGTTAGTTACTAGGTTAATGGGTATGTTGAACCATGGGTATTAATGAAACATTTTATATATTGAAATATTTTTTTCATTATTTGACCATGTATTGTTTTTTGATAATTAACATAAATTTTCCATACCATTTTGGTTTTTTTATTTTTTCAAGACAAGGGAAATATATTATTAACCTTCTTTGGAATATGTGATTCATTAGAAGTCAATTCTACTACTTTATTAATAAAAAATCATCTTGATTTACTCATGTTCGATGAAAAGGATGTATTAGTTGTGGAAACTGATTAAGAGATGAAACATTACATTTGATGAAACTAAATTTCATTATTTTATATGTTTATAATTAAAATGAATTATTCAACATTATAAAAACTATCTTGAATGAAAATAATTACTCCTTAACTTTTCATTCTATGAAATCAATTACCTTTAAACCATAAATTTATGGATAATCAAAAATTTATTGTTTTTTATATTTATGTTTATAATTACCATGTTCTATATCACTCTTCATCAAAACATGATAGTTATTTCTCTATTCCATGTCAATTTCATGACCATATAGAAACATAATATGTGTTTATTCAAATGACTATAATAATTTTTTTATCTCGTTTGAAGAGGAATTATCATTGACCTTTTTTTCGATCTATGATATAAATAAAGGTATTTGGTAAATTCAAACCATGGTTACAGATATAATTTTTAAATTATGAAGGATAATTTTATTAAATTGGGGGAAAATTAATATTTTATTATTTTAAAATGAATCATTATGTCGAATAGTGTACAAGAAATGCAACATCAAGCTTAAATGAAAAAGTAAAATTATTATTTATATGTGAACATTTAAATGTTTTAGTTAAATTAGAGGGAATGAATAATAATTTCCTATATATTTATGTATATTTCATACTCACTGAATTTTTTTAGTAATTATTTTTAAATAAGTAAATTTTTTTTAGTATAATAATTTTATTTATGAAAAACACCTTTTAAAAACATTAATTTAATATTATTCATAGAAATAATATAATTAATTTATGGAACATTTAGAAAAATTATATAACAAAATAATATATATTTAATAAATCGTAATATAAATATTTTTTATATGATGATTTTTTTAGAATTTTTAGAGATTTTGGATGTCTTAATGTGTACATAAAAAATATGAGTTTTTAAAAAAATATTTCCCAAGTACACACATGGTTTAAATATGTTTGGGGTGAGTTTAATTTTCTTATTAGTTTGTTATGATTTAAAAAAAAATCCAATCAAGATTGTTAAAATGGATTGAATAATAATAATTTATATAAAAATAATTTAAATTATAAAATTTAATTAAAAAAATATTTTTTATGCTTTTTCAAATATATTTTTAAATTAAATGATGATGATTTTTTTTGCGTTGAATTTTGAAAAATGGATGTAATATATTGATTTATAAAGAATTTTTTTTATAAATTGTCATATTATAATTTTTCCAACATGAATTGTAATATTGGTAATTTTTTTACTATAGACAAGGGTAAATCGAGTAATTAAGGGTAAAAAACTATTATATGGATAATAAAAATACCATAAAAACAGAAAAAATATTATTGGTTTAATTAAATTATTATCTAAACATATATGGTTACAAATTGAGTAATTTAATAATAATTCCCCTTAAAAATGACATATATATTTTTAATATCAAAGAAAGAGACAAAATATCACACTATTATTTCTAAGTAAAATTAATATATTTTATACGAGGTTGAAAAAAGGCATTCTAACCTATAAATATTCTTTTTAAATTATGATATAATTATGGACATCTTGCTATTTTAATTTAAATTTTTACTAAATAATAAGTTACCTTAAATGACAAAAAAACACAGATGCTTTAATTATTTTATTAATGAAAATATAAAACAAATAATATCATAAATATGAAAATAAAAATTATTAAGATAAATAATGTCAGCCTAAATTTTTATACATTTCCCCAATTTTATAGAATTATTTGAAAATATTTGGTTCTAATTATATTTTTTTTCTTGATATTATTTTTGTCAAAATAATTAATTTTCCTAAAAATGACATTATGGAAATTTAATAGTGAATAATAAATTCTTAAATTATATAATATTTATAAAAATCATATAAAATATATAAATTTTTTTTTTCTTAATTTTGATTTATATAAGGTGTCAATATTAAATGATTATCTTTATAAAGGTCTTTTTTAATTTTCTTTTAAATATATTGTCCCTCAATTTTTAAATATCCAAGTTGTCAGGGTTAGAGTTCAAGTGGTCAAATAAGGGTTAAAACATACTAATAAGTTTATTAACATTTCTTAAACATGTAAAACATTAATTTTATTATTCATATTTTATCCTTATCAAACTAGGCTATAATTTTAGGATTTTAATGGAATCATTTCAATGAAAATAAATAATATGTTATTAAAATCTGAGATACTTATTAAAGGTCATGCTCTATGTTTTTATAAAAGTTATGTATTCTCATATGTATAAATAATGATATAAAATGTCCTAATTGTTTTTTTATCTTAATAAATTTTATCTCATTATTCAAATTTATTTTTAACTTGACATTGATATATGGTTACGTTACATGCATACAACATTATAATACAATATTAATTTAAATAATATAAAAATAAAATAAATGATATTAAAAATATTAATTTTTCTATAATTTGAAATACATAATACATGACATTAATTTTATAGATATATTTCATATATGAAAGGTATTTAAAATAATTACATTTGAATTTTCATTTTTTATATATTTTATGTAAAATTAAATAAATATTGTCACAATAGACATTATTGACAATTTGCCCAAAAATTAACTTTTTAATTGTATGAAATTCATAAAATATTAAATTTATCAATTTTAATGGAATATGTTTAATAAAAGTATATATTTTACATTAATCGATCCATTTTTCACTTATAGTAACATTATTAACCATTTATTATAAAAATTGTGTTGGCCATAGTTAAGGTTAAAAATATATAACGATAGGGTAAAACAAAATGATAAGGTTTGAAATGGCATTTAAACAAGAATAATTTCTATTGTTAAATGGAATTAAAACCCTTTCCTGTATTATTTTTAAATTTCATTACATTTTAAGGAATTTGGAATGATAAATTCATTTATTCTTTTGGGAAATTAAAAAAAATTCCCTCACGTGACTTATAAATGGGAACCTCTTCCCTGAATTCAAATTGTTACGTAGAGTTTTATTGATATCTAATAGTCACAAATTAATCTTCTAAATATCCAAATACACATTTTAAATGTATCTATATACTCAAAAGACCAACCCTATAAACCGTTAGATGAAATCCAAAGGAGACGTTAAGAAAAAGAGGTAATCTGTCTTACCAATCACTTTCAGTTTATACTCTAATTTACTTTCATATAAATCTATTATATAAATAATAAAATAATAAAATAACCATACTAAATATTATTAAAGGCTATAATTATAATGAACAGGAAAATATACACCCTCGTTCCCATTAATGAAGAATTTAAAATATCACTTGCGTGTACGTACGACTTACCATCTCTAGGTAGCGATTAAACTAAATTTTCATTAACAATATTTATGGGTAGATATTCTGATAATATAAATGATTATATATGAAAATTATAATATAATTAAACTTTTGAATGATAATATCATATACACCTATTTATATATTATCTTCTATGAAATGATAACTTCACTCATGGGTACTTATAGATAACCATCTCGAAGATTGGTAGTGATTACTTTTTCATCTAAATTTCACATTGATAATATTAGTGAATAAATTTTATGATATATATATATATATATTATATAATAATAAATTTGGAAATATGACTTTTTATTTAATCAATAAAAAAACTAATTTAGCGAGTATGCATACGTACAACCTTCCACCTCTAGGAATAGTGTCATTCATTTATCTATGAATAAATTCCACGAAGAATTAAAAATATGTATATAATTATTATATATTATTTTTATTAAATTATTAACACTATGGAAATAATGAAAATAACATCAAATTATAAGGACAAATAATTCTAAATGGAATCATTCTTTGAAAATAAAGAAATTATCAACTAGAAAAGTGATTTTAAAATAAAATTATTAATAAATAGATAATATAATATTATAAATAAATGACACATTGTATTATAAACAAATATGGTTATAAAATAAATTTGTATAAAAATTTATATATATCATAGAGGACATTTGAATATTTTCGATGTAAGTTAAGACTTATTGTGAGTGGATTTTCAGTCTCACTGTTATTTCATTAATACTTATGCCATACTCCCCACTAGTTTAACTTTTATGGTATATATAATGCCTAAAAATGTAAGAAATGATAATTATCCTAACTGTAATTATTATTTACATATAAATTTTATAATCTCTTTCTCAAGGGTTATATGGTTAAAAATATACCAAACCGATAACAAAATTTTATAACAAATTTACGTCTTTGAAAGACAATTATCTTTTGAACCTATGTTATTTTTGGGGGATTATATACAACCCTTACACATTTTTTATTATGAATTTTCTTATTTTAATGATATTATGAGAGTAATTTAATATTATTTTCTCTTTGTTCATAATTTGTTTTCAAAACCCATGTATATAAATTATGTTTAGTTTTCTTAAATGATGTTATATGAATTTTATAGCAAAAAGATTTCAATAATTTTTAAAATACTTTTCAATCTTTCCATTATATGTTCTCAATGGTTATTTTCAATGAATTATTTTTATAAATGGTTAATGAATTAATAAAAATGGTTCTTTAAATATGAAGGGATATTTTACTAATAAAATGTATTTAAAATATCCTTATAATTATTTTCCATAAATTATGAATTATGTTTGTAAAAATAACTCCTTAGATAAGATATTTTCCAAGGGTACCATTCTTATTTTGACCCAAAATGGATTATGTTTATGATATCATAGTCATTATAAATTTTGTACCTTTTCTTATGTTAGGATATGAATATTTATTTGTATTATTATTGACTACATATTTATGGTCTTCATTAGGTGTCATGTGGGACCAATATCTCCCTCTAAATCATTGTGTAACAATTTATATCTTATGAGATTGACATTACAAGAAAGAGAGTCAACCCGGTTCGGTAATATTGTACTTTAATGAATAGGAAACTTGGTTCAATAAATGCCTTTATCTTATATAATCGATTTTTCATTGAGCCTAGACTAATATGGAAAAGATTTTATATATTTATGTGTATTTTGAAACATCTTGTCTTATGTTCTTTTTGAAAGGGCCATGTTCTTTGATTATTTTATGACTCATGTCTTATGAAAAACTATGTTTTATTACATAACTCAATATTTTTTTTATCTTCTATATGCGGTATAATTTTGGAATCTTACGTTCAGGATTACATAAACTTATGAGCATCATATATATTAATATGATCATTGTTTGATATATCCTATGTTTACTATTACAGAACATAACCAGCTTCCTACATTCTGTTGCTTTCTTCTTTTTACTAGATATTGAAGAATGTTATTAAATTAATTTTCTCATGTAGCATTTAACATGGATAACATTTATGTCCTACTGTGAAATAAAATATGGTGGGTATAATGGGAGATAATATTGATATTTATGAACCAATTACTTATAATCCCATATTGATAAGAAATTTTCCCAATTCTGTAATACTCTAAACATAAATTGTTCTTATTTATGTAAGTGATAATTTATTAACTATTGTTGAGGAATATTATATTAAGAAAAAAAATAAAAAATGGTTCACATTTAAAATATTTATGTATTTAGTAGCGGATCTTGATGTGTAGATTCTAGGCTCTAATATTTGGTATCCAAGTGGGGTTTATATTAGTTTGGAGAATATTATGTCTCTATAAAAAGATATCATAAGAATCATAGATAATATCATGGGTATATAAGACAACATGTTTATAATATTAGAAAAAATATTAGAGGTTTTTGAATTATCATATTTTAAGGTGACTAATGATATTTTTGGTGAAATTTATTCTTGATGTAATTATTTGTTATTTTATATCGTAAGATGGATGTTTAAAGGGATGATAAAATAATTGATTTTTTAAAAAATCATTAATGTTTAATTTTTTAAGGTTATTTTTAGTATGTTTATATCTTTTCTAGAAGGTTATAATAATTATATTAATATTCTTTTAGAAAAATGGATACCCATATAATGGTTGACAACACATCACATCTGGAAGGTCTGTGAGAATTAATCCCACAACCATAAGGTGACAGTGATAAATTTAATTCCACTGGCATATGTGATGACCCAATATATATTACATTTTTTTAGTAAAAAAATATTATGAATTAATAATAATCTAAATTTGGGGAACATATATTTTTCCTTAGTTTCGATATTTATTTTTTGGTTTTGTGATTATTGTTATTTTGGATAAACATTTCATTTTCATAAAACATTTTATGATATTATTGGATATTATTTAATGAATAAATCATGAATGTTATTTTAGAGTTATTTATTTTTTTATAATTGTGGATCTATGGTTATTTAGTAGTTTTAAATAAATTGTTAGCATATGTTGAAGATCAATAAGTAAATTAATTTTTCGTATCTTATATTAGATGTTATTAATGTTATTTTGAGATAAATTTAAACAAATTTATTGGATGATTATGTTATCAAATAATTCTAAATTTTTGGCTTCAATATTCTTTAAGAATATTTTTTAGGAATTATATGTATCTTATTTTTTAAGTGGTCATTATTGAACAATGGGTTTTACTATTTTATTTTTTAGATAAAAATAGATTTTCATCATTTAAATGTGTATTATTTTTTTAAAATTATATTATATTGTATTAAAATTCATTGTTTTGGTTAAAGTCTTAATGTATGAGACATTAAAAGTTAATAAATTATGGATTATGTGATTTATTAAAAGTATATACTACTGATTTAGACGTAAAAAATTCATATAGAGTACTCATGGTTTTGAGAAAATAGGATATTAATGGTGGAAATTGA
Source organism: Viscum album (assembly GCA_963277665.1). Lineage (NCBI taxonomy): Eukaryota > Viridiplantae > Streptophyta > Magnoliopsida > Santalales > Viscaceae > Viscum > Viscum album. The sequence continues at coordinate 677,874,494 of OY728132.1, read as the reverse complement.
TTGAATGATGAAACTATAGTTTTCAAGTCAGAATGTATCATTAAGATAACAGATTATAATAAAAATGGATTATTCAACTTTATGAATGTCACATTGAAACAAAAAATAATTTGTTTACATTTAACACTTATATGTCAATGACCTTTTAATCCATCAAAACATTACGTTCTTGTGATGAATAAAATTATAACAAACATGTTCTCTATTACTCTCTATAACAAATGATATATTTTTTCTCTTCCAAACCCATGTGTTCCTATTTTCAAACCTAGTATGTGATTTTTCATATGACCCTCACATATCATTCTCTCTCTTTCCAAGAGGGTGTTTTGTGGTCCCTTTTTCAAATACTGAACTTCAATAATGTTTTTTTGAATAATCTAACCATGGTTAGTAAAATAAAGTTCAAATATGTGGGGACCATTTATTAAAGGGGACAATAGATATAATATCCTGATATTTTAAATGGAAATACTTTATTTAATTTCATAAAAGGAATGAAACATCAAGATTAAAAGAAAAACTAAATATTATTATTCAGATGTGACTATTATTTCCACTCCGTTTAATAGGTGGTAATGAATAGTATTATGAGATTTATATAAAATGGTCAGAATCAATTATAATTATTAAATTTATTGTTTATAAATAGATAAATAATTTTTAGAAAAATCATTACCTTCATTGATAACATTTTTTCTTCAAGAAATTATGTTTAATAATTTTTATGTAAAAATAATAAATTTACTTTATATATGTTTTAGAAAGTGAATTTTTTTAAAAAAAAATTATTCTTGAAATTATTACATCAAAATTTTATAATTATGTAATTTTTTTGAATATTCAATAATATTTGATAATTCAATGAATAATGAAAACTACATATTTTAATTAAAAATTACAATTTTAAATAATTTTTAAGTTAAAATTTTGTTTTATATAGTTTCATTTTTTATTTAGTTATTTATTATTTAAATTATTCCAATTATTGTTTTTAAAATTGACTATATACATGAATTTAGTATAACAAACATCCAATTAAAAAATCACTTTTTACAAAATAATCCCTTTGTGTATGCATCATACCAATTCAATTTTAAATTAAATGAAAAAACATTTTTGTTTATAATTTTTAAAAATTTATTACAAATTATTATTCAGCATTTTAAAATTACGTAAATAATTGAATATTTTTTGTCAATGTGAATAGTAACCTTGGGGAATGTTTGTTATAATAGTTAACTGTAAATTGGGTAATTAAGAGTAAATATACTCAAATAAGGGCTAAAAAATCACTAAAAACATTCAAAAATCATATTGGATAGAATTTATTTGTATTTTTTTTCAAATAAATATAATATTATTAATATGGGGTGTAAATGAATGTATTCATGACTATAATTTTTTATTGTAATGTAGGATAATTATCTACCTAATAGTATTTTAATTTACATTTTTAGTGATGAAATAAATATTTAAATAATCACACGGAACATATGAAATTAATACATTATTTAAAGAAATATCTAATAAATAATACTAATAATATTTAAAAAACTGTTATACGATATAATAAATGTGATACAAAAAATTTATAGATTATTTTTACCTTTTTGAGATATAATAAAATAAGTGCTATGATTTTATGTGTGTTCTTAGTATTGTAACAATCATGTAATGAATAGTCCTTAAAAATTTACATTCATAATATTTAATAGAAAACAATAATTTATTAAATCAAATAAAATTAATAAAACTATTTTTTTTGTAAAATATTTATATAAGACATTAAATTTCATAAATGATCCAATTTTTTGTCATTTTTCCTTTTATAGTAACTATATTATCTTTTAAAGTGTAAAAATCTATATTCTCATGGTAAGAGTTAAAATGGTGAGATACAAGTTATAACAAAAGGATAAGTGTATAACCATGTCATAAATTTGTCCATTTTTTACTATTAGTCTCTTAAAATCATTGTCTCAAATTTGAGTTATCTAACGGACACATTTCCATGAAAATTACTTATATATTATTTTAGTCAATAATAGTTACCAAATGTCCCCCTCATTGTATTAATGATATTTACAGTTTTACATTAGGATAAAATAAATATATCAATGAATTAAAATACATATTTTGATTTTACTAATTTTAGTTTCATTATGTAATTTTCTTAATTATTATAATTTATATAATTAACTAAAATTCTTGAAAAATGCTAATAAATTATTAATTTAATTAATAATAAATAAAAACAATTGATTTAAAAAATATTAATTTTGGTATAATTTGAAAAATTTAATGTGAGAAATGAATTTTATTGATCTATATGACATATAAAATGGGTTTGAAAAAATCATATTCAAATTTACCATTTGTTATAAAATATTTTAAGTTAAATTAAATGAATTGTATATAAATTGAATTAATGATTATTTATCAATATGATATATTATTTTCTTATATAAAATTAATTAAAATATTTCCATTGACCTTGTGAACATAATATTGTTTATAAAATCTTAAATATTCCTTTTATTTTTATATTTTTCATTTATAGTAACATTATTACCCGTTTATGATTAAAATAGTGGTTATTACGGTTAAGATCACTATTAACTATCCATGTGGTAAATCAAAAGGTTAATGGTTAAAGTAAAATAGAAATTTGTCTAAATTAGATTATGTTTTATGAGAATCAAACCATATAAAATCTTATATTCTAATTTATATCCATTTATAGTCATTTGGAATTACAAATCAATTTATTCTTTTGTAAATTTCAAAAGTGATCCTCACAACATTTATAAAATGTAACCCCCTCCCTCTATTCGTTCCATCACATTGAGTCTTGTAGATCAATAATTATATAAAAATTAATCTTATGAACATCCCTAGACATATTAATGTTGTTATGGCCCCCTAAAAAGACCAACCCTTGAACCATTTAGAGGAGATTCAATGGAAGCGTTTCGAAGAAGGGGTAGTCTCTCTTACCAATGACATTATTTTTCTACTACGCATTACCTCTTTTATATATGTTATTTACATTATAATAAAAAATATCAATGAAAAATAAATATTCTTTAATGTTATTAATATTCTTATCACACAAATATACACCCCTTTCCTGTCAAACAAGAAGTCAAAGTATCGCTCATGCGTATATATAGTTTACTGTCTCCATCTACCGATAAAATTAATTTTTCAAGATAATATGATGAGATTAATTACTATAGATTATATTTATAATATAATTATACTTCTAAAATTATAATATCATATCCACCATATTATCATCTAATCTTTTGAGAAACGATAACATCGCTCGTGTGTACGTATAGGCAACCATCATAATGATGTGATGTGATTATTTTTCATCTATATTTTCCATGGATTATAATAATATATAAATTTCAGGATATATATATATATGATATAATTATAATTATGTAAATATGATTTTTTTCATTCGATCAATAAAAAAATGACAACACCATTCAAGTGTACGTAAGACCTACCATCTCTAGGAATAGGGTAATTCATTAATCTATCACTAAATTCAATGAATGATTATAAATATGTATATAACTATTATTATATATTATTTTCATTAAATGATTAAAAATCTTGATATAATGAGAAAATGATAACAATATAAGGACCAAGTGTCCCGAACCAAAAAATTATTGTAAAACGAAGCATTTATCACCTAGAATAGTAATTTTAACAACAAATTATTATGAAAAGAATGATTAGATATTATATATAAATAATACATAGAATGATTAATTATTCATATGTAATAAATTTATAAAATTTTATTTATTAATCATTATGTTTTAATGTTTAGGAAGTAAGTCATGAGTTATTGAAAGAGAATTTCTAGTCTTACAATTAATTCTGTGGGAATTATTCCATATTAAGAACTAGTATATATTATGTGGTATATATACACCCCAATAATATAATCTATAATAGTTAGGCCTATTTTTATAGGAATTTTCATATCATTTTGATTATCTAGCTTTAATTAGGTATAAATTTAAAAAGATACCAAATTAGTAAAGTAATTTCATCCCAATTATCCTTCAATGAGACACATGTTATGTTACAAACCATTATTCATTTATGAGGTGTATATAGTATCCTTTTAAATTTTTTATCGTGAATTTTATTATTTTTATGATATTATTAGTTTTATGTAAGGATTTAATCTCCTCCTTCAAAATTTGTATTATTCAAAATCCTTATTTTCTTAAAAATATTTTAATTTTTTTTAAAATGGTATTTTATGAATTTTGATGGATACATATTTAAAATATGATAAATATTGTTTTCAAAGTATCCTTTATAATATTTTACAGATTATTTTTATCAAATAATGATTTCTAGATGGTTTATAATTTAATAAATTATTCTTCAAAGAGAGACACATATTTACAATAATAAATGTTTAAAAAATATTCTTCAAAATTAGTTACCATGATAGATAAATTCAATTGGTTTTAGTCATACCTTAATAGGGATATGATCCAAGGATACCATTATTATTCTTTTTATAATGGTTTATGTTTATGATGGGTTGTTTTTTATTATCTTTGCATCGTTTTAATCTATATAATATGATGAATGATTTATATTACTAATGAATACATATGTATGATTTTCATTATGTGAAGGGTGCGTACTATTTATCCCTCTAATGAGTTTTGAAATGATTTATGACTCATGAGATAGATAAGAAAAAATGGAGAGGGAACCATATTTAGTAATACTGGGCTTGAACGATGAGTGAACTCAGTTTATTAAAGAAAATTTTCCTATATAATAGTGTTTCATGAACAATGAAAAAATATGGAAATAATATTATATGAATATTTGTATTCCTTAATTTCATGTCATATGTTATGACCTCATGGCTCATATTCTTTGAATATTTAATTATTTATGTGTTATGAACATCTATTTTTTATTCCATGACACAATATTTTTTAATCATTGATATATAATGTATAATTTTCACAATTTATGTTCACGATCACATATCCTAATTAAAATCATAGAGTTTTATATTATATTAGTTTGATATATTATAGGTTTGCCCTTACAGTGTAACTGAGAAAACCCTTTTCTTATGATTCTTTCTTCCAGTTTCTCAGGAATGATATTAAATGACTTTTTTTAAAAATTTATTTCTCATGCATGATGATTATAAAATAACGTGGAATAATAAAATCCAGTTATATAGGGAGATAATGTTTCTCATTACAAACAAGTTATTTATATACCCATGTTGTTATGACCTTGTCCAAATTCCCTAAAACACTAATCCTAATAGGTAATTTGGAATGTAAGTGATCCATTATTTAATTTTTATGTTTAATTTTATGATGGAAAAAATTGGGTCATATTTTAAAATTTTATTTCTTTAGTACCAGATCAGGATGTGTTGATTTTGGGTTATTACAATAGAGTTTCATTAACTATGCAGGGAAAAAATGTAAGGGTTTCATTTCTAAAATTTAATTCATTACCAAATATTTCTCATTATAAACCATTATAAATTATTAATGGTGTTGTTACTATATAAATTAATTTATTTAAAAAAAATTCATAAAATTTATTAGGTTTGCGGTGCCATATAATTTTTTTCCATTAAATTCATATTAATTCCAAGGATACATAAGATATAACAGTTATTTTTTAAAACATAACTCTCTTTATTGATTAAAATTATTTTTCTTATACTTATTTCTTCAAAAAAAAATTCAATATAAATATTCTATGTAATTCATTTTTATATATTGTAGGGATCCTTTATTAATGATTATATATTGTAGGAAATGTTATCAACAATTTTTCTCTTTCAATTTTTAGAAAATATATATTCTTACATCATCCCATTATTAATGACTCTAAATATATATATATTTTTAATGAATACTACATATTTTTATGTAAATAATAATATATTTCTCACATTACAATTATTAGAGATTATTTAAAATGTAATTTTTTTTCAAAATTTGGTTTTCTAACCCTTTTTAAAATCTAGAAATATTTTTTCATGTTTTCATCAATAATGATTTAATTTGAAGTATCATATTTCAATGTATTTTTGTTTCCAGATTTTTAAAAGTTTATGTATATTTAAGTCCTTTTTATTTGGGAATATGTTTTAAAAAAAATCATCCCTTTCATATAATAATTTTTTTAAATATTTTATAATTCGATTTTATATGGTTTTGGGAAATCATTATTTTTTTTAATAATATGTACTCTCTATGGTTTATCAGTCATTAATATTTATTCTTATCTCCCTATATATTTTATTATGATATCATTTACTTTGTAAAAATATAGTTAAGATATTATATAATATTTTAAGTTCCTATTATGGGATTTTTTAACAGTTTAAAAAAAATTATTTGGACATTTGAACACAAAGGTATGTTTATGACTGAATATATATAGAACACATATGTGTTATTAATGATATTTGGGGTCCTATATCTCCATGAAATGAAATTATTATGAATTTATATTTGATAAGGTAATGATGTTAAGTGTATGAATGGTTTTAATCAGAGTATGATGCTATTTAAATTATTTTATTCACAATATAAAGAATGGGTATTTTATTTGTTAACAATATGATTTTTTTAAAATATAAATCATGGACCCCTATTTTGTTTACAACAAGAAACATGTAGATTTTTTCTATAACATAAATCATGGGAAATTCGATTGATCAAAACACGAGGCATCAATATTTTGTTTTTTAATAATACTATAATTTCTATATATTTATTTTTATGTGACAATTTATTATAATATTAGATAAAATATTTCAATATTCAAATATTTTTTCTCATTCTCAAATTTTCATTATCCCTAGATTGCAAAAAATATGTTACAAATACATATTTTTATAGCATATTACAATCCTTATATCATGATATATGGACATATCATAGAGTTCCATGTCATTTTTTGGATGAAATTATTCCACTAAATATGTTTTATGATATGTTAATTCTCTATCCTCTGATGAAAGTAGTATAATTTTCCAATCAATAATAACAATCATCCATTTATATTATTTTTCCATTCTTTGGTTATGAAGATATTTTTAATTTATGACATGTTTAGAATAATTTCATGAGGATTTCAATGAGAGAGATGAGATTATAGATTAATAATTTTATGTAGATAATCTAAATAAAACTAAAACTATCAATTTTTTGGGCTATGAAACTATTTTTGAGATTTGTCATTTAAATATTGATATTATTTTATATTTTTGGTCATGTTTATCTTGGGTTTCTATACATTTCATCCAATGAGAATAATAATTACAATTATCCCCAATTAATCAAATGAAATGGTTTAACTATTAACCCAAAAAGAATAAAATTAATGAATATTATTGAATATAAATATATAATAATCAAAAATATTATAGGAAAATAAAATTTCACAAAACATTACTGAGATACATTTGAGAGGGAAATAATTACAAAAAATAATAAAGGGTTAATGATGATCCCCATAAAAAACTTGTTAATATATTATTCAATTCCAGTGAAAGATACAATATGAAGTGGAATTGTGATTATTGTGTTTAGAATTTAAAATATGGTCAATTGGTTTCAATTTATACTATATATATCATATAAAATGTAATCAATAAATATTAAGGAAGATGAATAAATAAAAAAAATTATGATTTGGTTCCACTTGTAATGATCAAACCATTTAAAGTGAGAATCAACAAATTAATTTATTATTACATAGATATTTAAATCCAATAACAGTATTTAGAAATAAATACTAAATCTATAAAAATGATAAATAACACATTACATTTAAAATTTAGTCAATGTGGATAGAATATAACTAAATTAAATGAAATTGATTCATTAATTCCCTTTAAATGAGTCTCAAAATTCATGGAAATTATTATAGTTTCCAAAAAAATAAAATTATATTAATTATTTAATCAAATATTAAACTATTTTAATATTTTTCATAGTTTTTATTTTACATCTTGACTAATTTTTCTCCATTATTATTCATTTTTTGATTAATATTTCTTTTATCATTCCTTGTGAGCTTGTTATATTCATAATTAAAAACGTCGTTCGGTATAATTGTAATGGTGGGATATCATTTTTCAAGGCCTTTATATGCTTCATAATTTTTACAATATTTTTTATTGAATTCTATATTAAATATTTTTTATATCATGTTATTTTTTTCAAATTTTTTACTTTTATAATAATTATTATCAGAAATATTTCATTTTTACAAAATCATATAAAATATATTATTTTCCCAATAATGTCATATAAAATCATCAAATACATTTTTTAATAATAATAATTAATGTATTAAGTGAAAAATAAAACATTATCATTATCTATGGTAGTGTAAAACCACCATAGTTGAACGATTCATTCAAAAAACATTTAAAGGGAGAAAAAACAAAAAATATGTAATTTAAACGAATATTTATAATTTAATTATAATTCAATATTGTGTTTATTTTATAGATTATTTAAGATAATGAAAGGGGTGACGAAATAATTTAAATAAAAATAAAGGTATTTTGATACCATAAATTTGATATTATAAGGGATTATAAAATTTATTCAAGGGGAATAGGGATATATCATACAAAAAAGATGAAATGGTGGTAAAATCATTGTAATGTAAAAATATAATAAATATAATAGGTTTTTAGATGTTTTTTGGGGAGAAATATTTTCAAATAAGAATTTCAATAACTACTTGATATGGAATACCTTAAACTTTGTGTCTCTAAATTTTGATTAAATCTAAATCATTAAGTGAATGAAATGTTTTACAAACTATATGAATTAGAAAACATGTATAGATATTTATTGAATCATTTTATTGAAATATATTGAAAAAAATTATATGTGTTTTGGTGTGGGTTGAATGAGTCCAAATTTATTGATAAGATTTGATGACTATTTTACAAATATTCATTACATAAGTGTTAATAAATTAAATATTTTGTGTAAAGTGGATCATAATTAGAAAATAAAATATTTAATTGTCTATTAATCATCCCCACATGACTCATGATAAGTAAATATGATTTCTTATTAATTGATAAATATTAATTATAAAACTATTTTTTTTATTTATTAATAGGTTTATTTTATAAATTTCTCTTTAAATATAGCAAGATAATTATGAAATTCGATTTATAATATATATATATATATATATATATATTTATTATCATCATATTTCTATTTTAAAGTGTTTAAAATACTTATCCCTTTTATATTGTATCACTTAGTCTCCATTATTTACTTTTCTAATATAGTATATGCATAATGCCATTATTAATTAATATTATCATATTTATCCTAACATAAAAATTATTCTAGATTTGTTGAATAATTTAAATAATATATGTTAATTATCATATCATTTAATTCACAATAAAAAGGTATATATAATTTTTAGAATCATTTCCGATTATAATATAACAATATGAATTAAAATTATTCTTGAACTCACATTCTTATTTTGAGAAGACAGTAATGTTTTTAATAAATATATAAAAAAATTCACCATTTCTGTATGGAAATTAATATTATATATATTATTTATTTTTATATTATCCAAATATATCTAATATTTTGAAAACCATTCTACATAAAAATATAATAATACAATGTAGAATTTCAATTGAAATCAAGCACTTAAAAAATTATAATTCACTTATTGATCATAGAATTTAATGGTTCTGTCATTTTAGTTGTTTTTACATATAATATGTAGCTGTTGTGTGTTCTTTATTTTATAAATTAATACTTTACAATGAGTTAAAAATGTTGATCCGAAACAAAAATATAACATTTTCAAATGTGTTTTTTGAAAAAGTAATCAAACTTTATTACTCAATCGCAAATAAAAATATATTTGAATATTTACCTCTGAAATGAAAATGATTTATATCTAGAATAATATAATATATTATATATATTGAAACTTTATAATAATGATATTTAAATATCTATAAATATATTGGGAATAAAATTCAAATTTAATTTTAACACTTATTTTTTAGAAGGAATTTAAATTCCAATGTAACATTATAATTATATCCATATTGGATATGAATATTAAATTAATAAATATATACTTTAACGATTTAAAAACATAAAATAAAATTAATATTTTTAATATTTTACCATATTTATTTATCAAATACATTGATTATACATCACTATTACTATATATAGACATATCTTGTTATTTATAAGATTTTAAAAAATAAAATCCATCTACATTTAAAATGAATATTATAAATATACTTCTAATTTTAATAACTGAAAATAAGAACTATTTATGATTTAATTTTGAATTAAAAATATGTAGTATATTAAAAATGATATTTTCTTATAATAAAAAATTTCTTTTTCAAGGAAAAATGTTATACATATTTTATACCATTATATTAACATTCATAAAATATTTATAATAAAATAATATATATATAATTCATTAAAAATAATATAAATCATAACATGGAAAATATATTACAGGATGCAATTGTTAAAATAGACTAAAAATAAGAAATAATTTTATGAGAAAGTGTTTAACAACAAAATAAAATAGATACAATGTCATGATATACACATGATAATTTTAAATTTATAAGGTTTATATATTTAGTTATATAATATATATTTTTTCACAAAATAATCATATATACATATTATAATAAAAAAAAAATTTAAAAACAAAAAATTCATAACATTAATATTAATTAAACATAAAGTAGATATCTTAGAAAAAAATATATGGGCTGTAACATATACCTCGTTAAAAAAATTATTACCACATAATTTTCCATAATTATTACAAAAAACTAATACACAAATAGTTAGATGTATATTTTATTAATAAAAAAATTAATAGCTTATAAACAGAAAAAAACAATTCCCTAACAATAAGCCTATGATTAAATGAATATTTTTTTATAATATTTATTATACATGTGATTGAGTTTTATAGGGAATATAATCAATATCTAGTGATGATTCCCAGATAAACCCTAGTAGTTTTATCCACTTTGGAATTAATTTTGAGAAATTATTTTACTATTGAGATATGGTGTATGATAAAATATAATTACATGAATTTTAACCATTCAATATGTTAATGACCACTTAGCAGTTTCGTGTTTTGATCAATTTTCACAGTGTTATGCTCATTTGTATTTTTAGTTGTATTTTTTGATAATAATGTTGTGAAGAAGCTAAAAAAAGTTGTTTTTGATAGAATGGTTTAGATATTTGGATATATTCATTATAAGGGATACCGAATTTGTTTTTGGTTAGAAGGAGGATGATGAAACATTAATGAATAATCTATACTACCCAAAGGTTTTGAGGGACCATCAATGATAAACATAAAATTAAAAAAATATTATTTGAATGAATAACATGGAAATATTTTTAAATACTATTTAATGTTATTGATAAGGTCTCTAGAAGAGTTTAAGATATTCTTCATTAATTTAAATAAAGTCTAGAATTTCCAGGTTTTTGAGAAAAAGTAAAAAAAATTATAGGAATTACATACAATACTATTAAGAATGATTACATGTCTCAATTTAGAGATGATATAAATGTAGTATTTTGGAAATGTCACTTATATATATTTCCCTAATTTTAATAAATATTTCCTTACATGAATATATAGAGTTAAAAATGGAAGATATAGTGTAATTCATGGTTGATGTAATGTTGATTATGATCAATGTAGTGTTGTTTAGAATCAATATATTGACATGTGAGGTCAATATATAGTTAAAATATAGCCAATATTTCTATATATATCTTATTTAAAGTATCCATGGATAGAGTAGATTTGAGTAATATAATAAAATTATAAAATTCATTAGTATAGATTGAAAATGAAATCAATTTTGAGATTATAGAGATGTATAGATTCCATGTTGAGATAAACTATCTATGTAGAATTGATAAATGATGAATAATGGAAAATTAATGTGATCTCAGAGTGGATTTATAACTATGTAGATTTTCGGTTATCAAATATAGACTTAATATAACTATGTAGAGCTCAGACACTTTGTTAAAATTTATTAACTCTCATACATGATGATATTTCAAGAATTATTAATTCTAAATAAATAATGATTTAAATCAGATAAGGCACGACCTGATCATAAAAGATTCAAATATTAAAATTTAAATTTATATGATAGTGAGTATAGTGTGTGATAAGTTCTATATCAATAATCAACATTTCCATGTAATTATTGAATGAGAACCATGTGCACGTGGAGAATAAAAATAGAAAAAAATCATACTTTTTGGGAAAATTAAAATAAAAAAAATGATTCTTTGTAAGGAATTAATCAAGATTGTGGAACTATATATTTAAGTTAATTCAAACTAGAAATATCTATAAGTATCTAATTAGGATAACATGTTTCTATTATTTTAGAATGATAATATAATTAATATAAATATAAAGCTAACAAGTGTCAGATAATGTTAACTCTTGAAACTACATTCACAAAATAAAAATTAATTATTGTCAAAGAACTAAGATAACCTGACACTATAATATAAGAAATAATATCTGTTAGTATTGATGATGAAAAATAAAAAAAATATGGCCTATGTTACAACAATGAGGAGGATGTCCATACTTGGGATAAAAAAATAATTCCAAAAAACATATAAGGTAGTAGTTCATATCCATGTAGTTTTATTACATATTCGATATGTCTTCTAATGTAACCTAAGGGGAAAAACATGGATGACCCACCTCAACATTGGGTGATAAATTGGGTTCAATTATTACCCAAAATTTAGTGAATGTAACCATTCATTGATTATATGATTCATTCTAGAGATCTTTTGTAATACTTGTCGATCTATTTGAGATATAGTGAATAATATTATAAGAAGATGAAAACTCTATGAGATATAGTATTATTATCTTACATTATGAATAATGATCCCATAGTGAGATACCGTGGAGCCATAGTATGAGATCATATTTTGTAACCACTTCATTTGAAATGGTAGAAGAATATATGGTTGTGGAAAAACAATTATGAAATGGAAAAGTATATAAAGTAAGAACCTTAAAATCCTAGAATTCATATTCAATTATTTACTACATTATTCTGAGGAGGTTGAGAGATAAATTAAGGAGAAGATAAAAACATTAATTATTCATATAGGATGATATAAATTTAAATTATTCATAAAATGAATCCATTTATTCATCCAAAAATTAATTAGTGGTTCCTTAATAATGAAAACATTAATTAGAGATTCACTTCACATCACAAATGATGAATAATAAAGATGATTTTTTCTAATCATGAAGCTTAAAACACTTATTTTCTATCAATTTGGTCTATTTATCTACAATTAATATATCAAGAGTTCCACTAATGTGTTTTTATCCTTGTTTTAAGAGTTTTATGATTTCTCATTCCACATATTTCAATTTATTTAATGAACATGTTTAACATTATGTTAAAATTATGACTATATCTATACATCTTTTGATTTAATGACTTAAAATTAACTTTTTTATTATCAAAAAACCTTTAAAGGTCAAAGTGGGAAACCTTAAGATCCAAAAATTTCAACCAATAAAAACCATGAAAGATGATAACCCAAATAAAGACAACTAAATCCACCCCTAATATTATTTAATAATTTTGATAATAGTTCTATAATAAATTTATTAACCAATGATATTTTAAAAATATTTTATTTTATTAAATTGTAAAAATATCTTAACCACTAATGTAATGTAAAATATGTTCTAATACTATCTGAAATAACTCGAGGATTTATTTACTATAATTATATGATATTATAAGTATCCTATAACACCTACATATCTATGTTATTCGGTTTACTTTTTAGAGTATTAGGAAACACAAATGATAAAAATAAATAACAAGATCACAATTTTTAAGACACGTAATAATTCATTACTTTTATAAGACACGTTATTTTAACATTATTCATTCAAAAAAATAACAATTATTAGTGTACATTATATTAAATATTAATCCCCTAAACTATTTAAAAATAATTATAAAAACATTTTATTATCATATAAATCAATGTAAGGGGTAAAAAAATACATGTTAGGCCATACAATAAATGAAAAAAACATGGTGCATATGTATCATAACAATGTATTAATAGGATACCTTGTACATGAATAAAATCATAAGATAACACATATTCAATGATGTAGTCAACCACCCGATAAAATTCAATCATATAGATTGATTTCCAACAGTATAAATAAGAAAATTGATAGGAAATAATTAACAAAAAATATTTTTAAAATATTCCACGTTCACACATGGAATATGTAGTGACATGAGTTTTCTGGATATTAAAATTTGAGAATAAATTTATATTTTTTTTATTGGGTGCTCATTAAGGTAAAATTTTCATTTTTCCTAAACTATTGGCTATGATAACTTTTTTGACAACTTTTTTGGTCAGAGAATAGGGCATTTATCCTAGGATAGGAGTTTAGTGAGATTCCATACATTATGAGTTTTGGAAAAATATTTTATATTTAGTTAATTAAAAATTAAATCATTCAGTCACTTTCAAGTGGTCTTCTAAACAAGTGTTTAATTGGGATTCATACTCAATGGTTGAGTCTATAATGGGGGGATTTCCTTTATGGGTTATAAACTCAATTTTGGTTTTAGGAAATGGGATGGTTATTCAATTGGTAATTAATTAAATAAAATTAAAAAAACAATCTCCCACCCATTTGGGGTACATAAACTGTGAATGATCTGTGAGGGATCCTCATTCATATGTGATGAATGGACAATGTAGGGTAGTAGAGGGAGGCTATGTTGGACTTCTACATTGGGGTGTAATGAGGCCAGAATGAGGTATACCATATTAAAATAGTGTATTTGAACCTAAAAAATTGGCCTTTACACCACAAGGTTGTCCATTTTGTAGGTTCTATTATTCTATATAAATTTAATAGTTGTTTCTTTGTTTTATAGCCTTATAGTGGTTCCTAATGACCCCATATGGGTCAATATATGATTATTTGAGAGAAAACGGGGGTTTCAAGAGATATTTTGGGGTTTCCCATATAGAAATACCAACTATATAGTATGTGGTTCTAATCACACATGCCATGTGTTATTCCATTTACTGAAGATTGAATTTTTAGAATAATACAGCATGTTCTTTATGCACGCTCTGTGTAATAGTACATGGGAATGTGTATGGCCATGTAAAAGAATTCATAGGAAGATGGTGTGTGGAAATTACATGTCCTGTACTCTAGGTACATTATGTGTTGTAGTACACATGAAGAACCCATGTTTCTCGACCCATGTAAACGTACATGTCTAGGTTTAGTGTTTATAATAAACAATGTGTACATGAAAGTACACACCACATAATATTTCACCCTCATGGGTTTTGGGTGTTTTACTCCCAAGAATTTAGAGTTGGAATTATGAGTAGACTATTTAGAATGTTTTTCTAAATAAATCGAGATGGTGGGATCCTTTTAACATATAGTGGACTTTTGGATGATATTTTTGAAAAAAATTAATTTAGTATGATGATTTTGTTGATGTTTGGAATCATATTCCTCTATTTGGTTGGGTTATGAGTGATAATTCCTTGGTGAGGTTTGTGAGATCAGTGATTGGCCTAGTCGGAGCTTTCTATAGTGATTTAATTGAGGATTCGTGGATGGATCCCTGGAGATGGTATTGGGTAGTATATATTTATTTTTTTTTATTTTTCTATCATGACTGGTTTCTTAAGGATAGAATAGTTAATGTTTGGACCCTTTGTTTAAGGATTAGGTTGTTGGATCCTTTTGGTATTGGTATAAATTGTAGGATGGTGGTTAATGTTGGGTGTTATTGGGGTGTTTATTTTAATTTGGGTAACTCTTAAGGATTCATATATTGATTTAGTTTATGGTTATGTGAATTTTTATGATTTTTTGGGTGTTTATTTTACAATGTTTCATGGATTCACATTGGGAAACCAAGTTTTCATGTGATTTATCCAGGATTGGTTAGTGGCCACTAAGGTCCACTTGAGAATATTTGATGTGATAGGTATTGGTTTAAGATTCTGGTTGTTACTAGAGATTATTAAGGGATTCCTCTGCATCATTATAATTCATTGGATCAATGGAGGAATGAATCGATTTATTCAAGGTTCCTGATGATCAAGTATGGATCTGATAGATATGATAACCCTGATCGAGTGTGTGTGCCTCAATAGTTTTTCATGGGTGTTCCCTTATAACATGGGATGATATATGATACATTGGGGATGTGGTGTTGCTAACCGGCATAGATATTTATCCAGAACATGTTATGTTTCAATTGATGGTTTTGAGAATTGGATTATTCCATGGGTTGAGTTTGATATAGTGGTGTTTCCATGATTTGGAAACCAGTTTACTAGCAAGGTTTGAGATGGATATAAGAGATGTATATATGATCCATTGGTTTAGTTTTTGATATATATTTGGGAATTTTGGACATTATGTTATGTATCATTATTTATAGTTTTTTTCTAGTTTGAGTGATGGAATGATGTTCTGAGACCATTCCTTTATACATTCAGTATAGTGGATGTGATTTCACATATGTGAATTTTGGTTCTAGTAATATGACGTATACTATAGAAATGGTTTCATATTTTAGATTTAGACACTATTAATATACTTTTGGCTGTATAATAGAATGATTCTCTAGATGATGATGGAATTACATGTCGATTAAGGAGGTTCGAATGATTATCTATCTCTACTGGTTAGGTTAGACAGATGCTCTAGGAACCGCCGATGTTATATATAGATGGATATTATATTGTGGTTCCATAAATTAATGTATACTATGAATTAAGTGTCTTGCTGAGGTCGAGACACAAATAATATATATTGTTGTTAATGTGCAAGAATTATTTGCTACTATTTTATGGTATACCAGCCGAGATAGTTGGTGTAATAATGATTCTCAGCCATTTCTTAGATGCTTGGATGATTCTTTATCCATGATTAATTTTATATGTGTTATAGGTTCAGACTGATGCTCAATGATTCCAGTTTGTGAGACATTAAATAATTTTTTAGACAGGTTATCTAAGATTTTTAGTTCTTTTGTGTAGTAATATGGATAACTATTTAAAGGTTCATAGTATGAGATGATGGTATGGGTCACAAAGACATGGTGTGGGATTAATTAACCTTGTATCCTAGAATATAGGATTATAAAAATATAGGTTCTTATTTTGGCTAGATTTGGTTGTTGTGGTCATGTAAATGGAGAAATCAGGTTATTTAAGATGCATTGTGTTGAAGATGTGCTCAGAGACACTCCAACATTGGTCAACATAGGTGTGGTCAATCGAGGCCTAAAATTTAAGGATCGATGGTTATTTTTATTTTATTTATTTTTAGTTATTATTTGACTAGGCAGGGCATCTCTCATATGCATTCACTTATAGAAGTAGTTATCAGTTCACTACTCATTGTGGCCTACTGATAAAAATTTCTCATAGCCTATACGTGAACGAAATTGTACGTACATACCATATTACTGATTTTTGTATGAGAATGGATTTCTGATGGATTGACCTAAGCCCCTGAATTTCATGGTTGAGTGGGATGCTCATGTGTAGTTGACTGGATTTGATAGAGTAGATTGAAAGGGTACTGGAGACTGGGTATGTGTTATGTAGTAGATTTTCTAGTATGTATTGTATAATTTGTTTGGATTTATTTATTTATTATATTTTATAACTCTAATAGTTGACCATTAGCGTATATATATCATGGTTTTTTTGATAATTACAATATTTAATTTTTTAATTCAATTATTTTTATCTTAATTATTCATATTACTTATCTAATGTGTATGATGTTTTTTTCATTTACATATAGCTATGCACTCTAATATTGGGGTATTGTATCCCCACAGATCCACCTAAGACACCCACTACTAGTCCGAATCCTCTGGTGTATGAGTAGACACACCTGATTTCTTGTGAAAAACTAGTTTGTGGCACCTATTTAGTGGCCACCCGTCTGAGACATTACAATATGGGTGTTAGGGATGTTATATTCATGTTATTTCAATATTTTATGGTTTTGTTATAAAAACTATATATGAATGTTTTGGAACATGTGTTCTATACCATGCTAGTGTCTCACGAAGAAAGGTCAAAATCCTAGGTTACTAGATAATGGGTTTGATGTTCTATATTTCTTATGTTACAGTTTCATATTATTTTTACTTCAATTGATGAACATGTTGTTTAGATTTTACAATTTTTTATGGAATTTAAACCCTTGGACTGATGTCAAGAAGCCTATGAGTTGGTTTGAACTATTTGATTATATATGTAAAATGTGTATCATGTACCATGATAAGAATGCAGGATCCCCATGTTATAGTCCTTATAGTGTTCAATTTTATGTATTATGTTCTGATTGAACTTTATGTGGATCAGTGGTGCAATGTTCATCTTTGAGGACACATGTGAGAATATTTTGCGTTGTTGGCGTAGTGACACTAGTGGGTTAGTATGGTGTAAGTGTAGTATTCTCAATCCCCTTTGTGGGTGGGGTTTTAGGATGGTAGTGGTATGTATATTTATTTTAGGGAGTGGTCTATGGATTAGATTCACAGAGAGGATTGGCTCTCTAGTTATAAGATGTTTTTTATTAAGACACCTTCATAGTCCATCACCCTATTGGAGGGTTTTTTTGGTTATTCTATTATTGTGTGATGATGATATAGGTTCATGTTGGTTCCCCATGTGTTGTGTCCTTCTATGAGTTTTCTTAGCCCTAGGTGGTTAGACCTAGTGCCTTGATATGACGCTTGATTTGTAGGGCTAGCTAGAAATGCCTTGTGGCCATTTTAACGTGAATTCAGATCATCGATTTAGACACATTATAATTTCTAGTGTGACCCGTAGAGGGTTAAACCAAATGATATTTTAGTTTTGTTAATTTAGGCATATCTTGATGATGGGGAATTTTGGGGGTTGTACATAAAGGGTGTAGCTGGCCTTGAAGTATGTGCTCCCCGGATTCCTTTTGTTTTTGTCAAGGATGACTTGGGTTCCATTGTTCCTCCAAGGGTTTGATTTGAGAGGGGCATTTTCATTCTAGTTCCTATATTCGAAAATGGTTTTCTAAGGGAGATAATCCTAGAAAAATTAAGTTTTATCGAGAGTACAATAAGTGATCATGTTTTCATTGTTTGGAATTGTGAGATGAGTTTCAGGAGAGGTGACTTGCTGGAGTTATAAAATATTTTTTTGATGGGTTACAGAAGTAAATGTAAGGGTATATTATATGTTTAATATTTTATAGGATATTGATGGTGATTCTCTATATCATTTTTTTCTATAAGTTATTATGGGGGTGTATTTTAGATGTTCCAATGTTTGGAATGCATCCTTGAGTGGGCTGAAAATCATTGCGTGTGTGAAGAGGGATTAATAGGCATGGTGACCCAATGCTCATAGGGTATATGTGTGATTTTTTTGAATGAATAAGGTATAATAGGGTTCCATTGATGATATCATATAATACTCTTAGTTTATAGTATGTCATTCCCAATTTCATTATGTCGTCCTAGGCATTCCATGAGAGCGCAAAATGTATTCCAGGCTAAAGAGATGTTTTCTTAGGATGTTAAGGGGCCTCTCTAGAGGTTTTAGAGAAGTATTTTTGTATGTGAATCCATGTAGTGGGGATCACAAAATCATATTTCTATTATTGAGGTCCAAGTGTTAGATTAAATATTGACAAATTTCATGGGTTCTACTCTCTGTTGTTGGGAATGAGTGATAATTGATATTTCATCATATCACTCTGGTGAGAGGGTGATATCGATGTATCGTTCTAATGTTTCTAGGTGATTGGGGAATGGGATGTTGAATTGTTTTTGGGTTGGGAGAAAATACTGAGGATATTCTTATAGTGGGGAGTACCATGAGTTTAATGATGTGTTTTAAAGTATAATTTGACATATAGGGATAGATGAGTGAGGTTAGGTGATATACTAGATGTTTGTTGAGGTACAAAGTGGATTTGATAATATTGTGATTCTTTTACTCTTTATCTACAGAGTTATGTCAAGAATTGTTTTCGTAACATTGAGTACATCACAATGATTTTATTTTGAGTTTAAAAAAATGTTGGTTGAGGTGTGTGGTTGGATTACAACTGAATTATCTAAAGGATGTGGAGTATTATGAAAGGGAGGTTGTAGCGATATATGTTTTCTATCTTTGTATATTTGATAAGACATTTTGATTTTTGTTCTCAAGTTATCAGGATGAGGAAAATAAACATTTTATATATATGAAAGTTTCATGTAATCTTTCTGACCACTTAATTGGTCATGAATTAGCTTGTTTACCTAATAAGATGTGTTTGGTGGTATTTATAGTTGTTCGATATTTGGAATAATATTAATTATTTTATTAATTAAATATTATAGTATTTGGTAAATTTTTGGTTGATGTATCTACTTAATAGAGATTCAAAGTGAGATTCATACTTTACTAGTGAGTTTGCAATATGGGTATTCTCTAAACGTGATATACACTTCCTTCTTCTTCGGGGACATGGGATAGTTTTTAAATGGGTAATTAATTAATTAAATAAATAAATTTAATTATACATGTATCCCATAACCATTTTGGTTTCATATGCATAGAACGAGTGGGGAGGGATCCTACCACATGCATGACAACCTGTCTAAGTGGAGGAGGAAATGTAGGTGGTGACATACTCCATCACTTGTGTAGAACAAGACCTGATTGAGTTGCATGAGCATCTAAGTGTGGATTTGGACCAGAACCATTAGTTTTCACACAACAAGGTAGGAAAATTCTCTTTGTTTGATTCCCTAATAACCTTATAATATTTGTTTTTAGGATTTATAACATTATATTCTTTTATATGTACACCAGGTGAATCAATCATTGCTTATTTGGGTGAAATATGAGGTTTCAATAGGATTGAAGGGGTTTCTCATTCAGAATCACGAATAGATAGTGTGTGGTTCAATAAAATTATTACATGTTTATTTTTCATTTAGGGAAGATATACTTTTATTAATTACACTATGTTTTATTTTAGTACACTTCATGTACTAGTACATTCTATTTTCCTATCCATGTGAAAATCTATATGAGAGGATGATGTAGGAAAATTACATGAAGTGAACAATGGGTACACACTATATAGTATAAAAAATGTAGAACCCCAGATTCTATAGAATTTAAAAGTAAATTTCCATGTGTAGATGTGAATGTACACATTTTATACTCAAAAGTACAGTCTGTGTAATTAATCCAATGAGGTGGTTTTGGGTGTTTTGTGCCCCAAAAGTTATAATTGGAATTTTGAATAGTCCATTTTGAGTGTTTTTCTATATAGATCATGATGGTGGGATCATTTTGAAAAATATTGTTTATCATGATGGTGTTTTGGACAAAAATAATAATGTTAATTTCATCAAGGATAGGACTTCAAACCCTATAATGGATTAGGTTGTGAGAAAGGATGGCTTAGTGAGTTTTATGAGATCAGTGACTCTCAAGGCCGAATAATGTAATGGAATGTTGATTGAGTCTCCTGTAATAGATCCTAGAAGGTGGGATAGAGTATTACATATGAGGTAATTTTGTTTTTTTCCCTCCGTATCGTGACCAACTACTCATGGACAGTGAAATTGATGTTTATACCTTCTGTATCCAGAATAGCGTGGTTGTAGCTACTAGGATTTGTTGACATTATAGGATGGTGGTCATGGATAGGTGGTATTATGGTGTAGAGTGGGGTTGAGGGACTTCTGAGGACTCCAATAATTATCTGATTTTAGTTTAATATAATTTGTATGTCATGCTTGGGTGTTCAGAATTCCATGTTGCATGTGTTTTCTTTTGGAATCATAGTCAGCATGTGGATGATAAAGGATCTTTTGGATTACATAGAGGGATAATTGAGAATGATTCTAATAAGGTATTATTTCGAGGGTTTGGATGTTAAAAGGGATTGGGAGGGTCTTTCTCTTGTCTGAGTTCTAGTTCTAAGAATCCAAGGAGGGATTCGTCTATTTATGTGTGGTCTTAGAAAACCATGTATGAATTCGATTGATAGGATGAACTTGAGAAAGTGTCTATGCCCTAGTATTTTTATTGGGTGTTCCCGTAGGACGTGGATTGATATATGAGATTTTAGGGTCAAATTTTTCATTCCTAATTAGGATGTATAACCACCACATGATATTTTACAATGGATGAGGTTGATAGTTGGGGTTTTCCCATGGGGTGAGTTGGATATGTTTTAGATTCCACATTTTGGAAGGTGGTTCAATTGTAAGGGTTTTGATGGTTGTAATAGCTGTATATGTTATCCATAAGTTTGGTTCTAGATATATATATTTGAGAATATTTGAAAAGATATGTTGTATCATCACTAATATTTTGTTTCTAGTTTGACTGTGGGACTGAGGTTATAGGTAGGTTTTATTTATACATTGAGTATAGTGGATGTGACATCAAATGTGTATAGTGTTTTATAAGACTGATGTTTCAAGAATAAGAGGTATTGTATAGATATGGGTCCTAATAATAAATTAATGTTTTTTATATATTTATTTTCAGTTATTATTTTATTAGGCTGAGCATTTTAGATAATAATTCACATATGAAAAAAGATACAGGTTCACCAATGAGATGGTTTACTAATACTAAATCATCACCCCCAGTACATATATATTTTTATATTCACTATAACAACCCATGATTGAAATACATAGACATTACATTTCTTTTTTTCATTAATACATGACACAATCCGACGCCCAAGACCATATTAGTTTAGTGTCTTTGGAAACACGGAACATAATATTTTATCTTTTTGAACAATATTAAACATCTCACATAAGGATCATCCCATTTTTCCTACCTAAAACATTTCATTATATCCTCAAGAAAATAAAACATATAAATGGTCTGTTTAAATTTTCAGTAATGGTAAACGTGGAATACTTAAAGTAAACCATAAATAATTGAATGTAAAAACATGGGCATTGGGTTTAAACATAAAAATAATGGGTCAAGGAACAAATCATGGTAGTACCTAAGGAATGGATCCAAAATGAAAATTAACAATGATAAAATAGAATTGGAATAAACCATTTAATTGTGGAAAACTATTAAGCACATAATATGATTTTCATAGTAGACAAGGCAATATTTTTAAGACCATAATATCGTACAATTTCAATTATAGAATAGAGATTACTTGCCATTCTAGCCATGTATTACTGAACCGTATTTAGTTTGCATTCCAGTCTTGTTTATCTCATGAAATATAAATCATTACAAAATGCATTGGAGGGATATATAGGTTCCACCCATCTCATAATTAAATCATTATTACAAGTGAAACAAAACATAAATCATTCTATATAGCATACCCTATCAAAAAAATGGGTTTCTTAAATATCAATCCATCATAAAAAAATTCATAAAAATTATCATTCCATCATTAAAAAAATCAAATCCTAGTAATAATACAGATAAAAACATAACCATATTTAATAAAATCTGCTTAGATGGAAAATTATTTTGATTAAACACTTGAACATAGATTTTGAGGAAAACATCCTTTCTTTATCCCAAAAAGTTTTTTTTTCTAAAAATTCCATGGAATTTTAAAGGATAATAATTTAGTTGAAAATAATATTTAAAAATTATAGAGGAATTTTTTTAGAAATAATTTATCCTGAAATAATAAATATCCATTCATTCCATATAAGTTAAACATTCTTCTTGTACCTGTGCTGAAAAAGTCAAAAAAGTTCCTTATATAGTAAATAAAATAATGATTCATTCCATACCAAGTAGTAGAAGTAAAAAATGGTTAAAAAATAAATTAAACAAAAATATAATAATAGTATACAATTAATGGTAATTTTTTTTGAAAAAATAGTCCTTGATGATAAATATATCCCTAGTAAATACTTATGTATAAACAATCTTGAAATAAATGAGATCGCAAAATTATAATTTACCTTGTACTTTTTGTTAGTTGAGAGTTTGTTAACCTTGTTTATAATGGTTAAATAGGGTTAATAAATTATCGAAGGTCTATATGTATATTTACAATATCATATATGATCTTATTATATCATTTTGTTAATAGTATATCAATATTACAATTATTTCGGGTGTTAACTACTTTATTTTCCCATCCATGTTTTCCTATGAAATTTATTCTTGTTTCTCATAGGTTGTATTTTATTCATAAAATTATGTTCGTAATAATTATTTTTACTCATAATATAATATTTAATCATTCTTTAATTGTTAACATGGAGAACAAATCTCATCACCTTGTAGAGAAAGTAGGTCATACGAACACAAGTGCGACGATATCATTCTCTTGATTGTTAAGAGGTATGTAATTGGATGGTATATTAATTATAAAGAATTATTATCATGTTATATTAATTATTTAAATCCATTACACTCATCACTATACCCATCATAATAAAGTATTTTTTAATAACAAATTATATCGTGGCGTGGAGATAGTTTGCCAGACATGCACACACACGGTGATATTGTTATTCATTGCATGGGTAAAAGAAGGTTTAAGGTTATCCAATAATTATAATAACATCTCATGGTGTATAATATATTAGATTTGTTAATTTATTATTGAATCATCATAGAAATATGACGCTGAAAAAGAAAATTAATTTAATTGAATTGGAAAAGCAATTACCTCTTCTTCTATGGACTTCCTTTGGATCTCTTTTTATGGACATGAGGGATGGAATTTTTGGAAAAAAAGGTCCTCCAGATGTTAACTAAGAATTTTTATAGAATAATTTTTAAGGGTTTGGTTTATCTATAAAGCTCATGGAGGTGTGAAGAAATTTTGTAGGGTATGCTTTTTTTATATGATTGTAGAGGTGAAATTTTGGAAACATGAAAAATATGAAAATATTATAGATATAAATAATCTAAAATGGAAAATAAATGAAATTTATAATAACTGTTATACTATACATTTTCAAATTGTGATAATATAACAATTTTATGATATTTAAATTATTTAATATTAAATTAATTCAATAATATATTATTAATGCCAAATTTCATACTATTCATTTAATTTGACTTAAAATACAAAAATACAAAGTGGGTATTCAAATATAATGCTTTAAAACATCTATAATATATCTTATAGTACTTTTAAATTTTTAGACACATTAAATAATCTAAAATATAAAAAATTAATATTATTAAAATCATTTATTTTATTTTTGTGTTAATAGAATATATATTGTTTTATAATTGAAGAGAATTTTATGGTAATTATGTAACACTTAAAAAAATTTAGTTATTGAAAATTATTTCATTTATATCAAAATAGACATTTATATTCATTCATAGCTTGATTTTGGCTCTATGTGGACACATAAAAATATTAAAACACAAGATAGTGATATCATGTAACTATCTTGGATTTAAATAATATATAATTTATTTTCATATACGTGTGACTATTAAACTACTAAAAATAGAACCTATTATTATATTTATTGAATATTATTAGTCAAATAATTTTTTGGGCATGTTTTAGTTTTCTTTTAATCCTTATAATTTGGATTTACGCTTAATTAATTCCTTTAACTCTTACCATGCAAACATGTATTTTTATTCACTGAGGGTTAATATAGTCACTATAAATTTCAAAAGAAATCTTAAATGGACCATTGGTGACATCTGTTACTTTATCCCAATTATTTGTTCTGATATTTATATTTTTATGAATTTTATATAATTTAATAAACTATTATTTATTTAAAATATTAAAAGGGTCAATTTTTTCACTATTCATTAGTTTACTTTTTAGAAATATAATTACATAGATATTTTCATGAAAAAAACTCCTTCAAACCATAAATAACATGTAAAATTCATCCAAAAAATGAGGGTATGTCATTAATATACTCAAATTAGTTATTTAATATTTATAAAATCATCTATATGATATTTCTATTAATAAAATAATATCTCCATCACTATAAAGTCATCATTAATGATAATAATTTAGTATCTAAAAATTAGAAATAAAATTATGCTGTAGATAATTCAATTATAATTCTAGATACTACCAATAGTGGATTTTATTCCTTGGAAATCTCTAAATAAATATTAATTTTCTTATATAAAATGAGAGTGGGACATTTTATTGCATTCATTAAATTTTTATATATTGATGTCCTATTCATAGTTATCATTCCATTATGTTATTAACGTTATAATAATTAACGATAACGTTTGAAGTTAGTCATCCAATAATATTTTTACAAGTGTTAAGGTAATTTTATAATATTATTTTTACCTTT
The DNA here is from genome assembly GCA_963277665.1 of Viscum album. Lineage (NCBI taxonomy): Eukaryota > Viridiplantae > Streptophyta > Magnoliopsida > Santalales > Viscaceae > Viscum > Viscum album. The sequence continues at coordinate 677,847,964 of OY728132.1, read as the reverse complement.
AATTACCCAATTTACCATTAACCATGGTAATAAAAATAATAACCAAAGTTACTATTTATAATGTCCAATATAAATGTATACTATTAACATTATTTGAACATACTGAATCCACATATGGAATCTATTTTTAAAAATTAAAAACATTGATGTCTTGGTAATTAATTTAAAATTAGTCATTTTGTCGGACAAATAAACAAGTTTTTTTAAAACATAAAACATTACGAAATGCTGAATTATTATTGCATGTGGATTAAATGTAAATTAAATAAAAATACATTACATTTATATTTTAAATCCATTCAATAATTTATTTTAACCATATAAATTATTTTGATGAAAAAATTATTTCTAATTAAAATTTAGCAAATATATACTATTCATCAAAATATACATGTTATCAAAAAAATATCAAGAATTCATCTAATGTAAAATTTTATATCTTGATTCAAAAAATCCATTATTTTTTCAATTTCAACTTATAAATTTGTCAAAAACTATATTCAAAATGGGTGTGCCCTCAAAAGGTGGATAAACTTTATTTTAAAAAAAATACATATTGTATCCAAAAAATTTTATTTTTTCTTATATCTTGACTATAAAATACATAAGATGAAATTTAATTTTATATAAAGTTAAAAATGTGGTTAATACTATTCATAATAACTAGTTTATATCCAACTAAAGTATAATATTTTAATAATATGTCGTTCTTTAGTGAAACTCAATATCACATACAATGGAAGCTGTCGAGTAAAGTCTCTCTTGTTTGTAATGCATGATAGGTCAGAGTTTCATGGAGTGAATGCTTCCATTAGTATTGCATATAATATAATACAATCACATTTCATTTATAAATTTATCAAAATCTGTACTCAGTGTTGTGTGAAATGAATTCTATCAAAAGAACCTGAAATGTATAGGAATACAAGCCTAGAATAGTGTAGATTATAATGTTAGATAATATCATGTTGCGTATACCACTAGAAAATCTTGGTGTACTGTACAACTAAGGACATAAAAGAAATTAAAAAGTATTTATCTCTTATAATCTTGTGGTGTCGTGTAAGACCCGAGATTTTTATGAGAAATATTTTGTTTTTATGTTATATACATCATCAAAGGAATATTTCACTACACACAACACTATCTTGGCTTGCTTTACATGAAACTGCGACCTTCTTTGACAGCTTGCGTTGTACGCAATTCCGATTTTCACTAAACAACAATATGCTAATAAAATATTATTAAAACTAGCCGTTATGAATAGTAATACCTACTTTTTGAATTTTTTTCAATTTTATCATTCAAAATAGACTTCATTTTTTGGATTCGGAGTATCGAAATTAGCCTAGGGTGAAATTTTGGTATTTTTCATAAAACATTCATTTTCTTGATTAATAGTGAAAACACTGGGTTACTATTTAAAAACTGACTTTTTATTTAATTAATTACTAATTTTATTTAAATTTATTTTATGTAATAATTTATTCATAACACATATATATGTTCTATGTAATTCAATGTACTCATTTTATAATAATTTTAGATATATTAAAATATTATTTAACTTTTCACCATCTTTTACCCACCTCCTAGGAGAATATGAAAATCTTACCTAAAACATAATCTTACTGCTTATGTGAGTGGAATTTAAAAAATCTGAGACACATGGTTAATATCTAGGAATAAAATGTGGTTCAATGAGATGAAAATATTTTTTGGTGAATAATAACTTTTTACTTTTTTTTACTACGGTTAAAAGTAAATAGGGTAATTAAGGGTAAAAATGATATTATTATTTCCCTAACACATGTTATAATTCTATTGGATAAGATTAATTCGACCAAAAACAACCGTAGGTATAAATTATGACCATTTAGGACCACTTGGATTAGATTAACTCATTTTATATTTTTTTTATTTAAAGAATAGTTAAAATAGTTAAAATCAATGTTTAATAATGAAAACATTTTTAATATAGAATTATACATAATATAAATTCATCTATAAATATTCATTATAAATATAAAATTATTTCCTACATAATGGTATTTTATTTATAATTTTTAGACATTAAAAAATTTAATTTATTTATGACACAATGATGATGCAGTAATTATCTTATTAATGAAATATTGACATAATTGATGTTATAAATACCCAAATAAATGTAATTTAAGACTTTTTATGAATTACACTAATTTTCTAGGATCATATGACATGTTAGTATTGATTTAATTTACTTTCTTATAACTAATCATTCTGTTATGATTTTCAAAAAAATCAATTACCAAATAGTTTATTTGGTGTCCAAATTGACATAAAATAGTTTTTTTTAAAAATATTTTATTATTAATTGTTATATTATTCCTATAAATATAAGGATCGGAAAAATTACTTAAGAATGGTTATATATATTAATAATAAATAGCTTGGGGTTATTTTATCTTGTTATAGTATGTTTATTAACCTTATAGTGTAAGAAAACAAGAAGACACGGTAAAAGTAAAATTATTTATCTTAAAGTTAAATCTAAATGATAAGGTTAAAATAGAAGCCTACACTTGTCTAAATTCTATTGGATGAGAGGATTTAAACCCATCCCCACCTTAGCTTATAAATAAATGAATTTTGAGATATTATAAACTGAATATGAATTTATAATAAAATAATATTTTTTGTTTTTCTAAAGATGCCCCTCTCCTCCATTATAAAAGGGAACCTCCTCCCTCTCGTCCTCACACCACTTTGAGAATTCAAGCTCATCCAACACGTGACAATTTCTCTTCTCCACTTCTGTAGAAACATCCTATAGGTCCTAGTATTCTTCAATGTCCATTTTTAGTGCCCTAAGAGGAGGTTAAGAAGAGGCGCTTCAAAGAAGAGGTAATGTCCATTACCGATTCTTTCAACTTTATTTATTCTTCTACTTCTTATCCTTTTGTTTTTTCATTCTGAAGTAATAACGTCAGTTTCAATAATATACTTATATGTTATTATAAGTATGAAATAACCCTATTTCCCCATCTATCCATCCTATGGAAAATCAAATCACCGTGTGTGCGTATGTACAGAATACGGTCTCCACGTCGTGGTGTAATCTATTCTCCACCACCACCTTACTTGGATGGGTATAATGGTGTAAATAATAACTATATGTGATTATTTTAAAGAGATATTGATTTTGAAATAGTATACATACACTCCGATACAATTCCATGATCATGGAAACGATGTCATCGCTCGTGCATACGTACGGTATACCGTCTCCCCGATGTGATGCGACTCGTTCTACATGATCTTCAATCCATAATGAATATATAAATGAATTGAATGAATAAATATGATATATATTACACTAATAAAATTCTGGAAATTTGGTATTTATAACCTAAAAATAAGAATAAGAATTTATTCGACAACACCTCCATAAGAACAAAACGTAATAAACACCTGAATAACAAATAGCAATGAAATATTACAAATAAAAAGCTAAGAATTTGACCATATATAATATCATAACTATGAGTATGATTCAAGAATAAGTCAATGATTTTATTTAAATCATTATATAGGAGGATCAGACACTTACGAAGCATATCAGACCTAAGGTAAGGGAAAATCTTGCAATCTCATTTTTATCCGAGATTGTTTATACGTCAGAATTTCCTGGGGAATATTTATCATCCATATCCATGGTTCCTCAATATGTAATATTATTTCAATCCTACTACATTTGTTTAAATACAATTTTACCAATTATTATGTTTTTAGTAAAATAAATGAAAGGAATCTTTTGTCATTTTTAGTACGATGTACATTTTTGACTTTTTCTGGCCAAAGTACGAGAAGAATGTTTTTTTAACTTATACAGCATGAATGGATTGTTAGAACATTATTTCCATGAAGATTCCTTCACAAGTTTTCAAGTTTATTTTTATTAAACTTCTTTTAGTTTAAAATTATATGACATGTTATGAAAGAAAATATTTTTCAAGTAGAAAGGATATTTTCCTCCAGAATGGAGTTCAAGTGTTTTATCAGAATTATTTTCCATCTAAGATAATATAGGGTTCTGTTTCTATCCCTATTTTTACATTGTCTTGAATATTTTATGATGGAATTATTTTTATTATGTCCTTTTATCTTATATGTATTGTGTTATGATGGCATGAGGATTAAGAATCCCATTTTTACTGCATGGGTTATGCTATGATGTATGATTTATGATTTTGTGGCACACATAAGAATGGTTTCATTATGAGATGGGTGGGACCTATATCTCCATCCAATGTATTGGGTAAATATTTATAACTCATTTGATAGACATGGCTGGAACAATAGGTTAATCTGGTTCAGTGAAATAGGACTGAAACGAGGAGTGAACTCAGTTCAGAAATTGACCTTGTCCCCTAAGATAGTCTTGGCAATGAGTATTGACTACTAAAAAATGATTCTATATGATTATGTGTGTATTCAAAAAAGTTTCGTGTTTTATTTTATGATTATTGGGATTACATTTCACTACTATGATTTATCTCATGTTATGAAATAATGATCTCTTTTTGCAGGTTAAGATTTCAAAAATTTTATGTTCTTATGAATATGATGTGATTGATATTTCTTTTGTTTACCCTTACTGAGCTTTTGATCTCACCATTTTGTATGTTTTCATTCCCCAGGTCAGGAAGAAGGTTATTAAGTAGGATATGCCAAAAGGAACTCTAGATATGATGAAATAAATGGGAGGCAATGTAGATGCTTTATGAACCAGTTGTTTATGATTCCTAGTTTCTAAAGACACTATACCTATACGGTACTTTCATGGTTTTGTTATATGTTGAAATAAGTGTGCTTCAATTTTGAAGAAATAAAAATGTAATGTGTGGGTCATTATAGTTGGTATCAGAGGAAAAGTATAGTAAACCATTGGAAACTAGAATGTAAAAGGCTTAATAAGAACCCTAAAGATATGTCTAAACATAGAACACAATCTTAGTGATTTAGAAATGGCCATGAAAAACCTATGATAAGACCTTAAGTGTAAAATTTTATTCTTGATTATGTGGTTTTCCTATTAAAATTAGTGTTTCTCACTTTATTCTTGTTGGTTTTAGTCACTGGTTGGAACCTGAAGGAACCGTGTTAACGAAAAAATGCGACGGGCAATGCAATGATTGTACCCCTGAGCAACCAAACATTATGGGAGCTAGAATGCAAAATATTGTAGCCATGCTCATGCAATTTTCTCAAGATATGAATCATGCATGACTTCCAAACGAGAAAAGTAAGGAGCAAAATTATGTTGAATCCTTCACGAGGAAACGTCCACCCTCATTCAGCGGGTCTAGTGATCCATTAGTGGCTTAACAATGGATCAGTACCACTAAAAAGATATTTTCAGTACTTCAATGTTCTAAACAGGATAAATTCATCTTAACAGTATATCGTTTGGAAGGTGAAGCTGATCTATGGTGGGATCTTATCAAAAATATGAGGCCAAGAGATGAAATTGAGTCCATGGATTGAGACGAGTTCAAGAACTTATTTTTCAATAAGTACTTCTGTCATATTCTTCGAACATTGATGGAGAAAGAGTTTATTGAACTAAAGAAAAAGGATGATGAATCTGTTGGTACCTACGAAAAAGTTTTTACAATACTTGCAAGGTATGCTTCTCGGATTATTATCCAACCTGAGAGTAAGATTGATCGATTATTTAGTGGCTTAAAACCAAGTCTTTTAAGGGAATTATCCATATGGGACTTCAATAGCTACGATGAAATCATTCGATGTGCTCTCAAGGCTGAGATGGATATTGGAGTAACCCATCAATCATATGGGTTTGATAAGAAGTGTAAAATAGAATTCAATGGAAAATAAAAAGGTCACATTGAAAAGAAGATGATTTTTCCCTTATGCTCAAAGTGTGGAAAGAAACATTGAGGGATTTGTCGTAAAGGGACAAGTAAATGTTTCAAATGTGGAAAATAAGGTCATCGGGAATTTGAATTCCTCAATGTTGGGAAGAAGATTTCTAGTGATGCGAATAAAGAAAATTCCACAAATGGTGCACCTCCTACACTTCAATGTTACAAGTGCAAGGAAATGAGGCATTATTGTAATCAATTCCCTAATACATGGGTTGTTGATGATGATCGACATCAACAAACTCTTAAGGCTACAGAAAAAGGAAAGTCACATGAAACTTCTATCAGCGATGTGGAGTATGAGAAAGAAGTGGTGAAAGGTGTGATATTTATACTGATCATAAAAGTATAAAGTATATTTTCACACAAAAGGAGTTGAATATGTGCTAAATAATAAGGTTGAGGTTGATTAAGGATTAAGACTGATCAATCCATTACCACATAGGGAAATAAAACAAGGTGGCAGAAGCATTTAGTCGATAAGACCATTCTAGCTTATCTATGATGAGGATCACAAAAGATCCAATATTTTTGGATTTATAAAGGACGGATCCTAGAATTATAATGGAAGGGGAAAAATATTATCTTTCTCAAATGAATGTTCAGCCATCTACATATGCGAAGATTAATGAGGCATAGAAAGAAGATGCAGAGCTACAAAAGAAGGTAAGAAATATTCCTTAATTCAACCTTGATTGTGATTGGATAATAAAGTTCAGGAATCAGGTTTGTGTTCCTCCCATCCCAGAATTAAAGAAAGAGTTGTTGGATGAGGCTCATAGTTCTTCATTCTCTATTCATCCTGGAAGCACGAAGATGTATATGGACCTGAAAGAGTACTTCTGGTAGGATGGAATGAAAAGAAATGTTGCTGAATATGTCTCTCGATGCTTGGTTTGTCAGTAAGTTAAAGCTGAGATACATAAGCCTAAGGGGATGTTACAACCATTACCCATACCCGAATGGAAATGGGAAAACATCACTATGGAAATTATCACTGGACTTCCTAAAACATCCAAAGGAAATAATTCTATCTGGGTCATAGTTGATCGTCTTACAATGTCTACACACTTCCTTTTTATTAGAGATGATTTCTCTCTTGATTAGCTTGCCATGATATATGTAAAGGAAGTTGTAAGATTTCATGGAGTACCACTTTCCATTATATCTGATCGGGATCCGAGGTTTACCTCAATGTTTTGGAAAGGTCTTCAGTATACTCTAGATATAGAGTTTAGCTTCAGCACTGCTTGTCATCCTTAAGAAGATGGTCAATATGAAGCATAATTCAAACTCTAGATGATATGTTAAGAGCTTTCTCTATGGACTTTAAAGGTGGTTAGGGTCAAATTATACCTTTGGTGGAATTTTATTATAATAATATATTTCACTCCAGTATTCAGATGGTTCCTAATGAACCTCTCTATGGAAAGAAATACTGAACTCCAACTTGCTAGGATGAAGTTGGGGAAAGAAAGCTATTAGGACCTGATCTTGTTGATGAGATTCCAGAAAAGGTTTGATCTATTCAACAACACATTAGAGCAGCTCGGAGTCGACAATAAAGTTACACCGATAATCGAAGAAAATACCTAGAGTTTGAAGTGGGTGATAAATTTTTCTTATAAATATCTCTTTGGAAGACAGTAATGAGATTTGGAAAGAAGGTAATGCTGAGCCTAAGGTATATCGGTCCTTTCAAAATACTAGATTGTGTTGGGAAGGAAGCTTACCGATTGGAGATTCAACCGAATCTCTCTCATGTTCATGATGTGTTCCAGGTATCTCTCCTGAGAAAGTACATATCTAATCCTTCACATGTACTCAGCTCAGAAGTTATCCCACTGGAGCAAGTTCTTTCTTATAAAGAACAGCCGATAGAGATTTTGGATAGTAGTAAAAAAGTCCTATAGAACAAGACCACTCCCATGGTGAAAGTTTTATGGAGGAACCACCAATAAGAAGAAGATACATGGGAGCTTGAGGATATGATGAGGGAGAGGTATCCTCATCTGTTTGTTACAAAGTGAAGAATTTCGAGGGTAAAATTCACTTTAAGGGGGGTAGAATGTAACACCCGAGATTTTTATGAGAAATATTTTGTTTTTATGTTATATACATCCTTAAAGTAATATTTTTCTACACACAACACTAGCTTGTCTTACTTTACACACAACCGTGGCATTCCTCGATAGCTTGCGTTGTACGCAATACCGAGTTTCACTAAACAACGATATGATATTAAAATATTATTTAAAATAACTGTTATGAATAGTAATACCAACTTTTTGAAATTTTGTAAATTTTATCATTAAAAATGGACTACATTTTTGGATTCAGAGTATTGATATTAGCCTAGGGTGAAATTTTGTTATTTTTCTGAAAACATTCAATTTTTGATGAATAGTGAAAACACTGGGTAACTATTTAAAAACCGACGTATTATTTAATTAATTAATTATTTTATTTACATTTATTTTATGTCAAAAATGATACATAACAACTATATAAGTTCAATGTAATTCATTAGAGTCATTTTATTATAATTTTAGATATATAAAAATTTTATTGAAATTTCCACCGTCTTTTACCCACCTCCAAGGAGAATTTGAAAATTTACATAAAACATAATTTTACCGCTTCTGTGAGTGGAACTTAAAAAATCTGAGAGACACGGTTAATATCAAGGACTAAAATGTGGATCAATGAGATGAAAATAATTTTTGGTGAATAGTAACTTTTTACTTTTTTACCACGGTTAAAAGTACATAGGGTAATTAAGGGTACAAATGATATTATTATTACCCTAACACATGTCCTAATTCTATTTGATAAGTTTATTTCGACCACAAACAATTTTAGGAATTCAATATGACCATTTAGGCCCTCTTGGATTAGATTATCACATTTAATATTATTTTATTTAATGAATAGATAAAATAGTTATAATCAAAGTTTAATAACTAAAACATTTTTAATATATGGTTATACATAATATAAATTCAATTATAAATATTCATTAGAAATCTAAAAAGATTTAATACATAATGGTATTTTATTTATAATATTTAAAAATTAAATATATTAATTTATTTATGACACAATGATGATTCAATAATTATCTTATTAATGAAATATTGACATAATTGATGTTATAAATACCCAAAGAAATGTAATTTGAGACTTTTTAAGAATTTCACTAATTTTCTAGGTTAAAATGACATGTTATTATTGATTTAATTATCTTTTTTTGAACTAATTATTCTGTTATGATATTCACAAATATCAATTACCAAAAAGTTTATTTGGTGTCAAAATTGACGTGAAATAGTTTTTAAAACAAATATTATATTATCAATTGTTATTTTATTCCTAAAAATCTAAGGTTAGGAAAAATGACTTAGATAAGGTTATATATTTTAATAATAAACAACATGGGGTTCTTTTGGATTGTTATAGAAATTTTATTAACCTTATAGTGTAAGAAAACAAGAAGACACGATAAAAGTAAAATTATTTAACTTAAAGTTAAATCTAAATGATAAGGTTAAAATAGGAGCCTAAACTTGTCTAAATTATATTGGATGAGAGTATTTAGACCAATCCACCACATATCTTAGAAATAAATCAATTTGGAGCAATTAAAAACCAAATATGACTTTATAATAAAATTAATAATTTTAGTTTTTCCTAAGGTGCCACTCTCCTCCCTTATAAAAGGGAACCTCCTCCCTCTCTTCCTCACACCACATTGAGCCTTAAAGATCGGCCAACACTTTCCAATTTCCTTTTCAACATCCCTAGAAACACCTTAGGGGTCCTGGTATTCTTTAAAGATCATTTTTAGTGCCCTAAGAGGATGTTAAGAAGAGGCGCTGCAAAGAAGAGGTAATGTATGTTACCGATTATTTCAATATTATTTCTTCTTGTACTTCTTCATCTTAGGTTGTTTCATTATGAAGTAATAACATCAGTATCACTCATATACTGATATACTATTATAATTATGAATCAACCCTATTTGACCTTCTATCCATCCTATGGAAAATGAAATCCTCGTGCGTGCGTACGTACGGAATACCGTCTCCACGTCATAGTGTAATCTATCCTCCACCACCACCTTACTTGAATGGGTATAATGGTGTAAATAATAAATATATATGATTATTGTAAATTGATATTGATTCATAAATAGTATAAATACCCTCCAATAGAATTCCACGATCATGGGAACAATATCATCTCTCGTGCGTACATATGGAATACCGTCTCCACGATGTGATGCGACTCGTTCTACATGATATTAATTGCATAATGATTATATAAATGAATTTAATGAATAAATATGATATTTATTACACTAATACCATTATAGAAATGAGGTATCTATAACCTAAAAATGACGAATAAGAATTTATTCGACAAAACACGCATAAGAACAAAATGTAATAAACACCCAAATGACAAGTTGCAATGAAATATTACTAATAAGAAGCTAATAATATGACCATATAATATATAATAACAATGAGTATGATTATGTAACAAGTCAATGACATTATTTAAATCATTATAAAGGAGGATCAAACACTTACGAAGCATATCAGATCTAAGGTAAGGGAAAATCCTACAATCTCAATTTTATCCGAGATTATTTATACATCAGAATTTACTGGGGAATATTTATCATCAACATCAATGTTTCCTCAATATGTAATATTATTTCTATCCTCTTGCAATTATGTAAATCCAATTTTACAAATTCATAAGTTTTTAGTAAAATATATGAAAGGAAAATTTTGTCGTTTTTAGTACGAGGAACTTTTTTGACTTTTCCAGCCAAAGTACGAGATGAATGTTTTTTTAACATATACGGCATGAATGGATTTTTAGAAAAATATTTCCATGAATTATACATAAAAAGTTTTCATGTTTATTTTTAATCAACATCTTTTAGTATAAAATTATATGACATGTTATGAGAGGAAAATGTTTTTGAAGTAGAAAGGATATTTTCCTCAATAATAGAGTTCAAGTGTTTTATCAAAATTGTTTTCCATCTATGATAATATAGGGTTCGGTTTCTATACTTATTTTTACATTGTTTTGATTATGTTATGATGGAATTATTTTTATAATATTCTTTTATCTTACATGGATTGTGTTATGATGGCATGATGATTAAGAATCCAACTTTTATTACATGGGTTATGCTATGATGTATGATTTATGACTTTGTGGAACACATAATAATGGTTTCATTATGCGATGGGTGGGACCTATATCTCCCTCCAATTAATTGGGTATTGATTTTTGTCTCCTGAGATAGACATGGCTGGAACGGTAGGTTAATCCGGTTCAGTGAAATAGGACTGAAACAAGGAGTGAACTCAGTTCAGAAATTGACTTTGTCTGCTAAGAAAGTCTTGGAAATGAGTATTGACTACTAAAAAATGATTCTTTAGGATTATGTGTGTATGCAACAATGTTTCATGTTTTAAGTTATGATTATTGGGAATACATTTCACTACTATGATTTATCACATGTTATAAAATTATGATCTCTTTTGCAGGTTAAGATTTTCAATATGTTATGTTCTTATGAATATGATGTGATTGATATTTCTTTTGTTTACCCATACTAAGAATCTGAGATCACCCTTTTTTATTTTTTCTTTCCCTAGGTCAGGAAGAAGGTTATTAAGAAGGATATTCCAAAATGAACTCTATATATGATGAAATAAATGGGAGGCAATGTAGATGCTTTTTGAACCAGTTGTTTATGTTTCCTAGTTTCTAATGACACTATACCTATACAGTCCTTTCATGCTTTTGTTATATGTTTTAATATGTGTTCTTCAATTTTGAAGTAATAAAAATGTAAATTGTGGGTCGTTATATGTCAAATTTACAAACATTATGTATAATTTCATGTTGAGAAATGTGGCATTATAGATCTGGATGAGGCCCCGATTTCATAGTTGAGAGGGGTTATCATGTGCAGTCGACTTGTTGGGATAGAGCTTCATGACAGTGTAGTAGAGACTGGGTATGTGTTATGGCTCAGAGATGGAAGTAGGGCCCTCTTTATTTATGATTAGTCATTAATTTTATATATGTTATATGCCCAACGAGCGGTCATTGTGGTAAATATAAAATTTTTGTTTGTGACTTACTTTATATCATTTTATTACTGTAAATTTTAGATTTTGTATATTTATTCTTCGACCTCCTTTTATTTTTATGATTTTTATTTATATATTTTTTTCACTATGATATGGGTGTATATTATCCTCTCCTATCCACCATAGAAAATACCTAATAGTTTGAAACCTCTATCATATGATGTGGCACAAATGGGGGATTTCTGAAAACCTAATCGAGTCACTAGTTTAGTGGCTACTGGGCCAAGAAATTATAAAGTGGAGTCATTGTAGTTACTTTTCCATTATATCACTATTTTGGGTTTGGTAGATATTAGATATAGTTATGTGCCAAATAAAACTTATGGATATCAAGCTAGGGCGTAGTGAACACCTATTCTGGAAGGAATTATAGTTTACCAAGGGACTAGTATTGATGTTACAGATTTGTGATGTTTTGATTGAATATGACTCCCACATCGAGAGATGAACATGTATTGTTATTTGATAGTTTATGATTGATTCTGTGCTCCTAGCTCTTTGTCATGAAGCCTATGAATTGGTTTTCAATACTCGCCTATAAAATAAATAGACTTATACTAAATCATAATAGGTATTTAGGATTCCAAAGTTATTTTATTCATAGTTTGTAATTTTAAGGATTCCATTCTAATGGTAGGATATGAGGATACGTGTTGAGGTACTCATCGGGGAGGAACCATGTGTGTATCTTGTGCATGGTTTTATTAGTGACCCAAGGGGTATAATACAGTGTTCGGGTGGGATCATTAGAACCATTAATGTTGGTTTTATATGATATTGGTATTACATATGGGTCAAAAAGGGAGTGGTATGTGGTGAAGATGATTGGAAAGGATGAGCATCCTAGATGTGTGATGTTGGTTGGTTTGACACTATTATAGTGAAGGAACCTAGATGAGGGTGTTCAGATTTTCTGATGTTTTTTGTGTCGATGAAAAGGGTGAATGTTTATTCCACATGATTTGTGGCCTTATATATGCCAGCATAGACCTATGAGTTTAGACGTTGTGTCTTGAAGTGGCTCTCTATCAATAATGATAGGTCGAAGTTCCTAGTAGCCATTTTACATGTTTTCAGAGCCTTGAGTTAGGGCTGTTTAACTATCGACGGTGACTCGTAGAGGGGTTGACTAAGTTACTAGTTCCTTTTTGTGTTTTAGGAACAAATAAATGAATATTTATCTTGGGAATTGTAAAAAAATGGTGTCATTGAGTTTGATGTTTGGGCACATTTGATGCCTTTTTATATGGTTCACTTATGTGCCGCTATTCTACCCTGTGGTTGATTTGAGTGGGGCATGATCATTCTTGTGCATAGAATTGTAAATATTTGTTCATGAAAGATGATCTTGGTGGATTTGGTTGGATAAATAGTACCATATATGCTCATGACTGTGCGGTTCAAGCTTTCTAGATGTTTTTTACGATACATGACTCACAGGAGTCAATGTTGGTTTTGTAGTTTGGTTACACAAGGATCTGTAACGTTTTTGTGATAGTGGAATCTTGAAGAAGAAAAAAATAGTGATGTGATTTATCATATGGTTTGTGGATTAGATGTTATAGTGTTGTACTTCTCAGTTTCTTAAGTTTATAAGTGATTCATGAGTGTGGTGAAAATCATTGTTGGTGTGATGTAGGGCTTGGGGGAATGGTGACTGGAGGCCTAAGGGATATGAATGGGATGTTCATAAAATAGATGAATTTTTGGGGGTATTAATCAATGAAATCATAGTATAAACATAGTTATGATATGATCATGCCCAATATATTGACATCATCTTGAGTATACTTTGAGAGAACCAGATTTATCACATTGTAAAAAGAGTTTATATCTAGATGATTAGGGACCTCCAGGTAGGTTTGCTCATTGGGCGGTGTATGTGAATCATTATGGTGGGGTGTTCACAAAAAATTATTTTGGTGAGGTCCCTATGAAGGATTATATATCGATGAATACAATGGGGTTTTCTCATGGATGTTGGGAAAATGTGACAATAGTTATTTTTTTTGTCTCTTTGGTGGGAGTGAGATGACCATTTCTAGTTCAAATGTTTTGATGTGATTTGGGTAAGGGGTATTGAAATTTTTTTTTGTTTGGAGGAATTAGTAAGGACATTCCAATTGTTTGTAGAACCATGACTTTGATGATGTGACATATCAGTATGGAAAAGTGTTGGTTTTCTCTTTCCTTGTGGTTTTTATAAGGGAAGGTTATGGATTGACATAGACTGACATGAACGCATTATCATATGAGTTATTAAGATTTACAAGGTTGGAGTCTTTAGGTAAAATTCAATGAGTTTTTTTATGTTAAAAAAAGTTGGGTTGAGGTGTGTGGTTGGAGGACCATTGTGGATTCATGAGGGAGAGACGTTTTATGATGGGAAGGTTATAGAGAATACAAGATTTCTAGATTTTGAAAATTTGTTAGAAATTTAAATTTTCTATAGGTTTCATATGAGGGAAAAGTAGTTATTTTACCAGGAATAATCTCTAGGATAAATTTTATGACCACATTGTTTGTCCCAAAATAGGGTTTTTACCAATGAATGCATGTTTGATGGGACTCCGAGAAGTTCACATTTTGGTAGAATATTTAATATTAACTTAATTGAAAATAAAATTAATCAGGTGGTTTCAGGTTGTTGTATGTTTTGAATGGAGTGTCAGATAGAGTGTGTGACTATTCGTTTATCTATGGAATGACAAGTTTTCCTTGGCCCACCTATAAACCAACATAGTGTTTTGGGACTTGGGATGGTTGTCAAATTGGTATTTATTTATTGTTTTTTATAATAAATAAAACACCCCCAATATGGGTTTGAACCATTTTTCACAATCCTTGTAATATTACATGGATATGTGGATAGTTGAGAGTAAAATTAGTTTACTTGAATGTAGATGTTGTTTAATTTTTCTATCTTAGACGTTTTTGGTTTTTTGTGCCATAGAAGATAGAATTTGACAAGCAAGTACACCATTCTGAGTGTTCTATCATGTAGATTATGATGGTAAAATCCATTTATAATATGGATTTTTTTGGATGGTGTTTTGGAGAAGTTTTTTCCACCATAAGGATTTCATCAATGGTAGGATTTAGAATCCCCTAGTTGGATGGGTCATGAGGCACGATTCTGGAGTATGGATTGGGAGCTCAATGTTCATCCTATTGTGAGAGTGCCACAAAAATTTGATAAATTTTCTACTGAAGGATCCTTGAATTTTGTTGTGAGTAGTATCTCTGAAGATATCATGGGATATCCATATATATCAGGAACAGTTTATTGATGATATAGAAGTTGAGGTTTGGAACAAATGTTTGTGGATTAGGGTAGTTACAACCTTTAGTATTGGTTGATATCAAATGATGGTGGTTACAATTGGGTGCTATTGTTATATTGAGTTGAGTTTATCGGATTTCTGCGGATTCTCATAGTAGTATTGTTTCTTATTATTTGATTTTTTGTTACCGTGGTTAGGTAACAATAATATTGTATGGCATGGGTAATCTTTTGAACTCCTAGATTGCATGTGGTTTATTGAGGATCAATTGGTTTCCAATGAAGTGCATTATTTTTTTTTGATTGGGCTTGGCCGTAAAATTTGGTCGTTCCTATGGATTCGGAGGGGATGCCTCCACCTGAGTGTTAGTTCTGAGGATCCATGGAGGGATGTTTCATTGTATGTGTGGTCATAGAGGACCTTGTATGGGAATGATATATAGGATGATCCTGAGAGAGTGGGTGTGCCTTAGTTGTTCTTTATCTATGTTACCATGAGACATTGATTCTATATGAGTAATTGGGGTTGAGGTATTGATGAATGAGATATTAGTATATCCATTAAATGTTATGTTTCATTGGACGAGGTTGAGACATGGATTTGTCACATGGGGAGTTTCATAGTTTGGTTTCTATATTTTGGAACCTCATTTACTATTATGGGATATGATGTATGCGAGGGTAGGACATATAATCTGTAGGTTATATTCTGTATTTCATTATTTGAGAATTTTGGACAAGATGCTTAATATCGGTACATATAGTTTGTTTCTTATTTTAGTGTTAACTAACATTACAGACATGTGTTTTCTACTTTGTATATAGTGGAGGTGATATATCATGTGTGTGGTTTGGTGATGCACATACATTCACAGAAAAATAGTAATATTATAGATGTGGTGTCAGACTGAGGCTTTGGAAATTTATAGTAACCTCATTATTAGATTCCATACTAACGCTTTAGGTGATGAGGTCATGCCTTGTGGAATATGGTGGTTGAAATAATGATCCTTCACGTTGGGTTGGGAAATACTAATGCACTAGGACCACCAATGTTATTTATATATATGGTTTATATACTGAGGATTTGAACATTGAAAGTATACTATGGATTAGGTTTTGGATTGAGGCTCTAAACAAATATAGTATACTTTATTGTTTAGGTTCAAAACAAATGATCTGGGATTTGATGGTATAAAAGTTAGGATGGATGGTGGACCAAATTTATGTATATGTAGTTTAGATACGTGACTAATTCTCTAGGAATGATTAATTTTATATGTTGTATTAGTTGGGACAAATTCTTGAGGATTTTACTTAATGATAAGTTAGATATATTTTAAACTAATGTCCTAGGCATAATTGTGTCATTTTGTTGTAGCTGGGTAGGTGTGTCAAGGTACCTAGTACGGTATGAGGCTTGTGTTCAAGGGGACATGGTACATGATGAAAGGGTTTTTTATCATAGGTTATCAGACTATCATTTGATGGGTTATCCATTTGGGAATATTTGGTTCCAACTACCTTGGTAATGGTTCCATTAAGTTATTTGGGATGTATAGTCATGGAGACATGCTCAGAGACACTTTATTTTTGGTCGAATCGGGATTGGACAATCTGGGTTTTAGATAAAATATAGAACAATTATTGGGATTATTTTTAATTTCTATTGTGATTTGACATGGCTAGGCATATTTCCTGAGCATGAACTTATGGATGAAATTATAGGTTCATCATTGAGGGTGGCCAACTGAGATATGTTTCTCACCCATTATATGTGCACCAGGTTGTGCGTACATACCTTATGACTACTATTAGGTTGAATATGGATGAACTATGGATCAGAATTGGGCCTTAGAATTCATGTTTGAGATAGATGGTCGAGTGGTGTAGACTTCTCAGGTTAGTGGACCATGAAAGGGACTGGATACAAGGTATGTGTTACGACCCAAATTTGGTAGTAAGGATTGACTCATTTATTTTGAGTTATTTATTGTTTTTATGTGATTGGATCAGTGGGTGATCAATATTGTTTATTTGAAATGGTTGTTCAAGATGTAATATATTTCATTTTATTAAAATATGTTTTCATTTCACTTTATTTATTCTTCCCACATCATTAATGTGTACGATGTTTTGTTCCTAACTTCTAGTTGTGATCTCCATTTTGAGGGTATTGTCTCCTCACATATTAACCATAGACACCCACTGCTAGACTGAATCCTATAGATTATGTGGAGGATCACCTGAGGCCTTATAGAAAACCGGATTAGGGCACTAGTTTAGTGGATACTAGGTCATGAAATTTCAATGTGGTATCCAAGAAGTTATGTTCCTGTTTTTTTCACTATATGGAATTTGGTTAAAAGGTGATATAGGAATGTGTCATAACATGTGATTGATACAAATATAGTACATCCCAAACACCTATTATAAAAAAAATCCATGTTACTAGGTACTATGATTAATGTTCAGGATTTGTAATGCTATATTTCTATAAGATTTCATCTTTGAGACATAGACATGTTGTTTGTATTTGATGATTTATGATGGATTTTTGGATCCTATCCCATTAGAAAGAATATTGGGACTATAGTTTCGAAAATTTTCATGTTAAAGAAAGATGTGACTCATGTCTCATGATTATTACATAGGATATCCATTTTATAGGCTAACTAGTGAGTTATTTAATACATTTATTTGTAATTTATGGTTATGTGTATATATGGTTTGGTTCTCAATGATGAGGACACATGTGTTGATCTTGTTCGTAGATGGTGTATTGAATCTAGTGGGACAATATTGTGTATGTATAAGATTATTGGAGGAATTTTGTTGGTTTTTTTGTGTTTGTTATTATGACTGAGTATTCATGGGACTGGTATGAAGTGTTGATACTCAGAGAGGATGGGTACCATTTTTGTCAGTAGTTTTTTGGTGTCACACATTTATGGTGAAGGACCCTAGAAGAGGGTCATTGATTTTTCTAATTCTTTTTGATGATGTGACCATTGAATGATGATTCCACATGAGTTTGTATAATTCTATGAGTAATCATATCCCAATGTGGTAATACATAGTGGCATTACATGAGGGTTAGTCAGTATGTCTAGGTGGGAGTGCCTATTGGCCTTTTGACGTTAATACATAGTAAAGAGTCCTAGCTGTATGAATTTTTGGGGTAACCCATAGATCAGTTGACTTAGTTACCATTTCTTTTGGGTACATGAGGCACATATATATTCTTTGTTCTATATTGAATTGTTTACAAAGTGTATAGTTGGGGTTGTGTTTTGGGATTGTTGGATGCATTTTGTTTTTTAGATGGTTCATCTGGGTCCCAATCTTCATTCCTATGGTTTGATTGAGAGGGGAAGTTTCATTACAGTTCCTATCATATGAATGGTTTGTGCATTCTATATGAGCTTGGTAGATTTGGGATAGATCAAAATCACTAAATGTTCTCACATTTGTGTGGTTAGGGTTTGAATGATGATTTTGGGGAGAAGTGAATAACTAGGTTTAAAGTAGTTTTTTGTGAATCAAAGGTAATATGGGACTAAGTATAAGGTTCATGAGTTGGGAAGGTATCCATGAGTGGGATGAAAAACATTCTTGGTGTGATGTATTGATTTTGGGCAAGGTTACCTGAGGATATTTGGATCGAACTGTGTTGTTCTTGAATTCCTGAGGTTTTCTTAGTATTTGTTAACAACATCTTAGTACACTAATATTTTTGATAGGATCATGCCCAATATAATAAAGTCGTCATGATTATACTAAGAGGGAAATGTCATTATTCCATTCTAAATAGTTTTTTTTCATAGAATGTTAAAGGGCCTCCTTAGAGGTTGTGCTCATCAATCACTGTATTTGAGGCCTTATGATGGGGATCACACAAATGATTTTTTTAGATGAATTCTTCATTTAGGATTGGATATTAATTAATACCAAAGGTTATGATCTCGAATAGTAGTAATGTGAAAAATAGATATTTTTTTTTTGTGGGAGAAAGATGAAAAAGTCTAGTTCCACTGTTTTCATGTGATTAGTGATTGTGTTGTGGAAAATGTGTTTTTTTATAAGGTAATAGTAGAGATATTCCAATGGTGGGGAGGAAAATTAGTTTTATTATGAGTTTAATATGATTATGGGATGTATATGGATATAATGGTGTGGATAGGTATGATACTAGTGGTTTTTTAAAAATGGAATGTGAGGGATTGACATTGAGTCTCTTGCATGCCTTATCATCAATGTTATGTAGAAAATCTATTTTGTAAATTTTTGGGGGAACACAATAAGTTGATTTTTAGTTAACATCCTTGGATAGTCATGTTATGTGGTTGGAAGGACACTTATAATTCTTAATAATGAGAAGTTTTATTTATGATAGTTTGTAGAGAACAAATAATCATTTTATTTGTAATTTTAGTAGAAATTTAAAATTTTGACATCGGGTGCTCTTGATGGGGTAAAATAGTTAATAATACTATAATATGGTCACAGATAATATTTCCAACCACTCCGTTGGTATCAAAATAGAGAGTTTAACCTATATAAAGAGTTTGGATTGATTCTAATCATTTTGAGTTTTGGTAAAATTTGTAATTTGTAATTATTTAAATATTAAATTATCCGAACGGTTTTGGTTAACTGTATTTTCTTGAATATAGCATTGGATTGAGATGCTGACTTGGTGGTCGAGTCTACAATGTGGGGATTTTTTGTGTTGAGTTAGAAACTCGCTATAGGTTTTGATATATTGGTTGATTGTTATATAGATATTTATTTATTTATTTATTTGAAATTTATAAAATATATCTCCCTATACTTGGGTTTATAACTAATGAGAGGGGAGGGGAGTGATAATATATCATAAGAAAATCTCGTACCAAGAGGGGGAGAGAGGGAGGTGTCATTAAACTTCAAACTTTTCATTGATCGAGGACATAACGTGGTGCAACTGCTTACAAGAGCATATTTAGTCCCAAATATTCTGTGTTTATACAACAAGGTTGGATGATTTTTTTCTTTTATTACCCAATCCCCATAGATTATTTTTTTATGTTTTATGGCTTTATAATGGTTTCTAAGGACCCCACAGAGGTCGATATGTGCTTATTTGGGATAAAATGGGGTATTTGGAAAGTATTATAGGGGTTTTCCTTTCAAAAATTCCAACTATACAATGTGTTGTTTTAAGAACACACACTGTATGTTCTTACCATTTAGGAATTACGGAATTTTAATATTTACATCCCATGTATTATAACTTAACTCCATATATAATTACATTTTTAGGTTCCTAGTCAAGTAAAATGTACATGGGATGATAATGATTAGAATGTATACACCATGTAATTTGGGTACATTCCATGTAGTATTTCACAAGATGAACCCATGTTTCTTAAGATATTTAAAAGTACATTTCTAGGTAGAGAGTTGATAGTTCTTACCGTGTTCCTAAAAGTACACGCCTTATAGTTTATCCATCATGGAGGATTTGGTTTTTTTCCACGGTAGTTAAAATTGAAAATTTTAGTATTCCCTTATTATTGGTTTTTCATGTAGATCATGATGATGAAATCCTTTCAACATATTGAGTTCGTATTGATGGGTTTTTTTAAAAAATATTAGTTCATTATAAGGATTTCATTGAGGAATTTATTTATAATCTTCCAGTGTGTTGTTCTATTTTACATGATACATGAGTCAGGTTTTGTGATCTCAGTGATTCAAATATCCTGATCATGCCATGGATTGTTGACTAGGGTTCTTGGATAAATACTATAATGTTGGTTTTATTAGTTTCTCTAAGTATATTTTTATTTTCCCTATATATGATGACCATTTCTTAAGGATGGAACATTTGATGTTTAGATCCTATGTTTTAGGATCATGTTGTTTGGATCCTTTTGTCTTGGTTAAAATAATTTGAGGTGGTTACAACTAGGGAATTTTGTGTATTTGAGTTGGGTCTGAGGGACTATTGATGATTCTTGAAGTGGGACTATTTTGGGTTAAGATATTTTGGATTTTATGGTTGGGTTTTGAGAATGATGTGTGGTGTGGGTTTTCTTTTGGATAAATAATTATAATGTTGTCAACCAAGAATCAGTTAGAGAATACCTATGGATTCTTTATATTGTATTCTTTTTATTGGTACTGGCTATAGAGGTTGTTTTTTACCATGTATTTATATGGGATTCCACAAATTGAGTTTTAGTTTTGATGTTTTAAAGATGAATGAATATCTTTATTTATTGTCCAATAAGAAAAATTGTGGGCTCAATCTATTGAAGGAACATAATAGAGAGTGTATCCATATTATTTTTTATGGGTGTACCCATGGGACTGTTGTTGAAACGTGAGGAATTTGGGACAATGTTTTGTGAATGATATGGATGTATAGGCCTCACATGTTGTGTTTTGGTGGATAAGTTTGAGACATGGATTGATCCCATGGCACAATATTGATATTATTGGGATGACACATTTGGGAACCTGATTTAGTAATAAAGTTTCTATTGGATACAATATCTGGACATATAATACATATTTTTGGTTTTGGATATCTTTATTTGAGAATGTTTCATAGGATTTTCTATATTGTTAAAAATTGAATGTTTCTGGGTTGAGTGTGGGATTAAGTATTCTAGAAAATTGTTTCTTTACATTGAGCCTTATCGATGTGATGTAACATGTGTGTGGGTTGGTGCTGGAATAATTTTTTTGGATCATGACATATTCTACATCTATTGTGCAGATTGAGAGTCTAGAGACTAATAATATTAAACACGGTTAAATACCAAACTAATGGCATGTGTGATGATGGCATGCTATATATAATTAAGTGGTTGGAATAATTCTCTTTCTACTTATGTTGGTATAGAATTATTTATTGGTGACCACAAGTGTATTATATAGGTGGTTTCTAGACTAATGTTATGGAAATAAAATTTATAATTTAAATTAAGTTTCAGACTGAGGCTCCAGACAAAGATATTATACATTATTTTATAACTACCAAGAAATGCAGTATTATTTGATTTTATTCCTTCTAGGATGGATAATGGAATGACACTCCACATACATGGTTTATATTCCACATTTATGATACCTTAATTATAAATTTTATATGTGTTATAATATTATAAAAATGATAAAGGAATTTAGATAATAATACATGAGATAGTTTTTATACTGATGGTGTAGGCTTGTTCGTGCCTTTCTGTGCTGACTAGGAAAACATTGTCAATGTTCCTAGTATGATATGATGGTTCAGTTCGTGAGGAAATGTAATTGGATAACATGGATTTATATCGAAAATAATTAGAAAATCATAGGAAGGGTTTCTGATTAAACCATATTTTGTTGTGGCATCCATGAAAATGGATCCAGGAGGTTGTTTAGGATGAATGGTCATGAAGACATGATGATAGACACTATATTTTTTTTAAAGAATATATATTTAATCAAAATCATATGACTAAGGATCGATTTTTTTTTCTTTTTCTTATTATAGTTTATCAAGGGTGAGAATATTTCATGAGAATAAACTTTTAGAAAGAGTTTTAGGTTCACCATTTTGGGGTGGACCTACTGAGATTTTTTTTACCCTCATTATGTGCACCTCAGTGTACGTAAAATCCTTATTTCTAATTTTTTTCATCACAAATACCTGATGAATCGGTATGAGGCCCCAGATTTCATGGTTGGAAATTATTCTAGTGTGGATTCAATTGTTAGGGATAGATTATCCTAATTAGGTAATGGAGACCCGGTATGTGTTACAATACATGGTTGTCACTATGTCATATTATATTTATTTTCAATTATTTTTTATGAGTTCATCCATGTGGGTGATCTTTTTGAATGTATGAAATGGTTTTTTGGACCATACTGTATGAAAATCTTTTACATCATTTTTTATATTTATTTTATTTATTCTTTAGATATCTATGATGTGTAACATTTTTTGTATTTTATTGATAGTTATGCATTCTAATATGGGGGGATTTTCTCCTCAGATATCCACCATAGACCCCCATGCTAGTTTGAAACCATTAGTGTTCATGGATGACCTCCTATGGTATTGTGAATAACTAAATTAGGGAATCAGGTTTTTGGCTATCAGGATGGGAAGATAAAACATAAGATAATGTTTTGTTGTTTTTTTAATTAATGAATTATTATTTAATAAATAATAATATTCATAGTGATTTGTATTATATATTTTTATAATATTTTTTTTTTAAATTTTCTATGTAATTATAAAATAAAATCTATAATTTAACTATAAATTAATCATCATCATATTTATCCATTAAAAATTTGAAAATACACATACTTTTACAAATGTTATAAATAAGATACTATTTATTTCTTTTAATACATGTTTTATTAGTTTCAATAATGATATATATCCTTTTATATAAAAATGAATTACTAGGATTTAAAGTTAAAATTCAAAATGAAAGTTTTATTTTAAATGGTTATTTTTTATTCAGTCTATATAAAATTGAAAAACACATTTTGGCATTGAATGTTAATATTATATTTCTATTTATTATTATAAATGTTCTATATTTTTCTAATATGATCAAAATAATTCAAAAATAATAATATAATATAAAAAATTATTATTTTAATATAATTGATATTCATAAAAATTTTATTTCAACTACTTCTAGAATTTATGATTCATCAATTATAAGTATTTTTACGTGTGTTATATCTTTCCCAACTCTTCTATAAATTTCAAGACCCATATTTAATAATTATTTATAATGTTTAATTCAAATTTTTACTCATATATTTTTGTAAAAAATTTATATAGATTGAATGAACTTCAAATAAAAATGTTCTATATGTGTATTAATGTAAAATATTTTAAATATTTTTCAATTTTTATAAAACATTATTGCTATTTACATATTAACATGTGAAATTAAATTTTAATTTGAAATTGTATTTCTTAAAAATGAATTCAAAGTCAAATGAATTACTCAATATGAATGAAATCTAGATTAACATATTTAAATTAAAAATAAATCCCTTATAGAAGTAGATAAAAAAGGATAAATTAAAAATATCATTTAATTTATATTTTTATAATTTAATATAAAAAAACATGATGAAAAAACATGTTTATTCTTTGTTGTCACATTTGGTTTTAAAAAAATTTAATAAAATAACATTCACCTATTTTTGACATGAAAATATAAAATATAAAATTCATTTTTTAAAAATAAATCTAAATTTATTAATGAAATAATTTTTATAGAATATTATAGAATAATTATAAAAGAATAAATTATTTTTAAATATCCTATATTTCATTTTAATTGAAAAATATTTTACTCATTTCATTTAATGACATAATATTTTATGAAATATTAATAAATATAAATATAAATGTTAATATTTAAAATGAATAAAAATATTTATTTTTTTTAAAATAAAAAGATTATATAATTCTCCAAATAAAAAAAAATTAAAAATTATTTTAAAGAAATGTGTTTAATCTTAAAATAAAGTATAATTAATGTCATGAAGTAAATAGGATAATTAAAAATTTACAATGACTGTATAATTAATTATATAATATATTTTACTATGTGAAACATACTTATAATCTTTTTTAAATAAATATTTACCCTATAAACAAAAATTCATATAATTAATATTAATTAAGCATGAAATAAATATATTATTGATAATTTTTAGGATTTCATAGAACCACAATCTAGCACCTATTAAATTCCATAATTATAAAAATGTTAATAACTCATAATACGGGGAAATTTTGAATATATAAAAATGATTTAATTAAATTCATTTTAATTTTCTACTATTTTCCTAATTAAGACATATTCTTAATAAATCATGATTCACCCACAAAACATAGGTTTCTACCCCACAATGAACATCAAATTTTTTATTAAGTTTAGTTATCCTATGGTAATTCCATTATTTTATGGGGTGATTTAATTCATTATGTCATATTCGGCCTACCATACCTTCATCACATACCATTTTCAATTGATATTATTTCCTATATATCCTATTAAAATACTTATGAATTTCTATCTCCAATAAATTTATAATCTGTTAACAAAATCACTAATATAACTATTTCATGACACATTCTATTTAGAACACCTCCTAAGAAGGAATCTATGTTATATTTGACCCTTGAAACTGGCCACCAATATGACACATGTTATTAAAAATGATTGAGGGTGTATGTAAATACAAATATGTTGTATTACATTGATAAATTAAAAAGAATATAATATCTTAACACAAATAAACTATAAAAAAATAAAATAAAACCAACCCCATAAGAAATATAAAGAAATTCATAAATCAATGTTAATAATATAAATTCCATGAGAAAATTCTAATGATAGAAACCTGATGAACACCATCTAACTCCACTTATTGAGCTAGAATTGTCTATTATAATCACAACCTGCCACATAAATGTCTAACATATATATATATAATAAAGAATTCATCTTATTAGTATAATCAATTCCATCCTCGCTAAAAAATGTTTTCAAAATTTAAGAAGAATAATTATAATTACTCAGATAATAAATTCTAAAAAATACATTACTTATACCAGGTAATATTCCAATGATCCTTATAGTGGAAAACTTACAAAAAACTCACAAGGTAGTGTATTATATTTATTTAAAAGAAATGTTACCCCACACCCACATTTAAACAAATCCTATCTACCTCACTCCCAATTAACATAAATCCTAGTGCTCACATACCCTCTATATCTTCTTGACAACATAAATATTTCATATATATAACCACATATCCACAACCACATTACATTTATAATATCCTCATCATTACTATATCGAAATAAAACCTCACTATAAGGAACAAAATCATGAAGGATATCAACCTCATGCCCTCCTCCTCTAATGTTTTCCTCCATGAAGCACCCATGTAATACTATAATTTCATACCAACACAACCTATAACATATATGGATAAGTGAAAACAGAAGGGGGAGTATTTTTCCATCAAAATATCATTTATACTAGATTATATTAAAAAAATAAATCCCAAATCATTATATAAAAACCAATCTTGTTACTCAATATGGGTTGTTGTTCATAAGAATTAACAAAACTATAATGAATATATAATTGAAAGCATACCCAACTACATAGAAACATAAAAAACATGACTTTAATCCAAAAATATCACAACATGATATCAATATCACTAACACCACCACCCAAAACCCAAATTAACGCCTTCACTACACCATATCAATGATATCCCACAACAATGAACTTCATAGCATATGAAATTTCATAACTTCGTATCCATTTTATATTTAGATTAAATAATAAAATTATTTATCAATATTACATTCATTGTAATAAATTTATTTATATCCACCACCATATATACAAAAAATTAAATTTATGAATTGTTAATTTGTTTACAAGGTTTCATTTATATACTCACTCATTTATCTTTCCCTATAAAAAATTAACTGATCAAAATCCATTCCACTTCTAATTAATAATTCATTCTTTCAATTATTCATTTATTTCAACATTATTAACATTATAATATACGTTACTCATTAATAATTTCTTAAAATTCATATTATAATTCCCCAAATTTAATCAAATACAGTGAAAAAAATAAACTTCTCTATATAAATTTATAAATAAACACACTATATAATTCCAATAACCACATCATCCATTCACTATTTCCTCATCATCATTCACACGATCCCAAAGTTATCATGACAGAATATTGTTATAACAAAAAATAATCTTTCATTTCTCAATAACAAAAACATTCAATTATAAAAATACTATAAAATTATCTTTGGATGATAGAAATAGTATTTAAAATAACCACTACCATTTATGAATATAATTTCTTAGGACCACTAATATATTTAATAATTCATGTAATCATTATCACATGTTAATTTTTATTTTTTCCATTTATTTTCATTACAATATTTAGGTTATTAAAAAATTGTGTCCTCAATGATGTATATAAAAAACCATAATATAAAAATATTATTATTTATAGTCAATATAAGAAATAATACATCAAAAATAATATTGAAATCATATAAAGAGAATTTGATTCAATTTAATACCTATATTTTCATTACTGAAATTAATTATATTAATTAGTATAATTATAACTATCTAATCATTGATAAAATGTGAATGA
This sequence comes from Viscum album, assembly GCA_963277665.1. Taxonomy (NCBI): domain Eukaryota; kingdom Viridiplantae; phylum Streptophyta; class Magnoliopsida; order Santalales; family Viscaceae; genus Viscum; species Viscum album. Next base: position 677,820,326 of record OY728132.1, on the reverse strand, counting down.
TAATTATATAATAAACAGACAAATAAGAAGATATATATCAAATACCATACCCCAAAGGATTATTAAAAAGTTACTACAAAAGTATAATAAAATAATAAGATTATCAAACACCACCATTTTAAAGAGGAACCCTCAACAGTATTTAGAATTCATTTTATTATCCCAATTTTGATTAAATATAAAACAAATCATTGAAACCCTAATGTTATTTCATTTTTTTAAGAGAAGTGATATAAATTGTTAAATTAAAGGATAATGAATTAAACCATAGATTGAGAAGGGCCTCTATTTAAATAACATGATGAAAAATCAATCCAAAATAAATACAACTAAAAATAAGAGGACCAACAACAACCTTTGTTACAAGGGAGAAAAATGAATATCTGAGAAAGAGAATTGAAAAAACTAAATTTATAGTTAAAAATCTATACGAAACCACCATGGCATAGAGAGGACCTCATCGTGGAATAAAGGGAATTATTCAAAGAAATTATATATTTATGGATTTGAAAATTACATCTTTTCCCATTTATTAAAAACACTTTCACTATATAAAAAATTATATAAAATACCACGATAATAAATTTTCTCCAATCATGTCTATTTTTACTTCAAGAAAAATTGAATACCTTAACCTCAATGACATATAATCCATCTTCATCACTATTACCACGTAGTATATGATATTAAATCCCCATTAAATATTCCATAGAGCAGAAAAAATCTCTAAAATTCTCACATTATCATTACCCATATAATACAAGTATTATACCAACCCACTACATCTACCAAAACACCCATTCACAGGAAAATGATTACCCTCATGGAATAAAACATTATATAATTTGAGTTTATAACATAAACTACACAAATTACATACAATGGACAACCTTCAATTCTTTCATCTACACCACAACATCCACTACATATTGGGCCTTCTCAAAACAACAAATTGGATCCATGAAAAGAATATATATATATATATATAGACATATAAAATTCCACTAGGATCCACTCCACCACCTCTACAATCCCATGTACATAAAATAGTGATACTTTTAATTTGTATAACACTAATATAACTATACTAATATTAATAAAAATTAATATTTCTGAGTGAATAAACGACCCCTCTTTTCATTTATTTATTGATAATTATAAACACAATAATATTTTCATATTTATAATTTATCACTTCTTTGTTAATGAAAAAAGTATTTTTTTTTTCTTCATTTTGAATATTATATTTAATATAGAATAAAAATAAATTATATTATTCATTATTTATCCATTCATTACATATATTTAAATTTTTGACTAATTCATTTTTTATTCAAGTTATATTTAATTATTTTTTATATATTTTGTGTGATAAAAAATAAAAAATTATTCGTGTATTTTTACCATTATAAATGATTATTATAAACTATAAAAAAAATTATAACATTTTTTTAAATATTATGTAGTACATTGAAAATAAAATTTAAACATACATGTATTTCATACTTTTCAATTATATTGATATATTTTTTTCTTTAAAGAGAATTTAAATATTAATATTAATATTAATTAAACGTAGTATGTTCCACCATTCCATTACATAGAGTAAAATAAATTTACTTTCTCTTTGTACAATTTTTGTTTTATGTTTACATGATACACAAAATACAAATGATAACTTTATGTAGAATGAATTCTATATAGTTTCCATTATGTGATCTTTTTGTGTTTACATGTACACAAAAACTACAAGTTAAATTTATTCATGTAACAAAAATTTACCTTTATTTAGTGTTAAACAAAACATTTACACAGATGAATATGATACCACTATATAGACATTGGATTATATTTATTATGGGTTTTGAACATCCCATCATAAATCAAACAACATACCATTACCCATCCAATAAAATAATTTTTTTTATTTTTTATTAATATATAGATAAAAACATTTGAAAAACGATATATATTAATATTCTGTATTAAATTAAATTTTATATTAATGAGTATTTGGTTATTTTGTTTAGAAATATTAATAAACTAATATTTTTTAAACTACATTAATTCAAAAAAAATGTTATTATGTATTTTGAAACACTGTGATGTTTTTTTGTATTATATTCATAAATATTTAATATAGAATATAATAGTTATTACAGATTTTATATTCAAACTGTATATTTACAACACATGAAAAAAAATTTAAATTGTTCATAATTTTAATAGCATGATTTAGGAAATTTTAAATAGAATATATTTAAAGTATATATAATTAATATATTATTATTTTAAATGTTTTTCCATTTAAATACATTATACCATGTTTCATTCAATATGTATGGATTATTTTAATGTTCTAATATTTTTATCATTTTTTATAGTGAAAAAATGATCATGTTTATCAGAAATTGATTCCATGATTGAGAAGAATTAAAAATTGGATTACAATTATAAACCATTTTACAATGTAATTTATTTTTTGTGTGTTATATTTAAATATTATATTGAATTAATTCGAGACCATATGCTGGGATAGTGTGTTATTCTGATCTCAACGTGATTGGAAATTTTTTTTGAAATATATTAAATAGCGTGTGCGAGCGGGTTTCCTGAAATAATGGAATAACATTTAAAAAGTTTCTCTATTCAGAAATCTGGGGGCACAATTGTGTTCAAAGAAATTAATTCACCCAATGTAAGGCCTAACCCTGGCTAGTGTGTCTCAACTATGAATGTACGTTTTTGGATGTTTTAAAGGATAAAATAAATTAAAAATTTATGTAATTATTTTAACATTTTGTAGAAAATCAAGGAAGTTTATTTTAATTAACCATTTAAGAATGTATCCTTGTGTTGGCTCATAACCCTGGAATATTATTGAAGCTTTAGAGTGAACGTGGAGAATTGTCCCAATGAAAAATGATAATGAATGTTGGATCAAGGATTAACAGGAGCCGTTCTTAAAGAATCTCACCAATAGAAATAATGCAGTGTTCAAACCGCTTCAGTGAATGACCTAACCCTGAGGTGTGACATGTTATTTCAATTCATTATTTCTATGTTCTTATAATTTATGATGAATACAAATCATAATAAGAATAGGTTGACCAGCTGTTCGACCATTCTTGAAGGATGGTATGATTACAAGAATTTGGAGATTATTATACTATTTTTTTACCTTGAGAATTATTATGAAATGAATCGAGGATTGAATGAATAATGTATGAGGTTTGTTCCTTTTGTTGTATCATAAGTTTTTTCACCCCTAAAATTCTTCACGTTCATTGTATTCCCCCACATTCTTCATTTTTTTTGAATAAGAATCGTTGTGACTTAGTTTCACAATGCACTGATCTGAAATTGAGGATCCGTCATTGGTAAGACTCAATAGAGGTGCGATGATGGTTGCGATAGAAGATCAAATGATAGTGGTTTCCGATTTTCCACTCTATGTTGAAAATTAAGTGCGATGACGATCTGGTTTTCCGAGTTGATTCAAGGATTGAATCTTACTGATTCAGCGATGAAAAGACCAGACAACCCCGTATCAAGAGTTTTCCAACCAAGGAAGGACAAAAATTTTGGTTGGAGTATCAGAGGAGGGGAAAGACCACAAACCAGAGTTTCTGAAAAATCTCAAGGAACACAACGTGTATATCGGAATACCCATTATTTGAGACCTACTATGCGGCAACTAGGGTTTTGGGAGGAGGTAATGCGTCACGCGGTGCGTGACCCCTATGACACCATGTGTGAGCTATAGCATATGAAATGTGGGCCATTATATGAGGATCACCATGTATCAATGGAGTAACATGGACATACACTAGAGTACAAAACGTTTCTAGAAGACATGTACCCCACCACATAGCCAGACCTAGACAGGATACAGTGGTTACCCCCTGTACTGGTACACGAGCTAGGGAACATGGGTTGACACTATGTTCTGGTACATGACCAGAGTGCATGGGTGGACCCCAAGTACTATGACATGAACCGTGTGCCTTTCTAGACACTTTGTAAACCTCTTTTACATGAAATGTTCTGAGGAAATTTTATATTGAAAATGGGATGTACAAGGGGTCATGAGACATGACGTGCGACCCTACAACATGTAATGTACCCCCTTCTTACATGTATTGATTCTATTATCCACCAAATTAGGGAAAATATTCATTTAGTTTGGTACAATTTCTCATTCAATTGATGGTCATTTGGTGTCGTATCCAATTCACTGGGTTATGACCCCTTTTACTGGACTTTTTTGATAGAGTAGATGGAATCCCCACTAAGAGGACTAGAAGAAGATCCGTTATCGATTTGTGTTCCCTATGTAGTGTCTTGGTATCAGCATTAACAATAATAATGGACACTAATCTTCTACTTATATGGTGAATCTAGATGAGTCATAGTATCAACCTATGTCCCTGTATGTGATCCTCATATGTGTATCGTGATCTTCCCCACTCATGGAGTGAGTACTACCATAGAGAGGTTATCATAAATATCTTCAGATCGATCATTGTATCTTTTTAGTTATGGTTTTGGAGAAACATTACATCTCAAATGGACTTCATCAGTTCTATAAGCCTCAACATTGTGCGACCCTACATGAGTTTCTTTGCGGAATCATCACACTAAATATCCAGTGTTGGTATGCAGTAGTTGCGACCATCCTCTAGACTATATGTAGATGTCTGATTATATCTGGATATTTTATTATTTTATATACAATATACATATACTAAGTAGAGATGGAAGTACCTTTACTTTTTGTATTACTTTGTGGTTTTTAGATGTCCTACTAAGTATTGTTTTACTCATCCGTACATGGGATTTGACTACATGATTCATTTAATGTATAGACGATCAACCATTTGATGGATTCTAGGATAGACCATGACCACATAGATCTTTGTGAGTTCAGACATGCCTGGGTGTTCCTACGACTATGAGTATAAGTCCTAGTATCTTTTGATTACAGGTTGGACTTTCATGTCTTAAGACTCATTAATTTGATGGGCTTGTATTCTAACCCAATTTATTTTACTATAATGTACATGCATATCATAATATATTGGTTTTGTTCAGTGGTATGCATCCATTTTTGTTCCTTATTGGTTTTTTTACATTTTTGCATTTGTTTCCTTGGAGGTGTGTGCGTGTGTGTGCATACACTTACATTAAAAATGCCTCCCATGCTAGTGATATACCTACTCGGTGCTAGTCACCACCCCTATACTATTAAGGGTGCTCTTGGGGAGTCATGAAAGAGACCCCACTAAGATGGGTTATGATAGAGTAGTATCAGAGGTTGCCGGTTATACCATAGGTATAAGAGTCTATGTGATTTTTTGGGAAATAATTTTATGTCTTTTGAGATCAAATTTCAGTCTGGCGACTCTAGTGTCGGTACAGGTGGCTAACATATCAATCAACTAGAAATAAGATAACCTTATTTTCATATCTGTACATGAGAACATTAGTTGTAGTGAATGTAATGGTACATACATCATATAGGAATGAGATATATTTCCATGTCCATGAGTAAGGTCCCCCGATACACTCATTGACCATGGTATAGATTGTTTTATTACTGGATGTCTGTGAGATGCATACCAGGATTCATCATACCGATCATGATGATGATCCCTTTTGTTAAGATGCATCCGTACATGGACTAGTTTCCCAGATGTTTCCTCCAGGTGGTGCACCACCTATACCACCACTAGGGGAGTAGCATGTGGTAATTATTGTACCAAAAAATAAGGACCACAGGCTGAGATCACGTCAGGAGTTTCAGAGATAGTGATCCCTCTGGTTCCAAGGTGAACCTAACCCTCAGTTGGATGATGACTGCATTGTGGTAGAGACTTGTGATTTCTGTCTAGTGAGGACACCAATAGACCGAATAGTGATCCTTAAAGCGAGCCATCTACATGGTCGGTAAAGAGATGGTGGAGTTTGACTAGACAAACTCATGATGAGTCTCTTGTTTCCTGGATGGAGTTCAATAATCTATTTATAGAGGACTTCTAATCTATTACATTTAGTGTAGGGTGTATAGATGTGCTACTTTAGCTCCAATAGGGTATCATGATGGTACCTGACTATTCATTAAGGTTCAACATCCTGTCCTGGGACTCGATGAATATGGTTAGGGATCAATACATTACGGATCAGAGCATCTAGAATGGTCTTTATCAGGACATCCAAGCAAGAATTATACCTACATGTGTTCTTACATGTGTTTTAGTGATCAATTGTGGGTTGGTGATCAAGATCCTTTAACTAACTAGAGGTTGCTCGTGACAGTCAGCAACAGGTAGACAGGCCCCTAGACCTTGATAGTGGGGAGTCTAAATCAGACACATGGATTTTTGGATACAGAATATCTTTTCAGTGGTCCTAAGACATGGGATTTGTAGTTCAGGGCTGTCAGGATGGATCTAATAATAATTAGGAGAGGAAATGAAACACATGCAATGACATGAGACATATTGCTAGAGATTTTCCAACTAGGCAACCTATTGATAGGGGGTGGTGGATGGACCATTGAGGTAGAGGAAACAAGTAGATCAGGAAGATCCTCTAGGTGGTAGATGTGGTAGAGGAGTAGAGAGAGCTGTAGGAGGTGTCAGAAATTTTGATGTACTACCGCCACCTCCCTTAGGATATCAACACAAGGATCATGGATCTAGAGGACATGGGTGGGGGAAGCTACATGTTATTGAGGCATATAACACAATGAATATTAGGATGATCAGAGGTGTAATCAATGTCATTTATACCTTTTCTTCCATATGTATACACATATGTGTTAATCATATTTTTCTCACCACTTAAATTGTACAAGACCTTATGATTTGGGTAGAACTGTTGAATTTACCCTTGCACTTGGAGACACTAATGGGAGTAGAATCGATGATCACATACTTCTGATTAGAATGTTATTTGACCCTTGGAAGAGAGTGTTTTGGTTGGATGCTCTTGGTGGTAGTGTCGAGTCCCAACAACCTCATTATCGGTACGGGTTTGATATCACCAATCCATGCCTAAATTGGATGTTTTAGGAGAAAGGTGTGGTTTATCTATAGTGATGGTATTATGTTTTTTTGGTGAAAATGAAATTCATGCAGCATAGGATGGGTCGTCCATAAGAGGGTGCATCCAATATCTCATGAGTTGGATAGACTTATCCTCAGAGTATCATATGTTATCATCTTTCAGTTTCTAAAATTAGTTATGGAGGACAATGAACTCTTTCATGAAGAAGTAATAGTGGTAACACCCCTTATTGAGATTGAATTGTACATCAACTCACACCCCAGAATGAGAACGATATTTTTTCCAAAAAATCGGATGGTTCCCATAGAGTTTCACAAAATGAGGGTACATCAAGAGGATATACTGAGGAAGGGCCCTGTGAGGCACAGTGTTTCACCCTGGGTGGACCCAGTTATGTTTTAAAATAACAAATAGGATCATGAGGTTGTTTGTGGATTAATGATGCTTGAACCAGGTGACCATTAAGAACAAGTATCCCGTACCGATGGTCAAGGACCACTTTGTTCAATTGAGAGGGGAATAATTATTATCAAAAGATCACCACATGTCAATATATCACCTGCTGCAAGTACGAGAGGAGGATATACCATAAATGTCATTCATATGCCACTACTGTTATTATGAGTACATGGTGATGCAATCTAGAATGATGAGCTCCCCAGTATTGTTCATGGGACTCATGAACCCGATCATTCCACCTTGTGTATATAGGTTTGTAGTAGTCTTCATTGGAGATAATCTTTTGTACTCGGAATCTGAGTAGGATCTCGTGAGACACCTTAGATGGTTCAAAAAGTAATCCAAGTGCACCAAAATTATGGGAAAATCTCAATGTTTTAGTTCCCGATTCATGAAATCAACTTTCTAATACATTTTATCTTACTAGGTGGAGAGTTAGTGGACCCAGCCAAGGATAGAGCAATGTTATAATGAGATCCACCTAGGTGTTTGATGGAGGTACACAGCTTCTTTGGGATATAATGAAATTACAATAGATTCATAGATTATTTATCCAAGATATCATCTCATATGATTGATTTGACAATGATGGGTAAGATTTTATTATATAAAGAGAAGTGAAGTAGTATTTTCAGTAGTTGAGGATGAGTTTTAAAAGTGATCTTCTCTTGAGATTTCCATAGGAGGGACTTGAGTACAAAGTATTCTATGATGCATCAGAGAACAGAGTTTTTTGTTTCCAGATATATATTAAGGTAGTTATTACCTTTGGATAACTCTATTTGTGACCACATGAGTAAAACTACATGACCCACAATATCGATTTAGTAGTGATTTTATTCACATTGAATATCTTGAAACACTACTTGATGCGTGAGATTTTTATCATCTACTCCAAACACAAGAGTCTCAAGTATAGCATCTCCCAAAAAGATCTAAACAAGATATATAGGAGAGGGAATGTGTTCCTCCATAACTATGCATTTGGGATTTTCGATTGTCTTGGGATGTAGAATGAGATGGATGATTATCTCTATAGAAGATATTGTTCACAACTGGTGAACGAGGTGTCAGAGTAGTTCAAATCATCACAATTATCCATCATGGTTGGAGATGGAGAAGATTACCTCTAGTTGATGGTTTTCACATTTTCAGTCTTACAATGATTTTAGGAGGAACAACATAGAGATATCGACTATGAAACTATACAAGCATAGATGTCTATAGGCCATATGCCTGATGGATATTCACATGGTTTGGAGGTAGTCATTCTTTTCAATGGATGCACAACTGTACCTGTGGAATTTCAGGTGGAGATGTGTGTGTGTTTAGATACTTAGGTAATGCCTAAATGTTTGTGATATGCCTTCTCAGAGATAGTAACCAGCCCATGACCAATTGAAGATGATATTGGAGAGTCATGGAAGGAACCCCACTGGGATATGTCGTGACACATTTTCTATTAATGATAATTTTAGTATAAAATTATTAGAAGTTTAGAATACATTGGTTTTTTCATATTATCTCACATTGAGAGTATTATCATTTTATTGACACATGTTGATCAATAACTATTAATTTGATGAGATGGTTGTTTCTATTAGTTCTATTAAATAGACCAAAAGAAACAAGAAAAGTGATTTGTGGTTATGATAAAATATAGATTGTGGTATACACTATTTGTTATATTTAATTGATGCTAAGATAAATCTTTATCCTTCAATAATAAATTTTCTCGGATTTTACACGTTGTGTTACCTTCATCAAAAATGGAATGAGAATAAACCATTCCAAACAAAAAGAAAATTCATCAACTATCATTCACTGGGTTTTATAATTTTATTATTTATTATTTATTTACGTTATAATGTTTTATACAGTTTAATATGAATGGGTTTATATACTGCTTATAAAAATAATGTGGGATCAGTATATATGCTTAAAATGTAATAGTTATAATACATTCACCTTGACAGTGATTTGTTTTTCTTAACCCGAACATTTGATGAGGTTAATATTTAACTAATAATAATAATTGATCAGTCCACAGATTTAAAATATTAGGTTGGATTTTTCCCAAAAAAATGATTAGGTTCAATATATTCCCATAAAATAAAAGATATTGAAGAAAAACTTATAAATGAATTTTTTTTATTTATTATCCAACAAAAAGAGGACTTATTGTATAAAATTGAAAATCGCAAGGGATTGATTTCCACCTCCAATTTTGGAAAAGGCAGCTATAAATTATTTCCACCCCACTTGAAAAGAGAAATAACATAGTGGGTTTCATATATTGGGTTACTATTTGAAGCATACCCATTCGATCATATATATCCATATTAAAATAAAAAAAAATTTCATTATAGTTATTTAATCTTTTTCTTACACGAATCATAAATTAATAATGTTAACATTTTTTAATTATAATAATTTTTTCAATAAAATTATAAAAACAATGTTTAACTATAATTATGTTTTTAATATTTAAAATTCATCTATTATAGTATGCAGATGTGTGATTATCAACTACATAGAATAAGGCACATATTTCATTAATGTAAACTCCTAAAACATTTTATGATTATAGTGTTAGATATTTAAGTTAAAAAATTAACATAAAAACTCATGTATTTTTCATCACATGGATAAATATTCCTTTATATAGTAAACTACATAACCCATATGAAATGTTCAAGATTTCCCCCAAAATATCCTCATAATATAGTCTTCTAGAAATATTATACATATTACATTTTATCATAACCCAATGAAATAAAGGCCAAACAAATGGGTGATATCTAATTATTTATGGTGTAATCATTAGAATTAATAGTCAAATATCATTATATAGTATGAAAAAAATATGGGTATAGTTAATATATATAAAAAATAATGCTAAAATAACATAGATAAAAAAAAGATTTTGGGAATTTGATATGGAAAAAAACAAGAAATTTATCAAGAATGTGTTGGATCATGATTCATTAATAATTATCCATTCAAGTTTAACATAGTCATAATAATAATCATAACACTTTGGTATTGACATGTTAATTCAATATTGTCATATTGTGAACATATCAATGACGAATGATGACTACATTTGTGATCATATCCATGAAGGTTCACTAATTAATTTGTGACATTATTTTATAAGTTTAATCATTTAGTTTTTGATAATATCCCTGAATGCTCCCGATATATTATCTCATGAAATATAAAACATTAACCAATGCATTTGTGGGTGATATATGACCTGAACCATCAATCATTGATATATATGTGTTCTATAAGATACCAATTATTGATCATATCACAGACAACCCATTGAAATAAAATTGGTTCCATATCATTTTTAAAATGGATTGAAGTAGTAAATAATCCATAAATCATTTAACAATCCTAAAATTATTATCCCAAAGAAAATAATTGGGAATCTAAAGACATCACTAACTTTTTTTGTTAAATGCCATAAAATCTGGATAAATCATACAATATATACACTGTATTGATAGATGGTATATATTTATGTAAATAACATTCCTAATAGATCTACAGATGGAATATTTTGCGACAGAAGCTATTAATATAAATAAAAATATCATGTTTTAAAATGAAAGGAATTGGATAAAATATTTGGCTTATAAACCATTAATGACTAGAAATGAAAATTTTTGGGATGAATTGTTTTTGTAATAGAAAATAATATATCATAATGAATTATAAGAAATAAGGTTAGTGGAATAAAATAAATTTTATCCTTGATCGATAATGAGATATATCAAATGAAAATTTATTAAATAATGGAATTTTTTTAAGATTTTTATAAAATAAACTATGGAAGCAAGAATTATCACAGATTTTTTGAAGTTGTTTTAAAATAAATATTTCATAATACTAGGCAAAAATTATATTCATTTAAAAACCAATAAAATTAATATATAATTATTCGTATATAATTATATAGTTTCATAAATTTATTTTCACATAGAAAATTTTAAAATGATTATTTTATAATAAACATTCAATTTGTCTCTAAAATAGAACAGTTACAAATAATATTCATCTGTTAATTTATAAAAGGTGATGCTAAAAAATTTGAAAACATTTTCTTTTGGAAATGAATATTCAATAAAATATTTCATAATATACAATACGGATTATCAAAAAAAATTTGGGGTGGAAGGAAAAAAATCTATGAAAGGATGATTTTATAGATTTATTTAAATACCATTATTTGATAACCCAAGTCATAAATATTTTATTTGATTTTAACATAGAGAATGCTGGGGTAGCTATTTTAATTTTTCCGTCCATTACAATTGTACTTTCCTCGTGGAGAATGCTTGTCTACATTGAATTTTATATTTCTTATGTTGTACTACATATTTTATAAAATATCTATACACATGATTCCATAAGAATTTTAGTTCTTCATATATATATATATATCAGGTTTTTTACTTCAGGTTAGTAGAAAACATTCCTTCTAGTAGTTGTTTGGTGATTGAGTTCAATTCACCAGCCCATGGGGATTAGCAAAACAATTTGGTTATTTGATAGTTTCGTTCATGTACCTATTTGAGAGGTTATCTTGGTTAGGTTAATCCCAGTTTGGTATCAAAGAAGTTATTAGTCACGATCCCTAATATTGGATATTTTTCTATAATAGAGACAATATTTTCAGGACTTGAGAGGAACGTTGTAGTGAGTTTCTAGAATTATCTTATTGTGATGAGACTCAAGTTACCATGGATTGTTGGGAGTTTTTCCTCCTAACATGGATTCGTGACCTTATTTATTATTTTTTAAATATATTATAGTTTTAACTGAGATTATTATGTTTCAAATAATTTATTTTATTTTAGTCTGGATTATTATTTCTATGAGATGTATTTAGTGGGATCTACATGAGAGTGCAACTGATGCTACTCAAGGGAATCCTCCTATAGATCAGAATATTATCAAGGATTTCATGTAGTTGGTATGTGACTTCAACTAGAATGTATCCCATATAAACAATGTATTCATTGATGTTTAACAAAGAGTTATATGAGATAGATATCAACCATGTGAGTTCATTCATTAAAATACAATGTCAATGAAATGTACAAATGAGCCTCAAATTGAGGAGGACAAACTGTAAATGATCAATTAAATTTTGTATTTATAGGATAAACATGAGAGTATCATGGTTAAGATCATATAATTTAGACTTTAATGTCCCATATTGTGTCCACTGGATTCTCTAGTACATGTGGATAAGCACATGGGATCAAAATTGAATGGATTCAAGGATAAATTATTCCAAAAAATTATAGAGTCCCTGATGATGGATACGTTTCTAGAGTTTCTCCAGTTGCAGTTAGTGGAAAATTAAATAACATTGTTAACTAATTGTCTTGATAAGAAGGTTCTTTTTTACACATGATATTGTAGTAAATTAAATGATGAAAGTTCATACCTACCTTCATTGTTTGTGACAAGATATCAACTCCTAGGTATTATGTTGAATATTTTTAACTATATAGATCCAATGGGAATAACTATTTTAGCTGAGAATAATATATGAGGAAGGGTTTGATATTATTCCGCTTATATTAAATCCAGTAATAACTTTAGTAGAGTACCTGATAAAACATATTAAGTTGAATGATCACCGTAAGAGTATTGGAGGTTGTTCTATGTAGTATTCATCCCCTAAAAATTCAGTTACATCAGTCTGTTTTCCCCTTCTATGCTAATATTGTGGCTAGGTCCGACACCAGTAATGTTCCTTTTATACACCTTCAAATATGTGAAATATGTTTCAATTTTATATTAATTGAAAAAATTTATATCAGGATATTTATAATTCTTGTCATTGCTAGGGATCTCAGATGCCAAGGGATAATGAAGCATAGTCATATTCCCCAAATTCTATAGGGCCCCAACCATATATCATAGGAGTGAATTACATTGACACAGTAGATGAGATTACAATAGAGGTAGATTTGGGTGTAGTTATAGGGATATGTACCATGTTTATCACATCCATAGTAATGATTCCTTTATTATATACTTTTTATTCACAACCATTTTCATCAGACCATTGTTTTCTATGATTAAACCTCAAATATGTCCCATTATTTTCTTACGGAATTAGAGACATCTATTGTGAAGAGGAAATAGTTGGGGTTTCAATTTCCTTCTTGTGTGCTATCGATAGATAACACCTATATAGAATGAGATTTCCACATTCTTGACCTAAATCTATTTGATGTCATTATTAGGAAAATTTTCATTTTTCATCATGATTAAATTGACTATTTTAAAAACTATGTATTATTTCATATGACTGATGGTAGCTCATAGTTCATTCATTTATAGTGAGATCTGAGGTGTGGTTTTGCTAAACCTTCCCACCCAATGATAAAGATTTTTTTGTCTAATATAGTAGTTGAGCTTAACATAATTTATTCTATTGGTGATATTCCCACTATTTTTATAAATTTGATTACATTTTCAAATAATATTTCTTATATATTACTTTAGAGATGCAGGAAAAGATGATGATTTACTTGGTGCTTGGTATATAGTCAATTTAGAAATATTATAATCATATATAACCAGTGAAGATTAAAGAGATCTTTATTTATTCAGATTATCTGATAGAAATGGGTTTGGTGCACCCCAGTGTTTCGCATTGGGAATTCTATAAACTCATTACAAAGAAGGCATACAGTTTTCCTGGATATAGTGTGAACTATCGAATGTTGAAATAGGTAATGCTTAACAATAAGTATACTTTTCCTCGTGTGGTTGAAATTTTCGATTTATTTAATTAGGAAAATGGTTTTCATAGATTGACATTAATTTTGATTGTCATCATCTCAGATTTTGGGGGTCTAATATGTCATGGATGGATTTCTAGATATAGTGTGTCCATTTCAAATATCAATTGATATCATTATTTCTGACTAAATCTAGTATAAATTGTATGGATTTTAGGAACTTGATATTCTATCTATATGTTAAAAAATTTGTGGTAGTGGTCATCAATGAATATATATTTATTCCTAATACAAGAATGGTGATAAGAACAATTTGAAATTGGTTTTTGAAATCCTATTGAGACATCATTCTGATACAATATTTAGAAAATTAATTTTAGTATTTGTGATGGGATTTTATTAGGGGACATTATTTCTGATCAATGAATATCAATTGATCCGGATATGGTTAATGCTATTTCATTATTAGAATAACCACATAATGTGATGGACATTGACAGAATCCTTGGCCTTTTTAGATAATACCAATAGTTTGTGATAGATATCACAAAGATAGATTTACCATTGACATTACATATTAGGAATGGGGTAAAAATTAAATGGGAACAAGAGTTCCATTATTCTTTTGAAAAGATGAAACAACTTCAAACATAAGCATATATTCATATGTTATGTGACACAAGTAATTGGTATGTGATATTTTTGATGATTATAGTGCTGGTATGGGTTGTGTTCTTATGATAGATGATCATATGGTGGATTTCATCTCTCATCATCATCCACCATATGAGATGAATTTATAAACTCATGATTTATATCTTTTT
Source organism: Viscum album (assembly GCA_963277665.1). Taxonomy (NCBI): domain Eukaryota; kingdom Viridiplantae; phylum Streptophyta; class Magnoliopsida; order Santalales; family Viscaceae; genus Viscum; species Viscum album. Next base: position 677,805,196 of record OY728132.1, on the reverse strand, counting down.
AATGTTATTCTTTCACTTTCATTTTTATGAAAATATATTTTCGGGATTAAAATCATATTCTTTTTAACATTTAGATATTGAGCAATATTTTCTCTATAAAATAATTTAATCACAACCAGTAGTGGTGGTTTGAATATCTTTATTCATTCCACATCGATATTTCCGACACTACTGGGAAGTGTAATGTTGTTAAACATGATCTGAGCAAGAAACTTTCATCATATGATATTTTGGATTCTATGGATGTGTGGATCCATATATGCATCTTCAATTATTTTCATCTGTATTATTATGAGGATCATCCTTGTATGGTTCTGGATAGTGTCCAGTTTTCATCTACTATTATTCACATTTTTTGATTAGGTTAGCGGTATGATGAGCAGTGAAAAAAATAGAAACCTTATATGGTGGGGATCTCTTTTCTTATTGGTCTATCTCAAAAAATTGTATTCTATTTTACGAGGATGAATATTTCATCATATAATATGCAAGGTGATCGTTTTTTATTTATTTCTATTTTTATTCATGAGATTTCCATCAAATATCTATGAATATGTATTATGATTTTAGATGGTGATTATTAATTTCTGTATGATGTGTGATAATTCAAAATAGGGATCATATGGATTCAACATCAAACCAATATTGGTAGACAAACTAAAGCCTTTAGTTTTATCGATCCTCTTTTAGTACTGGTATGCAAATGGGATGAGGTGTCCATTGATTTTGTTTTTTTATTACCGTTGAACCCCTACAGGAGGAATTATATCTAGTTTTTGATTCATTAGTTGATAAATTCATCTCACTATATTCTGATATGGGACGCCTCTAAGAGTATGATTTAGCTATAATATATACAAGAGATCGTAAGGTTACATGAGTTTTCCTCTAGAAATTTTTCAAACATGGATATTTGTTTTAATTCAGGGATATGGATGATCATTTTGGACATTATGGGGACTCATTTTAGATTATATAAAACTTTTCATTCATAGAAATAAATATAAAAAGATCATCCTTTTGAGGTTCCATCGGATATGTTCAATGCATGTGTCGTCAATTTTAGTGGCTCTTAATATAGACATATATAAATGATTGAATTTTATTATAAAATTATTTCGAAGTCATTGATTATAATGTATAGTTTGGATATTTTTTTCAAGTATTTTAATTATATATCAGCATCAAGCTACATCTGAGAGTCTACATCATCATTAATAGGATCAGTGGTGTCATTCATTTAAATTTTCCATAGGCAACTGAGTATTCTTCAATGATTCCCATCAATTCGATCAAAATGGGATTGGGAAATAAGAAAATATGGCTCTATTTTTATGTTGTACTATTTGAGGTCACTAAACAACCTAGGATGTTTTCTTTACAGTTATTATTCTTCATTCAGTTGACAATTATTCTTGATTTTTTTCCACATATCATAGGTTTATAAGTACAATCATGGTCCATCTAAAATTATGTGATGGGAGAAGATCATATTAGATGAATATGTTTCTATTATGGATAAGATATTAGAGATCATTAAATCTCAGGTTAAATTCATCCAGGGTTTGCCGATTGCATTGGTCACAGTGTTATGGAAACATGGATCAGATTCTCATGAAACATATGACCATGAATTACTAATAAGGGATCAATGGACTCAACTCAGTACCATATTCCATGCTTACACATGACTTCACATTGATATACTGTGTTATAGTGGAGAGTTAATAACATTCCATTTTTATATTTCAGGTATTTCCCACCATTATATTCTTTTTACTCATTATTTGGGTGTATCTTATGACTATTGATGTTGGGAAGAATGTTTTGGGGGGAAAACCCGAATATTAAGAGTTGTTTAATTGTTTGAATTAAACGATTCCACATAAATATGTATAATGGATTATTTGGTTTATCACCATTTTTAGAGAAAAATTGAAGTAGTTTTGAGTTTTTTTGATGAAAAATGGATTTTTCATTATCTTCCTGGAATTTACACATCTTGTAATCTGACTAGGAAATATGAATTTCTTTATAGGATCATGTTGGGAGATTAGTACACACCACGAATAGTTATATAATGTAAATTTTTTTTACACAATATATAATTTTTATAAATCATTTTTTTGTAAAAAGGATATGGGTTTTTGATGTATATGGACCCCATGGATTACAGGATATTTAATTGGATTACAGACACTAAAATTGTTACTAGCTGTTGTTTTTAGTGTACCGTACATGTGATTTATTTACTTCATTCCATGAAGCATCCTTGATCTCGATCGAAATATATTATTTTGATATTTTGGATACATTTTATCAACTTGAATTACATTGTTCAGTGACTGAAATCCATTGTGGTTGTTTGGAATTTCTCCATGTGATTAAACCTCATTTTTAATTGTCTTTTTCAATCTCATTATCACAATTCATTTGTTTATTGGATCTACTGATCTATGATGATTATTCTATTGATTCCATTTTATATTTGTTGTGTAAACTTGTTCTAGTAGCTGATCCATTTTTGGTTGTACTGAGGATAATGTGTAATCTTGAGTAATGTCACGATTTTCCTCTTTAATGACCCTTTTTTATAAATGATATAAATTAATATATGTATGGATTGATTCTATGGAATCTATTATCACTATTGTGTTTTTCCATTTTGGTGGATCCTGTTGTGGGGGTGTGTGACAAGTGGTCAAAGTAGGTGGTTCCTTCTTTAGCCAGTGATAAATGAACTAAAAATCATTTTTTATAAATTGATTTATAAATGAAATTAAAATCTTGGAATAATTCATTATTTTATGTAGAAATTGGGTTTTTAGAAAATATTATTATCCATTAGTTTTGGTGAATAAAAATGTGTTTAAAAATTATTGAGAAATGGATTTCTAAAATGGTTATGAAATATTGTTTTTGATGAAATGGTTTAGAAAATATAGCACATGGTAATCCATGGGTAATTAGGTGGATGGTTTAGAAATACGACTCATCCAATAATATGGGTTTCATTAATGGTGTGTTACACTTCTCACTATACCTATTTTCTATGGTCATGTTAGACCTTTTAGAGGGTTTACATTATTGAGTTCTCTTCTTCAATCTAGTTTTATTAATATGTCTAGAGACATTACTCATGCAATTTAATATGTTTGGTATGAGTTTACATATTATACTGACCAATTTTGATTCTTGGTGTGATGTTACATGTGCTTTGACTTATTATATTTTGGTTTTAATACCATAATTTTGACATGATATGTGATACCAACTTTTATTGATATGGTATATTTCATTAAATTAAATTTTATGAAAATAATTTTGAATTAGTTATTAGGAAAATAAAAATAGGATAAATTCAATTGCCCTTCAATGATTTTGATATAAAATTGTTAATATATTTACCATTTCTGGTTTTCATTAATGATCAAAATGTTTAGATTACTGTACATACACATGATTTGGATTACCGAGGTGGGATAATACTAAGCTTGATATCTCACACCATGAGTACCCCTTCAGTAGTTTATAGGAATTTTTTTTTATTTTAATGAAGGGAAATGAAATTTGTATCACAGTGTTGCCAAATAAATCTATAATTTGAGTTTGTGTAGCTAGTGGTTAGATTGTTGTAGTTTTTCCATGATATCACATTGAGACCGTTAGAGTAGATTTATTATTTTTCCCATCATTTTTAGTTGGAATTTTTTTATACATATTGTTTTCTGATATTTTCATTAGTATAGGATATTTTATATCTATCTGTTATATATATATATATGTGTATTCTTCAACTATTTCATTCAATATATGTTTATAAATGAATGTGTATTCATTAGGTTAAGTTGATTTGAACCCTATGGTTTTTTTGATTCTCGACTACTATTCAATAGGCCATAAGGATAAATAATTTATTTTGGGCATGTGATATGATATGTTGGGTACCAGTTCCAAAGTGATTCCAGGTTTGGTTCGTCAAAATGAAAATTGTTGGGGTTTTATCAGTTCTAATGGATAAATCTATGGAACATGTTTAATAATACCCCATGATTTATTGGAGATGATCATTCGAATATAATTTATAATTATAATAAACCTATTGTGACCAATAAACTGAGTGTTCCTTTTTAGCAATTTCCATATATGATTTTATCTTATTTTCATTAATGTAATGAAATAGTGTGAATATGTATCTTGGTCTATCTGTACATGCACCATGAATCTATAAATAATATTCATTTTATTCTATTTTAATATGTGGAGGATAGTAATGTTTTTTTACATTCATCATTGAACACAAAAATGATTTCCCTGGTTCTCTTAAATTTATTGAGAGGGAGGGTGGATAATTTTTCATTTAGTGATGGAGATAATTCTAATGAGTTTTTCTAATGGGGAAAATCACAATGTTGATAAATGATATAAGATAAAATTAATACTTTTTGTGAAAAATTGATTACTTAAAAAAGGTTCTTTTTCAAATATTAATTCTATGTAATTTCCCATGTCTAATAGTTATTATAATATTACTTCTATATCCAATAAAAAATTATATTTTAAATATTATTAATTTATGTTTATTTAAATGATATTATCCAAATAAGATTTTTTTATTAAGCCATTTTAAGGAAAATGGAAAAAACCAGAGTACACTACAGGAGCACTACGTGCTGAAAGAGCTTACAAAGTGGTAACATATATAATATAAATTATGTAATTAACCAAGCCTATAAATCATCCATGGAATGAAAAGAGGTGGAGACCCTATAATTAAAATTTTTCTCCAGATGGATTAGTTGAGGTGGTTGGGAATAGTCCGATACATTGGTTGGGTGTAGCGAAATTTATGAAAATTGACAAGTTATATAATAAAAATATCTAATTGGTCGTGTTGGAGAATCTCTACAAATTTAGGGAGTAGGTTACTTGGTTATTCTAATCGGGTGGTGAAGATTCCCTCTAAGGGGTATAGAAACATAAAGAGTATTTCATTATAGGAATTTTGAAAGAAGTAATTCTATTCTCAACTAGTTTAAAAATAATGGATCCCTTATAAATTGAGCTATGTGGGGGTTATAGAAGGATTATTACCTTGTATTCTTGGATATATAAACTTTTCACATCCTTGAATAAATTGTTTCAGGGTTCCACAATGGGGTGTGACTTCTCAAAAACCCTAAAATATGCTTATTAATCTATCCATATATTATAAACCAAAACTAAAACACCATATCATCTTCTAAAAAAATCAATAAATAGTATATATGATATAGTGTGAGGTGAAATTTTCTATACATTAAAACATTACCATATGATAAGAATTACAACTCATATAAATTCTAAAAATCGTTAGAACAAAAGGATTACTATTTTTTTAGCATAAACTACATAAGAAAATAATTTCTCAATACTTATAATGTTATCTAGAAATTTGAGTAGAAGTAATTACATATATAGAGATATTTTAGGTTAAACTCACATTCCAAACAAGGGATATCGAAACATAAAAAAATAGTGATCTCATATTCTTAATATGGTGAAACCTATGTAACAAAAATAAAACATAATATGTGATCATATTTTGAAAATTTCGGTTTAAGCAAGATATATTTTAAATATAGACACAACAAGAAGTAGATAAAAATGTATGAGTCCTAAAATATGTATTGTCCTAACATAATATGTGATTCAAATGTTTGTGGAACAATTTGTTAAAAAAATTATCCATTGGATAAAAACAAAGTATTTAGTATAAGAATAAAACTATGACACCATTCAACTATGGAACAAAGTTAATTTAGTTATCATATTACAAGGATACCAACTAAGACATTCATTATATAGTATTATTTGTCCAATCACTCAAGTACCATATTAGAATTGGGATATTCCTTTCATGTACTCTATGGATTCATTTAAATCCTCTCATGTACCCTATGAACATGTGATAAATCAACTTGTATTCTATTTGGATGGTTATAAATATGATTTTATACCAATTTTCATGGGATAAATCTTCATATTTACCCTTTTAACAAGGATAAATTATCTTTTATACAATTTTATATAGGATAAATCATTTCATGTACCATTTAGTTTGTGATAAATTCTTTTGTGCACTGATTTTAAATAGATAAATACACCTATATATTTTTTTTATTTGAATAAGTTATCTCATTTACCATCTGTATAGGGATAAATCCTCATATGTACCCTTTTACAAGGGATATATCCTCCCATTTAAAATTTTTATGGGGATAAATCCTCCCATATACCATTGGATATCATCAGATATAAACATCAACAAAGTATTAGTGAATACAATTTGGCCCCATCATCATCCATACGTATGCATGTAACGTAAAAGTAAAATCATTTGTCTTATCTTACATAACATTTTATAATAACATAGGACCAAAATTTTTCTAAATGGTATCATATAAATAAATCAAGGTTGTATGATTCCAAAAACATTCTATCGTAAATCGATTATTTTATAATCACATATATATGGTAATTTTTGAATCACAACACTATTTAAGAAGAAACCTTGGAAATTGTAATAGGAATCACTATAAATTTGTTTCTAAAACAACATTTCAAAATAAAACCTTAATAAAGGAATGATTTTCAAGTAACATTACAAAAAAATATCATAGGAACCAATATCAAAAATTTTATCAATATAAATTCTAATAAACATACCATGAAATGACATTAATCATACATCAAAATGTAAAGTATATGTGAAGAATTTCAATGAATATAAAATCCATTAATGAGTTTGAAAAATATTTTATTGAAAATACACGTCATTTAAAGTAATATAAAATTAATACTGTAAAATAAATAATGGATTGAGAACAGATAAATGGAGAAAAATACAATTTAATTTTCAAAAAGGATACGTACAACATTGGTGGGATGAAAATTTGTTGATATGGAGAAAAAATAATTTAATTTAAAATGAAATTATTATTGAGAAAGAAAATATTTTTCAAAAAATATTACCATCATAGAATAATTCATTTGTTTGAAATATTATATACATATAAATAATGGTGGAAATATAACATAACAAAATAATATATTTGATAATATCAAACTTGGATGTTTTTTTGAATGATATGTGACAGTGGATCAAATAAAATTTTTATGATACAATAAACATTCAATTTGAGGAAAATTTATCTGTAAACCTCTAGAATACTAGAGAGAAATTAATTTAACTTCAATTAACTTTAAAAATTATAATTTAATGAAATAATATTTCATATAGGTAGTATATACACAACTTAGAAAAGGTGAAATATACAAAACATATATCAAATAGGGAAATTTTATATAAAGAAATATAAAAGAAGAATAATAATTGAGGTAGTAATAATTTCATAATGAGTTCAAAAGGAATAATTTTGAAATAGTAAAAAATAGGGTGGAAATAAAAATAAAATTATTAATTTGGTTGATTAAATAAAAAATTGAATAATAGAGTTCTATTAGAATGTTTGTAATGCGGGAGAAGAAAATTGGGAAATGTAAACCATTAAAACCATAAAGGCATTCGAGATAAACCTCCATGATAAAAAGAACCTACAATAGAACCATGAATATCATGAAACAAAAAAGAAACATTAGAAAAATATTAATGGGGAATTAAATACCCCATTATATATAAGTTAAGGTTTTTAGTAAGTGATATGTCTCAATGGGTGAAAATTTGAGACAAGAAAACCTTACTTTATATTCCTTTGTAATCAACTATGATATAAACACGTTGTAATTTTTGGTTTTCTTATAGATACCTCTTTGAAATTTAGTCATCAACCAAGGTGAATTATATATTTTGGTGATAGTTCTAGGAGATTCTATTCAGTATGGTTTTATTAACAAATTCAATGGAAATGTGAGTCTTGATTTGGGAAAATTTTTCACATTTTATAAATGAATCAAAGGGTAGTTCTGGAAACAACCATTAATTTTTTTAAAATTTATTTTATATATTCAATGTCCAATAGATCCAAAATAGAAAAAGTGGATGGAATTATATATGGGTTTATATTCTTTTCATCTACTCATTTTGGTGAAAAATATGTGTTTTTATTCATTTTCATTTATAATTTTAACTTTTATCCTAATTTACATTGACAATGGTAAATTATTTTCAGGATTCGTAATTAATAATAATGAAAATATTTATATTGTAAAATTTACCCAATTTTATAATTAAAATTTAAATATTTTAAATCATATTTTCAAAATAGAAATTCTATGTGTGTGAAATGTTAAATTATAAAAAATTTACATACCTTGTAAAATAATTTTTTTTAATAAAAAATGTACTATTATGTTTCAAATTATATTTACAAGAAAAGATAATAGATACTTTTTTTCATTGAATAAATTAGTTTATAATGGAAAAAAATTCTGATGTCTTTATAAGAAATCTAGAATCAAATTTCACCATAATAACAATTAATTAGATGAAATGTGAAATTTTTTAAATAACATTTTAATTTAGTAATAAATATGTTTGAAATATGATGTATTTTTTCAATGAATACTTTATAATGAATAAATATATTCAACAGATAATTGTATGTTCTTTAAAACATTTTATATAATTTAAGATACACATTCATTATAATAAAAAACAATAATATAAATTTAATTTTGTAAATTTTTAATAAAAATATCAAGTAAAAAAACTATCATGACCCGTCCCCCAGGGCCCATACCGTTACTACCCCTCGTCTGCATTCCATAGTCCAGGGGATGGAGACTTGCACCAAATGGTGTAATCCCTAAAACTGGGAATATATTTACTGTATAACCTGTTAACACACACAATCAAGCACACAACAAGATACAAACACAAGAAAAATGTATAATAAAAAAGAGTACTCAATGTAAAAGGGGCCAGAATACAAGCCCAATTGTAAAGATACAAGTACAACTGAAATAAGATACAACTAAATTAAGAGAAAAGACAACTACTAGATCAACCTCTGAGATTCCTACCTAAAAGGTAGGTACAGATCGCCTCCTCAGCACTCAATGTCCACCCATATCCTCTACGTACCGACACGTTGTATGGTCCACCTCCGGTTTCCATCCAGTCCTGGTTCTCTCAGCCTTAATCATCGATGTCCATCGTATGCATCCAACACAACAAGGTGTGGGCATAGCCCATGTAGGGTTGAGTATATCGATACTTAGTAGGGACCCTAACACCCTCAAGGTCTCACGAAATCGACCAAGGATAAACCAAAAAGTTTGAAAAATAAACGATAACCATACATAGGAATATGCCCATACATATACCTGAGTCTTCATGTAATATATGTCAATCATGAGGAATCCATAGAGGTACTGACTCATCTCACACCAGGTATATCATAGGTATAGTAGTAGAGATGATTAGTTATATCTACTGAATCATCTGACTCAGTTATGAGGCTCTACTGCAGACCTGCATATAATTTCTAGGATCTGAACCACAAAGGATCGCGATAAGCTAACCCACACATGATCACTGGAGCTGACCCACACTGAATTGCTAGGATCTGACCCACACAGGATCTCTAGGAGTTGACCCACATATGATCACTGTAGCTAACCTGGACAGGATTGCTAGGAGCTGACCCACATAGGATCGCTATGAACTGACCCATATAGGATTACCAGGGATGACCCACACAAGATCATTAGGAGATGACCCACACAGGATCTCTAGAGCTGACCCATAGAGTATCATGATGAACTGAGCCACACAGGATCGTTGAAGATGACCGACATAGGATCTCTAGGATCTGACCCACACAGGATCGCTAGGAGCACTCTTCTCATTCTAGCCAGCTACTGGGTTTCCGCACTAGGCTTGCTCGCCTCCTGGAGAGTCTCCTCCCCAAGCCACGGGTCGATTCTTCAACTACAATGATGTCCCACAAATAAGTATCTCAAAGGACTGCCACATCATAAGGGTCTCTACGAAACAAACATCACATCAATCAGACGCCCGATCTGATGGTTATTAGCCTTTTAGTCCTGGGGCCTGGTTTGCTTTGGGATTGATCCAACCCGACTATACACCCATCTTAACCCAAATCACTAGTGGGGTGTAATCAAAGGGAACATATCTCTATAATATTTCGATCTCCACTGGCGGTTTGTCAATCAGACATTCAGTGCCAAATTTATGGCCCATGTAACGTATAGGGTCGAATCTCATTCGGGTCTGGTCCGACTCAGTCGGACCAACCCGGCCTCGCATGCTAGGTCATTCCTAGCCATAATGGACAAAAGGCCGCGGGTGACCATGAGGCTACGGGGCAGCTCGGCCATGGGGGTGTTGTGAGGGTAAGAGACCGCAGTGCATCTCGGCCGGAGTGGATCGGTTTCCTGGTGCAGTGAGTGCGCGGCGCGGGGCGGCTCAGCTGGAGCGGCTCGACCACGAGGTTCCAAGAGGATGCGGCGCAGGGGGCGGCGGTGACTCATCCCGGAAAGTAGTGGCTGCTCGAACGATGCCAGCAGTACGGCCTAGATGGTGGTGGCGGCTCGTTCCAGGGGTGGCGGCTCAGACGATGAAGACAGATCAACCCAACGGTGGTGGCTGGGATGGCGGTGGCAGCGGGGGTTCGGCCCAGCAATGTCGGAGGTCATTGGTGGCTATGCTGGGGGCGATACCATTGCACCGACACCTTCATCACGAAGAACACCAGAAATCATCATAAGAATGGTGGAGATGACATGCCATGTTTTTTAGCCCACACTCTCTGCATTAGAGTGGTAGCAAGCGGCTCAATGTAATAATGAATCAAGAATGAGTATGGATGATATTTAAAAACATCATTCCCCACATCCCTCATCAATCTCTATTCCCAATCCCGCAATAGAATTAGATGGGGAGTACATGGGATGTGATAATCATATAGAAATAAAACCCTACCTTATTCGTTTGACTCGTTGAAGATTATCCATGGGAAAAGATTCGTTGCCGTTGGGAAAAGGAAGAAGTCAGTGTCATCAGCGTCTCTGCGATTGTGATCCTTCGACGGAGTTTGGAGATGAATTCGTCCAAGGAGATGCATTTTTAATTGTTGTTCTTCATTGGAGGATGTGTTCCCCCCATGTAATCCCAAGCTTCCACCTTTGAAAATGATTATTTTCCCCAACCCACCAAAAATTAAAGGGTATCCAATATAATAAAATATGAATGCATAATTTTAAAATGGAATAATTAATTAATTGAGTTGTTGGTTTTTCTTATTAATTAAGGAATAATATTAGCACAATTAAGTGGGGGAAGTTCGAGAGTTTTCTCCCCTCTTGATATGGAGATCATGAGGTTTCAAGCCACAAGTGGTCCCCACTACCATAACCTCTCATGGGAGGTTAGTTGTTGTGGTCCCCACTACCATAACCTCTAATGGGTGGTTTAGTTTGGGTTGTCCCCAGATATTAAACATCCATATGGAAGCTGGAACAAATAAAATAAAAATGTTACACAATATATAATTAATTTTATTCTTTAACAAAAAAACCCAAAATTTAACATTCACCCTCAACCAACTACCATCGAGGTGAAGGACTCTTTAAGAGAATATCGGCACTACGAGTTCAAAGGATTCATCAGATTTCAATTATGAGGAACGGTTCAAAAGATAAAAACACTTGCTCGTGTGTTTACTAAATGTACCTGAAATAATGTTCAGAAAATCATTTCAGGCACTCAAGGCCTCATAATTATGTGCCATCAAATTTCTAAGACTTAGAAAATTCCCATTTATTTTAAATAAATTACATTGAAATTCCAAGTCTTTACATTCTCCCCACTCCAGGGATTTACATCCCCATAAGCCAGAACTCCAACTATAGGAATATGTGGGGATACTGAGCATGCATCTAAGCCTCTTGCTCCCATGTTCTCTCTTAGAAGTTCCGATGCTGTAAGTGAACACCCACTAGATGTATCAAACATCTTTGAAGGACCCGCTCCTGTCGATCCTCAATCTCTACCGGATCCACTATAAAGTCGCCCCATCGTCATCATCCAACTCTCTATTGTAGATGATGTGTGAAGGTTCATGGACGTATCTCCTCAGCTAGGATATGTAGAAGATGGCAGACACATGGTGCAACTGAGGTCAAAGAGCCAAGTGTTAGGCCACCTTTCCCACTCTGCTGAGGACTTGAAAAGGTCTGATGAACCTCAGAGATAACTTTCACCCTAGGCCAAATCTCTGCAAAAATCATCACGGTGAGACCCGTGTAAAGACATGGTCGCCATTCTCGAACTCCAAAGTTCTCCATCATCTATCATCATAAGACTTATGCATGAACTGTGCAGTCATTATCTGCTCCTGGATGATCTGCACATTCTTTATGGTGGCTTGTACCATCTTGGGTCCCACTAGTGCAGACTCCCCTGGGTAAGTCCAACATAAAGGTGATCTGCAAGGTCTCCCATACAACTCCTCAAAATTTTCCATCCCAATCATGGAGTGGTAGTTGTTGTTATATGAAAACTCCACCAATGGATATTGATCGTCCCAAATACGACCGAAGTCGATGATGCATTCATGTAGCATATCCTCGAGGTTCTGAATGGTCCGCTCAGTCTATCCATCCATCTGAGGATGGAAGGCGATGCTCAATCGAAGCTACATCCAGAAAGTCTCTTCAACCCCTTCCATATCAAGGAAGTAAAACATGCATCACAATCATAGAAAATTCTCAAGGGCACTCCATGTATCCGTATAATATCCTGCACATTGAGGAATCCCAAGCTCTCTACTGAATCTTACTCTCTGATCAGTATGTTGTGGGCCGAATTTGGGAGTCAGTCGAAGATCACCCAGATCGAGTCATGACCTTCAGACATACATGGATGTTCTGTCATGAAGTCCATGGATATCTCATCCCACTTCCACTTTTGGACCACTAAATGTTGAACCAAAACTAATGCTACCTGATTCTCTGCCATCACTTGCTGACAAGTGAGGCTTCGAGAGAAAAACTATACTAATGATTTCTTCATCCCAAGCCACAAGTGCTGTCGTTGGAGATCCTGATGCATCTTCACCACTCCTGGATGCACCACTAGAGGAGATTTGTGTAACACCCTCAATACTTCCTCCTGAAGCGGTACTGGTTCCACGGTACATCCTCTGAAGAGGATGACATGCTCCCCAACTTCAGAAAATCCATTAGGTGCTTGTCCTAGGGATATCTGAGCACATCGTGTCTCGCAGTCAGTGTCCCAATGCTGCACCTCCCTGGATCACTGAATAAGTGGTGGAGTGACTATAAGATATTGAAGAGAAGTTTCTCCATCTATAACCACGAAGGATATATACAAATCATCTAGCTACTTCGCTGCCTCCCCTAGTAGCTGTATATTAGTCCTCCTACTGAGTGCATCTTCTATAACATTCCCCTTCCCAAGAATATAGACTATCTCAATGTCAAAGTCCTTGAATAACTCAAGACAATGTCACTATCTCAGGTTCAAGACCTTTTGAGAGAATATATACCTGAGATTTTTGTGATCAGAGTACACTGTAAAGTGCTCTCAAATGAAGTAGTGTCACAACATCTTAAAGGAGAACACCACTATTTCTATCTCCAGGTCATTGGTAGTGTATTTTTAATTATGCTGCCTCAGCTATCGTGAACCATAAGCGATCCCCACTTTATTTTTCATCAGGACACATCCTATCCCAGTCCTCGATGTGTCACAGTATACTACATACCTTACACCCTCTTCTGGGAGCCTCAATATGGGGTCACTAGTTTGATTTTGTCTCAGCTCCTAAAATCTCTACAGGCATCTCTCCAAAAACATGATGGGTTTCCCCTTATTCTTCAATGCTGAAAGTGGTACAACAACTCGGGGGAAATCTGGAACAACTCTCTGTTATTTTCCAGACAACCCAAGAAACTCTGCACCTCTGTCACACTCCTGGGCGGCTCCCAAGAAAGTACTGCCTCAATCTTTTCTTGATCCACTATAATTTCAACCTTCGATATGACATGTCCCAGAATGTAAACCTCTCAGATCCAAAACTGGAACTTTGAGAGATTAGCATAAAGAAGTTTCTCTCAGACTATGTCCAGTACAACCTTTAAATGATGGGCATACTCCTCAGTAGCCGAGTAGATTAGAATGTCTTCAAAGAAGATTACTACAATGTGATAAATTTATGATTGAATGATCATGTTTATGATTCCCTTGAACACTGCTGGGGCATTGGTTACGCTGAATGGAATATCCAAGAACTCATAACGGCTGTACCGACATCTGAAGTTCATATTCTACACATCCTCATCTCGTACTCTGAGATGGTGATAACCTGATCTTAGGTCTATCTTTGAGAACCCCCGTGCTCCCTTCATCTGATCAAAGAGTTCATAAATCCTCAAAAGTTGTTACTTGTTCTTCATGGTCACCTAGTTCAGGCACCGATAGTCAACAAAAAGCCTCAAGCTACCATATTCCGTCTTGGTGAAAATAATTAGGGCTTCCCAAGGAGAAACACTTGGCTGAATGAATCCTTTACCATGAAAGTCCTCTAGTTGTACATGCATCTCACGAAGCTCTGTGGGAGCCATCCGATATGCTGGTGTAGATATCAGTGCCATCCCAGGATATAAGTCAATATAAAAGTATACCTCTCTTTGATGAGGTAGACCCGAAACATCATCAGGGAATACATCCACGTACTAGTCCAGCACTACAGGAGAATTCATACTCTCCACAACAACTTCTCCGAGGTTAAGACTATCCAACTTATGAGTGATCGGCTGTACTCTCCTTTGGGTAAGTCCATCCTGTGCTACAAAGGCTCCCTTCTCGCCAGTGAAGGTAAACCAGGTCCCATTCATGCTGGAACACTACACTTTACACTTAAAATAGACGATCTGAGCTTGGATTTTAGATAACCATTCAATCCCCAAGAAGACGTCATAAGGACTCAATGCTACTACTACAAGATCCCAAGTGAAACTCTCAGCTCATAGAGTATGTTCACATTGCAGACACCAGTCTGTAATCATTGAATCCATTCCCGTAGAAGTCTCTAGCTATAAGGATCGAGCCAACGACTCTATTAGAATATCCAAGATACGAACGAGGGTAGTGGAAATAAAAGAATGACTCGCACTTGTGACTATAAGTACTGAAACAAAGGTATAGAAGATACAAATCATACCTCATTTCATCTATAGAGTGCCATGATTATAGGCCTCAGATTCCTTAAGCTGAGATCACCCCTGTCCACCTACTCCATGAGGTCGAAGTGGACATCATGATGGTGGTATCAGTAACATATAGAATCTTCACCCACCACCAACTGCACTTCTAGCTCCACTTCCACGTCTTCTTGACCCCTACAGACCTCCTCGGTCGAATATTTGTCACTGCCTAGGCGGTCCTTTAGCTGTCTACTGACCATATGTATGGTGGATCTGATAGTCACGAGCCATGTGACCCTGCTCGCCGCATGAGTAACACTGACCACTCCGGCCATGACCGTCTCTGCCTCGGGTGCCTCATTCAAACAAACTTAAATCATATAGTCATCCACCTGTAGGTCTGGTCCTCTTGGACATCTGTGACATCTGTCTACTTCTAGCTACAAAAGACTCTACTATGTGATGACTTTTAGTGGGTCTTGATACTAGTGACTACTCAGTAAGGAAACTCTTCACTAAGAGGGCTCTCTATAACACCCCCGCCTACGTCGGGATGTTGAGTGAGATCATAGAAGCCATAATCTCTCTCCTGAGCCCCTAATCAATGGTGTGGGCCCTAAAGAATGGCTCTCACACCATATCAGTGGAGTAGAATGAGATGTTAGTGAACCTCACTATGTATTGATCCACAATCATGCTGCCCTGCTTTAGATGAAGTAGATCTATATTTTGCACTGCGTGGAGAGTCACTTGGACATACTCTACCTGAAATAGGATCTCGACGTCTACCCAGAGAAGCCTCACCTCATCATGAACATGGGGCAACATGATCCACCATCTTCCTAATGCTTCTTGTAGAAGGATAGTTGAAAAAATCACCATGATATTGGATGGTGTTACTACCAGTTAGAAGACTCTCACTACAGCCTCCAACCAATCCTCAACTACTTGTGGGTTCGTCTCTCCCCTGATCCTAGGTGGCATCTTGCGCAGGAACTCATGCAACTTTCTCAAGCAGCATGCACTGTCTGCTGCTCGGGTTGGTGGAATCAGTGTCCCAAAGGGGAAAGGTATCGATAAGGCCTCTAATGGTGCCTCCAATGGAAATGTTCCCTACAATGAGGCTTCGTCGCTCGGTGGGCTATCAGTGAGTACAACTCTCTAAACCCTAGCTGGATATCTATGTGGAGGAATCCTGAAAAGAAACAGGTGCACCATGGTTAATAAGTTATACCTAGTGAGCTGACTCAAAAGATCATAAAGAAAACTCGTCAAAACTCACACACAATTATTGTTTTCATGCCCTCAGTCGGAAATCAGAATACATGGTCCTGGTGTATTGATACGTTGGTCGCTGCACCAACAATGGATTCCCGAATATGATAACCACACACACTACACATAACACTATTTCCATAAAAAGAAATACTAGAGTCCTATGTTCTATTGTAGTACCTCCCTCAGATACCAATTTTTCACAACCAGTCCCCCGAGGCCCATGCCATGACTACCGCAAGCCTGCCTTCAATAGGACAGGGGCTAGCAACTAGCACTAAAAGGCGTAATCCTTAAAACAGGGAGGGGATTACCTTTATAACCTATAAATACACACAACCAAGAACTCAACAAGATTCAAACAAAAGTGATCTGTATAAAAAAAAGTGTTTTGAAAGTAAAATGGGTTGGAATACAAGACAAACTGTAAAGATACAAGTACAATTGAAATGCAAAACATATAAAGAAAGTGAAAAGATAGCTCTTGGATTGTCCTATAAGGTTCCTACATGAAGGGTAGGTACAAATTGCCTCCTCACCACTCCAAGTCCACCAATCTCTTCTGCATACCAAAATGCCGTATGGTCCACCTCCGGGTACTATCCAGTCCTGGTAATCTCAGCATCAATCATCGTTGTCCATCATCTGCATCCAACAAAATATGGTGCATGCATTACTTGTTTAGGGTTGAGTATAACGACACTTAGTAAGGACCCCAAGAACCTCATGGTCCCACATAATTCACAAATGATAAACCAAAAAGTATGATAAATAACAGATAAACATACGTAGGTGTATTCCGATACATATACCCGAGTTTTCAAGTAATCCATCTCAATCATGAAAAAAACACGCAGATAATGACTCAGATCACACCAGTTATAACCTTGGTAGAACAGAATAGATGATTGTTTATATCTACTGAATCATCTTACTCTGTTAAGAGGCTCTACTACTGAGCTTCACAAATTCAATAAGAGATGACCCCGGCTGGATTACTAGGAGATGACCCACAGAGGATCACTGGAGCTTACCCACATAGGATACATAGGAGCTGACCCACACAGGATCGCTAGGAGATAACCCACATAGAATCTGTAGGAGCTGAACCACACTTGATTGCTAGGAGTTGACCCGCACTGGATCACTAGAGTTGACCCACACTGGATCCCTAGGACCTGACCCACACAAGATTGCTGGAGCTGACCCACACAAGATTGCTAGGAGCTGACCAACACATGATCACTAGAGCTGACCCACATAGGATTGATATGAGCTGACTAACACAGGATCGCTAGGAGCTGACCTACACAGGATTGCAAGGAGCACTCTTCTCGTCACTGCCATCTACTAGGTTTCCGCACTAGACTTTTTCTGTCTCCAGAAGAGTCTTCATCATAAGACCTTGGTCAATTCTATAACTTCCACGATATCCCATGTAGAATATTCTCAAAGGACCGACATGTCATAGGGGTCTCAATAGAACAGACAGAGTATCAATCAGATGATCTGTCTGTGTGTTATTAGACCGTTAATCATGGGTGCCCAATTGATTTCATGAATAATCCAACCTGACCGTACCCCATCACAACCCAAATCTTGTATGGGGTATACTAAAATGGACCGTCTTTCACCATGATTTCCATTATCGTTGGCGGTTCTTCAATCAGACATTTGGGGCCAAAGTTATGGACCATGTAAAGTGTAGGGTCGTATATGGTTCGGGTTCAGTCTGACTTGACCGACCAACCCGACCTGACCTGGCCTTGGGCGACACGGTTTGGGTCCACCCAGTCTGACCCATTGAGTCTGGCCCAGCTTGCTGGATGGCTCATCCCACGGGGTCTGGCCCAGCCCACTGGGTGGCCCGGACTACTGGGTACAGCCCGGTAGTCCGCGAGGGCTGCGAGGACGTGGGTGACTATGACGGTGCGGGGTGGCTCAGCCGTGGGGGTGTTGAGATGGAATGATATAGTAGTGTTACTCGGAAATAGGGTTCCATAAGGGAAATACATGCGGTAGCTCGGCCGGATCGGCTCGGCCACGGGGTGCCGTGAGGGCACGACATGGGTGATAGTGGGGACTCGGCCCGGATGGCGGTGACGACGGCGGTTCGGCCCAGAGGGTGGCGGTGGCTCATCCCAGACGATGGCAGTGGCTCAGCCTGATAGTGGGGGCTCGAACGACAGTGGAAGCTTGGCCTGGTGGCAGAGGTGGCGGTAGCTTGAACGGTGGCAGAGGCGGCGACAGAGGTGGCGGCGGCTCGGAAGAAGGCAGAGGCGGCGGCGATGCCTTGGATCAGACAGCAGTGGCGGCTCAGCCTGATAGTAGCATCTTGGACTACGGCGGTGGCTCATATGACGGCGGAGGCTCAGACCACAGCGGTGGCTCGGCATTGCGGTGATAGCTCGGACGGCGGCTGCCGTGGCAGTTCTGCTCGGTGACGGCGGTACCGCGTTGGGGGGGGGGGGTGGATTTCACTGGCGCCTTCTTCGCAAAGAATACCACAAATCATCACATGAATTGTGGAGAAGACAAGCCATGTTTGTTTGGCCCGCACTATCCACATTAGAGTAGTAGCAAGTAGCTCAATGTTAGAATGAGTATGGAAGATATTTAAAAACATCAATCCCAACAACCCTAGTCAGTATGTATTCCCAATACCACAAAATAATTAGAAGTGGAGTAAATGGGAAGTGATAATCATATAAAACTGAACCCCAACCTCATTCTTTTGATTCATTGAATATTTTCTGTGGGGAAAGATTTGATGTCGTTGGGAAAAGATGGTAGTAGATGATTTATGTGTCCCCTCATTCTCGAACATTCGGCATAGTTTGAAGAGAAATTCATCGAAGGATAAGCTTTCATTGTTGGTGTTATTCATTGGAGGATTTGTTGCTCCATGTTCTCCCAATCCCCCACACATGCCAATGATTATTTTCCCCATCCCCCCAAAATGAAAAGGGTATCCAATATAATAAAATATATTGGCATAATTTCAAAATGGAATTTTTAATCAATTGATTTAGTTGGTTGGATTAATTAATTAAGGAAATGGGTTGTCACAATAATGTGGGGAATCTCAAGAGGATTCTCCCCACTTTATATGGAGTTCTAGAGTTTTCATGCTTCAGGTGGTCCCCACAACCATAACCACTCATGTGTGGTTAGTTCAGGTGGTCCCCACCACCATAACCTCTAATAGGAGGTTTAGTTAGGGGTTTCCCCACCTATGAAACAACTATATGGAAGCTCAAACAAATAAAATAAAAATGTTACAAAATTTTTATTTTTTTTATTCTTTCATGGAAAAACCCAAAATTTACCTTTCACCCTCGACCAACTACCATCGAGGTGAATGTCTCTTTAAGTTAATATCGACGTTGTGAGTTCAATGGTGTCTATCGATTTCAATTCTGAGCATGGGTTAAAATGTTAGAAAAACTCTCTTGCTTGTTTACTGAACGTACCCGCAATAATGTTCAGAAATACATTCTGGTCACTTTGGGGCTTGAAATTATGCACCGTCATTTTTTGCAGACTCATAAAACTCTCATTTTATTGAAAAAAAATTACATGGAAATACATGATCTTTAAAAAAAACAAAAACATACAATTTATATAAATTTTTATGCTTGTAAATTAAAAAATAATTTTATTTTATTAAATTTAAATTGTAAAATAACTAAATTTAGTTTCAAAATTAATATACATAATATATTGAAAAAATTGAAATTAACACTTTCAATATTAACTAAAATTAATTATTTATCATCCAAATTAATTATCTATGGGGATCAAACATAACATTATAATTTCTATAAATTAAACAAAACATTATATGAATGTTATAGAATTTAGGTTCCCCTTAGTTTCAATATTAACATTATATTTGATCCCCTGATGGAAATTTCATGTAATTAAAATTATAAAACATAATATTTTTTTGAATGTATATAAATTCAATTGGTTACATTCCACATTTAAATAACTGGTATCCATGTAATTTTAATAATCAAATACTATTGAAAGTATATTAGGGGACTCAATATACTGACTCTTCAAAGGATATAATTTATAGATAATTATTTTCAAAATTATGAAATACTTCATTTAATATTTGAATTGTTAAATCATAATATTGAGTTCGCTATGACTATTTAGTCTAAGGTTATATATTTATTCATTATCAATAATGACACTGTATAAAATCTTTATATAGCATGATTATTATAATTTTTTCATTGATATAATATCAATGTTTAGTATTTTATGTTTTTTATTTATTCTATTTACTTTTTTATATGTGTATGGAAATTACCCATCAATAAAATCATTTAAAATTTATCTTAAGGGATGTAATAACATTACCATAAAACAATATTATAGACATCAATATGGAATATAAAAAATAATCATACATCGAATATAAAATCAATAGGGTGGTGATTTATGGATCTTAAAAAACATCTTATACCATCTAGGTTGGCTAAAACTAGATTCTAATTGAATATCCAAAAAATCTAGAGGGGAGGGTAAGTGTACCTTTTACCCCTTTGTATAATATACTATTAGTAGTAAATATTTTATATTATTTACTATATTTATTTAATTTGGGAGGTTGATGATGTATATTATATTCATTAGAAATTCAATTAGGGAATCTCTTTATGTAATAACAAAACTCAAGACATTTGAGGCATTGGAAATTCATCTCCTCTAGTTCATTTATGAAATTCCTCAACCCATCATGATATTCATGAGTACAATGTAAAATCCTTCCACATTTATTATACCTGAATTTCCCATTGTGAAATTCCTTTTGATTATTCATGCATCCTTTTTGACATGTATGATGTCAAATATTCATTTCATTATATTCATCATCATCTATTCTTCAATTAAACATCATCCTATTAATCTATTTTGAATTTATATGTTTATATATGATCATGTTATTATTACCACATCATGATATTTTGGTGAGTATAAACAAAAGTTTTTAAATTATATATTCATTCCCAATTTCATATACGTTTTTAGAATTATTGCATTTCCCATCACATTGATTGTTAACACGGTTTCTCTCATCACAAGTTTTTTCTAAATTTAAAAGACTCAATAATTATTGATTAATATTTACAGCATAAATTAATATTGAAAAAAAATCATAGACAAAATGGGATAATCCTTTAAACTATTTTATAAACTATTAGCTCAAAATTATTCACTATTTTCTTAATTTAAATTTTTTTATGTTGGGTTCTCTGATACCTCATATCATTATTTCCCCAAATAATTAACATTTCATTATTCATTGTAAATGAAATGTGATTAATAATATAATATCACCTATGATTGTTAATCAATGTGTGATTTTGGGACTCGTTTTCTTGATCCAGTTGAAGAATGAGTTAATACCCAATATTCACTTTTTAATATTATTATCCATAACTAAAAATGTTCTTGGTCATACATCCACATATAATGTTATGAAAGGTATGTGATTACAAGGATATCCACGTAATCTCTACAATATTTCTTAATCTTATCCCATACATTTGGACAAACTATTTGGTTTTCAATAAGGTCATATTACCCCAATTCCAATGACAAAAAACAAATTTCAAAAAATATTAAACTAATCAGGAAGAAACTGATCACTTATATGGTAGAAACTATTAAACCATAAACCCTTTCTCATTGATCTGGTACTGAAAATCATTATACAAACCCTATATTTTATTAAAAAGAATATGTAACTTTCCTTATTCTAAAAAATAAAAAAGGATACGTAGTATAACTCATTAAACATCAAATAGTATCAAGAATGAAAGGATTAGTGTGTCTAAGGACAAACATCAATATAAAATTATTTTAAAATACATTGTAACATTTATCCACATCCAAACCTCACTAAATCAAAATTTATTAATCAATAAGGATATAGTAATCCAAAAAACATTGAGAATGGAAACATAATGAAGGGGTGATGTAGTCACTATGTAAGGAAACCATAATCCATAATGAAATTATACTTTTGGTAGTATAAAATTAGTATATGTTTTCATTAATTATCCATGAAGAAATCATACTATAAAAATTATATATGAAAATTTTTGAGTTATGAAATAATGATTTTCATAAAAAAAATAAAAAAATCAAAACTCTCTGGAATATTTTTTCAATAAACATGGTCCGTGAGAGAATAACATAATCAGTATTATAGGAATAAAACTAGGGCCTCATTGAATCCTTGTATGATCAAAATCATAGAAATTATTAGTCAATGATACCCAAAAATAAATTTCTTACATCATTAGAATTGTATAATATCTCTTATACCTTTGTGATATTAGGGTAATCCTCTCATGTATTATTTTTATTATGATAAATCCTCCATTTCACCCCATTATAATGGGAAAATCATCCCAAGTTCCCTTTGTATTTGGATAAATCCTCCCATGTACCCTTTGGATGATGATAAATCCCCTTGTCTACCATTTTTTTAGGATAAATCATCCCATATACAATTTAACTTTGGATCAATCCCATCATTTACCCTTTATCTTGTGATATACCCCTGAATTTACTCTTTATCTTGGGTAAAATCCTATTTTCAAATAATTCTGTTAGGATATGTACTCTCATGCACCACTTAGATTTAAATAGATCATTTTATATTCCCTATGTAATGGGATAATTAACTCATTTACCATCTAGTTTAGGATAAATCTCTTAATGTACCATTTTTAATGGGAAAAATCCCCATATATACCATTTATCTTGGGGTAAATTCGAATATGTACATTTAGGTCATAGTATCTATAAATATTAACAATACATTGGAGTGTGATATATGATCCCACCCGTCATCATCCATATACATGAGTTCTACCTGATAATAAAATATTTTATTTAATTATAAGAAACCCATGAGATGAAAATGTGTTTTAAAATATTTCAAATGATATCTCCTAAAATATATTATCATTAGATATAAAATTCATAATCTCTAAAAATATTTATTTATGAAAACTGTTGTGATATATAAACCATAATTACATAAGATAAGAGTCATTTTAAAATGGAAGAGAAGTAAAAAATGTATTATCTTAAAAATATTCATAATATAATTGTAAAATTCTTGTTTTCCTAGTTACATTCAATTTTTGTTAATTTGTGAAAATAAATCATAAATCATTTAATGAAAAAAATTATATAAATATTCCATGATAACTAATGAATAATTTTCCATAGTATGATATATAAGGGGATAATTTGATTAAAAATGAAACCATTTCATGTATTTGAAAAATTATGTATTAAATATTAATATTATCAAAAGGAATAAAAATTATTTCTTTTATAATGAATTAAAAAGAGGTAAAATATAATTAGAGAAAAAAATTATTTGAGTTTTCACAAGAGGAATGATATCATTAGTCAGTAGTAGAAACATAGATATGGAGAAAATATATTAAAAGAGAAGATAATTATTATTATAAAATTATTTTTTTATGGAACAATTCTGTAACACCCTTTTGTACAGTTGATGTTTGAGTTTCAGAGTGTATTTTGAATTTATTATAAAATGATGAGTTGATATTTCATCTGTCATTTAGACATTAATATTAAAGGGTTGATGAATTAAATATAGTTTCATTCAAAATTAAATCTAGGATGGGTGTTATTCCAGATGTTCATTAGATAACATGGGGCAGATGGATTCCAGATTATCTACTATAGAATTCATTTGTTGAAAATTGGCTATGATAGAAGCTAGACAAACCTATAATAAAATCGCCTTTCCATTAGGCTCATAATGAAAACTAGTGCCCCCATGAAATGATTATTTTTAAATGGGGTTGATAGGGTCAATTAAACCAATTTTAATCCTTAAACTAATCCCAAATTTTCTCCTCCTTAGTTGAATAATAATCATTCCCGAACTGTCAATTCTTCATCTCCTTTTTATTTCAAGGAGCTCATTAGTTTTTAATCTAATATAGCTTATATATTCTTAATTATAGAATATATTTTATGTATAACTCTCATATTCCTTGTATTTTTTTCAATCATTACCTTGTGGTGTTTAATTAGACTTGCTAATATGCCAAATTTTATATTTTTAGGGTATTCTATTTTAACTTGATTAATGATTAAATAGAAACCATTATATTACGAGTGAAAATTTCATGGAAGGAATCACGTGGTCCGCCTTATTTTTTCAAAAGCCTTTCCTTATTTCTGGTATTATCTTGAGTTAGGTATGTATGGATATAACATTCAGGACCAGGGATTGAATTAATTATAAAATGATTCAATAATTAATTAAACAACCCATTATATATTACTAGACCTACAGAAAGAGGACTCCTCATAGAGTCCTTTATAAAAGATATGAATATTGTTTTCATACAAAAAATTTAAATTTTGTTTCATAAAATTAAATGAGAAAATTTTAGTAGTACCAAAGTTTTAATGGTTAAAATGTATTTTTAAATTAATTTGATTATTGTCAAATAGATTTTATCAACTATCAATTCGGTGAATGGAATTTGTAATCTCAAATGAAGAAATGTGTTGGTAAAAGGAAAGGGTCCTTCTAATTAAATGTGACACAGTCAATGGTATTATGATATCATGGTTAAAAAAGGGTGTGATAAAATATTTATGAAATGGGATTGGGTTTTCTATTTATATTAGTATTGAGAAAGTGTAAATAATGATTTATAAATGATAATGTATTATAAATGTTCATATAGTGTTTATGGTACATGATTTCTTGGAAAATTATGGATTTAGGAATCATGACACACAAATTAAATGGATGACTTGTAATTTTTATTGATTATTCCAACTAAAATATAAAAAATAAAAAATTGGGATTTAATGCGTGATAATTGGTATTATTGCAATTATATCCCTAGTTTCTAATTTTATATTCAACATGTGAGTGATTATATGAGTTCATATATTCAATATGATACTTGGTTGTTCGTAATAATGGGATGAGTGCTCATATTCCATGTACATGATAATTACATGGGATGGAAATGAGGAGTGCATAGAACATTATGGTTAATCATGATTTAGCATATTTTGATGAGAAAATAGATTATTTTGTGTAAAAATTTGATCATTTGGATTCCATATCACATCTAATGAATGTGGAATTCCTTGATTAGTACAAAAATTCCATTGGAAGGGAGGTATTATCATTTTATTTCCATGTTATACTTTATAAATGTGAAATTAATGAATTAACCATGGACTATATAATGTTATATGATGTTGTCAGAGTGGTGAGGAAATTTATAAGACACCATAGAACTGGATGATGTAGGTAGGTTCAATTGAGGTCACACACATAAGGATCTACAATGGGATAAGTAACATAAATTGTTATTGTGAACATGTGATATCAATGGTTATTTATTCCTTTTGTGTAAACTATTTTCTAAAAATTAAAAAATTTACCTTAATACCTTGTACTACTAGTTTTATTTTAGACAGGTTACTTTAGGGATTCCATTGGATGGGGTTTATTAATTTTTACTCCCACCCATATTAGGATTCCACAGAACATGAGTACTCATGAATATGTCACTATTTGGTCATATGATATAGGTATAAGTGATAGAACAACATTAATGATTATTTTTTCAGCATGGTAGTTTTGGAATGGAATATGGGATAGATTTGGTCTCTCGAGAAGATTGGGATGACTCTACATCAAGTTTTGATAGTCTTTTATTATTAAAATATATGATTATTCCTTGGGGAATCCTTTATGGGAATTTTAAAGAAATTATTATTCTATTTTTTACTATAGTTATAGTTTAAGCATTCATTATTTCACATGTGATGTTAATGAAGCATGTATTATGTGTATTCTATTACTTTCTACTATTATTGTGACTCTAATATGCCAGTGTAGTCAGCTAATAATAACATACAAGACCTGTTCTATTTATTATCAACATCTATTATAGTGAATGTGATGTAAAGGCCATGCATAATTCCAAATTTTTATACTAGTTTAGAAAATTATATTATAGGTAATTACATTGTGGTATCAAATTTGTTATTATATTGTATTACTCATTGGGCTTAGTAGACATGAGTTATAAAATATTGTAGGGCTTGGTAATAATCCAGTGTGTCGGAGGGATCAACCATCTTATGGTGGAAAACAAATTTTTCTAAGGATGTGAGTTTATGTTCTTGGATTTGACTTATTATAGTTGTATTGTATTTTAACATTTAGTGACACACTTTCCTTATGATGTAATTTTCTTATGGGATTTACACTCTTAGACTAGTTTGATAGGATTTCATTGGTGCATTCATTATTCATTTCAGGAACGTAAGGATTGGCATGAAATGAATCCTGTGAGGTACATGAACATTATATTTGGATTTCACTCGTCATGTTCTTTATATTACTTTATGATTATTTTTATATGTTGTATTTACATCTTACTTTTGTTATGAAAATATATTAATAACCAGTGGTTGGTTATGTAATGTATCTACAACATCATAATTGGTGAATCCATATAATGATATGGTGGAATAATTCATGACCAATTCCCATTATTTTCCATTTATTCCGATTATGATATAAATAGATTGATGATGAACATGAAAAAATAAGGTATTGGTAAGAATACTATAAGGTTCCATCCCACATTGAATGTGAATGAAACATTTTGTAATCATGATGTTGAATCATTTATATTTTTATAATGTTTTATGGTATTAAATTAAAAAAATAAAATCAAAATATATTATAATATTAAATGAAATAGTTAAAAATTTTAAACCAAGAATTTAGAAGAAATCAAACCTTTAATTTTTCAAAACATGAGTGAATGAGGCAACATAAGGGTCTATTTTTCATGGATTTTACCAGTCTTTTGGTAGTGGGAAATTTTTGAATACACATGTTATGTGGATTATGTATTATAGAAATACATTTTTTGTATTAATGAACCTTATTAGGGATTCTAGATATAGAGAGGGATCATTGTTTTTGAGATTACTGAGTTGTGTGTTTTCACTTTTAATATTATTGGTCCTTGAGGTGGGTATGAGTGTTATAATATGAGTGGATAACCCTTAGAGAGTAATAAATGTAGTGTGTTCTACCCCTAGGTCTCTATGAAATCCATTTTTTAAGAGTTTTTTTCAAACAGGTAAGGAATCATCCTTTTTATTAATCTAAAAAATAGAGGCAAAGGGAGATCGATGGGGTCATACAAGAAATAATGACCTCATACCAAGGGAAGGTAACATCAATGAGCATTATCAAATTTATAAGAAGAGTCATAGTCCTCATACCAGTTTTATTCTGAATTTAAGGGTCCATGAGACCTGGAAACCAAGGTTGGCTTAAGATATGAGTAGTCTTTTTTACACCTTGATATCCGAGGAGGTACATGTTAGAAGCCTTTCATGTCCACAATATCCTTCTTTCTCTTAGACAAAGCCTAGAGAAAGGAATGATTTTTTGGGGAATAATCCTCTACATCATCCCATTTTCCATTGATACCCTGTGTTTCTCTTAATTTATCAATTTCCTCCTATATTATTGAATGATTCTCAATATTATCTCGGTCGGGGAGTTCAACTATTACAAGATTGATTGCTTGCGCAACCTGTTCTCCTTGCATTGGTTCCCCTATCCCTGATTCATCTAAATCAAGTCGGATTTCCTCAACCACATGGTATGGTGTCTCTTGTAAATTATATTTATATTCATGAGCCACGATCACCAACTTTTGAAGATATTTCTCAAACCTTTGAATAGAACCATGCCTAACATTCTCTTTACCCCTATCAGGAGGGGTTTGATTGCCTCCAACAGAAACCACACTATTATGCATTTGTTGTCTTTTTAATTTCTTCCTACAGGATGCCTAAAAATTTCCTTTTAATGAACAAAAGGATCAAACCACATTCTTGCTGTAGATATCCTTGACATGACATATAACTTGGGAGTCTGGACAATAATCTGGCAGCCTTCCATACTCTACTTTTAGAGATATATCATCATCCAATGCAGATAGTACTATGTTATAAAAAAGTAAAGTTCTTAAGTCTACCTCCACTAAAATTCTCGCATAGTGACCATATTTGGCAGTCTTAGTGGTGTTATCCATTTTGATGGGGATTCCTACAACAGAGGCTATATAAAATAAAATCTTTGGATTCCATAAGATCTAGTTAAGACCTAATTTTTTTATCTATACTTGGGATCTACTATTTTTTATCGTAAATGGATTGAAGAGATAATGTCATTCTTGAAAAAAACCATACTTGGTTTTAACACAATTTATCCAATCCCCAATGCTTTTTATTTCTGATCATATTATAGAAAAATGATGTGATAATAACCTCAACCCATTGGAATGCATCTCCAATTAGAGGAACTCCATACAAAATTTAATTTCCGAACCAAATCATCAGTTTTCCAAACCTTTCCTTCTGCATGTATAACGAATCCAGAAATAATAGAGTGCCTACAAATATTGAATCTGTCAAGAATGGAATCCATGTTTCCGATCACCCGAGTAGTGTCTCTTTTCTTCACAACCCATACCCGAACATCATCTTTAATAATTGAAAAATGCCTTCTGTTGTGTTCTGTTCTAGCAAAACGAAGTGGTACCTTAGCTGTTTCTATACCACCAGATTGAGTGTGCCTACCTGCTTAATCCATCAAATCAGCCTTAGGTATAGGATTAGCCCCCACAATTGGCTCAAAAACAATTGATCTGAGATAAACCTGTGAATCGGGTATGACCTCGGCCGCATGCCTCAACTCGGATCGCCTTAGGACATTGACCACCACCACCAAAGGGAGAAGCAAACCCTCAGTCATCGACATCATGAACTGACATGTCCCATACGATTTTTCCATTGGAATATCTATTATGGATCTAAATACTTCTTTACATATGAATGGATCTCTCATCATGGTCATCGCCACTACAGATCGTTGCTTGCCATACCCAATAGTAAAATATTCGGACAACTTTGAAGAGTGTGCTTCAATTATCATGATTCTTCTTATTGAAGATCAATGATAACCATCATGATCTTCTACCTCTCTTCTTTCCACCATGATAAATCCAAAAAATGGGGGATTTCCATGTGAAATTAACCATCACCAGCAAGAGCACCGAAATCGCCATTGAGGGAACTCCCGAACCCTAGCCATCTATCTCTCCCATTTTCTATTAGTGATTACTCATTTTATAGATAAAATAAATTTGATTCGTGGGGATTAGTTTGGTTCAAATTAGGTGAGAAAATATGTATAAAATGATAAATGTGATGTATTAAATTTTCTTAAATTAGATAAAACCTAGGGTTGTAGTTCTTGGAATAAAATTTGGGATTGTGGGGAAGGATCAGTCATGTACAATGATATGATAAATTTTGGTAATTCATATGGAATATTGAAAATATTAGTGTTTAAATATAGTTGTTTTGAAATGACTCTGGTGGGGGTGGTAAGGTGTTGTATCCAATCATAATTGGAATTACATTTTTATGTAGGAGTCATGAGGGTACTTATTATTGAATAAAAGTGTTTTGTAAAAGAGAATTTTTTATAGAAAGGGATTGAAATCCCAATTTGGATGGGATATGGATCATGGAAGTTTTGAATTTTGATGAAATAATGATTGGTATTAGATTATGAAAAAATATATTTGTGATAATGGAAGTTTATACTAGTAAGAATTGTTCCTTTCGTTTTTTTGGAAAATGAGCAGTTGTGGGTGATTCAAGAGCTGATGAACTTGCAGAGACACTATATAAAGAGATTCCTACTATTTGATTAAAGAAAGAAAATAATTGTATTGGATATGAGATATAATGGAATGAATCTATGTTCTAGATCATTTTTGACAAAAGAGATCAGTTATGGTTTTCATTCAAAAATATAACGATCATTTCTCGGGAAGAGAAATATGCATATGGTTATGACACGACCAACCAGTGTTCTATGCTTAGAAATAATTATAAGGAATGACATATATTATAGATCCCACAATAATTTGTTGGAGTTTGTTCCCCTATTTCTATGTGATTTTTGGGAAGGACTATTGATGGAAATCTTTTATCTCTTAATTATAATGTTGTAGTTGGTTTGGAATTTGTATTTAAAAGATTCTATCACATTTTACAATTCTGATCGTTGGATAGTGGTATTTTTGTTGGAGAGGTCATATATTTGAAACAATATAATGATAAAAAAAATACTATTTTTGGGAGTGTATATTGGTGTAGGGGTGTGTGGACCTGACTACAGATATATTTCAAAGGCGATGGTTCCATCTTTAGATGGTCAGGATACACCATATACTGGTGAACATGTTCTTCCGATGTAATATTGAATCTTGAAATATGGTAGTGGATAATCTCAATGATTATTTGGTTGAATTTTATGAAGATATTTAATAATAATAATATAAATATATCACATAATAGGGGTTCATTTGGTTACATGCTAGTGATTATGGGATATCAGGGTGAATTGTGCTGAAGGTCGGTGTTTAGCTATGGAATCACACATAGAGGTTAGTGTTAATAATTAAGGTTACGTGAGAAAGAAATTTTAAAGGACATAGGATAAATTTAATAATTACATGAGTGTTAATGTTGTATAGGATCAATAAGATGAATATTCATATCGTGGGTTAACCCTAAAATTTCTGACCAAGTTTTTTTACATGGGATTTAATGTTGTTGGTTGAGAACCACATATTGTTTTCCCATGGGGATGCAATAAGATTTTTAAAATTCATATAAATTGGGTTTTGAGGTAGTTCTAGTATTCTTATTTGATTATTATATTGGGTGTAGACATTTATTTTGTGTTTTGATATAGAAATAAGGATTGGTACCTGTGTTGGCATTTTCTCCCAAGGAGGTTGAGTAACTGTGCATCGGGAACCATGATTGCAGGGTTGAGTTGGTGGACTATAATGAGTAGTGTTGGATAAAAGAATTATGATGATGGGAGAAAGTGGGGATAATATTCTACGAAATTAACTAATTCAAATTGGGAGGGGGTGGGAAATGATAGAGAATTAAATTGGAAGACATCCCATAGGTGTATCAAGATAGATGTAAACAACTAAGCTTGGTCTCGATGTTTAGTGATAATATGAGAATCATCTTGGGATTAAGAATCATTGGGTCCTCAATTTATAACTACATTATATAGTAACATTATCAATTCAAAAAACTATTTTGGCCTCTATGAAACTATTTTACTACTAACGTTTTTGGGAGATGCAGTTTGATGGTCACCTGGATTTCTCACAAATGAGAAGTGGCATAATGGGGAGTTTTTATTTCCTAGGTGTGTGGATGAGATTATATTATCAGCTATATTTATAAAGTTTTTGTTTAGGGGTAAATATTTTAGCAATAATGAATTATGAGGTATTAGCCTCCTTCTAAGATCCTATTTTGATGTCTTATAAGTTTTTGGTGTTAAACTAGGGTTTTGTGAGATCATCAAAGGGATATTGGGGGTAGTGATATATTTTAAAAGACATTAGTTTTCTGGTGGACTTGCTTGAAGCTATAATTCCCTTCAAGGCCCATCCTATATCCAGTGGACCCAGGGTTATGTTTTTTAAATAGGGGGGGGATTTTCCTTTTCACCACTTTTTACCCATCAAAGTGAAACAGATTCCCCCTCCACAACTTCACAATAGCCATGACCAAAACCAAAATCCTTATAGTCTTAATTATAGGGATGATATCATTTAACCATTTTCTAATTCAACATTTATCACAGCTATTGGAGATATTAGGGTATGTCTACATCTCCTCATCCTTTTATATTTATTTTTATTCAATGTTATGTTTTATTTTTACAGATTAAGATAATAAGATAATTTTTTGTTCTTTGGTTTGTTTTTCCACTTTATATTGATTGAAACCCTAAATTTGATGGATAATAGATGAGTGAGATTATATAATCAAAATCCTGGTGTTCCATCAAATTTAATATAGTGTCTTACATTGTTTCCTATTATAATATTGGTGAGTTAAAATAGTCCATGCCATTATGTCCCTTAGTTTAAATTAACATTTCATTATTGTTTTTACCTTAATGATATTATTTTTATAACATTACTTTGACCTTAGATAGAGGAATACTCATGGATATCCATTGAAATGAGTTAACCTTGTGTTTGGCCAATAATGTTTTAAAATTTGTTTTTAAAAATTAAATAAGAATTTTTAGGGGAAACCTATGTAGATAATGTTAAATATTGTTTTATTAAATAAATTTATGGTTCTGAAATGTTATATTAAAATAATAGATTTTATGAGTAGAATTTAGAACCTAAAATTTCTAATTTTTTTGGTTAATGAAAAGGCCCTTATTTATAAAATGAGTTGTGTGTTTTAAAACTCACTTTTCATATGGTATAATGTTTTAATTCTAAAAAAAGTGATGAACAATTTATTAAATATAATGTGGACTATTATTTTAATTAATTTTTGATGATGATAAATTATTTTTGATAATTTATAATTGATATTAAAATTTTATTAAGTGATTATGGTCTTAGATTTCTGTGTTAAACCTAGATTAATGAACAATGTTTCATGATTTAAATGTATTCCTTAAAAAGTGTGTTGTTGATTAGAAATACATATTAAAAAAGCTAAATAAATATTTAATATGTGATGATCATGAATTTCATGATGATCTTCTTGGATTCATACATTACATGATACATTAGAATGTTGGGTTGAGTGCTCAAATTTCACATGCTACTAAATTTTTGTAAATAAATGGACATGTTATCAGATTCCATGGAGTTGAAAATGAATTGGAAAGTTATGTGGGAGTGTTGTGACCTATATATTTTTCGATGATTGGGAATTCAGAGATTAGTTCTTTGATTTCATTGGTTTTCTAGGCTGAGTGCATGGATTATAGTTTATCATGTCCAACTGGTGAATATTTAGATGAAAGATTTGATTCCTTGAGAATGAGGGGATGATAAATTATATCCCATGTGATACCTCATGATAGTATGAATGAATGTTTAGACACTGTATTAAAAATTATTATGAATGGTTGGAAGGATCTTCATGGAATTCTAGAGACATCCCAATTCTAGCTGAAGAGTTATTGTTTGATCAAGTTCATGGATATATGAATTGAAAATCGTATAGCTTAACTCAGATGGTATTGTGAACCCAGGATATCAATTTTTATTTATTTCATTTATATAATCTATTTTATTTATCGTATGATATTTACAGTGTGCACTTAAACATTTAATTTTATTTTAGACAAGTTAACTTAGTGACCATATTGGTGGTAGCCTGTTGATTTTTACTCACACAATACACGATATGCCAAAGAACATGAGTTTTTTAGTAGAGATCAATATTTGGTAACCTGATACAAGTAAAGGAAAAACCCGAATTTTATGATAAGTGTTTTATTATGAATGTATTAGGATGAAAAATGTGTATAGGATAAAATCTGTACTAGTTAGGGATGTAATTCATTTGATTTTATTTTGGACTATTTTACTATATATGATATTCCCAAGTGGGGTCCTTCACATGTTTGAAATACCCATTATTTTGAAATTTTTTTCTATATAATTTTTATTACTTAGTTGGTTTACCTTAAATTGTTACAATGATCTATATTATGAGTTTTTAATTACGATACACTGTTATAATGACTCTAAAATTCATTTATATCCTCCCTACTGGATGACCATAGACAAGTTCTTATAGGAGGAATTCAATGAAATATGTGGTGGTTCATCTAAGACATTGTAGAATTTTTTCCCAATGTACTGGTTTTGTGAATTATTTATTTGGGTCCTACAAATAGATTCATTAAGGAATAATAATTTTGTGTGAAATGTGATTACATTGTTAATGATGGTGGAAATATAACATAACATTCTTATAGGTTCAATATGAACAAAATTGAATGGTTTTATAAAATTAACTAAAATTGAATGGTTTTATAAAATTGACTGGTTTTATAAAATTATGATTGATTATAATCCATAAATGGATTTGATCCAGGATAAACCCTAAAATTTTGATGGGAATTTAACTAAAAACCTTCTAAAATAGAGATATCAATAAATTGAACATCACTTTATTTCAATAGAGTAATTCAAGATATAAAATGCAAACTATTAGTCCCATGCACTATATAAAAAATATGTGGGTAATAGAAAACATTTATTAAATAAATGAATTTATGTTGAAAATAAAACCTTATAGTAAGCATAGTCTATGATGATATACTATTATTATAATTTGATCACAATAAGTAACTATAAGACCGCAAAAAATAATTCTAAAATAAAAAACAAGGTATTAAATATGTATAATAAATCAATATTTTAATAATAGAAATATATTAAAAAGTTCTAACTCTAGGGAATAATGATGAGTTTGATCAAACCCTTCTCACCATATAAATATTAAAGTATAAATCCAAAGAGATAATGAGTAATTAAATGAATTTTTAATATAATGAAATAAAATGAAAACATGATAATACAATTATTGGGTGATAAATAAATAATTCTAAATAAATCATTGTTTTTAATAAAAATCCTATCTCATGGGATGAATGTTTGAGACATGAAACACTTACCAATTATTACTGCATTCATGGAAATGTAATATCCTCAATTAGTGTTTGGTGATTCCCAAGGAAAATACCTTGGAAATATTTTCCTTAATAAAACTAATGGTTACCAAAAGCATCTAGATGTTACATATCATTCTATGATAGTCCAAGATTCATATATTTAATGAGAAATTTTGTGTAGTGGTCAGCCTTAATGTGTTGTAAGTGTTGTAGTTTTCTTTATGAATTGCAGTGTAGTTTTGGAAGAAACCATTACATTTTCAACAGTTTAATCACACTATTAAATGGTAAAAGGATCCACAAAGAGAAAAAGTGTTGGGTAAATTAGTATAGGCTATGTTTATAATCATATTCTAATTTTGGAGAAAATATTTTTTGTTTTATGCATTGTATCTTTTCAACAATTACTATATTTTACTTTTACCATGTTAATTAATTTATAACCATATATATTAATATTTATATGAGTATTAAAATTATAGTACTATAGAATTTGGAACTTTTCATTTAAAATTATTAAATAAATATAAAAAAATATTTAATGGATTGAAATGTTAATTATAAAATAAATGAACATATCATATAAAAAAATTAGAAAGTGTTTGATATTAAGATTAATAATTTCTATTGAAGATAAGATTATAATATATTATAATATATATAGAATAAAAATCCTTAGTATAAAAAATAAATATTTACTGGATTTCAATAGAATCAAAAACCATATATTACCAACAGAAAAATAATTTGATGAAAAGTTAAGAATTTTTTTATTGAAGTAAAACATGTAATTTTGATTAAAACATATTCTACATATGATTCATAAGATATATAAATGTTTAAAATTATTTTTTTATTCCATAATAACAGATTTTATTTTTTTAAAATCATTTTTAGATTTATAATATACAACAACACAATAATAAATTCATATAGATAGTAATTTTTTTGAAAAACGTTTTTTTGGAATAAAAAGTAACATATTTGAAAAAAATCTCAAAAATAAATTTTAAATATATTTTGATATGATTAATTTAAATCATTCTTTTATTATCTGAAATATGAATTCTAGATTTTTAAATTTTATTTTTGAATGAAATAAATAATATCATTAATACACTATTTATAAAAAAATCATTTTTATATTAACCAATATTATTTATTTACAATGCTAATGAAATTTCAATTAATGTTATTAGAATTTTAGTGTTTGTTATAGAATTAATAATATTGAACTTATAATAAGTTATGTTTTGTTTAAATTGGTTGTAGATTGTAATGTTAGATATTGAACCAAACCTCATTTGTACATAGTCTATAATATTTGGTCATTACACCATGTTTTTGTTCTTTATTTTTTTTTTCAAAATAACATGTCAAATACAAATAGTGATTGAAATCATATAGTGGAGGAACATAGTAGAAATTATGTTGTAAAAGATTTCTAATTGTAGAAATCTATTTTCAAGGGTACTTTGGTGTTTGGACATTCGGTAAATCCTTGTTCTGTATTTTAGGTTCTATTAGGGGTCTTTCTAAACTATTAGTTTCAAACCCTGATTGTCTTATGGAGCATTTGGGTTTTAAATTTATGGTTTTGTTCCAAAAATTCCATTATTCATAATTATTTTTGACCACATTCACATAAAAAATAATGATCAATGAAACCATGGGAAACATAATTTTTTAGAATCAAAATTACTTTCCATTGAATTTTATGATATTACATTTAAACTTCATTTGAAAAAAACTATACCACGGGGATCAAGATAATAATATGAGGAGTGAGATAATGAAATATCAAGGAGGGATAACATGGAACCCCCAAAAATAATGGGGTAAAATACAATGGGTTATGTATATGGATTTAAATATGATATGTTTTTGGGAACATATGAAATCTCAATTATATTAGGAAAATTTCATCAAAAAATAAATCAGAAAATTGGTATTTCGTACATATAAGTGAGGTAGGATGAAACACACTCGAACAATCGATGTCCATAACCACTATAATTGATGGAATAATAATTAATTCACAATTAATTTCAATTCTATATTATAAATATTAATTATCCTTATGTGTAATAATTTTTCTCATTTAAACGTCTTTAAAATAATATTTTAATTGTATAAAAAATTTCATAGTAATTCACAATTCCCCATAAATAACTATCTAATTGAGACGACATAATATATTTCTTTTCTTTTCTATATATTTTTTATATTTAATAAATATAATTT
Source organism: Viscum album (assembly GCA_963277665.1). NCBI lineage: Eukaryota > Viridiplantae > Streptophyta > Magnoliopsida > Santalales > Viscaceae > Viscum > Viscum album. Next base: position 677,767,791 of record OY728132.1, on the reverse strand, counting down.
ATTTCTATGACATTGTTAAATATTTATTGAATGTGTATATTTTTTGTTATTTGTTATTTGTTATTTTTAGTGGATCTATTATATATTTTATTGATTATTCATAAAAAATTGGTTTTTTCTAAGGTAGTTTATAATAGAAATAGTTGGGGTTGGGTCACGAGAGTAATATAAATTAAAAATAAATTAAGTGAATGATTGGATGGATTATAATTTAAGTTATATATTTTAAAACTCTATCTTGAAATATACTCTAAATGATATTTTTTATTAAATCTCATTGGTTTGTTTGTTTAAATATCTTATGTTATAGTAATATTTTAAACACCTAGTGATTAATCAATGAAATTCCATTATTGTAACAATACATATTGTATAATCATATATGATTACAAATAGAACACAATAAAAACATTATAAATAAATAATGAGTGAAATAAAGTTATCTGTTGATGTTAATGAATATATACCGATAAAAAAGAAACTTCACATTTGGAATAGTAATGTGCCCATTATGAAGAGTAAAAGGGCCAATGTAATAGTAACCTCATAAATGAATATATAAATAAAATGTTTCCATCTTATAGGAGACAATTTTGTATAATTATATCCTTGTATAGTTAAAAAAATAATTCAAAAATTACTGATTATGTGTTGGTATTATTTTATTTCATGAATAAATAATTAAAATGTTTTGATTACTTTAATAAATTAAATGAAAATCTATTTTCCAAAAATGAATTTGTAAATTATTATTCTGATGTCTTATGATCAGAAAAAAAATAATGTGGCATTAATAAATATTTCAAAGGGTTAGAAAGGTAGTTATATATTTTTCAAGTAAATTATGATTTTAAAAGAAATTAAATTTCTCAAAGATATATATTTTTTAAAAGTGATTTTTTTTTGGATTCTAACAACAAAAAATCGTTTGGGTAATTTTTTTTGGATTTTTATAAAATATTAGATTTTTTTTGAATTGTAAAATACAATAATTTTTTTATAAATTCTAAATTAATGAATTTCTGCATCATGCTTGAGTCATGGATTATATAAATTGACATTGGTTAAAAGTCACATGATCTATTTACCGTTTTGTATCCAATGAATCAAGAATATTAATACTCATGAGAAAAAATATTAAAATAATGACTAACATAATGAGAATCCCCTCCTCTCCTCCGCTATAAATACGACCCCTTTTTAACACTTCTCTTCACTAATCTCGGGCCATGTGCCTTGTATATATTCTGCTAAAGTTTCCAGGATCCTCTCTATATATAGTATCACTCTGTCTCTTTAATATACCAAACCCTCCCCCCTAAATAGACTCTTAATGAAGATATATTCAAGAGGTAAATTCAACTTTTCATTTATTTTATTTTCTTTCATGTTCCATTCATTCTTTTTCTTTCATCACCTACATTCATATTTTTTTTGGTAAATCTAGTACCATACATATATTAGAACGTTTTTATGATAATTTTGTAATTCATCACCGTCTCACCTTTCACCCTCCCTTTATACTAGAAATGGAAACAACATTCGGGATGAGTTAATTTATCAAATTCAAGGACAATAAGATTTTAATTTCTTTTACGATCTTTAATTCACGGAATGAAAACATTTTTGTGGTGGGAAAAAACTAAAATATATGTATGATATTTTATTTAAGGTTATGTAATCTTTTTATACACATAATATTAGTTTATAAACCAAAATGTGTTTGATGTGATAAAAACAGTCAGTTAACCCAAATAGTTATCATTACTATTTTATATAATGATTCATCATCACTCCAAATAACCAACTGAATTTTATAAACACATAATCTTATGGATGTTCAATAATAATAGAATACATCAATTCTGGATAACCATTATCATCTTACATATTTATCCTTACATGTATATACATTAACCAACCATGAATACCAAGGAAATAAACGCTCATATACAATGAAATTGAACATCTTAACCAATAAAAAGTGAATGAATGAACTTAAAAATGTTATAGAAAATAAATTATAAGAATAATATGTTCTTAAATAATTAAATAATGAATTTTATTTTATTTTTCAGGTCAATAAATTCAATTTAAGAACACCTTAAAACTTAAGGTAAGGGATTCAACCTGAACCACACTTTTTTTATTTGGGTTGCGCTATATTTCTTTTTAACAAAATGATGTTATCTTATATGTTTATATAAATATTCTAAATTATTTATATATTTTAAATAATAATTTATTAATATCAATTCATCATTCTCTTTTACTGATATACATGTTTTTAAATGGTTCCTTCCTCAATACTTCTTGATAAGAATACCTGTTTAACAAAACTTCATTAATTCATTCCTAATTTAATGTGATCTCTATTATCTATATTAATCCACAAATATTTTTATAAAATAATAAATTTTCTTGTGAATAAAATTATTGGTTTACTTTTGGTTTTATATAAAATATTATTCACATTTTAATTTTAAATGCTCTTTAGTATTTTCTATAAAACTGCACTAAAATGTTTTAATGATAATCATTCTTAAATAATGTTATTAAATTTTGTCACTACTTTTTGAAATTAGTTAACATGATATATTCCAATTTTACCTTATTAATGTCCACCTATTTTCTAATTCATTTCTTTCAAGGTCACATGTATGGTTCACTTATTCATTATGCTCTATGACATGATTATGATATCCATTTCATTCCATGGGTAGCCTTATGTTTATGTGTGATTGATTATGTATGATTAACTATATAAAAAATATTTAAAAGAACCTTTAAATATTGGTTCACCTAGACATATCTCTAATTATTTTGGTAATGTTGAGTCTCAAGAGATGTTATGTGCAGTGGTGTTAGCGGTTATCCTCGACTCGTGCTACAATGTGAAATGATCTTATTGGTTAACCTTGACTTGTGATCCACTATAGGAAACAAACCTTGACCTCTGATAATGTCATGTATTATGTTTCTAACACATTACTATTAATTAATGAATATATTATCCCATGTTTATATGTAATGATTCCATATGTTCCTTTTCTTTTTATATCATTATGGCATTACTTCTAACTAACGTGCTAATGATTTTTTCTTATGTTTATTACCGTACATGGATTTTCAGCTCATCCATTTTTTTATGTTGTCACTAGGTAATCATATAATTATTTATGAGGATAATGGAATTTTGGATCTCTTTATAAAGATTTAATAAAGAAATGTTTTATTTAGTCATATTTTTCAATTTTATGTACCTAGTCTTCCATGAAAATAGACTTCTTGATCCTTAGCTTATAATATTATGTTTTATTATGATTAAAAAAATTTAATGACATGATAAATAGGATAAGGTCACTATAAATAATGATATTGATGAAAAATATACTATAATAATAAGTATATTATAAATAAATTTATGGATATGATGTAAGATAGAGGTTATCTTCAAGATTAACAAACATATTGATTGTCTATTGATGAAAAAATCATGTTTCAAGATTTTTTTTGAAGTTTATATTTTCTATTATTATTTTAATGTAGAATTAATTATTATTGTGCTCTTAATTGAATTACATATTTTACTTTTATTCCTTCATATTGCTAAATCTAGTATTTATTTATTAATTTATTAAGCAATATAGACCCCCTGCAAAATGATAATATTTTTTGTAATAAAATTAAAATAGTTTAAAATATTTTATAAATGTTTTATATTAAAATATTTAAATAAATATACCCACTTTTAAATGGTTAAATGTTATTTAAAAAAATTAATTACTGAAAAAGGAACTTCTAAATATTAAAAAATTGTTATTAATTTAGAAAAACCCATGCTTTTAAAAAATAAAATAATCTCTAAAAATAAACCATCAACATTAATATATAACGTATTTCAATGAACAACACTAAATAAAGAATCAATTTTACACGAATACCATATTTTTTACAGTTTCATTTTACCATTCATAAAATATTTATTTTTCAAGTGAAATCATCATACATCAAGAGCCCACCAAGAAGAATAGTAGTCTGGGAGTGATGGACTAAGCTTTCCTCTATTAGGTTAGTAGGTAGAGGATAGAATTAAGTAGGATTATGGGACATTTATGGTAATAACCCAATGAATCTATACATATTTACACCTCTTTGTACATTAAAATAATGCATGATAAATAAAATGGTACCATCTAAATATGAAAAAATACATGTTATAATATCTAAAAACAATTAGAGTGTAAAAATAAAAATATTTATGACATAAGAAGGGAAAAATGATTACCCAACTATATACCTAAGTAATCCCAACCAAAAAACATATGAGAATTAATTTCATTCTCATGAAATCAGATACAAACCACCACTTGTCAATTTTTTGATTGAGTACGACTAATATCTACAAAAACATGGAGGTCTCAGGTTATTGTGTAGCAGTCTGTCATCAACATAAGAAATGTCACATGGTGGAAAATACTATTAATGGTTAAATGTATACATACCTTATCAGACTCTATAAAAAACAAATCTATGCAATAAAATAATATTTAACAAGATCCATTTGATAAATAGTTGGAATAAAACTCAAAAAATATATGTTCTCATAATGAAGCTAAAGTCAAGGATAGAGGAATCCTGATATTCATAGTTTTCTAAGTATTAATGTATTTACAAGTCTATTTTAGGGAATGTTTCTCTGTATTCCAATATCCCAAAATAATCCTCTTTAAATTTATTTGGGATTCGCAACACACCGATATCATTCAATGATAGAGAAGGATTTGAACCAATAATGATGAAGGAACCACACCATTTATGTGCATGATGACTAGAGGGATCCAATACATATATATAAGATCCAAACCATTGGATGATTATTTGGTGGTTCAAATTATACCTCTAAAGGTAATAGGGGAACCACAACCTGATTAATAAATTATATGAAATGGTTCTCAACCATGTTATCACTTCGAAGATAATTATCAAGCTTGAACATTAGAATTTCGTCCTAGAATAAGAAAACTAATCACCCCAACATTAATTTCATATATAATGTTGAATAACTGTAATCATCATGTTATACGTGGGATTTTTCTCCGAATGTAATATAGGTGGGTCTGATTTTGAGTCACAAGGAAGAAGATTTGGGAGCTATAACATCTGATCAAATGTACATTGTTTTTACTCCCATGTCCTAGACCTCCCTTGTCCGATTTCTTAACATGGAATGTGAAAATATATTTACATGGAATTAAATATGGGGAATATGATGTTTGGGACAACCGATAGTACCTTGAATTTACTTTGTTTAGATGGATGGACATGAAAAAATGGGTAACATTGTGTGTCAATTATTCTACATGACACATTAAAATTTACAAAGGCTTTATACCCTAGTCATTTTTAATGGAATGTAACCTGACATCCATTCCTTTGGAAAAAATTACATGTATACATTGTAGATAGATCATCTTATCCATGAATATTCATCACAATTCGTATATCTACCTTAATAAACATATTAGAATATTCCATGTGTGCTTACCATGAATGAATCCTCACCAGTTACCATATTCTGACATTCCATCACCAGAAGAATGTGATTATGAAATCCTACATGAAATCACATCACACATACCTATTTCTAAATGGGATTCATTAATAAATCCTCAAACCATGACCCATAATTAATGCTGACTACATTAAAAAAATAACCATCTCTATCATCATTCTATAAAATTCATAAGACTGTTGATTGATCACACTTTAAACCATAATTAATGGAAATCAAATCATTGACCTAGAAATGTCCAATAATTAAAACTTGAGTAATTTGTGAATAAATATACCCTAATAAAGGAAATTATCTATATATATTGAGAACTTAACAATCAATAATTTCATCAGAAAAAAAAGATGATAAATATTGATAATTGGTTATTTTAGGTAAAATGAAAAATATTTAATTAGATAATTCCAAATGGAAAGTGATAATGTATTCAATATTGAAATCATAATAAAATAATGAAAACACATTCTATTATTAGATATAATGAAATAATTCATCTATTATAGGAAATGGATACCGATTATTCATAGTGAGCTGATTCAAATGATGGTAATCAATAGAGTGCCTGAGGGTGCATTCTTCCTTCTTGGTGTAAGGATTAGTGACCCCTAAAAAGTTTTAATGGGGCATATGAAAAATTTATTCTCTAGATAAAGAAAGAATTATTAAGCTCTAGAATATATTTAGATTCCATCCTATAAAGATGAATTTTCACTACTGTTTATTCCTATAAAAGATAAATAGTAAACACAACCTCTATATCTTGTCGTATACCAGAAATGTCATTAGGAAAAATGTATCTGATGAACTCCAATTTAAGAGGAAATAGAATTGGTTTTTACTCCTGTTCATCAAGGAATGGTGTGGTGATCTATGATGTGACATAATCGATCCACTACTACTAGGGTTCTGATCTCAAACCATGAACATACCATTATCCCTTATGTATGTGATTACTTCCCTCTTATAATGGAAATGTCACCCTCTGATGATAACACTCGTTATGGGATCTATACGGAACTAACTAGCCCATTCCAATGATTATGTTCACGTTTGTCATGTCTTGGATGGATAGATTTGATATGAAAATGTAAATAAATATTTTAAGAGGTATATTATGACTGCAGTTAATTCTCTCTAAATGGATACCTATTGCAATATCTAGTATCATTGCATAATAAATGTTCTTGATGTCATGGGATGAAATATAAGTGATTGGATCCAATATAAATGAGTGATATGTGACTATGTAAAATAAATAATACTCTTATGTGGTGAAAACTAGAAGAGTACATAGAAATATAGAAGGTCTCATGCTCTAGTCCTGCCGTATAGGCGGTATTACATGTAAATAGCCTAGAACGCAGCCCTGAGTCACTGCGTGACTGCACTGAGCAGGATCCCTCTACTCTAATTGATAATCATAAGCCTGACTATCTCTTCCTTGACTTGTACCTTGTCCTGTTTATCTAGTGGCAATCTACATGCCTTCATGTTATGATCATGCTGACCCTGCTACTAAATGGGGAGTAAGTACAGATCCCCACCCTGTGTGTAAAACTGTAAAATTCTTATTGAAAATCCGAATATGGCCTATCCAGCCCCAGTCTTTGCACTCCACTGGATCCTGCAAGAACTAAGAAATGATGTATCCCAGCTTCCAACACCGGTGACATATAAGAAAATGATATTCATGAGGACCATTACTACTTCAACCTCCTCGAGTAGTCTCAATGAAATTCTTTCCCCTACAACAAAAAGTATAGATAACCAATTGTACTAAACCACCCTAAATTTCGCTTTTAGTTTCCCTTAGATTATACACTTTGATTAGAAAAATGATTATGATTTCAGAAATATATTCAACCTAAACACATTGAATAACTACCAGATGGTGCCAACTATCCCATCCTCAAATCTCATTGAGATCAAAAAATAATAAACATCTAGAGTTGGAGAGAATCGATGCATCTATTTAAAATGAGAAGAGTATTCCAAAACTAAAATACTCTAATGATAAATATTCATGAAATACATAGATTATGCATCCCTAAGAGTATATGGACGATGTAGTTATAGAATATAATATTGATGTCATCCCAGATCATATCATGATGTCAATCTGTCTGAATGATAATATCCCACCTCCTCTTAGCTAAATATAATGGCATATAATCCACTAGTTTTACCCTCCACTCATGAGGTGTCTCAAGATTCTATTGCAAAGATATGATTCATTTGATATATGAATTTACTGCATGAGGTCTTTCATCCCCCAAAAATATGTGAGGATGTTGTTGTTTAATCTCCATAGTTAACATGGCCATGATCGTGGATTGACAAACCTATACATTACATTTATTGATGAAAATGAAGAAAATAATCTGAGAATTGGGTGTCATAACCCAAATTTGGAACTAGAAGAGGAGCCATAGGTGGCTCTATATGAGAAATAATTAGGGGCTCATGGACCACCACCTCTGGAACATGGTCATTAATTCCTTCATGGCATGCAACTTAAAAAATTCATGGAGCCATAATTCTACAATTCCAAAAACATTCCTAATAGTAAATTTAATTAATTGAGAATATAACTTTTAACAAAGAAGGATAAGAATAATTCCTTCTTATATAAATAACCATTCCTCTTTTATAGCTTCAAAATCATATTCAAGATGATAGAAAAATACCATGATGAACATAAGAATGAAAGATATACCCACTACCAAATACTAAGAACTAGTTAAAGTCCATGTATCTATTTTAGGTATATACATGATTTCCATTTCAAATTAAGAGTCATATTTACAATGAAATTTCCTCATTTAAAGAAAAATTATCTCTTAATACTACTATAATCAGATGGTTTAAACATTTTCAATACATAAGGGCCCATAGTTCTTATGAATCAAAACCTAGAATCCACTTGACCACCACTATAATATGATCTATCTCATGAAACTAATGTTCCACAGCTCAACATGACATATTAAATACTTCATATGTCTGATATAAACTATTTTGGAAAACACTTGTATGTTTAAAAAGGAACTTCAAGTATCAATTAATTTTTTTGACCCCTATAAAAAAATATAAACAATTCAATACATATCCTAGAATAATCAATATGTTACTGGAAAATTAGAAATTAAAATAAATGTGTAATGAAAAAATTCATTACCTATTAACTATAATTTTCATAATATTATTTAATATCTAATGAAAATCATTCATTTATTTTGGCCTAGTAAAGAAATCATAATTTCAACTGAACCAACACTAATAACAATATAAATAAATATCATCACCTATGGTGAAATTATATCAACATTAATTGGAAAAGGTAGAACAAAAATTCCAATTGAAGAAACTTATCCATTACACTTATCATGGGATATGAATGCCCAATAATGCATTATTACCAACTTCTTGAAATTCTTTATATGTAAACGGTTTACTAGAAATAATATAGAATTAAAGGAACCACCCTAATTCCAATTTTTAATGTCCTTCCCCAATATCCACAAAACCCATGCCCTAAGCTGGTGTGCCACATGAACAGAAGCACACCTCCTCGTATATAATAGGATACCCACTAGAAGATGGGGTGTAAAAGTTTTATGATGATGAGACTATAGCCTAATTTCATTGTAGCACATATGAAACAATCGATTACAATAAAAAATGGAATCATTATATAAACAATCAGAATTAATATACCACAGAATCATAATTGGATAATTGAATTAGTATGTAGTGGAGAAATAGATAACTGAATAACAGGAAAAAATATATTAAAAGTCATCAATGTAACTGTCAATACATAATTCATGGAAAACATATATATAAAAAAGAAAATATTGGTACATGAATATAGTCAATTTATAGAAAAAATACAAAAATACAAAAAATTTCTTCACTAGAATCTCGAGTACATTCATGGTCCTCTGATCCTATGATCCATCTAAATATATAAATATCAATAACATTTAGTATGGGGATTTCCCACATCAATACTTATTGACAAGTATTCTTATCAGGTACCTAAGGAATTATGAGGATGGTGTGAGAGAAAAATATCATTACACAACCAACAATGGTTACTATATGTAATCCATGTTATTCTCATTGCAGCACATTGTGTGGGATTAAAGAATTTATAACCACAATAAAATGAATAAATAAACAACCGCATGATTTGGTTCCTAGAGGATACCGAATGGGTCTAACTTCTCTATCATATTTCTAGTAGTATCGTCTTATCATGTAACTATATATATGTAGTAATATATATAGTTATGTTTTATATTTCATCAACCTATATGAACTAAGTGTGTGACGATGTCTAAATCATATATAATAGGAATACCAATGCTGGACTAGGTCATTGTATAACTTAGACATCCATAACTAGTCTATGGAGCCTTAAATATAATGCAATAGTGTACATTCTCAATAACCTAATAGGCTAAGATATGTCTTTCCAAAACCCACAAGATTTTAACTGAGCCTCCTTGGAAACACTATTACCATGGAACATGGAACCAAAGGCCAACATCTATATAGTATCTTTTTTATATTGTTACATGAACTCAACACACAATGTAAATAAGAATAATTACCTTTCATGCTTGACAACCCCTAAAATCATACATTTCTTTTATAAAGGTTTATTCATTTACATTATAAGGTAGGAGGAAAAACCTCTCATGAAACATACAATCAATACCATATAGAAATGTAAGATTGTCGTAATCATTTATAACAAAATTCAAAAGGAATAACATCGAATGCATGTCATTATCCAATATCAATTCTATTTAAGTCATTAAAAATAATTACAAAGAAAATTAATGAAGAATAAAAAAAGTAACGACATTGGGATCTCATGGAGCCATTCCATTTAAAACAAAATTGTTTCATTAATTTATTTAATCCAACATACATTATCCATTTCATTTAAAAAATCCATTCAATATTCTAATACCTATCAAATTCACTAATAAGTCTCAATGGAAAATTTGGAGGTTCCATGGACAATTCATATAAATGATGACACCATATTTCAATAAGTTTCATATAAAATTAACTAATTTATTAAAATAAGGAAAACATGTCATAAGGACCAAAGGCTAAATTAGAAGATAACATGATCATTAAGGTATTTATGCACATGAAAAATTACATCTATATATCCACATGAAACCTAAGAGGTGACTTGGGTCACATGTAATACTCATTTATCAATTGAAACATTAATGAAATGTTACTCTGTTAAATTAATATTAGTTCTGGGAATTTCGAACCAATTGGCCATAATAGAAAATTCAATATAGAACACATATGGGGAGACCATTTATGGTAAGTAAAAACTCTAAAATAGTAAACACTATTTCATTAACATGTATCTACATGAAACAGTCAATTAAACATGATGTAATCAATAAAAATGGGATTCTCATACAAATGGTGTTGTATGGCACACTAACATAACTACAAAACATTAAAACTCAACAGAAAACCGACACAACCACGTACCTCAAAGTCCTAGATGACACATCACTCACTATCTTCTAGAAATTCAATGAAGGTTCCACGATATCAATGATATTGTCCAAGGCCCTGATAATAGGGAAAATGATCCTGCACATAAATAGGGAAATGGACAGAATGATAAATAAATATTGGAATTGAGATATTAGGGGATGTTATAAAGATAAACTTATAGCTTTAGACAGATTGATGAAAGCACACCATATAAAAGATCAATCTCAATGAAAAGTTTAGGTTTTATTAATCACCAAACAGGATGAGGGGAAGGTTTTCGACTACTGGAGGAAGAAGGAAAAGTAGGGATAATATTTAAACAGAAGTGGGGTAAATGGTAAATTCATCCCATAATATCAAAGTGCACAGTTTTGAGGCAAGGTTTAGCCGAATCCTTCAAAAACAATGCTATAGACATTTATGAAGGATATAGTATGAATGTTTAATCCATAAAATCTCTGAAACCATGTGAAATATGTGAGTAACTACACTATCCCAGAACATATAAGGGCTACATGGCCATTCCCCTTAACAGACATGGTTTTAGACAAACCATGTGTCCTATAGGTTCCCCTATAGGACACTATAATATTTTATAGATTCCACGCGACTCAGTTATTTATCCCATTTTATGGAACCCGAGGCTCCAAAAAAGCCTCATATAATCCTTTTACCATACTTAAAATGTATCACACCTTTATCATGATCATATAAATGCTCAATTTGAAAAAAAATCCATATTGTTATTCAAAATATGGGTTATTACAATGACCCCCACTTAGTGATTATAGACCAACTCACCATATTAGACCACTTTCTAACCATCTAATAGATGATCATTGTGGAATGTTCGGGATTTTGGTGAATAAAGAAGGTAATCCCAATTCAGATAATTACCTAATTGATTTTTCAGACAATGCTTCCTAATTCACTTCATGAATACGGATTCAATTTAGGAGTCATTATAGAAACATTTGTGGATGAGCACAATGTTTCTACCCCAAGACATATGGCTAGAAAAAGGTGACCATATACGTTTTAGGGTACATTCTGTGACTTGTCATTTTAGTTTCTCTCGATTCAATTAAGTTCATAGACCATTTATGCAGTTTTTGTATGATTTGAATAAACAATTCACCCTTAACATAGCACTATTATAGGCTTGTGTATTAGATGCCCTTCACGTCACCACATATTTTGTAGGAACTATAAAAACACTCTTTATAAAATTATAGATTTGTGAGAAAAGGTATTAAATATTGAAAAACATCCAAGGGTGGATCGAGAGTACACAAAGATGTCATAAGTCATATTTGGAAAAACAAAATTGGCCATTGAAATTTTGAAAGGGGGAATGAATATTCCAAATAATAATCCCATATAATGTATTATTGATATTTGTTCTAGTAAAAAACTATATCCAACGATCAGAGTCGTTTTTCTTGTTAATGGATTGGGTTATTGAGTTGGGATACCTTTTTACCCAATAATGAAGTTATATAGAGTTGATGGTGACTTCAATTTGATTCAGATGATGGGATACGTTCATGGACCATGAAATAGGTTTACCGCAATGAGATGGATATTATTAGTTAAGTAATTTGTTTGTGTATGTCAATGTTTCTTGATAATTTGTTTGATAAGACCCTCTATTATAAGGTGACATTCCATGGGTGTGTGTTTTTTGGATGCTTGATAAACCAAAAAAAGAGATTCTTAGGATTGAAAATACAATTTAGATATCAATACCCTCTATTATTTGATGGTTTTACTTATTTTCAGTAATAAATAACATAAAATTGGATAGAATTTGATAAATCTATTTTCATCATGTAATAATTTGGAATATTTTAAGGATTAATATTGATGTATAGGATAGGGTTAGGAAAAATCCTAATGAATAGGGATCCTTTACGTTGATATATTAAAAATATAAAATATATTATATCATGTGCATATTTTTTTCATAAAATAATTGAATCTATACCAAAATACATTCAATATATAACATGTAATATTGATGTCAAATCCAAAACACGTGTTATACTTTATGTGTGATATAATTTGTTTCAGATTTTTGATTCATATATAATTGGAAGTCAAAATCATATTAAATGAATTAAATGAATTTATTAATTTAATTTTCCTTGATCTAAATATCTATAAAATATCCTCTATATAATCCCCTATATGATGAAATCTATATGGTTAGCTTCATAACACTCTAAGGAATGATAATATTGAGAAGGAGAACATAAATGGTGGATGTGTTGGGTGATGGTTGTAGGATAATCAGACAAGGATCATAGAACCCCAAAGGACATTATCATCAATAGAGTTCATGTATATCACCATCCACCAAGGGGGAAACATTAATTTTTTAGCTATAATTTATCGTATGGTAGGGTATATAAATATATTATTTTAATCATGTATTTTTTTATCCCATGTAGAAAATGAATAAATACTTATAAAAATTTATTTTCAAGTATAATATTTAATTACTTTTGATAAATTCTATCCATCATATTATGGTTATTGAATCATTTTTAATTTTTCTATATAGATCATTCCCATGGAAATCGAATTAGTCCAAAAATATTATTGGTCGTGGTTTGTTCCCCATTTTCTATTTTTCTCATTTTTCACATCGTTCTTCATATATTTAATTTTTCTATTTTTTTAGCTAGTGGTATGAATAATATATAGTGGGTGAACTTTGTGAAATCATTCCTTGGTGTGATATATCATTTCAAAAATTTTAGATTTTTTATTAATGACATGATTTTGGATCATGTAAACAATGGTTTATTAGGGAAATCTAGGAACTAGTAATTCATGATTTATCATTTCATTGGTTTGTGGCATGATGTGGGGTGACTTTGGAGAATTGTGGTGTGAGAAATCTCGCCACCAGAGATGGATTTATTGATTTAAAACCCAGAACTATCTCCCTTAGCATTATTCATGGTGAAATCAATGGTTAAAGGAGTTTCATGGCTAACACTAGTGAGGAGTGTTGGAAGTATTTGAAAATATTGAACAACACTCTATGTACTACCAAGTAAAACATGTAATGTATCCCACTTTTTGGGGTGTCTATATGACAATCATTGAGTTAAATACCGTATAAAATGTGATTTTGTCCCACACAATGTGACATGTAGACATTCCACATGGATGATAAAGTTAGTATATTACTGGGAATACATGTAGTGCTACAGAAATAATTTTTCAGATAAAATTCATTTTAACTGTTAGATAATGGTTTTTTTGTGAAGAGAGTACACACCTAGGTGTTTATATAACCACAAAAATAATGTGTTTAAAGGAACACAACATGGAATTTTTGATGTACATGGTTATTGGCATAAAAAAAATATTATGTTATATAATAGCCCCTACAAATGACGTGAAATAGTGTACACATTGTATACATCATAAAGAACTCATACATGTCTAGGGTATATGAACATGGATTGAGTAGACATGAATGGGCCAAATTATATGGGATTCATTAGATGGCACACTAATTTGGAGCCTGTACTCAACATGCCATGTTCTCCAAGTGTATAAGTTATATATTTTTGAGATATTCATATCATGTTAGACTATATGGAAAGGTTAGTTCCATACTCTTACTAAGTTTTCTTATACCATATTACTCATCATGTACTAAATTTAGGGATAGTTAAACTCTTTTCCTTCCTAAATAATCTTTGGTATGGGATTGGGTGAGTTGCATAATATCTTATTAATGTGGGTGTATTATCTTTTTCTATTGTAATGTGGGGATTTTCTCATCATGCCTCAATGTGGGTATATTTAGATATCATAAACAAATAATTTAACAAGATCACATCAGTGGGCGGTATCCCTGTGTGAGGAATATGGGTGTTATCCTCAATCTCATCATCTTCTTTCACATGAATGGTCATAAATCATGTGACCACCATATGTGTTAATTCTATCACCTTCTTATTTAGTCATTGTAGTTAGTGTCAGGTATAACCTAGAGTCCATTATTGAGATACCGTATCCCTGGATTGATATTTTTCATTCTTTAAGTGAGTTATAGCCTAATTGCATGAATGTATCTGAAGTTCATGCGGACAAAATAACAACTGAGAGGGGGAGATGGTTAATCATTAGATGAAATTTGTGAGATTCAAATCTTTTAGAAACATATCCAATGTAGAATATTAATATTTATTTCATTATAAAAATTTAGTAAATACTCATGCATGAAAAAGTTTGAAATAAATTAATGAAAACAAGATTTACATGGTTTGAACTCAGTGTGAGAACCTACATCTTTTCCACAGCCACTCCCATCAGTCTATAGAAATCACTACTATGATGATGTTAATACAACATGTGTCAACTCCCATTAGACACCTTCTATATCCTAAGACAAAACATTATACTTACCCCCATATGTTTACAATATTTTCATATTATAAAATTTATCCAAACAAAAGAATAATGAATTTGTTTAAAATGATTCACAATTTATGAGACTGAATCCTTAGTCCAGTTTTTTGGATAAATCTTTTTCAATCGAATGAGTCTCTATTTGATTCCCTCAATACTATGATTTTGGATCAGATTCACTCAATATGATGAGTTTGGATCCGACTCTTTCAATACAATGAAACCATTATTAATCATCAAAACTCCATATTCGTTCAAATTAAAAATACAACATTCTTCAGTATGATTGAATCAATCCAAATGACTGAACATGATATTCTCAATAAGATATTACTCAATATAGTAAAAAATAATTCCACTATCTAATTATCCTCATGGGAAATCTAGCTGGCAATGACTTTCAGTTGATTTCATCAACACTCTACCTTTTCCACTTAGGTGAAAAGTCACAAATGAATGATTGATATGAGAATTTTTTTTATTGGAGACATGGAGAATGAAAGCACGAAATGTGAAAAATTCAATGCTTCCTCAAATTATAGAAACACTAAATATATCTCACATTTAAACATCAACATTGACTTCATCATATTTCCTTGGATTTCATTGAGATTTATGCAAAGCTGACTTTCATGTTTGACTGATTCTCCTCTTCATAAGAGTTTTCAAAATTTTTTAGACTTCATCATAATAAAATCATTTTGATCATACTCCAATAGCCTAGGAACCAGTAGAAACCAGACCTAAGATAATTTATTAAATAAATATACAAATGAGTAAGACAAAAATTGGATCATTACGAAACTGAGAGTGCATGACTCCCAATATATCCACCTCCACTATTGAATCATAATAATTGGGGGGTCGTAAAGGACCACATCATATCTATCTCCATAATATCCTTCTTGGACAAAGCATCTTCCACCTCATTGGCTTCCCTATAAGCATCTGGGACTACCACATGTAAATTCGCTAACATGGAGAGACATTCAACCCAGTGAGGTAACACTCTCCAAGGGACAATTCATGTTCTTGATTCCAAGGCATGAACTGCATGCTGGGAATCCAATTCAATCCATAAAATGTTCCAAATATATTGGAGAACGTACCTAACAACATGAATTTTCTCCCAAAATTCATCCTCGTATGAAACCCCAATATCAGTCAATGATAGAAGCACCCCTTGACAAAGCCATGATATATTTAAAAGATGTCATCTCATCCTGATATTCCTAGAGCACCAGAAGAAGAAGTATCCATATTGACCTTGAGCCATGGGCTGATCATAGGAATCCATCGTATGTATTTAAGAACCTGTGGCTTCTGAGGCCATCCAGAAACTCAAAGTAGTCTAAAAATATGCATCTTAGAAAAACAATTATGCATTTTACCTGTTTAAATCTGTGAAGTAGCATGAACCTATGAATGTATCACAACCATGCCACATTGAATAGGGACCGCATGCCATCAAAGGGAAGGGTGTTGCGAGTAGCCCTTGTGGCCAGGATCACAACTACAGTGGCCACAAGAAGGTGGTCCCAAGCTGTGTACTACAGCGTACCATGGACAAACATATTAACAAATCATGGAGCAACATATTTTTATCAATTACAAGCCCAAAAGGCTTCCAATATAATCCCACAGCCTCCTAACATAAGTGCATTCCACAAAAATATGCTGAGAATTCTCCTCGGCAGTGATGCATATGTGACAAGCCAACACAAATTGAAAACCATCCCATTTGAACTGGTCATGAGTAGGTAGTCGATTTTTCTTTATTCTTCAGATTAAAAGAAATTTAGAAGGCTGAATAAAATTAGTCAGAAATTTTAAGAGCCAAGAAGGTCCCTGACCGGACCCTCCATAAATCATCGGATAAAAATCCTTTCTCATGAACTTCCCATCACTATTATGCTTCCATATCATCATATCATGGTCCATGAAAGTGTAACTTTGAACTTCCAGCTTCACCTGCTGTGGAACAATGATGGCAGAACATTTTAGGTATGAAAGAAAATCATTTATGAAAAAATAACCTGCACCAGGGGGAACATCCATGCTTTCATGAGAAGGCCTCTCGAGCCATGTTTTACTCCAGCAATTGAGATGAGAGTCCATTAAAACCAACCACTTAGTGTCATGACTGAGTTGCATGAATGATTTCATGAGAGATGCCCAAACATATGAAGCAATATAAAACATATATCCATTAAGCAGTCTTGCTCTAAATCTATTATATAAAAAGTCACTATACCCTCCTTAGAGATCAGACCCTATGTGAACTTCCCAATAAGGCCATCATTGAATGTCTGAAGGTCCTTGACTCTATGGTCTCCCAATTAAACCGGCTTAATATACTCTTTCTAGGAAAAAATGAAAATTTTCCTGTCCTAAACTGACCCCGTCCAAATGAAGTAATGTGTCATACCTTGTAAATCAATGATGAGACACCTAGACTATCGATAAAGAGAAAAGGAGTAAAGAAACTTAGAGTTAATCGCTGAGTTGACAAGGAAAACCTACCCATCCAAGGACATCACCATCCATTTCCATCTACCAAGTTGGTTCACAATACTAGAGGATATTTTTTCTATATGTTTCCTCCTCACCCTTCAACATAATAAAGGGACCCCTAGGTAATTGAAGGGTAAAGATCCCTTTTGACACCAAGACATTTAACAATCCTATTTTGCTTACCAATCATAACTCCATTACCAATCACAATTAAAGATATTTCCCAGCTGATTTCTTGACCATCCACCTCTTCATAATGCTCAAATATGGCCTTAATAGAATAGATGGTTCTACTTGGGGCTTGATCAAGAAATTGAATGCCATCAGCATAATAAATGAGATGGGGCAAAGTCATTCATCTGAGAAAATTATTTTCTTGACGAAACAAATTTAATCATGGTCATTGAGGTATCGTCTGAGATAGTCTTCAGCAATAGAAAAGAGAATGACAGAGAGCAGGTCACCTTTCCGTACACCCCTGGTGTGGGGAAAAAATCCTATGGGTGTACCATTGATAAGAATGGGCATCCTTGATGAGCAGATAATAGTATTAATCAGCTTTATGAACTCATTGGAGAATCCATACCTTTTTGGGACATCCATGAGGAAACTCCATTTTAATGTGTAAAGGCCTTTGATATGTCGATCTCCATTGCAATGTTTCCTACCTTCGCCTTTTTTCTCATAAGATTAATGCTCTCCAAAGCACTGAAAAGATAGTCCTAGATATTTCTCCCAGGAACAAAGCAAAATTTATAGGTACTAATTATGTCACTAACCATTGGGTCCATTCTATTAATTACTATCTTGATTATGAGCTTAGGGATAGCATTTCCAAGAGAAACGGACCTAAAGTTTTTGATATAAATGTTGTTACTCTTCTTAGTCAATAGAGAAATGAAGCATGAGTTCATACCATATGGAAGGTAAGAATGAGTGAAGAATTCATTTATAGCTCAGATAATATCATCCTGAAAAACATCCCGGTAATATATAATGAACTAGTTAGTGAATCCATTTGGCCCAGGAGCACTGTCCACATTGAGAGAGAGTAGAGCTGCTCAAATTTCCTCTTTAAGAGGGGGGTGGGTAAAAGATATTGATTATCATTATCTTCAATGGCTGGGATTATATTACCAAACATTTTGTGAGTGTTGACATTCCCATCATCAGAATAAAGTCCATTAAAGCGCTCCACGACCACCACCGAAATCTCACTATCAGACATATAAAGATGTCCATTGATACTGATTTCTTTATCCATAGCTCGAGATCATTTAACTTTATGCAATCTGTTGAAAAATTTAAAGTTCCCGTCTCATTTTTTAGCCATCTAACATTCAATTGATTTCAAACTAACCCTTTCTGGATCAGAATTAAGTCATCCAGCTTGTTATGCACCATGAATTTCATCCCGAGATGGAGCAGACTGCTTGTGGTTTTGAATCTGAATGCGAGAGAGCTCCACCTCGACATCCTTGATGTTACATTCCAGGTTAGAAAAAGATTCTCTGCTCTAGTACATGAGAAGTGCCTTTAGATGCTTTAACTTATCAATCAACATATGAAGAGGACTTACAATGTGATTAAGCTTCCATGCTTCTAGAAAAAGTTCCCCACATCCATGCTCCATAACCCACCCATTATTAAACCAGATTGGGATAGGTCATGACCGTGTCAGTTGAGTATCAAGCTCCACAGTAAAGTGATTGTGATCAGAGTGGTTCCTGGGCTGTGTAAATCAAAAAATTCCATGAGAAGAACCTTGATCATCCATTTGGATGAAACATCTGTCATGTTTTCTTGCTTGATTCCCATTCCAGGTGTATCAGTAGAAAGTAAATTCATCTCCAGCAAGATGGACTTCAACACGATTACAGTGATCAAGGCAAATAGAGAAGTCAGAGGATGTATTTCTATTGAAATTACCTCCAGTTTTTCCCCAGGTTTCAACACCACATTAAAATCTACAAGGGAGATAATTTCAGTTCCATCTGCACAAAAACCTATTTGATCTCCTTCCATATATCCCTTCTCCTCATGTAGAGGATGGATGCATACACAAACGACACTGAAAAATCATACGTATCTATGGTGCAAGAAACCAGAACAGCCTGAGACCAATTCACATAAGACTTCAATTGAATGGATTCATGTCGTAGAACACACAAATGATCAATTTCAGATTCACGCAAATTGCTAGACACAAAGTCATACCCAATGGATCCCCAAATTAATCCATTCTATTTGCTAAAAAGAAGCTTTGGTTCACCAATTCCAACAAGCAATGGATTTTGGGCCTTGATAAAATTCCTATGTGCTTCGGTCATTCGGGAATTTCCCAACCCTTGACAGTTCCAAAGGAAGATCTTCATTGCATATAGGTCATTACGCGTGTCTGGGGACCAACCTTTATTGCCATCTCCAATTGCCACATCCCTTTTTTTCCTTTGACCTTCTTTCATTTCCCTTTTTAGATGTTTTCAACCACATAGAACATGGGTGAGGCCACAAGATCCTTCCACTGAGAGGCTTGTTGTGTACTATCAACAACATGCTTGACATTCTGAGTAGGAGATTAGAGGGCATGTTCAAGGGGGACATCCCCTATAGAAATAGGTTTCACCAATTACTGAGATTTATCAGTGTGAAATCCTTCTATAGTGTCAAGAATATCATACCAGTCGGGTGGATGAGGGTCCTCAATGTTGTCTGACCAGAAAATACCACTCAAGGGTAAGAACTTGTTCTATGATTTTAAGAGTGAAGGGTCGTTACTCCCTTGTGCTGCACTTTGAGAAGCCTTGGAGGGGAGAGTCTATATGAATTTTCCCCATGAATCAGCTACAACCAAGGCCTCTCCATTCATGATACCACCTAAATCATAATGGAGAGTCATCACATGTGATTCATCTTGAACCAGTGGCTGAGTTGGGACCTTCTCTATAGTATCCTTGCCATGATAGATTGAAACCGCAGGTGGTTCGACCACAGAGTAATCTTCACAAGATGAGTTAATATCCCCCTGATGAGAACCTGCCGCACCATTAAAACTGTGACCCTTGATCTAGTGACTTCCTTAGCATAATCCATTTCTGGCATAATGTAGTTCACTGATGAATCCACCATGAGGTCACATAAGGTTGAACCTGTATGTTCTTCCACCATAGGGTCAACTGCAAAACCTGGATTCTTGGCTCCCGGCTAAGAACCTGCCTCACCATTGAGAACCTAAACCGCAGATCCAGTGGCTTCCTGAGTATAATCCACTTTTGACATAATAAAATCATCATTCGCCAATGCCTTCCTTTCAACCAGAGGTTGTCCCAAAGTATCTCCCTCCAGATATCCAGATAGGACAAGCCCATTAATCACCTTGGTAGCATCCCCATTCCCCCCCCCCCGAGTACCATTGGGGATCTGGTCCTTTCCCTTCCTCCTTCTACATGGAGCATCAACATGGCCTTTTACATTGAACACACTGCATTCCTTGTCCTTTCTTCACTCAAAAGAGGGGTGAAAAAAAATAATTCACTTCATTTTGATCATAGTTAAAACTTCATCTCATTATGAATTCTTTTTTCCTTTTCATCTCATTATGATTACATTTTCCTTCTCAGCTCATTACTATTTCTATCTCCTACTTAGCTCATTTTGATTTTTGTTTCCTATTTATCTCATTATGAATTTACATTATTTCTCATCTCATTATGATAATTGGCCTAATTAAATCCTTATAATGATGGAATTCTCATTATGATGGAAATCCAATTTTTGTGTATTTTTCCATTATGATGGAAATCCCATTACAACAAAATTCCCATTATTATGGAATCTCTATACATCAACTTTGAAATTCTTCAAAATTAATCAACTTAAGAAATTTGGACTTCTAGATAATATCATATGAAAAATTCTACATTTGATAGATTTATTCATAATTATGGAATCAAAATTATGATTAAATTACCATTATTATAGTATTTCTTATTATGATGGAATTATTCATTCATAAATTTTTAATACTTTAAACCTCTCCACCATTTCTTCAAAATATTTTATCATGAATTATTTCATGATTTATGAGTGATTCTTGATAATAAAATCATTTTATGATGTGGTTTAAAAAGTATTAAAACTTTATATCTCATGAATTCATAATATTCTATTAAAAAACGTTAGAAATAATTCAACTTATTCACTCAACAATTTCATTCTTACTCTAAATACAAAAAAGAAAATTATCTAGCAATCAAATCGTTATGCCTCCGATTCTTTTGGATATGATGATTTTAATACTATGAATGTTGATCTAATTCTTTCATTTACATTCAAAAATAAAAATAATATCATTATGATATACTCGTTAAAAGACATGAAAAAAATATTCTTATACTAAAAGGTTAGTTATCAAAATATAATTTTTTTATATTAGTTCATCAAAAATGTTCTTCAATCTCCCAATTTGGATTTGGTAAAAAATACCATTAATAACTATTCCAAATCTAGGATTTTTTTTTCAAAACTCATAATTTCTAAAAAAAATCAAATTTTTTGGTTGTCATCAAAATATTAAATTTCATAAAAGTTGGTTTCCAGACACCACATTACTTGATAAATTTATGTTTTCTATGAAATACCATCACTCAGTGAAAATAATATTTTGTGCCCATGTATTAATGAACTCCCCATAAAATTTATATTTTCTCCTCTCACCTTTAATTTTCTATCATATTTATTTTTCTATAACTTTTATGTTTCCCTCACTCATTTTTTGATAACCACTTCTTTAAATTTCTTTAATAATGATATGTAAAAACACATTTAAGAGTAATTTTTTCACTTTCTCTCCCCCCATTTCAATATAATCAAACGAATCGTGGGGGTACTTTCTTATAAATCTTATGAAGTCATGATAGGACCATGGACATGATGTTTTATCCTCAATTCCATAAACCTTTCATTAGGAATTTCATTAGTGATGATATCAGAAATATGATACATTGTTTAAATGTATTCAAGAAAGAAATCGCATGCAACAACATTATATTTTATAAATTAGAACATTATGTCAATGTGTTTATATCATTAATGTTATAAAATATTATTTAAAATATCAATTTCAGTCTTATGATCAATATTTTTTTCAATGGTTTAGAAAATTTTACATTCAAATATTTTAGCTAAAATTTCATCCATAATATTTGAATACAATCTCGAGTAGCTGCAACATAGTCAGATTCAGCTATGCTCAAAGTTACTAACCATTTTTTCTAACTAATCCAACTTACACAACACTCTAACAAGAATTTAGAAATTATTGGGGTTGATTTTATATCATTACAAACTCTATCCCAATCAGCATTAGTAAAACCATGGAACATTATATCACTATATCTTTTTTATAACAACCTATGTGATGTTGTTTCTTTAAAATATCTCAGAGTTATTTTTTCTCCCAATTTTTTTTGATTCATTTGAATGACTTGAATAACTATCACACAATTTCAT
The DNA here is from genome assembly GCA_963277665.1 of Viscum album. Classification (NCBI taxonomy): domain Eukaryota; kingdom Viridiplantae; phylum Streptophyta; class Magnoliopsida; order Santalales; family Viscaceae; genus Viscum; species Viscum album. The sequence continues at coordinate 677,744,213 of OY728132.1, read as the reverse complement.
AGTATAAGAAATATTAAGCCTTGGGGATATAAGGTAGATAATTATTCTTTTGATTTTACGAAAGCCTTTTGGATTCACCCCTCTTCTAAATTAATCTTTAATCATCATTGTACTCACTGGAATAGAAGATGAAACATATTTGAATTATTTCATCTTGAGCATCTTTATCAATTAAAAGGAATAATTTTCTTCAGATAAGAATATATATTTTTCCTTTTGTATAACATACAATACAACGAAGAAATTTAATTATCGTAACGGAGACATTTCAATATTCTTATTAATTTCCACAAAATGTGGTTTAAAAACAACTTCTCTATTCCCATAAATAATTATATCATTATCATAAATTATTATAATTATAGATTTTGATTCAACATATTTCATATATGTTTTTTTATCAAATTTTCTTTAATAGAAGATAAAAATTCTCAACCAATTATCAAGTATTGAATACCAAGAATGTTTAGATTGTTTCATCACATATGCAGATTTATTATGTTTAAAAGCATTGTTTTCATTATCATCAATTAGAAATCCACATGGGTTTTCAATGTATAATTATTCCTCAATATCACCATTTAAGAATTCATTATTTACACCCAATTGATTAAAATTGTAATTTTGAAGTGGGATCCTTGAATGAAACATTATAACAATTTATAATCTTGAAACTAAAGAGAATGTTTCTTCAAAAATCCCACCATTAACATTTTCATATCCTATAAAAAAAGTATGAGTTTGTTTCTTTAGACATCGCCATGTTCAATTAAATTGTTTCTATAAACCCACATGGTTCTAATAACATTTTTATTTTATAACTGTTAATCATGTTCTCATGATTTTATCTTCTCAATCAGACATAACACTTTATTCATAGAATCTACCCATTCATTGTGTTGAGTATCCTCTAAAACCAATTTTAGATCATCTTTTGAGATATGTGATGTTTTATTTTCTTATCTCAATATCCTTCTTTTTCTAAACTGATGCCATCTAATTTCTATTAGTGTTTATGAATTTAATGTTTTTTCTATGGTACGAAATATTAATGTTTCATTCCCAGTTGATGTTATCTCATCACATAATTCTTATAGATCATGATATGGGTGTTTTGAATTACTCTCATTATTCTCATAATTATCCAGTTTATCTTCTTTCACATTCTCAACATGTTTTGTTAAAGAAAATTTATTTTAAATTACCTTCAAATCATATAATTATACTAAATTTTGTAAACATTTGTTCCAACATTTGTAACTAACTCCATTTGATTAATAAACTCTAAAATTTTGTTCCTCATCCTTCTCATAAAACATTTGAAAATATAGAATTATTATGTTCATAAAAAATGGACTTTTAAATTCAATTATGTATTTAAAGAAATTTTTTTAAACCCGATATCATTAAGAGTATTGATTTTTTCAGTTCTGATTAATCACATATTTTAAACTTGAAAATAGTACAAACAAAATATCTCTAATAGAATATTGAAATTTTTTTATACTAGTAACATATTTATTCCCAATTTAACTGAAAATCTATTCTTTATTTACGCTATTCAATTTTGTTATTGTGTATTGGGAAAACTATTCAATTTTTTGATACCTTTCTTTCTCAGATATGTTTCAAATGTATTATTTGTTATTATATACCTTTATCTATTCAGAACATCATTATGGAACCCCCCATTTCATTATCAGTAATTTTTTCTGAAAAATTTTAACATTTTAAAAGCCTCTAACATGTTCTTCATAAACATGATATTTTTCATCTGAGAGAAATCATCAATAAAATTGATAAAGGGAAATTATCAGCTTATTTATTGATAACTCATCGATCGATATAAATCATCATGAATAATATCACGTGTTCTAGTAAATTTCTTATAAACTCTTTTACGACTTTTTTTAGTCATCATACTGTTTTAAAAAGTAAAACAATCATCTTCTTCTAAATATTTTCAATCAAGAAAGATTCCAAAACATAATATTTAGATAGTTTGTTCATACATATCTATCCAAGGTTCTCATGTCATCAGTCCCTCAATTTTTTTCATCTTTTGCATACATGTAATAGGAGTTATTGAAATCTCTAATTTGGGAGAAATTAACATTGGTTATTTATCATTTTTAATGAATTTCTTTTATCTTTCGCACTACTGATGGTAGAAAAATAATTTCCAGAAAAACATATTTCCCATCATCACAATGTTTACGTATACTATATATGTTGAGTTTTATCCCATCAACAAATTAAAATTCTTATAATTTCAAATTTTCAGCTTCAAAATATTTCTTTTAAGTTCCATCAATTTTTATGGCAATATTATTACAAAAATTAACTGCACCTCCCTCATGACATTAATCAAGTTTCAAGATTTTTATATCACCTATCACATGGTAAGAGAATCCAATACCATATATCCATGGTTTGACAATATAATTTACTTTAAAATCCATATAAACATAAAATGATCTTTCCTCAACATTCTTCTTTACATGTTTCAATTAATTCTTATAAAAAAACTAGTTTTGGAAGGATTTCCATATCTATTTTTTCATAATGGCCAGCTTGATAACTCCTTCAATAAACATTTTCAAAACATTCAAAAAAATTGGAATGTTTCTATCATATTGAGAATTCACTTTTTAAAATTTATATATTCATGGAAAGTTACTCATTCTACTCCCACTATTTCTTCCACTTTTCTCAAATTTTCATTGATGTAGAAATTAGTTATGCCAAAAATTATATTCCATATGACCATATATTCTACTACACTTCCAGAACGTATCAAATTTTTATTGTCTATTTATGAAAGGATTTTATTTGTATATATATTTTTGAATTTGGTAAATTATTTCAGGTCCAACACAATAATTATTTAGACCATCTATTATTTTGGTTGAGTTTATTAATTTTGTATATTTGATAGTTTTATCACATCATTTCTCCACCCATGCATTATATGTACTTTTTCTAAAACCTAAAATGTATGAAGAATCATATGAAATTTTATATTTGGTTTGATAAATTTTCACCTGATTATTATATTGAGATTTTTAGCATCTTTATATTTCTCATATTTTACATCTGATGATTAATTTATGTTTTCATCCATATTAATCAATGTACTTTCAGACTCTTGATGTTATGATTGAAATTTGTATATTGGTTCTTCTTAAGATTCCAAGTTCTTACTAATATTATATTCATCTTTAATTATTCAACAATTCTATGTTTTGTTAGTAAAAAATCTCCTTAATCTATTCATCATTGTGCCTGATGAAATATTTTATTCTATCTACAACATCATAAAAATATTTATTCATTTATATATTTTCTTTCTTGAGAGATTTTTTTTCTCCATACATGCATCATCATTTGTTCTGAGCTGATACTTCATATAATAATTTTCACCACCATCATCACTCGTTGAAGAATCTTTTATTTATCTTATTTTTTATGAATGTTTTTAATTTTTCTTAACATTCATCTTTAGAAAAATTGTTGTCAATTGAGTCAAATTCAACATTCATACTCATCATACATTTTTTAAGAAATCATCTTCTAGTATATATATAGGGACTTATCTTCAATATCATTTTGTTCCACTTCTTTCATCGTGATTTTACATCAGAATCATCTCCATATTCTCCAACATTATTCTTGGAGAAATTCTTGGAATTGTTTGTAATTACACCTCACTAAAAATATTTGATAGGATTTTTGCCTTGATTTATTCCACTTCCACTTTAATAGTATATGGAAATATGAGATATGTTTTTTTAATTCAACACATCATCCTCTTTACCTTTAGACTCATAAGTATTTTCTTCTTAAACTTATTGGACATTCAACTTTCTTATAGATTTAAAATTCATTTTATATTTCATTGTAATTTTAAATATTAAGGCTTTATTTTTTTAGATGAAATAGGAATGTTATTAAATTCATCAAGAGATATATCATCAATATGTTCTAAGGAATAAATTTTAAAATTAAACTAGCCTCGGAATTATCTCATTAGTTTCTTCATAATTATATAATCATCTAATACATCCTTGAATTCTATTATATTTCAAACTGTTTCATTTCATATGGTGAATTATTAGTCAATTTATTCTTTATCTCTCTTTCACATGTCTCCATACATACAATTCCAAATGTGCATCATTTCTTCCTTAAAATTTTCAATCCTTTCTAAAGCACATACCATATATTCCCATGTAATTTTTTATGTTTTGAGACCCATACCTTCAAATAAACATTTTCTAATATGGATATGATAATAGAATTTCTATATTTTCCATTAACTTATATATTTATCTTATCAGCAATGGTTAATTAGGGAATAATTCTCAATAGGTGGAAAACCAATTATACCAAAATCAAACACTTATAGTACAAGGCATAAAGGATAAGGTATCATCCCATTTTTTGCATACATAGTAATTATTTCCAACAATTATTGGAATTCATCAACTTTTGAACATATTTATTTTATCCATGATATGGATTCAATAAGGGAACCTCACATCTGATACCAATTAATGATGTAAAGGATTAAATTACAACTAATAGGGTAGGGTTGAATTTATTGTTCAAATTTTATGAGTTTACAAACATTTAGAAACTTTACCCATGTATCATATTAAGATTTATTTACTTATCGTCTTTTAGTAAATACTCATGCATGAAAATGTAAGAAATTAAGTAAAGAACACATGATTTACAAGGTTCAACCTCAGTGGGAGAACATACATACATTCCATAGCCACTCCCACGGGTATATGGAAAACAAATATTATAAAGAAGTGAATAAAACATTGGTCCAATCCCATTTGACACATTCTATATGATGATTGGAATGATTATACTGACTCCTATCAGTTTACACTATTTTCAAAAAAATTGATACAAATAAAAGAATAATGACTGTGTTGAAACTCCTCTATAATTACTCAGTATGAATCCTTAGACTAATTTCATTTGATATGTTTTTTAAATATGATGATTCTGAATATGATTCATTCAGTATGACAAGTCTTGATATTATTTCTATATAATCTATGTTTGGATATTATTCTATCAATATGATGGAAGAAATACGATGAACCTATTATCATTCCAATGAACCCAAAATCTGCTCAAATTCAGAATACAATATTCTTCATCCTAATTGAATTAATTTGATTGACTAAATAAAATCTTCCCAAAAAGAACGTACACAGTGTAGTAAACAATTATTCAACATTTTGATTCTTTTCATGAGATATTTGCATAAAAATAAATTTCAAGGATTTATTTAGTGCTCCACCTTCTCTGCATGTATGAAAAATCACTAATGAATGAATGATCTAAGAAGGTATTTATACAAAACTCAAAAATAAACGGCATGAAACATGGAAACAGTCTTGACTTATTAACATAACCCAAACTATGATAATCTATCATATATAAACTTAAACTCTTACTTTTTCAATCCTCATTTTATTTCTCAAAAATTTAGGGAAAATTGAATTTCAGGTTTGACTAATTCAACACTTCTTAAAACATGTATTATTTTCTTTTTGGGTATTCATCATAATCAGCTAATTATGATCTCTATTTCCTATTCACCCCATTAGGAATTATGTTTCCATCTTAGCTCATTATTATTTCCTTTTTCTTCTTATCTCATTACTATTTCGGTTTCCAAAACAACACATTACGATTTATGTATCCTCTTCATCTTATTATGAATTTCCATTCATTATCCAATAATAACTATCATTCTTCAGCATGGTCCTAATGGAATCCTCATAATTATTGAATTATCATTATGATGGAATTCTCATCGCTAGCCTCCCCTTTGGAAAATGGGTCAGGTGGCATCCACCACTTTGGGGCCTCATGCATAACATTAATAGGTAATGTGTCATGGGGCTCATGCATAGAGGGGGCTTGTCTGCGACTCCAATGGATTAGCCATTCTGGCCATTTCTATCTTGGTGGGTTATGGCACAATGCATTTAGCAGAGGACAAAACCATGCCTATGGGTCTCTCAGTCTACTGGAAGAGGGGTATAGAACATGCTAAGGAAGAAACAAATTCTTTTCTTGTCCATAATGCCCTCAAGGGTATTGGTGATATCTCTTTATCCAATTAATATGGCAACCATAAATTCCGTGAACTCTTCAACAATAACATTAAAGTATCCCACACCTCACAATAGAGAAACAAGGGGGCAGAATATCTTGAATCATTCGATATTCAAGGATGAGAGAGTCTTTTTCTTCATGACTTTCATAGCCTAACTCTGATAGGAACTAATATTATCCAATGCGATTTCCTCAGACTTCACCATTTTATTCCCATGTTTCCTTGTTTCCTCATGTGATCATTTATTTCTTCGCCCATTACATTTAATAAAAAATTTGATGGTAATTATGATGATGGAGATACCATTATGATGAAAATACCGTTATGATGGAATCCTCATACATCAATATTCAAAATTTTCAAAATTCATCAACTTCACACATTATAACCTGTATATTTGATCTTCTAAAACATTCTTCCTTTATTGTATTTCTTTCTTTTTATGGAATCCCAATCACATTGAAATTCTCATTATGATATAATTTCTCAATTTAATGTTATTCTTCAATATATAATTTTTAATTTATTCAATTCTCTCCACCATTTCATCAGAAGCTTTACATGAAATTATTAATTATATTTGATGACTTCTTGATTATAAAAGCATCCTATAATATGGTTTAGAAAATATAAAAACTTTATAACTCTTGATATCACAAAATTATTTCAAAACTATTCAGTGATAATATAGCTTCTTTATTCAGAAAATTCTTTCATTATATGATTAAAAAATGGAAATCATAAAATCAAACAAAAATTCATTCTTCTGATTCATTTGGATATTATGATCTAAAAAACATTTAGATGTATTTTATTTTTTTAGAAACATTATAATTTCTTATAATAGCTCATTATGATGGAGAACATTATCTTCTTGATAAACATAAGAATTCTTATACTGAAGTTTTTGTTGTTAGAAAATACAAAAACATTGTTAAAACATTTCGCCAATATGGTTATTCAATTTCAGGTGATCAATCCTTGTTTCCCTACTAGTGTTTCATAGATAAACCCGATGTGTGTGTCCACATAGATGTGTTATATTAGTGATAAAAATAATGGTGAAGGGTGATCTCATGGACTAGTGTTACCTTTGATATCTATTATAATCCTAGGATTATTATGGGGTTGTGACCACACCATTGCATATAATTCCTTAATATTAGAATAAAAGGGTTATTTTTTTATTTTTATGTCCTCATTTTCAAATTGACATACCTTCATGACGATGAGGTGAAAACTCAGTTGATGATTGATGTTTATTGATATTGGGTGTCCAACTAGATATGTATATACTCACCCCTACATAGGCTATACCGACACATGGGAGTTCATATATTGGATTAAAGATTAATTATGGGGTCATATGAGGACCAGGAGTAGGTGGATCATAGTTTTTTAACATGTACATTATGTGGATCTAGGAGTAGCTATTTTTTAAGTTCCCCTATGTTTTTAGTATGTCTAGTTCATTTATATTTTCAGTGGTATTGTAATTTTCCATTTCTATATTTTATACAACTTATAATACTCTATAGTTGGTTAGTTGGCATTAATTCAGAAATAGTATGATTTGATTTCAATTCCATTTTATACTAATGTAGGAAGATGCATACATGTGTAAATGTACTATATGATAATATGTCCCACGTATTTGATGTACCTACTTAGTTCTACTCTCCACCCCACATCCAATTAAATAGTGGGTCATGGAGTCATTCGTGACTTACTGTTATCCATGAATAACTCATAAGCTTAAGTTCTGATAATCAAGTGTTGTCTTTATTCTAGTGTTCGAATTTATGCATCCCCCAACCCATGGGGGACCCACACCTTGCTAGTGGCATGTTATGATAGGGGGGTTGTTCACCATATAATGGTGGAATACCAATTACCAATCATCGCATAAATACCAGAGTGTTTCACTCCATATATAGAATACCCATACCATGGGGTACGTACATGGGTGCTACTAATTCTACCTATATAGGAAATAGGTGACTCACTTTCGAGCCTACGTATTTTTTCAGGGATTTGAAACTCTATTATCTCGATAATGATCACTTGCATGTCTTGACATTAGCAACCCATGATGGAGGAAGTGATCTAATAGTGTTAACTAATATTGTAACTTTGATATTATTGAATAGTTTACTATCCCTTCTATATGGAACTTTTCCCCAGAAAGGTTAATCATGGGTTTGATTCTAAGTACTAATTAATAATATATGGTGTTTAATAAATAAAACCAAATGTGAATAATGTGTCTATTGGTATACACAGAGTGCACTCACATATTTTTTCCAGCATATTTTTCACTTCCCCATAAGGTGTTTAATGATTCATAGACAAAAAATGTTATCCATGGAACTTGGTGCGTAGGATGGCCTCATTCCCCATATGTGTACTCCCTATACATAGATAAGCAAGGATTTCATGGCCACCCAAAGGGTGGGATCGACCACACATTGTTTGAAATATGACTTGTTTTTGAAACCCTCTATTATTTAAAGGACATACTTCATAGCATTTGATACTTCAAAATGTATGGGTTATAGTCAACTTTTTTTTCAGGAAGATCATATTCTTCATCATGATTAGTTATATTGCTTGAATTCTTCATTATCATGAGAAAAAATTAATTTAGATTTGTTATCAATTTCTATGCCTTCATTAGATTAAGGATTGCATCCATCCATCACCTTAACAACATGATTTCATCACCCTGTATAAACTTACATCACACACCCTCATTATAGACTGATATCCATTCCATAATCATCCATCGATGAACTATCACTAATCCTCCAAATTTATAAAATGAAAAAATATATCTTAAATCAAATTTAAAAACAAATATGTTTTCTTAATCCCAATTAGAACAATATTGGCAACCAGATCTCTGGCCGAGAATATGCCAATGTTGAACAAGTGATGAACTGTAAAAGACTTAAGAAAATAGAAAATGTATACTCATTGATTTAAATAGAAATTTTTTTCATCAATATTGTGAGTGGAAATAAAAAATATAAATATAACTCATAAATATTTATAGGTTTGAGGAGAAATAATGAATAGGTTCATGGAAATGAAAAAAAAATATTACATTCATAGAAAAAAATCCCTGATAAGAATATAAAAATTACTTTGTAACAATTTCTAAATAATGTTTTCTATTACATTGTTAGATTGATAAATGAATAAAAATGGATCTTTAACAATGTTGATAGAAATATAATAGAAGCCCATCACAGAATAAGAGTTCGGATGAATCGATTTGACAATATTGAACCCCCAAAAAAGTTGATGACCCACCCAAAGAGAACACTCATTATCTTATATAAATCTCTCATTATTTTGAATGTATAAATAACTAATGTCTATAATTGGTTATAAGGATTACTCATACTATTTTTAACCTTTACATTTATAATAATTTCAAATATATGTTGTATATGATTTTTTTGTTAGTAAGGTGTTTAATTGAGAGAATTTACAAGGTTAAAATTGTGTAAATTAGAGGAATCATGGACTTGAGTAGTAGATATATCTATTATGGAATGAATTTTTCTTATCATGAATATGAGGATTCAATATAATCACTCGAAGGGAATGTTCAAAATATTGAAAAATCACTATGTGATCCTTGTTGGTCAAACAACCCAATTAGTAACGGGTCATGTACCTAAGAAATATTGATATATTAATATTAAAAAATGGTGTAATTATGTACAATAAACATTTAATATATAGTTCATATTAAGGCATTGTTTTTAATATTTTTCTATGGGCTACATATAATATTAATTAATTATTGTTATACAACAAAAAATTTAGAGAAAATAAATATCGATTTTATTTTAAAAATTTAACAAACACGGATATGGACACAATTTAAATATACTATATGTAAATCATATATATATATATTTAATATTTCAAAAAATGTATACATACAGATGCACACACATATAGAAAATTATAAAACAAATGGGTCCATTCCGTTCTTAATATAATCATTCATTTTTTCCAATTGACATATTAGATAATCACATTGTGACTAATGTTTTTAGCTTCCTTCATATACCATGAATCCCTATTTCTCCTTAATCCCTCTATTACAATTAAATTTGTGAATTTATCTTTTAGTGACCAATCCATTGGGCTACTATTGAGAACCCAGTCTCTAAATAGCTTCTATTAAAAATACACATGTTTGAGGATTCTTAGTGGCCGCTATGTAGTGATAACCTTTTTCCGTTCACTGAAACCAATAAATTGAAATATTACAGTCATTATTGTATAGAACATAGAAACCATAACATTTTTTTTAGTTTTGATTGTACACAATATTTGACTATCAATATTTATCAAAAATTATTTTTGGATACTATAGTTATCATAATTTCCTAGAAACAATTTTTATTGCTTATATATATGTATTCTGTGACTAGTTACAAAATAAATAAAATTATTACCTCAACCATATATAATACCAATACAAAAAATTTATATATATATATATATAGTGTTATTATCATATAATAATTTTAAAAACATTAAAATTACTAAACCAAACATGTTAGTAATCTATATACTACAGGTGGCTCATTTATATATATATATTTACATTTATAGGTTATGTTTATACAACAGAAAAATATTTAAAAAAATATAATTAATAATCCATTAGGATGTTTAAAATAGTTTATAATTCTATAAATCAATTTCTAATTATTTATGGATGGCCACATATTAGTTTCAAGTGTGAATAATTTAAATAGATTAAATGATAATTGGGGATATTTTCATTATTTTGTCACAATAATGTTATAAGGGTTCCTTCATTTTGATGTTTATATGCATATTTTTATCTTAAATATTGTTTTTTCTTTGAAATCAATTTTCAGTAATCATAATATATCATAAAATTGGATTGAATCATGTTTTTTCAATCATGTAGCAATCAAATTCATTATAATTATGATATATTTTTCAAAATCTAATATTGTTTCATCATTTTTGATAATAAATTTTCTTATCTTTTAGAAACATAATTTTGATTATTCTAGCCATGACAGATTGATGTGTGGATCATTCCTAAATTTTTCACATTAATTAATGATTATATTCAAAAAATTTCAACATAATATGAACTTATTTTTTAGTATGGATTATTTGATGAACATTATAATCATATAATATAATATTAAATTTAAATGATATAATTTAGATCATTTTAATAGAAATGTGAACTGAACATTCATTTGATTTTCACATATTAGTAATAATAAAAATGATTATATTTATTTTAAAATTTCATGAAAATATGATCCCAGTTATTTGGTTTTGATAATATAACGCATATTTTTATCTTGAAAAATATTTTCAATTATTACATTACAATTTATGTCTTTTTTCAAGATTTCACAAGAAATTGAATATTTTTTTAATGTTAATATATATTTTAAATCATGATAAATAAATATTTCATAACCTTAATAAATATTATGTATTATAATTAGTTATTATTTTTTAAAAAAATTTATCTATCCATGATAAAAGTCACTCAAAATTAATTAATATTATATTTTTTAAATAATAAACACAAAACATACAACATTATTTGGAGTAAAAAATAATTCACTTTCTCATTTTATAGTTTAAAATAACAAAACTATATACATTCGTACAATTAATTATTTCCATTTTGAATCACACTATAAATATATCTACAAGGATAGTAATAATGGAATAAAAATTATAATTAAATATAACATCAATTCATCATTGTCAATGAATCAAGAATACTATAAGTTAAAAAATCGCAGAATAAATAAATTTTAATTTTATTAATACACATTCAAATAGAAATAAAATAAACTAATAATAATATTTATTGGTAATAATTATCCTTAATTTTCAAGAAAAAATTTTCAAATGTAGTTTGACCATCCCCTTTAATACAAAATATAGAATATATTGTTTTTAACAAAAGGCCAACTAAAATTATAGTATATTGAATCCCAGTTTAATTGATGTCTCGATGAAATAAAAACATTTGATAATAATTTTAATAAAACCTCTAATGTAACATGAATATAAATAAAATTAATTAAGTAAATGAAATTTCAATATGAAATAATTATTAAATTTTTAAAAATTTTATTAAACTATTTTATCATATATATTTGAAAATATATTGTGATTTATATTTTTTCCACCGAATGAAACTTTTACCTCGAAAAATATAACATTATAAAAATATAATTAATAATACCAAATAAATTATGATGACACATTTTAAAATTAAAATAATCGGTTAACAATTTCATTTTCATCATATAATTTACATAAAATCAATATTTTTTACCCTCGAAATGATAAAATGTAAATTTAAAACATTAATAAATTATTTAAAAAATTATTCTTTTACTGTGTACTTTATTATTTCTAGAATATTATTATTTCATTTAAAAAATTAAATTTTAAAATTAAATTTATTTATTTTAAAATCTATTATAGTATTTCATACACATTATTTTTATACAGAAATTTCATAATAATACTGAGGGAAAACTATTATTGAAAAAAAATTATAAAAAATCAAAACATGTTACTTTTTAATAATAACATTATATGTATAAAATTTTTTGGGAAGAAATCTTATTTCAGGATCATTCTCATACATTTTAAATCTAATCACATCTTCCATATAGGGATATGTCAAAATACAAATCTATGATATATGTATTATATCATCAATCATACTTGTGTGACAACAATACTTCTCTCAATATTTTGTGGGATTAAGTTTGTACCAATTAATATTCATAATAATCCCACTGGATGATAATACTGGCATATTAAAAGTATCTTCCATTGATTTCATATATTAAAAACCTTATCGATGGTTTAATGTGATAAACTAGTTTCTCCTTATTTCGTTCTTATTTATTTACCTATGATTCTTCTGCATCATAGTTAAACTTTATAATCGACCAAGAAAAATTTTCTCCATTGTAATATATAGGATTATAATATAAATGACTTTTTGTGACCTTCGTGATAATTTCCCTAATAATAATAATGATTTGTATATGAAAAAAAATTATTTCATGACCCATCATGAAATCAATTAATACAACAGATAGTGTCACCACATCTTCAAGGTGAAGACCATTGATTCTAAATCCTGGTCATTGGTTACTTAGTTCTGATCATGTTATCTCAGCTATCGAGAACCATATGCGATCACCTGTCGCTCCTACATGAGGACACATCTGAGTCCGGTCCCTGATGCATCGCAGCAAACTACATACCCTATGCCTTCATCTGGAAGCCCCATGTTGGGGGGGCATTAGTCATCCACTACCTCAGCTCTTGAAAGCCCTACTAGTATCTCTCTGACCACAGGATGGGTTTCCCATTCTTCATCAAGGCTGATAGTGGTGCTGTAACTCTGGAGAAATCTGGCACAAATATCTGTTAGAATCCTGCCAGACCCAGGAAACTCCGCACCTCCATCACCCTCCTGGGTGTCTCCCAGGCAAGTACTGCCTCAATCATCACTGGATCCACTACAACTACATCCTCCGAGATGAAATTTCATAGAAAGTGAACCTATCAAATCTAGAACTGGCACTTCAAGAGCTTAACATTATGCTGGTGCTCTCAGAGTGTGTCCAGTACTACTCGCCATTGGTAGGCATGCTCATCCTCAGTATTTGAGGAAATCTGAACGTCTTTGATGAAGACTACGACAAGGCGATTGAGGTATGGCTCAAAGATCCTATTCATGAGTCCAATGAACACTACTGGAGCATTGGTTACACCAAATGGAATAACAAGAACTCATAATGGCCGTACCGACACCTGAAGGTTGTCTTCTACACATCCTCATCTGAAACTGTGAGCTGGTGATAGCCTAATCTGTGGTCTATCTTGGAGAACCACTATGCTTTCTTTTGCTGATCAAAGAGGTCGTTAGTCCTCTGGAGTGGGTACTTATTCTTAACGGTCACCTGGTTAAGGTGACGATAGTAAACACAAAGCCTCAAGATCCCATCCCCCATTCTTAGTGAACAGGAATGAGGCTTCCTAGGGAGAAACACTAGGCCAGATAAATCTCATCCTCTGCAAGTCCCCCAGCTGTACCCATAGCTCACGAAGCTCTGTGGAAGCCATCCGATATACTGGTGTAGATATTATTGTAGTCCCAAGGTACAAGTCAATGTAGAGTCCACCTCTCTATGAGGAGGTCGACCTAGAACATCATCAGGGGTGACATCCGTGTAATGGTCCACCACTACATGATAGCTCGAACTCTCTACATCAACTAATCCGAGGTTAAGGCAAGCCAATTGATGAGTGACTGGCTGCACCCACCTCTAAATAAGTCTGTCATGTGCTGCAAAGGCTCCCTTCTCGCCGGTGAAGGTAAACTTGGTCCCATCTGTGCGGACACATCACACATTGCGCCTAATACATTCAATCAGAGCATGAACTGTAGATAACCAGTCTATACCCAAGATAACGTCGTAAGGCCCCGATTCCACTACTAGGAGATCCCATCCAAATCCCGCGCCTCCTATAGTAAGCTCACATTTCCAACACCAGTTCGTTTTTGTCAAATCGGCTCTTGTAGGAATCTATAGTCGTAAGGATCGAGCCAACATCTCGGTTGGAAACACTAAGCTCCGAACAAGGAAGGTGGAAATGAAAGAGTGGTTGAAACCTGTGTCATTAAGTACTACAACTATGGTGGAGTAGACACAAATCGTACCTCGAATCATCTTTACAGCACCATGATCATATGCTTCAACTACATGGAGTCGAGCTCACCCATGTCCACCTACTCCATGTGGTCAGGGTGGACCTCTTAGTGGTGGTGGCGGTAGCACCTCTAATCATCATCCACCACTAGCTACATGACCATCTCCTCTATCACATCCTCCTTCTCCTTGCGGACTACCTCGATCGAATCTCTATATCAGCCTGGGTGGTCCATTGAAAGTCTGTGGATCATCCAAATGGCAGGTCGGATAGTCACAAGCCATGTGACCCTGCCCGTCGCATTAGTAACATTTCCAAGTCCTCGCATGAATGTATCCACTTTGGGTGCCCCACACAATCGATCCTGAGGCATGCAGTAATCCACCTGTCTGTCTGGTCCTCTTGGACCTTTGCAACAACTTTATACTGCCAGCTACAAAAGACTCTACTACATGTCGACTGGTGGTGGATCTCGCTGCTAGTGACTTCTTATCAAGGAAAATTTCCACCAAGAGGGCTCTCTCTAGAACCCCCTCCTGCATCGGGATGCTGTGTGAGATCATCAATGCCATGATCTCCTGCCTGAGTCCTTGATTGAAGGTCTGGGCCCCGAAAAATGGTTCCTTCACCATATCAATGAAGTAGCGTGAGAGGTCTATAAACCGCAATGAGTACTGAGATACAGTCATGATACCCTACTGTAGGTGAAGTATCTATTGTATGTGTATTGTGTGAAGAGTCGTTGTGACAAAATCCTCCAGAAACAAGCTCGCGATGTCTGGCCAGAGAAGCATCATCTCATCATGGACCTAGAGAATCATGCTCCACCATTTTCCCAATGCTTCTTGTATAGGGCTGGCAACAGGAATCAACATGACATCTGTTGGTGTCTCTTCCTTTTAGAATACTCTCATCACGACCTCCAGCCGATCCTCAACCGCTTGTGTGTCGTCTCTTCACTGAAGATGGATGTCCTTTGGCACTGGAACTCATTAAACACGCTCAATTGGTGTGCACCATTTGTTGTTGGGGATGGTGGCATCAGTGGAACAATGGGTAAAGGTACCTCTAGTGCCTCCTCTAGAAAAGGTCCCTACATCAAAGCCTCGTCGCTCGGTGGGATATCAGTGCATATAACTCTTGGGACTCCAGCTAGTCGTCTGTGTGGAGGCATATTGAATGAAACTGGTGCACTGCAGTCAAAAATTTATACTTGGTGAGTTGACCTGGTTGAGGAAAATGAAATATAAGCTTTTAAAACATAGAAGCAAACATTGTTTTCATTAACTAAGTTAGAAATCATAAATCAAGGTCCTGTAGTATGGATACGTCGGCCGCCACACCAACACTGGACTCCCGAAATTGAAAATCACACCCAATATATGTAACAGTATTACATCACAGAAAAATTTATAGTCTTATGTTCTGAGGTATAACCGACTCCTCTGATACAAATTTTTCACGACCTGTCCTCTAGTGCCCATTTCGTGACTACCCCAAGCTCACCTTCCATTGGCCAGTGGCTGGCGACTAGCACCAAAGGCATAATTCCTTTAAACTGGGAAGGCATTACATTTATAAACTGTAAACAAACACAACAGATTAGACACTTGGGTATGGAAAAATAAGTAAAATTGTATTACAAAAGAGTGCTGAAAGTAAAAGGGGCCAAAAATAGAAGCCAAACTATAGAGTACAAGAAACTAAAATTACAATTTAGAAAAGAAAAATTGTCATTGGGTTGTCCTCTGAGGTTCCTATATGAAGGGTATCTATAGATCACCGCATCAGCACTCCAGGTCCGTCTGTCTCCTCACTGTACCATCACGCCGTATGGTCCACCTCTGGGTACCGTCCAGTCTTGGTACTCTCATCCTCGATCCGCACTGTCTGTCATTCTCATTCAATATAACAAGGTGTGGACATAGACCGTGCATGGGTGATTATAACGATAATCAGTAGGGACATCGAGACAGTTAAGGTCTCACAAAATACAACAAGGATAAACCAAAACGTATGAAATCAACAGATAACCCCACTTAGGAATTTTTCCATACATATTCCTATGTTATCAAGTAATCCATATCAATCATGAAAAATAAAAAAAGTTACTAACTCAGATCAATCTTGAATTTATTCTAGGGGTAAAATATTTCGAACCCTTGGCTGCTAGAGAACACCTCTTCTATCAACTACTGTGGGCCTTCCGCCACAACCAGGTGCTTCCCAGTAACCATAGACTATTGAGGTACTCCTCCTGTCGAGTACTGTGGGTCTGCTGCATCACACAGAGGCACTCCCCACCATGGATTTTCCACCACAACCATGCGCTCCCCCTCATAGACTACAGAGGAACTCCTTCTGTCGAGTACTGCAGGTCTACCACCACAACCGGGCACTCCTCCGCTGTGGGTCTGCCGCCACAAAGAGGTGCTCCCCACTGGACTAGTCGAGTCACTTTGAGTCAATCAGTCAACAGTTGTGAAGTCTCATCCGGCTACTACCTTCTCAGGAAAATGCTAAGTCGTATCCAGAAGATCGGCTCCACAAGCTACTGATCAAAGCTCCAACTCCCACGATGTTCCACTAAGTAGTATCCCAAAGGTCTGCCACATCATTGGGGTCCCAACACATCTGAAGTCGCTTTAATCGGGAATTCAGTCTTTGAGTTATTAGCCAAAGAGTCCTGGGGGGCCTGGTTGGATTCGTGCACGATCAAACCTGATTGTATCTCAACTATAACCCAAACTCCAATAGGGTATACTCAAAGATATCTAGTCACTCTAATATTACCAGAACCACTGACGGTTCATCAAACAGACGTCTGGTGTGAACGATATGGCCAAAGAATGTAAAGGGTCGGAGTGGGCCCGGGCTCGGTCTGACCTAGTCTAGGCTGACCAGCCCTGACATGTTCGGTCTGGCCTGGCCTTTTGGTTGGGATGGCATGTTGGCTTCGGACCGGCCCACTAGGCCCGACCCAGTCAGCCGCAAGGGCACGGAGAGCCGCAAGGGTGTGGGGCAGCTTGTCTCGGCCTACGGCGGCCCAACCCAGCTTGGGGTGGCTAGGCCTAGATGGGTGATGTGAGGGTTCGGTTCTTTCGGGGCACCAAGAGGGCGTGGATCGTTCGGTCCCGGGTAGCACGACCGGGGAAGGGGCGCAGACGGTTAGGGCGGTGCGACTGGCGGGGCGCAACGGCCGGTGAGGTGGAAAGGCTGGGAAGGGCGGTGCGGTGGGCGATGGGGGCGCAACTAGAGTGACGACATGGTAGGGCGAGGGCAGCATGACTGACGAGGGAAGCGCGGTGGGTGAGGGCGGTGCGGCCGGTGAGGAGGCGTGACCAGGGAGCTGTGCAGTTGGTATGGAGGGGCCGGTCTGGTCAACATTCAGAATGGTGTAGGGGCAGCGTGGGTTGTTGAGGTCGTGGGTGGCGCGAACATCTCCTTCGACGCATTTGTTAAATCGGCCACCGTTTCGAATAACACCATAAAGAAGATCGGCGTGGGGGGTGGTCAGGACATGTTTGTTTGGCCCGAACCCTCCGCGTTTAGAGTGGTAAAATTGGGATCATCAAGAACTCCAGCACAAAATGAGCATGGACAAATATCTTAAAAAAATCAATTCCTATAATCCCTAACTAACAAAAATATTCCCAACCTGCAAGGAAAACACCCACAGATCAACATGATAATAAGTTGGTCGGCATTCTTTGTTTTCGAGGGAAAAATCAAGGGAATAATATCATACATAAATAAAATCCCTACCTTGTTCGAAGATGGATGACGTTGGTAGATGAAGGCAGACATCGATTCATTGTAGAAAAAAATGTCCTACGTCGAAGGAAGCTCTGAGAAAGGAAGTCCAAGTCGTGGTCATTCTTCATAGTTGAAGGCATACCTTATCGATGTTCTTCATCGGTGGAGCATTCTCCATTGGGATCCTTCTCTCAATATTTCTCCCAAGATCTCTAATCCTCCTTTTCTAGCATATTTCCAACAAATAATAGACATCCCCTCCAAATAATAGATTATCTATTATTTAGTTTGTTGGGTTTAAAATTCAAATTGTAGCATGTAATTAAATTTTATGGCTCAATTAATTAAAGGGAGAAGGTTGACACCATTAAAATAGGGGGTGGTAGGACCATTATTTAAATTGAGGTTAAGAGACTCACCCTCATTTATGAGGGAGTTAAGAAGTTTTTCTCAATTAATTGGGGTGTTTTGTCCCATGTGGTCCCCTCAACATAACCTCTTGTGGGAGGTTAGGTTTGAGTGGGCCCCACCACCATAACCTCTCATAATAGGTATAGGTTTGGTGATCCCCATCTTCAAATTCCACATGAGTGGTTATAAAAGATAAAATAAAATAATGCTTGAGTTTGTTTTAATTAATTATTTCCATGAAAAATCCCAAAATCTAACATTCACCCCCAACCAACTCCCATTGAGGTGAAAGTCTTGTTAAGAAAATACAAGCACTATGAGTTCAACAACATCCTCAGATTTCAATTTCGAGCACTGGTTCAAATGATAGGAAAACCCACTCATAAGATTACTAAACTCACCTTAACAAAACGTCAGAAATAGATTTTGGGCACACCGGGACTCGGTATCCTGCTCCATCAACATTCGCGGACACATAAAATTCAAATATATTTAAAACAATACATGGATATTCTAGGTTTTTACAGTCATAAAAAAACAATATGGGTCATAATGTTATTATCTAATATCCTGTGGTTTCGTGATAATGTAAGAAAGGTTTGGTCCATGATAGCCATCCAATACATTGGCTATGGATATTTATTTTATGGTAATTATATTTGTAAGAGTTTTTGTAAAAGTGATTTAGAAAATATGTCCTAGTTATATTTTTTTTCTATAGTTGATATGTGTTAATTAGATTATTATTATTTCCCAAGGAAATATAATAATCTTACGTTTAAAAGAAACAGTTTTTTACATTTTTAAGTGGTAAAAATTATATATTTTTTTAAAAAGGTATTATCAATTTTTTATTTTTTTAAAAAATCATTATGAGTTTTATTTTTTTCATTATGATTTTTTATTGATGGGTTATGTGAATTTTTGGGTATATAATATGATTTCATTTGTAATAAAATGTATATTATATTCCTGATGTTTATTTTGTAAAAAAAATTTATAGGTATTCATTGACTAAATGTTTCTTTATATCTTATTTATATCCCTTCATATGAAAAGTTTCTTCATCACTTATTTGAGAAAAAATCATAGGTTTTACGGATGATAGGTACAATGGTGTGTTCTAGATCAAATTTTTGATGAACTGTCATGAAAAAAATATTTACATCTTAAAAGATTAGTCTTGTGGGAAAAAAGATACTGATTAGAAGTGTCATATTTTAATATATGGGATTTATATGTAAGAGGCATGAACTAAATTTCTAAAAAAACTATTACTAAAATATATTTGAGAGTGTATGAATATGATTTCTAATTTATAGACACTATAAGAAAAAATATAGATTGTCGATTCTTTTCAGTTCGTAGATACATAACATTTCTATAACCTTAGAGGTTAGAATGTTATTTGATAGGAAGTTAAAAATCATCTATAACCACAAAAAATAGCATGTAAAGGGGAAATATGAAAAAATATTGGTGAATTTAAAATGATGATGATTCCATGATTAAGGATGTAAGAGTGTTTATCACCTTAATAAAATTCCTTATTAGTATTTTAATAATACTTTTACAGTGACCCTTTTTGGTATTAATAAATTGATGAATCTAGAGAGAATAAATTTAATAATTAATATGAAGGAATATTTTATGGTTTTATGAATGTAAATCATAACATAATTGAATATGTAATGATAAATATTTTGGTTATTATTTACTAGGAAGTATTATTAATTATTATTTACTTGAAACCTATTGAATTTTCAATTAAAAAATATATGAGAGTAATAAAGATTAGTATAAGTTAAAGCTATAATTTTAATAATGGAAAACATATTCAATGAATTTTGTGTCAATAATGTTCAAAGAAGAACCTATAAAAATATTATTAAGGAAATGGAAGATGTTTTATTGGTGGTAAAAGAGGTCATAAAATAATAATTTATCATGAAAAAGGAACATTTCAGTTAACTACATGAAATGGTAAAATTTTCATCCTAAGTTATCAATTTACATTTTCAATGCAGGTAGAATGGGTATAATGAAAAATGATGTCTCATATAGAAGTATCAGGATTGAGATCATCATTACCATACTAATATATTTTTACCAAAATCTACTTTTATTAAAATTGACGATGAGGAATCTAGAAATGACATATGTAATGTATGGTTTCATTCTTATATTATGTTTTTATTTTGATAAATATTAGTGTATGATTCATATATTTATTTATAGGTAAATAGTATTAAAAAAGGTTGTTAGAAATCATGTTTAAGCGACTATAAATATTTTTTAATGATTGAAATGTCTATATATAGGGGATTCATGAGTTATTTTAGATTTATGATTGATCATATGATTATAAGAATTAATAATATTTTGATGATGGGTTTATGTGGTCATAATTATATTGAGTTTTGAAATAGGTTTGAGTTATATATAACACTTATTATTATCATGTAAAAATATTATTTGTGATATAGTTTCCATATTCATTTATTAAAAATATTTTTATAGGCATATATAACATTTATTGTTTGTTGATATATTATTTTGACGTAATAATATAAGAAACTATTACCCATGATAGATGAGGGGTGAATCAAGGTATCAAAATTTTCTTTAACAGTGAAAGATCTTCTTACCTTAATGATAATAACTTCTAAAACCTATATGATTGAATCGTATAGATATTAAACATTCACATGAAGATCGACAAAATATGTGTTTCACCAGGGTTAACAAATAAATTCTAACCCATGTTGAATTTTTCGATAGTGTGTTATACATACCTAAATACACTATGTTTTTAAAGTTATTGTGGAATAAATAATACATGACTCATTCAATATGTGTTAGGAACAATCCCTTTACATGAATTTTAGGGAGGGAAAAATAACTCCTTCAGAACACTTCCATCTACTCCCCCTAGTTCACTACCTTGGTTGATGTATTACTTTGATTAATTAATTGAAGGTAAATTTATTATTTTACCATTTATGCCTTTGTCCCTAACTAACAGTAGAATTTCCTGGCATCATATTAAATATTTGATGCTCTCAAAGAACAGTTCACTTATACTAGATGTTAAAAAATACAATTCACAAATCTCGTATCCTTTTAGAATTCCCCATTATTGTTTAGGTAAATTCAATAGTTCATGAACCCACACATCATCTTGTATCTCCTAACCATAATGATGAAAACACCCTTTATGAATATCCCAATCATTACAAAACTCCTAGTATTTAAAAAAAAACTTTTTATGATATAACATAGCATCAACCTATTCATATCCATTAAATTTGTTGTGATAAACTTGATTATGGATTATTAATTTGTGAATATTTCATTATTATTTAAACCTCAAATAAATTAGATAAATCCAGTATTTTTACAATGTATATCCATTATTTCTAATGAGGTGTGGTTTTATATATATAGACACCACCCATATAAAAATATACCAAGTTTCCAGTGGCCTTTTCATGATTCTCTTGAACCATGTTCACAAAGATCCTTTATTCATGAATATCCATGATAATTTTACCTATTCATTAACATTATAATAGTCTTGTATATTTATCTTCACTCCATCTCACTATAACGATGCTTTTTTTACTCATGAGGAAACAGTTGTTCCTTTTCAATTTAGAGATACATCATGCCTTCCTGAAAACCAAACCTTTGTAAATCACACCATTATAGAAACAATGTATTTCAAAAACTCATGTATTTACCATATAAATTAAGGTTCAATCCTATAATTCTACATTTTGTGAATCATGAACATTCCTTATAATTTTTGGATCCAAAATTTTGGCCAATACTTGGAAGTGATGTCATCTTCAACAATGAATCCAATTATACAGTAAGATATATTTCTTTCAAATATCTTAAATCAATCATAGTATCAATTGAAAAAAACACAAAACACACAAAACATAAATATATATAAAATAATTTGTGAATTTTATATTTATATATTTAATTTTTTTGGATAAAAAATGAATAGTATGATATAAAATTTTACATTAAATAATTTTATTAATGATAAATAAATAAATTATATGTAATAGGTTAAATTTTTTTTTATTTTTATAAGGATTATACTAATATATAAATAAGGAAAGGAGAAATCATCTGCCATGTGATAGACTTCATATTCGGAAAGGACATGTGGCTTCAACCAACTATTGAATGGAGACAAATGTGAATCAACACCCACTATCCTACGAGATGTCCAGGTTAGTATGCCATTATTTTTCATTATTTAAATGTTCTGACAGAGAATTGTTATGTTGATTTTTAGAAAATTATTTTTATTATATAGATAGCGATGGTATTGAATTTTGTTTCATGATTATTTGATTATTTTTATATTATAAAAATTTCACTATAAAAAATATGATTATGGTAAACAGAATGTTTTGGGATTATTATTTGAGGAATAAGATTTGTAATGTATTTTGGATGAATATGTTATTTAAAATATTCATTATAATTATTCAGATTGTTTATGTAAATTATTAGTATAACATTGATATTTCATTATTTGGGTATATACTTTTTGGAATGAGATATTAAGACAGATTGTTATTATTTAGAGATAAATGTTGAACTTTTCTTAGAATAATTTGTTATCGAATAAATTTTTTATATTGAAGACATTCTGGAATATTTTTTGGAATATTAAGGATAGTAATTTATTATATGATTTATGTTAATATTTGAGTATTAATGTCTAATATAGTAAAATAATTCAGTTTTATTTAAATGTAGAGTTTTTCATTATTAAAATTATCTTATCTTCTCCTAAACATTATATTGGATAATGTATAAATATAGGATGCATTTTTTAGCCTTGTTTTGGATTATGTGAATGATAATATGAAGATTATGAGGCATCATACATGAAACATTCATATTTAATATTCATTGTTTAGATTAAAAATTCACGAATTTTAGGTGGAAACATGAAATTTTTATATAAAATAAAATTTTATAATATTTATTTTTATATAAATTAATTAATTCATGCACTTTGAAGAATTTATTTTTGAAAAAAAATTATCTATTTACATTTCAATCCAAGATGTAAAAATATTATTTTAACTCATGAAATATTTATCATTTTGTGATGGTAATTTTCTTCCAGACCATTCCCTCAATCAGTCTCTATTAGTCCTTGAAAGTAAGGTTTTTCTTCAATGTATTTGATTTCACTACATATGAATTTTTAATACTAGGAAATATCATTATTTATTACTATAAATTACCTTTGTACTTCCCTTTCCATCTTTATTGATGCTTTATTGGACCTTTTTAATATGTGGCATTTGAACATGGGTATTTTGAAAAGTCAAACCCAAATAATCAAAACTAATTTCAAATAGTGATGATGAAATTTATTAATTGGTTATAAATTTGTATCTTAATATTTATAAATGTACAGAAATACTATATGATATATCATATAAGATTAAAAACTACAAGAATAAAAAATTATGAAATATAATTATTTAAATAAAATAATTATAACATAAAAAATAAATATTTGGGAATAAATAAGATTAATTTTTTCTTGAAATATATGTAATTATACTATTATTTTTTAATTTAATAATTAAAATTAATGAAATAATAAATATTTCAATTAAAAAAAAATTATTCTTAAAAAAATTCATAACATTGGTTTTGATTTTGTCTTATAGAATAATATAATTTATTGTGGGAACTTTTATAAATTACCATTGATAAAATAAAAATAATATATGAAATAAAAATATCAAAATTATCATATAGTAAAATTTTTAGATATATCTAAAATGAAATATTTTTCAGTGAATAGTAATAATACAGTTTTTTATACAAAACATTAGTCCATTAAATGAATTTAATGAAGTAAAAATACATTTTAAGTATGCTTTAAAATTTCATATTCCCTTTTTTTAAAATTAATACAATATTGTTTTTATATGATTTTTTACATATGAAATTGGTATAAAAATATAAAAAGGACTTTTTTTTGGAAAAATTAGTTTTTGTCACCTTTTTCAAATTTCATTTTAAATTATTTATAAAATTTATTCAATATTAATTTTAAAAAATATTATTCAAAATTTTTATTTAGTGGAATCAAATATTTTAAATGGGTCTCTTTTATTTTTATACCTTATGAATGTTAACATAAGTAATTTTGGTTACCCTGGTTAAGAGTAAATTGAGTATTTAATGTTAAACATAAAATGATTAGGACTAGAAAATGACCCTAACACGTGAAAAATTTTATTTAGTGTATCGATATTTTATATGCTCATCCATTATGTGGTTATGTGGAATATTGTTTACAATTCAATATCATTATAACATTTATAATATTTTATTTAATGAAAAGTCACATATTTCATACTATTGTTTTTAATAATTATAATATTTTTAACATGGAGATAAATAAATGATTCATTTAGAAAAAAATATTAATTTTAATTCTAAAATTTTTTATCTTCATCATGGTAATTTTCATTAATGTTTTATTGAAGAAATAATGATCATATATATTTACATAATGATAACAAATTAATTAATGAATTAATTTTAAGAATCAGATTTTTGATATCAAAAAATATTAAATGTAATGTAATTATAGATAATAGTGAGGATAAAATTACTTGTTTGATTTTCATGAAATGTTAGGTATCTACTATTTTATTTGAATTTTACTTATTATTAGGATGTTATTAAAATTAATATAATTAATTGTATTCTGAAAATTGATAGTAGTGATATATTATAGTAAATAATATTTAATTATGTGATATAAAATTATGAAAAAATCTAAATGAAGTATATTTAGTTTGAAATGTCTCATAATATAAGAAATGGTCTATTTATGTCTATTTCATACATTAATTATAACTATATTAACCCTTAAAGATTAAAAAACATTATTGTCATAGTACATGGGAAAGGGGTTAATGGGAGGTTAAAAACAAAATATAAAGTTAAAAATATAGTCTAAACATTTCTAATTTCCATTATATGAATTTATTTCAATTTATCATTATCATATATTTTGAATAAATTAGTTTCGATCCATTTATAATTGGAAATGAATTTCTATTAATTTTGTATTTTGAGAAATTCATATAGTGCCCATCCCTCTATTATAATATTAAACTCATTTTTCCCATTTAAACGTGCCTCAAAAAGCATTTAGTTCATCCATTATTAACCAAATAATGTCCTATAATTCACCCCATAATTATCGATGTATTGTTTTATGTATAATACAATCCTTTGAGGGCATGAGGGGTTAATCAAAGGAGTCATTCCAATGAATTGGTTTAATTTTGAGCCAAATATTTTAATAATTTTTCACCATCATATTAGTTTTTTATTATTTTGAGATGATAATATAAAAAAGATTCCTAAATATACGAAGATTCTGTTATTTTAATGAAATTACCTATATCCATGTCCAACCGCCATCAAATGGAAGAGTAATTCACCATTTATGTGTACAATAGGATATCACATCACGAACAAATGTAATTTGTTTTACATTAAGAAAAACTTATGAATGTTTATTGATTGGTAATTAATATTTCGATATGAAAG
Organism: Viscum album; assembly: GCA_963277665.1. Taxonomy (NCBI): domain Eukaryota; kingdom Viridiplantae; phylum Streptophyta; class Magnoliopsida; order Santalales; family Viscaceae; genus Viscum; species Viscum album. The sequence continues at coordinate 677,717,500 of OY728132.1, read as the reverse complement.
TTTTGACATAAATTTAATTCTATAAATAAAATATATCATCTACCCTTTTAACATTCCATTCACTAAGAAACTATATTGTCGTTCATGTGTATGTGGGGGCTAACACCTCTTAGATGTGATGTTTTACATTTTTTATCACCACATGACATAGATTATAAATAATAAAATATATAAAAGAGTAATATGATATTTATAATATTAATATCATTCTTGAAAATTGAAAAACTCCAATATTCTTTAAGTAATTATCATTGAATATTTGAAACAATGTCCATTCATATATGAGGCCTATAATCTCTAATATTTAAACATAGTTCATATTAATAACCATATTTAATGGATGGATTTAAAAATTCATTTCCTTAATGAAATTTAAAACTACATTATCATTATTATTCTATTGACTATGCAATAATTACAACTTTTATAATAGTTAATGTACTAATATCATTTTGGACATATGAACTGATTATTGTCAAAATCTTATCTCATGAATTTAGATGATTATATAATTTAAATAATATTTTATTAAGTCAAATAAAATGAAAAATAAACATTCAGTAGTTTATCAATAAAATAAATAATTAATATAATTTTATTATTATGTATTATAAACAATAGATGTAATAATTTTAACTTATGGTAAGGAGTTTTATTTTGAAAATCTTGTATTAAAGATTCCATTAAAACTCATTTTTTCCATTTCCATATTTTATATAAATGATTGAATAAATTATTTTAATTTTTTAGTTTTTTATTTTAAATTCATTTTAAATCATTTCTAATTTTTTTAATGAAATTCATTGAATGGAATAACTCTATCATATTGAAAATGATGAATGTTGTGACATTTTTCATAGAAGTACGAACCAAATGTTTTTTAACTTATACGGTAAGAACATTTTTTCCTATCATCATGACTAATTTTCATTAAATTTAATTTTCATTTTCAAAATGGTATTTTAAATTTATTTTTTCAAAATTGTGTATTTATTAAATAAGTAGTTTCAAAATGTAAAGGTAGTTTCCCCACGAATATTTTATAAGTTTATGAAAGAAAACGAGAGCATTAATTTTTATGGTTTTTGGTCATTTTTATGATGATGGGTGGGTCTATTATAAATTAGTTATATATGGATATGTTATTAAAAAATTATGGATGAATCCATGATAGAATATGGATGGGTGAGTCCATAATAGCCCTCCAATGCATTGAATATAGAATCAAACCATTTGGTTATCCCTTTGATATGAGTGATTATACGAGTGATATAGAAATGATGTCCCATGTGACCTACATGTATTATCTATTAATGATATTGGTTGTCTACATGAATCATATGATTTATGAAGGCAATAAAAAGGATATAATGTTAAATGGAAAGAATATGACCCTTTTTAAGTTTTGAAATTTAAAACTTTGTGAAAAATATATTTTGAGATTTCAATGTTTCTAAAGAAAAATTTATGATTTTAATTTTTCCAATATGATTTCTTATGAAAATATTAATGAATTTATTTGGACAAAAATGTGATTTCTGGTATTTTTTATATAATTTGAGATGATTTTTATTTCAAAATATGAAGAATTTTATAACTATTAGTTAACTAACAATTTCAATAATTCATTTTTATATCCATTTCTAAGACTTATGTTCTCTTATTATGGTAAAAAATAATTTCCATATAGATTATTGATTATTAGAGAAAATTAAGAGGAAATGACAATAAATTTAAATATCTATTATAGAAATAAAAAAAATTATACAACAATTATTTTATTTTATGGAGAAAATGGATACTAAATTGAAGTTCCAACTTTTTGATATATGATTTTTTATGTATGAGTTATTAAATTTATCTATAAAATAATAAACCTAAAAAATCATTAGGTATGTATGAATGTGAATTATAACCTAAAATTACTATAATATATAATGTATAATGTTGTGTCCTTAGAGTCTAATTCAAATTATATCAATTTTTATACTTTAAAATAATTAATTATATTTTTTATTATGTTGAAAATTATTATAGTAGTGTTTCATTAAAAATTATTTTCATTGTTTAATTAAAAAAAATTAGAGTTATAATTTTTTCAATAAAATAATTTTATCAATATGAAAACAGAAACTTATATTAATTCATATCTTACATTTTTTCCTATATGAACACAAATGAGATATTAAAAACAATGATAGATTCATTTAGTGAAATTTTATAAAATAATAAATAATTTGTTTTTTATGTAAAATCATCCATTTAAAAAAATTAATTTGGAACCTAATGTCTTATGGGTAAAGATTCATTCATCTAATAATAATATGGCTGAATAATTATGTAATTATCAATTATATTACGCATAGGATAACATGATTTAAAATTTTTTTAACAACCCCAAACCTAGTAGCCTAGATATAGTGTTTTACTTAATTATAATGGTATTTATTCTTGATTTAAATTCCAATTTATTGATAATTTTTAGTCATTATGTGAACAAAATTATATACATGAAACCATTTTACACTGAGAAAATAAACATAATATATGAAAATTTTTAATAAAACTCATCCATAGAAAATAATATATAGATTTATTCTTCATAACCTATAGATAGGAAATAAAACATGGGTTTTCTATAATTATCTATAAGGGTTAATTATATTAGATACTATCTTGAATAAATAATGTACAATCATTATGAAAAGGTAATTAACCAGAACAAAAAACAATTAATCAATATAATGAGAATAATATGGAAAGAATGAAATTTTATTAAATAGGGCCATATAAGTAAAAATGTGTGCATAACTATGGGTGTTATATTGAATCAAATGATCATGTGGAATTTCAACAATTATGGAATTCATTATATCAGCCCACTAAACTGTCTTGATATATTCTATACATAGTTACCTTCACGATTAACCCATTTTCTAGTTTAATTATTTAAGCTGAAACCCATTTTATCATCATAACAATAAATATATATCCTCTTGATAGTTAATATCAAGTTATTTACTTTTTCCAGTTATAGACAATTAGCAGAAACCCATATAATTATTACAACTCATTTGTCCAATGAATGAAAATCATAAAAATACATCAAATATAATGAGAATAAGTAATTTAATTACATTACTTTTTAATTGGTGATTATATACACTTAATAAAATAATATAGGATCACAACATTAAAATATGACTCAATAGATGAAAATTGAGATGATGTCCCTACCCACTTGTAAATTGTCAAATTACATTCTCCTTAAAATTCATAATAAAAAAATGAAACATGTAACACCCTGGAGATAATGATATTCTATATATGATTTATCAAAGGGAATTATATACAGAAAAAAGATATACGTTATGAACTATGTATGTATCTCATTGAAATAAAAGTTAGTTAAGAAAACTTTTACCTTTTGCATTCTATTAATTAATGGTTCACTAACATCATTTATACTAGTTTAAATTATTTTACTAATTAGTAAATTATCCATATTCATATTATATTTTTCATATTATATTTTATTATATCATTTTATTACTTTTTTAACAATATATCATTATTATTCATATTTTGGGTGTTTACAAGTTCATTTTCCAATGCATTTATTGTCATGTAAGACCTAATTAATTTTCATAAGATATAGTCCGAACATATCCAGAAATATTTCATGGTCATGGATATCATATTTACTCACTATATGTATATTTTTAGAATATATTTTTAATGTTGATCTTTGAAAATTAATCCCATTGTATCAGGGAGATTGTATGCATACATACGCACAAGAGACGATATCATTCCATTAATAGGTGAAATTGTAAGGAATTGGGACTAATATTTAGTTTATAGGAACCATAACATGTTATAAGTACCAATTTTATCCATTATTTTCATCATCATTACATGCCTCGTAAACTGGTAATGAAAAATGAATTACACCGGTATGTGTAGATAACAAGTTGAACGTATGCCCATGTGGTGCTTTCATTTACCTTAAGATGAATTAATGGTTTAATATTTTTGTCAAATAATAACAATAAAATCATAGAATAAATATTATAATGTAGTTATTAATTTATAATGGAAACAACACATGAAGAGGAAGTATAAGAATAAATAAAATTGAAAAACTCGGTAAATATGATTTTTAAAACATCAAATGTCTTCCTTTATATGAATTTCTAAGGGATTTATGTTTGATCATAATGAAGTAAAATACATTCAAGAAATCAACTAAGGTTGTTATGAATGGTAATTTTTGGAATATTTAATGAAAAATTTTATAGCTCAAAACCCACACTTCCTGATACAATGTTAAATTCCGTAAATTTACATTTGTGGCTTTGATGCTGATAACTATGGCCTAATTATATTTATGATATCATACAATATCAAAGCTAAAACATGGATAATATACATTATGGATTACATTTTGGTATATATTTTTACAAAATTATGAAATATTCCTACATAAACAATTCGCAACTTATCAAAAGTACAATTATCCATTCTAATATATGTTTGTTAACTTCATAAATGGTTAACAAAATCATCCACGGGAAATAATTTATAAAAGAAATCAGTCAACATCATTCTTTAAAAACTAGTGGAAAAGAAACATAATAATGGTGTTCTCAAATGCTCAATGTAATGACCCAGACCCTCGTATCCCAGAGATAGTGTTGAAATGTGTTGTGTATTTTTTTATTAAATAAAATTAATAATTATAAAAAAAATTAATAAGGGGGACTTTAATGGTCTTGGTTTTTAATAATTAGATACAAAATTTCTATTTCATAAAAAATTTACAAAAAAATTTAATTAAATAAATTATTTTTGTTGTGTTTCCTCCATAAAGAAAAATACATCACTGATTAATCAACTAAAATAGTACAAAGTAATTTTAAATATAGGATGAGTATTTAAAATACATAATAATGGATTTTAAATAATTAATAATTTTTTAATACATTTTATTGAAATAAAAATACATAATTAAAATTAGTTTTCCAAATAATTTGGAATTTAATTAAATAAATTTCAAAAACCATTAATTTGGAAAAATAAATATAATTGAAAATAACATTGGTATTTTTTATTTATGAAAATAATTTTACTAGGTTATTATGATACTTGGAGATCACAATAAAAACCTTAAGGTCTTTTGTAATAACTCATATATAACAATGTTCCAATAATACATATGGGTTCACTCTCCATATAATCACATAAAATTCATTATATTACTGGTAATTTTTTAAAACACTTTCACTCGACCTTTCATTCCAAATCCTAACTCAAAATATTTAAAAAATGAATGCATAATATTTTATTCATTAAATGAAAACAACCTTTATTATAACATGTCATCGTCATATTCATTAGAGTTAATAAATATTTTGGTAGAATCCCATGCATTAAAATCACTATATTTATTAAGAATCCATAAACAAAATTTATAATAAAAATAAATAAACAGTTGATCTAAAAATTTAGGGAATTTCATTTATAATCTATAGTATGGACACACCTTATTATGTATAACATAAAAATGGGTGGAGATAAAATTTCTCAACTGAAATAAAATCTTGTTTCAGATCAGCACATAAAATTATAGTAAAATATCATTTATAAACAATAATAGAACATAAAATATAATACACACAATGCATAATTAAGAAAAATTTAAAAAAATGTCATATAGAATTGAAAATTAAAGTCTAATTACTTTTATTTCATAAAATAATATTACAGACCTCTATATATTTATATAAGCGAAAATTCAAAAAAGATTGAATGTAGATATAATCAAAAGCTTTTGTTAAAATAATCATTCACATGTTAAAATAGAATTTCAAACTAAAATTCATCACTTATAAATTATTAAAAAACTATATTGTTCTATAGATAGATATAAATATAAATATATACAACATTGTAAACAATATAATATTTTTAAAAGAAAATAGACCCTTACCACCTATAAGGTTTAGAAACAATATTCAAATCATAAACCCTTACCTTATATTTCCCGAAATTATATAATCATATACGTATATATATTTACCCATATACATGTAATAAACTTACATATATATATATATATATATACATTCATATAATGAGAAGATATTTTGATAAAATAAAATAAACCCTTAAATATTTAGTATTGAAAAATTAATAAAACCTATAGAAACTAATACTGAAACATAAATATGTATAAATATGTATATATATCCCTAGAAATTTTCTATAATTTTATCCAGTACAAAATAAATTTGAAAGTAATAAATCCCTTACAAACATAAGGTGTTAGATATAATGTTTTAAAAAATCTTTTTCATATATACTGAAAATTTATTGTTACATATGTGTGTATATACATATATATATATATATATAAACACATATATATGTATGCCATTGTAATATGAATAAAATATGATAAAATAAAATAAACCTTTACCTGATTTGGTTGAATCGAAGGACTATATCTTGAGCAGAATAGAAAAGACAACATAAGAGGCTATGGATTGGGAGTTTCAAAATGTGTGTTAGAGATTTTCAATAAAACATGGTTCGTTAAATAGTTTTAACACTTTTGAAAATTTGGAAATGGAGTTTTGACCCCTTTGGAGAATATTCTAGAATTAAAAGACATGCTATTAAAATATTCAAATTTTTGTATTCATAAATATAAAAAAATTAAGAAAACCAAAATATAAAATCATTCCCATGATTATTTTAGATGAATATTTTGGTGGAATATTGGAATAGGATTACCCCATCCACATTGTTGGGTAATTGGGTACAAGTTGATGCGACGGTTAAAACTGATTTTGATGATGGAAAAAGAATGAGAATTCGTGGGTTGATGTATACTGGCTTGTAGGGTAGAAGAAGAAGAAAATTAGAGGAATAATTAAACTTATTGACTAACCTGTTGTGCGACAAGGACTGGTGTGGCACAAATCATTGAGTAATAAAGGGGAAAATTAAATGGTGGGATGGGATCATATCCAATAAATATGATGGTGTAAAAAACCTAAGGTTTAATGGTGGAGGCCCAATAAGGATAAATGAAAATAGACATCTGGGATTACATCGGCCTAAAATGATTGACTCTAATTAAATCCCACGTTTTAAAATGCATCCCACATAGAACTGAAATGGGTTCTGGAACTACCTTACAAAGATGGGAGCACTTTTCATGGTTTGATAAAACAAACACTGATAGCACAATGACCATATACAGGGTCCATGTGGGCCTTCACACATTATACCCCAAGATTGGTTCTCATTCCAGCTATGCATGGTTCAAATCTCTCCCTATACACGATCTGACCATATTTAATGCTTGATATTTTCTTGTGGTGTACCCCCACTAGACCTTGAGGACTTGTCCTTTAAATTTTCCCAGTGTTTTGTATGTACAAAGAAAATTATTTGTAAAAATTTATTAAACACAACCATAAATCATCAACTTTTTATTTTTTTAGTACTTGAGTATACTAAATACATAAATTAAGATATGATAATTATGTTATTTAAATATGGAATTTATAAAATTATTTTTAACTAATATAAAAAATAAAAATTATTAATTAAGACATTAAATGTAAATAATTGTATTAGTTTATAAAATTATTTTAAATTCATTTACTCTTTTAAAAACATTAAATGGTAAATTTAAAGTAATAACTGATAGTTAAAAACATAAATAACCTCTAAAAATAAATTCTAATTGCTATTTTTAGCACAGTGGAATAAACAATAAAAAAAATTAATACATTTCTAAAAAAACTAAAATCATTTCCTTTTTATAAGAATGGTTCTCTATAACTCCCAAACTTGTAGTGTTCTTACAATATTTCTCTGAAAATCCTTTTTAATTATAAAAAATAATAGAGGATGCAAACTACACATTTGTCTTCTCATTTTAGATGGTAGTGTTCAAGTTATTCTGTTGTGTCTTGTAACTAGTATTTTATAATAGTTAAGGTCTTCACCCTTTTACTAATAGAATAAAATATTCATTTTATCAATATAAATATATGTTCTTATATCATGAATTCATCATTATTAAAGAAATTTATTTCCATAAAATAATAATATGTAAGAAAATAAAAAAGATATTAACTCAACTATTATAATATAGGTTTGAGGTGTTATGAAATCACCCTATAATAGAATTTATCCATTGAAATTATTTTTTACTCACACCAACTTTCAGTATTCAACATTAATGTTATAAAATATAGAAATTTACAATTTTTAAATTTTTATCAATTTTTTTCTACCGAACTAATTCATACCATCAATAGCTCCACAAGTGTGAGTGATTATTCCAATATTTATCTGATTAAATGGATCCCCTATTCATTTATAAAATGTTATATTTATTTGGAACACATATATAATGAGACGATAAGGTGAAGATCATGAATACAAGCATAATATCATTGGAGAGTGGCATGAGTGGTTTAAATTTGGCAGAAATCATAAGGGACTAGATGTATATAGACCAACTGAACTACCTCATTTTAAAATAATTTTAAATAAAAAAATCTCACTTAAAATCTATAGTTAAATATTTGACACAGATATGCTATATGGAGATCACCAACTTCTTTAGCTTCTCGAAAATCCCATTATGATGGAACTTTTTTTATTAGGATAAAGAATTTTGGTGTACCATCAAATTATTTTCCCTGAAATGCATATTATGGGAGTTTTTTATTTATCATGAGGAAATAAACGAAGCCTGATCTTTGAATGAATTAGTGTATACTATGAGTTTTGGATATTTTATAAAGGATTTCTCATGATAAATGAAGTTTTTTCAAAGGCTCAAATATGTCTGAAAAAGATTTTAAAATTATATTTCCATGTATCTAATATGGATGGGAAAAAACAATAGTTTTTGATCTTATTCCATCCATCTAATAATATCAAGGAAATGAATTTTTAGAAGGGAGATATGATTTTTTAATTTAATCTAATTTTCATATTTTATCTAGACCGTCCCTCTAATAAAATTTTTAAAGACCTAGAACCTAGTATCCCTGAGTTGGTGATGAAACATGTTGTATAATTTTATTTATAAACTAATCTAAATAATTAAAAACACTATTACATGATAGATTACCTGTATCTGTCCGGGTTTTTAAAGAAATAGATAAAACTATAATTTTTTTTCAAATTTATATGAAAATAAATCAATTATAATATATAATCATTATGTCATTACAACCAAAAATAAAAATGCATCATTGATGAATCTACTAAACCTATAAAAAATATATTTTAAACACAGAATGAGTATTTAAAATGACTAGTAAGAGTTTTAAATAAATTATTATACAACATTTTTGTTAAGTAAATATACATACATAAATTTACATTTTCATAACATTTTATCACAAATGATATAAATTTATAAAACAATTAATTTTTTTAAAAAAATTATAATTGAAATAAATGTTGGGATTTCTCCATAAAAAATAATAATTTTTGGTGGGTGGTTTATGAAACTTGGTAGACACTAACAAAAAGAACAAGGCCATTAGTAATAACATATATAGAACAATTTTCCCATATGACTTATGGGTTAACTCCCTATAACACACATAACATTAATTATATGAGTACCATTTTTTTATAACGTTGTCACTAGACCTACCTTTCTCATTAAAAGCCCAAAAAAATTCAAAAATACATACATAATATGATTTAATTTAAAAGAAAATAACCTTTATTGTCGAATTTTATCAGCTTCTTCTGGAAAGATTCTAGTTTTTTTAAGATTGTCCCTTGCTTGAAAAAAATAACTTTATTAACTATTCAAAATCAAACTAGATAATGAAATAATTGCACATTTGAACAAAAAATATAGGGAATTGCATTCATAAACAAGATGATGGACATATTTTATTATTTCTGACATACTAAGGGATAATGACACAATTTCCCACATGAAATAATAGATTTTTTCATTATAACATATGATATAATAAAATATAATTTATAAATAATAGGTACCCAAAAAATTCAAACTATTAAATGTTGAATAAAGATAAATTTCAAACTATTTCCTATAAAATAAAATTTTAAAGCCTTATATCTTTTATTTATTATAATAATTTTATATAAATATATATATTTATATTTATATAAACCATTATACCGAAAATGAAAAAATGAAAATATAATCAAGCCCTTTGGTAAAAATAAAAAACCCCCTTTCAAAAATAGAATTTTAAAAAATCCATAAACATAGAAATAATGAATAAATGAATGTTTTATAGATATGTTTTAACACACACACACACAGACATATATATATATATATTTGTAATGAATATAATCAGTATAAAATATAATCCCTTATAACCCATAAACAATAGAAATAAAATTTAAATCATATAATCTTATCATATATATTCTAAAATTAGATAATCATATATGTATATATATATATATGTGTGTGTGTGTGTGTTATATAAATATATAGACATATATTTATGTTATTATAAATGGAATATATTTTTATATAATATAATAAACCCTTTTATTTTTTATTTAAAAAATACATAAAATTGATAGAATCAAATAGTGAAACTTGCATATGAATAAATGAATATATATATATATATATAAAATTGAAAATAATTTTAGCCCTTAAAAAATAAATTTGAATGTAATAAATCCATTACAAATATTACCTTTTTAGAAAAAAAATACAAAACAAAAACATTTTTCATATAATTTGAAGATAGATAGTAATATATATATATATGCATATTTATTTACACATATATAAGAAACCTTTTGTAAAAAGACAAAAATTATATGAAATAAAATGATCCCTTAAATGATTTTGATAAATCGAGGTACTCAAGACTGAGCAAAATAGAAAATATAACTTGGGAGTTTGAGGACGTATAGTTTTTAAATGTGTGTAAGAGGGTTTAAAGAAAACATGTTTTGTTAAATATTTTTACCCCCTATTGATAAAGCATGATAATCATAACATGGAAACGTGGCAGCAACACTTAACCTGTAATTTGCATGAGTGAAGGCCCATTGCACATAAAGCATGAGAAAATCCTCATTGCAAATGAAGCATGAGTAAACCCTCATTGCACAATAATTATAATGAGTCAATACTCATTGCACATGACGTATCATGATACTATATGTTACCCAATGAATTAGAGCGCTTTAAGGGTGCACCCTTCTTAAACATTTTATTTCATGTATAAGTGTGCCACATGGATCATAAAACATGGATTTATAAAACTGAATCATTTATTCCACAAAAAAAGGAATGTGGAATGAAACTTTATAATTAATAAGTAAATGTGCATGAAGGTGAATACCCTTGATGGTGAAATGGACATGGTATTTACTACATAATGGCATTGGCTTAGAAAATTGGTGCAATTTCGATAGCGTAACGGCATGATATTAGAATTCATAAAAATGGTTGATGAGAGAGAAAGGGGTGTCTCATCATATCTAAATGAAATGGAAATTAAGGGGGTAATATATATACATGTCTCAACAATTGTAATGGAATTTAGATTCATGATACAAAAGTATTGCTTGAATGTAAATGAGGAGAGAGAAGTTCCATCCAGAATTTCAGCATAGTAACAGGTGTACATTGGAGGAATTTAATTAGAGATAAAGGGGTGTCCCATAATTAAAACAACATTAGGGTAGTATGGGGGAGGTGAGAAACCATACCCTAGAATTTATTATTGAAATTAAAATTGCATAACAATATTAAGAAAATTGGACAAAAATGTGAAAGGAAGAAAAACCCTTACTTGGAAGTGTGCTTCCAAAGGCATGAGAGTGGCTTGAGAGAGGCTTCTTGGGAACTTTTGGCACCTTGGGTGGATTTTAGAGAGAGTATGGAAGAGTTTGGATTAACTCAAAAGGATTTGAGTGAGGAGGAAGTGGGAGCTTTGGTGAGTTTTTAAAGGAAAGGTGAGTGAATTATTTATTATTTAGGTTTGGGACCCCTTACATTAAACTAAACCAAACCACAAATAAGATCATCGTTTTTGCCCATGGTTTTTGGAAAAGCGAAGAAGATAACAATATTGTATAAGGCCAAATTCCAAACTTCTTAAAATAAAGGGGTTGCTTATGTGGAGGTGAGTCACACACCCATGGAAAATAATTTAAAAAGACAAGATGTTTAATAAGTCTTGAGGGGTCCATTAATGCTTTGAAAAGTAAGTCAAAAAAACCCAAAATAAAATTATTTTAATGGTAAAACATATATTGGCCAAAAATAAAGCTTATAGTATTCCATTACATCACTATTGGGTCATTATGATTCCATAAAACACATTATATATTTAAACGGTATTTAATTTTTACCCAAAAATTTGACAGTCTCAGAAAATTATGAAAAATTCACCATTGGATAATTTCGACGTCTTGATTCAAGAAATATAATTTATTTTATTTAAACAATTTTCTAAATATTTTTATTTTCACTTTTAAAATTAAAACTGACATTTATCGAAAATTCACGGGTTTTGACAGAAATGGCTTTCAAACCATAATAAAAATTATAATTGGATTCATAAAATTATATGATCATTTATATATATAAAAATAATTTAATAATAATAATAATATTTTATTAAAATATTATTTAATTCAAAAATCACTTAATTTAATAAAATATATTTCTTAATTAAATAAAAACTTAAAACACTACTTGTACTTTAAAAAATATTTACAATATATCAATAATGACAAGAAAGTATATTCATTATTATATAGAAATATAATGTTCATGAACATAGTACTAGTGATTTGTTACATAATCTCTTAAAACAGCCGCATAAGACCTAAGGGTAAGGTGTGTGATTGTGACAGACTCTTGGGGTGGCTCATATAACATTTCTCGAGTGGTAATCTTTATCAACATCCACATTTCCCATAGACGGTCTCATTCAAGCTTGACATGATGAAGCTCATCTTGGGCTTGGTCAATATAAAATCTCAAAGACGCCACCTATTTTCTGAGCTCCGACAAGCGAGCTTCTTATAAAGAAATTCTACTGCATGAGGCTATCACTTCCTTTGTCTGAGTAAATTGAATTTGTTAAAGCCCAATATTTATACCAATCGTGTGATCACTGTTCAACGGCTATAAAAGCCACGGTCACAATTCTTAACATAAAACCAAAGAAGTTGACATTTTATATAAAAATTTTACATATAGAGACATTTAATTTTATCAAGAGGGATTTCCTATAAAGAAACATTGGGTCACTACACACTCATTTTATCCATAAAATTGTATTTCTTCATATAAAATGTCATGAAAACAAATAATATTAATTTTAAACATCATATTTATTTTCAATATAATTTATATAATCCAAAATTAGTGATTTTATTATTTTATATACACAATTATTAGCATTTAAATGGGTTGTCTTAAAAACATCATTTATATTCAATAGTTTTTTATTTAATTTACTAATTAATTTTTCCACCAATGAATCATTACATAAACCTTGGTAAACCATATTTTTATAATTCAGTTAATCCTTTTCATTCCCACCATTCTAATGGTTATGTGATAAAATATCATATTAAATTATATTATTATGTTCTTCATTTATGATAAATTTGTTTTATCATGTATGCTATCGAACATAGTGTTTCCTATTAAAAACTCAGGATGATAAATTATCTCTATATTTTTTAAATTTCATTCTCTCAATTTTAATTTATGGTTGTTAAATAATGTATGAGTTTTAAAAATACATTTATTTTGATCCCAAATCAGAAAAAAATGAACAAAACATCCACATTGAAAGAATAAAAAAAATTATGAAGGTAACTTAACATAACATATAATAGTGTTTCATGTTTGAAAACATGTATTTGGAAGAAAAAACTAGTTATCATTTTATGATGGAGAATAATATAAATCATTTTTTTTTTGAAAAAGTTAATAGTAAAAAAGTTATAAATTTATGATGGGTTAAACAGTCTTTGACTTCATAGATGGAAAAGTATATAGAAATAGTTTTCATTTTAAGATCCTTTTCATCATGTTGTAGGAATAATTTACTACTCATACTAAGAACATAAGGAAACATACTTACGTAACATTTAGATACTGATACTTTAATAAATTTCCACTACAAACCTTATATTTTTCTTCAAACTATGAGTATTCAAGATGAATATGCTTTTTCATGCATGAAATACTAGAATCAACTACTAAATAATCAGATAATCTAAAACTTATTTTCTAAATATTCATCATATATGTTAACATTAACCAAATCCGAAAACATTACGATAAAATTAGACAACTCCCCCAAAAGAAAAAATCATTTTATGATGAAAACCTACATTTATTCTCCCAAATTTAATATTAATACACAATGTTCAACATAGACCATTTGGAAAATAATATTCCATAAAATTGATCAAAATAATCCATACTATGATTGAAACCCAAAAATTATATTCATTTGATAACATAATCTTCCAAGATAAGTTTTATCATTTATCTTCAAATAACATCAATCCCTATTATTGTCCTATACCAAAAAAATAATTTATAAAATCCCATATTCTCCATGATAGGATAATAAATTCTTTAAATTACCAAAATCACCATAAGTCCAAAAAAATAAAAAATAATTCAAAAATAAAATTCAGTCATTATTCCATAAATAAAATCCCATAGTATTCTATTTTTCTTAGACTTATATGGTTCCCAAAATAGTAAAAGTCTTCCAAAATAAAATTTATAACATAATTCCCAAATCATTTTAAAATTCCATGGATATCGATTTGATAAAACTTATGTTCCAATAGTATGTCTCTTCTTATTATCTCTACTCATTTAAATAAAATAGAATGTCATATTAAACAGGGATGTCACGTAGCCTAGTGGTAGGTGATTCCCCCTAGCCACCCTTCGGTTGTGGACTGGATTCATGCGACCATGCTGGGCATGAAAAGTTATCTCATAACCTGTTGTTTTTCATATAAAAAAATATATATTATTATTATAAAAATCACAAAATGAAATAAAATTCCCAAAAAATACCATAAAATATTTTATCTCAACATTTATGTCATTCCTTTAACTTTACATCTCAAATTATAATAACCCCTAATTAAATCAAAATAAATTTCATATAAATATTAAGGGTTATTCATAATGTTATAATTATTTTTTTATAACATAAGATAATTCTTACTAAAATAAGATTTTCACTGATAAAACATCAGGGTTACTCATACTATAAAAATCCTACCAATTAAATCACATCATTAAAATAGAATTAATACTTTTATAAAATTCAACAACCATAGATCTGATATAACTCTAAAATTATATATATGAATACTTCTTAATCAATCTGAATTAATCATGTTCTCCAAACAGTAATTTTTGATATTATTCCATAACAAATCATTTCTAAAAAACATGAATCATGTTCTTATATTCAATAATATCTAAACATGAGTGATGAAATAATACATATTTTTATATGTCAATTTAAATTTCCTCAAATTCAATTGGAATTGAATTTGGTATTACTAAACATATATTTATATAGTCTTATTTATCCTATTCCCAATCCTTATTTTTGGAAATATATTTTCATAATGACCATACTCTCCATGTTCAAAACATTTAATTGATAACTCAAAAAGAACTTCTTTCCATTTCCTAGTGAAAATTGAATGATTCCTTTTTCATGTGGAATTTATTTGCTTTATGATCGTCAGTAGGACATCCATAACACCATCCCATACATGTACAACATTTTCCTAGTTGTATCCTTCCACAAAGCTAATTCATATATTGATGAATATTATTATCTTTATGACCATTATTACATGAACTTCCACATAGATTCAATTCTCTCATATATATGATGAATCTAAAAAGTTACCAATGTTAATATGGTTAATCATTAATCCTAATAATTTCTTATAATAACCAGAAGAGTTATCAGTGCATATCCCATTTCATTTGGTTTCTTATTAAGATAACCACAAAATTTTCATTCTCAACCACTGTTACATTTGTACCAGCTAGATCCATCCACTTTCTAAATCCTAGAATTTTAGTGTGAGCATATCAATAAATTCAACATATAATATCTTAGGAGAATTATATACACTATGATATATTTATTCATGTTATCTCAAACTCATTCTATTTTTCTATAATGACTACGAGTCTTTCTATTAAGCTAACCATTTTGGTTACATATTACTTGTAACTTATGCATAAATATCATCATAACCTCTAATGTTTTCATAACTATCCTATAATAAAATTTATAAGGCCCCATATTTAATGGTTACATAATATTGATTTTAGTTAAGATTTCTCACTGTGGATATTTTTAGTTATAGAGTTTTAGAGATTTAGGTCATTTCAATTACATAACAAAATCATGCAAAGTGAAAACATCATATAATAACCATTTATTTATTAATAAAAAATTTTTTAAAAAATATATGATTTATTTCCCTGTTTAATCATAATAACTTTTCCTTTATTCCATAAATGCCTATATTTTCACTTAATTTATGTAAGAAAATCTAGGTTGGAAGGAGAAACAATTGCTCTTTTAGGGATACATATATAAGAAAAATTATGTTACGTGGAAAAACATGTAAAAAATGAATAAATTAACATAATGTTACAATTTTCACTTTTAAAAAGTAGTAAATACAAATCATTGAATATGAGAAAATATATAACATTTTTTCTAATCAAGATATTACAAGATATTACATTTTTTCTCCTATGCTCAATTGATATGCCTATTGTCTAACATGTATTTTACTCCTCATGTATCCCATGTTTATTCCCTTACTAGGCTTTATTTCTCACCATTTTCTTATGCATGTCCTTAGGTTATCCCATGCAATGTTAAGTACGAGGGAATGTAGTGGTCATGTAAAGGAGGTTTTCAATAAAGATGATGTACTTCATGTTTTAAGTTTCTATGTAATTATCCTAAGCCCGAAAGACACTAGACCTCTCTATCTTCCATGTTGTATCAAGTGAATATTTTATATAATAAATCATGATTATGATTGTAACAAAAGCAGGGTTGTCATAGTTGGTATCAAAGGATAGGTTTAGTTATTTTAGGGAATAGGATTAGAAAACCCTAGTAAAGTCTTAGATAAAAGACTAAGTACAATAAAAACGTCCCTAAGTTTTGGTGAGTATTGAGTATGTGGGTTATCAAGAAAATACATCCCTATCGGGATACGAGCAGGTAGAGGCGGCTCTAGCACAGATGTATCCTAGGGGTAAAACCCCAAAACACTATTTTGATCTAGACTCGAATGGGAACTGGTGCACAAAAATGGGCCATGATGCACTCTTGGTGACGACACTCTTGAGGGATATGCTTTGGTAAATTCCAAGATTAGTATGGACCATTATTAAGGGAATAAAAAAAACCCTAAGAATATATGTTCGAAAGTAGATCACGAAAAGCCTAGATTGAAGCCTATATATTCATATGTTAAGGAAATAAAATTTAATTTATAATTCATAAACTTTTTTCTTTGGATTACCCTTTAGGTGTTACCCCTAACTTTCCATTAATTCCAGCCAATGGTCAGTAATAGGAGGACTCAGGTTAACAAACGATGTGAATATTAGTGTGATGACTGTACTAATAAGATTCCCAATCCAATAGGAGCGGGAATCGCCAACTTTATCATGCTTCTCTCTCTGATAACTCATGATTTGAATAGAAACATGGGTCAAGAGGAATGATCAACCCCCCTAAGAAACAATAATTCGCTATGGAGAGATTTATTAGGAAAATGCCTCCTACATTTAGTGGATCATCCGATCCCACGATCGCTGAACAATGAATCAACTCCATTGAAAAGATCGTCTCCATCCTACAATGTTATAAACAAGAGAAGGTTCTCCTAGCGGCTTATCGTACGGAGGGTGAAGCTGATCAATGGTGGACTTTGATCCAAATTAAGAAGCCCGAGGAGGATATTGAGGTGTTGGAATGGAAAGATTTCCAAAAGTTGTTTTTCGATAAATATTTTCCATGCACCCTCCGTATTAAGATGGAAAGGGAATTACTTTCCCTCAAGCAAAAAGACGAATAATCTGTTGGAGCGTATGAGGAAAACATGACAAGGCTTTCATGATATGCTTCCAGCTTTGTCATTACCCCTGAATTAAAAGTTTACCACCTCTTTGGTGGGTTGAATCCTATCCTACAAAAAGCATTAGCGATCTGTGACTTCAACAGCTGTGAGGAAATTGTCTGATGTGCCCTCAAGGTTTAAATGGAGAACGGGTAATCACAGGGGTATCATGGGGACAAGAAGCGTAAGGTGGACTTCAATGATATGAGTCCGGTGGATAAATCTAACTGTGCTAAGAAGATCCAACACCCCACTTTCCAGAAGTGTGGAAATAAGCACACTGCAAATTACCTCAAGGGGACAAGGAAATTATTTAGGTGTGTAAGAGAAGGGCACCTAGGTGTTATCTATCGAAAAGAAAGACCCGCGGCTACAACATAGGAGAGGAATGCTCCATTTTAACCTCAACGTGTTGTTCATTACTACAACTACAAATAACCGGGGAATTTTGCAAATCAGTGCCCTATTCCTAGGGTTCTTGGAAGCAACCAACTACCTCCAAGGCAGCAAGGAATAGCTTTTTCCATCACTTATGCTGAAGTGAACATTGAAAATGAAGTGTTGATAAGTATGCTAGTTGTTAATTCAAGAATAGAAAACGTACTTTTTGATTTAGTTTCTATGCATTCTTTTATATTTTGAATGTTTAGTAGAACAATCCCATCACCACCACAAATCATGGAAGTGGAGATATAGATGAGTACGGAAAATGGGGCAATCATTTCATCTGTTGAATAGAACTCCTCCACTATCACAGTCTATGGATTGAATTTCCAGGAGAACATCGTTATACTCCCTCTAGTGGAATTTGATGCAATTCATAGCATGGATTGGATTTCCTTATATAGAGCCAATATTAATTGTCAGGAGAGGAAAATAACACACCATATGGAGAATAGACCCTCGATTATTTACAAGTGTAAGAAGGAAGATGATTCTCCTTTAGCTCCATCATCTCAAGCATAGATATTACTGACTTATTAGCACAAGTATCTGGATCAGATGATTGAGTCGAAGGATGAAACCATCCTTGAAGAAATGCCTATTTGTGAAGGAATTTGCTGATGTATTTCCCAAGGAACTGCCTAGTCTTCCTCCTAAAAGAGACGTTGAATTCTCAATTGAACTTATACCATTTCCTCTACCAATATACAAGACTCCATATAGAATTATTTTCGTGGAGCATGAAGAGATGAAAAAATAACTACAGGATAATCTGGATAAAGGGATTATATACCCAAGTGATTCACCATGGGGTGCACCAGTCCTCTTCGTCAAGAAGAAAAATGGGTCAATCCGCTTTCCATCGATTATTGTGAACTTAACAAAATCTGGATAATAACAAGTATCCTCTTCCATGGATTGATGACTTGTAAAATCAGTTGCGTGGATCACAATACTTCTCCAAGGTAGACTTGCGGTCATGATATTATCATGTAAGGGTGAAGAAATAAAATGTCCCCAAGACTGATTTTCGTACAAGATAAGGGCACTATGAATTCATAGTAATTACTTTTGGACTAACTAATCCTCCATAAATCTTCATAGACTTGATTAATAGAGTATTTAGAGATTACCATGAAATTTTTTTGGTAGCCTTTATAGATGATATTCTTGTATACTCCAAAACCAATGAAGATCATGAGGGGCATTTAAGAACTGTACTTGAGACATTGCGCAAGGAGAAGTTCTATGAAAAGTACAGTAAGATTGAGTTCTGGTTGAAGGAGGTCTCATTCTTGAGCCATATCATCAAAATCAATGGGATATCAGTGGATCCCTCCAAAAGAGATGCAACTAAGGTATGGACGAGGCCAACATCGGTAACAGATATTCGTAGCTTCTTGGGGTTAGCTAGATATTATCGACGATTTGTGTAAAATTTCTCATGATTGTACAACCCTCTTACCAAGCTAACTCAAAAGGGAGTAAAGTTTTTTTGGAGTGATGAATGAGAAGAAAGCTTCATGGAGTTGAAAAATAGGCTTATCACTGCACCCATGCTCACTTTACTCACATGTTGGGAACCTTTTCTGGTATTCAGTGATGCTTTGAAGAGGGGATTAGGTTTTGTGATGATGCAGAATGATAAAGTGATATCCTATGCCTCATGTCAGTTGAAAATCCATGAGTGAAACTATCCAACGCATGATCTGGAGTTGGTGGTGGTGATCTTTTCCTTGAAAATATGGCAGCATTATCTCTATGGGGAGAAATGTGAGATATATACTGACAACAAGAGTATTAAATATATATTCACATAGAAAGATATTAATATGTTCCAGATAAGATGGATAGAGCTTATCAAGGATTATGACAGTTCAATACATTACCACCCTAAGAAAGCGAACAAGGTGCCAGATGCCCTAAGTAGAAAGGACCCGGTGATTCTACCAATGATGAGAATTGAGAAGGATCCAATATTCTTAGACTTATGAAGATGGAAATGGGAATCATAAAGAAGGGAACATCATCAAACCTTTAAAAATGATTTCTCAACCGTCTCTTTTAGAAAGGATAAAGGATGCACAAAAGGATGATGTGGGAATTCAGGAAAAGGTAAAATCTATCGAAAAAAGGAAATCCATGGAGTTTAATGTTAATGAAGAAGGAATTGTGTGATTTGGGAAAAACTATCTATTCCATCACATCCGGAGCTGAAGAAGGAACTTTTGGATGATGCACATAGTTCATATTTCTCTATTCACCCCGTGAGTACAAAGATGTATCGAGATCTCTGAGAAATTTTTTGGTGGGATAATATAAAGAAGGGGATCGTTGTATATACATCAATGTACCTGGTGTGCAAGCAAGTGAAGGCAGAGAGGCAGATGTATAAGGGGATGATGCAACCATTTATTGTACCAGAATGGAAATGGAATAACATCACCATGGACTTTGTCACTAGACTTCCAAGGACATCCAAAGGCAACAATGTAATCTAGTTTGTTGTGGATCATCTTACAAGGACTGAACACTTCATTGCTATTTGGGAGGATTTCTCATTGGATCAATGGGAACAGATATATATCAGGGAAGTTGTAAGGTAGCATGGAGTACCCCTATCTATTGTGTCTGACCGAGATACAAGATTCACCACTATGTTTTGGAAGAGTCTTCAACATGCTATGAATACTGAACTGATCTTTAGTACGGCCTATCATCCTCAAACTGATGTCCAATATGAGCGGACTATCCAAACACTTGAGTACATGTTGAGAGCGTGCTCATTGGACTTTAAAGGAGGATGGGATTAATATCTTCCTCTTGTTGAGATCTCTTATAATAACAGTTTCCTCTCGAGCATCCAAATGGCACCATATGAATCCTGGTATGGGAAATGGTGCAGAACACCAGCATTTTGGGATGTGGTCAGTGAACATAAGCTGCTTGGACCAGAAATAGTCAATAAAATGGTGGAGAAGTTGAAAACCATTCAAAATCATATCAGGGTAACCCAGAGTCAACAGAAGAGTTATGAAGATAACCGTCGAAGAGACCATGACATTAATGTTGGAGACATGGGTTTTTCTATTCATATCTCTGAAAAAGAAGTTATTGTGGTTTGTAAATAAAGGGAAGTTAAGTCCGAGGTACATGGGCCCCTTCGAGATTCTTGAACATGTCGGGGATATGTCCTGTAGACTGGCACTTCAACCTACCACGGCCAAAGTACATGATGTCTTTCATGTATCCCACTTAAGGAAGTACATCCCAGACACTTCACATATACTCTCTTATGAGGTGGTATAGTTTGAGGATGATCTTTCTTATGTGGAGTAACCAGTGATGATCTTAGATCTTAGAGAAAATGTTCTACGAAATAAGAAAATTCCCCTCATCAAGTTGTTGTGGTGAAACCATAGTTTTGAAGAAGCAACATGGGAATCAGAGGAAATGATGAAGCTAAGTAACCCACATCTTTTTTAGTATAGGAAAAGGAAATTTTGAGGGCTAAATTTCTTAAGGGGGGAATATTGTAACGACCCAATGTTTCATTAATGGAAATCCCTCTTGATCTAATTAAATGTCTATTTATGTAAAATGTTTATATAAAATGTCAAATTCTTTGGTTTTATGTTAAGAATTGTGACCGTTGCTTTTGTAACCATAGAACAATGATCACGTGATTAGTATAAATATATGGCTTAAACAAACCCAATTTACTCAGAAAAAGGAAGGGATGGCCTCATCCAATAGAATTTCTCCATACGAAGCCCATTTGTCAGAGCTCAGAAAAGAGGTGCCATATTTGGGCTTCAATCTTGATGAATCCCAAGATGAGATTCATCATGTCATGCTCGAACAAGACTATATATGGGAAAACTAGAAGTGGATAGAGATTACCACTCGAGCAATGTTATTTGAGCCACCCCAAAAGTCTGTCACCATCCCACACCTTACCCTTAGGTCATATGTAGATGATTTAGAGGGGTATGTAACAAATCACTAGTACTATGTTCATGTACATTATTTTTGTATAAAATAATTAATATACATTCTTGTCATTATTAATACATTGTAAATAGTTTTTAAAGTACAAGAAGTATTATCTGTTATTATTTAATTAAGAAAAATATTTTATTAAATGAAGTGATTTTTTAATTATATAATATTTTAATAAAATATTATAATTATTATTTAATATATTTTATTATATATAAATGATCATATAATTTTATGAATGTAATTATAATGTTAATTAATGTTTGAAAGCCATTTCTGTCAAAGCCTGTGAATTTTTTTATAAATGTCAGTTTTTATTTTAAAATTGGAAAATAACATATTTAGAAAATAATTTAATTAAAATAAATGATATTTTTGGAATCATGACGTCAAAATTATCCAACAGTGAATTTTTCATAAATTTCTCGAGATAGTCAAATTTTTGGGAAAAAATTAAATAGAGTTTAAATATATAATGTGTTTTATGACATCATAATGACCCAATAGTTATGTAATAAAAAACTATAATCTTTATGTTCAGCCAATATTTGTTTTACCATTAAAATAATCTGATTTTGGGTTTGTTCGAATTACTTTTTAAATCATTAATGGACCCCTCAAGACTTATTAAACATCGTGTCTTTTTAAATTATTTTCCATGGGAGTCTGACTCACATCCGCATAAGCAATCCCATTATTTTAATAAGTTAAGACTTTTTCCTTATAAATTATTGTTTTCCTCTTCCCTTTTCTAAAAAACATGGGAAAAACCATGACCTGATTTGTGGTTTGGTTTAGTATAATGTAAGTGGTCCCAAACCTAAATAAAAAACAATTCACTCCCCTTTCCTATATAAACCCACCCTAGCTCCCGCTTACTCCTCACTAAAAGAAATTGGAGTTCATCCAAAATCTGACATACTCTCTCTTGAATCCTCAAGAGGTGCCCCGATCTCCCAAGAATCCTCCTCTAAGCCTCTCTCAAGCCTTTGGAAGCACACTTCCGATTAAAGGTTTGTCTTCCATTCAAATTTTTGTCTATTTTTTTAATATTATTATGCCCTATTAATTTCCATTATAAATGCTTGGGTATGGTTTCTCACCTCCCCCATACTTCCCTATTATTGTTTGGATGATGGTATACCCATTTCTCTCTCATTAAATTCCTCCCATGTACACCCGTTACTATGCCGAAATTCTGAAAGGAACTTCTCTCTCCTCATTTACATTCAAGCAATACTTTTGTATCATGAATCCAAATTCCATTACAATTGTTGGGAAATGTATCTATATTACCAACTTACATTATATTTCATGTATATATGATGAGACACCCATTTTTCTTTCATCAACCATTTTTATTAATTCTTATATCAAGCCATTATGCTACCAAAATTGCACCAATTTTATAAGCGAATGCCATTGTGTAGGGAATACGATCCCCATTTCTCCATCATGGGTATATACCTTTATTCACATTTACTTATTAATAATAATGTTTAATTACACATTCCTTTGTAGTGGAATAAATTATTATGTTTTATGAATCAATGTTTTATGATCCATGTGGCACACTTATGCATGAAATGAAATGTTTAAGAAGGGTGTGCCCTTATTGCTCTCCAATGTATTAGGTAACGTATAGTACTATGATACGTCAGGTGCAATGAGTGTTGACTCATTAAAATTCAATTGAATTGAGGGTTTACTCATGCTTCATGTTAAATGAGTATATACTCATGCTTCATGTGCAATGGGCCTCGGCTCACGCTAATTCCATGTTATGTGTTACTGCCACATTTCCATGTCATGATTATCATGCTTTATCATGCCTTTATCCTCGTGTTTCTACTGTGCACTATTAATATGACTCTTGTATAACATGTAATGTATTCCTCATGTATTCCATGTTTATTCCTTTACCAGGCTTTATATCTCACCCTTTTCTTATGCATGTCCTCAGGTTATCCCATACAATGCTAAGTACGAGGGAATGTAGTGGTCATGTAAAGATAGTTTTCAATATAGATATTGTATTTCATGTTTTAAGTTGTTATGTAATTATATTAAGACCCAAATGAACAAGATCTCTCGATATTCCATGTTTTATCAAGTGAATAGTTTATGTAATAAATCATGTTTATGATTTTAGTAAAAGTAAGGTAGTTATAGAGTGTTTCTCTAAAAATGAAATTTTATAGGCTTTTGATGATGAACTCAATATAAGTCTAGTTTTTTCTCACAATTATATGTTATATTTGTAAAAATGAACTTATTATTTGGAAGAGGGGATAAAAATTTTATTTTATTTATTTTTTGGTATTTTTTTGATAAAATACATATTTTAATGAATAGTGAAAAATACTCGATTTTAATTCAAAACAGCCTTTCTATCTAATTTTTATATATTGTTATTTTATAATTTTACAATTTTTTATGGTATAAATAGATTTATTTTTTATTAGTTAATATAATGTAGTTCACTGGTTGCCTTTTCAAGTTAAAATTGAATAGAAAATCTATCTGAACTTTTGGAAGTTTTACTTTTAATCCCTGATTTCCCAATCTGTCAATGGGATTAATGTTAATAAAAATTTATTCTTTTCAATTTATTGAAATTTAAAAAATTGAAATAAAATTTCATACTCAATATGATAAATTTCGTCCAATGGGATCAAAATGTTATTTGATGAATTGTAACAATAGTATTTAATTTACTGCGGTTAAAGTTATATAGGTTAATTAAAGGTAAAATTAATATTATAATATAACATAATTACCCGTAAACGTTCCATAATATTATTTAATGAGTTTTTATCGGCTATGACAAAATTTAAAATGAACTTTTGACCTTTGGGAGTCCCTTAGTTTTGATGATGATATTTATAACATTTAATTTAAATAAATGTCAAATATGTCATTAATATGTGTTTTTTAAAAAAAGATTTAATATTTGTCATAAAAGTTACATCTTAAACAATTAAAATCCATTAGAATGATAAAAATATTAACTAAAAATGGTTATTTGTTTATTTATTTATGATTTAACTAATTAAACATTGTTATGACACAAAGATGATGTAGTATTAGATTTATTAAAGAATGACTAAAATAAATAGTATTAAAAATAATAAAATTTATTTAATATGAAATATTTGAATCAACAAACTATTTTTTAGATGGATGTGACATTTTGGGATTGATTTAATTTAGTTTTTCTAATGTAATCCAACTTTGGTGATTTAAAAAAACATATAATGAAAAGTGCCAAATTTGACATAATTCATATTTTAAAAAATAAAATATTTAATTAAATGATTTTAAATTTATAGAAAAATTATATTCATAGAAAAAGATTATATAAATCAATATATGTCATTAATGACTTGTTAATTGGTTGTTCAACATGATTTGTTAATTATTTTAACCCTCAAAGAATAAACTACATGATAAATCTGTAAGAGTTAAAAGGGGTAAAAAAAGATAAGGTCTGAAAAATATTCAAAACATTTATAATATGAATTATATTAATATTATTTTATCCAAAATCATCATATCTTATAAATAAATTCGTTTTGGATCATTTTAAAAAGAAAATTAATTTATATTAATTTTATACATTTTTTAATTCAAAGAGTGCCCCTCCCCTCTTCAATAAAAGGGAAAAATTACTCTCTATTGCTAAAACATCAAAAACCTTTCAGTTATGCAATAAAATTCCCAAAAAATACTATAATACCTCCATAAATTCTTAAATCTTTTTTTTTAGTTCGATCACCAACCATAGATTCATGAAGGTGTTAGGAAAGGTTCTCATCAATAGGAAATATAATGTTTTTATATAAAAAATTATATTTTATTTCTTCTTCAACTTTTATTATATATTACCCATCCAAGATGAAATAGTAAGTCCAATAAAATTAGGGTAATTATATGTTATTATGTATATATCATCAAATAAATCTATCTCCACTTACATTAAATGGGAAAGAAATTAAAATGATTTCGCATACATGTGAACTACCACCTCTAAAAACTGATCTAATTTGTTTTCCATAACCGTCTCGAATAAATTATTAAAATATTTTAATTAATGTTGATATGTGATATTTAAGACATATTAATAATTATACAATAATAATAAATCAATTTCATTCATACCATCCATGCTCAAAAAAATTATAAAAGTGTTTGTGTGTAATTATAGTCCATCAGCTCCATAAAATGATGTGACTCATTTTTATTCATTACTTAACTTATATGATATATATACTTATATATAAATAATTGATATGATATTAATTATCTTATTATCATTATTTAATTGTAAAATAATTATTTCCTTTTTTATATAACAATCAATGAAAAATGAAAAATATAATTAATTTGTACGCACAACCTATCATCACCATCATAATATCCTTGTAAATTGTTCATAAAAATAATTATTATTTTTATTTAAAATTGTTATTGATGTATAAAATTTAAAATAATTTCATGAATATTATTCTTTATTGGATGTAATTAAGACCACATGGAATATTGACATCATACCATGTTCATTTTCGACTCAAGTTTTGAATAATGACAGAACGTCAGATATGAATTTAAATAATTATTTAATTTCTATTAATTGAGGAATATTTTGTTATTTTACAGAAAATTATTTTGTAAGGTGTATAATCAACCACATTGAATTTTAATCACATTCCATTTTTTTTAAAAAGAATATTTTTTTATGAATCGTTTTACTGACATTACCAAATGAGAAAAGAATGTTTTTTGAATATCTGTGGTGAAAACGCATTCCCCGCCACCATAACCATTATTTGATGTTTAGATTCCTCTATAATGCCTTAATGTTTTTAAAAGTAAATAAATATATTATTCTCTTTTTGGTGATTTGGTATTGATAATTTTTTGGAATGTTGATTGACTATTTCAATATCTTGAAAAGATCACTTATGTTTTAAAATGAAATTTTACAATTAAAATGTTAATACTTACAATAATTTATGTGTTATGATTATATAATGGTACATGGAGATTTTATGGGTGATTACGTGATAAAAAAATTACTAGTGGTAATGTGATATACCGAAAACGGGTTGACTTCTAATTAACTAGGTATGGGTGGTAACATTATAACCTACAATGCTTTTGTTTTGGAAGACATCCATATAGTTATTCCATTTAGTGATATGTGTAGATGTCAACCATATATTTATTTAATTTATTTATGATTACATCCCAAGACACCATTATATATATTTTTTGATTTTTAAGGGTTTTTATTGTACTAATTTGATTATTAATAGGAATTAAATGAGCTTATATTAATTGATGAGTATTTAATACTTATTAAAGGTGAATTGTATTACATTATGATAATGTATTCATGGTTTACCCGTTTTACCAAGGATATCAATTTTCCTTCTTTGTGTATCCCTTACAGAGATTTTTGTGCTCATCCCATTTTTTTAAATATATTTCGTATGATCTAAGGGAGAATAGATTCATGGATGGAATGGAAAAAAATTTATGATTATTAAACAAGAAATGAAATCCGGTTTCTTTAAAAAAAAATTCTTTTATGAAAGAACAAATACTATTATAAGTGTCCACATTATATGGTCTTCTTATGAAATAGTTATTGAATAATTCTTTAAATCTCCAATCCTAAATATATCATCAATTTGAACTTATAATTCAACTCACAATTATGTAACATTTAAGTATAGGTAATTATTGTTGGTATCTAAGTAGGGTTTAGAAAACATTGTATATTAGGGTGATATTTAAGTATACGTTACATGTTAAATATCAACACAATGGTAAGAATAATATAAAGATTCGTAGACATTTTAGATAAATTTGAAGATTTTGAGATAACATGATTAGTTATATATATTATTATTTATCTTACTCATAATATATTATATGATGATTTTATTAATATAGTCACACTAACCTTTTCAGTTTTAGTATATGGATAGAGTCAATAGGAACCAAAGTAACAATGGATGTGATGAAAAATTTGGTGGTTCTATAAATAAGAAATAAAAGGAATTGGGAGCATCAACGAGAAGCCTTGTGGTTATTATAAAACAAATATTAAGATTAATGATTAACCACTTGAACCCTAATGATTTTTTAGATGCATCAAATGTAAGAGAAATGCATCACTTAGGATGTTCAGGTAATAATGATAATAAAGGTAATAATATTCATAAATATATGTGTCAAGGATATGGAAGGATATATCTATGAAATTTTTTTCAAGGGATGATAAGGTGTTATGGATGTGGTAATGAAGGTCTTAAAGCAATAACATTCCATGGAAAAAGGAATCATTCAATTGAGACTAAGAAATGGAAAGAAGTTCTTTCTGAATTATCAATTGAAAGTTTTAAATTAGGGAAGTATGGTCATTATGAATATAGATTTCAAATGAATAAGTTCTGAGAATCAGATATGTGAGACAATAAATATATACATTTATCAATACCAAATTCCATTCCAATTAAAGAAGAGGAAATTGAAATTTTCATTTTTAAGGTATATATTATTTCATGACTCATGTTTTGACGCTATTAAATTTTAGGAGATGATTCATTTTTTCATTTGTAGAAAATATGTATTAAGGAATAATATAGAAAATTGTGGTTATGGTTTCACAAATAATGCTGAATGATTATGTAGTCTATATATATGGGAATAAAGAGTTATGATATATCTATAGATGATGAAATTTTTTATAATAATTAATGTTATCCGGATGCTTTGGTAACTTTAGAATAAATTTTCAAGTATCTATAAGCCAAATGGGTGTTATGTGAAAAAAGTTTTTGAGTATGAATTATATTTTATTATGTGGAAATAATTATAAATATATGATTATTCTTAAGGGTTTATATGATCTTTTATTTTTCAGGTAATTATGGGATATTTGATTTTGAGATGCAAAATGATAGGTATGCAGTTAACATTGAGATTAATATATGTTATGTTTATTTTTGAAACATTATCACAATTTGGGAGTGTTTTAAATATAATATTGTTTTAGAAAAAGGGAAAATCATAGGATGGGTTACAACCCTTCACACCCAGATAGGCCATGGGAATCAAACCCACAATTGATGGAAGACAAGGTTTTATCGCCAACCACTGGACTATGTGAAGTTATAAGTTGGTATGAAATTTTATTTTAGGTTATTTGAGTTGAAGGAATAAGGAGAAGTTGAATTTTGGGAACATATATTATATCAAATGGATATCCATGTAATTTAAAAATGATTTGGTAATTAAGTGGTAAATGTTATTTTGGAGGAGATTCACTATTTTGGGAACCCTATATGACTATAGAAAATAGAATACTATGAGATTTTATTTTAGGAGTAATGTTTGAATTTTTTTTGGAAGAATAAATGTTTTTGTAGAGTTATATATATTTAGGTTTTTTTATGGAAATAAATATTTTAGCATGGAGAATATTTGATTTTGGAAATTAATTTTTTGTTATGAGCCATTAATAGTGATAGAAGTTTTTTAGAGATAAATGTTAAAATTTATCTTAGAAGACTATCATATCATATTCTTCTAATTTTGGGGTTTTAATCCTAGTTTTTATTATTATTAGAAAATTTCAAAATTAATATTTATCAAATTACCTATGAGGAACATAGAGTATTAATTTTATCTTTTGGAGATTAAAATTAGTTTTCTATTAAACAATGGTTTTTTATATTTGGGAAATTTGGTTATTTCATCCTATCCTTTTTGGTTTTGGTCACTGTTTAATGATATGATGAATAATTAGGTATTCATATTTGGATTATATGATTATACAGATGTTGAATCTAGTGTTTTTAGTCATGAATAAAATATATTCATCATGAATACTAATCATTTGGAGAAAAAAGATGAGTTCGTGGTGGAAATTGAATAATGGATGAAACTGTAATTGAGATGTAAGTGTGTTTCCCTATGTTTTATTGAAGGAAATATATAAATTCTACTAATTTATGAAAATAATCATAAAATGAAAATTTTTTCTATTCAATTTTCCTACGGTGATTTCAAATACTATTTATCCCATCACAAATTTATATTCTTTTTATTTTTAACATTTAACTGACAATGTTTTTTTATTATCTTCCAAAACATGGTCATTATTTTTCTCTTCTGTATCCACATTTTCATACAAAGAGACCTAGTATTTTTTATCTCGGGTTACCATTATAGTTTATTTATTTTATAGTGGAGGGTTTGTTAATCCTTTTTATAATGTGGGATTGACAAAAAATGTATTTTGAAAATTTATTCCTTTGTTAACAAACCAAAATTGAAAATTTTAGGAAGTAATTTCCAAAACATGTTGGAGAATTTAACATCAATGTTTTTTAATGGAAACACTTTGTTCAAGAGAATACATTATCAGCCACACTTTTCTTAAATGAGTAACTTAATATTATTTTCTAACGTGATAGTTATCACATAGAAATTAGAATGGTAGGAATGAAACAGATTAATATAATTATGAAATTATATTTTACACGTGTTTATATAATGATTCATTGGTTACTATATTAATAAGTAAATTAAATAAAAACAAATTAAATATAAAAGATTTTTTATTATGAAAAACTATTTAAATGTGAATAACTGAGTATATAAAATAATCAAATAACTCATTTTGTATTATAGTAATGATATATAAATTAAATATAATGTTTAAAATTAGTATTATGTGTTTCTTAGTTTTTTAATATGAACACATAAAATTTTACAAATAAATTTAGTGTTTTTTTAAAATGAATTTTTTCTAGGCATTGATGGAGAACCCATTTTAAATATAGTTTACAGGACTTTTATATGATATATTTTCCAAAATATACTTCCTATTTGGAATCTTTATATCAAAATTTACATTGATTGAATTTTTTTTACTTTTATAATAAAATTTATATTTTAATAAATCGTGAAAAATAATGAATTTAATTTCACACTGCCTTGTTATCTAATTTATTTGTATTTATAGATTATAATTTTTATTGTTTTATGGTATAATTAGATTATTTAATTATAATTTAATCCAATTTAGTTCATTCGATTTATTTTATAATTTAAATTAAATAGAAAAAAATTTGAACATTTGAATGTTTTTCATAAAAATTTCATTTTTCCAATCCATCAATGGGATTAGTGTCAAAATTAATATAACCCTTTTGTGAATTTAATTTTCAAAAATTGACATACATGGTTGTACTCAGTAAGAATAATTTTGTCTAGTTGGATCAAATCCATGTTTTGGTGAATATTGACTTTTGTATGTTACGTACCACAATTAAAGGTAAATAGGGTAATTAAAGGTTAAATTAACATTATAATAACATAAAATTAACCTAAAACACGAACTATTATTATTATATAAGTTATTTTCTACCATGAATAACCTTGTTCGATAATTTTTACCCTTCAATTCCACTTCGGTGTGATTATGACAGCAATAACATTTAATTAAATGTATTGTCAAATATGTCATAAATATTCCTTTTCCTAGTATTTTTTTATATATGGGGCTCATTAAGTTATATATTCAACTATGAATAACTTTTACAAATATAAAAATATTACCTACAACATGGAAAATTATTTAAAATTTTTGGCATCTAAATAATTAAATTTATTTATAACAAAAAATGATATAGTAATAGATTCATTAATAGAAGAATCAAATAAATTATAATAATAATTTTCAAATAAATATAATATAAATTATATGGTTTAATACAAGAATTATCTAGTTGAATATGACTTTTTATTATGGTGTTAATGATTTTTTGGAATGAAAGGATATTTTATGAATTTGTTAAGAACTCATGTAATGAATATTGTCAAAATTGAAATAATTCATATTTTAAAAATATAAAATATTTAACTAAATGATATAAAATATAAAAAATATTATTTTTTCAAAAATATTATATAACTCCAAAAAATTCATCAATTACTCATTTATTGGTCTTTTGACATGATTTTCTAATTATTTTAACCCTCAAAGTGTAAATTAATTTTATAAAATAGTAAGAGTAAAAAGGGGTTAAAACAAAAAAATAAGGATTAAAAAATATATAAAACTTCTATAATATTAATAGTATAATTATGATTTTTCCAAAATCATTATATCATCAAAATAAATCATTTTTTGTTCATTTCTAAAAGAAAATAAGTTTTTATTAATTTAATACTTTTTATAATTGAAGCATTCCCCTCCCAACTTCTATACATGGGAACTCATTCCTATCATTTAATCACGCATCTAAAACCTTTATGTCCATCCATGATTTTCTCAAAACCCTTTGTATAATCCTTTCACACATTCATGAAGCCTTATTTTAGTTAGAAAACCCTTTTTAGAGGTGTGAAGTTGTTACAAAATCTGGTTATCTGAAAGAAATGTTCTGTTTTTATATATGTAATTCAATTTTTTATTACTTTACTTCTTTATAATATTATTCTTCCCATATGAAATAATAAATCATGTATAAAAAATATCATATGATTATTTTATGTTATTATCATCAGAAAAATACATCTCCACTTTCATTAAATGGGAATGTAATTAATATTTTGTGCGTATGGGTGAACTATCACATCCAAAAAATGATCAAATTCATTTTCCAAAACCATCACTAATTAATTGTTATAATAATGGAATTCTAATTAATATGTTATATTCATCACATATTAATCATTATAATATATTAATATATCAATTATGTTCTTACTATTGATTCACATAAAAATTATAATGTCATTCGTGCGTACATGTGAACTATCACCTCTATGAGGTAATGTTAATCATTTTTTTTCATTACATCACTTTTATGACATATATACGTATATTTTATTGATAAATATGATATTAATGATGTTATTATATTAGTTTAATAGTTAAATAATACTTACCTTCTTTTCACGTTGATCAATGAAAAATGGAAAATGTTAGTTTTGCATAAGTACGTCCTACCTTTTCCATGATTATATCATTGCATGTTCTTCATTAAAATACATAATGGTTTGAATTAAAATTATGATTGATTTATAAAAATTAAAATAAATTCAATAATATTATTCTCATGATTATGGACTTATAACCACAAGTATTATTGGAATCATACCATGTTCATTTTCGACTCAAATGATGAATTTCAACAAAACATCTAATATGAACTTAAATAACAATTTAATTTTTCTAACATTTAAATTATTAATAAAAATGAAATAATAAAATTGATAAATACTCTCAAAAATATATAAATTATCCAATGTTTATTATTAAGTAAGATAAATATTATTTGATATGAATCAAACTCAAGGTAAGGGATTTCATGTCGATCTCCATTTATTGAGGCATATTCATATATCATACTCCACCATCTCTTATAATGTGTATAATCAATACATTTGAAATTTAATTTCATTCCACGGTTTCCAAAAAAAAAATTAATATGAATTGATTTACCTTTTTTACTAAATGACAAAATAAATGATTTTAACATATGCATTGATAATGAATTCATTAAATTTGTAACCATTACATGATATTTGGATTCCTCTATAAGACATAATGATTATATATGGAAAATAAATCCTTTATTAAATTTTTTAGTGTTTTTTTATTGAAAATTTTTTCTATTATGGATTGATTATTTCAATTTCTTGAAATGATTTCTTGTGTCTACAAATGAGATTTTATGAGTGAAATGTTGATAATTAAAATTTTTTATGTGTTATGATTTTTAATGCTACTTTGACATTTGACGGGTAATTACATGATAAAACAAAGATGGTTAATTAAATGATAAATCAATGAAGGGTGGTTCAATGATAAATCAAGGATGGGTGGTTACATTATAACATCCAACACATTTGAAATGGATGTCGGTTATATGGATATTCCTTTTAGTGATATTTTTGGAAGTATACTATATGGTTATTTCATTTGAGTATGATTATTTCCTATGTAAAAATTATATGTTATATATGATTTCAATTGGTTTTATGGTAATATATTTAAAATAAAAGGGTATGAAATGAGATTATATTCAGTGATTACTATTTACTACTTCATAAAGGTGAAAAGTACTACCCTATGATGAAGTATTCATGGATTATATGTTTTCATAAGGCTATTAGTTTCCCATTGTTTTGAATACCTTATTGAAATTTTTGTTCTCATACCATGAATTTATATTTTTTTCACAAGATGTATGGGAGAATATTCACATGTATGTAATCGAGGAAATGATATGGTGATTAAACATGAAAAGAATTCAGGTTTCATTTAAAATGTTTTTTCATTTGTAAAGAAATTGATAATGTTCAAACTATCCACATTTTGTGGTTTTGATAGGTAACAATTGTGTCGTTATTATCTAAAACTCTATACTTGGAAAGATCATCAATGTGAATTCATGACTAAACTGATGATTATGTATTGTTAATGGTTAGGGACTTATACCCATCTTGATTGGTGCCTGAATGAAAAACTATGACATTGTAATCTCTCTTTTGGCTTATATTCTAAATAGAAACATGGATCTTTTGGTGTGTCCAAATCCTCCTAAGATTGAACAAGATATGATTGAGTTACTTAAGTTATATATGTCTCTAATTTTCATTGGATCAATTGATTGACTAATCATTCTAGAATTGATCAAATAAATTGAGATAATATTATCCATCCATGAATTTTCTGAATATGAAAAGGTTTTACTGGGTGTTTATATTATGGAGGGATAAGATATTCAGTGGTGGGAATTACTTGGGAATTCATATCTCGGTAAAGATATTGATGTGATGGAGTCGAAAGAATTATGAATTTTTTTAATAACTATTTTCCTCACACTCGGTCACTTTAAATAGGACGGGATTTATTTTACCTCATGAGAAATGAAAAATAATCTGTCAAGGTATATGAGGAAAAATTCTTAAGACTTGAATGATATGACTCCACTGTTGAAATTTCCCTTGAATGCAAGGTTTCTCGATTCATTGTGGGATAAAACCTAGTCTAAAAGAATCATTGTCGATCTTATACATTGATAGCTATTGGAAATTTGTCTGATCTACCCTGAAATTAGAGGTGGATATTTGAGACTCTCAAGGGGATCAATGAGATAACATGTGTAATGTGGAGTTTAATTATATATATCTAATGGAGAAATTGAAAATTTCTATGCAACATCATCATCCCAATTGTCAAATGTTTGGGAAGAAGAAATCTAAAAAAAAATTAATGGGAATAATGAAATATTATTGGTACAGGAGGTAGGGAACCTAGATAACCAATTTTAATTCAAGAAACCCACTAACGTGATAAAGGAAATGAATTCTCTAATGAACCCTCAGTGAATTGATCATTTCCTGAACTACGAGGAACCGTTTATCTTTTCAAACCAATGAACTAATCTAAGGGTTTTTGGAGACAATCAAAAACCTCCATGTTAGAACGGGACAGAATTATCTATCAAATGATATATAGGTGGATCCTAACAATGATGTCATTTTTTGTAATCTAGTTGTTCATTAAATAACTTAAAATTTATTATTTTATTTTTGATATATGAATGCCTTTTTTCATGATATTTTAGTTGAATAGTTCAAAAAACACAAAAAAATCATCGAAGTACAGTTGGAATTGAAAATAAAAATTGTGGAAATTATTTCATACCATGTATATATCTCCTACACTATCAAATTTTGTAGGCTATACATCCCAAAGAATTTTTTCATTCTCCCTTTGGTGTTATTTTATTCAATTAATTGAATGTATTTAGTTTTGTTATATAGAACTAAAATTAACTTTTTGAGAAGGAAATCAATCTCTACATTACGAATCACCCTAGATTCTATATAAGTGAACAAGAGAAGATAAATCTTGTTTTGTACCAACATATCTGCAATGGATGTTATTTTCATAGATGAATGCATATTTACCTCAAATTATTTAATCATTGTAAATAACCATCATCAAAGATGTTCCGATTATGAGGGAATACACTATTGTGTTTCTTGAAGAATTTCATGGTCTTCCACTTTGCAAAGAGGTTTAATTTATATATATATTCTACCTTGGGAATAGATAATATACAAGAATCAATATAGAATTGTGGTTTTTGAAATTTAATATCAGATGAAATAACTATACAAGAATCTACATAAAGGTTTCATTTCCCATGTGCTTCACCATGTGGGGAAAATTCCAATTGTTCAAGAAAAAGCATGGGTAAATGAGCCATTCCATTTATTATCATCAACTGAAAATGATCTCAATAATGAACGAGTAACTTATTCCAAAGATTAATGACTCTATAGATCAGTTATAGGGTGATAAATAAATATCTAATGAGGATATGTTGTCAGTATATTACAATGATAGGGTGAATATGGAGGATATTGGTAAGAATGATCTTTGGAAAATATATGGGAACTATTATTTCATTGTAATCCCATTTGGACTCAGTAATTATAAATTAATATTGATTTACATGATTAATAATTAATTCAGGGATTACCATAAAAAATATTGGTAGTATTTATAGATGAAAATCTATTATACTCTACAAGTAAGGTGGATCATAAGGAGTATATGAGAACTACGCTAAGGAACTTGGAAAAGGATAAGCTTTATGAAAGTTATAGAAAATGTGACTTTGAGTTGAAGGAAGTCTCATTCATATATAATATAATAACATGTAATGGGTTATCTATGGATTGTTCGATAATAAAATCAATCTATGGATGGATGAGTCTAATATCTATCATTGATATATGTAATTTCCATATATTATATGGGGTTTTCCATTGATTTATATGACAATTTTAATGAATCTCAAACCCTCTATCCATGTTAACTCACAACGGAGCCTTCTTTTCCTAGAATGATCATTGTGAAGAGAGAATAATAAATCATAAAAGAAGTTTTATCATTGAAGCTATGTTCGAACAACTCACATGTGGAGTAAATTTCATAGTATTCAATGATGATTTGAAAAATGGCTTGGTATTCATGTTAATTCTAACTGAAAATTTCAAAGACAACGCTTAATGGAAGTTTTAATTTCACATATTGAACTACAAATCAAAAATTTTAGAGTTATAAATAGTAGTTTTGTTTCTGAAATTATAGCAACATTGCCTCTTTGAAGAGATGTATGAAATATATATAGATCAAAATATTATAAAATATATATTCACATTGAAGGAGATGAATATGCACCAATATAGATGATTTTTATTGTTCATGGATGCTAACTTCTCAGTCAATTACTTTCCTAGGAAAGAGGAAATTATGTATGACACTCAAAGTAAATAAGATCGAGCAAAACTATTACTGATGACAATTGAGAGGGATATATATTATATGGAAAATATGTTAATGGGAATCATAAAAAAATGATCATCATCAACCCTATCATAAATTATTGTCTAACCATCCCTTCAGGAATAGATTATGGATTATAAAATAAATTTAGTGCGGATTCAGAATATTGAGGAAAATATAAAAAAAGTCAAATCATTAGAGTTTGGTGTTAATGAGGAAGGTGTTTTATGATTTGGGTTACGACTATGTTTACCATAAAATCAGGACCTAAAGAAGAATTTTTTTTGTATTACAAAAGTTATACTTTCTCTATTCACCTTCTAGGAACAAATATGTTTTGAGAACTCAAAGATTACTATTTGGAGGAGAATATGAAGAAGGAGACCATTGAATGTACATCAATGTGCCTGTCATTTTAGAAAGTGATAGATGTAAGGTAGAAGTCTAAAGAGATGGTGAAACCATTACCCATACAAAAATAGAAATGGTAAAGCATCACTATTGAATTTTTCATAGGACATGTGAATTCAAACAGATGAAACAATTCTATCTGAGCTACGGAAGATCATTATATGAAGAATGAACACATCATTGAAATATGAGATGACTTTTCACTTGATCAACTTTCATGTATATACATCATATAAATACTTAGAGTCTATTAAGTACCACTTTCGATTATAACTAATTGAGATCTAGGAATCACCTCAACATTCTAAAAGAGTCTCCAACATTATCTCAAAACTATGTTAATCTACATCAGTTCTTATAAGCCTAAAAATTATGGATAATCTGAGTGATTTATCCATAAACATGAGTAAATGTTGATTTCATTATAATTTTAC
Source organism: Viscum album (assembly GCA_963277665.1). Taxonomy (NCBI): domain Eukaryota; kingdom Viridiplantae; phylum Streptophyta; class Magnoliopsida; order Santalales; family Viscaceae; genus Viscum; species Viscum album. Next base: position 677,678,590 of record OY728132.1, on the reverse strand, counting down.
ATCAAAGGAGGATGGGACCAACATCTTCCTTTGGCCGAGTTCTGTTACCACAAAAGCTTCCACTTAAGCATCCATATTTCTCCCTATTAAGCCCTATATGGTAAAATGTATAAGACACAAATATTATAAGATAATTTTATGGAATGAAAAGTATTAATTCCTAAAATATTTGAGGAAATGATGGAAAAGGTTAAGCCCATTCAACAACACATCAAATGTTCTCAAAGTTGAAAGAAGATCATTGCTAACAATAATCTATAAGACCTATAATTTATGTTGGATTCATTATATTCATCCACATATCTATATGGTATAAGGTTATGGTATGTGGCATGAAAGAAAATATTATTCCACGATACATTATCCTCTTTTCGATCCATGATTATTTTGAATTGCTGGCCCATAAACTAGTACTCCCACAAAACATATCTCATGTACATGATTTATTATATATATCTCTCTTTGAGAAACTTCACACCATACCCCTCACCAATAAAATATATATAGGTTATACCACTAGAGTTTTAAATTTCCACTAATGAGAAATAATTGAAAACAATATATCATAAGTAAACACTTCTGTGAAATAAGATGTTGTGCCTTATCGATGTGTTGTGGAGAAAAGTCAATTTTGAAGCAGAATCATGGGAACCAAAAGAGGTGATGAATCATAGATACCTTCATCTATTTAGTTCAGGATGAAAAAATTTCACGGGGGAAATTTATTAAGGGGGTATATTTTAATGACTTGAACTATTACAAATAAAATTGCCATTTTATTTTAATTAAATGTATTATTATGTCATATAGTTATAGAAAATACATGCACTTATGTTGTATTATTATATCAAAATGGATTTAAATGGTTTTTATGTATCATTACTATTGATAATATAGTCGTTGAATAGTTATCACGTGGTTAGTATAAATATTGTGTTTTAAAAAATCTAATTGAAATAGAAAAAGAAAGTGATGACCTCAAATAGCAGTATCATCCCCTATAAATTCCAATTATTGAAGCTTCCATGGGAGAGAAAATCACTGGGATTCAATCATTACCAATCCAAATCTAAGATCTATCAACTTCATTATGATCGAAACCATTTACGGTAGAAGTTCAATCTCATCAAGATCATGTCCCGAACCATGTTTGGTGAACCACCCAATGAATGTCAAACCATCACACAAAATTCTCTTATGGAACATCATGGTGTATTAAAGACATATGTATAATGTCCCATGAATTATGAGTATGTTATTTATTTTTTAATGATTATATTTCCAAAATATTATTATTACATATCAAACTATTTTTATACATTATAAAAACAGATATTAATTTGAGTTACTATTCATAATCAATTGATAAATTTATTTTGAGGAATTAATAGAAATTTCAAATAAATTATATTTTAATAAAATATTGTTTTTGGATAATTTTTAGCAAATATAGATGGTCATATATGTTTTATGATGTAATATTTAATTTTTTATAAGGGATAGGGACTTGTAATTTTAAAAAACATAAAAATTTCATAATAAATATTGATTTTATTTTAATATTAAATAATAAATTTTTTTATAAATTTTTTTAGATAAAATTAATATTATTTTTCAAATGAGAATGTTGAAATTATTAAATAGTGAATTTTTCAAAAATTTTGGAGACATTTGAATTTTCAGGTAACAATTAAATACCATATAAATTTACTTTTTGTATTATGACATTATAGTGAACCAAAAGTGATGTAATAAATATTATAATGTGTATCCACAAAAAAATATATTTTTTTCCAATAAAATGATATTATTTTAAGTTCATTTTATTTATCTTATAATTCCATTATGAGTAATCCAAAACATATAATATTTTTTATGGTTTTAAAATTCATTATTTATAAGTCTAAATCAACTCCACAGAATTAGTGGCATTATTATGTTATGTTCTGATATTTTACATATAATATCATGATATCCACTCCCATTTTTCAAAAAAATGGGAAAAACATCCGATTGTTTGTGTTCTTCGTTATTTTAAATTGTAGAGTCCAAAATGTAAATAGTAATAAAATCCATATATTTCTTTATATAAACCCACCTTAAGTCCCTTATCTCTTCACCCAAACTCTTTTTTGTACTTCCATACATTACCCTATACTCTCATAATTACTCATATTTTTCCCCCATTATCTCAAGAATTCCCTTTGCTGAATATTGAGACATATACTCAAGAAAGGGATCTTCCACTCTCCACTTATTTTGAAGAACATCTCTTTCTTGTGTCTTTATATTTACATATTATTATGTTGGGATATTTTCTTTTATATTTCCATCAAATTAAATTTTATATATTAATAATGGGAGAATCCTTTTAGTCCCATTAATCTTTACTTGATTTTTTGTACACCTATTATAATGATGAAATATTTGTAAGGGGTTTATCTATTCTCATTTCCAATCAAGCACTTATTTTATGTTATGATTAATAGTTTCCATTTATTCATGTTGTTATATTTTCTTCCATATACAAATTACTACAAATTTGATTTATAAATATTTATCTATCTCTTTAACATTCATTATGAACTCAAATGGTCCTTTTTGTGAAACCATTACTATATCAAATGTTGTAAGGGATCTTCTCCGTATCTTCTTTATTCAAGTTACAATATTATTTGACACCTTCTATTTCCATTTCATAATGTTGTGATATATCTTTTTAGGTCCCCATTACAAAAAATTCTATTTTAAAATTATTAGTACCCCTTTCTCTCTCACACACCATTTTTATAAGGTTTTATGTGATGTCATTATGCCACCAAAATTTTCCCATTAATTTCTATGCCAAAACAATTTTGTAGTGAATACCACACCAAATTCATATAAATTATTCCCTCCTTTAAAAACATATAACATGTTGAATTGGGACTTATATATATATTCCTCATTGCAGAATATGTTATAAATTACTATGATTAATTTATCCATGTTGTATGATATATGTGGCACACTTAAACATGAGGATGAATTGAGGTTAGGGGATATTTCAGAATTTTCAAAAAATATTAAAATATAACAAGGCAATTCTAGATTCAATTACATTGAAAATTCCTATAAATAATATGTAATTACATATTAGACCATATACTATCACATTTGGTCTTATTAAAAAATTTATGATTTATATGTAATGTAATGAAATTTTATATTCATGAAATATCATTATTATAAGCAATTACCACTATTTATTGTTATGATATTAAAATCATCGATACAACGATTAAAATTTGGAAAAAAATTATTATATCATAGACATGAAATAGTTTTCTGTTTAATTAAAGGATCATTTAAATTATCTAAAATTATTTTGTATTTATGTTTTAATATAAATATTTAATTTTTTATTAATTTAATAATTACATAATCATCATTCTGAAAGCATTTAATGAATTTTATTGTTCCTTAAAAATTAAAAATATAATACTATGAAGAAGTAAAATATCATAATTTTTCAATGTTTTATTATTGTTTTAATAATCATATTGAAAACCATATTTTATAATGTAATATTAATTTAAAACCACAGTGTGAACAACTTGATGTTTCTTGAAATTAAATATTATATTGGTCATAAAGTAATTCATGTTGATCCGAAAGGTTCCAAATTCAAAATTTGGATTATACCGGATGCTAATATTTATCTAAAAAGATTTACACAAATATTTAGTTCATTAAATGGTTAATATGAATTTAAATAAAATATAATTATTTATTTTAATTCTACTTGCATGAGCATTGCATCATCATTTTATAATAATTTTATTTAATAAATTTTATATAAAAAATACAACTAAATTGAGGTAATAAAAATAAATTAAATAATCTAAATTAAATCCATTATATAAATTAACTATTTATATTTACTCGTATCCATGTCATGAAACTTGTTTAATATGTTAATTTGACTTCTATTTCTTAGCGTAAGCATTGAAAAACTTTTTTGGTATGGTCAATGTTATATAGCACTAAAAGTACAAAGTATCAGTAAATAACATCATTTTACATAATAGGTAATAAAATTTTCATGAAAATGCTTTTTTGAAATTAATTATTATCTATAATAAACCAAATTTAACTTGTCCAAGGTTGTGTAGGGACTACCGGGACACCTAAAATAATTTTTTTATTTATGATGAAAAAAATTATAATTTATTTTTTATAAATTTTTGTACAATATTTAGGTTATTGTATTATTAATTAATAATTTCATAAGTTTAATATTTTATATATCATAATTATGTCTTGACGATATCACAACATATACAGTAATATTTAAAAATAATATATTTATTTATATTCATTAAAAAATTAATATTCCAATGGAAATTTCCCAAAAATTCATCCCAATTTAATTTTGAAATTACAATAACAATGATGAAGTACTTTTTTTAATTAAATACAATTAATGGGTCAAAATTTAATTTTAAATTAAGATATATATTAAAATTGGGTAAAACTTCCTTTAGAACATTATAGATTTTTTATGCATGAAATTTTATTTATTCTTATCTTATGCTAAACAATTCTATTGGATGAGTGTCCAATGAAATTTATGAAATATATAATATAGAAATTTAATAAGGCGGTAATACTTTTGATTCTCATAAATTAAAAAACTAGTTTATAAATTAAACACAATAATATTTCATTGTTTTTCTACCCTAGTTGTTGTCTAAAAAATATACTATTGAAGTGATTAAATTTTAAAAAGAGACATGATATTAAGTCGTGGTCAATAACACATTTACCATGGTTATTAATTTTGTCATGATAAATATTCATATGGACTAAAAATTCAAGTGGAGTATTTAACATGTTTGGAACCCGTGGTTCTAAATATTTAATTCATTTTATCTAATAATGTACTTATAAATAGATGAAATTAAATTTTTTGTATGTGCACCAAATGAACAAATAAATCTTTTTAGAAAAATTTAATTTTAAAAAAATGAAATTTGATTTATTATTACTTCACATATGGAAAAAATATTATATGAATGTTAAAACAATTTAATGTGTTTGTAATATATTATTTACTAAAAAATTATTCACCGATAATTATTAATTATGGTAGATAAACATTGTAAGCATAAAAATTAGTTTTTTTAAATAGATTTTATGTATAGAAATGTTTCTCTATTGAAATAATGAATAAAATTGATCTTAATGAAAATATTTAGATTTTATAAATTTAATATAACTAATCTTATATTGAAAAAATATTGAAATAATATCAAAAATTTATAGAACCCTAAAATAGAAATTCAGTTTCCAATATATAAAAATATGTTTCACTATTAATTGAAAAATCGTTTTTTAGAATATTTACTTATTTTAACCTAAGATAACTTTAATAGAATGATTTATAGTAATATTTTTATTATATTAAATAATATTATCTTATTTTTTGATCTTAATATTAATATTTTCCCCCAAAAGGAAATAATTTTTAAAAAAAATATATTTTTGTAGTATAAAATGATTTTTCTAAAAATTGAGTGATTATATTGAAATCATTTATCAATAAATCTATCTTGTATAGTAAATTCATATATATATATATATATATAATAATAAATAATATATTCTATTAATACTAAAAAATATAACAACTAGGTTATAATGGTTATATAAAAATATTTCATGGTTTGTCTAGGCACGATGTTTTGTGTCACGCAAGCTATCAAAGAAATTAAATTTAATTAAGAAAATATATATTTCAATCATTATTGTCCTCTTTTATTCTCCAATGTTTAATAAATATCATCTGTGTATATTTATCTTTTTTTGGGAATTAATGGTCTGAAATTTAGAAATTCTTTTTTGGAAACCAACATCATAAAAAGACTTATTAAAAATTCCTTAAGAAATTTGGGAAAGGAAACTACAATGATCCCTATTAAACTAGGTTTCCACATATGAGACCATTAGTGGAATGTGAGAATATGTACATAGAAGTGATAAATGACATTTATAGACTAATATTGAGTGATATAGATCATTTTTAGGAGTGATCTAACAATCAAAGACCATTAATATCTATGTATATAAAAGACCATAAACTCATCATGATTAAATTGTTTAGTAAAAATTATTATCTAATGATAATTTATCTACAGTTTAAGAATTCCTTTTACATTAATGACATTAAAAAATGAAGAATTTCTAAATTAAAATTATAATAAAATGATTTAATAAATTTACAATATAATCCATTCTATTACTCCAAATGATCAGTGGTAAAGATAAATTATTAATTCATGATGTACAAAAATCATCTAAAAAATATCAAAATTTTATAAATTGATATTACTCCATTCATTAAGCATTGACCAAAATATGTAATAGTTAGTTCATTTAATACTCAAAACAAATATACTATTGCATATTGAATTCAACATTAATCTCTAAAACCCTAACTATCAAAATAACTACATCATTAATTTTTTTTAAATGTCAAATTATATATCATACCCTAAAAATTACACGATTAATAAAATATTATTTGAATTATTCTAAAATAACCATTCATGGTAAATCTCATGTTAAACCAATAACCATCGAAAAATCTCCAAAAATATCAGTAATTGTTTTTGAAAAAAACAATATTATAATAATTTTTTGTTCACCAAAAATATCTCCAATGAATTTTTTATACTAATTTGAAATGTAACCATTATCTATAAAATAAATACACTTAACAAAATTTCCTATTCAATGAATATATTTTTAACCATCTAAATTATCCATATCTAAATTTCTTGTTGTCCATAATTAATATTCTGAAATTATATATCAATCCCAATAGATTATTAATCATTATTAGAGTATCAAACTTCTATTACATTAAATTAGAAATATATAATGATTCCATGGGACAGACTATCAACCTATAACATATAAAATCATTAAAATTTACATAATATTTATTTTAAACTAACATAAAACAATATATTTTCTCAAAATTTACACTACCCTTATTCAATAAATATTTTCAAAACTATTGAAAATTTACTGTAAATCCAAAAATTTAAAAAAAAATTAACAATTAAAACCTAATAATTTTTTTATCAAATACTAAACCAATTTCAAGGTATCCAATGATATGAATTTATATTATATATTTATAAAAAATAATCAAATTTAACTCAACCTAAGATATGTATTAATGTGTTTTTACCTTCATCACATGTTATCTAAAAACATCACTTTACCAATAAATCTCAATTCATGTATAATAATACCATTAAAAATAAGTTATAAAATCCTTAATTGAAAATTATTATGGAATATGATATTGTTTATTAAGGATTTTCATTACAATATATTATTAAAATAATATATATATAATATAATTAATGAATCCAAATACATAGACACAAAAATATTAAAAATTCTATGATAATTAATAAATTGGCCTTCATTGAAATAAATTTAATAATTTTATTATCTTTTAAAAAAACAGAATATAATTAAAATAGACCATATATTTCATATGTCATTCATAGTATCTTATTTTTCATTGAAGACACCATTACACACATAACCATGGTTATTTTCTTCTCAAGAATCCCTCAAGGAAAATGATTTAAAAAATTCAGAAACAGTCATCAATTAAAACATTTATTCATCATCGATATATTAGGTAGAACATTATTATAATCTAATTCATTAACTAATATTTTTATTTCTTATAATAAATTACTTTCTATGTGTCCTTAATTTCTACACTCGAAACTACTTACGTAAGGATGATACATTCACCGGAGTTATTATTCCAGTGTTCTATACATGTTGCTAACTGAATCACCATTCATCCATGGTCATTATGAAATTTCATATTTCTATTATTATATGTGTAATGAAAATCTATAATGATTGGGTTGTTAATCATATTATGATATATATTTTTAACATATTCACATGATTTCAAATTCCATATGTTATTTCACATGTTTTCCCATGAATAAATTCATTCCATTGACCATCAATTCATCATTAACAACATTCCTTTTGGTTACAACCATTAAATAAATCCATATATATTATTTTCAGAAATAATAATCATATTTTGAAATATAAAAAAAATAAATATATTTTAATGATGTCTAAATCATGAAATCTTTTTTAATGATACATGTGTTTTAACTGAGGCCTTTCAAAATCATTAACAAAACATGATGATTGTATCCTACAAATATGATTTTTACTGTGTTTATCAAATAAAATTACATCTTAGTTTCGAAATATTAATAAAAAATTGATTTGATATCAACAGTATAAACTAATTCATTTCGTACATAAAATAATTCACCTTAGCATATTAATATAAATTAGATAAAATTTTTATCTATTACAAAAAATATAAGTCTAATAAAATTATAAAGTAAATTATTTATTAATAAATAATCCACATCATCTCTCACTCAATTTTTCATAACCAGACACATTTTTATTGATATCACACATAATAACTTTTTTAATAACTAGTAAAATGTAAATATAAGAAAAGGGTGAGTACATATGCTTAATAAGGTAAAACATTAGAGATATTAATCTATTATCATATAGAAGAAAAATAGTAATAGAAAATTAACATTACATTAAATTTTAATTCTCAATAAATCATTTATTTTTTTAGAATAATCAGAGGCCTTACCCCGAAAATCAAGGCCCCTATATTAAGATAAAAAATTCCAACTTACAGAATTCTAAAAATAGGAGTTTTGTTCAAATCCATTTTCAAAAGGGGTAAAAAAGCAGCAGGGAGATTTTCATACCATGTGAAATTAGCATCTTCAATTCCTTTGTTAGCAAAACCATCCGAAATAGACTACACCTTTTGATAGAAATGAGTATTAATGTGATTCAAAGTTCGAAGGGAGTCCAAGCAATTTATCTAATAATTAAGGAATTTCCAAGATAAGTGATTAGAGATTTCCCTAATGTCAGAAACAATACCAGTCGAGTCACTTCCAAACCATAGATTATTCCAACCACGATTTTTTGCCTGCTCCACCGTAAAAATAATACCCATAATCTCAGCTTCTAATGAGGAAGCAAACCCATAGGAGCCATGAAAGCAACCAATTACCTAACCCATGTGATCCCTAAAAACGGATCCATATCCAGAAGGACCTGGATTTCCTTTTGATGCACCATTGGAGTTAATTTTCAACCAACCAAACATTGGTGGTTTCCAAATAACATCAAAAGTATCATAAGAGGGCCTGAAATTACCTTTAACACTAATATGAGAAAGCACAGAGAAAGCATGCATAGAATTGGTGTAGAAATGTTTTTTAGGGAGGCTAACCATGCGTGTTGCAGCAAGGATGTTCGAAATAGCAGAAGTAATTGAAAAAGGTTTCATTCCATGAATTGCATTATTTCTAGAAGACCATATATAATTAAGTAACTCAGAGGCAACAACTTGAAATAACTCTAATAACTGTGAAGAAAGAGGAATGTATTTCCATCTCTGAATGAAACCAGTGATAGATGTCATCAGAGGAAGTGAGACTTCAAAAATGCTTTCAAGAGCCTTCCACATTGAATCAGCAATAACAAAACAATGAAAAAGATGATATGCATCCTCCCTTTGTTGATGAAAAAGCACACAAGAGGAACATAAATAGATACCACAATGATAAAGGTAACAATCAGTAGGTATTTTTCCATGAGCAATTCTCTAGACTAAATTGGAATGAGATTGTCTAATGAGGTTTTTATGCAAGTTCCCCATCCAGTGATTGACTAAACTAGATTTTTGAGAAAAATCATAATAGAGCTTGGAGGAGAGAATACCATTAACCACAGGTTCCCAAGCCCAAAATTCTTTCTTATCAGAAAAATAGTGATTGCTTACAATGTTTGCAATGTGAATTGGAAGACCATCCATGCTCTCTAATTGTTCCTTGATAGATAGTTCAAGATCAATAAATCGTTCATCCATTACAAGATCAAGAAGGGGGTATTCAGTACATTTTCTTTTCCAAAAATTCATATATGAGACCTTTGAAACAAGCCATATAGAGTGAGAATAAATTGAAGTAAATATATACTTGAAGGCAGGCCAAACTGATGATTCCAGATAATTGAAAGACCCCCTCTTTAGTCTATTCAAGAATTTACCCTGAAGAAATGTCAATCCCTCAGAATTGCAATTAAACAATTTCCAGATGAAAGAGGCTTGCAAAGAATCATTAAAGAGAACTAGATCTTTAATAACCAATCCTCTAGCATCATAAGGTTTGCAATTATCAGCCCAAGATATAGTAGGCAGTTTCCTTTTAATGATATTTCCACTCCAGATAAAATTTCTAAGAGCACCATTGATACAACGTATGAAAGAAATGTTCCATTTGTAAACCATGAATGAATAAACATGTTTGGAGACAATAACCGATTTAACCAAACAGACCCTCCCATCCATGGAAAGCGATTTTCCTTTCCAAGTAGAAAGGTGTCTCTTAACATTGATTACAATCTCAGAAAAATAACTAGCTTTTGGATTTCCCCATAACAAAGGAACCCCAAAATAATTGATGGTAAGGAAACCTTTTTTGACCTTAAGATTATTGACAATTAAAGTCTTTCTCCGATCATTGATACTCTTGCCAAAGTAAACAAAGTATTTCTCCAGGCTAATGTCTTGACCAACGACAGACGCATAATGCAAAAGAGCTCTTTTGATGTTCTTGATATTTCCTTTATCACCTAAAGTGAAATTTATAATGTCATCTACATACAAAAGATGAGTCGGGGCCATAATGCCTCTCCAATCATTTATTGATTTCAATTTCTCATTACCTTCCATGATAGAGAAAAGCTTTCTATGATAATCTTCTGTAATAGAAAAGATAATTGCAGAAAGAGGGTCACCTTCTCTAACCCCCTAGAGAAATCAAAAAATCCACGAGGAGATCCATTTATATGAATTGAAATATGGGTAGAACATAAAATCTTCTGGATCCAAGTGATAAATACATCATCAAATCCAAACATCATATGTAATTTTCAGATAAAACCCCAATTCATTGTGTCAAAGGATTTTTTGACATAAAGATTAAGGGAAATGTTTCCATCCTCTAGAGGGTTTCCTGAGTAGATTCACACATTCTGAGTTAGCGATGAGGCAATTCTGTATCATCCTTCCCTTGATAAAGCCAAACTGGTTGGGTGAAACAATTCTGCTGCCAACATCCATAAGCCTTATTGCTAAAATATTATAGATAAATTTGTAAATGGTGTTGACTAAAGCAAGAGGTCTGAACAACATCATTTCACAAGCATTCTCAATATTTGGAATCAGAGCAAGAAATTGAGCATTCATACCCAAATGAAGATCACCACCCTTAAAGAAGTGAATCACAAGTTTACAAACATCATGTTGAATGATATCCCAATAAGTCTGAAAAAAGATGTTACCAAATCCATCTGGGCCTGTAGAGCTATCAGGTTTGAGACTGAAAACAGCTACTTTGATCTCCATTCTCAATGGAATGGAAGTAAGGTTGGCATTTTCCTGTTGGCTAACCAGATTGGGGATGATGCCTTCAATAGTCTCATTCAATGAAGTAGGGCCATTAAAGAGATCTTTAAAATAAGATATCACATGTTCTGACAGATCCTTATCATTATCAATGATCTGATCCCCATTCATAATAATCGAAAGATGATTAGATATACTTTTAATTCATTGTAAGGAATTGAAGAATTTAGTGTTCCTCTCACCATATTTTTTCAATTTAGCTTTGAAAGTGTCACTTTGAAGAGCATCCTTCATATTCAGGAGGCCATTGATTCTTGAGACAATCTCAGAGTCCTCTTTGAGCCCATTGGGGAAATTATTCACTGTATTTTGAACCTGCAAGTTCTAAAGAGAAACTTCCAGAGACAAAATATACTTATCAATATTGCTAAATTTTTCCTTAATCCAAATCTTCCGAGATCTTTTGAGAATTTCGAATTTGGATAAATAGGAAAAAACATCATGAATTGAATATGAAGAATTCCATTCATCTTCAACTAAAGAGGAACAATCAGGGTGATTGACCCAAGATTTGTTAAATCTAAAGGGTAAAAGAGGTCTGAAATCCTTACAAGTAAGATTCACTAGAATTGGATGATGATCAGAGTTAATTCTAGGAAGTGTCATGCAAGAAATGGAGTCCCAATGATCAAGGGTGGAATCATTAACAAATGCCCTATCAATCTTTCTAGCAACAACTCTATTCAAAAAATTACTGTACCAAGTGAATTTGGCCACAACCAAGTTGATCTCATTCAAATAATTTGTTTCAATGCATGACTTGAACTCCCTAGAGGATATAGTATTGAATATTGCACCAATCTTATCATCAGGATGAAAAATAGAGATAAAGTATCCAAGAATGATCCAAGGAGTATAAATGACAGAATTAAGAACATCAATGTCTAACCACAATCTCCTCCGATCCTGATATCTAACATTGGAATAAACAAAAGAGCAGTAAAGTTGAATTCCAGATAGCTTGAAGGAACAAGTCACATGTTGTACACTATTATCAGCTAGAGATACATCAGTCAAAGATGAATGAGCAAGATACCAGAGGTTTTTTATTTCAGAAGTGCAGATATTGAAATCAACAAGATGAAATCAAATAGATGCCATGTTAGCAATATTAGGGGAAAACATCCTTTTGGGTTCATAAATGCCAATAAGGAGAGTTTTGTGCTAAACAATAAGGGATTTAAGAGACCTCAATACAGAATCTTCATTTAAACCTGAGGTTGGGTTTAGAACCCCCTTTTTCCAATGTATCCTTGATTTTACCTGCCTTAGAGGGTCTCCCCACATTCCTTTTAGGACTTTGAGGGTTCTTAGGATAAATGAGATTATCAATACCCGAGACATTGGGGTTGGCTTGTTCTTGGATTCCAGGTGGCACATCATCCCTGGAGGAGTTACTATGTCCTTCACTATGATGAATATAATCTGCAAAAACTGGGTTCTTAATCAGAGAATCAGAATTATTTGAAGGCATTTCATAAAATGAAGGTTCATTCAAACCAAGCAATGTAGTTCTAGAACTCATGAAAATGCTATAAGGAATAGCGCGAACAGAAACAGAACTATGTGCAGATATAATTGGGGAAGTAGCAGTTTGAGGAAGAGGAGCAGATACATTCTGAGAGTTGAAAAAACTATTTACAGTATCAAGAAAATTACTGTTCAAATAAGAAAACTTCTCTTTGGCCGAATCTTTGTTTGCAAAAACAGGTGGATTTGATGTCTACAAGTCCTCTTGAGAATTGAAAATCAGTTCAGCATTTGAAACAGTAGCACAATCCTACCCAGCTTCAGTCTCTGTGTGCAGGTATGTAGCAGTAGTTCCATCCTCTGCAATCTCCTGTAAATATATCAAAAAATCAAGGATTTCTTGATAGAAGTCCAAAAGAAATTGATTCTTAGATTTCTCATTTTGTAGGTCATAAACCTGGTTGAAAATATCATTACAAAATTCATAGAATAAGGGAAGATCCTCTGTTGAAACCCATTCTGGTTGAATAGGAGCATATTGAATTTTTTTTCCTCCTCAACATGGTTAACCCAAGAAATTCTTTGGGGTAAGGAAGAGGCAGGTTACTTTGATATAAAATCAGTTGCAGGAGCATGATTTAGATTCTTGACAGGAGGGGCTATTGATTTGAGAATACCTTTTATCTCAATAAAGAGAGCTTTGGTTTTTTATTCTTCTTGACTTCATTCCAATCAAGAATCTTTGGTTTGGAACTTGGAATTTCTCTGAATCATCCTGAAATTAGATACACTATACCCCACAATTTTGCAGACATCACAAAAATAGGTTACATTCTAATATTCTAAAAGAATCTCAGATTTCAAACCCTCAGCATTGAAGAAAATAGAAGTGGGTCTCTTGATTTCCAAATTGATATCAACAAGTATTCTGGAAAAAAACCACTCTCACCATCTAAAGTGTGCTGATCTACCCTCAGAGGAGTACCAATACATGATGCAATGTCATTAAGGATTCTAGGATGCCAATACACCAAATTTAATCCATGCATCCTTACCCAGATCTGTGCATTAGAATGTTTAGGTTTGAAAGGATTAAAATTCACATCCCATTCAGATAATATTAGGATACCAGGATTGAGTTAAAGGTTACCAAGATTCAAAACTGAGTTCAAAGATTCATAAGAATTAAATACAATGTGATAATATCCTTTTCCAATTGAAATAAGTTTCCAATCTATTATACTCCAGCAATGCGATATTTTGTTTTTGAGATCAGAAAAAGACCAAGGCTTATCACCCTTTGAGTAAATAATACAACCTAGTACGGAGAACTTACAGAGGTCCAGCTGCTATTGTAGAGCCTCAGGATCTGTAATTATTGAGAATCCACCATTCTTTAACCTAGTGATGTTTGAGGATTTAGATTAATCCCCCTTTATAGGAATTGAGGAAACCGAAAGAACCTCAGCGAAGGATAGAGTTTTCCATCAGAGTGCTGATAAGTCATGAGAGCCCGAGGGTTTGAGAATTTACTTCAGTGCATGATTTTCTTTGAGGTCGAACTCCCATTAAGGACTAAAACAAGCCATTGAGAGTCAGTAATCAAGAATCATCGAATATTCATTGACGTGAAGAGAAAATAGATTATATAGAGTTGGTTGTGTTTGGATGGTTTCCTTTATAAAGTAAATATTTTTATCTTATCCTACAATCTCTCATTTATTATAAACATGATTCAATGTATAAAACAATATCATTCCTAAGGACATGGATCAATATATTAAATAACAATCATAAATTAATCATGAATAAAAAGCACATAAAAAAATGTTTGTAACCAACATAGGTATAAAACCCAATTATTTTTTTCAAGGTAAAATACCATGACCATAAAACCATTATTGATCAAGAATCACTACCTCTATCATATTGTAGGAAAATGTTATCAACTTATATCATATTGTAGATCATTCACATTAACATGCATCGCATAGTTATTTTTATAGACAAAAAATTTACCCATTCCATTAGAGGATGATATATTTCTCACCAATAACATAATAAAAATAATTCATATTTTATCCATAGGATTATAAAGAATTCATAAAATCATATCCATGGAAGAGAAATGATATTAAAAAATGTTTCACTATTTCTTCAAAACATAACCATGAAAAAGTATTGGGTTTCATAGAAATTTATTTTTAATTTAACTAACCAAAATAAATAAAAAATAAGGGTTATATTAAAGGAACATATTCCCTACAAATAATTAATTAAATCGATTCATTTCATCTTATGGATTATGATTTTCCATTCAAAATAATTCACTAGGAGAATACACTTACAAATTTAAAATCACTTCGTTAAAACAAGTGGTAATTATATAGAAAAAAACATAATATAAAGCGATAATTATAAAAATATAAATAAATACCCAATTAAAATATTATTTATTTTCAAAGAAAATTCCATTAATTCAATATAATTTAATATAAAACATTATTTCTATTCATTTTTATGAAAATAAAAAAGAAACACTTTTAGAAAAAGACATGAAGACTCTATTTTATCAATTTTTTAAAATGTATATGATGAGATTATTAGAATTATAAAATTATAGTAAATTAGTAAAAAAATATTTTAATTTTAATTTAAAATATTGATATGGAATATAAATATTCCTCGGTGGAGACATAGATACAAAAAAATCATTAATATTGATGTGATTGTAGAAAAAAACCCAAAAACATTGGTAACTTCTGAATCATAAAAACCAATAAAAAATTGAATTAAAATGTTATTTTAAATAACATAAAAAATATGTATTCATGATATAAAATATTAGTGTGGAATTATATAGAACATATAAATAAAATAAGTGTTGAATAGAGTATTTTTCCTAAGAAGTAAAAGTCTGATGAGAAAACCTTTCATTGAGCATTCATTTCATTGAAAGAACTATAAACACATATATAATAGATATAAATTTATTATAATTATTTTAAAATTTTATTTCAATACTTATGATATCAAATATGAACCCATATTTAAATTTTATTACATAATTTTATCATTAATTATGTATTAAAATCACAATTTTCAGGTGTTAGTTGTGTCGTTCTTCTTATGTATTCTGGTTTCGTAGTTCTTGTCCATGGAAATAAATCATTATTCTGTCACATACATAATATGTATTATGATATAAATATCATATATAATTTATATATATATATATTTCTACAAATATAGATATAAGAAAATGAATGACAACCTTCATGGAAATGATTAAAGTACCTACACATGGACAACATTTATATTTTATTTAATAGATGTAATAAAAAGATGTTAATAAATAATAAAAAATTAGAAATGAATTATATTTTAATATAATCATATAATTTTCTTTAATATTTAATTATAATAATAAATTTAATATGAAACTAAAAATAAATCGCATCACTTCGTGGAGGTTCTAGTACACACATACAGAATAACACAATTATTATTTTCCATTGGTTTGGAAGGTATAAAGGTATGTAATATATTATATTTAATGATATATAATAATTTAAGTATAACTATATATAAAATTTAAACCCATCTTATTACCCTTCAATAGTATATAGTCATGTGAAATGAATTGTATCGCCCTGTAAAACCATAAAGTTGAAAGTACTCACGAGTGATACTTTCACATATCATTTGATGGGATAAGGGTGTACAAGTGTATTTTCATAATAAAAATAAAATTTATGAATATTATTTAAATAAAATATATTATTTCATGATAAATTACATATATTTATATGAGGTACTGTATAGTAGGAAAGAACGAGATTGGTTATGATGATTACATCTTCTATGAAATAGTTCCTTTAAATATCAAATGTAGTGTACTATGATTGGACAATTTGGAATTCCAGAACCACTATAATGATTCTATAATTTATCAAAGATAAATAGACTCACATTTATCTAGATAAATGGCTCAATGTGATGAAATGATTTTATGGATGAAGTTAAATTTCAAAATTATGAATTTTTTAAAATATTCCATTATAATAAATTATTTCTCAATAATATAACTTCTAATATTGAAGGATTATATGATAAGGTAGTATAGGGTCCAAATGACATCATCCATTAAAATTTATACATGCTTCACTGCCAATTTATGTCATATCATTTTGATGAAACCTCAATTAATATATTATTATTTAAACAATGGTTGTAAATTTTTCAATATAATAGGATTATATTTTTTAATAAATAAGTATCAATTAAAACATAAAAAACAATATGATGATATTTACAACCATATATTATTAAAGTTGTATTATTTTAATATTTTAATGATATTTATATACTTTAATGATTTATTATTTTGATAAAATATCATCATTATCAATTTTTATAATATCCTCTTTATTGTACATTCATTTAATCCTGAATGTATAATTTGAATATATTTGTTTAAAAAACCATAACATTACATATAAATCTATAAAAATATGTTCACAATTTAACTCAATAAAATTATATGACATTTAATAATATTTATATCATTTAATATATATTTTTTAATATATGGATAAATACTCCATTGGTGTTTCATAAGAATTTAAAGTCATTATATAATTTATAAAAATTAAAAATTTATTCCCATCACAAAAATTATATTATTTATATTATTATAGATACTTATATTAATTAATAGGTTAATTTTTCCATACGTGGATACCTATTTGACATTACAACAATGAGATTTACATTTTTAAAATTTATTTTATTTAAATAACATATACGTTTTTTTCGAAATTTCCCATTACAAAAATCAATATAAATTTTAGTTTTTATGGGTAAAAATAAATTCATCCAAAAATTATTATAGAGATTAATTACTGTATTATCTGTTATTTTTAATCTATATTAACCTAATTCACCCTTTATAGATGTGATGAATTTTTCAATGATTACTATTATTATTGACCAAAAAGTTGTTATTTACCAAATTTTACATTTCAAATAAAAAACATGTAATTATTTTTATCTAATTCTAAAAAAATTGAACAATTGAATTTTCATGGATTTGAACAAATTTGGATAAGAACTTCTGGTTAGAAAAAATACATTTTCCTCATAAAATGTGATTTATAATTATTTATTCCATAGAAAACTTACTATATGGATTTTTAAAATTTTAATTTATTATAAAATATATTAATTTCAGAAAAATTATTCAAACATAAGGATCACATTTGATAAATTAATTATTATCACATGAAATCATTTTATTGAAAAAAATTCATTTATACAAAAATATAACATAAAATTTATTCCATTTAACTACATTGGATTATATAAAATATAATATATCTAATTATACATTGAAACCATTTAAAAAAAATACCATATTAATTCTTGAACTAAAATATTATTTTCAATAAAAAAACTATTCTTCATTATACATTGTAAAATCAACCTTTTCATCAAATTAGCAAAAATTATCATATGATAATTATTATATACCATTTTAAGAAAAAATTCAGCAATTTAGAAATTAAAAAATCTAACAGTTATAGACATTAATAATAATATGTTCTCAAATTAGATATGAAGAATATATATTGTAGACTAATAAAATGACTTTACAAAAAATTAAATGCTTATTTCTTATTCAATTATCAATATGTCTAGATCATGTAATAAACACATACACACGGATATATATATATATATACATATATCATAAATTAGTTAATCATATTAAATTATTTTAATATAACAAATAGGTTATAAAGTTCATATATTAATATTTCACGGGTTTTTGTGAACAATGTAGCGTGTAATGAAATCATGAGAAAAAACTGAATTTAATTAAAAAATATTTCTCAAAAAATATCTAGAAGTAATAAAGATGATATAAGTTTAAATGAATCGTAAATATTTTTATATTTTCCATTATTTATATACTTACAGAGACATTTAATAAGTTTTGATAGATGATTATGGTATCTGTAACCCTATGTTTAACATGTTAAAATATCATCCGAAGGAAAATTTTCTTTCCACTTTATGGATATTAGTTTATGGTTATTGATAAAATTCAAGTTTCATATTTCATTTAATTATTATGATTAATCATTAGTATATTAAATATATTAATGAAAATTTTATACTATTAATTCGTATATAGTTTTAAACAATTGAAAACCCCAATGTCGGATTGTAATCCATTACATCTAGAAAAAATGTGGAGATTGAACCTAGAACTGATTTTTGACATGGGTGAAATTACTACATGTAGCCTTTTTTATGTACCATTTATTATTATACCTCCTTTTATATAAAAGGTTTGGAATCAATTGATTAAATTTTTTTGGAAAAAATGTATCATATAGATAACCATGGGATAAAAAGTGATTTAATGAATAGATGACTACATTTATTTTAAAGGATAATTTCTACAATTTTGGGAACCTTATATATGTAAGAAAAATAGAACACTATTGGATTTTATTTGGGGAATAATATTTGAATTATCCTTTAGAAACATATTTGATATTAATATTGTGTTCTGTTTATTAGGGTTCATTTATAGAAATTATCAGCATATCTTAGAGATTCTATGAATTAGGAATATTTAATTTTTGTATGAGACATTATAAGTGATTGATTATATTTTCAAATTAATGATAAATTTATATTAAAAGATTATATTACAAAATCATTTAAATTTTTGATTTTCAATAATAGTTAAAAATATTTTGATTTATATTATTAATAGATATTTATTGAATGATTTTTATTATTCATTGTTTATTAATATTAAATTTTAGGGATTAATGATATAATGTTTAATTATTTTTAGAAATATCTTACAATATAGAAAAAATTCTGGTTTAAGTTAATTTTTAAAGATATCAAGAATATAATGTTATCATTTTATATATTATGTGATCCAATGGATGTATATACTTGTTCTTCAGTATTGAAGAAATCATCTTGATATTTTTCATTTTCTGAAAAAGATTATATTATAGTGGAATTTGATGAAGGGATGAAATTCTACATACCACGCCTATATATTTCCAAATTTTCATAGTCTACATAGTAATGGACTTATTAAAAACAATGAAATATATATGGAAAATGATAAATTTTCATTGTTACCTTCTTTTATAATTAGATGATTATGATACCCTGATACTTAAATAAAAATAATTTTAATAAAATAATATTTTATACTTGAATAGCTTGCATTACATGTAACCATGAGTTTAAATGACAACTTAATATTAGATGTATTTTATAAACTACATGATAAATTGGAAGGAATAAATATTAATTACAAATTTATGATATAAATATAAATTTTCTACCCAAAATGAATGTATTGGTTAGTTCATAAAAAATGGCTAATTTTTTTTAGTAAATCGACATTATTTTTCATAAATATGTTTTTCATAAAAAAGTGTTTTCATATTACGAATATCATATTTTAGATGTTTTCAATTGTTTTTTGAGAAAATAAAATTCATTTTTTAATTAAGGATATAAAAATTATATTGAAATTGTTTTTTTATATTTTTTTACAATCATTTATTTTAAGGAAGACTAATTATACTGATTTTTTATTTATTTTATGTATATACAATGTCCAATTATGTTTTTAATTAGTTTTATATTAAATTTTGTTCATATTAATTTAATGTAATTGAATAATAAAATTTAAAATTTGTTTCCGAAACAAAATTATTATAAATCAATTTTATGTTTGAAATGGGAATTTTTATAGAAAAAAAAATTTTGATGTCATTTTCCGATTTTATATTAAATTATATTCTAAAACATAAGATTTTTGAATTTTAAAAAAATGGAGACCGAATTATGATTTAGAATTTCAAAATTTACTAAATTTGAACCATTATTTTTTTTGCCAATATTAATAATAAACTAGGACTATTTTATTATCAATGAAAGGTCAAACTGGGTAATTTAGGTTAAAAATACAATGATAAAGAATATATGTTGACCCTAATACATGCTTAAATATTATTCATTGTATATAATTTGATCCTTAAGGCCTAGATATAAACATTACATTTCATAGAGGAAGCACTTCATTAGAAATGATCTCTGTAATATTTAAATCATAGAATGTTACAAAATGTCACTTTCGTTGTGTTAAATACCTTTTATGTGTCTATAAGAGTATTAATGTAGTTTATAAAATAATATAATAGTAAATATTTAACATAATAAACTTATTTCCATGATATAAATTTGTTTTTGACTTTTTGGGCCACTTATATGAGATTATGATATTTATGTTAATTTATTTAAAAAATTGTCAAATATGTCACATTCCTGATAATAATTATATATTATTTTTAATATATGGCTTTCAAATAGATATTTTATACTATTAATATTATTATTAAATATAGATGATTTATCTTTATGAGGGTATTTTATTTCTTATTTTTTGTATAGTAATATGTATATTAAAAAAATATACAATGTTGATTAGGAAATTAATAAATTAATGTAAAATTCAAATAAATGTTATTATAAATATAAAAATTATATAATTTTAGATAATGAATGAGATCATCTAGTTTTATATGTGGCCTTAAACTCATAGGGATGTAATGAAATATTATTTCAAAGATAACTTATAATATTTTTATTTTTAAATATTTATTTAATGAATTGTTTAAAAATGACAATAATGATATTATATCAAAATAATATGTTTTTAAATGATTTAAAAATATTAAATAAAATTTCAACATACACAATAATTTTATTATGAAATAAAATTTAAAAAACTTATCATTTAAAATCTAATTTAAATCACATTTTTAAAAAAATTTAAAATAATTATTTAAAAACATTTCAAATTTGTTAAAATTATAATTTGATAATTAAGGGTTATTCAAAATGATAAGATCTAAAATATTACAAAATCAAGTCTTAATTATTTTATTTAATGATATTAAAACTTTATTTCTTATTATATTCAAATCAATTGATTATTATAGTTTTTTTGATTTAGATTTAATTTATTATAAATTATTATTTTGAAACCTTCCAATAGTTTCCCCCACCACAATTATAAATGGGAACATCCTCCCTCACTTATTCACATAAAATTAAGCCATCATTATCAACAAACCCCTACAATTTTCTCTTATCACATTATATATCCACATTATAGAGGTGTTGGAATTATCAAAATACAAATCTCAGTGTCCCTGTACGAATATCTAAAGGATTTTCAACGAAGAATTGGAGTTTTCAATACGTACGAATGAAATAATACATAAGGTGAGGGTTAATTTCACAATCTCATTTTTATTTTGGATTATTTATATTTATGTATATAATTGGGAATATTTATTTTACATTTAAATTTTTCTTTAAAAATGTTTCTAATATTTTAGTAATATTATTCAATAATCATTTAATGACATTTTTTAAAAAGAGTTTGAAAGAATTTTTTTTATTTGGAAAATAAGATTCTTTGTGACTTTTCTGAAAAATGTACAAATGGAATGTTTTTTAACTATATGGTGTGAATTTATTTTTCTGGTTATAGGATTCCCAAATATGTTGATAATTCTATTATAATATTAGAAGGTTAAATCCAAAGAAATTTTATTACTTTATAACTATGAATATATAAAAAAATAATATTTAAATATGAAAATGATATTTTCATGAAAAATTATTTCTTGTGATGTTCCAAAATCATTTTTTATTTAATAAGATATTATTTGATGTGACATATGTTTTACTAGAGATATTTTCTAAATATACCATTCATATAATTTATTTGAATTGTTTAATTTACTAATGGAATGATGTTTATGAATTTCATTTCATTTCCATGAATTCAGATGAAATATTTTTTAAACCAATTTTTATGGTTTTTTATATGAAAATTGATATATGTTCTTGTGTCACAAATTTTTATGGTTTTCATTTTGTGATGGATGGGGCCAATATCTCACTTCAATAAATTGAATGGATATTTGTATCTAATGAGATAGATAGTAATTTAATTTGAATTTAACCTAGTATTGTAATTCATGACTTGGATGAGATGTAAATATGGTTCAGTAATATAGGGCTTGAATGAAGAGTAGACTCGGTTTACTAATAGAATTTGTCCCCTACGATGGCCTTGGAAATGATCCATGTCTAATCTAAAAACGATTTTCTATGCTTTTGTGTATTCCCTAATTTCATGTCTGGTTTTATACTCCCATGAATAATTTTCTTTATAATTCATTACATATAAACATATGAGATTTAGTCCATAACAATATATCAGGATCCATAATACGTAGGATATACTTTTCAATAGTTATTTTAATGTTCTTATTCATTACTGGTTATGTTACCTCAATTGTTTCCCCTTACTGAGCATCTAATCTATCCCATTTATTGTTTTTATTTTTCCTTGTATATGGAGTAATGTATTATGTATGTTTTTTCAAGTTGAGTTTTAGTTGTGAATGAATAACTAGATGGTGATGTAAATGATTTATGAATTATTTTTTTGTATCCATGTTTCCAAATAAACTAATCCTATATAGTTCATGGACAATATTTTTGTGTTAGGTAATGAATATTAATATATTTTGGCGTAACAATATTTATTAAATGTATGGGATTTTATATATGGTAATAGATAAACATTAATTTTCCTTTGGAAACAAGTATGTGAAAACATTAGTAATAACCCTATTGATAAATCTTTGTATTGGATAAAATATTAATGTTTTGGGGATGATAATTAGTAACCAATTATAATACCAAAGGTGTATATAATTAAAATTTTATAAGTAATTCCCCTTTAATATGTGATTTTAAAATTGTGATTACACTTTATCACAAAATGTTTTTTTTAGTATATGGCTCTGTTTTGAATAAACTATATTAATGTCGAATTCGATGAAAAATAAATTAATTTTCCATCTAATAAAATGAAATTTGTATGATATTGAAGGGAAAATATTGTTTACATTCTCACAAAACATTATCAATCTATGAATCAGGTGGGACTTCCAAAAATGTAATAGAGGGAACATAAATTTTCTTGAATCCTTCCTGAGGTAACTCCTACATTCTTTTTGCGGGTGTTATGATCTAGTAGGGAATGAAAAATGGATTAGTACCCATAAAAAAATATTTTTGGTTATTCAATGTTCAGAACATTGGAATACTATTTTGATAGTCTATCATTTGTATGTTCAAGCACATCAAGGATGTAACATTATCCAAAATAAAACGAAATGAGATAAAATGGTCTCTATGGATTAGTATGAGTTTAAGAACTTAATTATCAACTTGTAAATTCCTTTTTTTGTGAGAATTTAATTAGAGATGTATTTTATTAATCATGAGAAGAAATGGATTATGAATTTTTTGGTGACTATGTGGAAAATATTACAAGACTTGAAAGGTATGATTCTAGAAATCTCATATAACTAGATAGTATTGTTGATAAAATCTTTAGAATCTTAAAAAAATCGACAAATGACATTTGGAATAAGGGACTACAGTATATAATAGAAAATTGATCTATGTACGCCCGTGGTTGAGATAGATATTGGATTTATCTGTCAATGTTATAGGTTTTATATGAATATAATAGAAAAAATCAAGCGAAAATAAAAACCATAATGAAAATAATTTTATCTTTCCTTTATGAAAAATGTGTGGAAGGAATCATAGAAGAAACTACAATATGTAGACTAATAAATTTGTTAATTGTGGAAATTATTTTTTTCTTGAAATTGACTACTGATGTGATAGAAAAATGATAAATTATGATGTGAATCGAAAAGTGGCTACACAAAATAAACTGCCCACACATCAATGATTCAATTTAATGGAATATGGGAATTATTCTATCCAACTCACAAATCGGAGGAATTTCAATGGTGATCAATTTCAGCAATCTCTAAAGGCCATAAATTATTTAAA
The DNA here is from genome assembly GCA_963277665.1 of Viscum album. NCBI lineage: Eukaryota > Viridiplantae > Streptophyta > Magnoliopsida > Santalales > Viscaceae > Viscum > Viscum album. The sequence goes on along the minus strand of OY728132.1, from coordinate 677,653,503 downwards.
ATCATATTCAACCACTATAGGTGTTATACATTATGAAAATGAATTTGTGAGATGTATACATACATCTACTCTAATGAATATAAAGCTTTATATTATTCTGAATTCAACAACTCTTTTATTTGTAATGAATTTTATAACGACCCACACTTTACATTGATCTTGATTCAAAATTGAAGCACACTTATTACAACACATAATAAAACCATGAAATAACCGTATATGTATAGTGTCTTTAGAAACTGGGAAACATAAACAACTGGTTCATAAAGCATCTACATTGCCTCCCATTTATTTCATCATATCTAGAGTCCCTTTTGGCATATCCTACTTAATAACTTTCTTCCTGACCTGGGGAAAGAAAACATACAAAAGGGTGAGCTCAAATGCTTAGTAATGGTAAACAAAAGAAATATCAATCACATCATAATCATAATAACATAACATTTTGGAAATCTTAACCTGCAAAAGAGATCATAATTTCATAACATGGGATAAATCATAGTAGTGAAATGTAATCCCAATAATCATAACATATAACATGAAACTTTGTGGCATACACACATAATCATAGAGAATCATTTCTTAGTAGTCAAGACTCATTGTCATGACTATCTTAGCAGACAAAGACCATTTCTAAACCGAGTTCACTACTCATTTCAGTCATGTTTCACTGAACTGGATTAACCTGCCGTTCCAGCCATGTCTATGTCATGAAATATAAATCTTTACCAAATGCATTGTAGGGAGATATAGGTACCACCCATATCATAATGACACCATTGTTATGTGTGCCACAATATCATAAATCATACATCATAGCATAACCCATGTAATAAAAATGGGATTCATAAACATCATACCATCATTACATAATCCATATAACATAAAAAGACATCATAAAAATAATTCCATCATAACATAATCAAATCAATGTAAAAATAGTGATAGAAAATGAACTCTATATTATCTTAGATGGAAAATAATTTTGATAAAACACTTGAACTTCATTCTTGAGGAAAATGTCCTTTCTATGTAAAAAACATTTTTCCTCTCTTAACATGTCATAAAATGATAAACTAAAAGAAGTTGATTAAAAATAAACTTGAAAACATGTAAAGCAAGCATCATGGAAATAATTTTCTAAAAATCCATTCAGTTCGTATAAGTTAAAAAAACATTCTTATCGTAATTTGGCCGAAAAAGTCAAAAAAGTACCTCGTACTAAAAACAACAAAAGATTCCTTTCATATCATTTAATAAAAACTTACCAATGGGTAAAATTTGATTTAAACTTTTTTAGTAGGATAGAAATAATATTACATATTGAGAAAACATGGATGTGGATGATAAATATTCCCCAGTAAATTCTGAAGTACAAACAATCTCGGAGAAAAATGAGATAGTGAGATTTTCCCTTACCTTAGGTCTGATATGATTTGTACGTGTCCAAATCTCATTTATAATGATTTAAATAATGTCATTGACTTATTAAAAAATCTTATTCATTTTTTGGATATCATATATTGTCATATTCTTAGCTTCTTATTTGTAATATTTCATTGCTACTTGTTATTAGGGTGTTTATTGCATTTTTTGTTCATATGCGTGTTTTGTCGAATAAATTCTTATTAATCTATTTAGGTTATAGATACCTCATTTCCAGCATGGTATTAGTGTAATATATATCATATTTATTCATTCAATTCCTTTATATAATCATTACTCAATGAAGATCATGTAGAACGAGTCGCATCACATCGTGGAGACGGTATTCCGTATGTATGCACGAGTGATGATATCATTCACATGATTGTGGAATTGTATTGGAGTGTATATATACTATTTCAGAATATATATCACTTTACAGTAATCATATATAGTTATTATTTACACCATTATACCCATCCAAGTAAGGTGGTGGTGGAAAATAGATTACACCACAGCGTGGAGACGGTATTCCGTACGTACGCACGCGGGGTGATTTCATTTTTCGTAGGATGGGTAGATTGTGAAGTAGGGTTGTTTCATAATTATAATAACATATCAGTATATGAGTGATACTGATGTTATTACATCATAATGAAATAAATAAATAAGAAGAAGTTGAAGATGAAATAAAGTTGAAAGAATCGGTAACAGACATTACCTCTTCTTTGAAGCGCCTCTTCTTAACCTCCTCTTAGGGAACTAAAAATGGTCTTTGAAGAAGACCAGGACCTCTAGGACGTTTATATAGAAATAGAGAAGATAAATTGGTAGGGGTTGGCATAGCTTGAAGGCTCAACGTGGTGTGAGGAAGAGAGGGATTAGGTCCCCTTTTATAAGGGGGGAGAGGGACACCTTAGGAAAAACCAAAAATATTATTTTATTATAATGTCATATTCAGTTTTTAATAGCGTTAAATTGATTTATTTTGAATCTAATGTGTGGATGGGTCTAAATACCTTCATCTAATAAATTTAGACAAGTTTTGGTTTCTATTTTAACCTTATCATTTATATTTAACTTTAAGTTAAATGATTTTACTTTAACTCTGTCTTCTTGTTTTCTTACACTATAAGGTTAATAAACATACGATTACAAGCCAAACAAACACCAAGTTGTTTATTATTAATATATATAACCTTATCTAAGTTATTTGTCCGATCCTTAGATTTTTTGGAATAAAATAACTATTAATAATATAATATTTGTTTTCAAAACTATTTTATTTCAATTTTGACACCAAATAAACTATTTGGTAATTGATTTTTGTGAAACATATAAAAGAATTATTAGTTCTAAAAAAGTTAATTAAATCAATAATAACATATCATATTAACCTAGTAAATTAGTGTAATTCATAAAAAGTCTCAAATTACATTTATTTGGGTATTTATAACATCAATTATGTCAATATTTCATTAATAATATAATTACTGCATCATCATTGTGTCATAAATAAATTGAATTATTTAATGTCTAAAAATCATAAATAAAATACCATTATGTAGGAATTTTTTTAGCTTTCTATGAATATTTATAGTAGAATTTATCTTATGTATAACCCTATATTAAAAATGTTTTAGTTATTAATCATTGATTTTACCAATTTTAACTATTCCTTAAATAAAAACATATTAAATGTCCTAATCTAATCCAAGTGGGCCTAAATGGACATATTTTATTCCTAAGGTTGTATTTTGTTGAATTAAACTTATCTAATAGAATTAGGACATGTGTTATGGTAATAATAATATCATTTTTACCATTAATTATCGTATTTTCTTTTAACCGTTGTAAAAAAAGTAAAAAAGTTACTATTCACCAAAAATTATTTTCATCTCATTGAACCACATTTTAGTCTTTTATATTAACCTTGTCTCTCGGATTTTAGAAATTCCACTCACAGAAGCGCTAAAATTAATTTTTATGTAAATTTTCAAATTCTCCTAGGAGGTGGGAAAAAGACGGTGAAAAGTTAAATAAAATTTTTATATATCTAAAATTATTATAAAATGACTCCAATGAATTACATTGAACTTATATAGGAGTTATGTATCAATTTAAACCTTAAATAAATTTAAATAAAATAAATATTTAATTAAATAAAAAGTCGGTTTTTAAATAGTAACCCAGTATTTAACTATTCATCAAAAATTGAAAGTTTTGAGAAAAATACCTAAATTTCACCCTAAGCTAATTTTGATACTCTCAATCCAATAATGAAGTCAATTTCGAATGATAAAATTTACAAAATTTCAAAAAGTGGTTATTACTATTCATAACGGCTAGTTTTAGTAATATTTTAATAGCATATCGTTGTTTAGTGAAACTCGGTATTGCGTACAATGCAAGCTATTGAGGAAGGTTGTGGTTGCTTGTAAAGAAAGCCAAGGTAGTGATGTGTATAGTGAAACATTCCTTTGATGATGTATATAACATAAAAACAAAATATTTCTCATAAAATTCTCGGGTGTTACATTCTACTCACCTTAAAATGAATTTCGCCCTCAAAATTCATCACTTGGTAAAAAACAGATGAGGATACCTCTCCCTCATCATATACTCAAGATCCCATGTAGCTTCTTATAATAGGTGGTTCCTCCATAAAACATTCACCAAACGAGTGGTCTTGTTCCTTAGGACTTTTTCCCTACGATCTAGAATCTCTATCAGCTGTTCTTCATAAGAAAGATCTTTCTCCGGCGGTGTAACTTCTTAGCTGAGTACACTAGAAGGATCGGGTATGTACTTTCTCAGGATAGATACATGGAACACGTCATGAACTTGAGATAAATTTGATGGATGTTCCAATCGGTAAGCTACCTTCCCAAAACGATCCATTATTTCGAAAGGACCGATATACCTAGGGCTCCGCTTTCCCTTCTTTCGAAATCCCATTACTCTCTCCCAAGGAGATATTTGTAGGAACACTTTATCACCCACTTCAATCTCTAGGTCTTTTCATAGATTATCGGCATACCAATTTTGTTGACTCTGAGATGCTCTAATGTGTTTTTGAATAGATCTGGCCTTTTCTGCCATCTCATCAACAAGATCTCATCCTAATAGCTTTCTTTCCCCAACATCATCCCAAAAAGTTGGAGTTTGGCATTTCTTTCCATAGAGAGCTTCATAAGGAGCCATCTAAAAACTTGAGTGAAAGCTATTATTATAAGAAAACTCCACCAAAGGTAGATATTGATCCTAACCACCTTTTAAGTCCATAGAGCAAGCTCTTAACATGTATTCTAGAGTTTGAATTGTTCTCTCAGACTGAACGTCTGTCTGAGGATGATAAGTAGTGCTGAAGCTCAACTATGTATCTAGAGTATGCTAAATTCTTCGCCAAAACATCAAGGTAATCCTCAGATCCCGATCAGATATAATGGAAAGTGGTACTCCATGCAATCTTACCACTTACTTTATATATATCATGGCATGCTGATCAAGAGAGAAATCCTCTCTAATAGAAATGAAGTGTGCCAACTTTGTAAGATGATCAACTATGACCCAAATAGTATTATTGCCTTTGGATGTTTTAGGAAGTCCAGTGAAAAAGTCTATAGTGATGTTTTCCCATTTCCATCCGGGTATGGGTAATGGTTGTAACATCCCCAAAGACTTCTGTCTCTCAGCTTTAACTTGCTAACAAACCAAGCATAGAGAGACATATTCAGCAACAACTCTTTTCATGCCATCCAATCATAAGTACTCTTTCTGGTCCCTATACATATTTGTGCTTCCAGGATTAATAGAGAATGCTGAACTATGAGCCTCATCCAGCAGATCCTTCTTTAATTCTCGGATGGGAGGAACACAAACCCGATTCCTGAACCTTATTATCCCATCATAATCAAGGTTGAATTCAGGAACATTCCTCACCTTCTTTTGTAACTCTACATCTCCATTTTGTTCCTCTTTAATCATCACATGTATAGATGTTTGATCATTAATTTGAGAAATATAATATTTCTCCACTTCCATTATAATTCCAAGATCCATCCTTTGTAAATCCATAAATATTGGATCTTTTGTGATCCTCATCATGGATAAGCTAACATGGTCTTGTCGATTTAATGTGCCTGCCACCTTGTTTGATTTCCCTGGGTGGTAATGAATTGAGCAGCCGTAATCCTTAATCATCTTCAACCATCTTCTTTGGTGCATATTCATCTCCTTTTGTGTGAAAATATACTTTATACTTTTATTATGACCATAAGGATAATTCCTTGAAATCATTAATGCAATGATTACCGCAGATAACTCCAAATCATGAGTTGGTTAATTTTGCTCATGGATTTTAAACTATCGTGATGCATAATCTATCACCATATAGTTTTTCATAAGAACACACCCCATACCCTTCGTGGATGCATCACTGTATACCACAAACCTTTCTCCTCTACAAGGAAGTGTGAGTACAGGTGCACTAGATATCCTTCTTTTCAACTCCTTGAAATTCTCTTCACATTCCTCCATCGACACAAACATAAATCCTTTTCGAGTCAACCAGGTGAGTGGATTAGATAATCCAGAAAAATCATTCACTAAACGTCGATAATATCTATCCAAACCAAGAAAACATCGGATCTTAGTTACCATTGTTGGTCTCGACCATCTTTCGATAACCTCTATTTTTGTTAGATCAACAGATATCAACTCTTTTGGGATTATGTGACAAAAAAATTCAGCTTTTTTAAGCCAAAATTCAAACATGGTAAATTTGGAAAAAATATTATCCTTTCTCAAGGACTTTAATACAATTATCCAGTGATCCTCATGTTCTTCCTTTCCCTTTGAATAAACAAGAATATCGTCTATAAATTCTACCAAAAACTGATCAAGATTGTCTCTAAAGTCTCTATTGATCAGATCCATGAAGATAGCAGGGGAATTAGTATGACCAAATGGTATCACTATAAATTCATAGTGTCTATACCTTGTATATAAATTTGTCTTTGGTATATCCTCCCTTTTGAACCTTAATTGATGATATCTTGAATGAAGATCAATATTGGAAAAGTATTGATCTCCGAGTAGTTGGTCAAATAAGTTATCAATGCATGGGAGGGGATATTTGATATTGATTGTGATATTGTTATGTTCTTGATAATCAATGCAGAGTCTCATTGATCCATCTTTCTTCTTAACAAACAAAACAAGTTCTCCCCAAGGTGACACGCTAGGAAATATGAATCTCTTATCAGGATACTCTGGGAGTTGCTTCTTTAATTCATGCAACTCAATTGGGGACATTCTATAAGGTGTCTTTGAAATAGGTAAAGCCCCCGGTATGAGTTCTATTGAAAAATCAACTTCACGATTTGGAGGAAGAATAGGAATTCCTCCGGAAAGACATCATAAAACTCATGTACAATGGGAATATTCTTAATTGTGAGTTTCTCTCCACCCATTTGAGATAAATAACCTTTATTTAGTGGAATCAAGACCCATAAGAGGAAAGAAATTTCCCCTGGAAGGTTATGTTCATCCTTGCATTGATAGACGATCATAGATTGATCTGGAATATGAAATGTGACTTCCCTTCTTTGGAAATTGATATGAGCTCCATATAAATAATACCAATCCAAGACAAGAATCACATCAAATTACACTATAGGAAGGATCAAAAGATTTTTAGGAATCACATTCCCACAAACTTCAATCAGAGAAGAATTATAAACTTTTGATGTGACTGTTGTGCTATTAGGGGTCGTCACAGCTAACTCAACATCTAATTATTGAGGTAATACGGAAATACCCATAGAAAATTCTTTAGAAATAAAACAGTGGCTGGATCCAGAATCAAATAAAACATTTTCTAATTTAGAGTGGTTGGTAAGTGTAACTTTCACCACATCGTTCTCATACTCCACATCGCTGATAGAAATTGCATGTGACTTTCCTTTTTCATTAGCCTTTAGAGTTTGTTGACGTCGATCATCATCAACAACCCTTCAACTAGGGTCTTGATTAGCATAATGCCCCATTTCATTGCACTTGTAACATTGAAGTGTAAGAGGTTCACTCTATGTAGCCTTTTCTTTTTTCGCATCCCTAGACATCTTCTTCCCATCATTGCAGGATTCAAATGACCGAGGTCCTTCCCTTCCACATTTGAATCATTTACTTTTCCCTTTAAGACAACTCCCTCCATGTTTCTTTCCACACTTTGAGCAAAATGGAAAACTCATTTTCTTTTCAGTGTGCTCATTAGATTTTCCTTTGAATTCCATTTTCCTCATCTTATCAAACACATATGACTGATGGGTTAATTTAGTATCCATCTCAACCTTGAGAGCACATAAAATTATTTCCTCATAGCTATTGATTTCCCTTATGCCTAACGCCCATCAAAGACTTGGGTTTATGCCACTAAATAATGGATCGATCTTACTCTCAAGTTGGATAATAATTCCAGAAGTGTGTCTTGCATGTCTCTTAAAATTTTCTTCGTAGGTACCAATAGATTCATCATCTTTTTTCTTTAGAGTAAGAAACTCCTTCTCTATCATTGTTCGAAGAATACAAGGGAAGTACTTTTTGAAAAATAAGTTCTTGAACTTGTCCCATTATATGGATTCAATTTCATCCCTTTGCCTAGTATTCTTGATAAGATTCCAACATTGATCAGCTTATCCTTCCAAACAATATACTATTTAGATGACTTTATTATGCTCAGGACATTGAAGAACTGAAAATATCTTTTCACTAGTACTGATCCATTGTTTAGAAACTAATGGATTAGTAGACTCGATGAATGAGGGTGGACGTTGCCTCATAAAAGAATAAACAGAATGTTGCTCTTTCCTTTTCTCTTTTGGAAGTCCTGCATTATTCATAACATGAGAAAGTTGTGTGAGCATAGCTACAAGATTTTTCGTTCTAGCTCCCATAACGTTTGGTTGCTCAAGGGGAAAATCATTGCATTTCACGTCCCATTCCGCGTTAACACGGTTCCTTCGGGTTCCAGCCATTGACTAAAACCAAGAAGAATAGTGTGAGCAACACTAATCATATTAAGAAAACCACATAATCAGGAATAAAATTTTACACTTAAGGTCTTATCATAGGTTGTTAATGGCAATTTCTAAAACACTACGATTGTGTTCTAGGCTTAGACATATCCTCAGGGTTCTTACTATGGCTTTCACATCCACGATTCCAAAGGATGACTATACCTTTCCTCTAATACCAACTATAACGACCCACACTTTACATTTTTATTGCTTAAAAATTGAAGAACACTTATTACAACATATAACAAAACCATGAAAGGACCATATAGGTATAGTGTCTTTAGAAACTAGGAAACATAAAGAACTGGTTCAAAAAGCATCTACATTTCCTCCCATTTATTTCATAATATCTAGAGTCCCTTTTGGCATATCCTACTTAATAACTATCTTCGTGACCTGGGGTAAGAAAACATACAAAATTGTGAACTCAAATGCTCCATAAGGGTAAGAAAAAGAAATATCAATCACATAATATTCATAAGAACATAACATTTTGGAAATCCTAACCTAAAAAAGAGATCATAATTTCATAACATGGGATAAATCATATTACTAAAATGTAATCCCAATAATCATAACATAAAACATGAAACTATTTTTCATACACACATAATCATAGAGAATCATTTATTAGTAGTCAAGACTCATTTCCAAGACTATCATAGCAGACAAAGTCCATTTCTGAACCGAGTTCACTCCTTGTTTCAGTCGTGTTTCACTGAACCAGATTAACATGTCATTCCAGCCGTGTCTATCTCATGAGATATGAATCTTTACCCATTTCATTTTATGGAGATATAGGTACCACCTGTAACGCCCCGACCCCAGCTACCCAGAGTCAGTACATTACTTCGTAACATTGGCATGATCACAAAATATCAAGTCTCGAAAGACCGATTAGTTTAGTAGCCTTGGAAACACTAGATACATTCGTAAACGTTACATTACATCATAAAGTTAAAAACTACAATAACAAAGTCTACATATTCCACACTCATATACTCTTCTCACAATCCCTGCAGGTCATTCATAAAATACTTCTTCACATCCTGGAAAATATTAAAACATTGAAAGGGGTGAGCTCAGATGCTCAGTAAGGATAACAATATTGCGGAATCTTTCATAAATAAACATAAAAATTTAAGGCAATGTATAACTAAAACAAAATCCTTTTAAACTTGAACATCAACATAATATGGCAAAAGTAAAATGAGATAATTCCATTCACTTCTTCACATGGATAATCTACTGGTCGAATAATCACATGAAATATCAATAACCACTTTCATAATGAGGGAATGCATAATTCCAGACATTCTGAAACATTTTGTCAAGGCCTCAGCCAAGACGTCTAAAATGATTAAGGCCTCGGCCAAAACCATAAATCAAATTGGGAAAGTGCCTTGGCCAATTCCATGTCTAGTTGTCTCATGAGACCTACCGATGCATCGAGGAGCTATAGCGGGCTCCACCCGTCACTTATTAAGTCCAATACATTCCTCATATGAATAGGTTTAAAAATATCATAAACCATAACATAACTGTAACACATAAAACATGCATAAAGGAAACATAACATTTCCACATTTCAATCACAAGATATCAATACAACACATTGATATAATAAAAACGCTTTCAAAACCATTTTCAATACCAAAATAAAAGAAAGTTAAAACTTTGTATTTATTTTTCATTAAAAAAATGATGGCTTGTAGAGGAAGCTGAAACTCAAATAATGGTCATGGCGGCGGAGAAGTCATTGTCGCCGCATAAGTACGGAATGAAAAAAGTTCCCTTTTGACGTTTAGAAAAATGCTTCGTATAAAAAAGATTCCTTTTGAATAAATGTAAAAGTCAAAGGGGTTTATACACTGTATGAAATAAAGTTGTGTATAAAACCAAATATGCCTCAATGAAAGGGGATTGAGACGAATTCCTTAAAAAGATCATCATTAAAATAAAATAGATCTATTATGTGTATTCACTATAGGTATAGATAAAGAATGTAAAAATACAAAATAAGACATAATAATATCATGACATAATTTGAAAGTAGGAGATTAACCCAAAGAATGGAAGTTGGGTTAAGAAATTCCCTTACCTTGCGTCTTGTCCTGACTCGACCGTTCTTTAACCTCCTGAATAATAAACTAGAGTTAATTTCTATTTACTTAAGAACCGTTTTCATGTTCATTATTCCATTTATATCACTTATTACCATGTTATAAACATTATGTAATTATTTATGTTAATAACGGTTGTTTTGTCGATCTTTGGTACTTGAATCAACAATAAACTTCTTATAATTACAAGTTGTTTATGTGGTAGAATATCCATTATCTCCAGAATTATATTCATTATTTAGAGGTCATATATATCATATATATCCAGTATATACATTCATTTATAATTTTACGTAACATTTAGAGGTAAGAAATGAAATGCACCGTTCATGGAGACGGTACGCCGTACGTACGCATGAACGCTACTTTCATTTCAATTTCATATTTAATGGAACAAAATTATAATGATATAAATGTATAAAATAATTCCAGTATAATATAGTGTATAATACCATTTACTCCATCCTTTATACATCCCACATATGGCATTAACGATTCAAATCACTTTGAGGCGGCGGTAGTCCGCACTTCCTAAAATGAAATTATCGCATTTTACCCATAATAGAATTCATAAAGTATGCCATAAATGAGAAATACAGAAGCATAAGTAAAACATAAACATATTATATATCATATATAAAAATAGTGACATCTTAATGGCCTCCTTTGAAGGTGTTATATGAGTGTTGAACAATCATCGTTTCGTGAGGCAGAAATTCGCCATCCACAGAAACTGTATGTTCTTTAACCATTAGATGTAGGTGTGTGTAAGTGTAGCTCGAATCCTTATTATAACAACATACTAGTATATTGAGGATACTGGTGTTGTTACAAAATAAATTAATAAATAGAGTTTAGGGGGTTGGAGAAGAAAAATAAAACAAAACAACATTAGAGAAGACATTACCTCAAAATCGGGTAACTCTTTTTGATTTGAGCCAAAGGCTTCCTTGGGAAGAGTTATGCCCAAAGTGAGGCTTCTAGGAGTAAGATGGGGAAGTTGGGAGAGTATTTGGGCAGAGGTTGGGCGAGCCAATGTCTTGAAGGTGTGAATAAGGTGGGAGAGGTGGGGGCCTTTTATAAGTTGAGAGGAGGGGCTCTTTTGGAAAGATTGAAATGTTACATTATTACACAATGATTTTAGGATTCTAACGGTCCCACACTTATATAATTCGAGGCTAAGGTGATAAGGGTTCGAAATATCCTCATCCAATTGGCTTTGGACTAGTGTACGCCTTGGAGTTTGCATTATCTTCCCATTTTATTTAAATCGTTAAATAATGAGGTCATCGCTTCATCATCATGATGTCATAGATAATTTACTTTATTTAATGTCTAAAAATTATAAAAAAAATACTATGATGTAGGAAATCTTTTTATCTTTCTAATGAATATTTATAATCAAAATTTGGAGTTGTGTAACCCCACTTAAAAACTGTTTTAGTAAAACAACTCATTTTTGTGTCAATTTAATTTTAACATTAAATAAATATATATTAATGTCATTTTCCAACTAAAGTGGCTCCATGGGGTCCCCAAGTTGACCCATGGGTTGTCTTGGTCGTCCATGACTCATCCCATAGGATTAGGAAAAGTTTCAATCTCATCTCATATTATTAAAACATTATTTGTACCTTAAACTACACTAATTACCTCTAATCGCGATTAAGAACTTAAAAGTTACTATTCACCAAAAAAATATTTTAATCTCATTGAACCACATTTTACTTGTTAATGACAACCATGTATGTCGGATTTTGGAAAATCAAATCACAGAAGTGGTAATATTTCATTTAAACGAAAAATCAGTTATTTAACTACCACTTAGTGGTTTCACTATTCATCAAAAATTGAAGTTTTTCAGAACAAGGCCAAAATTTCACCCTAAGCTATATTTGATATTCCGAATTAAAAAATGATGTCTATTTTTAAAAATTCCAAACATATAAGTTGCATTAATTAATTTTATAATTAATTCCCGCTGTCACAACAAATAGCGTGTTTTTAAGAAATACTTTATATCAAAAGATTGGCAATTGTTTATGTCCAATTTCAATGTTAAATTAATTCTAATGACCACCATTGGATAAAATGGTAAAAATATATTCTAATTATACTTTAAAACCACTCAATAGTATAACTTATCACTATAAATTATTTTTATTAAAAAAGTTGTTTTAAGTACTTTTCACAATTCATAAAAAATTAGATGTTCTCAGAAAAATACCAAAAATTCAACATAGGCTAATTTCGATATTACGAATACAAAAATGAAGTCCATTTTGAAATATAAAATTTCTATAATTTTAAAAAGTGGTTAGTACTATTCATAACGGCTACTTTGATTAGTCGCGGTGTTTTTGAACTCGAAGTTGCGTACAATGCAAGCTATTGCATTATTGAATGAGAAGCGTATCGTGGAAGCTCGGGGTGTTACATTCTCCCCTCCTTCATTAAATTACGTCCTCGCAATTTGAAATTTTTCTTGGAAAATAGAAAATACCTTGGTGGAAAACCCACATCGGAAATAAGGTTAATAAAATTTAGTCTTAATAAGAGGGAAATGGAAATAAGAAAGTCACCACCAAATTATGATCTCGATAAGGAGAACATTGGTGGCAATTAGAGACATATAATTGGAGGAAAACGTAAATATTTGTAGGGAGTGATTGAGGTCATCATTCACAATCAACTTTCAAATTGAGGGCCTCAAAGCCTTCAATCTATGTTGATTTAAAATATCATCAGTTCGACAAGACATAAGGTATTAGGATAACACATTTTTTTGATTTAATATCCCTTTACTAAAGTTTAAGAATTAATTTATTCATTGAAAAAGAGATAGGTATATATATATTTATGCTTGACAATTAGAGTTTCAACCTTCAACTCATCTTTCACTCAAAAAGATAATAGAACTCAAAAATATTATACTTATCCTAATTGTATAGGGTTCCAAATTTTAACACATACCATTTAGATTAGAAAAACTATTTTGTAAAAACCAGGGACTTCACGTAGTCCAGTGGTAGGCGATTAATCCCAATCGCACTATGGTTGTGGGTTCGATTCCCACAGCTTTATCCGACGCGATGGGTTGTCACTCGGTCTGCGTGTTTTCCTTTTTATAAATATCCAAAAATAACCTTAACAATAGTATCCAATGTAAAATATAATCCATTCCAACCTTTATAGTTATCCAAAATACTTTTTTCCAACTCACAGTCCAGATTTTATGAGGAAGGTAAACATAATGAAGCTCTCTTTTTTTCTGTGTAACAACATGTGAACACCTTCATCATGTATTCTTTTAAAACACTGCAACATACTGTATTACCATAAATCCTTATTTATTACATTCATCATCCCTTATTCCTTATAGAAAACTAGATATACTACTTCTATCCAAAAATGTATACAAATCATTAATCAGTTTCAAGGATGTTAAGAATATCCAACATAATTTATCCAAATCAATCATGTCTTATTCCAAAATCACTATCTTGGTATCAGAACCATATTATTGTTTATCATTCTCTCAACCATATATTTTCCAAAAATTTAACCTACTGTGGAGTCACTTTTCTTGGTTCCACACAATCTCAAGTCCTAGATGAAATAGTACTGCAGTACAATCATTATATACTCCATAATTATTATAACAAGTACATCATTGATACAAAACTCAAATTACAAAATTCTTTAATAACAACATAAGAACTCTAATCATTCCTCCTCATCTGTGGTAGTATCATAACTTGATTATTATCCAATAACATCATTTGGGGCATACTCTGATGATTTGAACATTGGTTTGCATAGTGTCCCCACTCCTTGCAGATGAAGCATTGTACATTTGAAACTTTTTTCTTACCCTTGCAGTCACGCACTCGGTGTCCTTTTTCTCCACACTTATAACAAACTCCCATTCCCTTCAGGAATATTCCAAGGTGTTTCTTCCCACAGTTATCACATATTGGAGAATTCTTCTTTTCCCTCCTCCCTTTATCCATCATTCTATCTTCCTTCATTTTCTTCTCTTTCATCCCTTCAAATCCATAAGACTCAGAGAATTCTCTAATTATCTTATTAACACATGATACTATTTATTCATATGTTGATAACACATGGAAGAATATTTCCCTTCTAAATGTTGGCTTAATACCATGAAAGATATGATCCTTCTTACTCTTTGGATCATACGTATTGATGGAGTTCACCTTCCTTCTACTGGGCGCCATTTCTATACAATGCCATAAACTAGATTAGTTTATGAATCAAAATACATAATTCCATACTTATAAAATACTTAACATAAATTAAACTATTTATGGATATAATCCATAATCATAAAAAGGTTTTCTTTGAGGAAGTATATACTCATAACCGTTCATAGTGGTTTGTAAAGAAAATGAGAATTATCCTAAGCATATCCCCCAGGAGTGTCGTAACCAAGAGTGCAGCAAGGCCCGTTGTCGTGCACCAGTTCCCGTTCGAGTCTAGCACAAAGCGGTTTTTTCGGGTTTTACCCCTAGGTACATCTGTGCCAGAGCCACCTCTACTTGCTTGTATCCAGACAGGGACGTATTGCTCGGAAAACTCACAAAATCTCTACAATAACAAAATTCTAGGAAGTTCTTCTATACTAATCCTCAAAGTCTATCTTCGAGATATGTGCTCTAATCAGAGTTTATCTAAATCTAGCTTCCAAGGTTAGTACTAAACTGCCTATGATACCAACTGTAACGCCCCGACCCCAGCTACCCAGAGTCGGTGCATTACTTCGTAACATAGGCATGATCAAAAAAGATCAAGTCTCGAAAGACCGATTAGTTTAGTAGCCTTGGAAACACTAGATACATTCGTAAACGTTACATTACATCATAAAGTGAAAAACTACAATAACAAAGTCTCCATATTCCACACTCATATCCTCTTCTCACAATCCTTGCAGGTCATTCATAAAATACTTCTTCACATCCTGGAAAATATTAAAACATTGAAAGGGGTGAGCTTAGATGCTCAGTAAGGATAACAATATTGCGGAAGCTTTCATAAATGAACATAAAAATTTAAGGCAATGTATAACTAAAACAAAAGCCTTTTAAACTTGAACATCAACATAATATGGCAAAAGTAAAATGAGATAATTCCATTCACTTCTTCACATGGATATTCTAATGGTAGAATAATCACATGAAATATCAATAACCACTTTCATAATGAGGGAATGTATAATTCCAGACATTTTGAAACATTTTGTCATGGCCTCGGCCAAGACGTCTAAAATGATTAAGGCCTCGGCCAAAACCATAAATCAAATTGGGAAAGGGCCTCAGCCAATTCCATGTCTAGTTGTCTCATGAGACCTACCGATGCATCGAGGAGCTATAGCGGGCTCCACCCGTCACTTATTAAGTCCAATACATTCCTCATATGAATAGGTTTAAACATATCATAAACCATAACATAACTGTATCACATAAAACATGAATAAAGGAAACATAACATTTCCACATTTCAATCACAAGATATCAATACAACACATTGATATAATAAAAACGCTTTCAAAACCATTTTCAATACCAAAATAAAAGAAAGTTAAAACTTTGTATTTATTTTTCATTAAAAAAATGATGGCTTGTAGAGGAAGATGAAACTCAAATAATGGTCATGGAGGTGGAGAAGTCGTTGTCGCCGCATATGTACGGAAAGAAAAACGTTCCCTTTTGTCGTTTAGCAAAATGCTTCGTATAAAAAAGATTCCTTTTGAATAAATGTAAAAGTCAAAGGGGTTTATACACTGTATAAAATAAAGTTGTGTATAAAACCAAATATGCCTCAATGAAAGGGGATTGAGACGAAGTCCTTAAAAATATCATTTTTAAAATAAAATAGATCTATTATGTGTATTCACTATAGGTACAGATAAAGAACGTAAAAATACAAAATAGGACATAATAATATCATGACATAATTTGAACGTAGGAGATTAACCCAAAGAATGGAAGTTGGGTTAAGAAATTCCCTTACCTTGCATCTTGTCCTGACTCGACCGTTCTTTAACCTCCTGAATAATAAACTAGAGTTAATTTCTATTTACATAAGAACCTTTTTCATTTTCATTATTCCATTTATATCACTTATTACCATGTTATGAACATTATGTAATTATTTATGTTAATAACGGTCGTTTTGTCGATCTTTGGTACTTGAATCAACAATAAATTTCTTATAATTACAAGTTGTTTATGTGGTAGAATATCCATTATCTCCAGAATTATATTCATTATTTAGAGGTCATATATATCATATATATCCAGTATATACATTCATTTATAATTTTACGTAACATTTAGAGGTAAGAAATGAAATGCACCGTTCATGGAGACGGTAAGCCGTACGTACGCATGAACGCTACTTTCATTTCAATTTCATATTTAATGGAACAAAATCATAATGATATAAATTTATAATATAATTCCAGTATAATATAGTGTATAATACCATTTACTCCATCCTTTATACATCCCACATATGGCATTAACGATTCAAATAACTTTGAGGGGGCGGTAGTCCGCACTTCCTAAAATGAAATTATCGCGTTTTACCCATAATGGAAATCATAAAGTTTGCCATAAATGAGAAATACATAAGCATAAGTAAAACATAAACATATTATATATCATATATAAAAATAGTGACATCTTAATGGCCACCTTTGAAGGTGTTATATGAGTGTTGAACAATCATCATTTCGTGAGGCAGAAATTCGCCATCCACAGAAACTGTATGTTCTTTAACCATTATATGTAGGTGTGTGTAAGTGTAGCTTGAATCCTTCTTATAAAAAAATCCTAGTATATTGAGTATACTGGTGTTGTTACAAAAGAAATGAATAAAAAGAGTTTAGGGGGTTGGAGAAGAAAAATAAAACAAAACAACATTAGAGAAGACATTACCTCAAAATCGGGTAACTCTTTTTGATTTGAGCCAAAGGCTTCCTTGAGAAGAGTTCTGCCCAAAGTGAGGCTTCTAGGAGTAAGAGGGGGAAGTTGGGAGAGTATTTTGGCAGAGTTTGGCCGAGCCAAATGGCTTGAAGGTATGAATAAGGTGGGAGAGGTGGGGGCCTTTTATAAGTGGGGAGGAGGGGCTCTTTTGGAAAGATTGAAATGTTACATTACTACACAATGATTTTCGGATTCTAAAGGTCCCACACATATATAATTCGAGGATAAGGTGATAAGGGTTCTAAATCTCCTCATCCAATTGGCTTTGGACAAGTGTAAGCATTGGATTTTGCATTATCTTCCCATTTTATTTAAATCGTTAAATAATGAGGTCATCTCTGCATCATCATGATGTCATAAATAATTTAATTTATTTAATGTCTAAAAATTATAAAAAACTACTAGGATGTAGGAAATCGTTTTATCTTTCTAATGAATATTTATAATCAAAATTTGGACTTTTTTAACCCCACTTAAACACTATTTTAGTAAAACAACTCATGTTTGTGTCAATTTAATTTTAACATTAAATAAATATATATTAATGTCATTTTCCAACTAAAGTGGCTCCATGGGGTCCCCAAGTTGACCCATGGGTTGTCTTGGTCGGCCATGACTCATCCAATAGGATTAGGACATGTGTCAAGCTCATCTCATATTATTAAAACATTATTTGTACCTTAAACTGCACTAATTACCTCTAATCGCGATTAAGAACTTAAAAGTTACTATTCACCAAAAAATTATTTTAATCTCATTGAACCACATTTTACTTGTAAATGACAACCATGTATGTGGGATTTTGGAAAATCAAATCACAGAAGTGGTAATATTTCATTTAAACGAAAAATCATTTATTTAACTACAACTTAGTGGTTTCACTATTCATAAAAAATTGAAGTTTTTCAGAACAAGGCCAAAATTTCACTCTAAGCTATATTTGATATTCCGAATTCAAAAATGATGTCTATTTTACAAAATTACAAACATATAAGTTGCATTAATTAATTTTATAATTAATTCCCGCTGTCACAACAAATAGCGTGTTTTTAAGAAATAATTTATATCAAAAGATTGGCAATTGTTTATGTCCAATTTCAATGTTAAATTAATTCTAATGACCACCATTGGATAAAATGGTAAAAATATATTCTAATTATACTTTAAAACCACTCAATAGTATAACTTATCACTATAAATTATTTTTATTAAAAAAGTTGTTTTATGTACTTTTCACAATTCATAAAAAATTAGATGTTCTCAGAAAAATACCAAAAATTCAACATAGGCTAATTTCGATATTAAGAATACAAAATTGAAGTCCATTTTAAAATATAAAATTTCTATAATTTTAAAAAGTGGTTATTACTATTCATAACGGCTACTTTGATTAGTCGCGGTGTTTTAGAACTCGAAGTTGCGTACAATGCAAGCTATTTCATTATTGAATGAGAAGCGTATCGTGGAAGCTCGGGGTGTTACACCACCCATCTCATAATGATACCATTCTTACGTGTGCCACAAGATCATAAATCATACATCATAGCATAACCCTTGTAATAAAAATGGGATTCATAAACACATGTCACCATTACATAATCCATATGACAGAAAAGGTCATTATAAAAATAGTTCCATCATAACATAATCAAATAATTGTAAATATAGGGATAGAAACAAAACTCTATATTATCTTAGATGGAAAATGATTTTGATAAAACACTTGAACTTCATTGTTGAGGAAAATATCATTTCTACTTAAAAAACATTTTTCCTTTATTAACATGTAATAAAATCTTATACTAAAAGAATTTGATTAAAAATAAACATGAAAACAGGTAATGGATGATTCCTGGAAATAATGTTTTAAAAATCCATTCAGGCCGTATAAGTTAAAAAAACATTTTTCTCGTACTTTGGCGAGAAAAGTCAAAAAAGAACCTCTTACTAAAAATGACAAAAGATTCCTTTCATATCTTTTACTAAAAACTTACCAATGGGTAAAATTGGATTTAAACAATTGTAGGAGGATAGAAATAATATTACATATTGAGGAAAAATGGATGTGGATGATAAATATTCCCCAGTAAATGATGAAGTACAAACAATCTCGGATAAAAATCAGATTGTGAGATTTTCCCTTACCTTAGGTCTGATATGCTTTGTACGTGTCTAAACCTCCTATATAATTATTTAAATAATGTCATTGACTTATTCAGGAATCTTACTCATTGTTATGATATCATATATGGTAATATTATTAGCTTCTTATTAGTAATATTTCATTGATACTTGTTATTCAGGTGTTTATAGTTTTTTTTTCTTATGCGTGTTTTGTCGAATAAATTTTTATTATTCTTTTTAGGTTATACATACCTCATTTACATAATGGTATTAGTGTAATATATATCATATTTCTTCATTTATTTCATTTATATAATCATTATTCAATGAATATCATGTAGAATGAGTCACATCACATCGAGGAGACGGTATTCCGTACGTACGCACGAGCGCTGATATCATTCCCATGATCGTGGAATTGTATTGGTGTGTATGTATACTATTTAAGAATCAGTATCAATATACAATAATCATATAGAGTTATTATTTACACCATTATACCCATCCATGTACGGTGGTGGTGGAAAATAGATTACACCATGGCGTGGAGACGGTATTCCGTACGTACGCACGCGGGGTGATTTCGTTTTCTATAGGATGGATTGATGGTGAAATAGGGTTGTTCCATAAATGAAAACACATATCTGTATATTAGTGATACTGATATTATTACTTCATAATGAAACAACTAAAGAATTAGTAGTAGAAAAAGAAATAAAGTTGAATGAATCGGTAATAGTCATTACCTCTTCTTTGATGTGCCTCTTCTTAACCTCCTCTTAGGGCACTAAAAATGGTCTTTCAAGAAGACCAGGAACTATAATATGTTTCTAGGGAAATGGAGAAAATAAATTGGCATGGGTTTGCGGAGCATGAAGGCTCAAAGTGTTATAATGAAGAGAGGGAGAAGTTTCCCTTTTATAAGGGAGGTGAGGGGCACCTTAAGAAAAAACTAAAAATATTATTTTCTTATAAAGTCATATTCGGTTTTAATAGCTCCAAATTGATTTATTTAGAAGCTAATTTGGGGATGGGTCGAAATAATCTCATCCAATATAATTTATACAAGTTTAGGCTTCAATTTTAACCTTATCATTTATATTTATCTTTATGTTAAATAATTTTCTTTTACTGTGTCTTCTTGTTTTCATACACTATAAGGTTAATAAACATACTATAACAAGACAAAAGAACCCCAAGTTGTTTATTAATAATATATATAACCTTATCTAAGTCATGTGGCTGATACATAGAATTTTAGGAATAAAATAACAATTAATAATATAATATTCTTTAAAAAACTAATTTATTTCAATTTTGACACCAAATAAACTATTTGGTAATTGATTTTTGAAAAAATCCTAACAGAATTATTAGTTCAAAAAACGTTAATTAAATCAATACTAACATGTAATATTAACCATTAAAATTAGTGAAATTCATAAAAAGTCTCAAATTACATTTATTTGGGTATTTATAACATTTATTATGTCAATATTTCATTAATAAGATAATTACGGCATCATCATTGTGTCATAAATAAATTAAATTATTTAATGTCTAAAAATTATAAATAAAATACAATTATGTAGGAAATCTTTTTATAATTCTAAATAATATTTATAGTCAAATTTATCTTATGTATAACCCTATATTAAAAATGTTTTAGTTATTAAACATTGATTTAAACTATTTTAACTATTTTATAAATAAAATAATATTAAATGTCCTAATATAATCTAAGTGGGCCTAAATGGTCATATTTTATTCCTATGGTTGTTTTTGGTCTAATTGAACATATCAAATAGAATAAGGACATGTTTTAGGGTAATAATAATTTCATTAGTACCCTTAATTATCCTATTTACTTTTAACCGTGGTAAAAAAAAGTAAAATGTTACTATTCACAAAATATTGTTTTCATCACATTGAACCACATTTTAGTCCTTGATATTAACCTTGTCTCTCGGATTTTCAAAATTCCACTCACATAAATGGTAAAATTATGTTTTATGTAAATTTTCATATTCTCCTAGGAGGTGGGTTAAAGACGGTGAAAATTTCAATAAAATTTTTATATATCTAAAATTATTATAAAATGACTCCAATGAATTAAATTGAACTTATATAGGTGTTATGTA
Organism: Viscum album; assembly: GCA_963277665.1. Lineage (NCBI taxonomy): Eukaryota > Viridiplantae > Streptophyta > Magnoliopsida > Santalales > Viscaceae > Viscum > Viscum album. The sequence continues at coordinate 677,631,601 of OY728132.1, read as the reverse complement.
TCAATTTTCACCTAAAATAAATTTAAATAAAATAAATAATTAATTATATAAAATGTTGGTTTTTAAATAGTAAACCAGTGTTTTCACTATTCATCAAAAATTGAAAGTTTTCAGAAAAATACAAAAATTTCACCCTAGGAAAATTTAGATACTCCGAATCAAAAAATGAAGTCCATTTTGAAAGATAAAATTTAAAAAATTTCAAAAGGTGGTTATTACTATTCATAACAGATAGTTTTAATAATATTTTAACACCATATCGTTGTTTAGTGAAACTCGGAATTGTGTACAATGAAAGCTATCGAGGAAGGCCGCAGTTGTGTGTAAAACAATCCAAGTTAGTGTTGTATGTAGTGAAATATTCCTTTGATGATGTATATAACATAGAAACAAAATATTCCTCATAAAAATCTTTGGTGTTACAAATTTAGTAAGGGTATCATCATATTACCTAAACAATTAGATATTGAGATTGTTGTGAAATCACACAACACCACTTATTCACATAATAAGTTTATAATTATTATCTGGATGACAATTCTGGGATATTTTTTCCTAATAATATTTAATTATCCATTCATTTAGTTCTATTTAGTGTGATTCTTGGCATGGATTAGGTTTCAATATATGGAGCTCGTATAAGTTTCCAAGGAAAGTTAGACAAATTATATATTTCAAATGAATCTATAATCCCCTATCTATGAAAGGATGAATACAAAGGTAATGTGGAAATTATATCTATCACGACCCATCCCGGTGGGCCCGAGCCGCAACTCCCCAAGCCCGCCTCCAATAGGCCAGGGGCTAGTGACTAGCACCGAGTAGGCATGCTACTAACATGGGAGGCATTGTCTATAAACCTGTACACATGCACACACATCTCCATGCCCACAAAGATGAAAAGTAAAAACTACTATAGATGGAAAAAGCTTTCATACACTAAAAACCCAACCAATAGAGTACAATAGGAAAGTGAAGTATAGTAAAGTAAAAACCTGGCCCAAAAGTACAATCCCACCAAAAGAAAGTCTGCAAAAAGACCACCCTATAGATAAAGGTACTAGGACTGCAACCTGTCGCTGAGGGAACACACCTCGGCCTGACTGATCTCACTGAGCACCATCTGGTCCTGGTCCTCCTAGAATCCTATCAAAGGCTCACTCGTCTGCATAAGACACAACACGTGCAGACAAATCCCATGTAGGGGTGAGTATAACAATACCTAGAAGGACACCCCAAAAACCACAAAGGAAATACAAACAAGGAAAAATACAACAAAGAAAGGTACGTTCAGCTCTACATAGTATATGTCTACGGAACATATAACAAGAATATATAGATATAATCATACACAAATAACCTTTGTGATACCACCAATAGGATCCAGCTCGAAGATTCCACTAAGCATACCATCAGGAGGACACACTCTTAGGTTTGGAGAGCGACACACGAAGTAACCATTCTAGGAGAACACACTCCACAAGTACCTTGGTAACAGGATGCACAGATGAGGATCACAGCCAAGTCATGGGGTGATTCCGATAACTCAGTCTGAGCTAATCCGCTAGGCAGAGGATCGATGCCCGGGTAAGGTGGGTCACGTCGATTCCAAGAACTCTACCTATGATATCAGGAATGAATAGAGGATCCGGCTCTAAGTCTCACAGAGGGGACTTCAACAACTCTATTCAAGGATTCCTGCTGACGGGATCATACTCCTTTATATTTGCAAATGATACTGGAAACCATCAGGAGAAAGGCCAAAGGTACGGACCCTAAGAAGGGTAGTCCATGTCACGGAAGACAAGTGGCCCAAGCCATGAATAAAAGGTTACACGGTGTGTTGTATGGTTACATGAAATGTTCCTTGACCCCGGGTACTACCCGTGTCCTTCATTCAAGTCGTGAAAAACCAAACTACATGGCGTGTAGTAAAGTACACGTCGTGTTACTTGACACCGGGTACCGACCGTGTAAACGGCCTGTGTCCTTCGGCTTTTCGGATAGAAAAACAACCACATGGTGTGTAGAAGAAATCACACACCATGTTCGAGCACCTGGGCTCAGTCCGTGTACGCTGGCCATGTGCCCGTACATAGTCTTTGCCCGTGTCCGTGTCGTCTGCCCGTGTACAAGTACGCGGGGTACGCCATGTATCTGGCTGAGTCTGGCTGGGGAGGGGTATACACGGCATGTCCCTAGACCTGTCCCCTTCCTGTGCCCGTGTACTCTCGGAGTACATGCCGGGTAACCCTACTGACGAACACACGCCATGTATCCCATACTACATGCCGTGTAGTTGGGAAATTTACAGAAGCATTGTCTTCCTCCGTGCGCCTGGACTGTTGCTCCAGATCTTGATCCAACTGTCCAATCATCACGAAACTCTAGATTTGAAGTCGTGACACCCCTACGAAACCGATTCCATCGGTTTTGGGCTTCTAATAAGTATTGAAAATGCATCCTAATCCATCCGCATGAAAATGCCCGAAGAACGGGAAACATATGAACCGCATCGATTCATCTTCCTCCATCATCGTCGCATCTCTGCTAGATCGCATCGATGTTGGATCATTGATTTCGGGTCGTTGCATCAACAAGAGAATGTGCAATGATCGATTTTCTCCAAGAACGCATAGAACGCAATGAAGAATGCGAGGGGGAACTACAAGAATAAACAAGCGGGGAGAACCTAGACCATTGTTCATGATGATCCGGGTTTGCAGTCATTAGATTGAAAACCAAAACAATCTCTAGAGTCAAAGCATCAAATCCCCACATGAACCTGTCCCGCATGAATGATCGACCCACAGGCTAATATGTTTGTGGATTAGTCCGCGTTCACCAGAGAAATCAAAAACAGGGGAAGGAGAAATCAATAACAATTATCCTACCTGGATTCACGGCGTTTCATGGTGAAGATCCGCTCGCCGTGTCATACTCGTCGCGTAGGGAGGTTTTATTCAGAGCCTCCAGAGCCGCCACGGGTTTAAGGGATAGAGGTTTGTAAACCTGGAATCCCTACGTAGGCTTTTATTTAAAAGAACAGAATATAAAAGATTTAAAAGATCTCACTGCAGAGGCAAGATTTAATAAAATATTTTAATTAAATATTTTATTACTATTGTGTCCAAAAACATGATTTCACCACCGACCCGCGCTGGCCGATGTTTGGCCTCGACATAGGTAAAATCAATGTTCTAAACGCAACGGTGCCCTCAGATTTCAGATCTGAGCACCCGTTCGAGAGTTATTCCACATTTTCTGGAAAACCACATGCGCGGGTAATTTAATTATTTAATTTAATTTAAAAATTTGTTCTGGGATCACTGGGCCTCGGAATATCATTCCTTCTCAAAGCCCGGTCTTGAATTAGTTCCCCTATAATATTAAAATAATACATGGGAAAATCCGGGACATTACATCACACACACCTTAGGGCTTTTACGTCCTTGAAAAGCCAAAATAATGGCTACTCAAAAATATGTGGGCACTGCATGAGAATCTGAGCCTCCCGCTCCCACGTGCTCTCCTGGAGATTCCTGTCCTGCCACCAGACACATACCAAGGGAATAGCTCATCCACGAAGGATCTTCTCCTGCTGATCCTCAATATCCACTGTGTACTCAGCAAAGGTCACTCCATTGTCGATGTCCAACTCGCCCTAGTCGATGACATGCGATGGATCATGCACGTACCTCAGTAGCTGCGACACATGGAAGATGTTGTGTACTCAGTCCATCTAAGGAGGTAGAGCCAAGAAATAAGCCACATCTCCAACACTACTCAGAATATGAAAGGCCCAATGAACCTCATGATATCTTGCCACCTCGGACAAATCTCTTCAATCCAAATCGAGGTGAGACCCAAAGGAACACATGGTCTCTTTCCTCGAACTCCAAGGGCCTCTGTCTCTGGTCGACATAAGACTTTTTATGACTCTGTATAGTCTTCATCTTCTCCTGGATAACCTGCACCTTCTCTGTAGTAGCTCTCACCATCTCTGGGCCCATGACTGCTTACTCTCCTGGGTCAATCCAGCAAAGTGGTGACCTACAAGGTCGCCCGTATAGAGCCTCAAATGGTGCCATACCAATAATGGAATGATAAATATTGTTATAAGAAAATTCCACTAGTGGTAGGTGATCCTATCAGCTATGATCGATGTCAAGTAAGAAAGTTCATAGCATATCCTTCGGGACCTAGATGGTCCACTCTGTCTGACCATCAGTCTGGGGATGAAACGGTGTGCTCAAACGTAACTGGGTCCCAAAAGATTCCTGCAATCCCTTCCACAACCGGTATGTGAAACGAGCATCACGATCTGAGATGATTATGGATGTTACTCCATGAAGTCGAACAATCTCCTGCACGTAGAGGCATCCCAAGCACTCTACTGATCTCTGCTCCCATATGGATAGGAAGTGGACAGACATGGTGATTCGATCAACGATCACCCAGATGGAATCTTGTTCCCTGGACATATGTGGTAAACCCGTCACAAATTCCATGGATATTCTATCCAACATCCACTCTGGACCCTCAAGGGGCTAAGCCAAACCTGCTGGAACCTGGTGCTCAGCCTTTACTTGCTGACAAGTATGGCACCGAGAAACAAACTCTTCCACACTCTTCTTCATTCCTGGCCACCAGAACTGATGCCGGAGGTCCTAATACATCTTTTTTACACATGGATGTTCTACCAAAGGGGATGTATAAAACTACCTCAGAACCTCCTCCCATAACATCACTGGTACTACCGTGTGCCCTCTGAAAAGGACAACATGCTCCCCACCTTCTAAATATCCATCACCAGCATCACCTCTAGATATCTGAGCATGTAGAGTCTCACAGCTAGCATCCTCATGTTGTGCTTCCCTGACTCACTGTAAAAGTGGAGGTGTAACAACAATTGACTGAACGTAAGCTCCCTCATCTCCATCTACGAAGAACAACTATAAAGAGTCCATCTTCCTTGTCTCCTCATCCAGCAACTGTGAACCAGATTTCCTACTGAGAGCATCTGCGACCACGTTCCCATTCCTAGGAGTATAAATGATCTCAAAGTTGTAATCTTGGGGGAACTCAATCAATGAACTTTGTCTCAAATTCAGATCCTTCTGAGAAAAGATATATCTGAGACTCTTGTGATCAGAGGAGACGATAAACCTCTCACCCATTCGGTAGTGCCGCCACATCTTCAATGGTAAGACTACCACTGCCAACTCAAGATCATTGGTCACGTAGTTCTGCACATGTAGTCTCAACTGACGCGAGCCATAGAAAATGACCGCTTGCCTCTGCATCATGAAACATCGAAGCTTGTTTCATGATGTGTCGCAGAACACTACGTACTCGACACCCTCCTCCGATAATCTCAATATCAGAGCACTCGTCAGACACTATCTCAACTATTGGAAAGCCTGCTGGCATCTCTCTGCCCACACGAATGGCGGTCTCTTTTGGGTCAAAGCTCTCATGGGTGCTGCAATACTGGAGAAATCATGGATGAATCTTCGATAGTAGTCTGCAAACCTAAGGAAACTCCACACCTCTGTCACGCTCCGGGGTGGCTCCCATGCTAGCATTGCCTCCACCTTTGCTGGGTCAACTGCTACACTATCCACTGAGATAACTTGCCCCGGAAAGTGGACCTCCTATAACCATAATTTTCACATCTAGAGTTTCCCATACAACTGGTGCTCTTGGAGTGTGTCGAGAACCATCCTTAGGTGTCTCGTGTGCTCCTCTTAGGACATAGAGTACACAAGGGTATCATCGATGAAGACCACTACAAACCGGTCTAGATAGGGCTGAAAGATCCATTTCATGAGTCCCATAAACACTATCGAGGCGTTCTTCACGCCGAAGGGCATCACCATGTACTCATAGTGACCATAGAAACATTTGAAAGTCGTCTTTGGTGTATCCTCCTCCCATACTCACAACTGGTGATAGCTAGATCATAGATCAACCTTAGAGAACCATCGTGCTCCTCTAAACTTGTCTAAGAGGTCATCGATCCTCAATAGTGGATACCGGTTCTTCACGGTCACCTGATTTATGCACCGCTAATCCACACACAGCCTCAAGCTCCCATCCGCCTTCTTAGCAAACAGCACTGCGGCTGCCCAGGGTGAAACGCTGGGTCTCACAATGCCCTTCTTCTAAAAGTCATCCAGCTACATCCTCAGCTCACGAAGCTCTGCAGAAGCCATCTGATAAGCCTATGTGGATATCGGGGTCATCCCGGGTTGCAACTCAATGTAGAAATCTATCTGCCGATGGAGAGTTAGCCCGAGGACCTCATCTGGAAAGACGTCCTCATACTTAGCCACCACTAATAGAAATTTGAAACTCATAACATCTACCACTCCAAGGGATAAGCTAGCCAACTGATGTGAAATTGGTCGTGCCCTCTTATGTCCAAGTCCATCATGCACTACCTAGGTCTCACTTTGACCGATAAAAGAGAACCTCGTCCCATCACTGCGGACACACCGCACCCTTAGCCTAAAACAATCAATCTGGGCATGAACTATGGATAGCCAATCCATACCAAGAATTACATCATAAGGCCTCGATGATACCACCAAGTGGTTCCAGCCTAAACTCTTGTCTCCAAGGGTTAGGTCACACTGCCTACAAAGGTGTGTGATCTCTGAATCTTCTCCAGTTGGTGTTTCTAAGCATAAGGGTCAAGTCAATGACTCAACGGGAATCTCAAGGTCTTGGATAAGATAAGCAGCTAGAAAGGAATGAATAGCACATGTGTCTATAAATACGACAACCAAAGTAGAAATGACACAGATAGTACCTGTAATCATTCCAGAATTACCTGGGTCATAAGCCTCTACCGCCTGCAGCTGCCCCTGCCTCTGTCCACCAGCTCCCGGAGCCTGGGGAGGACCTCCTGGGGGTGGTGGTGGTAAAGGGTCGAAATGTCGACCACCTCCAGCTACTCTCCTAGCTCCTCTACCACATCCTCTACCTCGTGGATCTACCTGCTCCACAAGTTGCTCTGCTTCAGTGGTCCATCCACTACTCCCGTGTCAGTAGTACGGCGTGTCAGACAATCTCGAGTGAGATGTCCCCTGCTGTTACATGAGTAACATTGCCTCTCTCGAGGCTCACTGGATGCACCCTGAGAACCCTGTAAGGCTGATACCCTATCCTGGCCTCTCCTCTGGAAACGTCTCCCACGCGTGGGTCCCTAAGGTCAGCTCCCTTCCACTGAAGACTCTACTCCAGCTCACCCAATACTAACAACTGCTGGTTGTCCCTGCTATGCTAGGAATCTCTCAATCACCAAAGTCCACATGAGAACCCCAACATAAGTAGGAATTCTCATTGAGATGATGCTAGATCAGATATCTCTGTGCAAGCCCCGCTCAAAAGTCTGAGCTCTAAAGTACTGATCTCTGACCATATCAATCGAGTACCACGAGAGGTTGGTAAACCTTGATGATAAGTCATCCACCATCATGGTTCTCTACTAGAGATTAAGAAGATCTTGTATGCATACTGCTCTCAAGGTAACCGGTGAAAACTCCTCTAGGAAGAGATGCTCAAAATCTGACCATGAAAGAGTCACCTCATCATGAGTCTGGATAAAAAAACTCCACCATCGCCCTACCGAACCCTGCAGAAGGCTCGCTGGTAGGATCACAATCTGGTATGTTGGTGTCCTGACCAAACGGAAGACTCTGGCCACTGCCACAAGCTAGTCCTCTGCTGCCTGAGGGTCTGGCCCACCTCAATACCTGAGGGGTCTGTGTTTTTGAAAGTTGTGGAGTGCGCTCGGCCTACGCTCCTCCTCCACTGGTATAGCAGGCACTAAACACTTCCCCACAGGTGGTGGAATATCTATCACACCACCTGGTGGTAGAACTGGGGGATCTGGTCCCTGTATTGAATCTTCATCACTGAGGGGGTCATCCTCGTGATTAGGCTACTGAAGCCTAGCGGGTTCATGTCGTGAAGACATCCTATTTAAGAAATAAGATGTATCATAGTCAGTGAGTATATCTGGGGAGCTTACATAACAAGGACATGGAAACCACAACTCATTCCTATATGATGCATGTACCATTATTTTTCTCCATGAAACTAGTGTTTTCATGTTACGAGTCGAAAAGAAAGTTATCAGAGCCCTGGTGTATGGGTACGTCAGCCGCCACACAAACACTAGGGTCCCTGGACTGAGAGCCAAAATCGAAACACTTAACATTTTTTCCCCAAACCAACTCACATACTCTCGGTCCTAAGGTAGAACCGACCACCTCTGATACTAATCTGTAACGACCTATCCCGGTGGGCCCGAGCCACAACTCCCCTAGCCTGCCTACAATATGCTAGGGGCTGTTGACTAGTAGTGAGTACGCATGCTACTAACATGGGAGGGATTTTCTATAAACCCGTACACACGCACATACATCTCCAAGCCCACAAATCTGAAAAGTAAAAACTACTAAAGGCGGAAAATCATGCAGACACTAAAAACCCATCCAACAGAGTACGACCGGAATGTGAAGTACAGCAAAGTAAAACCTTGGGCCAAAAGTACATGCCCACCAAAAAAAGTCTGCAATAAGTCCAACCTGTAGATAAAGGTACTGAGACTGCAACCTGTCACCGAAGGAACACACCTCGGCCTGTCTGATCTCACTGAAAACCCTCCGGTCCTAGTCCCCCTAGAATCCTGTCAACAGCTCGCTTGTCTGCACAAGACACGACACGTGCGGGAAAAGCCCGTGCACGGGTGAGTATAACAATACCCAGTAGGACACCCCGAAAACCACAAAGGGAATACAGACAAGGAAAAAAACCACAAAGAAGGGTATAGTCATCTCTACACAGTATATGTCTACGGAACATATTAAATGAATATCCAGATATACTCATACACCAACAACCTATGTGATATCACCCCGAGGATCCAGCTTGAAGATTCCACTAAGCATACCATCGAGAGGAAACACTCCTTGGTCTAGAGAGAGACACACGAAGTAATCGTTCCAGGAGAATACAATCTACAAGTACCTTGGGAATAGGATGCTTAGATGAGGATCACAGCCATGTCATGGGGTGATTATGACAACTCAGTCTAAGCTAATCCTCTAGGCAAAGGAACAGTGCCTGGGTAAGGTAGGTCACGTCAATACCAATAACTCTACCTAGTGTATCAGGAATGAATAGAGGATCCGACTCTAAGTCTCACCGAGGGGATTACAAAAAATCAATTGAGGGAGTCATACTGAAGGGATTATACTACTTTATATTATGAAATGATACCGGAAACCTTCAGGAGAAAGGCCAGGGGCACGAACCCTAAGAAGGATAGTCCAAGTCATGGAAGACAAGTGGCCCAAGCCATGAAGAAAAGTTTACATGACGTGTAGTATGGTTACACACCGTGTTTCTTGACCCCAGGTACTGCCCATGTAAACGGCCAATGTCCTTTGTTCAAGCCGTGCAAAACCACACTCCACGACGTGTAGGAAAGTACACGCCGGGTTCCTTGACACCAGGTACCGCCCGTGTAAACGGCTCGTGTCCTTCGGATTGTCGGATAAAAAATAAACTACATGACATGTATAAGAAATCAAACGCCATGTTCGAGAACCTGGGCTCGCTCCGTGTACGTTGTCCATGTGCCCATACATGGTCTCTACCCATGTCTGTGTCGCCTGCCCGTGTACCAGTACACGAGGTATGTCGTGTATCTGGCTGGGTCTAGCCAGGGAGGGGTATACACAGCGTGTCCCTCGATGTGTACCCTTCCCATGCTCGTGTACTCTCTGAGTACACTTCAGGTAACCCTACTGATGAACACATGCTGTGTATCCCATACAACATGGCGTGTAGTTGGGAAATTTATAGAACCATCGTCTTCCACCACGCGCCTCATCTGTTGCTCTAGATCATGATCCAACCGTCCGATCATCACGAAACTCCGGATTTTAGGTTGTCCTACCCCTAGAAAACCGATTCTGTCGATTTCGGGCTTCTAATCAGTCTTGAAAATGAATCTTGATCCGTCTACACGAAAACACCCAAAGAACAGGAAACATCCAAACCGCGTCGATTCTTCTGCCACCGTGATCGTTGCACCTCCGCTAGGTCGCCTCGACGTTGGATCTTTGATTTTGGATCATTGTGTCAAAAAAAGAATGGGAAACGATTGATTTTATCCAAGAATGCATATAACACAATGAAGAATGCGAGGTGGAAAAACAAGAATCAATAAGAGGGGCGAACCTTGCTCGTTGTTTGCAACTATCTGGGTTTTCCGCCATTAGATTGAAAACCAAAACAATCTCTAGAATAAAAGCCTTAAATCCCCGCATGATCCCATCCCGTAAGAACGATCGAACCGTGGGATAATCGGTTCGTGGATTAGTCCGCGTTCATCGTAGAAATAAAAAATGGGGGAAGGAGAAATCAATAACAATAATCCTACCTAAATTCACTGCATTTGTTTGTGAAGATCCACTTGTTGCGTCGTCGTCACCACATTTTGAGGTTTTCTTCAGAGCCTCCAGAGTTGCCAAGGGTTTCAAGGTCTGAGGTTTGTAACCCTGGACCCCTTGCGAAATCCTTTATTTAAATGAACAAAAGATACAAGATTTAAAAGATCTCTCTGTAGAAACAAGATTTAAATAAATTTTTTTAATTAAATATTTTATTTCTTTTGCGTCCAAAAACCAGATCTCACCACTGACCTGTGCAAGCCAATGGTAGGCGTCGCCTTAGGTAAAATCGTTGTTCTGAATGCTACGGTGCCCTTGGATTTCAGATCCGAGCACCGGTTCAGGAGTTATTCCACTATTTTAGGAAAACTGCACGCGCAGTAATTTAATAATTAAATTAAATTCAAACATTTGTTCCGTGCTCACTGGGCCTCGAAACTGCATGCCATCTCAGAGCCTGGTCTCAAATTAATTCCCATGTAATATTTAAATAATACATGGAAAAATCTGGGACATTACAATATCCATCTTGTGGGTCTTAATTCCTATAAATGAAGGTTTTCTATCTCATATGTTTGAGTTGAAACTCACCATTAAGGATATAACTATTGTACAAAAGTTTTTTTATTTCATTCCAGAATAAGTATTAGGTCTTCCACTAATTTTGGAAGCTAATTTTTCAATAGAACACAAATCATTTGATATGTCTATATCATAGACTTCATATTTGATGGTCACATGTTTTTTTAATGAACTGAAGAAGAAACTCCAAGAGAATATTTACAAGGGATTCATATTCCCTAATGAATCACATTTGAGAGAACATGGTTTATTCGTTAGGAATAATGATTGATCAAAGATCATCATTCTAAAAATCATCCGAACATAGCTCAATACATTTCAATGATTGGTCATCATTCTAAAAATCATAAATTGAGGGTCAATAAGAGTTATACATTCTATACGACATTCCATACCAGTTATGAACACTATAAACTTATAATTATATCTTATGGCCTTAATAATTCACTCCCTATCTTCATATATTTAATTAATTAAGTCTTCATAGAAAATCTTGGTCTTTTTTTTTGGTAGAATTTTTACATTATAATATTTTATATTCAATGAGAATGTAAGAACATTAAGACCAATTTACGATTGTACTTAACACTGTAATAGTGGAGATGATTTAGTGGAAGTATACATTTTGAAAATTTTTGTTTTGGAGAGATTCAATTTTTGGGTTACATAATATCATGAGAGAAGATATCTGTGGATCCAATAATGCTAAAAGATATTAAAACTTTTCCTAGATCACCTATGGTAACTAAGATTAGGTGTTTTTTGTTTTTTAGTATATTAACTGATATTTGTAAATGATTTACCTAGATTTTCTAATCCACCAACCATGTTGACATAGAATTGGTTTTAGATCTTAATGACATAGGAGTGTGAAGATAATGTAATGGAGATGACATCGAGGTAAGTCAGGTCAATAATGACTACACTATCCAATTGTAGTGAATGATTTTTGTGGTCAATAGTGATGAATCAATGAATGGTATGTGATGTTTTATAATGTAAAATTATATCGTGATAACATATTCTACATGAAAAATTAAAATCCTAGAGAAAAATTATCCAAATCATGATTTGGAGGTAGATTTGGTAATTATTATCTTCATGATACAGAGGTATTATCTTTATAGAGAATGGTGGGACAAATATACTAATAATAAATATTTCATGTTTATTATTTCTTGATAGAAGGTGAATATGAACAAATGAAAATGGTTGGAGTTAATTAATTATTAAGACTGGTCAATACATACAACCTTGTGAACAAAAACATAGTGGAAGATGCTTTGAGTAAAAGGACCATCATAACATATCTATATTGAGGATAGAACTATCATGTATTTATGGATTTAAAAAAGATGGATGTAGAAATTTTAGTATATTATGAGAAATATTATTCGTCTAAAATAAATAATCTATCACATATATTTGTTAATAATAAGGTGGCTCCTAAGGAAGATGTAGATCTGTAGAAAAAAGATATAGATGTTCTTGGCTTCAACATATATTGTGATAGAAAAATAAGTTTTATAAACTTTTTTTGTATCCCTCTTATATGAGACCTAATGAATGATCTATTCGATAACACTTATAGTTCATCACTCTCTATTTATCATATAAGCATAGTAATGCATAGGGACATGAAAATGTATTTCAGGTGGGATTCAATAAAGATAGATATTATAGAATATGAATCTTAGTGATTCGATTTTTAGTAAGTTGTGGCCGAGAGACTGATGTATAAGGGGATGTTATAACTTATACCCATAATAGAAATAAAATTTGAGAACAATGCCAAGTAATTAAATATATGACTTCCCAAATCATCTAAACACCATAATTCCATACTGGTTATAGTTGATATCCTTACGATGTCAGTACACATCATTTCCATCAAATAATATTTTTCAATTGACTATATTTAAAGAATATAGATTAAGGAAGTACGGAGAATGCATCAAGCACAACATTACTTTATATATTTGATTGGGAACAGAGGATTACCTAAATATTCTAAAGAAGTCTTCTGTAGGATATGAATCCAAAATTATGTTTCACTATTTCTTATCATCCATAAAAAGATGGTTAGTCTTAGAGGACAATTTAAACTCAAGAAGACATGTTGAGAACTTTCAATATGAATTAAAACAGTTGCAGGGATCAACACCTACCTTTGGTATAATTTGTTTACAAGAATATCATCCCCTCCATCATTAATATGACACTTTATGAGGCCCTCTATGTTAATTACTATAGAACTCAAACATGTTGGAATGATGTTGGGGAAATAAATATATTTGTACCTGATATAGCTATGTAAATGTAATAGAATGTTAGATATATTCAAGAGAGCTCATCATAGAGTTTAAAATAATTTGTAATGTTAATAAATGAAAAGAGTCATAGTTTTAAGTGAAATATATGTTATTTATATGAATATAAATTTGATGATATTGATAAGATTTTGAATTAAGGGAAATATAATCACTTGTTATATCTATTCTCTTCAAATTCTTTATTGTGTTGGGACAATATCTTATAAATTTTATCCTCTATCGAATGTGTATCATGTTCAGGATGTGGTATATGTATCTCTATCGAGAATGTATGTATATGATTCTTCACATGTACTAAAATTAGAATTCATACCAATGGAGAATGAATGTATTATAAAGAGAAATCTATAATTATTTTTTAACATGGAGAAAAAGTTCAATAAAACAAGACCACTTGTTGGTTAACATTTTATGGAGAACCCATCAAGTTAAAGAGGCTATATGTAAACCAAATCATGTGAAGAGGTAGAGGTACTCTCATATGTTTCTATCACATTGATTAATTTATAGAGAGAAAATTTATTTAAGGGTGTATAATGTAAGACACCAATATATAAATAAAAAAATTTCACTTTACATAAAATTTAATTGTTTAATTTAATGTGTTGCCTGAAACCGTGAGTTTTAACGACCAATATAATATTATATTTCTAGTGTAAACAATCGATAAAATTTTCATGAAAAAGTATGAAGAACTAATTTGTGAAATAATTATAATTTCCCAACTCAATATGAATTTTCTGTTATATTCATATAAAATTATTACACATGCTTTAGTTATTTGATGAATTTTGTGAATATGTATATTAAAAAATTACACAATACTGATGAGGTAATTATTTAAATAATGGACATATCAAAATTATGTTATTAAAATAGTTAAATTATGTATAATTTATGTTAAAAAATCTATGAAATGAATTTTATAGATTCTATTGACATCATATAGATATAATGAAAAATTTAGTTCTAAGTTAATTTTTTATAGTGATATTTATAAAAGTTCTTGTATTGATTAGTTTCAATATTGAGAGTATGGATATATTATAAAAATTATTTTTTATTATATTATTTAAAAGATATAAATCATAAAAAGAATCCAAATAATTATAATATGATGTATAATGTCAAAAATGCTTCACTTATGGTCCAATTATGATCACATAATTAAAAAATACAACCTATTAGTAATGAAAAAATTATTATAATAGTTAAAATTAAAATAGGCTAACTATGGGTTAATAAAAATTATAAGGTTTACAATAATACAAAATAATTTATAAAATCCATGTTTAAATAATATTACGACCATATCTAATATTATATTCAAATACATGTCACTTTAGAGGTATTTTTATTAATGTTTAATTAATTATAAATTAAACAGTTTTTTATATTCCAAAACTACCGTCACCTCAATTATAACAAGGAACATCCTCCATATCTTCTTCAAATAACATGGTTCTTCATCCTTGACCACCCCAACAATATTATCTTCTAAACATACCAAGATTAAATATAGAGGGTTTTTACTTCTCAACACACCATCTATATTTTTTATAAGATAATAGTAAATAAAATTTCACTAAAAAGAGGATTTCCATATACATACAAAAAATGAGACCAATGTTAAGGGTTAATATTCCAATATTATTAATATTTAGGATCTATTATATAAAACTATACACTATGTTACATTTTTTGTTATATTTCCATGTTTCCTCAAAAAATTGAAAAGTATTTTTACGATTACTGTATAATATTTTGTTTTTATTTTTACACTTGTGTGAATTCTTACTAAACTATTTGAAGGGAATATTTTTTTCGTTTTACATATGAGTTTATTTATGGAATTTATAGAATAATTATTGGAGGAATGTTTTTTTATTTTATAATATGAATGGATTTTTTCAGTTTTATGATTCCTAAATTTATTGATGTTGCTTTTAAAAATTATACATGTTTCTTTTCAAAAAAAAATTTTTCCTAGTAATTTTATGTCTATTAAAAAATTAAAATGGAAATGATATTTTCCTCAAGAATAATTTCAATAAACTAGGAAAAAATAATTTTTTTTAAGAAAAAAAATAATTTATGCTACTTTTGTTTTACTGTGGATATGATCCAATTATACTATTATTCATATTTCTTTGAAATTTTTAGGTTTAAAATGGATTAATGTTTATAAATTATATTTCATTTCCATGATTTATTATGAAATTTTTATGAAACCCACTTTTATTGGTTATAATATAATGAATGATCTATTTTCTTATGGGCCAAATATTTATGGTTTCCATTATGTGATTAATGAGACCTATATCTCCTACAAAATCATTGAGAAAATAATTATATATAATGAGATATATATGATAGGAACTGAATGTGAACTCAGTTTAGTAATATAGTACTATAATGGGTTGTAAAATGGGTCTATTAATATATTATAGGTTAATGAAGTGAACTTCATTCAGTAAGGGACTTTGTTTGTTATGATGGCCTTCACTAAGGTCCTTCACTACTATGAAAATTATTTTATATTTTTTATTGTATTCCACAATTTCATGTATGATGTTATACTAAAATGAATTATCTCTACTAAAAATCATTCATTTTTAACTCTTTTATTTAGTCCATAACTCAATATCATGATCATTGATATACCGTAAATACATTTTAATATTTATTTTCATGTTATTATACACATATGTTAAAATTATATCCTTTGAGAAACCATACTTAGAATTTGAGGACACCCATTAATTGGGTTAATTTTCCCAGGTATGTTAAATAATTTTTTTGTATGATGTTTCAAAGAGTTTTCTATTTATAGAGACATAATCCGGAGATGATGTAGATGTTGTATGAATCAACTGTATGCATTACCAAGTTTACAAAGACCCTAATATTTTATGGTTCTTGTATGGTTTATATGTTATGTGTTGACTATTATATTATTTAGATGTAAAATATTAGTATGAAATGTATGGTACAATATAATTATGGTCTTTTCACACCATTTCAGTTAATGGGTTCTCAAGTGTTAACATTTTCATGGTTATTATCTTTATAGGGACCTATGATATATGAAACCCCCAATAATTATTTGGGAATTACAATAATCTTTAATGACCATGTCATCACTATCCATAATTTTTTTCATCCTTATTTTCCTTTTTATGAATAATTCCAAATGACCATTATACATTCCTCTCTCTTTTATCAAGAGGCAGAATCAATAACCATTTATACAATGTGAGATTTCAATAAGAGTATTTAAAATGTAAAAAACATATTTATATAGTTCATGATAAAATTTTGTTTTATAAATTGGGGTGGGAGTATGTAACATATCATTATTATAAAACAAGAACATTAAATTTGATATCGTATGTGACAGAAAACATAGAGATTATACAAAATGTGAAATGTATTTCCTTTATAAATTAGCCATAAAATTTACATGTATGAATACAATTAACGACATATGATATATATATATATATTTCATATTGGACATAAATGTAATGATAAATTATTATTATAAATTATCTCTATTTTTTGAAGTGATGTTTTATTCCTAAAAAATTTGTTTCATCATAAATGGTTTTCATTGCTTGTTGTGAGAAAATATTATAATTAATTTCCAATTAAATTTATAAATTCAATATTATAAAATATAAATCATTTTTTAAATCATAACATAAATATATTAATTAATGTAGAAATTGGGGTTTTTTGGGAAATTCCTTTTTTATTAGTTATTCTTGTAAAAATTGTTATTTGTTTTCAATAATTAAATTATTTTAAAATTAAAACTATTAAATTAAATTTACTTAAAGTAAAATATTTATTATTTATTTATATTTAGACTAATTAATTTACTTTCACTTATCTATAATCTGAATCTCAGTTTCTATTTAATTTTTTGGATTCGAAACACATAATTCTGAAAATTTTAATAACATGAATAATGTATCTCAATCATAATTACCTAAAATAACCACTAATGATGAATGATTTAAATAAAATTTATATTATATATATGGATTCTAAATTCATATAATATTGATTAATAGTCATTAATTTCATATAAAATAATCTTATGATTGAAGAAGTCATTTCATAAAAAATACTTCATCCTGCCTACCAGTTTAATTTTAAATTAAATTAATCCACTTATGTGAATTTATTTTTCAAAAACGTGTTAAATATTTGGAATCATAATATTTCATATTATATAATATGTTCATCTATAAATTTTCACATAATGAATAGGGAAATAGTAAAAATATTTTATTGTAGTTAAGGTGAATACGAGTTTACCCAGGGGTTAACAAAAGTTAAGGGTTGAAATAATGTTGAAAAATGTATAAAATATTTTTTTTTGAAATATATAAATCATATATAATTTTTTTTGATAATAGTGAATTTTTAATCCATTTGGAATGTGTAAATTGATGGTATAACTATTTCTATCAAAAAGACCATGTGTTCCCTTTGCAACAATTATGAAATGCCACACTCTCTCCTATCCTCTTCAAACCATAAAATCCTTTTTTTAATCCAATAAATAGCAATATATGTCACATTAATACCTAACCAAATCCATGTATCCTTTCTTTGAACCTTAATTTTAACAAGAAATGCTTTAGGTATAATCCAGCATAGGTGCTATAAATAATAGGAGTCATTATATTTTTTTTGATTCTTCTTCCTCCTATTTCAAATATTTTTCAACCTTAAATATACATTGTAATATATATCTAAAATATATTATTATTATATTATTATTATATAATAAACTGAATCGATATCATATTTTTTAAATGTGGATCAAAACCATCATTTATGTGTACGGAAGACAGTCATCTCACAGACCGATGTAAATTTTTTACCATCATCACCTATTATGGCTGGTTATAATGACATTTATAAAATTTATATATGAAATTAATGAAAAAATTTTAATTATTAAAATATAATATCTAATATTATTTAATACATTTCCTATAACTAAAAATAGTTAATTTCATATATTTGTATATATGGGCTAACACCACCACAAAGTGATTTTACTCTCTTATCATCACTATATCATAATGATGATATATATAAGTGCATATAGAGATATAATATGATATTTATGATATAATTATCATTATATGATGATAAAATTATATATATAGTAGCGACTTTGACCGTAGTGGCCTGAAGATGATGTCTACATTATTACATTAGAATAAGATATAAGGGATTGCTTATAAAGGAATAAATAGTTTATTAGACCTCGTAAAGTAGATGAATAATTTAAATTATTCTTAAATTATAAAACTTACAAAAATTCTTCTATAATTATTTTATTCCCCATTGAGAATATTTTCAAATCAATCACAAAACACTATATAATATCATAAGGAAAACAAAACATAAAAAAGTAGTTATCTCATATTCTTACTAATGGTAATATAATACTATATAATATTAATAAAAATGTATAATCAACATGGATAATTACATAAACAATAAAAATTTCATTTCATCACTAAAATTATCATAACACGATAAGAAGATATTATGATTATATAATTCCATTCAAATAATCATATAACCATGAATCATAACCATGGATATTTTGAACAAAATATGATATTTTAGTACCAAAAGAATAAGAAAATACGAACAGGCACCCAACATCTAGCCCCATTGTGAATCACACATAGACACCAAGAAAATAAACGGTCATGGAGGTTTGAAAAAATGGAGGCCAAGAGCGTCCCCAATAGTTACACCCACCCTGCTCGAAGGCAGGGAGCCAAGAGAAGTGAAAATCAAGAAAGAAAGGTCGTGGGTAGCCCTGGGAGCCAAAAAATCTGCAAGTCGGTTACCCTCACACTTAGTGTATTAAAAAATAATATCATAATGATGGAATTCATAATACTGGACATTAAAAATATGTCATTTAATTATTTTATAGAAAATTTAATACCTTCATGTCTTGTTCCAAGACAGCTATTATCAACAAATATTGTGTCAAAACATCTATATAAATTGATAAGGCCTTAGCCAATACCATTCATAGTTTTTCTCATAAGACCTACTTATGATCCAAGGGGATATAGTATGCACCTATCATCACATAAATTTTTCCATGAATTAAACACATGAAATGGATGAAAAAAAACCAACATAAAAATTCTTATGGAAAAAATAACATACAAAATGTTAATACTTTTCCCAATCAATAATCATAGTTATAAACCAATGATGGTAATAAATGAATTATTAAAAAATTAAATTCTTATTAAAAAAATTCATAAACAATCATAAGAAATAAATTTTTTGATATAAATACAATATATCCTAATTGGATCATTTGTTCAATAAATTTTTGATACTGTTTAGGAGTCAAAAAATTAGAAAAAGATCATTAATTTTTTTTGAGTTAAATATCCATTTCACATTGAAAATATTATTAAAACTATGTGTTTGAAAAAATTGTTTTATTTAAAATAACATTTGAAAATAATTAAAATAATTTTTTAATCATCTATTTGTCATTATGGAAGGAAATTATATACATGTTGAGTACAATAAAATAGATATTCCAATCACATATTCTGACAAATCTAGACATGGATTATTTTTAAAATTACATGTGTATTTATTAAATATTTTTTTAAAGTTATAATGAATAAATATTTATTTAATAAATTGTTTTCAAAATATTAAAATAATAATTTGAAATTTTTTATAAAATAATGATTTTGATTAAAAATATTTTCAACTAAAGAGAAAATAAATTCATATTTCCTTAATATAATTTCCCATTTATTTTCTCCAAAAATGATTGAAAAAAGTAATATAAATTTAAATTTTCATAAAAAATAATAAAATAAATTTATCTTATGAATGAAATATCAGATAATTTCAATAAGGGATAAAAAAACAAACAAAACTTTGAAATAATGATGGTCTCGTGAAATAAAGCCTTACCAAATTGTTAACTTTTGTATCATATTCCCCATGAAAGAAATAAATTCAACAGAGCCAATAAATACAATGAATATAATGAATTGATTATATAATATAAAAAAGGGGCTCTATATAACTCAAATAAAATAAAATAGTTGTGAATATGGAACATGTATCATGGATGTAAAAGTGAGATAAAGAACCATTAAATTGATTTAGACTTATCACATACATGGTTTATCATCCTGTATAATAAACTTATTTTAATGATCTAATTTTTTAACAATCATTCGCATGTTTTGTATAACATTTGTTAACTGTTTTCCATGTTATATATGGTTACATTATTAAATATTTTTTCATAATATGTTTCAATGGTATTGGGATAATGTGTCAAAAATGACATTAGTTGGTCGACTATAGTCAAAGAGGCCATTATTTACAAAACAAAACAAAAATTAAATAAATTGTAATGTCTTGGAAATTCACTATATTTTTTTAATTATATAGAATTATTTTGAGTCCTCTAAATTTGACAGCATGTGATTCTGAGGCCAAGAGAGCCCAAAATAAATTTCTGGGCTTTTCTTTAAGGAATGCTCAACAAACTTGTGAGCTGGTTATTCTATCATTTGAACCACTGATCGGATCCTAAATCTAAGAGTACCATTAAACTAAGAATGCTTGGATTCACCTAGAATGAAGTTTACTTCATCTGTAATGGGCTGGATTGAAATGTTTATTTTAGGAATTCTTGAGAAAATTAATAAAATAGCCTATAAAGTTATTTTATAATTTCTCATCCATTGATCGGTGGATGGTGACACCGTAGTGCGGTAATGATGTGGAGACAAGGTTTATAAATGAGTATCATTAATGGCCTATATCACACAATAAAATTATGCAACAAATGTATTGTAATAGTGATGTTGTATCATAAATGAAACTAAGTAATGAAGTGGCATCGCAACGTAACTCAAATGTTATGACATGAATTTTTTAAATATTTGGCATGTTGATGATAACAAAATTTAACCATGGTTAATCTTTAATAAATTGCCAATGGAATTATTTATCAATGAAGAATGATGAATAATGCCGGAGATAGTTCACCATCTTCAACACACCCACGAGGAACGATGTTGGAAGTCATGACGTCGAATCACTGAACACTAGAAGATAATCACATCGGCATCAAACACCAAAGTGGCATGGGCTTGCTTTTATTTTCAAAGATCTTCCGCATCCTGGTTTTCTAGAAATGACGGACAAAGATCAACCCACAAACTAGTTGATCTACTATTCGTGCATTTATGTTGGAGGGTGACTTTTTTAAGGATTTATTTATCTGGGATACAACATGGCATGAAACGATTGAAATCAATATCTAAACCTCCCCTTTTATATAAATATCTAATGTGAAGGGACTGATCCAACAGGATTGAGGCCGAAGCACCTCTTCTTTTGTGTTCTTGGTGTCTATACCCTCTATGTGACAAGAAGACATAATTGAGGCCTTCACAGTGAAGATGTAGACCTACAAGTGCCATAGATGTGGGGGTAATGAAGAATGGATAAATAGAGAGATTCAGGTAATCATCTAAAATATCAAACACCGCATTGGCAACAAGTGGTTGTGGCGGAGGCACCCTCATGTCGTGTGTTGTTCTGGGGGATAGAGGGTTGCGTGGCTTCATCGACGACCAGGTGGACGGGCGCTCCCATCGGCGCAACACAGTAGTAGGGAGCTGCATCCAACAATTGAAAACGGTAGAAAATGTTGTGCCTAGAGAGCACCGCATGAAGGGAGGTGGCCAGCATCTCGTCTTCCCGGCTTTTGGGACGAGCTATGGTAAGTCAACCGCGGATTGAGTAGGAGTCCATGTGGCATCCCAAGGGGCAGAGAGGGATGGACATAGCTGATTGATGTATCTTGACCAGGCGGCACAACGTGGGTCTCTCCACTCGTGTTCATGGCCATGGTTAGTGGGTCATTCCCCCCACTGAGCAGGCTGGACCTGAACCAATGGGTTAGACCCCCAACGGTGGGTCGGGCTGGACTATACCATGTCACTAGGAAAGCCAGCTGAATAGACCCTTGGCCAAACAAGGCCATGTCTAGCGAGGCCTTTTGGGCCTGGGCCACTAGCTAGGCCTGACTAGACCGACCCCGACCCATGTAAGGTCAGGTAAAGTCTGTCTAATTAAACCGGGGTATGAGGGATCCCCGGTCTGGGTTGATCAGTTTGGTCAGACTGGTTTGGACCAAACCTCGTCGCATCTGGTCCCATGTTTAATAAAACACCCGTATCATGAAAACTATGTGTTCGATTGGCGATCCATTTATGGATTTTGGACCCTCATGAGAATGAAAATATTTTGGATTTTTTATGAAAAACATGGACATAGAGATGAGATAAATGTCTAGATTAGCGGTTCTCCAGAGCACGCTACATACGTAACCCTATTGTTGGCTGAGACCCGATGACTACTCGATGGAAACCCAATGGGATGTAGCTCTCTGTGATGAAGCATGACCATGGTGGGGAGCCCCTCTGTGTGACTCGAAAAAACCATGGTACTCGATAGGAAAAGTACCTCAGTTCGGCCAAGGTGGGAAGTACCTCTATGTGACTTGATAGGCCCACAGTGGGGAGCGACTTTGTGTGACCAAGCATACCCATGGTAATTATCATGGATATGTACCAAATCATTACATTGATAGTGGGAAAAGGATTTGTGTGACCTTTTATACACATTGTACTCGATAGAGGAGGAGTTCTCCAGTATCTTAGGAGTGCAATAATATGACTGATGATTATACTATAACTACCCTAGAATATTCCTGATGTGAGATATCTTGATATTACTACTTATGCTTCATTCATTGTTTTGAGGATGTTTTTGTGGGATTTTATTTTGTTTTGGGGTCCCTACTGAGTATTTTTGTAGTCACATTTTCATGATCTTCTCCCTCAAGTGTTGTGTCTGGTGCAGAAAATCAATGATTCGATAGAGTTGCTTAGAGGGACAGAACCGACAGATGCTATGACAATGGACATGGCGGCCTAGGACTCAGTGGGGCCTAGTTGGACCAGGGTGATAGGACATATTACTTAGGATTCCAGTAGTTTCACTGCACTCATTATCAGGTGTGGTTTTCCCTGGATGGCCATTAGAGATCCATTTTGTACATTGTTGTTTCAGTTATTTTTTGGGTTCGTATTTTGGCCCACTTACTTTCTGTTGTAATTTGTACTCACTATTGTATTAGTATTCTTGTTTTACCCCGTTCAGTTCACTGGGACATGTTTGGGAGTGTGTGTGCATAAATGTACAGAAGAAAATGCCTGCCACTGGCTTGTTGATTCCTTCAGCCCCAGTCAGCAGCCCCTGGCCTTCCAGAGGAGGGCATGGGGTAGTAACGACATGGGCCACAATAGACGGGTCATGAAAAAGTGGTATTAGAGGCTGATCGATTCTATCTCGAAGAATGGGAGTCTATGCTTTATTTTGGGTAAACAATGTTATGTGTTGTGGGTCAGACATTCAGATTCGGGGAGTCCAGTGATGGTGCGGTGGTGCCATATCCATACACCCGAGATGAATTCTTATTTTCATTTCATTATATGAAAACACAAGTTGAATAAAAATATTTTTATTTTATTTTAAAAATATTTCATCTTACCAAGTATAACCTTCTGATCGTGATAAATCTGGATCAATTTCATGAGTCCTCCACATTGATGACCATTCAGGATCTAGATACGTGGTTGTGAGGACAAAACACAATGCGGAGAGGTTTTCACTAAATGAACAGTGCTTTTGATGGACTTATCGGGTAATGAAACTGTGCAACCAATACCTGATGGTCATCCTCTACTTCTAGTGGGTCTGGTAGAGGAAATTCATAGGCTCAGTTCCCCACATTTGTTTTAGAGACATAGACCTCCCAGGTTCATGAGAGAGATGGTCCTTAGGTCGCCGATGACTGAATAGAGGCTATGACATGGGTCTTCCACTTTGTGAGGACACTGCCAGACTAGATGAAGATCTTGGAAGGGAGCCCCCTGTAGAGCTTGGTAGGGAGATGGTGGATCATGACCACCAAGACACATGACAAGGAGGCCATTTGTTAGGTAGACATTGACCAAATTTTCCCAGGAGGAGTTTTTCTCCATGACCATGCTCTCTATCTGCATGCAGGAGTTTCTTCATCTACAGTAGGGAAAAATTTCAACTGCAAAGTACTCAACTAGGTACACCAAGCTATATGATACACCACACACATGGTCTAATACCCATTAAATAGTGGACATGCTTTTGATCAGCGACTCATATGGGACATCAGAGAATCATTATTGTCTCTTAGCATCCTTACCGAGGTTGGGGTTATAGAGTGATCCCTTCTTATAGAGATATTAATGTAGCCGAAGGCACCGAAAACAAGATTCTCTAGTAGACCCCAGGAGGCAAAGTCTTTAGTAGGTAGAAGACATCAGACATGGGGTGACAAAGTTGGCCAGGTCTTATATATGATGACCCAAGAACCCTGGGTAGGTTGTACAGGGCTCCTAGTCTAGGGGGAGTCAGCAGGGATCCAGGTAGTGCATTGCATGTGATGGGTAGGGATGAATGGCACATGAATACCTAATTCCTTATATAGATGACCCACAGATGGTCGAGGGGACACCAAGGAAGAGACATCAGCTCGGTAAGGAGGTCTAACGTTTTACAGACATGGAAGGGGTGTTGGCTGAGCGACATGCGGTGGGAAATTGTTTGAGATGTTACCCCCACCACCTCCAGGTACTCCACCCCAACCTCATGGAGTTGGTGAACATGGGAGATGTTATCTTCAGGTAGAATAGTCTTATGACCAAAATACTACAGAGATGATCCAAGGTACGATATGTCTCTTCTCCACCATATCTTTTGTTCTTATAGACACAGGTTCTATTCACTCCATCCTTTCTACGGCTCTCGTATGGAGCTCAAAGATTTCAGGGGAGCAGTTGGCTAGATCCTATCGACTAGGGAGTCATACAGGAGGGAATTCGAAGATTACACACTGGTTTCGGTAGTGTGATCATACTATTTTAGGTGAGAGCATCATATGGGATTTCCTTGTAGGGGCATCGAGGCCTTACAATGTCATCATGGGCATGGATTGGACATCCACAATCTAGGATCAGGTCGATTATTTTAGGTATACAATGTGGTGGTTCTGAAAATATGAGACCATGTTTTCTTTCAAAGGTGACAAGGAAATCGTTTTAGCATAGGACAAACTCTCTTATAGGAGGGTGAAGACGATAACTCATCATTTTCCTAGCCTCACCAATGGTGTAGTGGATGATAGGAGTCCAAGAATCCATGTAGCGGTGGAGGAGAATGATGATGTTTTCCAAATGATGTTCTGGGACTACCTCCTCATAGAGAGACTGAATTTTTCATCGACATATGCCCTGGGACGACATAGATATTCACACTAACATATTGGAAGTCTCTCGCGAAGCTTCAAATGATGAGGGTACAATTAAAGAACTTATAGGAGATGGGGTTTGTATGGCCTAGCATTTCAACATGGTCATCCCTAGAGCCATTTTTCAAAAACACCTATGGGATTTTGAGGTTGTGCATTGACTTATGTTGCATGAACCAGGTGACCGTGAAGAAAAAGTATCTACTGCTATGAATTGATGTCCACTTCAACAATTTGAAGGGAGAGAAGTTGTTCTCAATTATTGAACTTAGATCAGGACATCACCAGCTTCATGTAAGGGATGAGGATGTACCAAAGATAGCCTTTATGTACTGGTATGACCACTCTGAATTCTCTATGATACCTTTCAGTGTGACCAATTCCTTATCAGTTTTCATGGGCCTGATGAACTTGATTTTCCATCATTACCTTGACCAGTTCTTCTTGTTCTTCATTGATGTCATCTTGTTGTACTCAGCATTATGGGGAGAAGCATGATACACTTCTGTGGATAGTCCTGGATACACATGGAGATAAACTTCTTTATGGTAAGCTATTGAAGTTCCAGTTCAAGATATGATAGGTCCCCTTTTTGTGACACATTATCTCAGATGCTAGATTTATGGTTGATCCATCTATGATAGAGAATGTACTAGCTTGTGATCCACCACAGAGCGTGACTGAGGTGCAGAGATTCTTGGGGTTGGATGGTAACTATTGGATGTTTGTACCTAACATTTCCATACTATCATCACTCTTATCATCTTTTACATCGAAGTGACAACCCTTCATATAGATGGATAAATTCCATCATAATTTTAGGAGCCAAGTAAGAGGTTGATTAGTTCCACTATCTTGAGATTACCAGAAGAGGGCGTTGAGTACATAGTTTTCTATGATGCATCAGGTGCAATAATGAGTTGTGTCTGGATGTAGGATCGATCATTGATAACCTATGTCTTGTAAAAGTTGAGACAACATGAGAAGAACTATGTGATCCATGAACTGAATTTATCTGTATTGGTCATTGCCCTAAAGATGTGGCCGCACTATAAGATGTGTGTGAAGATTACAATTTACTATGACCACCATATTATCAGGTATATATTCTTCCAAAATAAACTAAACCAAAGTCATCAGTGATGGATTTACTTTCTCCAGGAATATGACTTTGAGATAGTCTATACTCAAGGGAAGGGGAACGTGGTGGCAGACGTGCTCGTCAGGAAAAACTGTATGCAACATCTAAGTGAGGCAACAAAGTAGTTAGATATGATGAAGATATAATTTTTGGATTATGATGGAGGATTTAAAATTAAGTGGATGATGGTCCCCCCCAATATTACAGTGATTCAGGGAGATACATCTATTGGATGTTGACTGTGAGGCCCAACATGAACTGTTATCCTCAGGGTGAGATCCCGATGAAATTTAGAATTGTAGGAAGAAACCCATCCTTTTCAAAGGATGCACTATAATACCAGTGATGTTGTGGGATGTTGTTTTGAGGTTGTTCCATAAATCCCCTTTGGTGGTACATCATGGAGTAATGAAGATGTACAAGGACATCATGTGTCAATACTGGTGGCCAATGATGAAAAATGTGATGGCTGTGTTTTTTTCACGATGCCTCACATGTCAACAATTGAAGGTCGAACATCTGTTTCTATCAGGATTGATAAAGACACTTGAGTTACCAGAGTAGAAGTGGGATGGTATCTTCATGGACATCATGATGGGGTTTCAACATATGTCAAGAGGCCATGATTTTATTTGAATGATCGTTTACTAACTCACCAAGTCAGCTCAATTCCTACCCATTCATATGTTGGGACCTGTAGAGAGATTAGGATGCCTCTATGCAAGGTATATATTGTGAGTCCTCGAGATACCTTCAATGATCATCTCAGACCATGATGCATGCTTTACATCCTGACTATGGACATGATTACAAGAGGCATTCAG
Organism: Viscum album; assembly: GCA_963277665.1. Taxonomy (NCBI): domain Eukaryota; kingdom Viridiplantae; phylum Streptophyta; class Magnoliopsida; order Santalales; family Viscaceae; genus Viscum; species Viscum album. The sequence goes on along the minus strand of OY728132.1, from coordinate 677,603,789 downwards.
GACTCAGCTGTGCTTGAGCATAGTTTCTCATCACCAGAAAGATGGTCAGACGAAGCAGACCATACCGACCCTGGTAGAGATTCTACACGCATGTGTCATGGACATTGGTCATAGTAGAGATGATCACCTTCCACTGGTAGAGTTTTCATACAACAACAGCTATCAATCCACCATTTGAATGGCATAGTTTGATCAATTATATGGGCGGCCATGAAGATCATCCTTATGCTGAACATACCCAGGGAAGTCTGCAGTCATGGGTCCGAAGTTGGTATGATCTACCACCAGGAAGGGGCAGATCATCCATTATTAGAAGAGGACTACATCAATCATACATAAGTCATATACTGACAGGAGATAAAGACTCTTGGAGTTTCAGGAGATAGACAATGTATTCCTTTTGGTCACATCTCAGTGAGGATTACAAATTTTTGGCTATAGAAACAAGCTATCTACATGGTTAATCAGACCTTTTTAGATCCTAATTTGTGTTGGCGAGTTGGATTAGTACCTAGAAATTCCCCCATAGATGTACTGGGTGAAAAATGTTTTCCATGTGTCATAGCATAGGAGATATGTGCATGATCCATTGCACGTCATCAGATAGGGAGAGATGGAAATTGACTTTGGGGTGATGTTTTGAGGGGTAGAGGTAGAAGATCGAATGGAGTAGTTCCTACGTGGGCATATGATTACTCTGGTACGAGTTCAGTGGCAGCATGGGAACCTCCAGGAGAGCCCATGGTAGTAGGGGGTTCAGATTCATGATTAGTACCCCCATCAGTTTGTTTATTTTTGTTTTGTCTTTTGGGGATGTAAAGACCTATGGTGGGGAAAATGAAATGTCATAAAAATTCTGTATATATTTTTTATTTATATGTAATTATTTATAGAATGATAAATTCGACAACATGCGTTTCTAAGGCTCGGAGACATTGAAATGAAATTATAAACATTTTTTAAGGAATATATAGTAAAAGTTAGAGAATGTTTTTCTATAATTTGAACTGGTGCTCGAATCATAATGTTGAGGCACGGTTGAACTCGGAACATAGGATTTCTCCTAGAATGGATTTAACATTAGCCACCATGTTTCGAACATAAAATTTTATTTTCTTAATTTCTAAGAAAAATAATAAAACAACCTAAAAAGTTATTTTAAAATTTTTCATCAGTTGAGTGGCGGATGAAGAAACTACAGTGTGGTGACAAGGATCATTAACAAGGCTAATTAATGGCATGTATCTCATAGTGTAATGATTAATTCAAAAAAGTTTAATAGTGATATTGTTTAATAAATGAAATAGTATAATTATGCGACATCACAACATAACTGAAACGATGTGACTTATATCCTTTAATTATTTGAACATTGTAGACAACATAAATAAACCATTGAGACTCTATGATGAATCCTGAATATAATTCCACTCCATTAAAGAAGGATGAATAATTCTAGTGAGACTTCATCCTTTTCAAGACAACCTCAAAAATTAGAGCCGAAAGTGGCAACTTCACCACCTTGAACTCTAAACGATGAGCTCTATTGAATCGAACATCAAATAGGTAGGGGTATAATTTTATTTTCAATGTTCTTCTCCATCTATCATTTCTATAAATCATTAACATGGATTAATCCACAACCAGGATGACCCGTGATAGGTCCATTAATGTGGTATGGTGACTTTTTTGGGGATTTATTTATCTCGGATTCATATAGGCATGAAATGATTGAACTCAATCACTGAGCCTCCCCATTTATTTAAAATACTAATGAATAGGGCCCATGATGACAAGAACAAGGACCATGCCCCTCCGCTCATGGGTTCATTGTGGCTATACCCTCTATATGATGGAAGGACAAAATCAGGGCTTTTGCGGAAAATAGTGTGACCTCCGGGCCCCACAAATGGATGCAACATGATGAACATACCACTAGAGCCTTTCAGGTGGTTTGCGCAAGGCTTGGTCACCATGGTGACACTAGCAGTGGAAAGTTCCAGCTGCATGGAAGTCAGAGGATAGAGGGACACCGGCCACGCATGTAGCATGGGGAAGAGGCATGACCATCAGCATTCCATAGCGGTAGGGAGATGAGGGGAACTGGCTAGAGCTGCATGAAGGGAGGTGGATCACTTCTAGTCCACCTAGATGGTAGGAAAATCCATGGTTTATCAACCATGGCTAGAGGTGGAGGCCTAGTGGCGTCCTGCTGGGCAGAGAGGGTCATACATTGTTGGTTAATGCATCTCGGTTAGGTGGTGCACTGTTGATCCACCCCCGTGGCAGACCTAGCCAAGGCTGGTAGGTTCTACCCCCAGTCCAGCAGGCAAGGCCCTCACGGATGTGTCAGACCCACACTGGTGGTCTAGGTCTGCGGTGACAGGCCAAAACCAAGTTGGATGGTCGGACCCGCACCCTTTGGGCTAGGCCAAACTGGACTGAGTTTCTAGGCAATCAGGCGGGCTGGACCCCCATCCAAACTGGGTTAGGTTCAACAAGGCCTATTGGGCTTTTAACATGGCCAACTAGCTTGGATAGACCAAACTGATCGAGACCCGAACTAGTTTTTGTCCAGTCCATCTACTTAAACACAGGTATGTGGGACCATAGGGATGGGTAGGTCAGGTCAGACCGGGCCCCGTCACAATCATCACCCTGTTTACTAAAATACCTGTATCTTGTAGAATTTTTCACCAATTGGAATGTTTGTTCAAACGTTGGGACCCTCTGGATGGGTTTGTTCATTTGGAATGAATTGTGGCGACTTTCAGGGACATAGAGATGCGATTAATGGCTTGAGGAGCAGTTCTCAATGTGAGCTGTCTAGGGAAACTTTTGGTTGTCTAATACATAAGTACTGCTCGATGAGGACCCACTGGAAGTGGCTCTATGTGACCAGATAGGCCCATAGTAGAAAAAGGATTTGTGTGACCCATCACACCCAAGTTAATCTGCAAGAGGAGTAACTCATTTTGGAAAATTTGGGAAGCATCTGTGTGTGATCCGGTAGACCCACATTGGAGATGGACTCTATATGACTCATCTTACCCTTGGTACTCAATATGAATGAGTACCACATCAGTCCAAGGTGAGCGGGAAGAGGCTTTGTGTGAACCTACATGCCCATTGTAATTGATATATTTTGAGTTCCTTAATAGCTAAGTAGTTCAATGAAATGACTGATGAAGCTACTATCACTACCCTAGAATATAACTGGTGTGAACAATATTATGTATCATGCATATTCATTATGAATTGATTTTAGGATTATTTTGTGGTCTTTGTTTCTGTTTTGGTGTCCCAAATTAGTATTGTTATACTCACCCATGCACGGGCATCACACACATGTGTTGTGTCTGGTGCAGATGATCGATGTTTCTACAGAGGTGCTCAGGGGGATGGGACTGAGAGACACTACGATTGTGGAAATTGTAGCCTATGACTAGATTGGGACCAGTAGGACCGAGCAAATAAGACATAATACTTTGTATTCTAGTATCTTCACTACTCTAATGATCAAGTGGGTTTTTCTATGGATGGCCAAGATGGCTTTTTTTGTACTTTCTTATTTCAGTTCATTTGTTGGGTTTTTTATTCTGGACCACTTGTGTTAAGTTGTATTTTGTAATCAGTATTGTTTTAGTATTATATTTTTTTAGTGTGTTGCGGTGTGGTAAATATTTTTTGTGCGTACACGTACTCCGGAAAATTCCACCCACTTGCATGTTGATGCCTTCGACACTAGTTTCCATCCCTTGGCCTTTGAGAGTCGTGCATGGGTTAGTCTTGGTAGGGGCCCCAGGGGTAGGTCATGAAATAATATCATATTTATACACAATTTATTATTTTAAAACCAATCATGAATATGATTATAAAAATTTAATTACTTTAAAATCACAGTGACTGTAGGTCGAATGTATGCATGGGTAATATTTCCATTTTTCAATGATCGGTATGGAATGATTTTTGGTAGTATTATTCTTTAAATATGTATAATAATATCATATATATATAACATATTATCTATTTACATATACATATATAACGTCCTTTTGTTCTGGTGTTGAATAGATAGTCATGTCACTTCCTAACATAGAAAATCCGCGCGTACATGAATATTGTTATAAACATTATGATAGTGAAAATTTATGAAATAAAATGATTTATTATCTTTAAAAATTGTAATATATCTCATGTATATCACAGTTATTTAATGAATATCAAATATCATAATTATATTTATTATTATAGTGTCCCATGTAAAGTGTTATTGAAAGAATATTCACATTGTTTCGTGTGAAATTCTTCATCCATACACACAAGAGATGTTATTGTATCCCTTATAAATGGTAATTAAAAGAGGTTTATATTATATAATGTTAAGACCTGAAAATTTCAATGAAATTTTTCTATTAAATTATTTGGAATTTTACGAGTCCGCATTTTCTTGATGACACCTAATTTCGGGGCCCGGTGTGCCCAGAATAATTTTCTGAATTTTTGTAAAGCTTAAATTAAAGCGCGTAAGCAGTTTTACTAAAAAAGTAGAATAAATCATAAACAGTTACTTAGATCAGAATCTTGAGGGCACTTTTGAACTCAGGATGATGGGTTTACCCTAGGTATGACATATGTTTAGTCGGTGCGGGCCTCCTGCGAGAAATTCCAAAAATTGCATAACCATAAATAATATAATTAAATAAATTATTTTATTTTTCAAATGCTTATAACTCACAAAAAGTAGCTCAGATTAAAAATCTGAGACCATCGCTGAACTTGTGAGGACATGCTTTATTTAAGAAGATACTAACTTTGGCCATTTCAGGCCACCGAAAATGGTTAATTTTTTGATGCAAATATAATAATTAAGTGACAATTATTTTATTGTAAAATTCATAACTTCTAAACGGTAATTCGAATTAAAAATCAAAGAGTAAAGTTGGGTTATTTGGGTCATGTTTTACTTAGGCAGAGCCTAACCCCAACCGGTTCAGGTCATGGGTGACTGTCAATAATTTTAAAAACTTTTGATCGGGTACATTTAGTAAATGTAATTGTGGGAGTTTCTATCATTTTAATTGGTGCTCGGAATCGAAATCGGAGGACGTCGATGAACTCGAAGCGCTGATATTCACTTTAGGAAACCTTTACCGCAATTGCGTTTTATATAGGATGAAATTTATAAATTGAGGATTCTAATTAAAAATTAAAAATTAAATGAAAATGAGTTTGAAAAACATTTTTCTTTGAAAGGGGGTTAATGTCTCTAGGTGTAGGTTAGGTATAGGAGCCACCACAACCTAACCTCCCTTGGGCGGATATAACTATGAGTGGGCCCGAACGAGTTCCAAACTCTATAACTCAAAATTAAAATCCTTAAACCCCTGAACTCCCAAATTAAGGAGGATGAAACTTCCTTTATTAATTGGGAGCCTCCTCATCTCCTCCCTCCCATTTTAATGATCCAACTCAACATTTAATTAATGAATGGATGTGGATTAATGAATTTGAATCCCTTTTAATTCAGTAATCAATCATTAAAATAAGTGGTGTGTTTTTATTTTATGATTGTTGGACATATAATATTGGGAGGCTTGGAGAATTAGGAAGAAAATGAACTTCCCACGAAGAACACGAAGAAAATCTCCAACCTGGAATAACATCCTCTCGACGAAGAATGATGTTTACATCGAAGAATAGTGATGTGTCTTCTTCCTTTCCGAAACCTCCTTCTGCATTAAAGGAGTGGGAACCGCCCACAAGGAATGTCGATGACACTCCATCCTCAAACGTTTCCCAACGTCTATGAAATCGACGTCTGCCCTCTTTCTCGCGACTCCACTGAGCGAGCACTATTTACGAGGTAGGGGGATTTGCCTAATTTTAATTGAATAAAATTATATCCTCGATTCTTTTATGTTTACTATATTCTACGGTGTCCATTTGTTATCATATAATGCGGAGGGCGCGGGCTGAACAAACATGGCCCGATGTCCCACCGTTGGTTTATGTTGTTTGACGATTGAGGCGGAGCCGAGAGGGCATGGTGTCGTTGCATTGTGCCGGTGGAAGGATGAAACGGTCTTGATATGGTGGTGAATGAAGGTGGTGGCGATCCAAGGCGGCGGTGACCGAAGGTCGGGCCAAGCCGGGCCGCGATAAGGGTGGACCGGCGCTGTCGCACCGCCTGTATGGAGGAAACCGCGGCCTGCATCCACGGGCCACTTGGACGAACCGAACTGGCCGGCCGTAGCCAACTGGGCTAGAGGACCACAGCGCCCCCTTGGCGTTGCGCTGTGGAGAAGACCACGACCCACAACGTGGGCCGCTCGGCGGAAAAACTGGTCGGTTGCCTAACGATCGGGCTGTAGAAACCACGACACCACAAGGCGCCGCATGTAGAGGAACCGTTGCGCGTAACCGTAGGATGCTCATGCTAGATAGAACCGGCTGGCTACGGTCGGCCATCCAGGATCGGCGGCATTGCTCAGTGCCACCGGATGATCTGAACCGACTCGCTATCCGGGCTGGGTCCACGGTTGGGTCGCGCCCCACCGGGCCGGGTTGACCCCCCAACCGAGTCGGACCCACTAGGTTGGGTCCACCAGTGGGTCGCGCACCCCCAGGTCCGACCGACCCCAAGCCGGTTCAAACCCGCCGAACCGGGTCGGGCCGACCCACCAGCTCACTGGGCTTGATGGGCCAGGCCCATTTCGCTTAAACGTAAATAACTTCTAGACCGCGCATCCGATCGACCCGCCGTCTACGACACTAGGACTCTTGCTACGAGACAATCCTTTTACGATACACTGAGTGAGTTTTGGAAAACTTTGGAAAATATCTAGGTTTGGAACGAGCGTAAATCCAACCAGGCCCCTGGAATGGAAAATCCAATAACACTCAGACCGAGCGTCCAATTGACCCGTCATCTATCGCGTTGTGTTCCTTTTGATGAGACGGAACTATGGGATACATCAACTCAGGACTTCATTGGAGTATCAGCTTGTGAAACAAGGAGTGGACCTTCTGGGTTATGAACATGTAGATTACAGAGACCTAGTAGCTGGTTGAGACTTGACGACTGCTGATCGATCGACTCATAGTGATTCAGATGGCCTAGTGGGACGTGCATGGTTATAGCAGCAGACCCACAACGGAGGAGTTCTTGGTTATAGTGGAAGACCCATGGTACTCGACAGAAGGAGTAACTCTATAGGATATGAGGGGGATCTCTTGGTTGTAGCGGTATACCCATGGTGGGAAGTGCATGGTCGTAGCATCAGGCCCATAGTACTCGACAGGTGGAGTAATTCAGTAGTCCATGGTTAGTGGGAAGTGCTTGTTTGTAGTGGTATGCCCATTGTACCCGACATAGGAGGAGTTCTCCAGCAGCCATGGTTTCGACATCGTGAATAAAAATCCTGGTGTGAGCTGAGTCATTACCTTCAGGTTTACCTCATGTATGAGATGTGTACCATTGATGACTTAGGTATATGTATGGGAATATACCTAAGTAATGGTGGATGTTTCTTCATGGGTGTTTCTATATGGATGTGTTGTGGAGAAGCCTACCAGACTTTCTTCTATGAGTTGTACCTATGGGATACACCTTGTGTTGCACATTCTTTGTGGAGTGTTTTTACACTTGTGGAACAGAATGTGGTTTTGCTCGAGAGTTAGATCCGGACTGTGACTGGTAACTTAGGTATATGTATTGGAATATACCTAAGTAGTGTTGGTTGATACTTCATGATTGTATCTTTCTAATGTGGTTTATCCTTTGTGGATTTTGTGAGAATTGGAGGGTCTCAGGGTCCGTACTGAGTATCTTTATACTCACCCCTGCATTTGCTATGCCTGCACCTCATTGTGTTGGATGCAGACTACGGACAACGTTGACAGAGGCCGAGAGCGAGCCAGGACCAGACGGTACCCCGAGGTGGACCACATGATGAGACGGTACACGGAGCGGACCGATAGGTGTAGAGTGTTGAGGTGGACATATGTACATACCCTTTAGGTTGGATACTCGGTGGACGTTCCATGAGTTACCATTTTTAGGTGTTGTTCCTTTTTCAGTTGTACTTGCATTCAATTGTACCAGTACTTTACTGTTGGGCTTTTATTTCCAGCCCCTTTACTTTCAGCACTACTTTTTTGTATACAGTATTCACTTAGTGCATTGCTTCCTGCTTACTTTGTGTGTGTGTGTGTGTTACTTCTATAAAGGAAATGCTTTACCATCATAGGGATTTACGCCTTTGTTGCTATTCTCCATACCCTGGCCTATGGAAGGCGGGCTTGGGTAGTCAAGGCATGGGCCCGAGGACGGGTCATGAAAAATTGGTATCAGAGGAGTCAGTTCTATAGTATAACTCAAGACTCTGATAATTATTTTCTATGAAGTAATAGTGTTAAGGGTATTGAGTGTGGTTTTTAGTCCAGGGAGTCTAGTGTCGGTGCGACGGCCGACGTATCCATACACTAGGACCCTGACCTCGGATTTCTGACTCAGTGCATTAAAACATTGATTGCGTGTGTGTTTCCTTTGAAAAAATTTCTACGTGATTACATTTTGTCAGCTCACCAGGTATACATTCTGATCGTGGAGCACCTGTTTCTTTTTAGGATGTCTTTACCTAGTCAGTCAGTATGGGTTCTGAGTGGTGAGCGTGATGGTAGCCCACTGATCAATGAGGCCACAGTGCAGGGCCCCATCACAGTGGAGGCACTAGCGGTACCACTAACCACTTATCTACCATTGCCACCAGCATCATCAGCAGAAGGTGCACGCCTCATGAGCGTGTTTCATGGGTTCTTGCGACAGTGGCCTCTGATGTTTTGAGGCGAGACTGATTTTTAGATGGCCGAGTACTAGCGGGAGGTTGTAGCATGAGTTTTTAATAGAGATAGGAAACACACTGACTTGATGTTGTACCTAGCTATTAGTCTCTTTCAGGAAGCAGTTGAGAGGTGTTGGAGGCTGATGCTCCAATTTTACGATGAGGTGACCCTCACCTGGGGAGACTATGAGGGTCTTTTCAGGGTGTAGTTTGTACCAAAAACACTACGCTCTGTGCTGGCTCAAGAGATAATACTCATTTCGTAAGGATTTCTGACCGTATCGAAGTATTCTGCATCCAGCAGTAGAAAGATGTCGTAGAGGTCCAGGCAGACTAGGCCAATAGGTGGGTGACCCCATGATAGAGGTACAATTGTGCAGGTTACAAATGATAGAGCCAGACATACGAGTAGTAGGCAGTGCTATTCATGCGGCGAGCAGGGCCACATGGCTCAAGACTGCCCGACCCACCATACAGATGAGTAGGAGGCAGTACAGGGACCACCCAGGCAGTGATAGAGGTTTGACTATGGTGGTCTACTGGAAGCGGTCAGACGTGGCAGAGGAGATGGTCCAGCTATAGGTGGTGGATGATGTTTGAGGCCCTACCACAACCACCACCAGGAGGTCTACCCCGACCGTAGGGAATGGGTGGACAGGGGAGAGCTCAGCTTCAGGCAGTTGTGTCTTATGACCATAGTGCTCCGGAAGTAGGTGGATAGGAGAAGGACTAGCTCTAGGCATAGAGACCTTTGTTCATGATGCTTCTAGCTTCGTTGATGTCATTGTTTGTGGTTGCTTTGTGTCTTTGTACTTTGAGCTGCAGTAATAAAATATATGTTTCCATGTGACATTTTCTTCCCTACATTTTAGGTGCAGTTGATATAGAGAGGTTCCGGTAATAACCATTGACTTGACCCTCACATTCATAATTCCTACTGGAGGAGACCTAGTGACCACACACTGCTGCTGACAGTGTGAGTCTACCCTTGGATGAGAGAGTTATATTTGGATCTTTTGGTAGGGGTGTCGATGCCTTATGACATAATCCATAGAATGAAATAGTACCGTTCATTTTAGGATTGACTGTATTTGGAAAATGAATTAGTTCATTCTGGGGTTGAGACTGGATTTCTCTTTTCGGCAAAGGATAAATCTTAGCAGCTCTTGTAGGATGTAAGTGAAGAAGGGTGTAGTTGAGTTCATTATAGTTGGCTGGTCACAACCATAGTTCGTATAGAGAACGATTTATGATTAACTATAATCACAAAAGTCTCAGGTGTGTCTTCTCATAGAAGGACCTAAACCTAATATGGTGACTATGGATCGAGTTCTTCCAGGATAATGACTTTGAGATAGTCTATACTCTAGGGAAGGGGAACATTGGAGTCGATGCTCTCAGTAAAAGATATGGAATTAAGTAGTTTGGAGAGGCAACAGAGTAGCTGGCCGTGTTGAAGATATCATTTGTGGATAGATATAGAGCATCCTTTCTACAGTCTCTCACAGTCACTTCACCACTTCCTCCGAAAGTCGGGGAGGCACAACAAGGAGACGATGACTACGAGACACAATGGGCTCAGATATCATCAGGGCAAGCACCTAAAAGATTTTATAAAGGTTGGGAGCACTTCATTCCTTTCAGAGGACATACCATGGTACCAACAGTCTTGGTTTATCCATTAGAGGTCCCAAAGTGGAGGAGGGATGCGATATCCATGGACTTCATGATGGGTCATCCACATACATCTAGGGGACACGACTCGATTTGGGTGATCATCGACCGAATTACAAATTTTTAAAACTTCCTCCTGACAAGAGAAGGTACGAGACACCATGGAGGAGGTGCAGATAATTCAGGATTGGGTCCCACGTAGATGGTTCATTCCTCTTGTTCAAATTTGCTGGTAGCATGGGAACCTCTAGAAGAGCACATGGGAGTGGGAGGCTCAGATGCATGCTCGGTAACCTCATTTTTTCCCTAGTGTGTGTTGTAGCTTTACAGGAACGTAAAGTTCTATGGTGGGGGTAATGTAAAGACCCCTAAATTTCAAGGAATTTTTTTCATAAATTCTTTGAAATTTTACAAGTCCATAGTTTCTGACGGAACCTGATTCCGAGGCCCGAGGTGCCCAGAATAATTTACTGAAGTTTTGTTAAGAATAAATGAATGCGCATAAGTAGTTTTGCTAAAAAAGTGGAATAACTCTTAAACAGTTACACGGATCAAAAATATGAGGGCACCGTTGCACTCAGGATGACAGTTTTACCCTAGGTGCGACATAAGTTTAGTCTGCGTGGGCCTCCTGTGAGAAATTATGAAAATGGAATAACCATAAATAAAATAATTAAATAAATTATTTTATTTTTCAAATTCTTATAACTCACAAACGGTATCTCGAATTAAAAATCCGAGACCACTGATGAACTCGAGAGGGCATGATTTATGTAAGAAAATACAATCTTTGGCTAGTGCGGGCCACCAGAAAAATTAGTTTTTGGCCGCAAATAAAATAATTAAGTGACAACTATTTTATTATAAAATTCATAACTTCTAAACAGTATCTCAGATTAAAAAACCGATAGTACCGCTGGGTTATTTGGGATTTTTTTACTTGGGCAGAGCTTAACCTCGACCAGTGTGGGTTGAGGGTGACTGGTAATAATTTTCCTAACTTTTTATTGGATACTTTTAGTAAATGTACATGTGGGTTTTTCTATCTCTTGAATTGGTGCATGGAATCAAAATCAGAGAACACCGATGAACTCGCAGTACCGGCATTCTTTTATGGGAACCATTAACGCATTTTCATTTTATATAGGATCGATGATATAAATTGGGGATTCTAATAAAAAATTAAAAATTAAATAAAAATGTGTGTGCAACAAATTTTTATTTGAATGGTGGTTAATGTCTCTAGGTGGAGGTTAGGAGTGGCTCCCACCACACACTAACCTCCCTTGGGAGGATATAACTAATGGTGGGGCCTATGTGAGTTCTAAACTCTAAAACTCCCCCATAAACTCCTTAAACCTCTTGAAATCCAAAATTAAGTAGGATGATACTTTTTTTTATTAATTGGGAGCCTCTTCTTCTCCTCCCTTCCTTTTTAATGAGACAACTAAACATTTAATTAATGAATCGATGTGGCTTAATGAATTTGAATCCCTTTGAATTAATTATGCTATCCTTTAAATATTTGTTGTGTTTTTATTTTATATTGGTTGGAAATATTATCTAGGGAGGCATGGAGAATTAGGAAGAAAGTGATCTTCCATGAAGAACACAATGAACATCTTCAAGATGGAAAGACAACCTCTCGATGAAGAACTTTGTTTCCACCAATGAAGGATGATGCATCTTATTATTTTTCATGACCTCCTTCCACCTTAAAAGAGTGGGTGCTGCTCACAAGGAACGTCGATGAAACTCCATCCTCAAACATTTCCCGACATCAATGAAATCGACGTCTGCCCTCTTTCCCGTGACTCCTCCAAGAGAGCACAATTTACGAGGTAGAGGGATATGTTTAATTTTAATTGAATAAAATTTTATCCTTGATTCATCGATGTTTACTATATTCTATGGTGACCATTTTTTATCATATAACGTGGATGGTGCGGGCCGAACAAACATGGCCCGAAGTCCATCCATTGGTTTATGTTTTTTGACGAAGGAGGCAGAGCTGAGAGGGTGCGGTGTCATCGCACTGCACCAGAGGAAGGAGACCATGGTCTTGTGGTGGTGGCTACCGAAGGTGGCAGCGATCGAAGGCGGCGGTGACCGAAGGTCGTGCCAAGTCGGGCCGCGACGGTTGTGGACCGTCTCCGTTGCGCCGACCACATGGAGGAAACCGCATCCTGCATCTATGGGACACTCAGACAAACCGAACAGGCCGGCTATAGCTGGCTGAGCTAGAGGGCTATGGCACCCCCTTGGTGCTGCGCTACGGAGAAGACCGAAGCCCGCAATGTGGGCTGCTCGGTAGAAAAACTGGACGGTTTCCTGCCGGCTGGGCTGAGGAAACCGCGGCACCGCTTGGCGCCGCGTGCCGAGGAACCACGGCCTGCAACCATGGGCTGCTTGCGCCAGACAGAACTGGTTGTCTATGGTTGGCCAGGCAGGAGAGGTGGCGTCTCTTGGCGCCAACGGATGAACCAACACGACCCACTATCCGGGCCGGGTCCTGGGTGGGCTGCGCCGCACCGGGCCGGGCCAACCCCCCAACCGTGTCAGTCCCACCGTACCGGGTCCGCGGGTGGGTCACGCACCACCAAGCTGAGCAGACCCCTAGCCTGGTCAGAACCATCGAACTGGGTCAAGCCCACCCACTAGCCCACTAGGCTTCATGGGCCAGGCCCATTTCTCTTGAACGTTAATAACTTCTAGACCGCGTGTCTGATCGATGTGCCGTCTGCGGCACTTGGACTCTAGCGATGAGATGGTTCTTTTGAAATACTCTATGTGCATTTTGGACAATTTTGGAAAACGACTAGGTTTGGAATGTGTGTAAATCCAACCAGGCCCCTGGAACAGAAAAGCCAATAACTCTCAGACCGGGCATCCGATTGATGTGTCATCTATCGCGTTGGTTTCTTTTTGATGAGATAGAAATAAGAGATACATCAAATCAATACTTAATTGGAGTATCATCTTGTGTCACATGGAGAGGACCCTCCTGGTGATGAGTGAGTAGATTAAAAAGTCCTAGTAGCTGGCTAAGACATGAAGACTACTGATCGATCAACTCGAAGTGATTCAGATGGCCTAGTGGGGAGCACTCGGTTGTAGAATTAGACCCACGATAGAGGAGTGGTTGGAAATAGTAGCAGACCCACGGTACTCGACAAAAGGAGTACCTCTATAGGCTATGAGGGGGAGCACTTGTTTTCAGTGGCTGAAACATGGTGGGAAACACTTGGTTTTAGCAGCAGGCCCACAGAATTCAATGGGGGGAGTACATTAGCAGTCCAAGGTTAGTGGAAAGAACTTGGTTTCGGCGGTAGGCCCACTGTAATCAATAGAAGAGTAGTTATCTAGTATGTGTGGTTTTGACATTGTGAATAAAAATCCTGGTGTGAGCTGAGTCGTTACCTTCATGTTTACCTCGTGTATGAGATGTGTACTCTTGATGACTCAGGTATACGTATGGGAATATACCTATGTCAGCATGGGTGTTTCTTCATGGGTGTTTCATTGTGGATGTGCTGTAGAGAATCCTACATGTCTTTCTTCTATGATTTGTACCTATGGGATAGAACTTTTTTTGTACTTTCTTTGTGGAGTGTTTCTACACTTGTGGAACAGAATGTGGTTGGGCTCGAGAGTTGGATCCATACTATGACTAGTAACTTAGGTATATGTATGGACATATACCTAATTAGGGTTGGTTGATACTTCATGATTTTATCTTTCTAATATGGTTTATCCTTTGTTGATGTTTTGAGACTTTGAGGGTCTCGGGGTCCCTACTGAGTATTTTTATACTCACCCCTGCACGGGCTATGCCCGCACCTCGTTGTGTTGGATACAAACGATGGACAACATTGACAGAGGCCGAGAGCGAGCCAAGGTTGGATGGTACCCAGAGGTTTACCACATGGCGAGACGGTACACAGAGCAGACCGATAGACGTGGAGTGTTGAGGTGGACATATGTACCTACCCTTCATGTAGAATACCCAATAGAAATTCCATGAGCTACCCTTTTAGTTGTTGTCCCTTTTTCAGTTTTACATGATTTTTGTTATACCTGTACTTTACTGTTGGGCTTGTATTTTTTCCACTTTACATTCAGCACTACTTTTTTTATGAAGTATTAACTTAGTGATTTTTCTCCAGCATACTCTATTTTTGTGTGTGTTAATTATATAAAGGAAATTAATTCTCAACATAGGGATTTATGCCTTTAATACTAGTCATCAGCCTTTGCCCTGTGGAAGGCGGGCTTGGGGTAGTCATGGCACAGGCCCGAGGATGGGTCGTGACATATAATGTCTTAATGGGTATAATTATTTCATAAATAACCTATATATATATTATTTCTATCCATTATAATACACAATTTTTATTTTTTTCATGAAAAATTAATGACATTGGTTTATGGAGGGGTTTTTGGCTATGCACCCAAATGATAATTTCATAACCAATTTAATTGAAGTGGGTATGATCATTTAATTAACTTATAATATAATTATCTAATTATATTTAATTGAATTGGGTATGGTTTTTTTCATGTCATTGTTGTTTAATATGATTTTATTGATGTGGAGAAAGAAAAAAATGACAATTGAAGAACGTTACATCTTCTTCAGGTATCCTCCATATGATGCACCAAAGGCCTTCCTAGGAGGAATTTTATACACAAATATGTCATATATGATGTGTTTAGGGATTTTAGGTGGTTTATTAGATAGGGTTTGGTAAATAAAAATTGATCGAGATCTGTGTATTGGTGAGGTGAGTGAGTGCCCTTTTATAATTGGGGAGGTGTGGAATTTTTGCATGTATTCAAAATTAATCCTTAATGGGAGGTCAATCTCACATTATGTTGCTAAAAATTGTAAAATAAATTATTTTAGTGATTATATGGTGTAAAAAACATCTATAACACCTAAAAATAAATGTTTTATACATTTCATTCCGTAGGCATTAGGTTTACACAATTTTTACAATAGTAGTTTTCACCTTGATAATTAGTTTCTTAACCCATGAAATCAAATCATGAAGGAAAAAAATAAATTTCTATTATTAGATAATTTATAACTACTTATTATAAATATAAAATTCATTTTATCAAATAATTAAACTTTATGAGTTGAAAATTAATTTTTATATAGGCGCATTTAACTTGAAAAAATACTTCTTTCATCATTAATAGTTGTAATTAATTTTTCTTTTCTTTTCTAATTGGTATGGCCTAAAATTTTGATGGATAAATTACCCAAAAATATTTATGAATATTTTAAACATTTAAATATTTTGTCAAAATAAATTCACATAATTTTCATAATTTAATTAAACATTTGGCCCATTGACATGTCGTGAAAGAATGTTTTCAAAGGGAAAATGATAAAACATTTATACAATTTTTATATCCAAATTCATCATGAAAACGATTCAAATGACCAGAATTGGGATTATTAATATATAAATATATTAATTTTTTATTAATAATAATGATTAGAATAATTTAATCTATTTAATAATTTAATCAAAACTATGTTATTCCATTAAAATTCAGTATTTTTAACTATTTTTTAAAATTGATTCATTTCATAAAAATCCATAAACTTAACCAAAATATAATATTTATATACCGATATCAAAAAATAAGATAATTTTATAAAATGATGTTACTAAACGTGATAATAATTATTTCAACATTATGGCTTTGAAGAGTGACAAAATAGTTTTTTATAAAAATATTACCTTTTCAGAAAACATTTCTCTTACCATTAAATTACTCATATTTTTTTCTGATAAATATATAATATTAATTTTCGTAATTTAAATATTAATATTCATCCAAATAATTTAAGAGCTAGGTTACAATTATATACTATATAATAGTTCATTTTGACTAGTGTTTTCTTGTACTGTAGTTTGTTAAATTTTCGGAAATATTTTCATGGGTTTTTGATACTCAGATTTCATGTGACCTACTGTATGGAATAAAATGTTATTATTTTAGAATTATTTTTTTATCTTATTTACACTATTAAAAATATTATCCTCAAAATTTTAACTTGATATATATAACAATGGGTCTGGTGTTTTTAAATACCATTTTGGAAAACCCAAATCATAATAATTGTTAATATAATATTTTCTTTAATAAGGGATAAAGGTAAGAAAAAAGGTCATATAAAATAATCACATAACAAGGTTTCCAGGTCTGATAACATAGGTGGGAAATAAAATCATTAACATATAAGATAATGCTAACACCTAATTATTAATGGAGGGTGATTGAGTTCATTGATCACAAGAATATGGGTGATCTGGAGAAGGTTATATTCCACAATACCATAAACCAAACAGGTGTGTAATGGGAATTTATGTAATAAAAAATAATTATAAAAGGACATGATTTTGTTTCCAAATCTGTTTTCTAGTTTTAAGATTTATTTTTCTCTTTATACAGATAAGAAATTATATTTACATGATAAATTTTAATTTCATTGGCACAATTTAATCCATTGTTTTTTTGATAATTTCGATTTTAGAACTTATTTAATGAAATGAGAATCCAATTTTTTCCTAATGCAATGAAGATACATTTAATGGATATTAAGGTCACTAAATGAGTTGATAATTCTATTTATTTTTCTATTTATATTTTCTGTAAATAATATATTTAGCTAATGGTTTCCAATATGAATAATTATTCATATTGTGATATAATACATTAATCTCTAAAAACTTGTTCAAATATTAACCAACACTATTTAATAAATGGTTTACCATATAAAACATCAAAAATGCATAAGATCAAACACTATATAAATAAGTTCACAGAATTTCACAATTAATCGTATCTTTAATCCCCCAATAATCATGAATTACCACTTAACCATTAAATACCAAACATCTGAATAAATAAAAATATATTTTCTCAAAATATGGAAGTTACTATAAATAACATATAATATTACTGAAAACATGAATGCTTAGTTATTACATAAGTAAAAAATAGATAAATAGATATAATCATTATATCCAATAATTTTGTAAACAACATCAATGATTCTATAAACTACAATTTGGCCAAATCCATATTAATTCCTACCATATCTATAATGTGACAATTTTTATTATCCATATTAATCATCTCTCCATCCCAACATCATTATCAAAACATTATGAATATTTTATGGGTTATCTTTCCCATATTCATGTTTTTTTCCATAATTTCATATTTCTATAGTATAATTTTTCACCGTCTTCACCATGTTTTAAATATTCCTTCAAATCATTCATGAAAATATATTATTGTACAGTCCATCTCTATTTCAAAATTATTAAAACATGGATATTGTTGATACAATATTCAATTGAAATAATTATTTATTCAAAACTAAATCTCATTAATCATTCCTCTTAATCTATAGTAATAGTATAATTTTTAGTGTGATGCAATATTGAATTTTCAAGTATATTCCTTTGAAACATGGAAAATAATTTTTATAGATCCATAATGAATTACAGTGGAATAATTTCACAGGGGTAGATTGTTTATGTCCAATGAAATTATTTTAATTTTTGCCTTTCACTACACAATTGTAGAAAACAACAATTCCCATTATTCATATATGAGACTATTTATTTCCACAATTAGCAAATGTGGAAGAATCCTTAATTCCCTTAATTCATTTATGAATGAATTTTTTCTTTCTATTTACCACTTCCTATTATATGATTCCATATGACATAGAGAATTATTTCTCTATCTTGATGGGGCATTGTACTACATACCCATATTATTATAATGGTAAGAAGACGAGTAGACATTGAATAATTGGTGTATTCCCATAAAATAAATTGTCAACATTTCCCTTTGGATTTTTTATATATCCCTTAACATGGATTTATAAGATTCTAATGTTATCTTAATAGTTAGAAACATTTTCCACTTTCTTTTATAATGTAATCAAGATATTCATTTCAAAATTTTCACATTTTACATGAGGAAATTAATCTTCCAATAAGAGTAACTTGAAAAAATTATATTATATCTTTTTTATTTCATCTCAATCCTTTGTAATTTGAATCAATTACCACTATTGATAATAATATCCTAAGAGAAGATACATATACATAAGAAAATATCACTTTCAATACTTCTTTGAGCATGAAATATACTCTTCATGTAACTTATACATTGTTACAAAAAAAATTTAATTGTAGTCCAATTTAATGATGGATTTATATGATTTATGGATCAATATAATATTGTTACACTATGTGGTTGATTTGAAGCCTCTTATAAATATGTATTTTTATTACTCATAACATCATTCAACCTCTATAATATGATTAAAAGTTTACTTGCTTCATCTAAATCTATTTCTCTAGCTTCGTTATATTTTACATGAGTTAAATACCACAATAGAATATGTGCGTTGATAAAATTACCAATTATTCCATTATGTTCTATTTATAAACATTGTTTTCCAATATATAATAACATAAAAGTATGATACATTATATATAGTCTCAAAACTATAGAAACATATAAAATGATTTTTTTTAAAACAAATCTCTAAATCATTAACATGGTTTCTTTGGGGATATATTTATTTTCAAATACTTTCTAATTATTTGTACATAAATATGAATTATCATAACCATATCTTATAAGTGTGTCAAATAATTTATGCAGTAGGGTCTAATTTCATGAACAAGGTTAGTATTTTAGAAAACCCAATGTGACCTTTTCATACTTTTTACCCCTAGGAACAAATTTTCTTGAAACAAAACCAAGTATAGTATCCATAAAAATAATATATTATGTCGGAAAAACAACATAATTTATTTCTTAAAAAACATTACAATGTTATTTTATTCTCTGAATTTAATTCTATAATTGGGTTGTGTTACATAATTTATGTTTTTATTAATAGAGTTTCCAAATTTTCTACAAAATATCCTATCACACCAACTGTAGTTCCCCCGACCCTAGTAACCTAGAGTTTCTATTTAATTTACTACTATGGCATGTGATTCAATGAATTTATTCTCAATGCAGTGAATAGTTCTTTATTATTTATAATCATAAAAAAATTAGAAATCCAAATAGATTTAATAGTATATAAAATTACTTTTAATTTGAAATTATATTATTCCCCTTAGTGTACCATGACATATAAATTACAAAGAAATACCTCATATCTTAGGCTATATAAAACCAAAGTATATGGGGGTATTATATTCTAAATAATAGTAATAATATATAAAAAGATATGAATATATAAGGAATAATCATTATGTAATGGTAAACTGTTGATAAAAAAATTATCTAACCAATAATTTGATAATAATATTTTACTAATAAATTATTTTCAAATATATAAATATAAATAATCAGTAGAGTAAGAAATGTAATCATGGATATTCTATCTATTTCAATAATAAAAAATTAATATCCATATATATAATCATAATGATTGAATGTATAATTATGGACATCTTAAACATACTTTGGATTCTTGTTCTATGATATCTAATACCTTTGATCATATTTCAATACATTTAGTACCATGGAGGCTTATTCCAAAACATAAATATAAATGGCTATGGCCTTAGTGGAAACCATATCTAATTTTTATCATGAGACATACTGATTCATTAATGGGCTATAGAATCCCCCAACCATCACATACAAAGTCCTATTAATTCTTCATTTAATAGGTGTGAAACACTGTGAAAATAATAATAAATATAGAAAAACATTCATAAAATTTGTTACTATATTCCTTAATCAATAAACATAATCATTAACCAACCACTGTAACATGGTGAATTAGACTAAAATATTACATTCTTAGTAAAAAATATCATAAAACATCTAGTGATATAATAATAATAATGATATCCACACCAAACATGCCCAATGGTTCATATGATCAATATTTAGTTGATTCCATTAATGAGTAAAATACCAAAACAAATATCTAAAAAATATTTTAGAATAAAATAACCTTTTCAGAATAAATATTTTTATATAACCAAAGGTTGATTTTTTTGAATTTTTCTTTTCAAAAGAATATTTTCAATGTTTTAAAATACGCTATTATATAGTTAATGTTTGTAACTTATTGAAAACTTTTACATAATGAGAATGTTAAAAAAAATTCCATTCACATGTTCTATAAAATCCAAATTAAAATTATTTGGAAAATAAAAAGAAAATTTGATTTCGAAAAATTCTAAAAAAGATAAAAAAAATTAAAAAAAATTATTTATTAATTTATTTTGAATATGTTGAAAACATTTTTAGAGAACACAAATATTAATGAAATTGGATTTTAGATCGAATGGTGAAGTAATTTAACATTTTATTAACACAATTTTCTAAATAATTATTAGTACAAAAGAGTGAAAAAATAGTAATATATCATCCAATTTTCCTAAACAAGCATTGGAAAAGAAAAAAATAATTTAGATATATATATTTCTAATAATATGGCCAAGGGAGGGATAAACAAAAATAAGCTCGAATAACACTAATTTTGTCAAATAAACCCTTACAACTCTGGTAACTTTTGAATCATAATACCCTTGAGCAAGATAATATTAAATTAAAAATTAAATACAATGATGAAAATATATTCATGTTATAAAATTATAAAGTTCACTATATACCCCACACACAAAAATGAGTGGTGCATATGATGTACGTCTCATAAAAGTAAATGTTCTATGAGAAACCACACCTTGAGTCTATCTCATCACATATATTATTTATCATCCTAGATGATAGAAATATGTTGATTATTTATATGAATAATAATAATTTTAAGGATTATTATTAATATTATTTTAGTTATTACCATGATACATATGATTATATAAAAATTTATCCATACATTGGATGTTTTGATGATATATAGAATTTGAGCCAGAAATGACTTTGGTAGGTTGAAAATGGTCAAATGGGTAATTATTTAAACATAAAAAAGAATAATATGATTGATATAATTATCATCATTATTAATAAATTATATTTTTAAGAAATCATTATATATGGTTTTGAAAAATGAATTAGGTTACATTTATCGAGATGGTAAGGCATATACACACATATATAACTTCTCAACATTTAAATTATCATTATAGAGAGAAGGTACGTAATATTCAACACTATAAAAGGATAATAATATCATATATATATATATACCTTGTCATTATATTTAATATTCTAATATTTTCTATTCATTTTGTGTAGGGAAAAAAAGTCAGTCTCATCGCATTATGAAGGTGGTAGTCCACACATCCACAAACAATGATATCATTTTAAATTGAGTGAAAAGGAGTGAATTAAAATGATATTATATTTAAACAATGATTATAATTTTATTAATAAAATATTATTTAATTTATATAACATATATCCGTTAATATTATCCTTATAAAATTCCATATAAAGCATTAGTGAAACATTAATCGCATCACATCACACCATAGTATACTATTGTATAAACGAGTAACGCTATCATATAAAATAAAATATAGAAAAAACATGGAATATATTATATAATTAATCCAAATTTATAATTATGTTTTATATATATCACATAAATCATTTATATTATCATCATACCCACCCATGAAGGTTGGTAATGGAAAAAACGTATGACATCGATATGTGAGGTGGTATCCCTCCATACACACAGATATTGGTTTTGTATACCATTTTATGGGAGTGGTGATGGAAATTAGTTATTAAAATATTATTACATTATATAATAATATTTAATATACAGAGGTTATTTTTTCATCATGGTTTAATTTGAATTTATGCAGGTAGAGGATGAAATTAAATTAAAATTATTATTGAAAAACATTTCATTTTCTTTGAGTATCCTCCAAATTATTTTTCCAATAGACATCATAGTATGTATTACATAATATTGTAAGTACTATATTTTGAGGGTAGGAAATATTATATATTATTTTGGAAGTTTTATTTCAATAAAAATTTACTAAGAGGTGTGAATAATTGAGGGGACTGAATGTCCTTTTATAATTGAAGAGGAGTGGAATTTAAAAAAAATGAAAAGTATCCAATAATGGGAGGTCAACCTAAAATTATTTTCGAACTAAAATATATAAATTATGTTTTTTCGGGATTATATGGTCTATAAACACCCCAAAAATAAAGAAAACCCAAATTTTAAAACATTTCATTCCTTTTCTTTTTTCTTTACTCCCTTTTACAACTTTATTTTTCACTATGGTAATTTGTTTATCTAACCTAGATAATTAAATCATTAATAATAAAATAAAATTATTATTATTAGATAATTTTAACCTAGTTATTATAAATTTAAAATCTCATTTTTTAAATAATCATATTTTTTGTGTTGAAATTTTATTTTAACATAACAAAATGTAATTTGAAAGACAACCACTCTATACCTCAAATGTTGTAGTAAATTTTTATTAAATTTAATACATAATAAGTAATAAAAATTTAAATTTCATTAGTAAAAATATTATTTATTCTAATTCATAATATAAAATCATTTTTTTAATTAAATTTAGAAAAGTGGAATAATTTATTTTTGTCATGTATGTGCAATGAGAATGCAGGTTTTCAAAGAGAGTATGATAAAATATATATAAGTTTTTAATTAAAAAATTCCATATTAAAATATTTATAATGACTTAATTAGATTAATATATATATTAATGATTTCATTTTATATTAAAAATAAATAAAAATTAAATTTCATTTATTAAATAATTTAAATGAGATGGATGGTTTAAATTAAAATTCAGTATTTTTCACTATTTATCAAAAAATTGATCATTTCAAAAAAATTAGAAATTTTTTGAATAATTTAATTTTGAAATTATGATTTTAGAAAATAATTATATTTTTACCAAGTAAGTTTTATAAATTTGGTAATAATTAATTATATATTATATTTACAAAGAAATACAAAACCCGCATTGAGAAAAATAATATTTTTCAGAAAAAATATCTTTTCCTTTAAATGATTCTTATTTTATTTATAATAAATATATTTTCTTAATTTTATTAAATTCATTATTATTATTCATCTTAAATAATTTAATATATAGGTTAAAACAGTATACTATATTATGGTTCATTTAGACTTGGGGTTTGGTGATATGCCAATTATTAAATTTTAAGAAATACATTTCATGGGTTCATTTATCATAGTGTAGTAAGTCGCATTCTCGGTCTAATAAAATGTGATTACTTTAAAATATCAAGTTTTTTTACATACCATATTTCTATAATTATATTCAAATAATGATAATTCTACACTTGCATACATACACCATCTGCCTCTATGAATGTAATGTAGTTCATTTTTCATTACCATAATTCATGAAAAGTTTTAAATTATAATGTATATATATACACACACAAAAACTATGTAATAATTATTATTCAAAATATTGTTAAATCATATTTTATTTGAAAAAAATTAGTCAACCTGTGTCATTTTTGACATCTAAGGGAAATACTGCCAAAACTTTTGATGTGAATCAAAATAATTAAAAAATTGTATATAGTATGGTAATAAAAAAATAAAAGGAATTATAAAATATAAAATTTTTCTTAAGAATGTATACAATTAATAATAATTATTTCGGTTCATAAGAGTATAAGTTATGTTTTGGACTAATGGTAAGGGACACTTTAACATAAAACGACATTTTAAATGTTTTTATGTTTCATTTTTGAAATCATTATTTTCTAGGTACATGGTTTAAAAATTAATTTATGAATGTAATTATACAAATATTAAAAATGTTAACTGATATTTCATATATTTATGTAAATTCATTATTTTTTTTCATAAGTTAATTTTTATGGATTTTTTTCTTTCATTTCAAATGAAAAAAATTAAGGTTCGTCATATATGTATATGATGACAGTGAAACTTATTGACACCATAACCATTAAATGATGTCTTTTAATATTTTAAAATCTTTAATGTTTTATTCATATTAAAATCGCCAGTCCCATTTTTTTTAATTTCTTAATAATATCTAGTTTTTAAATAAAAATCTTATTTTGATATCCAAAATATTTTTCATAAACGTTTAAATGAGTTTTCCAATGGCTATATAATGAAAAGGATGAACCACAATTTTTTTATTCATGATATCATAAATTAATGTAACATACCATCCCAGGTGTCATGAAATAGTGCCCCAAGCCAGTTTGTCACATGACCTTAGGAACGAATCCCCATACATCAGAGGCTTCTGACATAAAGCAAAGGTCTATAGAGTAATTCATGCAGATATTATACCCAATATTATCATAGTAAAATTAAAATATATGTAAAAAAATATAATAATCATCTACTACGATAAACAAAACCAATTTCACCATATAAAAATACCTAGAAATATAAAAAACAAACTAATATTAAAATATATCATTCCAATGTATGTGCCATATTGTTTAAAATGGGAATTAAATCAATTTAACTAACGACTCCCAAGAGGGTCCCAAACTATTCCTAGTTCCCTATCTTAGAACCAAAATCACATTTTCAGTTATAGATCTTATTTTTGAGTTGTTTTGAGAAAAAAGGAAGAAAATTTGATTTTTCTGAATACACACTGAGTACTTATGTGTATATTTTATGTAACTAGATTTCAATATATATCTAGGATTTGACCATGTAATGGCCAAATACATGATTGTATGGGGACTAGAAGACCATATAAGCATGTGTCATGTTAAGGATTCTACACGGAATGTAGTTTAAAAAAACATGTCATCTAGTTTTATTTTTTATTTGGTAAAATAGAGAGGGGTCAGATTTCAGTTCCTGGAATGTGTTCTTCTAGTTGTGGTATATACAAGGGCACTACAAAATGGCTGATGATCTTCATAACCCTTCTTATTCTCTATCTGAGCTCACTATCAGGTGCGTTGGAATCCATTGGTGAGTTCTATAAACCCTTAGAGTCTTTATTCTTGATTCCTCCTCTCAATTAAGTTATCAAGGGTTTTTCATTTATTCACCTTTTTGTAGATCTATGCTATTTTAGGCCGATTTATGGGATAACGATCAAGTATATTGATCTTATGACATCGAATATGGTGGGTTTTCAATTTCACTATTTTTCATTGGATTATATATGTAAAAAGTTCTACATGCCCACATTTTGGGTAGTGCGTTATTTGGAATTAAACATTGTTAATCAACTACTATGGTTAGATTGCTAGATAAATGGTTGTTTCTTGTGTGAATGGTTAAATACCTTGTCTAAGGGACACCCCATGGGTGATTTTCCCTTGATTCATTACCTATGGAATATTGGTATAGGATTCCTTCTAGGATTGCCTTATTTTCCATGACTTGTTAGGATGGAGTTGTTGATTATATGAAATGTTGTGATACTTATTGTGATTTTTTACCAAAGGGTTAGGCCATGAGAGCGACCCAGGTGGTTATTTATAATAAATTTAATTTACATTTATCAAAGGGGTATTGGACTTTGAGAGATTCCCAAATGGTTCATTTATGTTTGTTTTACAAGAATGATTAACCTAGGGGTATTGATCTTGAGATCTTACCATGTGGTTCTTATTATTTGATTAAATTAATGTTTGAAAAAATGGTTTATATCTTGATATCTTGTGCCGGTGGGCATTTATAATTAAATGATTCAATGTTGGACCCAAGGGGATAGACCATGAGAGCTTCCCAGAGGGTCATTTTTTGGATAATTGAATTATTGTGATTAGTCTTCCAATCCAATGAAGAAGCTTGGATTCAATCTTACATGATTGTTTTGATGATATTTTGAGACATATATTTTTGTTTCATTACATGGGTGGTATAAAGCATAGTCAAGATCTCAACATTACATGATTCAAGATACAAATAATAACAGCTAAATAAATGTAATTGGAAAAGGTATGATTGTTTTCTTTTGAGTAATTTCTAATTTATTGCTCCATCTTTAATATTACAAGCTATATATATTAACTGATAGTCTGGCAGAGATTTTTGGTGGTTTCCTACTTGGATTCACCAGACCCCCTATTTGGGTCATGTTTTTAGACTCAAACAGATTTATGATTGAATGTATAGATAAGGGAAAACACCCTTCTTCATCTAGCACATAATTTCTATTAGAGTTTCAGAGCATGGGACCAATATGAGGCTTGTGATGATACAAGAGTTTACTTGTTTTTTTATACTTTGGTTTCAATATTTTTTCCAACACTGTAACTTGTTTGGATTTTTCTTCGATTCATATTCCATGCATCATATATATATATATATATATATATATTGTGTCTTCTTTTGGATTAACATTTAGTCTTCCCTTGATTATTTCAGTTTGGTATTATTTCATCCGCACTCATTTAGTTTTTAGAAACCGCTGTGTATACTCTTCCAATGAGGGAAAAGTTTTCCCAATATTACACCATGGCCAACACTGCTATTTGGTAGCCTTTGTCACTTGGGGAAATTCCCTTGAGGTCATGTAACCAACCATGTTTGGAGGGTATTCAAGGAAGGTTTCATTTCTATTTGGATTTTCTATATGTAGCAAATAAACTAGAACATGAATTTTTAAGTATTTGGTAAAAATGTTTTCTCAAGAGTACTTAACCCATGTACATGGAAAATCAATGATTCATCGAATATTTCAATTTCTCTTGTTTTTCAGGCAATACAATATATTTGATTTCAATGTTGGGTGATTCACTTGTTTTGTGCTATTATGATTTATATCAATATGGTTCTATTTCTATATCAACCCAATGAGATGTTGGTATGAAATCTAATGCATTATATAGCCACTTGATAGAAATCACATGCCATGCATTCTTGCCACGCCATTTAGAGAGTATTACTGATTTCTTACTATTGTGATAGATGTCATGCTAGAAATTCATAATGTTGTGATAGATTCCATGATAGAATACCTACTATTTTGATATGGTATTGGTATATATATAGTTTTATTTGGATGGACAGAAATATTTCGTACTTAAGGTGTTATGGTTGCCCTTGGATCAGAATTTGGTGGATCATTTTTGAACTTTAATTGAATTTGGTTAAGATTTGATATGAATAAGGATTTTTAAATTTTATTTTTGTGGATTATGGGATCTCATAAAACATAACATGGAATTTCATGTCCAAATTTTATGATTTTTGGGGTTCCATAGAGGTTTCATAGGCTTACTGTCTGAGAATCCCAAAAAAATGGTGTGTGATGTTATGAACACATGCCTATTATTCTTTAGTTCCTGATGAAATTAAATTTCAAAAGTACACATTGTGTACCACATGAACAGACAATGTATTTGTCGACTGTGTGAATAACTATGTGAGCAGAGACACAGGGTGGGTAAACATTTGGTAGAACACATCGTGTATTAAGTGTACAGGTCGTGTTGTAGTCTACTATGTATACGGCCATGTGACTAATGATATGGGTGGATGGAACCTTGTTGCACAAACTATGTCTAGGGTCAACACACTGTGTAGTGTTACACCAAATAGATTTTTTTATTTCTATCCATGTAGATGTTCATGGGAAGGAGGATATATTCAAGTAGATGTTGTCTATCAAGATGAACACACAATGTGTATGGGATGTTACACGACCAAGTTGGTAGGGGTACACACCCATTCTATGGATTAATGGAACACACTGGGTAGTGAGTGTAAACACCTTGTAACCCTATTTTAAAAAATTTGAATTCATTATTTCATCTATTCTATTCCTTCAATTCTTAGTTTCTGTTTTCGTTAATATCATATTGAGGTGTCCACTTGACCTTGTATGGTAATGCCACCAAGATTTCCTTTGGTTGTATGCCAGGTACATGATGATGATTAGACCCCAGAAATCATAGATCAAATATTACTATAAAATCCTCCCAACATGCACATCTTGGCATAAACTTCTATACTAGACACCCGTGCTGATTTAAAATTTTGTGAAGGCTTTATGAGGATGATGATGACCTTTTAGGAACAACCACATCCAGCCACGATGATAATAGTTTTGACAAAGGTGTTATAGCAGAAACATCCTCCCTTTTTTGTAGGGTTTGGAGGACCACCTGATATAGAGTCATAGATGGGGGCCGTGATTTCTATCATTGAGCATCTAGAGACACATCTTAAGGGGAGGTTGAATCTCGTGACTTACATGCTATGTGATTCTGCCATGCGGTGGTGGGATGTTATCTCATAGATGGGACGAGATTGGAATATGGCTTGGGAATTCTTTAATAAGACCTTCTATGATTACATCTAACCTAAGACATTTAGGGCGGACCGAGCCTGGGAGTTCATGCATTTTCAACATGGCGCTCTTTTAGTTGTGAATTATTCTAATCTATTCAAAGAGTTATATCATTTTGTACCTATTTTGGGTTATCCTATTTTATTAGTAGCTATGTGATTTTAGGGAAACCTTGGTAAAACATCTTATCACAAGTGAATGTATTAAGGTTGAATTTGGTTATTGATATAGTAAACCATGCATTTATTATCATGGGAAATATTTGAGAGTCAGGAGTTGTGATCTATGTCGGTTCAGTATCCAGTGTTGGTACTCCTTTGACCGATAGTAGGAATTGCTACAGGGAGCATTCATGTGATGATTCTTCAAGTATTTGAGTGGTGTGCTACCACTACAGAAAGAGTGGGAACATGAGACCATATTGACTAATAGACCCAGTTGAGCGTCGATCTTGTTGCATGATGGGTCATATACATCATTTATGTAAGATGTAATCACCATAATCTTTTGAGTAGGGATCTTTTTTGACACCATGTATAGGAGTGGTGCCACTAGTCTCTCATATGTCAAGGAACAATATCTCGTCAGGCTGTTTAGCCCTAGAAGTTGGTTTGTGACCATGGTAGCTAAAAATAGGTTTTCATTGATAGGAGGGTGGATCAGCTCAGGGTTTACAGGGAGGGTCGTAGTGCCATGGAACCGGTCAGACATTTACGATGGAATTTTCCAAGTAGGAGAATGATACCACACCTTCTATAGTTAGATGTATGATTCTTGCTGCCTCAATTTTATCTTTTTCACTTTTTGAAATTGTTGATTCGAAAAGTCTTATATATGTTGTTATTGTAGATAGAATTGGGATTTGTATCATTATCAATGATGATGTTATGATTCTAGACACTCCATTAGAGATTAGGATGACTAGTGAACATCTGGTAAAGTAGTTCCATTTTGTGCTTAGTGGGTGTGACTTCTTATAAGACCTCTATGTCTGAGATATGACATGTTTTTATTTCATTCTCGAAATGGACTAGTTTGTCTCCTTTCTATCCTTTATTGACTATTATCGATGCCAGTTGAGTTTTATGTTACCAGAGGGAACAATTTTTTTTTACATAAGGGATAATGGGATGCCAAATGCAGAAGAAATGGACCCAAGATTCATGGTTTTGGAGGAATTGCAGCCTATATTCATAGTTTACATCTATATGAAAAAGGGACTTCACATATGGAGTTTACTCCATAATGAGATTGTTTCAAATATGTCTTTTCCATTCAAAATTTTATGTTTACCTATAGAGTGGGAGATTGATTTCTCTATTGATCATATGCCACGAGTGAAACTGATGTCCATTCCTCCATATAGGATGACTAAACCTGAGTTACAGGATCTTAAGAAGCAGTTAGAGGAGTTACATGAAATGGGTTTCATCCAACCCAGTACTTCTCAATGGTATTTTTTCTATTATTTTTGCAAATATGATAGACAGTACCCTCAATCATTGTGTGGATTATACGAAGAATAACCAGTTGATAGTCATGAATCAATATCCTTTGAAGAGGTTTAATGATTTTATTGGTCATATATAAAGATCCCAGGTGTTCTAGAAGATTGACATGAGATCCTTTTATCATCAGTTTCATGTTAGGAAATCTAATATTCCTATTACAACCTTTCAAAGTAGGTATGTTATATACGAGTATTTGGATATTCCTTGCTACATAATGAACGTGCTGACAGTTTTCATGGAACTAATGAATCATGTTCTCCATCCATACATGGATTATTATGTTGTAGTCTTCATGGATGATATATTTGTTTACTCTCACACTTGATACAAACATGCCATCCATCTCAATAATGTGTTGAGTACACTGATAGTGCATAAGTTATATTATATACTAACAAAATGCCACTTCTGGATCAATCTGATTCTTATCATGGGTCATGTCAACTTAGAGTAAAGAGTATCAGTATACCCAGTAAATGTGAGAGTATTAGTTTCATGGGAGCAGTTGAATAAAATCAATGATGTATGAAGTTTCACGAGGCTAGATGGTTACTATAGACATTTTATTCAGTGCATTTTCACACATAACAGTGCCACTGAAAAGCCTATCTAAGAAGGGTGTGATGTACTTGTGGATAGATTCTGGTGATTCATCCTTCTAGGAGATGAAAGAGAGAAGGACTTCATCACTAATACCGGTTTTTTTGTAGTCAGGAAATAGTATCACTATTTAATATGACACATCAGGTATCACGATTAGAGAAGTACTTATTTAGGGGGAATGAATCATTGTGTATGGGTCTTTCCAGTTGAAGCCATTTGAATGGAATTACCCAGCATAGGATCTCGAGTAATCTGTAGTTGTTCATCATTTGTGATGTTGGATACATTAACATTTGGGAGAGAATTTTGTGGTATGCACTAACCAAAAAAGCCTCATGTATATGCTTTCTTATCATGATCTAAATTGGAGATAGAGAAGGTTGGTAGAGTACCTTCACTCCTTCGACTATGATCATTCCTACCTGCGTTGAAAACAAAAATAGTGGCTGATGTATTGAGTATCAGAGATAAAATACGTGATGTTATGGAGGCTTATAGTGAGTGGAATCTTATGGATCTATTCTTTGAGATGCATTTGGAGGTTGATGAAAAATAAGGGATGATGTTTTTTTTCTTCAATAGATTTTACCTATAATCTACTAGATAGTGTGTGAATGAGAAATATATCATATTTTGAAGTCCTAGTTCTATGAAAAAGTGTGTCCGGTGAGGACCATACACTGGGTGGACTGAAGTTGAGGCTGAAAATTTTTCGTTTTCATGGGTGCTTATGTGTGTTTGCAGATATACGCAATGAATTGTTGCAAAAATTTCATGCCTTCATATGAGTTGTTCATCATTGTGTAACCAAGATTTTTCGAGATCTACATCGTTAGTATTGGTGTCTAAGATATAGAGTAATGTAGTTGGTTTTGTTATGAGATGTTACACCTATTAGTTGGTGAAGTTATAGAATCATCGGCGAGCAGGTCTATTTCAGTATTTATCCAATATTTAGGGGAAGTGGAATGATGTCGTGATGGATTTCATGATGTGTTTAATAAGGTTTTGCCTATGAAATGAGGATTTATGGGTTGTTTTTTATAGACTCACAAAGGTTTCATATTTATTACAGATCAAGGAATCATTCAATGTTGATGAGATTGGAATGTTCTACATCTGAGTGATAGAAAATTTTCATGGGGTTCCACAAACTATCATTTCAGATAGGGATGTCTGGTTGACTAATCATGTCTGGAACGGACTATAAATGTTTTTATATAACCATGTACTTTTGAGTAAGACTTATCATCCAAGAAAGATGGCTAGTCTGAGTGCACGATTGTGCTTCTGGAGGACATGATTCAAGCATACATCATAGATTTTGGGGGCTCTTTAGAGATACACATAACCTAGTGAGTTTTTCATATAAAAACACTTTTTAGAAATGATTTATATACTACATTACGCAGCATTGTACAATAGGTCATACAGATCACCCCAATGTTGTCTAGAGGAAGGAGGGGTATCTATGCTAGCACCTCGACTTGTCTAGGTGACCACTGAGTAGGAGGAATTTATTTGGGAGAATATGGATACTACATAATCTCTATAGAAATCGTTTTCCTATCGACATAGAAGACCTCTGAAGTTTGTAGTCGGATATCTGGTTTTCCTATGTGTCACACTGAGGTTAGGACACATAGGATTAAGAGACATGGGAAGATATCACCAAGATACATGGGGCCATTTGAGATTTCAGAGATAGTTAGGATTGTTGCCTATATATTATAGTAAACTCATAGGTACTAGTCTATGCATGATGCCTTTCATGTTTCTCAGCTACGACATTAGTTCTCAGACTCGTCTCATGTTTTTCAACATGAGGAGGTGGAGTGGGAAGTGTATTCATCTTTAGAAGAAAAACCTATTCAGATTATGGATTGCAACATGAAGGTTGTGGATGGTATGCTCCATTGGTATGGGTGTTATGGTAGAACCGATGAGTGTAGAATGGGACATGAGAGAGGGAGGCTGATGTGTGATTGTATTGGCTGGAGTTATTTTGATATCCTTCTTCTCCACCCATGGAAGTAAAAATTATGGATGATTTTTATTAAGTAGGGATGTTTGTAAGAGCCGTGATATTTTTTTTAATGGATCTTTTTTTAGTTGTTTGAAGTAAAAATGAAGAAAATATGATTATTATGAGTACTCGACTTGTACTTCTGAGTACATACCATGTACCTAGATTTCCATGTACAACTGCATTTTGACTATGTAATGGCTGAACACATTGCCGTGTGGTGACCTGGAAGACAACTTAAGTCAGGGTCCAGTTTATTCTACTACACAGTGTGTAGTTTTAAGAATCACACTATGTAGTTTTAATTCTATTTGATAAATTGGATTGGGGTCACATCTCATATCTGAAAACATATTCTTCTAGTCATGGTTCGTTAAAGAGTGCAGCAGAATGACTGACGAAATCAAACACCTCTAGATTTCCCTATCTGAGCTCAAATTGAGAAATCATTAGGTGCATTGGAATCCCACCAATAAATTCACAAATCTCATAAATCCTTTCTTCTTGATTCATTCTCAAATTTGAATTATAAAGTATTTGAGAATTTTTTCATCTTTTTTCTATAAATGCCATTTCAGGACAATTCACGTGGAGACGTTCAACTATATTGATCATACGACATTATGGTAGGTGGTTTAGCCTTTCATTGTACATATTTGGATTATATATTCTACCGTTTCTACATACCCACATTTTTGGTATTGCGTGATTTGGAATTAAACCCTATTTATAATCTACTAAAGTTTAACTGAATGATAATGGATTTTTCCTTGTGTGTAAGGTTAATTACCTTGTCTAAGGGACATGCCATGTGTGTGTTTTTCATTATTGATAGTGTTCGGTGGATTGGTATAGAATGGATACTAGGAATGCATTGTTTTCTATAACTTGTTTTGTTATTATGGAAATGTTTATTATATAAAATTCCTATGATATGCATTTTGAATCTTATACCCTAGGGTTAGACCATGACAGTCTCCCAGTGTTCATTTATATTTAATTTAAGGAATGGTTTTCTAAGGGGGTTTACACTATGAGAGCTTCCCAAAGGGGAAATTTATGTATGATTTACAAGATTTATTGACCCAGGGATATTGACTATGAGAGCTTCCCAGGTGGTCATTAATGATTTATTAAATTAATTTTTGAACAAATGGTTTAGATACTGATATCTTTTCTAGTTGGTCATTTATAATTAATTGATAATATGTTTGACTAATGGGGTTAAACCGCGAGAGATTATAAGATGTTTGTTTGTGGATAATTGAATGATTTTAATGAGTCTACCAATACAAATCACAGTCTTAGATTCCATCTTACCTATTTTATTAGATGGTATTTTGGGATGTCTATTATTGACACTTCTTCTAGTGGATATAGATCATAAGCTAGATCCCTTGGATAGATGATTCAACATATTAATGACAAATGTTAAATAAAAGTAGTTGAAAATAGTAGGATTGTTTATATTTTAATACTTCTTAGTTTATTGCTTAGTTTTTCTTATTTCATTATATATATATATATATATATATATATATTCACTGATAGTTAGGTGCAAATATTTTGGTGGTTTCCCACTATGATTCATCTCACACCTTATTTGGGTCATGCTTTTGGACACAATAAGAATATATGATTGTAGGAATTAATAAGGTCAATTTCCCATCCTTATAATGTATTACTATTGGAGTTGGAGAGAATGGGGCCAAATTGATTCTTGCAATGATGCTAATGTTAGGTCATTTATTTTTTACATTGGTTTCAGTATTTCATTCCAGCATTGTCAATTTTTTGGATTTTTTCATAGATACATATGACATTCATTATATATATAAATATTTTGTAATATGATAGATTTACATTTTGTCTTCTATTATTTATTTATTTTTAGTATTATTGACTCTATTATTATTTAATATTTTGAAACAGCCATATATACTATTCTAGAGGGGGCATAGTTTCACAAATACCACACCTCGTCCATTATTGATAGTTAGTAGCCTCTAATGTTTAGGGAAATTCAATTGTGGTCATGTGACCATCCCGGATCAGGGAACCATTGGGAGGAAACATTATCTAGGATGTTACACCCTCATCCATGATCTATCCCCAATCAGCAAACTAAACTAAAACCTTATCCCTTAACTGATCATGCAATAATAATGTCTAATCATGTGTTGATCGGGCAGTCTAATTAAGGTGGGAGAACAACTCTGTAGGTCACCACGAATAGTTTCTAAATGTATGAAAATATAATTAAAATAATTATAATTCACCAATAAATAGTTTATCATATTTTTATACATTCTCTTTATAATCACAAAAAATCCTTAGGTTCCCATAGATACATGAACCCTAATGCCTTCTTCATTATGATTCATAATCTGACCTTCCCCCAAGGTTTATCGTGTGTTTGAATTCCCATTCTATCATTGTTATTTCAAAAATGAATTACCGTGTTACCATTCTTATTTCATAGATGATTGACCATGTTACCATTAATTTAATCACACAATTTTAAAAACCATGCTACAATTATTATTTAACATATGAATGACCATGTCACCATTCCTATTTCGTATATGAATGATCATGTTACCATTAATTTAATCATATAATTTAAATGACCATGATACCATTCATATTTCACATTTAATCACACAATTTTAATGAAATTGTTACTATTAATAATAGATGGTGCAATGAGCATGTTACCATTCACTATTTCACACATATCCCATGGATCTCATTTATCAAGGATAATACACATTAGCCACATAATCACATATTTCTTGTCATCACGTTATGTTGGATTAATCGAAATTAAACCTATTAACCATTATAAAGTTAATTAATTTGTCAATTAATTAAACAACTCATCCTAATTTCTATTTTGATGATTAGTCTTAACATAAAAAGAACTTAATTAATTTCCTGACTAATTAACCACATCAATATCATTAGTTAACACAACCATTAATGAATCACATACTCATAATTAATGCATCGATTAGTTATATCATTTTACAAACTCAACATCACATAATTTATAAATCAATTAATCATTAAAAATTACTATTCCAAAGTCTTAAAATTAATTAACCTATTATTAATAAATTTAATGGAATTAAAATTGCTTAATTAATTACAAAATTAATTGTGTCATACTACAATCATTGTTTCCCAAAATAAATTCCCCAATTAATTATCCCAACTCACAACACCTAGAACCTGATATTACTTCTAAAATTAATTACCTGATTCATCCATAACAATTCAATCCTAATTAATACCCACACATAATTATTAAAAATAGTAATATCAAAAACATGTTCTTAATTATCCAATTAATTATCTCATTCAATGATCCATTAATCACAAAATTTCACAATCATCGAAATTAATTAATTTACACCATTAATTAATAAAATTATGGAAAATAATTACTAACCAATTCTAGTATATCCAAAATATGAAATAACATAATCAAATAACAGCAATGGGATTCAAATTTTGGACAACATACCTCGATTAATTGATGGACATTCTCTAAATGAAAATCCCCAAAATATGAGCATCACAATGATGTATATAGAATATCCTGATCTAATCTCTATAAATTGATCAATGATATCAATATCTTATCATTCCTGATTTAGATCTAATATACTATATCTTGATCCTAGAAATTAGGTTTAGATTTAATGAAATAGAGAATATAATCTACCAAAATATCAATAGATGAATGAATATTATATATAATAAGGGTCGAGATGAGATCCACTTATCAGGAGAGGAGCTTATATTCTATTTAGGAATTGAATATTGAATAATGGAGGCCGATTGGCCTTTGAAAAACTCCTAAAATATTTTGAATCTCCCAAAAATTTTATGTCTTGTTCCAAGGACAAAATGAAGATGTTTTGGGAATTCAGGGTATTTTAAAATAAATTTCTGAGTAAAATAAAAAATCATACACTATTCTTTTTGGAAAGGGGGCATACAGTTTATGAAACACTATGCCACCCATGTGGTCATAATTGTTTGGGGTTTCATGGTTAGCTGGGTTTGGTGCATGATTAAATTAAACCGAGTGAAAACAACACAAAATCCCCTATTCTCAATATTTTATTAAACCATAACCCAAATTCACCCAAATTTATAACTCCACAAAAGGTATATAAATACAATAAAAAATTACATGAATTTTTATTGAGATAACTCTAGAAAAGGTCAAGATCTTATAATCAACCAACTTTATAAAATATTGTCCTCAAGTTATACATCTATGTTTTTCTAAGATAATGAGAAAAAAATATTTGGCCATTGAGCCCTCATATCTACTTCCCAATCCCATGATCCCTATTTTACATGTAAATCATTCTATAATGCATGAAATATCCTAATAGTCTTTCCTCGAAAAAATATAATTGTGATCCAACTCACGAATCAAAATCTTATCAAAGGACACATTTATCTTGAGATGAACCCCTCCAACATCGATCACATGAGAAGGGTTTGATGATACATCCACTGTTGTGATACATGGAAAACATATTGAATTTCACTATAATTCAATGGAAGAGAGAATCAGTATTCCATTGGCCCAATTCTCTCCACAATCTCAAAATATGTGAAAAAAGGAAAATACATGCCCTATATCTGTATCTTGTAGTGACCCAACCTAGGCCACACCTGATGGAATACCTTATCGACCACTGTAAACATGAGGGACATTCATCATCTATCTACATTTGTAACAATACTTATAATATTCATAGCCATACATTTTTTTAATCATATATACATACCGTGATGTCTCCTACAAGAGACTTGGTCCCAAAAAATCTAAGTCACCTGCTTCCATAAATCATATTATTTGTCTACAAGACCAACCATAAAGAGGCTTTTATTCTTCCATCTGTATAGTATCATAATAACTATTTTATTAGATAACTACACTAGGGAAAAGTGTTTCTCCCCTGAACCACTGAAGTGCAAAACACATTCTCATAGAATATCCTCTAGCACCTGTATAGTACATTCTAACTGGCCATCTCTTTGTTTGTGGAAATATGTTCTCATTAAAATCTAGTTTCCAAGAGCATTATGTAAGACCTTACAAAATCATGAAGTAATTTGTGAATGGAAATTTTTTCTATAGAAGCCCATGAAGATGACCTATCTCCTGAACATAAAGTTATCCCAACTGAACTACTATAAAGGTTTCTCATTTTAGAATAAAATTTTCTACATTAGTCAATAGATCCAAAACAATAGAAATAACATCATTCTTTCAAAACATCATTGAAGGACCAAACACAAATTTCAAAATAATTTCATCCCACTTCAACTTTGGAATTGGTAGTGGTTGTATAAATCCTCTTGGTCATTGATGCTCTTCCATCAACTGCTCATTAGTGTAGCACCATCTAACAAACCTGACTATTTGCTTTTTCATGCTCAACCACCAAAGAAATCAATATAGTTTTTGAAACAGTTTGGTTATGAATTGATGTACTTCCTAATTAAGGGAATGAAATACCCACATGATCTCCTCTCACAAGCTCAAAGGAACAACAACTCATTCCTTCACATAGATAATTTCATCCCCATCTTTCTACCAATCTAAAAGTGTCTTTAAACCATCAATGCCTTCTGTCAAGGTTAGGCACTCTATATCCTCAAAAATGATTTTTCCAAAACCATATTAATAGTGTTTAGCCACTATAAACAGAAACCAAAATAATCATCACTTGACTCTCCTAAACCACAACATGTATTCCAAGTAGCAATGACATCATATTTCACTCAGCACCTGACTCCTAAATCATTTGAGTCTGAATTTTCATGATCAAGATATCATCCACACTGTATCCCATCCCAGGTGATTATGCAAGTTCAATGTCAAAATACAAAATATATATAACCCATATACACTACTGAAGATTCAAATATATCTTTCTGAATATATACTTCTAGCTCTTATGGTCAGTGTAAAATGTTAACTTTTCACCCAATAGATACTGTCTGCAACACATTAAGACAAATACCACTACTTCTAAAATGATATCATGAATTTCATAATTTAATTCACGAGGTCACAAAATCTGATACCCACACTGTAAAGACCCGTAAAATTCAAGGGATATTTTTTTCTTAATTTTCTTTAGAATTTTACAAGAACGCGGTTTCAGACGACACCTGATTCCGAGGCCCGGAGTGCCCGGAATTAATTTCTGAAGTTTGGCTCGGGTACGTTCAGTGAACGAACGAGCGGGATTTCCTAAGATTTGATCCGGTGCTCGGAATTGAAATCCGAGGGCACCGATAAACTCGCAGCGCCGATATTCGCTTAAAGAGACCTTTTCGGGAGTTGCGTTTGTTGCGGGTTGAAAGTTAATTTTAGGGGTTTTTAGTTTGAGTTAAATAAAATTTGTTTAGAACAAATTTTATTATAACTTGTTAAAAACCTATCAAAGGAGGTTGGAAGTGGGACCCACACCCACTTAACCTCCCTTGGGAGGATTAAGTGTGGTGGGGCCCACACGAACCCCTAAACCTTTCAAATTCTCCCAACTCCTTTAACGCCTCATTTAATGGCTTGAGTTACCTTTTTAATTATGGGAGTAAAACCTTTTGAATTTCAAACTTTTGAAATTCTTTTGTGTTATGTGATAATTAAATAAGATGTTGTCTTATTTTATTTTGGGTTTTTGTTTGTCTACTTGAGAGGTGGAGAGTTCTTTCTTCTTCTTCAAAACTCAATGAAGAACGCGAAGAACGTCGTTCTTCAACGAAGAACTTCTCCGCCGAAGAACACGGTCCATCCGCGACGCCGTATCCGCGACGCGACGTACTTCTTCCGCGTCATCTCTTCCGCGACGGTTTTCCGCGACGAACGCCATCGACAACGACTCTTCCTCCGACGTCAAAGGAATCGACACCGATATTCCACGACTACGTCAACGTGCGACTATCGAGGTAGGGGTTCTTGAGTTCGTTGTTTTCTTTATTATTTGACTTTCCTCAAGACTTGACGAAGAACGCTCAATTTCCGACGAAGAACGCCGCTCCTCTCTTCTTCGTCTCCCGTGTCAACGAAAGAGAACACCGCTTCCTCCTCGGACCTTCTTCGTCGGCATACGAAGATTCGCCAACGACGTAACTCTTCGGGCATATCTCTTCGTCAACGGATTGACGAACGACGGCCGCGACGCCCGACCACCGCGACGTTGTCTTCCGCGGGATGTTGTCAAATCTTCGATCTTATACCCGAGGTAGGGGTTGTTGATTCAATATTTATT
This sequence comes from Viscum album, assembly GCA_963277665.1. Lineage (NCBI taxonomy): Eukaryota > Viridiplantae > Streptophyta > Magnoliopsida > Santalales > Viscaceae > Viscum > Viscum album. The sequence continues at coordinate 677,563,496 of OY728132.1, read as the reverse complement.
TATTCCTTTTCTTGATCATGGATTTCGCATGTCAAACATGAGACTTTTGAATGTTTTAAGTTGCGTTATTATTTTAACGTGAGGGGGGCCGGACCGCATGAACACGGCTGAACCCCCCCTCCATCGTTCGTGTTGATTTATCTTGCGGGTGGAAGCAAGGTGGCGTGGTGCCGTCGCACCACGCGGATAATCGTGAAAATATTTTACGCGGCGCCGTCGCGCCACGCCGAGGAAGAATCTTCAAGAACGCGACGCCGTCGCGCCGCGTTGAATGGAATCAAGGCACGGCGAAGGGGCGCGGTGTCGTCGCACCGTGCCGGATGACGAACGCCGCGGCCGGTTCCGGGCCGCGGCGGGACGAGGAGACCGCGGCCGGTTCCGGGCCGCGGCGGAAGAGAAGACCGGCGGCCGGGCCGCCGGCGTCGGAAGCCGAATGGGGGACCGGAAATTTCCGGTCCGTTGGAGAAAACCGGCCGGCCAGCTGGCCGGCCGGAAGTCCTTAAAACCGGGGGAATTAATCCCCCGACCATCATAATAAAACCCCCCTCTTTAAGAGGGGGGAGGCGGTTCCATAAAGGGGGGGCAGCAGCCCCCGGTTCCGCTCAAACAGGCCCCCCACGTGGGGGGGGGGGGCGTTTTTAAAATGTGGGCGTGGCATGTAGCCGCGCCGTCCTTTCCAAGAAGCGGGGGCTTAGCCCCCCGCGTGCCACCCTCGTGCGGCGCCAGGCGCCAGCCGTCGCGGCCTACTGCGCCGCCGCGCCGCCGCCGCGCCGCCCCGGGGGGGGGGGGGGGGGGTCGGCCCGGACCCGGACCCCCCCGTTTCAAACCAGAATTGGTTTTTGGCCCATAACATGAGCCTCGGACCTCCGAATGACGAACCGTCTACGGCAACGCGATCCTTGGATCGAGACGGTCGTTTCGATATATCGCACTCAAGGTTTCGGTTTACTTTGAGTTCGGCCGGGTTGGTTCGTTCACGAAACCAACCGGGCCTTCGGAGCGGAAACGCTCATATCTTGAGCTACGAACGTCCGATTGACGCGCCGTCAGTCGCGTTGTGTTCCTCTTAGTGAGACGGATCTTTTGGCATACTCTGCCCGAGGTTTGGACGCAGGTGGAGTACGGTCGGGTTGGTTTAGCCTTAAAAACTAACCGGGCCCCGGAGACGAAAATGCCAATAACTCTCAGACCGGGCGTCCGATCGACGCGCCGTCTGTTGCGTTGAGTTCCTGTTGACGATACGGGACTTTTTGATACATCAACTCTGGTCTTCGTGACAATTGATGTATCAGCCTCTCGGCTCGTGGAGCGGACCCTCCGAACGAGCATGCTATGTGCGGGAACCCTAGTGCTGGCTGCGACTGCTACGACTACTACTGCTACTGTGACTGCGACGACGACAGTACAGAGATCCTGTGTGGATTCGACGACGACGACTTAAGCACTCAGCGATCCTACGTGGATCAGTGCTACAGGTCCTGTGTGGGCCCGATCCTGTGTGGGTCCTTGCGCTCAGCGGTTCTGTGTGAGCCAGCGCCTACAGGTCCTGTGTGGGCCCGATCCTGTGTGGGTCATTGCGGGGGTTAGTTACCTATCGATCCTTCGTGGGTCCGACGACTTAGATGGATCAGTGATCATCTTTATCGTCCTTGAAGAAGTATACCTGTGTGAGCTGAATCCTGTTGCTTTCCTGTGTGGATTGTGTTGTGCAATCCTGTGTGGATTATGTTTTGCTTTCCTATGTGGAATACGTATACTTTCCTGCGTGGACTGAGTTGTACTTGGGCTCGGAGATTGGAGCGTATTTTAATTGATGACTTAGGTGTATGTATGGGCATATACCTAAGCAGTGTCGGTTGTTACTTCGTGATTGTACTTTTCTTCGTGGTTTATCCTTTGTGGATTTGAGAGACCTTCAGGGGTCTCGGGGTCCCTACTGAGTAGCTTATACTCACCCCTGCACGGGCTTTGCCCGCACTACGTTGTGTTGGTTGCAGACGACAGACAGCGTTGACCTGAGCTGAGGCCTATAGAGCGGGACGGTACCCGGAGGTGGACCACTGGGCGGGACGTGCACGGAGCGGACGGCGGGACCTGTGGAGCAAAGGAGCTATCTGTACCCACCCTTCAGGTGGGATTTCCAGTGGACAACTCGGTGTAGCGGCTTTTACTTTTCAGTTGCTGTTTTCCCTTTCGAGTTGTACTTTACTTTCAGTTTGGGTTTGTATTCTGGACCATTTACCTTTCCGCACTTTCAGTCGTACTCTTCTTTGTTTAGTATTTACTTTCCGCTTGTTTTACTCTGTGGTGTGAGTTTACTTTTCAAAGGCAATGCCTTCCCTTTTTACCGGGATTTACGCCTTGGTGCTAGTCGGCTGCCCCTGGCCTATGGAAGGCGGGCTTGGGGTAGTCACGGCACGGACCCCGAGGGCGGGTCGTGACAAATTGGTATCAGAGGAGTTCGGTTCTACCGCGAACTCTGATCTTTTCTATGTGAAGCAATAATGTTTAGCGTATTGAGTGTGGATATCAGTCCAGGGAGTCCAGTGTTGGTGCGGCGGCCGACGTATCCGTACACCAGGACCCTGACTTCTGATTTCCGACTTAATGCACGAAAACATTGATTGCGTGTGTGTTTCAAAGTTTTCTTTGTGATTACTTATATCAGCTCACCAGGTATACTGTTCTAACAGTGGCGCACCTGTTTCCTTTTGCGGATGGCCCCACGACGGCAGCCAGCTAGGGTTCCGAGAGTCGAGCGAGACGACAGCCCACCGAGCGACGAGGCCTCGGTGCAGGGCCCTTTTCCAGTAGTGGCACCGGCGGTAGCATTACCCGCCGAGCCCCCGATGCTTCCAGTAGCAGCCGCTGACGATGCACGTCGCCTCAGCGCACTGCATGAGTTTCAGCGCCAGTGACCGCCCAGGTTTCGTGGGGAGACGGATCCCCAGGCAGCAGAGGACTGGCTGGAGGCAGTAGTTCGAGTGTTTAGGCTAGTGAGGACACCAGCAGACCTCATGGTGATCCTCGCTGCGAGCCTACTACACGCAGCAGCAGGACGATGGTGGAGCTTGATGCTCCAGGTGCACGATGAGGCATCTCTACTTTGGACGGACTTTGAGACCCTCTTCCGCTCGGAGTTCGTCCCAGCCACCCTTCGTGCGGTGCGTATCCAGGAGCTTCTACAGCTGCGGCAGGGCAGCATAACGGTCGCTCAGTACTCGGCGAGATTTACCGATCTCTCGCGCTACTCGACCGACATGGTACGCGACCCATTCTTCCAGGCCCGGAACTTCGAGCAGGGTTTGAGACACGAGATCAGGGCATCGCTGATCTCCCTCAGCATACCGACTCAGACAAGAGTACTGGAGCGGGCCCTTCTGATCGAGAGCTTCCTTGCTGAGTCTACACCAGCACAGCGACCCACCGCAGGGCGGCACGTGGCAGAGTCATCCGCAGCAGGCAGTCGACGGATGACTCAGGGGTCCAGACAGACCAGACCTTCGGGCAGACGATCTCAGGGCACTGGCTCAGCAGTGCGGGGCACACAGCGCGGAGCCAGTCTTACGAGAGGCATACAGTGCTACTCGTGCGGCGGGCAGGGCCACATGGCTCGTGACTGCCCGACCCGCTGTGCCGAGGAGCAGCAGACGGTTGAGGGACCACCGAGGCAGAGGCAGAGGTTCGACCGTGGTGGTCCGCAGGGAGGAGGCGGACGAGGCAGAGGAGCTGGACGAGCAGCTGGTGGTGGCCGACGCTTTGAGGCTCTACCACCACCACCACCAGGAGGTCCACCCCGACCACAGGGAGCTGGCGGGCAGCGACAGGCACAGCTTCAGGCAGCAGAGGCCTACGACCACGGCGCACCCGAGATGATTCGAGGTACTATCTGTGTCTATTCCACCCTTGCTGCAGTTCTTATAGACACAGGAGCGAGTCATTCTTTCATAGCCGCTGCACTTGTTCGGAGCTCGGAGATTCCGACAGAGCCGTTGGCTCGATCCTTACGGCTACAGACTCCTACGGGAGCAGACTCGACGATTATGCACTGGTGCCGGCAGTTTGAGCTTACTCTAGGAGGCGAGAGCTTCGGCTGGGATCTTCTTGTAGCAGCGTCGAGGCCTTACGACGTCATCTTGGGCATGGATTGGCTATCTACGGTCCATGCACAGATTGACTGTTTTAGGCGCAAGGTGCGATGTGTACGCACCGACGGGAGCAGGTTCACCTTCACCGGTGAGAAGGGAGCCTTAGCATCACAGGATGGACTTCCGCGGAGGAGAGGACAGCCCATCACTCATCAGTTGGCTAGCCTTATCCTTGGAGCAGTTGACGTGCAGAGTCCTGGTTTTCCTGCAGTGGTGGATCAGTTTGCGGACGTTTTTCCCGACGACGTTCCAGGGATACCTCCTCGCAGAGAGGTAGACTTTTATATTGACTTGTACCCCGGGACAGCCCCGATATCCACTCCAGCATATCGGATGGCCCCCGCCGAGCTTCGAGAGCTACGGGTACAGTTGGAGGACTTGCAGGGCAAGGGGTTCATCCGACCCAGTGTTTCACCCTGGGCTTCACCGATATTGTTCGCCAAGAAGGCGGACGGGAGCTTGCGACTTTCTGTTGACTATCGTCGCCTGAACCAGGTGACAGTGAGGAACAAGTATCCGCTACCGAGGATTGATGACCTCTTTGATCAGCTCAAGGGAGCACGGTGGTTCTCGAAGATAGACCTCAGGTCAGGCTATCATCAGCTCAGAGTCAGAGACGAGGATGTGCAGAAGACAGCCTTCAGATGTCGGTATGGCCACTATGAGTTCTTGGTTATGCCTTTTGGTGTAACCAATGCTCCAGCAGTGTTCATGGCTCTCATGAACAGGATCTTTCAGCCATACCTCGATCAGTTTGTCGTAGTCTTCATCGACGACATTCTGATTTACTCTACGATAGAGGAGGAGCACGCCTATCACTTGCGAGTTGTTCTTGACACACTCCGAGAGCACCAGCTATATGGTAAGCTCTCGAAGTGCCAGTTCTGGATACGTGAGGTCCACTTTTTGGGACACGTTATCTCTGAGGAGGGAGTTGCAGTAGATCCCGCTAAGATTGAGGCTGTGTTAGCATGGGAGCCACCCAGGAGCGTGACTGAGGTTCGGAGTTTCTTGGGACTAGCTGGATACTATCGGAGATTTGTGTCAAACTTCTCCAGAGTTGCGGCATCACTCACAGCTTTGACGAAGAAGGGGAAACCCTTCGTGTGGTCAGACAGATGTCAGCAGAGCTTCCAGAAGCTGAGAGAGAGATTGACTAGCGCACCTATCTTGAGGTTTCCTGAGGAGGGAGTAGGGTACGTAGTCTACTGCGATGCATCAGGGACCGGACTCGGATGTGTTCTGATGCAGGAGCGGGCCGTGATCGCCTATGGATCACGTCAGTTGAGGCCGCATAATCAGAACTACGCTACCCATGACCTGGAGTTAGCAGCAGTGGTCTTCGCTCTGAAGACATGGCGACACTATCTGATGGGAGAGCGCTTTACAGTCTTTTCCGATCATCAGAGTCTCAGGTATATCTTCTCGCAGAAGGACCTGAACCTGAGACAGCGGCGATGGCTCGAGTTCCTCCAGGACTATGACTTTGAGATAGTCTATACTCCTGGGAAGGGGAACGTAGTAGCCGATTCCCTCAGCAGGAGGACGGGCATTCAGCTACTCGAGGATGCGACGGAGCAGCTAGCCTCTTTGTAGAAATCCTTCGTGGATAGAGATGGAGCAGCCTTTCTTCAGTCTCTCACAGTCACTCCTCCACTACTGCAGCGAGTCAGGGAGGCACAGCATGGGGACGCTGACTGTGAGACACGGCGTGCACAGATATCCTCGGGACAGGCACCTGATGGTTTCTCCCTTGGAGCAGAGCACGACATCCTTTTCAGAGGACGTACCATGGTACCAGTAGCTTTGCGAGAGGAAGTTCTGAGAGAGTTTCACACTTCTCCTTTGGCGGTACATCCTGGAGTGGCGAAGATGTACCAGGACCTCAGACGACAGCACTGGTGGCCGGGCATGAAGAAGGCTGTAGCAGAGTTCGTTTCTCGATGCCTCACCTGTCAGCAGGTGAAGGCAGAGCATCAGGTACCAGCAGGCTTGGTACATCCCTTGGAGGTTCCGGAGTGGAAGTGGGACGACATATCTATGGACTTCGTGACTGGACTTCCACGCACTTCCAGAGGTCACGACTCCATTTGGGTGATTTTTGACCGACTCACCAAGTCGGCACACTTCTTACCCATCAGAGATCAGGGCTCAGTGGAGAGCTTGGGACGTCTCTACGTTCAGGAGATTGTGCGGCTCCACGGCGTGCCATCATCTATCGTTTCCGATCGAGATGCCCGCTTTACTTCCCGGCTTTGGAAGGGGTTACAGGAGGCGTTCGGTACGCAGCTACGTCTTAGCACAGCTTTTCACCCTCAGAAGGATGGTCAGACGGAGAGGACCATTCAGACTCTCGAGGACATGCTCCGCGCATCTGTCCTCGACTTTGGTCGTAGCTTGGAGGACCACCTACCTTTGGTGGAGTTCACGTACAACAACAGCTACCACTCCACCATCGGGATGGCACCATACGAGGCGTTGTACGGACGACCATGTAGATCTCCTTTCTGCTGGACAGACCCTGGGGAGTCAGCACTGGTGGGACCGGAGATGGTCCAGGCCACATCAGAGAAGGTCCAGGTCATCCAGGAGCGGATGAGGACAGCTCCGAGCCGGAAGAAGTCATATGCTGACAGGAGGCGGAGGCCACTGGAGTTCGAGGATGGCAACCACGTCTTCTTGCGGGTCTCACCTCGACGTGGTATTCAGAGATTTGGCCGAGGCGGCAAGTTATCTCCGCGCTTCATCGGACCCTTCCAGATTCTCAGCAGGATTGGCGAGGTGGCTTATCGCCTGGCTCTACCACCTCAGTTGCACCGGGTGCACGACGTCTTCCACGTATCCCAGCTGAGGAGATACGTGCACGACCCGACGCACATCATTGACCATGGGGAGCTTGACGTTGACGATGGGGCGACTTTTACGGAGGTCCCGGTGGAGATAGAGGATCGACAGGAGCGGGTCCTGCGTGGGCGATCGATTCCTCTTGTGCGCATCAGATGGCAGCACGGGAATCTCCAGGAGAGCACTTGGGAGCGGGAGGCTCAGATGCGTGCTCAGTACCCTCATTTGTTTCCCTAGTTTTTGATGTATCTTTACGGGGACGTAAAGCCCTGAGGTGGGAGTAATGTAAAGACCCGTAAAATTCAAGGGAAATTTTTTTCTTAATTTTCTATAGAATTTTACAAGAACGCGGTTTCAGACGGCACCTGATTCCGAGGCCCGGAGTGCCCGGAATTAATTTCTGAAGTTTGGCTCGGGTACGTTCAGTGAACGAACGAGCGGGATTTCCTAACTTTTGATCCGGTGCTCGGAATTGAAATCTGAGGGCACCGATGAACTCGCAGCGCCGATATTCACTTAAAGAGACCTTTTCGGGAGTTGCGTTTGTTGCGGGTTGAAAGTTAATTTTAGGGGTTTTTAGTTTGAGTTAAATAAAATTTGTTTAGAACAAATTTTATTATAACTTGTTAAAAACCTACCAAAGGAGGTTGGAAGTGGGACCCACACCCACTTAACCTCCCTTGGGAGGATTAAGTGTGGTGGGGCCCACACGAACCCCTAAACCTTTCAAATTCTCCCAACTCCTTTAACGCCTCATTTAATGGCTTGAGTTACCTTTTTAATTATGGGAGTTAAACCTTTTGAATTTCAAACTTTTGAAATTCTTTTGTGTTATGTGATAATAAAATAAGATGTTGTCTTATTTTATTTTGGGTTTTTGTTTGTCTACTTGAGAGGTGGAGAGTTCTTTCTTCTTCTTCAAAACTCAACGAAGAACGCGAAGAACGTCGTTCTTCAACGAAGAACTTCTCCGCCGAAGAACACGGTCCATCTGCGACGCCGTATCCGCGACGCGACGTACTTCTTCTGCGTCATCTCTTCCGCGACGGTTTTCCGCGACGAACGCCATCGACAACCACTCTTCCTCCGACGTCAAAGGAATCGACACCGATATTCCACGACTACGTCAACGTGCGACTATCGAGGTAGGGGTTCTTGAGTTCGTTGTTTTCTTTATTATTTGACTTTCCTCAAGACTTGACGAAGAACGCTCAATTTCCGACGAAGAACGCCGCTCCGCTCTTCTTCGTCTCCCGTGTCAACGAAAGAGAACACCGCTTCCTCCTCGGACCTTCTTCGTTGGCATACGAAGATTCGCCAACGACGTAACTCTTCGGGCATATCTCTTCGTCAACAGATTGACGAACGACGACCGCGACGCCCGACCACCGCGACGTTGTCTTCCGCGGGACGTTGTCAAATCTTCGATCTTATACCCGAGGTAGGGGTTGTTGATTCAATATTTATTTATTCCTTTTCTTTATCAAGGATTTCGCATGTCAAACATGAGACTTTTGAATGTTTTATGTTGCGTTATTATTTTAACGTGAGGGGGGCCGGACCGCATGAACACGGCCGAACCCCCCCTCCATCGTTCGTGTTGATTTATCTTGAGGGTGGAAGCAAGGTGGCGTGGTGCTGTCGCACCACGCGGATAATCGTGCAAATATTTTACGCGGTGCCGTCGCGCCACGCCGAGGAAGAATCTTCAAGAACGCGACGCCGTCGCGCCGCGTTGAATGGAATCAAGGCACGGCGAAGGGGCGCGGTGCCGTCGCACCTTGCCGGATGAAGAACGCCGCGGCCGGTTCCGGGCCGCGGCGGGACGAGGAGACCGCGGCTGGTTCCGGGCCACGGCGGAAGAGAAGACCGGCGGCCGGGCCGCCGGCGTCGGAAGCCGAAGGGGGGACCGGAAATTTCCGGTCCGTTGCAGAAAAACGGCCGGCCAGCTGGCCGGCCGGAAGTCCTTAAAACCGGGGGAATTAATCCCCCGACTGGCATAATAAAACCCCCCTCTTTAAGAGGGGGGAGGCGGTTCCATAAAGGGGGGGCAGCAGCCCCCGGTTCCGCTCAAACAGGCCCCCCACGTGGGGGGGGGGGGCGTTTTTAAAATGTGGGCGCGGCATGTAGTCGCGCCGTCCTTTCCAAGAAGCGGGGGATTAGCCCCCCACGTTCCACCCTCGTGCGGCGCCAGGCGCCAGCCGCCGCGGCCTCCTGCGCCGCCCCGGGGGGGGGGGGGGGGGGGGGTCGGGCCGGGTCGGCCCGGACCCGGACCCCCCCGTTTCAAACAAGAATTGGTTTTTGGCCCATAACATGAGCCTCGGACCTCCGAATGACGAACCGTCTGCGGCAACGCGATCCTTGGATCGAGACGGTCGTTTCGATATATCACACTCAAGGTTTCGGTTTACTTTGAGTTCGGCCGGGTTGGTTCGTTCACGAAACCAACCGGGCCTTCGGAGCGGAAACGCTCATATCTTGAGCTACGAATGTCCGATTGACGCGCTGTCAGTCGCTTTGTGTTCCTCTTAGTGAGACGGATCTTTTGGCATACTCCGCCCGAGGTTTGGACGCAGGTGGAGTACGGTCGGGTTGGTTTAGCCTTAAAAACCAACCGGGCCCCGGAGACGAAAATGCCAATAACTCTAAGACTGGGCGTCCGATCGACGCGCCGTCTGTTGCGTTGAGTTCCTGTTGACGATACGGGACTTTTGGATACATCAACTCTGGTCTTCGTGACAGTTGATGTATCAGCCTCTCGGCTCGTGGAGCGGACCCTCCGAACGAGCTTGCTATGTGCGGGAACCCTAGTGCTGGCTGCGACTGCTACGACTACTACTGCTACTGTGACTGCGACGACGACAGTACAGAGATCCTGTGTGGATTCGACGACGACGACTTCAGCACTCAGCGATCCTACGTGGATCAGTGCTACAGGTCCTGTGTGGGCCCGATCCTGTGTGGGTCCTTGCGCTCAGCGATTCTGTGTGAGCCAGCGCCTACAGGTCCTGTGTGGGCCCGATCCTGTTTGGGTCATTGCGGGGGTTAGTTACCTATCGATCCTTCGTGGGTCCGATGACTTAGATGGATCAGTGATCATCTTTATCGTCCTTGAAGAAGTATACCTGTGTGAGCAGAATCCCGTTGCCTTACTGTGTGGATTGTGTTGTGCAATCCTGTGTGGATTATGTTTTGCTTTCCTATGTGGAATACGTATACATTCCTGTGTGGGCTGAGTTGTACTTGGGCTCAGAGATTGGAGCGTATTTTAATTGATGACTTAGGTGTATGTATGGAAATATACCTAAGCAGTGTCGGTTGTTACTTCGTGATTTTACTTTTCTTCTTGGTTTATCCTTTGTGGATTTGAGAGACCTTCAGGGGTCTCGGGGTCCCTACTGAGTAGCTTATACTCACCCCTGCACGGGCTTTGCCCGCACTACGTTGTGTTGGTTGCAGACGACGGACAGCGTTGACCTGAGCTGAGGCCTACAGAGCGGGACGGTACCCGGAGGTGGACCAGTGGGCGGGACGTGCACGGAGCGGACGGCGGGACCCATGGAGCAGAGGAGCTATCTGTACCCACCCTTCAGGTGGGATTTCCAGTGGACAGCTCGGTGTAGCGGCTTTTACTTTTCAGTTGCTGTTTTCCCTTTCGAGTTATACTTTACTTTCAGTTTGGGTTTGTATTCTGGCCCATTTACCTTTCCGCACTTTCAGTCGTACTCTGCTTTGTTTAGTATTTACTTTCCGCTTGTTTTACTCTGTGGTGTGAGTTTACTTTTCAAAGGCAATGCCTTCCCTTTTTACCGGGATTTACGCCTTGGTGCTAGTCGCCAGCCCCTGGCCTATGGAAGGCGGGCTTGGGGTAGTCACGGCACGGACCCCGAGGGCGGGTCGTGACACACACAACACAACTCAATATCCCTGTATCTATGTGGCTTTGAGTCTTATCCCAGAAGTGTTACAATAAACATTGTACTCCACACCTGACTCAAATAGGATCAAAATTTGTGTCGACATCAAACACTTATTCATCTTTGATAAATCATTCAATCGTGATTATGAACATTAAAAAATTATCCCCATCTTGTTAATTCCCTAAAAATGTTTTGAAAATCAAGAATATACTTTGTGGAAAATACTATAATATCTTGATAAAATGATTTGGATATTAAAAAAATTATTTAGATACTATCAAGAAACCACTACCTAAACAATCCTTAGGTCCACTGACACACCATTGTCAGAGATAATGTACCCCATGAAGTGTACCCAGTCCATTGAAAACGAACACTTATAGTGCTTGTTATATACCATATTCTCTCATAGTGTACTCAAAACTATTTCATGATGTCGGGAAGGATCATCATGAGTCTTAGAGTACACCATGATTCCATCCCCAAACACCACCAAATGGTTTTCTAGGTATGGATGGAATTTTCGATTCCTAATGTCAATAAACACTACTAGTGCATTCATTAACCCAAAATGCATTACAATAAACTCATATAGGATATACCTACTTCTAAAATAAGTCCTTGGTATATTATAATACTGAACTCTCATCAAATGATACCTAAATATCAAGATGAACTTTGAGAACATACAATCACTTTTAACTAATAATATAGATCATCGATTCACAAAAGTGGATATTGGTTCATCATAGTAATCTTATTAAACTTCTTATAATCGACAGACAAACATAATCTTCCTCCATCCATATTTGGAACAATTCAGGTGATCCCCATGGTTTTGTTCTGAAATAGATAAAGTCTATATCATGAAACATATAAAATCGAGTGCTGAGATCATGATGCTATGTAAGTTTAATTCTATACAATGGAATAGATACTTGATCAACACTCAATATGAGCTCAATAGTGAATTATGCAACTCTCTTAGGTAGAATCCCTCAGTAGTCTTTTGAAAATACATCCCCAACTCCTCCACTACTCATTGAATGATATCTTTATGAACACCCCTTTCATCCAGAAATAGACTAGAAACATGAGCTATGAGCTCTCTCAATTTATGAGTAATTGTACATACATTGCCTGCCTAGATATCCCACTCTCATTGGTAAAAGTAATGGTCACCCTTAGGAGTTGTAAATGTAACTCTTTTATGGTAAAGTCTATGCATGATCGGTTTGTGACTAGATAGTCCATACACATAATTAGTTCAAATCAAATCATATCATGAACATAGAGACCCAATAGATAACTACATGCCCCAATATCAAGAGTGAATCCTTTGAACCCATTGATTACTATAGACCGTTCACCAAAAGGCCTATCTTTCATTAAAAATTCTATCATAAACAGCTCCACCATGATCAAAATATTAACATCTTTACCATATATAATTTCATTATAAGAACTTTTATCTTATAATGCACTAGATAATGTACAATATACAAGAATTTTACATCCTAATATTGATTTTACAGCCTCACTATCCAAATTATTTAGATTCATCACAAGAAAATGCCCTTCCACTCTTCCATGTGATTCATATTTACTCCCCTGAGTATCACCACTCTGTTGATATGGGAATTATTTCCTAAAAGCATCATATCTACTACCTCTACCACCTTTGCCTATATAACTCTAACTCTAGGACTGATAATGTTCAGAATATACCCTTCCCACAATATAACTCTCTCCATCTAATCCAACACTTCCTCAATACCTTGGGTTTTTTACGAACATCTATATATATCACATCATTACAAAATATCATCACTTCTCTAATGGTTGGGATCAATTCCTACAACAATATCCCATCCTACAACACTATTTATAGATCATTATAGTTCAGCTGACCATCATTTCTATAAACTCTTCTTCCCACTGCCTTGATAAATGTTGTAATAATGAAACATCCTACTCTTAGGATTTGCACCTCATGATCTTCCAGTATCAACTATCTCTCTAGTACGGTAAGATTCTTGCATGTTCCACTCATCCATGAGATCCTGATCCACCACCTAAGTAAAATTATTTAATCAAAATAGATTTACATTGGAAAAAATCTCACACTTAATTCAATCCTATAATCGTTTTTCTAAGGGTAGATCATCTCTTTCTATCACTAGAGGAAAGCATAGTAGATCTATAAAGTGTACATCATAATCCATTTTGTACATTCTCCCCTAAGATAGACTGATGAACTATACTTCTTTCTCTTAAATCAATATCTCCAGATAAAAGTTAACCAATAACATCTCCAAAATGACCTTCCATATCACACCATCATCATGTCCAGTTCACATATAAATATCCCACAAACTCTTGTTTATTCCTCATATAATATAAGCACTAGGTTGAAACTCTTATCAATAGGAGTCTAAAGATGTTCATGTATAGGTTTTATGGATACAACCCAAATCTCATATCCCTCAGGTCTACTCTCTCTTATAATAGTCAAAGGGTTCTTCCACTGAAACTACATTGTCAGATTAGGTGTTATTTTCACAACCCACCTTCTATCTCTTTACACCAATTATATGAAATGTGTGATGTTTTTTAGTACTACTATTATGATGGCTCTCCCAACAGTATTGATGCCTCGGGTTCCACCACTAGAGAATCATCCAAAACCAGGTCGTATGGTTATCCTAACAACAATATCCTTTATGGAGGAATATCTCAATAGTTCAAAACACACCTCTTAGGGATCATAACATAACTTTACAAAATTTTTGTTAGAGGAAAAAAAACAACTCACACCTATTTTTTTCCCCAACCATTACCACACTATGAAAATTGAGGATCTATTATAACCTTAACCATCCTACAACTTGGACTGGTCAACAATGGTAACCACAATATCATTGTTCATGTTTCTCATTTAGAAACCCATTTATTCATATTATTTCCTAATTTTACCACATTGAAATTTTATGATGCACTATTTTTTTCAATCTCATCATCCATGAAAAAAGATTATGTTTAAAAAATACACAAAACCCATTTTATCATGCATTCCTAGGATGATAAATGAAACAAAATAGTCTTATGTGCCTAAAATGATGCAAACAACGCAAATCTAAAGTAATTTTTGGGCCACAGTCAATTCTCCAAAATGTAAATAATTATAACATCACAAAATACTTTTTCACCCAAGGATAAATAATTTTCAAATGTAATAGAAAACAACAATAACAATAATCCCACCCAAGGTACATGGGTTTCCCCTTGTACATATCTCTAAAACATACATGCATGAGCTCAATACAAAGCCCAGACTCTTCCTAGTATCATGTATACCTTTCCCCATGTAGTAATACAAATGAATAACAAATAAAACACAATTGACACAACTTTTTAACATCCATGCATAGGTGCCACGTAATGGTGCCCTAATTATATCGATCACATGACCTTAAAAACACCAGCCCATATACCATAAGCTGCTGGCTACCAACGATGGTATGGTGATTCAATCATGGGGTGAATATAACCTATTTTATCAGATTAAAACAATAGTAGATGTAATTGAGAATAAGATAAAGCATATATAATCATAAAAAATACCAATGTCACAAGATATCCAAAACTTAAAATAAAGTAGTCAAATGAAAGGGAAACATGACAAGGCAATGTAATTTCTCGAGTGTCTAAAATGAAATTGAAAAAAATACACTAATGAATTCCAATAGTGTGCCAAAAAATGTATGGTTTTCTGATCTATGTTGTATCTCAAATCTGCATTCTAATCCAATTACCCTTCCATTATCATTTCATGAATCAATCATGTTTATTCAAGTATTAGACACCCAACCCATCTATGGTGTGAATAAAACTCAGTAGGCCACCACCAAAAGTGTAGGATAAAAAGTATCCAACAATAATGAATGAAATTATAATATGAATAAGTGAAATTAAAAAATATATAATCTATAATATTTTCTTATATTCTTCATGTAATCACATAAAAACCATGGTTTCCCATATATAAACATACTTCAATACATACATCTTCCAATGCTGGAATCCGATCATCCCCCAATGATTAACATGTATTTGAATCCCCATGTTACATATCTTATTTCACAAATTAATGACCATGTAACCATTCTTATTTCACATATGAAGGACCATGTAACCATTCATTTGATCACACAATTTGAAAGACCACATTCCCATTCTTTCTTACCAATGAATGACCAAGTTACCATGGTTATTTCATAAATAAATGAAAATTTTACCATTTATTTAGTCACACAATTTGAATAAATGTATTATCATTATTATTTAACAAATGAATGACCATGTATCCATTCATTTTATCAAACTATTTGAATAAACATGTTACCATTATTATTTCACAAATGAATGACCATTTTACCATTTCTAATAGTAAGATGAATAAACATGTTACCGTTCACCATTTTGAACACATCTCATGGATATAATTTATAAGGTTTACCAAACATTGGCCACACTTTCACATATAACACATCATTACATTAACCATGATTAATTGAAATTAAACCTCTTACACCTATATCACATTAATTAATTTATTTATTAATTAATTTACATATCTTCATTTGTAATTCAACTATTTTTCTATACATAAAAACCCCTTAATTAAATCCCATTTAACTAATCACATGAATCTCTTTAGATAACTCAACTGTTAATTAATCAGTTACACATAATTAATGCATCGATAATTATCTCAATTTCCATGCTCAACATCTCAAAATTAATTCATAAAATAATTATTCAAATAGACTATTCCAGTGTCGTATAATTAGTTCACCAGTTAATTATACATTTCAGGGCATCAACATCCTAAAACTGTTTCCCTACTTAATTGTATCAAACCACAATCTCAGTTTCCCATAATTAATTTCACAATTATTTATCCATATTTTCAACACCCACAACAATATGTTAATTCCATAATTAATTACCCAACTCAACCATCTAAATTTTATCATAATTAATTCCCACAATTAACTATTAAAAACAATAACATCAATATCCTATAATTAGTTATTCAATTAATTATCTCATTAAATGATCCCAAAATCAAATAATTTTTCAATGAAATCAATTAATTCATTTACCATAGTAAATAATTAAATTTGGTTTTATCATTTATAAAAAAATCTATTGATTATAAAACTTCCATAAACATAATAAAATTAGGGCTATGTGATTTAAATTTTTAAACACATACCACAACTAGTTGATAGAAGTTTGTGCAATGTAAATCTCAAAAATCCGACTAGAACTATGACATAGATATGAGATCTTGATCTAATATCTAAACGAAGATCAATGATTTAATGATCTAATAAATCGATATTTAGATCTAAAATCCTAGTTCTTGATCTCACTAATTTGTTTTAGATATAAATATATAATGGATATACTACACCGAATGTTCAATGTAAGAATGAAAAATTGATGGAATAATGATCGGGATGAGATCTACTTAATTAGAGCAGATGTTATCATCAATTCAGACTTTGAATAGTCAAGAACAAAGGTCACACACCCTTCGAACACCTATGAAATTCACTATAATCATCCAAAACATGTTAAGTTATGGGCCATGGTCAAAATGATGGTGTTTTAAGGGTTTAAATTAATTTAAAATAAATTTTTGGGGGAAATAAAATGGTGATCTTTGTTCTTGTTCTGTAGTGGAACTAGGTTTAACAAACCATGTGTGAACCACACATCCCTCGTCATATAGGGTCACATGGTTAGCTGGGATGGGTGCATGGTTTACTCTAAACATGTTCTAATTTTGAATATTCCCCTTTTCAATAGATTTTCTTAAAACTCATCCCAAACACACCCTAAGTCATTACTCAATCCTAAGGCACATAAATAAAACAAAATACCAAAATTTTCACTTTAGATAACCCTCTAACTGGATAGTATCATACAATGATAATTATATATGGGAATATTTGGAACATTATAAAACAAATATGATGGTTTCATTTGGAGATCTTTTAATTATCCCAATAAATATTATATGATGGGTTCACCCAGATAGTATTGGGTGAGCCCAATTTAACATTTTGATGGGTGTAGCCATATAGAACCAAGATATCTTATTAGATCTTATACAATAGTTTTTCTCTATTAGAACTCCAATTCAGTAGTTAATATTTCTATTCAGAATATACCTTAATAAGGGAGTTACTAGTGTTTTTATACATTGTATTTAACTAGTTTCTTGTTACATCCAAATGAGATTAAAATGGGTAATGAATGTGATACACATTGTTCCCAAAATAGATATAATTTTATTTATATTGGATTTAATGATTTTATTTTAGAAAATGTTGAGTTTTCATTCTTTTGGAAATGATTTATTCCATTTAATAAATGATTATTAGAGAAATTTAAAAATATATTTGGTTTTAATGTTTTTCAGTAGACTAATATATTTCTTATTTTTGTATCTATTATGAAATTTTTTTTCTTATCCAAAAATTTAAAAAATTACAATTTTATGGATATATATGTGAAAATATGAAGCCATGTTAAATTTCCAGAATATTTTCCATTAGAATAAATAAAATCTTATTTCAAAAGTATTGCATAAAAGATAAAATGGATTCTGAATGAATGTTTCCACTATGTAATATACAATTTTATTATATTTTAGTAATTAAATATTTTTCTAAAACTATACACCTTATTGATATTTGGGAATGAATGGATGTTTATTATTGTTTAAATACACTGGATACATGATTTTGATGGTCAGATCCTTATAAAAACCTATGATGTTAGTGCATCCTAGGGGATCAAAGAGAAAGATATATAAAGAATGATACAAAGATGAATATTTATTAATTGATAATATATGAACACTCCACATTTATGTGGGGAAGGTAACTTTAAATTATAATCATGATTAACAACAATTTTTCATTCATAATTGGTTTAGTGGTTATGATTGGTTTCTGATTCATAATAATTTGGGGTAAACTGTAGATTTGAAATTGGAATTCGAGTTGATAAATGAATATCAAGTTGGTGAAAGAAATATAAATACTGAAAACATTTATGAATCATTATTAATGATAATTTATTAAAAAAATAGATTAAAAAATAGATTAGTAATAAAATAATATTATCATATAATTTATATTGATCGAGGTGAAAGTATATTAATGTTTTGAAATAATGAATAATGAATGTTAATATAAATTGATGAATTAGTATTAGTTATTCACTACTATTCTAATAAAAATTATTTTATATTTTTTTTATTGATGTTATTCCAAATATTTTTTATGAAAATTATAAAATATTTTTTCTGTTTTCATTTTTAATTTTGAGCTCCAAATGGTGAAACTGCATAAAAAATAACATAATATGGGATAACATCAATAATTATATTTTTTTCAAAAATTTCTCCAATTGGATTTTTGTTAGCACCATTCTTTAAAAAATTATTCTATTGTGTTAGTCATAGAAGGAGAGAAAGTGTATGTGAGTTATATGTGGATCATTTAACATGTTCAAGGGGGCGTACAATATTATAGAATACAAGAAATCTTAAAAATGATCTATATAATAGTAATATAAATTTCAAATCAATTGTATCACATTATATTAGAAATGTGTCATATTTAGAATGGCTAATGATTCATGATTCATATAGGAAGAGTGGATATTAAAATGAATATATTATGGTGGTGTCACTTGAATATCATATAAACCCATAGATAAAAATCTCAAGTGTCAACAAATGGAGGTGTGAACATTGGAAGGTGTGGTGGATAATGAGGATTATTTGTTATGTTTTTATGATATGTTTTGGTTGGAGATATGGAAGTAGAAATTGATATAAATAAGATATGATAAATATTAGTGATATTTTAGAGTACTTCGTAATAATTTAATTATGGTATACCAATTTAAGAGTGTTGTGTACAAATATATTGTAATTATATTCCATCAGAGATTTTTATTTTGGTTCCTTAGTTTTTAGAATAAATGGATGGTGTGGATTTAAATCCATTTATGATATTTTCTTGTGATTTTTATGTTTTTAATAGGTATGTAGTAATGGTTTGTTATATGTGATAATGATGATGTTGAGGAGATCAAGGGCGGTGATGATGATTATTTTTTATACCATATTTATGTCCCTATTATAGATGTGATGAGAAGTAATGATTACACACATGAGGAGATGAGAGACCTTAATTGTTGAAACATGAGTATACAATGAGAATATTTGAGGGTAAATAATAACCAAATCGAGGATGGTTATGGTTGAGAGTCTATAAGGGTTGACACCTGAAAAAATCAATGAGTACCTTCAAGAATACATAAACCTAAATAATAAGTAATATTTAGAATTTTCAATACTAGTTGATCATAATATAAATTTATTATATTGTATTACCTATTATTGGATAACTATATGGTGATGTAGAGTTATATAATTCTTCCTACCAGTGGATATCTACATGGAGTTGGTGACACTATAGTAATTTCATTATAGATAAAAAATTTATTGAATCTCTACTAGTGAGGTCCCTATGGGTGGGTTGTTTCAGGGTACATAAATGTTGATTACTTTTTTTTATAAATATGCAACTGTTATATGTAGATGAGTAAATTTAAATTTCAAGTGGTTTAGAATGTGACAAGATTATATATTTTGTAATGTAAATGATTGAATGGATAAATTTTTTAATATATAAATTGATGGATTATTTTATTTTATTAATTACATACATAGATTAATTAATAATGTTTATTCACATAGACACATGTGATTTTGTTGGAGGACCCCATAACATATATTTATATATATCCCCCCCCTATTTATTTATATTATTTTCTTATGTAATCTAGGCATATTTTGTGGTGGGTTTGTGTGAACACATATTAGTATGATGGAAATTTATTGGATATCATGGTTTCATTAAACCATGATTATGTTATAGATGATATTATATACATTATAATATCTTCCATTGATATCTTCAATATTTATGAAATGACTTGAATTTATATTAATTATTTATGTATTTATTTAAATGTATTATATTTTTCTTGTTATTATTTTCATTTATATATGGTAATTACATTTATGTATGTGTGTTCATATATCCTTGGTGAAAGTCTCCAACCCATGGATAATTGATGATTTCTTTGAGGGTCACACTATTTCTCATTGATGGATCATAAATTATCTCAATATTGTAATGATATTAAAGTTTGATATTGGATACAATGTTTGTTAGAATATTTTAGAGTTGATGTTTTTATGATAAGATGTGTGGTAAGGAAATAATATTATTTTATCCCATCAAAGAAAGAAGGGACGGTAAACCTAGATGACACATAGGGGCCCTTTGACGTAATAAATGAATATATAACCTCTTGATCAATATATACCGAATAATGTGATGACATTTATGAATCATGATATGTTCGGATTCTTGCATCTTGAATTTTCATGTCATGATGATTCCATGTGTTATAATTTGGGTTGTAGTCTATGCGAGACAGAATAGTGTGATGAAGTCGCCAGATATTCCAAATATATATTCTAGGATGTGAACTAAATTATAAATTAATATGATGAATCAATATTAAATAAATTTATATAATACATGTATCATTAGTATATGTATATATTTATATATTTATATGTGATTCATATATGAGTATTCATTATGTTCTACTGTTTATATGCTTATAGTGAAAAAATATGTCATGTATGTGATGAATGGAGAATATATACATGTGATGCATGTAATGAAATTTTATATTCATTTATTACATATATGTATAGTACATTAATATGTGGAATACACACCCATAATACATGAATAATATATTGTGATGATACATTATCATAACATTTTAAAATTTTATTTCCTACCACATTGTTTGTATTTTTTTTAATCTATTAATAATATATTAATAGATTTGTACTTAAATCATTGAACACTTTCATCAACAAGGAACCAATAAAGAGGATTAATTTTATTCTTCCAATTATACCAAATATATTCATCATTTAATAATAAAAATTGTTTTTAACTACATTAAGAGAATAATATATTCTCATGTGTGGCTTGATCTCATTCGATTGACTCTGTTGTTTCTCATTTTTTTCATTATAAAAAGAATAAGATATCTCTTCTCCTCATATCCTTTTTAATAAGTGTCATGAGGGTTCTAGTACTATTCTTCAAAAAATTATCTACACATAAATACATTTTAAAATTCAATATTTCAAATATCTTTTAGATTTGGGATTTTAGAGAATTCAGAAAACAATTACACAAGAATCATAACGATCCCATAAATTGAATATTATTTAATAAATAATGATTCTTATGTTTAAAAACCTAATTAGTTTATGACTCATTTTCTTCGTTAAATGCATGTCACCAATGAACATTGTAATGTTCCTACACATCGTTATTTCCTATAAATTGTTTAAAATGATATATGAGAAAAAACGACTCAATAAGTGATATTCACAATAATCGAACCCCTTAGGCCAATTAAGTATTTGAAAATCTGTAAATATGTTATTATATAATAAAAAATATTGATCTTGTGATCAACATAGCTATAGTAATTAAAATAATCTTTTATGATGAAACCCTTTTATAATACGATAGTATTAGAAAGTATAAATCATGGAGGTTACTTTGAATCACCATAATCAAAATACTCATTACTTAATAATGTTACTAGATAATTCCAACATTATCTAATAATAGATTAAGTTAAATATTTAATTCAAACATATTCCTATAATGGAATAACGTACCTAGTTAGTTCTAACATAAAAATATAATTTATTAACATTCTAAGTTAAATCTATCATCATATCTCTGAGAATATTAATCATAACCCAAAGCATTGGTGTGTTATATTAGACCCACCCATGATGATATATATTGTTCAAGAACCATAATATTAGAAAAAAATATATTTTATTTCAATTTATTCATAAGGATAAAAAATATTTCATTTAAACCCACAAGAAAATCAAATTTTTGTTTTCTCTTAAATGGATTCAAAATAACCATTTTAAAAATATTTCAAATAGAAAAATTCCAATAACATTAAGAAATATGAAATTATTTAAAAAAATGAATTATTTTAGAGTAATATTGAAGAAAATATTAGTATTATGATATGAAATAACAATTAGTTGTTAAATTATTAAAAACATTATTTTATGACTTTTGAAAATATAGACAAAGGTAACCCAAATGCAAAAGAAAGATTTTTTTTAATATTTTTTAAATAAATTTAAAGACAGTATAAAATAAAAAGATACAAATATTTTATTTATTCAGAATATCATTTAGGAGTCATTTATAATAATAGTTATATATGGATGAGAATGTTTTTAAAACATTCAAATTAAAATTTTAATGAAAACTTGTTATGATATAAGTAAATTTGGAATCAAAAGAGAATTGATTTTGAGAACCCAAAAATAATTTTTATAATGTTTAAATTTTAGTAAATTAATGATACAATACATGTTATTTTATTTTATACTCCATATAGGGAAAAAATAGAGAAAAAATAAATATCAAAAATGGTAAATGAGATGGTAAATCTCATACCTCGAGTCACTGATAATTTTAGAATTTCTCTAACCTGAGACTAATAAAATAATAGTAATTATTCAATTTACTAAGATAAATTACCATTTTCATTACTTTGTCATTATATATTTTATATTATTAATTATCAGGGTTTATTTAGATAATAAAATAGTTACATTCACATTAATGTTTTGGGGTTGTTTGTGATGTAATCTCCAAAAAAATATGTGTGTTCACCACGATCAATAGTTACATTGTTGAATTATATAAATTTTTTAATAATTTTATAATTATCATGTTTATAAACACTTTATAATTTAAAAAATATCAATATAAGGAGGTAAAAAAATTAATTACGCCGTTCATGGATATATTGGTATTCACATTTTACTGATAAGTGTTTGCAGTATAATAATGTTTGAAAATGATTTAATGAAAATTAATTTCTAACATTCCAAAATCATTAATTTATATTAATGATCCTATTTTTTCATTAAATCCATCCTCAAAATAATAATGAAAATCTTATAGTGAAAAATGATATGTAACTTTTTATAGAGATGATAGTCTGTATGGACACATAAGAGAGGTTTCTATATTCCATGGGTTGTAAGGGAATATAGGTATATAATGTATCATATTTAATTAATTTTTTTCCTAAAAATAATATATATCTATTAAACATATCCTTAAAAACATTTGATTCAGTGATGAAAAGTGAAATAATTCTCCTAATGAAGGTGGTAGTCCATATATACTCAAAAAATAAAATTTTAATTTTTAATAGAATTTACATTGAAATAAAAAATTTTATAGTAGAAAATAGATGAAATTATTTTAGTATGATTGGAATGATGGATCAGAGTGTGGTAGAGAAAAATATCGATATTGATCCCAACTTAGAAAATTTTTAATTCGATGGATCATTCACATATTATAAAAGATGTTGAAATCATGAAAAAATATATTTCCCAGAATAATATTGAAAATGAAATATTATCCAAGTTAGAAGATATATTTTAAACAAAAATTTTTAATTAGTCTACACATATTAGAAGAATGGAAACAATGGTATTTAGATCCTTATTCGCTGATGTTATTGATCATTTGAAACCATTCTCAGTTTAACATCAGTGTCCATATAATATCCAATTTAATAATCCATTAAGAAGAGATTCAATGCATACCATTTCTTCCCTTAACAATACCAATTGATTTCAATATTTTAGAATGTTAAATTAAACCTCTTGGTTTTCTCATTCGATCGCTTACTATTCAATACAGAATTAAATATTACAGCCCAACACTCATCCATGATAGCATATATAAGGTATGATATTATCTTAATCATTATTCATTCATAAGATATAAATATAATTTTAATTTTTCACAAATATTTAAAATTTGTATGAATTTATATACCATATCAATGATTATCTATTTTTAGAGAGATAGTTTGGTTTTTAATAATATTTTATTAAACAAAATCTCATAATTTTTATATTATACTTTATGTGACCCCAATATATGTAATAATATCATTTTTATTATTTTATCAGGTCATACAATAACTTGTGTTCCAATAAATAGTATTTTATATTTATTATACAAATTTATATTTTTCACAAATAAATCATGTTATCTTTGACCTCATCAATATATATTTATAAATATTATATAACATTCGAATAATTAATTTCATTTTGAATAAAAATTTAATTAATTTAAGTAAACAACAGATCCTGAATATAATTATTTCTAAATCTTTTGAATAATATTTTTTCTAAGGATTTTATTAATAAAACAAATAATTGAGATCAATGGAAGCTCTTAGTGCATAACCTTGTTGGATTCATTATCATCTAAATTATTTGTTATTAACTAATGTTCATTATTAATAACGTGAAAATTTTCAATGATATAAAGGTAAAAAATTATATAACTTTACATCTACAACAAAAAATGAGTTCTCAATGTTTAATATAATAACATCATCTCATTATCTAAAAATGCATCATGGACACGTGTTTCATCAAACTATATGTTTGATATGTATTTCATTAAATATTTGAATTCAACATGTCATAACATACTATATATTGATTTTAATGTGGTGGTTTCATTTTAATAATGGTCCATGATATTAAAATCTATATATATGGAAGGTATAATCTTTCTTGGACTTGTAGATTAATAGCATTCCATTATTGACACACCAAATATAGTCTACATCCCATTAAAATTTAGAATCCTGGATTTTGGTAGTACATCAATATATAGGTTCATGATTAATGTAAAAAAAAATATTAATTTCTAAATATAATTATAATTTATCAAAATGTGGTATAAATAATGACAGAAAACATCACGAATTTATATAGGAATGTAAGTTCTCATAATATCTCATATTGGGGACTAATTTTTCTGTGATTCATCAGATAATACCTCAACCTCTTATATAAAATAACACATATAATACGACATTATATATTCCCCATTATAGAATTTTATACAATCATATATAATGGTTTTTTAGAACATGATCAATGAATTTCAAGGCTCTCATAATAGTTGGGAACCGACACACCCATTATCAATGTGAAAAAATCTATACTAGCTTGAAGATATACATGTGAATTTTAATATGATATTATAATTAATATTCACATCATCATATATGAATTTTATATAGAGTACATATTGTTTGTTATATGAAACTAACTCAAACAACCTACAACATAGACTAAATCCCGCATTTATTGATTTTGAATCTACTAAATATCACATGATGACAACCTTTGCACTAAGTTATGGATTTTGAAAAGGGGTCCCACATGTATTAAACAGATGGTAATCTATTCACATCAACATTAATACTCTAAAAAATCATTTCTGAGAAAATAATTTTGATTTATTTTCATTATCCACTGATGGGTCCTTGTCGCCTTTATAAGAGCCACTAATTTAGTATTAACCAAATAGTTTGAGAGAAGAAATTTATTTCTAGGAACCATGTCATGCCCTTAAATTTAGTTGTGACCCAATAATACTTACTTATCCACCGTAGAGGCATCAATATACATATAATCCATTATCGATTCAACAACTAGTATTTTCATTGAGATCATCTTTCTCACCGGACCACCATTGAGAGTAAACATAATTTTTTACTGTGTTTTTTATCATTAGGATATATTTGGAAAATATAATATGTATTCCCTTTGGTGAAAAGATGTTTATATATTGAATTAACCAAATAAAAAATCTTATTACATCACAAATACCAATGGATATTCCAGACATCCATATAAAGGTGTTCTCCTTTTAAAGTTTTATATATTATTACATGACTTAAGTCATATTATAAATCTATCCTAGTATAATGCATAAAAGACAAAATAAACCTAATTTCTAATGTGTATTATTTCCATCAAAAAAAATTCACTCTTCATATTTTTTATGAGAATGTTTATAGAAAATTTAAATTATATACTAAAATGAAAGGAATCCGTTCATTTATTATTCTTTACGTAATCTATTTAGTATCATGTAAAATTGAAAATTAACATAGAAAAATAATTTGATTGGATCTTTCAAAATTTATCTTTATCCTTAGAATATATATTGCATCACATAATTCTTTTATGGGATGGATTTTTTTATCCATGATTTAACAAACTATTGGACAATCACTTCAGTCAAATAAGTAGTTATTCATCAACATATACCTTTAAGAAAATTACTATACTCTCACTAAAGCTCATATAGGGACATAACATATATTAATTATTTATATAACTATTTTTTATTTTGGATTAATAGAAGAAAATATTTCATGACATATATTCTTGTCTTAATCCGTAAATGAATGAATATAATTTTATTAACTTGGTATAATTTCTTAATGTAACAAGACTATCATGTTTTGTCATATATGAATCATCCTAAAATATCCTATTAATGAATGTTGGTATAAAAAATTTTAAAAATCTATTAGTCATGGTAAGATGTTATGGAGAGTAATTCTATTATGTATTTCAACATAAAAAATGGTGAGATTGATTCACTATGGTAACTTAATTCAAAATGTTTTAACACATTAAAAATAGTCATGACTTATAAATATTGAATTATCCAACCATGTAGAGTTTTTTCTAGAATAAGGACTTCCATCCCATGGTCCTTAAATCAAATGGTAGATTTTCTAAAATTCATGTCATCTTAAAAAATAAAAAATACATTTTATAATTAATACCTTCTTAATACATGGAATATTTTGGGTCAGTTACAATTTAATTTTAATTTACTAGATCAGTTTTGTCAACACATAACTAGTCACCAACATTAATAACTATAAAAACATACCCTTCAGGTTCGATAACCTCATTGTTAGTTCTACACAATACATGTGTCTCTATTACAACTTCAATAATAGGGTATTTTGGAATCTATTATTATGATAACTCAGTGTAACTTGATTCTAGAGTCCAAAAATGTCTATATTTCTCCTACAATATTTTCAAAATATTTCTAAACTATAGGATAGTTTTCATATGATACCAAAATTAAATTTTTTTAATATTTTATATTTAAATTCCCCTATTTCATTGGGTTTCCTGAAAAATGTTCAATTTTTTTCCATGGAAACAAATGACATTTTCCTAATTATTTAGTAAAAAACACTTCAAATTTCCATAAATTGAGGTATGGAAACATGAGTATCATAACACTTCATAATAGGTATGGGATACCATCAATCACTTCTATTAAAGATTGGTTTTGATTTTTTTCTTCTATCTTTAACACATATCCTACAAGGGATAGTGAGGTAATTTCTTGACTCATCATGGATCACTCCAAGTAAAAAATGTTATGATTTCTCCATCCCCATAAGTTGTCCTAATTTAGTTATAATGGAAGAGTTAGTTAGGTAATAATCCCAATCTTAATTAACTATTAAATAATTTATTGGTTATGTTTTTTTCTACAATGGTATGAGTATTGTTTCTTAATATTTATACCAAGATGGTTTTGAATATCTTTTAATAATTCCACGAATCTATCAATTGAATATGACTTATAACTCATTACATAGACATACCTATATCTACTAGAGTAATCAGTTAAGTAGATAAATCATGAGTATACAACTGTTGATTTAACTAGAAATGGTGAATTCAATTATTTATAAAATAATTTCAGAACCACCATTTAAATTTTACATTTTCTATTAAATGTTGATTTAATCATTTTTCCTTGTATATATTCTTAACAAAAAACAAGTGGTTTTTGATTAAATTAATCCAAATATTCATCTTACATTAATTTGGTCGTACAGTTTCTATTTTCAAAAAATATCAACTGATTCCATAGTTGGGTGTGGTATGAGTCATGTGAGGAATTATAGTAATCTATTTTAATTACATAGTTTATCAAATTGATCACATAAAACTTATATTTCAAAAAACCATTCTATAATATAAGTTTATTTAAAAAACTTATCAATTGATCCCATATTTAAAAAATAATGTATACATTTCATGTACATATATAGATATAATGTTTTGTTAATGTATGGAATATACTTAAAAAAATTTAAAATAAAATATTATCACAATCGAGAAGATGATGTGGTTGTCCTGAAATGCCACGATATTAATTCTGTCTCCGTTGACTATGCATAGGTCTACCTGACCCAATGAAATATTCTATAACATACATGGATCGTATAGTATAATATATATTTTAGGAAAACATGATATATCTAATAAAAAAATATTTAAAAATTAATAATTATAATATAATATAGATGAATCATACCATTTCTTCATTTCATGGGTGTATTTTTCTTCTGTTGTTCCTCCATGAAAAATTTAAAATAGATAAAAGTATGTTATCATACATATCCCATGAATATTATATTCATGGATGTGTTTATAGTGATGAATTTTTATTAGAGCTGATATCCATTCAATTCATTCTATTCACAAAATGTATAGAATTATTTTCATGCTTCATGTAATATCACTATATTTTAAAAAGGGAACACAATGATAGAGAGAATAAAACATAGGCCGTAATTTTTTTAAAAAATAGTTAAATATTTTAATTGTGTTTCCAATATATCCTATAAATTAAAATTGTTTTTATGAGTTATATTAAATTAGTTAAAAAATATTTTTACACATATTTTTTATATTAATTTTTTGGCGATGAATTAATTAAAAATGATGATAAAAACCATTCAATATAAAGTTTGTGTTGTTATGAAAAGATACTTTTATTTCCAAGAAATTCATATTATAAATTAAATTAATCACTTTTAGTGATATATAATAATTATATTTATATATTATATATTAAAAAAATTCATTTATATAATATGTTTATAGGTATAATATTATAATAATTCAAATTTTACAAATAAAAAAAAGGTTTTTTCTAAAAGTAGTTTTACATCCTTTAATGGATAACTTGATTTAAAACCAAATTATAACAATTTTATTAAATAGATTATATAAAATAAATTTATTAATTGTAATATTAATATCAAAATATATATTGTATTGATTTTTTTTATTTTTATGGAAGGATTCATTTATTGATGTATAGTAAAAATACAACATTTTAATTGAAAATCGGTTTTTTACTAAATAATATATTATGGTAAATTATATTTTTAATTTTTTTAATAAAAATATATTTATTATAAATATAGTAATTATATTTAGGTAAATTAAATCCCTTTATTTTGTAAATTGGATCCAAAATTATTTTCAACATTTTCACTTCTTCACATTAAAAATATATCGCCTCTCCCCGTCTACAGAATTATTTTTAAATTAATTCAGAAAAATTATTTTATTTAATAATTAAAAATGATATCCATATTTATAATAATAATCAAAAAAAATTAGGTAAAACATATTTATTTATGTAAAATTATAATAATAAACAAATTAATTTTATTACTAATATTAAAGTTAAATCGTGGAATTAATAGTAAAAATAATATTATTCATCTTAAAAAATGACCCATACAGAATCCCAATGTTTATTGGACAAGTACATTTCAACAATATTCATTAATGTATCATTTAAGTGACAATTTGGGGAATTTTATATATTATTATACCCTTTATAAAATTTTATTCAATGAAGAGTCAATATTTTCAAACTCTTGTTTTTAACATGTTAAATATTAATATGGAGTTATATAGGCGTTATTTTCAATTATAAATATTAATTTTAAAAATAATATATTCATCTTTATCATGGGAATATAATTTCAATGTTTAGAGAATAAATAATTATACTAATTAATTTCACAATGATGTTGTAGTAATTGTATAATTTATGTGAATATAAAATTAATGATATTAAAAATATTAAAATAAACATTATATGAAATAAATAATGTGTTAAAAAATTATAGATTACATTTACATTATAATAATGTGTTAATAGAGATTTTTAATGATATATTTTTCTTATTATATTTTTAAAAAGTCATGTGGTGGATAGTGTAAATATTGACATTAATGGTATTTTAAAATATTTTTTATCTATTAAATGATATAAAATTAATAAATAGATAAAATTGGGTAATATTATTTTTTGAAGGATTAAAATTACCCAAATGATTAATTTATCAGTATTTTTTCATTTTGTTAATTTTATTAACCTTAATATAGTAAAAACATGTTATAATCATATGAATTATAGAGGAAAAAAGGGCTATAACGAAAAGATAATGGTTAGAAAATACTAAAGATATTTATGATTTTTATTATAAATAATTATTTCAAAAAAATTATCATTTATTCATAATAAATCATTTTTGAAACCATTTGAAATATAAAATAAATTAATATTAATTTAATATTTTGAGAAATTCTAAGAGTGCCCCAACAATCTCTTATAAAATGGAACCTCCTCTGCTCTTTTATTAACACATTAATGCCATTTTTTCAGAAAATATTGACCTCAATACCATATTATTATCCCAGAATAGATTCTATACCACTTATTATTGGCATAACACCATCCTATGTGGTCTTATTTTGTTAATCGATAATGAATTTCCAAAAAAGTGGTATCGTTTTTAATTAATTATTTCTATATTGTTTCTTCTTCCACCAAATTAATATTTTTATTAACCATGAAGGTATAATTAGTCTAGTATCTTGAATACATTTAGAGATTATTATGTTCATATTAGTACATATAACCATCTCCACCTCTATTATATCAGAAAAGAACTTATCGTTCGTGTGTACGGTGGACTACCACCACACAAACTGATAAAATTTGTTTTCCATAACTATCTCTCAATACCATTTATAATGATTTAATTAATGTTTGTTTATTATATTAATGAAATATTTATAATTATTAAAGGATAATTATTGATTTTTTATACTATTCCATGCAAAAAATGATAACGTCACTCATGTGTATGCATGAATTATCACCTCTATGATGTGATGTGATTCATTTTTCATCATCGTATCAAATTGATAGTATATATATATATATATGTATAATAAAATTATAAATATTATATTAATATTTTTAATAAAATCCTAGACATATAAAATTATACTTATATCAATTTGATAATGATTATTGAAAAATGAAAATGTTACCCATGCATACGTACAACTTACCATCTCTATGACTGTAAAATTGTTCATTTTTCAAATCCAAATGTAATGGATGAATTTAAAAGTATAAATTATTTATAATTATGATTATTATGTCATAAATATTGTTATGGATATTATGGAATAATTAGCACCTTTACCATAGTCAATAGAGATAACTCATTACCGACTTATGAACAAAATATCATCAAAATTTAAAATTTTAATCCTAAAAAATTATGTAATTGTTTTAACATGAAAAAAAGTTATATAAAAATAATAACAAAAATGGAAAAAATTATCTAAAAATTAAATAATTAATTTTTATTTTTATTCCAAAATATAATGATTTTATGTGACACATCATGCTCAATGTGAAACACCTTTCAACAAATTAATCTAATTTAAAATGTTCTAAAAATTTAATTAATAAATAATTACATTTCATGTCCATGTTTTAAATTTTTTATTTTTGTACATATTTAAATTGAAATTAATGTTTTTTAAAATTGAAATATTTGAATTCCATTCAAATTATTCAATCTGGTATGTCGCACTTTTTTATAAAAATATTTTTAAATATCTAAAATAGGATTTGAATAGAGAATGATTATTTCATAAACTGAGTTTTTTTATTAATATTTCATATGAAATCTTAATGGATTCATGTTTAAAATTAAATGATTTTATATTTTTTCATTATATAATGGTAATTGGAAATTATATGGGTTGTTATATGATAAAATAATTATAGCTTGTCTTGTGATAAGCTAACATTGGGTGGATTTATGATAACCTTCTGATGAATTGGTGATTGAAGTCAAATATATAGTTATTAAAAATTTAAGACTGAAATTTTTAGAAGTTGATGATATGTTTATTATATTATTCAGTGTATCATGTATGGAATTTTTTCACATCTGTATTCCATATCAGAATAATTATTCACTACGATACATTAATGTATTATCTATCCCTACTATACATTATATTGTATTTTTTTATTAAAAAAATTGTATAAAATAATCATGTTTTCAATGGAATGAATTTACTACTTCTTAAGTTTATAAATTATTACGTTTGATAATGTTTTAATGTGTTTTCTTGTTTTCAAATGACTTGTAGTTTTTCTTTTTTTGTGTATCCCTTATTGAGATTTTGTTATCATACCACCTTTTGAAATGTTTTTCATAGGTTTTATGTATGGGTAAGGGAATTTATGGAATGAAGTTTTAAATAAAGAAAAATCTCCATGAATTAGTGTGTGCATTAATTTAAATGTAAAATATTATGGAAAAATGGATTCCAATAAAAAGTAAACACTTTGTCTTTTAGATTTTTTTATGTTTGAGTTAGGGAATAATTATATAAAACACTAAAAAATAATAGATCTTTAAAGTTATTGAAATAAAACTCCAAACTGAAAGTCTTGTTTATGTAGTGCCTGAGGATTTTTCTTTAAAACTATTATCATTAGAAATTTTTTTTATCATTAGTGTTTATATAGATTCTGCATAATTCCCTTTAAATATTTTACATTAATAATATGATGAAATGATATATTATTTTATGAACACCTTTTTGATTCATATAATGTATGTTTGTTTACAAATTTATTATGTATAATACGTAAGGAATCTATAGTGTGAAGGTATTGAATGGAAAATATCCTTGAAAATTTTCATCATGAGATGGTTGGAATCGGAATTGAGTAGTCTGGTGTAGTGATGTATCAGTTAACAAAATATATTATTTTTTTGGAATCTATAATATAGATGAACCTAATGTACCCTAGATGAATGTGTATTTTGTAGAAAATTTAATGAGGAAAAATCATATATAATTTAGAGGATAATCAGACTATATGATAGTGGGAGGATGGATTACAGCCTTACAAATTATATATTATATCGTTACATGTTTGGATAACAAAAAGATAACTCTTGAAATTATTATTTTTTGAATCCCTAACTGGAAAGTGGTAATCAATAATGATGAATATATGAGAATTTTATTATCTTTTTTTCTAGGAATATTATAAATTTTGGGTTTTTTCCTGATAAATATTTTCATAATGTTGTTCAGCATAGGAAGGATTTGTTTTGAAATTATGATAAAAAAGATGATTTTGTGGGTGGATATGATGAAAACATCACTTACATAGTAAGGTACATCCAAAATTTTTTCAAGGATCATGTTTATAATATGGTTTGTGTTAATCAATATTTTAGATAATATATCATAGGTGACAAGATTTCCATGAGTTATGAATGTTATGAGAAATTGTTTTGATGTGATAAGGTGTAAATGGAATTTTCCAATGATCATAGGTCATATGAAAACATGAAAAAGAAGAGGCCATATTGCAATGAACTGGAAAATTATAAAATATTTCTGAATCTACGAAAAAAATTACCATCCTATGAGATATAATACAAAAATCATCAAGGAAAATGTCATTTAAATTTTTAAAAGTGATTTTGATGTGTTCAATTTTATCAGATGAATCGTAAATGGAATGGTGATGATTAAGAAAGCAATGAAAATAAAATGATAATTTTTTTTACATGAAATAAATTAAGAAATTATCTTAACATATGTAAAAATCTAGTTACTAAAGGAGGGATTATCATGATCAGAAAAAAAAAGATGCAGGAAAATCATTTAATACTACTACAATTAATGAAGAGACATTGGGTGAAATTATGTAAGATCCATAGTGTTAATTATTTTTCAATGGTTAGCCTTATGATCAAAGTAATATACACTCGTTATGTGGTTTTAAGTTATGTTATCAAAATGTTATTGTAATCTTTTGGGGAGGTATTAAGCTATGTTTTTGTTTATTCAATGATTTAGTTTTGTAAAAATTATGCATTTACATTTTCTATGATCATTATGTTTTTAATAACCATTAAAAGTTATATGATATTTTATTATTACTGTTTTTATAGGGATGAATGTCACAAATCTAAGAATTTAATGATGCTAAAATTGTTCTTAGAAAATTTAAATATAACATGCATGTTTATTTACAAATTTTTTTAGATTGTAACAAAAT
Source organism: Viscum album (assembly GCA_963277665.1). Taxonomy (NCBI): domain Eukaryota; kingdom Viridiplantae; phylum Streptophyta; class Magnoliopsida; order Santalales; family Viscaceae; genus Viscum; species Viscum album. Next base: position 677,529,206 of record OY728132.1, on the reverse strand, counting down.
TTCTCAATATTATGAAACTTATTTTTAGTTAAAGACATAAGTAATTAACTTTTCATAAAAATAACTCAATATCCTTCTAACCCATAATAAATTTTTAATTTTTGTGACGATTCAATATAAAATTACCATACTATCTATCAGTTTCCATCAATTTAGTATTTTTTTGTTACCTATTATGTGTCCATGTTTCCAATATGGAATCCTAGATTGTGTTACCTCATTTGACCATTGTGATTTTCATTCCAACTTTTCAATTGGAATTTATATTACCCTTGTTCAGAAGTTGAATTTCAAAAATGTTATTTTAAAAGGAAAAATCCCTATTTATTGGTACAAATTTCAAATTTTTAGGATGTTATTTAATAAAGAGGGTATATAATGTGGAAATAATTGATTATAAAATAAAACACCACGTTAAATATCATATAAGATACTTCACATTGATCTAAAATGAACTAAATATTGTTATTATGTTGTCATTATAAACTAGTAATTAAAATTATCATAATAGATTGGATTTACTAAATAATGAAAATATTGTTTAAACATGGTTATAAAATTAATTCTTTGGTGGCCAATAAATTAGAAATGAAAATAAAAACAAATTTAATATAAATGATTTGTTTTTATGAAAAATATTTTCTATGACCAAAATAAAATTAATAAATTAAATTAACCAGTATCAGTGAAACATCATAATGAAATTTATTTAATATTTATTAAATAATATGTTTTCCCATTCATATTAAATGTTTTTTTTAATAATATAATATAAAATCTAAATTTAAGCATAAAAAGTTGTGTTTTTAGTAAATAAGTTGTAGCACCTTAAAATGGAAGTAATTTTGTAAATAAAAAGTTTGAGAAATTAAATATATTTGAAAAAAAACTTATTTATTAAAATATTAATATATAAATTTAATTTCTGTGTTTAGTTTTCTATTACATATCATTTTGTGATGAATGGTGAATAATAATGAATTTTAATTGAAATCCAAATTTTCATCTATGTAATTAATAAGGTTAAATTATTGTATTTAACTCATTTAAAAGTAAAATTGTTCAATTATATATATATATATATATTAATCAAATTTTGTTTATATTATTCAATTTATACTTCAAATTAGATATGAAACCCATGTGATCTTTTGACAGTTTTCACATTAAATACTCATTGTTTTACACCATCTATTATAATGACTTTATATTAATTATATCCACATACATGATTGTATTTATGAATAATGGATTTAATATGTGTAATAAGAATTTAATAATATATTAAAGAGGCACCTTTTATTTTTGGTATATATGAATATTAAACATATTAAATTCATTACCACATTTAAGGTTAAATCTGACAATTAAGGGTAAAGATAATATTATAAATATTATAAAATGACCCTAACTCCTGTACAGTTCTTATTTTATAATTATTAATCATTCATAATAATTATTTTATCTATTATGGTGCTATATTTGGCCTTTTAAAGGATATTACAACCTTTATAATATTTTATTTCAAAATAAGACAAACATGTCACACTTGTTTTTACGAGGTGAAATATTTTTAATGTGGGGTTATATATTGGATATTTCAGACTATAAATATTACATTTATTTATAAAATAACTATATTTATCATGGAATTTTATTTCCAATTTATTTCAGATGAAATAATTACCTTAATGTCTTACACAATGATGGTTTAATAATTATTTATTTAATTGAAATAAAAAATAGACAATATTAAATATATTAAAATAAATAAAAATTTAGATAATTAATTTCATGTAATAATTTTATATATAAACATATTTTGGATGAATTGAAATATTTTTTATAAATAAATAAATAAATATATATATATATATTTGTGAAAATTTTAAAATGTCATGTAATAAAAATTGTCAAAATTGACATTAATGAAATATTAAAATAACTACTATATTATGTATTGATATAAAATTCATAAAAACATTACATTCAACCCCATTATAATTATAAAGATAATAAATCTATAAATTATTGATTTTTGAGACAATTATTATTTTATTGTAATTATATTAACCATCAAATTGAAAAAACAAATTTTGTCACGGTAAGAGTTAAAGGGGTAAAAATGGATTAAAACAAAAAGTTAAGGATTACAAAGTAGTCAAAAAATTTATTATTTAATTGTATCTTTTTATTTCAACCATAAAATATCCTATATTGGAAATAAATAATTTTGGATATATTTTTAATAGAAAATAAATTTTTATTAATTTAATTTTTTGAGAAATTCTGTGATTGCTCTTCCCCTCTAGTAAAAAAAGGGAACCCCTTATTCTCTTTTAATCACTCCTTAAAACCATATAGTTTTAGAAAAAATATACCAAAATACCATCCTCTAATACCTCCCCAAATTTTATATCTCTTTTATTAGGCATCACATCATTTTTAACCGTCTTCCTATATTAAGAAAGAACAATATTCTAAAGTAGATGTATCATTTTTAATTAAGTTTTTCAGTTTTGTGTCATCATGAAAATCTATAAAATATTTTTAATTTTGTAATAATAAAACCAATATAATAAATATAACTATATTTTAAGATGTTCATATAGTCAACTAAATCTATCTCCACTTCCATCAAAAGAGAAAAAAAATTATTGTTCCTCTGTATGGTGGAATACATACGTGTAAACACCTGAAATTATATTTCCTTCATAATTAAAAAAAATGGTTTTAATTATGGAATTGATATTTATATATGTTATTTGGGAAATATTTATAATTATAAAAAGGCAAAATATCATTTTATTTCTTACCTTTGGATGCACATAAAAATGATAACATCGTTCCTGTGTACATTTGAATTAGGACATCCACAAAGTGATGAGATTATTTTTCTCATAACCACATGAGATGGATGAAATATATAAGTATAAATAAATGAATAATAATATTTTAAAAATAATATTATCAATCATTAATGATAAAATTATATTTACCTCATTTATATAATGATTATTTAACAATTGAATTGTTATTCATGTGTGTGTATAGCTTACCATCTCCCTGATTGGGAAATAATTCATTTTTCATATCCAATGTTAATGGATGGATGAAAAATTATAAGTTATATAAAATTATTATTATTATTTCATTAATATTATTTAATATATTATTAGAAAATTTAATCATTAACTATACTCAATCGACAAATGTTATTTAGAACTATTGACCAAAATATCACCAATATGCCAGAAGAGAACAAAAAAATTAAATAACTCTTAAAAAAGATAATAAGTGATATAAATTGACTAATAAACTTTAATAATGTTCTCAATAATTTGGAAAATTAATAATTTCAGTTTATTAATGAATATAAATATTTTACATTCTATAACAGACTCAATATAAGTGACTTTTTAAATAAAAATCTTGTCTCAAATGTTTCAATGAATTATTTTCTAAAATTTATATTTTTTTCCATGTTTTTAAAAATTATTATTATAAATCTATATATATATATACAATTTTTTTTTAAATGGACATTTTTTAATTTATTTCTTATCTTAAAAAGATAAATGGGACTCTTTTATTTAAAAATATATTTTTAAATAATTATAAATGGCATTGAAATTGTATTGATTATTTAAATAGAATTAAATGTTTCCTTATGAGAGGAAATATAATTTTAATAGTGAGATGTTGAAAACAGTAATAATTTATTTTTTTATTATATAATTATAATTGGATGTTTGATTTTTTTTATGTGATAAACTAATGATAGGTGGTTTTGGGCTAATCTATTGACATGTGGTCTATGATAGCCTAACAATGAATTATGTTTGGAAGTCAACCATATGGTTACTCCATTTTTAAGAGTGAAATTTATTGAATTTAACCACATGGTTATAAAATTTTAATGAGTGAAATTTATTAAATTCAACCTTGTTGTTATTCAATTTTAGTAGAATGTTTTTAAAAAGATGCGTTTTTTAGTTACCTATGATTTCTATAGGTTTTATTTAAATTTTATGAATTAATAAAATGTATGAAATGAAATTATTTTCAAATGAATGTATTTATAAATTCCAATGGGTGAATATTAATACATATCATAATGTTTGTATTGGTTTTCTTATTTTCACATGGAAAATGTATTTCTTTCTTTGTTTTTCCCTTACTGATCTTTTTGTACTCACTTCTTATTTTAAAATGATTTTCACGAGATTTAAAGATAGGTATGGGAATGAATTGATTAATGTTGAATGGAGAGAATAATTTAAATTAAAGAAATAATTATTTAATTAAAATGGATATTATTATAGGAAAAAATGGATACTAATCGAAAGAGAACACTTTGTATTTATTTATTTTGATATGTATGATTTATTGCCTTATTCTCAAAAACTGTAAACTTAAAATGTCCCTAAAAATCACATAATTTATATTATTGACTAGAAGTAAATATTATATAATGTTTAAGGTTTTTTCCTTACCTTTAATATCCTTATAAAAAAGGAAACATTTTATTAGAGGATCTAGGATAGGATTATCTATGTTATTTCTATTTATATTGTCACCAAAATGGTGAATATTTAAAAGAGTTATAATAGAATGAGATCGGTACAAAGTTTCTCATCTATCAAAAACCACAGAAAATATGTGTTCTCATGGTAACCAATGTGCTTTTCTACACGAGTCCCATTTAGAGTGATGTAAAGACCCTGAAATTTCATGGAATTTTTTATATATACATTGGAATTTTATGAGTCTGTGGCTTCTAACGGCACTTGATTCCAAGACCCGGTGTGCCTGGAATCAATTTCCAAAATATAGCTCGAGTATGATCAGTAAACGAATGAGTGTGTTTTTTTATCATTTGAACTGCTGCTCAGAATTGGAATCTGAGGGCACCAATGAGTTCGCAGCACTAGTAATTTCTTAAGGGGGCCTTTACTGCAGTTGCGTTTTAAGCGGGTTGAGAATTAATATTCGGGGAATTAGATTAAAAAAAATAAAATTGGTGTAGAAAAATTTTATTTTTTGACGAAGGTGGTTATATCCTCCCAAAGGGAGTTAGAGGTGGGGCCCACACCCACATAACCTCCCATGATAGGATATTTGTGGGGTGGGGCCCACACATGACCTAAACCCTATAACTTCCCATAACTTTCATAAACCCCCCATTAAAATCCCTTGATTAATGTTGGAAACTCTCTCATATATATGATATCTCCTCACCTTCTCCTCTCCCATTAATTCATTCCAATGCCTTTATTAAATAATTGAATCCTCCAATTTTTTAATTATGTGTTTGAATGATTCAATTTTTAAATGTCTTGTGTTAATAAAATAATAGGAGTAGCTTAATATTTTGGGGGGGGGGGCTTTCGTTGTGTTAAGGGAGAGATCTCATGAGAGAATAGTTTTCTTCTCTGATGAAGAACGATGAATTCTTCGACAATGAACTCCGGTTCCATGAATAACGATGATGTACCTTCCTTTCTCTTCTCTACAAAAAGTAAGGAGATGCCACTTCCTCCTCAGATGAACTTCGACGTCGTCTATGAATCCTCACCCTGTGAAGCCGCCTTCTACGAAGCCTGACATACGACATTAATTATCGAGGTAGGGGATTATATTCAATTTTAATGGATTAAAATTGTGCCTCATTCATCGTTGAATAACTTTGATTGTCTTGGCCTATTTATATCGATTAATGCAGAGGGCACGAGATGAACAAACATGCCCCGACAACCCTCCGTTTGATCTTGTTTATTTTTCTTGGAAGAGGTGACCGGAGATGGAACGTGGATGAGGCCAGCGGCGCAAGGGCCACTTTCTCATATTCAAAGAATTCCACAGCCAAGCGGGCTATAGTAGAGGAAGTACGACGATATCAGGCCATGATAGGAATGCGGAGCCGTGATCAGGGCAGGCCATAGAAGAGGATGCTGGCGCTGTCGCGCTGACTGTGCCAAAGAAACTGTGGCCCACTGAAGCCGCCGGCTTCAACGGAAGGACTGGTCGGCCCGTCAGCCGACCACGTGGTGGGAAGTTGCAATGCAAGGAGGTCGTCGTGCCAGATGAGCCATGGCCTACCCGTGTGGGCCGCTTGTGCTGAAAGGACATCCGGCTCCAGCCGGCCAGTTAGGGAGGGCGGCGCTGCTTTGTGCCGCCGGTTTAGGCAGCCAGGGGGGGTAGATTGCTGGTCCATCTGCCCAAGCCAGCCGAGCCGCGCATTTCTTCCTGCCGGTCCGACATCCCTGTCGGGTCGGACCCGTCAAAAACTGGGTTAACTCGAGCCGCCAACCACTGGGATTAACGGGCTGGTCCCGTTTTCATATAAAGGTGAATAACTCGAAGACCGTGCGTTTGATCGATGCGACGTCTGCAGCACAAGGACCCTCACGACGAGGAGGTCCTTTCAAGATACTATAAGTGAGATTTGGTTGACTTGGATAACATCCACGTTAGAAACGATCATATTTCTAACTGGGCCCCTGGAACGAAAAGGCCAATATCTCTCAGAATGGGCGTCTGATTGATGCACCATCTATCGCGTTGAGTTCATTTTGACGAGATGGAACTTATGAATTCATAAACTATGGAATTTTTGACAGTTTATTCTTTGAACCCCCTTTACAGTAGGAGCGGACCCTCTCGGAATTGAATACACTGTGTTCGGGATCCCAATAGTTGGCTGCGACTACAACGACTATTGTGCTGGGATGCTCCGTGGGTTTGACGATTATGACGATTGTACTTGGATCCTATGTGGGTTCTCCTATGAGGATGATTGTACATGGATCCTACGTGGGTTCGGTAGTGATGGTTACTGTACTTGGATCCTACGTGGGTTAGGCTGCGACGACTTCAGTACTCAGATCCTACGTGGTTTCGGCAGAGGAGATGATTCAGCGGCTACATCTAATCATCTCCACCCTTCTTTGTGAGTAGTATACCATTGTGAGTTGAGTCTTGTCTTTCAATCATTATCATTGATGTAAATGACTTTATTCTTGTGTGGACTAGATTGCTCCTCGGCTCAGAAGTTTGAGCCGAACAGAGATTGATGACTTAGGTATATGTAGGGGAATATACCTAAGTAGATTTGGTTGATACATTGTGATTGTATCTTTCATTTGTGGTTTATCCTTCCTTGATTCCGAGAGACCATTAGGGGTCTTGGGTTCCTTACTGAGTATCTTATACTCACCCCTGTATGGGCTATGTCTGCACTATGTTGTGTTGGATGCAGACGATGGACAACAATGATTGAGGTAGAGCCATGTAGAGCTGGTTGGTACCCTGAGATGGACAACATGGCAGGATGTACACGGAGTGGATATCCAGACCTGAGAAGCTGAGGAGACCATCTGTACCCACCCTTCAGGTGGGATATCCGGAGGGCGACTCAGTGGTTGCTGCTCTACATACTGCTGTTGTACTTTTCTTAGTTGTACTGTATGTCCAATTGGGTTTGTATAATGGCCCTTTTACTTTTCAGCACTTACTTCTGTACTCAGTTTTACTAAGTGCTTAATTCACTTGTGTACTCTCTTATGTTTGTTATCTTTTATAAAGGAAATGCCTTCCGTTTTACCAAGATTTAATTCTTTGGTGCTATTCACCATCCCCTGGCGTATGGAAGGTGGGCATGGGGTAGTCATGACACTGGCCCCCGAGGACAAGAAGTGACAAATTGGTATCAGAGGTGTCAGTTCTACCGCAGAAGTTAGGACTCTAATAAAATTTTTCTCTGTGATGAAATAGTGTTAAGAGTATTGAGTGTGGTTTTCAGTATAGGGAGTCTAGTGTTTGTGCGGTAGCCGACGTATCCATACACCAAGACCATGACTTCTGATTTCTGACTCAGTGCTTGAAAACACTGATTTCATTTGTGTTTCAAAAGTTTTCTTATGGATTAATTTTTTTCAGCTCACCAAGTATACTATTTGACCGTGGCACACCTGTTTCTTTTCAGGATGGCCCCCTGAAGGCATCCATTTAGGGTTCTGAGCTACATGCAAGATGGAATCCCACTAAGCGATGAGGCCTCAGTGCAGGGCCCCATTACAGTAGAGGCACCAGTGGTAGCACTACTCGATGAGCCACCGATAGTACCACCCACAATAACCGAGATTTCACGCCTCCTGAGTGCATTGCATGTGTTTCAGCGACAGAGGTCGCCTAGGTTCCATGGAGAGATGGACCCTCAGGCAGCCGAGGATTGGCTGGAGGCTATCGTCAGAGTCCTCAAATTGGTTGGGACAACAACAGACCTTATGGTGATCCTTTTCGCGAGTCTCCTGCACATAACAGTAGGTAGGTAGTGGAGCCTGATGCTCTAGGTGTGTGACGAGGCATCACTACTTTGGACGGACTTCGAGAGCCTCTTCTGCTCAGAATTTGTTCGAACCACCCTCTGTGTGGTGCATATCCAGGAGTTACTACATCTGCGGCAGGGAATCATGACAGTAGTCTAGTACTCGGTGAGATTTACCAACATCTCGCGCTACTCCACAGACATGGTATGAGACCCATTATTCTGGGCTCAGACATTTGAGCAGGGACTGACACATGAGATCAGGGATTCGATGATCTCCCTCAGCATTCCGACACAGGCATGAGTGCTGGAGCGAGCCATTATTTTGGAGAGCATTCTTGCTAAGTCGACGCTAGCAGTGAGACCCACCAGAGGGCGACACATATTGGAGTCTTCTACAGTCGGCAGTATAAAATGTAACAGAGGTCCAAGCGGACCATGCCATCTGGTGGGCGACCTTAGGATACTGGTTCGGATTTGCGGGGCACACAAAGAAGATCCGGCCATATGAGGGGCAGGGCCACATGGCTCATAACTGCCCAGCCTTCCATGCAGACGAGTAGCAGATGGTGGAGGGACCTCCAAGGCAGAGGTATAGGTTCGACTAGGGAAGTCCACAGGGAGCCGGCGGATGAGACAGAGGAGCTATCCGAGTAGCGGGTGGTGGACGACACTTTGAGTTTCGACCACCACCACCACCGGGAGGACCACCCCGACCACAAATAGCTGGTAGATAGGAGCAGGCTTAGCTCCAGGAAGTCGAGACCTATGACCACAGAGCACCTAAGATGAGTCGAGTTAATATCTGTGTCTACTCCACCCTTGCTGCAGTACATATAGACATATGATTGAGTCATTATTTTATTGCCACTTCCCTTGTTCAGTGCTCGGAGATTTCGACGGAGCCATTGGCTCGATCCTTACAGCTAGAGACTCCTATGGGAGCAGAATTGAGGATTACGCACTGGTGCCCACTGTATGATCTTACTCTAGGAGGCAAGATCTTCGGTTGCGATCTTCTTGTAGCGTCGTCGAGGCCTTACGACATCATCCTGGGTATGGAATGGTTATTTACAGTCTATGCCCAGATTGACTGTATTAGGCCCAAAGTGCAGTGTGTCTACACATATTGGAGCAGGTTAACCTTCACCAGCAAGAATGGAGCCTTGGAAGCATAGGATGGACTTATACAGAGGATAGGGAAGCCGATCACACATCAATTGACTGGTCCCATCCTTGGAGTGGTTGATGTGCGGAGTCCGAGTTTTCCTATTGTGGAGGATCTCTATGCAGAGATTTTTCCTGACGACATTCCAGGACTACCTCCTCAGAGAGAGGCAGATTTCTACATTGACATGTACCCCGGTACAACACCGATATATACTCTTGCATATCGGATGGCTCCCACCGAACTTCGTGAGGTGTGGGTACAACTGGAGGACTTACAGGGAATGGGATTCATCTGACCCAGTGTTTTACCCCGGGATTCCTTGATTTTATTCACCAAGAAGGCGGATGGGAGATTACGACTATGTGTCGATTACCATCACCTGAATCAGGTGACCGTAAAGAACATGTACCCACTCCTGAGGATTGATGAACTCTTTGATCAACTCAAGGGAGCACGATGGTTCTCGAAGATAAACCTCAGGTCAGGCTATCATCAGCTCAGTGTTCGAGACGAGGATGTGTAGAAGATGGCCTTCAAGTGTCAATATGGCCACTATGAGTTTTTGGATAGGCTCTTTTGTGTAACCAAGGCTCCATTAGTGTTCATGAGTCTCATGAACAGGATATTCCAGCTTTACCTCGATTGGTTTTTCATAGTATTTATCGACGACATATTGATCTACTCGACCATTAAGGAGGAGCACGCCTACAATTTGTGTGATGTAATGGATATACTCTGAGAGAACCAGCTTTATGGTAAGATCTTGATGTGCCAGTTCTGGATTCGAGTATGACAACCCTGCTTTTTATTACAAATTAAACATGATTCATTACATAAAATGTCACTTGATACAACAAAGAAGATAGAGAGGTTTAGTGTCTTTGGGGCTTAGAATCATTACATAAAAACATATAACATGAAATATAACATCTTTATTGAAAACTTCCTTTACATGACCACTACATTCCTTCGTACTTATCATTGCATGGGATAACCTGGGGACATGCATAAGAAAAGGGTGAGCTATAAAGCCCAGTAAGGGAGTACACATGGAATAACATGGGGAGTAAAATTCATGTTAGACAACAAGAATATCAACAGAGCATAATAAAAACATGAACATAAATGAATGATAAAGCATTATAATCATAACATGGAAATGTGGAAACAACACTTAACATGGAATTATCATGAGCCAAGGCTCATTGCACATGGAGCATGAGTAAATCCTCATTGCACGTAAAGCACGAGTAAACCCTCATTTCAAATGAATTATAATGATTCCACACTCATTGCACATGGATTATAATGATACTATACTTTACCCAATGCATTGGAGCGCTATAAGGGTTCACAGTTCATAAAACATTTCATTTCATGCATAAGTGTGCCACATGGATCATAAAACATGGATTTATAAAACATAATCATTTATTCCATGATAAAGTAATGTTGAATTCATACATGAAATATTACAATCAATAAGTAAATGTTCATAAAGGTGAATACCCTTGATGGATAAATGGGCATGGTATTCAATACACAATGACATTGGCTTAGAAAATCGGAGCGATTTCGGCAATGTAACGACATGCCAGGAGAATTCATAAAAATGGTTGATGAGAGAGAATGGGGTTCATCATCATATTTACCTCTAATGTATATTAAGGAGGTCATATACATACACATACCAAAAATTGTAATGAAATTTAGATTCATGATATAAAATTATTGCTTGAAAGTAAAAGAGGAGAGAGAAGTTCTTTTTGGAATTTCGGCATAGTAACGGGTGTACATGGGAGGCATTTAATGAGAGAAAAGGGTCTCCCATCATTAAAAAATAAAGAAGACATTATGAGGGAGGTTATAAACCATACCCCAACATTTATAATTGAAATTAAAAGCGAAAAACAACATAAAGAAAATTGGACAAAAATGAGAAAGGAAGAAAACACACTTACTTGGAAGTGTGCTTCCAAAGGCTAGAGAGAGGCTTGTGAGAGGATTATTGGGAGCATGGGGAACATTTGGAGGATTCTATATAGAGTAGGGAATAGGTTGGACTAACTCCAAAGGCTTTGAGTAAAGAGTAAGTGGGAGCTTGGGTGGGTTTATAAAGGAAAGGTGAGGGAATTCTTTATTATTTAGGTTTGGGACCCCTTATTTTAAATTAATCCAAACCACAAACCATCCCATGGTTTTTGCCCATGGTTTTTGGAAAAGGGAACAGGAAAATAATATTTTATAAGGCCAAGGTCCGAACATCTTAAAATATTAGGTTTGCTTATGTGGAGGTGAGTCACACTCTAATGGAAATTAATTTTAAAAGACAAGGTGTTTAATAAGTTTTGAGGGGTCCATTAATACTTGAAAAAGTAATCCAAACAAACCCAAAATCACATTATTTTAATGGTAAAACTTATATTGGCAGAACATAATGATTATAGTATTTTATTACATCAATATTCAGTCATTGTGAAGTCATAAAACACATTATATATTTAAACGGTATATAATTTTTACTCAAAAATTTGACTATCTCGGAAAATTATGAAAAATTCACTATTGGATAGTTTTGACATTCTAATTCCAAAAATAATATTTATTTTATCTAAATAATTTTCAAAATATGTTAATTTTCATTTTTAAAATAAAAACCGACATTTATTGAAAATTCATGGGTTTTGACAAAAATGGCTTTCAAACCGTAATAAAAATTATAATTTCATTCATAAAATTATATGATCATTTATATATAATAAAATTAATCTAATAATAATAATAATATTTTATTAAAAAAACATTTAATTCAAAAATCCCTTAATTTAATAAAATATATTTCTAAATTAAATAATAACTAAAAACACCATTTGTACTTTAAAAACTATTTACAATGTATCAATAATGATATTAAATTATATTCATTATTATATAAAAAACTATTGTACATGAACATAGTACTATCGATTCATTACATAACCCCTTAAAACAGCCACATAGGACCTAAGGGTAAGGTGTGAGATAGTGAAACACTCTTGGGGTAGCTCGGATAACATCGCTCGAGTGGTAATTTCTATCAACTTCAACTTCTACCATAAATGGTCCCATTCAAGCATGACATGGTGAAGCTCAGCTTGGGCTTTGTCAAGAGCCAAGCCCAAGGAGCCTCCTCTTTTCCAAGCTCCGATAAATGGGCTTTTTATGTGGTAATTCTACTGGATGAGGCCATCAGTTCCATTGTCTAAGTAAAATTGGATGTGTTAAAGCCCAATATTTATACTAATCATGCGATCACTGTTAAATGGCTATAAAAGTAACAGTCACAATTATTATCATAAAACAAATTAAGTTGTCATTTTAAAAAAACATTTTATATAAAGAGAAATTTAATAATATGACGATGGATTTTCCACTAATGAAACTTTTGTCGTTACAATATTCCCCCTTAAGAAATTTTTCCCTCGAAATTTTCCTTTTCCCACACTAAAACAGATTTTGGTAACTCAGCTTCATCACTTCCTCCAATTCCCAAGTTTCTTCTTCAAAATTATGGTTTCTCCACAACACCTTGATATGGGGCATTGTCTTATTTCGTAGAACATTTCCTCTATGATCTAAGATCTTCACTGGTTTCTCCTCATAAGAAAGATTGTCTTCCAATTGTACCACCTCAGAAGAGAGTACATGTGAAGGGTCCGGTATGTACTTCCATAAGAGGGATACATGAAAGACATCATGTACTTTGTCCATAGTAGGCGGAAGTGCTAGTTGATAGGGCACAGCCCCGACACGACCATGAATCTCGAAGGGGCCGATGTACCTTGTACTTAACTTCCCTTTCTTTCCAAACATCATGACCTTATTCAACAGAGATATGCATAGAAAAATCATGTCTCCAACATTAAACTCAAGGTCTCATCAACGATTATCTACATAACTCTTCTGTCGACTCTGGGCTGCCTTGATATGATGTTGAATGGTTTTCACCTTCTCCACCATTTCCTCGACCATTTCTAGTCCATGAAGCTTACGTTCACTGACCTCATCCTAACATGCCGGTGTTTTGCACCTTTTCCCATGCAGGGCTTCATATGGTGCCATTTGGATGCTTGAGTGGAAACTGTTATTATAAGAGAACTAAACCAGAGGAAGATGTTGATCCCATATCTTTTAAAGTCCATTGAGCACGCTCTCAACATATCCTTAAGTGTTTGGATAGTCCGCTCCGATTGTCCATCATTTTGAGGATGATAGTCCATACTACAGTTCATTTCAGTATTTAGATCATTTTGAAGACTCTTCCAAAACATAGAGGTGAATCTTAGATCTCGGTCAAACACCATAGATAGTTGTACTCCATGAAACCTTACCACTTCCCTGATATATATCCATGCCAGTTGATCCAATGAGAAATCCTCCCGAATAGCAATTAAGTGTGCAGTCTTTGTATGACGATCCATAACAACCCGTATTGCATTGTTGCCTTTGGATGTCCTTGGAAGTCTGGTGACAATGTCCATGGTGATGTTTTCACATTTCCATTCTAGTATGGGAAATGGTTGCATAATCCACTTAGAATTCTGCCTCTCTACCTTCACTTGCTCACACATCAGGCACTTTGATGTATATTCAGCAATCTTCTTCTTCATATTATCCCACCAATAGTTTTCTCGGAGGTCTTGATACATCTTTGTGCTCCTTGGGTGAATGGAGAAATTTGAACTATGTGCATCATCCTAATGTTCCTTATTCATCTCCAGATGTGATGGAACATATTGTATTTTCCCAAACTACACAATTCCTTCTTCATTAGCATTAAACACCTAGGATTTCCCTTTTTCGATAGCTCCCACATTTTCTTGAATTCCCACATCATCCTTTTGAGCATCCTTTAACCTTTACAAAAGATATGGTTGAGCAATCATTTGTGAAAGTATTGATGATGTTCCCTTCTTAATGATTCCCATGTCCATCTTCATTATGTCTAAGAAGATTGGATCATTCTCAATTATCATCATTGATTGAATCTCTAGATCCAGTCTACATAGGTCATCTTCCACCTTGTTCTATTTCCCAGGGTGGTAATGTATTAAACAGTCATAATCCTTGATGAGATCTATCCATCTTCTCTGGTGCATATTAAACTCTTTCTGGGTGAATATATATTTAAGACTCTTGCAAACAGTATATATATAACATTTCTCTCCATATAGATAATGCTGTCACATTTTCTAGGGAAAGATCACCACCACCAACTCCAGTTCATGTGTTGGATAGTTTTGATCATGGATTTTCAACTTCCTTGAGTCATAGGATATAATTTTATCATTCTACATCAGCACACATCCTATGCCCTTCTTTGACGAATCAGTAAATACTAAAAAAAGCTCCCCACTTGTGGGTAAAGTGAGCACGGGTACAGTGATAAGCCTCCTTTTCAACTCTTTGAATATTTCTTCGCATTCATCACTCCAAGAAAACATTAATCCCTTTCTAGTTATCATGGTAAGAGGGTTGGAAAATTGTGATAAATTTCTCACAAAACGTTGGTAATATCCAGCTAACCCCAAGAAGCTACGAATATCTGTTATCGATGTTGGACTGGGCCATCCCTCAATTGCATCTGTTTTGGAGGGATACACAGATATCTCATTCCTTGTGATGATATGGAACAAGAATCAGACCTCCTTAAACTAGAACTCACACTTTCTATACATTTCATAGAGCTTCTCCTTATGCAAAGTCTCCAGTACAGTTCTTAAATGCTCCTCATGATCCTCCTTGGTTTTGGTGTATATTAGAATATCATCTATAAAGACTACCACTAATTTGTCTAGGTAATCTCTAAAGACTCTATTCATCATGTCCATGAAGATTTATGGAGCATTGGTGAGTCCAAAAGTCATTAATATGAATTCATATTGCCCGTTTCTTGTATGAGAGGTAGTCTTGGGGACATCTTCCTTCTTCAACCTTACTTGATAATATCCTGACCGAAAATCTACCTTGTAGAAGAATTGTGCTCTACAGAGCTGATCGAACAAGTCATCAATTCATGGGATAGGATACATGTTCTTTATCATGATTTTGTTAATTTCACAATAATCGATGCAAAGCCGCATTGACCCATCCTTCTTCTTGACGAAGAGAACTGGTGCACCCCATGGTGAGGCACTTGATCATATAAACCCTTTATACATATTCTCCTATAGTTGTTTCTGCAGCACTTCAAGCTCTACAATATCCATTAAATATGGTGTCTTGGATATTGGTAAAGCCCTAGGTGTAAGTTCAATTGAGAATTCAACATCTCATCTAGAAGGAAGACCAAACAGTTCCTCAGGAAACACTTCAGCGAATTCCCTCACAATAGGAATTTGTTCAAGGATGATTTCTTCCTTGGACTCAATCATCTAAGCCAGATACACGTGCTCATAAGGTAGTAATATCCATTCTTGAGATGATGAGGCTAAAGGAGATTCATCTTCCTCCTTACACTTGTAATGAATTGGGGGTTGATTCTTCACATGGAGTGTGATTTCCCTCTCCATACAATTTATGTTGGTTCTATATAAGGAAATACAATCCATGCCAAGAATAGCATGAAATTCCACCAGAGGGAGTATGACGAGGTTTCCCGGGAAATTCAATCTACATATTATAATAGGGAAGGACTTATATTCATGGGATGCAATGATTTCCCCATTTTCTGTACTCACCGACATCTTCACTTCCATGATTTGTGGTGGTGCTAGGATTGTTCAACTAAACATTCGAGATATAAAAGAATTCATAGAACCTGAATCAAAAAGTACGTTCACTATCCATGAATGAATAACTAGCATACATATCACCAATTCGTTGTCAGGGTTCACTTCGACAGAAGTGATAGCAAAAGCTCTTGCTTTCTACCTTGGAGGTTGCTGGTTGTCTCCAAAAACCCTGGGATTAGGGAACTGATTTGAAAAATGACCTGGTTCTTTGAAATTGTATCATTGAACAACGCATTGAGGTTAAAATGGAGTGTTCCTATCCTCTTTTGTAGCCGCGGGTCTTTCATGCCGACAGTTAACAGCTAGGTGCACTTCTCTTCCACATCTGAAGCATTTCCTCATCCCCTTAAGGCAATATTCAGGGTGCTTCTTTCCACACTTTTGGAATGTGGGGTGCTGGATCATCTTATCACCGTTGGATTTAACCATCAGCCCACCAGCATTAAAGTCCATCTTACGCTTCTTATCCCCATGATACCCCTATGATTCTCTGATCTCCATTTCGACCTTGAGGCTACATTGGACAATTTCCTCATAGCTGACGATGTCACGGATCGCTAATGCTTTCCGTAGGATAGGCTTCAGCCCACCAAATAAGCGGTCAACCTTGCATTCAGGGGTAACGAAAAAGCTAGAAGCGTTTCATGAAATCCTTATGAAGTTTTCCTCGTACGCTCTAACAGATTATTCATCTTTTTTTCTTGAGGTAAAAGAAGTCCCTTTCCATCTTAAGCTGGAGGGTGCGCGGAAAATATTTATCAAAAAACATCTTCCGAAAATCCTTCCATTCTAACACCTTTATCTCCTCCTCAGGCTTCATATTTTTGATCAACATCCACCATTGATCAGCTTCACCCTCCATACGATAAGCTTCTAGGAGAACCTTCTATTGTTCATAACATTGAAGGATGGAGAAGATATTTTCCATGGAGTTGATCCATTGTTTAGCGATCGTGGGATCAGATGATCCACTAAAAATAGGAGGCCTTTGTCTCATGAAGCTCTCGATAGCGACTTATTCTTACTTAGGGGGGTTTGGAAATTCCTCTTGACTCGTGATTCTATTCAATTATTGAGTTATATGAGAGAGAAGTGTGACAAAGTTTGTGATTCCCGCTCCCATTGGATTGGGCATCTCATTAGTACAGTCATCACACTGATCTTCACATCGGTTATTCTCCTCTGTCCTCCTATTACCGACCATTGGCTGGAATAAAATAAATGTTAGGGGTAACACATAAAGTGTAATACAAAGAAAAAAGTTGATGAATTATAAATAAACTTTAATTTCCTTAACTCATAAGTCTATATGCTTTAATCTAGGATTTTCATGATCTACTTTCTAACATATATTCTTAGGGGCATTTTTTTAATTGCCATAATTACGGTTCATTCTATGCTTGTAAATTTACCAAATAATATCCCCCAAGAGTGTCATAACCAAGAGTGCAGTAAGGCCCATTGTCGTGCAACAGTTCCTATTCGAGTCTAGCTCAAAGTGGTGTTTTCGAGTTTTACAACTAGGAGACATCTGTGCTAGAGCTGCCACTACCATCTCGTATCCTGACAGGGATCTATTTTATTGATAACCCACTTACTCAATACTCACCAAAGCATAGGGACATTTTTATTGTACTTAGTCCTATATCTAAGGCTTTACTAGGGTTTTCTAACCCTAATCCCAAAAATTACCAAACCTATCCTCTGATACCAACTATGACAACCCTTCTTTTTATTACAACTTAAACATGATTCATTACATAAAACATCACTTGATACAACAAAGAATATTGAGAGGTTTAGTGTCTTTGGGTCTTAGGATCATTACATAAAAACTTAAACATGAAATAAAACATCTTTATTGAAAACATCCTTTAAATGACCACTACATTCCTTCATACTTAGCATTGAATGAGATAACCTGAGGACATGCATAAGAAAAGGGTGAGCTATAAAGCCCAGTAAGGGAGTACACATGGAATAACATGAGGAGTAAAATACATGTTAGAAAATGGTCATATCAATAGAGCATAAGAAAAACATGAACATAAAAGAATGATAAAGCATTATAATCATAACATGGAAATGTGGCAACAACACTTAACATAGAATTAGCATGAGCCATGGCCCATTGCACATGGAGCATGATTAAATCCTCATTGCACATAAAGCACGAGTAAACCCTCATAGAACATGAAATAGCATGAGTCAACACTCATTTCACATGGAGTATCATGATACTATACTTTACCCAATGCATTGGAGAGCTATAAGGGTGAACCCTTCTTAAACATTTCATTTCATGCATAAGTGTGGCACATGGATCATAAAACATGGATTCATAAAACATGGATTCATAAAACAAAATCATTTATTCCACGATAAAGGAATGTGGAATTAATACATGAAACTTTACAATCAATAAGTAAATGTGCAAAACGTTGAATACCCATGATGGAGAAATGGGCATGGTATTCACTATACAATGACATTGGCTTAGAAAATCGGTGTGATTTCGGCAGTGTAACAACGTGACATAAGAATTCACAAAAATGGTTGACTAGAGAAAGAAATGGGTTCATTATCATATTTACATGTAATGGATAGTAAGGAGGTAATATATATACATGTCCCAACAATTGTAATTGAATTTAGATTCATGATACCAAAGTATTGCTTGAATGTAAAAGAGGAGAGAGAGAAGTTCCTTTCAGAATTTTGGCATAGTAACGGGGGTACATGGGATGAATTTAATGAGAAAGAAAGAGTATCCCATTATTAAAACATAAAGAGAGAATTATGACAGAGGTGCGAAACCATACCCCATATTTATAATTGAAATTAATAGGGCAAAACATCTTAAAGAAAATTGGACAAAAATGAGAATGGACGAAAACAGCCTTACTTGGATGTGTGCTTCGAAAGGCTAGAGAGAGGCTTGTGAGAGGCTTCTTGGGAGAATGGGGCACCTTGTGAGGATTCTAGAGAGAGTAATTCCTAGGTTGGATGAACTCCAAAGGCTTTGAGTTATGAGGAAGTTGGAGCTTGGGTGGGTTTATACATGAAAGGTGAGGGAATTCTTTATTATTTATGTTTGGGACCCCTTATATTAAATTAATGCATACCACAAACCATCCAATGGTTTTTGCCCACGGTTTTTGGAAAATGGAAGAGGAAAATAATATTTTATAAGGCCAATGTCCGAACTTCTTAAAATATTAGGTTTGCTTATGAGGAGGTTAGTCACACTCCTGTCGAAATTAATTTAAAAAGACAAGATGTTTAATAAGTCTTTAGGGGTCCATTAATGCTTTGAAAAGTAATACAAACAAACCCAAAATCACATTATTTTAATGGAAAAACATATATTGGCCGAATATAAGGATTATAGTATTTTATTACATCACTATTGGGTCATTATGATGTCATAAAACACATTATATATTTAAACGGTATTTTATTTTTACTCAAACATTTGACTATCTCAGAAAATTATGAAAAATTCACTATCGGATAATTTCGATGTCCGAATTCCAAAAATAACATTTATTTTATCTAAATAATTTTCTATATATGTTAATTTTCAATTTTAAAATAAAAACTGACATTTATCGAAAATTCACGGGTTTTGACAAAAATGGATTTCAAACCTTAATAAAAATTATAATTTAATTCATACAATTATATGAACATTTATATATAATAAAATTAATAAAATTAATCTAATAATAATAATAATAATTTTTTACAAAAAAAAATATTTATTTCAAAAATCCGTTATTTTAATAAAATGGATTTCTTAATAAAATAATAACTAAAAACACCATTTGTACTTTAATAACTATTTACAATGTATCAATAATGACAAGAAATTATATTTATTATTATATACAAAAATAATGTACATGAACATAGTACAATCGATTAGTTACATAACCCCTCAAAACAGCTGCAAAGGACCTAAGGGTAAGGTGTGCGATTGTGACAGACTCTTGGGGTAGCTCAGATAACATCGCCTGAGTGGAAATTTCTATCAACTTCCACTTCTCCTGTAGACAGTCCTATTCAATCTTGTCATGATGAAGCTCAGCTTGGGCTTGGTCAAAAGCAAATCCCAAGGATGCCACCTCTTTTCCGGGATCCAATAAATGGTCATCGTATGGGGTAATTCTACTGGATCAGGCCATCGCTTCCTTTGTCTAAGTAAAATTGGATGTGTTAAAGCCCAATATTTATACTAATCATGTGATCACAGTTCAACGGCTATAAAAGTAATCGTCACAATTCTTATCATAAAACCAATGAAGTTGACATGTTATAAAAACAGTTTATATAAAGAGAAATTTAATAAGATCAAGATGGATTTTCCATTAATGATACTTTGGGTCGTTACATCGAGAGGTTCAGTTCATGGGTCACGTCCTCTCAGAGGAGGGAGTTGCAGTGGATCCTGTGAAGATCGAGGCAATACTTTTTTAGGATCCACCCAGGAGTGTGGTGGAGGTGCGGGGTTTTCTCGGACTGGCTCGGTACTATCAAAGATTTCTGCCTGAATTCTCTAGGGTTGCAGCACCGATTTCAGCTTTGACGATGAAGGGGAAACCTTTATTATGGATAGATAGATGACTTCATAGATTTCAAAAGATGAGATAGAGATTGACCAGTGCACCCATCTTAAGGCTACCAGAGGAGGGCGTAGGGTACATAGTTTACTGCGACGCATCAAAGACCGAACTCAGGTGTGTCCTGATGCAGGAGCGAGCATCGATCGCTTATGGTTCACGACATTTGAGGCAGCACAAACAAAACTATACTACCCATGACCTAGAGTTAGCAATTGTGTTCTTAGCCTGGAAGAAGTGGAGGAACTATTTGATTGGCGAGTTCTTTACAGTCTACTCTAACAACTAGAGTATCAAGTACATATTCTTCTAGAAGGACCTGAACATGAGACAGCGGTGATGGCTCAAGTTCCTCTTGGACTATGACATGGAGATAGTCTGTACTCCTCGGAAGGGGAACGTTGTGGCTGATGATATTAGCAGGAGATTGGGCATTCAGCTACTTGGAGAGGTGACAGATTAGTTAGACTCTTTGTCGATATCCTTCATGAATAGGAACGGAGAAACCTTTCTACAGTCCCCCATATTCTCTCCTCCACTACATCAGTGGGTCAAAGAGGCACATCGTTGGGACGTTGACAGTGATATGCGACATGCTCAGATTTCCACTGGGCAGGCGCCTGATGGATTTTCTAAAGGAGGAGAGCATGTCATTCTCTTCATGGGAAGTACCATGGTACCAGTTGCACTGCAAGAGGAAGCACTGAGGGAGTTTCACACATCCCCTCTAACGGTACATCCTTGAGTGGAAAAGATGTACTAGGACCTCAGATGACAGCACAAGGGGTCGGGTATGAAGAAGGCTATAAGAGAGTTCGTTTCACGATGCCTCACTTTCCAACAAGTGAAGGTGGAGTAGTAGGTACCATAAGGCCTTGTAAATCCCTTAAAGGATCTGGAGTGGATGTGGGATGGGATATCCATGGATTTCATGATAGGGATTCCACGTACTTCCAAAGGACACAACTCCATCTGGGTGATCGTAGACCGACTCACCAAGTCATCCCACTTCCTACTGATCAGAGAGCAGTGCTCAGTAGAGAACATGGGATGCCTCTACATTTAGGAGATCGTACGGCTTCATGGTGTGCCAACATCTATCTTCTCTGATCTAGATGCTCGCTTTACTTCTTGGCATTGGAAGAGATTGCAGGATGAATTTGGGTTGCAGCTACGCCTAAGCACCACCTTTCATCCTCAGATGGATGGCCAGATAGGGAGGACCATTCAGACTCTTGAGGACATGCTCCATGCATGTGTCCTTGACTTTGGTCATAGCTGGGAGGATCACCTACCCTTGGTGGAGTTTGCCTACAATAGCAGCTACCACTCTACCATTGGGATGGCACCTTATGAGGCATTGTACAGTCGACCATACAGATCACCTCTGTGCTGGACTAACCCTGGGGAGTCAGCACTTATAGGACCAGAGATGGTCCAGGCTTTGACAGAGAAGGTGTATATCATCCAGGAGTGGATGTGAACTGCACAGAGTAGACAGAAGTCCTATGATGATATGAGACAAAGACCACTGGAGATAGAGGATGGCGACCACATTTTCTTATGGGCCTCTCCTCGATGTGGATTACGGAGATTTGGACGGGGAGGCATGTTATCTCCATTCTTCATCGGACCATTCTAGGTCCTTAGCAGGGTAGGTGAGGTGGCTTACTTCCTGGCCCTTCCACCTCTGTTGCACCGATTGCACGATGTCTTCCCCTTATCTCAACTATGGAGATA
The DNA here is from genome assembly GCA_963277665.1 of Viscum album. NCBI lineage: Eukaryota > Viridiplantae > Streptophyta > Magnoliopsida > Santalales > Viscaceae > Viscum > Viscum album. The sequence continues at coordinate 677,506,571 of OY728132.1, read as the reverse complement.
CCTTCACGACCCATCACGCATCATTGATCACGGGGAGCTATTCATCAATGACCGGGTGATATTCACGGAGGTCCTGGCGGAGATAGAGGATCTACATGAGTGGGTCCAACCTGGATGGTCAATTCCTCTGGTGCACATTCTTTGGCACCACAGGAACCTCCAGAAGAGCAAATGGGAGCGGGAGGTTCAGATGCGTGCTATATACCCTCATTTGATTCCCTAGTTTAAGTTTTAGCTTTACGGTGACGTAAATCTCTGAGGTGGGAGTAATGTAAAGACCCAAAAATTTCAAGGTATTTTTTTTCTTAAATTATTTGGAATTTTAGGAGTTTTTTTCTTCTAACGACACATTATTCCGAGGCCCGGGGTACCCGGAATCAATTTCCATTGTTTAGCTCGGATACGTTCAATAAACAAATGAGCGTGTTTTTATATCTTTTGAACAAGAGCTCGGAATTGGAATCCAAGGGCTCCGATGAGCTTGCAGTGTCTGTAATTGCTTTATGTGACCTTTACTATAGTTGCGTTTTATGCGGGTTGAGAATTAATATTTGGGGAATTATATTTAAATAAATAAAATTGGTGTAGCACAATTTTATATTTTATGTATGGTTGTTATATGCTCCCAAAGGCAGTTAGAGGTGGGGACCAAACCCACATAACCTCCCATGAAAGGATATTTGTGGGGTGCAGCCCACATGTGACCTAAACCCTTGAACCACCCATAACACTCATAAACCTCCATTAAAATCCCTTTATTAATGTTGGCAACTCTCCCATATTTATGAGATCTCGTCACCTTCTCCTCTCCCATTAATTCATGACAATGACTTAATTAAATAATTGATTCCTCCAATTTATTAATTAAGTGTTTGAATGTTTGAATTTTTAAATGTATTGTTTTAATAAAATAATAGGAGTAGCTTATTATTTTATTGGGGGGGATTTCGTTGTGTTATGGGACAGAGCTCTTGAGAGAATAGTTTTCTTCCTCGATGAAGAACGGTGACTTCTTCGATGAAGAACACCAGTTACACAAAGAACGACGACACACATTTCTTTATATTCTCCACGACAAGTGAGGATATGCCGCTTCCTCTTCGGAGGCACTCTAACATCGTCTACGAATCCTCTCCCCGCAACGCCGTCTTCCACGATACCCGAAGTATGATGTCAATTATCGAGGTAGGGAATTATGTTCAATTTTAATGGATTAAAATTAGACCTTGTTCATCATTGTATAACTTTTGTAGTCTCATCCTATTACTATCACTTAACGTGGAGGGAAGGGTCTGAACGAACATGGCCCGATGACCCTTCGTTTGATCTTGTTTATTTTTTTTGGAATCGGTGACCGGAGACATAATTTAGAAGAGACCGGCGACGCAAGGGCCACCGTCGCACACGCAAATAATGTCGTGACAAAGCAGGCCGCGACGGAGGTATCACGACACAGTCGCGCCGTTCCGGGAATGTGAAGTCATGGTTGGGGTAGGCTATGATGTAGGATGCTAGTGCCGTCATGCCGGCTATGCAAAAGAAACCACGGACCACTTTTCAGGCCACTTTGGTGGAAGTATCGGCCGGCCCGTCGGCCGGCTGGGCGGTGGGAAGCTGCAACGCTAGGAGGGTGCCACGCTAGATGAGCTGCGGCCTGCCCGTGTGGGCCGCTTGCGCTAGAAGTCCAGCAGGCTCCAACCGGCTGGTTTGGGAGGGCGGCGCTGCTTGGCACCGCCGGTTTGGGCAGCAAGGGGGGGACCCCTTGGACCGCCTGGGCAGCTGGCCGAGCCAGTCGGGCCGCGCCCCGCCGGGCCACGCCGCGCCGGCCCGGGCTGCGCCCTCTTCCTTCCGGACCATGCCCCTTGGGCTGAGCTGCACATTTCTTCAGGCCGGCCCAACACCCCTGCAGGGCCGGACCCATCAAAAACTGGGTTAAGCCGACCCGCCAGCCACTAGGCTTAACGGGCCGGGCCCGTTTTCACATAAAGGTGAATAACATGAAGACCGCGCACCTGATCGACATGCCGTCTGGGGCACTAGGATCCTCGCGATGAGGCGGTCCATTTTCGATACTCTATGTGAGTTTTAGTTGACTTGGATAATATCCAGGTTATAAATGAACATATTTCTAATCGGGCCCCTCAAACAAAAAAGACAATATCTCTTAGAGCAGGCGTTCGATTGACGTATCGTCTGTCACATTGAGTTCCTTCTGATGAGACAAAACTTTGGGATACATCAACTCTAGACATTGTGACAGTTGATGTATTTACCCCCCTTTACTCAAGGAGAGGACCCTCCCAGATTCGAGTACGCTGTGTGCGGGAACCCTAAGCTGGCTGCAACTATGATGACTACCATGCTGGGATCCTACGTGGGTTCGACGACGATAACTACTATACTTTGATCCTCTGTTGGTTCGGTAGCGAGGAAAACTATACATGGATCCTACGTGGGTTCGATAGTGGTTGTTAATATACTTGGATCCTACGTGGGTTTGGCAGCGACAACTTCTGTACTAGTATCCTACGTGGGTTTGGCAGAGGAGATGATTTAGAAGATACATCTAATCATCTCTACCCTTCTTCGAGAGTAGTATAACTATTTGAGTTGAGTCTTGTCTTTAAATCATTATCATTGATGTGATTGACTTCTTTCCTGTGTGGGCCAAATTGTGCTTGGGCACAGAAGTTGGAGCCAAACTGAGATTGATGACTTTGTTATATGTAGGGGCATATACCTAAGTAGAGTGGGTTGATACTTTGTGATTGTATCTTTCCTTTATGGTTTATCCTTTGTGGATTCTTGGAGACCTTCCGGGATCTCGAGGTCCGTACTAAGTATTATTTACTCACCCCTACATGGGATATGGCCACTCTACTTTATTTTGGATATAGACGACGGACATCACTAACTGAGGTGGAGGCCTGTGGAGCTGAACAGTACTCGGAGGTGGACCACATGGTGGGACATACATGTAGCAGATAGCCAAACCTGAGGAGCTGAGGAGACCATCTATACCCACACTTCAGGTGGGATATCCCGAGGATGACTCAATGGTTGCTGCTCTACTTATTGTTGTTGTACATTCTTTTAAGTTGTATTGTACTTCCAGTTGGGGTTGTATACTGGCCCATTTACTTTTCAGCACTTACTTCTGTACTCAGTTTTACATAGTTCTTACTTCACTTGCGTACTCTATTGTGTTTGTTTACTTTTATAAAGGCAATGCCTTCCCATTTATCGGGATTTACGCCTTTGGTTCTAGTCACCAGCCCTTGGCCTATGGAAGGTGGGCTTGGGGTAGTCATGGCATGGGCCCTGACGATGGGTTGTGACAAGTACCTTCTCCATGTTTACTATATATGAGATCCTTGTAAATATCAAACTACTCCAGTTTCACTTTTACTTGGTGAGGACAATGAGCTACTAGAAAATTCAATAATAATCCATCTCTTCATATGGATTCCTGAGTTCAATAGAATTTTATGAAATAATTAAACATGATACATTAACAATGTATCATAAATTGTTATTATAGAAATAATATCCTCATAAAATTCTCATTTATAAGAATATCACTCATTTATGATTTTATCACATAGTGCTTCTGTTCATGTGGAAATATAACTCATATGGATCATAGAAAATTGTAAAAACTATATCTATTTAGGAGATAACCATTCTATAAAATTTATCATGAGGATTATGTGATTGATGATCCATTAATTGTTATAAAATAATATATATTAGGATTAGTAGTAATTCACTTGATTATATGAAAATTGACCCAACATAAGAAATTTTATTTTATTCAGTCTCATAATATTTTAAAAAATACCAATAGCCAACACCATTAGAATCGAAATGTCTAGTATAATAGAAATAATTGTGGAAAGGAACTATATATCAATTATCATAACCGATGTTATTGATCATTCAAATGCTCAAAGCTATTCTTGAAGGGAGGTATTTTATAAATGTGGCCTTGCGTATCCTTAATTCCTTGAGTGGACTCCCCAATTTATACACTCTTTCATGAATATATGTTACATGTGCCTCTAGGTTCCATCTAGTATACTTAACAAGAATACTCAAGATGTAAATGAGTTAATTCCATAAAAGACTTTCATAAAAATTCCCTTATAAAATAATGCTTCCCAATGAGGCTTTGTAAACCACTTAGTTCTATCATTTCCTTTTTACCATGAAACAGAATGCTTAGTCTAACTTATTATAAAATTGAAGTATTTTTTCTTCAGTATTTTTTCATTAAATATCATTGACATGTACGTTAAATATATATTTTTATTTTATTATTGTATTTACCATGTTGTGATATAATATTTACCAATTACCCATTTATTTTAAAAGCATATTTTCATATGAGTAAATTTTTTTTATGTTGTATAGGTCCTTCACCAATAAATATTAACATAAAAAAACAATTAAATGAACTGATTATGAGAACTATCCAATGAATTGCTTATTTTGAATAAAAGAAATATCCATATGACACTAGGTATAAAATCCATGTTGCATTTTTTGAATGAGTGGCAATATCCATCTCTTCAATCATGGTAACTCATGAGGCTGATTCATCTCAGTTTAATATTGATCATACTATTAATATTCCAAACCATGAAATGAATCCATGAACCTATAGATATTACTTATATAACTTCTATTATAATACTCACACACATGTGAGGAGAAAAAAAGGATTTCATAATGTAAAATACAAAAACAACCATTTTCACATAGAGCTTACATAACAAAATATGGATAGAATTTTTTTTAATTTTTTTATATTTAATAATAATTTATTGAAAACCCAAGGAATAAATTAAAATAAATCATATGAACATATTAATATTTCTATTAATATCTCATCATGAGTAATACACAAGAATAAATTATTTGTTTGAAAGAACTAGAATGAGTTCCTCTAAATTAAGGGATAAAAAATTAATCATCATAAATAATTAGTATATAATTCAATATAAATACTCTTCTTCAAGACCTAGCATCTCTCCTTGGTGATTTTTGAGATTAATTATCTTTTTGAATTCCACATTCAGTGATTTATGATAATGGTTTTTGTGGTACATCTCTCCAGTTATGGTGTCTAATAATTTCATTATTTTCACTAATAATGGTTGTAGGGTTCGTTGTGGATGTGTTTTATATTATTGATAAATTTTTCTTTTATATTAGTCCAATATAGATTATTAATTTTACATATCATATGATGGTTTATTTGGTTTTTTATAAAGCGTTTTTTTTAATAGGGAAATGTTTCAGTCATTCTTGCGGTATATATTTCTATAAAACACATAAATTAAATAAATTACATATTTTCCATGTAATATTACATTGGTTTGTTGATTTAATTGATTCATTTTGTGGATTATTGGTTTCTCAGGTAAAGGTAAATGTTTTTAACATTTTTTCTTAAAATATTATGTTTCAAAATAAAATTTTTATTAAAATTATGTGTAGTGGGCTTTATATGGAAATGGAATTTAAAACAAAGATGTTTATTTATATTTAATTGAAAAATGTTTCACAAATCCTGAGATGTTTTTTGAAATAGATTTTACGAAATCAGTACATTTGTAACATTGGGTGCATTGGGAAATTTACATTGGTGGCACACCTATTTTGGCACTTCTAGGGGTTATGTTTGGTGATATTGAAACACTATGTAGGGACCTTCTGTATGTTGGTACCAAAAAATTCATGGGTAAATATTTATGTTATGTCTAGTATGTAGTCCCAAAGGATATGTCCCAATATGGATATGTTTTTTAATTTATGTCTGATTTATTTCATGATGGGTTTTTTATGTGTTGGCACACATATGATTTCACATGAGGTTATATAATATGGATTTTCTTGATGGTTTATCTCATGAATATGTGTATACATTCATTATTTATGGTGTATGTATATTAATTCAAGTTTTATTACTTATACATATCAAATTTAAATATTTTTTAATATTAATGAAATTTATGAACACTAATGGAAATGATTTACAAATGATTTTGTATTTATGAAAATTATTTTAAAATGTTTCTTCGATTTAAAATTTTTTACTATTGCATTCTAGGTATTATATATTTTATAAACTATGTGGTAGTATCATACTATACATTTTTCTAACCCACTATTTTTTCCATTGGGACAATGCATATATTATACTACATCTTCCATGTAATGGTAGGGGAATCTTGTTGCATTTAAGCATGACATTTAATTTTTTGTGCTTGTGGAGGGTTGGTTTGGTGGTGGGGGTTGGTCACACAGAGAAATTTTGTTCTTAACCATTCATACATTTTTTTCTTATTTTCTTGGATTATATTGATATTTTTTATCATTCAATCCACTATGTACCTAATTTTTATGTTTTATTTTCGATATTTATAGGTTTTATTTTTTGATTCGATTGTTTTACATCACCAAATGGAAGACCACATTAAAGGACATATCTTATTGATATAGGATGGATGATTACAAATTGGTATTAGAGATATTTTCATCCTAAAGTGTGTTTATAGTGCCTGATTTTTGTCCAGTTTCATGGGTATATAGGGGTTAGTACATAATAATTTGGGATCTAAGTGGGGAGGTTTCCTGAACAGCTGACATATATGCATAAAAATAAGTTATCATGTTTGGTTGGAAAATATTTTCTATGTTTTAGATTTGGTGTTTAGGGTCACCTAAATAAACTTCATGGGTTTTTTTATTTAAATGGACATGTTATTTTATAATGGTTTCGTCCTTGTTCAAGGAACATATAACATCATTATATTCATAATTTTCTAATTCATTTATTGATTGAATTCGAACTAAGTCATATTATTTGGTTGATGTTGATTCTCATGTGCCTTACGACCATCTAATAAGAATTTGAAGAAATAAAATTATAACGGTCTTTCATATGTGGTATAACTGGTTTGGACGAATCATCAGTTTGCGAAATTGTTATCTAGGTTGTATGTTCTATCCAAAAAATGTAGACTATTTTTAGCTAATTTTCATCAAGACCAGTTTTGAGGTCCTCATTTTGAGAGCAGTGTACCGTTTTCCATTTGTGCAGGTTATATGTTCAGTCAAACTCTAGTGTGAATAGTTTCTCAATACGTGTCATCATTGTTTAAAACCATTTGGTCTAAAACTTATTTGGTAAATGGATTTCAAAATGAAGTATATCTGGATCCACATTCACTACATTCTCATAGTATTATCTCAATGCTTCCAATCATGGTGGATATTATCCTTAGAAAAAGGGGGATATAAAAGTTTAAAGGTGTGATTTGCAAAGATATATGACTAGGCATATTGATGTAGTGGAATATGTATAGAATAAATACAAAGTAAGGACATCAATAGTTATATCTATTATGATTATTTAATCCTTCATGGTGATATATTTTTCTTGATTCAATTAAAAATCATTATTTTCAAACATCAAATCTTGTTGATGTCTTAGGTTTTTATTTACATATTATAAAGTTGATATTAGATATTTTAAGGCCTTTGTGAATGAGCTTCAAACAAGGTCTCAAGTTTCCTACATGTCGAGTGGTGATAGAAGACAATGAAGTTGAGTGGGACATATTAATACAAGTTCTTGAAATGTAAAACATAATGATTAGCATTGATTTTATTATCAGTGTTTAGGGAATGTTAGAATATTATCAACATCTAGTTTGGATCTTATAAGTTGATGGGGTCACTCCTGTTTTTCACTATGAGTGGAACTATAAATAGTGAAGGGAAGGTATTGTTTTTTAATATGCTAGTATAATATAATTCTAGTTTTATGATATTTTTCAGGATTCTATTATCCCTTTTTTTGGAAGGTTATCAACATTTTGAAATGCATTCATACCCTAAGATAATTTTGCATGATTTTTCTAGTTTACCACCATAGAGAGTGATAAATATTGCTATTTACCTATTCCCAAACATGATTCGCATTTTTTCATCATACTATATGGAACCTATTATGTTGGTAAAACTAAAGATCAAATATATAGATCTTGAGAATAAGGGGTATATTCATCCTAGCATGGCAATGAGGGCCTCACCTAACGTATTTTCTAATATTGTAAATAGTTTCCTCAAATATTATATTTACTATATGAAAATAAATCATGTAAACTTAAAAAATATCACATTTTCATGATTCATTATCAATTTAATCAACTTATATGGGCCAAATGGTCTTCAAGGATTCACATAAGGTCAGTTTACAATCATTTGAGTATCTAAGAAAATGAAATTACCATGATAATATTTGGGATTTGGTATGAGAATTTTGAGTTTCTGGTTATTAAATTAGGCCTCCACTGACACCTCATCTGTGTTTATGGAATTGATAAATCAGATCATCCAAATATAATTAGACACTATTTTTTCATTTTTCATGGATGATATTTTTATTTAATCATAGTCAATAAATGAGAACATGTGCCAATTGGATATCCTTATTATGGATCTGAGGGAACATCAGTTGTATGGTATGAATTCCATGTTAAAGATATAGTGTTGAAAATTAATGTTTTGGGGGAATGTTTTATATGAGAGGGTTATGCTATTGTATTCAAAAAAGTAACAGGAGGTTATTTCCTTAGATTTTACTAGAAATTTGTTCAATCTTAGAATTTTCTTTGGGGTGGTTGATTATTATAGGAAAGTCATTCAAGATATTCTGGTAATTTAGTATCTCATTCAAAATTATCACCCTACATAAAAACAATTTTGTGAATATTGTGTTTTTTGTATCTTAATTAGATTTAATTAAAAACATTTAAATGTTTCTTTGGATTATTATATCATCCAATGGGCAATATAGACCTCAAAAGATGTCCCACCGATTAATTTGAGAAATATAGGCCATCCAGGAATATTTAATATTGTTATTGAATCTAGAAGAGAAAATTTTGTGAAAATTCAAAAAATATATATATCTACAATAATTTTTGATAAAAATTAGAAGGTCCTACTCAACCAACAAGGGGAGAAATTGGTACATGGAATTCCAACCTACTATTCTATAAATGTATTGAAAAAAATCCAAAAATTGTTTTTTTACTCAAAGAAATTTCCTAATTAAACTGAAATTTTGTTTATAGAAATTTATGAATAAGGTTCCAAACATTTTTGAATAATTATTTCAGATATTATTGTAAATTCCCTTAATTAAACCCATACCCAATATTGAATACGAAAAATCAAGAATAATATTGGACAAAATAACATTTTTTATGAAAATAACAATAACTTTTGATACCAAATTTCTATTACCACCAAATTTCATGGGTGAAATTTACAAATACATATATATATATAAATTTTTATTAAGTTATATATCAATATTCTTCTATATAAATATTCAAATCACAATGAAAATTTGAGGGATTTTATTGTAATGAAATCATCTCACCAATATGGGATATAAATACAATTTCCTATTCTTCATGCAAGAGGATGGAATTTAAGAAAATGGGGAGGAGAAATGGAATGACTGTATCCTTACCAATGGTGTGGGAGGAATTTACATACTCATTATGCAACAATAGTATCCTCTTCACCACTTTCTACTCCATGTTTTATTATTTTTTTAAATATTTATAACACGGGTTTTGTTTTCATTTCAATTTAATTTTGATGCATATTGCATCATTGTAATCTCTTATTATCATAAAAATTCTTTTATATAGTATTAATTTTTTTAAAATAGTCTAAATAAATCCAAAAAAACGTTTTTACCTTTCTCTTTTCTATTCATTCCAATGATATTTTTATATAATCATCACCATTCATGTCTGTGTTCAACCCACTTCTCTTATCATGTTTTAATATTTTTATTCTCTTATTTACTCATCACACTAAAAATAATAAAACAAATTAGTAAAAATATCAATGGATACATAAATAATTCATTTGGTTGATAAATAAATTGGCGATTTCGAGTTATTGTTATCTTTTATTAGCTAAATTATATTTTGGTTAACATTGTGTATATTAAAAAAAATGTCACAAAGTAATGACATGTTTGGATCAATGTGTATACTCCATGGATTATATCAACAATTTATATGTTACCATATAAATTTATTGATTGATATTATAACCAATATTAAATATTTTATTAAATATTCAATAATTGGTAATTTTTATCAAAATCATATCGTTAATGGGGTTTGATTAAAAACAATGCAACAAATTAATCATGGATACCACAATAATAAATATCAAAAAATGAAATTTCTTAATTATTTAAAAAAGTTATTAATTAAAAAATCGGTAATAAATAAATCAAATTAAGAAATTAAATTACCCCTTTTAATTAAAAAGAGAAATAAAAAATAATTGAGTAAAAAAAATAATACTATCTTAAAGGATTTGACCCTAGTTTTTCAATTCACATTATAACCGACCACCAGAACATTGAAAGATCACTAGGAAAAAACTTGAACCTTATATAAAGTATTTTTCCAAATATTATGAGATAAAAAATATTCTATTTTTTTAAAGAAAAAAATAAAACCAAAAATTAAATAAAATATATCTTCAACAAACACTACGAAAATCCCACATTTCTCATCCTTTCATAATTTTTATAAATTCTCTTTAGCCTTTAAGAAATACATTTTGTCTGACTGACTATAAAATTGAGTGAAATATTTTTCAACATATGAGTATTATTAGGGAAAATAAAATCACTAATGACCCTTTAATTTCCAACATATCATTGAGAACTGACCCTTAAATAAGTTATTAGCCCTGATATAAAATACCAACACTGTGTTATTCAATATCAAAACATCAAGGATTATTTCGAATGGAAATATTATTTTATTTATCTTTTTTTATATTTACATGTTATATATATGGATGAGCTACATTAACACATTAAATATTTAAATGTGTTGTGAGCTAATATGAACACTCAAGTGCTTTTTGGAGAACAAATGAAGCATCAATTGTCTCGTTTCTACCTATCAATCTATACCAAATCATGGAACAACTAACACCCTCATGGATCAATTAATTCATTGAATAATATGAAGTGAATATTCATAAAAAATATATTCCACTTCACAAAATGATTCTATCAAAAACAATTAGTGGTATTAATCAATTCCATAATACATAACTCAATTTTTACTAGTATATATTTAATGTTCTTGTGAAAAAAACCCACACCAACAAATACATACCAAAAATCTGGTCTATTACTTTTTTGAGGGGTTATTAGATGTGGAGATATCTCTCATTGATTCTATTTGTGGCGGTGAACTTGTGGAAAAAATTTCCGACAACTTCATAACCTCCCATAAGAATAATGGATACAATCATTTGAAAATTTCATACTAAATCACATGATCATATGATACCTATCAATGCGAATCAGTCCGTAGACCCCATGAATATTATATTTTGGATGAGTGATATTACAATTCTTGTGAAACATCTAATTTTGACTTCCAATGACCAACCCTTATCTAATCCATATTCTTAGTTCACTACACATAACAACAACACTAAAATTGATATATCACGAGTTCGTTTAATTGAAACATGACCAAAAAATAAAGATGATTTAATCTATTATTTTAATTAAATCCATCTCAACCATACATTTTGTTATTTTCACATGAATATATAACACCCTGGATAGATTGATGAAAAATGTAACCAATCCTTCTATGATCTATACGCTACAGCCTATAAACAAGGATAGAAATACAATCTAGGGTTATGTTATGGTAAACCCTTCTCCCAATCCCCTTAGCTACCTCTAATAAATCCAAAATAATCATAATATGATCATTATTTTGGTAACATCTATAAGCATTTTTCCATTTTTCTCAACATAAAAGTATCAATACTCATCAGGTTTTCTTATCTACCACTATCATAGTGGGCATTCCAAATTCTCAACATAAAAAAATAAATTACACATGAAAAAACAACAAGGAAATAAAAATGAATGAAAATATTATTCTTCTACGAAGCAATGGGAAAGTGGAATGGAATATAATTCCTCATTCCCCAGTTATAGCCTCAAAAAAATTAAACAATATTCAGAAAATTACATCCCACTAATTCCAATATAAAAAATAATATTATTCCAAACTAATAGCTCATCCATTTCCCAACCCCATGTGCATTTAATGTTATATTTCAAATTGATATTTAATGGAAATTAACCTACAACAAGTTGAATTACATTAATATCTTTTAAATTTTTATATTTATAAAATATATAAATGTAATTTCATAAAAGGATACTGAATATAATCTCATTCCTCCTTATATTCCATTAATTAATTAATTACATACCTTAATCTATATCCATGATAATGATGAATTTTAAATATAATTCATAAAAACTCAATTTGTTTCTAAATAAAGTTATTAACCTACCCCTCATTGATTCTATAAAATATTGATACATATAAAAATATTCATAAGGAATTGTGTATCCCTAAGAGACCCTATAAAATTACTAATTTTGTTTCAACCCAAAATCAAATCCTAATGAGGTGCAAATATATATGTATATTTACACTTCCATTCCAAATAGGGAGTTCCAACATTGACGAAAAACTCATAGGCCTATAATAAATGGTAAATTGCATTACCAATTACAATTTCTCTAACCTTTGTTTATCTTCATTATACTATAAAAGTGTTGTTATATAGTTAGACAATCATAGCACTATAAATCATGGGGAATAATAGAGGAAATTTGTGAGCAGCTAAATAATCAAATAATCCTAGTTATTTTTCTATATCATTAATATGGATGGTTGTACTTTCTATTAATGATCCCCTATTATTATAGATAAACCATTATTTATGACACCTAAAACCAAATTTGATGCCTATGATGGTATATTATTCATGGAATTTGGAGAAATGCAAGTCATTTTCAGTATTTCTATGCCATATGACACCCATTAGTGAATCGCTCCAGATTATCCTTCCATTTATTTGCCAACTCTTTTAAATTGTGGATTCAAACACATTATATCATGTTCATCAAGTTCAAATTATAGAGGAGTTTTTGAAATTTTCACCATGATCGACCAAACCATAAATAGCGGCGTTTTATGTTGTCCTTTAATTGATAGAATATATCTATCAAATGGATTTGGAAAACAATTTATTATCCCTTTTCACCTCTCATATCTAATTCTCCACCTTGGAAAGTATAAAGGAAGTAGTCTCAAAACTATCTATAATTTCTTCCATTGTTCCTATGATTTATATTCAAAAAAATACTAATGAATCATATATGAAACCTCTTCTAATGCACCAGACCTATTAATTAATCTTCAATTATGACAATTTTACCGTTTTTATATCAACTAAACATACCAAAATAGAATATTATAAAATTATTTAGGTTTTGTAGGATAACAAAAAATACATTAGTTTTACCCCATATAATATACCATACAAAAACCCTTCCATTTTCCTACCTAACATCAATATATAAAAATAAGACACAACACTCATTCAACCCAAAATAAGACTAAATCCACTAATTTTTGAGGTATTTAGGGAATATATCACCATGATTTTTCAGGGTGTTATTATTTACAGATTTTTTTTATAATGAATGAGATATTCAGATTCAAGTGGTACCTAAGAAGGTTCTGATAATTATTTTCAAAAATGGACATAATGTACTTTTCATATATATTGTGAAAAACAAATATTGTGCCTACATAGGCTATTAAAAACTAAATATTAAAAAATGAAAAATCATAACCCAGTTTATCTCCATAATCAAATATATGAAAGATTATCTCGAAAGTAACATTTTTTCATTCTCTATAGATACACCAACGACATCCAAATCCCAAATACAACTTATAGCTAATAAAAGAATACATTTACAAGACCCTTTGAATTATATGAATATATGATAGTTCCTTATGTTTTTTAAATGATTATGAATGATTCTAAATATTTAATATGAGTATATTTTAGGAATTCATTAATAATTGTATGGAAGTGTTCATGGATTAAATTATCATTAATTGTGAGTCATTTTAAGCATTCCATTATTCAATATCAATTATCATAAAAATGTGTATCAAATGTATCCTTTTGTGGAATTATGAATAATTTCACTTTATAGTTATTAATAATATTTTTCTATAGTAAATAGTTTCTCATAATGGTATTCAATTCGATCCTCAAAAAATTGTGGTAATCGAATCGCTATATAAATCCTCATAAAATTGAGATATATAATAACTACATGGTCATGCCAGTTTATATATGATAGTCATTCATTACATTAGTAGTTTTTCCCCCAAACTCACTCATCTACTCTGGAATGATGTATCATTCTATTTTGATAAGTCATGCAAGAGAGCTTTAATCAAATTTAATTTTGTTCTTACTACTTCATTAATAATTTATCTCTGATATTGTACTCTACCCATATAATTTATTTTGGTGCTTCTAATAGGTCTATTATTGATGTTTTTTTAAAAACACGAGAAAAATTTTCTTATGTAATCAATTACACCTCAGAATATTTGGATGAAAATAACTCTCATTAGACTATCACTGAAAAGAATCTTTTTGGTACGGGTTTTCCCCTGAATAAATATTTCCCTATATCTTAGGTTACAAAAACATCTTCATTATAGACTATTATGAATTAATTTTCATACTAAATAAATTTCATTTCATATTTAGTTCTATGCGATGAATCATGATTCAAAAATAATTTTAACATGATATGAAAGATATACCTAAAATAGAAAACCATGTTTCTGAAGACATGGGTAGAATTTCCAATTCATATCCTTAGAAAATCATTTATCCAACATTACATATTGAAGAACATTTATATATCACTCTATATTTACCTTGGCATTCACCAATTGACCATTTCTTGGTCACATGTTTTTTCCCTGATTAATTTACAATTGAAAAAAATAATGAAATAGTAAATATATTTTGAAAATAATATTTTTGGATGATAATAAATTGGAAAACTGATGATAGCATGGTTATTAAGAGATGTTTTAATGAAGAATAAAATTATCCCATCATTTATTTCTGCCACACCATTTTTAGAGGTGGGAACTTTGGGGCACAAAGGATTTCCCAAATGAACCCTAACATTGTATTGTTCCGGATTTCCCTCATTAAGGATTCAAATGAGTTCTTTTAACTATGTCCCACATTCCAACACATGGGAACAATTACAAAAGTAATTTACATAACATGATACCCAAAATCATGTCTTAGATCACTGATGTTAGGGGAATTGGTTTCATCAAACCCTTCTCCCATCCAATATATTCTCATAAATAATTCCTAATGGCTACCATGTTTGTAGGTGGGTTAGTAATAAACCCACTAGAAAGGATTTTGTAGATAGTATTATTGAGTTCCGAAAAGACTAATTCATCAATAAATATGTTACTCTTAAAGACTTATAATGTGGCATAGAAACCCATTTCTGTAATGAAAAAGTTGAATTTATTTTGAAAAAATGTGGTTGTACATAAAATGTCATCTTTTATGTTAGTCACAAAAAAATGGAATGGATATACATTACAATATATAATAAGAAAGAATGAATAACTGGATATTTATTCTCATATTAATATATTGATCTTGATGAATAAGATACGTTCTTCAAGATTATCTAATAACTAAAAAAATTCATAGTGGGATGTTTCCTTTTAAAAATATTTTTGGTAAATAATTTCATTTACATGTTGAAAACCAACATATTTCATTTTTGGATGTGTATGAGTGATCCAATTGATCCAAGAAACAAAGTAATCTAATCCAGGGGAAAATAATCATATAAATGATTTTTCATGAAGGAAAAAATGTAATTCTTTTAAATTATTGATTTCAACTTCAACACAGAATAATTAATTCTAACTGGGAAGGTTCTTTTACTGTAACTATTGTATAAACTTTTATTGTAGTAAATTTATAGTATCCAAATTCTAAAATTAAATTCATGTTTTTTGATAATATATTAAAGCATCCCCCTGAACGTAGATACACCCCACCTGCCATATCAACTTCCACCAACAACAATTATATGGAGACATCGACCAACATATATTGAATCATAGAAAAACATATTTTCATTATGTCTTAATTTGAATCTTCCCACTTCCCACTCTCTCCACCTCTCTCTCCCTCCATCTCCTAATCATTATTATTTAACTTCTCTCATTCCCACTATCCCTATATCAATATTTTTCCCACTTTCTACACCATTCAATTTTTTCCCTTTTTTGTTCTTGATGTGTTTTAAGAAAAAAATCAATATGAGACATAATTACTCGCCAAAAACATTTGTAAATGTTTCGAACTATTTTGGGGAGTCTAATGACTTTTTGTTCATCTAATTATTTTTTATTTTCATCATAAATTTGGATACTGAATTTTACTTCTAGATAAATATGTTTTTAATGAACAATTTTTCATTGAAAACTTATTCATCCCTAAACATAAGGAACAAATTTATTATTCATTCAATGGTAAACTACTACCATAATTGCATTATTTATATAATATTTTATTGTATGGGATTGTATTAAATTTTTTTTATCATTTCCATCATTTTAAATGATCCATTAAATGCATCAGAAAAAACATTCATTTATGTGGGGGATAGGTCATCATTTTATGAGTTTTGGGAATGAAATGTTTTATAAAATTTCAAAAACAAATATTGAAAATTGTTAGAAAAAATTCATGAAAATATGAATATTGAAAAAACATAATTGGTTGTATATTGGCAAGGTCACAATTCACTTGTCCTCAACCTTTGATATAGTTATAACTAAAAAAATTAGTGTAATAAGGATATAAAAAAGGGTTGGGAGATGAGTATGAGATATTTTATCGTTGAATATTTTAATAAAATAGTGAAAATTTAAAAAACTCTAAATTCAAGCTTTATTGAAAAGTTATTGGATTTATTCTGTTTTATACATGTTTTATATTTTCATCTAATTTTAATTTTTTACCTATCTTATGGTCTTTATCACATTTTTGACCTCCTAAATATGTTTTTTAAT
This sequence comes from Viscum album, assembly GCA_963277665.1. Taxonomy (NCBI): domain Eukaryota; kingdom Viridiplantae; phylum Streptophyta; class Magnoliopsida; order Santalales; family Viscaceae; genus Viscum; species Viscum album. Next base: position 677,489,466 of record OY728132.1, on the reverse strand, counting down.
TTCTTGATATATCTTATTTCATAATAAATATTCCTTTTTACTCATTGGTGTTTTACTATTATATTCATATATTTTGCTCATTATATTCCTACCATCCAATATCCAATGAAAAATACATAAAAGAACTCTTCATTAATTTTTATTTTATGATATAAAATGGAATTAAATAGATTATAAAAATTGTATTATTATTGATTTGTTTATTGAATTATTGATCCTTCGTGAAAACATTTACTTAATTTAGAAAAAATTGAGTTTACGATGCCTATACTTTCTACATTTAATTTCGAGCATGAAAAAGATGTTTTTTGGAACATTGATTTTATATTATAATTATTTTAAAATAATATAAGACTATTTTTTTACTCTGTAACTCTATATTTTGGAAAAATTAATATTTTTGGTGTGTAAAAATGATATAGTTTTATTTTTATTTTTATTGTACTTGAAAATATTTGCAAAGCTATGTGTGATGGAGTTAATGTTATTGATGAATTCATAACCTTTGAATATACTCCCCATATTCAATATGATAGAAAAGTTCATAAATGATGTTAAATAAATATTTTTTTATTAAATATAATTGGTTATATTTTCTACAATTTATCCAGATTCATGGAATATTATAGTTTTAATCTAAACTCTCACCCAATTTATCAAAAAAGTGTGATATTTTTCTTAAAGGTCAGTAATTAAATTTAAAAAAAGTAAATAAAATGATTAGTGGTATAAATTACCCATGTAAAGTTATTATGGACCACACAATATGTCCCACCACATTTATTAGTAAAATTATTCACTCCATAATGATAATATTTCTTAGCTGAATTTATATGAGAAAATTTATTGAAACAAAAAAAATTATTCAAGGATATCTAGAAACATGATGGATAAAAATTTAATGTCCCAAATAAATAATAAATGGTCCCAATTGATGTATAAAATTTCATACCACTATTTAATATGGTATATGGAAATATATATATTTTTTTGACATTTCTCTAAAATGAAATTTCCCAATTCACCATAAATGTTGTGGGTTGAATGGGTAGTGATATTTTACAAAAAGATTAGATCGAATGGTTTATAGATTATGTTTTTTTCTTTTCGTAAAACCCATTAACATTGTGGATGTTGGGAAATCCCGAATAAAATTGGACATTAGTACATGGTTTAAGAAAGCATCCATAACATTGGATTTAAAAGTCCAATTGTTTCCAAATTTGGATCCTGAAGTATTAAAATTCTCATATAAAACATTCTAGAAGAGTATATCTATATATTTATATTTTTATATATTCAAATGATTGATAAAAATTGAGGGATAGGTCTGGAGTTCATAATGGCCTACACCTTCAGCGATAAATAAACTCCCCATTTATCAATGATAGTGGTTTAAATTTTTGAAAAGAAGGAAAATAATTGGAGTGACCATATTCTTACTAATTTCATGGGATGAAATTTTGTAATCTTGTGTCAGATGTATAAACTTCTCAAAAACAATTAGTTACATGTTCATTTCTACAAGATTTTAATTATATATATGATTGTTTTATTTTCACTTCAATTAAATTTTAATGAATATTACATATTAAAAATATATTATTCTTATCAACAATATTTTATATAATATAAATTTTATTAAAATTGTTTAAATAAGGAAAATAAATCCATTTCCACTTTCAAATTCTCATTCAATTCATAATTATTGTTAAATTTACATCACTATTTGTGTGTCTTTTCAGCACAATACTCTTTTCTTGACCCACTATTTTCCTTTTCATGTTAACTCGTCAACAAAAAAGTAAAAAAATTAGGTTACATACTATATTAATTTATGAGAAAATTATCCCCTCAAATGAGTCATAATTTGTGAATGTAAAGTGATTGAGATCATATTTTTTGTAAAATGTCATAGAGGTTAACATAATGTATGTTAAACATAAAATGTCACGGATTTATGATATATTTGGTTTAACATGTGTATTTCATGGATTATTGGAACTAAAAATACACTAATATTAATTATTATTTATTGATATTATAATTTTTTAAGGATTTTATTAAATCTCTAACATGTTGGAATTGCAATCAAAAATGTTTTGTGAAGTGGGTTTTAATATATTTTAAAATAAAACCTATATCAAGGATATGATAAGATTAACTCTCCAATAATAAACTCACCCAAATGATAATAAAGTTATTAAATAAAGATTAATCTATAAAAAAATTTAATTAACCACTACAAAAAAACCATCATTTAAAATATAAAAAAATAGTTGACTCTAAAAAAGTAGTTAAATCGTCGAGGATTTGACCTGATTTTCTCAATTAAAAAAGTATTAGGGAATTTTGTATTTTAATGATCTATTGGTGAAGCTAGTCCATGATTCAACTTCTCTAACCATGATTGTAACACCCCAGAATGATAAAGGGTTAAATGACTAAATGATATGACTCATGTCAACAAGGTGAATCTTCTTTTTCGGGAGCCTATCTGATTAGAAATCCACAGTTAAGTGTGCTTGGCTTGGAGTAGTGATCAGGATGGGTGACCCTCTGGGAAGTTTCCTAGGGTGTGTGTGAGTAAGGACAAAGCACACTGGAAAGGACAAGTGTTGGTATGTGGGGACTTTCATTAGTCAGATGACCTGTTCAGGCACGTGGGTGGACCCTGGGGTGGGCTCCACGTGTCTGCGGGGGTAACTGGGGGTACCTGGTAGGCAAGGACCCGACGACCATGTTAAGGCGGGGTGTCTGCACTGTCACCGATGCCCGGTTGTCACATTTGGTATCAGAGGAGGAACCCAGCCTTAAGTGCGGTGCACTGCCTGGGTTGAGATGTAGGGCCCACAACGAGGGAGTTGTGCCCTAAAGGGGGGTGATTGTAACACCCCAGAATGATAAAGGGTTAAGTGACTAAATGATATGACTCATGTCAACAAGGTGCACCTTCCCTTTCGGGACCATGTTAAGGCGGGGTGTCTGCGCTGTCACCGGTGCCCGGTTGTCACATTTGGAATCAGAGGAGGAACCCAGCCTTAAGTGCGGTGCACTGCCTGGGTTGAGATGTAGGGCCCACAACGAGGGCGTTGTGCCCTAAAGGGGGGGTGATTGTAACACCCCAGAATGATAAAGGGTTAAATGACTAAATGATATGACTCATGTCAACAAGGTACACCTTCCTTTTCAGGAGCCTGTCTGATTAGAACTCCACAGTTAAGCGTGCTTGGCTTGGAGTAGTGATCATGATGGGTGACCCTCTGGGAAGTTTCCCAGGGTGTGTGTGAGTGAGGACAAAACACACTGGAAAGGACAAGTGTTGGCCTGTGGGGACTTTCATTAGTCAGATGACCCGTTCAGGCACGTGGGTGGACCCTGGGGTGGGCCCCACGTGTCTACGGGGGCAACTGGGGGTACCTGGTAGGCAAGGACCCGACGACCATGTTAAGGCGGGGTGTCTGCGCTTTCACCAGGGCCCAGTTGTCACAATGATCTTCAGTTGGAAGTAGTTATGCATGTACTCAAAACATGGAGTCATTATATCTTTGGGTTTCAATTAATATTGTATGTTTATATTAAAACCCTAAACCATATTATTATTCATATAGATTTGAAATTTTGAAATGTATAATTGGTAGAGTATCTGTATATTTTTTATTTTGATATTACATACACTATTAGAAAATGTAATGTGGACTCTAATTCATAGAGTAAGAAATTGTCGACCCAAGCACTGATGGAATCAATTGAAGTGTTTTATCTGATGATTTTGTCCACTATAATAAGATTTGGAATGAAAGAATCTAGTTGAAGGGTATTTCCATCTTTGATGATGGATTAACCACATTTTTATGAGTGTGTATGGATTTAGAATATAATGAAACATGATTGAAATAGATTTACTAAAATACTATATGGTGGGGATATATCGAGTGAGTGGTCTATGTCTCCCAACTGAGATTTTTTCTTTTATATTTGGTTGTTTGTTATGATTTTCTAATAGAAGTTGTTAATGGATCGTGGAAACTGTAATTTTTGTGTAAACACATGCATTAAAAATAATATCATTATATTAGATTTTAGTATTGTTGTTTATTGAATATATTGTTTATTGGGTATTTGGTGCCACTATGTCTTACTTGATATTGATGTAATATGGAACACTTATTGCCTACTATTTTGTTACAACCCTTATCCATTATAGTATGTAATTGTGTTGATATTTCAATTTATTTCTTCTATTTTTTACCATGTTCTCCAATTTGTAAAGATGAAGTTTTGGTGATTAATGATTGACCCAATATATAGGTGAATTTTCTCTTTATCAAGGAAAAATGATGGCATAATAGATAAGAGTCTTGATTATCTTACATATTTTGATACAACATGGGGTTCCTTGTGAAATCATTTTTGAAATGTTCATAAGTTTCACATCTGGATTATAGAATTTTTTGTTATAGGGAATGCGCTATATGTTTAAATTGAGCACATAATATCATTTTTTGTTGGATAGATAGATAGTGTGATATATACTAATTCTTGATGGTATGTTCTAGGATTGAGTTCTTGATTTTGGTGGTTGATGGGAATGTCATTTTACATTATTCATGTTTTTAAAAAAAATCATAATTCCTTAATTAGTATAGAACACTTTGAAGATTATTTGCTGGCCACCTAGATATCCAATGTAATAGGAATAGTTGTTAGAGTTTTCCTTGGTTAAGATGAGTTTTGTTCAACAGATGGCGCAAAATGTGTAGTTAATCTGGAAGAGATTTTTCACGATATTGTGTTGTCAACGATATTATTTGGATGGCCATATCTAGCTATTGGTGATTGTGGCTGGTGAAAATTCCTTTTTGATATTTTCACCTCACATTGTAAATCATCTATCATGTAAATTGTGCAATATTAAACCATGTTTTTGGGGTCCTTTGAGATCTTCATATGTGTTAAGAAGGTTCCCAATTGTTTTAACTTACTATCCCCTTTGAATTCCATCCAAAACGTGATTCATTTATCTTAAATGATGAGGTATATACCAGATCCTTCCCATATGATTGGAATTGATGATTACTATATTGAACCCAATATCACTATGGTTAAGAAACCAGTTCAAGTAATAGATCAATGAAAGGAGGTGATTCATGATAAAATGATTCCTTTGGTTTGTGTACTATGGATGTGCAGATATGATATCCACACGACGTGGGGCCTCTTAGCAGCCTCACTCTCCCATATTCCCGAGCTAGGGTTTCCTCCAGTGGTGATTTAGAGTGGGAGGCCTCTGTGCCGCCTTGGCTTTGTCTCCCCCTCCACTCTTCCCTCCCCTTTCCATTTCTCCCCTGGTCATCTCGACGTTCTCAGCCTCCTCAGGATTGCGATTCCTTTCGTCAGTGAAGGTGTTTCTCACCTCGGTCGACCTTTCTCTTTCTTTTATTTCCTATATCCTCCTCCCCCACTTGTCTAATGTTGTTCTCTGGTGGGACTTTATTTGCCTCTTACCCCCCCCCCTCTTAAAAGCTTTCCCCCCACATCAGACCTCCATTTTGGGTCTCTATATGGGTTCTTTAGGTGGCTCGAGTCGGCACCAGTGTGGGAGTTCGAGGGTTTTCTCCCCCTCTGCCCTTGCTGTTCAACCCATCATGCACGACCCCACTTGTATGGGCCCGATGCGGGTTTCAAGAAAACATGGGATGGTTCTGGTGGTGTACTGGGAATGGTATCAGTGCATTTCCATCACCAGAGTTGGTTTTTTCTCTCTTCTTTGGTTTCTTTTTTCTTCATCCGTAGTGATGTTTCATTTGATGTAGTCTTCCTACTTCCATTTGGGCTTTTCATCATTTTTTGGTGTTATTCGGATGGATTTTGTTGTGTTTTATTTATCGGTTTTACTATGGTATTTTGTTCGATTTTGGTTCCTGACGGTGACGACGCCATCATTTTATTTGTGATGGTAGTGATGACTATGATGTGTACAGTGGCGGTGGAAATCATCGAAGGATCTGGTTGTTTCAGCTTTGTCCAAGGTGTTGTGACGATGATGAGATGGTATGAGTTATGTGGTAGTGTTCTGATGCTATGGAGAGATGTTCACCGGTGGGTGCTCACCGGCAGTGGAGCTATCAAGGATGTGGTTGATTGCCCGGGAGAGCAGCTGAAGGTGATGACAGTCAAGTTTTTCATGTCCCAAGAAGATGTGATGGTGTTAGGTTTGATGTGTGATCATTGGTTTTTTAGTTTTCGATGTTGCGGTTTGGGTGTGAAGCCCGAGGCGGTTCAACGGTGTGATGGTTGCTGTTTGAAATTTTAATTTTGAAGATGTTTTTTTGGTTCTCAATGGCCTGACGACTTTGGATGAGAATGACCCTGGCGAGTTGAAGATGGCTGTGATGGGTTGATGGCAGCTGACACTGGTGGCTCCTGTTTTTTTTTTGAATCTGTGTACTGGGTTTATGTGTGTTGTTTTTGTTCTTGAGGTTTGTATTTTTGGTGTATTTGAATTATGAGTTTTGTGGTTACCATTAACCATAAAGTGGCTTTTTGAAAAAAAAAACAGATTTGGCTACATGACGCGGGAGGTAGAATTGTTGATCATGTTGTTGTGGCCATCATTTTTTGTGATTCTGGGAATCTAAGAACATTATGGTGACATACTAAATTTATAGTAAGGATATTTTAACACCATGCTATCTTTATTAATATATGCCTTGTATTTTTTTGGATTCCATTTTTCTTTAGGTTCATTGTATCATATTCAAGAAATGATATAAATTTTAGGGAAAATAAATTAATGTATAGGTTTGTATGTTAGTATTAATTAGTTTATTATATGTAAAAATGATTCTATATATTTTCATGCTTCTTCTTAAGTTTGGATGACATGAGAGATGGTTTTGGTTTTTCTAGTATAATCTTGACATTTTTCTATCTAATGAAATTTTACAGATGATGGATGAGTTACATATTGTGTTCTTTTTTCCAAAAATATGTCATAAATTAGATAAGTCATGATAGTATACCAATTCATAAAAATGGTCTACATCATGAAATGGTCTATATCATGATTTTTAATCCGAGGTCTTGGGTTTTTTGTGTAACTCTTAAATATGAAAATTCTCTTACTAAATCAATCTCACTCTATAAATTAGTTGGTTTAGATGGTATTTAACATATAAAATGAATTAATAATAATTCCTTATACATGTAAAATCTCTTCCAATACCTATAACCACTCCCAGGTGATATTTAGATATCATATCCTTTCATATCTCTTGTTCGCTGATTGATTGTCATGATTATAGTGGTGTGTCTCTCCAGGCAAGCAGTCTTCATTTTTCATTATTTTCTTTTCTCATAGTTATGGTTTTGGATACCATTGGGGTTTAAAATCCTGATCAATTTTTGTTTTCATCGATCCCTTGTTGTTTCTTTTCGTACCTCATATTATAAAGGTCAGTCTAGGGTTTTTAAATTGATGTTTCTGAAGGGGGATGAATTGCAATCCTTTTTGTAGTAGGTTTTTCTATAAGTTTTCTAATTTCAAATAATTATATATCTATCTTGTAATAATCGATTGGGTTATTCCATACATTTATAAGATTTATTATATCTTTTATTTTCCTGGAAATAGATATGTTTTTGTGCATTTACTTGAAAATTATTTTTTAGAGCAAGAGTTTGATAAAGTACAAGAATGGTATTTTTTATTCGAAAATGGATTTTAAAACACAAAAGTGTATTTGGATTTTCTATAAATTTTTTATTTCTAAAATTTGAGAATGATTTTGAAATGGATTTTAAAAATATTAGAAAAGTTGATACCTTCTATGTGTCATGAAATATTTATAAGTGACCCTAGTGTGTGTGTGAGTATGTGGAATCTCTTAGGGTTTATTTTGTTGATATCAATTGACTATGGGAATAATTGATATATTTTAGTATGAATATATATTCCTGTTTTAGGATTTATTTTATGTTATGTATGTATTCCCATAGGAAAGAGGCTAATATAGAGTTTAATTCATTTATGGTTTATTATTATGTGATGGATTTTGTCATTGATTTTTTTATAGAAGCATTCATCTAAGGTGGTATCACAATTATTTACAGGATTATTTATTTTGTGAGTATTTCTTTACTTTCTTACATTATATTGTATTTATTTTCAATCCATTTTTATCACATATACATTTCATAGCCTATGATTTATGAATATTATTGGAATTTATGAACTCCTAAGGATGTGGCTTACAAAATATTTTGGATTTTTAAAAAACAATTTAAATACAATATTCCTTTCTAAATCGATAATGACTACATTTATGATATTTGACCACATATAGACATTTTGGTGGTATCATACTGGGCTTTTTTCCAACACCCTACATTGTACATTGGGTGGGTGGAGCTATTTTACTATTGGATCTATGAAAAGTGAATTCCATCTTGTAGCATATCATAATCTCTTATTTTTTATATCCTAAAAAATGGGGGGGTTATAAGTGATGTTTGGTTACACTAAGACATATGTATGTGGCCTTATCATAATTTTCTTATATATCCTATTTGATTCGATTTTATAGATATTATTTTGTCTCTTTCATTCGCACTATACTATGGTATATGTCTTATTTTTGTTATTTATTGGACTCCTATATTTACATTTTGGGACATCACTACATAGAGGACAACATTATGAAATATGTATAGTTGAACATGGTTATATTGTTATATACATTCATTCCATCATGATCATTGAGAAATGGAAATGTTAATTATGCATAGAAATATCATATATTCTCCATTATTTTAACATATTTCATCTTTCATAACTTTATATCATGGTTGGTTTTAAAATTATAATTTATTTATAGAAATGATGACCATGACATGATTTTTATAATGTATATAATGATTTAACAACCCCTTTGATCACTGTTAGCCCATTAAATAATTTCAAATTATGATAAGAGTTTAATAAAAACATATAATGTGAAAATAAGTATATAAGTAATGAAATATAACAAGATAATAAATAAATAAAAGCACACTAAAATTAGAATGTTTCATATTAAAGTAAATTATTTACCAATGATTATTATTAATGAAGATATAAAACATTTGTTATGACACTGTCCAAGGTTACACAAAATTTATTTTAAAAAATCATATTTTTAAATTTATATCCCATCTATTTTAGATCCAAAACTATTTTTATTAATAATTATCCTGAAAATTTTATTTATGGTTCAGTTTTTTTAGAGGTAATATTTATCCATAACTACATCTCATTAATTTTTTTATATAATATTTCTATTTTTAAATAAAAAATCCATAAAACTAAAAACATAGTTTTGAGACTTTTAAATAATTATTTTATATAAAATTATCTTATATTTACATATTGTATTTCAATATATATAGTTTTATTTAATTTTACCACAACCAAAACAATTATTAAGAATTCGAAATCATTTTTAAGATTCATTTATATCATCAATGAAAAAACATCTTCTGTAACATACTGGGTAAATAAAGAATATGAAATTCTCATATTTATCAATATTTGTGAATAAAATTTCAATATTACTTTAAAGGTATTGATATGCTCGATAGCATACCCAATACTCAACAACGAGTTTCTCTGAAATTTTACGTTGCACACTAATAATATAATAATATTATTTTAAATAATAGTTAATGCCTAACTGTTGTAATGGCGGGAATGAAAAGAACTAACTAAAAAATTATTACATATGTTTGTTAAATATTTTTACATTTATCAAATAAATGTTAGAGGCTTAAAATGCAAATGAATCCACTTTTAAGAATAAATACTCTAATATTTTTAAAAGACTGTTTACCACCTTTTGATGGTGAACATTTTTTAAATATAACTTTTGACAAATTTATAAGATCTATTTGTCAAAATAAACTTATTACATATAATTGGGGCATTTAATTTTACTTTGGAATTTTTTTTTGTATTTTTCTAATAATGTTTATTTTTTAATGAATAGTGAAAAATACTACATTTTACTTCAAATCTGATTTTTCATATAATATAATTATATGGGTAGATTATCTATTTAAATGTTTTAATGTGTAATTGGAATATATTTTTACCATTTAATCTAATGGTGGTCATTATAATTAATTTCACTTTGAAAATGGACATAAAGAAGTGTCAATCTTTTGATAAATATTATTTCTTAAAAACACGATATTTGTTTTCACAGCGGGAATTAACAATATAATTTATTAATGAAACATCTATGTTTTTAATTTTTTAAAATGGAAATCATTTTTTAATTTGTAATATCATATATATCTTAGGGTGAATATTTGGTATTTTTTGATAATGATCATTTATTAATGAATAGTGAAAAATACAGCATTTTAATTCAAAACTGCCTTTTCATCCAATTTATTTATATAGTTAGATTTTCATTTTAGTTGATTTAAAGTATAATTAAATTATTTTTTATCACTTAATACAATTTTTTTATTTGAAAGTAATTTCACTTTTCATTTGAATGTAAAAAAAGTCAATCTTTTAATAAATTTGAGTTCTAAAAACCCGTCTTTTGTTTTGACAACAGGAATTACTTTTAAATTAATTACATAAATTTATGTGTTTAGAATTTGGTAAAATTGGTTCCACATTTGTAATCAGATGGTCTAAATTATTTAATTAATAATCTTTTTTTTTGTAAATTATGAATAGTAATGAGGGTAATTATCTTTAATTATCGTGTTCAAGTAGTAATCAGATAGTTAAGGGTAATAAAATAATATCATAAATATATAAAATGACCCAAAAATGTGTCCTAATGGTTTTGGTGGTGTCATGGACGACCGTGGGATGCATTGTTCCAACTTTGGGGCCCCATGGATTCACTTTAGTATGATAGTGACTTTTTATCATATTATTTTTTTAAAGAAAGGAAATATAACAACGGTTTGTATATCCTAAGTTAAACAATTTTAATTTCTTTTAAATAAATGATCTATTTGACGATAAATATTCATTATAAAGATAAATATATTTCCTACATGATGGTAGTTTTTTAATAATTTTTATACATTAAATAAATAAATGTCTTTATGACACCGTGATGATGCAGTGATTACATCATTAATGAAAATTTTAAATAAAATTAAAATATAAGGTGAAATGTATTACATAAACTTGTAAAAAAACTATTGTATGGGTGGATTTCAAACCCTTATCACCTTATCCTAGAAATATATAATTTTGGGACATTTAAAATCCGAATATCAATTTATAATAAAGTAACATTTCATAACTTTCCAAGAGTGTCCCTCCTCCCTCTTATGAAAGGCCCCTATCTCTATCCCCTTACCCACACCTCTCATGCCCTTGGATCGCCCAAAATCTGCTCATATTGTCTCAAAAAATCCTTTTATTACTCCTAGAAGACTCAATTTTTGCATAATTCTTTCCAAGGAAGCCTTTGGGCTTAAATCAAAAGGAGTTACCCGATTTAAAGGTAATGTATTATCTTATGTTCTTTTGTTTTATTTTTCTTCTCCAACACCTTAAACTCTTTTATTCCTTTCATTTGTATCAAAAAACAGAATCATCAATATACTAGGATGTTAATATGAGAACTATTCGAGCCACACATACACACACCTCCATCTAATTGGTGAATAACTTACTGTTTCTATAGAAGATGAACTACTGACTCACAAAACGACGATTGTTCAATTATTTCATACCACCTCCCATGGTGGACATTATAATGTCACTATATTTTATATATGATATATATGGTATTTTTCTTTTCTATATTATTTTGTATTTTAAATTTAAAACATACCTTTATGGTTTTCAAGTTGTTCAAATGTGATAATTTCATCTGAGGAAGTGTGGACTACCGCCCACTCAAGTGATGTGACTCATTCATGCAATACATGGAATTTATAAAGAATAAAATTAATTAACTTATGTGACTTATACAAAATATATATTATAATTTAATTATAATATATATATATCTCATTTATTTTTAATTCCATTAATATGAAAAATAAATGAAATTAGCGTTCATGCGTACGTACGGCCTACCGTCTCCATAAATGGTGCATTTCATTTCTTTTTATCTCCAAATGTTATGGAATAATATAAAATTAATATTTACTAGTTATATATGATATTTAAATCATTAATAGTATTCGGTAGATGATGTACTTATAACTACATGGACAATTATTTTCAAACAAGTTCATTTTTTACTCATGTACCAAACATCAACAAAAACATATGATATGAACTCACATAATTAAATAATAATTATAAAATTATAATATTTGATAGTAATTGAATAATAAAAATTATAGGAGGTCTTTAAGAAAATATAAATTTACAAATGTTCATTATTTAGGAATACATATAAACAAAGAAGACAAGTCGGACTGAAGTAAGGGATCTGACCTCTATCTTTCTTTTCAAGTACTCTCTTTTATGTCATTTATATTATACTCCATGTTATTATGTTGAAGGATGTTCTTTCCTATTCACCACACTATAATTTTATTTTCATATGATTAGAGACCCCCACTTACTCACATCAATTCATTTTAAGAATTTTTAAGTGGCACCGTTAGACTGCCGAATTATCGTAAGGGATTTCTTATCTCACTTTTAATTCTGTGATATTTACATTGGTCACCACATATTTATAGAATGTGGTGTATTCTGTAATTAAAATTGATATCTATTATCATGATTCTATTTATATTCATGTTGTTATGAAATTCATTTGGTGGTTATTATCTTTTGGTCATACGACTCGATTGATTACAATGTGGTAAGGGGTTTTATCTCACTTTTTATTCCCATGAGATTAATGATAAATTTGACACTATTTCCTTTTTTGTTGTGTATTTAATACCCATTATTCTACTATTTGTGTAATATACTCTCTTATTTGGGTATTTACATCTACATTTTGTGACCCATCTTTCATGGGGTGTACATTTCGAAAGTTACCCAAATCGGTAAGGGATCCTTTCACCCTCCTCTTTTTAGAAGGCTTTTTTTGTTAGGTAATTTAATTTACATATTATTATGTTGGATATGTTCTTATATATCCTTATTGATGTAAATTTTAGGTCCATGTGATGAGATAGACATTTTATTTCTCATAAACTCATTTTCAGAACATTAATGCAACGTCGTTAGGATGTCGAATTTCTGTAAGGGAACTTCTCAACCAAATTTAAATTCTTTGGGTTAAACCTATACTTCTTGATTATTTCGTGCAATGAATATGTGTAGATAATCTCTAATTTTTTTTACATTTAATATCTACTTTTATTGGGTGTATTTATATTTTTCACACATAATTATGTAATTGATTTATCCTCAAACTAAGGATACCACCCTTGTACGGGACTTCATCTCAATCTCCCTTAATTGAGGGATATTTTGTTTTATAAGCAACATTATCACTGTGTATAAACCCCTTTGACTTTTACTTTTATTCAAAAAAAATTTATACGAAGCGTTTTACTAAATGACAAAAGGGAATGTTTTTGTCTTATGGATGCAGCGACAACGACTTCTCTGGCCCCATGACCATTATTTGATATTCGGCTACCTCTACATACCATATTTTTTTTAAATGAAAAATAAATACCATGTTTTTATTTTTCTTTATTTTGGTATTGGAAATGGTTTTGATAATGTTTTTATTATATCATTGTGTTGTATTGATATCTTGTGATTGAAATGTGGAAATGTTATATTTTCTTTATGAATGTTTTATGTGATATGATTATGTTATGTTTCTTGGGCATTGTTTATGAAGACGGGTGGTTCCATGATAAACTAAGGGTGGGTGAGCCCGTGATAGATCTCCAATGCATTGGGTAACACAATGGAGTGAAATATTAAGGGTTCTCTGAAAAGATTTAGGGAATATACTATGATGGGTATTCCAAAACGTAACGATGAGGGTTACTCCTACGTAAGAATGTTATGAATGCCTCATGTTACCTTTATGTCTTATGATTTATATAAGATATACATAAATATTATGATTTCAGAAGGTATGTTATGAATGAAAGTTACGGTTTCATTGATTTGTATTTATTGGTCGGTTAATGTTTCCTTGGTTTATGTTATAACCCTTACTGAACTTTTTATGCTCATCCCATGTTTTTGAAATGTTTTTCTCAGGTTATAAGAAAGGGGAAGAGAAAGGAAGTATTCAAGAAGATTTTTATCAAAAAAAAGAACTCTTGTTTTATTTATGGATGTGTTTTTTGTGAAAAATCATTTATAGTAGTTGTTTCTACTTTGTAATCCTTTGAGATGTAATAATAATGTATTAATTCTCTAAAACTATAATCCTGAAAAGATCCTCAATGTGAATTATTCATTTAATTCAAGATTAAGTATTGTTTTAAGGCCATGTCTTTATAGTTGGTATCAGAGTTCGGTTTAGATAACTTTAGAGGTTAGGGTGGTGTTTTAGCATAAGTGACAAGTTGTGTATAACCATAATGGTTAGTATATTATATGAATTCATATTTTTTTTAGAACGAGTTTGAGATAACTTGAATAAGTATATCTTATTGTTTATCTTCCTCATTATTATATGATTATTTTACTAATATACTCATACTAACCTTTTTGATTTTAGTAAATGGATGGATCTAGCAGGCACCAAAGTAACAGTGGATTTGAATTAAACTGTGACAGTTTTCTGAAGGAGAAACTGAATGATATGGGAGCCTTAATGAGAACTCTTGTGCTTAATCTCAACCCACTATATGGAGTCATGATTGACCACCAGAAACTTAGTGATTTTCATAAGGAATCATATATTTTAGAAACAAATCCCTACAGAACATCAGGTAATAATCATAACGGTAAGTGTGTTAAAAAACCTATGTGTCAAAGATGTGGAAAGAAATACATAAGAAAATGTTTCAAGGGGACAGAAAGATTCTATAGGGGTGGGAATGAATGTCATAATGTAATAACATTCCATGGAAAAAGGATTCATCTAGTTGTCTCTAGTAAAGGGAAAGAAGTTCTTTCTGAAGGATAAATTGAATGTTTTAAATGTGGTGTGCATGGTCATTATGCGAAAAAATGTCCTATGAAAATGTTTTGGGAATGGGATCACCTATATCGAACAAATATTCGTTTACCAATACCTAATGCCATTCCGATTGAGGATGAAGAAACTGACAATGAACAATGAAAGGTGTGAATTATTTCTTAAAATATGTTTTCTTATTATTGAATCTTGGGATATGATTCATGATTTTGTTTGTATGAAATAATATTTCAAAATAAGTTGGAAATGAATGGTTAATAGACCATGAAAAATGTTGAATGAGTAAGAATTCAGCATATAAGGGATTCAAGAGATATGGTAGAATTTAGGATGGTGAAATTATTAAAAGTATTAAGTCTCTTTTAATGATGGGGTCACATTAGAAGACTTTTTATAGTATGTGTAACCTTGATGTTTGATATATGAAAATTTTATTCAAGGAATAATTATCTATTCTTTTGTGGATATAGTTATATAGAACCATTTGGGTATATATGATCCTTGAATTTGAAGAAATTATCAGTTAATACATTTTGGGATGAAAAAGGAAAGTTATTAGATAACCTCTTGTGGTCAAAATATGTTATGGTTATTTTTGTTGAATATATCTTTTTTTGGGGAATGTTATAAAATTATCTGGATTTTAAAAGGGAAAACACGTAGACCATGTGAGAACCCATCGTGTCTGACGAAGATGCGGGAATCGAACCAACAACCAAAGTGCAACATGTATTTATCGCCTACCACTGGGCTACATGAAGTCCCCGGTTAGTTTGACTAATTATTTTTAGTTAGATGATATTATGAATCAGGAATACATTCATTTTGGTTTATCTATGGAAATTATTCACTTATCTTGGATGATATGTGATTAGGTTAATTACTTTTTAGTATGAGCTTTTAAGAGTAACTAATTTTAATTGGAGATAAATGTAACGATTTTCCTTGGAAGACTGTCTGATTAAATCCTTCAGATATTTGGGTTTCAATCATAGTTTTTTTTATCTTGGATGAATTTTATGGACAATTGTTTATTGACTGGTCTTTGTTGAACTTTGGATAATGTTTGACAAATTTTGGAGAATAAGGGTAGTATTTCTTTTTATAAAGGATTATCCTATTTGGGTATTATCTGATCTCGTACTAACAATTTGGGTATTGGTTTTGGTCTAAAGAGATGGGAAATATATAGTTCTCTTTTGTGGACTAGGTGGTTCTATATAAGTTTATTATAGTTCTCTTAATATGAACAAGTCGTCCTAAATACTCATATTTCAGAGAAAATATGAGTTTGTGTAAGAAATATAGTAAGAGATGAAAGTCTACACGACAAGTAAGTATATTTCCTTATCATTTAGTTAAGATCATAAAAAAATTCCTCATTGAAATTTATCTTAAAACAAAAATGTTTTCTGTTAACATTTCCTATTGGGGAATCAAACAGTGTTTAACCCATCACATGTTTGTGATTTTCTGGTGGATAACTTTCTCCTAAACTTGTTTTCTATCACTCTCCTTCAGAACATGATGGTTTCTTTTCTCCTCCATATCCATGCTTTCATGGAATCCTAGTATTTTTTTTCTCGGGTAACATTTTTATTTTTCTTTCTTTCTTTTATTGTTATAGGTTAATTTACAACTTTTCCAATGTGGGGATTTCAATGATGTTTTCAAGCCCAATTTTAATACTGCGAGGGCGCAATTCTCAAATGGGGCGAAGGATGTAACATCCCAGGTAAATAAAGAATATAGAATTCTCATATTTATCAATATTTGTGAAGAAAATTTTAATATTACTTCAAATGGAATTCTCTTCTTAATATCATACACAATACACAACAACGATTTTCTTTGAAATCTTACATTGCACACTAATAATATAATAATATTTTTTTAAATAATAGTTAACACCTAGCAGTAGTAATTGAAAGAATGAACAGAACTAACTAAAAAATGATTACATATGTTTGTTAAATATTTTTAATTTATTCAATAAATGTTAGATGCTTAAAATGAAAATGAATCCAATTTTAAGAATAAATACTCTAATATTTTTAAAAGATTCTTTTACCGCCTTTTGCTGCAGAACATTTTTCAAATCTAAATTTTGAGAATTTTAACATCTATATTTGTAAAAATAAACTTATTCTTTAGAATTGGGACATTCAAATTTATGTTGGGTAAATTATTTGTATTTTTGGGACAATGTTCATTTTTTTAATGAATAGTGAAAAATACTGCATTTTACTTCAAAACTGCTTTTTCATCTAATTTATTAATATGGCTAGATTATATTTTTAATTTTTTTAATGTTTAATTAGAATATATTTTTACCATTTAATCCAATAGTGGTCATTATAATTAATTTCACTTAGAAAATGGACATAAACAAGTGTCAATCTTTTGATAGATATTGTTTCTTAAAAACACGCTATTTGTTTTGATAGTGGGAATTAACTATATAATTTATTAATGAAGCTTATATGTTTTTAATTTGTTAAAATGGACATCATTTTTGAATTTGTAATATCAAATATATCATAGGGTGAATTTTTGGTATTTCTCCCATAATATTCATTTTTAATGAATGGTGAAAAATACAGCATTTTAATTCAAATCTGCCTTTTCATCCAATTTATTTATATAGTTAGATTATAATTTTAATTTTTTTTAAAGTATAATTGAATTATGTTTTTACCACTTAATACAATTTTGTTCATTGGGAGTAATTTCACTTTTCAATTGGATTTAAAAACATGTCAATCTTTTGATAACATTTACTTCTAAAAAACCGTCTTTTGTTTTGACAATGGGATTTACATTTAAAATAATTAATGAAATTTCTGTTTTTTCAAATTGGTAAAATGGGTTCCACATTTGGAATTAGAAGGTCCAAATTATGTAATTAATAATCTTTTGTTTTTTCACATTATAAATAGTAACGACGGTAATTAACATTAATTATCGTGTTTAAGTAGTAATCGAGTAGTTAAGGGTAATAAAATAATATTATAAAAATATAAGAAGACCCCAAAATGTGTTATGATTATTTTATTGCTTTCATGTAAGACCATGGGATGCCATTTTCCATCTTTGGGTCCCCATGGAATAATTTTAGTGTGATAGTGACTTTTTATCATATTATTTTTTAATGAAAAGAAAATATTACAAAGGTTTGTATATCCTATGTAAAAAAATTTAATTTCGTTTAAAAAAATGATATCTTTGACTATAACTAGTCATTTGAAGGATAATAATATTTCTTACAATTTGGTAATTTTTTTTATAATTTTTGACATTAAATAAATAAATTTATTTACGACACCGTGATGATGCAGTGATTACCTCATTATGAATGATTTAAATAAAATGAAGTGATAAGGTAAAATGTAATCCTTACACTTTTCAAATACCTATTGGATGGGTGGATTTATAAACCTTATCACCGTATCCTAGAAATATATAATTTTGGGCACTTTAAAATCCGAAAATTCTTTTATAATCATGTATCATTTCATGACTTTCCAAGAGTTCCCCCCTACCTATTATAAAAGACCCCACCTATAACCCCTTACCCACACCTCTAAAACTTTTGTACCGTCCAACCTCTACTCATATTGTCTCTCAACAACCCTCTCTTACTCCTAGAAGCCTCACTTTGGGTAGAATTCTTTCCAAGGAATCCTTTGAGCTCAAATCAAAAAGATTTACCCAATTTAAAGGTAATGTCTTCTCTAATGTTCAATTGTTTATTTTGCTTCTCCAACCCCTTAAACTCTTTTTATTCCTTTCATTTGTAACAAAAAAATTATCTTCAACATTGTAGGATGTTTTTATGATAAATATTAGAGATACACTTACACACACCTCTATCTAAAGGGTGAAAGACATACTATTTCTGTGGACGGTGAACAACTGCCACACAAAACGATGATTGTTCAATTATCTCTTACCACCTCTCATGGTGGCCATTATGATGTCACTGTATTTTTTGTATGATATATATGGTATTTATTTTTTCTTGTATTATTATGTATTTTATATTTAAAACATAAATGTATGCTTTTCATGTTGTGAAAATGCAATAATTTATTTGAGGAAGTGTGTACTACCGCCCCTCAAGTGATGTGACTCATTCATGACAAAGAAATGAAAGTAGATTTCATGCGTATATAAGGCCTACCGTCTCCATGAAATGTGCATTTAATTCCTTTTTATCTCCAAATGTTATGAAATAGTATAAAATGAATATTTACTGGATATATATGATATTTAAATCATTAATACTATTCTGGAGATGATTTACTTATAACTACATAGACATATATTTTCAAACAAGGTCATTTTTGACTCATGTACCTAACATCAACCAAAACATCAGATATGAACTCACATAATTAATGAATTATTATAAAATTATGACATGTGATATGAGTTGAATAATAAACTTTAAATGTGATCCATAAGCAATTATAAATTGACAAAATTTTATTATTTAAGAATATAATGAAACAAACAAGACAAGTTGGACTTGAGTTAAGGGATCTAAACTCCCTCTTTCCTTTCAAGTACTTTCTTTTATGTCATTTATTTTATGCTCCATGTTCTTATGTTGGAGTATGTTATTTTATATTCACCATACTGTAATTAGTATTTTCATATGATGATAGACCCCTTCTTACTCTCATCAATTCATTTTATGAATTTTTAAGTGGTGTCGTTAGGCTTCCGAATTATCATAAGGGATTTCATATCTCACTTTTAATTCCGTGAGATTTACAGTGGTCGCCACTTATTTATGGAATGTGATGTATTCTGTACCGCCAATTTATATATATTATTATGATTATATTTATATTCACGTTGTTCTTAAATTCATTTGGTGGTTATTATCTTTTGGTCATACAACTCGATTGATTACAACGTGGTATGGGGTTTTTATCTCACTTTTTATTCCCATCAGATTAATGCTACATTTTACACTATTTCCATTTTTGTGGTGTATGTCCTACAACTTATTCTACTATTTGTGTAATATAATCTTGTTTATGTGTATTTAAATCTTTATTTTATGACCCTTCTTTCATGGGGTGTATGTTTCGAATGTTACCCAAATCGGTAAGGGATCCTTTCACCCTCTTCTTTTTAGCAGACTTCTTTTTTGTTAGTTCTTTTAATTTACATCTTCTTATGTTGGGATATGTTCTTATATATCCTTAATGCTGTAAATTTTATGTCTTAGTGATGAGATACATATTTTATCTCTCATCAACTCATTTTCTAAACTTAAAAGCGACGCCGTTAGGCTTTCAAATTTCTATAAGGGAACTTCATAACCCAATTTCAATTCTTTGGGTTAAACCTCTACTTCTTGATTATGTCTAACAATGAATATGTGTAGATGACCTCTAATTGTTTTACACTTAATATCCACTTTTATTGGGTGTATTTATATTTTTCACACATTATTATGTAATTGATTTATCCTTAATCTAACGATACCATCTTTGTACAGTACTTCATCTTAATCTCCCTTCATTGAGGAATATTTTGTTTTATACAAAACTTTTTTATAGTGTATAAACACATTTTACTTTTACTTTTATTCAAAATGAATCTTTTTATACGAATCATTTTACTAAATGACAAAATGGAATGTTTTTATCTTACGTATGTGGCAACAACGACTTCTCCACCATTGTTACCATTATTTGTGTTTTGGCTTCCTATACAAGAAATAATTTTTTTAAAATGAAAAATAAATAACTTGTTTTAATTTTATTTAATTTTTGTATTTGAAATGGTTTTGATAATTTTTTGATTATATAATTATGTCTTATTGATATCTTGTGATTGAAATGTAGAAATGTTATGTTTCTTTTCGGGATGTTTTATGTGATACGATTATGTTATGGTTCTTGAGAATTGTTTATAAAGACATGTGGTTCTGTGAGAAAATAAGGGTGGGGGAGCCCTTGATGGCTCTCCAATGCATTGGGTAACACGAAGGAGTTAAACTCTGTGGTTTCTTCGAAACGATTTAGGGAATATACTGTGATGGGTCTTCCAAAACGTAACCATGAGGGTTAATCCCTACGTAAGAATGTTATGAGTGCCTCAAGTTACCTTTATGTATTATAATTTCTATGAGTTATACATAAATATTATTATTTAAAAAGATATGTTATGATTGAAAGTTATGTTTTCATTGATTGGTATTTATTGGAAGGTTAGTGAGTCATTTCATTATGTTATAACCCTTACTAATATTTTTATGCTCATCCTAGGTTTTTGAAATGTTTTTCATAGGTTATATGGAAGATTAATAGAAAGGAAGTATTCAAGAAGATTTATATCAAAAAAAGAACTCTTTTTTTATTTGAGGATTTTTTTTATCATTGTGAAAAATCGGTTATAGTAGTAGTGTCTACTTTTTAATCCTTTGAGATGTAATAGTTATGTCCTAATTCTCTGAAACTATAGATCTGAAAAGATCCTGAATGTGAATTATTCATTTAATTCATGATTACGTAATGTTTTAAGAATGGGTATTTATATCATCCCTTATTGTTATAATTATTTTAAGAAGGTTAAAGGTAATATATATTTTAATATCTAGAAATGGTTTTCTTATGGATGTAATGGATCTATCTAAAACACCATTTTCATTAGTCTATAATCTTTCTCTCTTTGAATCACTTTATCTCCAAATTTAATTTTATGTATTTCCCCTAAAATATATATATATATCTCTTACAAATATTACTATCCCATTATCTATTTCATTGATAGAAATATAAATGACAAAATCTAATTGATAAAATTCATGATTTATTAAATATCCTTTGATTGTGGCATTATTCATGATTATGAATTCCATTAAAATCCATGGGTTATTATTATTTTTACACATTATGAAGGATTTACATTTTGTGGAACACAAAACCATGTAAAATTAATGATGGGATGGACTATATAACACTCCAAATTAGAAGGTCATGATTTTATCTCATGAGATATTATGTATAGGATTGAGTAAGCCAAATGTACTATATGACTCTAAATACCATGTGATATTGCCATTGTAATTACATTTTAATTATTATTATGTAATTTTTTTCGTGACATTTCATATATTTCCATGATTTTATGATACCATTTACTTTATATTATTCTTCAATGTGACTACTCATATGTTTATATTTAATGGAATGTATATATTACTATTTATGGGAGAACTGTCTAACTTAATTTAAAAATTCATTCATGTGTTTTTCATGACATCAAAATAACTATGATGAGTTTTATTTTTAAACTAATGATTCTATAATAAATATAATAATATGATTTCTATAGAAAGAATGATTTATTCTATAAAAATAGTAATTTTTTTCTCTATGTTTAATATTGGAAAATAAAAATCTATTATATGTATTCATAAACAAACATGTTTGTTTTGTTCTATTTATACATAACATAATAATATTTTTTTCTCATTCAAAATTTTAAATTTTTTATCATTGAATGATAATTGAATGTGTTAACATTATGATATAATATTTATTTTTCTAATAGTGATAGCCTAATTCAGAAAATCTATAAACCACAAATATACTCATATATATGAAAATGAATTTTGATTTAATCCTTAATATTATGTGATTCTTAGGGATGGACCTTATAGCGTGTATTAGAGGAACCGTTTAGATAACTTTTTGGGTTTGGATGTTTTCCTATGAGGTAAACATCAGCGTTATGGTTTTTATGAGCATATGGTTGCTCATATGTTTGAACTAATAGAATCAAATTTTGATGATTTGGGTGATGGTACTTCGATGTGATTAATTTCATTTAGGGAGACATTTTATTTGGATGAGGCATTTGAAACAAAATTGATCAATATGAAATATTAATGTAGAAAAAAATTCTTTTTCTTATGTTTGAAGTCATTAATGACTATAAGGGATAACATAAAATATGATTATTTATATTATTTTCAATTATTTTCATCACAAATCATGGGATTTTATAAAAATTATATGAAAATATTTTTAGGAAAAAAGAAAACATGTCACATAAATAATGTCCAAATGGATTGAACTATTAATAGAAGGGAAACTTTGGTCAAACACCTCCATTAGAATACATGATATATTTTTTAGTATGAAATTTTTTAAAATATTGTTATAGATAATGATGAAATTGATTTTAGGAAAAAAATTTGTAAAGATAAAAAAGTTGTTTGGATGTGATTTATCCATTAAGAATTTCATGTTATTTCAGAAGTATTTATCTATTTTTCTGAATTTTATATGATTATGGTAAACAAAACATTTTTTTATTAGAGGAATAGTGGTTGAATTATCATTAGGAATAGTATAGGATTTTCATGTGCCTTTATGGTAATTCAAGTTATTTATGGAAAAAAATATATTATATTAGATATTATATTATTAGGGAATGTACATTTTTTATGCTATAATATGACAGATTCATGTTTTTTAGATATTAATATTAAATTTATCATTGAATATTATTATGTGAAACAATAATATTTATTTGGTTCCAAACAGAAACTATAATAGAACAAATAATTTTATGGTTAGTTATTTATCAAATGATCTAAGTTGATCATTGTGTATTAGTTCTAATGATTTAGTCCTTAATTTAGTATTGGGTTATATGATGTTGAAATAATTTGAATAATTACATTATGCAAACCATTGTATTTTTAGTTAATTTAGACATATAAAATTAAGATCATTTTATCATTTTAGGGATTATTTGATATGTTAGATGTTATTTTTTATATATTATACATGAAAAATTCATCTTTAATACTCATCATTTAGAGAAAAAAAATTAGATTACATTGAAAGTTGATAAAAGGATGAAATTTTAATTATCAAATATTTATAATTTTTATGATCTTATTCTATATTAATTCCATAAGCTTAGAAAAAAGTTCTTGAAATAAAATTTTAACCAATTATCTTCATTCATAGTTTATTTGAATTCTTTTCTAGACATTATCTATTTATGGTTGTTGTTTGCAAATTTTATATTGATCATTTAATTTATTGTGATCAATTGCCTTAATCCTTATACATTACTTGAAAATGTAATTTTTCTCCATATCTATATTTTCACATAATTTTTTTTTCAAATATTTTTAATCCTTGTAATTTGATGTTATTTTTATTTATTTTTTTCTATTTTCATGGGGAATATTCAATAATTATTTTTATGATGTGAGATTTTAAATAATTGTAATTTGAGATGATAAAATTTTATTATAGATCCCATGTAAAAAATAGAGAGGAAAAAATTTATTAAATGGAAGAAGAATTATACCACATATGATTTTGAGATGAAATGAAATTTTTGTGTGATTACATAAACGAGATATGACACAGAGCCCAAATGAATAATGAAATGTTATTATATATATATATTATTATTTTAACTTAGAAATTTAATTCGATTCTATAAATTGGATTTACTAATGTATTATATATATATATATAATTATTCTACTAAAATTAAATTGTTTTATAAATTCATAGTAAATGGTCAATGTAATTTTAATTATTTAATTTTATTTTATAAAATTGTTGTTCTATAAAAATAAATATCTTATCATTTCCATGGAAAATAGTACAATATTTTTTTGAATCTTTTTGAAATTTCAGATATTGTAGGGGATTAAATATTTTAAATGTTCTTATAAAAATTATATTACCATGAAATGATGATAATTTTCAGAATAAGAAAAATAATAAATTTTAGGGAATAATGTTTTTTTATTCAAGTATTTACATAGTAAAATTATATTTTAGGTTAGTTTGAAATTATAATTAGTTGCCATTTTTTAAAATATTATAGTGATGTTATTTATAAGAAGGCATATTAGAAATATGTTCTTTAGTCATGTAAAATGTGTCTAATTTAAAATTAAATTCCACCATATCTAATAATAGAATTTTAAAAAATGGATTCAATATTTATAATCTAAAAGTATAAATTTTATAAATATGCCCATTTTATTTTTAGTCATTATGAATAGTAACCTTTGTTATTAAACATTACTGTGATTAGGGAAAATGGATTTATTTAGGTCAAAATTAATATGATAAGGACATGAAATTTATAGTAACACATGACTTTATCATTGTATAAGAGTGGAGTTCATCAATTTCCATCCATGTTTCAAATATATGGCCATATCATTTCATATTTATTTAATTTACAACTTCTAAATATTTTTTAGATCATAAAGAAAAAATGGCCTTTTGTTGATTTTGATAGCAATAATATTGTGTGAATGGGATAAAAAAACTTTTTTTAATTTTGTAACACCCCAAGCATCCACGGTACGTTTCACTTCGAATAATGCAATAGCGTGTGTTGTACGCAACCTCGAGCTCTAACACACACCACAACGAATTAAAATAGCCGTTGTGAATAGTAATACCTACTTTTTGAAATTTTATAAATTTTATTTATCAAAATGGACTTCATTTTTGGATTCGGAATATTGAAATTAGCCTATGATGAATTTTTGGTATTTTTCTGAGAACTTCTATTTTTATGAATAGTGAAAAATACTTAAAAACAACTTTTTTAATCAAAATAATTTATAGTGATAAATTATACTATTTAGTGGTTTTAAATTATAATTAGGATATATTTTTACCATTTTATCCAATGGTGGTCATTAGAATTAATTTAACATTGAAAATGGACATAAACAATTGCCAATATTTTGATATAAATTGTTTCTTAAAAACACGCTATTTGTTGTGACAGCGGGAATTAATTATAAAATTAACTAATGCAACTTATATTTTTGGAATTTTGTAAAATAGATATCATTTTTGAATTCGGAATATCAATTATAGCTTAGGGTGAAATTTTGGCTTTGTTCTGAAAAACTTCAATTTTTGATGAATAGTGAAACCACTAAGTGGTAGTTAAATAACTGATTTTTCGTTTAAATGAAATATTACCACTTCTGTGATTTGATTTTCAATAATCAGACATACATGGTTGTCATTAAGAAGTAAAATGTGGTTCAATGAGATTAAAATAATTTTTTTGGTGAATAGTAACTTTTAAGTTCTTAATCGCGATTAGAGGTAATTAGTGTAGTTTAAGGTAAAAACAATGTTTTAATAATATGATATGAGCTTGACACATGTACTACTCCTATTGGATGAGTCATGGCCGACCAAGACAATCCATGGGTCAACTTGGGGACCCCATGGAGCCACTTTAGTTGGAAAATGACATTAATATATATTTATTTAATGTAAAAATTAAATTGACACAAACATGAGTTGTTTTACTAAAACAGTTTTTATGTGGGGTTACACAAATCCAAATTTTGATTATAAATATTCATTAGAAAGATAAAAATAATTCCGACATCATAGTATTTTTTTATAATTTTTAGACATTAAATAAATTAAATTATTTATGACATCATTATGATGATGGGATGACCTCATTATTTAACGATTTAAATAAAATGAGAAGATAATGCAAAATCCAAGGCTTACACTTGTCCAAAGCCTATTGGATGAAGATATTTCGAACCCTTATCTCCTTAGCCACGAATTATATAAGTGTGGGACCTTTAGTATCCGAAAAGCATTGTATAATAATGTAACATTTCAATCTTTCCAAAAGAGCCCCTCCTCTCCACTTATAAAAGGCCCCCACCTCTCCCACCTTATTCACACCATCAAGCCATTTGGCTCTGCCACCCTCTTCCCAAATACTCTCCCAACTTCCCTCTCTTACTTCTAGAAGCCTCACTTTGGGCAGAACTCTTCTCAAGGAATCCTTTGGCTCAAATCAAAAAGAGTTACCCGATTTTGAGGTAATGTCTTCTCTAATGTTGTTTTGTTTTATTTTTCTTCTCCAACCCCCTAAACTCTTTTTATTCATTTCTTTTGTAACAAAACCTGTATCCTAAATATACTAGGATGTTGTTATAAGAAGTATTCGAGCTACACTTACACACACCTACATCTAATGGTTAAAGAACATACGGTTTCTGTGGATGGCGAATTTCTGCCTCACGAAATGATGATTGTTCAACACTCATATAACACCTTCAAAGGTGTCCATTAAGATGTCAATATATTTATATATGATATATAATATGTTTATGTTTTACTTATGCTTCTGTATTTCTCATTTATGGCATACTTTATGATTTCCATTATGGGTAAAACGCGATAATTTCATTTTAGGAAGTGCGGACTACCGCCCCCTCAAAGTGATTTGAATCGTTAATGCCATATGTGGGATGTATAAAGGATGGAGTAAATGGTATTATACAATATATTATACTGGAATTATATTATACATTTATATCATTATGATTTCGTTCCATTAAATATGAAATAGAAATGAAAGTAGCGTTCATGCGTACGTACGGCTTACCGTCTCCATGAACGGTGCATTTCATTTCTTACCTCTAAATGTTACGTAATATTATAAATGAATGTATATACTGGATATATATGATATATATGACATATAAATCATGAATATAATTCTGGAGATAATGTATATTCTACCACATAAACAACTTGTAATTATAAGAAGTTTATTGTTGACTCAATTACCAAAGATCGACAAAACGACCGGTATTAACTTAAATAATTAAATAATGTTCATAACATGGTAATAAGGTATATAAAAGGAATAATGAACATGAAAAAGGTTCTTAAGTAAATATAAATTAACTCCAGTTTATTATTCAGGAGGTTAAAGAACGGTCGAGTCAGGACAGGACACAAGGTAAGGGAATTTCTGAACCCAATTTCCATTCTTTGGGTTAATCTCCTACTTTCAAATTATGTCATGATATTATTATGTCTTATTCTGTATTTTTACTTTATTTGTGTGTACCTATAGTGAATACACATAATAGATCTATTTTATTTTAAAAATAATCTTTTTAAGGACTTCGTCTCAATCTCCTTTCATTGAGGCACATTTGGTTTTATACACAACTTTATTTTATACGGTGTATAAACCCCTTTGACTTTTACGTTTATTCAAAGGAATCTTTTTTATACGAAGTGTTTTGCTAAATGACAAAATGGAATGTTTTTCATTCTGTACTTATGCGGAGACAATGACTTCTCCACCGCCGTGAACATTATTTGAGTTTCGGCTTCCTCTACAAGCCATCATTTTTTTAATGAAAAATAAATACAAAGTTTAAACTTTATTTTATTTTGGTATTGAAAATGGTTTTGAAAGAGTTTTTATTATATCAATGTGTTGTATTGATATCTTGCGATTGAAATGTGGAAATGTTATGTTTCCTTTATGAATGTTTTATGTGAAACGATTATGTTATGGTTTATGATATTTTTAAACCTATTCATATGAGGAATGTATTGGACTTAATAAGTGACGGGTGGAGCCCGCTATAGCTCCTCTATGCATCGGTAGGTCTCATGAGGCAACTAGACGTGGAATTGGCCGAGGCCCTTTCCCAATTTGATTTATGGTTTTGGCCGAGGCCTTAATCATTTTAGACATCTTGGCCGAGGCCTTGACAAAATGTTTCAGAATGTCTGGCATTATACATTCCCTCATTATGAAAGTGGTTATTGATATTTCATGTGATTATTCGACTAGTAGAATATCCATGTGAGTAAGTAAATGGAATTATTTCAGTTTAATTTTGCCATATTATGCTAATGTTCAAGTCTAAAAGTCTATTGTTTTAGTTATACATTGCCTTAAATGTTAATGTTTATTTATGAAAGCTTCCGCAATATTGTTATCCTTACTGAGCATCTGAGCTCACCCATTTCAATGTTTTAATATTTTCCAGGATGTGAAGAAGTATTTTATGAATGACCTACAGGGATTGTCAGAAGAGGATATGAGTGTGGACTATGAAGACTTTGTTATTGTAGTTTTTCACTATATGATGCAATGTAACGTTTACGAATGTATCTAGTGTTTCCAAGGCTACTAAACTAATCGGTCTTTCGAGACTTGATCTTTCGTGATCATGCCAATGTTACGAAGTAATGCACCGACTACAGGTAGCTGGGGTCGGGGCATTACAGTTGGTATCAGAGGCAGTTTAGTACTAACCTTGGAAGCTAGATGTAGATAAACTCTGATTAGAGCACGTAGACCTAAGATGAACTTTAAGGATTAGTATAGAAGAACTTCCTAGAATTATTGTATTGTAGAGATTTTGTGAGTTTTCCGAGCAATACATCCCTGTCTGGATACGAGCAGGTAGAGGCGGCTCTGGCACAGATGTTCCTAGGGGTAAAACCTGAAAACACCGCTTTGAGCTAGACTCGAACGGGAACTGGTGCACGACAACGGGCCTTGCTGCACTCTTGGTTACGACACTCCCGGGGGATATGCTTAGGATAACTCTCATTTTCTTTACAAATCATTATGAAGGGTTTATGAGTATATACTTCCTCAAAGAAAACATTTTTATGATTATGGATTATATCCATAAATAGTTCAATTTATGTTAAGTGTTTTATAAGTATGGGATTATGTATTTTGATTCATAAACTGATCTAGTTTATTACATTGTTTAGAAATGGCGCCTAGTGGAAGAAATGGAAACCGTATCAATGCACACACTCCATGTAGGGATTTCCCTCCTGCTCAAGATAATTATAGTGGGGATGGTGATGCAACTGGTGCTGATCAGCTAATCATCGTACTGGGACAACTCACGCAGGTTAGGAATAACAATCTTACTCGTATAGAGCACCCTGATCCGCAACGTGGAGGATCAATGCTAGACCATTTCATGAGGCAACAACCACCAACCTTCAATGGGAGTACAAATCCTATAGTAGCTGAGAAATGGATAAATTCCCTAGAGAAAATATTTCAGGCTTTGGGGAGCAGTGAAAGGTAAAAAGTTATCATGGCAGTTTACCGCCTCACTGGAGATGCAGATCAATGGTGGTCATTGATTCAAAACATGAAGGAAGATGATGAAGTATCAAATATGGAATGGAGGGAGTTCAAAGATCTGTTTTTAGAAAAATACTTTCTCGCGACCATCGAGCAGATATGGAAAGGAAATTTCTGAGTCTGAGACAAAAGGAGGATGAGAATGTCACAAAGTATGAGGCTAACATTACAAGGTTAGCGAGGTATGCTGCAGATTACATACGTAACCCAAGAAGTAAGACCAATCGTTTCTTTGATGGGTTAAAACCATTTCTTCGTCGAGCATTAGTCTCACAATCCTTTTCATCGTATGAAGACATTTTCTCATGTGCTATCAAGACAGAAAAGGAATTCTCTATGTCTTATGACAACAAAGTAAAGCAAGAGAAGAAGAGAACGGTGGAACAAGAGACAGATAAAGGGAAAAAGGGAAAGAAGGATTTTCCATTATGTGATAATTGTGGGAAGAATCACCCTGGTATGTGCCTAAAAGGAATGGGAGTTTGTTATAAATGTGGAGAAAAGGGTCACCAGGCTCGTGATTGCAAGGGAAAGAAAGAGGCTGTCAAAGTTGAATGCTACAATTGTAGGGAAATGGGGCATTATGCAAATGAACGTCCTAAGCGTCAAGGAAACTTACCTCAGAAAAGGCCAAGGGATCAAGGCCAATCTTATGCTGTGACTATAGTTGAAGCGGAATAATTAATGTATTGGTGCTTTTGGACTCAAGGATTATATTCTGGTAATAAGAATAATGTGATATATATATATGGATTGTACTGCAATACATTTTGATTTCATTAATGTTTTAATATGATTAAGGTAATCATATTTTTAGTATGTGACAATAAGAGAAACTTTTCTTTGTTTGGGGAATCTGATGTTACAATTGATTTTGGAATTTAGAGACCTTTTAGAGAAAGTCTGGAAAGAGGTATTTTGGATAACTATAAAGGTTGGAGTGGATTAAGTTGATCTTTGGATAGTATTGTTTAAGGTTAAATCATTTCTGAAGATTATTTTTGGAATATTATAATACTATAGTTTTAGTAAAAGGACAACCTGCAGGGTGGGGAATAACCCGTCGCGTCGGACAAAGCTGCAGGAATCGAACCCACAACCATAGTGCGACAGGCCTTTATTTCCTAACAATAGCCTACAGGAAGTCCCTGGTTATTAGAAAATAATTTTACTAATCTAAATGGTATGTGTTAACATTTGGAACCTTATACAATTAGGATGAATAGAATATTTTTGAGTTCTGTTACCATTTGGAGTGAAAGATGGGTTTGTGGTAAAAATTCATTAACGAATGAAAGTATACAAAACAAGTATGTATATTCCCTTACGTTCTTAGTAAATATCCTAAATAAATTCCTCAACATTATAAAAGGTAACTTAAAACAAAAATGTTGTCGGTTAACTTTTCCAACTGGGGTTTCAATGACCATTTAACCAATCACAAGTTTGTGATTTTCTTGTGGTTAAACTTTCTCCTAATCCTGTTTTCTATAACTCTCCATCAGACCTTGATGGTTTGTTTCTCCTCCATATCCATATTTTCATAGAATCCTAGAATGGGCTATATCGGGTGACCTTTGTACTTATCTTGCTTTCTTCTAATGTTATATATTTA
Source organism: Viscum album (assembly GCA_963277665.1). Taxonomy (NCBI): domain Eukaryota; kingdom Viridiplantae; phylum Streptophyta; class Magnoliopsida; order Santalales; family Viscaceae; genus Viscum; species Viscum album. The sequence continues at coordinate 677,457,756 of OY728132.1, read as the reverse complement.
TTAACCTTATTTCCGATGTGGGTTTTCGTCAAAGGAATTTTCTCTTTTCAACCTTTTATTTTCAATGAAAAAATTCAAATTGCGAGAACACAATTTATTTAAGGAGGGGAGAATGTAACACCCCAAGCTTCCACGGTACGTTTCACTTCGAATAATGCAATAGTGTTTGTTGTACGCAACCTCGAGCTGTAACACGCACCACAACGAATTAAACTAACCGTTGTAAATAGTAATACCTACTTTTTGAAATTTTATAAATTTTATTTATCAAAATGGACTTCATTTTTGGATTCGGAATATTGAAATTAGCCTATGTTGAATTTTTGGTATTTTTCTGAGAACTTCTATTTTTTATGAATCGTGAAAAATACTTAAAAACAACTTTTTTAATCAAAATAATTTATAGTGATAAATTATACTATTTAGTGGTTTTAAAGTATAATTAGGATATATTTTTACCATTTTATCCAATGGTGGTCATTAGAATTAATTTAACATTGAAAATGGACATAAACAATTGCCAATCTTTTGATATAAATTGTTTCTTAAAAACACGCTATTTGTTGTGACAGCGAGAATTAATTATAAAATTAACTAATGCAACTTATATGTTTGGAATTTTTTAAAATAGACAAAATTTTTGAATTCGGAATATCAATTATAGATTAGGGTGAAATTTTGGTTTGTTCTGAAAAACTTCAATTTTTGATGAATAGTGAAACCACTAAGTGGTAGTTAAATAACTGATTTTTCGTTTAAATGAAATATTACCACATATGTGATTTGATTTTGAAAAATCTGACATACATGGTTTTCATTAAGAAGTAAAATGTTTTTCAATGAGATTAAAATAATTTTTTTGGTGAATAGTAACTTTTAAGTTCTTAATCGCGATTAGAGGTAATTAGTGTAGTTTAAGGTAAAAACAATGTTTTAATAATATGATATGAGCTTGAAACTTGTACTAATCCTATTGGATGAGTCATGGCCGACCATGACAACCCATGGGTCAACTTGGGGACCCCCTGGAGCCACTTTAGTTGGAAAATGACATTAATATATATTTATTTAATGTTAAAATTAAATTGAAACAAACATGAGTTGTTTTACTAAAAAAGTTTTTAAGTGGGGTTACACAAGTCCAAATTTTGATTATAAATACTCATTAGAAAGCTAAAAATAATTCCTACATCATAGTATTTTTTTATAATTTTTAGACATTAAATAAAGTAAATTATTTATGACATCATTATGATGCGGCGATGACCTCATTATTTAACGATTTAAATAAAATTAGAAGATAATGAAAAATCCAAGTCATACACTTGTCCAAAGCCTATTGGATGAAGAGATTTCGAACCCTTATCACCTTATCCACGAATTATATAAGTGTGGGACCTTTATAATCCGAAAATCATTGTATAATAATGTAACATTTCAATCTTTCCAAAAGAGCCCCTCCTCTCCACTTATAAAAGGCCCCCACCTCTCCCACCTTATTCACACCATCAAGCCATTTGTCTCGGCCATCTTCTACCCAAATACTCTCCCAACTTCCCCCTATTACTCCTAGAAGCCTCACTTTGGGAAGAACTCTTCTCAAGGAAGACTTTGGCTCAAATCAAAAAGAGTTACCCGATTTTGAGGTAATGTCTTCTCTAATGTTGTTTTGTGTTATTTTTCTTCTCCAACCCCCTAAACTCTTTTTATTAATTTCTTTTGTAACAAAACCAGTATCCTCAATATACTAGTATGTTGTTATAAGATGTATTCGAGCTACACTTACACACACCTACATCTAATGGTTAAAGAACATACGGTTTCTGTGGATGGCGAATTTCTGCCTCACGAAACGATGATTGTTCAACACTCATATAACACCTTCAAATGTGGCCATTAAGATGTAACTATATTTATATATGATATATAATATGTTTATGTTTTACTTATGCTTCTGAATTTCTCATTTATGGCATACTTTACGATTTCCATTATGGGTAAAACGCGATAATTTCATTTTAGGAAGTGCGGACTACCGCCCCCTCAAAGTGATTTGAATCGTTAATGCCATAAGTGGGATGTATAAAGGATGGAGTAAATGGTATTATACAATATATTATACTGGAATTATATTATACATTTATATCATTATGATTTCGTTCCATTAAATACGAAATAGAAATGAAAGTAGCGTTCATGCGTACGTACGGCTTACCGTCTCCATGAACGGTGCATTTCATTTCTTACCTCTAAATGTTACGTAATATTATAAATGAATGTATATACTGGATATATATGATATATATGACATATAAATCATGAATATTATTCTGGAGATAATGGATATTCTACCACATAAACAACTTGTAATTATAAGAAGTTTATTGTTGACTCAAGTACCAAAGATCGACAAAACGACAGTTATTAACTTAAATAATTAAATAATGTTCATAACATGGTAATAAGGTATATAAAAGGAATAATGAACATCAAAAAGGTTCTTATGTAAATATAAATTAACTCTAGTTTATTATTCAGGAGGTTAAAGAATGGTCGAGTCCGGACAGGACGCAAGGTAAGGGAATTTCTGAACCCAATTTCCATTCTTTGGGTTAATCTCCTACTTTAAAATTATGTCATGATATTATTATGTCTTATTCTGTATTTTTACTTTATTTATGTGTACCTATAGTGAATACACGTAATTGATCTATTTTATTTTAAAAATAATCTTTTTAGGGACTTCGTCTCAATCTCCTTTCATTGAGGCATATTTGGTTTTATACACAACTTTATTTTATACGGTGTATAAACCCCTTTGACTTTTACGTTTATTCAAAAGGAATCTTTTTTATACGAAGCGTTTTGCTATACGACAAAAGGAAATGTTTTTCTTTCTGTAATTATGCGGAGACAATGACTTCTCTGCCGCCGTGACCATTATTTGAGTTTCGGCTTCCTCTACAAGCCATCATTTTTTTAATGAAAAATAAATACAAAGTTTTAACTTTATTTTATTTTGGTATTGAAAATGGTTTTGAAAGCGTTTTTATTATATCAATGTGTTGTATTGATATCTTGCGATTGAAATGTGGAAATGTTATGCTTCCTTTATGCAAGTTTTATGTGAAACAATTATGTTATGGTTTATGATATGTTTAAACCTATTCATATGAGGAATGTATTGGACTTAATAAGTGACAGGTGGAGCCCGCTATAGCTCCTCGATGCATCGGTAGGTCTCATGAGACAACTAGACGTGGAATTGGCCGAGGCCCTTTCCCAATTTGATTTATGGTTTTGGCCGAGGCCTTAATCATTTTAGACATCTTGGACGAGGCCTTGACAAAATGTTTCAGAATGTCTGGCATTATACATTCCCTCATTATGAAAGTGGTTATTGATATTTCATGTGATTATTCGACTAGTAGAATATCCATGTGAGTAAGTAAATGGCATTATTTCAGTTTACTTTTTCCATATTATGCTAAAGTTCAAGTCTAAAAGGCTTTTGTTTTAGTTATACATTGCCTTAAATGTTAATGTTTATTTATGAAAGATTCCGCAATATTGTTATCCTTACCGAGCATCTGAGCTCACCCCTTTCAATGTTTTAATATTTTCCAGGATGTGAAGAAGTATTTTATGAATGACCTACAGGGATTGTCAGAAGAGGATATGAGTGTGGACTATGGAGACTTTGTTATTGTAGTTTTTCACTTTATGATGTAATGTAACGTTTACGAATGTATCTAGTGTTTCCAAGGCTACTAAACTAATCGGTCTTTTGAGACATGATCTTTCGTGATCATGCCAATGTTACGAAGTAATGCACCGACTACGGGTAGCTGGGGTCGGGGTGTTACAAGTTTCAAATATTAATTCTGAAAATAAAATAACTTTTTTCATAATGATTTAATTTTAATTATTATTATGTAAAAAATTACATTAATATTTTCGATAGTGTTGATACAAAATTTATGCAAATAATGAAAAAATAAGTGATAATAAAAAATAAAAAATAATATAAATTCAATGAGTTATAATTCCCTAAGATTTTATTTGACAATTATAACATTTTATTGTCATCTGAAAGGTTTATATTGAAAAAACATTCTTGATTTTTTCAATTTCAAATTGAATGAGTAGTTTAAAAAATGAAATTTACGGTATTTGATACAAAATAATATTTTATTAAATGATTTAAAATTATGAAATAACATATATTTATCCAACTGATAAGGATATGGTTTAAAGTATCACCCAATTTCCATCTATTATCCAAATATTCATTTATAGTAAATATCACGACCTATGATGAGTAAAAACCTGTTTGTTAATTTAAATTTAAAATGGGCTAGTCATTAAAATAAAGAGATAATGGGAAAAACATAATCTTAACATGTCAATGTATTACTAAAAGATAATATTTTTAACCATAAACATCCTATATTTGGATTATATTAATTTGGAAAAAATACAATGAATGTTAATTTAATATTTTAGGTAATTACAATTGTTACCCTCCCTTTACTTATTAATAGGATCATGCTATCATCTTTTATTCACAATTCAAAAGAAACATTATACATGAAATTTCCCAATACCATCGTTTGATAAATTAAATACTCGTATATGACTTTTATTATTATTATACATTATAAAATTTTATTTGGTTTTAACCTAATGAGGTTGTCTAAAGAAGTGGAATACTTATTAAAAGACTAGTTTTGATTTACTTATTCATCAAAAAAATAAAATATTATTAAAAAATTATGATTTATAAAAAATATTATCATCTAAAAAATTAGATATTTTTTTGTAAAGGGAAAACCTACAACCATATAAACCTCCATAAAATTAAAATAGAAGGCATCATTTGTGTGTATTGTGGATTTTAACCTCATAAACCAATGTAATTCTATCTCAATCATCACCATTCAGATATTTATATGGTGATAAACTGAAGGTATATATATATACGATATTAATGACATATTTATATTTCATGAAAAATATTATAAGTAATATTTTATTATAATTATACTCAAGAATTTTTTATAACATACTATGTGTGGTCTTGAGGATTTCCATCACGACAAAGTTAAGTGATCCATTTTTCATTTATGTATCACATGGATGGTATATATAAGATAATTTTAAGAATTTATACTATATTTATTATATAATTATCATTTTAAAAACATAATATAACAATTAAAATCTTTCTATCAGTATCGTTAACAATTGGAAATGTCACCCATGTGTACATATGACATCCTATCTCCATGATTTCTACACAATTGAATTTTCATAATAATATTTCATGAATAGTTCTAAAAGAATAATGGATATCTTAAAATTTAAATTATATAATTATAATTGTTATATATAGGATTAAATAATTATCACATTGGCCACAATCAACCATCTAATGTAATTTTGACTTATTATCCAATTTTAATAAAAAATATCAGATGTGAACTTATATAATCTATTAATTATATGTAACATGATATTAAATAAAATATATGGGAAATATAAATTAAAATTTATAAAATGAAAGTAAAAAAACAAAATCTAGTTTATTATTTATGGAGATAATGAATTTTTGTGGTTAGAATGACTTAAGGTAAAGATAAATAATAACAAAATTCATCATTTACAGTTAACATCACAACCCTTTTTTTTAAAATGTCTATGCTACTCTAAATTATTAAAGAAAATACTTTTTTATGATTAAATGAATGATAACTATATTTATTCTATAATTAAATTTCACCATTAAATTTAAAATTATTTTTTTCTGTTTTTACATAAGTACAATTTACATTATGCCCCATATTTTACATGGTTTATGGACTTATTTGAAAAATAATTCATTTCCATTTCCATATTCCAAACAAAAATTTTAATGTATTTATATTATAATAAATTAATTATAAATAAAAATTATTTTTTAATTATTTTTTGTATCATTGAATTTTTTGAAAATGACTATTTTTATGGGGTATATATTGAATTTTTTTCCAAAAGAAAATTGAGTAGATTTAATATAACGCATATGGTGTCATGACTTTAACCATCACCATAGGAAAAGTTTTTTTTATTTTCTATGATTACCTTTTTGGTAAAATAAAAACATGAACTCCCTTTTTTATATGTATTTATATAAATGAATTAAAATGGAATTTATCTTGTGATATATTAATAGGATTTTATTAAAGACGTACATGATCTCCCTAAACTACTATTTTCTTTAGGTTGTGAACAATCTCTCTCTAACTCCAATTATATGTATTTTTAAAGTTATAGCTTTGTTGTAAATATTATATATATATATATATATGAAATTTTCATGCATACCAATCTTATTTACCCTTAATTTGATTGTGTAATAAATTCCATAAGTTCATTTTCAAAATTTATTTCATTTTAAAATCTATTTTTACTATGATAGGAGGAAACAATATCCAACCCATTTCATTCCATGGGAAAATCTTGTGTTTATTATATATGATTTATTTCCCTTTTTGGAATATATAAACATTTACATGTTATTATTGGTGGGAAAAAATACCTCTCCACCACATTGGGAAAATATTTTTTCTCATGAAACATTATGCATGGAATTAGTGATTAAACCTAATCAATTATGGGACTTTTTCTAACCTGTGATTTTTTCTTATATAATAGTTTTTTCATTGGATTGTGTATTTTTTCTATGGCATTTTCAATGTTTCCAAGATATTATGATTCATTTTTTTATGTTTATCTCCTTTGTTATTATTTTTTAGATTTTCATAATATCAAATTATATAATACATCATATGAATGAAATTTATATCTTTTTTTAAAAAAACTCAGATCAATTTTTCATGACTACGAAATATCCTTTTTGAGTTTTATTATTTGTATATATTTTCATATGAAATATTTTTTGAAAATAATTAGGGAAAAAATTCAGTTTCTCATTTTATGAGATTTAAATTTATTATTGTCTAATATTACAATTTAGGTCAATATAAATTGTATCATTTTAAAAATAATGTCACTATAGAAGAAAAAAACATGTTAATAAGAATTAATACTAACTTATGTGGTCAAAAATTATTATCTTGATTATTAATGGATGAAATTGTTTGAGCTATAATCAAAATTTATTTATGTTAATTTTTTTACTATAAAATTTCAATGAATAAGTTTATAAATATTATTTTATTTTTAAAAAAAATTACAACTGTGCGTCTCCCCTCAATTATAAATGGGAAACCATGTATCATATATTTTTAACCACACGTTATCCTTTTAGCTCAATTTAACAATAACATAAATCATTTCCAACAATCCACCACATGTCCTAGTGGTTTTGGTTTTTTCAAATTCCCAAAATAGAAATGATTAATGTGTAAACTAGAAGAGATTTTCAAAGAATATGTATAACTATTTATTGTGTGTTAACATGGTTATTTAACCTTCTTCCTCCATCAATTATTATTTATAATATCGGATATAATAACATAATTATCTTCCAAATTAATTATTATTATTATTTTTGTTGTAAACCCCATTGTCATCTAATTTTTAATCCCATGGGATATAAAAACATCGCGTGTGTGCACGCGAGGACTACCACCCCCACAATGCATGAAATTCCATTACTTTTCACCAGGTAATATGTATTTTTAGATAAATGGATAATGTTATTTCTATTAATATTTATGGATTAAATATTATTATGAAAATAAATATAATACTTTCCATTTTGACATTCCATATGTAGAAAAATGGAGACCAAGCTCATTCAAATGCAGGGACAACCACCTTCTTTAAGGTATTTTGACATTAAACAACACAAATGGTAGATATTTATTATTTTCATAAACTATTTACAAAAAATAGTTTCTGTGTAATCATCACCAGAGGACATCTTGATAATGATATTGACCATGATTTTCTCAACATCTAGAGGGAAACTCATTCTTTACACTTTTCATAATTCCAACTTCATAAAATTGGTGTGTTAATTAATTTTATCCACCCATATTCATCTAGAACAACAATATAAACTCTCCAAAGTAATGGATTTAGTATATAAAAATTCATTAGAATGAAGTATTACAAGTTTGTCTTTGTAATAATAAGATTATAATTTTGATACTCACATATTTCTACTTCAATTAGGATTATTTTCTTTATGAAATAAAAATATAGTTAGGAATTTCAGTATAGTATATTCTCTCTTCTTCATATGGTGATTTAAATTTTGAATCTTCCAGGTTTCCCTTTATCACTTACCACTCAAGGGAAATTAATTTGTTTATGTTCATTTGATTTTAAATATACATTACATTATGTTCACATGAAAAAAAATATATTTATTTTTTTTATGGAACATAATCACATTATTAAATGAAATTTGAATTTAATTTAATGAGTTTTACAAAGCATATAAATTGTTATTATTAACATAAAAAATTTCATTTTGAGTATCTTATATTTTAAGGAAATTTTCATGGGGTACAAAAACTATAACCATGTTCTCTTAAAAAACACAGCATCTCAATTTGATGCATTATCTTTTCATGACAATGTAACACCATGGAATCATTAATTACATATTTTTTAGTAAGTGATTTTCACTCTCGTATCATTGATCATAATTTAGTCTCAATTTCCTCATTTTTTGTTTCCACATGTGAGTTTAAATCTTGTAATACATTAAACAAATTTAGTTTATATGAGGAAACATCATAAGGGTCAATTTTCATTTAATTTAATATTCTATGAATAAATATTCAATAGAATCAATAGAATCCTAATCACTATATCGAGAATACTCCTCTCTTATAGGATAAGTATCATTAAATTTAAACAAATTCATAAAATAGTCATTATCTTCTAGTAGTGGAGGATCATTATTTTTATAATGAGAGTCTAATATTCAATATTTTGATATATTTTATTATTTATGTCATTTAAATTTTTGGATGAATCCTCCTTGTCTCTAAAACATGGGATAACTTCTAATTTCATCATCTCACTTTTAACATTCCTATTCTTTGAATGAGAAACCTATTCAAATTATAAATATATATAGTTCATGTAAAATAGATAAATAGTAGAACATGTATATATGAAGAGTGGTAACCACTATTTTTATTCCAATTGAGATATTATGGGATCATATATTAACCCTCAAGGGGTGGGTTATTCAGTGGTGACTATTTATTTGTGATTATGTTCAATAAGAATTAAGAATTTATTATTATTTATTGGGACTATATATTGAAATATGATATATGGATATTTTGAAAATATCCCAAACCATAATTCCATTTTGTTATACTAAAAATTTAAGGTAAATATAATAGAATTCTATTTAGAAGGTCTTTCAACAATTTGAGAACCTACTCCTTTCTATGTCCACTCCAATTGAGTCATGGATCATCCAACAATATATCTATCCATGATTACATGTAATGCGGGGTGAAATAAACATTAAACTTCTGCCTACATCATAAAAAATATGAAACAACAATACTATATGTTTGATTGAGGTAACTCTCAAAATATTAACCTAGCTCTGTGGTAAGACCGATGGCATTGATTAAACATGAATCACTAGTCTATGAATAATCATCTTGAACTTCATCATGGATGATTCATTGACTACATTATGTGATTCATTTTTCGTCAAATGTGAATCATCTATATCCTTATTCTTGCTGAATAAATTAATATAATACTCCAAATTCATTTATCATTGACATGTCAAACATCTACCAGTCGATTCGTTACATTAGTCTAGAATACCTCCTTCATATATTCTGAATCTGGAATTCAATATCTACTTCAGATATTTATGTTCTTGTATTATCAACATCAACCATTATAATGTTGTGAAGCATGATCCTAGTATAATGATTGATATATTTTATAATAATAAGATACATTAATTATTATAAATATTCATAGATATCCGTTGTATTTTTTCCACCCTTTATACCTAACATTCTCTTTTAAAAGACATATGGATAACAGAGATTTTAATTTAAATATCCTTTCTTCTTTAACACATGAAATGATAAACAATTCTATATTAAAATGATATCTATATTTAAACTTCATAAGTGATCCAACCAATCCTCGTGTTAGTAATCTATAACTCATTAAAAAATATTTTATTAATCAATGAACATCACTTCTAGTAATATTTCTCATTAAAATGATAATTTAGTAATATAAAAATAAATGACTCCTAAAAAATGATAGTTCTTAATTCACCTTTTAGACTACATTCATCCATATATTTCTATAATTACCTTCTAGTAATACATTTTTACAACCAAATAATCTACATGAATTAGGGTTTTTATATTTATTTGAATGATACACATATGTATTGTGGTCTCCATATGATCTTCTATAATTTAGTTCGAATAAGAATTTTAGACACTTCTTACTTCAATCAAACCATAATTAACTTCCAGCTTCTCATATTACTCATTTTGATCATATGAGATTCTATATTTTTTATCATCCCACAATTGATTCTGCATTTCATGAAATGTATAATACATTAAAATTCTACATATATATAATTACTCATCACCTTGATATATATCAATCTCATGTAGAGTTATAACCTCTGATATTGGATATACATCTTCCAAATTTTATCATCATAACTAACTATCTTGAAAACTTATTATTTCTTTATTAGTTCACTCAATTAGTATTAATTATAAATTAACATAGTTCTTGTGAAACCTTTTATTATTTGGGTTTTCCAAACCATCTTTTTTTGATACATTCATATTTATGATACATCATCTATAATGAATATTTGATAAAAATCTTTTTTGACATCCCTTATAATATATTATTTTAGGAATTCTTAAAAAATAAATATTTTGGTTTATCAACATTCACTTTATCATACTATTAAAGTCATCACTCCAAAATTATGTTATTACCATCTTCTAGTGGTTAATTATTTCATGAACATACCACATTTATGGTGGAAATTCTTATTATATTATTATTAACTGAATTATTTGGAATATAACAATTATTTATTGTGGGTTTTTCTTCTAATCATCCTAGTTTATTCAACATCATCGATAACCATGAGATGGTTTTATATTTAGGATTAGATTCTGAATCATATCATTGATCTCTATATATATATTCTTTAGCGTCCTCAATCTTCTCATATGTTAGAAATTAAATCATCAAATATAAATGTTGTTGAAAGACTATATTTACAATTTAACATTATTCATGAAACAAATTATATTTTCTGTATGATAATATTATGTAAATGGAAACATTTGGATCTTGAAATGTCAATACAATTATTATTTACCCTCTAGTAGCTCCATCTTTACTTAACTTTGTTCATTCTAGTCATCTTTTAGAATTAAATATTACCACTATAGTGTTTTAAATTTTGATGGTTATTTATTTTGAATCATTTTCCCATATTATACATCTTCTTGACCATCCGTAGGAACATTTTCCTTCAACTTACTCATTTTCATGGAAAAAATATGCTAAAAACAATTACAATAATTAATCATTATCACATGTTGTAATCTTTTAGAATAAACATGAAGAATCATATTAATAATTTAAATTTTAAAAATAAAATTACTATTCAAGTATCATAGAATGTATCTATCACAAGGATACATAATGTAAGGGAATTTTGTTTTAAGAAAATTATATTAATTTTCTATGTGTTACTCTTTTTCATCCATGTTAATGTTCTTTTAAATAATTCATAAATAATCTTATTTATTATAAAATGGTTCAAAAATCAGAATGTTAACCATATATAATTATTTATACAATGATTTAGAAAATATAATTTTCAATAATATTTTATATGTCTTATTTTTTTCATTTGAATGAAGTTCCAAATGATTTATTTTTTATCATATATGCCTTTAATGACTTTTCTTTCTATCATAGACATTATTCATTGTCAATAATCAAATTAAAGTTAATAAATTTTTACAATGAATATCATATTCTATTTTATCTTGGAATTTCCCATTATAAATACTAACCAATGAAAAATATTATTTATCAATGAGATTGTAAAAAAATAACATTTTTTCTTATGGGTTAAAAATAGTTTTTCAAGGATTTGATATTGAAATGTTAAATCATTAAAAGTTTTTGTTCAATATATGGAACGTATAAATTATAAATAAATGATTGAACCCAGTGCTATTAAATCTAATCTGTGAGTATGATATAGATCATAAATGAATTGGTTAATGATTTGGACTTCAAAGGTGTGATTAATGTAGAAGATAGTCGGGTTGGTTACTCATATATAACTAAAATAGTTTTATTTATTTTGGAATGGGTTAAACATTACTTTACATGGGTTATGAATATTATTCTCTATTAATCCTATATTATTAATTCTGAATGTGTTTCAATGGGATTAATTTTACCTCATCAAGTAGGTAATGTTTATAAATATTTAATATAAATTGATTTTTTTCGATGAAAGGATTTCATGAGCTCATATAAACCACAAGATTACTTCAATTTTTTTATTAATAATAATAATGGTTTCTAAAATGTTTTATTTTATTATATGTATATTTTCAAACATTTAAATGTTTTATTTATGTTCTCAATATGTTATTGTGAAAAATTTAATAATTTTCATTTGTTTACATGTTTCACACTTGACTAATTGGATTTAATTATTTTTAATTACATTCATGATATTTGTTTAATGATCCCTTGTTTCCAAATGAATTTTATATATTATAATGATATTTAGGGAAAATATAATGTTTAAAATATACACTATGTGTATCATCATAAAACAAACATGAATTGTATTCGATTAATCATGGGAATAAATTTAAGAATGTATTTTTGTTGAAAAAATGAACAATTCTTTGATGTTTAAACCTTATTATGTAATTTTTAACCTATTTGAATAATAAATTAATCATATAACACCTTTTAAATGTAATAACAAACTTCCCTTGTTAAAAATCATGTAATTATTTATTTATTATGTTACATAGAGATATATTTGTGAAGAGCACACACAATATTTGAATGACTACTTCTAATGATCCCATTTTTAAGTCACCAAATACTTTTAAATTCAACATGTTAATGAAAAAATCCATTACTTTATGCTCAGTCTAGTTCAAATAAACACATGGAAACAACAAAACTACACTATTTTCAGACACCATCCTCACCTTCAATGCATATAACGCTCTTCAGTGTATTCGGCCCCTTCCGTTGATATAATAAATTATTAGAAAAATAAATAAATTATCATGTTTTATATATTACACTCTATATTACTCTTTATATATGGATATATTATATTTAATATATTTTCAAAAGAATATTGTTTCAAATTTTTCAATATTGACACTACATGATTATCTTTGATTGGTGGTCTCCTCATTTTTGACTGGTTAATTTTTTAAAGTTTATGTTCTTATTTTTTATATGTTGATCCAAAGATAAATATATTTGTTTAATTTATTTAGTAACTATATATAATTTCAATATTTTAAACTCTATAAATTCAAATTATTTCAATCTTATTACCACTTGCATAATAGTATATTGTAGAAAAATCGTTTTTATCAAAAAAAAATTAATGACATAAAATTTTGTTTTGAATTATCATTATACCCATGGTGTAAAGGTATTGATAATAAATATCATATTTAACCATATCACATCTATGAAATTGTGATCTTTATAAAAAAAATAACACATCATTGACCATCCAATATAATCATATTATTCAAAATTCTAAATTATGGATTATCTCGTTATCTTATTTTCATATATGAGATAGTTCACATAATTATATTAATAATTTTTATTAAGTGAACAATTTTTCATATAAAACTATTGATTCATCCTTATAAACATTAGTGAATTTCATATTTTATTCATAGAATGTCAAAAAAACATTGTTATAGTGTTCTTAAATATATTTATGATGTCGAACCATCATCCTTACAATCATTAAAAAATAATTATTAAGATATAAGTAATACTTATAATATCTTGATGTATCCGTAAAAATAATTATATCATACCTATAGTTTTTCATATATCTATATGATTCTCATGAATTAACCATTTTCCAAAAACTTTTATCAGAGCTATCATTACAAACTTTATACTTTGTTACTTTTTAGCAACTAATTACCATAACAATGTAGTAATTAGAATGTTTTTTATAAAAATATATATTAAATACATTATTCAAGTAACCATATAATAATTTAAATTATTCCAATGTATTTCTCTAATAAATTATAAAAAATTTTAACATTATAAAAATATTTTCCCATTATGTTATACACATTTTGGAATAAATGGTGATCAACTGATGGTTACTATTTTTATTAATTGGATTTTATTCAATTTATCTAATTATATAACAAAATATTAATTCATTCCCTAATTCTATGGATAGGGTTTATTCATCTAAAAATAAATGTATTTAGTCCCTATAATTACCATAATGATAATCATCACAGTTAAATTAATAGTTCCATGAATTTTACTGAATGAGATCTAAATTAAGAATATATATTATACATTTGAATTTATAATTTAAGTATATAACTCTACTAATTACATATTTCAGAAAACTCATTATAGATTTATATTTCGTAATGGTAGCTTAAATTATAGAAAAAATAATATTCATTTTGGACCTTCCGTAGAATAATATGAGTGATGTTTTGAATATAATAGTTAGCTAACCCATTCATATAGTTGACACTAAAGTGGTTTATTTTCACATAAGCATTATAAGTTGAAAATTTTTCTGTGGACCTACAAAGGAGATTTAGCAATGAATAAATATTAATATTTCTCCCATAGAATGATGGATTTTTTATATACAGTGATTACTCAATGAAATAACTATGTCGTATCCATTTACAAAATGAATGTTCTATTGATTATGCATAAATGTAATTGAAGACCAATGAAAAAATATATAACTAATGAACCTATGTTGATGGATATAAATATCCCCTCAAAGATATGAAGATATAATATTTATGGAGAAAAATATAAAATATATATACAGATCCTCAGAGTGTGAAATATATACCCATCCAAAACATTCTCAACATGAGACAAATGAGATCTTTGAAGAAATTTATGGACAATTGATATGATATAAATTACCACCAAATGAAGTTAAATAAGGTGTAATGTGTTTTTATTAGGAATAATCATGGATTTGTATACATAATTATGAGGAAAAAGTATCCAATAATAATGGATGTAGTAAAAATTATAATGTAAAATATTAGAGAATATTTTGAAGCCATAATTTAGAAACATGATAAAAAATTCACCAATATATGAAAAGTGTCTTCAATGACATGTTATATAAATATAATAATATAGAATGATGTATTAAATTATGAATATGATGTTTCAATATTTTAGAAGAGATCATGTGATTCATCAGAAGTTCAGCAGAAGATGGAATTAGTAAATTAATATCCACATTAAAATTTATCAATCCACATTGTTACAACTATAATGTGAGAGTAATGAAGAAATTTTTTTTGGTGGAATAATATGACGTGATAAATTATTGAATATGCATTAAGAATCTTAGTATGGAAATGAGTAAAAGTTGATAGACATCATCTTATAATATTCATGTAATGTAAACCCATACCAATGCCGGAATGGAATGATATAATATTTAATATGATAATGTAGGTTTCTAATAAATATAATATGAATGAGGCACTATGGGTTATTTTGAATCTTCTTATAATAACTATACCTATGCATGAAATAATATAATAATTCAACGGTGCTTCATATCTCTTCAATATGACGCTGGTCACTTGTTTTAGTGGTCTCCATCCTTCGGGGGATTCCTTTGACAGATTCATGTTTGAAACATGTGGACTTCAAGACCGCGCAGTGGTCGGGTTTCTCGACCGGTGTGAGATGATGGTTCATTTTTCCTCAGAGAGCGATTTGATTGCTGCTTCATCCAACTCCCCCCGAACCCTCAATGGATACGGATTTTAATTATTTCTCTGGTCCATTGAATCCATCATGAATCGGGGCGAACCGTCAATGATGGTGTGGGTAAGATTTCTATCTTTGTCACTTTTTTTAAGATTCCAACAATAATATTGTTGTTAGGGAACATTGTTGGTAGATTTCTCTGTTCAGATTGTTTGACTGCTGCGGTTAGTCACCCTATCAACCCTCACATTTGTGTTGGGGCCGAAGTTTTGAATCCTTCTATAGAGTGGCTTTGGATTTCGGTTGGAGAAGAATTAAGATGGAAACTGTAGGTGGTCTTCGAGTCTTGGTTAGTGTGTTGCTCAGGTTGTCATCATCTATGAAATTCGGTCCCTAGATGTTGTCGAGGTCCAAGGGCTCACCAACTATTCAAACCAAAAATAGTGGAGACTTAGGGGTTGGCCACCCCCCTTGTGACACAGAAATTTGATAGAGTAGGCCTGGATTGGCCTACAGAGGCCCGCGGGGTTGATCTAGGGGAACGAGATCTAGGCAGGGTTTATTTCGGTCCAGGTGAGGATTTGAGTATGGAACTTGAAGGCAGTCCTCAGGAGGGCCATCTTTTGTAGTGTCCTTATCTGGTTGTTCTAGAAGCTGTGAAGAATGTGGAGGCCAGTATCCCCTTTCCATAAGTTATGGATGTCTTAGCTTGGTTAAGGCAGGATTTGGGGATCAGATCCTTGCAGGAGAATGGAGTGGAGGCAGTGAAGAGGGAAGGATATGATAATGGGCTATCCTTGTATGTGGATGTGGTGGAGCATTTGGTCTTGGATAGAACTGTCGACAATGGTGTGGTGAATGGTGTTAGCAAGGTCCATGACCCTGGGGGTCCCCATGGTTGGTAATCGGAGTGATCAATCCAACAGTCTCAATTCATGGGTTGTGGATATGAACAGACCATAAGCCTGATTCCTTGTAGTGAGTTCACTAAGGGTGAATTTGGAAATGAGGTTGAACCATCTGTCAAGGCATTGTAGTAGAAATCCTTTTTTTCATGCAGCTACAAGCTCTCTCCATGATCAAGGATGGAAAAAGGGGGTTAGCGTATTGGGTTCTCTAGATCCAAACTTTCTCATTTTGAAGTCCTCCATTCAAATGACTGGGAGTGAGGGGAAGAAGATGAAGGACTTGACGGTCAATACAGGCATGTTGCATTCTACAAGTAGGTCGAGGGATCTCATAGAAGATCTGAGGGTTGAAATGAAAAACCGATTTAAGGGCCTAGAAACTCAAGAACAATCATTTTCATAAGAGGATGAGGATTTAGGTGATGATAGTTTTAGCCAACTCTTAGTAGACAGCCTGGACCGGTTCCAAGCGAAAGGTCCCCACAATCCAAAAAAGAAGAAGGGGTAAAAAGGAAAGAACGACTTGGGGAAATGCATAGTGGTTTATGGGAAAACCCCCATGGGGTGGAAAGACTACAATCACTTGCCGAAACCAATGGAAACTAGGTCAGCCATGAAATTTTGAAGCAAGGAAAGCAAAGGCCTTCAAGACGGGGAAAGTGGGGATCCAAGTAGAGAACCAAGAGTAATAAAGGAAGAGGCTGTGGAGTGTCTAAGGATCATCTTCCACTATAAGTAAGAGATGATTGAAAAATCCATTTGTACAAATGCCTAAAATGAAGATATTTTATGGATTTTTTGAAGATGATTGCAAACTGAGGCCACAGACGAGCAAGAAGCATGGATAGACAAGCAAGACCGAATCATCAACCGGGGCTTCAACCAAGGTAGAATTACCTTAGAGGAATTCATCCAGATAATGGACAGAATTATTTCTCACATTGAAGAACTTATTAGTGAGGATTCAAACACCCATTTTAGTACTCTGCACTGGGAATTATATAGAGAATCTGACTCAAATAACCATAGTCTTGTGTTTAAAAATTCTGTGAACTCTTTTACCATGTAGTTATCCTTGTGAGCGAAATTTGGTTTCCCAATTTTCCTTAAAGTGGCTTAACAAAAAATCATAGTTGGATGGATGGATGATAGCAGGTCTACCTTTTGAGTATATTGGACAACTCTATAAAAATTATTTTGTAATGGTGCATGGTGTGATTTTATAAATTATACATAATCATGAACCACATTTCACATAAAAATACTAGAGGATTATTACCTAGGATCCCCACACAAGGATATTTCTAATAAAATCAAAGCATCCTCATACTAATGGGTAATTTGGAAGGACTGTCATAACATTATTGTATATATAGATGTCAGGATCACTATTATTCCATGTAACATAAAACCAATATCCACATATGGTAGATTTTTTATTCAATAATATATTTTTATGAGAATTAAAATATAAATTCAAGATTTTTTTTAAGAGAACAAATTTTTTTACTCAATCAAACTAGGCGGATGTTAAGGAATTTAATCTATTTGGTCTAGAAAAAATTTATTAGATAATAATAAAATAATTAGTTTTTCATAATCATATTAGGGTAAATAAATATTTATATATAATATCTTCTGAAATGTTTGGGGAATGTATTAAATTTTACCAAAGATATTATGCCTTTTTGATGGTATCTTCATGGATGTTAGTTATATAGTTCAGTAAAAAGGGGAAGCTATGTAACATGAGATTTGGGGAATTATATTATGAAAAAAAAACTAAATTTATTCATGTATTGGTGTGTAAAAAATTTATGGATGAATATATTTACCTATGGGAGAATATTATACATGAAATTTTACAACTCTTATTTCACTACTAGACATATTATTTTATATCATTATAGTAGTGAAACAAAAATATAGTGTTACAATCATGATTACCAATTCATATCATTATGAATGATTTTTTAAGTACACATTAAATTTTTTAAAATATTTCAATGGAATAATATACAGATGAAATTAAAAATTAGTTATTGACATTTTTATTCACTATAACCCCCTAGAATTTTAAAAAAACATGAATACATTTTAAAAATATCTGAAACATTAATAAATAATATTTCAATTTTATTAATTAAAGATAAATAATATTTATATTATGTTTTCTGAATCCATAAAAGTTTAAATATAATGTATTTAAAGTATTTATAAAATTTTATGACTGTTGGAATAATAACACGACCATTGGAATTGTAAAAATAAAAATTAAGGTAAAAGATGAATTAAAATTTAAATAAATTGTTATAATATATTTAAATGTGTAAATAATTGTCTAAAAATAAAATGAAATAAACACTCAACGAATTTATTATATTTTATGTAAAAGTATAATTTTTTAGTAAATTAACTTTTAAAGTATTCTATAAATTAATAATTTAATACCAATATTAAATATTTAGATTTACAAATTTATAATTTTATGTTTACAATAGGTTTTCATTTTTTGGTCATCATGTTAAATTTTTTTAACATTCATGTGTTTTTAATTTTTCTGAATAGAAAAATATGCATGTTATAAGTAATAAATATAAAATTTGGGACTTTCCATTTTAAGATAAACATATGATTAATTAAATAAATGATTTTATAAGAAACCATTTTCTCAACTAGGATTAACAGAAATTGATAACCATAGTCAAACAAATCAATTATAGTCATACTCTTGAGAAAGAATAAAAAATAAAAAACATTTTTTTCATAAAGATGACTCTCCTCCTCATATAATTATCGCTCATCACCATAATTCATAAGCATACTAAACTGCACAACATAAGATACTTCTCATATCGATTTTGTGAAAAAATATCCCCAGATTACTTTTTTATGAATTTTAGGGACACACCATTATAAAAAGACAATTCGTTAAATGTTATGTTTTATATCAAAGGATGGGTTTTAAGGAAGTTTGAAAATATCTAAACCCATCATTTTCATGATTTAATCTATTTGAAACTCATTCAAATATATTATATTTATTATGTTGTAATGTCATTATTATCATATATAAAATAAAATTAAATTATTTTAATGTAATATTAAAAATATTATACCCTCACATTTTTCATAAAATGTAAATATTTCCAATATTATGGCGTAGTCACCATCTCCACAGACAATGAATTTAATTTCTCATCACCAACTCAATGGATTGTTTAAATTTATTATTCATTTATAATTATGGATTAAATGTTAAATTAAAAAAATATTTAATATTATTTAATATAAATTTTAAAACCATAAATTAATCCCCATAGTTGTTACATTAAAACGACCACCCATTCCTAGACAAAATAACAATATATAGTGATATTATTAAAAAAATGTATTTACATTATAGGTAGTTATATAGTCCATGAACCCATGATTTTCTTCAAATCCAAATATGGTTATATTAAATAATTTATTATTTATTTATAAATTTAATAGTTATATTATATCATGTTTCATGTTTTTTAATTGGGAATCTATAATAAGATTAAAAAAGTAAAATTAAGGTCATTATATATATTAAAACCATTTGGATGACCAAACCCTTGAATGTTAAAATTCATACTTAATGTACTATGATTTTGATGGAACTATTTTAGATATTTTGAAACTATTTGAACTTATTGAAATATTTAAACACCAAGTCATTACACTTATCAATATTTTGGAACCATTTTAAAATGACGACCAACAATTACAATTATATCAATGTGATATTGATAATGTAGAGTAACTAATCCCAAATAACCCATGTGAGAAATATAATCTAAATAAACTATGAAATATGATAATAAATGGTTAATATTATATAAAAAAATAAAAAGTTTACAAATGATGAAATTAATATATAAAATCCAATACTCAAGAGGACATTAGGGTGTCTAAATAAGTTAAGGATTGTAACATGATAGGTTTCCCCGATCCATTACATTGTGTTTTTAGGCTAATGGTGTGTATAAATTGTGGTTGTAGGTTAGCACTATGTGACAGGTGGAAATATAAATGGGGTTTTTGTGGAGATAAAGGATCACTCCATTAATATATGTGTTGCAATGTTGTTAGCTATCTGAAGAAAGGTGGATATATTGTAGTTTGATAACAATATCCTAATTTTACTCACACCTATGAAAAAATTTGATAAATTAGTGATAATTCCTCAAGAGCACACCCCAATATGCTTGATGGTTCATTCCAATATCATGAGTATAAATGTGATATATTTGAGAGACTATACCGTTTTTATTATTAATAAATACAGTGAAATTATAAATAAAAAATTAAAAGTTCAACTTAAACCATCAAAATCATAATAATAATTCAATTGACACAACTAATAAAGTAAACAATGAGGAATCATGTTCATCTACAGAAAATAGTGAGAAGGGGTATAAAAAATAAATATACGACCAAAATATAAAAATTTCAACATCAAAACTCAACTAATATCAAGAGATCATGCTTTATTCTACACTCTCGTACACCTTTATAGTATAGAAGATTATGAATTCAATACTGGTATACGTCTCTAATCTGTACATACATGCATGAGAACTATTTGATTTCTTAATTGTGTCCTAAATAGGGTGTGATTAAATCATACTATTCCACCACCAATAGTGTGTAATGAATTATAGCCAATGAATATAAACTAAATTAGTGTGATCATATAATGAATAAATTTATTTAGATGAATTGAAACAATGTTGGATCTGGTTCCTAGAGGGAACCCATCTTAATGTGACTTCTTTAGCCAATGATTTAATGTCTCTAAACGAAAAATCTATCACACACACACACACACACACATATATATATATAACAATATACATATATATTTTAGTATAAAAACAATCCTGGGGAAAATGAAAAATGTATCTATGTATAATTTTAGTGGATCCTCACATTTTAAGTATGGAGAATTAGAAAAAACATAATTATTGGGCATAAAAACACATTTTTATAAAAATATTGAATAAATTTAGTCAAAAACATTATCTAATAAACGAAAAAATGTGTCCATACTATCAATAAATAATATTGAAGGTATATTTTATTAACATCAAATGAATTGACAAGTAACTCAAGGACCTATTATTTTCTAAAAAAATTAAAGGAGTGCGATGGCTACTAATTTTGATACACTATAAGAAACCACATGTCTAAAAATTTCATATGTAATGTTAAGGAACACCATGTACAATAATTATGAACATTGTTTTCTTTTTGTGGTGAACACCATGTCCAACAACACTTAACCATCAATATTCATACAATCAAATATGCCTCATGAGCTCATCAAAGCTATTTAATATCAGAATTTATAAATCGATCAAGGATAAAATTATAAGAAGAAACATTTATATTTTTAATTATAAATAGTCTAGGAGAAAACACCAATTAAAATATGAAATTCAAGTATATGGTGTATAATAAATTCAATTAATCAATTCTTATTATTCCATTAGTCATATTAATTTTTAATATTTATGAAGGATAATGGATATATAAATGAAATTTTATATTTCTAGGTAATGTAATATAATCATTTCCATTAATCTATTTAATATATTAGTTTTTCAATTAAAATAATATTAATTAGAGTCTCTAAAATTATATTTTTTATTTGATAGGGAAATTTAATTTTAATTATCGTTTTACAGATTAATTAAATTTTTTTACAATCCACTATTAAGAGTCCAAGGTGACCCCCAAATAATTTGCGACAGTCACTCCATAATAGTGACATTTAAAATGTATTAAATCAAAACCATAAAAACGTTTTTACAACCATATCTTGTTAACATCATTCAATGTATTAACATATCATAAATTTTCCTTAATTAGGTTCTATTAATTAATTTAATGTACATTCATCTTTAATTAACAACTCAAGGGAGATCTATATTGAGGAAAATGGAAAAAAGATATAAATGATGAGACATTAAGGGGTAGATAATTATAACTTATGCCACTTTCAATGTATGATTCAATAATTAAAAATTAGTATTTGATTTTGGTAGGAATCGGTTAAATTGGATGTAATATGAAAGCATCCTAAATATTGGTTACATGAGCTCACATGGAAATTTCATTCAATATAGAGAAATAAATCCTGATGAAAAAAAATATTATTAATTGAATAACCAAGGATGATCCAATTGTACCGTTGAAGATTGAAACTGGGATTGTATATGGGTGATCCACCAAATTCTTGGTGGACAGAGAATATTTCGCTCCACATGTTGGAGTTTATATGTGTTACTGGGAGGATGAATAAAGGTTTTCTGTAAAAAACGATGAGTGAAATAAAAAATAAACCTTTTTAAGGGGTGTATGTTTTCTTCCATGGTTAGATAAATCATGGACCAAAAAATCACTAAAATATAAAAATTATCATGGCCTTTATTTTCTAAGTAAATTATCTAAAAAATTCCCAACCCATATGGAGATACTATCCGGGAACATCACTACTCATATTATTTGGAACATGATTAGAAAAACCATGAACAACCTATGTGATTCACCTCTAAAACACTCTAATGTTTATTACAAGACCACGAGTCCTTAGGTTATTGGCTTTATAAACTATTTTATACTCCTACAGTTCATAATGGTTTTGGTCCACAGTTTAAACTAGTCGTGTGCTAACCATGTTCCTCCCCTTTTATTTCCAAATAATGTATTTTAATGTTTTCCACTCCCATAATTAATCTAGACAGTATATATGTCTCTTATGGAATTAATCCTCTTAAAAATTAAAATATTGTTTATTCCAATCTAATAATTACATTATAATGTATGTTTTATGATTTATCCCATCCACCAAACTGAAAATTCAAATTTAATTTCAATTTATCATCCAGTTATAGAAACATTGCTCTATAAGCTCAATAGAATTAAGCTTCTCATCCCAGAGAATACCTGAGTGAGAATTAAAACAACACGTAAACATCTCATGTTATGAAGGAATTCATAAATGGTCACATTTAATTTCTTAAAACACAACATGCCTCCAACATTCACCCTAAACATACATTACATAAGATATTAAAACTAAATCTAATTCTAGTAACCACTTCCAAAGTATCAAGACAATGCTTATCTGATACCTTCTGTTATGATCCATGATCATGCCTTTACCTTTTTTATCATCTATCCTATATTGATATCTACCATAGTCTCGATATTCAAACTTCTAATTCCATGTTACAATACATCCACTATCAGGATCACCTAATAAATAATTCCCTTAGGTTTCTAATTATTTTCATAGAATGTATGCCAAAATAATAGAATGTTCTATTTCCGATCAATAATGTATAACATGGTTTTGTGGTATTAACATTGAAAATACCCATATAACCCTAACATTGAACTCATCTACTATAATTGACATAAAATATGTTTTTCTATACCCACTACTTTCATCCCTTAATGTAAAATCAAATAAACAATATTTCAGCTAACCTCACAATAAAATGTACGGCTTAAATAGCCAACGTGATTCCAAAACCATAATCTAAGGCATTTTTCTAGTGGAATGCTGATATTGTTTTGGGGATACTAACAAAAAATCACACACATCATATGTGATTTCTCCAAGAAAAAATGATACTTGCATATGTGTCCCTACAACAACACAATCATTGAAAAACCCCAATTGAAAACCCATTGATGATCACAAGACAACAGGGACATGACATTGTTACTTGATCTCTACCCTATTATGGGCTTTAATATTTTCCCATAATGTACTAATAAATCCATCCATACATTTCTGAATTCATACAATTGAATAATATTTCCAATCGATAGAAATTCACTTAATTTAATGGTCTTATGTCCCTTCACATATGAGGATTACTAAACATTAATTGACATACCACCCAAAAATTTAAGATAATCATCATTATCACA
Organism: Viscum album; assembly: GCA_963277665.1. Classification (NCBI taxonomy): domain Eukaryota; kingdom Viridiplantae; phylum Streptophyta; class Magnoliopsida; order Santalales; family Viscaceae; genus Viscum; species Viscum album. The sequence goes on along the minus strand of OY728132.1, from coordinate 677,432,845 downwards.
CCAATAAAACATGTCTTAGATTAACACATCCATCCCTTGACATAACGGCCAACATTTCTATGATCATGATCATCCAATTTCTAATAAAAGTATTAGCCATCACCTATTCTCATATCCTAATAATGGTTCCCATGTAGTTCCTTGAATTTAAAAAAAAACAAGGATAACCACAATAAAATTTCTAATGGTGGAATCCCCATTATATTCATTACTATAAATATTGCCTGAATTGTAATTACCAATGATTCACCCTATCAATCAATAATAAAAATTTGTTTAGCTCGGTGTATAGCTGATTCTCTCTTAGCCTACAATGAATTATGTCAACATATTACGAATAATTTTCTATGATATATAGTACACTTATATTCCATTAATTAGAATCATTATATATACATAATACATGACCACATAAAAATAGGGTATATATACATTTAACAAACTCGTAACATCAAATCCTCAAACCACATGTGTCTAGTTCCAATCATGGATCTACAGTATCATAGAACCAAGCATAATTCATATTATATCTCTTATAAAAAGTTAAATTCCTTTAATAATTCAAAATATCATGTCTTTAATGCCCAAATTCACCATATCTGAGAGGACTAATCTTCATCCAATACTCAACAACGAACCTACATTCAACATTAACAATTTCACATGATGAAATTGTGTGAAATAAATATTCCATACCCAGTTGATATACCCCAAGTACCACATAATTCAAAAACCAAATCATCCTCTTGAGAGTCATCCATCAACAATATAAATCTATATGTGAAATTTGGAGTTTCAGTTTAAACATTCTACGACCCCCATAGGACACCTATAAATAATTAGGAATCTCACCCATGAAATGATCTGTCAAACAGTTTCCCACCTCAAAACATCATTTTAAAAAATAAATTCTATACTAAAAAACCACTAGAAAATATGTTCAGGGATGAAAATAGTTTCACCAATATAATATAATATCATAACCCAAGTACTATAGGAACATTGTTGAAATAATCATGCATCATCACCCTAGTAACCCAAAACCCTAGAATCATTCATTCATTGATCACATCATGATCATAAAACTAACCGCATCAACTCTTAATTAATTTGTAAAACCATTCCAATATATCTTATAATATTACATCAATAAAACTAAACAATGAGCCACTATGATCAAATTTAATGCCAATGTCCACTTGTTCCGACAACATTCACCACAGATCAATTAAAAAATAGTGCCATTAGGTCCATCCATCAATCCCTATGGTATCCAACATGGAAACCAAATCATATATATATGATGATGTTTAATGTTATATGAAACAACTTTATTATATATCTAATGAATTGTAAAAGGAAGAAATAAAGGAATAATAATCCTATAAGATCAAAACCTAGAGAAAATTTATGTGACAACATCACCTTTGTGCATCATCATACCAGGCCCCAGTCCTTTTAAATAATCCTTAGGGGAGTGATCCCTCAAGGGTCAAAACGTAAACATAAAATGATAATGAGTAAACCATCATTATTTATCTGTATATTGTAATTCACCCTTGATGTTAAATATTCTGGACTAAAAATCACAAAACATGGGTTTCAATTCAATAACATGGAGCCCTTCCCCACTCAATGATTAAATAACCTAACTTATTGTGCCTAGAAAATTAGATAATATGTTTATTAGTCTCTATATGCATGGCACTATCCCAAAATTATAATCCCCCATTTTATCATAAGGAATAAAAATTATACAAATATTAAACCTATAAGATAACATGGATCTACCACCTATTCTTTGGGTCTAATCCATCTAAATAAGTCCACTAAATCATATAGTAAACGTCCACATTCTTGTTGAATGTAGCCTAAGGAAATTCAAAATGTAACCCTTAAATTAGTTTTATTGTTCTAAACACTAATTAATAGGTATTAATTGGGAAACAACTTCTTTTTAAATTTATTATATACATTTATGAGTAATAATTATAAGAAATATAAAGAACCACTTATAAAATTCAAAATGTACTATTTACTTATTAATCTTAAACCTGATATAATTTTATCCAAATTACCTAAAATTAAACTTATAACCATTCATTAATATATAGTATCTCTCAACATTATAAGATAATCAAAATATCAAAATAATGAAAAGATTCAAACACCATTTAGGTTGTAATAATATTATTCAATAATTTATTCCACATATCATTAAAACTCAAATACCCGAAATAAGACATTATGAAATTTAAGAGGGATCTGTCATGTAATATGTCAAAATATATTATTAGAATCATCTTTTAAAACAATATGGGAACCTTAAAATAACAACCCATTTATTATTTTTACACCCCCATGGAGTAAATAACAATTCATAAAATAAAGGTAAAGGTAACCTACTAGGGAATCATATTCAAATGTCAGTTCATTTATATGTGTAGCTATTCCATGTTTCTTATGCCAATGCTCTATAAATTTATATATGAATCACATATTATTTAAACCTCATAATAATTGACCTATTAAATATTAATCACACACTTAGTTTGTTTATATAATTTTCATAAAATTGTAAAACTCACCAAAATGTTCAATTCATGTATATATTGTTTTGATTCTTTAGTTAATTATTCCCATGTTATAGCAGTTCAACCATTTGTATTTTGTAGTTGATACACAATTTGACAGACATCCATAACTAATCGTTTATGTTTTATTTAGAAAATATTTCATGTACGACGATGTGGATATATAGGTAACCATTCCTGAATTATAGAGGAAACCACTCAAAATGTTAGGTTTGGTATCGTATTTAAGGGATATTCATAAGTCATCACCTTAATTAATGAAAATTCAAGTTCCATTACATTTATAACTCTAATTGAGATTAATTTATTAACTATTTTAATACCATTGGAATCTATAATCTATTTTAGAATAGTTAAATATAATTCCACCCTCAATATTTATGGGAAAGAATAGGTTGATTAAGAAACATTATTTAACTAACCACATATCATTACATATCATAGAAATACAATATATACGAAAATAATACATTAATATAAGAGAGAAAAACATATATGATTGGTATAAAGACAGTCATCATAATGAAATTTGAGTCGTATGTGTTTGAAATGATGCATGAACACACTCTATCTCTTTCCATATAGGGAAAACAGTTAAATCCTACTAATTAGCGACCAGTAGAAAAGTAAAAAAAATTGTGAAACAAAAATTAGTTGACATAATTAATAGTATTAACAAATATCCAATCACTCGAAACCTAAAAATTCAACCATTCATGGGTTTCCCAATCATGGACATGAGATATCTACCATGTTCAAATACATTCATAGTCTCATACTTACAAGACATAAATAGTAAGAAAGGAAGGAATAATATTATATAATAAAACACTTTTATGTGATAACAAAGTTCATTGTAGAAATAATAATTGAATGAATTAGAGACAAGGCCCCAACCATACATCCACATTTTCTAGAGGATTACTATTATCAGTGAGGGATTAATAGTTGTATAGTGGAGAATTATTAACCACTAAATTAGAACATAATAATATATAATAATGTAATAAAAAAATTACACGTTTACATCATCCTAATTTTCGTAAATAGCCAGAAGACCCAACCATTGTCATACACAATGATGATACGACGATGCTGTAAAAAAGTGAGATGAGGGTATATAATATAATAAATTCTAAAAAAAATAAAAAAAATAGAAACAACAAAGATGTAGTTGCTTCATTTGCACAAGATTTTTCTTCTACCCCTGAACTCCATCCTATTATATAATATAAAACATCTATATCTCAATCATTTCACAAATCAATACTAGAATGTGTGATATCTATTCCGGTACCAAATGGTGGAAAAAATAGGCTATGATAATAAGTAGTTATAACACCATCAATGGCATCTAATTCAATTTTTTCTATGATTAAATACTAAATATGTGTGTAGGAATAATAAATAATTGTATTGAAATAAATTGAAGAAAATCTAACTCGGGTTCCTAGAGGACACACACCTGATCTTACCTATTTCGGCCTATGTAGGAATATAATTGGAAATGTGCCAACACACATACACACACACACACACACACAGATATATATATATATATATATATATTCAAGAGAGAACCAAATAACAGTACCAAGGAATCTATCTATAATGTGAGTAGGGATTATCTTTTATATAAAGAGCATCACCCCAAAAATCCCAACCATGAATTCAGAGTATCATGTACAATAGTTTTGTAAAAAATACTATGGAACTCCATATAAAATAAATTGGAAAACCATGAACTTTATTTCAATAAATAATAGTTAATGTCTTTTATACCAATTCATAGGTAATGATAAGGAACACCATGGCCTATTATCATAAAAAAATAAATGACCGGAAAATAATTTAAACAAACTGAATTAAATAATAATGAATATAATGACAATAAGTTTCATAAGTAATGGGAAGGAACACCATGTCCACAAATAATGAATTTTATGTCAAAAAGAGATAAAAACCATATTCCACTCCTATTATCCATCGAAATTTAAATAAATTGACATTTATTATTATCACATTCAAGGCATTACTTCTCAGAATCCAATTATCACTCATTTATAAAATAATAAGTATGCATGTTTTATTATAAAATTGACCATAAGACATGTGATAACATCCATTAAATTAAATAAATATATAATTTTATATATAATCACTTCAATTTTTCAATTAATTATATAACATTTGATAATTTAATTTTTAAAAATCAATAAGACCAATTTAATCATAAATTCAATTTCATATTTCAGTGTCATGAAATATACTCATTTCTATTATTTAATTCAACACATCCATTTTTTTCAATTAATATTGAAGTAAAAATATGTCCATTAAAGTATAATTAGTACCTAAAAATGTTATTTAAATGTTTTTAACCATTTAACAAATGAGTTAATTTTCATATGACATAACATTATTATTAGTCCATCCCAACACACTAATGGAGTGGTTTAGTCACTCAATAACAGCAAAAAACATAAGGATTAAATTTAAACTATTTAAAATAATGATATGGTTAAGGTTTTCAACCACAAACCTTGTATAAACATATGATAAAATTTATATTATTTGTAATTCAAAATAAACTTATGGTTTGATAAACTTTTTTGAGAAACACACAGGTGGTCTGGCGTGTAGTAGACCAGAAATTTTTTTTAAATTATAAAATTGTAATGGTAAAATACATAGACAACCAACATCATGAAAAGAAAGCTTCAATAATCAATTATCATTATTATATTTAAGAAGTATTTGTATGTATCATAATAAATAGTCAAACAACCTAAAAAAAGTGGTTATGAGCTAGCATGTAAATAAAATTTCATATAGTAAAAGAAAATGAGATATCATGTAAGAGGGTTGATAAAATAACCATATAACATCAATAAGAATTTAATATGACCCATTATGATTTTTTATAATGACGATCCATAAAATAAATTGAGTATAGGGACGATAACACTCAATGAATAGGTACTAATTTGCATGAATGGGAGTGGTAATTAGGCATTTCTAAAATATAATGATGGAAAAGAATAGTAAATTCACCCTTTTAATTTGGAATAATGTTTAACCACATGGTTACACTAACCATGCACCAACCATGTGCCAGTATTTTCTAATGTTTTGAAACCTCACTCGTCTAGGCACACAGTTTTAGAAACAATAAATATCCTAGGTAGAGTAATTTTCCAAGACCTTCACCACCTTGATTGGCTAGGCATGTGATTAAATACAACATGTATAACCTATGAAATTCACATGAGGAATCTTATATATATTTAAAAATTAACATCCATACTTGGGTGAATTTTTTGAAAAATAAAATGACACATGTATAGGGTTGAATAAATTGGGCATACGATTATCACTTACCGTGTCCTCACCCTGCACCACCACTATTTATTCTAAAAACATGACATCGAATCCCAAAAAAAACAGAAGAATATATGGGCACTTGATAAAACTCTCAATCTATAAAACCTAATTAAAAATAAATCATTCAAGTCTTCCAACCTTTAGAATTCAAATTTGATGCCAGATTTACAATTTTTCCTTTCAACAGATCTGAAAGTAAAAATTCTATTATAATTTTTCATCATCATAAAAAAATAGGATCACACACTAATATGATATGTCATGAGTATAATTTTCATAACATGAAGAGTAATTTTAGAACATTATATGAGAAATAAGATTTTTATGATTTTTTATTTTGGATTTCGAGGACGGTTTTATAATAGATTATCTTTTTCAACAGGAAGGGTCTCTCAGGGTTCTTAATTTAATGTTTCATTAGAATGTAATAATTTTATCTGTTACTATTTTTATATGCGGATATTTTATTTATTTATTTATAGTTGGGATATGGTTTTATATTTTTACATACTCTTGTGATTATAGGATTTAAGGGTATTTTTGACGTCACACCTACTTATGTGTTTTATACCTAGGTGATCGATTACATTGACAGATCAATTTAATGTTCTATATAATTTTGGGGGTGTTCATTATGTATGAATTATGATTGGGAAATATTAGGTCAATGGTATTATACCAAGGATCGCATTGGGATCCTTAAGAATTTAGTAATTCTTGTGTAATTATATAGGATTCAAAATAATTTCTATTAAATAAAAATTTTACATCAATATAAATATAAAATTTTTTATGATGGAAAAAAGATAAATAGTAATGAGATAAAAAAAATATGACACGATGTTAATGAACTATTATATTTATCAATAGAAAATGTTTTTTATTCTAGTCTTATTATAAATGTAGGTGTCCTATAAAATATCCTTCAATTTCATATACCTATCAAAAACCCTTATATATTATGTTATATTAGTGTTTAGTTTTTTATTAATAGGTTGGGATTTTGATTTTTTGGATGAAGTGATTATTAATCCTTTAAAATATGGTCATTATGATGACCTAGACCCGGATTCCACTTAAATGGTGCCCCATTCTTAGTGGGCTATATAGCCTCAACGCATCTTCCCAAACACCAGAGGCTTCGGACTAGCAGTAAGGGCCTAGGGTGTGTATGTGGGAAGATTATTCCCTCGTTAGCATATTATATCACATTAGAATAGAAATAAATGAATAGAAAACAACGAAAGAAAAATAAATAAATAGAGGAAGAAAACTAATGCAATTGATAATAAAGAATAAAAATAACTGTATCAGCTGTAATAACGATAATGTAATGTTATGACACTAGAAAACTGGAAATAATGGATACAAGACAATAAGCATAACATGTTCACCAAGGGAAAAGAAAATAAAGTCTACTCCAAGAATACCACAATCCTACTCGGTCTTCTACAATCAACCTCTATCCTATCATCATGAAAACAATAATTGGAAGTTTCATGTTTCCCCTTGTCAATACATACAACCATATAATCTACTCAGAGGACCAAATAGCGCCCTGATAGGGTGTGAGATAAATTTCAGTGGGCCTCCACCAAATGTGTCTATAACATCCATCACGTGTAATGGAATATAGCATTATGTAGGCATGCATATATAGAGTAAATCATGCAGGACAATATAACTAAACAACCATGTACATGCTTCAGCCCTTGGATGGTGTCTGAACATGTTACCATTTAATTAATTATTCAATTACAATTTAATGATAATAGGCCATGTGAGTCATATCCAACATAGACATCACCTCAGGATATTATAAGTAGTGAAGGTCACAATACGTAAGAATGAAACCAAACAATGATATATAGTGAGTGATTTGAAGGTTAAAAAATATGGTAACATAAACTCACATAAATATAACTCATTATTATTTGGGTCTAGCTAAGGTGTAAGAGAGAAATCTATGGAGGGAAATCCAAGGCACTCCATAATAAGTCACATACAGAGTCCAAGGTGATCGACCAATGTAAAATGTGGCTAAGTAAGGATAGGGCCCGATGGGCTTTAACCATGGAACCGACTAGCCAATTATAGATCCAAATAGTGTATCTGAGGTATCTAGTAATAAAGAAAAGGACCTAATGGTAGTATACCAGGAATCCAAGGAATAGACAAGAACTAGAGTCTAAGTGGGTATCAACCTAAGCAAACTGTATCCATGAATCAAAATGGGGTTCCCAATATCCAATGTATTCTACATTTAGAATCCAAGGTGAGCATGACTCAGCCAATTAATATTTGATATTGTAAACATGTAATGATTCATTTAGTTCATATGTTTCCTTCAATTAATTTTGATAGGTCATGTAGAGTAGAAACCGTTTTTCTAAGACTTTTCTTCCATTTGGGTGGATAGTCCAAGTAGAGTTTCAACCATTTAATCATGACTTCGTTAACCATTAAGGCCTATTCAAATATTAATGTTCACTCATCTACCTTCCATTAACCTAGAAATGGGTCCTATATATATGTAACATTATTTCAATCTCTTTTGATAAGGCCATGTTATATAATTACTATACTTCCCATTTCACATTTCACATTTCAGATTTAATAAACATTTGTAAGCACTTACCTTAGGCGGGTCATGTGGTGAGAATATATGGTATGTTCCACTAAGAAAGTATTTGTAATAAAAATTCATTAATGATAATTAGCCTCACCTTTAGAATGTTCATGCAATGGAACACTCGAACGGCAGCACAAACATGCCAAAAAATTAAAAAATAAATTATGAAATAACCTTTGACATGAGGCGAATTGATTTGTGGGTGCAACAACTTACAACTAATTACATAATTGGAAGGATCATAATGATATGATTCTATCAATTATAGTTATTTCATGTAAATTTAAGAAACAGTTTCTAACAAAATAGGTGGGACCCATATGAATATCCCAAAATCAACGATATTTATGGATGTGTTATAGACCACCCACCTTAAGGTTGTATGACTATCCTTATTCGGTATTGGCCCTTGATTTTCCACATATAGGGGTAGATATAAGAAAATGTGAAAAATGATAACAAGGTGATATCTTGGTGATGATTGAAATAGAAGAGGTATGGATAATGAGAAATTGAGTACTTACCAATGTTCATCCAACGTGATGAACAGAAACTTGATGGCAAGCCATACGAAGAAGATCTATTGATTCCATGATTTCATCTTTAAAATCCCAAAAATTGAGAGAGAACTAGTTCAATCTTGAATAAACTTAGATTAGGGAGGAAGTGGGAGGATTAATATATCCTTGAGGTAATTTTAGACATTTTACCTAGGGTTTGTCCTATGCGTTGTTTTTCAAACTGTGCACAAACAATGTGAGATGGTTTATCCCAAATATTGGAAAATGGGTGGTTTGTATGGTTTGACCGCATGGCCATGGAAAAACAATGCTAGAGGCCAGTTTATAGAAAAACACAAACCATAAGGTTAGGAAAACCATGCGCAGATCATGTTAGTTTTAATGTTTTTCTAAAAAAGAGGTGTTCTAAACTCCAAACAAGCCCCAAACACCCTCAGAACCATTTCTATCCTATTGGGCATCAAAATCAGTTTCAAAGTAATGATTTAGACTGATAATTAAATAATTTATACTGGAGTGAAAAATTTTGTTCTTACTATCATGCCACCTTAAAAGACCCCCCCCCCCCACGAGTTCTCCTTTCAATGGTAAATAAACATATTCCGTGAACAACTCTGGTCACAGAGCATTTACATCAGCATCCCTCTCCCAAGTCTCATCTTGTACTCGGCATGTGTTACCAACACACCCATACGAGAGGGACATACTTTCCTTAGAGAGTCTTCATTCTTTGTTCAATGATGCATACTGGATACTCCTCATTGATAAAATCAACTTCTAACTCATTTTCCTCAGGAACAAAGTAATGATATGAGACAATATGATATTGGAAAATTTGGGACACAAGAAACACATCATGTATGGCATGATACCTCTGAGGCAGTAGGAATGTATTGGCTACCGAGCCGACACTCTCTAGAATATTGAATGACCTAATGTAATGGGGATACATCTTACCGTAATTCTATAACCATCTATATCTATGCCATGGTGATACCCGAAGAAAAAAATCCCCAACCTTGCACTCAAGAGGGCATCGACAGTGGTTGGAATAATATTTCTGTCTAGACTGAGAAGTTGTGATATTCTTGTTGGTCAGTTGGACCTCTTCTGGTGTCTCCGAAATAAGTCGAGGACTTAGTTTCGCTGCCTCACATTCCTCTATCCTGCACACTGGTGAAAGACATGGCCTACCATATATGTCCTCAAAAATAGACATTTGAAACGTCACCTTGAATCTATTATTTTAGGCGAACATGTTGAGAGGGATATGATTCTCCCAAGAACCACAAAAATAATGGACGTATGCAGGAATCATAACCTCCAAAACATGTATTGTTCATTTCTATTTTCCATCATTAGGAATATGAATATATTTACATATAAGCACTTCAGTTCCCCATATCTTTTTGCAAACCCTATAAGAATCGTGACGTGAAATGAGCATCCCTATATGAAATGATCATACACGGTTCCCTGTGTAGTCGTACGAACTCATGAACATATAGTATTCTCAGTTCATAAACTGAGAAAGTGTTTCTAATAGGAATGAAGGGGGAATATTTCGTTAGTCGTTCAATGACTACCCAGTTATCATCGCTACCCCTCGGTGACATAGATAAGACAACTACGAAATCAATAGAATCATCTTCCCACTTCTATTCTGGGACTAGAAGCAGTTGTACCATGCTGGAAGGTCTCTGTGTTCAACCTTCAACTACTGAGAGATGGAACACCAAGTGAAGAAGCCTGTAATCTGTCGCTTCATCCTAGTCCACCAATACTGGTGTCACGTATCTCAAAACATCTTTGAGTTTCCTAGATGAACTTCCCACTAGGAAGTGTGGGACTCTTCCATCAACTCCTCTCTCACATATGAAAGAACCCAGATATGTCCACATAGATGTGTGATGTCATCTCTGTCCATAGACGACGCTAGAGGTGGGTAATCTGCTACCATACTATCAAAGAGAACCAAACCTTTAGGATCTAAAAACAATATACTTATCACCTTCTCATGGTTGGAATAGGTAACCGTTATGGTTGATAACTAGAACTGGTCATGAGTGTCCTGAAACTGAAGATGATGTTCTAAAAAGAGGTCAATTAACTTTCATTCATCACTGGATTCCTATATGGCCTACGCAGGAGTCTTCCCACTCAATGCATCCACATCCACATATCCTTTTCTAAGAGTATAGGAATGATAAAAATAAAAATATATAAAATATTCAACCCATCATTATTATCGAGGGTTCATGTCACACTATTAAAAGATATACCTAAGGCTCCTATGATCTGTATACACCAAAAAGTTCTCACCCAAGAGATAATGTCTCAAAAAACGTAAGGCAAGGAGAAATACTACTAACTCAAGGTCATGCATCAGGTAATTATTCTCGTGAGGCCTCCATTGTCAAGATCTATTTGCAATGGCTTTGTCTTTCTACATCAACACTATTCTAGTACAATTCATGATGTCTCACAGAATATGATATAACATTTACTAGGCTCTAGAAGAATGAAAATTGTTGTTGATAAAAGCCTCTATTTCAGCTCCTAAAATGATCTCTTGCATGTATCTGACCACATGATCTTAACACCCTTCATTGAAAGTCTAATAAGAGGTGCATCAATAAGAGAAAATTTTTGTATGAAATTAATATAATATGCTGACATCCCTAAGAAAATCATTATATCAAACACTATCATTGGATTAACCCATGAGACTACAACACTATCATTTTCAAGGTCAACACATACACTTGATTCTGAAATAATATGACCCATTATGTAGACCTTGTCAATCCAAAATTCACATTTAGAATTCTTAGATAAAAGATGATTCTCTCTCTGTGTACACAGAATGATCTCATGAATTTTGGAATGGTCGTTACGAATATGAGAATACACACAGATGTCATCCCCAAAGACCATGACAATATGGTACAAATAGTGATGGAAAACCCCATTCATCAAATCCATGAAAACAATAGTTGCGTTCGTAAGACGGTATGGGATAAAAAGATACTCATAGAGACCATAACTTCAAAGAAAATATGTTTGAGGTATGTTTGATGGTATGAATCACACCTGATGATAACTTGATCTCCAGTCTAGCTTAAATAACACCTATTCTCCTCATAGCTAGTCAAGGAGATCTTCTATTTGAGTATGTGGATACCAATTCTTGACTATAATATAGTTTAACCTTCTATAATCTATGCATAAACATAGAGTTCCGTCATAGTTATTAGTAAAAAGTATAGGTGAACCCCAAGGGAATGTATTATGTTTTATAAAGACTTTGGACTCTATCTCCTCTATCTACTGCTTGAGATCCTGTAGGTCAGTAGGTGCAATCCTATAATGAAGAATGGACACTATATATGCTCTTGGAACAAGATCAGTTGTATAATATATCTCTCTCTTAGAAGGTAATCTATAAAATACATTAGGAAATACTTCCCTGAAACAATCAACAACAACAGTAAAATTAGTTTGGAGAAAACACTGATCCTCCAGGAAAAGATTTCAAATCTAAGTGGTGACTCTACCTACCCCATGATTCTTCGGTCCAACTCTAACAACCTAGACATCCCAATCATCATTGAAAAGATAGTTGTTTCCTTCTAGTGATGTAAAATTAACCCTTCAGTAGTAAAAGCCTAAAAGGCCTGATATTGGACCAACCAGTCCATCCCAAAAATGACATCAAATCCAATCATCTCAAGAACAATGAGATTCCACAAGAAAGGGTAACTGCCAACCTCAATGTGATAGTCCCTGCACTGGCATATGCCCTCATTCCGTATTCCTAATATTGTATTGAGAGTCATTAAAAAATAGTGAGACTATATCTCTAGTACAAGAATTCCCATGATAGATCCAGAAATAAAATATTTTCATGAAAATGTATCAAAAAAATCAGAGACAATACTATAGGCTACTTGAATAGTAGATCATACTGTATATGGTCATGTAGACTGATCCTCAACAATCGTTTTTAAAGCATGCAACTGAACTGATCAACTACCATATGCAACAGATGGACTACTATGATCATGACTGCTCGCCTGGTGCTTTAGGTGATTAAGGATTAGACTACTATGGCCATGACCTCTTCCTCGTCCAGACCTACTAGTGCTACTCCATCATCCCATCGGATGAGGCACAAAATAACACTCTCATGAAGGTGGATATGAATCGGATCATTTTCCACTCAAAGATTTTGGAAAGGTCCTACAATATTGTTGATGATGACCCATACATCCACAAGCCAGGGACACCATAGGGTCTCTATCACACAAGGGATTCTTATGACCTAGCATTCCACACTAAAGAAACTCTATAGAGCTATCCAACTAGATAATCTAGATACCACTTCCCTGATGAAAATCTTAAAGGGAATGTTTCATGCCACTAATATAACTACAAACATATTGCGACACTGATCCTTTCAACCAGGTACTCGGTCCATCCCTCGGGCAATGCTTAGTGATAAGGTCATAATAAACTATTTCAGAGAAGGTAGAAAAGGGAAATACATTCACCGGAGATCAGATAGTGTACTAGGGCCCATAATCAAAACATATAGCCCACATATTCTCATCACTAGCTAGAGGTAGTGAAATGAACTGTAAACCAATTAAATGCGATGAATATTCCAAAACTGACATAGAACCCAGCTCGCGATGGATGAACTCTCCAGCTATGACATATCTCAATGAATGAGGGAAGAACTGATCATAAATGGCAGTCAGGAATTATGTCCATAACATTAATTTTTGAATTCTATCCTAGTAACAACATCCCACCAATGCTTGGCCAAATCCCAAAGCATGTATGTAGAAAACACGACAGCATGTGATCTGCCATTCCCAGAAAGAGTAGGAGGGTGATGCTGCTGGAACATGTGGGTCAAATGATCCATCATTTGTGCAACCCTTTGAGCACCCATCATGGACCACATTATATGTATGAATCTATCATGAACATGAGCATCTGACCCTGGATTAGGTATAGAAGCTGGAGCCTCAAGTGCCACTACTAGAAGTAAGACCGGTGGCTTAGGGCCCCCCATGTATAGAGCATGGTCGTCACCACCCTCCTAGTGAATGACACTAGGATTTCATGGCATAATTGGACTACAATTACAATAACACACATTATAACAAGCTTAAAATAACGAATATAGCAATATTAATGAAGGTTGAAAATAATAAAACTCACTACCCAAGATATACTACACATTAAACCTACTTAGATGGCTAGGTATCGGTAAGCTCTCAAGTATTAGTTTTATGTCATTTCACAGATAATTCTTAGGTTCAATCATTTAACTTTCATAAGCATGAAATGGTGGTATAAGTATTTGAAACCAATTCATTTTTTATTTAAAGATTCACTTTATAATGGATAGTCATTTCTGATGAATTAGTTCCCATACACCTATCACCAGAAATGTGACCTATTTACTTATATTATAATGGCTTGCCTCTGTAAATTACTCATTCCAACCCATGATGGCTCAAATACCTCATGAATGGAGATTGAAAATCACTCAATTGTAACCAATGTAATAAAAGTAAATGAAACTATCACAACATCACTCACCAATCATAGGCATGTCAAGAAATGCAATGTACTGAAATGAACCTATATGGAAAGGAAATATGCATGACATATGAATTTTATGTCCCTATGATGGTTCATGTAGTAATACTCCTTGACCTCATATCATTAAGAAAAGGATTAAATAAATTCACTATAGTTATAATCAACAACCCCACACAACTTGTGAGTCAACCCACCATGAAATAATATCAACTACAATAGGAAAAATATTGTTCAACAATTGCATTATGGATAACAAGGATTTTACCACATATATGGGTTTCTGAAGATGAATAATGACATATAACACAGTCCCAAGTGATCATATTACATAATATATTGCCTCCAAATAGTAAGGGAAAAACTACCTTATATACCACTTTGTGATGACCCTGACCCGGTTGCCCCGTAACGGGTTCCCCGAGCCCGGTGTGCCACATATCCTCAAGTGCATCTTCCCAAATGAAAAATTCTACCTACCAGTAGAGATGACCTGGGAGTGTCTGTAGAATGGCTATGCCCTCAATATCAGAGTTTAGCATAAAATAAGAGATATAAATTAATAGTAAACAACTGAGGAAATATAAATAAATTGCGGAACCAAATTGATGCAATAGATAAACAATAATAACTATAATTGTATTAGTAAGAAAAACAATAATGTCATGTCATGTCCTAATAAAAATTGAAATAATTTATACAAGAGAATATTAATATCATGTTCGACATGGTAGAAGAAAACAAAGTCTACTCCAATTATCTCAAGATCCTACCTGACCATCTACTATAAAGCACCATCCTATCAACATGAAGTCATGTATTGGAAGCTGTATGCATTCCATTATCAATACCTGCAATTGTGTAATCTACTCCGGGCATCAAATGGTACCCAGAGAGGGTGTGAGATAAATCTTAGTGGTCCAACACGAATGGTGTTTATAACATCCGACCCGTGTAATGGAATATAGTATAGTGCATGCATGCATATATAATGTAAAGAATGTATACATTATAACTATATAACCAAGTACATTCTTCATACCTCAGCTGGTGTCTGAACATGTAACATGTTAATTATTTAATCTATTAAAATTTAATGTTAATAGGTCATGTGAGGCATAGCCAACTCTAACATCACCTCGGGATAATATAAGTAGTGATGGAACGAATACATAATAATTAAACTATACAATGATATCCACTGAAGGAGTTCCGGGGTAAAAACTAAGGTAAAATTATCTCACAGAAAGCTATCTCAGTATTATCCGAGTCCAGATAATGGGTAAGATTAAAATCTATAGAACGTAATCCAAGGAATTCGATAATAAGTTGCATATTGAGTCTATGGTGATTGAACGGGGTAAAATAGTGATATTCATGGATTGTTACTGATGGGCTATAACCATGGAACCTAGTAGTCGATGCTAGGTCCAAGGAGTGAATATATGGTAACATTTAATAAAGAAACCGACCCAACAGTTGTTTATCAGGAATTCAAGGAAAAAAAAAGAACTATTTTCTAGGTGGGTATTAACCTAAGAAATCCAAATCATTGAATCAGAATGGGGTCCCCAAGACCCATGCTTTTCACCTCTTAGAATCCAAGGAGAGAACTTGTAAATACATTACTATATGATATTGTAATCATGTAATGATTCATTTGGTTCATGTCTTTCCTTCTATTAATGTGGATAGGTCATGTCGATTTGAAACCATTGGTCCAAGCCTTGTCTTCCATTAGTGTGGATTGTCCAAGTAGTGTTACAACAATTTAATCAAGTCTTCATTAACCATTAAGTCATATTGAAATATTTAGGTTCACTAGGATACCTTCCATCACAATGTAATGGGGTTCCACAAAGATGTAACATTTATTCCGTCTCTTTTGATATGGCCATGTTATATAGTTAGTATACTAGTCATTTCACATTTCATAATTCACATTTAATAATCATTCATAACGAATTTCCTTAGGTGTGTCATGTGGTGAACATATATGGTACATTCCATTATAAAAATCTCTGTAATTAAAATTCAATTATGATAAAAAGTTTCAACTTTACAATGTTCATGAATGGGCACAACCGAATGACAGCTAAAACTTGTCAAAAAACTAAAAAACCCAGTAATGGAATAACGTATGACCCGAGGTGGATTATGTTGTGGGTGTAAGCACTAATATATAATCACATAATTGGAAATAAAATAGTGATACATTTCTATATAGTATAGTTATGGCTTGTAAATTTATTAAATGGTTTCCAACAAAACTAGTGGGCCCCGCACGAATACTCCAAAATCAATGATCATTAGGCATGAGTTATAGACCACCCACCATAGGGTTGGATGACTCTCCTCCTTCGGTATCGACACTTGATTTTCCTATGATCAGAGTAGATCTAATAAAATGTGAAAAACTCTCACATGGTGATATCTAGGTCGAGATTGAAAGAGAATATGTATGGCTAAAATGAACTTCTGTACATACCATTGGGCATCCAACGTGACGAATGGATGCTTGATCAGAATTCGGATGAAGGAGATCTCTTGATTCCAAGAATTGAAATTAAAAAACCCTAATATTGAGAGAGAATTAGGTCAATACCTTATAAAAATGTATTAGGGTGTAAGGTGGAGGGTTAATATATCATTAATTCTATTTTGGACATTTTACATGGGTTTTTTTCTTGTCTATGTTTTGTCAGCACGGTTTTTCAAACCGTGCACAAATCATGCGAGATGGTTCTTCCTAAATTTGGAAGAAAATGTGGTTTTCATGGTTAGTCCCCTTGGATTTGTGAAATAAATGTGAGATTCCACTAACCAGAAAAACAAAAAACACAAACTTAGGATATAAATGTGAATATCATGCACAAACTATTCGGCTTTTCATGTTTCCTAAAAATAGGGTTTTTAGCTCCCAACAGGACCTGAACACCATAAAAACCATTGCTAACCCATTGGGAATCTAAATTAGGTACAAAGTAATGTTTTATACTAAAAATTAAAGGATCTATACCTGAGTGACCCACTTGGTATAGCGTCCAGCCATTTTATCACATAAACATTCATTACATTATACAAAACTGAGGATCTATAAGGTTTAGTGTCTTGGAAACCAGGAACTTAATACATGACAACATAAAACATTGTTCTTAAACACATGAAAGGATTATTCATTAGTTCATACTATGTTCATTACAACATCTCATAACCTAGGAGCATAAATAAAAGGAAAGGGTGAGCAGAAGGCACAGTAAGGGAAATAAGGGAAACATTTTATATGTAAACTTGAGATACATCAAAAGTCATGAAAAAAAAATTTAAGGCATGAGAAATATATCATTAAGAATATCATAATAAAAATAACGTGTTTCATAACATGAAGATATGTCTTCAACATTTAACATATAAAATCATTTCTGTTTCATAAAGGTTCATCCCCAAGGTGTCATTAAATATTACCAAGGATATTCACCTAGGCGTCGTTAAAAATGGTAATCTCTAGAGATTAAGTGTTTACCCAATGCATTGGAGCACTATCAGGGCGCACCCATAAATTTTCTTATTTTATCATGTGATCCACATATATCATTATAATCATTTCATAAATAACCCATATATCATAAAAGGAATGGATTTCATTTCATAATCATAACGTTTTAAAATTGCTTTAGAGACATGATCTTTATGTCACATTAAACCCACGGAAAGGGAAGGCGGGTCTCATGTATGTAAATCCCAGCCTTTAAAATAGAAAATTTTTGTATATATGTGAATTCCACTTTATAAGAAATATCTATGAGTATTCAATTAATAAAATTAATTTGAGGATAAGAGAGAGAAATTTTTAGACGAAAATTCTGTAGCATAACGGCTATGTTTCGAGGTTTTAGAAAACATTGAAAAGAGAGGGGACATGGGTCACCCACTCATAAATGATCCATAAAACAGTATAGGGATATAATATAAAGGGTATAATAACATTTTATGAAATTTTAAAGATATACCATATGAAATGAAAAACATGGAAGGAAGACAAAAATAATATTTCTCTTATGAAAATTCGGAAACCTAACGGTGTCACTTAAACTTCAACAAAAATGAATTGACAAGATCAAATAGGGTCTCTCATCATATGAACATAAAAGATTATTATGATATATATAGATATCATACACCTACATACTAAAAATGAACTTGAAATTCTTTACATGAAAGTAAAACTTTGAAAAAATGAGAAAGCTGAAAGAATCCCTTAAAAATTCGGCAGCCTAACAACGTCACTTAAACTTCAACAAAAAATGAATTGACGAGATCAAATAGGGTATCTCATCATATGGAAATAAAATATCAGTATGATAGATACCGAGATAATACCCCAACATAATAAAAAATAACTTGAAATACTTGACATGAATGTATAACTTTGAAAAAATTAGAAAGGTGAAAGAATCCGTTAAAAATTCTACAGCCTAACAGCGTCACTTAAACATCAAAAAAATTGAATTGATGAGATCAAATAAGGTATATCATCATATGAAAATAAAAGATTAGTATGATAGATATAGTGATCATACCCCAACATAATAAAAAGTAACTTTAAATACTTCACATGAAAGTTGAACATTGAAAAAAAGGGAAAGGTGAAAATATCCCTAAAAAATTCGGCAGTCTAACGGTGTCACTTAAACTTCATCAGAAAATGAATTGAAGAGATAAAATAGGGTCGATCATCATATGAACATAAAAGATAAGTATTATAGATATAGATATCATACCCCAACATAATAAAAAAAAACTTTAAATACTTGACATGAAAATAGAACTTGAAAATGAGAAGGGTGAAAGAATCTGTTACAAAAATTTCGGCAGCCTAACAGCGCCACATAAACATTCAAAAAACGAAATGATGAGAGTAATAGGGGATCTATAATCATATGAACTTGAAAAGGGCATTATGAGTAATATAAGATAACATTCTCCAACATAAGAACACGGAGGATAAAAGAGATGACTTAAAAGAGAGTATTTGAAAAGAAAGAGAGAGGTTGAATCCCATACCTTAAAAAGTAACTCTTAAAACTAAATGGTTGGAACCTTGAGGGCTTGGGGACATCTTGGAAGGACTCCTTTTGAGGTAATGATATCAGATCATCATTTAGGGAGAGTTGGGAGTCGAATGGATGAGAGGATGTCTTGGTATTTATAGGGAAACTGAGGGGACAAGGCATAAATGGCCAAGGGACACCTCATTGGTGGTTTTGGCAAATCCATAGGCTTGCCCATGATATTTGCCCATGGTATTGGACACTTGGGACACCTCATAAATTATAATACTATTCAAACTCGACTATATTTATTAAATACTAAATAAATCATTTAATGATGTCATTAAACATTCATAACTTAAAAACTGTATTTTCACTTTTCACTGAAAATTCAACTTTTTTTGAAAACTATGAAAATTTCAACATAACCAAATATCGATGATCTAATTTCAAAAATGAACTCCATTTTATAAAAATAATATTCTAAATAATTTTAATTTAATTTTTAAATAAATACACCGGTCACCGAAAATTCATTTTTTTCAGAAAAATCCCCAAAAATTACCTTAGCGTAATATTGATGTTTTGAATTCAAAAATAAAGTCCATTTTATAAAAACAATTTTCTAAATATTTTTAATTTAATTTTTAATTAAAAACACTATTTATTCGAAAAAACTAATACTTGACTAATAATTTATGAAACCGTTATTTAAACATTTTATTGAATCACATTACTTAATCAAGGTGCCTAGATTATATTAATACTTTCTTTATGTGAGATTACAAATATATTTGGTCACATTAATAATCCTAGGAATAAAATCACTATTCATAATTTACTATTAATCAAAAATTATGTTGATCTTATTAGACTCTAAATTTCGTACTGAACATAATTGTAGAAGACTATTTCTTGAAAATCATTACACATTTTAAATTTATTTAAGGTTTATATAAACATTTTTAAAATATCATTTCATTAAAATTAATCAAAAATAAGCATACTATATTTATCCAGACAATTGAAAATTCATAAACTTCCTCAAAATAAGAAATCAAAATTGTTATTTAAAATAAAGGATTACACAAGGCAATTACGATCTCCTTACATATCCCCTTATCACACCAGCATGAGACCTAAGTGTAAGGTGTGCTAAGAAGAGAGAATTCGAGGGAGGCTTAGCCAACATCGCACGAGTAGTAATTTCTATCAATTTGATGTTTTCGCAATGTCAATTCCATTCTATCTTCACATGATGAAGTTCGGCTTGGGTTTGGTCCAGAGAAAAGCCCAGTCGTGCTACCACATTCCCAAGTTCTGTTAGATGGGCATCGATCGGTCCAAGATTATTTAGTGAGGCCATCAAATCTTCTTTCTATATTAATTATCCAAGATCACTTGTATTTAGAGACAATAGTCGCAACATTCAGTTTCCAATTGTCATACTAACTAAAGGTCATATAATAGTCAAACCCAACAGTCTCATATTATTTATACTCATGTTATCAAATGAAACAGTTTTGTTGATTATGAAAAAAAATATAACACAAAAAATTAGGAAACAAGATTTATTCAAAATTTCGGGTCCTTACAATCTTCCCCCCTTAAGAAATTGCATCCTCACAATTTTTAAAATTGAGCATGGAATTTCATTGAACGTCCCACATCGGAAAAAGAGTCAGTAACACAATTACTTTAAAAGAAAAAAAGGGAACTACAAAGGCCACCAAAGTTAACCGATACTAGGATTCCATGTAAAAAAACATGGACATGGAAGAGAAAACAAAGGGTCACATTCTGAGGGAGAGTGATAGAAAACATTATTAAGAGAATGTTAACAACAAGAAAATCAAAAACTTATTATGGGTAAAATGGTATTGGATTTTCCCAGTAGGAAACGTTAATAGGCAACATTTTTCTAACATTCCTTTTCAGTGTTTTGAGGAATTCAATTACTTTATAGAATAAAAACACAAGGAAATATATTTACCTTCATGTATAGTTTCACCCTTTAATAAGCTTCTACCAAAACTAATATTTTCACCCAATGATGAGTATTCAAAAACACTTGGTCTCATCAAAATCACAAGAATCATCTTCTAGAGAATCACATAATCTAAAAAATATTAACTATCTATTTCTTCTATCTTTAAACATTATCCCATAAACAGAAAGGGCAAGATAAATCAACTCTTCTAAAAGAAAGAACCCCAGAGGAAGGGAAACTACATTAAATCTTCAAAATTCCACGGTTCTACCCAGAGTTCATCATAGACCATTCCATAAATAACTATCCATAAAAATACTCAAAATAAACCAAAATAAGATTGAAACACAAATACAAGAAGGATTTGACAACATATTCTTCCAAGATAAACATTTTCATTCATCTCCAAACAACATTGACCACTCTTAATATCTTACAAAAAATGTAACTAAACTAATAACATTTTACCCATGATAGGTTAATAATTTCCATAAGTAACCTAAATTACAATAAGTTTTCCTTAAATTCATCGATTCTTAAAAAATAAGTCAAATTTTACTCTTCAATGAAAATACCGTAGTAATATATTTACCTCAATCATATAGGGTTCTGAAAATAGTGAACGTCTTCCAAAATATTAATCATATTTTTATCCCCTAATAACCCATTTTTTAGATGAACAGCTCACTACATCAATATGTGGTACATAAAAATAGTTATTTTTCTTAATGATATAAAATCATTTTAGGTGGTGACTCAATGATCTTAGAAAACCTAAAAGATATGCTCATAGAGAATGAACTAAAATACAACTTGATATAGACAATTATTGAAAAAAAGTTACATGTACTTCAGTCAACATGATCCATCTCAGCATAGGACTGGCATTGTTCCATTATCCTCAAAGATTGTTTATGTTGATCATGCTTCTCATCCATTCCAAGAGAGCATTTCCTTGGATAATGTCTAACTTCTCCACATTTACGACATTGAAAAGTATAAGGTACATTAGATCGATCCTTATCTACATTCATCACATTATCCATTTTTTTAAATCAATTGGCTACTTGATACCATATCTTCCCCCACATAAAACATCTCCTGGTTCCTTTGTGAAATTCTCCTTGGTGCCACTTCCCATACTTTTTGCAACAAAGAAATTGGGTCTTATTTCCCTTATCATTATTATCAGTTGAACATACTTGATACTTTGTCTTCTTCTTCCTTGATGAATTTTGAAATTAAACTAGGTACCAATTATTAATGGTGATTTTTGATAGTTGGTTTGGCATAATCACAATATGTTCGACTTGATCTTTCATCTTCTCTGTCACATTAATAGGGAAATCGTCACATTTCCTATCACATTTGTTGTTAGGACATGTTCTTCAATTTCCCTCCATTAACTAAGAAACTAAAGTATAATTAGGGGGCATAAATACATAGCCAATAATCATGAAATGGAAACTTAAATCATAGACGGAAAAACATGTAGAAGAAAACTATACCTTAACTTGTGATCCCAAAGGTTCCAATCTAGGTTATCCATGATCATATATAGTTATGTGAATCTTTATTTTATTTTATCTATGTTCCTTTAATAATGGTTCATACTAAGCTTATTAATTTACCAAAGCATATCCCATAGGAGTGTCGTAACCAAGAGTGCAGCAAGGCCCGTTGTCGTGTACTAGTTCTCGTTCGAGTCTAGCTCAAAGAGGTTTTTTTGGGTTTTACCCCTATGTACATATGTGCCAGAGCCACCTCTACCTGCTAGTATCCAGACAAGGATGTATTTTCTTGGCAACCCCTTACTCAATACCCACCAAAATACCTGGAATATTTCCTATATTTAAACTTTTCTATAGGTTTCTTCATAAAATTTTTGTATCCTAGTTTCCACAAATAACTAAACCATCCTTTGATACCAACTAAAGCATCCCGCCTTTTTATCCCATAAAAATTCATTACATTATACAATACCGAGGATCTTTAAGGTTTAGTGTCTTGGAAACCAGGAACTTAATACATGACAACATAAAACATTATTCTTAAACACTTGAAAGGATTCGTCATTTATTCATCCTAATTTAATTACAGAATCTCATAAACTGGGAGAATACATAAAATAAAAGGGTGATCAGAAGGCCCAGTAAGGGAAACAAGGGAATCATTTTACATGTTAACTTGAGATACATCAAAAGTCATGAAAAATTACTTTAAGGCATGAGAAAAAGATCATGTGGCATATCATAATAAAAATAATGTGATTAATAACTAGAAGATGTGGCTACAAAACTTAACATTTACAATCATTTCCATTTCACCAAGGTGCATCCCCAAGGTTTCTTTAAAAATTACCATGGTTATTTACCAAGGCGTCGTTAAAAATGGTCATCTCTAGAGATTAAGTCTTTAACTAATGCATTAGAGCGCTGTCAGGGTGCACCCTTAAATTTTCATTTTTTATCATGTGAGGAACATATATCATCATCAACATTTAATAAATAACCCATATATCAAGAAATAAATCGGTTTTATTTCATAATCATACCATTTTAATGACTGCTTTAAATATAAGATCTTTATGTCACCTTAATCCCACGGAAAGGGAAATCAGGTCTCATGTATGTAAATCCTAGACATTAAAATAGATCTTTTTGGTATATATGTGAATAAAACTTTAGAATAAATATATTTGAGTATCCACTTAATAAAATTAATTAGAGGATAAGAGAGAGACATTTTGAGATGGAAATTCTGAAGCATAACGGCTAGGTTTCGGGGTTTTAGAAAACATTAAAAAGAGAGGGGACATGGGTCACCCACTCATAAATGAACCATAAAATAGTATAGGGATAGAATATAAAGGGTATAAGAACATGGTAATTAAATTTGAGAGATATATCATATGAAATGAAAAACATGGAAGGAAGACAAAAATAAGATTTCTCTTATGAAAATTCGGCAACCTAACGACATCACTTAAACTTCAACAAAAATGAATTGACGAGTTCAAATAGGGACTCTCATCATATGAACATAAAAGTATGGTATGATAGATATAGATATCATACCTGAAAATAATAAAAAGGAACTTGAAATACTTGACAGGAAAGTAGAACTTTGAAAAAATGAGAAAGGTGAAAGAATCCCTTAAAAATTTGGCAGGCTAACATCGTCACTTAAACATCAACAAAAAATGAATTGACAAGATAAAATAGAGTATCTCATAATATGAACATAAAAGATAAGTATGATAGATATAGAGATCATACCATAATATAAAAAATAGGAACTTTAAAGACTTGACATGAATTTAGAACATTGATAAAATTTGAAAGTTGACAAAAACCCTTAAAAAACTTTTAGCCTAACAACATCACATAAACTCAACAAAAAATTAATTGAAAAGACCAAATAAGGTCTCTCATCATATGAAAATAAAAGATAAGAATGATAGATATATAGCTAATACCCCAACATAATAATAATGATCTTGAAAGACTTCACATGAAAGTAGAACTTTGAAAAAAATAGAAAGGTGAAAAAATCCCTTTAAAATTCGACAACCAAACGAAATCACTTAAACTTCAACAAAAAATGAATTGACAAGATAAAATATGTACTATGATAATATTAAAATAAATTATTCATATGATAGATATAGAGATAATACCCCAACATAATAAAAAGGAACGTGAAAGACTTGACAAGAAAATAAATCTTGAAAATGAGAAGGGTGAAAGAATCCGTTACAAAAATTTCGGCAGCATAACGGCGCCACCTAAATATTCATAAAATGTAATGATGATAGTAAGAGGGGATCTCTCATAATATTAAGATTAAAGGGGAAGTGTGAGGAATATAAAATAACATCATCCAACATAAGAACATGGAGCATAAAAGAAATGGATTAAAAGAAAGTATTTGAAAAGAAAGAGAGAGGTTGGATCCCTTACCTTTAAACGTAACTCTTAAAACTCAATGGTTGGAACCTTGAGGGATTAGGGAAATCATGGGAGGTATCCTTGGGAGGTAATGAGACCATATATTTATTTGGGGAGAGTTGGGAGTCGAATGGATGAGAGGATGTCTTGGTATTTATAGGGATGGTGAGGGGACAAGGCATTAATTGCCATGAGACACCTCATTGGTGGTTTTGGCAAATCCACGGGCTTTCCCATGGAATATTCACATGGTACTGGCCACTTGAGACACCTAATACATTATATTACTATTAATAAGTCGACCATATTTATTAAATACTTAATTCATCAGTTAATGAGGTCATTAAACATCTGTAACTTAAAAACTGTATTTTCACTATTCACTGAAAATTCAACTTTTTCCGAAAACACCCAAAATTTCACCTTAACCAAATATCGATTCTCTGATTTCAAAAATGAACTCCATATTATAAATATAATTTTCTAAATATTTTTAATTTAATTTTTAAATAAATACACTATTCACCGAAAATTAATTTTTTTCAAAAAATCCCCATAAATTACCTTAGCATAATATCGATGTTCTGAATTCAAAAATAAATTCAATTTTATAAAAAGAATTTTATAAATATTTTTAATTTAATTTTTAATTAAAAAACACTATTCACTCGAAAAAAATAATACTTGACTAATAATTTATGAAACCGTTATTTAACCATTTTATTGAATTACATTACTTAATCAAGGTGCATAGATTATATTAATGCATTCTTTAAGTGAGATTACTAATCCATTTGGTCACATTAATAATACTAAGAATAAAATCACTATTCATAATTTACTATTAATCAAAAATTAAGATGATCATATTAGACTCTAAATTTCATAATGAACATAATTTTAGAAGACCATTTTTAAAAATCATAACACATTTTTAATTTATTTAAGGTATACATAAATATTTTTAAAATATAATTTCTTTAAAATTCATCATTAATATGCACACTATATTTATCCGGACATTTTAAAATTCATAAAATTCATCAAAAGAAGAAATCACAATTTTTATTTAAAACGAAGGATTACAAAAGGTAATTATGGTTTCCTTATATAGCCCCTTATCACACCAGCATAGGACCTAAGTGTAAGGTGTTCTAAGATGAGAGAATCCGAGAGAGGCTCAGCCAACATCGCACGAGTAGTAATTTCTATCAGTTTGAACTTCTCGCGAAGGCAATTCCGTTCTAGCTTCACAAAATGAAGTTCGGCTTGGGTTTGGTCAGGAGTAATGCCCAGTGGTGCTACCTCCTTCCCAAGTTTTGTTAGATGGGCTTCGATTGGTCAAAGACTACTGGATGAGGCCATCAAATCATCTTTCTATATTTATTAACCAAGATCACCTGCATTTAGAGTCAATAGTCGCAACATTCAGTTTCCAATGGTCATACTGAATAAAGGTCATATAATAGTCAAACCCAACAGTCTCATTTCATTTATACTCTTGTTGTAAAATGAAATAGTTTTGTTGAGTATGAAAAATAATATAACACAAAAAATTGGGAAACAAGATTTTTTCAAAATTTTGGGTCGTTACACTGGGTTCTTATAGTTATCCACTATTTTATCTCCTTTTCCTATTATTTTCCATATCTAGTCGGTTGTAGAATGGGTTATAGTTGTTCCTGATAAGTAATGTAATATTGATTTTATGGAAGATGATGTGTTTTGAATTATCCTAAAGGAACATTTTATTATTGGAGATCAGATTATATTGTATTTCACTATCCTTGTCTTTCAAAAGATCCATAGAGGTTAGATATTTCTAATCTCTACATCTAAATACTTCTATTATATTCTATAAATTATTTCTCTGACTTCTATTTATGATATTTAATTATTTTTTCCATGTTATTTATAATATATTCCTAAAATATTCATTCCTTTTAATGATTGGGAAACTATTTGGGAATTCACATTATGTAAAATGATTTGACATAATATAATACACATGTTTTGTTAAAGTTTATAGGAGAGAATGTGACTTTTTTATATGAGTTTTTATTCAATCTATTTTATATCATGAATAGCTAATTATTCTTATGATTTATCACATCATGTTTTTTATGAATCTTCTCACCATAATAATCGGATAACAACATAAATACTGTAAAAAAATGTTAGATATTGAAATATATAATCTGATGGTTTGTTATAATATGTTTAAATTGACGATTCATTCCTTTATTATGTAATCATATTTTGGATATTATAACCATGGGTGAATTCATTTTCTATGTTTTTATTTATATGATTTTTTACTATTTATTTCATTCCATGATATTTATTACCAGAATAATAATTTCATTGATAAAATTATATAGGAAATTGAATGTGGAAATTTGGTTTTAGTATTGATGAACATAACATATTAAATAAATGATTGATCATGAGTGATAGTAATTAATTAATATCCATAGTTTTTAGGAAGTTATTTAATTTTTTGTAGCTCTCTGTAGTGGGCATGGTCTTGATGAGGTTATGATATTTTAAATTTGAGAAAACGTTTGTCCATTTATTGGCATTTTTTGAAATTTTATATTTAATGTATTATTCTTCATATGGAAGGATGTCAGAATTGGGGTCTTGATTGAATAGTTTGGATTGTTTTCTTGATGGATGAGTTGGGTGATGAGTTTTGGTGCACTATATTAGTAATATTAATTTTATATTTGATTACATTGGCGATGTATGACATAGGAAAAGTAAAATTAAAGGAAACAATGTGGGGAGAAATATGACTATTGTTAGTTTTATGAGGTGAATAGTTAGGAGTTAATGTCTGAATGGTTGTATTTTTTGATCATTTTTTATCAATGTACATATATATTTGGCATTGGTGTGTATGTGATTATAAGAGCAATATGAATCTTGTCTTGTGTGATTAGTTATTGGGTTAATGGGATTTTTTAGCTTTAAAATTCATATATCAAAATTATAATAGGAAATTAATGAAACTATTATTAATATGACTAATCGCATATCCTGTGATAAATGAAATGACATAAATACAACATAAGTTAGACATGCAATTAAGTGAGGTAATTAAATTTGTTAATTAAGATCACTGTTAGGATAGTTAATAATAAAATTTTGGATTAGAAATAATATGAAAAATTGTGTTGTTTTTTTTCAAGAAATTACATATTACTATTTTTTTATGATGTTTTTAGAATAGTTGTGTTATTTTTATTTTTATTTTCTTATTGTGAATTATTTGTGGGAATATTACATAGTAAATGTGGATAAAGGGTGGAGTTTTATATTATATATAATGATGAGGTAATAATTTTTGTGTTATAATTAAATTCCATTATAGTGTCCCTAGTTTGATGATGATATGATATTGGTTGTGATAAGATGTAGGGGCCACACATTTTGGGGGGGTTCATGACTTCAATGTCTTTCATGATAAAGGTTAGATAATATACTATTAAGGTTTTCACTTTGATGACAAATTTTTGAGGGAAATAAATTTATGGAGGATGGGTTCTGTTTTATGGATGTAATGTTTACATTACATTTCAAATATACATTTGTGAGTTTGATATGTGTTATATTATAATTGATAAATGGTATGTGCTAGTGGATTTTTTGGTACTGGGTGGGATTTTGTGACATGTGAAATGGATTTGTAGTGATAATTAAAAGTATATAGTGTTTTGAATTTTGATATGGTAGATTGTTTTTGTGTAATGGGGATCTTGATGATGTGGTGGTGGTGTCAATTCATTATTCTATTCATTGTATAATAGGGAGATTAAATCATAAAATGTTTCCATCAATTTGAGATGAAATGTGTCTAAACTGGTAAAAAATAGTGGTGGAAAAATTTAAAGTTCTTTTTCATGACTTATTTTGATAATGTGTATTAATTTGATGATATTTATAATTTATTTATTATGAAATACTGTATTTATAATAGTTGGACCCATTATGTGTTTTCATGTAGTTTTGTATGCTGAAATAGTTGATAATATCATAGAAATTAACTTGTTATGTGTTTTTAGAGGTGGAATATATATTTTAAGTATTTTTATTTATTATGTTTATACAGATTCTATTTATTCATTATGCTTTTGATGGTTGATATCACATTGGTCTACTCATTCATAATTTTTCAAATGAATTATTTTTTATATATAAGATTTATCAAATTTTTTATCATAATTTCTCTCCCAACAATGTTTTATAGGTGTTTGATATAATAATATGATTGAAATTGGTGTTGCAAGTAGGGTATATCAAATTGATTTTTTTTTGACGACTAGGGGTATTAAGTGTTCGTTCATTCATGTTATTTTATAATAATTGGATACAAGTACACATGGGTAAAAAAATTGGGTATTATTTGACTTTGAAATTATTCTATTATAATTAATGGATTGTTTATTTCTTTGGTATATAAAGGATATTATAGAAAATTTTCAATATCATACCATTATAGTTAATCAACAACCAATGGACTATAGGAGGATAAATTCATGTGTAACCGTTTTTTTATATTCACCTTGGAGGGGTTACAGGGAGGTTGGGTAATGAGTGTTTTGTAGAAGATATTTAGTTTACGATGAATATAAAGTTTTTTAGTTAGTAACATAAGAGGATTACACGGGATTTCAAAGGAAGTGATGAAACTTGATCATAACATATAACATGGGTAAAAGAGACTGTCTGGGAAATAGATGACTGAGACCTCATAACACCCCGACCCCAGTTTCCCAGAGTCGGTGCATTATTACATAACATTGGCATGATAAAAGGAAATCATGTCTCGAAAGAACGATGGGTTTAGTAGCCTTTGAATTTCTAGATTCATTAATAAGGTCAACATTACAACATGAAAAGAAAAAAACACTAAATTATTCCATTAGAAACATCCAATCTTCCTAGATTATTCCTGCAAGTCACTCATAACTAACTTCTTCACATCCTGGGAAAAATAAAACATATAAAGGGGTGGTCTTAGATGCTTAGTAAGGATAACAATATAGTGGGAACTTTCACAAATAAGCATAAACATTTAAGGCAATGTATAACTAAAACAAAACCCTTTTAGACTTGAACTTCAGAATAATATGGAATAAATGAAATTAAATAATTCCATTTAATTATTCACAAGGATATTCTACTAGTTGAATAATCACTTGCAATATCAATAACAACTTTCATATTGATGGAATGGATAATGCCAGACTATCGTAACCACATAGTCAAGGCCTTGTGCCAAGACTATAAATAATAATTTTTCAAGGCCTTGTGCCAAGACACTAGTGTGCCTCATCAGAACTATCGATGCATCAAAGAGATATAGAGGGCTCCACTAGTCCCTTAGTAAGTCCAATTCATTCCTCATATAAAAGTTTGAAACATAAATTAATCATTCGTTTTAAAACTAGCATACAAAATTCCAATATTTTATCCACAAACCATTAATGGTATAAAAATAGCACACCCACAGTCAATCATAACTCATTCAATAAAATATAGAAGATTTTATTATAACAGAAAAACCTCAATCGAGAATAATTAATGGTATTGACATTGATGAAAATAATCATCAAAACTATTGTAGAGAAATATCCCCGTTTTCTTTAAATCATTTAAAAGTCACACTATTTGTCAAGAAGTCATTTAAAAATAGAGTTTTTATTCAAAGTGTGTCTTACAACTTTGAAACATCTAAAAATAATTTTAATTTTAAAACATTAATGTCCTTTTAAATAAATCCTTAAAATCATTTTTAATGCAAGGACATTAATAAAAAATACTTAGAATAATAAATCATTAAAATATTTTAATATTATATTTTGGATAAAGTTACTAACCAAAAGAGATACACTTGAATACAAATAATTGACGTAATCAAAAATTTGTAATATCATGAGAATAAATGTATTAGTTATATACTTTGTCAATGTACGTTATATACACCATATAAAAGTGATTTGGTCTGAAACAACAAAGAAGTCTCAATGGAATGTAAATTGAGATGAAATCTCTTATAAATATCGTATTTTTTGGTCAAGGATAAATCAATGACATAATAATGTGTGAAAAATATAATTACACTCAATATGATTGGATATTTAGATTAAATCAATCAGAATACATTCCAACATATTATTGTAAAAAACAACACCAATGAATTGGATATTTAACTCAACAAATGGAGCTTACGTTAAAATTACTCTTATCAAGTTCATATCAATGACTTGGGAATTTCCCTATTGGAGTTTTTATGTGTATCAAATTTATATCCACATATAGGTAAGTAGAAATTATGACATAATCAAATTAATAGTGATTCCATACATAATCTTGGAGTAAAATAATCAATGAAGTATGCGTAAAGCCGAATGAGGGGAAATTGATATTTGTAATTCCCTTACCAATTTGGTAACTTACAAAACATACATCCCATGAAATATGGATCATACAATGATGATGTAAATATAAATTAATTTAATTATATTAAACAATGAAAACATTAATGGGAAGTACACACACCACATGCGATAATTATGTGGTGAACAATGGATATCTCACGGAATTAAAAGTGAGATAAGAAACATGTTACTTTGAACTTTTTCCTTTTTTGTGGGTAGGTTACCCTCAAGTATAATGGTGAAATAATTTTTAATGAATTATAAAAGAATCATATACATTAATATGATATCATATATGATCTTTTAAGGTTGATTTGTTAATTATATCTTAGTATTATCATCGTGTTAGGTGTTAACAGATTTGTTTTCCTTTATATTCGTAGTGATGTGAGTCAAATATATTATGGATGGGATGTATCTTTTTCATATCTAGAATTATATATAGTCCTTAAACATTCTTTTTAATCATCAAATGAAAATTATTCTTGAATGGATATGATGGGGAATGAATCTCATCGCGTTCGTGGAGACGGTAGTCCGTACGTACGCATAAGCGACAATATTATTCTTTTGATATTAAAATAATATAAAATTGGATGGTATATAATATATACACAATTATTATAATTCTATATTTATTATTTTCATGAATTTCACATCATTATTATACTCATCCAAATAATAATATATTGAATAATAATTACACCGCGACATGGATACGGTAGGCCATACGTACGCACGTATGGTGACATGTCAGTAAAAGGGTGGATAGAATACTGAATATGGTTGTACCATATTGATAATAACATCATATTATATATATTATAGAGGATTTATTATTTTAGAATGGAAATGACAACGAAATAAGAAGAGGAAGAAGAAAGGGACTTGAAAGAGGGTGGTGAAATCATTTCCACTTTTTCGGGTTCTTCCTTTTGATTTGATCAAAAGGGCTCCTTAAGATGGATTTTTGACCAAAGGAGTGCCTCTATGATGATGTGAGGGAAGTTGAGAGGATATTTGGGCAAGGGTTGGCCGATCCAAAAGGCTTTGAAGGTATGAATTTGGGATAAGGTGGAGTGCCCTTTTATAAGAGGGGTGAGGGGAATCTTCGACAAAACTGAAAATATTATTTTATAAAAAATTCATATTTAGTTTATAATGGCCCCAAACAGACTTATTTCGAAGATAAAGTTGGTATGGGTCTAAATCCGTTCAACCAATAGATTTTAGACATGTTTGGATCACTATATTAACCTTATCATTTATATTTAACTCTTAGTTAAATAGTTTAACATTTACCATGTCTCTTGGTATTTTTATATTATATGGTTAATAAACATACAATAACAATCCAAGATAACCCCAATTGGTTCACTATTAATATGTATAACCTTATATAAGTAATTTTTACGAACCTAAGATTTATAGAAATAGAATATCAATTAATTTTATAATATTTGTTTTAAATACTCCTTTATGTCAATTTTGACACTATTTGGTATTTTGTTTTTTATAAATTCATAACAGCATTATTACTTCAAAGACAATTAATCCAAACAACCCTAATATGTCATATTAACCTATAAAATTAGTGTAATTCATTAAAAGTATCATATTAAATTTATGTGGATATTTATAATATCAATTATCTTAATATTTCATTAATTAGGTAATTACAGCATCACCATTGTGTCATAAATAAATTAAATTCATTATTGTCTAAATATTATAAATAAAATACCATTATGTAGGAAATATTTTTATATTTCTAATTAATATTTAAAATTAAATTTATCTTATGTGTAACACAATATTAAAAATGTTTTATTTATTAAACTTTGATTTTAACTATTTTAACTCTTTTTTAAATTAAATAACACTAAATGTTCTAATATACTCCATGTTGAAGAAAGAGGTTTATATATTATTACTAAGGTTTATTTTGGTCGAATTATACTTATCCAATAGAATTATGACATATGTTAGGGTAATAATAATAACATTTTTACCCATAATTACCATATTTACTTTTAACGATGTTAAATAAAAGTAAAAAAGTTATTATTCAAAAAAAATTATTTTTATCTTATTGAACCACAGTTTAATCCTTGATATTAACTGTGACTCTTGTATTTTTAAAATTCCACTTACAGAAGCGGTAAAATTATGTTTTATGTGAATTTGAAAATTCTCCTTGGAGATGAGTAAAAGACGGTGAATACTTCAATAAACTTTTTATATATCTAAAATTATTCAAAACTAACTCCAATGAATTAATTTGAACTTATATAGGTATTATGTATCTATTTTTACCTTAATTAAAATTAAATAAAAAAATAATTATTTAAATAAAAATTCAGTTTTAAACTATAACTCAGTGTTTTTTCACTATTCATCAAAAATTTAATGTTTTCAGAAAAATACCAAAAATTCAACCTAATCTAATTTCTATTTTCAGAATCCAAAAATGAAATCTATTTTTAATGATAAAATTTAAAAAAAATTAAAAAGTGGGTATTAGTATTCATAACGGCTAGTTTGATTGGTTGTAGTGTTTTAGAACTCGAAGATGTGGACAACACACGCTACTGTATTATTCAAAGAGAAGTGTACTGTGGAAGCTTGGAGTGCTACATTCTCCCCTCCTTCAATAAATTGTGTCCTCACCATTTTTAAAATTAGGCTTGGTAAATAATGGAATTCCCACATTGAAAAAAGAGTCAATAAAACCATCACTTTAAAAAAACGAAGAGAAGCACCGAGGTCACCTGAGATAACTTATACTAGGATTCCATGTAGAAAAACTTGGATATAGATGGTAAAATAAGATTCATGTTCTGATGGAGAGTGATAGAAAACAAGATTAGTAAAATGTTAACAACAAGAAAACAACAAACTTGTGGTTGTACAAACAGTCATTAGTTTCCCAGTAGGAAAAGTAAATGGATGACTATTTTTTTGTGTTACGTTACATTAAAAAAGGATGAGGAATTCATTTCTAAGATTTAATTAGAACATAACGAGATATACTTACATTTTCAGTAGAGTGTCATTCTATAATAAATTTCTACCAATTAATCATTTTTTTAAATGATGAGTATTCAAGAAGACTTGGTCACACTTGAAGAGATATGAAAATCTTCTAGAGAATCACATGATCCAAAAAGCATAAACTATATAATTACCTTGTCTTTAGAGATTAATAAAAACCAAAATGGTTAGTACATGATCCTATGATCTCCCACAAGGATATTCAATTAGAGAAAGAAACACTAATCTTAATTTCTAATATTAAACCAACAATACCCCAAAGTTAAATATATACCATTGAATATACTATTGTCTTTAAAATACTTAAATATAATCCAATCTAATATTGAAACCCAAAACATAGAAGAATTTTTTTAGGTAGTCTTCCACATTAAACTGTATCTCCAAATGACATCAACTAATCTTAATGTCACATACTTAAAAGTTATTAACCTAATCACATATTCTCTATTATAGGTTAATCATTTCCATAAATAACCCAAATCACTATAAATCCACAATAAAAAAATAGATAAAAATCCACCATTACTTCTCAAATGAAATCCTATAGTATTCTATTTTCCTTGGGTATATAGTGTTCCCTATAATGTGAACATCTTCCAAAATAACATTTATCAATTAATCACCAAACCATTATCTTATACTAAGGGTATTCATTTAATAAGACATAAGATCCCAAATCAACTTTTTATTGATCAATAAAATCATTTAACTAAAAATAATTAGTCAAACTAACCAGGGACTTCATGTAGTACAGTGGTAGGTGATATATACTAATCGCACTCTGGTTATTGGTTCAATTTCTAAAGCTTTGTCTGATGTGAAGGGCTGTCACACGGTCTGCGTGTTGTCATTTTTCAAAAACTATGTTTTATAACATTACCATAATGAAATAAATTCCTCAAAATAAACATAACATAATTTAATGAAAATGTTATCTCATACCTTGAATTTTCATCCCAAAATATAGGAACTTGTAATTTCCTCAAACCCAATTATCATATAAAACCAAATGGTTATTTATAACTATATATACAAGAGAAAAGATACGTCTTCCTCAAATTTCATTCTCACATGGAAAACTACAGGGTTACAAATACAAGAGAAAATTATTCTAAAGTAATACCATCAACAAAGAGCACTAATACTTTTATACAATTCTCCAACCTTTTATTTTCACATATCTTCTTCTTTGACTAGGAAAATATCCTATAGGATAAGGCATTCACTCGGGTAATGACCAGGTCCACTATATTTACAGAAAATGACTGTAAATGGATTCATGGGACCATTTTTATTTTCTTCCATTGTACTCATCATTTTTCCTCTTCAATTCTTCACTTTATATACTTCTTTCCTGTATGTAAAGCATTTATTTTTTCCATTGAGATACTTTCATGGGTATCACCTTCCACATTTCCTACATGATGGAAATTGATGATTCCTTTCTCCATTGTCTCTACTGTTGGAGCTCTTATCATTCATCTCTTTTCTTTTCATTGTTGAGTCCAGGAGTTGGTTAATATATATGTTGTCAATCATATTTCTAGAAAACTGATTTGGCATGAACAAGATATCTTTTATGCCTATAAATATTCCATTTTTTTACTCATTTCCAACATTGTTCCCACCTTGAAAATAATTCTCAAAGTTACTATGACTTCTTTGGAATCCAACAATTGACTAAAACCATAAATCATTGTGTGAGTAACAATAGTCATAAAATCATTAGAGAATATCATGACACCATATTATTTATCTGAAACACCTTAGGATTAACCAATGTCATTTATTCTCATCTTATATTAAAATCGTTGAAATCGGTTTGTAAAGAAAATTTAAATTATCCTAAGAATATCCCCTGAGTGTGTCGTAACCAAGAGTGTATCCAGGCCCATTGTCGTGCACCTGTTCCCATTTTAGTCTATCTCAAAGTGGTGTTTTCTGGTTTTACCCCCAGGTACATCTATGTCAGAGCCGCCCCTACATGCTCGTACCCAGACAGGGATGTATTGCTTGGAAAAATCAAAAAATCTATAAAATACCATATTTCTAGGAAGTTCTTATATATTAATTCTCAAAGTCTACCTTTGGGCTATGTGCACTAATAAGAGTTTATCTAAATCTAGTGTC
Source organism: Viscum album (assembly GCA_963277665.1). Taxonomy (NCBI): domain Eukaryota; kingdom Viridiplantae; phylum Streptophyta; class Magnoliopsida; order Santalales; family Viscaceae; genus Viscum; species Viscum album. The sequence continues at coordinate 677,395,474 of OY728132.1, read as the reverse complement.
CAACATTTGTACTAAACTTCCTATGATACAAACTATAACACCTCAACCCCAATTTCCTAGAGTCGATACATTATTACGAAACATTGGCATGACACAAATAAATCACGCCCCAAAATACCGATTAGTTTTTTAGCCATGGAAATACTAGATACATTAATATGGTCAACACTAAAACTTGAAAAGAAAAACAACACTAAATTGTTCCTTTAAAAACATCCATGATTCATAGATTATGCCTGAAAGTCACTCATAAATAACTTCTTCACATTCTGAGAAATATAAAACAGAGAAAGGGGTGAGCTCAGATGCTAAGTAAGGATAAAAATATAGCAGAAAAATTCACAAATAAGAAAAAACATTTAAGGCAATGTATAACTCAAAAAAGCCTTTTAAACTTGAAAATCAGCATAATATGGAAAAAATGGAATGAAATAATGCCATTTATTTATTCACATTGATATTCTACTAGTCGAATAATCCCATGAAATATCAATAACTACTTTTATAATGATGGAATGCATAATGACATACTATCATAACCACATATTCAAGGCCTTGTGCCAAGACTACAAATAAGATTTTGTCAAGGCCTTGTTCAAAGACACTAGTTTGTCTCATGAGACCTACTAATGCATCGAGGAGATATAGTGGGCTCCACCCTTCACTTACTAATTCCAATGCATTCCTCATATAAAATATTGACACATAACATAAACATTTGTGTTTAAACTATCATATAAAATGTCAATAATGTATCCACAAACCATGAATGGTATTAAAATAGCACATCCACAGTCAAACATAACTCATTAAATAAAATATAAACGATTTTATTGTAACATATTAACCTCAATCTAGAATAATGAATGGTATTGACATAGATGAAAATAATCATCAAAACTATTTGAGAGAAATATCCCCCTTTTTCATGAAAACATTTAAATGTCACACTATATATCAAGAACCGTTTATAAGTAGATTTTTAAATAAAACTGTCTCATACCACTTTGAAACATTTAAAAGGAATTTTAATTTTAAATCTTTAATTTCCATGTAAATAAATCCTTAAAATTATTTCTAAAACATGGACATTAATGAGAATGATTTAGAATAATTAATCTTTGAAACATTTTAAAATGATATTTTAGTTAAAGTTCCTAACCAAAAGAGAGAAAATTGAATACAAATAATTTAGGTAATCAAAACTTTGTAAAATCATGAGAATAAAGGGATTCATGATACACTATGTCAAAGTACATTATATACACCGTATAAAAGTGATTTGGTGTATAACAACAAAGAAGTCTCAATGTAATGTAAATTGAGATTAAATCTCTTATAAAGACTGTATTATTTGGTTAATGATAAATCAATGACATAACAATATCTGAAAAATATAAATATAGTAAATATAATTGGATATTCAGTGTAAATCAATCAGAGGACATTCACACATATTCTTGTAAAAAACAACACCAATGAATTGGATTTTTAACTCAACAAATGGAGGTTGAGTTAAAATTACACTTATCAAGATCATATCGATGACTTGAGAATTTATCAATGGAGAGATTATGTGTATCAAAAGTATTTCCACATAAAGGGAAGAGGCAATTATGACATAATCAAATGAATAGTTATTCCATACATAATCATGGAGTAAAATAATCAATGAAGTATGTGCAAAGATGAATGAGTGGAAATTGAAATTTGTAATTCCCTTACCAATATGGTTACATACGAAACATACATCCCATGAAATCTGGATCATACAATGATGATGTAATTATCCATAAATTTATGTATATTACACAAGGAATACAATCATGGGAAGTACACACACCACATGAAAAAATTAAGTGGTGAATAATGGAAATCTCACAGAATTATAAGTGAGATAAGAAACTCGTTACTTTGTACTTTTTCCATGGTTGAGGGTAGGTTAACATCCCGTATAATGGTGAAATAATTTTTATTTAATTATTCAAGAATCATATACATTAATATGATATCATATATGATCTTTTAACATTGATTTGTTAATAATATCATAGTATTATCATCATTTTGGGTGTTAACGAATTCATTTTCATTTATATTCTTTGTTATGTGAGCCATATTTGTTATGGATGAGATGTATCATATTCATATCGAGAATTATATCAAGTCTATAAACATTATTTTTAATCATCAAATGAAAATTATTCTTGATTGGATATGATGGTGAATGAATCCGATCGCATTCGCGGAGACAGTAGTTTGTACGTACACACGAGCGACAATATCATTCTTATGATATTAAAATAATATATAATTGGATGTTATATCATATATAAAGAATAATTATCATGTTATATTTATTATTTACATGAAATACACATCATTATTATATCCATCCAAATAATAATGTGTTGAATAACAATTACACCACGATGTGGAGAAGGTAGGTTGTTCGTACGCGCGAATAGTGACATGTCTTTCAAAGGATGGATAGAATACTGAATATGGTTATATGATATTTATAATAACATCATAGAATATATAATATATTGGAGTTATTATTTTATATTAGAAATAAAAATGAATGATGAAGTGAACGAAAAAAGGGACTTGAAAGAGGGTGGTGAAATCATTAACTCTTCTTCGGGTTCTTCCTTTTGATTTGATCAAAAGGGCTCCTTAAGATTGATTTTTGATAAAAGGAGGTCCTCTAGAATTAACTGAGGTAATTTTAGAGGATACTTTGGTAGGGTTTTTCTGAATCAAAAGGCTTTTAAGGTTTGAATTTGAGAGAAGGGGGACTTCCCTTTTATAAGAGGGGTGAGGGGCACCTTAGGAAAAACTTAAAATATTATTTTATAATAAATTAATATTCCGTTAATAATGGCTCTATAGTGATTTATTTCGAGTATAAGTTTGGGATGGGTTGGAATACTTTCAACCAATAGATTTTAGATAGGTTTGGGTCATTATATTAACCTTATAATTTATATTTAACTCTTAGTTAAATAGTTTAACATTTACCATGCCTCTTTGTATTTTTATATTATATGGTTAATAAAAACATTATAACAAGACAAGAGAACCCCAAGTGGTTTAATATTAATATATATAACATTATACAAGTCATTTGGACGATCCTTAGATTTTTAAGACTGTAATATCAATTAATAATATAATATTTGTTTTAAATACTCCTTTATGTCAATTTTGACACTATTTGGTATTTTGTTTTTGGTAAATTCATAACAAAATTATTACTTCAAGATAGTTAATCTAAAAAACATTAATATGTCATATTAACCTATAAAATTAGTGTAATTCATAAAATGTCTAAATTTCATTTATTTGGATATTTATAATATCAATTATTTTAAAATTTCATTAATTAGGTAATTACTGCATCACCATTGTGTCAAAAATAAATTAAAATATTTAATGTCTAAAACTTATTAATAAAATACCATTATGTAGGAAATATTTTTATCTTTCTAATTAATATATATAATCATATTTACATTATTATTAACTCTATATTAAAAATTTTTAGTTATTAGACTTTGATTTTAACTCTTTTAGCTCTTCTTTTATTAAATAATAATAAATGTCCTGATCTAATCCATTTGGACCAAAGAGGTTCATATTTTAATCCTAAGGTTGTTTTTGGTTGAATTATACTTATCCAATAGAATTAGGACTTCTGTTAGGGTAATAATAATAACATTTTTACCTTTAATTACCCTTTTTACTTTTAACCATGGTAAATAAAAGAAAAATGTTACTATTCACAAAAAATTATTTTTATCTTTTTGAACCACATTTTAATCCTGGATATTAACCGTGTCTCTCATATTTTTTAAATTCCACTAGTAGAAGAAGTTAAATTAAGTTTTATGTGAATTTGAAAATTCTCCTAAGAGATGGATAAAAGACGGTGAAAAGTTCAATAAAATTTTTATATATCTAAAATTATTCTAAACTAACTCCAATGAATTAATTTGAAAATATATAGGAATTATGTATCTATTTTGACCTTAAATAAATTTAAATAAAATAAAAAATTATTTAAATAAGAATTCTGTTTTAAACTATAACTCATTGTTTTTTCACTATTCATCAAAAACTGAATGTTTTCAAAAAAATACAAAAAATTCATCCTAAGCTAATTTTGATATTCCAAATCCAAAAATGAAATCCATTTTGAATGATAAAATTTATATAATTTCAAAAAGTGGGTATTAATATTCATAACGGGTAGTTTGATTGGTTATGGTGTGTTGGAACTCGAAGTTGCGTACAACACATGCTATTTTATTAGTCAAAGAGAAGTGTACCATGGAAGCTAGGGGTGATATAAACCCCATTTAAAAATATAATTTTTATATAAATCCAATTTTTATATGTTTTTGTTGATTATATACATATTTTTCCTTGAATATTTTCTTACCAGGTTAAAATTATATGTTTCAGAAAAAATGATCATTCATTATCATTGTCTGAATTCATTTAATGTATATACACTCCATTCCTATTTATAATTGTTAATAATTAATATTTAAGGAACTATTTTTCTATGTGATGTGGAATATGTAGGGGCGTTCTGTGTTAATGTGTATCCATAACAAAAAAATACACATTGATGAGCTAGATGGAACAATTTAAGGAACATAATTTAGGATTTATTGAGTCTCATGATCAAATTATCATTCCATGTGTAGTTTTATAAAATATTAGCCTGAATTCATGAAGGAAAATATTTAAATATTTAAAAAAAAATGTGATAAAAGGGAGTAAAATATGAATTTCATTATTGTAAAATGCATGTAACTATTTGAAATTATTTTTTTAGTAATTATGAAATTATGTTGGAAATTATGTAACAGAATGTTATAATATTTAATTTTTATTAGAAAAAGTAATATAAATATTATAAATAATGTTTCATATTGAGTAAGTTTATCCTACAATATAAAAATATAGTATTCCACCCCTATATATTATGAAATAAATTTTTTTGGTTATAAGATGGTAAAAATATTTTTTATATTGATATATTAAATATTTTATATTTAGAATTAATCATGTGATTTTGTCAGTTCACAATATAATAGAATGATTAAATAATTATATTAAATATAAAATGTATAGATCCTTATATATAATGTATAATAATGAACATTGGATCATATTAATTATGTATTAATTGATGAATACATCCATAATTGTTTTTTTGAAAATTCCAACTTCCATGAACCAGGGTTTGATCCACAAAATGTTTTTTAATTTTTTGTTTTTAATAGTAATTTTACTCATATAAGATTTATGTTTTTCTCTTAAGGCTATTTTAAGGGGATATTTTCGTTATAAAAGTACTGATCATGGTACTCCCTATTAAATGTTTAATATTTTTTTAAATTTTACTAATGTCATTGGTGGATGTGGTTTGGTTTTTTATTTAGTTATTCATATATTATTTATATTATATATATATGATTTGGGGATTATTTATGGGGCTGATTTAACTTTTTTGAAAATGTAATAGTTGGGAAGGGTAGTATATTGGTTAATGGATTTCTATTAAATATTTATTTCCACATTGATATTAATGTTATTTATTTTTGGATTACTCTAAAAAATTTTAATTTTTAATGAATTAGATAGATTACCTTAAATAATTTTTAGAGTGATTTCTATGAGAATAAGAATGTGTAATCATAGGATAAATTGTTTTTAAGTTTAATGTATGGAATAAATTATGCACATAAGTGGATCATTTTTTCATGAGGCTGATGAATGGATAAGATATATTGATGATTCAGTTGTGTTAGTGTAAAAATCAGATCGATTCAAAAATTCTTTGGCAGTGTAATGTTTTGGAAAGTAGGTGAGAAATAGAATAAGATAAATAATAGTAAAATTTAAGAGGTTTTAAGTAGAATAGTTTTGGATCATTTTAAAAACTATTTTATTTAATATGGGTATATAGGTGATCTTATGGAAGAGGATAAGAAGCCTTAGTAGATAATAGTGTATATATATAGATTTATATAATATTTATTGGATATGATTAGATAATTTCAATATTTTATAGTTAGATATAATGTTTAAGTGTGGAAATTTCATTCATTTTTGAGACTAGATATTTGATAATTCATAAGTGTAATATTCATAAATCACTAAAAAATAATATTTTTCGTAATAATGGAGAATATTCCACACTTTGCGTTCGACCTGTCATGGAAACCATGAATATACGAGGTTTTTTCATTTTCAATATTTATAAATAGTAAAATATGATACAAAATAAAAGAGTAATATAATTAATGTATATAAATTCATAAGTAATATCTATTTGAATTAATAATTAACATTAGAAAAATGAATTATAATTTAGTGAAAATGAAATTGTGGATCTATGGAGTTCAGATATAAATAATAATTCATTATTTAAAATAGATATTTAAAATATTATATCCTATTATAAGACCGTCCTTATCATTATACACACTCTCATTCGATATGTTATAACCCTTCATCAATCTTTTTATATAGAATAATCTCCCTACACTTTATCACCAAAACCAAACTCCATTATCTACATAATTTTCATGTTCAAGGATATATATTAAGATTTTTTAATTAATTATGTTGAAATGGGGAAAAGGGAGAGACCACATAACCAAACAAATTTTAAAAATCCAAAAATCATGTAAATATAAATAAAAAAAATCATTTTATAAAATAAAACATTACTCCAATCACCACTTCTTCAATTTTAATATAATTCGAATATAGTATTCCATTTTCATTAAAATGATATTCATGAAGGTAGACAAAAATATTTAAAAAAATATAAGATTAATTTAATGGTATGTAAATATATATTAAAATTTTATAATGAAATAATATCATAAAATCTATATTTAGCTGCAGATAATTTCTAACTCTTTTGAATTGTTCAGGAGAAACAGATTTATAGGAATGAGAGTGCTAAATATTTGATTCAATTTTTTCTTTTAAAATTCAATGTGTACTCATCCAATTTAAAAGATAAATATTGAAAAGTAAAATCCTGGAATGTTTTTCCCTTTATATTTGATGTTGATACATAAAATTTGAGCTTCATTGGAAATATTTTCCAAACATTACAGTAGAACATCATAGAAAATATTTTCAATATTTGAAGATATTTGTATTCCCATAATGTTATTTCCAACAAATTGAACACTATAATGGACGATACATCCTGGTATTACATAGTTTATTAATGTTTTCTCCTTTATCTTCAATATGTACATCAAAAATTTGAGATAATTTATATTGGTTGTTTAGGATATATGAACCAATCATTAATAATCTTCAAATGATGGAACAAATTTGAAGGCCCCATGTGTGAGCTTAATTTGAGACTCAAATTACGGAATGTAGGATTTGAAAAAATTGAATTAATTAAATCTAATAAATCATTTTCTTATTAATAATTTAATTTCACAATTGGGATTACTTTTTAACAATTTCCAGAAAAAATACCCCATTGATATAAAATTTCAAAAATTAAAAAATCCCAAAGGATTTAAACTACTACATATATACTAAAATTGTGACAATTAATCATTGATATAAATTTATTGTAATTTAAAAATAATATAAATAAATAATTACATGTATCAAATTATGAGATTCATAAATCACCCACTCATATATATTACACTCCCTACAATCCTATGTATAAGGATCAAATAAAATTATCATGATATAAATGTAAACACCAATTAATTATAAAACCAAATGATAATATCAACAAACATATATTGATAAAAATTCCATAACTCAATTCTATTAATAAATTTAAATTCAAACAGATGCTAATTCCGATGTGGATGGCACACCTAGCACCAGAGAAATGTATTTTCTTATTCTATTTAGGATATTTAACTATAGATATTTTATCATTGTCAATAATATGAGTGATCTGAATAGGATTTTAAAAATTCTCATCTGCCACACAATGAGACATAAAATAGTATTCAATCCTAATGACTTTTCAAATATGATTAAGTTGATATGGGTTGTAGTTTAAAGCAATTAAAAATTCAGATATCATAAATAAAAGGTTGAAATCATAAGACACAAACAACGATTAGTAAATTGAAAACATAATAAATTTCTCATTTAGTTAACCATACAAGATTTAAAACAAAAAACCCCCTTTTTTAATCACAAGGCCACTGAGTTAGGAAATGAATGAAAGGCATTAATTTATCTTAATTCTATTTTATCCATTTTATTAATTTTATTATAAAAATTATTATCATTTTTATAATTAATTGAGGATTATATTAATATAAAAATGAATAAAAATTCATTTACTCAATTTTTTGTGTGATGATTTTCATTTATGTATGTAAAATGAATAATCATGCTCATATAATTTTTATTCAATTTTTTTCCATTTTTTGGATCACATGATGAATTGAATGAACTATAATAAAGAAAGACTCATTAAATATTCTCAAATGTAAATAACATTGAATCAATCATCATAAATCACTAAAATGATCTACATCTCATATCAAACTCACAAAATGGAATTTCCTCAGATTCAAACATGAAATACCAATTTATGAATTTTAAGAGAGAAATCATGTATTGAAAAATATTCATATCATGTGTATTAAATCTACAAAGAAATTCTTGGAATATATGGATTAAAAGAGGATTTATATAAATATAATTTTTTCAATTTATATTTCATTCATACTAAATAAATCACTTAATAATTTCATCAACACTATAATACCCAATGATTCTATAGTTTGTTTCCCATTAAATAATATAATTTCTTGTGATGTATGCAACTTCGAGTATAAACATAGCCCAACCAATCAAACTAGTCGTTATTAATAGTAATAACCACATTATTTTATTTTATAAATTTTATCATTCAAAATGGACATCAATTTTGGATTCGTAATATCAAAATTAGCTTAGGGTGATTTTTTTATATTTTTCTGAAAACATTCAATTTTGTATGATTAGTGAAAATCACTGTGTTATTTGTTAAACCCGAATTTTTTATTTAAATAATTTTTTTTTATTTAAAAATATTTTATTTCAAAATAGATAAATAATACATATATAATTTCAATGTAATAAATGGATGTCATTTTATAATAGGTTTAGATATATAAAAATTTGATCGAAGTTCATACCATCTTTTACCCACCTCCTTGGAGAATTTACAAATTTGCATAAAACATATTTTTACGGGTTTTTTGAGTTGAATTTCAAAAATCATAGAGACACAGTAAATATTATTAAGTAAAATTTGGTTCAATAAGTTGAAAATAATTTTCGGTTAAAAGAAACTTTTGACTTTTACTTAACACGGTTAAAATAAAATATGTTAATTAAGTGTAAAAATTATATCATAATTACCCTAAGTCATGTATTAATTATATTGGATAAGTGTAATTCAACTAGAAAAAAAACTAGGAAAATAATATAATCCCCTTTGGTCCACTCGGATTTGATTTGGGAAATTATTATTATTTTTAAAGAAGATTTAAAAGAGTTAAAAATAATATTTAATAACTAAGTAATTTTTTATATAGGGATACACAAAATTTAAATTCTACTATAAATATTAATTAGAAAGAAATAAATATTTCCAACATAATTTAATTTTGTTTATAATTTTTATTAATTTTATAATTTATTTTATTTATGAAAAAATGATGATGTATTAATTACCTTATTAATGAAATATTAAAATAATTGATATTATAAATATCCAAATAAATTTAAATCGATAATGTTGATCAATTAAAATAATTTATTTAGGTTAATATGACATTTTAGGGTTGGTTAATTTAGTTTTATACTAAGTGACAATGTCTTTATGGCTTTCAAAAAAATCAAATACTAAATAGTGTCAAAAGTGACATAATTGAGTTTTTAAAAAAAAATACTATATTATTAATTGGTATAATATTCCTAAATATCTAATGATTGGAAAAATGACTTAGATATGATTATATATATTAATAATGAACCACATGGGGTTATCATGCCTTATTATAGAATGTTTATTAACCATATAATATAAAAATACAATGAGACATGGTAAATGAAAAAATTTTTAACTAAGAGTTAAATGTAAAAGATAAGGTTAATATGGTTAAATAAACGTTTCTATAACCTTTTTGTTGAGAGTTTTTTGACACATACCAACATTAGACAATAAATAATTTTTTTATGCATTAGTAACAGAAAATTATTTTATTATAAAGTAATATTTCTAGCATTTCCTAAAGTGACCCTCCCCTCTATTATAAAAGCATTCTTCCCCATCTCTTAATTTCACATCTCCCAGGACATTTGGACCAGCCAAACCCTACCCAAATATCCTCCCAACTTTCCTCCATTCATCTTATAGGCCTTCATTTGGTTATAAAGCTATCTTATGGATCCCTTTTGATCAAATAAGAAGGAAGAACCCAAAAAAAGATGTAAACATTTCATCACCTCGTTCAAGTTCTTTTCTTCTTCCACTTTCATTGTTGTTTCCTTTCATAAATAATAACTCAAGTATATTATATTTACTGTGATGTTATTATAAAAATGGTACAACCATATTCATTAATATTTCTATCATATATATGACAATGTCACCATATGTATGTACTTACGACTCACAGTCTCCACGTCGTGGTGTAGTTTGTTATTCAAACACTTAATTATTTTGGATGGGTATAATAATGAATATAACTGATGTAAATAATAAATATAACATTTTAATAATTCTATATATATGATATACCATCCAATTACATATGATTTCACCATCAATATAATGAGATTGTCGCTCATGCATTCGTACGGATTATCGTCTCCACGTAAGCGATGAGATTCATTCCCCATCGTAATCATTAAAGAATAATTTTTATTTTTTGATTACAAATAATTTTTATGAACATAATATCATTCTGGATAGGAATAAAATAAATTATATCCCTAACAAACACAGCTTATGTAATTAATCTTATAATGGAAAATGAAATAGTTAACACCCGGAACGATGATACTACTGAAATATTATTTACAAAGAAATATTAAAGGGTCATATATGATATCATATTTATGTATATAGTTATTTTATAATATAATAGAAATGATTTAACTATTATACCAGATGTTAACGTACCCTCAATCTAGAAAAATTATAAGTTAATGGTTAATTCTACAATCTCTTTAAATATTCGAGGTTGTTAATACGTAAGTATCTACTGGGGCCTCTTTTTCATCCACATCTGTGTTTTCATATAAAAATATTTTAAAATTTACTAAAAAATTGGTAAAAGACATTTATTCCCTTATATGGCCTTATATTTTTTGAAATTTATCTTTCCATCATTTTCCAAACATGGTACTTTAAGACCTTTTCTACAAAATTATGGTAAGAATTTTTTTTTTCCTATACGGAGGGTGTGGATATTTTCCACCGTTATAACATCATTGAAGCTTCCATTACAAGATTATAAGAATATTTTAAAAATAAATGTTTTATTTTATAATTATATTACTTTTAAATTATTTCATAATAGAAAGTGATATTTCTCTAAAAAATGTATTGATTTCATCTATATCAACATCCTTTTGAAGGATTTTATGCTGGTTTGAATATGATTTATTATGAAACAAATCTTCTAAATTGTATTGAATTTTTTCAGATATGATTGTATATGAATGTGTTATTTTTACACCATTTATGATTTATGGATTATTTATCGACATTTTGTATGCTATTTTTAATATGAATGTTTATGTTATGTTTTAATGTTTTAATATGACCAATGCATTGGACTTAGTAAGTGATTGGTGGAGCCTACTATAGCTCTTCGATGTATTGGTATGTCTCATGAGACAAAATAGTGTCTTTTAATAAGACCTTGATAATATCTTATTTTTATTCTTGTCACAAGGCCTTGAATATGTGGTTAATAACTCTATCATTATAGATTCTATCATTATGAACGTGGCTATTGATATTGCATGTGATAATTCGTCTAGAAGAATATCAATGTGAATAAGAGAATGATATTATTTGATTTTATATTTTCCATATTAGGCTGATGTTTATGTTTAAAAGGCATTTGTTTTAAGTCTTGTATATTGACATAAATATTTATGCATATTTTGGTAAAATTTTTTATATTATTATCCATATTGAGTATTTGAGCTCACCCCATTCTATGTTTTATTTTTCCTAGAATTTGAATAAGTATTTTATCATTTAACTACCAGGATATGCTAAGATATAAGTGTTTTCATAAAGTGGAATTTTTTTTTTGATGTTTTGATTTCATGATGTAATGTAAAACTTATGAATGTATCTACTACATCCAAGACTACTAAACTGATCGGTCTTTTGGGATAGGATTCCTGGTATGTTTTCAATGTAATGTAATAATGAACTAACTTTGAGAAACTAGGGTCAGGGCATTACAGTTGGTATCAGAGGAAGTTTAGTACAAACTATGGAAGCTAGATTTAGAAAAATCCTGATTATATATCATTACCCTATGATGGACATTGAGTATTAGTATAGAAGAACATCAAATACTTTTGGAAAAGTATAGATTTTGTTAACTTTCCATGAAATTCATCCATATCTAGGTATGTGTAGGTAGATGTGGATTTGGAACAGATGTACCTGGGGGTAAAATCCAAAAACACCACTTTGAGGTAGACTCGAATGGGAACTAGTGCACGACAATGGGACTTGCTGCACTATTGGTTATAATACACCCAAAGGATATGCTTAAGATAATTCTCATTTTTTTAACAAACCATTATGAAGTGTTTATGAGTATATAATTCCTCAATGAATTTTTTTGATTATGGATTATATCCATACACAGTTCAATTTATGTTAACTATTTTACAAGAATGGAATTACGTATTGCGATTAATAAACTAATATAGAGTATTCCATTATTTAGAAATGGAGCCTAGTGGATGGAATGGAAACTGTATCAATACACATAATCCATTTAGGGATTTCCCTCCTACTCAAGATAATTAGAGTGGAGCTGGAGATACAACTGGTGCTTATCAGCTTATCATTATACTAGGGCAACTCACTCAGGTTATGAACAATAACCTTACCTTTATGGAGATCCCAGATCTATAATGTGGAGTGTCAATGTAAGACTGATTCATGATGAAACAACCACCAACATTCAATGGGACTACAAATACATTGTTTTCCGAGAAATGGATAAGTTCTTTAGAAAAAATAATTCAACCATTGGGGAGTAGAAAAATAAAAAAAGTTGTTATGGAAGTTTATCACCTCACATGAGATGTAGATCAATAGTGTTCATTGATTCAAAACACAAATGAATATGAGGAAGTTTAAAATATGTAATGTAGGCAGTATAAATATATTTTCTTATAAAAATAATTTTCTCGTGACCATCAAGCGGATATGGAAAGACAATATCTGAGTCTGAGACAAAATGGGGATGAGAATGTCACAAAATATGAGGCTAACATTACACAGATAGAAAGGTATGTGGATAAATATATTTGTAACCCAAAGTATAAGATTGAATAATTATTTTATGGGTTAAAACAATTTCTCCATCGAGCATTAGTCTCAAAATGATTCTCATCCTATGAAGATATTGTCCCATGTTCTATCAAGACAGAAAAAGAATTTTTTATGTATTATTACTTTAAAGAAAAACAACAGAAAAAGAGATCTGTTGAACACCAAATAAATGGAAATATGGGGAATAAGGGAAAATTTGAATATCCATCTTGTGGTAAATGTGGGGAGAAACACCTCGGTAATTGTGTGAAGAGAATGGGAGTATGTTACAAGTGTGTTGAAAAAATCCCCCAGGTTTTTGATTGAAAGGGGAAGAAAGAGGTTATCAATGATGAATGCAAAAATTTTAGAGAAAAGGGGAATTTTTGAAAATGAAAGTCCTAATCCCCAAGGTATCAAAGATCAGAAATGGCCAAGGGAGAAATTCCAGGATTATGTGATCACTACTGCTGAGTTTGAAGCTCCAAAAGTTGTGGTGGCAGGTAATTTAATGGTTTTCTCATGTTTAGCCAACGATTTATTTGATTTTAGATCATTGAATTGTTTAATATCTTCCCAGTTTGATTTGAAAATCAGATATTTTTAATTTGACTTTACATGGGTGTTGTCAATCAAAACACCAAAGGGACATTTCATCACAAAAACGTTTTGTGCATCAGTTCCCATTAGGGGATATAAATGTTCTTAATCTACTGATCTCATCATCAAACCCATGATTTAATTTGATATAATCCTTGAAATAAATTGGCTTTTGGACTATGATGAAAAACTTTATTGTAACAAGAATGAGGTTTCAATTTTCGATGATGATATGGATTAACTTATCATTAGAGATGAAACATCACCACTAAATTGGATTTTGGACCATGATGAAAATATTTATTGTAACTAGAAGGAGGTTTAAATTTTCAATGATGATAATGAGTACATTATATTTAGAGTAGAAACGTCACCACTTGATTATTATCAAGATCCACCCCCATTAGCTCTACTAAATTCAATTATTTTGGAAAATAGAATGAAATAATTGTGGTTGAGGAAAATAATGTTCGAATAGAGGGTGTACCTGTTGTGAACGAATATGTTGAAGTGTTTCTATAGGATTTTCATAGACATCCTCCAGAATGAGAAATTGTGTTTTCCATTGATTTCATTCTAGGTTCATGGCCCATATCGAATACCCCTTATAGAATGGCCACTGTGGAATTAGTGGAACTAAAGAAACAACTAGAGTAATTGAGTAACAAATGATGTATTTTACCTAGTGTTTTTCCATGGGGATACCCTGTCCTTTTTTTAAGAATAAAGACAGATCTATGAGGTTGGGCATTGAATACATGGAGATCAATGCTATAATAATAAAGGAAAAGTATCCCATACATTGCATTCATGATTTATTTGACCAAATTCATGGAGATCAAAATTTTACAAGGATTTAATTATGATCTTGGATATCAATAGTTGCGTGTGAAGAAAAAAGACATTCCGAAAACTGCATTTTGAACTAGATACGGGAATTACGAGATTATAGTAATGCCTTTTTGATTGACTAATGCACCCTCTGTTTTCATGGATCTAATGAACAGAATTTTCATGGAATATCTTAATGAATTTGTAGTGGTATTTATTGATTATATATTGGTATAATCCAAAATCTATAAAGATCATGAATATGACTTCCACATTATTCTAATGACTCTTAGAAAAAGAAATTATATGGGAACTTTATCAAGTGTGAATTCTGGCTTCAAGAGATTTGTTTTCTTGGACATATTATCTCTATGTATGGAATATCTGTTTATCCTTCAAGGACCTAGGCAATACAAGAATGGCCAGATCGGAGGAGTAGAACTAAGGTATACCGTTTTATTGGATTAGCAAGTTATTACCAACTTTTCGTCCAAAAATTTTCCCTGTTGGAAAACCCATTAACCAAGCTCACACGTAAATGGGTTAAATTTGATTGCACAGAAGAGTGTGAAAAATGTTTTGAAGAAATGAATAGAAGAGTATTCAATGCTACTATCCGGACTCCACCATCAGGGAACAATGTGTTCGTTATTTATAGTGATTATTCAAATAAAGGACTTGGTTGTGTCTTGCAAAATGATAGAGTTATTTCCAATGCATCATGGCAACTAAAAATTCATGAACAAAACTATCCTAATTATGATCTTGAGTTAGTAGCTGTAATATTTGCTTTGAAAATATGGAGACACTATCTCTATGGTGAATATGTGAGATTTATTCTGATCATAGTAGTTTAAAGTATATTTTCTAACAAAAAGAACTCAACATGAGGCAATGGCTATGGATTGAACTACTCAAGGATTATGATTCCACTATACACTACCAAATGGTGAAGAAAAATAAGGTGGTAGATGATTTGAGAATAAAGGATCATGGAGTTTTGTGAAAGAAGAGATTTAAAACGGATCCTGTTTTCATGGATCATTAATAGATGGATATGGGAATAACCATGGATGGTGAGACATAAATACATTTTCAAATTGTTTCTAAAAAATCATTACTAGAAAAGATAAAGAGTTCTCATAATGATGATGAGGTGTTACAAAATAACATTAAAGCTGTGAATGATAGTAGATTGAGTGGCTTTTTATATGAAGATGAAATTTTGAAATTTGGGAAGAGGCATTGTGTTCTTATCATACCTGATTTGAAAAGGGAATTATGGGATGATGCTCATAGCTCCAATTTATCTATACACACTTAGATCACCATGATATATTGTGATTTGGAAGAACATTTTTGGTGGGAAAACATGAATAGAGATATTGATGACTTTGTGTTGAAATGTATGGTTTTACAAAAATTGAAATCTAGAAGAAAACATCCTAGAGGATTCATGCAACCACTTCCAATACCAGAGTGGAAATGATATTATATTCTGTTGGACTTAATAATAAGACTACCAAAGACTCCTAGATTGAATGATGCAATATGGGACACTGTTTATTGTCAAACTAAGTCATCACATTTTCATGCTAGAAGAGATGATTTACCACTTGAACGTATGGAAAGATTATACATTAATGAAGTTGTAAGACTTCATGGAGTTCACCTGTCAGTTTTTTCTGATCGTGGTCCCCATTTAACAACATGATTTGGGAAAAGTATTCAGAAGGCCCTAGATACTAAACATAATTTGAGCACTGCCTACCACCCTCGAACTATTGGAAAATTAGAACGGACTATTCAAACTTTAGAAGTCATTTTGAGATCTTTCTCACATGACATTCAAGGTATGTGGGATCAATATTTACCTCTGGTAGATTTTCCTATAAAAATAACTTCTATTTAAGTATTTAGTTTTCACTATATGAAGTGTTATATGGAAAAAGATTTCTGAGACCAACTTGTTGGGATGATGTTGGTGAACGAAAACTCACAGGCCCAAAACATGTCGAGGAAATGAAGGAAAAGTTGAAGGTTATCGAAACCCACATCATATCACTCCAATGTAGGAAAACGATCTATGTGGATAACCGAAGGAAGTTTTTGGGATTTCAGGTAGGAGATCATGATTTTTTAAAAGTTTAACCATGGAATGGAGTTATAAGATTCAGTTAGAAAGGTTAATTAAGTCTTATGTACAATAGACCATTCGAAATTATAGAAGGCATTGGAGGTGTAGGTTACCTTTGGCAATGCCGCCAAGTCTCTTCAAAGTTCACGATGTGTTCCTCATATCACTTTTGAGAAAATACATGCCTGACCCAATGCATGTACTCACCTATGAGGAACATGAACTGGATCATGATATATCTTATTGTGAAGTACCTATCAAAATTATTGATACTAGAGAACAAGTGCTGAGAAACTAGATGACTCCTCTTATAAATGTTTTATAGGGAAACCATTAAATAGAAGCAGCAATGTGGGAACCCAAGTAACATATGAAAAAGAACCACCCAAATCAATTTATTCAATAATATTATAGAAATTTTGATGACAAAATTATTTTATGTTGGGGAGAATGTAACATTCCAAGCTTCCACGACATGTTTCCCTTTGATTAATACAATATCTTGTGTTCTATGAAACTTCGAGTTAAAACACACCACACCCAATCAAACTAGTTGTTATGAATAGTAATACACAGTTATTGAAATTTTATAAATATTAAAATTCATAATGGACTTCATTTTTGGATTCAGAATATGGAAATAATCTTAGGGTGAATTTTTGGTATTTTTCTGAAAACATTCAATTTTTTATGAATAGTGAAAATATTGCGTTATGGGTTAAAATAGAATTTTTTATTTAAATAATTATTTATTATATTTAAATTTATTTTATTTCAAAATAAATACACATTACATATTTAAGTTCATTAAAATTTATTGGAGTCATTTTATAATAATTTTAGATATATAAAAAAATTTAAAACTTTTTACCATCTTTTACCCATCTCCTAGAAGAATTTGAAAATTTTCATAAACAATAACTGTACCACATTTATGAGTTGAATTTCATAAATCAGAGAGACATGGTTAACATCAGTAAGTAAAATGTGGTTCAATATGATGAAAATATTTTTTTTTTGAACACTATCTTTTGACATTTATTTACCATAGTTAAAATTAAATAGAGTAATTAAAGGTAAATATGATTTCATAATTATAATAAATACGTGTCCTAATTATAATGGATACGATTAGTTCGTCCAAAAACAACCATTGGAATAAAATATGATCCCCTTTGGTCCACTTGGATTAGAGTAGGATGTTTATTATTATTTTATTTAATGAAGAGTTAAAAGATTTATATACAATGCTTAATAACTAAACCATTTTTAATAAAGGGTTATAGACAATATAAATTTGACTATGAGTATTAATTAAATAGAAAAAATATTTCATACATAATGGTATTTTATTTATAAGTATTAATCATTAAATAATTTAGTTTATTTATTACAGAATAATGATGAAGTTGTAACCTTAATAATGAAATATTAAAATAATTGATATTATAAATGTCCAAAAAAATTTAAATTGGGAATTATTATTAATTAAACAAATTTTTATGATAATATGAAATTTTAGGGTTGGTTAAATAAATTTTGTTTTATATTATAAAGTTTATATGGCTTTCAAAAAAATGAAATACTAAATAGTTTCAAAATTGACATAATTGATTGTTTACAAAAATAATGTATTATTAATTGATATTATATCCCTAAAAATATAAGGTTTGGACAATGGGCTTAGATAAGGTTATTTATATTAATTATTAAACACATGGGCTGTAATGGCCCAGACCTCTCCAGTCCATTACATTGTGAAAATGTGGTGTTAGAGGTGTTCAGGGAGGTCAAGGTGACTTATCCCCAACGCATTTCCAAATTTCCAATTCTGTGAATAGTGTTTTATAAACAGTAACAGATCGGTCTCACCGATCGGTCTGACAAATCAGTTTGACAGATCGGTCTCACAAATCAGTCTCACAGATCTGTCTGACAGATCGGTCTCAAATATCGGCCTCACATATCAGTTTCATAGATCGGTCTGACAGATCGGTTTCACGGATTGGTCTGACAGATTGGTCTCACAAAGCAGTCTGACAGATCGGTCTCATAGATCGGTCTGATAGATCAGTCTGACAGATCGGTCTGACAGATCGGTTTCATAGATTAGTCTGATAGATCGGTCTGACAGATCGGTCTCACAGGTGGGTCTAACAGATCGGTTTCACAGATTGGTCTGACAGATCGGTTTCACAGATCAGTCTGACAGATCGGTTTCACAGATCGGTCTGACAGATTGGTTTCAGAGATCGGTCTCACAGATCGGTTTCACAGATTGGTTTCATGTACAGTAACCGTGGGTGAACAGTGTATCCAGATTCCTACAGTTTTTCCCCTGTTGACATTACCTTTGACATAAAATACATTTAAAGCATTATTTTAAGGGCTCTTAAGGCCGTTTCAAATGCCATAATACCTATATTAATTATTCTTAAGGTCGGGATGTATTTACATGATCAAACCGTGTGGGTTAATGCGATCCGTTTTTAATGGAGAATTAACCGGATCATAAATCGTCGCCCCATTAAATCTTAAAAAAGGGGCGAGATATTATTCTCCATTTTTCATTCCCTTTCTTCTCATATAAGAGACACTAGAACCTTTCAATCATTCCCGTAGGAGTTGCACACTCAATCTTTACTCCTATGATTGGTTCTTCTCTGTTTTGGATACAACTGAACTGTGTCGGTCAATCTTCCCAGTAAGGTATGTTTTGTCATCGTTCCTTTGGGGATAATCCTCTCTTGTTTCTCCCTTCCATGTTATACCATGTAATTTCCATGATTCTAATGGGTTTTCTTGGGGTTGGTTGGTACTGTTGTACCGTGGCATCCTTCGGTGGATACAGTTGTCGTGAGAGGAGGATTGTGACCCATTGTGTGGATAAAGGACTTCATAAACTCTTTGAGGTAGGGGATTCATGGAATCTCTAATTGTATATGTGCAATCGTAGAATTAGCATGATTTAGTCCTTTAGATCACAATGAAATTGACCTAATTAAATACTTGAAGTGGATTAAAAGAATTGGTTTATCGCATGTTGATTCCTTATACCGTGATAATGGTTTGCCACATGATTTTATAGATAGAGTGATATCTATGATTTCGTTGATTTTTTGTTCGTTCATGATAGAAATTGATAATAAATGTAAAGCCAGAATTAATTTTTAATTAATTGGATAAAGATAAAGAGGCATGTAAATTAATCTTGTTATTATCGTTGTTGTAGTTGTTCTAATTTGAGGATAATAAAATCAATGAAGTAAGCATTGTTATTTAATTGTGATATCTTACTGTTTAGGTATCCCGTAATTGGAACCTACGCATAACAAATCTACAAATTCAATATGGATTAAAGAACAGATTGTTTGGGAATTTCTAAAAGGGTTCTGAGTTACCCTCTTGTTTTCTAAAGGGTCAAGAGACCATGGTGGTGAATATTGTTTTCCTGCTTCTTGTGATGTAATGTGAGCCTGGATGGCTGTTGTGATGTGGGGAGGCATGGGAACTTGTGGTTGTGGCAGTGGATGATGCCTAGGGTGGCGAGATGCATCGGTTTATGCATGTCGGTGTCTGGGAGGACACCAAGGGTGATGGAATGGGATGGATGTGGTTGTTGGATGCTTGTGGTTTCTCTGAATGTTTATCTGCTATGCTTTTCCCCACTGCTCAAGGCAGTTGGTATTGCTTACCCTTCAACCAAAGGGGGTGAAGACGCACGGGGTATGCCTCGCGATTTCTGTGTTTAGCCTCTCGAGGGAGAATGGGTCTATGCTCTTTCAATAGGTGGCAAAGACTCGACGGGTAGTATATCTACTCACCGTGTTGAGCCTCCTTTGTCTTTAGAAGCATAAGATGCTTTTCTAGAATGCCTGGGAATATGGAAAAGTAATTCTATAATTAATGTTTGATTAAATGGTGAAAATTCACAGGGATGAAGATACTAGAATTTAAAGGTTATGTAAATCTTAATATGATCTGTTGATTTTGAATGTGATTCCAACTCGGTTTAATGTGGAATTGTTCATGATTAATTAATGGTCAAATAATTAATTAATGTACAGTGGAACTGATAAAATGAGAATGGAGTAATCTAATAAAGCTCTTCAAATGTTTGTGTGCTTATTGGATACGTGGTCTTAGAAGTAGAGACCTAGAGTATGAGAGACGTTAGCTGTAGTTGTATCTATGAATAGGTAATGCCCATAGTGTGGATGTGATTTATATATATATTCTGTACTTTTTGTGTTTCTATACGCTACTCCACCCTGTCGGTAAGGGAAACTGACACCCTGGGGATTCTAAGCCCTGGGGGGTGTTTTCCCCAACATTCTCATGAGAGGTTGAATGGATGACTACCCCCCTTTGACCCCGCTCTCTTCTCTTGGTAGATCTTTGTGCTGGTAGGCACACTGGTTAGTTTTACCCATATATGTGTGTAGAGGGTTGAAATGGCTTGCGGTTATTTCACACACATATATTTTGGATATAGTATCATATGGACTACTATAGGTGTAACATGTATAGGTTCTGATGGCTTGAGGATCCCTATTCAGTGTATGGTCTATAATGGCTTGAGGTATAATACCCGATGTACGATACACATTATGCGGGCTGTGGTGGCTCCCAGAACTTACCTGGTTGCTTTTGGTTGTGAGGATGGTGTGGTGCTTCGCCCAGGTGTCTGCGGGCAAGCCTTTGTGGTGAACGAGGTGCAGATTGTGGAGTTTAGCCCTGGTGTCTGCGGGCAAGCCATTGGAGAAAGAAGCACAAGACGTATGCCATTGGGGAAAAGCGGCAAACCGGTGGGGAATTAGTAGTGGGGTACCCTTGATATTCTTTACTATATTCTATATTCTTGTATGAGTTACTTGGTGAGAGTATCCATGGTGAGGTTTGGAACATGGTATACCTGTTTAGATGATGAGTCCATTTCACTTGTTTTTCACTGGGCTTTAGCATGCTTTTATTACATTTGCACGAGAGGCTTGGGGAAGATCCTACTGAGTATACTGTTATACTCAACCTATGTATATATAAATTATTTTTCAGGTCACTTGGAGTAGGTTAGAGATCAAGCTGGTTACTACTAGCTTGTGGTTGGAGGAGGATCTGTTTGGGCTTGTGGTCACCGCCATTTTACTTTCTGTTTGGTACATTTATTTTCCTCTTTCTGTTGTAGTACTTTTGCATGACATTTCATATATGTACTTGGATTTCTTTTATATTTCAGTTCTGAGTTGGAGTTGATTGGAGTCTATTTTATCTCTCTTTTCTGCATGTCTTCTCTTAGAGGGTAATGCCTCCCATTTGTATGTTTATTATACCCTCAGTGCTACTAGCCAACCCGGGGACTACTGGAGGCAGGACTCGGGGGTCATTATCTCTCTTCTCACATTGTTAGCCCAGGAGGGGAACACTTTGTGGGGAGGGGGTTGTGACAGAGTGGTATCAGAGCCATGTTGATGGATGGAATGGAGTTTGGAGTTAGGAACAGGTGAGGATGCATGGGATGGTAGGGAAACAGTGTCATTCATGTTTAGCAAGTGGGGTAAACACAGGAGACTGACAGAGACACAGGAGTTTAGGGCCACCTATGATCTGTTGCACGGACCTTTAAGTTTACGATGGCTACTAAAAAAGTGATACTGGTTGCAGGGTAGAGACCAAGGAGAGGGTCATGCATCATTATCCATTATGCTTGTGTTTGAATGGGTAGACCTTGGGATAGGTAACCTAAAATTAATAAAACAAAATAATTAATTAATTAAGGTTGATTCTTCCATATTCCAGGATTAGGAGCTGTAACAGTTGTTATTTTACAGGTATGGCTCTAGGTTGACTTCCTCATCAGGTTTTCGCAGAAGATGCCCAGCAAGCTTTTCCAGCAGATCACCACCGGGTAGAGGTTGATGACGATGGCACTTGGAGGAAGACACTCCGAGAGTTTCAGTGCCAGAGTCTGCATAAGTACAAGGGCTCTATTTTAGATGCAGTCACAGAAGACTGGTTGGAGGAGGTCGAGATAGGCTTCAGTTCGATTCATGCGCGGAAGGAACACCGGGTGTCCTTGGTTGTGACGATGATGCATGGTCCAGCAAGACAGTGGTGGTTCTTGTTCCTCGGGGATCGTGAGGATTCAGCGATCTCATGGGAGGAGTTTCGAGACAGATATAGAGTCGAGTTTCTTTCATCGACTACGAAGGCGTCCAGTCACCAGGAGCTTCTTATCCATCGACAGGGGAGCTCTAGTGTTCGAGAGTTTTGAATCCGTTTTCGGAACCTTCTACGATATGATTCAGACCTTTTACTAGATGAGGATGCCAGGGTGAAGCATTTCGAGGAGGCTTTGCGTCCAGAGATCCAGCGCCATGTAACCCCATTGATGCTAAAAACATATCTTGAGGTGCTTTCGAGGGAAGAGGTTGTTGAGGGGACTTTGGCTAGGACCAGATCGTCATGAGCGGGGAATCTTCATGATTCCTCACGAAGAAAAGATGTGGTCCGGGGATCCCGGTTTTTAGGGAAGAAGAGTTTTCGTTCACCTAGGGGTAGGTCCCAGCCCTTCCCATCACGTTTCTCCAGAGCCAGCAACTCTCATGCCTATACCAAGGGATCAGGCGCTTGTTTTTCTTGTGGTGGTTGTGGTTATCAGTAGCGGGAGTTCCCAACTTTTTAGAGCAGTCATCATGCATCAGGCGCTACGCTCCAGGTTCCTCCGTTGAGGCAGTTCCAGCCGAGGCAGCAGTAGCAGGTTTCACCAGCTTTAGATCACCAGAGGGTTGATGGACCAGGCAGAGGACAACCCCAGGATGCTCCCCATCCTCAGAGAGAAGAGTGCGGCTATGGTGGTGGTCGTCATCAGGGTCAGTGGGGCCATGGAGGAGGTCGTGTTCAGATTCATTCTCTTGCGTTGCCAGCCCCAGGCAAGCCAGATGTCGTTCGAGGTACCCTTTTCTTGTTTTTTACCTTGGTGTATGCCTTGTTTGATTTAGGAGGTACACACTCCTTCATATCACCTACCCTTGTACATGCTTTTGGACTTGAGGTAGAGAGGCTTCCAGTGCCCTTTACGTTGACTACACCAATTGGATGTCGAGCCGACTTGTTTGAAGTATGTAGAGACTGTGAGCTACTGTTGGGGAAACACTTCTCTTGGGGAGATTTCCTATGTTTACGAATACAACCATATGATGTCAAACATGGCATGGATTTGTTGTATTTAGTGCAGGCTATTGTGGATTGCTATAGGAAGAAGGTCGTTTTCTTTGATGCAGATGGAGAGAAAGTGGTGTTTTTTAGTGAGAGAGATCCTTGGATGAGTCATAGACGAGTTCCATCCTTATCATCCATGATGGCTGGGATGATGCTGAGTTCTTCAGAGGTTCAACAGTTGGTGTTTCCTAGGGTCGTAGAAGAGTACCCTGACATCTTTCCAGAAGAGGTTTAATCCTTACCCCCTAGACGAGAGATCGAGTTTGGGATCGAGCTACATCCAGAAGCATCTCCTATCTCTATTCCTCCGTATAGGATGGCCCCTTCTGAGTTACGAGAGCTACGTATACAGCTTGATGGTCTGTTGCAGTGCGGTTTTGTTCAGCCAAGTCTGTCACCGTGGGGAGCGCCAGTTTTTTTTGTGAAAATGGCTAATGGCAGTTTGAGGTTGTGTGTCGATTATCGTCGATTAAAAAAAGTGAAAATAAAGAACCACTGTCCTATTCCACGGATTGATGACCTATTCGATCAACTAAAGGGTGCGAGTTGGTTCTCAAAGATCGACTTGAGGACAGTATATCATCAGATGCGTGTAGGGGATGAGGATATCCTGAAGACTGCTTTTTGTTGTCCTCATGGGAATTATTGTAACACCCCAGGTAAATAAAGAATATGACATTTCATATTTATCCATATTTGTGAATAAAATATTTAAATGACTGTAAAGGGGACGCTATGCTCGATGGCGTACCCAACACGCAACAACAAGTTTCTTGGGAATCTTACGTTGCACTCTAATAATAAAATAATATTATTTTAAATGGTAGTTAACATGTAGTTGTTGTAATGGTGGGAATGGATATAAATAACTAAAATATGATTATATATGTTTTTAAATGTTTTTACATTTATCCAATAAAATCTAAAGGCATAAAATACGGGAAGAATTCAATTTTAGGCGTATATGCCCTAGTTTTCACTAAAGGTTCACTTATTGCCTTTTAATGGAGAACCATCATTAAATATAGTTTTTTTCACTATTATAAATTCTATTGGACCAAATAAAACACTTCTTAAGAATCGGGACATCAAAATTTACTTTGTGTAAATTTTTGGTATCTTTCCGATAAAGTTCATTTTTTTAATGAATAGTGTAAAATGTTGTATTTTAATTCAAAACCACTTTTTAATCTAATTTATTTAGTTGATTAGATTATATTTTGAATTGGTTTTAAAGTGAACGTAGAAAAAAAATTTACCATTAAATCCAATAGTTGTCATTGGAATCAATTTCACTTTGAAATCAGACTTAAACTAGTGTCAATCTTTTGATACTTATTGTTTCATAAAACACGCTATTTGTCATGACAGCGGGAATTAATTATTAAATTAATTAATGTGACTTATATGTTTAGAATTTTGTAAAACGGACTTCATTTTTGAATTCAGAATATCAAATATAGCTTAGAGTGAATTTTTGGGATTTTTCTGAAAAACTTCAATTTTTGATGAATAGTCAAACCACTAAGTGGTACTTATAAAAACTGATTTTCCGTTTAAATGAAATCTTGCCATCATTGTGTTTTGATTTTCAAAAATCTGACATACATGGTTGTCATTAATAAGTAAAATTTGGATCAATGAGATTAAAATAATTTTTTGGTGAATAGTAACTTATTAAGTTTTTAATCGCGATTAGTGGTAATTAGTGTAATTTAAGGTAAAAATGATATTATAAGAATGTGAAAACACCATGACACTTATCCTACAACTATTGGGTGAGTCATGGAAGACCAAGAAAAGCCATGGGACAACTTGGGGACCCCATGGATCTACTTTGGTTGGAAAATGACATAAATAACTTTTTATTTAATGTAAAAGTAAAAATGACACAAACATGACATGTTCTACTAAAACTGTTTTTAAGTGGGGTTACACAAGTCCAAATTTTGATTATAAATAGTCATTGGAAAGATAAAAAGATTTCCAGATCATAGTATTTTCTTTATAATTTTTAGACATTAAATAAATTAAATTATTTATGACATAATAATGATGCAGCGATGACATCATTATTTGACGATTTAAATAAAATGGAATGATAATGTAAAATATATGAACTACACATGTCCAAAACTTATTGGATGAGTGTATTTCGAAGCCCTATCACCTTATCCACGAATTATATCAATGTGGGACCTTTTGAAACCGAAACACATTTTCAAATAAAGTAATATTTCTTTACTTTCCAAAAGTGCCCCTCCTCTCCTCTTATAAAAGGCCCCCACCTCTACCTCATTTAACACACTCTTCAAGCCTTTGTCTCGGCCAAACCCTGACCATTTACTCTCTCCACATCCCTCTACTCATCCTATAGGATTCCCTTTGGGAAGAATCCTTTCAAAGGAAGCCTTTAGGCTCAAATCAAAAGAAGTTACACTTTTAAAGGTAATTCATTCTCTCATGTTCATTTGTTTTATTTTGCTTCTCCAACCCCCTAATATCTTTTTATTTATTTCTTTTGTAACAACACCAGTATCTTCAATATACTAGGATGTTGTTATAAGATTTATTCGAGCTACACTCTCACAAAACTACATCAAATGGTTAAAGAACATACGGTTTCCGTGGATGGCGAAATTCTGCCTCCCAAAACGATGATTGTTCAATACTCATTTAACACCTTCAAAGGTGGCCATTATGATGTAACTATTTTTTATATATGATATATAATATGTTTATGTTTTAATTATGCTTCTGTATTTTTCATTTGTGTCTTACCTTTATGGCTTCCATTATGGGTATACGCGGTATCTTCATTTTAGGAAGTGCGGACTACCGCCCCCTCAAAGTTATGTGATTCGTTAATACCATATGTGGGACGTATAAAGGATGGAACTATGATATTATATATGATATTATACTGGAATTATAATATACCTTTATATCATTATTATTCCATTATATAAAATACAAAATAGAAATGAAAGTAGCGTTCATGCGTACGTACGGCTTACCGTCTCCATGAACGGTGCATTTCATTTCTTACCTCTAAATGATTATGTAACATTATAAATTAATGAATGTACTGGATATATATGAAATATATGATATCTACATCATGAATAAAATTCTGGATATAATAAACATTTGGCCACACGAACAACATGTAATTGTAAGAAGTCCACTTTCGACTTAGGAACCAAACATCGGCAAAAAAAATATTATTAACTTAAATGATTACATAATGTTTATGACATAATAATAAGTGATATAAAAGTAATAATGAACTTAAAAAAGGTTCTTAAGGAATTAGAAATTAACTCAAGTTTATTATTCAGGAGATTAAAGAACGATCGAGTCAAGTCAGACCCGAGGTAAGGGATCCTACAACTCTCTTTCTTTTTAAGTACTCTCCTTTATGTCACTTCTTTTAAACTCCTCCTTGCAATGTTGGGGGATTTTCTATTATATTACACTTGCTGTAAAATCTATTGTAATATTATGGGATACTCTATTTGATCTCATCAATCCATATTCGGAAGTTTTATGTGGCGCCGTTAGGCTGCCGAGTTTTCGTAAGGGATTTTTCATCTCACTTTTATTCCCGTGAGATTTATGCTACATTTGCCAAAAATTCCATTGAGTGGTGTATGTACTGCCCATTATTCTACTCGTTGTGTAATATAATTTCTTTTATGAGTATTTACATCAATGACCTATTGTCTTTCTTTCATGGGGTTTATGTTTTGAAAGATACCCAAGTCGGTAAGGGAACCTTTCCCCCTCCTCTTTTTTTAAAAGACTTCTTTTATTGGGTCTTTTAATTTACATATTATTATGTTGGGATATGTTATCATACATCCTTATTGATGTAGATTTTATGTCCAAGTGATGAGATACTCTTTTTATCTCTCATCAACTCATTTTGATGTGATGCCGTTAGGCTGTCAAGGGAACTTTTTAACCCAATTTCGATTTCTTTGGGTTCAACATGTAGTCATTAAATATATCATCCATTCAATATGTGTGAATGAACTTTTATAGTTTTACACTTAATATCCACTTATATTGGGTGTATTTATATTTGGCACACATATTTTTGAGATTGATTTGCCCTTAATTTAAGGATACCTTCTTTATAAGGGATTTCATCACATTTGACATTTCTATTGAGTGTTCATTGTTGTTATGCACCAATTCACTCTTATATGGTGTATATATTGTCCTTTGGAGTATTATATCATGAATCCTTTTATTCTAATGATATTATAATGTTCTGACTAAATATTATTCCTCGATTATTGTATTCAAGTGTCTCTAATTTTGGTAAAACCCCTTTACCCAAAATATCATTTTAAATGTTTTAATTATTTGTTCTTATTAATATCCATGTTTTCAAAATGGTTTTTAAGGATTTATTTATATGGATATTAATGGTTTAAAATTTTAAAAGCTTCAAGGTGGTATGGGACACTTTGATTCAAAAATCTCTTTATTAAATTTTTTAAATGGTTTTGGAAAATTTTTCTTTTTGAATGGATTCATTATTTCAATATCCTAAAATGTTATATTGTGATTGAAATGTGGAAATGTTATGTTTTCTTTATTCATGTTTATGTGATACGATTATGTTATGGTTCTTGGGCATTGTTATGAAGAACGGGTGGTTCCGTGATAAACTAAGGGCGGGTGAGCCCGATATAGCTCTCCAATGCATTGGGTAACGCGAAGGAGTGAAACGTTAAGGTTTCTCTGAAGAGATTTAGGGAATATACTGTGATGGGTATTCCAAACGTAACCAAGAGGGTTACTCCCTATGTAAGAATGTTATGACTGCCTCAAGTTACCTTTATGTCTTATGATTTCTAGGATTTATTCATGATTTGATGAGGTAGGTTAAAGTGCCTATGTTTTATGGGTAAATTATGATTTCATTCTTATGTATATATGAACTCATGTTTCCTTTCCATATTTTTATATCCCTTACTGAGCTTTTTATGCTCATCCCAAGTTTTTGAAATGTTTTTTCAGGTCAAGGGAAAGGTACATGATAAGATGATAGAGTCAAGGATGTGTTAAGAAATAATCCATGTTTTATTTTCAATATATTTCCGTTGATGGGAAGAATGAATACTATCTTTTATGTAACCACTTTGTTTAAATGTGGAATGTAATGCAAGTTTCATGATCTAATTCTCTAAAACTCTAAACCTGAAATGATCCTCAATGTGTAATCTTGTAATAACTCAAGATTAAGTAAGGTTTAAGGATGGGGCCTTATAGTTGGTATCAAAGGTCGGTTTAGATAACTTTAGAGGTTAGGGTATTCTTTAAGCATAAGTGACATTACCATAATGGTTAGGATTTCAGAAAGAGTCCTAGTTTTAGATAAAGTGAATGAGTAAGTGTATCTTAGTGTTTACCTTCCTCATTAGTACATGATGGTTTTGTTGATATACTCACACTGACATTTCTATTTTTAGTGAATGGATGGATCTAGCAGGCACCAAAGAGACAACAGGTTTGAAGGAAACTATGGTGGTTCTCTGATTAAGATACTAGATAAAATGGAGGATTCAATGAGGAAACTCGTGGTTGTTCTAAACCAAATATCAAGGAGTCATGATCAACCACTTCAACCTTGGTGAGTTCTCTAATTCATCATGTATGAGATGGCCAACTCGATGTGGAAATTCAGCTAATAATTATTAAGGTATCCATTAGGGTTTATATGATACTTAATTTTTAGGTAATTATGGGTTACTCTATGATATGATGGAAAATGAAAGGAATGAGATAAACTTGAGGTTAAAATATGTTATGATTATTCTTGAAGATTTTTTTCTCATTTTGGGTAATGTTTTATGAATTATATAGTTTTGGAAAAAGGACAACACGCAGACCGTGTGACTACCCGTCGCGTCGGACAAAGCTGTGGGAATCGAACCCACAACCAAAGTGCGACTGGTATTTATCACCTACCACTGGACTACGTGAAGTCCCTGGTTAGTTTGGCTGATTCTTTCTAGTTATATGATTTTATGAATTAAGAGTAAGTTGATTTTGGGTTATTTATGAAAATGATTAACCTATTTTGGAGGATATGTGATTAGGATAATTACTTTTCAATGTGAGACTTTAGGAGCAACTGATGTTGTTTGGAGATAAATGTTACAATTTAACTTGGAAGACTATGTGACTAAATCCTTCAAATATTTGGGTTTCAATCTTATATTGGTTTAATTTGAAGAATTTTATGGAAAAATTGTTTATCGGATGGTCCTCGTTGAACTTTGGGTTTTGTTGGACAAATTTTGGAGATTAAGAATAGATTTTCTTTTTATAAGGGGTTATCCTTTTCTGGATTATCTGATCTTGTACTAACCATTTTGGTTTTGGTTTTTGTTAAAGCCTAAATACATGGGATGTATATAGTTCTCCATTGGGGATTAGCAGATTCTCTAGAAGTTGATTATAGTACTCTTAATGCGAACAAGTCTCCCTAAATACTCGTCTTTTGGAAAAAAATATGAGTTTCACTAAGGAATATAGTAAAAGTTGAAAGTCAACATGATAAGTGATTATGTTTCCTTATGAATAAATTCCTCAATAAAAAGTAACTTAAAAAAAATGTTGTCTATTAACTTTTCCTACTGGGGAATCGAATACCGTTTAACCCATCACAAGTTTGTGATTTTCTTATTGTTAACTTTCTCCTAAACATGTTTTCTATCACTCTCCATCGGAACATGACCCTATGTTTTCTCCTCCATGTCCATATTTTCATACTTAGAATCCTAGTATGGGTTAACTCGGGTGACCATTGTACTTATATTTCTTTATTTTAAAGTGATTTTTTTACCGACTCTTCTCCGATGTGGGACGTTCAAGGATGTTTCCAAGCGCAATTTTAAAATTGCGAGGACGCAATTCCCAAAAGGGGGGAAGGATGTAACACCCCAGGTAAATAAAAAATATGACATTTCATATTTATCCATATTTGTGAATAAAATATTTAAATGACTTTAAAGGGGACGCTATGCTCGATGGCGTACCCAACACGCAACAACGAGTTTCTTGGGAATCTTACGTTGCACTCTAATAATAAAATAATATTATTTTAAATGGTAGTTAACATGTAGCCATTGTAATGGAGGGAATGGATATAAATAACTAAAATATGATTATATATGTTTTTAAATGTTTTTACATTTATCCAATAAAATCTAAAGGCTTAAAATACGGAAAGAATTCAATTTTAGGCGTATATGCCCCAGTTTTCACTAAAGGTTCACTTATCGCCTTTTAATGGAGAACCATCATTAAATATAGTTTTGTTCACTCTTATAAATTCTATTGGACCAAATAAAACTCTTTTTAAGAATCGGGACATCAAAATTTACTTTGTGTAAATTTTTGGTATCTTTCTGATAAAGTTCATTTTTTTAATGAATAGTGTAAAATGTTGTATTTTAATTCAAAAACACTTTTTAATCTAATTTATTTATATGATTAGATTATATTTTGAATTGGTTTTAAAGTTAAATTAGAAAATATTTTTACCATTAAATCCAATAGTGGTCGTTGGAATCAATTTCACTTTGAAATCAGACTTAAACTAGTGTCAATCTTTTGATACTTATTGTTTCATAAAACACGCTATTTGTCATGACAGCGGGAATTAATTATTAAATTAATTAATGTGACTTATATGTTTTGAATTTTGTAAAACGGACTTCATTTTTGAATTCAGAAGATCAAATATAGCTTAGGGTGAATTTTTGGGATTTTTCTGAAAAACTTCAATTTTTGATGAATAGTGAAACCACTAAGTGGTACTTATAAAAAATGATTTTCCGTTTAAATGAAATCTTGCCATCATTGTGTTTTGATTTTCAAAAATCCGACATACATGGTTGTCATTAAGAAGTAAAATGTGGATCAATGAGATTAAAATATTTTTTTGGTGAATAGTAAGTTATTAAGTTTTTAATCGCGATTAGTGGTAATTAGTGTAATTTAAGGTAAAAATGATATTATAAGAATGTGAAAACACCATGAAACTTGTCCTAAAAATACTGGGTGAGTCATGGCCGACCAGGACAATCCATGGGCCAACTTGGGGACCCCATGGATCTACTTTGGTTGGGAAATGACATAAATAACTTTTTATTTAATGTAAAATTAAAAATGACACAAACATGACATGTTCTACTAAAACAGTTTTTAAGTGGGGTTACACAAATCCATATTTTGATTATAAATAGTCATTGGAAATATAAAAAGATTTCCTACATCATAGTATTTTTTTTATAATTTTTAGACATTAAATAAATTAAATTATTTATGACAAAATAATGATGCAGCGATGACATCATTATTTGACGATTTAAATAAAATGGAATGATAATGTAAAATATATGAACTACACATGTCCAAAACTTATTGGATTAGTGTATTTAGAAGACCTATCACCTTATCCACGAATTATATCAATGTGAGACCTTTTGAAACCGAAACACATTTTCAAATAAAGTAATATTTCTTTACTTTCCAAAAGTGCCCCTCCTCTCCTCTTATAAAAGGCCCCCACCTCTACCTCATTTAACACACTCTTCAAGCTTTTGGCTCGGCCAAACCCTGCCCATTTACTCTCTCCACATCCCTCTCCTCATCCTAGAGGATTCCCTTTGGGCAGAATCCTTTCAAAGGAAGCCTTTAGTCTCAAATCAAAATAAGTTACACTTTTAAAGGTAATTCATTCTCTCATGTTCATTTGTTTTATTTTTCTTCTCCAACCCCCTAATCTCTTTTTATTTATTTCTTTTGTAACAACACCAGTATCTTCAATATACTAGGATGTTGTTATAAGATTTATTCGAGCTACACTCTCACACAACTACATCAAATGGTTAAAGAACATACGGTTTCCGTGGATGGAGAAATTATGCCTCCCGAAACGATGATTGTTCAATAATCATTTAACACCTTCAAAGGTGGCCATTATGATGTCACTATTTTTTATATATGATATATAATATGTTTATGTTTTACTTATGCTTCTGTATTTTTCATTTGTGTCTTACCTTTATGGCTTCCATTATGGGTATACGCGATATCTTCATTTTAGGAAGTGCGGACTACCGCCCCCTCAAAGTGATGTGATTCGTTAATACCATATGTGGGACGTATAAAGGATGGAACTATGATATTATATATGATATTATACAGGAATTATAATATACCTTTATATCATTATTATTCCATTATATAAAATACACAATAGAAATGAAAGTAGCGTTCATGCGTACGTACGGCTTACCGTCTCCATGAACAGTGCATTTCATTTCTTACCTCTAAATGATTATGTAACGTTATAAATTAATGAATGTACTGGATATATATGAAATATATGATATCTACATCATGAATACAATTCTGGATATAATAAACATTTGGCCACACGAACAACATGTAATTGTAAGAAGTCCACTTTCGACTTAGGAACCAAACATCGGCAAAACAAATATTATTAACTTAAATGATTACATAATGTTTATGACATGGTAATAAGTGATATAAAAGTAATAATGAACTTAAAAAAGGTTCTTAAGGAATTATAAATTAACTCAAGTTTATTATTCAGGAGATTAAAGAACGATCGAGTCAAGTCAGACCCGAGGTAAGGGATCCTACAACTCTCTTTCTTTTTAAGTACTCTCCTTTATGTCACTTCTTTTAAACTCCTCCTTGAAATGTTGGGGGATTTTCTTTTATATTACACTTGCTGTAAATTCTATTGTAATATTATGGGATACTCTATTTGATCTCATCAATCCATATTCGGAAGTTTTATGTGGCGCCGTTAGGCTGCCGAGTTTTCGTAAGGGATTTTTCATCTCACTTTTATTCCCGTGAGATTTATGCTACATTTGCCACAAATTCCATTGAGTGGTGTATGTACTGCCCATTATTCTACTCTTTGTGTAATATACTTTCGTTTATGAGTATTTAAATCAATGACCTATTGTCTTTCTTTCATGGGGTGTATGTTTTGAAAGATACCCAAGTCGGTAAGGGAACCTTTCACCCTCCTCTTTTTTTAAACGACTTCATTTATTGGGTCTTTTAATTTACATATTATTATTTTGGGATATGTTCTCATACATCCTTATTGACGTAGATTTTATGTCCAAGTGATGAGATACTCTTTTTATCTCTCATCAACTCATTTTGATGTGATGCCGTTAGGCTGTCAAGGGAACTTTTTAACCCAATTTCGATTTCTTTGGGTTCAACATGTAGTCATTAAATATATCATCCATTCAATATGTGTGAATGACCTTTTATTGTTTTACACTTAATATCCACTTATATTGGGTGTATTTATATTTGTCACACATATTTTTGATATTGATTTGTCCTTAATTTAAGGATACCTTCTTTATAAGGGA
The DNA here is from genome assembly GCA_963277665.1 of Viscum album. NCBI lineage: Eukaryota > Viridiplantae > Streptophyta > Magnoliopsida > Santalales > Viscaceae > Viscum > Viscum album. The sequence continues at coordinate 677,360,634 of OY728132.1, read as the reverse complement.
TTTCATCACATTTGACATTTATATTGAGGGTTCATTGTTGTTATGCACCAATTCACTCTTATATGGTGTATATACTGTCCTTTGGAGTATTATATCATGAATCCTTTTATTCTAATGATATTATAAAGTTCTGACTAAATATTATTCCTCGATTATTGTATTCAAGTGTCTCTAATTTTGGTAAAACCCCTTTACCCAAAATATCGTTTTAAATGTTTTAATTATTTGTTCTTATTAATATCCATGTTTTCAAAATGGTTTTTAAGGATTTATTTATATGGATATTAATGGTTTAAAATGTCAAAAGCTTCAAGGTGGTATGGGACACTTTGATTCAAAAATCTCTTTATTAAATGTTTTAAATGGTTTTGGAAATGGTTTCTTTTTGAATGGATTCATTATTTCAATATCCTAAAATGTTATATTGTGATTGAAATGTGGAAATGTTATGTTTCCTTTATTAATGTTTATGTGATACGATTATGTTATGTTTCTTGGTAATTGTTATGAAGAACGGGTGGTTCCGTGATAAACTAAGGGCGGGTGAGCCCAATATAGCTCTCCAATGCATTGGGTAACGCGAAGGAGTGAAACGTTAAGGTTTCTCCGAAGAGATTTAGGGAATATACTGTGATGGGTATTCCAAACGTAACCAAGAGGGTTACTCCCTATGTAAGAATGTTATGAATGCCTCAAGTTACCTTTATGTCTTATGATTTCAAGGATTTATTCATGATTTGATGAGGTAGGTTAAAGTGCCTATGTTTTATGGGTAAATTATGATTTCATTCTTATGTATATATGAACTCATGTTTCCTTTCCATATTTTTATATCCCTTACTGAGCTTTTTATGATCATTAGAAGTTTTCGAAATGTTTTTTCAGGTCAAGGGAAAGGTACATGATAAGATGATAGAGTCAAGGATGTGTTAAGAAAGAATCCATGTTTTATTTTCAATATGTTTCCGTTGATGGGAAGAATGGATACTATCTTTTATGTAACCACTTTGTTTAAATGTGGAATGTAATGCATGTTTCATGATCTAATTCTCTAAAACTCTAAACCTGAAAAGATCCTCAATGTGAAATCTTGTAATATCTCAAGATTAAGTAAGGTTTAAGTTTGGGGCCTTATAATTATGATCATGTTGTAATGTCATTCGTCGTGATGAATGCTCCAGTTATTTTCATGGGGTTGATGAATGCTGTGTTCCCTGAATTTCTGGACAAGTTTGTTGTGGTTTTCATCGATGACATCCTTGTGTACTCTACATCTGAATAAAAGCATGCAGAGCATCTACGAGCCGTTTTGGGAGTTCTTCGCCAACATAAGTTGTTTAGGAAGTTTTCCAAGTGTGAGTTTTGGGCTTGATATGTTCTTTTCTTGGGTCATGTTGTGTCCCAACAGGGAGTAGCTGTGGATCCGTAGAATATAGAAGAAGTGGTGTATTGCGTAGCCCCCAAGACCGTGTCAGAGGTACGAAGATTCCATGGTCTTGCAGGCTATTATAGGAGATTTCTAGCCAATTTCTCTCGAGTTGCGACTCCTCTGACAGCTTTGACCAAGAAAGATCAAGCGCTCATATGGACTGATCAGTGTCAGGCAGTTTTTGAGTATCTAAAGGAGAAGTTGGTAAGTGCTCTAGTCCTTTGTCTTCCAGCGGAGGGAGTCCAATTTGTTGTTTTCTATGATGCTTCACATCTAGGGCTAGGTTGTGTTCTCATGTAGCAGATGTCAGTTGTTTCTTAAGGGTCTCGGCAGTTTCATCCCCATGAATGCAACTATTCCACCCATGATCTTGAGTTGGCATCCGTGGTGTTTTCTCTGTAGTTGTGATGAAATTACCTCACTGGCGAGCACTTTGTGGTTTTCACTGATCATAAGAGTTTGAGGTATGTTTTCTCCCAACCTGGCTTGAACTTGAGGCAGCATCGGTGGATGGAGTTCATGCAGGAATACGACATTGAAATATCGTATACACCTGGAAAAGGGAATGTTGTAGCTGACGCACTAAGACGAAAGTCACGTAATGACGTTGTGCGTGAATCTGGTGATTCTTGGAGAGTGATGTAAGATCTATCAACATTTCATCTTGATATGGGAGAAGTTGGGGGTAGAGGATGCATTTTACAGATGACGGTGTAGTCATTCCTGATATAGAAGGCGGAAGAGTCTTAGTTGTGTGATCTAGAGGTGGAAGTTTGGAGAGAAAGAGTTGTTTGTGGTGAGTCCCCTGATGGTTGGCCGGAGGATGAACAACACCGTGTGTTGTATCATGGAAGGATTTTTGTTCCCTTGGCGATGCGAGAGACTGTTCTCCAAGATTTCTTTAGTTCACCCTTGGTAGTACATCCTGGTGTGATGAATATTTACCGATCCTTGAGAAGTCAGTTTTGGTGGCCTGGGCTGAAGCGTACGGTTTTAAAATGTGTGTCTCGATGTTTAGTCCGCCAGAAGGTGAAGGTCGAACAACGTGTTCCCGGTGGTCTTCTCCAGCAATTAGAGATTCCTCAGTGGAAGTGGGAGGACATCTCAATGGAAATTTTTACAGGTTTACCTCGAGCTCTGGGCGGACATGATGCTATATGGGTGGTAGTGGATCATTTAACAAAGTCGGCCCACTTCATAGCGATCAAGGAGTTAAGCTCAGTGGAATTTTTGTCGAGGAAGTATCTAGAGGAGGTGGTGGGACTTCATGGAGTACCTAGGACGATCATTTCTGATCGAGATCATCATTTTACCTCCAGGGTGTGGAGAGGTCTCCAGCATGCTTTTGGCTCTCAACTGTGCCTTAGCACTGCTTTTCATCCTCAAACGGATGGTCAGACAGAGCAAACCATCAAGACTCTTGAAGACATGTGGAACTCTTCTGTTATTGATTTTGGAGGTTCATGGATGAAGAACTTACCCTGGGTAGAGTTCGATTAATATAATAGTTTTCACTCTACCATTGGTATGGCGCCGTTTGAAGCCTTGTATGGCCGGCCATTCCATTCTCCGTTGTGCTAGACTGGGGTCAGAGAGTTAGTAATCCTCAGACCAGAACTAGTGCAGAATACATCAGAGATGGTTCAGGTGATTCGTGAGAGGATAAATACAACAAAAGATCGTCTGAAATCATATGCTGATCAAAGAAGGAGATCCTTAGAGTTTAATGTTGGAGATCATGTGTTTCTGAAGGTGACTCTCAGTCGTGTTCAGCGAAGGTTTGGTCGTGGAAGTAAGCTTTCTCCCTGGTTTGTTGGGCCCTTCGAGGTGTTAACTCATGTGGGAGATGTGGCATATCGAGTAGCACTCCCCCCTCAGATGAGTCAGATACATGATGTTATCCATGTATCATAGCTCCTTCATTACCTTCATGATGAATCTCTCGTTATAAATTGGGGAGAGACCGATATTGATGATGATGCAACCTTCGAGGAGCGACCTATGGAGATCCAAGACTGCAAGGAGAAGGTGTTTTTTGGGCGTTCTATTCCCTTAGTTTGTGTCTTGTGGTGACACAGTGGCATGGTGGAGAGTACAAGGGTGCGTGAGTCACAGATACATGCTCAGTACCCAGAGTTGTTTAATGTTTAACTCCTTTCATGTAATGATGTTTCCTATATGGTTAGACCTTTAATGTTTTATTTATGTACCTTTGATGTAATGATATGATTGAATTGTTTGGATATTGATTGTTTGTTCCCATACTCTTGGATTCCATAGTTTTGTTCCAGCTTTCGAACAACTCATGGTGGTTTTCCCCTGACAGGTATCTTATGGGGTGGTTGTTCGGACCCCTCATTTCTTCTGGGTTGGATTTTAATTCTCGAGGGAAAGAATATTTTGAGAGGTATCTAATGTAATGGACCGGACCTCTCCGGTCCATTACATTTTGAAAATGTGGGGTTGGAGGTGTTCTAGGAGGTCAATGTGACTTATCCCCAAAACTTCGCCAAATTTCCAGTTCTGTGAACAGTGTTTCTAGTTTTATGAACAGTAACAGATCGGTCTCACAGATCGGTCTGACAGATTGGTCTCACAGATCAGTCTCACAAATCGGTCTCACATATCAGTTTGACAGATTGGTCTCAGAGATTGGTCTGACAGATCGGTTTCACAGATCGGTATGACAGATCAGTGTCATAGACCAGTCTGACAGATCGGTCTCACTGATCAGTCTGACAGATCGGTCTCACCGATCGGTTTCACAGATCGGTCTGACATATCAGTCTGACAGATCGGTTTCACAGATTGGTCTGACAGATCGGTTTCACAGATCGGTCTGACAGATCAGTTTCACAGATTGGTCTGATAGATCAGTGTCACAGATCGGTCTGACAGATCGGTCTGACAGATCGGTCTCACCGATCGGCCTGACAGATCGGTCTCACAGATCGGTATGACAGATCAGTTTCATAGATCGATCTGACAGATTCGTCTAGAAGATCAGTCTGACAGATCAGTCTCACAAATCGGTCTGACAGATCAGTTTCACATATCGGTCTGACAGATCGGTCTGACAGATCGGTTTAATAGATCGGTCAGACAGATCGGTTTCACAGATCGGTCTGAGAGATCGATTTCACAGATCGGTCTGACAGATCGGTTTCACAGATCGGTTTCATGTACAGTAACAGTGGGTGAACAGTGTTTCCAGATTCCTACAGTTTTGCCCCTTTTGATGTTTCCTTTGACATAAAATACATTTAAAGCATTATTTTAAGGGCTCTTAAGTGCGTTTCAAATGCCATAAATCCTATATTAATTATTCCTAAGACCGGGATGTATTTACTTGGTCAAACCGTGTGGGTTAATGCGATCTGTTTTTAATGAAGAATTAACCGGATCTTAAACCGTCGCCCCATTAAATTTTAAAAAAGGGACGAGATATTATTCTCCCTTGTTCTTTCCCTTTGTTCTCATCTAAGAGACGCTATAACCTATCAATCATTTTTGTAGGCGTCGCATAATCAACCTTTACTCCTAGGATTGGTTCTGCTCTGTTTTGGATGCAACCGAACTGCGTCGGTCAATCTTTCCAATAAGGTATGTTTTATCGTCGTTCCTCTGGGGATCATCTTCTCTTGTTTCTCCCTTCCATATTATACCATGTAATTTCCATGGTTCTAATGGGTTTTCTTGGGGTTGGTTGGTACTATCGTACTGTGGCATCCTCCGGTGGATGCAGTTGTCATAAGAGGATGATTGTGAACCATTGTGTGGATAAAGGGCATCAAGAACTCTTCGAGGTAGGGGATTCATGGCTTCTCTAATTTTATATGTTCAATCATAGAATTAGCATGATTTAGTACTTTGGATCACAATGAAATTGACCTAATTATATACTTGAACTGGATTAAAAGAATTGGTTGATCGCATGTTGTTGCTTTATACCATGATAACAGTTTGCCTCCTGATTTTCTAGATAGAGTGATATATATGATTTCATTGATTTTTTGTTCGTTCATGATAGATATTGATAATGAACGTAAAGCCGGAATTAATTGATAATTAATTGGCTAAAGATAAAGAGGCATGTAAATTAATCTGGTTATTGCCGTTGTTGTAGTTGTTCTAATTTGAGGATAATCAAATTAAAAAAGTAAGCATTGTTATTTAATTGTCATAGCTTACTAATTAGGTATCCCGTAATTGGAACCTACGCATAAAAAACCTTCTAATTCAATATGGATTAAATAACAGATTGTGTGGGAATTTCTAAAAGGGTTCTGAGTTACCCTCTTTTTTGTTAATGGGTCAAGAGCCCATGGTTGTGACTGTTTTTTTCCTGCTGCTTGTGATGTAATATGAGCCTGGATGGCTATTGTGATGTGTGGAGGCATGGGGACTTGTTGGTGTGGCAGTGGAAGACGACTAGGGTGGCGAGATGCATCACCTTATGCACGTGGGTGTCAGAGAGGCACCAGGGGTGATTGAATGTGATGGATGTGGTTTCTTTGAATGTTTATCTACTTTGATTTTCCCCACTACTCCATGAAGCAGGTCTTACTTACCCTTCATCCAAAGGAGGCGAAAAAGCGTGAGGTATGCCATGTGCTTTTTGTGTTTAGCCTCTCGAGGGAGAATGGGTCTATGCTCTTTCTATAGGCAGGAAAGACTCGATGAGTAGTATATCTACTCACCGTGTTGAGCCTCCTTTGTGTTCAGAAGCATATGATGCTTTTCTAGACTGCCTGGGAATATGGAAAAGTAATTCTGTAATGAATGTCTGATTAAATGGTGAAAATCCACAGGGATGGAGATACTAGAATTTAATGGTGATGTAAATCGTAAAAGGAGCAGTTGATTTTGAATGTGATGTCGATTCAGTTTAATGTGGAATTTTTCATGCTTAATTAATGTTTAAAGAATTAATTAAGGTATAGTGGAACTGATAAAAATAGAACATAGTAATATAATAAAGCTCTTTAAATGATTGTGTTCTTATAGGGTACCTAGTCTTAGAAGTAGCGGCCTGGAGTCTAAGAGACGTTACCTGCAGTTGTATCTAAGACTAGGTAATTCCCATAGTGTGGATGTGAGTTATATATATATATATTCTGTAATTTTTGTGTTTCTATACACTAATCCACCCTGTTGGTAAGGGAAACTGACACCCCGGGGATTCTGAGCCCTGGGGGGTGTTTCCCCAACATTCTGATGGGATGTTGAATGGCTGACTACCCCCTTTGACCCCGCTCTCTTGTCTTGGTAGGTCTTTGTACTGGTAGGCACACTGGTTAGTTTTACCCATATATGTGTGTAGAGGGATGTAATGGATTTTGGTTATTTCACAAACATATATTCTTGATATAGTATCCTATGGACTACTATAGGTGTAACATGTATAGGCAGTGATGGGTTGAGGATCCCTATTCTGTGTATGGGCTATAATGGCTCGAGATAAAATACTTGATGTATGATACACGTTATGCGGGTTGTGGTTGCTCTCGGAACATACCCGGTATCTTTTGGTTGTGAGGATGGTGTGGTGCATTGCACATGTGTCTGTGGGAAAGCCTTTGTGGTGCACGAGGTGCAGATTGTGGAGCTTTGCCCAGGTGTCTGCGGGCAAGCCTTTGGAGAAAGAAGCATAGGACGTATGTCATTGGGGAAAAGCGGCAAACCAATGGGGAAGTAGTAGCGGGGTACCGTTGATATTCTTTAATATATTCTATATTCTTGTATGCGTTACATGGTGAGAGTAGCCATGGTGAGGTTCGGAACATAGTATACCTGTTTAGATGATGAGTCAGTTTCACTATTTGTTCACTGTTCTTTAGCATGCTTTTATTACTTTTGCATGAGAGGCTTGGGGAGGATCCTACTAGGTATACTGTTATACTCACCCTATGTATATATAAACTGTTTCTCAGGTCACTAGGAGCAGGTTGGAGATCATGTTGTTTACTACTAGCTTGTGGTTGGAGGAGGAGTTGTTCGGGCTTGTGGTCGCTGTCGTTTTACTTTATTTTGGGTACTTTTAGTTTCCCCTTTCAGTTTTAGTACTTTTGCATGACATTTCATATATGTACTTGGATTTATTTTATATTTCAGTTCTGATTTGGATTTGATTTGAGTCTCTTCTATCTATCTCTTCTGCTTGTGTTCTCTTAGAGGGTAATTCCTCCCATTTGTATGTTTATTATACCCTCAGTTCTAATCGCCAACCCGGGACCTACTGGAGGTGGGACCCGGGGGTCATTATCTTTCATATCACATTTCCGGACCAGGAGTGGTACACTTTGAGGGGAGGGGGTCATGACATGGGCTTCACATGGATTGTTATATTATGTTTATTAGCCATATAATATAAAAATACAAAGAGACATGGTAAATGACAAACTATTTAACTAACATCTTTATCTAAAAGATAAGGTCAATATAGGGTCCTATAACTGTATAAAACCTATAAGTTGAGAGTTATTAGACCAATACACACTGTAGTCTTTAATTATATCATTTTGGTGCCATTATAAACTGACACTTATTTTACTATAAAATAATATTTCAAACATTTCTTAAAGTGACCCTCACCCCTCTTATAAAATGGTACTTACTATTCTCTTAATTTCACACCTCAAAATCCATTAGGATCATCCCAAACCTACCCAAATATACTCACAAAATTCCTACACTTATCCTATGGTCCTTCCATTTTTCAGAAATCCAACCTATTTAGCTCTTTTGATCAAATCAAAAGGAAGAACCTAAAGAAGAGGATAATATTTCACCACCTCATTCAAGTTATTTTCTTCTTCCACTTCCTCTTTCTTTGTTGATTCCATTATAAAATAACAAATCTAGTATAATCTATATACTTTCATGTTATTATAAAAATAATACAGCCATATTCAATATTCTATCCATTCAATAAATGACAAAGTCACCATACGTGTGTATGTACGGCTTACCGTCTCCACGTCATGGTGTAGTTTGTTAATCAAATACTTCATTATTTTGGATGGGTATAATAACGTGTGTTACTGATGTAAATAATAAATATAAAATTTTAATTATTCTATATATATGATATAACATCCAGTTAAATATTATTTTACCATTAATATTATGATATTGTCGCCCGTGTGTAAGTTAAGATTACTGCTTCCACAAACTCGATGAGATTCATTCTCTATCGTAAAAATTAAAAGAATAATTTTTATTTTATGATTAAATTTTTTTTAATAACATTATATCATTATTTATATGAATCAAATAAATCATATCCATAATAAACATGGCATATTTAACCAAGAAAATGAAGGAAAATGAATCAGTTAACACCTGAAATGATGATACTTCTGAAATATTATTAACAAAGAAATATTATAAGATCATATATGATATAATATTTTTGAATATATTTCTTTATAATTTAATAAAAATTATTTTACTATTCTATAGGTGGTTAACATACATTCTACCAAGGAAATGTAGAAGGTGGCAGTTAATTCTACAATTTTTTACTTATCGGAGGTTGTTAATACATAAGTATATACTGGGACCTCTTTATCATCCACATCCGTGTTTTCATAAAACAATATTTCATAACATTATTTATATTTACTAGAAAATGTGTTAAAGTCATTTATACCCTTATTTAACCTCAAATGTTTTGAAAATAATCTTTCTATCGTTTTTTCAAACAAGGTACTTTATGAAATTTTCAACAAAATTATCGTAAAAATGATGTTTTAACTTATACAGTGGGTGTAGTTATTTTCCAACCTTATAACATTGTCGAAGAATCCCTTAAAATCTTATAATAATATTTCAGAAATAAATGTTTTCTTATATAATTATATCACATTTAAATTATCTCAAGAAAGAAAGAAATGTTTCTCTAAAAAAATTTGATTTCATCTACATCAACATCCTTTTGATGGATTTTAAGCTTCTATGAAGTTGATTTATTATGATACAAATCTTCTATATTGTATATAATTTTTTATGATATGTTTTACTCTTTATGTGTTATTTTTACACCATTCATTGTTTATAGATATTGTATTGAAATTTCGTATGATAGTTTTAATATGAATGTTTATGTTATGTTTAAACATTTTCATATATGGATTGTATTGGACCTAGTAAGTGAGAAGTGGACCCCACTACAGATCCTCATTGAATCTGAAGGTCTCATGAGAGAAACTAGTGTCCTGGCATAAGGCCTTGACAAAATCATAATTTCAGTCCCAGAACAAGGCCTTGACTATGTGTTTATTATGTCTAGAATTATGCATTCAATCGTTATGAAAGTGGTTATTGATATTACATTCGATTATTCGACTAGTAGAATATCATTGTGATTAACTAAATGGAATTATTTTATTTTATCTTTTCTGTGTTATGATGAATTATAGGTTTAAACTAATTTTGATTTAGGTATTATACATTTCCTTATATGTTTATTCTTATTTATAAAACTTCCGCTATATTATTATCCTTACTGAGCATATGAGCTCCCCCCTTTATATGTTTTATTTTACCTTGTATGTGAAGATTTATTTTATGTTTGACTTGTAGAGATATGATAAGGATATAAGTCTGTTCAAAAAGGGGACAAAATGTTGTTGATGTTTTTATTTCATGATGTAATGTAAAACATATGAATGTATCTAGTACTTCCACAACTACTATATTGATCGGTCATTCAATACATGATTCCTAGTGTCATGGAAATGTTATGTAATAATTAAACTACTATAGGGAAATATGTTTGGGGTGTTACAAACACTTTATAAATATTAAATATTTTATAGATAAAATAAAAAAACTCTATACCACACTATATTAATCAAGACTCTCAAGAATAAGACAAATGTGAGAAGTTATAAAAATGTGTTCGATACCAATTTTGGTGGGAAATATAAACATTTTTCATAGTACTACTTCAAATAAGTTTTAAAAGTAATCAATCATCCATAAAATAAATTATAAATATTTATATAATAATAAATTCACGAAACATTTAAATTAGAAGAAACAAATATCTTGAAATGTACCCAAACTATATATATGATATGAATTTACCTTATTGTTTTATTTATGCCATAAATCAAAAAAAACAAACCAATATATACTTTAAAATTTGTTTATAATTTTAGAACATGTAAGAAAAACAAAAAAGTAAACACAAAAAAATTATCAATATTAATATCACCCCACATAATGAATTAAAATTCCATTATATTTAACATAAATAAAATTAGGATTATAAGAAAAATACATTATGGATTTCATTATCCAACCTAAGATTCCTATATTGAAGAATCCAAGATTTAATCTGAAAACTAATTCTACTCTTGAATTATAATAATTTTAATAAAACATGATAAATTTATTAATGAAATAATGAAAAAGAATGTGAAAGGGAATATATTTCTTTGTTTCGACACACTACGTCTACTAGTTTTTGATTTATTCGTATTGGTAGCTCTACAATTTTATCCTTAATCTAATGGTGAGTATGTATTCTTGCTCATGAACATCCAAACATTAACCCATTCAGCATATGTACCGTCAAAATATTTGTCAAATACTCAAAGGATAGAATAATATATTTCCATGTAACTATTAATGATATACAACATTCATATTGGGGGAATGAGAATGACTTGGTCCCCTTAAATTTTTCCAACTAATTTAGTGTATTCTTTATTGAATTCATCAAGGGTCTTATCAATTTTAGTTTTTTTTGAAATTCATCAATGGAAAATTTAATTAAAAGTTCAATTTTAATAGAATTAAATCATGAAAATTCTATATAAAAATATTCCATTCATGTATTTCACATTGTAATAGTATTGTTTTAGCAATTATATTATGAACTCTATCTAAAAATGAAAATTTTAATCTTCATCACCATTATCCAATAATGAAATACACGTTTCTGTTGAATTTAATATTTACAAAATCATTGATTTAATACCCAATTTAATATCAATAAAATCAAAATTAAATGTGTTCAATGATAGATTATGTCTCGGATTAATCCTTAATTTAACATAATTTTCATTACACTATTGTTCATGGAGATGGATTATCTGAATAATACAAATGATGTTAATATACTCCAATTTTCATTAAATTACATCACACTAGTTATGTATTTCTTCAATGAAAGACAAATGTAGAGTGAGACTTTTTTTTCATTTTCCAATATGGGATAATCACATATACTATAATATTCTATAATATCATCACAAAATTCATCTAAATGATTTTTATATCTCATGTAGAGTCCCTAATTTTTATTATATAGTAATTACATCATACTAGAAAATTAAAAAATAAAAGCATTTCAAAACCAAGATCCAATGATTTTTTGTCTTGGTAAATTAGTTCCATACATAACATTTAAAAAATTAAAACAAATTTTGTTTAATTTGTATATATTTATACTCTATGTATCCCTTTTTTTATCCTTATTAAATTAATCACTTAAGGATATACATTAATCATGGGGGTGAGGGAAATGAAAACATTAAGGGGATACATAAGAATATGAATCAATATAACATTAAAGAATGTTTAATCATCATCATCACAACATATGAAAGGTATCATCACTATAATCATTAAATAAATATTAATATAAATCCATGGAAGTTGAGAATTCATAAAAAATAAACATCTTATCATAGTGTTCAAATACCAATGTTTTTTGTGAACAAATATAGAATAATGTTCATGAATATTCCAATTTTCTCATGTGATTAATTACATTACACAATTAATTGTATAATTATAAATTTTTTATATAAGCCATCACATCATTATATTTTCACAGGCTATATAATTATGGACACACCCATCATATCATAATATTTACATTTTTATAAATACCACATAAAATATATATTATTATTGGACATAAAATACCCCAAATAAAAGAAGGGGCCGTTAAAAAAACATTAAATCATGAAAAAATAATGGGGTGCACATATAAAATTTGTAGAAACATTCATGGTTTATAAATCACCAATACTGAGTTAAGAAGAAAAATTCTCATTAGAAGTATAAGTTGTAAATTTTGAAAGAATAGTTATTTCGAAAAAATATTCTCATTTGAAATAAAACGTGATTGGAAAATTTTATATCTTAGAAAAAATTGAAAAAAAAAATTATATTTACTGAAAATTAATGGAACATCCATATTGAAAAAGGAGTCCATGTAGGAAAAAAAAGAATGAGAGTTGGGTTAAAAAATAAGCTTACCTTATGCTCGAAAGATGTATTGACATGAATATTTGATATATTAAAATTAAATTGTAACATACCAAAAATTTGTGGTACATTACATTTACAACATATAGTGTTTGGGTTGTTCTAGGAGGAAATGATACATCATTACCTGAATTTTATAGAATTCCAAAATTTCCAACGGTGAGTCCAACATTGACGAGTCATTTCGGTAGCACAATGTAGGTAGGTTTGTGTTAGTAGCTCACATTGGTAGAACATAATTAGTGAATAAGGGAAACAGTGACTTATGGAATGGTAGTAAAATGCATTAGTAGGATGAGAATTAGTGAGTGGATGTAGTGAATTGTGTCGATGAGTCGTGTTAGAGACTTGTGTTAATGAGTCGTGTTAGTGACACGTGTTTATGAGTCAGGCTTCGGTGACTCAATGTCGTGAAGTCATGTTGGATAAACACCCACTGGTTAGACAATTATAATTTTTTCTAGTCTTTCCATGTTATCCCCTTTGAGGTTTCCATTGATGATAAATGTGTTAAGTAATATATTTGATGAGTTTTTGGGCCGTTTCAAATGGTATTTATCTCTTAAAAACCCGATGCTTTCATTGACTACTGAACTAAGTGGTCTTGATCATGATCCAGTATTAATGGGATTTGAAATTGTTTCCCTTGTATATTTCGGATCTAGACATTCTAATGCTGAAATTCTATATTCCTTTGAGTTGTTGTATATTCTCTTGGTGCACTGAGAACCATTCATCCCCGAGGAGTTGTGTTCCAGTGCTATAATAGACTACATTGTTTTCCTCTTGATTTTTTTGATACTCATGTGACCACCTATTTTTGTGTAATGAGGAATTTTTATCATCTATTGTTTAATGTATAGATCCATTCATCTATATATTATTTGTGTATCATGTGGGGTGGGTGTAGTGATACATTCCTATGGTTACAATTGAAACAAATTAAACAAAGTTAATAAGATGTAAGAAGTGAGGTGCCGAGAATGAAATTTTGTTGATCAATTTATTTTACATGTTATCCTTGATCCATTTCATGTTATTTAAGGGCTATCTACCTTACGAAAATCATGGCTGTTGGTGGCCTCTATTTTTTCACCTGTATGAATGGTTAATATTTGTCTTTTTTCCTTTTTTAATGCCTCAAATATGGAAATATGATTAAACACATATATTCAATTAAAAATATATATTCTCAAGGATCAATGTTGTAATTTTATCACACCTTAATAATGGATGTTTAATTAATGAATGTGTGACACTAAATCAAAATAAACTTTTCTAATGGGTGTGGTTGGGTGCTTTATATTGTTTTGTTTGACCTTGTGATTTTCCTGGTCATGTGGTTTTCTGGCTAAAAGTATTTTTGTGGTAATTGGGTGGAAATGGTGGTGTGATGGTATCCAAATTTAAGAGATTGATTAATTGTGGAATGGATAAAATTGTTATGCAGTGAGACTAAATCTAAGAAATGGTTGGTCAGTGGGGCTACCAATTCAGGTTGTGCTGTGTTTTATTAATGGGATGGTTGGATGTGGTGTTGTTGTTAGGAATTGGGGCTGAAGAGTTCTGTTGGGATGAGATGTGTTGTATTTTTCATGTTGAGTGTATGGACAAGGGGAGATTACATTTATTAATGATGGTGGAAATGGTTGAAAAGGTGTTTTGGAAAAGGGGAGTGTGCAGTGGGAATGAAAGATACTTGAGTTTTGGGGTTTTTCTTGATGTAGTAATTTTGGTGCAGCAGGGCTTTCAAGGATGCGTTAGGAGTTATTATTTTAATGAATGATTTTTTTCAATGTGTGAGACTTTTCCCTAGTGTTTACCAACATTCATGAAGTGGGTGTGGGTTAAGACATTACTTATGGTGTGATGTGTTTGGTAGTTTCCTGGGTACGGATTAAATAAATAAATAAATTAATTAATAATGTATAATGGTAGGTGGATAAAAGAACTGGTTGGGGGACATTCGAGTTGTAGCCTGTAGTGTAGGGGCGTCGATTAAATAACATAAGGAAGTGACTATAGTTTGTGGTGTTGTGTACATGTAGGGTTGGAATCAATGGTAGTTTTGGTTTGGGATGATATTTTTTTGAAAACACATAGGTTGGGTTGAGTGTTTGATTCACACACACACTCACTCACACACACACTCACACACATATGTATATATTGTTTATCGTGATTTCTATATGCACCCCTCCTTTGTTGAGCAATACGTGAAGAACATTACATTGTAATAGGGGAGGGTGTTCATTATCAACATCCTTGTGGGAGGATGGATTGCTGGTTATTGGATCTTCTCTACTCCCACATTTTGGCATTGGTAGCCCATGTATCCTCAGGCAGGTTGTGGTGCGGTTGTGAGGACTAGGTGTCTATGGGAGGTGTGAGATTTCCTGGTGTGTTTGGGTTGAATCCCATGTCTGTGCAAGCATGAATGTGGTGTGGTTTATGGCCCACATTTATGCGTTTATGTTGTGATAGTGGGCATTGTAAATCCCAAATGTTTTTATAACATATTTTATTTAATTAATTTTTTTTCTTAAAGAACTTTTTTCACACAATCAAGAGTTTAAATGATTCGCAAGGCAATGTTATTATAAAATCACCGTTATATCCTAGCCGTTAGATTATCAATAATAATTATAACTAACTTATAAAAATTCATTTGCGAATTTCTTGGCTATCAATTATTTATAAAAAATATAAATCAATTAGATATTTTTATTTTTGAATAAATTAATTTTGTTAAATAAATTTAGAGATATATTTGTTTTATATACATAATAAAATATTTTTGATAATTATCCAAAGGATATCTTAGTAATAGGGTTTGGATAAAACATTATTTGATTTATAATTTTTTTTTGAAAGATTACTTTTAATCATATGATTGGTGAACCACTTATAAATTAATGGTTTGAAACAATATTAATTCATATATGACAACAAAACATTTTATTTTTAATTGGTATATAAAAATTTACTTTTGATGAGTTTCTGATATTTCCCTAATATCTTTCATGATTTAATGAATTGTAAAAATACAATAAATTTCAATTGAAAATAACATTATTCATCGAAAAATTATATATGGTTAAATTATATTATTGAATGGTTTCAAATTATTATTAGAATATATATTTACCATTTAATATAATGAATGTTATTCGAATTAATTTGACATTAAATTTTGATGTCAAAACATTTCAATCTTTTTAAATATTTTAACTTTTAAAACAAATTTTGATTCATTTAAACAACATGATTAATTTATAATTTATTATTACAGATAATTTTTTTTAATATTGAATAATTAATTCTAGATTTGAAATATGTTGAACCAAATAATTTAAATACATTTATTTTATTTTTTGGGAATATTAATTGTGACTTTTGTAAATTTTATTAACACGATAAAATGGTAAATCTTGTAATATAGGGTAAAAATAATATAATAAAATTACCCTCAACCTTGTCATAATATAATTGGATGATTTTAATATTCTCAAAAATATATATGGGTCGAAATGGTATCCATTAGAACAAACATTGATAAAATTATAAAGTTTATTTTATTTTATTTAAAGAAAAGTGAAATATGTCTCACTCAATGTTTAATAATTAAATTAATTATAATACAATATTATACAGATTATAAATTTGATTATAAATAACCATTTTAAAGATAAAATATTTTTATTGATCATGAAAAAAATAATTAATTTTTAAGAAATAAATAATTATCAT
Source organism: Viscum album (assembly GCA_963277665.1). Taxonomy (NCBI): domain Eukaryota; kingdom Viridiplantae; phylum Streptophyta; class Magnoliopsida; order Santalales; family Viscaceae; genus Viscum; species Viscum album. The sequence continues at coordinate 677,344,166 of OY728132.1, read as the reverse complement.
AACAACATATATTTGGATAATGAATAATATAAATATTTGATGAGAAATCAGTAAAAATTTTTTTATTAAAATATTAATAAGCATCAAAAGGTAGAAAAACGTGACAAAACCTTATTAGTCGAGTATATATAAACCATAATCATAAAAGGGTCGAATTATTGACCATTTGGGGGATTATTGAAGAAAATATGACAGTTATATTATTTTATTTAAAGTGATGATAAATTTGTCACATTCATGTTTTAGAATAGTATTGAACATTTAATGATTTGTTTGTCAAAAGATAAATTCTAGTGCAAGTATTTCTCTAATATATTGTGGATTTATCTTCATCATATTATTTTATTTTTAATTTTTATTCAACAAATAAATATATTAAATAATTACATTAAATTCACGTAGTAATTATATTATTAATGAAGATATGAAATAAATTCAATTAAATATATTTTAATAAATATAATTTTGGAAAATTATTATTTCAAGTGAAATTTATAGATTACATTGACCACTTAAGGCTATAATAAAATATTTGAATCTTTTGATATTTTGTTCAAATATGTTTTTTGTAAATATTTAAAAACCATAAAACTTTATTAAAAATATATCATAATTATGATATGGTATAAAATGTTCTAAAGTATTAGTGAAATGCCGTGATCCTAGTTACCTAGAGTCGGTGCATTATTAATTTACATTGAAATGATCAAAATAGATCTAGTCTCGAAAGACCGATTAGTTTAGTAGACTTAGAAGTACTAAATACATTTATTTATATTACATAATAAAAAAGAAAAACTACAACAACATATTCTCCATAGTCCAAAATCATATCCCATAGACTATCCCTGAATGTCAATCATAATATACTCCTTCGCATTATAGAAAAAATAAAACATAGAAATGGGTGAGCTCAGATGATTAGCAAGGATAACAGTATAGCAGAAACATTCATAAATAAGCATAAACATTTAAGGAAATGTATAAGACTAAAACAAAATTCTTTTAAACATGAACTTCAGCATAATATGGAAAAGATAAAATCAAATAACTTCATTTAATTATTCACAATGATATTATTCTAGTCGAATAATCACATTCAATATAAATAGCCACATTCCTAATGATGGAATGCATAATGATAGACATCATAACCACATAGTCAAGGCCTTATGCCAAGACTACAAATAAGATTTTGTCAAGGCCTTGTTCTAAGTAACTAGTTTGTCTCATGAGACCAACTGATGCGTCGAGAAGCTATTGCGGGCTCCACCTGTCACTTACTAAGTCCAATGCATTCTTCATAAGAAAAGATTTAAACATAACATGAACATTCATATTAAAACTAGCATATGAAATGCCAATACATTACCCATAAACCATGAATGGTGTAAAAATAACACATCCAGAGTAATACATATCCCAAAACCTTAAATAAAAAATGGTTTTATTGTATCATATTAAATCAACCTCAAATAATCTTAAAATATATCAAAGGATATTGACATAGATGAAATCAAAACATTTTTAGAGAAATATCTCTTTCAATTTTTGAAATCCTTTAAAATTCATGAAATTATAAAATAAAATATTTATTCTGATGAAAAAATTATAATCTTTTATGGGATGTTTTGATGATGTTATAATTGCATAAAATAGCTGCACCGTCCATATAAGTTAAAAAAGTCATTATTACCTTAATTGTGTTGAAAGGGTCATAAAGTACCATGTTTGGAAAATGACAGAATGATTATTTTTGAAACATATAAGGTCAAATAATGTAATACATGACCTAAAACCATTATCTAGTAAATATTAAAAATGTACTAAAATAAATTTTCAATAAAACACAAATGCGGATGATAAAGAGTTTCCAGTAGATACTTACGTAAAAACAATCTTGGATAATAAAGAGATTGTAAAAATAAACCATCACCATGTACTTTTCCTTGGTCGATGATAGGTTAAACATATATATAATGATTAAATTATTATTATTAAATTAAAAAAGAACCATATACATTAATATGATATCATATATGATCTTCTAATATTTCATTGTTACTAATATTTTAGTAGTATCATCTTTTCGGGTTTTCACTTATTCGTTTTCCTTTATATGGTTGGTTACATACGCCACATTTGTTATGGATTGGATTTATTTGATTCATATACAGAATAATATTATTTTCATAAATATTTTTTTAATCATAAAATGAAAATTATTCTTGAATGATTATGATGGGTAATGAATCTCATCACGTTCTTGGAGACAGTAATCCGTACATACGCACGAGTGACAATATCATTATATTGATGGAGAAATCATATTTAATTAGATGTTATATTGTATATAAATAATATTTAACAAGTTATATTTTTTATATACATCAGTTATTCTCATTATTATACCCATCAAAATAATAATGTTTCTAAATAACAAACTACACCATGACATTGTGACTGTAATCCGTAGGTATGAACTTATGGTGACATTGTCATTTAAAGGAAGGATAAAATAATGAATATTGTTGTAAAATTTATATAATAACATCACGATATATAGAAGATATTGGATTTATTATATTATAATAGTAACAACAAACACGGAGGATGTGGAAGAAGAAAATAACTTGACATAGGTGATGACATACTTACCTCTTCTTCTGGTTTTCCCTTTTGATTTGATAAAAAGGGATCTTTTGGTTTCCTTTCTACCTAAAATAATTCCTATAGGATTAAGGGAAGAAAAATTAAAGGATATTTGGTCAGGGGTTGGGCATGCCAAATGGATTTGAAGGTGTGAATTTGGGAGAAGGGGAAGTTCACTTTTACAAGAGGGGTGAGGGGATCCTTAGAAAAATATTGAAATATTATTTTATTATAAAATCATTTTCGGTTTCTAATAGCTCAAAAATAAATTATTTAAAGTATATGGTGTGTATGGGTCGAAAACCACTCATCCAATAGGTTTTAGACCGGTTTGGGTCACTATATTAACCGTATCTTTTAGATTTAACTCTTAGTAAAATTGTTTGAAATTTACCATATCTCTTTGTGTTTTTATATTATATGGTTAATAAACATACTATAAACATTCAAGAGAAACTAAAGTTGTTTATTAATAACATTTATAATATTATTTAAGCCCTTTGGGTGATACTTAGATTTTGATGAATAGATTATCAATTAATAATATAATATTTGTTTTAAAAACACTTTTATGTCGATTTTGACACTACTAGGTATTTAATTTTTGTTAAATTCATAAAAGCATTATTACTTCAAGAAATTTTTTTAATCAAAACTAACATGTAATAATAACATATAAATTAGTGGAATTCCTTAGAAGACTCAATTTACATTTATTTGTATATTTATAATATCAATTATGCTAATATTTCATTAATAAGGTAATTACTCTATCATTATTGCATCCTAAATTTATTATATTATTTTATTTCTAAAATTTATAAATTAAATACCATTTTTTATTAAATATTTTTATCTTTTGAATGAATATTTATATTTGAATTTATATTGTGTGTAACCCTATATAAAAAATTATTTACTTATTAAACATTGAATTAAACTATTTTAACTCCTCTTTAAATAAAATAATAATAAATGTCCTAATCTAATCCACATTGACCAAATAGGATAATATTTTTTTAATAATGTTTTTTTTTGGTTGAATTATACTTATTAAATAGAATTTGGACATGTTTTAGGGTTATTATGATATCATTTTTACCATTAATTACCCTATTTACTTTTAATTGTGGTAAATATAAATCAAAAGTTACTATTCACAAAAAATAATTATCATATTTTTGAACCAAATTTTACTCACTAATATTAACCATGTCGCTCATATTTTTTGAAATTCAACTCATAGAAGCATTAAAATTATGTTTTATGCAAATTTGCATATGCTCCTAGGAGGTGGGTAAAAGACGATAAAAAGTTTGATAAAATTTTATATATCCAAACTTATTATAAAATGACTCCAATTAATTAAATTGAAAATATTTAGATATTACGTATCTATTTTGAACTAAATTAAATTTATATAAAATAACTAATTATTTAAATAAAAAGTTTGTTTAACCAATAACACAGTGTTTTCACTATTCATAATAAATTTAGTGTTTTTATAAAAATAACAAAAAAATTACCCTAAGATAATTTTGATATTATAAATTCAAAAATAAAATCCATTTTACCAAATCCAAAACATAGAAGTATCATTTATTAATTTAAAATTAATTCCCGTCGTGAAAACCCGAAAGCAAGTTTTTGAAAATGTTAAAACTATAAAAATATTGACGTGTGTTTATGTCAAATTTATATGTGAAATGACATATAATGACCTAAATTCTATAAATTTTTTAAAATATAATCTAATTATACTTAAAAACCATTCAAATTATTAATTTAATACTATAATTTATATCAATTAAAAAAGAAGATTATAATTAAAAATTAGTATTATTTACTATTCATCACAATATAAAAGTTATCTAAAAAGTACTAAAACTTTTTACAAACTAATTTTTTTTTGTTTTTATTCTAAATAATAATTTAATTTCATTAAATTGAAATATATAATTGTCAAATATTGGTTTTAAAAAGCTTCTCTATTAAAAGGTGGTAAAATAGCAATTTTTAAAAAATAGTTACTTTATCCGAAAGAAATTAATTTTCTATTATATTATGTCTAAGAAACAGATAATATAGATGATAAAATTATATAGAGTATATAAGATTTAAAATGAAATTAATATTATTCATAACCTCTTTTTTAATGGTATGTTTAGTATGTTGTGGTGTGCTCGAACTCCGTGTTGCGTGTAGCGCAAGGTATTGAATTACTTTAATGAGATAATGTACTGTGATATCTGGTGGTGTTACATTCTCCCCACCATCAATAAATTTATTCCTCGTAATTTGAAATTGTTCTTTGAAAATAAAATGTTAAAAATAGAAAAATACCATTATGGAAAACCCACATCGTAAACTGGGTTAATAAAATTAAGTCGTAATAAGAGGGAAAGAGTAATGAAAAATTCACCACCAAATTATGATCTCTATTAGGAGAACATTGGTGGAAATTAGAGGCACATAATTGATGGCAAAAAAAATATTTATAGGGAGTAATTGAGGGCATCAATAACAAAAAAGTCTAAAATCGAGGGCTTCCATGCCATTAATCTAAGACGATGTAAAATACAATCGGTTTGAAAAAAACATATTGTATTAGGATAACACCTTTTTTGTTTTAAGAACTCTTCTATAATCGATAATAATTAATTTACTCATATATTAAAAGGATATATATATATATATATATATTCTTGACATGTATATTTTCATCCTTCAACTAATTCCTACCATAATTTCATCTTTCACTCCAAAAGATTATTGAATTCAAAAATATTCTATTTATCATAATCGTATAAGGTTCCAAAAATAATGAATTTATAATTAATTTTTCAGAATATTTTAAAAAATACATTTTACAAACAAGGACATCACATATGCCTGTGTTGGGTGATCCTCCCTTGTTACCCTTCGGTAGCGGGGTCAAGTCTCGTGGCCTTGCCAGATGCGATGGGTTGTTGCTCGACCTCTGATTTTCCTTCTTATAACAGTCCAAAAATATTCATAAGAAGTGTCTTAACCATAAAAAATTGTATCCATTATTTAACTTGATCCATTCCAACCTTTAGACTTATCCAAAATACTTATGTCAAACTCACAATCCAAAATTTATGAGGATGATGAACACAATGAAGATATCTTTTTCAACGTAATAACATGTGAATACCTTCATCATGTTTTCTTTTGAAACACCATGATGCCCTGAATTACCATAAAACCATACTGATTACATTCATTCTCCCTTATTAATTATATAATTCTGTATATACTTCTTATATCAAAAAATGTTGTAAACGCCAACAATAACGGAATAAAAAACCATTAACCAGTTCAAGGATGCCAATAATATCAAATATAATAAAACAATCATCTCTTATTCCAAAATCACTAAGATAGTATCAGGACCATATTATGTTTTACGTTTCCTTCATCCATGTATTTTCCCAAATGTTTAACCTGAAACTGTGTCACTTACATAGTACCAAACAATCTCAAATCCTTAATGAAATAGTACTGCAGTAAAATCCTTATTTTTTCCATAATTAATATAACCTGTACATCGTTGATACAGAAATCAAATGAAATAATTCTTAAATAAAAACATAATTTCACTAGTCATTTCTCTTCTTATTTGGTAGTATCATAACATGATTATTATCCAATATCATCATTTGAGGCATTCTCTGATGATTTGGACATTGATTCGGGGAGTGTCCCAACTTCTTCCAGATTAAGAATTGTACATTTGAATCCTTTTTCATACCCTTGAAATCACGTACTTAGTGTCCTTTTTCTCCACATTTATAAATAACCTTCATTCCCTTCAATAATATACCAAGGTGATTCTTTCCACAGTTATCACATATGGGAAATTCATTCTTTCCCCTCTTCCCTTTATCCATCATTCTTTCTACCATACTTTTCTTCTCCACATTACCTTAAATTCGATATGACTCAAATAATTCATTACTTATCCTATTAAGAAATGATATTATTTCATTATATGATTATAATACATAGGATATTATTTCCTTTTTAAATTATGTCTTAATACCATGAAATATATGATCCTTCTTACTCTTTGGATTATAAGTATTGCATGAGTTCTTATACTATCTACTAGACACCATTTCTAAACAATGGCATACACTTGGTTAGTTTATGATTCACAATGCATAATTACAAAAATGCAAAATATCTAACATAACTTGAAAATTTTATGCATATAAACTATAATCATAAAATTTTTTCTTTGAGAAAATATTTACTACTAAATCCTTCATAATGGCTTGTAATAAAAATTTGAATTATGCAAAGCATATAACCCAGGAGTGTCGTAACCAAGAGTGTATCAAGGCCCATTGTCATGTACAAGGATACCCCAGGTGAAGACAGAAAAATCCATGTCAGAGTATTCATTCATAGGTACATCTATGCCGGAGTCGCCTCTACCTGCTCGTATCAAGACAGGGATGTATTGCTTGGAAATTCATAAAATCTCTACATTAACAAAATTCTAAGAATTTATTCTATACTAATCCTCAATATCTGTATTACAGTAATTTTTTCTAATCCTAGTTTATCTAAATCTAGTTTCCAATGTTCGTATTAAACATCCTATGATACCAACTGTCATGCCTCGACCTCAGTTACCCAGAGTCGGTGCATTATTACATAACAATGGCATGATCACAAAAGATCACGTCTCGAAAGACCGATTAGTTTAGTATCCTTGGAATTACTAGATACATTCAAAAGTTTTACATTACATTATAAAATAAAAAAACAAAAAAACATAGTCCATATAGGACACACTCATATTCCTTAGACTATCCCTGTAGGTCAATCATAATATACCTATTCACATCCTAGAAAAAATAAAACATAGAAAGGGGTGAGCATAGATGCCCAGTAAGGTTATCAATATAGAATAAAACATCGTAAATAAGGCAAGAAAATCTTTTTAAACATAATCTTTAGTATAATATGGAAAAGTTAAAATCAAATAATTCCATTTAATTATTTAAATGGATAATTTAATAGACGAATAATAACATGGAATATCAATAGCCACTTTCCAAATGATGGAATGCATAACGCGAGACTTCATAACCACATATTTAATCCCTTTTTCCAAGACTAAAAATTTTATTTTGTCAAGGCCTTGTGCCAAGACACATGTTTTTCTCATGAGACCTACCGATGCATTGAGAAGCTATAGCCCGATCCACCCGTCACTTACTAAGTCCAATGCATTCCTCATATTAATAGGTTTAAACATAAAATAAACATTCATATAAAATATAGCATAGGAAATGTCAACACATTATCCATAAACCATAATTGGTATAAAAATAACACATCTATAGTCTAATATATTACAAAATCTTCAATACAATATGGAAGTTTTGAATAATTATAAATTAACTTCAAACAATCTTATAATCCATCAAAAGATGTTGACATAGTAGAAATCAAAACTTCTTTAGGGAAATATCACTTTATATTTTGAAATAATTTAATATTCATATAATTATAAATGAAAACATTTATTTTGAGAATATTCTTATATGCTTGAATGAGAATCTTTGACGATGTTATAACAGTAGAAAATAGTTACAGCCGTCGTATATGTTAAAAAATGACATTCATAAATTAATTTTTTCAAAAAGAACATAATGTACATTGTTTGGTAAATTATGAAAATATTCCTTTCAATAAATATAAGGCGAAATAAGGGTATAAATGACATTAACACATTTTCTAGTAAATATTAATAATGTTTTGAAATGCATTTTTAAGAAAACATGGATGTGGATGATAAAGAGGTCCCAGTAGATACTTACATAAACACAACCTCAGATAATAAAGAGATTGCAAAATTAACCCTTACCATGTTCTTTTCCATGGTCAAGGGTAGGTTAATCTTTGGTATAATGGTGAAATCATTTTTATTAAATTATCCAAGAACCATATACAATTATATAATATCATATATGGTCTTCTATTATTTCTTAATAATATTTTAGCAGTATCACAATTTTTGGAGTTAACCGATTAATTTTCCTTTATATTCTTGGTTATGTAATCCATGTTTGTTATGGATAAGATGTATTTGATTCAAATACATAATGATATTGTGAATCTCATTGCATTCGTGGAGACAGAAATCTTTATGTATGCACGTGCGACAATCTCATCATATTGATGAAGATATCATATATAATTTGATGGTATATAATATATACAGAATTATTATCATATTATATTTATTATTTACATCAACTATAATCATTATTATACCCATAAAAATAATTAACTATTTGAAAAACAAACTACACCATGACGTGGAGACGGTAATAAGTATGTATGCATGTATGGTGACTTTGCCATTTATAGGATGGATTTAATAATTAATATGGTTCTACCATTTTTATAATAACATTAATTTATATAGAAGATAATGGAGTTATAGTTTTATAATTGAAACAACAAATAAAGAGAAAGTGGATGATGAAAATAACTTGAAAGAGGTGATGAAATATTTACCTCTTCATCGAGGTTTTCCTTTTGATTTTTTCAAAAGGGCTCCATAAGATGGATTTATCACTAATGGAAGGCCTCTAGGATGAAGGAAGGATAGTTGAGAGGATATTTTGGTAAGGGTTGGCTGAGCCAAATGGATTTGATGGTGTGAATTTTAGATAAGGGTAAGTTCCATTTTATAAGAGGGGTTAGGGGCACCTTATGAAAAGATTGAAATATTATTTTATAATAAAATAATTTTTTGTTTCTAATGGCTCAAAATTTAATTTTTTAATGTATATGGTGGATAGGGGTCGAAAACTATTCAAAAATTTGGTTTTATATAGGTTTGGGTCACTATATTAACCTTATCTTTTATATTTTACTCTTTGTTAAATAGTTTTATATTTACCATGTCTCTTTTTATTTTAATATTATATGATTTATAAACATACTATAAAAATAAAAAAGAATAAAAAGTGGTTCATTAATAACATATATAATATTATTTAATCCATTTTTCTGAACCTTAGATTTTGAGAAATAGAATTTCAATTTATAATATAATATTTGTTTTAAAAACTCTTTTATGTCAATTTTGACACTATTTGGTATATTTTTGTTAAAATAATAACATGATTAATAGTTCAAAAAAATTCTTTTATTCAACCCTAACATGTCATATTAACCTATAAAATTAGTTTAATTCATCATAAGTCTCAATTTACATTAATTTGGATATTTATAATAACATTTATTTTAATATTTCATTAATAAGGTAATTACTAAATCTTTATTGAGTCATTTATAAATTAAAATGTTTAATGTCTAAAAATTATAAATGAAATTAAATAATGTATAAAATCAAATTATCTTTTTGATTAAAATTTATAGTCGAATTTATATTTTGTGTAACCCTATATTAAAAATGGTTTAGTTATTATACATTGAATTTAACTCTTTTAACTCGTCTTTTAATAAAATAATAATAAATGTACTAATCAAATCCGTGTGGACCAAATAGGATAAAATTTTATTCCTAAGGGTTTTATGGTCGAATTACACTTATCCAACAGAATTATGACTTGTGTTGGTGTAATTATGATATCATTTTTACCCTTAATTACCCTATTTACTTTTATCAGGGGTAAATAAAAGTCAAAAGTTAATATTAACCAAAAATTATATTCATCATATTGATCCATATTTGGCTTACTTATATTAATTGTGTCACTCAGATTTTTTTAAATTCAACTCACAGAAGTGGTAAAATTATGTTTTACGCAAATCTGTAAATGCTCCTAGGAGGTGGGTAAAAGACGGTAAAACATTTGATAAAATATTATATATCTAAATTTATTATAAAATGACTCCAATGAATTGAATCGAACATATATAGGTATTATTTATTAATTTTTACCTAAAATCTAATAAAATAAAATAAATAATTATTCAAATAGAAAGTCGGTTTTAACCAATCACATTGTGTTTTAACTATTCATAAAAAATTTAATGTTTTCAGAAAAATACCAAAAATTCACCATAAGATAATTTTTATATTCTAAATTCAAAAAAGAATTAATTTTTTCCAAATAAAAAACATAAATGTTGAATTTTTTAATTTAATACTAATTCCGGTTGTTAAATCCAAATAGCAGTTTTTAAAAAAAGGAAAAACTATCAAAAGATTGATATGTGTTTATGTAAAATTTAAATGTGAAATTATTTATAATGACCTAAATTTTATTAAATGATAAAAATATAATATAATTACAGATAAAACTATTCAAATCAATATTTTAACACTTTAATTTATATCGATTAAAAAAATTATTTATAATTAAAATTTAGTAATTTTCACTGTTCATCAAAAAATTAAATTTGTCAGAAAATTAACAAAAATTTATCCAAACTAAATTTTTTGTTCTAATTCTAATTAATAATTCTATTTCATTAAATAGAATATATAAATGTGTAAAATATTGGTTTTATAAAGGTTCACCATTTAATGGCTCTAAAATTTCATTTTCTGAAAAATAATTACTTTATCTGACAATATGAATTTGTACTTATATAATGTCTAAGAAACACAGAATATGGATGTTAATATTATAGAGAAATTATATGATTCACAATTAATTTAATACTATTCATAACCTTTTTTTCAATGGTTAGTTTAGTAAGTTGTGGTGCACTCTAACTCGGTGTTGTGTGTAGCGCAAGCTATTAAATTACTTTAATGAGTTAACATACAATGAAATATTGGGGGTGTTACAATTAATTTATGGACTACTTGACTTCAAATATGTAAATATTCAATAATTTAATATTTAAATATTAATTACCCTAGTTATAAATTAAATATTATAAATATGTATTAATTAAATTGATAATGCATGAATTGACATACAAACGTGCATAAAATTAATGGTTGATGATATTAGAACCCTATATTATCTCATTTTGAAATTAAGACACTTGGGAAGTTTTTTGGTGGGTTTGGTTTTATTATAAATTAATATATTTTTGGTTTCCAACGGTACCCCTCACCTCAATTATAAAGGGAAACATCCTCCCCCAACTCATCACTTCATTTTGAGCATTCAATATCGACCATCCCCAGGAAATTTTCCTTATCAACATCCCTCGATATATTCTAGTGGTATTGGTATTTTTAAAACACCATCTCAAGTTCTCAAATATTATTTTTAGAGGAGGCACGTCGAAGAAGAGGAGGTTTGGAAACATACAAAGCATAACAAACATAAGCTAAGGGATAATTTTTCAATTTTATTTTTATCTTAGATTTTTTATTTGTATGTATTTACTAAGGTACATTTATAATTAAAATTCGTTTTTTATCAATATCTAATGTTATTTCTATCCATATACAATATTTTAAAGTCAATTTTACCGATTGTTGAATATTTAATATATGATATGAATGAAATATTTTGTCATTTTTTGTACGAGGCACTTGTTTGGAATTTCCAGAAAAATATTAACATGAATTATAATTTAACTTGTATGAAAGGAATGTATTTTTATGCTTTCATAACGATTTTTTTAATATTCACCTACATGCTTACAACGGTAGATTTACATAAAATGATTTTTTTTAAATTTGTATGGAATTTTGATGAAGGAATATGTTTTTGGAGAATAAATGATATTTTCCTAAGGAATTAATTTCATGTATATTCTCAAAATTATTTTCCAAATAATATGGGAAAATTTATAAATGGTTATATTTATAACCCTTTTTACAATGATTTTATTGTTTTTTATTCAAGAAGTGCATAGTTTTTATAGAAATTATCATGTAATTATGTTTAAAAAATCTATTTTATTTCATGGGTTATGCTATGGTGAATGTTTTTATGATTGTGTGGAAAACATAAGATTTGTTTCATTATGAGATGGGTGGGACCTATATCTCCATATAATGTAATGGGTAGTTATTTATCTCTCAATAGATAAACATGAAAGGAATTGAATGTATATCTAGTTTAGTAATACAAGGATGGAACTAGGAGTGAAATATGTTCAGTAATGGTCTTTGTTTTCTATAATGGTCTTGGCAATGAGCCTTGAAAAATATGAAATTATTATCTGTTTTTTTGATGTATTCTACGAAATTTCATGTGATGTGTTATGATAATTGGGATTACATTACATTTTATTATTTATCACATTACCTATAATTATGATCTTTTATATACAAGATAAGATACTCAAATGTTTTTATTTGATGTTTATGATATAAATGTTATTTCATTGATTACCCATAAAGATTATTTAAACTCACACATTCATATGTTTCTTTTCTCAAGGTCATAAAGAAGGGTGCTAAGTAATATTTTTCAAAGATGATTCTAGTTATGAATAAATATGCAGGAGAGAATGTAGATGTTTTATGAACTAGTTTTTTATGATTCCAATTTTTTAATGACACTAAACCTATATGGCCATGGTGTGGTTTTTTATTATGTTATGTAATAAATTTTATTCAATGTTGAAGTAATATCTATGTGTATGTTTGGGATGTCATAGGTCCTTTTCTAGAGCATGGTAGAATCAGGACATTCTCCATTTGGGATGAGTAGTTAACTAGTGGGTAGTGGTGAGGGGTACCCAAATATCGATGTTCTTACTAATTTACTTTAATTTACATGTTTTATTTGGTGAGTGTGCCTTGGTGTGGTTGGGTTGGATAGTATACCTTGTTATGTACTTTTGAGTTTCTGCTATTTTTCTCATTGGGGGCATTATTACGATTCCCCAACTTATGCACGAGTGTTGTTATATTTTCTTCTGAGTATACCAGTATTCTCACCCTACATATATGAAAATTCTCATAGGTTTCCATGTAGGTTACAAAGACCGTGATAGACCTTACAAACTCAGGCATTGGGATAGTTATTTTGTCACCACATAGCTTGTTCTTTTGGTACATACTTTGTTGTATTTTATTATGTCTCTAGATGATCTACATTAATAATGAATGTGGGATGGATTTTTGGTTTCTTATAAATATTTACATTGGAGTTTTTTTGAGGTTGATATATCTTATCTCCCAATATTGGTTACTTTAAAAAGGGTAATGCCTCCCATTTGGTGAGATTGAATACCCATAGTGGTGGATGACACCCCGGGGCCTATTAGATGTGGGATTTAGGGGTCATTATCTCATTTTTATAAGGAAAAATGAAGGTCAAGGAACTTTTTCATCCCTTCCCTCATCTTGAAGAATGATGGTTGTGACCGAATGGTATCAGAGGTGATATTTGAGATATAGGATGGAGTTTGGAGTTAGGAATAGTTAGGATTTATTTGGATGGTAAAGAAATAGTGTTAAGTGATCACGGTGAGGGTCATAGTCCATGGATGGCAGGCCGGAACATGGGATTTTAGGGCCCCTATGACCCAATGAAAGTACTCTGAGAATACCAAACAACCAAGTGATGCTATTTTTTTGCAGGGTAGATGCCCTTGGGAGGGTTCGTGCATCATGATGACTTGTGTTTCAGTTTTTATTTTTCATTATTTGGAAATTAAAATAAATAATGGGCTAGAAATGAATCCTAAAAAATTCCATTCTATTTTGGAATAGGATTTCCCAGTTTACCATTCAGCTATGGCACTTGGTTGTTGTTTGTATGCAGTATGAGCAGTGGAGACTCAGCATGCCAATCTAGCTGATCAACAAAGGGTTGATCTTGGGAAGGAGAATTGTTGAGTCAATAAGGTTTTCATTATGAATTTTCCATTCCTTCATGTTTTGAAAATCACAAACACCTTATCTTTTAGAAAATTGCTTTTATAAGGAAAATTGCTTTTATAAGGAAAATTGCTTTCTTAAGGAAAATCGCTTTTATAAGAAAAATTATCCTTATCATATTTTCATTCATATTTTTCTTAAGTATAAGATTCAGATTCATTTTCTCGGAATCGTTGAAACTTTGATATAAAGAATTCTGTTTTAGGATTCGGATTCGGGACAATAACTATAAGGAAGTTTCATTCTGAATTCCGGATATGAATTCTGACTAAGTTCTATTCCAGATTCAGGATACGAATTCTGAAGAAGAATTCCCATTACGATTTCTAATGAAGAAATCCCATTCCGAATTCTCATTACGAATTCCAATGAAGAATTCCCATTACGAATTCTAATGAAGAAACCTCATTCCAAATTCCCATTACGAATTCTGATGAAGAATTCTCATTACGAATTCTGATGACGAATTCTCATTACGAATTCTGATGACGAATTCTCATTACGAATTCTGATGATAAATTCTCATTATGATTTCTGATGACGAATTCCTATTCCGAATACTCATTCTGAATTCACCTATTAAACAGAATCTGATTATCTTTGTTTTATACACTCTGAATTTATTCATTCCGAACCTTCACTCTGAAGTTTTCATTCCGAACATTTATGTTAGAGTTTAAAACGATGTCGTGCATTCTGTTACACTTGTTTTGTTATAAAATGATGTCGCCTGGTTTGTTATAAACTAACCGTTGTCTAAGTGACACGTATAAAGGTCCCTCCGATCTTTAAGGAAAATATGACCGTTGGAGAAGGATCCGACCTTACCTATAAATAAGAGCTCATTTGAAAGAGGTCAGTGCTGATAGCTGATGAAAGTGCTGAAAGGCTGAAAAATTTGCTTGAAGTGATTTCTAGAGAGAAAGGCTCTTATTAACTCTGAAAGCTTCATGTGACTCCGAATGTTGGTGATTACATTCGAGGGCTTCCGGGGATAAGAAGGCAGAGGTGCCGACTACCTTAAAGTTTGAGGGCTTCCTTGCCGAGGAAGACAGAGGTTTCCAACTACCTTGAAATTGAGGGCTTGCGGGGATAGCAAGACAGAGACTCCGATCTTCGTATCGAGGGCTTACCCTGGTGTGGGTAAGACAGACTTGCTTGAAAGTATAAATCAAGGGACCTTTATCCAAGGTTGTTGGATACACTTCTCTTTGGGTTAAAAGACTTATATCTTGTTACATGTAGTTTTACTACTTGTTTATATTCCGCTGCAATTTGTATCTTAAGGAAAGTATAACTTTCTTATACTTCCTTACTTACTCTGATTCATTTAGATTCTATACGCTTTAAGGTAGAATCTCATATTGTAATTGTTTGTTAAGTTTCAATCTCCAGAACCATATTTCCGGAACCTACTTTTGGAATCTCTTTCCAAGTTTAGTTCGGTGTTAGAGGTGTTGTGAATTTTCTTAGTTTAACTTTGTTAAACTTAGCCTTTTCCTTTACTTAAGGAAAACATAGTTATTCTTAACTAACATTAATGGTTCCAAAGGAATTTTTAAAGTATACAATTCACCCCCCCCCCCCTCTTGTATATTGAGCATCTCATACTATATTTCGATCCTATAATTGGTATCAGAGGTTTGAAACCTATTACTCTATTCCAATCTTACATTTGGTATCAGAGGAGGTATCTGAAATACTTATACTCACGAATAAGTTTTTCTGGCTCACTTTATCCTTCCGAAATTTGTCATTCCAAACTTTCCCCATTCCAAACAATTCCCATTCCGAACTGTGTGATTACGAATATTTTCTACTAACAAGTTTGTGTGCAAAGTTTTTTTTAAATATGGCAGGAATTAATGTTGGATCAATTGACAATCTGAATCCTACAAGACCACCAATATTTGATGGTAATGACTATGAATACTTGAGAGATCGTATGAAGACTTTTGTTATCAATACTGGAGTAGACAACTTTTTTATGCTTACTGGTGATTATAAAATTCCTGACAAGGAAGTTAGAACCTTTACTAACCAGGAAAATCAAGAATATCAACTCAACTATAAGGTACGCAACACTTTACTATGTTCAATGACCAGAAATATATATATCCAAATTTCTTCTTGTGAAGCAGCTAACTGTATATGGAAGAAGTTAGAGGTTACACACTTTGGGACTACTAAAGTGATTGAGACTAGAAGATCTATGCTTAGAGCTGAATATCATGGCTTCAATTTTCCTTATGGAGAACCTATCTGTAAAGTTCAACAAAGATTTATGACTATTGTCAACAGTCTACAATCTATGGGAGAGAAAAGTTTAGATGATGAAGCTCTTGTGGAAAAGATAATTGACATTATGCCCAATGAGTGGGAATCCAAGAGAACAGCTATAGATGAGAACAGCAAGGTCACTCAAATTACTCTTGATGAATTATTTGGAACTCTTTACAACATGAAACTAGAATGATGAGAGATGCTGAAAACATCAAGAATAAGAATGGAAATGGTACTGTTGCTTTTACAACAACATCAAATCAGATGAAAGATAAGACTCCTGAGAGAGTAACCAGATCCAAGTCTAAGAAAGTTATTTTCCAATCTGAATCTAGTGAGAGTGAAGTCTCAGAAAATGAATTAGCCAATATTGCTCGAAGGATGAACAAGATAGCTGGACAGAGAAACTTTCAATCCAAGTATAAGAAGAAGGACATGAAATATAAGAAAGATGGAGAAGTTACTTGTTATGAATGCAAGAGATCTGGACATATTAGACCAGATTTCCCTATGCTCAAAAAGAAATAAAGGAAGGAAAGACATTAAGACAGGAACATGAAAAGTATTATAAAGCTAAAGTTAAGAAAGTTCTGAAAGCTAATGACACCTGGAGTGCCAGTGGTGGTGACTCTTTAGATGAATCTTCTGATTATGAATCTTCAGGACAGAAGAATCTTGGCCTTATAGCCAGATTACCCATTGATAATCATTGTCTTATGGCTAAGGTACGAAATGATGAATCATTGACCAATGTTTCTTTAAATTCTAATGATAGTAAGTATTATAACTCTTCTGATGAAGAATCATCTTCTGATGAAGAAAATACATTACCTACTTATGAAGAAGTCTCTAGGTTTGCTGAACTTCTTGAAATTGAGAATTCCAAACTCAAAAAGAAACTTGATAAGGAAAACTCTAGGAATTCTATTCTTACAAAAGAGATATCAGATCTTTCTAAAGATCTTGATAAGAAAAATGCTTATTTTGAATGTATTTCAAAAAATCTTGAGGAAGTAAGTTCTGAGAAGAATAAACTTTCTAATGAATTAGAAAAAGTAATTTCTAAAAAAAATGTTTTCGAGCCTAACTCTAGTTCTAAAACTAATGATTTTGAGGATAAAAACTTGGTTGTAAAACTCAAGTCTGAAATTTTTTCTTTAATGAAGTGTTTATAAAACTTTACCCATGGTAAGGAAAATTTTGATAAGATGTATTCCCAAATACGACCTTTAAGAAATAAATCCGGATTTGGTTATACCCATGCACAACCAGTTTTCAGTAACAATTATTTTGTTCCTCAAAGTGCCCCATTTTGTACCAAGTGTCAATGTGGTGGTCACTGGGAAAAAAGTGGTTCCTTAAACAAAACCCAATCTCTAGGATTTCACAAAGCTTACTTTTCTAAGAAAATGTGGGTTCCTAAAATTTTATTGTCTGGAAATATCGGATCCAAACAAGTTTGGATTCTGAAAGTCTAATTTTCTTCTTAATTTCAGGAAAATAAAGAAAGTACCAGCAACAATACATGGTACATGGATAGTGGATGTTCCCGACACATGACTGGTAACAAAAGATTTTTTTAAAACATTATCAAAACGAAAGGAGGAAAGGTAACTTTCGGAGACAATACTAAGGGAGAGATTGTTGGTATTGGTAATATTGTTCTTTTAGGTAAAACCTTGATTTCAAATGTTCTTTTTGTTAAAGGTCTTAAGCACAACCTCATTAGCATAAGTCAGTTATGTGATGAAGGTTACCTTGTGAATTTTAGGAATGATAAATGCTTAGTTCACAATTCCAAGGAAGAATTTATTCTCTCAGCCAATAGGCAAGAGAATGTCTACACTTTGAACCTAGAAGACCTCCGGAGCCAAGATTTACCTTGCCTAAGTGCAATGGAAGATCATTCTTGGTTATGGCATAGAAGATTAGGACACTGTAACCTTAGGAAACTATGTAAACTCTCTAATAAGAAACTAGTTAAGGATCTACCGGAGCTTATATTTGATTCTTCTAAAGTTTGTGATCCTTGTCAATATGGAAAGCAACATTAATCTAGTTTTAAATCAATCAGTGAAGTTTCAACAACTGATGCATTACAGTTAGTGCACATGGATCTTTTTGGTCCAACACAAACTGGAAGTATTGGAGGCAAATACTATGTGTTTGTTCTAGTTGATGATTACACTAGATTTACTTTGTTCTATTTTCTAGAAAAAAAATCTGAAGCTTTTTCTTATTTCAAAAGTTTTAGAGCTCATGTTAAAAATGAGAAAAACCTTCCATTGAAAACTATTCATAGTGATCATGGAGGAGAATTCCAAAATTCTGATTTTGAAACTTTTTTTAGTAAGAAAGGCATTACTCACAATTTTTCAGCACCTAGAACTCCTCAACAGAATGGAGTAGTTGAAAGAAGAAATAGAATTCTTCAAAAAATAACTAGAACCATGTTGAGTGAATATTATATTGCTAGACATTTCTGGGCTGAAGCTGTAAGTACTGCTTGTTATACTATAAATCTAGTTTTTATTAGACCTTTTCTTAATAAAACTCCTTATGAGTTATGGAATATTAGAAAACCAAGACTTTCCTACTTCAAGGTTTTTGGTTGCAAAGTATTCATTTTGAATACTGATGATAACTTAAATAAATTCTCACCAAAGTCTGATGAAGTAATTTTCTTAGGATATTCCACAACCTCTAAGGCTTATAGAGTTTTTAATAAAAATACTTTTACTGTTGAGGAAACAATGCATGTGAAATTTGATGAGTCTGATCCTTTTGTTTTTAAACCATATCAACTTACATTTTCAGATGTGTTTTCAAAAACTGATTGTCAACCTTTGATAGAAGAACCTTATGATAAGGAAATTGTTCTAGAAGATACTTCTGAAACATTTACCCCAGAAGACTTTCGAACCTATGTTGATGAACAGGTTTTACAAAACCCAAATCAGGTGTTTCTTAAGAATCATCCCAGTGATAGTATCGTTGGTGATGTAAATCAACCTGTAAGGACAAGAAGTTCCTTAAGAAATGAAGTAGAACATCTAGCATTTCTTTCCCAATTAGAACCTAAATGCACTGATGAGGCTTTAGGTGACGATGATTGTATTAAAGCCATGCAAGATGAACTAAATGAATTCGAAAGAAATAAAGTCTGGACTTTGGTTGAAAGACCTAAGGAAACTTCTGTTATTGGAGTAAAATGGGTTTTCAGAAATAAATGTGATGAAAATGGAGTCATTGTTAGAAATAAAGCTTGACTTGTTGCTAAAGGCTATAATCAGCAAGAAGAAATAGACTATGAATAAACCTATGCTCCAGTAGCTAGACTTGAATCTATCCGTATTCTACTTGCCTTTGTAGCATTCTTTAATTTCAAACTTTTCCAAATGGATGTGAAATGTGCTTTTCATAACGGTTATGTTCAAGAGGAAGTTTTTGTTGAACAACCTCCTGGCTTTGAAGATACAAAACATCCTGATCATGTTTTTAGACTTACCAAAGCTTTGTATGGCCTTAAAAAAGCCCCACGAGCATGGTATGATAGACTCACTGGATTTTTGCTTCAAAATAACTATGTTAAGGGAAATGCAGATCCAACCCTTTTTATAAAGAAAGATATGAAAAATGTTTTGATTGTTCAAATTTATGTTGATGACATTATATTTGGTTCAACTCAGCAATCTTTGACTGACTCTTTTGCTAGTCTAATGAAATCTGAGTTTGAAATGAGTATGATGGGTGAGCTAAAATTTTTCCTTGGTTTTAAAATTTCTCAAAAACTAGAAGGAACCTACATATCTCAACATAAGTATATTAAATATCTTCTTCAAAAGTATGGTTATGACAACACTAAGAGTATAAGTACTCCCATTGGTACCTCTAACTCTTTAGATCTTGACGAAGTTGGGAAACCAGTAGATCAAACATCTTTTAGAGGTATGATAGGAAGTCTACTTTACTTAACAGCTAGTCGACCAGACTTAATGTTTTCAGTATGCTTATGTGCAAGATATCAATCCAATCCTATGGAATCTCACTTAAAGGCAGTAAAAAGAATTTTTCGCTACCTTAAGGGAACCATGGATCTAGGATTATTTTATACTTCTGGAAATGATTTTGTTCTAAAAAGCTTTTCTGATGCTGACTTTGGTGGATGTAGAATGGATAGAAAAAGTACATCCGGAACTTGTCATTTCTTAGGAGATTCTTTAGTTTCTTGGTCCTGCAAGAAGCAACATTCTGTAGCACTCTCCACTGCTGAAGCTGAATTTGTAGCAGCTGGAAGTTTTTGTGCTCAAGTGTTGTGGATGCAACACACACTCACAGACTATGGCGTGAGTTTTACTAAAACTCAAATTTTGTGTGATAATAGAAGTTCCATTGCCCTAAGTAAAAACCATGCACATCACTCCCGTGCAAAACACATAGATATTAGGCATCACTTTCTTAGGGATCGCACACTTAAAGGAGATATTATTCTTCAATTTATCGGAACACAAGATCAACTTGCTGATATTTTCACAAAATCATTGCCTTCTGATAGATTT
Organism: Viscum album; assembly: GCA_963277665.1. Classification (NCBI taxonomy): domain Eukaryota; kingdom Viridiplantae; phylum Streptophyta; class Magnoliopsida; order Santalales; family Viscaceae; genus Viscum; species Viscum album. The sequence continues at coordinate 677,322,854 of OY728132.1, read as the reverse complement.
GAATATATTAAACAGAAGTTAGGAATGATAACCATAAGGTAATCTTTCTTAATTAACTTCCTGTTAAAAAATCTTCTTACAGTAATAAACTCCTTTTTATAGAGGGAGTACATTTGATTGTTTGTTTAACAAAGTTTTTCAAAATTTGTTTTCAAACTTTTTGGAACAAAGATTTCCGGAATGGAACTTCCGGAACTACAATTTTCCAGAATGGATATTTTCGTACAGAATATTTCTGGAATGGAAGTATTCATATTGAAAACATCTGGAATGGAATTTTTCGTACTAAATTTTTCGTACTAAGTTTTTCGTACTAAGTTTTTCGTACTATGTTTTTTTTCCGTAGTAAGTTTTTTGTAATAAAATTTTGCGAACATTGTCTTTTCGTAATTACGTTTTTTTTGTAGTCATCTTTGTATTACCCATTACGAATAACTCTCCTAAGCCAATCCGAAAGGTATAATTTCCCTACTCAACATTTCGTAGTCATATTTTACTTGCTGACAGTTTCTTATATTTTGTTTTCGGATTATAGTTTTCTTAAATCTTTATTTTAATAAAAACCTCAAAAAGATCGGATTCAAGTTTTCAACCGTCAGATCTAATATCATCTCATACCAACCGTTAGATCAATCGAGGAAGTTGAACTGTCGCCTCATTGTCTATATAAAGGGGAACCGATTTCTCGTCCCACATCGGTTTCAAGCTCTTGCATCCTAAAGCTCTGACCCTGTGTTTTAAGGCCGTTCAGAACTTCAGACATCTCCATTCCGAACATCTCAGAGGATTAGAGATCCGAATGTCTGCGGAGTTAGCGTCTCAAGAAATGTCTTCAAACAAGCCTATTTCTCAATGGTTAGTTTACAGAGAAAGGTTAGTCCATCCGGATTTCTTCAACAACTATGATTCTCTTATCTCAAAGAACATTAAGTTGAATGGCTGGGAAGATGTTGTTGTATCCAAACCAGGGACTCAAGACGATGTTTTTACAGAGTTACTTGTCGAGTTCTATAAAACTGTTTCCTTCTTCCAGGAAGATAATAGGGAGAAGTTTTCCTTCAAGACGTATGGAAAGACCTATAAACTTTTTTATATCAAGGAAAAAAGTTTGGTGGGGCTGTCTTATGAAGGAGAAGCTGAGTTTATTTCGCATGTGTTGCCGGATTCCAAGGGTAGCTTCAACAAGGAAAAAGCCTTAGAGACTCCCGGACTGGCTGATGACAAGGCTCCGAAGATTGCTAGTTTGCCTACAAACTTCCGGATTCTTGAATTATGGGTACAAGGACTTATCGTACCAAGGAAAGGTGATAAAGACAGCTTGAAAAAGAGTGAGATCTATATCTTAGATTTCCTGATAAATCTAAGGAAGTTTAACCTCATGAGGAACATTCTTATAACTATTGAGAACCTTAAGAAAGGAAATCTCAAAGCTCAGATCGTAATGTACCCAGCAATATTATCAAAACTCATAGTTCGGTGCCTAGAATCTTTCAAGGAAGATTGCAGATCTATGCCAAGGGTTTGTAAAATCTTGTTGGTTAGTGATGACACTCTTAAGAGGATGGATGTGGCTTTCAACAAGGAGATTAGAGAGTTCGTTGACTTGCCTAATCAAGAAGAAACGGTTCCGAAGGCTACTGAACCAGAATCATCCAAACCAGTGATGAAAAGGAAGTTGAAGGAAGTCGCAGCTGTAGTCGAAGCTCCTAAGTCTAAGGAAGCTCAAACCGCCCCTCCCAAACCAAAGAAGAAGAAGACCTATCCTGATGAGGTCGTTGCGAAGTGGAGAGCAGACAAAGAGAAAAGGAAGGAAGGGGATCTGCAGTTCGGATTGGACCCTACGGAAGCTAAGGAGTTAAAGGAGAGAACTACTGATGAGCTTGAAAAATATGCAAAGGAGAAGAAGCTCAAGAAAAAGATGACAGAAGCTGAGGCAGTCCAAGCACTGTTAAAGTTTAATGAAATAGTATCTGGAAGCATCCCAGTTCCGAGATCTTTCTCCCTGGAATCTCTACCTGAGACTCCAGGAAGAAACCTTGATTTTCCGGAAGTAACAACAGCTGAGCAAGTTGAGAAAGTTGAACAAATTCAGAAAGTGGGAGAGGAATAAGAAGTTGCTGAAGGAAGTGGTGAAACAGGAGATCTCTTGAAACAAGTGGATGATTATAAAGGATCACCTTCAGAACGTCTATCACTCCGAACTTCAGAGGGTGAATCCTCTAAGTTAGTAACTCCAGAGAAGGATAAGGATGAGGAAGATGTTTTTCAGAAAGTTGTTGATGAGATTATTCAAGTATCTACTGGGGAGTAGAAAACTCCTGATCAAGAATCAATTCCGAAGAAAGACAAGGGAAAGCAACTTCTTGTTGAAACTCTGAAATCAGTGGCTAGAAAGAAAAGAGAATATGGTGATTCATCTAAAATGAAGTTGGAGCTTATTGGGGAAGAAAACTCTCCAAGCAAAATTTCGGATTCGGAGTCATCATCGTTGGGGCATGACTTTGTTATTCAGTCCTTAAAAAAGTTGGTGGGAACCATTCCGACCTTTTCACGTATCGACTCAAGATGCCAGATGCTCCAACATGCGCTGAATCAGAAAACCGACTCCGTATCTATGGTTATGGATAAGTTCGTTGAGATTGAGGCTCAGTTCAAAACCTTCTTTGTTGGTTACAAGGCTCGTAAAATATCTTGCAAGAGGATGACAAGCTGGTCGAAGAATACTGTGGAAGAGATGAGGTTGCTTGATGAGTTTCAAGACAATGTTAAAGATGCTTTTGAGACCGAGGATAAGAAGATAAATGAGCTGACTTCCTCCTTTGAAGAAAAGCTTACTGAAGAAAAGAACTTTCGGATTCAAGAAGTCAGGGATCTGAATGGGAAACTGAATTCTGTTCCTCAGAACTGGAAATTTGAAAGGGATCATCAGATCGATTTTGAAGAACGGATGAAGGCTCAGGAAGAGAAGATCAAAACTCAGGAAGAAAAGTTGAAGGCTCAGGAAGAAAAAATTGAAGCTCAATCTGCAAGAATAGTTGCCTTAGAGAAGCAAGCAGAAGAATATCATAAAGACCTGAAGAAGATCAAGACTATTCTTAAGGGGCTCATGTCGAAGGAGAAAGATCCGAAATAACCAAATCCGATCTTTTTGTTGTATTCTTTTTGTTACTGACATTCCAAATCTAATAAAAATTGTGTATCTCGTTTCCATTATTGTCATTACTAATATTTCATGTACTTTGTTTTTTTTCCATTCCCTCCAATTATTTTTGAAAATCACAAAGGGGGAGAAGGAAAAGATCCTTAAGAAAAAAGATGAACTCTAATAAGAGTTTATCAAAGGGGGAGAAAGAAAAAATACCCAAGGAAAAAGAACTCTAATAAGAGTTTTTTTAAGGGGGAGTTTTTCTTAAAGAAGACCTTCTTATGAAATGTCACTCCGGAAATATGAATACGATCCTTAGAGTTTCAAAGCCTAAGGGGGAGTTAGTCGTATTCATCTATATCATTAAAACAAGGGAGATAAGCATTAATAAGTTTCATTCTTCTTAGAATTTTTTTTCTTTCGTAAGGATTTTTGTGCTTTCCAAAAAGGGGGAGATTGTTGAGTCAATAAGGTTTTCATTATGACTTTTCCATTCCTTCTTGTTTTGAAAATCACAAACACCTTATCTTTAAGAAAATTGCTTTTATAAGGAAAATTGCTTTTTTAAGGAAAAATCGCTTTTATAAGAAAAATAATCCTTATCATATTTTCATTCATATTTTTCTTAAGTATAAGATTCGGATTCATTTTCTCGGAATCGTTGAAACGTTGATATAAAGCATTCTGTTTTAGGATTCGGATTCTGGGCAATAACTATAAGGAAGTTTCATTCTGAATTCCTGATATGAATTCTGACTAAGTTCTATTCCAGATTCAGGATGCGAATTCTGACGAAGAATTCCCATTACGAATTCTAATGAAGAAATCCCATTCTGAATTCTCATTACGAATTCCAATAAAGAATTCCCATTATGAATTCTAATGAAGAAACCTCATTTCGAATTCCCATTATGAATTTTGATGAAGAATTGTCATTATGAATTCTGATGACAAATTCTCATTATGAATTCTGATGATGAATTCTCATTACGAATTCTGATGATGAATTCTCATTACGATTTCTGATGATGAATTCCTATTCCGAATACTCATTCCGAATTCACCTATTAAATAGAATCTGATTATCTTTGTTTTATACACTCTGAATTTATTCATTCCGAACCTTCACTCTGAAGTTTTCATTCCGAACTTTTATGTTAGAGTTTAAAATGAATTCGTACATTCTGTTACACTTGTTTTGTTATAAAACGATGTCATCCGGTTTGTTTTAAACTAACCGTTGTCTAAGTGACACGTATACAGGTCCCTCCAATCATTAAGGAAAATATGATCGTTGGAGAAGGAGCCGACCTTACCTATAAATAGGAGCTCATTTGAAAGAGCTCGGTGCTGATAGCTGATGAAAGTGCTCAAAGGCTGAAAAATTTGCTTGAAGTGATTTCTAGAGAGAGAGGCTCTTATTAACTCTCAAAGCTTCATGCGACTCCGAATGTTGGTGATTACATTCGAGGGCTTCCGGGGATAGGAAGACAGAGGTGCCGACTACCTTAAAGTTCGAGGGCTTCCTTGCTGAGGAAGACAGAGGTTGCCAACTACCTTGAAGTTGAGGGCTTGCGGGGATTGCAAGACAGAGACTTCGATCTTCGTATCGAGGGCTTACCCTGGTGTGGGTAAGACAGACTTGCTTGAAATTATAAATCAAGGGACCTTTATCCAAGGTTGTTGGATACCCTTCTCTTTGGGTTAAAAGACTTATATCTTGTTACTTGTAGTTTTACTACTTGTTTATATTCCGCTGAAATTTGTATCTTAAGGAAAGTATAACTTTCATATACTTCCTTACTTACTCTGATTCATTTAGATTCTATACGCTTTAAGGTAGAATCTAATATTGTAATTGTTTGTTAAGTTTCAATCTCCGGAACCATATTTCCGGAACCTACTTTTGGAATCTCTTTCCAAGTTTAGTTCGGTTTTAGAGGTGTTGTGAATTTGCTTAGTTTAACTTTGTTAAACTTAGCCTTTTCCTTTACTTAAGGAAAACATAGTTATTCTTGACTAACTTTAAAGGATCTAAAGGAATTTTTAAAGTATACAATTCACCCCCCCTCTTGTATATTGAGCATATCATACTATATTTCGATCCTACAATTGGTATCAGAGGTTGGAAAACTCTTACTCTATTCCAATCTTACAAGAATAACCAATTATAGAAGATTTTTAGTTGTTTATAGTGGTGGAATCCAGGAAAGCACTATGGGTTTGTTTAAGATATAGAGACGAAGAGCTCACTTGAGGAGTTGGTGATCACTTTCATCCTGATCCATTATCCAATAGATTACTGGGTTCCATTGGCAGTTAGTCATATGAGAGGTGTTTAAACTCAATGGTTGAAATTTTACATGGGGGATAGGAAGGAGATCGATGTTATATGGGTCAATTTTGAGGTGTTCCGAGCGGATTTCCATTCGACAACTATTATGGCTGAGAAGCGACATGACCTACTCTCTATCCAAAAAAAGAGTATTTTGAAATGGGAGATAGGGATCATGTACAATGATATCCATCAATTTTCTCCAAATATCTATTTTGGTGATGAGTCACAGGCCAGACGTTTATAGGAGGCACTCCATCCTTCTTTCTTCTACACAGCTACACCCATCCCCATACAAACAATATTATAGGATCAGAATAAGGATGAAGTAGTGGAAAGGATACACCAGTGAGGAAGATTTCAGCAAAGGAGGATCCATATGAGTTATTCAAAGGGGAAGGATTTTAGTATTAGGTCTCCAACATCATTACAATTATGGTTGCAGTATGCAGGGAGTTGACCTCAGCAGTTTTAGTTTTGTCTTTCTGGTCTTTGTCTGTTTCCCATCTTCTTGGGAATAAGGTGTTTTACTTATGGAGGCCACATGAACATTCATCGATAGTTCCCAGTTCAATCTAAGTATGGTGGAGGTTAGCTGGTTCAACACCTGCCTTAGAAATAGCTTTCAGCTAGGTTGTTCTAATATCCAGGATAGTAGGCTCTTACTCCACTGAGGGCAGACTATGCTGGTGGGGGACAACGTCATTGTTATTCATAGAGACCTCGACCAAAGCACGATCATGGAGGTGACTGGTAGTCATGGGGCAGAGGAGCAAGGTGTGGGTTGTTATAAACCATATAGGTATTATTTCTAGTAGGTATGAAGATCTTTTGAGGTTATGATCCTCTTATTTTGTACAATTATTTTCTTTGTTTCATTCAAGAGAATTGCACTACATTTTTTCACCCAGTTTAACCCAATCTTTTGGAATAGACATAGAGATACATTCTGTGCCCTGGTGTTGTGTAATCAAATCGGATGTCAAACCCTCTTACATGACATTTTATTATGGTTTTAGATGGATGTTAGGGACAAATCAAACTAGTGGTGATATCTTTATACTGTAGAAGATTAAATACAATTTCATCCTAATCACCAAATGGTAGATTTCCATGCCTCTTATTATCCATTTTTTTGGAGGAGATTCATTTTTTCTAATGTGGATGGCCAGTGTGTAGCATTATTTCATGTGCGGGGTTGTTGGGAGGGTATCCAACACGTGGATCCTATTCTTTCCTTATAAGATGAGCTGTCTGTTAGATCAATGGATGTAGATATGATGGAGGTTTTGGGTGTTTCAGAGAGAATATTGATGTTTTTGTAGAGGAGGGAGTGTCTCTACCTCCTCGATGTCTGGTTGAGTTTTTGATAGACTTACCACCTGATGCTCATCTGATTTCGATGGCCCCATTTCATATGGTTCCTTATGAGATGAGGGAGATATGGATTCAGATTGATGATCCAATGAAGAAAGGAATTACCTAACAGAGTGTATATCCATGGGTTTATCCATTCTTGTTTTCAAATATGGAAGATGATTGTTTGAGCCTATGAATAGACTACCAAAGACTGAATTCAACAATATTCAAGAACAGTTACCCTTTTCTAAGGATGGATTATCTTTTCAATTAGCTTAGGGGAGCATGTTTTTTTTCTATGATTGATATGTGGTTTGGGTATCACCAGTTGAGGGAGAAGAGGAGTGACATCCCCATGACTGCTTTCAGGTGAATGCATAGTAACATCAAGTTCATGGTTATCTTATTTGGTGTTATGAGTGAACCAGTTCTATTTATGGGGCTTATGATCTATATAATTCATGAGTTCCTATAAATATTCATCTTTCTATTCATCGATGACATTCTGATCTACTTGAAGTCAGAGGGGGGGGGGGCTACAGAGCATCTCCTAACTCTCTTAGAATTCCTTCTGACACCACTAGATCTATACAAAGTTGTTCATATGAATATTTTGGACATGAGAGGTCAATATTCAATGATATGTGGTGTCTCTAAAGGATTTAGGAGTCGATTCGTCAATGTCCAAGGAATTTGTTTCATAGGAGGAACCCAAGAGTGTGTTGGAGGATTGTCCTTTTCTCAGTCTAGAAGTTTGTTACATAATATTCATACTTGATTTATCTCAATAAGTATCTCTATTGATGGATCTGAATAGAAAAAGACTAGCTATTCTGTGGAAAATCAATGTTAGGGAGCTTTCAACTATCTCCAGGGGAAGTTTTTCATTGCTCCAGTACATAGGTTGATAGAGGAAGGGGTGTTGTCTGAGTTAATCCTTGAAGCTTCTGGTCAAGGCATGGGATGTGTGAGGATGAAAAAATTGGGAGTGATATCTTATGGGTCAAGGATGTTACTTCCCCATGAATGTCTTATGCCACAAATGATCTATAGCTAGAAGCATTCATGTTTGCAATAATGTTTTGGAATAAGTACATCATTGGGGAAAACATTGAGGCCTTCCTGGTTCACAAAATCCTGATGTATATCTTTTCCTAATGAGATTTGAAATTTCCAAAAATGAGGTGGATGGAGTTTCATCTAAGTGGTGATTTACAGATCTCAAACACCTTAGGAATGTCTAACATTGTCACTGATGTTTTGCGCATGAATTAGCAGAGAATGGTTGTTCAGAAATTGGTAGTGGCGGAAGGAGATAGAGGTGTTAGACAACCTGAACATCAATGTTGGAATGGATGGTGGTAGAGGTTGTCTCTTTTAGGTGACATTAATTTCATCTCTATGGAAGAAATTCGAGGATTCTCTCTGGGGAGACTCAAAGTCGGAGGTGATGCATGTTCACATTGACCAGGTTAATGCTCTTGAGGGATGGTTAAAGGATGGATATAATTATATGGTGTTTTGTGAGAAGCTATTTTTTCTACGGTGATTCATCATGATGTTCCCTGGGATTTTTATATCTCACACTATGAGGTACACCCATAAGCTTCTAATATGTACAATATCCTGAGGAAGGGGTTTTGTTATCCCGAGATGAAGCGAGTTATTTCAGATATTGTTGAGAAGTGCAGTGTGTGTGATTGGGTAAAGGTTGATCTCATGTTCTCAGTAGTTTGTTGTAACCCTTAAATGTCACTGAGTGGAAGTGGGGTGACATAGAGATGGAATTTTTCATAGGGATACCCAGGGCATGGGGAGGATGTGGTGGGATCTGGGTATTAGTTGATTGGTTGACAAAGTCATCACACTTCTTAGCGATCAAATAGTTGAGCGTAGTGGATACCGTAACACAGCAGTTTGTGGATGAGGTGGTAAAACTGCATGGGGTTCAATGATACATCATCTCAGATTGGAGATTTTCGATTTAACTCGCAATTCTGGAGGGTTCCATCCTCAAATAGATGGGAAGACATAGAGGACCATCCATACATTAGAGGACATGTTACAGGAATGTATTCCATACATGGGGTGTCTTCTAGGCTGAAATTGTTGAGAATGAGGATAATTCCAAAAAAGATCTCGATCTCCTTAAATAATTTGAGGCTCTTTTTTGAGATGTTATTTAATCTCAATATGAATTTGTTTTGTGGAGAATGAGCAATGTAAGATCATTGTTAATTCTTCCAAACATATGTCATGTACTTATACTAATAGTCTTTCAAAATAAGAAAAATTGGGCACTAATTTCAAGGTTGAAACACCTATTATCCCATGTATACATTGATTGTAGTTATGTCAACAAAGTCAATATTCTGGACCAACCACTTGTCCTTATCTAGGTTCTGGTGATGATACTAAACATGTTAATTAAATAGTGTCAGCACCATTTGGTGATGTGATTAATCTTATCACTATGTTTTTTATCTGGCATAATGACACCTAACCCAATTCAAGTTTGGAAAAAGAAGAAAAACATTCATATCCTACAAAAAATTCAAGTGATTTGGTTCATCTAGTTTATATTGAGGGAGAGGAATGTAAGACATCTATTCACTACTCCTAACCATTGCCTTGTCCTGCTACTACTTGTCGTTTTAGTCAGATAATTTTGGAACTAATTACAGTGTTCATACAATTATTATTACTGTTGTATGCATTTATGGAAAGAAGGTTTGAAAAGTTACTGTCTCTAGATAGACCACTTGTCCTCCTCTCAGTTCTGGAGATAATTAACAAGAGTTTAACAACATAGCACGAGGACCCTTGGGAGATTTGATTGACCACATCACTAAAGTCTATGCTAGGAATAATTATTACTTGTCCAATTAGGGTTTAGAAAAAGAATATAAACAAGATGATCTGGTAGGAAACTCAAGTTCTTTGATCCCTCTACCTTTTGATTTAAATTCTATTGTAGGTACTCATAAAACTGATTTCATTGATACATTTGTGAAACTAAAATTTGTATTTTATGCATAATGATGATCCCAGAAATGTTTTTTTTCATATTATGTTTTAAATGAAAGATCATTTCAAGGATTCTTTGAATGCAGATAATATTATTTCCACTTCTCATAAATGAAATATGAGTGAAAACACCTACCCATGAATGTAAAAAAAATGTTATAAAATCATCTACCCATAAAGGCTCATCTGGCATAAAAAAGGGGAGTTTTATCTCTTAACATAGGTACAAATTAAGATAATTTTATTGAATTTTCTAGGTATTTTTAACCCTAACACCATTACAATCTTAAAAATAATGCATAACATTCATCGACTTTCCATTTTTCCATAGACGAACCCATGATAATCTTTTCATCTAAATTACTACATCATTTTAGGTTTGGTTGTACATTTTTAGGTGAAATTCAAAATATCTCCACTATTGGTACTCTAAATTTTTTCACAACCATCCTTACAGAATGTTAATATTTTCTATGTCTCGAAACAAATATTTACCAATGAATTTTCTCTAGATAGAGCACATATTTTTTTCTCCATATTTTGATCAAAATGTAGATACAGTGATATAAAACCACTCTGTAATGATCTCTCATATTTAGATTCTAATATACACAACCACTGGTTCATAATTGATGACTTTAATGCTATCCCTACCTCATGCAAGAAGATGGGTCCTTCCCACTCCTATATCTCTATGGGAGGGATTAAGATTTTCATTGATGATAATAATCTTATTGAATCTACTATTATATATTCCGAATACACTTGTTATAGAAGATATTGTAATGGGTGGTTGCTAGAAAATTTGATAGAGCATTTATAGATGATCATGATTTGGATAAATAGGGCATTATCTTCAATACCACTCTTCCTTAGATTCGATCTGATCATCATCCTTTCATTATCACTATTTCTCTCTAAACTGGTAAGCATCTCCTACTATTTAGATTCAACAACATGTGGTTCATATATTCTGATTATTGAGATCTTGTTAAAAAAAATTGTGCATTAATTAATCATTACAATGATTCCATCTCATATTTTATTAAATTAAAATATCTTAAACAAATTATTAATGGATGGTTTAGCTTAAAGTATACACAAGTTGATAAAGAAATTATACTTCTTGATAATTTACTACATCATCATCAAATTAATAACAAAAACTCTAATTTTTCCACTAATAATAATAATAGAAATTAACATTTCTAGGCTACTCAAATCCCTCCTCGCCTTTATGGATAACAGGGGTAAAGAAGGTTTGAAAATAAAATTGTTATCTGATGGTGATAGAAAACCTAAATTCTACAAATATCTAAAATTAAACAAGAATTCTTGGAAGACTTTACCCTCTCATAAATATGGGGACAACATTATATATAATGAAGAGGATATTTATAATCACTTCATCTCTTATATTAAATATATCTTTAATGGATATCACATCAATAAAGAAATATTAAAAGATGTCATTCCAATAGTTTTCAAAATATAAAAATAATTACTATATTTTAAGCATTAATCTCAATCAAGAAATCAAATATACTATTTTTTACATTTAATCATGATAGTTCCCCAGGTCAAGATGGATTCAACAATGTCTTCTAAAAACAACATTGTGATTTTATTCAAGCTGATGTTTGCAGACTTATATGATCATTCATGTCTAATCGAATTCTACCCCATGGGTAAAACATTAAATTCCTTTATTTAATCTCCAAATTAATAAATGCCTATGAGATTCTTCTTTTAAGTCACATTTTCCTTATTAAAACCCTTCAGAATATCTTCACTAATCTTCTTTAAAATAGACTTAGTACCGTGACTGCCAAAATTATCTCTTAGAATCAATTTCACTTTGTCAAGGGTAGTTCCATCCAAGACTACATATGTATTTATTATAAATTCACTAAAATGTAAAACATTTCAATTAGAGTTGGAAGCACATCCATTAAAATGAAAATTAGAAATGCTTTTAATACCATGGACTATAATTGTATCTTTAATGTTCAACATGGCTTTGGATTCAATAATTTTATTATATCGATAATTAAAAACTTGTTCAAGTTGGCATCCATATATATCATGGTTGGTGGCTCTCAAAAAGGTTACTTCGAATTCTCCAAAGGATATACACAAGGTGATCCCCTTTAGCCCATTATGCTCTCCATTGTGGATGTCTATTAATGTTTATTCCTCACCCACCTTGTGGATCAGAATAAACATTTGCCCATCCAGGCTTCCAATAATATGAATTCCACGATGCATCTTTCATATATGGATGGCATCATTCTATTCTTACATGGTGATAAAAGAAACTTGAAAACCCTCAAAAATGCTATCTCTCACTATGATGAGGTTTCTGGTCCGGTCATTAGCTGAAATAAATCCACTATCTTCTTAGGGAGAAATATTGTAGCAAATAGTAAATATTGTATTATCAATGAATTGGGCATTGAAAAAGGTTCAATCCCTTTTACATACATTGGTGTCCCCATATTTTGAGCCAAGACCATGTCCAGTAATGTAATTAACATTTTTGATCAAGATAATAATCAAATATCCTCTTAGAAATAGAAAACACTTTACATGGAAAGTAGAATTTGCCTTGTCAAATCTGTTATTTTCTCCAAAATGGTTTACTTAATGATGGTTTATAAATGTCATACTAGTCTCATAAAAAATAACAGTTTCTATAAGAAAATTTATTTTGGGCTGGCAGTACTCCGGATACAAAATTGGTGACTATACCTTGGTCGATGTGTTGAAAACCATTGGATAAGGGTGGCCTTGGAATTAAAATTTTATATCACATTAATGTGTCCCTTCATGAAAAACATACATGGAACCAAATCGAAAATGACTCTACCACTATTACATTCATTAAAAATAAATTTCTTGATATGTTGAAGAAAGGAAACTTTAATTTTCTGAACACATTCATATCGCCTTCCATTAAGAAAGTGTAGGACAATATTACGAACAACTCTAGATAGATGGTTTCTAGGAACTCTTATATGAACATGTTGTTGGAAAACTGGACTAGTACACCCTTCATTTCAATTATCTATACTGAAAAAATATTTGAAAACATTAATTATGAAATTAGGGATGTTATTAAATCACATTTTGATAGTCTCCCTTCGAATTTTTTTATGTCATTAACAACTAATCATTCTATGAGATGGAGTATTTTATAATTTGAGTTTATTCATACAATGGTATGCGGGATTCTAAAATCATTTATAATCACCACTTTCATAATTTTAATTAAAACATAAGCTGGATAAAAAACAAGGATATTCCTGGCATAAAACATTCTCTATTATCACTAATATTGCATATTTCTTAATATTGGGTCCCCACAGATACTTTTCTAAGAAAACTTTTGGTCTATATTTTCTCAAATGGTTGTATCATTAAAAAACATATAGAATTTTTAACCATATTTTTCATTCTTATTCCATTTCCACAGCCCAAAGGAACTCTATTTCTAACATTATTTATTATAGATAGTTGACACATGACTCATTCAATGTCCAAATAAAGCATTTTGTAGATCTGTATAGCTCCCAAAAAATCAAGAACTCTTTTCATTCTATAGATTCTGAGCTTCATCATGTGATGTGGTATGGTAGAAATGCTAATATTCAAAAAAATTTCTCAGTCTGCCTTAATGCAGGTTGGATGAAGATCCTCACAGCTATTCATGAAGATTCCTTGATTTAGAAGGTATATGGAAATATTACAATGAAAGGTTTTATGATTTTGTGATTTTACAGATTGAATGAATTTTTCATCAGTCATGAATCACTTTTGAATTTTTTTTGGAAACATTCATTTTATTGATATATTAAGGTTAATGTCAAGGGTTCTTCTAAATTCAATCAGGGACTGGTGAGAAATGGTTCCATCTTTATGGATCTTCCTGGTTATATCCATGGGTGATTTTTTTAATGTTGTGGTATTTATTCTTCTCTGGACATTGAAATGAAGATTGTTATTTGTGAAATAAATTTTTCTAAGCATTAGGGTTGGAAAAACATAAGGATTGAAACTGATTCGACCACCATAGTGCAAGAAATTTGGAGTGGTGTGATTCATCTGGCATGGTCAATTAGTACATGTTTGATGGATATTTTCTATTCACTAGGTAAAATCTACCAAATTTCCTCTCATATCTATCATGAAGAGAATTTTTTTGTGGATGACATTTCAAATAAAAGAATACGTAAGTATTTTACATGGCTGAATTCCCCCCTTGACAATTTACTCACCCTTTTAGAGATTGATTATGATATGACCCAATATTTTATCCTCATTTATTTTTCATAATTATATATTATTTGTTCTTCGGTATTTTAAACAAGGAACGAAAATCTTCAAAAATATAGTGTCATATCATAGGGAGAGTGGAGGACTTGATTCCAAATCAGTATTCCTTAATGAAGATGTGGTTAAACTCAAGTGGGTGAGCCAGTGTCACCCAAATAAGATAGTATCTTGACATGTGGGAAGTAATTCCATGTCCCGTGTTCTGAGAAAGTGTGGTTTTGTTAATTTTGTGGTGGTTTTGTTGTTTATTAGAGGTATTAGATGTTGGTGGAGGTGACATTGAATGTTGAGGTTTCAATCTAGCTTTTGAACAATACACGGTGGTTTATCATTGAGAGGTATAATACATGTTTGTTGTTCTTACACCAATTCCTTTTGGGGTTGGTTTTTTATTCTTGATGGAGAGAATATATTGAAAAAAATCTTATGAATGGATCAGACATCTGTGGTACATTACATTTTCAAAATCAAGTGTTTGGGATGTTCTCGGAGGCCATGGTTGCTGATTATAAGAGTTTTATGAAATTAATGTTTTTCCATTAGTGAGTGAAGCCTATGTGATTTTTGTATGTTGCTCAATGATGAAGGTTGGCATTGGTAGCTTGCATTGGTAAATCTGGTTTGTTGAATTAGGGTGTTGGTGACTTGGTGCATCAGAGACTCATGGCATCTTTTACAAAGGGCAACAATGACTCTGAGTGTCGGTTGGTCGAGGTGTCATTAGGACGGGTGTCAGTGAGTGGTGTCAGTGAGTCACATTGATGACTTGTGTTACTGAGTCATGTCGGTGACTAGCATCAGTGATTCAAGCATTGATGAATCACATTAGTGACACACCCATTGGTGAGTCATATCCAGTTTTATCATTTTTTTCTAATATCACCCCTTTGACATTTCCAGTTATGTTAAATGAGTTAAGTGCTATATTTAATGAGGATTTGGCCCATTTAAAATGGTATTTATCTCATAAAAAATTAAATCTTCATTTGACTAATCAACCATGTGGACTTGAACATGATCCATCTTTAATAAAATTCGATATTTTTCCCATATTAGGCTCTGGATCTGGCCTTTCTAAATAAAAAATACTCACTTCCTTTAAACCTTTTGATTTTATATTTATTCATTAAGAACATTTCTTCCCTGAGAAGTCATGCACCTATGCTGTAGTAGTATGTCCAGTTTTTCTCTATTGTATTTCCAGCAGGTTGGGTAACCCCCTGTTTTGGCACAAGGAGAAATTATTTTTCATGACCCATCAATCGGGGCTTGTTCCGTCACTACCGCAAGCTCACATTTCATAATCCAAGGAATGACAACCTGTAATGGAACAATATTTCCCTATTATGGGAAGGAAATGCCTATAAACCTATAAAAACACAAAAACCAAGAACATAATAAAATAACAGCCATGATGTAAACTGTTGTAGAAAAAATTTTATTTAACGTAAAGGGGAAGTAATAAAAGCCCAACTAAAAAGTTCAAGTACAACTAAAAAGAGAAAACAAATCCTAGAATGTCCCTCGAGGATCCTACCTCAAGGGTAGGTATAGCTTTCAATAAGTAGTCTCTACGACACTTCATATCAACTGGTCCTCCTCTGAGCACCATTTAGTCTTGTCTCCCTTGGCCTTGATCAATGTTTTTCACTGTCTAAATAAGACACAACAAGGTTTTGCTATATCCCATGTAGGAGTGAATATAACAATACTCAGTTGGAACACCGAGATCGATGGAGGTATCATAGTGTTCTAACTTGGAAAACCACAGTGAAAGACCTCAATCCCAAAGCACTATGCAGTAGTCATCAAATCTACTTAGTTATATTTCCATACATATACCTAATTTTTCAATATACAGTCCTCTCATACTTGAGAAAAAATAAATCTCCAACTATTAATCCATTTCTAGAACTGATCCACAAAGGATGAAAACCCCAATGGTAACACCATGAAGGTATGAGTTCCATAAAGTTAACACCACAAATGCAACCCCACAAAGGTAACACCACATAGGTAACACCACGAAGGTAAAAGTACCACAATGGTAAAACCATCAAGGTAAGAGTACCTCAAAGGTAAAACCATGAAGGTAAAACAACCACAAAGGTAACACCATGAAGGTAAAGACTCTGTTCACACTAGGAATGAATTATGTACAGAAGTATAGATGACTAGTCATAAATATATATAATCTTATTCTATCGAGAGGGTCTACTATAGACCCGCACAAGATTTGTATGCGCTGGCCCAAAGATGATTATTGAGTGCTAACCCACACATGATTAGTATGCACTGACCCACACAAGATTACAAAGCACTGACCCACACAGGATCGATAAGTATTGACCAACATAGGATCGTACATCATTTTCCACGTCACAACCAATCCCCTCTAACTTACTACCAACCACTGGATTCCCACTCAAAATATGCTTTATTTAGGAAGATCCTCTCCTCAAGCTATTATTCGTACATCAAACACCATAATGTTCCTTGAAGAAGTATCCCAAACGACTTCCATGTCATAAGGGTCACAAGGTGAAAGATGGGATGTGTCAATCAGACTCCCGGTCTGTGTCTTATAAGCATTTTCATAATGAGGGCTCGATTGGATTCTGGTTCGATCCAACATGGCCATACTCGAACATTATCCAAAAATCATTTGGGGTATAATAAAAGGATCTCCCCACTAGAAGGATCCCATATTCATAGAAAGTTCATTAAATAGACACCTGGTTCATAGGTTATTACCCTTTAAAAAAACTAGGCCTGGTTGGGTCAGGGTTCGGTCCTACCTAGTCAGACTGACACAGCCCGATCCGGTTTGTGTCAACCCGATCTACTTTAGCTCAGACAGACCCGTCCTAGGTCTGACCCAACTAGAACAGAACCTGCAGATCCCTACCCAATTAGGCAGGGCCGTAGCGGGGTTTGTGTAATGGGCTGCGGACTGAACTGAACCATCTGGGTGGTGGGGCCAACTAGGTTGGCACGGCCTGGCCCACGGGTGGGCGTGTCCTGATAGGATCATGCCGCCTAGCCCGTAGAGGGGGTATCCCACTAGATGTGTTCCCCACCCTGCGAAGGGGCACGAACCACTATTTGGGCCCCACATATGCTAGTGTGTGGGATTTCACCTCCACCATTGCAGATTCTTGTCAGAATAATGTCTTGCGGCACGGGATGACCCTCCGCTCCTCCTCCTCCTCCATGGTTGGTCCATATGAGCCATCATGCATGACCATCATGGCTGAAAATCAGCGCCCTTCTATTCTAGTGGCATGAGACGACATGTCTCACCACTATTGCTGTTAGCCAGTGTCGTCCGCCTCCATCGCTTGTCAGCGCGGGTCGCCAGTGCAGCCATGCTAGTGTCGCATCAACGGTCCTCCACTAGTCATCGTGTGAGATCTGGTGGCATATTTTTTCATCCCAAGGTATCAGCAGCCTCCCTATGATTCCCTCTTCATCACTTGGCCCTATGTTTTGGGTTCATTCCAATGGAAATAAAAAGCTCCATGAAGAACGCAATGATTAGCAAGGGCGAAGGGACTAGGCCTTGTTCGTTTGGCCCCAACCCTCCACCTTATCATCTTAACAAGGAAGGGGATATATTATTCAACAATTTGTTGAAAATAAACAAGACAAAACCCTACCACATTATCATTGGGGAATGTATTTATTGAGGAGGAGTTGGTGTTCATCATTCGATGGCACTCTTCATCGCTTGCTAGAACTGGTTCCGTCCTCCTGGTAATTGATGTCACTGTACTTCACCAGATCATTGTCACAAGGTGAAGTCATCCCATCACTCCTCCCCAATCTCCATATAAATAAGGGAGTCGGAGGGTGATAAACTCGCATGGAATTAGTGGGGGTAAATTTTATAATATCCTTCTTAAATACAACAACATTGTTTCAAAATATTTGAGAAGTCAAGACTTTTAATGGATTGAAACGTCGTTCGTCCCGCCACTGCCACTTGTATATTGGAGGAATGAAAACAGAGAAATAAAATAAATTTTTTTTATTATTCTTTTAAAAGTCCCAATACCAATCATTTTCTCCCGAACAACTATTGTCAAAATGAATCCTTCCTTATGTTAATCCTAGGACTATAGATTAAATGGTGCTCTTAGATTTTTTATCCAAGCCATAGTTCAATAGTTAGAAAATTAATCTCACATGTCTACTAATTGTAAATTAATAAATGTTTAGATTCAACTAGAGAAAACCAGGCCTCAGAATCAGGCATCATCAACTTTTTTAGACATTTAATAATTCCATATAATTAAAACAATTACATAGGAAATCTTGGTCTTTACATTCTCCCCACCTTAGAGACATTCATTCCCAAAAATCCACAACATATACAAAGGAAAAAAATAGGGGTACTGAGCATGAATATGAGCCTCTCGCTCTTGTGGGCTCTCTTGGAGGTTCCCGTGCTACCAAGGAATTCACCACAAAGATATCGATCGTCCATGAACGACCCTCTGCTTTCGATCCTCAATCTCCACTGGAACCTTCATAAAGGTATATCCATCGTCAATGTCTAGCTCACCCCAGTTGATGATGTTTGGTGGATCATTCACGTACCTCCCCACCTGCGACATGTGGAAAACGCCATGAACCTAGTGCATCTATGGTGGAAGAGACATGAGAATTCCACCTCACCAACTCTGATGAGAACCTGAAAAGGTCATATTGAACTCGATGATAGATTTTCATCCCATGAAATATCTCTGCAAACCTTGTAGAGGTGAGGCCCACTGAAGGACATGGTCTCCCTCCTCAAACTCCAACGGTCTATATCTCTTTTTAGTATAAGAATTATGATTTCTCTGTGCAGTCTTCATCCTCTCCTAGATGATCTGCACCTTCTCAGTAGTAGCCCATTCCATCTTTGGACCCATAAGTGCTGACTCCCCTAGGTCTTACAACATAGAGGTGATCTACAATTTCGACTGTAGAAGGCCTTGAAGGATTCCATACCGATGGAGGAGAGAAAAATGATGTTGTACTTGAAATCCACCATTGGCAAGTGATCCTGCCAACTATGATCAAAATATAGGATGCAAGCATGAATCATGTCCTCATGTGTCTGAATAGTCTTCTCTGTCTGACCATCTGTGTGTGGATGAAAGGCAGTGGTCAAATGTAGCTGGGTCCTGAAAACCTCATGTAATCCCTTCCACAACCAGGATGTAAAACCTATGTCATGGTTAGCCCTGATCATCGATGTAACCCCCTGAATTAGTAAAATATCTTGTATGTAGAGGCGTCCCTAGACCTATATAGATCCCTACTCTCGGATGGGTAGGAAGTGGGTCGACTTTGGTGATTTAGTCAATGATCACCCAGTTGAAATCATGTACTTGGACTTGCATGGAATCCCTGTCACAAAATCCTTGGAGATACCATACCACATCCACTCCAGCACCTATACTGGATGAGATAAGCCTACTGGAACCGGATTCTCGACCATCAATTGCAGACATGTAAATCATCACGAAACAAACTCTGCCACTACCTTCTTTAACCCTAGCCACCAGTGCTGACACCAGAGGTCCTGGTACATCTTTGTTACACTAGGATGCACCACTAGAGGGGACTTATGGATCACCATTACCACCTCCTCCAAGAGCACCACTGGTTTAATGGTGCATCCAGTAAAGATAATGACATGATCCCCACCTTTATAAAATCCATCTGGTGTCTGTCTTATGGATATCTGAGCATGAAAATCCTCACAGTAAACATACCCTACTTGGGCCTCTCAAACATGCTAAATAAATGGGGAAGTGACAACCATAAACCCGAGGTAAGCTGGTCCAACTCTATCCACAAAGGATATCTACAACACGAATTGCTGCTCTATCACCTCACTTAGCAATTGTAGACCAGACCTCCTACTGAGTGAATCTTTGACCACGTTCCTCTTCCCTGGAGTGTAGACTATAGAGAATTCATAGTCCTAGTGGAGCTCTGACCATCGTCATTGTATTAGGTTTAGGTCCTTCTGAGTGAAGTTATACTTGAGACTCTTGTGATCAGAGTAGGCTTTAAAACATTCACCATCTTGTAATGTCGCCAAATCATCAAGGAAAATACAACTCTTGCTAATTCTAGGTCATGGGTAGCATAGTTCTACTCCTTCTGTCATAGTCGTTGAACACCATAAGTGATCATTGCTTTCTTCTACATCATGAAACATCTGGGTTTAGTCCGTAATGCATTTCAGTAGACTACATAGCCAACACTATCTTCTAGTATCCTCAAGATGGGGGAACTCGTCAGTCACAAAAAAACACTAAAAAACTATGTGGGAATCTCTCCATCCATAAGATGGGATGTCCCTTCATCATCAAAACTGACTAGGGTACTGAAACTCTAGAAATTTAGTGTAAGAATCTTCAGTAGTACTCATCCAATCACAGGAAACTCTACACCTCAGTCACACTCCTGGTTGGCTCCAAAGCTAGAACAACCTCTATCTCTACTAGATCTACTACAACTCCAGCCTCCAAGATTACATGTCCTATAAATTGAACCTCACGTATCTAGAAGTGACACTTCCATAGCTTACAATTAATCTAGTGCTCTCAGAGTGTAACCGGAACTATCTACAAATGATATGAATGCTCCTCCTCTGTCGCTCAGAACACCAATATATCTTAAATGAGGACTGCCATGAATAAATTGAGGTATGGTAGTGATATCATGTTCATGAGTCTCATTGAAACTACTGGTGAATTCGTCATGTCGAACGACATAAATTTGAACTCATAGTGTCTATGATGACATCTGGAGGCCATCTTCTACAAATCCTCAACTGGTATCCTGAGGCGATGATTGCCTGATATGAGGTATATATTCAAAATCCGATGAGATCCCTTCATCTAATCATTATGATAACTAATCCTCAGAAGAGTGTACATGTTCTTTACGGTCACCTGTATGGTGTCGGTAGTTCTCATAGAGTCTCAAACTCCCATCTTCCTTATTAGCAATCAAAATCAGGGCTTCCCATGGAGAAACATTGGGCCTTATGAACCCCATCCTCTGCAAGTCCTCTAACTATACCCGTAACTCAGAAAGCTCCATGGGAGACATCTGATATTCTATTATAGATATCAATGTCATCCCATGGTACAGGTCGATGTAAAATTCTACCTCTTGGGGTGGAGGTAGTCCCAGAACATCATCAGAAACATAATTGGAATATTAGTCCACCACTATAGGATATCTCATACTCTCAACATCAAATGATTTGAGGGAAAGGCTAGCCAAATGATGTGTGGTCAGTTTCAATGTCCTCTGGGTAAGTCCATCCTTTTCTGAAAATGTTCCCTTTTCACCGGTGAAGGAAAACATGGAACCATCCTCACAGACACACTGCACTTTCCGTAGAATACAATCAATCTGATCATGGACTGTAGCTAACCAGTCCATACCCAAGATGATGGTGTAAGGCCTCAACATCATTACTAGATGATATCACCTGAATCTCACTCCTCCTAGAGTAATCTCACAGTACCGACACCTATGTGTAATCATCGAATCCCATCCCATATGAGTCTCTAGACATAAGGATCGAGCCAACATTGCCATCGAAATCTCTAATCTATGAATGAGGGTGATAGAAATAAAAGAGTGACTAGAACCTGTGTCTATATGTACTGCACCTAGTGTGGAGTTGACACAAAACATACCTCTAATCATATCTGGAGCGTCGTGGCCATAGGCCTCTGCTGCCTGGAGTTGAGCTCGTCCCGTCCCATTTTCTCCATGTGGTCGGGGTGGACCATCTGGTGGTGGTGACAGTAGAACCTCGAATCACCACCCACCACATGTTGCACGAACAACTCCTCTTCTACATCCACCACCCTATGGACCAACTTGCTCGAACCTATGCCTATTTCTTGGAGGTCCCTCGAACATCTGCTAGTCATCTGTATGGTGGGACGGGCAGTGAAGAGCAACGTGACCCTGACCGCCGCATGAGTATAACTACCCACTAATCAAATATACTCCTCTATCCAATAAGCCCCACAACACTGAGCATGCATCCTAAGTTCGTCCAATAGAAGTTATGGCCCATTTGGGCCCATACTTCATCTATCTACTACCTAATTTGGATGACTCTACTACCTGAAATCTCATGGTCGCTCTCGCTATAGGCACCTTCTCAGCTAGGAATCTCTTCCCAAAAAGCTCTCGGTCTAGAACCCAAGCCTACATAAAAATGTTGAGAGATATCATCGATGCTCTAATATCTTGTCGAATACCCGGATCAAAGGTCTAGGCCTTGTGGAAAGAATCTCATACCATGTTAGTGGAGTAATTGGAGATATTAGTAAACCTCTTCGAAAACAGGGTAACATTCATGTTGCCCTGCTGTATGTAAAGAAGCTATTATATACGCACTGAGTGTAGAGTGGCTGGGATGAACTCTACCCTAAAAATTCCCTCGAAGTTTATCTAGGTGATGGTCGCCTCGTCGTATAACTTGAGTGTCAGACTCCACAATCTCCTAGCTGCTACCTATAAGAGATTGGCATCTAGGATCACTATCAGATCAGCTGGTGTCCCAACTAAGAGAAAAACTATAGACACATCATCCAATTAGTCCTTAGCCGCCTATGGATTCATCTCATCATGGAACCTCGGGATGCCTATGCTGCTGAAACTCGTGCAACACTCTTAGTAGGCGTGCATTCTCTATTGGTTGGGCTTGTGGAAATGGCTACCCAATGGGTAGTGGTGCTAATGGTACACCACTCGAAGGGGTTAACACTGTAAGAGGGCCATACACTAATGCTTCATCACTCTGTGGGCAGTCATTGGGTACTCTATCAGGAATCCTGACTGGGTGTCTATGTGGGGGAATCCTAAAAGAAAATAAGCGTTCCATTATCAATATGTTATACCTGGTGAGATGACACAAGGAAAACATAAGAAAAGCATTTCAAAAACATATTCAATTAGTGTTTTCATGCACTGAGTCAAAAATCAGAATTCAGGGTCCTGGTGTATAGATACATCAGCTGCCGCACAAACACTATATTATTCAAACTGAAAACCACACACATTAAACATAACACTATTTACACATATAAAATATCAGAGTCCTGGTTATTTGGTAGAACTGACTCCTCTGATACCACTTTGTCACGTCCCATCCCCAGGGTCCATTCTTTGACTACCCATGCTTGCCATCCAAAGGCTAGGGGCTGGCGACTAGCACGAGAAAGGCATATCCCTATAACGGGATGGAATTGACATTAAACCTGTACAAACACACAAAATATGAGCACAACAAGAAGCAACCATGAGGTAAACTCATGTAGTAAAAATTGTTCTGAATGTATAGGGTCCGGAATACAATCCCAATTGAAAAGTATAAGTACAACTAAAAAGATAAAATATCTTCTAGAACGTCCACCAAGGATCTTATCTAAGGGGTAGGTACAACTCAAGATCAGTAGTCACTGTAGCAAGTCTCGTAAAATGGTCCACTTATGAGCATCATCCAGTCCTGGCTCTCTTGGCCTTGATCAATGTGGTATATGGATTGTACAAGACACAACATGGTGCAGGCATAGCGTGTGTAGTGGTGAGTATAACAATACTCAGTATGGACCCTGAGACCACCAAGGGTCTCCTAGAGTTCCACAAAGGAAAAGCATGAAACAAGACCTCAATCACAATTCACGAAGTAGTAGTCATCAACTCTACATTGGTATATGGCCATATATATACCTAAGTTATCAATATACACTCATCTCAAACATGTGGAAACATAAGGCTCTATCCTTTAATCCATTTACACAACTGATCCATGAAGGATGAATACCACAAAGGTAACACCACAATGGTATGTGTACCACAAATGTTACACCATGAAGGTAACACCATGAAGGTAAAGGTACCACAAAGGTAACACCACGAACATAAAAGTACCGAACAGGTAACACCATGAAGGTAAGAGTACAACAACGTTAACACTATGAAGGTTAATGTACCAAAAATGTAACACCACAATGGTAAAGACTCAGCTCACACCAGGTATAACATAAGTAAAGATGTACAGATGATTAGTCATAAATCTATATCATATTATTTTGTCGATAAGCTCAACTATTGACCAACACAGGATCAATATGAACTGCCCCAAATAGGACCGATAAGCGCTGAAACACATAGGATCAGTATTTAATAACCCACGTAGGATTGATGATTGCTGACCCACACAAGATCAATAAGTACAAACCCACACAGGTCATTATTCATTTTCCATGTCATAACCAATCTCTTCAACCTCAATGATAGCCATTGGATTCCACCATATATTACGCTTGATTCTGGGAGAACCGCTTCTCAAGACATACTTCGAACCTCAACCTCCATGATGTTCCATAGAGAAGTATCCCAATGGACCTCCATGTCATAGGGGTCCCAACACAATAGGCGACACATCAATCACATGGCCATTATGTGACTTATAAACCTTTATTACCAATGTCCTGGTTGAAATTGGGTCTGATCCAACTTGGATGTACTCCAACATTATATAAAACTCATGTGGAGAATACTAAAAAGACTGTAATGACTAAAACGTTAATTAATGGAAATCCCTTTTGATCTAATTAAATGTCTCTTTATGTAAAATGTGTATATAAAATGTCAAATTCTTTGGTTTTATGTTTTTGGATTTTATAATACCATTATGAATTGTGACCATTGTTAATATAGTCATTGAATAGTTATCACATGATTAGTATGAATATAGGGCTTGAACAAATCCAACTTACTCAGACAAAAGAAGCGATGACCTCATCTATTAGATATGCCCCATACAAAACCCATTTCTCAGAGCTCGGAAAGGAGGTTGTGTCCTTGGGATTTTCTATTGACCAAGCCCAAAATAAGCTCGAATATTTTATTCTTGAGTGGAACTGCCTACGAGAGAAGTGTATGTTGATATAGATTACCACCCGAGAAATGTTATTTGAGCCACGCCAAGAGTCGGACACCATCGTACACCTTACCCATTGGTCTTATGTGGGTGTTATAAGGGGTTATTTAACAAGACATTATCGCTATGGTCATTTACATTATTTTTCTACATAATAATTAATATACCTTCATTTTATTATTGTTACCTTTTAAATGGTTTTTGAAGCCAGAATAGTATTTTTAGTTAATATTCAACTAAGAAATCTATTTTCCTGAAATAATGGATTTTTGACTGAAATAATATTTTAATAATAAAATTTCCATTGTTATTAATATTAATTTTTATTAAATATAAATGATTTTATAAATTTATGAATGCAATCATAATTTTCATTAAGGTTTGAAAGCCATTTTTGTCAAAACCCTTTGAATTTTTGATAAATGTCGATTTTATTTGAAAAGTGAAATTTATCATATTTAAAAAATTATTTAGATAATATAAATATTATTTTTTGAATCAGGATGTTGAAATTATCAAACGGTTAATTTTTTATAATTTTCTGAGATAGGAAATGTTTTGGGTAAAAATTAAATACCGTTTAAATATATAATGTGTTTTATGACATCATAATTACCTAATAGTCATGTAATAAAATACTATGAGCGTTATGTTATGCCAATATATGTTTTGACATTAAAATATTTGATTTTTTGATTGTTTTATTTAATTTAGAAAGCATTAATAAACACTTCAAGGCTTATTAAACATCTTGTCTTTTTAAATTGATTTCCATGAGAGTGTGACTCATCTCTACATGAGAAACCCCATTATTTTAAGAATTTCAGACTTTGGACATATAAAATATTTTTTTCCACTTCCCTTTTACCAAAACCATGGTAAAAAACTACAGTCTGGTTTGTGTTTTGGAATAGATTAATGTGAAGTGTCCCAAACCTAAATAATAAATAATTCCATCACCATTCATATATAAACCCACCCAATATACCACTTAATCCTCACTAAAATCCTTTGGAGTTCGTCAATAATCTTCCCTCCTCTCTCTATAATCCTCCCAAGGTGCCCAAAGCTCCTAAAAAGCACCTCTCAAGCTTCTCTCAAGCCTTTGAAATCACACTTCCAAGTAAGGGTTTTTTCTTCCTTTCTCATTTTTGTAAAAATTTCTTAATGTAGTTATGCCCATTTAATTTCAATTATAAATGTTTGGGTATGGTATCTCACCTCCCGCATACTACCCTATTTAATTTTCATTGATTTAAGACCCCTTTCTCTCTCATTAAATGCCTCCCATGTACACCTGTTACTATGCCAAAATTCTGAAATGAATTTCTCTCTCCACTTTTACATTGAAGCATTTCATTGGTATCATGACTTTAAATCCCATTAAATTTGTTGGTAAATCTATCTATATGACCCCATTAATCTCTATTTCATGTACATATGATGAGACACCCCTTTTTCTCTCATCAACCTTTTTTATGAATTCTTACGTCACGCTGTTACGTTGTAAAAATTGCACTGATTTTCCAAGCCAATGTCATTGTGTAGTGAATACCATGACCATTTCTCTATCAAGGGGAATTAAACATTATGAACATGTACATATTCATTAAAAGTTTCATGTATTAATTAAAAACTCTTTTATGGTGTAATAAATGATTTTTTATTAATCCATTTTATATGATCCATGTTGCACACATATGCATGAAATGAAATGTTTAAGAAGGGTGCACACTTTATAGCTCTCCAATGCATTGGGTAAAGTATATTATAATGATATGCCATGGAAATTGGTGTTATCTCATGATAATTCAAGTGAAATGAGGTTTTAATCGTGATTAATGTTCGATGAGGATTTACTCATACTCTATCTGCAATGAGCCTTGGCTCATGCTAAATCCATGATAAGTGTTGTTTCCCCATTTCCATGTTATGATTACAATGATTTATCATGACTGTATGTTTATTATTTTATTGTGATATAATTATATGCCTATTTTCTATCATGTATTGTATTGCTCATGTTTCTCTATATTTATTCCCTTTACTATGATTTATAGGTCACCCTTTTCTTATGCATGTCCTCAGGTTATCCCATAGAATGCTAAGTATAAGGAAATATAGTGGTCATGTAAATGAAGTATTCACTAAAGATGTTGTTTTTTCATGTTTTAAGTAGTTATGTTGTGATTATAATCTCCAAAGACACTATAGCTTTTGATCTTCTATGTTTTATCAAATGTTTTTATGTAATAAATTATGTTTAATTGTGTAATAAAAGATCAGGGTTGTCATATTTGGCATCAGAAGATAGGTTTAGTTATTTTTGAGATTAGGATTAGAAAACCCTAGTTAATCCTTAGAGAAAAGACTATGTATAATAAAAACATACCTATGTTTTGGTGAGTATTGAGTAAGTGGTTTATCATGGAAATACATCCCTGTCTGGATACGAGCAGGTAGAGGCGGCTCTGGCACAGATGTATCATAGTGGTAAAACCTGAAAACACCGATTTGAGATGGAATCAAATGGGAACTGGTGCATGAAAATGGGACTTACTGCATTCTTGGTTATGGCAGTCCCAGACGATATGCTTTAGTAAATTCAATATCATAGTATGAACAATTTTTAATGGAAAAATTACCTATGAATATATGTTAGAATATAGATCATGGATAACATAGGCTAAAGCCAATAGATTCATATGTTAAGGAAATAAGATTTATTTATCAGTCATCAGTTTTCTACTTGTATTGCCCTTTATGTGTCACCCCTAACTTTCATTTTATTCTATCCAAAGGATGGTAATAGGAGGACTCGGGCTAACAACCGATGTGATGATCATTATGATGACTGTACTAATGAGATACCCAATCCAATGGGAGAAGGCATCGTGAAATTTGTCACAATTCTTTCTCAGATAACTAATTCTTTGAGTAAAAACATTGGTCAAGTGGAATGTTCAACTCCCCCCCTAAAAAATAACATGTTTCTATCAAGAGCCTTATGAGACAAAGGCCACCAGCTTTTAATGGATCATCTGATCCCTCAATCGCTGAACAATGGATCAACACCATTGAAAAGATATTCTCCATACTTCAATGTTCTAAAAAAGAGTAGTTTCTTCTGGCTGCTTATCGTATAGAATGGTGAAGCTGATCAATGGTGGACGTTGATCAAAAATATGAATCCTTAGGAGGAGATCAAGGCGTTGGAATGGAAGGATTTCTGAAAGATGTTTTTTGATAAATATTTTCCATGAACACTATATATTAAAATGGAAAGGTACTTCCGTGACCTCAAGAAAAAAGACAATGAATCTGTTGGAGCATACGAGGAAAATGACACAAGGTTTGCTCGATACGATTCCTTCTTTGTCGTTACCCCCGAATGGAAGGTTGACCACTTCTTTGGTTGGATGAAACCTAGCCTGCAGAAATAACTAGTGATACATGACATAGACAGCTATGAGGAAATTGTCTAATGTTCCCTAAAGGTAGAAATGGAGATCGTAGAATCTCAGGGGTATCTTGGGGATACGAAGTGTAAGGTGTATATCAATGCAGGTATTCCAATGGATAAATTAATTGGTGCTATGAAGATCCAACACCCCACTTTCAAAATTGTGGAAAGAAGCACTGAGAAATTTCTTGAAGGGGACGAGGAAACTATTTAGGTGTGGTTGAGAAGGGAATAAAGCTGTTAAATGCCATCAAGAAAAACCCACAGCTGCAATAGGAGAGAGGAACACTCTGTTTGAACCTCAATGCGTTGTTTATTGCTAAAAATGCAACAAACCAAGGCATATTGAAAATCAATTTCCTACGAAAAGGATTTTCGGAGGCAACCAACAACCCCCAAGGTAGCAAGGGTGATATTTTTCCATCACTACTCCCAAAGTGAACCCCAATAAGGAATTGGTGATAGGTACGCTAGTTATTCATTAAAGAATAGAAAATGTACTTTTTCATTCATTTTATACGCATTATTTTATATCTCGAATGTTTACTAGAACAATCATAGCACCAACACAAATCATATAATTGAAGATTTCGCTGAGTACAGAAAATGGGGAAATCATTGCATCCCAAGAATATAACTCCCCCTATTATAATATGTGGATTAAACTTCCAAGTGAACCTTTTCATAATTCTATTGGTAGAATTTGATGTTGTTCTTGGCATGGATTATATTTCCTTATATAGAGCTGAAATAAATTTCCATGAGAGGAAAATCACTCTCCATGTAGAGAATCGACCCCCGATTCATTACAAGTTCAAGGAGGAAGATAAATCTTATTTAGCTCCATCATATCAAGCATGGATATTACTTCCATTTGAGCACACATATCTGGATAAAATGATTGAGTCCACGGAGGCAACCATCCAAGAGGACATGCCTATTTTGAGGGAATTCAATGAAGTGTTTCTTGAGAAATTGTCTGGTCCTCCTCCTAGAAGAGATATTGAATTCGAAATTGATCTTATACCTAGGGTGTTTCCAATATCCAAAACTCCATATTGAATGGCTATTGTGGAGAATGAAGAGTTAAAGAAACCTCTATAATAGAATCTGGATAAAAGGGATTATACGCCCAAGTGCTTCACCATGGGCTGCACTAGTCCTCTTCGTCAAGAGGAAGGATGGTTCAATTCTCCTTTTCATCGATTATCATGATCTCAAAAAAATCACTGTAAAGAACAAGTATCCGCTCCCATGAATTTATGACTTGTTCAATCAACTTTTTGTAGCCCAATACTTCTCCAAGGGGGATTTGCGGTTGGTATATTATCAAGTAATTGTGAAGAAGGAGGATGTCCCCAAAACTGCTATTCATATAAGATAAGAGCACTATGAATTCATAGTAATGCCTTTTGGACTCACTAATGCTCATATAATCTTCATAGACATGATGAATAAAGTCTTTGAATATTACCTTGACAAATTTTTTGGTAGTCTTTATAGATGATATTTTGATATACTCCAACACCAAGGAGGACCATGAGGAGTATTTAACAAGTGTACTAGAGACATTGCAGAAGGGGAATCTCTATGAAAAGTACATCAATTGTGAGTTCTGGGTGAATGAGGTCAAATTCATTGGCCATATCATCACAAGAAATGGGATATCTATGGATCCCTCCAAAATAGTTGCAATTGAGTGATGTCCAAGGAAAACATCGGTAACAGATATCCGTAGATTATTGGTTTTAGATGGCTTTTATCTATGATTTTTGAGGAATTTATCATGATTTCCCAACCCTCTTACCAAGCTAACATAGATGGGAGTAATGTTTTCATGGAGTTATGAATGTGAAGAAAGCTTCAAGGGGTTGAAAAGTAGGCTCATCACTATGCCCGTGGTCACATTACCCACAAGTGGAGATCTTTTTGTGCTCCTTAGTGATGCTTAGAAGAAAGTCCTGGTATGTGTGTTGATGCAAAATAACAAATTCATTGCCTAATATTCAAGCAAATTGAATTTTCATGAACAGAACAATTCAATACATGACCTCGAGTTGGATGTAGTGATCATCACTTTGAAAATTTTGTGGCATTATCTCTTTGTGGAGAAGTGTAAAATATATATAGAAACAAAAACATCAAGTATATATTCACACGGAAAGAGTTGAAGATGCACCAATGAAGATGGTTAAGCTGATCAAATACTATGACTGCTCAATCCATTACCACCCTAGGAATGCAAACAAGGTGGAATATGCCCTATGTAGAAAGGACCCAATGATTCTATCATTGATGAGAATTGAAAAGGATCCAATATTCTTATATTTGATGAAGATGGACATGGGAATCATAAAGAAGGGAACATCATCAATCCTTTTACATTTGATTTCTCAATCATTAAATTTGGAAAGGTTAAAAGATGCTAAAAATATGATGTGGGAATTTAGATAAAAGTGGAAGCTATTGAAAAAGGGAGATCCTCAGAGTTTAATGTTAATGGAGAATGAATTGTGAGATTTGGGAAAAGAATATGTGTTCTCTCATTTCCGGAGCTGAAGAATGAACTTTTGGATAATTCACATAGTTTAAATATCTCTATTCACCCAGGAAACAAAAATATGTATCGAGATCTCTGAGATCATTATTTGTAACACCCCGAAATTTTATGAGATATATTATTTTTATTCTCTTTGATGTCATCTATTGTACACTCTAATATGATTTTCTTGTAATATATGAAACACTGTATTAGCTTGCAGTATATGCAGCATTATTCTTGGCACGTGTTACACACAATTTCAAGTTTGTTTTGTGGAAATTTTTCTACCCAACATTAAGTATAGATTTTGTTTAATGTATAAATGAAATAAGTTTTGATTATGTTATACACAACACCAAAGTGTTATTTCCATACACACAAGCCTGACTTGTCTTGCATTACATTAAATCACGATCTTCCTCGATAATGTGTGCAGTACGCAATATAGAGTTTCACAAAACAACGATATGTTATTATAACATTATTGTGAACTATCCATTATGAATAGTAATACCCACTTTTTGAATTTTTTTAAATTTTATCCTTCCAAATGGACTTCATTTTTTGATTCAAAAAAATAAAAATTATCCTTGGGTGAATTTTTGGTATTTTTCTGAAAACTATCAATTTTTTATGAATAATGAAAACACTGAGTTATTGGTTAAAACCAAATTTTTATTTAAATAATAATTTATTTTATTTAAATTTATTTTAGGTCAAAATAGATACATAATACATATATATGTTCAATGTAATTCATTGGAGGCATTTTATAATAATTTTAGATATATACAAATTTTATTGAAGTTTGTACCGTCTTTTACCCACATCCTAGTAGAAATTGCAAATCTACAGAATACATAATTTTACCGCTTCTGTGAATTGAATTTCAAAAATCTGAGATATAAGGATGATATCAGTAATTAATATTTGATTCAATGAGATGAAAATAATTTTTTTCAATGGTTACTTCTACTTTTATTTACCACGGTTAAAAGTAAATAGGGTAATGAAGGGTAAAAATGATATTATTATTACAATATAACATGCAATAATTCTATTGGATAAGTGTAATTCGACCAAAAACAACCTTAGTTATAAATTATTACCCTTTAGGTACACTTGGATTAGATTAGGAGATTTATTATTATTTTATTTAAAGAAGAGTTAAAATAGTTAAAATCAATGTTTAATAACTAAAACATTTTGAATATAGGGTTTTACATAAGATAAATTATATTATAAATATTAATTAGAAAGATAAAATTATTTCCTACATAATTATATTTTATTTATATTTTTATGCAATAAATAATTAAATTTATTTATGACACAATGTTGATTAAGTAATTACCTTATTAATGAAATATTAACATAATTAATATTATAAATACTCAAATAAAGGTAATTTAAGACTTTTTATTAATTACACTAATTTTATAAGTTAATAAAACATATTAGGGTTTGTTAAATAATTTTTTTCTAAGTAATAATGCTATTATAAATTTAGGAAAAAAAATATCAAATAGTTTCAAAACTGACATAAAAGAGTTTTTTTAAAACAATATTGTATTATTATTTGATATTCTATTCCAAAAAAAGTTTGGTTTGGCCAAAAGACATATATAATAATATGTGTATCATTAATGAACCAATTTGGGTTCTATTGGTAGTTTATAGTATGTTTATTAACCATATTGTGTAAGAATACAAGAAGACACAGTAAAAGTTAGATTATTTAACTTAGAGTTAAATCTAAATGATAAGGTTAAAACGGTTAGCTAAACATGTATAAAACCTATTGGATGAGAGTATTTCTAACCATCTCCACCCTAGACTTGATATAAGTCGCTTTTGAGCCATTATAAACCGAATATGAATTTATTATAAAATAATATTATTTGTTTTTTCAAAGGTACCCCTAACCCCTTTTATAAAAGTGCACTCCTCGTTCTCTCTAATTCACACCGCCAAAGCCATTTTTCTCTACCAAACTCTGCCCAAATACCCTCTAAAATATCCTACATTCATCCCAGTATACTTCCTTTAGTTATACAGACAACTTAAAGAGACCTTTTTATCAAATCAAAAGGAAGAACGCGAAGATGGGGTAAATATCTCACCACCTATTTCAAATTATTTTCTTCTTCCACATACTCCTTATTTGTTTTTTCCATTATAAAATAATAACTCTAGTATTATATATATATACTATGATGTTATTATAAAATTTTTAAAACCTTATTAATTATTTTATCCATCCTATGAATGAAAAAGTCACCACACGTGCGTACGTACGACTTACCATCTCCATGTAGTGGTGAAGTTTGTTATTCAAACATTTCATCATTTGGATGGGTATAATAATGAGTTTAACGGATATAAATAATAAATATAAAATTATTAAGATTCTGTATATATGAGATTCCATCCAATTATATACGATTTTAATATCAAAATAATGATATTATCGCTCGTCCGTACGTACGAACTACCGTCTCCACGAATGCAATGAGATAAATTTTCCATATTTAACCATTAAAGTACGATTATAAAGTATATATAATAAATAATAATGAATGATATTAAATAATAATGATACTATATTTATGTACATATATGTTTCTTTTATTTAATTCCATTCAATTCAATAAGGAAAGAAAAACAGCGTTCATTCGTATGTACGACCTACTGTCTCCATGAATGATGTATTTCATTCCATTTATCAATCTATCATATATATATTTATATGATGAATATATATTATATATAAATCATGGTTTACATTCTGGAATTAAGTAAATCAGAATATTAGTAATAATATCAATAACAACAAGTCGAAACACGTACGATAAATGAAACGATTTTACCCGAAACACTGCTTTAACATCGAATTTACAAAAGAACGGGTAATATAAAGTCCTAAGTGAATCATATATGATATAATAAATATTATTGTTGTTCAGTTACAAGTTAATAATATGTTTAAACACACAATACCAGAATCTCGGACACATACGAATGAAAGTGGAAATAAGGTAAGGGATAATTTTGAAAATCTCCTTTTTATCCGAGATTGCTTATACATAAGTATTTACTGGTGTATATTTTTCATCCATGTCCATAATTTTTTTTCATAAAGTGTATAATATTGTTCCATGTATTTTTAAAGTCATTTTTAACACACTTTTACTTTTACATTGTGTTCTGGAAGGAATATTTCTTTTTTTACCATATGAGGATCTTTTTGACTTTTCCAGCAAAAGTACGAGGAGAGTGTTTTTTCAACTTATACGGAATTAATGGATTTTTACAGTTTCATAACAAATTATTTTCATGAAGCTTCCTCTAAAATATTTCATAATTATTTTCATCAAAATCATTTTCTTTTTAAGTTGAATAGAATTTTATGAAAAGGAAATGATTTTGAAGAAGAAGGGCTATTTTCCTCTAGAATTCATTTGAAGTGTTTTGTCAAAACTATTATCCATATATGATGACATTATTTAGTATGATTATGTTTCAAGTATAATGTCTCTATTATTTAAATGGTTGGATTCTTATTATGATGAAATGATATCCATTTTTTATAGGGATTATGTTATGATGGGATGATGTTTATAAAACCCATTTTATTCTTTGGGTTATGATGAATGAATTATGTTTATTTTGTGGCACAAGTAATAATGATTTCATTATGAGATTGGTGGGACCTATATCTCCTTCTAATTCATTGGGTAAATATTTATATTTCATTAGATAAAAAGGGATGGAACGACAATTTAATCCAGTTCAGTAATACACGGCTAGAATGACATGTAATCCAAATTCAGTAATGGACTTTGTCCACTATGATGGTCTTGGCAGCAATGCCTTGGCTATTATGGAAATAATAACATGTGAATAATTTTTTGCACCAATTACATGTATTATTCCCATGCTATTTTATCATGATTTATTTTCCTCTATGATATATGCCTTACATACTTCTTATTTTTAGGTCATTGCTCAAGATTTTGATGAATAGATTTTATGTTCAATTTTTTGCATTCAAATGCTTATGGATTGTTTTATGTTCTCTATGTTTACCCTTAATGAGAATTTGAGATCACACTTTTTATATTTTCTTTTCCCCAGGATATAATGAATGGTTTTAGGTAAGAAAATGAAAGGTGAATATCTTTATGGGAGATGTTGAAGATCTTTCTCTATGATTAGAAGATTATGTTCAGAGTTTTCGAAGACACTAAACTATTAAGGTACATGGGTGTCTTTTTTTGTTATATATTATGTATTCTGCAAAAGTAACTTAATTTCCATGTT
Source organism: Viscum album (assembly GCA_963277665.1). Lineage (NCBI taxonomy): Eukaryota > Viridiplantae > Streptophyta > Magnoliopsida > Santalales > Viscaceae > Viscum > Viscum album. Next base: position 677,287,341 of record OY728132.1, on the reverse strand, counting down.
TTTCAAGTGTGTGTCTCTGCTGTTTGTATCAGAGGATAGGATTAGTAAACCATTGGAAACCAGGATGCAAAAACTTTAGTGAGATCCCTATAGATATTTCTAAGGTATGTCTAGGGATGTCCCTAAAGTTTAGTATAACTATAGGTTTAAATCCTAGAATTGTGTTGACAACCATGAATAACCTAGTGTGAACCTAGGGTGTCCTAAATTAAAGAATGTGTGACATGTTAGACATCCCATAAGTGACTTTTTATGATTATGTGGTTCCTTGTTATTTAAACTCTTTCTTATACTATGGTTTCTGGTTTTAGTCAATAGAGGTAATGGCAAGGAATTAAGTTAACATTTATTCCAACGGAAAAATTGGTCACTATGATCAACAAAATTGTGTAATTATTGGAAATAAATATATTATGATTATGCCGAATCAGTCATCATGACATATGATTAACAAGGTAAACTTTAGTTGTATTCGGAAGTCATCAAATAAGTGGAAGATGTACTTTTATGCATGTTTTCATGCTGAGGAACATATATGAAGGAAGTTGAAGCTTTCTACATATCAATAATAAGGGAAGAAGAACCTTGGGGAATGCCTCAAATGGAGGGGAAGATGTTATCTATGTGGGGAAAAGGGCCATAGAGTGACTGACTGTTATGGAGTTCCATGTCTTATCTATGGTGAACATGGGCATTACCAATATCAATGCCCTGACCTAAGAGGTTAATTCTAAATCAAGGAAGTACTTATTCCATGAAAATAATTGAAGAATATGGATTGATGTTTTTATGTATTTGAATTCAAGAATAATGTCATTGATGTAATTTTATGGTATATTGGAATATCTATTTATTGGCCCATTGTGGGTTTCAATTAGAATATGGAACCGGTAAGCATGAAAAATGATAGAAATATTTATGGAATGAAGATGATATGAACATAATGAAGGGATAAGGAGGAAATAATATTTTTGATAGTGTAAATGATCTCATGAATGATATAAGGACAAAGTGATAACATGGTTTGAGTATATAGAATTTTTGGAATTTTGGTATGTGGAAAGAGTTAACTTTTGATAGCATTCATGTTTTCACTAAAGTTCAATGGGTATTAATTTTTCAAGAGAATAAATTATTAAGGTATTCAAATGATTGGAATGTGACCAAAAAGATACATCTTATGATATACAGGGGTAAATGACGATATTCATATGATCAATAGATGACCTTTTTAAAAATAGTTTTATTTATACTATGAGCTTTGAAAGAAGTATTTTGGATAACAATAAATATTGGAATGGATAAAGTTAGACATCATATAGTATTGTTTAAGGAATAAACCTTTTTTAGATTTTATTTATGGAATGTTATAATGGTGATGTTTTTTAAAAAGGAAATCCTATAGGATGCACGACAAACCATCGCGTCAGACAAGGTTGCAGGAATCAAACCCACAACTGAAGTGCGACATGCCTTTATCGCCTACTACTGGCCTATAGGAAGTCCCTGGTTAGTATAAAATAGTTTTATTTTATTAAGCGGTATGATAGATGATGTATATGTCCATTTTAGGAACCATATATGATTAATATCACCATATATGGACTTATGTATATTTAATAACTTTTTCTAACCTTTTGCTTGAGAAAGATGGAATGAGCTATCATTATATCGCATGATCTTCTAACACTTCACGAATGAAAAATTCAACTTCATTTATTTAAGAGATGAAGTGGAAATTGTTCATGGAATGACAAATGAGGACATTACACCAAAATCAAGTAAGTATTTATCCTTATGAAAAAAATTATCAACTTTAGTTAAATGATCTTAAAAAACCAAATCGATGCCCTAGATGGAACCTTAGATCATCACAAATTTATGGCTTTGTGATTGTTTTCTTTTTTCATAGACATGTTCTCTACCACTCTCCACCAAAACATGATGGTTAGATTTCCCTTCTATATCCATATTTTCACCTATGTTATTCAATCTGGAAACCCATTGAGGAGTTAATTTGGGTAACCGTTACATTTCATACATTAGTTTATAAAATTATTTTGTAGTATTCCTTTTTAATATGTGGGTCTCTATGAATGAAACATTCAAGTAGTAAATGATTTATAACCCTGATGAATTTTGAGGGTCAAATTCATTTTAAGGGGGGTAGAATGTAACACTCCGATATTTTATGAGATATATTATTTTAAATTTATTTGATGTCTTCTATTGTACACTACACTATGATTAGCTTGTACTATACGCAACACCGAATTAGCTTGCAGTATACGCAACATTATTATTGTCTCGTGTTACACAATATTTCAAGTTAGTTTTGTGGAAATTAATCTACGCACCATTAAGTATAGATTTTGTTTAATGTATAAATGAAATAAGTTTTGCTAATGTTATACGCAACACCAAAGGGAGCTTTCACTACACGCATCCCTGACTCGGCTTGCATTACAGGCAATCACGACCTTCCTCGATAGTGTGTGTAGTATGCAATACCGAGTTCTACGAAACAATGATATGTTATTATAATATTATTATGAACTAGCCATTATTAATAGTAATACCCAATTTTTGAAATTTTATAAATTTTATCTTTTAAAATGGAATTCATTTTTGGATTTGGAATATTAAAATTAGCCTAGGGTAAAATTTTGTTATTTTTCCGAAAACTTTCATTTTCTGATGAATAGCAAAAACACTAAGTTATTGGTTAAAACTGACTTTTTATTTGAATAATAATTTATTTTACTTAAAATTATTTTAGGCCAATATAGATACATAATACCTATATATGTTAAATTTAATTCATTGGATAAATTTTATAATAATTTCAGATATATAAAAATTTTATTGAAATTTTTACCTTCTTTTACCCACCTTAAAGGAGCATTTTAAAATTTATATAAAACATAATTTTACAATTTTTGTGAGTTCAATTTCAAAAATCCAAGAGACACTGTTGATATCAATAAGTAAAATATGGTTCAATAAGATGAAAATAATTTTTGGTGAAGAGTAACTTTTAACTTTTATTTACCATGGTTAAAAGTAAATAGTGTAAATAAGAGTAAAAATGATATTATTATTACCCTAACACATGTCCTAATTCTATTGTATAAGTGTAATTCGACCGAAAAACAATTTAGGAATAAAATATTACCCTTTAGGTCCACTTGGATTAGATTAGGACATTTATTATTATTTTATTTAAAGAAGAGTTAAAATAGTTAAAATCAGAGTTCAATAACTAAATATTTTTTAATGTAGGGTTGTACATAAGATAAATTCAACGATAAATTTTCAATAGAAATATAAAAATATTTACTACATAATTTTTCTTTATTTATGTTTTTATCCATTATTTAATTTAATTTATTTATGACACAATGATGATGCAGTAATTACCTTATTAATGAAATATTAACATAATTGATATTATGAATACCAAAATAAATATAATAAAAGACTTATTATGAATTACTGTAATTATATAGGTTAATATATCATATTAGGGTCGGTTAGATAATTTTTCTTCGAAGTAATAATGCTGTTATGAATTTAGAAAAACCAAAATACCAAATAGTGTCAAAATTGACATAAAAGAGTTTTTAAAACAAATATTATATTATTAATTGATATTATATTCCTAAAAATATAATGTTCATCCAAAATTCATATATAATAATAGGTGAATCATTAATGGACCAATTTGGGTTCGATTAGAAGTTTATTGTTTGTTTATTAACCATATAGTGTAAGAATACAAGAAGACACGACAAAAGATAAATTATATAACTTAGAGTTTAATATAAATGATAAGGTTAAAATGGTAGCGTAAACATGTCAAAAACCTATTGGTTGGGAGGGTTTTTACCCATCCCCACCCTAGACTCTAAATTAATTGCTTTTGAGCCATTATAAACTGAATATGAATTTATTATAAAATAATATTTTAAGTTTTTTCTAAGGTGCCCCTCACCCATCTTATAAAAGGGAACTCCCCCTTCTCTCTAATTCACACCTCCAAAGCAATTTTTCCCAGCCAAAACCTGCCCAAATACCCTCATAACTATACTACCTTCATCCTAGAGTCCTTCTTTAGTCATAAATCCTATCTAAAGAGCCTTTTTGATCAAATCAAAATGATGAAACTGAAGAAGAGGTAAATATCTCACCACCTATTCCATGTTCCTTTCTTCATCCACGTCCTCCTTCTTTATTGATTCCATTATAAAATGAAAAATCCATTATAATCTATAAATGTTGATGTTATTATAAAAATTTTACAACCATATACGTTATTTTATCCATCCTATGAATGAAAAATTTACCACACGTGCGTACGTACGGCTTACAGTCTCCATGTAGTTGTGAAGTTTGTTATTCAAACATTTAATCATTTGGATGGGTATAATAATGAGTATAAATGATATAAATTATAAATATAAAATCAATATTACTATTTATATATGATATAACATCCAATTATATATGATTTTAATTTCAAAAGAATGATATTATCGCTTGTGCGTACGTACGGACTACCGTCTCCACGAACGCGATACGATTCATTTTCCATAATTAACCATTAAAGTATGATTATAAAGTATATATAATAAATAATTATGATTTATATTACCTAATAATGATACTATATTTATTTAAATGTATGTTTCATTTACTTAATTCCATTCAATTCAATAAGGAAATGAAAACAGCGTTCATGCGTACGTACGGCCTACCGTCTCCAGGAACGGTGTATTTCATTCCATTTAACGATCCATCATATATATTTATATGCCGAATATATATTATATATAAATAATGTTTTACATTTTGGAATTAAGTAAATTGGAATATAATTAATAATATCATGAACAAAAAAGTCGAAACACATACGATAAAGGAAAGGATTTTACAAAAAACGATGCTTTAACATGGAATTTACAAAAGAACAGGTAATATAAAGTCCTAAGTGAATCATATATGATATTATAAATATTATTATGGTTCTGTTACAGGTTAATAATATGTTTAAACCCACTATATGGAGTCTCAGACACATATGGAAGAAATTCTACATAGGGTAAGGGATAATTTTTCAAATCTGATTTTTATCCAAGATTGCTTTTACGTATGTATTTACTGGGGTATATATTTCATCCATGACCATAAATATGTTTTTTATAATGTGTTTAATATTCTTCCATATATGTTTGAAGTCATATTTACCCCTTTTTGGCTTTTACATTGTGTTATGGAAGGAATCTTTCTTTTTTTACAATATGATGATCTTTTTGACTTTTCCAGCAAAAGTACAAGGAGAATGTTTTTTTAACATATACGGAATGAAGGGATTTTTACAGTTTCATAACACCTTAGTTTTAGGAATATTAATCTACAATATTTCAGGATTATTTTTAACAAAATCATTTTAATTTCAAATTGAATGGAATTTTATGAGAAGAAAATCATTTTGATGAAGAAAGAATATTTTCCTCAAAAATTCATTTCAAGTATTTTGTCAAAACTATTCTCAATCTAAGATGACATTATTTAGTATGATTATGTTTCAAGTATAATGACACTAATATTTACATGGTTTTATTCTTATTATGATGAAATTATATCCATTTGTTTGATATGGATTTTGTTATGATGTGATGATGTTTTTGAAACCCATCTTATTCATTGGTTATGATGACTGATTTGTGTATATTTTGTGGAACAAGTAAGAATGATTTCATTATGAGATGGGTGGGGCCTATATACATCTTCAATGAATTGGGTAAAGATTTATATGTAAGGATATAAACATGGATAGAACCGAATATGAATCTGGTTCAGTAATACAGGGCTAGAACAACATGTAAACACGATTCAATAATGGACTTTGTCCACTATAATGGTCTTGGCAGCAATTCCTTGGCTAATATTGATATCATAACATGTTCTTAATTTTTTTTTTCCAAAATTACATGTTTTATTCCCATGTTATTTTATCATGATTTATGTTCCTCTATGATAAATGTCTTATGTACTTACATGTTTTATGTCATTGCTCAAGATTTTGATGTTTAGATTTTATGTTAATGTTTTTGCAATAAGATTTTTATGGATTGTTTTATGTTCTCAATGTATACCATTACCGAGAATTTGATATCACCCTTTTTATGCTTTATTTTCCCCAAGATATAATGAAAGGTTTTAGGAAGTAAAACCAAAGGGGAAGATCTTTATGGAAGATGTTGAAGATCTTTCACCATGATTAGAAGATTATGTTCTGAGTTTCCAAAGACACTAAACTATTACAGTATTTGGGTGTCTGTTTTTGTTATGTATTATGTATTCCGAAAAATAATTTTAATTTCCATGTTTGTCAAGTGTGGGTCTCTACATTATTAGTGGGATAATATAAAGAAGGAGATAACTGAACTTACATCAAATTTCTTAGTGTGTTTGAAAGTGAAGGCAGAGAGACAGAAGTCTAAGGGGACGATGAAACCATTACCCATACCAGAATAGAAATGGGAGAACATCACTATTGACATTGACACTAAACATCTGAAGACATACAATGGCAACAAACAAATCTGGGTTATTGTGGATCATCTGACAAAGGTTGCTCACTTCATTTCAATTCTGGGGGATTTCTCATTGGATCAACTGGAACAAATATATTTTATGGATGTGGTAAGGCATAATAGAGCACCACTATCTATTGTGTCCAATCGAGATCCAAGATTCATCTCTATGTTTTAGAAGAGTCATCAATATGCTCTGAATACTGAACTGAACATCAGTACGGCCTATCATCCTCAAACTGATGGCCAATCCGAGCAAACTATTCAAACACTTGAGGACATGTTGAGAGCGTGCTCAATGGATTTAAAGGAGGATAGGATCAACATCTCTCTCTGGTTGAGTTCTCTTATAAAAACAGCTTCCACTTGAGATTCCAAATGGCACCATATGAAGCCCTTTATGGTAAATGGTGCAAAAAACCAACATGTTGGGATGAGGTCAGTGAGCGTAAGTTGATTGGACTAGAAATGGTCAATGAAATGTTGGAGAAGGTGAAAACCATTCAACAACATATCAATGAAGCCCTTAGTCGACAGAAGAGTTATGCAGATAACCGTTGAATATACCTTCAGTATAATGTTATATATATGGTATTTCTACACATATCTACATGGAATAAGGTTACGATATTTAGAACAAAAGGGACGTTATGTCCATGACACATCAGCCCCTTCGATATTCTTGACCATGTTGGGGTTGTGGCCTATCGACTAGCATTTCCACCTACAATGGAAAAAGTACATAATTTATTTCATGTATCCCTCTTAAGGAAGAACATACCAAGCCCTTCACATGTACTCTCCTTAGAGGTGGTACAGATAGAGGATGATCATTCTTATGAGGAGCAACCAGTGAAGATATTATATTGTAGAGAAAAAGTTCTATAAAATTAGACAATGCCTCTCATCAAGGTGTTGTGGTGAAACAACAATTTTGAAAAAGCAAAATGGGAATTAGAGGAGATGATTAAGCAGAGTCAACCACATTTGTTTTCATGTGGGAAAAAAAATTCGAGGGAATACTTTTTCAAGGGGGGAAGATTGTAACGACCCAATCATTCATTAATGGTAATCCCTATTGATCTAATTAAATGTCTCTTTATGTAAATTGTTTATATAAAATGTCATCTTCATTGGTCTTATGTTTTTGGATTTTAAAATACCATTATTTATAGTGATTGTTGTTAATATAGCCGTTGAACAGTGATAACATGATTAGTATAAATATAGGGCATTAACAAATCCAATTACTCAGACAATTGAAGTGATGGCCTCATCTAGGGGAAGTTCTCCAGACAAAGCCCATTTGATAGAGCTCAAAAAGGAGGTTTCTTCTTTGGGATTTTCTCTTCACCAATCCCAAGGCGAGCTTTAATATGTTACGCTCGAGCGGAACTATCTATGGGAGAAGTGGAGGTTGATTGATATTACCACCCGATAAATGTTATCTGAGGGACCCCAAGAGTTGGTCACCATCGCACACCTTAACCTTTGATCATATGTATTTTTTATAAGGGGTTATGTAACAAGATATTATCACTATGGTCATGTACATTATGTTTTTATATAATAGTTAATATACCATCATTTTATTATTGTTACGTTGTAGATGTTTTTTAAAATGCAAATAGTATTTTTGGTGAATATTCAAGTAAGAAATATATTTTTATGAATTAATGGATTTTTGAATTAAATAATAATTTAAAATAATGATTTTATTAAATTAACTTTTATAAAATATAAATTATAGTGCAATTTTATGAATACAATCATAATTTTTATTAAGGTTTGAAATCCATTTTTTTCAAAAGTCATGAAATTTTTATAAATGATTGTTTTTATTTTAAAAGTGAAAATTAACATATTTAAAAAAATTATTTAGATAATATTAATATTGTTTATGGAATCAGGACATCGAAATTGTCCAATAGTAAATTTTTTATAATTTTCAGAGATAGTCAAATTTTTGGGTAAAAATTAAATACCGTTTAAATATATAGTGTGTTTTATGACATCAAATTACCCAATAGTGATGTTATAAAATACTATAAGATTTATGTTTGGACAATAAATGGTTTACAATTAAAATAATGCGATTTTGGGTTTGTTTTACATATTTTACCATGCATTAATGGACCTTTCAAGGCTTATTAAACATCTTGTCTTTTTAAATTGATTTCTTAGGGAGTGTGACACACATCCACATAAGCAAGCCTATTGTTTTAAGAAGGTCAGACATTGGCATTATAAATTTTTTGTTTCCACTTCCCTATTCTAGAAAACATGGTAAAAAACAATCTGCTTATTTGTGGTTTGGATTAGTTTAATGTGTGGTGTCCCAACCCTAAATAATAAAGAATTCTATCACCTTTCCGATATAAACCCACCAATGCTCCCACTTCTTATTAACTCAATGCCTTTGGAGTTAATCCAACCTATGACCTAATATCAATAGAATACTCCCAAGGTTACCCAATTCCCATGAATCCTCTCTCAAGCCATTTTCATGCCTTTGGAAGCACACTTCCAAGTAAGTGTTTTTTCTTCATTTCTCATTTTTGCCCAATTTTCATAATGTTGTTATTACCATTTAATTTGAATTATAATTGTTTGGGTATGGTTTCATTACTACCCCATACTGCCCTATTTATGTTTCAATAAGGGGATACCCCTTTCTCATCATTAAATTCCTCCCATGTACACCCGTTACAATGATGAAATTCCGAAAGGAATTTCTCTCTCATATTTTATATTAAAGTAATTCTTTTGTATCATGAAACTAAATCTAATAAAAATTGTTGTGAAATGTATCTATATGACCCCCTTACTGTCAATTTCATGTACATATGATTAGACTCCCATTTTTCTCTCATCATCCATTTTTATTAATTCTTAAGTCACGACGTTAAGCTACCGAAATTTCACTGATTTTCTAAGCCAATGTCATTGTGTAGTGAATACCATGCCCATTTCTCAAGCAAGGGTATTCACAGTTATTCAAATTTTCATATTAATTATATTGTTTCATGTATGAATTTCACATTCCATTATCATTCAAAAAATGATTAGGTTTTATTATTCCATGTTATATGATCAATGTGGCACACTTATGCATGAAAGGAAATGTTTAAGAAGGGTGTGCCCTTTATAACACACAAATGCATTGGGTAAGTATAGTATCATGATAAGAAATATGAAATGGGTGTTGGATCATACTAATTCAAGTGAAAAAAGGTTTTACTCATTCCATGGATTCCAACATCGGAGACGGTTCATCAAACGGACGTCTGGTTCACAAGTTGTGGCCCTTTAAGCAAAACCGGGCCTAGTTAAGTCTGAGTCCAGTCTGACCCAAATTTAATTGGGCTAGCCTAGTTGGGTAGGGGCGCAAACTGGCCCAGCCCATCTGGGAAGTGGGGTCCACTAGGCTAGCACAACCCGGACCACGGTTTGGCATGGCCCGCTGGGCTCGTGCGGCCAAACCCTTGGAGGGGCGATGCCCGCTAGAGGCATGGCACAGCCCACAGTGGGGCCCGGCCCATTGGCATTAGCCCACCATAGATGGCACGAGGAGTTTCACCTCCACACATTCCTCAAACAGATATGCCATTCAGGATGATAAGCAGTGGCTCTATGTGGGGCTGCCTGATCATCGCGTGACACGTATGGGCATGTCCCTCCTCCACCACCATAGCTTCATGTCATGGCCATGTCCAGTGGCGCGCAGTAGTGGGCTGCTCTGCATCCCCCTCCATTACCTACCTGTGTCGACCTTCATACTTAACCGGTGCTATTGGAATGTCATGGACTTCTCCTCCAACAGTGCATGGCGGTGCCCCGCACCACCATTGTGGTCGGCCGGTGTCGGTCGCTGGCATCGCCTGCCAGCACGGGTCACTGGTGCCTCCATGTTGGTTATGCAGTAGTGGTCTTCCACTGGCCACCATGTGAGCTCTAGGGGAAAATTTTTCCATCCAAATGCATCAATGGCCTCCCCGGGACGCCCTCTTAATTTCATGGCCCTCTATCCCGGGTTCCATCCAATCTGAATAATAAGGTCTGTGAAGAACAAATAGATTAGTAAGGGCGGAGAGATAGAGCCTTGTTTGATTGTCCTATTCCCTTTGCGTTATCATCTAAACAAGGGAGGGGATATATTATACAAGGATCTCTTGAAAATAAACGGAACAGAACCATACCTCATGAGCATTGGAGAACGTCGCGTGTAAGGAGGAGTACGTGTTTTTTGTTTTTTGGTGCTTGTCACCGCTTACTGGAACGAGTTCAATCTTCCATGTGATTGGTGTTGCGGTACTCCACTCGTGATTTTTCATTTGGTGAATACGTGCCTACACTCCTCCCTAAGATTCATATAAATAAGAGATCAAGACGGTGAGTAACACACATGGAATTAATGGGGGTTTATTTTATAGGAACCTTTTAATTCTAACAGTGTTGTTAAAAACTATTTCAAGTGTCTAGCCATTTAGTGGTATGACATGTCATTAGTCTTAGCACTATCGCTTGTCCATTGGATGAAATAAAAGGGAAAAATAAAACAACATTTTTATTTTATTATTTTTTTTAAAGTCCCAAAATCTAACTTTTTCTCCTAACATGCTACGGTGGAAGTAAATCCTTTATTAAATGAATCTCGACATTGAGAATTAAATGGTGCTCTCATATTTCTAATATGAGCACCAGTTCAAATGTTAGAAAATATCGCTCGTGCCTCTACTGAACGTACCATAAAAAAAGTTGAGAAATTCATCCTTGTCACACCGGGGATCGGAATCACGCACTGTAAATTTTCATAGACTCATAATAATTCAATATAATTAAAAATATTACATGGAAACTATGGGGAATTAGAATATTAATCATAGACTTTTCGATGTAGGGATTCCTTCTTCTCTCATTAATTTATGCATCATGTGGGGCGGGGGTACTGATATCTTCCGTTGGTTACTGTAGAAAAAAATTAACAAAGATAATAATATGTACTAAATGAGGGGTTGGGATGCCTATGATGATAATTTCATTATTTTAGATGTTATCCTCGATACATATAGTGTTTTTAGGTGATATATGCATTCCAAAACTCATGGCCCATAGTGGACTCAATTTTCACACCTGTATGACTTGTGAATATTTGTAATTTTTTAACTATTGAATGGATGAAATATAGAAATATGATTAGTGATGTATATTTGTTTAAATATTGGGATTACCTAGGATAAAAAATGTTCTATGACCACCCCTAAAAATGTATTTGGAATTAATTAATGAATTCTACTAATCATTAATAAACCTTGTTGTTTGGGGTGGCTTTGTATGGTGTATGGTTCTATTTGAAATTTTGTTTGTTCTGGTTGTGTGATGTTGTGGATTGAAGTGTGGCTATGAGTATGGAGTGGGAATGGTGGTGTGATGGTATCATAGGTTGATAGATTGAATTATTGAGGAATAGATGAACTTTTTTTGTAGTGGGGATGCATCGGGGTAGTGGTTGTGGAGTGGGGTTCTAGAATCAGGTTTTATTATGTTTTATTACTAAGATTTCTAGGTGAGGTGTTTTTGTTGTCCAGATGGCATGCCAAGTGTGGTTATGATGTGTTTTTCTGAGTGTTTTCCTGTTGTGAGTAAGGACAATAAAAAATTAATTAGATTAATGATGGTGGTAGTGGTAGAATAGGTGTTCATGAAAGGGTATTGTGTTGTGGTATTTCAAGCTGGTTGAGTTTTTATCTGTATGTGGTGCTTTTGGATCAATGAGGTTATAGAGTATAGTTTAGGAGGGATAATTTTGAAAATGATATTTTTTACCTTGAGTGGTCCATTTGTTAAGTGGGTGTGGGATATGATGTTACTTATGGTGTGTTTTGTTTTCTAGTTTATCAGGTAGGGATGGAATAAATAAATGATGGAATTTATAATGCATAATCATAACTGGTTAATTGAATTTCCTAGGGGTATGTTTCAAGTTGTGACTTGTAGTGAAGTGCATTCATATATTGAAATACAGAAGTGACTATCATTCATGGAGGGGTGTGCATGTAGGGTTCTCAGAAAGGGAAATTGGGGGGGTGGGGGTCGTTATTCTGAAAATCTATAGATTGTGATGAGTGATTAGTTTCTATATATATATTTACATGTAGTTCTTTTTTATTTTTATATGCACTATATCCACGTTGAGTACTATGTTACGAACACCCCCATTGTTATGGGGGAGGTTTTCCTTTACCAACATCCTAGTTGTAGGTAGGATGAATGGTTATTTTCTATACACAACTCTCTCTTCTAGGTATTGCTAGTCCAAGGCTCTTCGGGTAGGTTGTGGTATGGTTGTGTGGCCCATGTGTGTACAGGTGAGGTGTGCTTCCCTTATATATTCTGGAAGTGGCATTGGTTTTGGTGGGTAGGAATGTGGTTTGGTTTATGGCCTAGGCCTATGTGGGAAGGTTGTCATAGTGGGTCTTATGAAAGTCTGGTAGCGTCAAGACTTTCGTCATTAGAAATTACCAGTCAACTATGGGTAGTGGTGAGAGGTAACCAAATATCGATGTGCTTAATAAATTACATTACATGACATGATTATGTTTTTGTGGAGTGTTCCTTGAATAAATTGAGGTGGATAGTATAACATGTTAGTTTATTATGGTTTTCTTCAGTTTTTCTCGTTTGAGAATTAGTATGCTTCCCCAAATCTATTCATGATGGACATTGGTTTTTCTACTAGGTATATATGTAAGCTTAACATAATTATATAAAATTATTGTCATATTTCATGGGTGATTATGCAGATTGTATTAGACCTTACTAGATCAGGCACCATCTTAGTTATTGTGTCACTACATAGGTTGTTCGTTTGGTATTTACTTTGGATTTTTTATTCTGCTTCTTGAATATTTACATTAAAAATAAATTTGGGATGGATTTTTGGGTTCTTTTTATATAAATATTGATTTCTTTTAGATTAATACATCTAATATCCCAATCATGGTTACTATATAAAGAGAAATTCCTTCCAATTCATGAGATTTAATAACCATGGTGCTGGTCAAAACCCTAGGGCCAATTGGAGGTGGGACCCGAGGGTCAATATATCATTTTTATCTTGAAGAAGGAAGGTTAGGGAACTTTTCAATCCCTTCCATCATCTTGTAGATTGAGGGTAAGGTCATATATTCCTCAATTACTCTATCCATAACCTATTTTACATAATTTTAATAATTTTTTAATATCATTGGTATCCTTTTAGACAAGTTATAGAGATCAATTCCATTTTTCAAGAGTTGTCATTTTTATGGTTTTTATGATAATTTAAGTTGAATATTAGTATGGAAGCAATATATATTGGGAATAAGAATCCAAAAATGAAATAATATTTTTTTAATGAACTTAAAATGGTTTAAATTGTTATATATTTCATTTGGTAAAATGTATGAGGTTGAATCATTATATAAAAGGTTAGTGGTAATAATTTTTTTTGGTTTTTTAAACATGAAAAACTAGTTTCGGTCCATTATTTATTATAGTTAATATATGTCCAATCAAGAAAAAAATAATCGTTATTACTTAAATTTTAACATATGTAACAACCATTATAGTGTTTTATGAAAAACCTTTAATTTGATAATGGAAAATGAAAATGCATCATCCATGATGTTGGTAAATTGAGACATCATAACCGATGATATAATTTTTCGAATAAGGGAGAGAGAGAGAAGTGTTTGATGATTCATATTCCATTATCATGAAAATTTTATAGTATATAAAATATAATAGAATTATCATTCATATTTTTATATATTATGTCATTATATAAATAATAATAAAATATAAATAAAAAAATAAAATAAAAAGAATGAGTATTTTACATTTTTAATTACTATATTAGAGAACCTAATTAAGGAACCTATGTTTGGTAATTTATTAAGAAAGAAACCACCTAGACAATGGGATATGTATTGGGACTTTTTTTGTGATGAATTGCGATAATGATCAAATCTTGGTAGGTGTGAGAAGATGAGGAATCGAGGGGTGCTATTTGTAAGGGAAGTGGGGGGGGGGGGGTTGTCATTATTATATTTAATAGTTTGGTATTTTTGTCAAGACTATATATAGATTGAAAATAATAACTATATATATATATTAATATAGTTATTTATATTCATATATTATTGTGATTAAATAAATTATGACTCAAGAAATTATGTATTTATCTTATAATATATTTATACTATAAATTTCTATACATAACTCTTCACAGAAAATTAAATTATTCATTAAAATATCAAAAATAAATTTTAATTTTTTTTAGAATTTAGAATTAAAAATTGAAAAAAATATGAAAATATTTTATAAATATGTTATCTATAATTTTTAAATAAAATCACCATTTACTCAAAAAAATTAATTACAATATTATGACCAATTTTATGATACTTTGAAAAATTATTTATGGTCATATAAAATAATATTATAATCATAATACATCAAGATAATAATATATCAATTGTTTTTATGAAATAATTTTTCTTTTAATTTATTATATTAGTGCTAAAATTGTAAATAAATATTTATGAAAGAAAATATAAAAGCACATAATTTAACATTTCTAAAATATTTATTTAAACATACCAAGAAACAAATATATCACATTTTTATTTATAATATTACCAAATTCTATATTTAAAATCATAGTTATGGTTACTAATATTTTAGTGAATTTATAATTCATAATGGTCACATTAATATTCCAAAGGTCGTGTTATTATTCCATCATTTTGGATAATTTAATTTAGCTAAATATTACTTATCTCAATATTTATTTATTTGGGTAACATTTTTATATTTATGTCTTTTCCATTAATGTGTTTTATAAAATATAACATTTTTATAATAAGGGTTATTCTATTGATTGATTTTTGGGTCTTTGAATATTCCACCCTTTTGAAATCTCACCCTTGAATTTTCATTTTAAAAAAAAGAGAGGTTACTTCTCCTTCATCGACTCTATCAGTTCCCAAGTCACATCATAATACTTATGTTTCCTCTACAACATTTTAGCAGGGTTGAATATCTTAGGGAATAGAAAGGAATCTCTCAAGTATAAAATAATCAATGGCTACAAATAATATGAGAGATCATTTCACAACCCATCCCATAGGGGCCCATGTTAGGACTACCCCATGTCCGCCTCCAATAGGCCAAGGGATTCTGACTAGAACCAAGTAAGAATATCCCACAAATGGGAGGCATTTTCCAATGTAACTATACAGACACACTCATATCCAAGTCCAAAATGAGAAAATATAAAAACACTGAGTAATATAGCATGCATACAACTAATATACCAACAAAAGAGTACGATAGTAGAAAACTAGAATGACAATAGAGTCTAAATACATTCCCACAAAATGAGGAATATGTAAATGTTAACGAACATGTTCCTGAAACTCATTCGCAAAAAACACTTCCTGAAGGGCTAGGTACTGGACAACTATTTGAATCCATTTGAGCACACCTCCACTGTATGGTATCAGTAAGCACCATCTAGTCCTGGACCACATAGGACTCCATCAATACATAAAGTGTGTTCATTGGACACAACATGTGTGGGAAAAGGTAGTACATGGGGGATTATAAAAATTCATAGTAGGACAACCTGAAACCACAAAATAGATAAATGACATATAAAATTACAATGGAAGTCCACAAAGGATGACCACTAAGGAACACCATGATGGAACACCATAAAGGTACATGAAAAAGCAACACCACAAAGGAACACCTTGAAGGAAAGCCATGAAGGAACAACACTATGTAACGCCATGAAGGAACACCAAAAATGGACACCATGAATGAACACCACTAAGGAACACCGTTAATGAACACCATAAAATAACAACATTAAGAAACAACATAATGGAACACCATGAATTAACACCAATAAGGAACACCATGAAGGAGCACCATGAAGGAGCACCACAAAGGAACACAACCATGAATCCCCCCTAAGGAACACCGCATAGAAATAACTAAATTATACAACACATAAATACATGAAGTAAAACACATAGAAAT
Source organism: Viscum album (assembly GCA_963277665.1). NCBI lineage: Eukaryota > Viridiplantae > Streptophyta > Magnoliopsida > Santalales > Viscaceae > Viscum > Viscum album. Next base: position 677,270,653 of record OY728132.1, on the reverse strand, counting down.
ACATGAAGTATACAACACAGAAATACATTAATTATATGAATAATAATATATTAAGTATTCCACATAGAAATACAAAAATAATACCACATGGAAATATATTAGGTACACAGAAAATTTGTTCATTAAAAATAGTCAGCACATAGAGTTATATGTCTACAACATATATTCTAAGAATGTAATAATATACTTGATCTGATGACGCACAACGAATCCATGATATATGTTGTCTTCACAAGATACATGAACTTCATAAGACACATAGTATCGATAAGACACAAAGTCTCAGTAAGACTCATAGTCTCGGGAAGACACACATTCTAGGTAAGACACATAGTCTTGGTAAGAGACATTGTATCTAAGTCACATGAAATCTAGGTCACACAGCTTATAAGGAACACAACATCTAGGTCACCCAACTTGTAGGTTACATAAGTCCACACAATTCATCACATAGAACACTTGATCAAGGAGAACCTACTCTTCAAGAAACAATTTTGCATGTCAAATTCCGCAAATACTCATATATAGTATCTCAAAACAGTTTCCTTGTTTCAAGTTTACCAATTCCACAAACCAATTCTCAAATAGACACACGGTTTGAATGTTATGGAAATTGTTAAAAAAAATTCTGACCCATGTCCGGTCAGTGTCTAACCCAACCTTCCAGACCCAGTCTGACCTAGTCCAGTCCATTCCAAACTGGTTCGAACCACTAGCCTCATCCCACTAGGCAAACTAGATCGTGACCTGACTCCCCTTTACATGGCCCACACTGCTAGCCATTTCACTTGGACAAATACAGTCTTCCCTGACTGCATACCTCTCATGCTGAGGTGGCTTCAAGAGACATATTAATCAGTCATACAACCACACCACATTCCCTACTACATAACCAATATGGGCTCCTACAATGATGCACCATGTTGCATTCTTCTTGAACACTGTGTACATGGCCTCCTCACTGCTACGTCCCATAGTGAATGTCAGGGATTCCATCCACAACCCGCTCAATCGTCTCAACTATAATATACCCCCTTACCACATTCCATATCTACCAGCCACCTCTCTAGTGGCCTCTCCCTACTGGATCTCCGTTATGGTGGACCATCCCCTAGACCAGCGCCACCACATGCCACAACCGGTAGGAGTCTCCACCTCATGACACTACTGCAAACCACTTTTACGGAAAAATTTCATTGTTACTTCATCATCACATCTCTGTTATACCTTTATAGGGTATGATATTCAATCTTGTATCATTGCACGATAATGTGGGGCACAATGATTGATTGTTTTCATAGGGCTTTTAAAGCTCAGGGGAAGATGATGAATACCTGAGTAAAACAAGAGATTGAAGGTAGAGAATAAATTCATAATAATTTTCTAAAAATGGATCATGGACATTGTTCATGTGGAAATTGATTCATTCTTATTGGAAGGAATAATGAAGATGCAAAACACAACGATGTATCACCCGTCAGACCCCAAAATTTAACCATCCTACAAGAGTGATTGTACTGTGGATCAACTTGTTCGTTGGTTGGAAAATATTCATCATTAAATCTATAAATGGGAAATGAAATCAAAAATAGATTAAACACCAAACCTAGTGTTTGGATTAGTAAATGGAGAGGAACTGTTTTGTTTTGGTCATTAAAGAGATCCTCTAACACTTTTGGAATAACAATTCATGATCTAATCATTGCTATGTCATCATTATTTTGAGAGGATTCATTCTCCAATATCTCCCAAGTAATTCACTAGCATTCTACTGTTATGCGAATAACTCTACGAATTCATCATAAGAATTTTTTTAATGGAAATCATCATTAAAGAGATCCTCTAACACTTTTGGAATAACGATTCATGACCTAGTTGGTTTTGACTTTTATGTCTGACTCTTTCTGTACAAGGGCATGGATGAGAGGTCCATCATGTATATGTTTAAACAGAGTCAATATATAGCATGCCTATCAGTGTATAATCTATATCTTCTTCAATGGAATGTAAACTCATTAGGTTGGGAGTATTATGTTGGTTTATTGGTTAGGTTCCCTCAACATATATGAAAAAAATAAGGAATACCATTTCTAAGTGTTCTATTTCACTTGATTTCCCTTTAAGTATGAAACTGAAAAATCACGTTGGTTCTTTCTCAGAAAAACATCTTTTTTGTAGATGAGTAAATACTGTTGACTGGGAGCCATACAAGGCACTTACTCCTTAAATTTATTTCAGTGTCTCGAACATTATTGGTAATAGTAGTTATCCTCTTAGTATACCCTTCAAAAATTCAAGCATGTTCCATATATTAATGTCATCCTAGGTACATGAAGAGATAATTGGTCTTACGACATGCTAAATAAATAAGGTGTTGAAATTTTTTGGTGTTTTTTCAAGTTGTTTCACACTGAAGTGTCATTCCATTCAAGGATTGGTATGTCTTTAGTAATTTATAGGTCCCATTATAAAAATAAATTAGTCAGAATCAGTAACTCCAATAGTCTCCTTTAACATGAAGGGTAGTAATATTCCACAATGAAATCAGTTAATATTCATGCCTGTACATTGTAGGCTTCTTCAAAATTCTTCTCAATAATTATCATTGTGGACTAAATTGGAATAGTTCTTCAAACTCTTGTATAATTTTTATGGTTATGGTTTCACTAATGAAGAATCCCCATTATTCAGGTATGGGATTTGTCGACCATACTCGTTGTAAATGCTAGAGACCTTACTGGAAGGCCTTATAGTTTAGATTGAAATAAACTGGCTGTCTATGTTTGGAATATTTGATATAAGTCTTCGAAGTGGGTCGACTCTTTCTATCTTCTTTTAGATTAATGTTTGTGGTAGTATTGAACCATTTTACAGTATGTTTTTAGGTTAACCTGAGTGTGGATTTTTTGATGGTGGTGAATTTAGAGAAAGCTTTCATGACCAGTTTTTGTTAGGTCAATTGGAATGAGAACCTTCCATTATAATGATATAATTCAAAAAAAATGGATGCTTAGAGGTATGATTTGTATATATATTCTGATGGTGGAGGTACAATGGATTGTAGATTACATCTTTCTGATGTTATGACCAATGATGGGGAGTACTATCACATAGATGGTTATCGAGATGATGACATGATCATACCTCTTTCATAACGTTCTCTTGAAGCATAGTTTTAGTGTTTTAGTTTGAAAATTATTGTTGTCATGGGTGGATACAACTAATGTAATGCTTAACAGTATGTTGGGTGTAAGAAATGGAATACGATAGTTAAAATGAGACTTCATGAACGTAGTAGCTTATGATGTGCTTTAATTATTTCTCAAAGGTATCTCAAGGGTAAAAACATAACATATTCAGATATTGTAGAGTTTTTTATTTTAGAACTGGACATAAATAAAAGGGATTTGGAATATTTTTATTTACTGGAAGGGTTGAATTTAAAACCAAGAACATGAAATAAATTCTTTGTTTTATAATTCTTTCTTGTAATTCTTTTGTAGATTTTTTAAGGACTGGGATGTTTCTAGGGTGGCTCGAGGAATAATGGGAATGAAAATTTGGAAAATCATCATTTTGAAATGATGTTAATGGAGCATGGGATCTTTGAATCTATGGGGCCCAATTTTTCTGCACACATGATCACAGTGGGTGGTGGAAGAGCATGATGTTTTCCAAACCATCAACATAGTCCACATGGTTTGCCTTTTGAGGCAGCACCTTCACATAGATTCCACATTGTTTGTGCACAGTTTGGATAAATGTGGGGGTCAAACCGTGCCACATAACCTGTTTTAGGAAATAAATTTATTGTAAAATAAATTACAATAACATTAAAACTAAATAAATCATCTTTCATTCCCTAGTTAATTTCCAGCGACCCCCCCCCCCCTTCATCGTGACTGGTGACGGACCCATCCCTCTCATATCCTCTCTCAAATGTCGATCGACATGGATTTCCTTCAAATATCACACACAATTCATTGAGGTATTTTTCTTTCTCTTTTTCCTCCCTCACATGGGCCATTTTATCCTCTCTTATAGATTTATTCCTTCTCTGAAAAACTTATGGATTGATGTTAATTTGATGTGTTGGATTTCTTCAGGTCTTAGGGTATGCGAAGCATCCTTCAGGAATCCCTTGATTGTGTTCTTCCATCCTACACCAATGGTGTGGCGAATGAGATTAATTTATCTCATTGACATTGTTTTGGGTAAGTTACTCAAACTTAATTTTTTTCATACTAATTAATTTACATACATAATGTTTTTATACGTTCCTAGAAATTTTATTGAGGTGTAGAAAACCTTTCCGGTATGTTTTTATGGTTCTAGTAATAGTTGTATGATATTTGATCATCATAGATGGTTCACACACTCGTACATAAGTATGTATGTGTATATATATATATATTATTATTTATTCCGTCATGGTGTGGGGGAAACATGTTATATATTAAATGATATATATATATACACACAATAACGTATGTGAATGCATATTCAGGGTTCTTTTGAGTGATTTCCCCCAAATCAGACGTGTGTCGAGTGTCGACATGTTCATCTACTTGAGGTAGGGTATGTAAAATTTCTATTTTATTTAGGAATTCATTATTTTTTATTCAATGTTTCAATTATAATTATAATTTATATTCTAAAATGAGCTCTTTTATTTTGAAGATAGAATTATTTGAAAAGTAATAAAATGATTTTATAATAAAATTCCTCTAATAGAGGTAAACATTCTTCAAGGTAAAAAGTATTTATTGGAAATTTATGCTTTCCTAAATTAATATACTAATAATTCCATATGACATGATATTCTGTTTTAAATATGGAATGTTTAATACATGAACCGTAATGAAATTATGACAAAATGATTTTAGTTTTTTAAAATGATTAAATAATAATGGCACTATTTTTTTCTCTTGGCCACATTTTTATTTTTGAATTACATATATAGTTGATTTAATTTCTCCATTAACATCTCCAAGGTGACCCAAAAAGCCTTATAATTGTAATTAAAATGTTTTGGAAAATTTAATGAGTTGAATTCAATGAAGTTGTTAATGAATAATGATTTACATTCAAATAAATTTATTAAATTATTTTTTAATGTATTTATTTTTATTAACACAATGGTGATAAATATATTTTAGTCTATATATTACATGTATAGAGTAAATTTTTTTATTATGTTAATACGTTGGATGATACATGGATTCCCAATTTGGAATTCTATAGACAAAATCAATGTTTTTCCATTTTAACACCTTCGGTGATTCAGGGATTCTCATGTAATAAATCCATAGAAAGACTCAATGGTTTTTTATATGAATACCTTGGATGATAAATGGGTTTTAATTTACGAATTACATGGATTGACTCATTGGTTTATCATATTAACATTTTGGGTGATACATCGATTCCCAGTTAGGAATTCTTTGGAATGACTCTATGTTTTTTTATACTAATACCCTAAGTAGTACTTGGATTCCCATGTTGGAATTCCATGGGATGGAATGGGACTTGCTACCCTCTTGGATCTGACTTTCTTAGAATCACATTAGATATGTTCGTATACACGATCCTTGGACTCCAATGAGTGCCTTTATCATGGTTTGACACTTTCATTTTATAGAAAGGACATGATTATATTGTTACATGGATACTATATGGGAGATAGTATTTAAGCACCAGATTCCATGATTACAGTGGTTCTTGGTGGACAAATCATTATCCTGATTGTAGTAGCGCGACTTATCTCACAATATTGGAAAGTAAGGAATGTACCCTATCCCTCAGTTATAACTATATATGTACATGGAGACTAAATAGATTTATTCAGGCTATGAGATGAATTATTTATAACTATCATGTTTCCCTTAGGAACCTGGGTATCTGGTTGTTAATTTTTTTCAGTTCTGTTTATCTTCTCTATATTTGTGCATTTCTTAAATCATATTGAACTGTATGGATTAGGCAAGAAACCGGTGGTTACATACAATGGAAATTTATATTCACACCCTAATCATGCCTCAATTTCGTAGGGGTACCTAAGTAGATAATATATTGGAAGGACATAGATAGATTTCTAGTGCATCCATGCGTTTACTTGGGTGTTAGGAGTAGAGGACTGAGATGGAGCTCATGATGCTCATGGAGATCAACTTTTTAATTTTATGTTTTTTTCTTCATATGAATCATGTATTGCTATGAATTCTATATAATGTTTCTTGTTGACTATTTTTTCTTTTGAATCATCATCTTATGAACATAAATTTATTGCTGTAAATTAAGGATTCCTTGTATTATACATATGTCATATTATTCTTCAACTTCTTTTCCAGTTAGTTATTTACTACTTCAATTGTGCTATGTTATTTAGTTTCTATTATACAATAGTGTTACTTAGATTATGTGAGTATAGTATCCACACTGAACCACATTTACACCCTCACTGCTTGTCGGTAGTGTCAGGTATACATCAAGATGGTCTTGAGGCCCTTTGACCAACCAGTTTGACAACATGTTTGATGGTAAAATAAGTCTAAACAATTCAGATTAGAGGATGGCCAAACTTAATGTAATTATCCATTGATATTTTTAACACAATATTGAATTTATTAAGAAAGAATATTAATTTAATGGAAAATATAATTTGGAAAAGTCATTAAATGGATGATAAATGTTTGATATAAAGGTTGTTATGAAAATTAAGAACCCTCAATTGATAACAATGAAATAAAACTAAAAATTTTGATTAAGATTTTCTTGTATGAGGGAAGAATGCTAGAATCATAAGGGAATTATATTAAGTCAAAATATTATTTTTATAAAAATATATTAAAATTTATATTTTTGAATCTTTTGGAACAAAAATTTTAATTTTAAAAAATGAATATTGAATAGTCTTGGTAAAAAAATCCTAGATTAGATTTTGAAATGTTTAATTATAAATAATATGTTTTAAATAATTTAAAATATAGTTTTAAATATTTTTTTTAATTAAAAAAAATATTATTTATTTATAATTAACTATGTGTTATTATAAATTTTATATATATAATAGTAAGTTCATTTAGAGGTCAAAAATGATATTTTTATGGAAAATAACTTTTGAAGAATAATATTTTCCATTCATATTAATAATAATAATAATTAATGATAAATGATTTAAAATAATTTTTTAGAGATTATTTATGACTATATGACTTCAAATCCTTCTGTTTATAATAAATTGTATTACAATTAACATAAGATCATCTTATTCATGAGAAATACATTTATGGAAAAATTGTTTTTTAAATATTTTACCGGTTCAATTTCAAATTAAAATATTCAACTTCTATGAATTGAAATTGATAAAGTGGATAGTATTTTTTAATCTAAATAAAAAAATATGAATTTTGGTAAACTAAATATCTTATTATAATGAATATTTAAAAATGTAATTAACAATAATGGTGTTTAAGAATAGAAAATGATCACCTAGGGGTTTACCTAAAATAATATGTTTTAAAGTAAAAAATAATAATGATGATACCCTATTATATGGTTTTATTTTGATGTTAAAATTATCACCATATAATGATATTAATTTTGGATAAATTTCTTTATAGTAATGTGTTTAATTTATTATAAAACATGGGGAAATTGCATGTGCAAAAGTAACTCCAATTTTGAATAGAAATATTATCCACAATCTTCATGACTTGGATTAAACCATTTACCATATACATGACCAAAAATAAAGAACCATTATCATTATAATTTTAATTTATCTTTTTTTCTTCCTAAAATTCCAACCTTAGGGTCGTTACTATGAGATCCAAATGAGTTTATTTAATGAAAAGTCAATGGTCTTCCCCAAGTTAATTACTTTCTTACATTAGTTATCCCCATAAATTATTTATTAAATATTAAAATATAATAAAACATAAATATATATTTTATTTATATTTTATTAAGTTAATTTTTTAATATTCTTCCATATCATTAACTGTAAAATAGGAGACAAAACCATTACTCATGTGTATAGGGGACTACCTCATTGTGAATCAATGTAATTTTTTCCATCAACAACACAAGGATATTCATAATGCTTTAACCAATGAATACATAAGATAATAATTAAATAATATTGATCATATTTATTTATAATGAATTTACTTCTTTACCCATTCACCTATTAAGTAGACGATAATGCCACTTATCGGTACATACAGTCCACAATCTCCATAATGTGATATAAATTAATTTCAATGTAAACATTTCAAAAATGATTTTATGATTTTATATAATAAATAAATATGATATTCAAAACCACAATATTTATTTAGATATCAAAAAATAATGTCCTTCTCAGAAGAAATATAATATCCATTACCGAGCACACATGACAAAATGAACCTGTTAACCCCAAAAATAATGTGAATAATGTAATATTATTAACAAACGGGTAATAAGATGTTATAATAGAAAATTATATGATATTATAAATATGAAAATGGTTCTGTTATATATTAATGAATTTATAATAATCATTTTTAAATATTTTATGCTACATTGAATTAATGTGAAGCTTAAGGTAAGTGATTTTGTCTCAAAATACACTCATATGAAACATATTCATTTATATGAACATATTCACTTTTATATGTTTTATATACTACCCTTTTGATATAGTTGGCATGATAAAAAATATATTACTGAAATTAATATGTCAAATTATGTTTATTATTTATGGTTTGACATTTGAAATGATTACTTGGAGGTAACGATTTATTTTTTAATCTCATTGTTTTCTGGTCTTCTGTACATATCATAGAAGGAATTTTATAGTACAACAACCATAAAATCGTTATATTTTGTTATACAATAAAAAAATTTGTAGTTTCATTATTTTATTAATCATTTTAAACTTTTCAAAACTGAATAATTTTAAATGAGTCTTTAAAATGAATGATTATTGTATTTCACATTTAATGGGTTATATTTTTCTTTTGCATTAATATTTTACAAATTTGTTTTAAAAATGTAAGATTAATTATTATAATGATTTAATAACGACATTTAAAAATTAAGAATCTATTTATAATATATTTAAAGGAATATTATATAATTTTTCAAAAAAATTATATTTTATTTCTTTCCTAAAATTAAAAATGAACATATTAAATGTATACAGTGTTGAAAAAAATTCTTTTATTGCAATAGATTTACAATATTTATCTTCGTCAACAAATTTAAAATTTATGTATAAATAAAACTATGTAATGAAATACTATATTTGTATTTCACATACATTTTCCTGACCACTAGTATTGAAATGATGTTGTTGCAAAACTTTTCTCTTTTATGAAACAATGATGATATTAAATATATTATAAATTTTATATTGTATATATTTCAATCGAAGCATTTAATTAATTGAAATAATTTTATAGTAAATTTATATTATATCTCAATATTGTTTCTTTCAAAGATATGATCATTTCCTAATCCTCATTTCATAATTACTTATGGGTTTTTACTATATGTTTTATTTGATTGGATGAGTAAAATCATGATAAATTTTATATTTTTTTCCCACTATCAATATTTTATAATAATGACTATTATTTATGAAATGAATGAATAATTAATTATATGAGGAATTATTTTAATAGGAATTGATTAGTGTGCCTGATTATATATATCCCCTCAATTCACAAATAAGCCTCATGAGACAAATCATTTGGAAAAAATTATTTAATGTATGTTTGGTATATTCTTACTCATTGATTATTCTACCATTTTACAAGGAATTGATGGTATAGATATCATTATATTTGAGATAATGTGGTATAATATTATTTTTTATTATTGTTGGGAATATAGTTTTTATTATCCATGAGATTATTTCATATATATTATCATTTTTTGTATTTAGATATCCTATTATTGATTAAATTGAATCTGTTTTCAGTTATTTACCATAGAATTTGGATTATTCCATATTTATACATGATAGATAACATTGAACCCAACCCTTATTGAGTATTTGGGATGACACTAAGTTTTTATTCATTTCCCTAATGATATAGAGAGGAATTAATTTAATGGTTTGAAGGTTGTTGAATGTATTTTATTATCATTTTTTATGTTTTATTTAAATTTAAAAATTGTAATCCCATTTTTTTCTAGTTATTCAAGACTAATAAACTTATTTTTCATTAAATATTAGATCCCTTATATATATTATACTATAATAAATTTACCCCTTCCTCTAGGTTTCTAGATCTATGTTTGTAAAACTAATTATTTGAAAAATTGTTTCTATAATGATAGGTCAATATCTCTGCATTGAATATAATATTTGGAATTTTATTTTTTGAATATCTTATCATTATCAACTCATAATAATATTATAATTAATTTTTCTATCTTATTTTTTCATGTATTATTTATCAGGATTTTAATATATTTTTTAATTATATATTTATATAACATGAATTATTAAAACCTTATTATATTATTATGTAATTTTAAAATTATTATTTTTAGTTTATAATGAGTGATTAAAGGAATTATGTTTTTTGAGTGGAAACCAAGAGAGATTAATCATATTTATTTCACTATCCATAATGATTATATAAATAAGAATTTATTCACTATGTATATATATGATATTTCCTAGAAAAAAATTTTCCATCTTGTTTGTTATGTCAATAACATTCATAGACTTTTTTCATAAAAATATAAAAAACAAAAAATTAATCTTATAAAAATTATTTCATTTAATTAATTTTCTTATTATAATATGGTCGTAAAATGTGATTATTCTTATGGTTATACTTATAAAAAATTTAAAGTATCAGTTATGGATGATTATTAAATTATTTAAGAGCAATATAGTCTCATTATGTCAGAATATGTGAACCCATAAATAGAGATCATTTTCACTTATCTTAAAAAAATAAATTTATTTAGTTATAAATGAAAAAAGTAGTTGAATATGAATTAAGTCACATTATTGAAATATAAAATGTCAATGAAAAATAGGTTTTAATGAGGCAACAATTTTATTATGTATTATAAAATATCTTATAAAAATTCCTACTAGGTGTTCTTAGAGAATAAATTAATATAGATGCTCATTTGAGAGACGTAGATGATGTGGATTAATATTGGTCTAGTTTTTTGGAAGATAAAATAATATGTTATATTCTGATCAAAAATTATAAAAAAATCAAGAACCAACATACCTGCCTCTAATCATGAAAGAGGAATACACTAATTTTATTGAATTTTTGGAATTTGTGGAGTCAATTTACTAATTTCATCCATCATTAAAAATAAAACTACATGTGGTATTGAGAAAAGAATAAATTCTATCAGAGAATACTCAAGAAAATAATATATAATTTTTAACACTATTATTATATTTTTATTTATAAACTAGTACTCACCCGTGTATTCGCGCGTCAATATGAATCAATGTTTATTTTAATGAAGCCAAAACTATATTTCAAATTCAATATTCACCTTGAATATTTAATCTATTCATATAAAAAAATAGTGATACTTAATATTGGAATAAAATTATAAATTATTTAGATACATCATTATGATATTAAATAACAACTTGAATAAATACATTTTATAACATATAAGAGAATATCTAAGGAAAAGAAAATTATTTTCATCGTAGAGAATTAAAAATACATGGATGAAAAGAATATTCAAATAGAAATTTGAAATTCAAAATATACTCCTTATGTGTTATCGTGACCCATAAATTCTATCACACTGTACTAATATCCATCATCAAATGCTTGGAAAAAAACATTTCTACATAGAAAAATGTGTTTAAAATAAAAACAACATAATTTGTAGAATAAAATTTTAATATTAATATAAAGTAATTAATTACATAACAAAATAAATTAAGAGAATTTATATAGTAAAGACACCATGATAATTATTTAAATCTTATTTTTTATTCATTGAAAATAAATGATGATATTTTTTCAACAGAAATCCATGATGGAATGGTTTATAATAGAATTGACCAGACATGTGTTTTACCCTAGAACCTGTAAAGTCTGAGGCAGGATTATTATAATATAAAAATTAAACATGCAAATTTATACAACATCACTCGTTAAAATAGTTTTTTCACATTTTATAAATCAAGCATATCTCTGACATGTTATAAAGACACATGAGAATTATAAACTATATGAAATTTCATTAGAGAAATTGATTTCATGTTGTTAATGTAATTTTTGATGGGTAAGTAATAGATTGTATGTATTTTCTCAAAAGGAGAAGTCTGGTGAATTTAAGAATAGTCAATATTAAATATAAAAGATAAATCATCATATATGATGAAAAATGTTCCGCATGATAAAGTCGTATTTCAAAGAATTTTTATATCCTCTATGAAAATTGAAATGGAGAAACATGTTTAGCGAAGAATAATGTTGTGAAAACAGAAAATGGTATTCTGTTTATGGAAAACCTGATATATATATACCTATCTATTGCCTTCAAAAAATGATAAAAAAGTGTACAATTGAGTTATAAAACACTAAAAAAGAGAACATTTGTTTGAAAGTAGATTGTGACACCCTCTAAAAAATGAATAACATGTCTTCAACAAACATATCATTAAACATGACTTGTCTATTTAGGAGAATCCAATTCAACAACACATAAAGGTGATTCTTTATTGAGAATATATAGATGATATTAACCTATTCAAAAAATAATACATTGCCCTCAATAGATAAATCATGATATTATTGAAAATATCATGTTATAATAAATTAAAATAGAACATACTATTTTTGGATCATAATTCAGAAAATATTATATTTAGAAACCTATTGTTACTAAACATTATGGTGTTAAATAGTATATTTTTTTGTCAGTTAACATCTCTTTATTATTATTTTATCATAGATCTACCTCCCCATTATTCAAATAGATTATGAACACTGGTATAAGGTCAAATTTTAGAGCCACCATATACTTGTAGTTCCATTAGTCAACCATACTAATGTGGACTTAAAATTAATTATATGTGGTTAACAAAACTGATGAAGGGGTACTTCATACTTAATTTAAACACTCTAATTATATGATAACATGTCCTTGGCTGGAAATAAGACCATTGTAGGGTAAAAATGATTATGTGGTTAACAGATGAATTCATTGATAAGTAATGTTACATCAAATCATATACCCTGTCAAAACTCATGTTTACATTAAAAGGCTAAAAAAATAAACCATAAAAACAAATGTAAAACAATATTTTATGATCAAACCATATATAAAATATATTTTATGGAAAAAATAAGAATATTATTAAGCTTCAAATAAATTACAGAAAAAAATTGTTGTAAACGGTTACATATCATTTTTACCAAATGAAGCACCCTAGGAGAGGGAATAACATGAAGACACCATAATTTGGGGAGTTATTGTGATGTCAAAATAGGTACTTTGGATAGAGTTCACAACAAAAAATTGGGATTTTGGACGGATGGTGAAACTGATTTATATTATTCATGTTTCACAACTATCTCATGAATATGAGAAACTTGATCCTGTAGAATAAAAGAAATTAGTAAAATCAGAAATAAATAGTTATGTGAAAATATTATATTATGACTCCATACAAAATATGTATTTTTATAATGATCACATGAATAAGTAGTTTACTGATCGTCAAATTGTGTTTTAAAATTTGGCATAGCATAGTTTATACATTCACCATTGTGAATGTTTTCAAGATTGGGAAAACAAATCCATGCTACATTTAGGAGTTCACATGGAAAAATTAGGAGAAGTTGATAGAGTTTCCGATGACTTAATAAGAATTGATATAGTGTATGGAACTGATAATACATTAATATGTAGTGTTCCGAAAGTAGTTTTTGTTTTACTACCAACCTTATGGGTACCATCTAATTCTCTTGTTAATCATAAACCCTTAAACCACAAGGCATTAAATGACAATACCTTCCACAATGGTTAAAATAAAAAGAATTAATTATAAAAATTAATGTTCTCTAAGAGAGTTAAATAGCATCAATCAACATTTTAGAAATCATTTTAAGACCAAACATAGGGGATAACATACTTATAAAGAATAATGAAATAAATGTTTCACTCAATGATAACATAAAGATCAAAAAGGGAACACAAACCCCTTGAATTTTTTTCTTCTTCTTAAACAATTACTTCTAAATTTTTAGATATTTATTTGTTATTAAAATCCATTTATAGATTGATTTACATTCCTTCCACTAAATGAAGATGGCCCATCTGAATTGGATCTTCCAGGAACCTCTTGAGATCTGGTAATACTAACTCCCTTATTTTCATGTGTGGTTTAAATTGTAGATATCTTGTTAAGAATATGTAGATTATGGGACAAGGTGGAATCAAGATAATACCTTGATATAAATACCAGGAGTTTTGGAGAACCCCCTACAAATTTAAATCATAAAATCCACAAATCAATAGAATATATATATTCTTGAATCTACACATTCATACTATCTACAAAAAATGTGGATTTTTTACATTTATGTTTGCCTTTCTCATAGATAATGATGAGTATGATAGAGTAAGGGAATCATCACAAATGGATTAATGATAGTACATATGTTTATGGTGGATCCTTAGGTCACAAATTAAGCATTGTTTCGGGGGAGGTTAGTGAGCATCACTATAAATTTATCTTTATAAACAATTTCCAAAATCAAAGCAATGTATATGATAAATTAATAATGAAATGAAATAAACCATGCAAACCAAATAAATAAAATGAATAATGAATTTAGATCACATGAAGAACCTTACAATCAACGGATGAATAAGGGAGAGGTATATTCGAATTCAATATTAACTGGGTTGTAAATTTAAGAGTTGATTGAATATGAGATATGTAGAACTATTTTGGTGAAATGTAAGCGAACATACACCAAGGTTTAGTATATATAATAGATACCATATAGAAAATATACTAAAATTGAATGGAATCGAATGTACAATATTCTATTATATATGAAAACATAGTATTAGAACATAATTATATAAATAAGAAACACATATAGTGAATAAATTAGACTATCAGTGAAGAAAATATACAAATAGTCAATAGAAAAATATATTAGTGAAATAAGCTGACTAATTGTGAATATATTATGAAAATATAATGTGGAAATTATTATTAACTAAATTATAATTCATTGGTATTCATGATTCTCTATGAAACTATCATGAAACTCATTTATCATTTATCTATTATGTGTTTTGTACTCTAATTGATTTTGATGATGTCCCTATATACTTGGTGGTGACCAGTTGAAATATCACATTGAACCAAAACCATATATTATTGAATGGTTATATAAACACATCTAATAAAATATAAGGAGTAAAAATTGATGTATAGAAACATAGGATTCTATAGTTGATCATCAATTGAAGAAGGTATACATATCATTAATGGACATTCATCCTCATTTACATCTTAAAAAATTGAATGTATTAGTTCCAGTGAATCAAGGGAATGTAAAAAATGTAAATTATAATAAAAAAATAATAACAAAGAATATGAAAACTTTATTAATTTAGGGAA
The DNA here is from genome assembly GCA_963277665.1 of Viscum album. Taxonomy (NCBI): domain Eukaryota; kingdom Viridiplantae; phylum Streptophyta; class Magnoliopsida; order Santalales; family Viscaceae; genus Viscum; species Viscum album. The sequence goes on along the minus strand of OY728132.1, from coordinate 677,255,013 downwards.
AATAAAAATAAATAAATACCGAATCAATAAATATCTTTTTCCACAATATAAAAATTAAAATCATGTATCTGGAGCCTACTAAATCATGAGTAGCGATGAGGCCAAAATAGTAGACCCTAGACCTATCTTGTTTCCTGAATGAAAAATCCACCATCATTTCTCATGTCAATATGTAAAGAGCTCTATGTATTCATTATCAAGATAAAATTTGAACTGACACATATTTGATATCTAACACAAACAAAGTCTAAGAATATAAGAGATAGAGATGATGAATGTCTCTAGGGAAGAGGAAAAAATCATTTTATAATAAATGTAGAAAAATTAAAAATAATTGAAGTTGAATGAATTTAAAAAGAAAAAAATGTATCCAAAATCAAGAAGTGGATCTATACTTGGGGATTGAATTAATTTGATTCCTAATTTATTGTCCCAAAATAGATACATTGTAATATTTTATGTAAAACATAGCTAAATGGGGTGAATGAAAAAATTTATACGAGAGATATATTGAATAGAGAAGGTATGAGTATGCAGATACCATATGAAAAGTTAGTCAGGAGGAATGAGTATCATATTTTATTTTGTTCCCAACAAATATCGTAGAGTGAGGAATATGAGGTATAGGGAATTATTAACCAATTATTATGTTCCATGATGTTGTTACGATATGTGGAGTTGGGAGACCATTTATTAGAGGATGTGCAGCGGTAAGAATAGGTGGAGGGGATGAAAACCATTAGAAGACAACAAAATTTATGAGAAGTCATTTGATAGAGGAATGATAGGGTAGAGAAGAATAAAAGAGGTGTCGATGGTTGGTGGTGGATGTGAAGTGGAACCCTAGTTGGTGGTAAGGAAAATCACATGTGGGATGGGTATGAATAATAGTAAATAATCAGTGCATGGTAATTGTAGGATGCATAGGCGATGTCGAGCATATTCAAGAAGGGAGTGAGTTAGGGAGGAGGTGTTAAGAGGGGTGTTAGAGAGGGAGGGATTAATAGATGGAGAATGAAATCAAGGTGGTGTGGAAGGTGGAGGAATATCATGAAATGATTGTCAGGGAGTGGGAGGGACAACGAGATTGATGGATGGTGAATGCAGACAAAAAAATCCCAACAATGGAGGGAGGATTTTATTTTCTTACGTGACATTGTAGCATAATGAGGTGACCCATTTGCTAAAATAAGACAAAATTAGTATATATAATTGGTTGCAAACCATTTCATTCCACTATTTTATATTTTTATATTTATCCTATAAGTGTAATTCCTTGGAGGGTGATATAGTATTAAATTAAACACCTTTTGATAATGAGTCCTCAAGGTCCTTTCTGGAATAAACCATGTCAATGTATTTCTCACATAAATTGTATGTGTTTTATATACCTCTATAATATTTTAATTCAATTCTTGTTAGTCATGTTAGACACATTATATTTTTTTATGTTTCTAAAAAATTATTATTCTGTAAACACCTTGGAGTTAAAGAAGAGGCTTCATAGGTAATCACAATTAATAGTGGATGAACCTTTCATTTTTTCATCCTCCATAATGAAATTTTCATTTATTTTCATTTTGTGTTGATCTAAATGAATAGGTACTTATGAATTTTTGTAACCAGTGAAAATTAGATAGCATTATAAATAATAGTTTATTAGGTTTCTATGTAAAAAATTAAATAATTAAAATATTGAGGATAAAACGTAGAATATTTATTATTATGGATAATATTAAATAAAACACAAACATGAGGGGTTCAACACCATATTATTTTATATATCACTATTATATTTTATTTTTCTACATTTAAAATATATATTTTATTTTTTTCATTCTTGTATGTTATATTTGGTAGAATCTAAAGGATTATTTCTAAGTTATCAATTCCTCAATAAAATATTTTCTATTAATTAATTTCATTTTTTAACAATAGAAAATTTATGGTACATATTATTGAACAGAATATGTAAAATAAAGATAGCTATGGGAGGATGTAGGATTCTTTAAATATAAATTATATTACTATTTTTCCCCATTTTTATATCTCCAAGGTTTTTAAGAATCATGTGGTTAATTGAAGTACATTTAAAAATTCAGACCATATTTTCATTTTTAACATATTATTGGAATTAAATGTATGAAAATCTAAGTCATATTTAAAATGTATTTAAATAATTAATTTCCAATCTGGTTATGATGTTTTATTATATATGAATATAATTACCTAACCCTTATTCAATCCATAATTTAATGATTTAATATTATTTCATGTTACTTCATTTATAATATTTTTTTCAGTTAAATTGTTTTAGAAAAGGGGGTTATAACTCTAATATAATTGAACATTACATTTAATTCAGTCAATTATTATTACTATCTAATATTAACATAATATAAATTATTAAAATAAAAACAATTTTTTAATTGAAAAACATTATGACATTCAACATGATGTCATCATTGATACTATATACAATATATACTTATGAAAAAACAATTCAAAAAGTGATATAGATTAAAATGAGTACGATACATAACAGATGAAGAACATCACTCATTAGTTCACTTAAAACCCATGATATCATAAATCAAAAATTTTAATTTAACACATTAGTCCTTGATTTGGAATAAAAATTTACTTACAAATTGAATTAGCATTAATGTGTAATTTTTATCACATGATTTTTAATAAAAATTGATGTCAAAATCATATTCATGAGGGTTTGATAGAATATATGAGAAACCATGAATAATGATTTTCAAAAAATATAATTTTTACCCTATAAGGATGTAATCCATTAAAACATAATCATTATCTTACCATTTCAAATAAAATGACTTCAATGAAAGTTAATTTAAAAACCAACATTTCATGTAGGATCCTTGGAAAAAAATACACATAAAACACTTACATAAAACCTCATAGAATCCTTATAATTTAAATAAAAATTATTCATGACTACTAGTATTATTCTATGGAAAACATAACAATTACCTAATCTATTGTAGAGTTATAATAAGATCAACATATCATAAATAGTGTAAACGGGTTATAAAATTTATAAAAACCATAGAATATATCATTTCCTTCATTAGTCACACAAAAAAAATCTTTTTTAACATCTATTAAATAGAAGTTTACTCCTTCCTCTAAAATATATAAAACTAAAATGCTTGTTATTACATTTTCATAAAAAATGATCAAAAAGAATTATAATTTTTTTAAAGAAACCATCTATTATTTTAATGGAATATATATATATATATATATTATTTTTTAGGAAAATGGCTACACTTTTATATTTCATATAGGTAAAAAAACAATAAATTTTCCCATTATATAAATAATTTCAAAAACATTACATATAAAATACATTATAATATTAATTTGGATGAACTATGAATAAATTTAAAAAGAGGCATAAAATGTAATTTATAATTCATTTATGTCAATATTAAACATAAAAAAATATTATTTTTAATTATATGTATCTTTTAGAAATTTATTTTTTTAATAAAATCATCAAAACATTTAAAATTACGTTTTTATGGTAATATGTCTCATACCTCGAGTCTAATTTAGCAGATGCATTAATTATCATCCATTACAATAAATATATGATATTGATTTTATTTACTATTAACCATATTCAATTTTATAAATCCAATTAATTTTTTAAATACCGATTAATATTTTATTACATAATCATGTATCTTCATGTCAGATATTTAGATAATATTCTTTTCACATGTCCAAAATGACATTGGAGGGTTTAATACAGTAAAAGAAGACATCATCCCATTATATGTAGAAAAATAATCATGAAATATCTATCTAATTTTTTTTAAATCAATTATAAATTTATAACCATTATTCAATTATGGTTATGATAAATAAACAACATTATTATCATAAACAACGTAAGATGTATATACACATGAGTAACGTTAATATTTTTTATCAAAAAAGATAGAAATAACATCAGTATTATTTTTTAATCATTAATGATGATAATATTCTAAATATAATACTCATTCTTTAAGTATAGTTATATAAAACAAACATGTTATTTGGTCACTAAAAATGAAACACATCTCTTCAGGGAGGTGCTAGCCCACATATACACATGAACGACATTATCATTTTCCAATGAATGGAATCGTAAGTAATAAGATAATATTATATATATTCATCATGATAATATTTCATGAATATCATATATATAAATATGTATTTATTTATAAAATACAACATTAATACCATCCTTTAGTAGTGGTGAATGTTAATGATTTACAACGGGTTAAAATAAGGTATTTCATCGTACAAATAAACTAGTGTTTTTTTCATATATGATAAAATAATTATATGGATATAACTTTATCAATTAACATAATAAAATACCATTCTATTAAATATAATTATTATATTATTTTATTATGTTTTAATAAAATTTATAAGAGTTAGATGAGAAAACAAAATAAATATCCTCGGTTAAAAACAATAACTATTTTTCAAAAAACCTCTTTATCTTTATAACTAAGGCCTTTCTAGGATGGTTCTATGAACAAAACAGGACCATTACATTTTTTAAGGATTTAATAATGGGATATGGGTGGTAATTTACTGAAAGTTAATGATTTTTAGATGTAAAAAATAGAGGAGGTGGGGTGTCATTTTATTAGTAGGGAATAAGACAGTCTTGGGATTATTAAAATAGTTAAAATATATTATTGAATTACAAAATAAAAATGGATCCTAATGGACCATTTACGTATCATATATCATAAATTGTATATATAAATATATCTAATTAAATCTAAATAATTTTCTTTTTCATTCAAACACCTATCACATATGTTTATCCCCTAGTAAAGATATTTTGTCCTTAACCTTGGTATAATATTTTTAATATTTTTACTAATAATTATGAAAAAAAATTAAGTTGAAATTATTTAATAAAATAAACTCTTTAGATTCAAAATATATATCAATTTTTTAATACTAAAATCACATAAGAAGAAAAATTTATTTTAAAATTATTTATTCAATACAATATTTGACAATATCTTTCAGAAAAGATTCATTTTAAGGTTAATTTTTTTAAAATAAATTAAAATCTTAACTAAATTAAAAATACTATCAAATGATTTTTTGAATTCAAATGTGAAAAAATATAAATATTAAAATAAATAAAAAATATACTTCGACAATGTAAAATCATGAAAAAAATATTGTTCACTTTTAAAATCATTTCATTCTACCATTCCTTGGGAAAATGAGATCTTCTAAAAATTTTTAACAGTTTATTCAATGAAAAAATTTACATTATATATTTCTAAAACAATTTATTATTTTGAAAATTATATACTAAAAGTTTGATGTTTATTATTTAATTATAACCATATAATTCATGAAAATAGAATTTTGTTTGAAATACATATTTTTCATTTTATATAAATTAAAGTGAAATATTTTATTAATGAATCTCGGTATTTAGAATATATTTAAGGACTATTAATAAGACCAAATTATGATTTACAATTACATAACAATGGTTGTTGAATTGTTCTCCCATTTTGGAATTACCCCCCCCCCCCATAATTTTGTTTACTATTTAAATTATATGGGATATCATTACCTCATATTGTTTATTTATTCACATGTTATTCTTTTAATTATATTGTTTTTCTAAAAAAACAGTGTGAATAAGAAATTTTAATAGAACCTTTTTTCCATTGTAAATAATTATAACATTTTTTTCTTTATGTGAATTTTTTTCTTCAAAACTGAACTACATCAAACGATGATTTCCTAATAATTATAACATTTTGTTCTTTATAAAATTTTGTCCTTTTTTCCACTTAGTAGGAGGATGATATAATTTCATATATTATTTAATTATTCATAATAAACTATGGGATTACTTTATAATTTTAAAAAAATTATATAACATTTTAATAGAGATTATTTAAGAAAAACATGATTTCCTACATCAAACGATAGTTTTTTCATCTGGGTATACAGATGCATTTCCCCCATTATAGAATCCATACTAATTTTTAATTGAACAATCCTCACCATTTAAAAACATTCATTAAGCAATTATATTTCATACTAGTTTTGTTCTGTAACATCATCTCAAAAATATAGAGTTTGATCGGGATTACCATTTAATGCCTCAAATGGTTCTATCTATAAAAATTAAATATGACACTTTTTTATAAAATAACTATCATGATGAATGTTGTGGATACCATTTTCAAGAGTAATAAATTATATAATCTGCATACTATCTTCAAATGTTTCAATAATTTTCATGGATTTCTATGAGATTGAGGATGAAATGCCCAAATAAAATTTAATTTAGTTTCCAATAACATCTGATGAAATTTCAAAAAATTAAAATTAACCATCTGAAAATAGTATGTTATAATATTGATATGAACATAATTTATATTTAAAATATACAAATCTGGTAGAGAATTTTAATATAAAGAAATAATATCACTAATTAGAAGGAAAATAAATTATGTAGTTAGTTTATGAATAATAACACAAATCATAAATTTAAATATATATTTATTTGGAAATCCATGAATTAAATCCATTGATATATTCGAATATTTTCTTTTGGGAATTCACTGACTCTAAATCATCATCTTAAATAATTTTAATTCTTTGGTAACCTTTATACTAGTCAAATATTTCATGGTAACATCAATAACATATCTTTTAGTTATATCCCACATGTAATACTTTTGAAGGGGTCTACACATCATAGTGCTTCACAGAAGAACAAAAAATGGGGAACTATGATCTTCACTAAAAAATTATCTCATCAAATGTTTATAATATGCAAGAAATACTATTTTAAAGAATCTAATAACACCATATTAATCAATTGTAAACACCATAAAAATTCTATTATTATCATATTCTACTACATCAAATAAAACATGATCCTCTTTCTAAGAATTCATAGTTAGTCGTGATATGTTTTATTGTACAAGATCATGTTACAAATATATATAAAGATACAAAACACACAATTTATAGATAAAATTCATCAATTCAATAACCAAATAGGTATGATCTAAATATAACATGGTTAATAGAGAAATATATTTCAAAATAAAATCATTAGCTACATTTTTTTCATCTTAATAGGATTTTATTGATTGATGCACTCATAGTCATTAATCAGATCCTTCCATCTTCTCTTCCTCATGTTTAACACATTATGAGTTATTATAAATTTAAAATATTTTTTGTTGGATTATATTCCACACATTAATCTTAAAATAAAATTCCTCTATATTTTTAAAACAAAAAAATGAAATATCTTATTTTCGATCATGTGTAGGAAAATTTAAATACTCAAATTTATATTTACATATATATTATGTACATAACAGATCATTAAACATAATAAAGAAAACAAATCCCTCTAATAATGTTTTTTTGAAGAAGTTTAGTTTATAATTTTTAAACAGTGCATCAAAAACTAGATATTTTTAAATGTTTTTTTGTTTATTGAAAATAATCATCACACCTTTCTGTAAAAGAGAATTTAACTCCTTTTTGAGTTAATTAGACATTGATCTAGATATCCATAAATATTTTTAAACAAAAAATATACAGAAACATAATAATGTATTAAAAATATGAAACAGTATTACATTTTTATGACATTACCATTTATATGAAACATTAGTTTTATAATCATGAAGAGTTTTGTATTCCTTAGTTACAATATGAATTAGGTTATAAATACATTTCAATTAAATGTCACACATTAAAAATTTTCCATATATCTTTTTTTCCTTTAATCTTTTCAAATAATCTACAAGTCTATTTTATCATCCTAGTGACTTTATAATATACAAATATATCATTAATAAAAACAATAAAATGCCTATCAAGATTTTCATTAAAAAAACTATTTATAATATCAATCAATATATCAGGTGTATTAGAAAACCCAAATGGAATAATAATATACTCTTAATTTCTATATATTTTTTATAATATTTTATCCCAAATAACATCCTCATTAACTTTAAAATTATACTAACCTAAACTCTGGTCATTCATTGAAAAATACTATGCTTCCTCAAGAAGATTTATTGAATCATTATTATATGATAGAGGATGTTATTCTTAATAGTGATTTTATTCAATACATTATTGACAATGAAAGGTTTTGTAAGAACCCAGATCATTGGAAATGTATGTTCTCTTTTATGTTTTGGATTTAATCACTTTTATTGGTTTATTAAGTGATCACTAGGTCCCTAAAGAGGCTTAGAGGTGTCCCAAGGATTTGTGACACAAAAATATGGAAAAATTTGTATTTTGGGTAGGTCGCACGGTCTGCACATAGTTAGTAAAAACCATGCGGATTTCCCAGGAAACCATGTGAGTGGTGGGACATTGGACAGTGGCCTCCACATGGTTACCACACAGTTTGGAAAACTGTGCAAGTAAATTGTGCGGACCAAAAACATTTATAAAATTACAATTTTCCCACTCAAGGATTTTTAACCCCAACTCCGGTTTTCCTCCCCATTCACCCCTCTTCACATTTGGGACGAACCAACTCCCCAATGATCTCCAATAGATCATCCTCCTTCAATTATAAGGCATTTTTGGTTTTTTTGGTTGAATATCGATTCTCCAGTTAAGGCTAATCCCATACTTACTTCTCTTTTTGAGATTAAGTTTGTTACCATTTTATCCTCTTCTTCTAAAGCACAAAACCCATACTCTTTGGGTGAGATCTAGGATGAAGCATCATGGTTTTGTTGAATCAAAATATAACGGTTTGATTAAGAGTGATTTAACAAAAGAAATCGGGGTAGTTGGTATACATGTTATATCCCATAGTTTATTTTGGATTTTTGGTTATGTGGTTTCTTTAATGGGTGTCTCTTGGTATTTTTTGATCTCCCTTGGAATTTTTATGTAAAACTGTTATTTTAAAGGTAAATGGAGACCCTCACGATTCCCATGGGGTACATCAAAGGTGATTAGACTAATCTAGGGCCACCCATGGGGTGCGCCAACCTTCCAAGACCTTAGGTTTTTAATGAAAAAGTGAGATTGTTATATAATTATGTAGGTCCCTTGATGAACATGTTGATAAAACTAATTGTTTTAGGATAGAAGCTCGGTTATTCACATAGACTTTGTAATAATATAAGGGATATTGGTATAACATGAAGAAATGATTACAGACCATCATAAGTAATGTACAAATCCAAGTGATATTGGGACAATGAATAAAACCTTAGTGAGATCATCAGAATAATTGGGAATTGGGATAATGTTATAAATGATGTCAAATGTTGTAAACGTGTAAATGGGTTATGCAATGTGTAATCTCTTATGTTATTTTTATAGTCTATTGTAGCCATGATCAATGGTTAGGATGATTTGTGAATTGTTTATGGATAAAAATTTGTATTGCATATGCGATTTGTTTGGTAGTGTGGGGTATTGACTGGGGTTATATTCCCAAGAGTCGAGTTGGACTGATGCTCTAAACTGCACCCCTAATGTATGGGGTATGTATGGAACTGATGCTATGTTTCCCTATCGGTTGCATCCATCCGGATTAAGAATTTGAGGTGAGGATATGGTTGAAAAGAGGATGTTGGTCATAATTATATAAGAATTTTTTTTTGGTTTTTTCTAATGTATGTGATTTTTTTACATTATGCTCTTGTAATATGTTGTGTTGATGAACCCATGATAAATGTGTTGGAAATGGCATGTAATGGGATATTGGATGAAATTGTAAGATATGGAAATGGTGATAAATGTTGGTAATGTACCTAAGATGGCTAAGGGAACACAATCTTTTCCCTCTCATTTATTATTCATTCCATTTCATAATCAATTGGTTATACTATATATTTTGTAGACACTGTTTTTGGTGTCCAACTAAGATTTACTCACACACTACTCGGTCGTCGTTGGGTACCCAAAAAGACATCATGATTGTTGGTCTGTAAAAGGGAAATATATCTTTCTAGGTAGTTGGGTTAGCATGGGTATACATGGAAGAGGACCCACACTTATTTAATGGACCATTTTGGAATTTTCTTGTTTGTCTTCATTTTGGGTTTCTTTCACTCTTTCACATGTATCATGGCATGGAATAAATTCCATGGGACATTGTTGTACCAAATTTTGGGAAATGGTTTTTTAAGAATTATTTGGTTTTATTGATTATTATTCTGATATTTTGATTATCTTCTATTGTGTACTAATTTGATAAAAATGGGTATAGTCTCCCAAAGTGAAAATTCAGACCCCCGCTGCTAGTCGAGAAACTTTTCGTATAGGGAGGTAAGCTCGAGGTCATGTAACCACCTAGCTCGGAGCACCAGTTTCGTGGCTTCTGAGTCAGAGATGTTAAAAAGTAGTGTCTGAGGATGTATTTCTTCTTCTTCTTTGGAATATTGTGATTTGGGATGGTATAAATGTGTTAGGATTTTTCGAGCCTTGGTAACGAGCTCGTGCATTGTAGTAGCTGTCACATGTAAAAAGGGAAACCCCAAGTCACACAGGGTGGGAATTATTGTTCTTGATTGTGTGATGTTACAATTGATGATATTTGACCACTAGGTGATGCACATGTTGTGTGATGTGATTGTTTTATGATATTTGGCTCATGGCATCAATAGAAAGAGGTTTGGAATTCTTGCATCATTGTAGTAACCTAGAGAGATAAGTGAAATGCATCATGGTAGGAACACACAGGTTGGGTGTGTGAGGTATGAACGATTGAACGAACCTTTCATTTGGAAAATTAAAAATGGAAAATTCAATAAATAAAGCAACGCATGTGGTTTATGATAAAAGAATGATAAATAACGATTAATGAAATATGTTTAATTAAGTGTTTGTAATGAATTGAAAATGTTTTTTGCAACATATTGTGCGAGCCTTTTGATGGTGTATTGTTTCTTACACCTTGTGGACAATGGGCTACAGTAGGGATGGATGAGATGTTCATTTTGGAATAATATGGTTTGATTGGATGGTGCATGTTTAGTTGGTGATTTTGGCTATGATGATCCTTCTTGTTATGATGTTGTGAAAGTTTATTGTATGGGTTATAAACCATGTGTTTGGAAATATAGTTATATTCCACCCTAATGTCGAGAACTAGTTAGGAAATAAGAGTATTTTACTGAAAACACTCCCCCAGTATAGGGGAAAGAGAATGTGGTGATACAAGAATGTGGAGAAGAGTCATTTTGAGAGAACTTGGCTCGTTTTATGAAGATGAAGGATTGGGACATAGGGAGGGTTTCAATGACTACGTATAAACTTACCACTAAATTTTAGTTGTAGCACCCTCTAATCTTCACTAGAGAGGTTGGGCTAGAGGAAGTAGAGTTCTAGATAGTCTCTATCGAGATGATACTTGATCATCCGAAGTCACCTATTGGGAAGCGAGTCAAGTTAGAATCATATATGTTGTGGGGATAGGCAAAGCGTTGGTGAGACATCCTCGCTCAGATCAAGGAGGATAATGGGATGCTGTGAAATAATTTCTAGGAAACGTTTTTGGATCATTTTTACGGAAAGAATTTAAGGCAAGAGCGGGATAGAGTTTTCAAAAGCCTGACTTAGGGATCAATGTCGATAATAGAATGTGATGGTCAATTCATTGAAATATGATTCTTTTTTTCAGCATTGGTGTGGGATGAGATAGTAGTTATGAAAAATTTCCACAATGGGCTGAGACACGATATTAGGTCATAGGTGAATATGATTCACTTGAATAGGTTTACCGAAGTGGTGTATCATGAATTGATCACAAAAGGGAACCTGAAAGGTTCTTTAGGTAGTGGGATTGTCATTCCAGCTTGGAAGGCAAGTGGTATAGCTTCTTCGGGCATAAAGCATCATTTTGGATGTTGTCAGCAAGGCAGAAGTGTGCAAGTATGTCAAAAGAGAGGGAAAACCTCTCAGGGTGGTGATCAGGTGTTCTACTATTAGTGCGGAAGGATGGGGCCCATGTGTGTCCAGTTTACTTGACTTGTAGTTGAGTTTGGGTTGTTCGGTAGATTGGGAAATGTATATAGGTTCTATAAAAATTCTCAATAGGATAGTTTGAATTTTGGTGACAAACAGATGATGAGTGGTGGCAAGGGATCAATTTCTCCATATCAAGAAAGCAGTTGGAGATCCACGAGCCATACAGGAAGGGTTGGTGGATGAGTAACTCCAGGATAGGATCACCCATGTCAACAAGGGTGTGCAGTGTAGGGGAACACAAGGTGGATCCCAGAGTAGAGTGGCATGTCACCTTCCTGTAGTTCAGTCTGCACCTCATGATGGAGAATCTGGGCCATCAACTATCTGAGGTACGATTCTTATAACTTTTCTGCTTCCCAATGTGTTGTTTGATAGTGGTGCCATAGACTATTTTATTTTTTCTCATTTTGTGGTAGCATTGGGGTTTCTTTATAGGGAGTGTGTGAAAGGTTCTATTAATTAACACTTCATTGGGGGTACAGAAGGATGATATTAGTCAGTGTAAGGGATGTGGACTAGAAGACGGTGGGTATCATTTCTTGTTGGACAATTTCCTTCTAGAGATGTTGGTATTTTACCTGATCTTTTTTATGGACTAGTTGGTGTTGTATCAGGTGCACATAGACTATTACCATCACAGGGTAACGTTTAGGTCACTAGAGGGTGACACTTATGTCCATCATGGAGAGTGGGATGTTCGAATAGGTCATGATGGATCGTTATGTCAGTAGTTGTGTGGGCTCATGGATCATGTAGCATATTTTGTGCTTGATAATGAAAGATGGTAAAAATGTATCATCACTCTAGTAGTGTATTAGTTTCGGGATGTGTTTCATGAGGATTTATCAGGGTTTCCACCCGAGAGGGATGTTGAGTTTACAATTGAGTAATTTCCAGGAGAGGAGTCAATATCTATTATGCCATTGCAAATGACACTGACATAACTCTAGGAGTAAAATTATTAGCATGAAATGTTTGAGCATAAGGGTTTCAGACACCCTAGTATGTATCCTTGGGAATATCTTGTGTTTTTTGAAAAGAATTATAACAGGTCGTTAAGGATGTGTGTTTATTATCTAAAGTTAAATCAGATGATAGTGATAAATCGGTACCCTCTTCCTAAAATAGAAGACTTGTTTGACCAGTTGAGGGTGAGGTCTTCTGATGTGCCACTGATAGCATTGAGGAGTCAATAAAGTTTGTTTGAGTTTTTGGTGATGCCTTTCAACATGACCAATTCACCAGTAGTGTTCATGGCCTTGATGAACCGAAATGATCATTATTATGTGGATCATTTTTTGGTTGTCTTTATTGATGATATCTTGGTGTACATGAAATTTCATTACGATCATGCCCAACATCTTGAAATCATCATGTGTACACTAAAAGAGCATCATCTTTACACCAAGATGTCAATGTGTTAGTTCTAGATTGGATAAGTACAATTTATGGGTCCCATCATCTCTGAAGTAGATATGTTAGTGGATCCATAAAATGTGTAGGTTGTTGTGTCTTGGGATTAGACCATGAGTGTTTCAGACATTTAATGTTTTCTAGGATTGCTCAGATATTACTGGAGGTTCATCCAAGATTTCTCTTGTTTGTTAGAACCACTTTAAATATTTACCAATAAGGGAATATGGATTGGGTGGTCTGATGATTGTGATAATTCATTGCAAGAGATGAAAAAAGAAATTATGATTACACTGATCTTGATCTTACCCGAGCTATGTAGGAAGTACTTTCTATTTTGTGATGCGTTTGGAATCGGGATTGGGGATGTGTTTCTGCAAGATGAGTGAGTGGTGGCTTATGGGTCGATACATTTGAGATCCCATGAGAGGATTTATCACACTCAAGATATTGAGTTGGATTTCATAGTAAATTAGTTAAAGTGATGGAGGTAATACTTGTTGGGGGAACCGTTCACAGTGTATACCAATCACAAGTGTCTAAATTATATCATTCTGTTGTGGGATTTGAGTCTTTAGTAGCGAATCTAGGATGAATATCTTTAGAATTTCAACTTTGATGTGATATACACCCCGAGAAAAGGGAACAGTGTTGCTGATGCATTGAACAGGATGGCTCAGAACTAGGTGGTTCTAGAATATAGCACTGAGTGGAAGGTGATGGTTTTCTTTACAGATATGCTCCTAAAGGTGTGGGATAATAAAATTAGGTGACACTTTCATCTATGTAGGTTGATACAATGTTTATTAATTGAGTTAGAAAAATTCAACATGGTGATCTTGAATGGTTTTCCATGAAGGAAAGAGTTAATGGTGGGGAGTAATCATTTGGTTGGGATGTTGGTATGGATGAGGTTGTTTGTGTGCATTATTATTTGGTTATTCCAGTATTTATGCAGGAAGAGTTGATTCTAGAGTTCTATGCATCAAATTAGGTAGTGCATGCTTGTTTTTCTAAGATGCATCATGATTTTCCTAGATAGTTTTGTTAGTTGGGAATGAAAAAAGAATTTGAGGGCTCTATGGAACTATGCCTTACCCGCCACCAGGTGCTGGCTGAGCATCAATACCTAAGTGGTTTGTTACACCAATTGACCATTAAAAAATAGAAGTAGGATGATATGATGATGGATTTTGTTATTGGACTTCCGAGGATGCCCTGAAATAATGATGCAATCTGGGTGGTTACGGATCGGCTTATGAAAGTAGGTCATTTCTTACTGATTTAGGAGACATACGTAGTTGACAGTTTGGGAGAGTTGAATTTTTAGAAAATAGTATAGTTTCATGGTTTAGTGCAGAATATAGTTTCAAATATTGATCCCCATATTACATCACACATCTAGAAGGTACATCAGAAGGCGCTTGGTATGTAGGTTCTTTTGTGTATGACTTTTCACCTGCAGACGAATGAGCAGATGGACTGTACAATTCAAGTGTTGAAATAATTGTTGGGGTATTGAGAATTTTATTTTGGTGGTTCCTCAGAGATGCACCTATCACTTGTTGAAAATTCCTACAACAATAGTTTTCTAGCTATGGTTTAGCTGGCTCCGTTTGGGGCACTATATTGGAGGTCGTGTAGATCTATACTATGTTGGATATAGGATGGTGAATCTGAGTTGGTGGGACTGAGTCTCATTCAGAAGACATCATACAAGTTTTAGTAGATTTAGAAATGTATGGAAATGGATTATAGTGGGAAGAAGTCTTATTCAGATCGGAGACATGGACCTGTTGATTTTGAGGTGCGTGATATTGTGTTTCTGCAGGTGTTTCCAATGATGGGTCTCCAATGGATTTATAATATTGGAATGTTGGATCCCATGTATATATGTTTTTTTGAGATTATGAAGAGTATTGGGTTGGTGGCATACCTGTTGTCACTTACAAAATGGTATAGGGGGATGCAAATTGTTTATCATGTGTCACAGATTTGGCGGTATCACCGTGACACAACTCACGTGGTGGATGTTGAGGATGTTGAGAATGAGGCTGATGCGTCCATTGAGGAGCATCCACTTCATGTCATAGATCATAGTGAGAATGTATATAGGGGAATTATTGTGCCATTTGTGTGAGTACTATGGTATCATGGGAAGGTTAAGTAAAAAACAAGCGATAGGGAATCAGATATGTGGGCTATGTGGCCCAATCTCTTTTCCCCGGAAGTAAAATGAAGCTTGGGAGCTAGGCTCGTAGATGAGCCACTATGAGGTGGGGTTCTTATAAGTTCCCATGTCATAGGAAAAGAATGATATCGTTTATGTTTTTGTTTTAATCCTTTCTTTTGGTTTATTGAGTTCTTACCAAAGACCTTAAAGAGGATCGATGGTGTTCTGAGGGTTTGGGACCCAAAAATGGTGAAAAAATGGTTTTTGTGGGTAGGTTTCACGGTCTACGCATGGTTAGTGCTAACCATGCAGACATCCCTGGAAACCATGTGGGGGTGGGGCTTTGGACAGTGGCCTCCACATAGTTTGTAGATTGTTTGGAAAACCATGAGGGTAAAACATGCATCACAGTAACATTTAAAACATTATAATTTTCCCCTTTGGGTTTTTAACCCCAACTCGGGGCTTCCTCGCATTTCTCCCCTCTTTAGCCTAGAGAAGACAAAAAAATCTACCAAGAGATGCAAGAGTTCCATCTCCCTCATTTCCAAGGCGTTTTTGTTGTTGATGGTTATAGATCGATGCTCCGGGTAAAGTTAATCCCATCCTTTATTTTCTTTTGGGTTTAAGGATTGAACCTTATTCTCCACTCCTTCTAAATATATAATACCCTACACTTTTAGTGAGATCTAGGTTGAAGCTTCAAGGGTTGGTTGAATTGTAATCCAATGGATTGATTAAGAGTGTTTTCACCAATGAAATCAAAGTAGGTGGTCTACATGTTCTACCCCATGGTTTATTAGTGGATATGTGCATGTGTGGTTTTGTTCTTGGGTGTATCTTGGTATGTTTTTATCACCCTTGGATTGTTTATGAAAAATCATTATTAAAATGGTAAATTGAGACTCTCGCAATCATCATGGGATGTGTCAACAGTGATGAGGCTAATCTAGGGCCACCCATGGGGTGCACCGACCTTCCCGGACCAATGGTTTTGTGAAGAACAAGTGAGATTTTCATGTAATTATGTAGAGACCTTGATAAACATGTTGTTGTAACTAATTGTGTTGGCATAGAATCTTGGTAAAGCACAAAGGATTGGTAATAATATAATG
The DNA here is from genome assembly GCA_963277665.1 of Viscum album. Classification (NCBI taxonomy): domain Eukaryota; kingdom Viridiplantae; phylum Streptophyta; class Magnoliopsida; order Santalales; family Viscaceae; genus Viscum; species Viscum album. Next base: position 677,238,252 of record OY728132.1, on the reverse strand, counting down.
GATATTAGGATAATATGTGGAAATGATTAATGACCATCATGGAATGAAGCATGGGCATGGTAATGAAGCCTAGTGAGTTAGGCATAATGAACCAAGCATGAAGAGATTGGTATAATGAATGAAATATTAGTGAGATTGGAGTAATAAAAGGGAATTGGGATTAATGGTTAAATATGTTAAATGTGGTAAATGTGTTAATGAGTTAAGGATTGTGTTAACTCTTATGTTATTTTTTATGGTTTATGGTTTCGTTGGGAAATGGATGTGATGTTTCGTGAATGATTAATAGATAGTTATATGTATAGCATGTGAAAATAGCTTGGTAGTTGGTATTAGTGATTTAATTTCTAATCCCACAGGTTGAGTTTGACTGACGCTCTAAATTCCACCCATAATGCACGGGTTAGGGATAGGACTGATGCTCTGTTTCCCTATCGGTTTCATCCAACAAGACTGAATCTTTGAGGTGAGGATATGGTAGACATGAAGAAGTTGGTACTAGTGAGACAAGAAATGGTTTGTTTTGTCTCATGTCTTTTATTGTTTAATTTAACCCCGGGTAACTTGTGGTGTTGATGAACCCCTGATAAAAGTTTTAGAAATGGTATGTAATATGAAATAGGATGAAATTGTAAGATATAGAATTGGTGAGAAATGTTGGTAATGGACCAAATCTGGCTAAGGGCACTTATTATTTTTCTTGTCATTTATTATTCATTACATTTCATGCACAATTGTTAATACTATATTTTTTTTCAACACCATTGGTGGTGGCCAACTAAGTTGTACTCACACCCTGCTCGGGCCACCGTTGCATACCCGAGAAGACTGCATGTTTTCATGTCAGGAAAAGGGAAATAAATCTTTCAAGAAAGTTGGGTTGGCATGGGTATGCATGGAGGAAGACCCATAGTTAGTGTTCAAACTATTTTGGGTATTTTGCAGTTTCTCACCATTTTTGGGTTTCGATCAAATATTTAATTGTTCCATGTCATGGAATTCTTTCTGTTCCACATGGTTGTACCCTATTTGGGGGAACTGTTCTTTATGCATGCTCTATTATTATTGATTATCATTTTGTTTTTTTTATATTCTGTTTTGGATTACTCTTTTAAAAATAGAGTATAGTCTCTCTAAATGACTATTCATACCCCCGCTACTAGTTTTCAACCTTTGGCGTATAGGGAGGTGTGCTTAAGGTCAAGTAACCATCCAGCTCAGAGTAACAGTTTAGTGGCCCGCTTGCCGGAGAATTTACAACTATCATTGAACAATATTTAATTTTGTGATGTAATATTATAGTACCCCATACTGCAATGATATAATTAATGCATTATTTATTAGGATACATTAACATATTATTTTTCAATTCCAAGAGTTCTACATTGGCTACGCCATCTAGGAATTTTGAAACTATCTTAGCATCGTACACTAAGTCAAATGAAGACTCATCTTCCTAATTAGGTATAAAATCAAGATATTAATCATAAACTAAATTTAGACGTTTGTTAACTATTGATACATCATTGATATGAATTAACTTCCTCTCCCCATCAATATGTGCATGACAACAATAATTTTCAACTTCTAATGGTTTCCCAGCTTAGTTATATTTTTTCAAATGTAGGAATTAATTCTTGTATACAAACTAAAACATATTATTCAAAACAAATTCCTTACCAATAAAATATATCTATTCGTTCTAAAAATAATTTATATAAAATCCATAATATAATCATCATCTATATGGTTAATGAAAACAAACATTTTAGGTAAATCATTTCCACTAACAAAGAAAATATTTTTTTTAAAAAAATCAAATAATATTTCCCCCAGGGGTTTTCCAATATTCAATGGTCAGTTTTCTAATGTTAACATTCGAGTTATCCAAAAATATTTTCTAAAATATATGATTGTGCAGACATTGAATCGAACAATATTTAACCAAAATGTAAAAAAATAGTAATATACCTGACAATACATCGTTGGATGGTCCGAAATCAGCAGAAGTTGTCATAAAGGATTTATGAAAACAATTATATTTTTCATATTTATTATAATAGTCATTAATCTATATAATTTGGAATTTATTACCATAATTTCCAATCTCATTACTATGAATTTTTTTAGCATATTCTTTCCGTTGTTTGTCTAATCAATTTATTTATAGTGAAATGTCAAAAGTAATAACATCCCACATAAGAAACACATCTAATATTTAATAATACATTGTAATGTGTGATTTATAAAACATATAGCACAAGATTGAAAAATGGTATTTTGAACTTTATACTTCATTTATGGTTGCTTAATATTTTTCTATCATTGGGAGAATTTCAACTTATTATATTCATGGATTAACTTATCATTTTCATAATCAATTTATTCCAGTTTAGAATATTGAACAAGTTTCTCATATCATATGTATTTAGGGGAATCCAATATCAATTGATATATTTCATTAATTCATATGTAAAAATATTTAGTTTTTTCAACCAATATGTTGGTTAAAATTTAATTGGAATTATTCCAGTTAGGTGAAGTTCCCTTCATACATGACCACTAATTATTCATATTTCTACCATAATTCAATTTATTTTTTTCCTTCTAATTTCATATATTATTTGGAAAATATTTCCCATCACAAATATCATTATATGTGACCCATTAAATGGAATCAATGTCATGTATTTATAAATTATTCTTAACAATTGACCACAATTTATTATCTTCACCTTCAAAATAGAAAATAAAATGTGTTACCTTTTGATGATCTGTATAACACATGAATTAAAATTTTTCTTGAAGTATTTTTCCCACCATTCAATTATTATAATTAAATGGTGATCTATGGAATTCTTTTGTGTGTTAATTAATGAAAGGTCTCATTATCAAAAAGTTCCTCTATAGAAAATATGGTTTCTCTCTATCATATATTTCACCATCATTTGTAGCAAAATTCATATTATGAATCACATTAAAAACATCCATATGTCAATTCCAAAAAATTCCATGATGATGATTTGGAATGATATTGTCCCCATTGTCTCTTCTTACATCAACATCCACGTTTTTTCTATGAAAAAACATTCTACACGATAATATTTTTGATGAATAAACATGGTAATATTCAATTTCAATATCATCATAGATATAAATTATTAAATTTTTATGGGTATTTACATCCCATACTGTAACATCCCAGTGAAATAAAGAATATTACATTTTCATATTTATTAATATTTGTGAATTAAATATTAATTTTACTTTAAAGGGGTTTCTATGTTCGATAGTGTACTTGATACGCAACAAATAGTTTCATTGAAATCTTACGTTGCACACTAATAATAAAATAATATTATTTTAAATGTTAGTTAACACGTAACCATTTTATTTGCGGGAATGAATAGAAATAACTATAATATGACTATATATGTTTGTTAAATGTTTTTACATTTATCCAATAAAGGATAAAGTCTTAACATATGAAATGAATTTAATTTTAGGCATATATACTCTAATTTTCACTAAAGGTCCACATATCAACTTTTGATGGAGAAACTTTCATTAAATATAATTTTGGTCACTCATATAAATTCTATTGGACCAAATAAAATTCTTCTTTAGAATCAGGATATCAAAATTTATATTGTGTAAATTTTTGGTAATTTTCCGATAAAGATCATTTTTTAATGAATAGTGAAAAATGTTGTATTTTAATTCAAAACCTCTTTTTAATATAATTTATTAATATGATTAGATTTTCTTTTGAAGTGGTTTTAAAATAATATTATATTATATTTTAATCATTTAATCTAATATTGGTCATTGGAATTAATTTCACTTAGAAATCGGACTTGAACTAGTGTCAATCTTTTGATACTTATTATCTCATAAAAACACACTATTTGCGCTGACAGCAGGAATTAATTGTTAAATTAATTAATGTAACTTATAAGTTTTGAATATTTTAAAATAGACATCATTATTTAAATCTGAATATCAATGATATCTTAGGGTTTGGTTTTGGTATTTTTCTGAAAAAACATCAATTTTTGATGAATAGTGAATCCACTAAGTGGTACTTAAAAAAAACTGATTTTTTGTTTAAATGATATTTTAACACCTCTGTGTTTTGAATTTCAAAAATATAACATACATAGTTTTAATTAAGAAGTTAAATTTTGTTCAATATGATTAAAATAATTTTTTATGAATAGTAACTTTTAAGTTTTTAATGGCGATTAGAGGTAATTAGTGCAATTTAAAGAAAAAATGATATTATAAAAAAATTAAAATACCTAGACACATGTCCTACCCTTATTGGATGTGTCATGGCCGACCAAGACAATCCATGGGTCAACTTGGGGACCCCATGGAGCCACTTTGGTAGGAAAATGACATTAATATATTTTTATTTAATGTTAAAATTAAAATGGCACAAACATGAGTTGTTTTACTAAAACAATATTTAAATGGGGTTATACAATTCATATCTTTTACTATAAATATTAATTGGAAAGATAAAAATATTTCCTACATCATATTATTTTTTTATTAATTTTTAGACATTATATAAACTAATTTATTTATGACATCTTGATGATGCAGCGATTACCTCATTATTTAATGATTTAAATAAAATGAAAATATAATGTAAAATATAAGACCTACACATGTAAAAAATCTATTTGATGGGTATATTTAGAACCCTTATGACCTTATACGTGAATTATATAATTGTGGGACCTTTTAAATCCGAAACGCATTTTAAAATAAAGTAACATTTCTTTACTTTCCAAGAGTGCCCCTCCTCTCCTCTTATAAAAATCCCCCACCTCTACCACCTTACCCACACCTCTCAAGCTCTTGGCTCGGTCAACCACTGATCATTTTGTCTCTACACATCCCTCTCTTACTCCTAGAAGCCACAATTTGGGCAGAAGTCTTCCCAAGTAAGCCTTTGATCTCAAATCAAAGAGAGCTACTTGATTTTAAGGTAATATCTTCACTTGTGTTCTTTTGTTTTAATTTTCTTCTCCAACCCCATAAACTCTTTTTATTCATCTATTTTATAAAAACTCCAGTATCTTAAATATACTAGGATGTTTTTATATGAAGGATTTGAGCTGCACTTACACACACCTATATATAATGGTTAAAGAACATACTGTTTCCGTGGATGGCGAATATCTGCCTCCGGAAACGATGATTGTTCAACATTAATTTAACACCTTCAAAGGTGGAAATTAAGATGACACTATATTTATATATGATATATAATATGTTTATTTTTTCCTTAATCTTCTGTATTTTTCATTTTGGGAATACCTTTATGGTTTCCATTATGGGTAAACGTGATATCTTTATTTAAGGAAGTGCGGACTACCGCCCCCTCAAAGTGATTTGATTTGTTAATACCATATGTGGGACATATAAAGGATGGAGTTATGATAATATATATTATATTATACTGTAAATATAATATATCTTTATATGATTATGATTCCATTCCATAAAATACGAAATAGAAATGAAAGTAGCGTTCATGCGTACGTACGGCTTACCATTTCCATGAAGGGTGCATTTCATTTCATACCTCTAAACGTTATGTAATATTATAAATGCATGTTTATACTATATATATATGAAATATATGATATCTAAATCATGATTATAACTCTGTATATAATGGATACATGAACAAATTGTAATTATAAAGAGTTTATTTTTGACTCAAGTACCAATGATCGTTAAAATGACCGTTATTAACTTAAATAATTACAAAATGTTCATGACATGGTAATAAGTGATATAAAATGAATAATGACCTTGAATAAGGTTCTTAAGAAAGTAGAAATTAACTCAAGTTTATTATTCAGGAGATTAAAGAACGATCGATTCAAGTCGGATACGAGGTAAGAGAACTTCTTAACCCAATTTCTATACTTTGGGTTAATCTCCTACTTTCAAATTATGTCATGATATTATTGTGTCATATCTTGTATTTACACTTTCTTTATGTTTACATATATAGAATACACATAATAGATATTTTTTATTTAAAAATTATGTTTTTACAGGAATCTGTTTCAATATCCTTCAATTGAGGCAAATTTTGTTTTATACACAACTTTCTTTTATATGGTGTATAAACCCCTTTTACTTTTACAATTATTCAAAAAGATTCTTTTTTATACGAAGCATTTACTAAACAACAAAAGGGAATGTTTTTTTTGTCGTACATATGCGGCGACAACAACTTCTCCATCGGTGTGACCATTATTTGAGTTCCGGCTTCCTCTACAGGCCAAACATTTTTTTAATTGAAAAATAAATACCATGTTTTACATTTCATTTATTTTGTTATTGAAAATTGTTTTCATAATTTTTTTATTATATCAATGTGTTGTATTGATATCTTGTGATTGAAATGTAGAAATGTTATGTCTCCTTTATGCATGTTTTATGTGATACAATTATGTTATGGTTCTTGGGAATTTTTATGGAGAAGGGTGGTTTCATGATAAACTAAGGGTGGGTGAGCCCGATATAGATCTCCAATGTATTGGGTAACGCGAAGGAGTGAAACGTTAAGGTTTCTCTGATGAGATTTAGGGAATATACTTTGATGGGTATTCTAAATGTAACCAAGAGGGTTACTCCCTACGTAAGAATGTTATGAATGCCTCAAGTTACCTTTATGTCTTCTGATTTCTATGATTTATTCATGATTTGATGAGGTATGTTTAAGTGCTTATGTTTTATGAGTATAGTATGATTTCATTGATTCTAATGTATACATGTACTCATGTTTCCTATCCATATTTTTATATCTGTTACTGAGATTTTTATGCTCATCCCAAGTTTTTCTAATGTTTTTCACAGGTCAAGGGAAGGGTACTTGATATGACGATAGTGTCAAGGATGTGTCAAGAAAGAATCCATGTTTTATTTTGAATATGTTTCCATTGATGGAAAAAAATGAATAATATCTTTAATGTAACCACTTTGTTTAAATTGGGAATGTAATGTATGTTTTAAGATCTAATTCTCTAAAACTCTAAACCTGAAAAGTTCCTCAACATGTAATCTTGTAATGACTCAAGATTAAGTAAGGTTTAAGGTTGGGGCCTAATAGTTGGTATCAGAGGTCGGTTTAGATAACTTTAGGAGTTAGAATTCTATTAAATGATTATCCAAAAATATTTTTTTATTGTCAAATTGAATATGATATAGCATTTGAAGATTACCATGATGCTTCATCTAAGGCATGTTTTAGAATTTTATAATATTTTTGTGAAAAACCCAGGGTTCAAAACACGACAAAACACACCACATATAAAAATATATATTTAAAATAAAACGTACAATAAACACACTCCTTTTCATATTTCTCACTACCGAAATTTTCTAATAAATGTTTTTATAAAATTTTAAAACATCAACAATAGGAACAATACGGTTATACAACAATAAACACCTAATATTACACAAGAATACCATTATATAATTAATTAAAATAAAATACCACATCAAAAATGACTTCATGAAATAACTGTATACAAAAAAAACAAACCAGAAGGTTGCAAATAAATATTTAGATAGTATACAAGGTACAAAAGATTAAAATTATATTTTATTAAATTAAATGTTCATGTGTGTGGGAGAAGAACCTCCCTCCTAACTACGACAGAAAGGCAACACAAACCCGAATTCACTCCATGTGGATTCTAAACCCCTAACCCTACAATGAACAACTCTTAATCCTAAAAAACCAAAGAAAACACTGGTAACAATAATAATAAATAATAAAAAGATTAAAGGTATACTTTTGTGGAGAAAAACATGTCGGTAGAGGCTTTTCGGGGTTGTACATGCCGAGAAGAAGGGAAGCTGCGAATGGAGATGTGTCATTGAATGACATGGGAGGGTGGTTCTCACCTACTAGATAGTTCACCAGTAAGAGGTGTGTTTCACCATTTAATGTTGCCTCATCTAGGTCATCATGGAAAAGTATTTGACTGGTGATGGTGGAGGGTGTTGTGGGGAGGGGGGGGGGACATCAATGGGATTGGAGGAGGGCCACGATCAATAGGGGTTGCATCGGTGTTGTGTGAACAAGTTGGAGGAAGGATATATAGAAAGAATGAGGAGGAGGACACCAAGGATGCATGGAAATCCAATGGAGTCTAGGGGTTATTACTGGAGGCTAGGAAAGAGGAGGCCACGAGTGTGAGAGTATCTGTGGGGGGGGAGGTGTGCAAGACTAGTGCTCCTCAAAAAGATTATAGGCTGGGTTGCATGCAGAAAGTGTAAGGAGTTGGAGATGGTAGCACATAGGTTTTTCACTTTTTTTCTTTAAGAAACACACTAATCAACAAAATAAAATGTTTAGAAAAATAATAATTATTATAATCATAATAACAAAAATAAAAACAATAATTAAATAATAATAATATTAATTTTATTATTATTATCATTTTTATCATTATTAAAATTACATTCAAATCCTTTTATTTTCTTCCATTTAACTTTTCATTAACATAAATGTTCATTGTGATAATTAATTAGTTAACTGAAAACTGGTAAATCTACATTGTATTTTGATGAAGACACACAGCTTTTTTTGTTCCATGCCAATACAATAGACATTGAGTTGCCGAAAAAACTTATTTATCAGGTAAATCATGAACATTCAATAAGTATTGGCCCACAACTCATCAACATGTTCAAAACCAAGATAACATAATTGAATAACCAAATAAAAAATATATCTAATGTAAGGGTGTGACAAGCATATTCTTGACCATGATCTCATAGTTTCTTATTAGGTATATTCCCTTGATTCATTGGGAATTTATTTTTTCATATTTCTTCAATATCCTTAAAGTTAAAAGACTGATCATTGGATACTTATTACTAGCCCATGAATTCTTGAGCATTATGGATTGTCTCTCTATCTTTATATCAAACTCGCATTCTATTCAAGATTTTACCATGGTGTTACATTCCATAATTTTCACATTGAGTATAATAATTCATTCCCACTGACCATTTTTATCTACTTAATCTTTCATAATCTTTATCTATTAATTCATTTTGAATAAATATTACATGGATAATTCATTCACTATATTTGCACCACATGACACTATTCCCCTATATAATGATAAATTTTTTATACTACTGCACATTGATGTGCTGACATAACACAATAAAAAATGATATCAATATTTCCCTATATATTATGTACATTATATGTATCATTCATTTATAGAAATGTAAATTTTACTTCGTACTTAGTATAATTTTAAATATCATTTTTCAATAACATTGGAATTTTCCCATGTTTCTGCTCGTTTCACTCAAGGAAAATACAATTCAATGATGAGTGTCTTAATATAATTTTCTTCCATGTTTTGAATTTCTTCTTCATCATTGGTGTTTTGAATCATTAACAAATACTGATCATCATCTCCAAATAGATGATAAACTAACCTGAATATTTCCCCCCCTTTTATTGCTTCTCATAGTATGAAATATGCTATATAGGGAACATATCCATTGCTCACCTAAAAAAGATTTATAGTCCCATTTAATGATAGAAGATGTTAATTCATGAAGTGGTCTGACATTTCCACCACACATGGTGGATTAGAAGGTTCATCTATACCGGCATGGTTATTACTCATAAAATTGGTCAGAAACCCCAATATGTTTATAATTTGATCAATTTCAGCTAACGTTCTAGCTCAAGCTTCATTATCATTCCATGTAAGGAAATACTTATATAGGGTACATTCATTGATATAGATACAATTCCATTATCTATGTTCAATTTCCAAAAATAATTTCATACACTATATTATATAATTAAATTATGAAATCTAATATATAATACAAAAAATAGTGAAACACATAACATTAATTTAAAAGTTATGACCAGGCTAATCCAATTAGTATAAACCTAGATTATTTTATAATATTTTCAAATCATAAAAGAATTTCTACGACCACTAGTGTAGAAAACATTTTTTACGGTGGTTATTTTTAATTTTTAACGTTGGATTTTTGTCGATGTTAATACATGAGATGGTATAAATAGAGTATTTTAATAACTGACGTGATATATACACTTTCATGTTAGATATAATAACCGAAATAATAAATCATTCTTTCAAAGTGTTTATCCCATCAGTTATAGAAATAAACGACCTGATAAACCTGTCTACCCTGCGGTTTTTCACTTTGGTTGATAAAAAACCGATGTGGAAAATCCTTAGGAGGAGTGCATTATGACGTTAGTTATCTAATAAATGATGTGATATATAACCTTTCACGTCGATTTTATAATAACCGACATCTTAACCACTCTTCCGAAGTGTTTATCACGTTGGTTATAAAAATAACTGACATGATAAACCTTTCTGCCAAGCGGTTTTCACGTCTGTTGATAAAAATACAACGTGGATTTATATAATAACCAACTTCATAAGGCACCCCTCTGAAGTGTTTATCACGTCGGTTATAAAAATAACTGACGTAATAAACCTATCTGCCAAGCGGTTTTCAACGTGAGTTATTATATAACTGATGTAAAAACATATTTACAATGTCAGTTATAAAATAACCAATGTAAAAAAGGATCCATTTCAATGTATTATGTTGGTTATGAATTAACCGACATAAAAACCATCTCCAATGAAGTTTTTACATCTGTTTCGAAATAACCATTGTTATAACCCATACCAATGCATTTTTTACTTCGATTATTTTCTAACTGATGTAAAAAACATTTATTTTTTTCAGAAACCCGAACCAGTGCTATGCCCAGCCAAATCACCATAAATAGAAAAATCATACCAAAAACAGACCAGAACCCCCCCCCCCCCATCACAACCCTACAGTTCCCCCATACCCTAGACGACCCCCCATACCCCTAGACATCCCACCACCCCTTGGACATCCCCCCACAACCCTGGACCCTCCAAACCACCCTTCTGTATCCCCCCCAATGCCTGGACAGCACTTCCACACCCATGGACAGCCCTCCCACACCCCTAAAACTGACTGAAAAGATACAAAAAAAAGACCTGAACCACCTCACCCCACTAAAAAGCCCCCACCACACCCTTGGACACCACCCACACCCCTGGACTACCCCCACCCCCTCGACATCCCCCGACACACCATGAAAGCTCCCACCCCACACCTGGACCCCCCACCCCACCACACCCCACACCCCTAGACACCCCCACACCCCTGGAATACCCCCCCCCCCCGGACATCCCCGACACCCTTGGATACCCCACACCAAATCACTTGACAACACCCCCCCACACCCCTGGACTGCCCCCACCCCTGGACATCCCCCAACACCCCTGACAAACCCCATATCCTAGACTTCCTCACCACCCCCTGGACAAGCCCCCTCACTCCAATGAACAGCCCCCACCACACCCCTGGATAGTCCCCTATAGCCTTGGACTGTCCCCCACACCCATGGACAACCCCCCCCACCCTCCTATATTCCCCCACCCCCTGAGAGCAATCCCACACCCCTGGAAAACCCACCCAAACCTCAAAAATAGACCAAAAAGTTTCCAAAAATAGACCATAACCCCCTCACCCCACTGGAAATCCCTCACCACACCCGTAGACACCCCCATACCCCTGGATAACCACCGACCCCTGGACAACCCACGACACCCCTAGGCTGCACCCACCACACCCCTGGACACCCCACACACCCCTGGACTGCCCCTTCACCCCCTGGACATCCCCCAACACCCCTGACATCCCCCACCCTCCTGGACAACCTCACCACCCCCTGGACAGCCCCCTCATCCCACTAGATATCCCCCAACAAACCCTTAGATAGACCCCCACACCCCAGGACTGCCCCCACCCACTGGAAAACACCCACACCCTTGGACATCCCCACCACCCCCAGGACAGCCCACCACACCCCTGGACAACCCCCCCCACCTGTATACCCCCTCCCCCTAGAAATCACTCTCACACCCCTGGACAGCCCTCCCACACACCTGAAACAGACCAACATGTTTCCAAAAATAGATCAAAACCCCCTAACCACAATGGACATCCCCCACCACACCCCTGGACACCCCCACCCCCCACACCCCTGGACACCCCCTTGGACATCCCCCAACACCCCTGGACAACCCCCACCCCACAACATCCCCCCCACCCCCTGGACAGCCCTCACACCCCTGGAAAGCCCCCCCACCCACATGGACACCCCCACACCCCTGTACAACCCCCCCACCCTCTTGGACTACCCCCACACCCCTGGACTGCCCCCACCCCTGAGATTTCCCCCACCCTCCTAGACACCCCCACCCTCCTGGACACCTTCCTAGACACCCCCTTTGGGGAACGCCACTGGAAGGTACTCATCACTCCCACATGAGAATCTTGATCTCTCAATGTTTTTCACATGTGAGAGTGATTAGTACCTTACACTGGAATTGATCCCCCCCCCCCCGAGGGATGGCGGTGCCTCCTCTCCCACCCCCTGGATGCCCCCCCATCCCCATGACAATCTAGACCCCCAACCCACTGGACAACCCCCCCCCCCCTGGACAGCCCTCCCACACCCCTGGAAACCCCCCTCACTATAAAAGATAGCCCCACACCCCTGGACACCCCTGGACAACCTCCCACACCTATGGACAGCCATTCCACCCTTCTGAAAATGCTCCCACCCCTGGACTTCCCCCCTTACTCTGATTGACACCCAGGACCCCCTTCCCACACTAGACAGCCCTCCCACACCCCTGGACACCCCCACCCCACTCAAAACCCCCCACACCCTTGGAACCCCTCCCCCCAGACCAGAATCCATACCAAAAAAACCATCCTAAGTAGACTAAAACAATAAGTACAGAAAAATTAAACATTCACATATATAACATTCAAATCTTACACTATCAACTTCAAAAAAAATTAAATCCAACCTAAACAACTACCAAATACACAACTACAATGACAATATTAAAAATTACATTTTACACTATGAACAACTAAAATTCAATCAAACCTGTAAAATTATTTGACCGTTCTACTTTTAAGTGATTGATGTCTTGAGTAGTATAGGGTTGAGGGTATCCAAATAGCTACAAAGAAAAAGGATAGTAGTAAATGTGTATAATGAATAAATCAAATTGAAATATTATGGAAATGTTTAAAAGAAATATTACTAGGTCGAAGTTCACAACTGTCCCAATTGTTATTATTTCATACATAAATCATAACATATAATATCCGCATCTGATGATGCCTTGTTGTTCAGGAAAATTCCGTTTAAATGAGTGAAAATTAAATATATTATTTTTATGTAATAAATCACAAAGTACAAATTATAAATGGATATTTACCTTCACATTTACATATTTGATCTCCACACTCTTTTTCATTGTGTTTTTTCAAATGTAGACCCATTCACTGTTAAAAAATAATACAAATGGGGTAAATTTAAAATTCGTTATAGTATATTAAAATATTGAGAAATTAAAACTTACTTTTCAAACATTTTCTTAAATCTTTCCTGCACATCGCCATGGACAGAGCATATCCAATAAATGGTTTTCTCCCTTGGGAAAAAAACCCTTAATATACAATGATCACTAATAAATGAAAATTTATCCTTAGTGGGATTTTATGTTAAATGATAATGAACTCTTTGATAGAGATTTGATTCATACATCTCACAAAAAAGCATCATCCAGCATTGTGTAACTATATTCTGTTCAAATATTTCAGAAATATAAATCATTCTATGCTCCTCATCCAATGCACATGCTTCAAGGGATGTCAATTGAAGGTCCATGAATCCATATACATTTTTCCGCTGATTCTTCTCACAAATGTTATTAAGATACCTAATACAAAACAAACAAAATTATAAATTTTTAATAAATATAACGCATGGAAATGGTGTTAAGACTTACATGTTAAACATTTGCACCACATTAATTCCCAAATAATCTCCAGTAAAAAGCTCCATGATATCAATTTTCACAATCCCCACAGTTATTGCACATCCAAAAACATGTGCTTCCATTGGAAACTCATAATGTCATGCCAACAAATTTGAATATCTTGACAATCTGTCAAGACTACTAGAATCTGTATCTGATGTCATAGACATTTGTCTTTGTTGTTGTCTATATAGTATTTCTTTACCTTTTAAGTATTCATATAAAAATAAATAGAAAAAAATATATTTTTTCAAATGATAAATCAAATTTAATAAATATAATATAAAATTGAAGATATAACATTCATTCCTCTATGGTAATGAGTCGAAGAAGTCTGGATGGCCAAATTAAAAGATGGATGATATTATGTCCAACTGTCATCACCTCATATGTAGTTAATGGTACTCAAACTGATCTATATATAATATCATGTATAGTGACCCTATGATTCTCTACCTCTAATTATTGATGACGAACTGTTTCTCAAATACAATATACCAACCCATATGCAACTATATGATGTTGAGGAACATCAAAATACCAATCTCAATATGTAGGAAGCTGTTGTGGAGTAGTAGGATAAAAAATGGGGTCTTCAGGCAGAGGTGGGGGAGTGGGAGCTACTAGAGGAGGTGGAGGATAAATAATGGGGTCTGCAGGGGGAGGTGGAGGAGTGGGAGCTACAGTCTGAAATTCTCATTGCATGTCTTGAAGCATAGACTGTACCAAAGATATAATATTTTCCTACATCTTCATATTAATATTATGAACTTCAGCCTCCAAGGATTATATTTATTTTATAAACACCTTCAATTTCAGAAGATGGTGAATGTGGAAACAATTTTCTTTTCGATACACCTACCAGATATCCTCGTACACGAATAGGATGTTCGGGATTTCCCAATGTTGAAGATAAAATATCATGCCTCCCAGAAGCTGTAAATACCCATTTAGAGCTCTACTCCTCAAAAGAGTCATATATCAATTAATTAAAAATTTCTGTAATGAATGAAATTATATGAAAAAATAGTTAACTTAAATAAATAAAATAGATATCTTACAATCCTCTCAGCTACGATTCTGGATTCTTCTGAAAGATATTTCCCTTTCTAGACCATCCGAGATCTATTCCATTTTTCATTTCTGGATGTAGGGGATAGTGGGGCCACCTATCCAAAGCTTGAAGACTCATCTCTTAGTTTTTGTAATTTTTCCGCCATCATTTGTTCTTCCAAAAATACATACCCTCCCAGAGAAAAACTATGAGGGTATACATTTTTAGATTGGATCTCATGTTGAGCTTTCCCTGTTTGCTGTAAATTAAGAATAATAAATCTTTAACAAATCATTAATAAGATCATTTATATAATAATGCTTATAAAAGTTTACATTTCCCTTACAAAAATTGAATCTTTTGTTCTACTATCAACAAACTATCTCCATTTGTCTTCATCTATAAAAAGATATATTCGACCTGGAATGTCATGACTCCTATAAACAAAAATGTAATCAGACGAGAGGGTTGATTTGAAATCCCTCCATCTCCTGGAAACCATCAATAAGCATTTATTTATGACTCCTCCAGTGTTAGGAATATCAAATGTCATCCAATAAAGAAGAGGTTAAACAAATTATATATACTAGAAAAATTTAATGAATAGGAAAACAATAACAAATGATCTTACAAAAATTGTCTCCTACAACTGAGAGATTATCAATTTATCCACACTTCTCCATTCATCATACAAATTGCTTACTTTTCTCATACCCTCATATGATACAAAACTCTTTAAATCTTTTGGATTTATACCTCTAGGAATATCATCTTCATCAAACTCAATGAGTATCCTCTGATCATGCGTACGAGAAAGTGAAAATTTTGGTAAACGTGTGAATCCACATTTACCAACTCTTTAACTCATTGTTTTAATAAGAGAACATGAGGAAGATTGGGGAACATCAATAGGATCATGTGAATATTCCTCCCCCAAAGGTATGACCAATATGATCATCTCCAGAATCATATGGTTGATCAACTGATTGATCTGTCGTTATCCTTCTAATCTAAAAAACAAACATTAGTTCACAAATATACAAATTCAAATATTTTAATACTATTGTAATCATAAAATATAAAATTTTACTATGTTATGTAATAGTAAACGTGGTTAATATGGTAAGAATGTTAAACAATGGTAAAGATGGTAATGATTTTCAAGATGGTAATCAAAAAAACATGGAAAACCTGGAAAACCTAGTAAACATTTTAAAGTAATTGTCACTAAACAAAAATAATAGATATATAATTTATGTAATGGTAAACATGATAAAGTAATCTAAACAAACTTAAATAAACAAAAACATACACTTATTTTGTTTTAATACATGTTTTAATAGAGAAAAAACTTACATTATCTAACATTTTATGAAAAAAATAAATGTAAACAAGAAATAAACAAATGTTACCTATAATTTTAGGAATGTAAAAATGGATTGTTTTCCCAAATTCCTTCATCATGATCATTTCTTATGGCACAAAACATGTATTCAACATGATCATCATTATGTTCTGTTAATCATTCAATGGAATTAGGGATCTCACATAAATCATCATTTTCATCAAGTTAATCCTTACCAACATATTGTTTTTCCCTTCTAAAACAAAAACCCACTACATATATGATTGATCTACTACATAGAATGTTGGTTTTTCTTGTGTTTCAATTATAAAAGAATCAGTTTCATCTTCTAATATATTCATATTAACAAGTTTCATTACAATTCATCGTTTCTGACATTGTTGTTACTGATAAACCATTTACAGTTAAAAACAAAAAGATTAATTTTAAAGTAATAAACATTTCATATGTCATTAATCACTCAATAATAGGCACTAGATGCAGAAATTGGGTTTTTGTCCTTTCCACTCGAAAAATGCATTACTTCTACAAACACCAATACCCCACTATTCTGAAATGAATGTCTATTGTCCTGAGCTTTCGTATGAAATGTATATCTATTAATGTCATAACAGGACCATGTTATCACATTTAAACATGAACCGCCTACTATCCATTTTAATGTCTCTGATACATCTGATGTACCATGCAAAGTCTTTTTAAACCATCATAAAAATGTTTTGTTGTGATCATTCAAAATCTACATTTCGTTCTTCTTTGGATTACATAGTTTCAACTCATTAATATGCAATGTGATATATGGTTTAGCGTCAGCTATTTTATTCAAGATGTATGATTCTAACTTCTTCATCTTTTTAGCTGACAATGAATTATCTTTAAATCCATGAATCCCCTTTCCCTCATTATTTACTTGTTCATGGTGAGATGGAGGCAAACCTATGTGCTGCGCCGCAGCCAAGTAGCTCGTACAAAACTCTACAACCTCCTCAGAAATATACTTTTCAATAATTGAGGCCTCAGATCGATATGGATTCTTAACATACCCCTTTAATATTTTCATATACCTTTCTAAAGGATACATCCAACGAAGATATACAGTCCCAGAAATCTTTTTTTCTCGAACTAGATGAATCATTAAATGAACCATTATATCAAAAAAAGTTGGAGGAAAATACATTTCCAATTAACAAAGTATACAAATTTCATACTTTTCCAAAATGTTCAAAACATTCACATCAATCGTCTTATTGAAAATTGAATTTAAAAAATAAAACAACATCATTATAGTATTTCTAACATGGATGGGAAATATTCCATGCAATTCAACCGGTAGAAGTTGTTGCATCATGACGTGGAAGTCATGAGATTTCATACCTATCAAATTCAAGTCCATTAATGAGAAAAAAAATTTTACATTTGAAGAATAACCTTGAGGCACTTTGATATCATTAAGACACTGAAAAAAGATAATTTTCTCCCTCTTTGATAATAATGACAAGACGGGGGAAGAAATGTTCATCTTCCATTAGGAGTGGGAGCTAACTACAAACATATTCCGATTGATAGTAAGTTAAATCTTGCATTCAACCCATCTTTTTTCTTTCCTTTAATATCTAAAAATGTTCCAATAAAACAATCACATATATTTTTCTCCACGTTCATGGCATCAATATTATGTTTAACATCATGATATCTCCAATATGGTAGCTCAAAAAATATTGTCCATTTCTTCCAAATATTTCTATCATTAACAGATTTCAGTGTCTTTCCCAATGTCACATAAATGTTTTACTCCCTCTCAAAATACAGATCATGAGATAAAGTTTTTATAGAAGTATCAAATTCTTGTGAGCCATTGAATTCCTTTTTTAGTATTCTATAAGAGTGATCCATAGGCAAAAACTTTCTATGACCCATGTACACTGTTTTCCTCCAATGATGCAATTGATAATATGACACCTACCGTTCGCAAATTGGACATGATTTATGACCTTTAACACTGTATCCAGACAAATTTCCATATTCTGGGAAGTCATTTACAGTGAACAAAATCACTACATATAGTTGAAAATATTCCATTTTATAAGAATCATACACCCTAATACCATCCACCCATAAAAGTTTAAAATAATCAATCAACGGTGACATGTAAACATCAATAACATTTTCGGGTTGCATCGGAACAGAGATCATTATACTAAACATGAAATATATGTGCTTCATACAAACTTCAGGAGAGAGGTTTTAAATTACCAATAAAACAGGTATGAACTATGTGTGCTACTGAGGGTTCAATATGGATTTATTCCATCTGTCCACAACCCTAATCTGAGATTTCTAATTTCATTTTCAAATGTAGAATACTGCTCATCAATTTTATTCAATTATAGACAATTAGCTGGATGGCGTATTTTTTCATCACATAACTGCTTATCATCATGCCATATTAAAGTTTTTTCATCATTTGAATCTGAAAATAAACCTTTGAAATGATGAATTGTAAGAAGATACCAAAATACCTTTAAAGGGATCTTTATAATCTCTACATCAGCCTGTGATTTTAATTTCACCTTATACTTTGATGTCTTACATTTAAGACACTCTGACAGAATTTCATATTTCTTCCTATATATCATATAGTCATTTAGACAGACATTTATTTTCTTGTATCCCAATCCCATCAGGCATAATATTTTATTGGCCTTATAATGTGAATCTAGATGATCATAATCTTTTGGAAGAATGCCTTTCATCAATTGTAGCAGCTTTGTAAAGAATTTCTCACTCCATCCATGTTTCTCCTTTAGGTTAATAAATCTTAACACCATCGAAAAAATTGTAAAATTTCTACAACAAAGATATAATGGTTTTTCAGCATCACCATATAGACGTACAATGGTCTGTTCTATCTCGATTTGTTCTGTTGTAATATCATGAATGATTTCTTCAATTCCATCGTAGTTACCATCTTGAAAAACATTATCATTGGTGACATTCCATCCAGTTTAACCATGCCAAATCCAAGGTCTGTAACTCAGATTACAACCATGACAAATCAGATGATCTTTCATCTCTCTACATTTCACCTTCATCATATTCAAACATTTCAGTCATGGATAGAAAAAAATTTCACTACATGGAACATTTCATTTAGAAAATTCCATAAAGTCATCAACACCTTCCTCATATTCATTACTCATTCGATATGACGTAATCCAACTTTGAAAAATTATTACCTATAAAAAATATCAAAATTATACAAATTTTTATGATATGGAAAATATATGTTTATATTAAAATAATAATAATTTGAATGTAAAACAATTTAAAATATAAAACAAATCTATGCCTATTTAAAAAATATGCTTGAATAAGATTTTAAATGGAAAATATTGTTAGATATAATAGTTTTAAATTCCATGGAATCAAAGAAAACCATGGGTGCTCCAATGGTTGAAAGAAAAATGGGGCGAAGGGAGTAAACCTGAGAATCAAATCAAATTAAAAAATAACATGGTTTGAGAAAATCACATTGTAAATCCAATCATCAAAACACAATGGGGTCAGGATATCTACGCATATTTGAAAACCACGACATCGTCTCCCCCATAAACCATAATTTTTTCATAGTCAATGACTGGTCAAAATATATATAACCAAATATAATTATATGGAAACATAAATATACATGAAACAGTATAATCATCATGTCATAATCTCCCAAACCATGATGCAATAGTCAATACCAACTCACACTTATCCTCCACCCTGTTGGACACCCCATGGACACCACCACCCCCTTGGACAACCCCCCCTAGACACCACCCCACCCCCTTGGACACCCCCTGGACACCACCACCCCCTTGGACAATCCCCCACTCCCTAGACACCAACTCCCACCCTTGGACACCCCCTGGACACCACCACCCCCTTGGACACCCCCCCCCCCACTACACACCACTCCCCACCACCCTTGGGCACACCCTAGACACCACCACACCCTTGGAAATCCCCCCACCCCTCAGGACACCACCCCCACCCCCTGGACACCCCCACCTCCATGGACACCCCCACCCCTCCTGGACACCCCCACCCCTCTTGGACACAACCACCCACCTACTACCCCCTTGGACACCCCCTAGACACCCCCCAACCCTCTGGATAGTCCCCCCGGATAACCCCCAAAACCTCTGGACAGGCCTCCACTCCCGTGGACATCCCCTACCCCCTTAGTCAACCCCCACCCCCTTGGACCCCTCCCCCACACAGACACCCTGGAATTCCCCCCTCCCCATGGACACCATAGACACCCCAACCATCTGGACAACCCCCCAAACCCTTTGGACACCACCGCACCCCCTTGGACACCCCCTGGACACCACCACCCCCCCTGGACACCCCCACCCCTCTGGACACCCCCCACCCCCGAGACATCCCCCACCCCTCTAGACAGCACCCCCACCCCCTTGGACACCCCCACCCCTTTTGGATACCACCCCACCCCCTTGGACACCCCCTAGACACACCCCAAACATTTGGACAGACCCCACCCCCATACAACCCCCAAACCCTCTGGATAGGCCCCCACCCCCTTTGATACCCCCCACCCACCCAGCCAACCCCTTGGACAACCCCCCACCCCCACCCCCTTCGACTCCCCACCCCCTTGGACCCCCCCCCCCCCTCCATTAACAACTTGGACAGCCCCCAACCCTCTGGACAACCCCCCCCCCCCCAAACCCTCTAAGAATCCCCTAACCCTCTAAACAGCCCCAGCCCTCTTGATAGCCCCCCAGAACCAATTGATTTTATCCTCAAGCTACTAATTTTGGCATATATATTGATTTTATCCTCAAGTTACTAGTTTTGGTATCATTCCATTATTCTAAATGAGACCCATGAAATGTATCTCCTACTAGTCTGAAATGTTCTATTATTCAATGAATTGGGTTTTAATAGAATATGAAGACTTATAATAGTCCATGAAAATAAGAAACATAAATAGTTTAGGGAACAACAAAAAGTGATAAACAAAATAGAAACAACCAAGGATCCAAAACAAACATGACACCATAAAAACCCATATTTACTTATAAAATAAATCACACTAGTACACAGAATGGGTGTATAAGAGTGGTTTAGAAATAAATTGATGTAATATAGGTTAATGAGATCATTAGTTGTCAACGAAAACAAATAGTACCATAAATGTAGGAAATCTGTGAAACAAAAACAAAAGAAATAGAAGTAGGTGAGGCTTACTTGAATATTGCTAGTCAATCTAATATATCTGGAGATATTAAATAAGATGATTATGGAAAAATGAGGTAAGAGGGTTCGAAATCAAAGAATATTATCTAGTTTAAACAAAAAAAATCACACAACATAAATATACACAATCTGAAAAAAAAAATGAACAAAATAAAGTTGTGGGAGGCTTACCTAAGTGTTGTGAATGGATATGATAGATCAGAGGAGAGTAAAGATGATAAACGATGATGGAAAACCAAGTTTATCGAAACGATATCGAATAGTCGATTCTACATTTTCCACGAGAGAGAGACAAATCGCAGGCCTGTTGATCAAAAAAAACGAAAATGACAATCCACGGGGCGTGATAAATTTTTTAAATGTTTTATAATGTCGGTTATTTAATAATCGACGTTATAAACTATTTCTATTATATTTATAATGTTGATTTTTATAATTATCGATGTTCTAAATGTATCAGATACCATATTTTTTACATCGGTTATTTTATAACCGACGTCAAAAAAGCTGCGTGTTGGTTTTTTACGTCAGTTATTTTATAACTGACGTCAAAAACACATTAGAAACCACAGTTTTTACATTGGCTATTTTATAACTGACGTAAAAACTACATTGTGTTGGTTTTTACGTTGGTTTTAATATAACCGATGTAAAAAATTATGTGGGTTGGGTTTGTACGTCAGTTATCAAATAACCGACGTCAAAAAGGCTCAGATGCCGCCTTTTTTACATCGGCTATTTTATAAATGGCGTAATAATTTGGTTAGATACCTCATTTTTTATGTCGGTTATCAAATTACAGATGTAAAAAATGACGTGGCTTGTTTTTTTAGATCAGTTATAAATTTACCAACGTAAAAAACCTGCACGGTGGATTTTTTACGTCAGTTATTTTATAACTGACATAAAAAATCACATATCACAGATTTTCACGTCGGTTATATATAACAGAAGTAAAAATTGGTGATGTTAAAAACGTTTTCTGCACTAGTGAACCTTCATAATTGACTAAAAATAAAATATTAATTAACCAAAAAATATTAATAGAGAGTGTCAAAGCAGTAGTTTAGAGGCCATGATTTCTAAATTCATGCATCTGAATATGCCTCATGAGAGAAGGTCCATGTTCATAGAGTTTATTCTATGAATTTCATCTAAGAGATGGTCAGATATCATAACACAAGTAGACCCATATTAGGATACTATCAAGTGGGAATTGTTGATGGTCTTCTATGATGTAATCATTCCAAATAAATTGGGGTTTGAATGAGAAAGAGTACTCTGGAACATTTAGTATGGATCTACATCTCTAATAGTGTATTATTATTATTTTACTATGATTTAACATCTCTAACCAAAACTTTTTTGTTATGCACTCATGACAATTAGTGATTTGAGTGTGTGTTTTTATATGTTATTTTCGATAATGTTATGGTTTTATTGTTGACTACTATATCTATGATAGTAAATCCTTGGCAAATTACATAGGGGAATTTAAAGGAACCCGATGTTGTGAGACATATATTTTTAGCACCCAAAAATGGAAGTGATAATTTTGTTAAAATGAATCAATGGTTTTAGGTTTGTTATCACGGAAGAGGTAATAATTTTTTTTGGACATTTCTTATATATTTCACTTGTGTCTGATTCAAGGGAATTCAAAACCCCCTGTGCATGAATGATCTAGTTGAGTGGAGTGAATACAACAGGATGGATAATATTCCACTCATCTATAAGATATTTCTACCGGGGTCTACTGATATAGGATCTATAAAAAATGCTATGTTCTAGAGCGGGGTGAATATATCCTCACCTGATAGGCATCTAGAGTACCATTGGCCACTCAGGATGAAGTGGTGGTCAAGGGATAGGGAACTATCCTCAGGATTCAAATTATTAGTATGGTGGACGTTCTCATGGCAGTTAAGATATAACTCAGTCCCACATTACAATCCAGTTTCATGCTTTTAAACATATTTTAGAGGTGCAATGTAAGACGCCATCTATAATTTTAGATTCTAATCAAGTTTCATATAAATGGGTTATTATTATTATTTTATATTATTTAAATGGAATATTTTATATCTACAATATTTATAGAAAATACAGGCCTAATTATAGATTACATATATGACATGATGAAAATTGATACCACATTGGGTATCTGATCATATAGTGTTCACTAATCTAAGGTGTGTACCCCTTTGATAGTTGATTATATTTTATTGTATATTGATTTCATCCTCATCATGATATTGTTTTATTTAATTCCATAGATGGATTGGATTATACAATATCAAGACCATATTAATTGTTAACACATGAATGTTAAATTGACATCACCAAATGGCAATATAAATATTTACAAGGGAAAATGGGTTGTTAATGTGACATGAGATTAACATGAGCATCATTGGTAATGTAGAGGGCTAGAACAAGTCATTAATTTTTTTTATGGATGATCATGGAATGTGACCTATCATTTTCTTTCATGTGGTGTATTATTTCAATTTTGTCTTCATAGATAAATTTTCTAGGCTACCTACCATGAGAAAGGTTGAATTTAGAATTTATCTTGGTCCTAGAGAAGCAGTATTGTTACCTCCTATTTTTTGGATGGCACTTACAGATCATCTAAAGCTCATGAATTTATATGAAGACATAGAGTCTAATGGGTTTATCAAACTCTGTACTACTTCGTGGGTTTCATCGATCCTTTTTTTCAAGAAAACCTATGGCACCATGAAGAATTTCTTGGATTAATTATTGAAAAACCAACTCATTGTAATGAAAATTTTCCACATTCCTATATAAATTTCATATTTGTTCTGAGCTACTGAGTGAGGGTGGTATGAAATATTTATTTGAGGCTTTCCTATATGTAGGATTGTTTCCAGACGTTATACATACCTTATACATCATTTTAATGTTTTTATAGTTTTTATGAGTATATGGTAATGTAATTCAGCCTCATCAACAAGCCATACATTTTCATGGATATAATGAATAAATATTTCCACCCATATAAGTATTAATCCATGATAGTTTTTGTGTAAAAAAACATTGTGTTTTCTCCCACCTATCATGACCACAAATAATATCATAAGATCATCAAAAATATACTATGAGAGGATCATATTTATGAATATCAAACTATGTTAAAAATTTTTTAATGAAAAGTTACATATACAACGTCATATCATCTCGATGTTAGTAGTACAAATACACCCAAATATAGTTATATTTTTAGTTTCCCAGGAGTATCCCAAAAATGTTTATGATTTACTATATTTCTTGCTACTAGTGGGTAATTATATACACTTCATCCAAGAATTTTTATTACTGGAAGTGAATCTTATGGGAACAAATATGATGAGATTGAAATTTTCATTGTTATTATTTTTGGAATAAACCTTTCAGGAAATTATGTAAAATTTGAATTTAGTGCTAATTTTGATTCTACCATAGCAGCACAAGATATATATAGTTAAATGCAATGTATCATGTATCAAACTGGTAGATGTTCTGATGCTTGAAGAGAAAGTCATAACATATGAGTTTTATCAGTTTAGTGACCATGAGTGGAATTATCTATTTCAGGTCATATAGTTTAAAATAGTGGTGTGTGATTTATTTCCATGGAGGCATTATTTTATTGTACATAATTATTTATTGTTCACATACCACAATATCCAAATTTATATCATTACACATCATGGAATAAATCATAGGAATTGTTGGTTTGTTGAATACCTATATTCCATTTATTTTAGGCATGCTTATATGCCTTGTGATGGAAATGATGTCAACGTTGTTGTACTCTAGAAGACCTAGGTACATATAGTTCAAGAGGTCAGTAGTTTATGGAAGAATATATATTGGTTTTTTAGATTAATCATGAGTATTATGAAAATAATTGGTGGAAGGTCCCAACATATTTAGCAGTAACACACACCCTTATATAAGGGATATGTATGAGGGGAATTTCAAAAACCAAGGTCCTTGTAATTAAGGATATTTTTTTATATGTGGATTTATATCCTATTTCATCCATGGATAAAGGTGACACATGTTTCATACAAGGGTGTGTATGGTATCTAGCAGACATCAAGTATGAATTTTGTGGAAATATCATTACTTGGTATGGGAATTACATCATGGTGTCGCCAAATTATATTTAGACTTATGTTTCTATTATTTGTTGTCTACTATGATATAGAAGATAAATAGATTTTTTCGGTGATCTAACTATCAATAGATGAAGGAAAATTATATTGAATTGGATAGGATTTCATGTATATTTTATATTCTCAAGTGGAAGTGGTACGAGTACATCCTTGATTTTAGGACATGTTTTCCATGATCCCATTATAGGAATGATACATTTTGCTTCATTGTTGATCATTAGTCAAATGTATCAGATGTATTTCTAATTCCTGAGTTCTTTTAAGTGGAAAATCTAGGGAATTTTTATATCGGTAGATCCTAATCCTTCATTGTTCTTCAAATTATATTGTATCTGATAGTGATTTTTATTTAACAACACAGTTTTGGATAGGGTTTTTTTAGTCCTGAGGTATGCAAGTACTTCTATGAACTTCTTATCTCTATCAGGTCATCAGTTTGATAGATCATATGACTTAGGTGTTATAGGAATTTTTGCATGCATGGGTCCATGTTTATGGGGTTTATTGTAACAACCTGATATTTTATAAGATATATTCATTTTAATTTCATTCATATCTTCTTTTGTACGCTACACCAATATTATCTTGTGCTATACGCAACACCGTATGAGCTTGCAGTATACGCAACACTAAGGTTGGATCGTGTTACACAAAATTTCATGTTGGTTTGATAGTAGTTATTCTACAAAACATTGAGTATATATATATATTCAATGTATTTTATATGTAAGAACCAAGAAGTCGTGCACTACACATAACCCTAACTTGGCTTGCATTACATGCAATCGCGACCTTTCTCGATATCGTGTGTTGTACGCAATACCGGGTTTTACTAAACAATGATATATTATTATAATATTATTATAAAGTAGCCTTTATGAATAGTATTAACTAAATTTTGAATATTATAACATTATTATTCATCTTACAGATTTTCTAGAACATGGTACAAGAACAAAAAAAAATTGGGTATAATAAGTATTTTTTAAAAAATGCAGTTTTTCCACCTTTTGATGGCACTCCCACTTTAAATCTAGTTTTTGACATGTTTATAAGTTTAATTTGACAAAATAAAATTCTTCTTTGGAATAAAGTAATAAAAATTTACTTTGGATAAAATTTTCATATTATTATGGTAACTTTTATATTTTGATGAATTTTAAAAACACGATATATTTTAATTAAAAACAACTTTTTTCATTGCAATAATTTGTATGGTTAAATTATAATATTTAATGGTTTTAAAGTATAAATAAAATATATTTTTACCATTTAATACAATTTATGTCATTAGCATTGATTTTACCATAAATTCATAGGTTAAATAATTTCAATCTTGTGCAAAGTTTTAAACAAAAACCCGTTTTCTTTCGACAACGAGATTAATTTTAATTTAATTTATACAACTTATGTGTATTGAATTTGGAAAAATGGCTTCCATATTTGTAATCAGTGGGTCCAAATTATATTAATAGACTACTTTTTATTTTTGGGATTTATGAATAGTAACAACTGTAAATTTTATTTACAATAGTTTAAAGGTAAATCGGGTAATTAAGGGTAAATATAATATTATAAATTGAGAGACCCGAAGCACAACGTACATGGACATTACATTATGTATGTGGAATACTTAGTACATAACAAAAACACACACACAAGGACCATAATAGTTTAGTGTCTTTGGAAACTCAGAATATAATCTTCTAATCGTGGTGAAAGATCTTCAACATCTCCCATAATGATCTTCCCTTTTTTTTACCTAAAACCATTATTTATATCCTGGGGAAAAGAAAACATAAAAGGGTGAGCTCAGATTCTCAGTAATGGTAAACAAAAGAAATATCAATCACATCATATTCATAAGAACATAACATTTTGGAAATCTTAACCTGCAAAAGAGATCATAATATCATAAATGGGATAAATCATAGTAGTGAAATATAATCCCAATAAAAATAACATAAAACATTAAAATTTGTGTAATAAACACATAATCATAGATAATCATTTCTTATTAGTCAAGACACATTGCCAAGACTATCTTAGTGGTCAAATTCCATTTTTGAACCGAGTTCACTCCTTGTTTCAGTCCGGTTTCACTGAACTGGTTTAACCTGCTGTTCCAGCCAATTCAATCTCATGATATATAAAATCTTTACCCAATGAATTAGAGGGAGATATCGGTCGCACCCATCTCATCATGATACCATTATTATGTGTGCCACAAAATCATAAATCATACATCATAGCTTAACCCATGTAATAAAAATGGGATTCTTAAACATCATGATATCATAAAACAATTCATATAAGATAAAGGAATTCATAAAAATAATTCCATCACAACATAATCAAATCAAAGTAATAACAGGGATATAAACAGAACCCTTTATTATCTTAGATTTGAAATAATTCTGATAAAACACTTGAACTCCATTCTTGAGGAAAATATCCTTTCTACTTCAAAAACACTTTTCCTTTCTTAACATGTCATACAATTCTAAACTAAAAGAAGTTGATTAAAAATAAAATTGAAAACTTGTAAAGGAATCTTCTTGGAAATAATGTTTTTAAAATCCATTCTTGTTGTATAAGTTAAAAACATTCTTCTCGCACTTTTGTTGGAAAAGTCAAAAAGTACCTCATACGAAAAACAACAAAAGATTCCTTTCATATCTTTTACTAAAAACTCACCGAAGGGTAAAATTGGATTTAAAAAATTGTAGGTGGATGGAAATAATATTAAATATTGAGGAAACATGGATGTGGATGATAAAATACACCCCAAAAAAATTCCAAAGTATAAACAATCTAGGATAAAAATGAGATTGTGATATTTTCCCTTACCTTTGGTCTGATTTCCTTCGTAAGTGTCTGAACCTCCTCTATAATTATTTAAATAATGTCATTGACTTATTCCAGAATCATACTCATTTTTATGATATCATATATGGTTCACTTATGACTTTATATTACCCTATCTTTTGTAAATTCGATGTTCAAGAGCGTTTTGGGTAAAATCTTTTCATTTATGGTCCGTGATTGGACTTGTAAATATTCATATGATTACTTAGATCATGATTACTTAATTCCAGAATATAAAACATGATTAATATATAATATATATTCAGAATATAAATATATATAATAGATCAAAAAATGGAAAGAAATACACCATTCATGGAGACAGTAGGTCGTAGGTATGCATGAACGTTGTTTTCGTTTCCTTATTGAGTATAATCGAATTAATTAGATGAAATACATATATATATATATACATAAATCCAGTAGCTTTATAATGACATATATTTCTTTATTATAGCTTATATATACTTCATAATCATCCTTTAATGGTTAACATGGAAAATGAATCTCATCGCGTCGTGGAGACGGTAGTCCGTACGTACGCATAAGTGATGATATCATTTCCATCATTATTGAATTGAATTGGAGTAGATGATAAAATATATCAGAATCAGTATGATGTTATAATAACTATGTATAGTTATTCTTTACAACATTTTACGCATCCATGTAAGGTGGTATTGGAAAAATAGATTACACCATGACGTGGAGACGGTATTCCGTACATACGCACGCTCGGTGATTTCATTTTCCGTAGGATGGATAGATTTTGAAATAGGTTTGTTTCATAAATATAATAACATATCAGTATATGAGTGATACTGATGTTATTAATTCATAATGAAACAACCTAAGATGAATAATTGGAAGAAGATATAAAGTTGAAAGAATCGGTCACGTTCATTACCACTTCTTTGAAGCGCCTCATTGAGTCCTCCTCTTAGGGCACTAAAATTGGTCTTTGAAGAAGAACAGGACCTCTAGGATGTTGATAGAGAAGTGTAGAAGAGAATTTGGCAGGATTTTTTCAAGATTTGAGGCTCAATGTGGTGTGGGGAAGAGAGGGAGGAGTTGCCCTTTTATAAGTGAGGAGAGAGGCACCTTTGGAATAACTAAAAATATTATTTTATTATAAAGTCATATTTGGTTTTTAATAGCTCAAAATTGAGTTTTTTCAAAGCTAAGATGGGGATAGGTCGAAATAATCTCATACAATATAATTTGGACAAGTTTAGTTTATTATTTTAACCTTATCATTTAGTTTTATCTTTAAGTTAGATAATTTTACTTTTACCATGCCTTTTTGTGTTCTTACACTATAAGGATAATAAAATTACTATAACAAGCCAAACGAACCCCAAGATGATTATTATTAATATATATAATCTTATCTAATTAATTTTGCCGAACATTAGATTTTGAGGAATAAAATAACAATTAATATTATAATATTTTTTTAAAAAACTATTTTATATCAATTTTGACACTATTTTGTAATTGATTTTTGTGAAAATCATAATAGAATGAGTTGTTCGAACAAAGTTACATAAATCAATAATAACATGTCATATTAACCTTGAAAATTAGTGGAATTAATAAAAAGTCTCAAATTACATTTATTTGGGTATTTATAACATCAATTATGTCAATATTTCATTAATAAGATAATTACTGCATCATCATTGTGTCATAAATAAATTAAATTATTTAATGTCTCAAAATTAAAAATAAAATACCATTATGTATGAAATCTTTTTATATTTCTAATGAATATTTATAGTCTAATTTATCTTATGTATAACCCTATATTACAATTTATCTACTTATTAAACATTGATTTTAACTATTTTAACCCTTCTTTAAATAAATAAATAATAAATGTCCTAATCTAATCCAAGTGGGCCTAAATGGTCATATTTTATTTCTAAGGTTGTTTTTGGTCGAATTAAACTTATCCAATAGAATTAGGTCGTGTTTTAGGGTAATAATAATATCATTTTTATCCTTAATTACCCTATTTACTTTTAACCGTGGTAAAAACAAGTAAAAAGTTACTTTTCACCCAAAATTATTTTCATCTCATTGAACCACATTTTACTTACTGACATCCACTATGTCTCTCGGATTTTTGAAATTCTATTCACAGAAGCTGTAAAATTATGTTTTATGTAAATTTGCAAATTCTCTTAGGAGGTAGGTAAAAGAGGGTGAAAAGTTCAATAAAATTTTTATATATCTAAAATTATTATAAAATGACTTCAATGAATTACATTGAACTTATATAGGTATTATGCATCAATTTTGACCAAAAATAAATTTAAATAAAATAAATAATTATTTAAATAAAAAGTCGGTTTTTAAATAGTAACCTAGTGTTTTCACTATTCATCAAAAATTGAATGTTTTCAAAAAAAAACCAAAATTTCACCCTAGGATAATTAAGATATTCTAAATACAAAAAATGAAGTCCATTTTGAAAGATAAAATTTATAAAATTTTAAAAGTGGGTATTACTATTCATAACGGCTAGTTTTTATAACATATAGTTGTTTAGCGAAATTCAGTATTGCGTACAACACACGCTATCGTGGAAGGTCGCAATTGAGTATAGTGCAATCCAAGTCAGGGATGCATGTTTTTCAAGCTCCTTTTGGTGTAGTGTACAACACAAGAAATTAATGAAATTAAAAAGAATATTTTTCATAAAATCTCGGGGTGTTACATTCTACCCCCCTTAAAATGAATTTCACCCTCGAAATTCATTGGGGTTATAAATGGTTTACTACTTGAAAGATTATTTAATAGAAACCCACATCGTAAAAAGGAATACCAAAACCAATCTTTAAAAACAAAAGTATGAAACGTAACAGTTACCTAAATAAACTAATCATTGGGTTTCCACATAGGTGAAAATATGGATATAGAAGAGAAATCTAGCCATCATGTTCTGTTGGAGAGTGGAATAGAACATGGATATAGAAAAGCCAGCAATCACAAATCCATAGATTTGTGATGATCTAAGGTACCATCGGATTCATCGGATATAATGGCACTATGACAATATTTTTGGGTTTCAATGTCATTTCCCTAAAGTTGAAAATTTTGAATTAGAATAAATACTTGCTTGATTTTGGTACAATCTCACTATTGATGGTGCTTTGAAAAATTTCCACTTCATCTCTTAAATAAATGATGTTGAATTTTCCATTTATGAAGTTTTAGCAGATCATGTGATAGAATGATGATTCATTCCATCTATTTCAAAAAAAATGTTAGAAAAACTTATCAAATATACATAAGTCCATCTATGGTGAGGTTAATCGTATATGATTCCAAAAATGAAGTTATACTTCATATATCATATCGCGTAATAAAATAAAACTAGTTTCTACTAACTAGGGACTTCTTGTAGGCCAGTGGTAGGCGATAAAGGCTAGTCGCACTTCAGTTGTGGATTCGATTCCCACAGCTTTGTCCAACGCGATGGGCTGTCGCCCGTCCTACAGGTTGTCCTTTTTCTAAAACTATATTACTATAACATCCCATCAATAATATCGAAACAATACTGACTTATGTCTAAAATAATCCATTCCAATCTTTAGGGTTATCTAAAATACTTCGTTAAAATGTCATAATATAGATAAAATTATTACTTAAAATGTCACATAACAATCACTTGAATGCCATCATTTACCCCCCATATATCATAAGATATATCTTGTTGGTCAAATTACAAGCATGTGAATACCTTAATCATATATTCTCTTGAAGAATGAATACCCATTGAACCTTAGTTAAAACATAAATGCAATTAAAAGTTAACACTTTCCACATACCAAAATCCTCAAAATTCATTATACTCAAACCATGATATCACTTAGTCCTTATATCAATCATGAGCTCATGAATACAATCAAACATCTCATTATCTTTTTATCCCTTCATTATGTGCATACCATCTGCTTACCAAAAATATCTCAATCACTTTCCATGGTTACTAGTACCATAAAATTATTGAAAACCACAATAGAACAATACATAAATATTCCAATATTCCATGATACTATATAAAACATTATATTGGAATCCCATTACATAAACACTAAACCATTCCACCTCATCGTCGTCAAATTCAAAATTGCCAATAGTGATCGCATGTGACTTACCTTTGTCCTTTTCTTTAAGTGGTTTCTGATGTTGATCATCATTAACCCTTGGATTAGGGCATTGATTAACATAATTCCCCATTTCATTACACATGAAGCATTGAAGTGTTGTTGGTGCGTTCTCTGCAGTATTTTCTTTATTCACACCATTAGCAACCCTTTTTCCATTACTTCGACACTCAGATGCTCGATGAACTTCTTTTCCACACTTAAAACATTTTATAGTCCCTTTAAGACAATCTCTGCCATGCTTCGTCCCACACTTTGAGCATAAGTAAACATTCATCTTCGTTTCACCATTATTTTGAGATTTCTCCTTGAAATCCATCTTTCGTTTCTTGTCAAAACCATGAGATGGATATATAACACCAACTTCCATTTCTACCTTAATAGCACAATGCACAATTTCTTCATAGCTGCTGAAGTCTCTTATAGTTAATTCCCTTTGAATATATGGTTTTTAGCCACTGAAGAATCGATCAACATTACTTTCAGGTTGGATGATAAATCCAGATGCATACCTTGCAAGCATCATAAAATTCGCTTCGTATATACCAACAGATTCATCATACTTTTTCTTTAGTTCAAGAAACTCCTTATCCATCTTTGTTTGAAGAATAAGAGGTATGTACTTATTGAAAAATATGTTCTTGAACTTTTCTCATTCCATGGACTCAATTTCATCTCTTGGAACAATATTTTGATAAGATTCCACCATTGATCAGCATCACCTTCCAAACGATACACTGCTAAGATGACTTTATCATGTTCAGAACATTGAAGAACTGAAAATATCTTTTCAGTAGTACGGATCCATTGTTCGGAAACAAGCGGATCAGAAGACCCACTGAAAGAAGGTGGATGTTTCCTCATGAAGGACTCAATAGAATATTGTTCCCTTCTCTGCTCATTTGGAAGTTCAGAATGATTCATAGTTTGTGCAAGTATAGCAATAAGATTTTTCACTCCATCTCCCATAACATTTGTTTGTTCAGGAGGAGAATCATTCCATTTTATATTACATTGATCAACACGGTTCCTTCGGGTTCCAGCCATCGTCTAAAACCCAAAAAGAATAGTGTGAGAGGCAAAAATCACACTAGGGAAGAAAAAATAATAAAGGGGAAGTACCTTAAATATCTAACATCATGGGTTACCATAATTCTAGTACTATAATCTATACTTATACTTAACCTTAGGGACATCCCTAGGCATACCTTAGAAATATCTCTAGGGATCTCACTAAAGGTATCAGATCCTAGTTTCCAAAGGATGACTAAACCTTTCCTATGATACCAACTGTAGAGACTCGAAGCACAACGTACATGGACATTACATTATGTTTGTGGAATAATTAGTACATAAAAAAAACACACACACAAGGACCGTAATAGTTTAGTGTCTTTGGAAACTCGGAATATAATCTTCTAATCGTGGTGAATGATCATCAACATCTCCCATAAAGATATTCCCTTATTTTACCTAAAACCTTTCTTTATATCCCGGGGAAAAGAAAACATAAAAGGGTGAGCTCAAATGATCAGTAAGGGTAAACAAAATATATATCAATCACATCATATTCATAAGAACATAAAATTTTGGAAATCATAACCTGAAAAAGAGATCATAATATCATAACATGGGATAAATCATAGTAGTGAAATGTAATCCCAATAATCATAACTTAAAACAGGAAACTTTGTGGCATTCACACATAATCATAGAGAATCATTTCTTATTATTCAAGACTCATTGCCAAGACTATCATAGTGTACTGTCACGACCCGCCTTCACCAAAAGGAGGGAAGAGTCAGCGGATTTCCAGGCCCTTCCTTATTTAAGTTGAAGGAGAGATAATGACCCCCGAAACCCGCCTTCAATAGGTCCCTGAGTGGCGACTAGCACCAAGGGTATAGAAAATTCTCGCAAATGGAAGGCATTACCCTTTTTATTATTTAGGATCGGGAAAAAGGACAAGTCGACCTCCCAAAAAGGAAAAGAAACAAGTTTATATAAATGAACCCAAATAAAGACCCCATGCATGTTTAAACAGTTTACAACAAGGTACAAGCACAAAAGAAAAAGAAAGCTCTCAAGTACAATACCAAAAGAAAACAAAGATACGACAACAGCGACAACTCCAACTGTCCGACTAATAGGGTCCCGCGCAGCCCTGGTAGTCCTCCTGGAAACCTGAAAGTAAACGTAGGGTGAGCATACAAGTACACTCAGTAGGGAAAACCAAGACTCTCGTGCACAAGTGGGGGAACGTACTAAAGTCCCGTGAGAAAAGAGTGAACCAAACAACTAACAAGGAAAACTATCCATCCCAGGCCTCACCAAGGCTCACTCCCCAAATAACGCAAGTCAAGTAATATATATAATAAGAGCACATCGATGTTTGGGTACCCCGCGACACTTCCCCACTGGTTATTGAGACATCCTACGCATCGGACCAATCCCGCCATTCTCACCGTAGTCCCACTACCACACCCGCCCGCACACACCTGGGCCACAACCACACGCAGTCCCACTGCCAAATCCCGCCCGCACACACCTGGGCCTCAACCACACGCAGTCCCACTGCCAAATCCCGCCCGCACACACCTGGGCCACAACCACACGCAGTCCCACTGCCAAATCCCACCCGCACACACCTGGGCCTCGACTGTTACAAGTAACCATGCCTGCAAACACCTATGCCAGAACAACCACCGCTACGCCCAAAGACACCTGGGCTAAAGGATCCACTGCCACGCCCGAAAACACCTGGGCCTCATCCCGAAGACACCTGGGAAACCACCTGCCGCACACACCTGGCCAACCACCACAACACCCTGCCCGATGGTTCTTGGGATAATAATGGACTTCAGGCCATCACAGCCTGCCTGAAGGTACTTGGGCTATCCGGGAAAGGGAGCAGAAAAGGAGCTAATAACCAGCCACTAAGTATAGTGTTGGGAAAAACACCCTTCCCCCATAAATGGGGGTGTTCGGCACTAAGTGCTCAACTTGGGTGGGGCGCGAATAAGAAACACAAAGCTATAAGTATAGATATAGGTAACAAACACTCACCCAAAACTTAGGTTTTCCTAGCCAACCTACAGAACACAATACCACAGCGTCCGAGTCACAATTCACGACCCTTGCCCACAAAATCATTTGTCCCATTCTTGTTTCACGTTCAGTCAAAATGTTCAATTAATTTTAAGCACTACTGGGCAACTACCATAAGCATAACCAAGGAAAACGTCAAAGCATAGATCAACAAAAACACTCACACCCGGTCCTGCCAACAGAGGATCTCTCCCCAATTTGTGATAAAAACTCACAACCACTGAAACTGTGCCAACAGGAGATCCCATCCCCCAAATTCACACAGCCACCGAGAGTATAAAAAGAACAGGGGATCCCATCCCCTCCCACATTTCCAGCAAACGGCCCGGAGGGAAAACAACCACTAACCACTACCAACACAAGTCAGGGATTTTCAGATTTAAACGATTTAACACACTTCATGATTTCAAATTCCGTGTGTTCTAACCGGGAGTTATCACAGAAGGGCCGATCCTGGTGCTTTCAATTATTCAGCCGGATATACATGGTTAACCAATTTCACAGAAGGAGTTCACAATCTCAGCAACCCATTTAAAACATCACGAGGGGATTCAAGTGCACACACACGACCACCAACGGCCTCAATTTTCAGAAATCATAAACCAGTACAACAAAAGGGATGATCACAAGATAAAGCATAACAACGATCACAACCCCTTCCCCTTCTTCCTTTAGAACTTCGTTTATTATCTTCATTAGGGTTTGGTTCAACCAATTCGATAGGAACAAAAGTAACGCCCACCCCGCATGATACACAAAAGTGAGAGACGAGAGAAATTCCCTACCTATTGATAGATGATCGACGTTTAGGCCGGGGGCGCAGAACTTTACGGATAACGACGCGGCGGTCCCGATGTACCAGAAGAGCCACGATCGAAGAAGGGGGGAAACCACGGCCTAACCCTTAATTATAAGAGCTGGGGACGGTTGAGATGAAACACAAAACCACGGAAGACGAGGGAGTCGTGGGTTGACCACGTGGCTTGACTCATCATTAATGGCACTGGGTGGTTCTAACCGACCCATGAATTAATGAAGCATTTAATTAAAACCTTTGTGCGCGTTTCGGATTCCCAAGACATTTTTAACAAGGAAAAATAGGGTTTAAAACCCTATTTGCGAAAAAGGAACGTTACTGGAACAACTTGGCAAGGCCGGCCGACGTCGGCCGGTCTCACCGATCAGTCTCACCGATCGGTCGCACCGATCGGTCGCACCGATCGGTCTCACCGATCGGTACCCCCGCAAGGAAACCGGATTTTTGGCAAAGGAAGGGACCAAGGGGGGTCTGGGTCATCACATCAGATACCTCATAAACGATTCTCGTCCCTGAGAATCAAAACAAACCAGAAGGAAAGAGAGGATCCGAACAACCATCTTCGAAGATACCTCTTAGGAGTGGACCCCCGCTAATTGAAAACACTCCCTGTCAAGAACCAAGCAACATACCACGCCAAACCGCCCGGTCATGTGGGTTTTGGGAGTTCCCCTGCCCCATGTCAAGATATTATCCGCTTTGGGCGGCACTGACTCGCCCGCACGGGTTTAATCGCATCCACCTTAATGCGTCCTGATTGGGGGTCGGGTTTCCCCTTCCCTTTAGTCGGGGCTTTCCACACATAACATAGGAAAGGAACTAGCACATTTCATAGACAAAAAGGTCAAACTTTCTGTCACAACAGGTACCAAAGGTTCAAAGCTCAGAACAACTCGGGGTATTGGGCACACATCTGTGCTTCCCTCTCCCACGTACTCTCTTCGAGGCCGCCATGTCTCCACAACACACGAACCAGGCCGACTGTTCGTCCACGGAGCACTTTCTCCTTGCGATCCTCGATTCTGACTGGCCGTTCCTCGAAGGTCGCGTCTCCTCCCACATCTAGCCCTCCCCAGTTGATGACATGAGAGTCATCATGTAAGTACTGACGAAGCTGGGAGACATGGAAGACGTCATGGACCCTCTCCAACTGAGGTGGTAGGGCCAGCTGATATGCTACCTCGCCAACTCGCCTCAGCACCTCGAAAGGTCCGATGAACCTAGGGGAGAGCATACTCCCCTTCCCGTACCTCCGCTGCCCCCGTCGAGGGGAAACCTTCAAAAACACATGATCTCCCACCTCGAACATCAGGGGCCTCCTCCGACGATCAGCATAAGATTTCTGCCGATCCTGAGCTGCTTTCATCCTCTCCCGCACTAGCTGGACTTTCTCCGTGGTGCTCTGCACTACTTCTGGTCCAAGAGTACCAGTCTCACCAACCTCTGCCCAGCATAAGGGTGAACGACATGGTCTTCCATACAAAGCCTCAAAAGGAGCCATGCCGATAGTAGAGTGAAAACTGTTGTTGTAGGCAAACTCTACTAAAGGCAAGTGTCGTACCCATGATCCTCCAAAATCCAGAACACATGCTCGCAGCATGTCCTCCAAGGTCTGGATAGTCCGCTCTGTCTTCCCATCAGTCTGAGGGTGAAAAGCAGTGCTAAGGCGTAGTTGGGTGCCAAAAGCATGTTGTAACCCCTTCCAGACTCGTGAGGTGAATCGAGTGTCCCGATCTGAGACGATCGTTTTCGGAACTCCATGCAAACGCACCACCTCATCCACGTACCTCTGTGCTAAGGTACTCACGGGTCCTGACTCCTTGATAGCCAAGAAGTGAGCAGATTTTGTCAATCGATCCACCACTACCCAGATAGCATCATGCCCGCCCTGAGCTCTGGGTAGTCTCGTGACGAAGTCCATCGAGACATCGTCCCACTTCCACTCGGGAACATCTAGAGGATGCAACAGACCACCAGGAACACGGTGTTCAGCCTTCACCTGCTGACACACTAGGAATTTAGCCACGAACTCTGCCACTGCCCGTTTCACCCCGGGCCACCAAAACTGTCCCCTCAGGCCTTGGTACATTTTCGAAACACCCGGATGTACTGCCAAGGCTGAGCTATGGAACTCACAAAGGACTTCATCACGCATCACCTCTGGAACAAACAACCTCCGATGAAAGAGCATCCGACGTCGGCTGTCCTCCGACCATCCTTCCGGGGCGTTCCCCTAATCGATACGATCCCGCAACACTTCCACCTCAGGATCTCCCCACTGAGACTCTTCTACTTGCTGCAACAAAGAGGACTGTACCGTCATCTGAAACAAACAGCCTCTAGTACCTTCCACCCTTGCATCCAAGTGCAAGGCAGCCAACTCCCCCATCGCCTTCCAAGCATCAGCAGATTCCCGAACCACCTCCTGATGCGGCTTCCTGCTTAGGGCATCAGCCACAACGTTTCCCTTACCTTCAGTGTATGAGATCTCAAAGTCGTAGTCCTGGAGAAACTCGACCCACCTTCGCTGTCGCAAGTTCAAGTCACGCTGGGAGAAGATATAGTGCAAGCTTTTGTGATCGGTGAAGACCACAAAGCGCTCCCCAAAGAAGTAATGTGGCCACAGCTTTAATGCGAACACTACCGCTGCAAGCTCCAGGTCATTGGTGGCATAGTTCCGCTCATGGGGGCGTAGCCGCCTGGACCGTAAGAGATCACCCCTTGTCGCTGCATCAATACGCACCCCAGGCCCTGTCCTGAAGCATCACAGAATACCTCATAGGCCATCCCTTCTTCTGGCAATCTCAACACTGGGGCACTAACCAGTTTTTCTTTTAGGTAGCTGAAGGACGACTCACACTGCTCGCTCCACATGAAAACCTGGTCCTTCTTGGTCAAAGCCGTCAAAGGGGCTGCTACCCGGGAGAAGTTGGGTACGAATCTCCGGTAGTAGCCTGCCAGTCCGAGGAAACTCCGAACTTCCGCCACATTCTTGGGTGCTGCCCAAGAAACAATTGCCTCAACCTTTGATGGTTCGACTGCTACTCCCTGCTCAGACACTACATGTCCGAGGAAGTGCACTTCTCGTGCCCAGAACTTGCACTTTGACAACTTCCCATAGAGCTGGTGCTGTCGGAGGACCTCCAAAACTGTCCTCAGGTGCTCTGCATGGTCCTCTTCTGACATTGAATAGATCAGGATATCGTCGATAAACACCACCACAAACTGATCCAGGTACTCCCGAAAGATGGAGTTCATAAGCCCCATGAACACGGCCGGGGCGTTCGTAACACCAAAGGGCATGACCACGAACTCGAAGTGCCCATACCTGCACCTGAACGCCGTCTTTGGGACGTCGCTATCCTTCACCCTCAGCTGGTGGTACCCGGATCGCAGGTCGATCTTCAAGAACCATCCTTCCCCCTTCAGCTGGTCGAAAAGATCATCTATCCTCTGAAGAGGGTAGCGGTTCTTGATCGTTACCTGATTCAGCCTCCTGTAATCGATGCACAACCTGAGGCCACCATCTGCCTTCTTTGTGAACAAGACTGGGGCACCCCACGGTGATGCACTTGGACGAACATAACCCCTCTTCATCAGATCGTCAATCTGTATCCGCAACTCTCGTAGCTCCGAAGGTGCCATCCGGTAAGGAGCCATCGAGATTGGTCGAGAGCCGGGCTGCAGGTCTATCCCGAACTCGATGTCACGTCGAGGGGGTAGAGTCGTCACCTCCTCAGGAAAGACTTACATAAATTCACGAACGATCTCTGGTACTTCCACCATTTCCTCATCTGTTGATTCTATCATCAGTTCGGTCAACAAGGAGAGGAGAGGTTCCTCCCTCCTGTTTCCCTTCGGACAGCTCCGCTCGCCGGTGAAAGTAACACGCTGGCCGTCCAAACTGGAGAAAACCACCCTCCCTTGGAAACAGTCGATGACGGCGCACACAGAAAATAGCCAGTCGATGCCTAGGATGACATCGTACGGCCGAATCTGTAGCAGAAGGAGATCCTTAACCGACTGATGTGGCCCCAACATCAGTCTACATCCCCGACAAACGAACAGCAAGTCGGTCTGACCTCCAACTGTTGTGCTCAACACCAGGGGCACTGGAAGTCTCTTGGCATCTAGACCCAAGGCGCGGGCTAGACTGGGTGCAACAAAGGAGTGCGAAGCTCCGGTATCGAACAAAGCATAAGCAAGAGTGCTAAACACACTGATCTTACCTCGAACAACCTTT
The DNA here is from genome assembly GCA_963277665.1 of Viscum album. NCBI lineage: Eukaryota > Viridiplantae > Streptophyta > Magnoliopsida > Santalales > Viscaceae > Viscum > Viscum album. The sequence continues at coordinate 677,197,157 of OY728132.1, read as the reverse complement.
GGCCCTGCTGGAACTGTTGCTTCTGTGGCGTGTAACTGTCCACTCCCAGCTCCCCTGCCCCTCGGCTGTCGGCCACCTCCCCGACCACGCCCTGGTCGAGGTCCCTGGGGAGCGCCCTGAGGTCGGCCTCCCTCTCCTATGTCTGTCTGCGGAGGAGCGGGAGCTCGCTGTCCCTGCTGCTACTGCTGGAAGGGTCTGGCTGGGAACTGCTGCTGCGGCGGACGCTGGGGATGACTGCCACTGCTGTACTGCACCTGATCGGGGCACTGACTCCGAAGATGTCCAGGGCTCCCGCAGATGAAGCACCGTGGTCCCGAGCCTGAAGGAAAAGAACGTGGGCCAGGGGATCGAAACTGAAACTGCTGCGGCCTGCTCCCTGCGGGTCGGAACCTGGAGGGTCCCGATGCCGGAGGCCTGGTGCTGACGGCCTTCCCCTTCGATGGTCCCAGCTGGATCCCTTCTCGTGACAGTCCTCCTAGAGCGTGCATCCTTTCCACCACTTTGGCCTTCTTCTGAACCTCTAAGTATGTCGGAAGGGTAAAGGGGGTAACATCATACTGGAGGGAGGGTCGGAGCGCCTCCTCCAAACGTCTTTCCCGAGACTCCTCATCGGGAAAGAGGTCCGGAGCAAAACGCAGGAGGTCCTTGAACTTGATTCCAAGTTCCCTCACGGACATGCTCCCCTTCTGGAGGGAGAGTAGCTCCTGCCTCTTCTCCGCCTTCATTGTCGAGGAGAGAAACTCCGCCCTGAACTCCTTCTGGAAGTCCGCCCAAGCATCCTCAGACTCTTTCCTACCCCCCAGGTGAAGCATCCACCACTGACGTGCCGCTCCTCGCATCTGGCTAACAGCCAGAGGAACCCAGTACTCCTTCGGGGCCCGAATCAGGCCGAAGGCTATGACTAGCTCCTCCAGCCAGCCTTCCGTCTTCATGTCGGAGGTGCTGCCCTCATATTTCTCGAGGGCCTGTCGCTGAAAGGCTCGAAGAGTCTTCTGCCACTGGTCGTCCTCTTCCTCCTGACCAGCTCTCTGCCGATTGGCCAAAGTAGTCTCAGGAGTCTCGATCGCCTGTACCACACGTGGTCGCCTTCCAGGTGCCATAACTGAAAGGTAAACAAGGAATGCCTAAGCCCAGTAGTGCAAAGAAACCCGTTCTCAAAACTTATTAAGATTTAATTTATTCTTAATTTCCCAAGACATCCCAGAAATACAAAAACACAAGTCATTTATGATGCATGTACCTTTCCTAGGGTCTCTACCCTGCAATCAGTGTGGCCTCACTTGGTTGTTCGGTAGGTCCAGAGTCCTTGCATCGGATCGCGGGGGGCCCTAAAATCCCATGTCCTAGCCGGTCCTCCCTGGCCTAATTCACGCACCAAGGTCACCCAACGCTGTTGCCTTACCATCCCATGCAATCCTTACTGTGCCTAACTCCAGACTCCGTCCTATCTCTCAACCTCACCTCTGATACCATTCTGTCACAACCCGCCTTCATCAAAAGGAGGGAAGTGTCAGCGGATTGCCAGGCCCTTCCTTCTTTAAGTTGAAGGAGAGATAATGACCCCCGAAACCCGCCTTAAATAGGTCCCGGAGTGGCGACTAGCACCAAGGGTATAGAAAATTCTCGCAAATGGAAGGCATTACCCTTTTTATTATTTAGGATCGGGAAAAAGGACAAGTCGACCTCCCAAAAAGGAAAAGAAACAAGTTTATATAAATGAACCCAAATAAAGACCCCATGCATGTTTAAACAGTTTACAACAAGGTACAAGCACAAAAGAAAAAGAAAGCTCTCAAGTACAATACCAAAAGAAAATAAAGATACGACAACAGCGACAACTCCAACTGTCCGACTAATAGGGTCCCGCGTAGCCCTGGTAGTCCTCCTGGAAACCTGAAAGTAAACGTAGGGTGAGCATACAAGTACACTCAGTAGGGAAAACCAAGACTCTCGTGCACAAGTGGGGGAACGTACTAAAGTCCCGTGAGAAAAGAGTGAACCAAACAACTAACAAGGAAAACTATCCATCCCAGGCCTCACCAAGGCTCACTCCCCAAATAACGCAAGTCAAGTAATATATATAATAAGAGCACATCGATGTTTGGGTACCCCGCGCCACTTCCCCACTGGTTATTGAGACATCCTACGCATCGGACCAATCCCGCCATTCTCACCGCAGTCCCACTGCCACACCCGCCCGCACACACCTAGGCCACAACCACACGCAGTCCCACTGCCAAATCCCGCCCGCACACACCTGGGCCTCAACCACACGCAGTCCCACTGCCAAATCCCGCCCGCACACACCTGGGCCACAACCACACGTAGTCCCACTGCCAAATCCCGCCCGCACACACCTGGGCCTCGACTGTCACAAGTAACCATGCCTGCAAACACCTAGGCCAGAACAACCACCGCTACGCCCGAAGACACCTGGGCTAAAGGATCCACTGCCACGCCCGAAAACACCTGGGCCTCATCCCGAAGACACTTGGGAAACCACCTACCGCACACACCTGGCCAACCACCACAACACCCTGCCCGATGGTTCTTGGGCTAATAATGGACTTCAGGCCATCACAGCCTGCCCGAAGGTACTTGGGCTATCCGGGAAAGGGAGCAGAAAAGGAGCTAATAACCAGCCACTAAGTATAGTGTTGGGAAAAACACCCTTCCCCCATAAATGGGGGTGTTCGGCACTAAGTGCTCAACTTGGGTGGGGCGCGAATAAGAAACACAAAGCTACAAGTATAGATATAGGTAACAAACACTCACCCAAAACTTAGGTTTTCCTAGCCAACCTACAGAACACAATACCACAGCGTCCGAGTCACAATTCACGACCCTTGCCCACAAAACCATTTGTCCCATTCTTGTTTCACGTTCAGTCAAAATGTTCAATTAATTTTAAGCACTACTGGGCAACTACCATAAGCATAACCAAGGAAAACGTCAAAGCATAGATCAACCAAAACACTCACACCCGGTCCTGCCAACAGAGGATCTCTCCCCAATTTGTGATAAAAACTCACAACCACTGAAACCGTGCCAACAGGAGATCCCATCCCCCAAATTCACATAGCCACCGAGAGTATAAAAAGAACAAGGGATCCCATCCCCTCCCACATTTCCAGTAAACGGCCCGAAGGGAAAACAACCACTAACCACTACCAACACAAGTCATGGATTTTCAGATTTAAACGATTTAACACACTTAATGATTTCAAATTCCGTGTGTTCTAACCGGGAGTTATCACAGAAGGGCCGATCCTGGTGCTTTCAATTATTCAGCCGGATATACGTGGTTAACCAATTTCACAGCAGGAGTTCACAATCTCAGCAACCCATTTAAAACATCACGAGGGGATTCAAGTGCACACACACGACCACCAACGGCCTCAATTTTCAGAAATCATAAACCAGTACAACAAAAGGGATGATCACAAGATAAAGCATAACAACGATCACAACCCCTTCCCCTTCTTCCTTTAGAACTTCGTTTATTATCTTCATTAGGGTTTGGTTCAACCAATTCGATAGGAACAAAAGTAACGCCCACCCCGCATGATACACAAAAGTGAGAGACGAGAGAAATTCCCTACCTGTTGATAGATGATCGACGTTTAGGCCGGGGGCGCGGAACTTTACGGATAACGACGCGGCGGTCCCGATGTACCAGAAGAGCCACGATCGAAGAAGGGGGGAAACCACGGCCTAACCCTTAATTATAAGAGTTGGGGACGGTTGAGATGAAACACAAAACCACGGAAGACGAGGGATTCGTGGGTTGACCACGTGGCTTGACTCATCATTAATGGCACTGGGTGGTTCTAACCGACCCATGAATTAATGAAGCATTTAATTAAAACCTTTGTGCGCATTTCGGATTCCCAAGACATTTTTAACAAGGCAGAATAGGGTTTAAAACCCTATTTGAGAAAAAGGAACGTTACTGGAACAACTTGGCAAGGCCGGCCGACGTCGGCCGGTCTCACCGATCGGTCGCACCGATCGGTCTCACCGATCGGTCTCACCGATCGGTCTCACCGATCGGTCTCACCGATCGGTCTCACCGATCGGTCTCACCGGTCGGTCTCACCGATCGGTACCCCGTAATGAAACCAGATTTTTGGCAAAGGAAGGGACCAAGGGGGGTCTGGGTCATCACATGTACAAAGTCCATTTCTAAACCGAGTTCACTCCTCGTTTCAGTCCTATTTCACTGAACTGGTTTAACCTCCCTTTCCAGACATGTCTATCTCATGAGATATAAAATCTTTACCCAATGCATTGGTGAGATATATAGGTCCCACCAATCTCATCATGATACCATTCTTATGTGTGCCACAAAATCATAAATCATACATCATAGCTTAACCCATTTAATAAAAATGGGATTCTTAAACATCGTGACATCATAAAAAAATTCATATAAGATAATGGAATTCAAAAAAATAATTCCATCACAACATAATCAAATCTAAGTAATAAGAGGGATATAAACATAACCCTTTATTATCTTAGATGGAAAATAATTTTTATAAAACACTTGAACTCCATTTTTGATGAAAATATCCTTTCTACTTCAAAAACACTTTTCCTTTCTTAACATGTCATACAATTATAAACTAAAATAAGTTGATTAAAAAAAAACTTTAAAATGTGTAATGGAAGCTTCTTGGAAATAATATTTTAAGAATCCATTCATTCCGTATAAGTTAAAAAAATATTCTTCTCGTACTTTTTTTGGAAAAGTCAAAAAGTACCACGTATGAAAAATGACAAAAGATTCCTTTCATATATTTTACTAAAAACTCACCGAAGGGTAAATTTGGATTTAAAAAATTGTAGTTGAATGGAAATAATATTACATATTGAGGAAACATGGATGTGGATGATAAAATACACCCCAATAAATTCAAAAGTATAAACAATCTCGGATAAAAATGAGATTTTGATATTTTCTCTTACCTTAGGTCCGATTTGCTCTATAAGTGTCCAAACCTCCTGTATAATGATTTAAATAATGTCATTTACTTATTCTAGAATCATAATTATTGTTATGATATCATATATGGTTCACTTATGACTTTATATTACCCGTTCTTTTGTAAATTCCATGTTAAAGAGTGTTTTGGGTAAAATCGTTTCATTTATGGTCCATGATTTTATTTGTAATTTATCATATGATTACATAGATCATGATTAAATAATTCCAGAATATAAAAACTTGTTTATATATAATATATATTTAGAATATAAATATATATATATAATAGATCAATAAATAGAAAGAAATACACCGTTCATGGAGACGGTAGGTCGTACGTACGCATGAATGCTATTTTCGTTTTCTTATTGAGTATTATTGAATTAAGTAGATGAAATACATATATATATACATAAATACAGTAGCTTTATAATTTCATATATTTTATTATTATAGCTTATATATACTTTATAATCATTATTTAATGGTTAACATGGAAAATAAATCTCATCGCATCGTGGAGACGGTAGTCCGTACGTACGCACGAGCGATGATATCGTTTCCATAATTATTGAATTGAATTGGAGTGGATGATACAGTATATCAGAATCATTATGTTGTTATAATAACTATGTATAGTTATTCATTACACCATTTTACCAATCCAAGTAAGGTGGTATTGGAAAAACAGATTACACCACGGCGTGGAGACGGTATTCCGTACGTACGCACGCGTGGTGATTTCATTTTCCATAGGATGGATAGATGGTGAAATATGGTTGTTTAATACTTATAATAACATATCAGTATATGAGAGATACTTATGTTATTATTTCATAAAAAACAACCTAAGAAGAATAAGTGTAAGAAGAAATAAAGTTGAAAGAATCGGTAACAGACATTACCTCTTCTTTGAAGCATCTCTTTGAGTCCTCCTCTTAGGGCACTAACATTTGACTTTGAAGAAGACCAGATAGTCTAGGATGTTTCTAGGGAAGTGGAGAATATTATTTGGTAGGGGTTGGGCGAGAATTAAGCCTCAAAGTGGTGTGAGGAAGAGAGGGAGGAGGTGCCCTTTTATAAGGGAGGAGAGGGGCACCTTTGGAATAACTAAAAATATTATTTTATTATAAAGTCATATTCAATTTTTAATAGCTCCAAATCGAGTTATTTAGAAGCTAAGGTGGGGATGGGTCTAAATCCTCCCATCCAATATAATTTGGACTAGTTTAGTTTACTAATTTATCCTTATGATTTAGTTTTAACTTTAAGTTAGATAATTTTACTTTTACCGTGTCTTTTTGTGTTCTTACACTATATGGTTAATAAATATACTATAACAAGCCAAAATAACCCCAAGTTGATTATTATTAATATATATAACCTTATCTAAGTAATTTGGCTGAACCTTATATTTTTAGGAATAAAATAACAATTAATAATATAATATTTTTTTAAAAAACTATTTATATCAATTTTGACACTATTTAGTAATTGATTTTTGTGAAAATCGTAACAGAATGATTAGTTATAAATAAGTAACTTAAATCAATACTAACATATCATATTAACTTAGAAAATTAATTCAATTCATAAAAAGCCACAAATTACATTTATTTGTGTATTTATAACATCATTTATGTCAATATTTCATTAATAAGATAATTACTGCAACACCGTTGTGTCATAAATAAATTAAATTATTTAATGTCTCAAAATTACAAATAAAATACAATTATGTAGGAAATCGTTTTTGAATTATAATAAATATTTATAGTCGAATTTATCTTATGTATAACCCAATATTAAAAATTATCTTCTTATTAAACTTTGATTTTTACTATTTTAACCCTTCTTTTAATAAATTAATAATAAATATCCTAATCTAATCCAAGTGGGCCTAAATTGTCATATTTTATTTCTAAGGATGTTTTTGGACGAATTAAACTTATCCAATAGAATTAGGTCATGTGTTAGGGTAATAATAATATAATTTTTATCCTTAATTACCCTATTTACTTTTAAACGTTGTAAAAAAAAGTAAAAAGTTACTATTCACCAAAAATTATTTTCATATCATTGAACCACATTTTAGTTATTGACATCAACTGTGTCTCTCAGATTTTTGAAATTCCATTCACAGAAGTGGTAAAATTATGTTTTATGTAAATTTGCAAATTCTCCTAGGAGGTGCGTAATATACGGTGAAAAGATCAATAAAATTTTTATATATATATAATTATTATAAAATGACTCCAATGAATTACATTGAAATTATAGAGGTATTATGTATCAATTTTGACCTAAAATAAATTTTAATAAAATAAATAATTATTTAAATATAAAGTCGGTTTTTAAATAGTAACCTTGTGTTTTCACTATTCATCAAAATTTGCATGTTTTCAGAAAAATACCAAAATTTCACCCTAGGCTAATTTCGATATTCTGAATCCAAAAATGAAGTCCATTTTGAAAGATAAAATTTATAAAATTTCAAAAAGTCGTTATTTCTATTCATAAAGGCTAGTTTTTATAACATATCGCTGTTTAGAGAAACTCGGTATTGCGTAAAACACACGCTATCGTGGATGGTCGCGATTGCATGTAGTGCAAGCCAAGTCAGGGATGCATGTTTTGAAAGCTCCTTTTGGTGTAGTGTACAACACAAGACATTAATGAAATTAAAAAGAATATTTTTCATAATATATTGGGGTGTTACATTCTACCGCCATTAAAATGAATTTCGCCCCCAAAATTCGTCAGGGTTATAAATGGTTTACTACTCGAATGTTTCTTTAAAGAAACCCACATCGTAAAAAGGAATTCCAAAACAAATCTTTAAAAACAAAAGTATGAAACATAACGGTTACCCAAATAAACTAACCACTGGGTTTCCACATAGTTGAAAATATGGATATAGAAGAAAAATCTAACTATCTTGTTCTAATGGAGAGTGGTAGAGAACATGGCTATGGAAAAGACAACAATCAAAAATCAATAGATTTTTGATGATCTAAGGTACCATCTGATTCATCGGATATAAGGGAACTAGGACAACATTTTTGGTTTTCAATATCATTTCCCTAAACTTTAAAAATTTGAATTAGAATAAATAATTGCTTGATTTTGGTACAATCTCACTATTTTTGGTGCTTTGAAAAATTTCCACTTCATCTCTTAAAGAAATGAAGTTGAATTTTTCATTTATGAAGTGTTAGCAGATCAAGTGACAGAATGATGAGTCATTCCATCTATTCCAAACAAAAGGATAGAAAATGTTTTCAAATATACATAAGTCCATCTATGGTGAGGTAAATCGTATATGATTCCAAAAATGAACTTATACATCATATATCATACCACGTAATAAAATAAAACTAGTTTCTACTAACCAGAGACTTTTTGTAGGCCAGTGGTAGGCGATAAAGGCCAGTCGCACTTCGGTTGTGGGTTCGATTCCCACAGCTTTGTCCGACGCGATGGGCTGTCACCCGTCCTACATGTTTTCCTTTTTCTAAAACTATATTACTTTAACATACCATCAATAATATTGAAACAATACTAACTTATGTCCAACATAATCCCTTCCAATCTTTAGGGTTATCTAAAATTCTTCGGTCAAAGCTCATTGTATAAAGAAAATGATTACTTGAAATGTCACATAACAATCACATGAATGCCATAATTTATCCCCCATATATCATAAGATATATCTTGTTGGTCAAATTACAAACTTGTGAATACCTTATTCATGTATTCTCTTGAATAATGAATACCCAATGAACCTTAGTGAAAACACGAATGTAGTTAGAAGTTAACACATTCCACATACCAAAATCCGGAAAATTATTTATACTCAAACCATGATATCACTTAGTCCTTTTATGAATCATGAGCTCATGAATACAATAAAACATCTCATTATCTTCTTATCCCTTAATTATGTGCATACCATCTGCTTACCAAAAATATATCAATCACTTTCCATGGTTACCAGTACCATAAAATTATTGAAAACCACTGTAGGCCAATACATAAATATTCCAATATTCCACGATACTATATACAACATTATTTTGGAATCCCATTACATAAACACATAATCATTCCACCACAACGTTGTCATATTCAACATCACCAATAGTGATCGCATGTGACATCGCTTTTTTCCTTTGCCATAAGTGGTTGCTCATGTCGATCATCATTAACCCTTGGATTAAGGAATTGATTAGTATAATTCCCCATTTCATAGCACATGAAGCCTTGAAGTTTTGTTGGTGCATTCTCTGTAGTCTTTTCTTTATTCACATCATTAGAAACCCTTTTTCCATTACTTCGACACTCAGCTGATCGATGACCTTCTTTTCCACACTTAAAACATTTTCTAGTCCTTTTAAGACAATATTATCCATGCTTCTTTCCACACTTTGAGCATAAGTAAACATTCATCTTATTTTCACCATTATTTTGAGATTTCTCCTTGAACTCCATATTTCATTTCTTATCAAATCCATGAGATGGATATATAACACCAAATTTCATTTCTACAATAATAGCACAACACACAATTTCTTCATAGCTACTGAAGTCTCTTATAGTTAATTCCCATCGAAGATTTGGTTTTTAGCCACTGAAAAATCGATCAACATTACTTTCAGGTTGGATGAAAAATCCAGATGCATACCATGCAAGCCTTGTAAAATTCTCTTCGTATATACCAACAGATTCATCATCATTTTTCTTTAGTTCATGAAACTCCTTCTCCATCTTTGTCCGAAGAATACGAGGGAAGTTCTTATTGAAAAATAAGTTCTTGAACTTGTCCCATTCCATGGACACAATTTCATCTCTTGGCCTCGTATTCTTGATTTGATTCCACCATTGATCAGCATCACCTTCCAAATGATACACTACTAAGATAAGTTTATCATGTTTAGAATATTGAAGAACTGAAAATATGTTTTTAGTAGTACTGATCCATTGTTCAGCAACAAGTGGATCATAAGACCCACTGAAAGAAGGTGGATGTTGCCTCATGAAGGACTCAATAGAATATTGTTCCCTTCTCTGCTCATTTGGAAGTCCAGAATGATTCATATCTTGTGTAAGTATGGAAATAATATTTTGAACTCCGTCTCCCATAACATTTGTTTGTTCAGGAGGAAAATCATTGCATTGTCCATTACATTAATCAACACGGTTTTTTTCGGGTTCCAACAATCGTCTAAAACCCAAAAATAATAGTCTAAGAGTAAAAAATCACACTAGGGAAAACAAAATAATAGAGGGGAAGTATTTTCAATATCTAACATCATGGGTTACCGTAATTCTAGTACTATAACCTATACTTATACTTTACCTTAGGGACATCCCTATACATACCTCAGAAATAACTCTAGGGATCTCACTAAAGTTGTTGCATCCTAGTTTACAATGGTTGACTAAAGCTTTCCTCTCATACCAACTGTAGAGACCTGAAGCACAACATACATGGACATTACATTACGTTTTAGGAATACTTAGTACATAAAAAAAACACACAATCAACGACCATAATAGTTTAGTGTCTTTGGAAACTCGGAATATAATCTTCTAATCATGGTGAATGATCTTCAACATCTCCCATAAAGATCTTCCTTTTTTAAAAAAAAAACCTTTTTTTATATCCTGGGGAAAAGTGAACATAAAAGGGTGAGCTCAAATTCTCAGTAAAGGTAAACAAAAGAAATATCAATCACATCATATTGATAAGAACATAACATTTTGGAAATCTTAATCTGCAAAAGAGATCATAATATCATAACATGGGATAAATCATAGTAGTGAAATGAAATCCCAATAATCATAACTTAAAACATGAATCATTGTGGAATACACACATAATCATAGAGAATCATTTCTTATTAGTCATGATTCATTTACAAGACTATCTTAGTGGACAAAGTCCATTTCTGAACCGAGTTTACTCCTCATTTCAGTCCTATTTCACTGAACATGTTTAACCTGCCATTCCAGCCATGTCTATCTCATGAGATATAAAATCATTACCCAATTCATTGGAGGGAGATATAGGTCCCACCCATCTCATCATGATACAATTTTTATGTGTGCCACAAAATCATAAATCATACATCATGGCTTAACCCATGTAATAAAAATGGGATTCATAAACATCATGACATCATAAAACAATTCATATAAGATAAATTAATTCATAAAAATAATTCCATCACAACCTAATCAAATAAAATTAATAATAAGGATATAAACCGAACCATTTATTATCTTAGATGGAAAATAATTTTGATAAAACACTTGAACTCCCTTCTTGAGGAAAATATCATTTCTACTTCAAAAGCACTTTTCCTTTCTTAACATGTCATACAATTCTAAACTAAAAGAATTTGATTTAAAAAAACATGAAATCTTGTAAAGGAAGCTTCTTGGAAATAATGTTTTGAAAATCCATTCATGTCGTATAGGTTAAAAAAACATTCTTCTCGTACTTTTATCAGAAAAGTTAAAAAGTACCTCATACTAAAAACGACAGAAGATTCCTTTCATATCATTTACTAAAAACTCACTGAAGGGTAAAATTGGATTTAAACAATTATAGGTGGATGGACAAAATATTACATATTGAGGAAACATGGATGTGGATGATAAAATACACCCCAGTAAATTCCATTGTATAAACAATCTCGGATAAAAATGAGATTGTGATATTTTCCCTTAAGTCCAATTTTCTTAGTAAGTGTCTGAAACTCATATATAATGATTTAAATAATATAAATTAAAAATTCCAGAATCATAATCATTGTTATGATATCATATATGGATTACTTATGACTTTATATTACCCGTTCTTTTGTAAATTCTATGTTAAAAAGCGTTTTGGGTAAAATCGTTTCATTTAAGGTCCGTGATTTGACTTGTAATTATTCATATGATTACTTAGATCATGATTACTTAATTACAGAATATAAAACATGATTTATATATAATATATATTCAGAATATACATATATATAATAGATTAATAAATGGAACGAAATACACCCTTCATGGAGACGGTAGGTCGTACGTACGCTTGAACGCTGTTTTTGTTTCCTTATTGAGTATAATCGAATTAAGTAGATGATATAAATATATATATACATAAATCCAGTAGCTTTATAATGTCATATATTTCATTATTATAGCTTATATATACATTATAATCATTCTTTAATGGTTAACATGGAAAATGAATCTCATCGCGTCGTGGAGATGGTAGTCCGTACGTACGCACGAGCGATGATATCGTTTCCATAATTATTGAATTGAATTGGAGTGGATGATACAATATATCAGAATCATTATGATGTTATAATAACTATGTATAGTTATTCTTCACACCATTTTACCCATCCAAGTAAGGTGGTATTGCAAAAACAGATCACACCACAGTGTGGAGACGGTATTCCGTACGTACGCATGCGCGGTGATTTCGTTTTTCGTAGGATGGATAGATGGTGAAATAGGGTTGTTTAAAACATATAATAACATATCAGTATAATAGTGATACTGATGTTATTACTTAATAATGAAAAAAAATAAGAATAAGAAGTGGAAGAAGAAATAAAGTTGAAAGAATCGGTAACGGACATTACCTCTTCTTTGAAGCGCCTCTTTGAGTCCTCCGCTTAGGGAAATAAAATTGGTCTTTTAAGAAGACACGGACCTCTAGGATGTTTATAGGGAATTGGAGAAGTGAATTTGGTAGGGTTTGGCCGAGATTTAAGGCTCAAAGTGGTGTGAGTAATAGAGGGAGGAGGTGCCCTTTTATAAGGGAGGAGAGGGGCACCTTTGGAATAACAAAAAAATATTATTTTATTATAAAGTCATATTCAGTTTTTAATAGCTCAAAATTGAGTTATTTAAAATCTAAGGTTGGTATGGGTCTAAATCCTCTCATACAATAGAATTTTTACATGTTTAGTGTACTATTTTAACCTTATAATTTAGGTTTAATTTTAAGTTAGATAATTTTACTTTTACCGTGTCTTTTTGTGTTCTTACACTATAAGGTTAATAAACTTACTATAACCAGGAAAACGAACCCCAAGTTGATTATTATTAATATATATAACCTTATCTAGGTAATTAATACAATAAATAGATTTTTAGGAATAAAATAACAACTAATTATATAATATTTGTTTTAAAAACTATTTTATAACAATTTTGACACTATTTAGTAATTGATTTTTGTGAAAATCATAACAGAATGATTAGTTAAAAAAAAGTTACTTAAATAAAAACTAACATGTAATATTAACCTTTAAAATTAGTTTAATTCATAAAAAGTCTCAAATTAGATTTATATGGGTATTTATAACATCAATTATGTAAATATTTCATTAATAAGATAATTACTGCATCATCGTTGTGTCATAAATAAATTAAATTATTTAATGTCTAAAAATTAAAAATAAAAAACCATTATATAGTAAATAGTTATATCTTTCTAATGAATATTTATAGTCGAATTTATCTTATGTATAACCCTATAATAAAAATTATTTACTTATTAATCTTTGATTTTAACTATTTTAACCCTTCTTAAAATAAATTAATAATAAATGTCCTAATCTAATCCAAGTGTGCCTAAATGGTCATATTTTATTCTGAATGTTGTTTTTGGTCGAATTAAACTTATCCAATAGAATTAGGACATGTGTTAGGGTAATAATAATATCATTTTTATCCTTAATTACCATATTTACTTTTAACCGTGGTAAAAAAAAGTAAAAAGTTACTATTCACCAAAAATTATTTTCATCTCATTGAACCAAATTTTACTTACTTACATCAACCATGTCTGTAGGATTTTTAAAATTCCATTCATAGAAGTGGTAAAATTATGTTTTATGTAAATTTTCAAGTTCTCCTAGGAGGTGGGTAAAAGACGGTGAAAAATTAAATAAATTTTTTATATATCTAAAATTATTATAAAATGACTCCAATGACTTACATTGAACTTATATAGGTATTATGTATCAATTTTAATCTAAAATAAATTTAAATAAAATAAATAATTATTTAAATAAAAAGCCAGTTTTTAAATAGTAACCTAGTGTTTTCACTATTCATCAAAAATTGAATGTTTTTAGAAAAATACCAAAATTTCACCCTAGGAAAATTTCGATATTCTGAATCTAAAAATGAAGTCCATTTTGATAGATAAAATGTATGAAATTTAAAAAATTGGGTATTAATATTCATAACGTCTAGTTTTTATAACATATCGTTGTTTAGTGAAACTCAGTATTGCGTATAACTCACGTTATCGTGGAAGGTCGCGATTGCGTATAGTGCAAACCAAGTCAGGGATGCATGTTTTGGAAGCTCATTTTGGTGTTGTGTACAACAAAATACATTAATGAAATTAAAAAAAATATTTTTCATAAAATCTCTGGGTGTTACAATAAAATTACCCTAAAACATTCCAAAATTCTATTAGATGGCTAAAAGTATACCCATATCACCTAAGGGTCGGATTAGATTCATTTTATGGACTTTTTACTATGAAAATAATTTACTTATTATTAAAACCAAAGAATGTGATAACATGTCACTCTCTTAAATCTTATAAGTATAATAATTTTAATTTAGTGATAAACATCATAAAACCTCGAACATGAATAGTCTCCAAAAATCTAATAAAATTATCTACATCATGATAATTTATTTATAATTTTTATGGAATAATTTTTCATTAATGGTGATACATTAATGATTCAAAAATTATTTATTAAGTGAAAAATCAGTAATATAGTTTTCATTGAAATAATAATACCCATTAAAAGGCCCACAAACCTGACCAAAACTTATTGGTAGTATAAATCTATACCATAATAATCCAATGACCTAATTTATAACCATTTGGAGTCTTATAAAAGTGATTATGACACTTATATTATTTTTTTTAAATGATGCCAAAGTTTTCACCTTCATAATTTAATAAATATAACAATTTAAATATTGTGATTTTAAGATGATAAATTTGAGTAAAAGTATTATTGTGAAAGGTAATAGATTTATCTTCATCATAGGATTTTATTTTTAATTTTTATGCAACAAATAGGTATATTAAATAATTATACCAAAATGTTGTAGTAATTATTTTATTAAGAGATAAACCAAATAAATGGTTTTAAGAATAATAAAATAAATATTATATGAACTATTTAATGTGATAAAATAATTTTCTAGATACTCATGACCTTTTATGAATCTATAAAAGCTTTTAGTTCGAACATATCTTCTGTATATATCTTATTTAAATTCCAATAAATGAATACTGTCAAAATTGACACTATTGTTATTTTATAAAAATAACATATTATAAAATTGATTAAAAATCACAAAAATATTTACAAACTATAAATTTAAATTTATATGGTCTAAAATGTTATAAATTATCCAATTATAGACAATTCACAACAATTAAGTAACTATTTGTTATAATTTAAAATTTAGAATGTTATTACCACAAATAAAATTAAATTGATTAAGTAAGGATAAATCAAGTTGATAATGTTTAAAATAAATTCCTAACATGTCTAAATTTTATTGGCTGATGAAATTACAACCCCATATCAACTAATATTCAAATATGAGTCATTTTTTGAGGTTTTAAAGTGGGGTTAGATTTATTATAAATTAATATTTTTAAGATTTCCAAAGGTGCCCCTCTCCACCCTTATAAAAGGGCACCTCCTCCCTCTCTTCCTCAAACCACATTGAGCCTTCAAGATCAGCCAAACCCTGCAAAATTCTCTTCTCCACTTCCCTAGAGACATCCTAGAGGTCCTGTTATACTTCAAAGACCAATCATAGTGCCCTAAGAGGAGGCTTCAAAGAGGTGTATCGAAGAAGAGGAGGTTCGGATCCATAAGAAGCATATCTGACCTAAGATAAGGGATAATTTTGCAAAACACATTTTTATCCGAGATTTCCTATACATAAGTATTTACTAGGGTTATTGTTATCATCCATGTCCATGTTTCCTAAAAATGGTTTCATGTATTTTTAAAGTCATTTTTACCCATTTTTTTGACATTTACTACATGGTATGTAAGGAATCGTTCCTTTGTTTACATTAAGAGGTACTTTTTTGACTTTTCCGACAGAAGTATGATAAGAATGTTTTTTAACTTATACAGAATTAAAGTATTTTTATGGTTTTATAAAGCCTTATTTTCTTGAAGATTCCTCCAAAATATTTTAGGACTATTTTTTACAAAATCATTTTCTTTTAAAAATGCATGACATTTTGTGAAAAGAAAATGATTTTTAAGAAGAAAGGATATTTTCCTCAAGAATTCATTTCAAGTGTTTTATCAATCCCATTTTTCACCTAATATGGCAATATTTCATATGTGTATGTTTCATGTATAATGTATCTATGATTTACATGGTTTCACTTTTCTTATGATGAAATGATATCCATTTGTTTTATATGGAATATGTTATGATGGGATGATGTTTGTGAAACCCATTTTATTCTTCGGGTTATGATGAATGATTTATGTTTATGTTGTGGCACAAGTAAGAATGTTTTCATTATGAGATGGGTGAGACCTATATCTCCCTCCAATTCATTGGGTAAAGATTTATATCTCATGAGATATACATGGATGGAATGGTAAGTTAATCTGGTTCAGTGTTACAGGACTGAAACGAGGAGTGAACTCGATTAAGAAAGGGACTTTGTCCATTAAGATGGTCTTGGAAACAATGCCTTGGATACTATGGAAATCATAACATGTGCTGAATGGTTTCCACAGTTTCATGTTTTATTCCAATGCTATTTTATCATTCGTAATGTTTCTTTATGATCTATACCTTACGTACTTCCATGTTTTATTTCATTGCTCAAGCCTTTGATGATTAAACATTATGTTCATGTTTTTAAGTTCAAATGTATACGGTATGCTTTATTTTATCCATTCTTACCCTTACTGAGCATTTGAGCTCACCCTTTTTATGTTTTCATTTCCCGAGGATATAAAGAAAGGTTTTAGGTAAGAAAAAAAGGTGAAGATCTTTATGAGAGATGTTGAAGATCTTTCACCACGATTAGAAGATTACATTCCATGTTTCCAAAGACACTAAACTATTAATGTCTTTGTTTGTCTGTTTTTGTTATGTATTAAGTATTCTGAAAAAGTAATGTAATGTCCATGTCCATCAAGCTTTGGGTCTCTACAGTTGGTATCAGAGGAAAGGTTTGGTCAACCTTTGGATACTAGGATGTGAGAACTTTATTGAGATCCCTAGAGATATTTCTAAGGTATGTCTAGGGATGTTCCTAAGGATAAGTATACGTATAGGATATAGTCCTAGATCTACGGTAACAATCATAGAATTTAACCTACGATGTTAGATATTGAAGGTACTACACCTTTACTATGATGTTTTCCCTGGCATGATTTTTTACTCCCACACTATTCTTTTTGGGTTTTAGAAAATGGATGGAAACCAGAAGATTCACGATAATGGAGGATATGACGGACAATGGAATGATATTCTTCATGAGCAACCAAATGAAATGGGATTTGGAATTCCAAACATTGTTATTATGCATAATCATCAATCTCATAATATGATCAATAATCTCAACATTGTTAAGTTTCCCGACTCAGATAATAAGAGAAAGATGGAGTTTCATGATGATCATAGAGGAAATAAAGTTAAATTTCCCTCATGTAAATCATGTGGGAAGAGGCATCAGGGAGATTGTTTCAAAGGAACTAGAAGATTCTTTGGGTGTGGAAAATAAGGAAACAAAGCCAGTAAGTGCAAATAAAAAGGTTCAGTTAACACCATGGACATGGATAATGGCATTGCTATGACATTAACAATGATTAGATGTTTTAAATGTGGAATGTATGGGCATTATGTAAACAAATTCCCTAAGGGAATTTCTCATGAAGAGAATCAGCATGGTCATATGGGTTGTATTTATGTGGATGATGATGAGGAGACTACAAATGATATATGAGATGAAAGAAGTGTTGAATCTCAGTCATTTGTTTAAGAAGGTCGTGGAATGATTATATGTTTATCAAGAGTTATGTTGTATAGTTAATGGTACTACGGGATAAAGAATCATCTAAGGATTTTTACACTATTGTTTTTCCTAAAGTATTTGAAAGTATATGCTGAATGATACCGGTAACCATGAAAGGTTATTCAAATATTTTTGGGAAGTAGATGAAATGCGCATAATGAAGGGATAAGAAGACAATGAGATGTTTGATTGTATTCATGAGCTCATGGTTGATAAAAGGACAATGTGATATCATGATTTGAGTATATAGATTTTATTTGGGATTTTTTTTAGTGGAAAGAGAAATTTTTTATAGAATTCATGTTTTTGTTAAGGTTCTATGGTAATTCATGTTTCAAGAGAATACATGATTAAGGTATTCACATGATTGAAATTTGATAGACAAGATATATCGGGGAAAATGAATGAATCCACATGCTCGGTAAATGACATTTCTAGTAATTGTTTTCTTTATACTATAAGCTTGGACATAAGTATTTTGGATAACCATAATGATTTGAAATGGATTATGATAGATATAATTTAGTATTGTTTAAGGCTATAACTATTTTCGATATTATTGATGGGATTTTATAGTAATGTAGTTTTAGAAAAAAGGACAACCTGCAGGATGGGCGACAGCCCGTCACGTCGGACATGGCTGTGGGAATCGAACCCACAACCGAAGTGCGATTGGCCTTTATCGCCTACCACTGGCCTACAGGAAGTCCCTGGTTAGTAGAAACTAGTCTTATTTTATTATGCAGTATGATATATGAAGTATAAGTTCATTTTTGGAATCATATAAGATTAACAACACCACATATGGTCTTATGTATATTTGCTATCTTTTTCTAACCTTTTCTTTAAAACAGATGGAATAACTCATCATTCTATCACATGATCTACTAACACTTCATGAATGGCATATTCAACTTCATTTCTTTAAGATAAGAAGTGGAAATTTTTCAAGGCGCGAACAATGGTGAGATTGTACCAAAATAAAGTAAGTATTTCTTTTGATTCAAAAATTCTTCAACATTAGAGAAATGATCCTGAAAACCAAAAAATGTTGTCCTAGTGCTCTTATATCCGATGAATCTGATGGTACCTTAGATCATCGCAAATCTATGGCTTTGTGATTGATTTCTATTTCATAACCATGTTCTCTACCACTCTCCATCATAACATGATGGTTAGATTTTTCCTCCATATCCATATTTTCACCTATACTCTCCTATGTGGAAACCCAATGCTTAGTTACCTTGGGTGACAATTATGTTTCTAATTTTCTTTTTTAAAGTTGTGTTTTATTATTCCTTTTTACGATGTGGGTTTCTATGAATAGTAAATGATTTATAACCCCGACGAATTTCATGGGAGAAATTCATTCTAAGGGGGGTAAATGTAACAACCCGATATTTTATAAGATATATTCATTTTAATTTCTTTCATATCATCTGTTGTACGCTACACCAAGATTATATTGCTCTATACGCACCACAGTATTAGCTTGCAGTATACGCAACACTAGTCTTGGATCGTGTTACACACAATTTCATGTTTGTTTGATAATAGTTATTCTAAGAAACATTGAGTATATATATATATATTCAATGTATTTTATACATAACAACAAAGGAGTCATGCACTACACACAACCCTAACTTGGCTTGCATTACACGCAATCGTGACCTTCCTCGATAGCGTGTGTTGTACGCAATACCAGATTTTACTAAACAACGATATATTATTATAATGTTATAATAAACAAGATGTTATGAATAGTATTAACTAAATTTTGAATTTTATAACATTATTATTCATCTTACACATTTTCTAGGACATGGTATAAGAACAAAATAAATTTTTCGGGTAAAATAAGTATTTTTAAAAAAATGCAGTTTTGCCGCCTTTTGATGGCGCACCCACCTTAAATCTAGTTTTTGACATGTTTATAAGTTGAATTTGACAAAATAAAATTCTTATTTAGAATCAAGAAATAAAAATTTACTTTGGATAAATTTTTCATATTATTCTGGTAACTTTCATATTTTGATGAATAGTAAAAACACGATATATTTTAATTAAAAAAAATCATCGCAATAATTTATATGGTTAAATAATAATATTTAATGATTTTAAAGTATAAATAGAATATATTTTTACCATTTAATACAATTTATTTTATTAGAAGTGATTTTACCTTGAATTCGTAGGTTAAATAAATTCATTCTTTTGCAATGTTTTAAACAAAAAACTCATTTTCTTTCGACCATGGGATTAATTTTAGTTTAATTTCCGCAAATTATGTTTATTGAATTTGGAAAAATAGATTCCATATTTGGAATCAGTGGGTCCAAATTATATTAATAGGCTACTTTTTATTTTTGGGCTTTATGAATAGTAACAACGGCAAATTTTATTTACCATAGTTTAAAGGTAAATCGGGTAATTAAAGGTAAATATAATATTATAAAATTACTCTAAAACATACCAAAATTAAATTGGATGGCTAAGAGTAGACCCATATCACCTAAGGGTCGGATTGGATTCATTTTATGGACTTTTGACTATGAAAATAATTTAATTATTATTAAAACCAAAGAAAGTGACAACATGTCACTCTCTTAAATCTTATAATTATAATAATTATAATTTAGTAATAAACATCATAAAACGTTAAACATTAATAGTATCTTGAAATATAATAAAATTATCTACATTATGATAATTTATTTATAATTTTTAGGGATTAACTAATTTCATTATTTGTGGTACATTAATGATGCAGAAATTATTTATTAAGTGAAAAATCAGTAATATAGTTTTAATTGAAATAATAATATCCATTAAAAGGCCCAAAAACCTGCCCAAAACATATTGTTAGTATATATATATACCATAATAATCCAATTACCTAATATATAACAGTTTTTAGTCTTATAAAAGTGATTATGACACTTATATTATTTTATTTTAAATGATGCCAAAGTTGTCACCTTCATAATTTAATAAATGTAACAATTTAAATATTGTGATTTTAAGATGATAAAGTAGAGTAAAACTATTATTGTGAAATAAAATAGATTTATCTTCATCATAGGATTTTAATTTTAATTTTTATGCAACAAATATGTATATTAAATAATTATACGAAAATGTTGTAGTAATCATTTTATTAAGAGATAATCCAAATAAATGGTTTTAAAAATAATAAAATAAATATTATATGAAATATTTAATGTGATAAAATAATTTTATAGATACATATGACCTTTTATGAATCTATTAAAGATTTTAGTTTGAACTTATATTCTGTATATATTTTATTTAAATTCAAATAAATGAATAGTGTCAAAATTGACACTATTGTTATTTTATAAAAATAACATATTATAAAATTGTTTAAAAATCAAAAAAATATTTAAAAATTATATATTTGTATTAATATGGTCTAAAATGTTATAAAGTATCCAATTATGGAAAATTCACAACAAATAAGTAATTATTTGTTATAATTTAAAATTGAGAATGTTATTACCGCAAATAAAATTAAATTGATTAAGTAAGGATAAATCAAGTTGATAATGTTTAAAATAAATTCCTAACATGTATAAATTTTAATTTTTGATGATATTACAACCATATATCTTCTAATATTCAAATATGAGTCATTTTTGGAGGTTTTTAAGTTGGGATATATTTATCATAAATTAATATTTTTAAGATTTCCAAAGGTGCCCCTCTCCTCCCTTATAAAAGGGAACCTCCTCCCTCTCTTCCTCACACCACTTTGAGCCTTCAAGATCGGCCAAAACCTACCAAATTCTCATCTCCACTTACCTGGAAACTTCCTAGAGGTTCTGGTCTACTATAAAGTCCAATCTTAGTGCCCTAATAGGAGGTTTCAAAGATGCGTATCGAAGAAGAGGAGGTTCAGATCCATACGAAACATATCAGACCTAAGGTATGGGATAATTTTGCCAATCTCATTTCTATCCGAGACTGCCTATAGATAAGTATTTACTGGGGTTATTGTTATCATCCATGTCCATGTTTCCTAAAAATATTTTCATGTATGTTTACAGTCCTTTTACCCATTTTTGACTTTTACTACAAAGTATGTAAGGAATCTTTCTTTTGTTTACGTTACAAGGTACTTTTTTGAATTTTCCAACAAAAGTACGAGAAGAATGTTTTTTAACTTATACAGCATGAAATGATTTTTACTGTTTTATAAAGCCTTATTTTCATGATGATTCCTCCAAAATATTTCAGGACTATTTTTAAAAAAATCCTTTTCTTTTAAAAATTCATGACATTTTGTGAAAAGAAAATGATTTTTAAGATGAAAGTATATTTTCCTTAAGAATTCATTTCATGTGTTTTATCAAAACCATTTTTCATCTAAGATGACATTATTTCATATTTGTTTGTTTCGTGTATAATGTCTCTTTTATTTACATGGTTTCACTTTTCTTATGATGAAATGATATCCATTTTTTTATATGGATTATGTTATGATGGGATGATATTTATGAAACCCATTTTATTAATTGGGTTATGATGAATGAATTATGTTTATGTTGCGGAACAAGTAATAATGATTTCATTATGGGATGGGTGGGACCTATATCACCCTCCAATGCATTGGGTTAAGATTTATATCTCATGAGATAGACATGGCTGGAATGATAAGTTAGTCTGGTTCAGTGTTACAGGACTGAAACGAGGAGTGAACTCGATTCAGAAAGGGACTTTGTCCATTAAGATGGTCTTGACATCATTGCCTTGGCTACTATGGAAATCATAACATGTGCTGAATGGTTTCCACAATTACATGTTTTATTCCCATGCTATTTTATCATTCTTAATGTTTCTTTATGATTTATGCCTTACGTACTTCCATGTTTTATATCATTTCTCATGCTTTTGATGTTTAAACATTTTGTTCCTGTTTTTAAGTTCAAATGTATATGGTATGTTTTATTTTATCCATGCTTACCCTTACTGAGCATTTGAGCTCACCCTTTTTATGTTTTCATTTCCCCAGGATATAAAGAAAGGTTTTAGGTAAGAAAAAAAGGGGAAGATCTTTATGAGAGATGTTGAATATCTTTCACCATAATTAGAAGATTACATTCCATGTTTCCAAAGACAGTAAACTATTACGGTCGTTGTGTGTCTGTTTTTGTTATGTATTAAGTATTCCACAAAAGTAATGAAATTTCCATGTACGTCAAGCTTTGGGTCTCTACATTTATTGTTAGAAAGAACCCACATGATGAATATACATACAATAATATCTTTCCATATATCACCCATATTTGTTATCATGAGGCCTTCTTTGGTAGGCCATACAGTTCACCGCTATATTGTTTATAGGATGGGGAGGCATCACTGCATGGAAATGATTCATTCAAAATAAATTAGAGCAAGTTAGATTATCCAAAAATGCATGCTGAAAAATCATTATAGGTCGTACTCATATGGAAACTACCATTGATGATCTCTGGAGAATGAGGTTGGGATTGGGTTTTCTTATGGATTCACCCAAAAAAGTTTAGTGAAAAATTAGGAGGTAGGGAATTGAATCTCCTAGATTTATCAAAAATATAGATATCATACCGAGAGTGATATTATTACATTTTAGGCTAGAACATAATTTTAGGTAATATTATATTTATAATAAAATTTAGGTGTCTCAACTTCCTTGGTTTTATCAAGAGGCATCTCATATTTTAGAGCATGTGGAGGTTGAGTTAGATGTCCATTCTTCTTTTTAGGATCTCTTAGTTTGTATCTTTTATTAGTCTGCGAAGGATTTTTGAGGTAGGTTAGTTACTCTCATAAAATTTTTATGGAAGCATAGAAAAGTCTAGTAAGATACCATGGTGATAGATATTAATGTATGTGCTTAGTGGTCGATGTTTTTCTCTAATGATCCATCACTACCTTTAAAGGGGAAACTTAAGGATGAGATTCTTAATTATGGGGAGGTTCTAATGACACAAATTTTATGAATGTAGAGATCAAATTATTTATCTAGATAAATTCATTGTTTTATGATTTTAAATGTTCCTTATATACTATAAAATGTCTCGAGAGTGTTTTCAGACTGTTCGGAGGCTGGAGCTCTGAGTTTCTGAGGAAAAATCTCATGAACACGATTATTCAGAACCATTCAGTTGAGCAATAATGGTTTCTAAAAATAGTTTTGAGTGACATATATTGTTATAAAATGGAAAAAATATTGAATAAACCATGATATTAATCCCCTGTGGACATGTGACACTACTCAGAAATGGGACTGAGGAGGCTTGTACTTGCTCACCATAATTATCATTAATGATTGCCCAGTCATGTAAAGGATGAAACATGATATGAGGGGATCAAAAGGGTAGTAAACTATTAGATATACTATTATACACAACTGTGTGAGTTAACAATTATGGGATAGTAACTGGATTATGGTTAAATAAACTATGTGACAAACAGTGAACCTCGTAATAAGTGGAAAAATTTACTTTTGTATCTACCCGATTTAATTGAAAACCTTTTCTTCTTCCCTCTTGCTTACAGTGTACTTCACATCAGTAAGAAATCCCTTAAATAAACCTCTTAGTGATTTGGTTATATCATTTGTTCAACAACAATTTCCACCACGGCTACTCATGTTGGATTGCTACAATTAATAGATTTATTCATATTCCTTTTTTTATTTTTTTGTTGTATACTACCTTATTATGGAGAAAAAAATATACCATATTTTCAAGTCATTGGTCTACTAGTAAGTTTTATTTTGTTCTACTCTAAATTTTAAGCTGATACAATATGAAGAGTCATACACATGACTATGATTGATGTTCTAATAATTTTCCCAAAACTTTTATGTGATTTTATTGAAGATATCATTATTATCTATTATAGACACTTCTATAAAAAGTAATATTTTTTTTTCCATTTTTCAAATATATTTGAACATGTCAATATACTCTCTTATTCCCTTGTTAATCCACTTTTTGTTGTCTAACTCATTGGTTTTCACCCCTATTTTTGCATTGAATAAAATTACCCCTTAAATATAAAAGATTAATTAATGAAAGAAAAAATATTTTATTTAGAATGAAATTAAATAATATTTTCATTATCTTAAATAATAATGGAATAATTTATGTTATATAGAAGTGAGTTATAGGACCACATTTAGTGATATTTAATGATAATAAATTAAATATCATGCGGCATGCATAAAAAATTTTTGTTGACTGAATAGAATTTATTTAGAGGAAATACCATATGGTTATTATAATATGATAATAGATAATAGTCTGTGTATAATGGATAAGAAAATTCTTATGAATGGAGTTTCACACTTTGATACCTTGGGTTTTGTGCATGGTGTGTCAGACCATTTACATGGATGATAGGTTTGATATTCCAAATTTTGTTGCATCTAGTGTTAGGTAAGAAGACTCACCCCACTATCTCAATTTATAAGAAAGATATCTAAAATTATCATGATGATCTAGGATAGTACCCTTGATAGAGCCAACAACTCTTTTAAAATTTCTAAGACATCATAGTTATACCCGTCGTATTTATATAACATAGTATTTATTTTTCAATTTCTATATTTTCTCACATATTCAGTGTATATATAAGTACATATTATGTATGTTTACATAATAAAAATTTCATTGGAAAAAAAAATGAGTCATCATAGATTATGATTAAATATGAATCGTCTATCAAGTGTCCTATATGAACATGAAATGAGGGGTTTTTGACTTTTACCATTTTATATTAATTGTCAAACATGCACACTATTTTTCTATACATAAATACTAGATTATTATAGAGAACATTAAAGGTGACCAACTATGTTTATAAAAAACACTATTTTGGCCATAGATTTGTAACCAAAGAGTCTATATGGATTTAGTTACAGAAAAGGGAATGAATATGGTCATGCATTGTTGTTCATATTTATTTACAGTTTGTGAGCATTAGAGTAGAGGATTGGGAAATTTCTCAATGTTCTAGTGGAGTTGACTTTTTGTCTTTTTGATATGGTATATCATGTTTTACATGAGTCCACATTATATTCCTTGTATCCCAATATTTTTTACATAATAATTTCATGAAATAATTTTGTAGATGATTCATCCCATGACTAGGATATAATTATATATTTTTGGATTTTTATATTCTACTTTTGATTATTATATTATGTTATGTTATTCTCAATGATTTTTTATAATTCTAAATATAACTATTATATATCATTACAAATATAAAACTCTAATTAAATTGTGTATAGTCTTCCAATAATACCAATATAGACCCTTCATTCTATTTTGAAACCTCCAGCATACATGGAGGTGCGCTTGAGGCCATATGACCCACCATCTTGGTGCACTGTTTAGTGGTTCTTAGTTTTGGATGATTAATTTAATATACTTATTTTGTGTTAAAAAATATTTATTTTTATGAATCATGTTATAATAGTTATAAAATTCATAGTTTCTCATAGTTTTTAGAAGAGAAAACTTTTAGAATAACTTTGTAGTAAGTATATGAAATCATCAGTGAGAACCCTATATACAGAAATATGGATTAATGTAACGATGATTATATGTATAGTAAAATATCATAGAATCATGTTAAAGTAAACACTATGTTTTTTAAAGAAATACATTCCTTTATATATACTAAAGTGGTTGGGGGCTCTCATTCATAGGTTGATATGTGTAATAACCCCCAAAAGGGAACAATGATATATTAGATTATAACTTTGCCCAAAAAATGTGCCATGCTGCAAATCTGGTTTAAAGAACCTTGGGGGTATGATTTTTATATTCATAAACTATTTAATAACCAATAAATAAGACATGAATGAATAGTTATGTTTGAGACCATAGTAGAAAACCTTAATATTGTTAATGAATATTGAGTACTATTATACAATATGCCCAAAAAAATTTTCATTAATGATTTGTTACTTTTAATTTTATATGTTTCTCTTTAGTATGTTAACATTTGATCTTCTTGTGAGTTTATTTATTTTAGATAATTTTCGGAAATAAGTGAAACTTTTCCGACAGCAAATAAGAAAGGTGATAAGATGATTTCCATAATAATACTACTAAAATAATGGTTATTTGGGCCCAGATCATCATGGTTGTACTGGATTAACTAGATTAGGTTATGAATAAAAACATAAATAATGTAGAATTCCCAACATCTCATAGGATGGATAATGTAATTGTATATTCTTTAATATGAATATTTAAACATACCATTAGAGGATATTCTAATATCATAATCACTGAACTGTGGATTAAATCCACTTATAGAATATCATATACCATCCAATACACAAGGTAAGAGAATTTTATGTTGTCCATTTGTTTCATTGAACGGTTGTAAGATCAATTGTTGAAAATGATCTATAATACAGAGTTCATTTAGGATATTTATTCTATGTAATTAGAATAAATTATGAAAAAAAATTATAATTAATATTCTCCATAAAAACTCAATCTTAAAATATAGAGGGAGTTCCTAATTCTGATGGAAAATGATTAACAATTTTATGGAGAGTATGTGGAAGAAATAAATATAATTTTATTATATTCATCCATATTTGTTATTAATGTATAATTTATTGTGTAAAATTTATTAGGATGGTTAATGATGAGTCTATGAAAATATTTGGTGATTTGAGACATTTTTTATTATGAAGAGATTTTTTTATTCCCTCAATGTTATGATACTGGTCAATGATTCTCAGTGCTCTCCTAGGATAAGAAACATGAAAAAAATGTATTTTTCATTAAGACCACCAGTAGAGAAATCCCATAGTGGAAACTTAACTAAATATCCAACTATTAAAAATTGTGGGAGGAAGCACCCTAGAAGCTACCTAAGGAGAATAATAGAATTCATCAATTATGGAAATAAATAATACCACTGAATAGGAAGAAGATAAGAATGTTTAGATCAATGATACACATGTTGTACAATGTTTTAACTTTATGGAAGATGGAAAATGTGAAATCAAAGTCCATAAACCAATGGGTGTTAGAGGAAAACATTGATAATAACATATGAGGTATCATGGAATGTTTCATGCTATCACTAATGATGAGTTGGATGTTGACAATGTTTTGGTGATTCGTATGCTAGTAACTCATTCAGGAATGGATATAATTATTTTTTATTAATGTTTAACACATTATTTCTTGTCACATTTTTAATGAAACTATTCAAATAACACATCAATAATGGTGGTTGGGTGGTCTATGTGAATATCAAATGGAGAGAAAATTTCATCCCATGTATATATATCCTCCTTAAAAATAATTTATACATAATCTTCCTAAAATTATCATACTACACCCATTATTAGAGTCTAATTATATTTTGTTCATGGATTTGAAATCCTTATAGAAATACAAAATCATCCATTGAGAGAGAGAGATCACACTTCATGTCCCAACCCACTATTTAATTTTGTAAAATTCTATGAACAATTATGAATCTCCCATAGGATCATATATTTGAGTGTCTATGTTCTTTTCATAGGATAAAAATATCTATTTCCAATTATTGAGACAATGGATATAATAATTCATGAATACATTCCCTTTAAGGGGAATTATAATGATACATTATGTGATGGGTTTTCTAATATTACTCTTAACTAAGAGTTTCAGTTCCCAATAAAATCATATACATGGATATCTTCCCATATCATATAACACATAAATAATAGCCACATTTAAGTTTTAATAAATATAGAAGATATTTCAAGGGAATCAAGAAGTGTTTTTTATATGCCCGAGTCCTTCACTATGTGTATAGATGGTCTTATTAATAAATAAGAAGTATGGGAAAAATAAAATCAATATTTACAATATTGAACTCAATGAAATCACAATAAATAAGATGAATCCCTTTCCCTAGTTAGACTATTTGTTTTATCAATTACAAAGATCTCATTATTTTTTAAATGTGTAGCATTTTGATGATATAAAAAATAAAGGGTTAAGTAGAAAGATATTCTAAAAAATACAATTCAAACGAGGTATGAAAATTATAATTGCATAGCTAAGCCTTTAAGACTCACTAATTATCAATTAAATATGTATGGATGTAATTAATATATTATTTATTTGTTACCTAGAACAATGTATTTTATTTCTATTTGTGATGTTCATGCTCACATCAAATGTAAGGAGGATCTCGTAGAGTTTTTAATATTCTTCTATGGTATATGAGAAAAGTAATACTATACATAATATATACAAAATGTGATTTTTGGATGAATGATATTTCATTAATGGAGTATATTATCACAAATAATGCCATATCTTGGGACCCTTCTAAGACAATTTCAATCTGGAAATATCATAGACCAGAATCGGTATCAGAGATCTATAGTTTCCATGGATTAGTTTGGTATTTTATATAACTTGTGAAAAAATGACATGATTTTAAAAATAATTGAAGGAGATAACATATAATGGTGTAGTGTTTTCTAAACTTAAGAATATTATAAGAGAATTAATGATTTGAAAAATAGGCTTCACATTACTCTAATACTTACATTAACCTCTTGTGAGGATCATTTTGATGTTTAACACATTAACTTAATTGAGGGTTTGAGATGGGTACTAATTCTAAATGATAAAGTGATATTCAATGCCTCATTTTAGTTAAATGTAAATGTGTATTACTATATCATTCATAACTATGAGTGGGAAGAAGTTATCTTTTCATTGGATATATAGACAAATTATTTATATGTGGAAAAGTGTGAAATTTTATTGACCACGAGAGCATAAAATATATATTCACATATAAGGATATTGAAGTGTGACAAAAATTATAGGTAGAGCTACTAAAAGACTATTACTGCTAAATCCATTACCGCCGTGGGAATGAAAACATAGTGGAAGATGACCTATGTAAAAAGGATATGTTGATTTTATAAATGATGAGAATCAACAAAGAACCAGTATAATTAGATTTTAAAAATTCTTGATATAGGAATAACTAAAGGTAGTTCATCATACCTTTCTAAATTAAAATATAAAACATCATTTCCTAAGATGGTCAAGGATGCCTATAAATATAATGAGTGATACAATAAAAGGAAAAAATTATTTTAAAGTTCAATTTTGCTAAAGAATGAGATATATGGTTTAGAACCCCTATTTGTGTACCATAAAAATAATATATAATGTAAAAAATTTGGAATATTTTTTATAAATTAACCATCTTTATACATCAAGGAACCTAATGGTCTATAGATATATGAAGAAAAAAACATAGTGGGACATCATAATGTGGTATAATGGGTAATATTTTTCATGATTCTTTTTATGCCAATAATTAAAAGAAGAAAACATAAGTTCCATGTTATGATGAAACAATATCCCATAATTTTATTTAAATTGTGAAAAAACTATTGATTTCAATATTGGATTCCCCATAACAGTTAATGGTAACAAGATAATCTGGATTGTAGTCAGCCTCCTTAAAATAGAGACAGATTTCATTAATATCATGGGAAAATTTTATCTTCTCCATATTTCTATGATATACATGAGGTTTTTAGGTTGTTATGGAGTATGATATTCTCCTATGATACCAATTGGAGGATCGAAATGATAATGTAGATTCTTAATATACAAGAGGGGGGTGAATTTTATACATTTAAATATTCTTTTGGAACATTTAATGATGGTATTGTTTAACAATGTTAAACAAGGTAAATTTACAAAACCTCTTAGTTCTATAAACATGCTTGATTCTGGAGATGTGGTTCTTGGAAATAAAACATAAAAAAAGTTTACAAAACAAAGACTCTACCTTAAAGCGTATAGAATCATACAAATAAAAGAGCACAAGTATAAGTAAGTATAAGATAGTTATACTATCCTAAAAAACAAAATGCAGTGGGAAACGTGAAAAAATACATGTAATAAGTATTAAATCTTTTAACCCCCATAGAAGGGTATCCAACAACCATGGATAAAAGACCCTTGATTTATAGTTTCACGTATGTCTGTCATACCCACACAAGGGTATGCCCTTGATACGAAGATAAGAGTCTATCATGCTATCCCCGCAAGCCCTAAACCATCAAGGTAGTCAACACCTGTATATTCTTATCCCAAGAAGATATCGAATGTACTCAACAACATTCGGAGTCACACAAAGCTATTCTGAAAAAGATATTCAGTACACACAAAGCCTGAAGGTCTCTCTCAAGAAATAACTTCAACAACATGTAATATCTAGAGTCATAGAACAGTTCATCAAAGATGATAACACTTTCAAATGAGCTCCTATTTATAGGCACATCTTCAATAGTCACGTCCCCCCTCCAATGGTCATATATTTCCTTAAAATTCAGAAGGATCTATACATGTGACACTCAAACAATGGATAGTTAGTAACTGAATGTATGACATGTATTATAACCAAAACATGAGTAAGAAAAAAATCTGATTTCTTGACCAAATTAATTTTTCGGAGTGTAAGGAAAAATAAATGTTTGGAGTCTAACCAAAAACCATTCAGTGCCTATAATGCAGGGGAATTCAGATTATTTTTCAAAAGAATTTGGAAACTGAATTCTATAGAATTACGGATTTTGAATATCAATGAAATTTGAAATCTAAAATCATAATAATTATGAGTCTGATATCAAAAAGTTCAGAGTCTAAATACATTAGAATTCATAGTCTGAACTTACAAATTTCATAGTCTGAATTCTTTAAAATGGTGAGTCTGAACTTACAATGTTCGTAGTCTGAATTCATTACAACTCGCAGTCTAAACTTACAATGTTTGAAGTCTGAATTCATTAGAATTCATAGTCTAAACTTATAATGTTCAGAGTCTTAATTCATTAGAATTTGAAGTCTGAACATAGAATGTTCAGAACCTGAATTCAGAGAATTTGGAGTTTGAACTCGGATCATGAAAACATAATGCTCTACATCATAGTATTAATTGGATTCCAAGGTTTCTTATATAAAACCAAATATTATACATATACATGATATGAATAATGAAAAACATGGTAAGGATGAATTTTTTTTGGGGAAAGAAAATTTCCCTTATCAGGTAAAACATAGGGTAAATAAAATTTTCCTTAGGATAATGTTTTGTAACATAAAGGAATAGAAAAGTAAAAAATAAAAGCTTATTGAGTCAATAATCTCCCCATTTTTTCAATCACAAACATCCTTATGAAAAATAATATAAGGACTTATAATATAATTTTTTGGACTTTGAAATAAATAATTATCCCCCTCAACACATGTGAAAATATGAATACAACTAAATCCCTCTTAGGCTTTGGACACACTAAGGATCATATTCTAGATTTTTGGCATGACAATTAGCATTTTATTGCATATTAAAATTTTCTTGCATAATAACTCTCTCTTAGATGAACTCCCCCGTAATTAATGAAATTTTTTATTTTTTAGTATTCTTTTTCTTTTCTCCCCCTTTGTGATTTTCAAAAATAAATATGGGGAATGTAAAATAATATTTATTAACTGAAATATTATTACTAGAAATAAGATATATGAAGAGCCACCCAAAAAATTCATTAGGATAGGAAAATTTTGTACAAGGAAGGAATACAATAAAATATCATAATTTAACAATTTTATCCTTCCTTCTCCTCCGGCATCAACCTATTTACTATTGTTTTGAGTTTCTTTAGATCCTTCTGATCTTCCTCTTCTCATTTAAAAAGGGGATCCTGATCTCCTATTTTATTTTCTAAGGCTTTGAATCCATCTTTCTGAGCCTTATGAACATCAACCAGAGCCTTCAAGGATTCTTCCTGTTTAGAATATTTTTATTATATCTTAATCTTGAGATCCCTTTCTCTTTTCCCTCTTTGAGAAACTGAATACAACTTCCCATTCATATATTTCACTTCATTAATCCTAGAATTATCTTTTAGAGATATCTTTTCCTTGATGATATTTGTGAGATCATTGATCTTCACATTTTCGATGTCAAATGCATCCTTGACACTTCCCTAGAACTCATCATGAATTTTCAAATCTTTTAATTTTTTATTTGACCAACTGGTCATCTTCTTGCCAGATCATTTGTGGGATTTGTGGTTTATTAAAAAAGTTTTCAAATCAGCCTCATGATTGACACTCTTATCCATCACCATGGATAATGAATATGTTCTCTGATTTAGGGTGTGATCAAGCATCTTAAATGTAGAGTATATTCCGGGAAATATTGGAATAGTTCCAACAAGATTCCTCAAAGACTGAAATACAAAATCCTGTCCAAGAGAGGAAGATTCTGAATTTGAAACATTACATGGTGAGGGCTCTTTCTCTATTGCAAATTCCTTCCCCTTCAATGATCTGCCAACTTTTTTCTTCTTCAAAATAGATTTACTAGGTGTATCAGCAACTACCTATTTTCCCTTATCAGTTTTTGGAATTCCTCTCTCTTGTTCAAGAGATTAGTGTTCACTATTAGAGTGTCGAACTATTCTATCTTCATAAAACATTTCCTTCTCATCTCGTGCATCGGCATCCTCTGGGTGAATGAAATCTTGATAAAAACTTTATTCTTCCAATATAATATTCACTTCTTCTTCAACCTTGTAATCTTCACCTTTCTCATCTTTCCAATGAGTATAAATATTTGAAGAATTTTATTCAAAAGATCGGATTAACAGCTTATAAAATGGAATTTCCTTTTCATGAAAATCTTCTACATCATTAATGATATCTTTGGTATCACTGCTGCCTTCTTCATCCTCTTATTCTTCCTCCATTAATTTTTCTTGGAATTTTTTTGGAGTCACAAATTTCTTTCCCAGTGTATCTGGTAAGGCATCTACTAGGAAGGATTGTGGTACTGGAATGATCCCAGATGCTTTCTCTACAGCCTTCAAAGGATGTTTCACTATCTATGCTTCAATCATCTTCTTCTTTTGTTTTATTTATTTTTCATGATTTTCAAGCTCAT
Organism: Viscum album; assembly: GCA_963277665.1. Lineage (NCBI taxonomy): Eukaryota > Viridiplantae > Streptophyta > Magnoliopsida > Santalales > Viscaceae > Viscum > Viscum album. The sequence goes on along the minus strand of OY728132.1, from coordinate 677,163,027 downwards.
TGGCTGTATTTTCTTTTAAAGATTTTGCATCAACAACTTCCAAACAAAAGCTAGGCTCCCCTTCTTTATTTTTCTCTTTGTATTCCCTCGTTTTTGGTAATACCTCTTCTGGATATGCTTTTTTCTTCATATGCTTAGTGGTGCGGAATGGGTTTCCTTAGCCATTGGGGTTTTTTATTTCTATTGTACTTCCTTTAGCTTCTACTACCATCCTCCATTCTTAGAGGTCTCAACGACCTTCTTTTTTCATGGTAAGGATTCATCTTCTTCTTCAAGAAATTCATAAAATTATTTATATTCTTTAGAAAATCTTACATTCATCCTTCTCATAGTATCATCATTTACCAGCTTGACTTTGTAATTTCTTGAATTAGAACTACAAGGTATTATGAAGGACTCTAGAAACAGAAATATTACCATTGAAGGAATTTCTGGATACATAAAAATTAGAGCCTTCATATTTCCATTCATCATATTCTCAATTCTAGTTAAAATATGCTTATTCATGTTAATATTTCATAGATTCACCAATAAATCCATGATATATGTGTCACTCTTCTTCAACATATCCTTGTCCCCTTTCTTAGAATAATGAATCCTTGGACCCACAGTTATAGAATCAAATAATTTGTAGATATGTGAACAATAATCAGAGTCTTAGTATTTGAATGACTGATAAAATCCATTGCTTTTACCTTAACATAGATTCCTTAAAAATCTAGAAGCTTATTTGAGAAAAACACTACCTCACCCTCATAAGGAACTCCAATCAAAATGGCTTCCTTGGTTTAAGAAAAACATAATTCGTCCCATAGATCATGAAAGAAAATGTGTCTCTACCCTCTACCTTGAAGAAGGTTACTGACTCGTAGAATTCTATTAATAATTTTCGATATACCAAATCTTGAGCTCCTGGTTTAGATACACAAACACTCTCCCATCCATTTAGCATGATATTCTTTGAGATGATAGAACCATACATAGCATAGAAATTTGGATGTACCAACCATTCTCTCTAAATATTCCATTCAAAAATAGGCTTCATAGTTGACATGGCTTTATGGGAAGATACCTTGACAGACATTCGGAGTTGAGGAAGATCTTGAAAATCAGGAATGGGATTATGTAGGAGGGAAGGGCTTTAACCTGTGAAATCTTTGGAATCTATGTGGGAAAACCATCACTGTTCCTTTTTATAGGCATTTGGGGCGAAGACTCTACTTCCATACTCAATCCAATGTTTGAAATACCTTGTGATCAAATCTGATGGTTGAGATGATATCTGGAAAGCAATTTTGATAAAATCCATTCTTTTGAGGTTTTTAATAAAAACATTAAGATTAAAAAAAAGTAAATTAAAAAATTAAAAATAAATGAAAATACCAACAAGTAATAGAATATTAAGAAGATTTAAGAAAATAAACATACCTCTTGGATTACAAGAATGATTATTTGTATTGAGAGAAAATCTTCTTGAAGAAATGTATATTCGGAAAATTTTGATTATGAAAAAAATTTAAACAAAAAATTTTTTATTACGAAAAATATTATGGTACATAAATCATCATTACAAAAATTTTAGAAAATATTAATTACGAAAATTTAAAAAACTTTCATTACAAAAAATTTAGAAAATCATCATTACGAATATTTAGAAAATCGTGATAATGAAAATTAATAAAATATTTATTATGAAAATTTTTAAAATTTTTGTTACGAAAATTTAGAATATATTTATTTCAAAAATTTAGAAAATCTTCATTAAGAAAATTTATAAAATCATCATTACAAAATTTTTGAAAATAACTAAAAAGAAAATGTACTCCCCCTATGAAAATGAGTTTGTTGCTGTAAGGAGATAGGTTTAAACTCGAAGTTAATATGGAAGATTACCTTATGGTTATCATTCTTAACATCTTTTTTATGTATTCAAATCAATCAGAGGGTAATTTTTAAAAAAAAATATTAACAAGATGATCTTGTATTCTGATAAATTGATGAATGATATCTTCTTTTAGTGTGTGATCCCTAATAAAATGATGCCTAATATCTATGTTTTTGGCACAATAGTGATGTGCAGGGTTTTCACACAAAGCAATGGAACAAGTGTTATCACACATAATTTTTGTTTTGGTAAAACTCATACCGTAGTCTGTGAGTGTGTGTTGTATCCACAACACTTGAGAACTACAACTTCTAGTTTCTATATATTCAGCTTCAGTAGTGGAAAGTGCTACTGAGTGTTTGTTTTTTTCATGACCAAGAAACCAATGAATCTATTAAGAAATTACATGTTCCAGATGTTCTCTTCCTATCCATTCTACATCCACCAAAGTCTGCATCTGAAAATCATTTTAAAATAAAATCATTTCCAGAAGTGTAAAAGATTTCTTGATCCACTGATCCAATTAAGTTGGAAATAATTGTTATCACTACCTTTAAATAAGATTCCTTATTATTGGATTGATATCTTGCACATAATCATACCGAAAACATTATTTCTAGACAATTAGCTATTATGTAATGTAGACTTCCTATCATACCTCTATTTTTTTGATCTACTGGCGTCCCAGCTTCATCAAGATCAAGTGAATTTTATGTACCAATGGGAGTACATGCACTCTTTGTGTTGTCATATCAGTACATATTAAGAATATCTTTAATATACTTATTTAGGGATATATAGATTCCTTCTGGTTTTTTAGAAATTTGGAAACAAAGATAAAATGTTAACTCACCCATCATACTCATTTCAAACATAGATTTCATTAGATCCACAAAGGAACCAGTTAAATATTGAGTTGTTGAACCAAATATAATTTCATCAACATAAATGTGAACAATCAAAACATTTTTCCTATAATTCATTATAAAAATGGTTGGATCAAAATTTCCCTTAACATAATTATTTTTAAGCAAAAATATTATAATTCTATCATACCAAGATAGAGGGGCTTGCATGAGTTCATACAATGCTTTGGTAAGTTCATATGCATGTTCATTATATTTTCAATCTTCAAAAACAGGAGGTTGTTAAACAAAAACTTCTTCTTGTACAAAACCATTAATGAAATGACATTTAACATCCATTTGAAAAAGTTTTAAATTGAAGAATGGTACAAATGAATGTATAATACAAACATATTCAAGTCTAGCTACTGAAGCATAAGTTAATTCATAGTATATTCTATATTTTTGATTATAGACTTTAGAAACCAATCTAGATTTATTTCTTACTATGACTTCATTTTCATCACACTAATTTTTGAAGAACCATTTTAATCCAATAACAGAAGCTTCCTTAGGTTATTCAACCAAGGTACATACTTTATTCCTTTCGAATTCATTTAGATCAGCTTGCATAGCTTTTATCCGATCATCATCACCTAAAGATTCATCAGTGCATTCTGGCTCTAATTGGGAAAGTAATGATAGATGTTCAACATAATTTCTTAAGGAACTTATAGTCCTTATATTTTGATTAACATCACTAATGATATGATTACTAGGATGATACTTAGGAAAAAACTAATTTGTGTATTGTAAAACCTATTCATCAAAATAGGGTATGAAGTCTTCTAGGGTAAATGATTCAGAAATATTTTATGGAACATTTTACTTATCAGAAAGATCTTCAAACAATGGTTTATAATCAGTTTTTGAAAACACATCTAATGTTATAGGATGAGGTTGTTTAAAAAAAAGGATCTGTTTCATAAAATTTGACATGCACTATTTCTTCAACAGTACAAGTATTTTTATTGAATATTATATATTCCATAGAAGTTGTAGAGTAGCCTTATAAAATTCATTCATTATATTTTTGTGCGAATTTGTTTAGATTATCTTTAGTATTCAAAATGAATATCTTGCAACCGAAAACCTTGAAGTAGGAAATTCTAGGTTTTCTACAATTCCAAAACTCACAAAGAGTTTTATTAAAAATAGGTATGATTAAAAAATGATTTATAGTATAACAGGAAGTAATTACAGCTTATGCCCAAAATTGTCTGGATACTGAATATTCACTCATCATTGTTCATGTTATCCTTGTAAGAAATCTATTTCTTATTTCAACAACACCATTCTGTTGAGGTACTCTGGGTGTTGAGATTTTTTGAGTTATGCCTTTTCTACTAAAAAAAGTTTCAAAATATGAATTTTTAAATTCTCCTCCCTGATCTCTATGAATAGTTATAAAAGAAAGGATTTTATCATTATTAAAATGGGATCTAAATCATTTGAAATATGAAAAAGCCTCAAGTTTCATTGCTAGAAAATAGACCCACATTAATCTAGTGTAATCATCTACTAAGACAAATAAAAAATATTTTCCCTCAATGCTTCAAGTATGTGTTGGAACAAATAGATCCATATGAACTAACTGTAATGCATCAGTGGTTGAGACTTAACCTACTAATTTAAAACTTGATTTATGTTTCTTTCCTTATCGACAAGGATCACAAACTTTGGAAGAATCAAATATTTTTTCTAGTAGATCCTTAAATAGTCTTTTCATAGAGATTTTTCATATGTTCCTAAGGTTACAGTGACCTAACCTTCAATGAAATAACCAATTATGATCTTCCATTTCACTAAGGAAAGGTAGGTCTTGGCTCCTAAAGTCATCTACGTTTATTGTGTTAACATTCTCTTGCCTATTGGTAGAAAGATTAAACTCTTCCTTGGAATTGTGCACTAAGCACATTTTCATTCATAATATTCACAATGTAACCTTCATCACATAATTGAATTATGCAAATGAGGTTGTGCATAAGTAAATTATCAAATAAAAAATTTCATGTCCATGTTTTTTCAAGAAGAATGATGTAACCTATACTAATAATTTCTCCATTAGAATTATAAAAAAAATTAACTTCCCTCCTTTCATCTTGATAATCTTTTTAAAGAATTTTTTTTTACCAGTAATATGCCAGAAACATCCACTATCCCTATACCAAGTATTGTAGTTACTACATTCCTTATTTTCCTAAAAATATGAGTTAGAATTTCGAAATCCAAACATTCTTGGATCTGGAAATATCAAAAAGAATAATTTTAGGTATCCACATCTTCTTTGAAAAATATAGTTTATGAAATCCGAAAGGCTGAGTTTTGTTTATGGAATAATTTTTTTTCACAATTCCCACCATAATGACACTTAGTGCAGAATGGGGCACATTGAATAACAAAATAATTGTTACTAAAAATCAGTTTTGAACTTGTATAACCAAATCCATAATTATATCATAGTGGTCGAATTTGAGAATACATCTTTTCAAAATTTTACATACCTAAGGTAAAGATTGAATGACTATTCCTTAAGGAAAAAATTTCTGATTTTATTCTAATAACAATGTTATTATCCTAAGAATCATTAGTTTTATAACTAGAGATAGGCTCAAAAACATTTTTCTTAGAAATTACTTTTTTTAGATCCTTAGACAGTTTATCCTTCTCAAAATTAACTTCCTCAATGTTAATTGAAATACTTTAGAAATCAATATTTTCTTATCAAGATCATTATAAAGATATGATATTTCATTTGTAAGAATTTTATTTCTAGAATTTTCTTTATCAGGATTTTTCATGAGTTTTGATTCTCATTCTCAATGAGTTTAGAAAACCTGGAAACATCCTCATAAGTACGTAAAGTATTATCTTTATTAGAAGAATATTCTTAGTCTGAGGATTCATAGTATTTACTATTACTATTTAAATACACATTGGTGATGGATTTGGAATTTTTTACCTTATCCATTAATCCATGATTTTCAATTGTTTTTCTGTCTATTAAACCTATATTCTTCTGTCCATGACATTTTTAATATTACAATTAATCTAAAGAGTCACCACCACTGGCACTCTAGGTGTAATTATAATTCAACTCATTCTTAGCTTTTGCTTTGTAATACTTCTTTCTATTCCATTTAGAATTATTTTCCTTTATTTCCTTTCTCCTAATCATAGGACAATCTCTACTAATATTTCCAACTCTATGGCATTCATAACAGGTGATTTCTGAGTCTTTCTCATCCTTTCATTCATTATTCTTGTATTTGGAATGAATGTTCTTCTATCCAATAATCATGTTCGTCCTGTGAGAAAGATTGGCTAATTCATTTTCTAAATTTTCACTTCCACTAGATTTGGATTGGATAACAACCTACATAGATTTAGTTCTAGTAACTTTTTTAGGAGTCGTAGCTTTCATTTGATTTGAAGTAGTTTTAAAATAAATACTTCCATTCCCATTCTTCTTCTTAACATTGTCAACATCTCTCATCATTCTAGTCTCATGTTGACGAAGAGTACCAAGATGTTTATTAAGAGAAATCTGTATAACTTTTTTATTCTCATCTGTATCTATCCTCTTAGATACCCACTCATTGAGTATGATGCCTATTATTTTGTCCACATGAGCTTCATCAAATAATCCTTTCTCACCTAGCGATTGTAAACTGTTAAAAATAGTCATAAATCAATGTTTAACCTTATATATAGGTTCTCCATAAGAAAATCAAAAACCCTTATAATCAGCTCTGAGCATGGATATTTATGTTTCAATTACTTTTGAAGTACCAAAATGGGTAACTTCAAGCTTCTTCCAAATACAATTCTCTACCTCACAAGATGAAATATGGGTATATATATTTCTGGTCATAGAATAATGCAATGTATTGTGTACCTTATAATTCAATTGATATTCATGATTTTCATGGTTGTTGAATGTAATGACTTCCTTGTCAGAGATTTTATATCCTCCAGTAAACATGACAGAGTTGTCTACTCCAATATTGATAAAACAAGTCATCATATGATCTACCCAATATTCGTAACCAATCCCATCAAAAATATGTGGTCTAGTAGGATTTATGTTGTCTATGGAACCAACATTGATTCTTTTCATCTTAAAATAAATCTTTCCACACAAACTTGATAGTAATAAAGGTTTGTAAAAAATGATAAAAATATTGTAAGCAAGTAAACTATAGAACAATGAAAAACGTGAGCAAGAAAACCTATATGTGAATATATGTATTTTAGAGACCTCCTATGATACCAAATGTTAGGTTGGTATGGAGTATGATATTCGCCTCTAATACCAATTTTTAGGTTGGTATAGAGTATGATATTCTCTTATGATACCAAAAATAGGATCAGAATGATAATGTAGATGCACAATATACAAGAGGGGAGGGGGTGAATTTTATATTTGAAAATATTCCTTTGGAATATTTAAATATGGTGATGTCTAAAAAAGTTAAACAAGGTAAATTCACAAAGCCTCTTAGTTCTAAAAACATGCTTGATTCCGAAGATGTGGTTCCAGAAATGAAACTTAAAAAAAGATTACAAAACAATGATTCTACCTTACTACGTATAGAATCTTACAAATCAGTGTGTATAAGTATAAGGAAGTATAAGATAGTTATAATATCTTCAACAAACAAAATTTTGTCGAAAACATGAAACAATACAAGTAATAATTAGTAAATCTTTTAACCCAAAGAGAAGATTATCCAACATCCTTGGATAAAGGTCCCTTTATTTATAATTTCAAGTAAGACTGTCTTACCCACACTAGGGAAAGCACTCAATATGATGATCAGAGTCTATCTTGTTATCCCTGCAAGCCCTCTAACTTCATGGTAGTCAGCACCTCTGTCTTCATATCCTTGGAATCCCTCAAATGTACTCAGAAAAATTTGGAGTCACATGAAGCAATTATGAACTAGATGTTCAGTACACATAATGCATGAAAGTCCATCATTATAAATCACTTTAGCAACATGAAATCTCTAGAGTCATAGAACAGTTCAACAATGTTGTGAGCTCTTTCAAATGATCTCCTATTTATAGGCAGGTTTTCAACATTCGGCTCGCCCTCCAACAATCATATCTTTCCTTGAATTTTAGTTGGACCTGTATATGTTTCACTTAAATAATGATTAGTTAGTAACTGAATGTATGACATTGTCTTATAACCAAAACATGAGTAAGAAAAAAATATGATTTATTGACTAAATTACTTTTTTTGAGTTTAAGGAAAAATAAATTTTTGGAGTGCAAACAAAAACCATTCGGTGACTATAATTCATGGGCATTCAGATATTGTCTTTGGAAAAATTTAGAACCTGAATTCTATAGAATTATAGAGTCTAAATTTCAAGGAAATTCGGAATCTGAATTCATAAGTATTCGGTGTCTGAACTCAAGAAGTTCGAAGTCTAAATTCATTAGAATTCGGAGTCTGAACAAACATTGTTCCGAGTCTAAATTCATTAGAATTTGGAGTTTGAACTTACAATGATTGGCATATGAATTCATTAGAAAACATAGTCTAAATGTATAATGTTCAGAGTCTGAATTCATTAGAATTCAGAGTCCGAACTTCTATATTTCAGAGTCTGAATTCATTAGAATTCGGAGTCTGAACATAGAAAGCTCGGAACCTGAATATAGAGAATTCAGAGTCTATACTCGGAACCAGAAAAAATAATTCTCTATATATATGTATTTATAGGATTGTGATGTTTTGGATACAAAACAAAATTTTATACTTAGACATTATATGAATAATGAAAAACAAGGTAAATATTTATTCTCCTTGGGGAAGGAAAATATTCCGTATCAATTAAAACATAAGGTAAATGAAATTTCTATTAGGATAAGGTGTTTTTGATTTTCAAATCATGAAGGGATGAAAAATTCATAAGGAAACCTTATTGACTCAACAGAGGTAATTGGTAATAATTCATGGAGTTCAACTGTCTAATTTATTTATTCGAGATACATAGTTTAATTCAAGGTTCTAAAGAATAATTGAGAATGATTTGGAAACAAAAATTGGGATTTAGAACTTCTTATCACCCTCATGCTCATGCTCATTATTAGAGGACCATTCAAATTTAGAGGATATATTGAGCTATTCTTCTATATATTTTCATAAATTTTTCAATCATTTCTGTTTTCTAAAAGAGTTATCATATAACATAATTTTCGATTAAGTATTTCAAATATATCATTTGAGAGCCCTATATAGAAAGAGTTTTTGGATTCTAACATGATTGATTATGATTGAGAGAAGATGCTGATGGGACTTTATCATGAAAAATGGTTGAAAAAGAAGGTCTAAACCATTTAGAATCACATAAATCTATGAAAAGTCAATATAAGAGATATACATACCTCATGGATGATATATGGTGTTTAATGTAAGGGGAAAGATAGGGACCCAGACTTAAAACATTACTTAATCATGAATTAAATAAATAATTCAAATTAAGGATATTTTTAGGTTTATAGTTTTAGAAAATTATTCCATAAATATTACCTTTCATTTCAAAAAAAATTACAATGTAGACACTACTACTCAGTTTCCATTTTTCACAAAATAAGAACACTTGAAAAAAAGTTTCATGTCTTGTTCCATGTTTAAGACAACTTGGATTTTCGTGGATCCCATCCTTAACCCTATTCCACATTATGTCCTGTAAAAATCATAAAAAACATGGGATGAGCATAAAAAACTCAGTAATGGATACATAAAAAACTGTTTGTTTTACCAAACAAACTGTAAACAATGAATAATTTAACATAAGTGATACTTTTCACCTTTATGAAGTAGTTTATACTCTTCACGGAATAAGAGATCACTACTTACCACTTTGTAACCAAAATATTACACTAAAACCCATATAAAGAACATATAACAAATAAAGGTGACTTGGGGCATAAACATACTTAAATGAAATAACCATATGGTTGACATCCACACATATCACTAAAAGGAATCACCATACAGCCTACTTCCATACCTAATTAATTGGAGGTTATAATGTAACCTACCGTCCTAGTTTATCACAGAACCACACATCATTTGGTTTATCACATAACTGCCCGTCAAATGTCCAAATACCATTATAAAAACATAACACATAAAACAAATATAAAGGAAAGAAAACATTTCCACATTTCAATAACAATATATCACATAAATATATTGACATAACCAATCCATTATCAAAACGATTTTCATTACCAAAATACATAAAAGAGTATATGGTATTTATTTTTCTTTAAAAAAACATTATAGGATGTTAAGGAATACAAAGAACAAATAATACTCGCAGTGGCGGAAAGGTTAATATCACCGCCTATGTTAAAAGAAACATTCCTTTTTGTCATTTAGAAAAATTCTTTGTAGATTTATATTCCCTTTGAAAATTCAAGGGTGTTTATACAGTGTATAAAAGAACGTCGGGTATTGAAACAAAATATGCCTCAGTGAAAGGAGATTGAGAAGAAGTCACTTACCCCGTGTACAACTTGACCCGTTCGTTATTTAATATCTTGAATAATAAATTAAAGATAATTTATACTTGATTAAGAACATTTTTCATGTTTTTTATTACTTTTATATCACTTATTACCATGTTATAATCATTATGCAATCATTCATTTTAATAATGTTCATTTTGTCGATATTTGGTACTTGAGTCAAAAATGAACACCTTATAATTACAAGTTGTTCACATGGTAAAAATTTCATTATATATAGAATTATATTCATGATTTAGATATTATATGTATCATATATATCCAGTATATACATGTATTTATAATAGTACATAACATTTGGAGTTAAGAAATGAAATTCCCCATTCAAGGAGACTATCAATCGTACGTACACGTGAACACTACTTCCTTTTATATTTCTTATTTTAATGGAAATAAAACATAATGATGGATAGTTATATTATAATTCATTTATAATATCATATAATATATTTAACTCCAACATTTATACATCCCACATATAGAATTAACGAGTCATGTCACTTTGAGGGGGCGGTAGTCCGCACTTCCTCAAATGAAATTATCATGTTTACCCATAATGAAACAATAAATGTATGCTATAAAAGAAAAATAAATAAGCGTAAAGAAAAAATAATCATAATAAATATCATATGTAAATATAGTGTCATCATGATGGCCACCATGAGAGGTGGTATGAGATAATCGAACAATCATTATTTCGTGAGGTGTTAGTTTTCAATTCATAGAAACAGTATGTTCTGCAACTATTTGATAGAGGTGTGTGTAAGTGTCGAACTAATACATAACATAATGAAATCATAGTATATTGAGGATAATGAAATTTTTAAAAAATAATGTAATAAAAATAGTTTAGGTGTTGGAGAACTAAAAAATAAAAATAATTTAAGAGAAACTATTACCTTAAATTTGATTAAGTCCCATTGGTTTGAACCAAAATGGTTTGTTGAAGTGCCTTATGCCTATAGTAAAGCTTCTAAGTGGAAGAGAGGGATGTAGGGAGCATAATTGTACAATGTATGGTTGAGCCAAAATGCTTTAGAGGTTGGAGGAATTGGTTTCAAATGGTCTTCTTTTATAAGGTGGAGGAGGGGATCTTTAAGAAAGTGTTAAAATGTTATTTTATTATATAATGATATTCGGTTTAATATGGTCAAAAAACAATAGAGTGAAAGATAATATGACTCGTGGTTGAAATTAAATCATCCAATAAAAATTGGACAGGTTTGGGATGTTATTTTAATATTTATAATGTAATTTATTTTAATGATTTACAAATGTATTAAACACTGCATCATTATTGTGTCATTAATTATTTAATTTATTCCATGTCTAAAAATTTAAAAAAATACCATGATGTAGGAAATATTTTTAGATTTTCAAGGAATATTTATAGTCAAAAATATTTCCTATAAAACACCTTATAAAAATTAATTTACCAAATGATATTTGATTATGTCATATTTTCCTTTACTTTAAATTAATTAATCTAAAGTGTCATTATAGTTTATAAGTGGCTTCATGGGGTCCCAAAATAGACCCAACGATGAGAATGGTCATCCATTACTCATAAAATAAGGTTATAACAAGTGTTAAGGTAATTTTGAATTATTATAATATTCTGTTTACCCTAAATTTCCTTATTTACCTTCAACCATGGTAAATAAAAGTCAAGAGTTACTATTCACCAAAAATAATTTTCATCTTATTGAACCACATTTGAAATTTTAATAACAACCATGTATGTCAGATGTTCAAAATTCAATTCACATAAGTGTGAAAATTTCATTTAAATGAAAAAGTTTTTTTTACGTACTGCTAAGTGGTTTCACTATTCATCAAAAATTGATGTTTTTCAGAAAAAGACAAAAAAATTCTGCCTAAGATATATTTTATATTCCAAATTCAAAAAATTGTGTCTATTTTACCAAATTCTATACATAAATGTATCATTAATTAATTTAAAATTAATTCCCCTTGTTAAAACAAATACCGTGTTTCAAGAAACAATAACTATCAAAAGATTGACACTTGTTTATGTCCAAATTCAAAGTGAAATTAATTTCAATGACAAACATTATATTAAATAGTAAAATTATGTTCTAATTACACTTAAAAACCAATTAAAAATATTATCTAACCATTTAAATAAATTTTATTAAAATGCAGTTTTGAATTAAAATACAATATTTTCACTATTCCTAAAAAATGAACTCTACCAAAAAAATTCCCGAAATTTACACATGTAAATTTTGATGTATCCATTCTAAAGAAAATTTTCATTTGGTCAAATAGAATTAATTAATGTGACCAAAACTTGATTTAATGAGGGTTCACCATTGAAATGTGGTAAATCCACCTTTTAATCAAAATTATGCTTAAAATTAAATTCATTCACATTTTAAGCCTCTAAATTTCTATTAGAAAAATGTAAATACATTTAACAAACATGTATAATCATATTGTAGTTAGTTTTTTTCATTCCCTCCAATACAACGACTATGATTTAACTACCATTTAAAATAATAATATTATATTATTAGTGTGCAACATATGATTTCAATTAAACTTGTTGTTTCCTATCCGGTAAGCTATCGAACATAGAAAAACATTTAAAGTAAAATTAATATTTAATTCCAAAATATTAATAAATATAAAAATATATTATTCTTTATTTACCTGGGATGTTACATCCTTCCCTTCTTTTGGTAATTGTATCCTCTCAATTTTTATTCACTTATCAAAATAAGTTGGGGTATTTACCCTTCATAGCATTTTCAGATTCCCACATTGCCTCTTCAACCATATGGTTTTTCCACAAAACCTTTACCTAGTGTATTACCTTATTTTGAAAAACTTTATATCAACAGTAAAGAATCTGGACTAGTTGTTCTTCATCAGAGAGATTCTCTTCCAACTGAACTACCTCTAAACTCAAAACATGAGATGGATCTGGCATATACTTTCTCAAAATCGAATCATGAAAAACATTGTGTACCTGGGATAAACATGGAGGTAATGCCACTTTTTACGCAACTGATCCCACTTTATATAGGATTTCATAGGTTCTAATTATCCTCAGACTCAACTTTTCATTCATACAAAAATGCATCACAATTTTCCATGGTGAAACTTTGATAAAGACCTGATCACCTACCTCAAAATAAATATCCATCCTCTAGTTATCGGTATAAGTATTATGTCTCCTCTGAGTTGTTCTCATGTGCGTCTGAATCAACTGATCTTTCTCTACCATCTCTTCTACCAATTATGGTCCCATCAACATCCTTTCACCTAATTCATCCCCAAAAGATGGAGTTCAACAAGGCTTTCCATATACTGACACAAATGGAGCCATCTGTATTCTGGATCAAAAACTGTTATTAAACAAAATTATACCAAAGAAAGATGTTGCTCCCAATATCCATGGTAATCCAATGAACAATCACATAACATATCATTCAAGTTCTAAATGGATCATTCTGACCGCCTATCTGATTTTGGATGAAAGCTTTAATAAAATTTCATTCAGTACCCAATGACTTCTTAAGGCATTTCCAAATGTTAGAAGTAAAGCTGGGTTCATGATCAGATACAATGGTGAGGGGACCTCCATGAAACCTTAATATCTCTTTAATATACAACAGATAAAGTTGATCTAGAGACAAAGCTTCTCGAATAGGGTGGAAATGAGAAGATATAGTCAACTGATCAAAAATAACCTAGACAACATTATTACCGAGAGATGTCTTTAGTAATCCCAAAATGATTTCCATGGATATATTTTCCCATTTCCACTCTGGAACCAATAAAGAATGAAGAATCCCTTTTTGTAACTATCCATCTTCTTTAAGCTGCTGACAAGTCAAACACTTCACAGTAAAATAAGAAATATCTCGTTTCATTCCATCCCACTAGAAATACTCTCAAAGAATTCTATACATCTTATTACTGCAAGGATTAACTGAAAACGAAGAACTATGAGCTTCATATAACAACTCATTATTCAACTGTGAATCACAAGGCACACATAATCTTTTTCCAAACCTCAAAATAGAATAATAATCAATGTTAAAATTAGGCAAATTACCTTTCTCAACCAACTCTAACTTTTTATATAACTCACTGTCTTCCTTCAGTGCTTGCTTAATTCTGTATGATAAATTTTATCTCATTAACACCTGATACCAAACAGAAGAATTTTTTGCACTAACAACTTCTATGCCAAAGGTGATTAAATCAAAAACCAAAATATCTTGTTCCAAATGTATCATGGTTAATGAAGAATTAATTTTTTATCTCAAAGCATCATTCACTATATTTTATTTTCATGGATGGTAAAGGATCGTGCAATCATAATCCTTGATTAATTACAACTATCTTATCTGTCTCATGTTCAATTTGTTCAGAGTGAATATATATTTCAAACAGTTGTGGTTAGAATATATTTCACATTTTACTCCACAAAAATGATTCCTCAAAATTTTTAAATCAAAAACAACAACAACTAATTCCAAATCATGTGTACAGTAATTTAATTCATGAGGTTTCAACTGATGTGAATCATAAGAAATTACCCGATCATTCAGCATAAGGTCACAACCAAGTCCTTTCAATGAAGCATCACTTTTTACAAAAAAAACTAGCCATTTTTTGATGGCAGGGCCATAACTGGAGTATTCAGCAATCTTAATTTCAAATCCTGAAAACAATAATCACATTATTTTGTCCAGATGAACTTAATACCTTTTCGATATAACATAGTCATTGGACTAGATAACTAGGAAAAGTTCTCAACAAAACTCTTATAATAACCTGTCAAACCAAGAAAAATATGTAAATCAGTAATATTTGTTTGTCGTATCCATTATTCAACTACTTTTGTTTTAGTAGGATCAATAATTATGCCATTTTTTTGAAACAATGTGACCAATGAAATAAATTTAGTGTAACCAAAATACACACATGCTAAATTTCCCATAAAGATTATTTTCTTTTAAGGTATGGAAGATGACTGTTAAATGACTTTCATGCTCTTATATACTTATAATATAAAAAAATGTCATCAATAAAAACAACCAAAAACTTTTCCAAGAACTCGTAGAAATTATATTCATAAGATCCATGAATACAGAAGGTGAATTGGTTAACCCAAAAAGAATAAATACAAATTCATAAAAGCCATATATAGTATGAAACTCGGTCTTCAGAATGTGTACTCCAATACAATCAACTGATGGTACCTCAATCTCAAGTCAATCATCGAAAAATACTGAGCTCCCTGGAGGTGATCAAACAAATCATCAATATGAGGCAATGAATACTTTTTCTTAACAGTGATGTTATTCAATGATCTATAATCAATGAAAATTCTCATTAAACAATATTTATTTTTAACAAACAAGATAGAAGCTTCGATGGTGATGTGCTAGGTCTAATGAAACTGTTATCTATTAACTCTGGTAATAGCTTCATTAACTCTAAAAGTTAAAATTGAACCATTCCATAATAGGCTTTTGAAATTGTTTTAGCATCAAGATCTAAGTCAGTAGTAAATTTAACGTCCTGATTAGGTATAATACTAGGAAACTAATCACGAAAAAAATCTAGATACTCATTTAACATTGGCACAACATTAATCAGAACAATTCATTTATTTTCCACAATATGTGCAAGGTAACATTCTTTTACATATTTTACATGCTTCTCAGCTTCCTGATATGTTATAAAAAGCAAGGGATCATTCTTGTAAAAAAACTATAAATCATTCTAAAATGAATCCTCTTTAGTTCTACAGTCAATCATACCATGATAAAATAATAGCCAATCCACACCCAAAATAACATAAAACTTTTATAGAGGCAAAACAATAAGGTTTCTAGGTAGATTTTTTCCGCAAACAAGGATATGAAGGTTCATATGTTTTCTATTTGTCTCAAAATTTCCCCCATGTTTTTCTACCATAAGTTCTATATTCATATCCTGAAATGGAAATCCCAATTTATTATAGAAATTATTAGAAATGATAGAGTGTGCAGACCCTGAATCAAACAACACATTGGAAAAATATAAACAAACAAACAATGTACCTGATACTAATTCGTTTGATGGCCCAACATCTGCTGATGTAGTTGCAAAGGATTTTAACACACCTTTTTGCTTATAGTCTGGATGATATCCCCTAGTTGAGTTCTTTGCTGAACACTCATTTGCATAATGACACATTTCATTACACTTAAAACATCTTACCGATGGATTTTCATTGCCATCATGATCATATTCATTATAGTTACATGCAAAAAGACCAAACTTACCACACTAGATGCACTCTTCAGTCATTGATAAACATTCACCATGATGCTTTTTACCAAACCTATCACAAGTTGGATATTAAATTTTCTTACCTCTAGGCTTCTTTGATATATTCCTCCCCTTTGGATGCCAACTGTACCTCTTATTCTATTATTTTTCAATGAACAACTGATCATTGGCAAACTCCATTTCCATATTCTCCGTACGTCAAACAATTTTTTCATAACTTTTAAACTCATGAAAGGCTAATTCTCTTAGATATTGTGGCTTTAGTCCTGAGTATAATTGACTTATCATACTATCATGTTCTCAGATGATATTTGTAGTATATCTTGCTAGTCATGTGAAGTTTTCTTCATACGCAGCCCCTGAGTCATCCTCCTGGATTAATTCCTGGAATTGTTTTCTATCCTAATATGAACAACTTTAGGAAAATATTTCTTATGAAACAAACCTTTGAATTCATACCAATCAAGAGATTCAATATCCTCACTATTCCAAATATTTCTCACCATCGACTACCACTGATCAGCTTCACCTTCAAAACGGTAAACATTGAGACTTACCATTTGATGTTCTGAACATCCCATGACATCAAAAATCATCTCTAGATCATTAATCCACCCTTCAGCTAGCATAAGGTCAGATTATTCTATGAATGATAGTGGATGTGGCCTCATCAAATGATCCACTAATGACATGTCCCACTACGGTTGATCTGGCTGATTTCGTACATGGATACCAGCACCATTCATAGCCTAAGTCAACTGTTCCATCATTGCAACAAACTATTTAGTTCCAATTCTGACCATATCTAGTTGCTGATTTGGATGGTTTTCTTCTTCCTGATATCATCCCAACATAGCTTCCCAATTTCCTCTACGGAAAACAATTCTGAACATAGAAATATCATAGGTGAATAAACACGGTAATCTGTAAATTCTATACCATTTCAATATTACCATAAATTAAATTTATGGATATTAATTTAACAATACCCTAACACCTAAAGTTGTCTAAACTGACCTCTAATAAAAACTATAAAGAATCGGCCTTAAAACATTACACAATCATGAATTAAATGAATAATTCACATTGAGGATCATTTTAGGTTTATATTTTTAGAGGAATATGCAGTAACTATTACATTTCATTTCAAAAAATATATAATGTAGACACATCTACTCAGTTTCCATTTTTTTCACAAAATAAGAACTCTTTAAAAAAATAGCCATGTCTACTTACATGTTTATGATAGCATGAATTTTCCATAATCCCATCCTTGCACATATTCTACAATATTCCCTATGAAGAACATTTCAAAAACATGGGATGAGCATTAAAAGATTAGTAAGTGATGTACAAAGAAGGAAAACAGTTAGTTTTTCAAAACAAAAAGTAAACCATGAATACATTATCATATTTAATACGTTTCCCCTTTATGAAGTAGTAAATACTCTTAACTAAATAAAATATCATTACATATCCATTTGTAACAAAAATAATACCATAAAACTCATAATGGACACATAACATATAAATGCAGATTGGGACATAAACATACTTAAACCAAATAACCATATGATCGAATTCCACACATATCACTAAATGGAATAGCCATACGACTGAATTCCATACCCAATACATTGGAGGTCATAATGTAACCACTCATCTAGGATTATCACAGCACCACCCGTCATTTTGTTTATCACGAAATCACATGTCAAATGTCCAAGTACCTATATAAATTCATAACACATAAAATAAATATAAAGGAATGAAAACATTTCAACATTTCAATCAAAATATTTCACTTAAATATATTAATATAACAAATCTATTATCAAACCCAATTTCAATACCAAAATACATAAAATAGTATATGGTATTTTTTTTTCTGGAATAAAAGAACATTACATATTGTTAAGGAAGCCAATGAAAAAATAGTACTCGCGGTGGCAAAAAGGTCACTGTCACTGCTTACGTTAAAAGAAACATTCCTTTTTTTCATTTAGTAAAACGCATCATAGAAAAATATTCCCTTTGAAATTTTAAGGGTGTTTATACAGTTTATAAAATTAATTCAAGTATTAAATCAAATTATACCTTAATGAAAAGAGATTGAGACGAAGGCCCTTACCTCGTGTCTGGATTGACCTGTTCATTCTTTAATATCCTGAATAATAATCTAATGATAATTTAAACTTTCTTAAGAAACATTTTAAATATTATTATTCCTTTTATATCACTTAGTACCATGTTATAAACATTATGTAATCATTCATGTTAATAATGTTTGTTTTGTCCATATTTGGTATTTGAGTAGATAAAAAACACCTTACAGTTACAAGTTGTTCACATGGTCAAAATTTCACTATATACAAGTGATACATATGATTTAGATATCATAAATATCTTATATATCATGTATATACATGTATTTATAATTGTACATAACACTTGGTGGTAAGAAATGAAATGCACCGTTCATGGAGATGGTAAGCTGTACGTACACATGAACGCTACTTCCATTTATATTTATTATTATAATGGACTTAAAAAATAATTATACATCGGTATGTTAAAATTCCAGTATTATATCACATAACATAATAAACTTCATCCTTTATATGTCCCACATATGGATTAAACGAGTCATATCACTTTGAGGGGGCGGTAGTCCGCACTTCCTCAAATGAAATTATCGTGTTTACCCATAATGGAAACCATAATGGTATGCTATAGAAGAAAAATACAGAAGAATAAATAAAACATAAACAAAATATATATCATATATAAATATAGTGTAATCTTAATGACCACCATGAGAGGCAGTTGAAGATAATCGAATAAGCATCGTTTCGTGAGGCGTTAGTTTTCCATCCACAGAAACAGTATGTTCTTCACCCATCAGATTGAGGTGTGTGTAAGGGTTGATCAAATATATCTCATAACCACATCCTAATATATTTAGTATACTGGTGATGTAGTAAAATAAAGTAATAAAAATAGTTTTGGGGTAGGAGAATAAAATAAAAGAAAAGTACTTAAGAGAAACAGTTACCTTTAATTTGGTTAACTACCTTTTGTTAGAACCAAAATGGTTTGTTGAAGTGCCTTCTGCCTAAGGTAAGGCTTCTAGGAGGAAGATAATGATGTAGGGAGATTAATTGGGTAGAGTTTTTATAATAAAAAAGGCTATAGAGGTGTGATAAATTTGTTAGAAATTGTTTCCTTTTATAAGGGGGTTGGGGCTTCTTTGGAAGGTGTGAAAATATTATTTTATTATATAAGGATATTCAGTTTCTAAATGACCAAAAATAATTAGAGTTGATGATAATATGTCTCATGGTCGAAATAAAATCATCTAATAAGAATTGGATAGGTTTTGGATGTTATGTTAATATTTATAATCTTATTTATTTAAATTATTTATTTTTGAGTTAAACATAAATAATTTAGTTTATTCGATATCATAAAATTAAAAAATACCATGATGTATGAAATATTTTTATCTTTCCAATTAATATTTATATTAAAAAATATTACTTATATAACACCATATAGAAATTAATTTACTAAAAGATTTTTTTAATGTCATTTTTGCCTTTACTTTAAATTAATTAATCTAAAGTGCGTTAATTTTCATAAGTGGCTCTGTGGGGTCCCAAAATCAACACAAGGATGACCATGGTTAGCAATTACTCATAAAATATGTTTATAACAAGTTTTTATATAATTTTAAATTATTATAATTCTCTTTTTACCCTGAATTAATTTATTTACCTTTAACCACGATAAAAAAGTCAAAAGTTACTATTCACAAAAACTATTTTCTTCTTATTGAACAAACTTTTACTTACTAATAACAGCCATGTATGGTGGATTTTCAAAATTCAATTCAAAGAAGTGGTAAAATTTAATTTAAATGAAAAATTCAGTTTTTTTAACAACTACTAAGTGGTTTCACTATTCATCAAAAATTGAAGTTTCTCAGAAAAATACCAAAAATTCAGTCTAAGCTATATTTGATATTCAGAATTCAAAAATGATGAATATTTTACCAAATAATAAACATATATGTTTAATTAATTAATTTAAAATTAATTCTCATTGTTAAAACAAATAGTGTTATGAGAAACAATAACTATCAAATGATTGACACTTGTTTATGTCCAAATTTAAAGTGATATTAATTACAATGACCAAAATTGGATTACATGGTAAAAATATATTTTAATTAAACTTAAAAACCAATTAAAAAGGTAATATAACATATAAATAAATTATATTAAAATGCAGTTTTGAATTAAAATACAATATTTTTCACTATACATTAAAAATGAACTTTATTGGAAAAATTCCAAAAATTTACACAAAGTAAATTTTAATGTCCTCATTCTAAAGAAGGTTTTTATCTGGTCAACTAGAATTTATTATTTTGACCAAAAATAGATTTAAAGAGGGTTCTCTTTTAAATGTTGGTAAATCATCCTTTTAATGTAAAATATGCTTAAAATTAGATTCATTCACATTTGAAGCCTCAAACTTTTTTTGGATAAATGTAAATAAATTTAGCAAAATTGTATAATCATATTGTAGTTAGTTTTGTAAAATAATTCCAATACAATGGCTAGGAGTTAACTACCATTTAAAATTTTAATATTATATTATTTGTGTGCAACATAAGATTTAAAAGAAACCTATTGTTGCATATCATGTATGCTATCGAACATAGATACCCTTTTAAAGTAAAATTAATATTTAATTCAAAAATATTTATGAATATGAAAATATATTATTCTTCATTTACCTGGGATGTTACATCCATTCCTCATTTTTGAAATTGAATCCTCGCAATTTTTATTCACTTATCGAAATAAGTGGGGGTATTTATCCCTCATAGTATTTTCAGATTCCCGCATTTCCTGTTCAACCATATGGGTTTTTCAAAAAACCTTTACCTAGTGAATTATTTTATTCCGTAAAACTTTATCTCTACGGTCATTAATCAAAAATGGTTGTTCTTCATAAGAGATATTCTCTTCCAACTGAACTACCTATGGACTCAAAACATGAGATGGATCTGGCATATACATTCTCAGCATTGAGACATGAAAAACATTGTGTACTTGGGATAAACATGGAGGTAAAGCCACTATGTATGCAAATGATCCAACATTCTCCAGGATTTTATATGGTCTAATGATCCTTGGAATCAAAATTCCCTTCATACCATAATGCATCACACGTTTTCATGGGGAAAACTTGAGAAAGACCTGATCACCTACCTGAAAGGAAATATCCTTCCTCCGGTTATCCGCATTACTTTTCTGATTGCTCTAATCTCTTTTCACGTGCTTCTAAATAACATGAAATTTATCTTCCATCTCTTCTACCAATTCTTGAACCATTTTCTTTCTTTCACATACTTCATCCCAAAAAGTTGGAGTTCGAAACCACTTTCCATATAATGACTCAAATGGAGACATATGTATACTAGAATGAAAACTATTATTATAAGAAAATTTAGCCAAAGAAATATGTTGGTCACAACCACCCTAGTAATTCAGTAAACAAGTACGTAGCATATCCTCCAAGGACTGAATTTATCATTCTAACTGCCCATCTTATTGAATATGAAAAGCTATACAAAAATTTAATTTAGTACACAACTACTTTTGTAGGCCTTTCCAAAATTTAGAACTAAACCTGGGATCACGATTAGCTAAAATGAAGTGGGGAACTCCATGCAACCTGACTATATCATTAACATACAACCGAGAGAGTTGATCTAGCGACATAGTATCTCTAATAGGAAGGAAATGAGTATATTTAGTCAACTGATCAACAATAACCTAGACTGCATTATTACCTCGAGATGTCTTCGGTAATCCCACAATGAAGTCCATGGATATATTTTCTCATTTCCGCTCTGGCTGTGGTAAATACTGTAGCATCCCTTTTGGTAACTGTCACTCTATATTAACATGATGACAATTCAAAAACTTCACAGTAAAATCAGAAATGTCTATTTTCATTCTATCCCACCATTAATACTCCCAAATATCTTTATATATCATAGTACTGCTAGGATGATTTGAAAACAGGGAATTATGAGATTCAAATAACAACTCATTCTTCAACTGTGAATCACAAGGCACACATAATCTCTTTTCAAACCTCAAAACATAATCATTATCAATGTTAGAATTAGGAAACATACCCTTCTGAACCAACTCTACCTTTTTATGTTACTCACTATATTCATTATGTGCTTTCTTAATTCTGTCCGATAGAGATGATCTCACTAACACCTAATACAGAACAGAAGAATTTTTTGCAACAACAACTTCTATTCCAAAGTTATTGAAATCAAAAACCAAAGGATTTCATTCCAAACGTATCATGGTTATTGAAGCATTAATTTTTTGACTCAAGGCATCAACCACTTTATTTGCCTTTCCTAGATGGTAAATGATCATGCAATCATAATCCTTGATTAATTAAAACCAACTCCTCTGTCTCATGTTAAATTATTTCTGAGTGAATATATACTTCAAACTATTATGGTTAGTATATATTCTACATTTTACTCTATAAAAATGATGACTCCAAATTTTTAACGAAAAAACAAGAATATTTAATTTTAAATCATATGTCGGGAAATTTAACTCACGAGGTTGCAACTAACGTGAAGTGGAAGCAATTACCAGATAATTATTCATAAGGACACAACCATGTTCTTTCAACGAAGCATCACTGTAGATAATAATCTCACCATTTCTGGATGTTAGAGCCAAAACTAGAGCATTCACTTATCTTATTATCAATTCCAGAAAAAAAATCATCAGATTCTTTTAGCCAAATGAACTTAACACCTTTTCTAGTAAACTTAGTCATTGGACTAGATAACTGTGCAAAATTCTCAACAAACCTTCAGTAATAGCCTTTAAAACAAAGAAATCTACATATATCTATTATATTTGTGGGTCTTGGCCAATTTTCAAAAACTTTTGTTTTATCATGATCAATAGTTAGCCATTTTTTTTGAAACAATGTGACCAAGGAAGGAAATTTGTTGTAACCAAAACTCACACTTGCTGAATTTCTCATAAAGTTTCTTTTCTTTTATTGTTTTCAAGATGACCCTTAAATGAATTTCATTCTCTTCTTTTCTTTTATAATAAACCAAAATATCATCAATGAACACAACCAAAAACTTATCAAAAAACTCACGGAAAATTATATTCATAAGATACATGAATACAGCAGGTTCTTTGGTTAACCCAAAAGGAATAACTATAAATTCATAATGGCCTTATCTAGTATGAAACACAGTCTTCAGAATGGCGGCTTCCTTTACTTTCAACTGATGGTACCCCGATCTCATGTTAGTCATTGAAAAATACTAGGCTCCTTAGAGCTGGTCAATCAAATCATCGCTACGAGGCAAAGGATACTTGTTCTTAAAAGTGATTGTATTCAATTCTCTATAATAAATTCAATGTTTCACTGAACCATCATTATTTTTAACAAAAGAGATAGGATCACCCCATAGTGATGTGCTGGTTCAAATAAAATGTTTATATAATAACTCATGTAATTGCTTCTTTAACTCTAAAAGTTCAACTTGAGCCATTTCATAAGGGGGTTTTGAATTTGGATTAGCATTAAGATCTACATCAACAGTATATTCAAATTCCCAATCAGGTATAATACGAGAAAACTCATCATAAAAAACATCTATATACTCATTTACCACTGGAACATCATTTATCTGAATAGTTCCTTTATTTTCAACAATATTCGCAAGGTAACATTCATTTCAATCTTTCACTAGTTTCTCATCTTCCTGATATGTTATCAAAATAAAGGGTTCATTATTGTACACAAACTGTAAATATTTCTGAAATGAAACCTATATAGATCTACAATCAATCTTATAATGATAAACAGATATCCAATCCAAGCCCAAAATAACATCAAACCCCACTAGAGGAAAAACCATAAGGTTTGCAGGTAGATTCTTCCTGTACACAAGGACTTTAATATTCTTATGTTTTCATTTTGTCTCAAAAATTCCTCCAGGTATTTTTTCCATAAGTTAGTGTATTCATATATTGAGATGGAATTCCCAATTTATTAGAAAACAACTCAGAAATGAAAGATTGTGTAGACCATGAATCAAAAGACACATTGGAAAAATATGAATAAGCAAACAATTTACCTGATTCTACTTCGTTTGATGGCCCAACATATTCTAAAGTAGTTGGAAAGGAATTCACCACCCCTTTCTGCTTGTATTCTAGCTTCTTTCCCTCTATTTATTTCTTCGGTGGAAACTCATTTACATAATGACCCATTTCATTACACTTAAAACATTTTACCGATGGCTTTTCATTGCCTGCTTCATCATCTTCTTTATAGTTACGAGAAATATGACCAGACTTACCACACAAGAATCACTTTCCATACAATGATAAAAATTCTACAAGATGATTTTTACCACACTTCTCATAAGTTGGATATTTAATTTTCTTACCTCTATGATTCATTGATGAATTCTTTCTCTTTGGTTGCCAACTTTACCTCTTATTCCGTTCTTTGTCAATGAACACCTGATTATCTGTTAACTCCCTTTCCACCTTCTCCGAACATTGAAAAAAAATTCATAACTTTTGAAATCATGAGAGGATAATGCTCTTCGATATCATGGCTTTAGTTCTGAGTAAAATTGATTTATCATACTATAAATATCTCAGATTAAATTTGGAGCATACCTTTCCAGTCGAGTGAATTTTTATTCATAAGAATCCACTGATTCATCCTCCTTCCTTAATTCTAAGAGTTTTTTTCCATACTAAGACAAACCACCTAAGGAAAATATTTATCAAGAAACATACAATTGAATTTATCCCGATGAAGAGTATTAGTCTCCTACCTATCCCTGATAATTTTCACCATCGGGCACCACTGATCAGCTTCACCTTCCAAACGGGTAATAGCGAGACTAACCTATTGGTGTTCGTAACACCCCATGACATAAAAAATATTCTCCAGTGCTTTAATCCACCTTTCTACTAGCACATGGTCAGATGATCCTCGAAATGATAGGGGGATATTTCCTCATGAAATGCTACACTACATACATGTTCCTCATCAATTGATTTGGCTGATCTCATGGATGGATACCACTACAATATATTGCCTAAGTTAACTGTGTTATCACTGCAACAGACTATTTCGTTTCGATTCTGACCATCTCAGGTTGCTAATTTTGACGTTTGACTTCCTCCTGATGTCAACCGAACATAGCTGCCGGGTTTCAATTGTGGAAAAACATTCTGAACACAGAAATATCATAGTCGCAGAAACATGGCAATCTATAAATTCTATATAATTTCAATATTACCATAAATTAATTTATATACATTTATTTAACAATACCCTGAATCCTAAAGTTCTCTAAACCAACCTCTAAAACCCACTATAAGGACCCAACCTTAAAACATTACATTATCATGAAATAAATGAATAATTTACATTAATGGTCTTTTCAGGTTTACAGTTTTAGAGAATTAGGTCATAACTATTACATTTCATTTAAAAAAATACAAAGTAGACACTTCTGGTTAGTTAAAGTTTTTTTCAAAAAACAATAACTCTTGAAAAAAAGAGTGAAGTATAGTTCCATGTTTAAGACAAAATGAATTTTCTATGATCCCATCCATGAACAAATTCCACATTATGTTATATGAAAAACATTTAAAAAACGCAGGATGAGCATAAAAAGCTTAGTAATGGAGACACAAAAAAGGAAAACTGTTAGTTTTTCAAAACTACATGTAAAACATGAATACTTTAACATAAGTAAAACTTTTCACCTTTATGAAGTAGTAAATACTCTTCACTGAATAAAATATCACTACATACCCCTTTGAAACAAAAATATTACCACAAAACCCATATAAATAACACGTAACAAATAAAGGTGACTTGGGACGTAAACATATTTATATGGAATAACCATATGGTCGAGTTCCACAAATATTTCTAAATGAAATTTACATACAACCGAATTCCATACCCAATGAATTGGAGGCTATATTTTAACCACCCATCCTTGTTTATCACGACACCACCTGCCATTTGGTATATCATGTAACCACCCGTCAAATGTCCAAGTACCATTATAAAATCATAACACAGAAAAAAATATAATGGAAAGAAAACATTTCCACATTTCAATCACAATATATCACATAAATATATTGACATAAAAAATCCATTATCAAAACCATTTTCAATACCAAAATACATAAAATAATATATGGCATTTATTTTCTTTGAAACAAAAACATTACAGATTGTTAAGGAAGCCAAAGAATAAATCATACTCGCGGTGGCGGAAATGTTGTTGTCACCACTTATGTTAAAAGATACATTCATTTCTGTCATTTAGTAAATCATTTCATAGAAAAAGATTCCATTTGAAAATTCAAGGGTGTATATACTACATATAAAATAAAGTTGTGTATTAAAACAAAATATGCCTCAATGAAAGAAGATTGAGACGAAGTACATTACCTTGTGTCCGACTTGACCCATTTGTTCATTAATATCTTGAATAATAAACTAAAGATAATTTATATTTTCTTAAGAACCTTTTTCAAGTTTATTAGTAATTTTATAACACTTATTACCATGTTATATACATTATGTAATCATTCAAGTTAATAATGTTCATTTTTTCGTTATTTGGTACTTGAGTAAGTAATGGACACCTTATAGTTACAAGTTGATCACATGGTAAAAAGTTCATCATATACAGAATGATATTCATGATTTATATATCATATATATAATATATATCTAGTATGTACATGTATTTATAATATTACATATCATTTTT
Source organism: Viscum album (assembly GCA_963277665.1). Classification (NCBI taxonomy): domain Eukaryota; kingdom Viridiplantae; phylum Streptophyta; class Magnoliopsida; order Santalales; family Viscaceae; genus Viscum; species Viscum album. Next base: position 677,135,459 of record OY728132.1, on the reverse strand, counting down.
AGGTATGAAATTAAATGGACCATTCATGGAGACGGTAAGTCATATATATGCATAGACACTATTTCTATTTCTATTTCTTATTTTAATGGTATTAAAACATAATGAAACATTGATATATTATAATTCCAGTATGATATCATATAACATAATTAACTCCATAATTTATACATCCCACATGTGGCATTAACGAGTCATATCACTTTGAGGGTGCAGTAGTTCACATTTCCTCAAAGAAACTATCACGTTTACCCGTAATTGAAATCATAAAGGTATGATAAAAAAGAAAAATACAGAAGAATAAAGAAAATATAAACATAATATATATAATATATAAATACAGTGTCATCTTTATGGCCCCCATTATAGGCGGTTGGAGATAAGCGAACAATCATCATTTCATGAGGAGTTAGTTTTTCCATCCACAAAAATAGTCTATTTTTCACCCATTAGATGGAGGTGTGTGTAAGAGTATTTAAAATAATTATCATAACAACATCCTAGTATATTTAGGATACCGGTGTAGTTATAAAAGTAAGGAATAAAAATAGTTTATGGGTTGGAAAAGTTAAATAAAAGAAAAGATGTTAAGAGAAATTGTAACCTTTAATTTGGGTAACTCTCTTTGGTTTGAACAAAAATGGTTTGTTAAAGTGCCTTCTTCCTAAGGTAAGGATTTTAGGTGGAATAGAAGTATGTAGGGAGATTATTTGAGTAGATTTTGGAAGAATTAAACTTCTTGACATGTGTAAGATATTTGTTAGAAATTGACTCCATTTATAAGGGGGGGAGGGGCTATTTAGGAAAATGTTAAAATATTATTATATTATATTATGATATTATGTTTTTAACGGTCTATAAATCATTAGAGTTCAATAATAGATGACTCATGGTAGATGTAAAATCATCCAATAATAATTGGATAGCTTTGGGATGTTATTTTTATACTTATAATCTTATTTATTTAGATGGTTTATTAATGAGGTAAACACTGCATCAATATTGTGTCATAAATAATTTAATTTATTCGATGTCTAAAATTTATAAAAAAATACCATGATGTAGGAAATATTTGTAGAATTCCGATTAATATTTATTGTCAAAAATTTTAATTATATGAAACCATAAAAAAATTAATTTACTAATAGATTTTTGTTTATGTCCTTTTTCCTTTACATTAAATTAATTAATCTATAGTGTCATTATCATTCCTAAGTGGTTCTGTGGGGTCCCAAAATCAACCCAAGGATTCCCATGATCGGCCATTACTCATGAAATATGGTTAGGATAAGTTTTAAAGTAAATTTTAATTATTATAATAATTTTTAACCTTGAATTACCCTATATAATTTTAACAGCGTTAAATAAAAGTCAAAAGTTACTATTCACTGAAAATTATTTTTATCTTATTGAACATTATTTTACTTACTAATAACAAACATGTATGTCAGATTTTCAAAATTCATTTCACAAATGTGGTAAAATTTCATTTAAATGAAAATTGATGTTTTTTAACTAATATTATGTGGTTTCACTATTCATCAAAAATTGTTGTTTTTCAGAAAAATACCACAAATTCAGCCTAAGCTATATTTGATATTCTAAATTAAAAAATGATATCTATTTTAACAAATTAAAAAAATAGATGTTGAATTAATTAATTTAAAATAATTTCCCATTGTCAAAACAAATAACATGTTTTTAAGAAATAATAACTACCAGAAGATTTACACTTGTTTAACTCCAAATTCAATGTAAAATTTATTCAATGACCAAAATTGGATTAAATGGTAAAAATATATTCTAATTAAACTTTAATACCAATTAAAAAAATTATAATCAAATAAATAAATTAGATTAAAATTATGTTCTGAATTAAAATACAATATTTATCACTATTCATTATAAATGAACATTATGAGAAAAAATCTAAAAATTTACACAAAGTAAATTTTTATGTCCCTATTCCAAAGAAAGATTTTATTTTGTCTAATACAATTTATTAATGTGAAAAAACTATATTTAATGAAGTTTATCCATTAAAAGGTGGTAAATCAAACTTATAATGTAAATTATGCATAAAATTAGATTCATTAACATTTTAGGCCTCTAATTTTTTATTGTTTAAATTTAAATACATTTGAAAAACATGTATAATCATATTGTAGTTAGTTTTGTTCATTACTGCCAATAAAATGGCTAGGAGTTAACAACCATTTAAAATAATAATATTATATTATTAGTGTGCAATGTATGATTTCAAGGAAACTCATTGTTGTGTATACGGTATGCTATCGAACATAGAACTCTTTTAATGTTAAATTAATATTTATTTCCCAAATATTAAAAAATATGAAAATATCTTATTCTAAATTTACCTGGGATGTTACAGAAAACATGTTCTTATATATCTCACAATTGAAGAATGATATTTTTGTATAGTTATAGTTGTATTAGTATCTACATATATATATTCCAAATGGAGATCCATTATCACTTCTGATTAATGGAATAACGAATAACACTACCACTTTATCTATCCCACATTCATTATTTTTTCTATGTACTATCTTGAGTAAGAGTCTACTTGAGCCCTCACATGTATTGAATGTCAATGTGGTACCATTTATAAAGAAAATTTCATACATGGATCAACCAATGAAGATCATTGATTAGATTGAAAAAATTCAATGGAACAAGATTAATCACATTGTCAAAGTGATGTGTTGAAACCACTTGTTTGATATATAACCTTGGGAAATGGAAGCAGTGATGAAGTTGAAGTACACTCACCCATTTTTACCATTATATATTGTAACATCCCAAGTAAATAAAGAATAATACATTTTCATATTTATTAATATTTGTGAATTAAATATTAATTTTACTTGAAAGGGGTTTCTATGTTCGATAGAGTAACCGATACGCAACCGAGAGTTTCTTTGAAGTCTTACGTTGCACACTTGTAATAAAATAATATTATTTTAAATGTTAGTTAACACGTAGCAGTTGTATTGGCGGGAATGAGTAGAACTAACTAAAATATGGTTATATATGTTTTTTAAATGTTTTTACATTTATCTAATAAAGGATAAAGGAATAAAATATGAAAAGAATTCAATTTTAGGCTTATATACTCTAATTTTCACGAAAGGTCCACTTATCAACATTTGATGGTGAACCGTCATTAAATATAGTATTTTTCACTCTTATACATTCTATTGGACCAAATAAATTTCTTCTTTATAATCGGGACATCAAAATTTACTTTGTGTAATTTTTCTATATTTTTACGATAAAGATCTTTTTTTAATGAATAGTGAAAATTGTTGTATTTAAATTCAAAACCTCTTTTTAATATAATTTTTTAATATAATTAGATTATCTTTTTAAGTGGTTTTAAAGTGAAATTAGAATATATTTTTACCATTCAATCTAATAGTGGTCGTTGGAATTAATTTCACTTTGAAATTGGACTTAAACTGGTGTCAATTTTTTGATACTTATTGTTTCATAAAAACACGCTATTTGCTATGACATCGGGAATTATTTATTAAATTAATTAATTCAACTCATATGTTTTGAATTTTTTAAAATAGATGGCATTTTTGAATTTGGAATATCAATTATAGCTTAGGGTGAATTTTTGGTAATTTTCTGAAAAACATCAATTTTTCATGAATAGTGAAACCACTATGTGGTACTTATAAAAACTGATTTTCCATTTAAATGAAATTTTACCACCTTTGTGTTTTTAATTTCAAAAATCCGATATACATGGATGTCATTAAGAAGTAAAATGTTGTTCAATGGGATTAAAATAAATTTTTGGTGAATAGTAACTTATTAAATTTTTAATCGCGATTAGAGGTAATTAGTGTAGTTTAAGGTAAGAATAATGTTTTAATAAAACTAAATGACCTAGACACATGTCCTACCCTCATTTGATGTGTCATGGTCGACCAATAAAATCCAAGGGTCCACTTGGGGACCCAATGGAGACACTTTGGTTGGGAAAAGACATAAATAAATTTTTATTTAATGTAAAAGTATAAATGACACAAACATGAGATGTTTTACTAAAAAAAATTGAAATGGGGTTATACAAGTGATATTTTTGAATATAAATATTCATTGGAAATCTAAAACAATTTCCTACATCATAGTATTTTCTTTATAATTTTTAAACATTAAATAAATTTAATTATATATGACATAATGATGATGCAATGATTACCTCATTATTTAACGATTTAAATAAAATGGAAAGATAAAGTAAAATCTAAGACTTAACATGTCCAAAACAGATTGGATGGGTGTATTTCGAACCCTTATCACCTTATACTCGAAACACATCAATATGGGACCACTAAAATCCGAAACTCATTCTAAAATAAAGTAACATTTTCTTACATTCCAAGAGTGCCCCTCATCTCCTCTTATAAAAGGCCCCCACCTCTACCTCCTTACCCACACCTCTCAAGCCTTTGGCTCGGAAAAACTCTGCCCATTTTTTCTCTCCACATCCCTCTATTACTCATAGAAGCATCACATTGGGTATAAGTCTTCACAAGGAAGCCTTTGAGCTCAAACCAAAGGGAGTTACCCGATTTTAAGGTAATGTCTTCACTTGAGTCCTTTTGTTTTATTTTTCTTCCTCAACACCCTAAACTCTTTTTATTCATTTTATTTGTAACAACTACAGTATCTTCAATATAATAGGATGTTTTTATAAGAATTATTCGAGCTACACTTACACACACCTTGATCTAATGGTTAAAGAACATACTATTTCTGTGGATGGCGAATTTCTACCTCACGAAACGATGATTGTTAAAACTCATATAACGCCTTAAAAGGTGGACATTAAGATGTCACTATGTTTATATATAATATATAATATGTTTATGTTTTTCTTAAGCTTCTGTTTTTTTCATTTGTGGCATAACTTTATGGTTTCCATTGTGGGTAAAGACGATAATTTCATTCTAGGAAGTGCGGACTAACGCCCCCTCAAAGTGATTTGATTCGTCAATGCCATATGTGGGACGTATAAAGGAAGGATTTAAAGTTATTATATATGATTTTATACTGGAATTATAATATTTATTTATATAATTATAATTTTCTTTCCATTAAAATAGGAGATAGGAAAGAAAGTAGTGTTCATGCGTACGTACGGCTTACCGTCTCCATGAACGGTGCATTTCATTTCTTATCCTCAAATGTAATGTACTATTATAAGTACATATAATGGATATATATGATGTATGATACATTTAAATTATGAATATAATTCTGTAATTAAAAATATACATATCTCTCTTTTAGTTTTAATTCAATTAATATGACATAGAAATGAAAGTAGCGTTCATGCATACGTACGGTTTACCGTCTCCATGAACGGTGCATTTGATTTCTTACATCTAAATGATTATGTAATATTATAAATACTTGTATATGATGGATATATACGATATATATGATATCCAAATCATGAATATCATTCTGGATATAATGAACCTTTGAACACATGAACAACATGAAATTGTAAGAAGTCCACTTTCGACTTAAGAACAAAATTTCGACAAAACCAACATTATTAACTTAAATGACTAAATAATTTCCATAACATGGAAATAAGTGATATAAAATGAATAATGATATTGAAAAAGGTTATTAAGCAATTATAAATTAACTCAAGTTTATTATTCAGGACGTTAAAGAACGATCGAGTCAAGTCAAACCCGAGGTAAGGGACTTCGTCTCAATCTCCTTTCATTGAGGCATATTTTCGTTTTATACAAAACATTCTTTTATACGGTGTATAAACACCTTTGAATTTTTCTTTTATACAAAAGGAATTTTTTTCTACGAAGCGTTTTACAAAATGACAAAAAGGAATTTTTATTTTAACGTATGCGGTGACAACATCCTTTTCCGCCGCCGTGAGTATTATTTGGTCCTTAGCTTCCACAACAAGCCGTAATGTTTTTTTAAATGAAATAAATACCATATACGCTTTTATGTATTTTGGTATTGAAAATGGTTTTTATAATGGTTTTGTTATGTCAATATATTTATGTGATATATTGTGATCAAAGTGTGGAAATGTTTTCTTTCCATTATATTTGTTTTATGCCTTATGATTTTATAATGGTACATGGACATTTGACGGGTGGTTACGTGATGAACCATATGATGGGTGGTGCCATGAATACCAGGACGGGTTGTTACGTTATAACCTCCAATTCATTGGGTATTGAAGTCGGTCGTATGGCTATTCCATTAAGTATGAATGGAAGTTGGCCGAATGGCTATTTTATTAAGTGATATATGTGGAAGTCGACCGTATAGTTATTCCACTTAAGTATGTTTATGTCCCAAGTTACCTTTATATGTTATGTGATCTTTATATGGGATTTATGGTAATCTTTTGGTTACAAAAGGGAAAGTAATGATCTTTTATTCAGTGAAGAGTTTTTACTACTTCATAAAGGAGAAAAGTATTACTTTGATAAAGTATACATGGTTTAGTTATTGTATTGATAAACTAACATTTTTCATTATTTGTGTATCCCTTACTGAGCTTTTTTATGCTCACCCCAAGTTTTTTTGAAATGTTTTTCACAAGACATAATGTGGAATAGGGTCAAGGATGGGATCAAGGGAATTTCATGCTATCTAAAACATGGAACTAGACATGTTCTTTTTTAAGAGTTTTTATTTTATGGAAAATTAGTAGAAGTGACTACTTTGTAATCTTCTGGGATGTAATAGTAATGTTCTAATTCTATAAAACTCTAAACCTGAAAAGATCCTCAATGTGAATTATTCATTCAATTCAATATTAAGTAAGGTTTTAGGGCGGGGCCTTATAGTTGGTATCAGAGGTCGGTTTAGACAACATTGGGAGTTAGAAAAGTGTTAAATTATAAATTAATTTAGGGTATGATTGAAATGATATAGCATTTACGGATTACCATGCTGCTTCACCTAAGATATTTCTATGATAAGAATGATTTTCCATAGAGGAAATAGTGTAGCTTTTCTTGGAAAGCATACAGATGGAAATGACCTTTCAAATTAGTATCTTGATATGGTCAGAATCAGAACTAAACAGTTTTTTGCAGTGATGGCTCAGTTGACTCAGGTTAAAAATGTTCATTGTTTTTATTGATGATATTTTGGTGTTTTCTAAAAGTAAAGAGGAACATGAAAGTCATTTAAGGGTTATCTTTCAAACCTTAAAAGAAAAGAATCTATATGGAAAATTCAGCAAGTGTGAGTTTTGGTTACAACAAATTTCTTTCCTTGGTCATATTGTTTCAAAAAATGGCATAACTGTTGATCCTGCTAAAACAAAAGTTGGTGAAGAATGGCCCAGACCCACAAATGTTACCGTGATCCATAATTTTCTTTGGTTTGTAAGGTTACTACCGAAGGTTCGTTGAAATTTTTTCACTGTAATCTAGTACAATGACTAAGCTAACTCGGAAGGGTGTTAAGTTTATCTGGACAAAAGAATGTGATGATTGTTTTTAGAAGTTGAAAAGAAGGTTGGTGAGTGCTCCAGTTTTGGCACTTACTTCAAGGAATGGTGAGTTTGTTATATACAATGATTCTTTGTTGATGGGAATTGGTTGTGTCCTTATGCAGAATGATCAGAGAATTGCATATGCTTCACGTCTGTTGAATACTCATGAGGTAAATTACCCTACACATGATTTGGAATTATCTGTTGTTGTTTTTGCTCTAAAATTTTGGAGGCATCATTTGTATGGAGTAAAGTGTGAAATATATACTGATCAAAAATGTTTAATGTATATATTCACTAAGAATGAATTGAACATGAGACAGAGGAGATGGCTATAATTAATCAATGATTATGATTGTACAATTCACTATCATCCAGGAAAAGCAAATAAAGTTTCTGATTCTTTGAGTCGAAAAAGTAATGCTTCATTAACCATGCTACGTTTGGAACAAGATCATTTGGTTTGTGATTTGATGAACTTTGGCATATAGTTGTTGGTGTAGGAAGTTCTTCTATTTTGTTTTAGGTATCAGTGAAATCATATCTATCAGATAGAATCAAGCAAGCACAGAAGCAAGACAGTGAGTTGCAGAAAAAGGTAGAGCTGGTTCAGAAAGGTAAATTGCCTGAATTCAACATTGATAATGATTGTGTTTTGAGTTTTGGGAAGAGATTATGTGTGCCTTTTGATTCACAGTTGAAGAATGAGTTGTTATGTGGGGCTCATAGCTCCCCGTTTTCAGTTCATCCTGGCAGTACTAAGATGTATAGATATCTGCGGGAGTATTACTGGTGTGATGGAATTAAAAGGGATATTGCAGATTTTACTTCGAATTGTTTGACTTGTCAGTAGGTTAAAGTAGAGCGGCAGTTACCGAAAGGGATGCTTCCTCCTTTACTAGTGCCAAATTGGAAATGGGAAAATATATCCATGGACTTTGTTGTTGGATTACCAAAGACATCTATAGGCAATAATGCCATCTGGGTTATTGTTGATCGATTGACTAAATATGCTCATTTCCTCCATATTCGAGATACTTTCTCTCTAGATCAACTTTCTCGTTTGTATCTTAAACAGATATTCAGGTTGCATGGAGTTCCCCTGTCCATTGTATCTGATCGTGATCCCAGGTTTACTTCTAACTTTTGGAAAGGCCTTCAAAAGTCGTTGGTTACTGAATTAAATTTTATTACAGCTTTTCATCCTCAATCAGATGGGCAGTCAAAATGAACAATTCAGACATTGGAAGATATGATACGGGTTTGTTCGATGGATTATCAGGGAAGTTGGGACCAACATATTTCTTTGGTTGAGTTTTCATATAATAACAGTTTTCATTCCAGTATACAGATGGCTCCGTTTGAAGCATTATATGGTGAATGGTGTCGGACTCCAGGTTTCTGGGATAAAGTGGGTGAAAGGAAGCTGATGGGACCAGAATTGGTAGATGAGATGGCAGAAAAAGTTCAGTTGATTCAGAAACACATGAAAATACCTCAGAGCACACAGAAGAGTTATGCGGATAACCGGAGGAAGGATCTATCTTTTGAGGTAGGTGATCATGTTTTTCTCAAAGTCTCACCATGGAAAAATGTGATGTGATTTGGTAAGAAAGGAAAGTTGAGTCCAAGGTTAATTGGACCATATGAAATTCTGGAGAAAGTTTGATCAGTTGTATACCGAGTGGCTTTACCTCCAAGTTTATCTCAGGTACACAATATTTTCCATGTTTCAATGTTGAGAAAGTATATGCTAGATCCATCCCATCTTTTGAGCCCAGAGGTAGTTCAGTTCGATGAGAATATCTTTTATGAAGAACAACCAGTCAAGATTCTTGATCGAAGAGAGAAAGTGTTGCGAAATAAGGTAATTTACCAGGTAAAGGTTTTTTGAAAAAACCATATGGTTGAAGAGGCAACGTGGGAATCTGAAAATGCTATGAGGGATAAATACCCCCACTTATTTTGATAAGTGAATAAAACTTCGAGGATGAAATTCCAACAATGGGGGAAGGATGTAACATCCTAGGTAAATAAAGAATAATACATTTTCATATTTATTAATATTTGTGAATTAAATATTAATTTTACTTTAAATGGGTTTCTATGTTTGATAGCGTAACCGATGCGCAACAGAAAGTTTCTTTGAAATCTTACATTGCACACTAGTAATAAAATAATATTATTTTAAATGTTAGTTAACACGTAGTTGTTGTATTGGCGGGAATGAATAGAAATAACTAAAATATGATTATATATGTTTGTTAAATGTTTTTACATTTATCTAATAAAGGATAAAGGCATAAAATATGAAAATAATTCAATTTTAGGCTTATATACTCTAATTTTCACGAAAGGTCCACTTATCAACATTTGATGGTGAACCGTCATTAAATATAGTTTTGGTCACTCTTCTAAATTCTATTTGACCAAATAAATTTCTTCTTTATAATCGGGACATCAAAATTTACTTTGTGTAAATTTTCAGTATTTTTCCGATAAAGATCTTTTTTTTAATGAATAGTTAAAATTGTTGTATTTTAATTCTAAACCCCTTTTTAATATAATTTTTTAATATGATTAGATTATCATTTGAAGTGGTTTTAAAGTGAAATTGGAATATATTTTTACCATTGAATCCAAGAGTGGTCTTTGTAATTAATTTCACTTTGAAATTGGACTTAAACTAGTGTCAATCTTTTGATACTTATTGTTTCATAAAAACACGATATTTGCTCTGACAGCGGGAATTAATTATGAAATTAATTAATTCAACTCATATGTTTTGAATTTTTTAAAATAGACATCATTTTTGAATTCGGAATATCAAATATAGCTAAGGGTGAATTTTTGGTATTTTTCTGAAAAACTTCAATTTTTGATGAATAGTGAAACCACTATGTGGTACTTATAAAAACGGATTTTTCGTTTAAATGAAATTTTACCACCTTTGTGTTTTGAATTTCAAAAATCCGACATACATGTTTGTCATTAAGAAGTAAAATTTGGTTCAATGGGATTAAAATAAATTTTTGGTGAATAGTAACTTATTAAATCTTTAATCACGATTAGAGATAATTAGTGTAGTTTAAGGTAAGAATAATGTTTTAATAAAATGAAATGACCGAGACACATGTCCTACCCTCATTGAATGTGTCATGGCCGACCACTACAATCCAAGGGTCATCTTGGGGACCCCATGGAGACACTTTGGTTGAGAAATGACATAAATAACTATTTATTTAATTTAAAATTAAAAATGACACAAACATGAGATGTTTTACTAAAACAATTTTTAAATGGGGATATACAAGTCAGATTTTTGACTATAAATATTCATTGGAAAAATAAAAAGATTTCCTACATCATAGTATTTTCTTTATAATTTTTAGACATTAAATAATTTTAAGTATATATGACATCATGATGATGCAACGATTACCTCATTATTTAACGATTTATATAAAATGGAAATATAATTTACAATCTAAGACCTACACATGTCTAAAATCAATTGTATGGGTTGATTGAGAACCCTTATCACCTTATCATAGAAAAATATCAATTTGGGACCATTAAAATCCGAAACTCAATCTAAAATAAAGTAACATTTTCTTACTTTCCAAGAGTGCCCCTCCTCTCCTCTTATAAAAGGCTCCCACCTCTACCTCCATACCCACACCACTCAAGACTTTAGCTCAGAAAAACTCTGCCCATTTTTTCTATCCACATACCTCTCTTACTCCTAGAATCCTCACTTTGGGTAGAAGTATTCCCAAGGAAGCATTTGAGCTCAAACCAAACGGAGTTACCCAATTTTAAGGTAATGTCTTCACTTGAGTCCAATTGTTTTATTTTGCTTTTCCAACCCACTAAACTATTTTTATTCATTTATTTTGTAATATATCCAGTATCTTCAATATACTAGGATATTTGGATAAGAAGGATTAGAGATACACTTACACACACATTAATCTAATGGTTAAAGAACATACTGTTCTTGTGGATGGCGAATTTCTGCCTCACGAAACAATGATTGTTCAAACTCATATAACACCATAAAAGGTGGCCATTAAGATGTCACTATGTTTATATATGATATATAATTTGTTTATGTTTTACTTAATCTTCTTTATTTTTCATTTTTGGCATAACTTTATGGTTTCCATTGTGGGTAAACACGATAATTTCATTTTAGGAAATGCGGACTACCACCCCCTCAAAGGGATTTGATTCATTAATGCCATAAGTGGGACGTATAAAGGATGGATTTAAAGTTATTATATATTATGTTATACAGGAATTATAATATACATTTATATAATTATTATTTTCTTTCCATTAAAGTATGAGATAGGAATGAAAGTAGCGTTCATGCATACGTACGGCTTACCGTCTCCATGAACGGTGCATTTCATTTCTTATCCTCAAATGTAATGTACTATTATAAGTACATATAATGGATATATATGATGTATGATACATATAAAGGATGAATATAATTCTGTAATTAAAAATATACATATCTCTTGTTTATATTTAATTCCATTAATATAACATAGAAATGAAAGTAGCGTTGATGCGTACGTACGGCTTACCGTCTCCATGAACGGTGCATTTCATTTCTTACCTATAAATGATTATGTAATATTATAAATACATTTATGTGATGGATATATATAATATATATTATATCCAAATCATTAATATCATTCTGGATATAATGATCCTTTTACCACATGAACAACATGAAATTGTTAGAAGTCCACTTTCGACTTAAGAACCAAATATCGACAAAACAAACATTATTAACTTAAATGACTACATAATGTCCATAACATGGTAATAAGTGATATAAAATGAATAATTAACTTGAAAAAGGTTCTTAATAAAGTATAAATTAACTCAAGTTTATTATTTAGGACATTAAAGAATGATCGAGTCAAGTCAGACCCGAGGTAAGGGACTTCGTCTCAATCTCCTTTCATTGAGGCACATTTTCGTTTTATACAGCACTTTCATTTATACGGTGTATAAAACCCTGGGAATTTTGCTTTTATACAAAAGGAATCTTTTTCTATGAAGCGTTTTACAAAACAACAAAAAGGAATGTTTATTTTAACATATGTGGTGACACCGACCTTTTCCGCCACCACAAGTATTATTTGGTCCTTAGCTTCCTCAACAAGACGTAATGTTTTTTTAAATTAAATAAATACCATATACGCTTTTATGTATTTTGGTATTGAAAATGATTTTTATAATGGTTTTTTTATGTCAATATATTTAATTGATATATTGTGATCAAAGTGTGGAAATGATTTCTTTCCATTATATTTGTTTTATGCCTTATGATTTTATAATGGTACTTGGACATTTAACTGGTGGTTATGTGATGAACCATATGACAGGTGGTGCCGTGAATACCAGGACGGGTGGTTATGTTATAACCTACAATGCATTGGGTATGGAAGTCGGCTGTTTGGCTATTCCATTAAGTATGAATAGAAGTTGGCTGAATGGCTATTCCATTAAGTGATATGTGTGGAAGTCGACCGTATGGTTATTCCACTTAAGTATGTTTATGTCCCAAGTTACCTTTACATGTTATGTGATATTTATATGGTTTTTATGGTAATATTTTGGTTATAAAAGGGTAAATAATGATCTTTCATTTAGTGAAGAGTTTTTACTACTTCATAAAGGTGAAAAGTATTACTTTGATAAAGTATACATGGTTTACTAGTTGTTTTGATAAACTAACAGTTTTCATTATTTGTGTATCCCTTACTGAGATTTTTATGCTCACCCCAAGTATTTTTAAATGTTTTTCACAGGACTTAATATGGAATAGGGTCAAGGATCGGATCATAGGAATGTCATGCTATCTAAAACATGGAACTAGAAATGTTTCTTTTCAAGAGTTTTTATTTTATGGAAACTTAGTAGAAGTGACTACATTGTAATCTTCTGAGATGTAATAGTTATGTTCTAATTCTATAAAACTCTAAACCTAAAAAGATCCTCAATATAAATTATTCATTTAATTCAATATTAAGTAAGGTTTAAGGGTGGGGCCTTATATATATAATATGAGCTTTAAAGATTGAGATAATTAAAGGGGAGGATTTTATAGCTCCAGACATTTCAATATATTTATTTTTAACAAAATGAAATCTCTTTAATAGACTGTGATGCATAAAACACGAGGATTTAACAAACTGTGATACTCTGATGACAATTTATTATAATTCTATCATTACCATTATAATCTATCCCTTAAATTGAAGAGTAAGAAAAAAAACTAAATATGTAATATTTTATTCACATATGTATAAGATAAATTCCACATTTATCTATTTGTTAGAAATAAAATAAGAATGATTTGAATAGATAGAAATATCTTCTTTAAAACTATATTTTTTCTAAATAGAGGATTAATCAATATTTATGAACATAAATATAAAATAAAAATTTCCAAATTAAGAATTTTTAATTTATAAAATAAAATCCATTTTTAAAATAATTATATAAAAATATTCTTAAGGTTATTTATATGTTTTTTAAATCTCATTTTTCAATAAATAGTGAAAATAATAAAATTATTAGAAACTACCTTTTAATTAATAAATTTTTTTTAAAAAAAATTTCAAATTGTTTTTAGAAAATTAATCAATTATATTTTAATTAATAAAATTTAGTTCAATTGAATCCTTTTCAAAATGATTTTTGATTTAAAATTTTTAAACTTTTGAATATTTTTTCTTTGGAAATCATTTTTCTATAGAACTCATTGTTTCATATAAAATTAATATTTTCTATATATATGATTCAAATTGGGAAAAAAAATTTCCCTATATTTAATTTGTATAATATGTATTCTCTGATATGTAAATCTTAATTTATACCCATAATAAATATCTAAAAATTGAAATATTATTTACAAAGATTAAGGTAAAAAAAAAATTACAGAAAGAGATAAAAAATTGATAAATGTAAAAATTATATAGTTAATGTATAATATCGATTTATTGGCCATTTTTACACAATATATTATATGCTTTGAGAACTATTCACTTTGTTGCATTGTAGAATGAAAAAAACATTTGTATAATTCTTTATTTTTATGAATTTCAATTGTTCCATATCCCCCACTTATAAAATCTATCACAATATCCCCTAATTTATCCACATCAAAAAAACCCTTGGTTTGAAAATAAAATACACATATCACAACCCTTATTATATTCTATCATCCTAGTAGAAATTTGTTTAGGAACACCAAAATATGATGGATTTTGTTTTAAATAATAATAAGATTTTGATTGAATATTAAACATCACTAAAGGAATGTGTTATTTTGTTTATTGTTCCTCATCATAAAAAAGTTATTGGATAATGATTATATTATAACCACAATATCTTCCATATATTGATATGTTTTATTGTTATTATTACGAAGTAAATAAATATCCTCCTCCATCAAATGTGAAATAAAAATTCTGGTCCTATGAACAGAAGACTACCAACTCGCAACTCAACATAATTAATTTTTGATTACCTATTCTCAAGTTATTATATCATGACATATACAATTCATAGAAAATATATATATTATATATTTTCATATAAAAAATTATAATAGTTTATATATTGTTATACCTTCTTTTTTAGTATAAAATATGATAACATCACTTGTGTGAATGGCAGACTACCACCATATAGTGCGATGTTATTCATTTTTCACTTAAAAATTATATGTAATGTAATAAAAAAATCATTTATATATATAATTTTAAAAAAATATTATGAATTCTATAAAAGTAATATATCCTATTATTTCTTACATTACAATCTTTTGAACAAATGATAACATCATTCATGTATACAGTGGTCTACCACCGTGCGAAGCGATATGATTAATTTTTTTATTGAATCACATGAATTATATGTTAATGGGTATATAAAAATATAATATTATCTTTGGATATAATTTTCATCATGGAATGATAAAATAATATTTAATTCCCAACATCATGATCGTTGAAAAAAATTTATGTTACTCATCGATATATACAACCTACTATATCAATGATTGAAACGTAGTTCATTTTACAATACCATATTTTATATATAGAATATAAAGCATATTTTTTTGTATGAAAATGATAGTTATGTAATATTTATAATAATTTTGATGATTAATTTGTAATATATATTTCCTTGATGATCCTATCAATGTGATTTTTGAGATATGATCCATTTATTGTTAAAACATTCGTCCTGAAATTAATTTTTTCAGTAATTTAATATGACCTAATAAAAATTAAAAAATGAAACATAAACATGAAAAATTTTATTGATATATTAAATAATTAAAATATTTTTGTTATTCAGGATATTATATAAAAAAAATTAAAAATCAGGCTTGGGCTTAGGGATATCTCTAAACAACCATTTCATTCTAGTTATGAACAATCTATCCCAAAATTTCTATATCTCTATTATTAATTTTATTTAATGATACTAAATTATGAATATGTATATGAAATATATACCTAGATTATTCGCCATTCATTTTATGGGGAAATAAATTCCCCATGATCATTTATCAAATAGAATCAATAAGAATCTTCCATTATTTAAGATATTAAGCATGGTTATGAAACCATTTTGAATCCATGTGTAACTCAATAATATTTTAAAATATAGAAATTATATTAAATATCGTAATGTACACACAACATTGTGTTTAACTTATGTAAATCAATATATTTATACTCTCATGTGTTATACACTACCAAAATATTATTATGATCTATAGTTTATTCAAAAAACAACATTTAATTTAAACACCCCATGAAATATATATATACTTTATAACCAAGACAATAAATTGGAGTGTATGAATATTATCAATTTATTTATGATATATATATTTTTGAGTAAATATATATTATTGATAATATTTTAGTATATAATCCATAAATTTTTATTAATGTTATTCTATTCATCTAAAATATGTTTTCTTCATAAATGATTTTTATTGTTTATCATGAAAACAATTTAATTTAATTTTTCTATATTTTATAAAAATTATTTAAAAATTATAAATTCTTTTTTGGAAATCATAATTCGAATAGTTACGTTGGGAGAAATGTAATATTCATATAAGAAAAAAAGTAATTATTATTGATTATATAAATAATATTTTAAAAAAAATCAATTATTTTTAATAAATTGTATATCATAAAATTTCCAATATGTTTTAATATGATATCATGTAACCTATGTAATATTTAGGTATAATATATTAACATAAATAATTCATAATTATTTTTTAATTGAATTTTTGTATAAGATTTATTTGGATTTAAAATCTGTCTTTCTAAAAACAATTTTAAAATGAATAATATTTCTACTAATTAATTAATAAAAGTTATACCTTATGGGGAATTTATTAAAATAAATTTATATAATATATAAAAATAAATACTAAATAATTTTCATAAAATAATTATTATTATTAATAGAGTTATTAGAAAATAAATTTTTTCTCAAAAAATAATTATCTTAATAAAACATGGTCTCTCTATGCTTGTGGGGTTAATTTTAAATTAAATAATTCATTTTTGTGAGTTTAATTTGGAAAATAGATTTGAAAATTTGATTTATCCTAATATATAATTTCAAATAAGTCCAACATTATTTTTTAGCAAAACGAATTGGGAATTAAGAAAAAAATTTATTACTACATTTAAGGTAATAATTACATTACAATAAAGTTAAACTATAATGAACAGAGTGAAAATAACCATAAATTTTATATTAATTTTATTTAATCAATTTATATTGAAAATATCCATCAAATATTCTGCAATATGGAAATTACATTCCATTTTCCTTTAAATATAACCCATATAATAATTGATGTAAATAAAAAGTCATAAAAGATACTTTTCATCTTTTTATAATCTATAATTATTTTGTATATGGTAAAAAATCATTGGTTAAGTATTAATTTTTTTAATCATAAATGTGTTTTTGGTCATAATAATTTATCATCAATTTTAAGACATCAATTATTTGCCTTAATGTATAATTTAATGCCAATATAATAATATTTTATTTAATTGAAAAATAACATAAATGATAATAAAAATAATAAAATTGAATAAAATTTAATGAATTATTATGTTTTATTATTTTTTAGACAAATATATAATGTTACACATGATTAAAAATAATATATTAAAAATAAATCATTGTATTGATATTTTTTAATTCAATTTAACTTAATAATGTAAAAATTAACATTATTTTGATTTTATGATAAATTATATTTTATCAAATGATTTATAATTAATAAAATATTATATTATTCCAAGTGAATGAAATAGAAAAAAATTAATTTCAATTAAAGGCCCAAATATTATTTTTATGTTAAATATAAATACCCATATATTATAAGAACTCAGTTAGCATAGTTATAGTTAAAATGTTGTTCTTTCACGATCATCTGGTTATGTTTCATAAATTATAAACAAAAATAAATCATTTATTTGATAAATTGGATTTCATATTTAAATTTAGTGGGTGTAAATTATCTAATAACATTAACAATAATAATGTCTTAGTGGATAAATTACCAATTTCATAAAACAATTTATCTTTTTGAAAACAACAAATGGTTAAAATATGGTATCTTGGATGTTAAGGAGCAAAATGATTAAAAGAATAGTTTTATTGTGTTTTGGAGGGGTATATTGATCATATAATCCCTAAAAACAATAGTTTTCAATTTTTTCAGACACATTATGTAATATTGACCTCCCAATAGTAAATACATTTGAGTATTTACAAGAATGTAACTTTAACTCAACTATTAAATGGAACACACTACCCAAAATTCATCAAATCACTCAATATATTAGGTAAATCCAAGAAAAATACGAAAATAAAATTAAAAATTATATCCTCTCATACTAGTGGAACTAATGTGTTCATAAAGAAAATAGGTATGTCAATTGGTGTAAGCCATAATGTGTTACCTATTGATTTGGTAAAATTCATTAGTATGAATTTTTAATTTATTTCATTCTCCAACAATTCAATTATTCATATATAATTATGATATAATAGAACCATTATCTTCTATATAATAAGAGTTTTTACATTTTTTTAATTACATATAACTATATATCGTTCCATAAAATCTATTATGAAATTATCTTTCAGGTGTACGGTATACAAAAACCTTAAAAAATGATGTCATTTATATTTCCCTTAACACTTGTCATGGTTGGGTATTATGATGATCCCAAAGCTTAAATACAATTTTTATGATATAATTATACCTATATATTCATTATATCATATTTAACGTTTTAAATTTCATACCATATGAGATTATATAACATTGATCTTGTGTATAGAGGATTATATCCTAGCGAAGCAGTATGATCTGTTTTCTCTAATGCATTACATGGAAGGTAATAAGTGTAAATATGATAAAAATAAGTGATATAAAAGGAATATTTATGATATTTATGAAATATAAACAAATCTAAAAATATAATATATCATTATTTTATTACCTATTCACTCAATAGAAAATTAATAATGTTTTTCATGGTTTTTTGGACTGTCACCTCATCAATGCGATGTGATTCCTTTTTTTATCTACATACCCTAATAATGAAATATTTAATATATATAATTAAATATTATGGTGTTTTTGATATTATGATAGTTATGTAATGATGTATTTTTCTTACCTTCTTTGTATAAGGATCATTGAAAAATATAAACTTCACTAATGACAATGTATGGCCTATGGTCTCCATGATCATAATGATATTTAATTTTTCTAAACCATCATTTTGTATTGGTTTTGAAATTATAGTTTATGTACAAATATGATAATTATGTCATGATTATTATTTGGATGATGATTAGATAATGACCATATTGACCATTTTCAACCCACCAAAGATGTTCTTGAAACAAATCCCAAATATGGTCAAAACATCCAATATTAATTTCATTTATTAAGTAATTTTACCTAACATGATAATAAAGGAAGAAAATTACTAATAAACCTGAAATTTTTGTCAAGAAAGTATATAATTTCCCTCAAAATATTTTTTATGGAGATATAGATGACTGTGACAAGTTACACTCAGGTTAAGTGATATTCTTTCTGAAAAAATTAATTTTTTAGAGATATATAAAAATTCGTCATTGGATTTTGTTGTGTGGTGTATAAATTTTTCATAAAATTATTGTCTGGTAAATTTAATGAAATTTATTTTGAATTCCATATCCATATTTAGCTACCAATATCATATGGTTTTCAGTTTCTATGTTACCAAAGTTGTAGGGGATTTTTGTCTCAATTTTTATTCTTTGACATATCTGTTTAGTTATAAACCTATATTTTATTATTAGGTGTATTTAATTCCCATTTGATATGATTAATCATGAAAATATGTTTATAAATTTTATTACATACTTTATTTAATGTTATTATTTCATGTGGATTACAGTTTAGTGTTACAAAATTGGTAAGAGTCTTTTTTTTTAAAGGTTGAGGCACAATCCTCTATTATTAAATAAAAAAGTCATACAGTAGAGATAAAGGAGGAGCAAAACAGCAAAGCAGAAACAGAAAAAAATTCAACAGTGCACTCGAGATCGAGTGTTCATACCATGAATAGATGCTGGAGCACCGGTTTTACTTGGTTGTCTCCCCCTTTTCCCAGTCTTTGCCTGTATCCAGGGACCGCCACCATCATCCGGGACCTCAGACATTAATTCCGTGTTCACAGACATAGCTTCATCCCGAACTTCAATCGGTTTCCTGTCATCATCACTACTAGAAGATTCAAGTAATTCAAACGAGTTATAGGTACTCACTTGCTTTGAAACCTTCAGAATTTGAGATTGAGGGGTGCCACAACTTGGCGAAGGCTGGGTTATGCCCTCCAGACTAGAAACATGCAGGGAAGGGGGGTCCTGGATAGATTCCTTCAGAGAATCTGTCTGGTTATACTGCCCAGTTGGAGTGGGGTCTTGATGCTTGCTGAGGGTGTACTTGACATCCTGAGTAGAAGACTTTCTGGAGGAAGCCGAGTCTTGGGCTCTAGGAGTACTTTCCAGTGGGAAGACTCCCGTATACTGATCAGGGGTTTGAACCCTATTATTGTCCTTTTTCGGAATATTGTTACAAACAGCAGTCATCTATTTCCTATCTTTAGCTTTCCTTGAGATAGGAAGGTCCTTTTCCTTGCCTCTTCTGCTTTTGGCATTGACAAAGATCTGTTCTTGTCTTAGACAGGAGTCTGCTTCCTCTTGAGCAGCATTTTCCAGAGCATCAAAGCTATCAATTGATTTGACATCTTCATCATCTCCGAGACCTCTTGTTAATATATCTTTGAATGATGCTCCATTCATATCATCCATGCCAGAATTTTCAACAGGTGGCTGGATTGCGTTAGCAAGATCTGCCCAGGATAAGAGAGTTCTCTTGTTTTTTTGTGAAGGAGTATTGGTCTTAATATGTACTTCAGAACTTCCCTTTTTGGGTTCTTC
The DNA here is from genome assembly GCA_963277665.1 of Viscum album. Classification (NCBI taxonomy): domain Eukaryota; kingdom Viridiplantae; phylum Streptophyta; class Magnoliopsida; order Santalales; family Viscaceae; genus Viscum; species Viscum album. The sequence continues at coordinate 677,114,332 of OY728132.1, read as the reverse complement.
ATCAAGAGACCTTTGAGACTTTTCAGCAGACACAACATGTTCTTTATCAGAGTCTTTTATCAAATCCCGACCAATAACAGTAGCCATCTTATTCTGCTCAATGCATTGAGCCATACCTTGTTTGATTGGCTTCCGACAGTGATGTTTATCATGCCCTTCAATTTGACAGTTGTCACAAATAATATTTCTTCTACATGCAGATTCTTCATGCCCAATAATTTGGCAAGGAACACAGAATGAAGGAATGCTTTCGTATTCAATCCGAAGACAAATATCCTCCTGTTGAGTAGATAAAATCACCTTATCTATTAAAGTATAACTAAGGTCAATCTCTACAAGGACCCGAGCAAAATGACCATAGCAAACTGATTCTGTAACCTGATCCATCCTGATTGGAACCCCAATAGCAGATGCAATATCAAAAAGGATCTCAGCGTGCCACAAAACCCAGTTGAGACCGTGTATTTTTATCCATACTTGCGCACAGGTATCCTTAAAATCAAGAAAATTGAAATTCAATTTCCATTCATGAAGTCGGAGTGTACCTAGTCTGAGATTTATGGAGCCGATACTCCAAGCACTGCTTTTGAGTTCCACTGAGGGAAACAGAATGTGGAAGAGACCACGACCGAGCGACACACATTTGAAATCATTGAATCCCCAAATATCAGCTAACCGAGAGATGAGATCCGATGTACGCCAGGGTTTCATACCATTCATTGAGGAGATGCGGGCGATAAATGAGTGTTTGCATAGATCAATCCTAGCCGCAATTGCATCTTCCGAGGCTGAAACATGTGCTGTTGACCCTTTCCGAATAATACGATGGGGCGCGCGATTTTCAAGGGGAATGAAAGAACCTCCCGAGAAACCCTTAAAAGATGATATAATATTCAGCGCATCATGATCCTTCTTCTTTTCCTCTGGAGTCGGAAGAATTTGATTTGCGAGTCGAAACGCATCAAACGCGTGAAGATTGAGGCTTCGTGGATGAGCTAGGGAAACCGAAGCTGCGGGGTGCGAAGACGGGGGTTTCCTCTCCCTTTCCTCCATCCTGGTAAGAGTCTTTTATTACAATCACATAGTTTATCAGAATTATTAACGATTAATTATCTAATATATAAATATAATTAGTCTCAGGACTTCTATACTAAAATAATTTTTTTTGATATTTTCAATTAAATTCATCATTATATCAAACTATGGTGATTAATATTTTTTAGGAATGAGTTTTTATGGATATCTAACATCATTCTTCTCTTTTTTCAAAAATTTGTTTTCTCCCCAAACAATATTTTCTACAAATGTTTTGAAAAATGTTTAAATAATTTAAAAATTATTTATTAAAGAATATTTTATACTTTATGTATTTTTTTTAAAAAATTCTCATTTAATATTATTTTTATTATCGTATCAAGTCACTTTTCTAAATGTTGTATAGTTCAAAAAGAATTCACTTTTAATAGGTACATCATTTACAGATTTTATCACATCATGATTTTTATTTCATTAAAGATTTCATTTCATGTTTACATTGTTATATTAATAGAAATTTTCTTTCCCAATATTAAAGAAATTATTTTACGGTTTTTTTATATGAAAATAATTTTAATAATGTTTTATGTTTCTAAAAGTGATTTTCAATATAAAGGGGATATTATCCTCAATAATGTTTTTATTGAAAATTAATGATATTTCCATTCATGAACATGAAAATCCATTTTTAAAAAATAAAAAAATAGTGATATCATTTATTGGTATAATCCTAATACATTCACTATGTGTAATAATATCTTTTTAAAGATATTGTTATGAATCATGTTTCACTTCCATAGGTTAATCCGGATTCAAGGATATTATTATGGAATCTGTTTCCTTTCACTGGTTCTATAATAATTAAAATTTATTGGCATCGATTCCATTTCATTTACAATGGATAATAAAGCTATAAATAAAATAATGATTATATACTTTATTTATAATATGAAATGAATTCTCTATGATTCTTTTTCATTTTGAAGATGAAGAATAATATATACGATGGTTGCACCCAGATAGCACTAGATGAACCTGTTTTAACGTAAATTATTGATGAAAACTAATATAACTCTAATTAATTTCTTAATAATTTTATTATATTTAACATTATATTGGGCATCAATCCTATTGTAATTTTAGTAATGGTTATGTAAGTGTTTAGTAAGGGTATTACAATATAATGTTCTAAGAAACTAATATATTGTATATATTCATACTAGGAATTTAAGATGTTTGTATTAATTAATATTGATATATCATGGATCAGGTTTATTGATTATTATGACTATATTATTTTTTAAAGCCTTATACCATGTTTTCATATTTTTTGATCCATGTATTGATGGGTATGGATATTCTTATCTTATACTTAGGAAATGTGATTATGTCATCAAACACATACACTATTATTATGATCAATGATGACCTTAATTTATTAATTCTTAAATTTTTATTAACTTAACATATTATCTCATTAATTTTTATCCCTTAGAAATAAATAATGATCATGAATGAGTTATGTGTAAAGGGATTTCATAAAGATGATGGTGATGATGTATTAATGTGAAAATTATAATTTAGTTAAGTGGGTGAAATGATCTTTCAAATTTATATAAATAGTTTACGTAGCTGTTTGTCCAAAATCTCGAAAAAATTAACTCAAAATGTCTTTAAGAATGATGTTGAACCAATTTTTCTTTTTTTTCTTTTATTTATGGAAATTTTTTTCCCATATTATCAACATCAAATCAAAAATTGTTTATTTTATGATTTCAACACAAAAACATGTAGTACATGTTTAGGGATAATATTTTTAATATCTAAGGAATGTTTTAAAACACATTTTAGACTATGATGTTTTCATTTGATGTTATCATAACAGTTATGGTCATGTTATGGAAAAGATGCCCTAGTATCCGAATAACTACATCGATGATGACATATCCATAATGGAATTCCTGATCTCCATGGATTGGAGTCTAGAACCATGTATCATATAATATAATGATGGGAATTTATTTCCCATATAATAAAATAATATAAAGATACACATCATTATGGTCAAATCAACTCAAAGAGATCGTACTAAAAACCAAAAAATATAAAAAACCAAAATATTACATATTCATAGCACAAAAAACAAATAAGATAAACTCCAGAACACCAGAGGTATCAAAAATCCAAGAAAAAAATGTTATGAACATACACATTGTCAAGGAGGTGTGTTCCCTCTACATAAACCATAAAGAATAAAATCTATAATCAGCTTAAGGAAAATGTAGTTTGTAATATAGAATTCCGAGTATGGTCTCACAAACTATTCTATAATAATATTCCTTTATAATGAAAAACCATTCATTAAATATTAATAAAATTAGTAATGGTTGTACATTTTCCTATTTATGTCAAAAAAAAATCCATTCAATTAGATGGAAAAAATTGTTATATTCCTTAAATAATAATTTTAAATAAAAAATTTTCTATAAATAAATAAGCATGACTTAAATAGTTTTATATTAATGGAACGTATATTTAAAAAATACTAGTAGGAATAATTATTATCTTCCCTATAATATGATTGTTTCTAGTTATTGGATCCTTACATATCTCATATATTTCATCACGGAATGTATGTGTACACACATCCATTGACCTCACATGAAATAGAACAATCAAAATCCCAAAAGGGATAAGTTATTCCAAATTATAATTTTGTTATAGTTCTAGTTAGTATTCTATTTATACTGAATTACTATCCTAGCATTCATGTAAAAAATAACCCACTAACTACCTTGGAACAGAAGTTCTAATTCCATCAATAATCAATGAAAAAATAAAAACATATTAGTTCAAAATTCAATTTACCCATTTTCTATTTCAATATTCTAATTACATTTAAATAAAAAAAATCACCATTTCGTAATTTCATTCATTTTTAGACAAAAATCAATCATAGGTTTTTATCAATTAAAAATATTCTATTCCGTTCAAAATCATATATCAAATCCATCAATTTCAAAATACACCACAAATATCCAATTACATTTATATTGGGGAACATTACCACAAGTTATAATAATTCTATTCCTATTCCAATTAATATAAAAATAATTTTCACCATTCTATAGAAATAAATATCAACATAAATAAATTTAGAGTTCAATCAATAATAAAATCATAAATGGAATCACATATAATTTAAATGGAACAAAAATGCATGCAACATGACATTCTAATGAATAATGAGGGCATAAAATATCTAGTAACTGAACCTATAATCATTTTTTGACATCAATAAGTTTAAATTAATCAATTCAAAGGAAAATTGTCTATATACCTAGAGGGAAAGAGAGTGATACATACATACATGATGATTTCTTACCTGGTGAGAGGCATTGAAACCACAAAAAAGATAAATGATATAACCACATGATCAAGAATTGTTGAAGTATTAAAAAATATCATAATAAAGGCCTATTCATTGAGTTAATGGTATCATGGAGGATGAAAATAATAATTTTTGTTTAATAACATTAATGAAATCGAAACTATAGATTTTAAACTACATCTAACCCAATTATATATATTGAACTAATTTAGTTCTATTTATTCAGAAAACCCAATATCATTTTCTTAAAATTAATATTTTTAATATTTGAATGGTCTCTAATATTTTCATAGAATTTAAAATTTCATTAAATGTTTGAATTTCATTAAATATTCCTAGAAATGATAACATGTCATAGAACTCCATTACATAGCTTGAAAATAACCAAAATAACAGTTTCAGAAACATAGGATTTCCTCCATGGAGAATGACCACTAAAAAATAGTATCACCAACATATATAGATATACTAAAGTAGTGAAATTATTCACCAATCAATTTTTCATGAATAACCATGTTGAAAAGATTGGCGGTCAACTATAATGTAGACAAGGCTACCCTGACCTATGTTTGTCAATCTCAAATTCTCAACTCTATAAAAGGATCCATCATATTTTGTTATTCTAATGATTCATTCATGACATTTTATAGAACATTCCTTCTCAGGAAATCTGTGATGAAATTTACATTCTTATGGATATAGGTAATACCAATATAATTATATTATATATAAACCACCCAATGAAACTTTTATTTATTAAATTATTTTAGAAAATATATAAATCAATCTCTTGTTGTCAGAATATACGGTAAACCATTATTTTAAATGGTAATTCCTCAAGATCATAATTTAATGCCTCAAAGTTATGAGTTAAAGGTCATAGGACATATATTTCTTATCATGGGGTCTTAATAGTCGAGATCCATAAGCAATGATGTTATTACCAATTATATTAACAAAAAGTAATCCAAAACATGATTTATTAAATAATAACACATATCCTTGTGCATCCTCTCGAATAGTCAAAAATGGTGTAGAAATAAATATATGTTCTAGATCAAAAAAATAACAATGGCATTTTTTATTCTAAGAAAAAATTACCACCTTCTATGATAATGTTCTCCTTAGAGAAGTCCACATTGAAAAATAATTTAAAACCCAATAATAATATTCAACTAAACTGAAGAATATATGGAACTCAAAAATATTATGTGATTGATTCCATTTCATAAATGATATGACGTTCTTAGGGTCATACAAAATACAATTATTTGAGACAACATGTGCCAAAAAATCACATTATAAATAAAAATATTACATTTTGATATATTTTCATAATTTCAGTGATTTCTTAACAATTATAGAATTACTCTTAGACGGTGCAGAAGATCCACCTCAAAAATAGAGTATATTAGCATTTTACCCAAAAATAATTTAACAAATGTATCAAGGTACTCATTAAAAATATTATTCATCATATATATTATCACTGAAAAAGCATTGGTTTGACCCAATGGGATGACAAGGTACTCATAATAGGGATATCTTCTCATTAAGGCTATTTTCAGAATATTGTATTATTTTATTCAAAACAGGTGATAAAAAAATTATATATCAATATTTTAAAACTAATTCTCCACTTTCTACAGGTTAAATAGAGTATGAATCTGTGAACATTTATAATTATTCTTTATTGTGAGTCGATTGAGATTCTAGTAATCAACACATTAGTGATATGTTCCATCTTATTTCATACCAATAATATGATGAACCACCCATGGTGGCATAATTTGGAATATAAGTACATTACCTAATAAGTAATCCAATAATTTATTCATCTATTTCATTTCAAGTGGATACATGTGTTAATAATGAATAGATACTGGTTGGGTACTAGAAACCAAACAAATAGAAAACAATGCCTCTTTTACTAGTGGAAAACCAAAAAGTTATAATGAGAATCATTATGAAACCTAATAAAAAAATTTTGAAATCATTAGTCAATTATTAATAGTCAACATAAAAAATATAACATTGATATTACTTTTCCTAACTCTATATTAGATGTTCTGGATCTACTCAACCCCCGGTCCAACATTCCATGTATGATACAACACACCCTATCAAGTGTAGTAAATGAGACCCATCAGAGATAAAAAATCAATTTTTGAATAATTCGAAATGATCAAATCCATCAAGAAAAAGATATCATGGGGTTGCATGTAAAAAAAATATCATGTAAGATTAATCATTGTTAAAGGGAATTAACTTGTTGGAAAATATAGACACTTCTCTTTCTTTGTTACAAGGGTTATAGAAATATCCATCACATACGATAAAACCTCAAAATGATGATTCATAAAATTAATAATATGAATTTATATAAATGAATGAGATTAATCAATATAAAATAAATATTCAACTAAATATGAGTCTATAGATATAATACCCCATATAATCACTAGACCTCTATCTTTTTCACTAAATAATCTTCCACTCTATGAAGAATCATTGTTTATAAACAATTTTCCTCTAACCACATAGTTATTGAAAATTTTAATTTCAATAAATTAAATTTAGGTACTAAAGATCATGTTTTACTATGTGATATAAAATAGATATAGGATAATTTAGGTAAGTTCCCCGAACAAACACATGAACCACATTTCTTGGGTGCCTCTTCAAAATCATGCTATTAATTCCCATGCATTATATAAATATAGAATGTCAATCGTCTAACCCCCTGAACTATAGGTAGTATATAAGAACACTAATATCATGATCCACCATGGTATTCATCAAGATTTTACTACCTATTATGAGAACTCAGAAACCACAATTAAGAGAAAATCATTCTCCCTTATTCCTTAAACAACCAGTTAAAAATTATTTACCATCAATTCTCTATCAAATACATCAATATATGATAATTGATTTAGCACGAAAACCATATAATGGATATCATATCGAAGACATATATAAAAATATTGATTCATTATAATCTCATCCTATATAATATCATGTGAATACATCACATGCAGAGAGAATCTGTTGTATATTATTTCATGGTCCTATGATTCTTCTTGATTTTAAAAATCTCAACTGCCATAGCTAACACCAAAAACTCTGGATAGAACTAGTGAGTGAAATTTACTCTAATTCACATCATCTCTGAACCCTTATGATTTTATTCCATTCCTAATGATTCCCACTATCACTTTCTAGGTCCCTCAATCGTCACTATAGAACACATCACCTTAATAGATTTGGGAGATTCTAAAAAGTAAAAGAGAATATCAATATTTCTCATCTAGTTATCAGCCTCTTTGGGATCATTTTAGACATTGAATAAAGGGTTTTCATAATAATATATCACCTAAGAATAATTATGGGATTCATCTACGTGAGGTTCCATAACATGATCCCTATATGATATGGGTGAAGGTGAATCTCCATGATAATGGATAACATGCACAATAACCTGACCATGATTCTAGTCCACAAGTGGATTTTCCTAATACGGATCATCAGATGCATCCTCTTGGATCCTTTTCACATATATGATTAGAGTCATGATTCTATAGATCATAAAAAATCAACATTTAAGATATCAAAAAAATTACATAGAATAACTATATAATAAGAAAAATAAGGGATATTAATTCCAGAAGATAAGAAAATATAATTTGGATTTCCAACCTTTGATAATATAAAATATGTAAAAAAAATATAAATAATCAACAATATTCCCTTACAACTAAACCAATTGTGAATTAATGTTCTATATGATGAGATAAAAATAATCACTCACTCAAAAATACCCCCTAATTCCCGACATTATTTCTATACAGCACACTAACATCAAAGAAAGATGCTCAACATGCACTATTAATTACACTTTTTCAGGAACTAGCCTAGATACCATTGAACCCTAAAAACAGATCTGATCCCAGCATATTCGAATTTTTTTTCTTGATCTCCATGTGTTAGAGACTGGAACCTGATATCATGTAAAATATTTGTGTGAAAAATTTCCCTCAATATATAAGAAGACATAGATACAAATTATTATGATCAAAGCACCTTAAAAAGATAGTACCAGAATTCAGATAGTTATATCAAAACCGAAACATTTTATCATCAATGGAACAAAAATATAGTAGATATACTCAAACAACCTCAAGGAATCCACACTCTAAGCCCAAAGTGTCTTGAAAAACCACCACCTCTAAGAGCCACTTACCTTTAATCAAACATGGAATAATAAAACATAAACATTCCAGAAGGAAAATGTATGATGTTAGCTAAAAAGATTAGTGGGGTATCAAAAATTATTTAATACAAATATTCCATAATAATAAACAATATCATGCTTTAAATTTTAATAAAATGAGTCATGGTAGTAAATTAACGTATTTTAGAAAAAATATTTATTCATTTCCATTTGATTCAAAAAAATCCAACCAAGAATAAGTAAAAATTTAATATAAAATTTTTCATATAAATCAATTTTCATGAGAAAAAATTTTATATATCATTGGAATAAATATAAAAAATAGTCAAAACAATCACCATGTTTATCTACCTAGTTCAATGATAGTTTCTATTTATAGGATCCTCATTCATTTCATAATAGTCATCCCAACTAGTATATATATACACAACCCATATGATTAGACTTTTGGGTGGAATTACAATCCCGGAATTCTTGACTAAGATAACCCAAAAACTAACCATGATCACATGTGCTCAATAACTAAATCAATACTTGGATACCTATATCTAATTATTTTAAAATATAATTTCAGCTTCATTTAGTATCAATATTAAAATTTCATTACAAAAACAAAACCTTAGTTTTTCATCAATTCATGTGTTTTCAAAAAAAACAAGCCATAGGTTTTTTTTCAATTCAATTTTAGTTATTTTCTCAGAAATAAATTAATGTATACAAAAATTTCAAAATAAATCCCAAATAGAAAATTCCATTGAAAATTGGTTAATCATAAAATAAAACAAATAATTTTAAATTATAATTTAGATCAAATTAATTTTTAACAATTCAATTGAAATAAATTTAATACAACAATAAATTATTTATTTAGTGAATTAGAAAATAATTTATAGGACCACATACATTTATTAAGGAACACAATGCCCGAAACAGGGATCACTTATAAAGAATCATGGTGTATAATATCTTGTAACTCAACATATAATCATGATTAAAAATTACAATGATTAGTTAAATCTCTCATAAGATGATATATCATACTCTAAGGAGATAAATATAGAGATGATGAAGAAATAAAAACACTACTTGCCAAAAGAGATGAACCGCAACAAAACTGAAAATAAATTACTTAAAAAATAATATGGATGGGTTTGAGGTCACAAAAATTTTCAATAAAGAGACTCTAGGTTGAGATAATTGAAACATGGATGACGTAAATAAGGACATTACATGAATATACTGACTTAAAATGATAGTCATGATTCTATGCATCCCATAACCAAATTACATTTCATGTGATTGTCATGTCCCTTATATTTTGACATGCCCATCTCTTTCTATTTAATATATGATTTTTAATATTTACAAGGACATTAATATTTACTGAGGGTGTAACTATTCATGCTATAAATCAATTTTTTTGTATTCTTCATGGTAATGATTATAAATAATGTAATATCATTACAAGGAATGTAAATCCCTTGAGTACTATATATGCTATATATTTTTTGGAAATTCTAAAAAAACTCCGACCTTACCATTATAGGTATCCTACCGATTCTTATTCAGTATTTCCCAACATACAGAAATGAAAAAAATATATAAAATATACCTATCATAAAGGTAATGATTTGTTATAGTAATTATAATCATCATAAATTTATAATCTAAAATTGAACATAATTTTACATGTGTAGTCACCCATTTTTAGTATTATGTAATGAGTTAATATTGTGATTAGTGAAATGTTATGATATTTTTTAATATGATCAAGTATTTTTAACAATTTGTCTTAAAATTCAGATTTCATTAACTATTTTTGAAATTATATTTATGGTATTGAACCATTTAGGGTTTATATAATCTATGATATTACGAACAAATAGTTTAATCATAGAGATAACAACAACATTGCATAGTGACTTGGTGACAATGTGAATAAAGTTATATTAAATGAAGATTTCAATATATTTAAACATGTAATCTAAAAGGTATGATATAGAATGTGTGGTTAAGGCACACATAATTTTAAGGATGTTGAGATTATTGGAGATATAAGGTTATGGTATGACTAGATGACAACATTGGTAATTTATGATGATATTTCATGATTATTGTATTATATGAATGATTATTCATTTTTGGAATTATCATGCAATGTGATAACCATTATTTTTTTTATTTAAATGTGTGAGGAATGTGTTTGAGAATACCATATATATATATATATTATACAACATAATTCCTTAAATTCTAATATAAATACAATTAATTTGGAAATAAAAGTTGGAATTGGGGTGGAAATTTATTAATGGGTGAAATTATAGTAATCATGAAGTTATATTTCAATATTCTCTTAGTCCATATGGTAAGTGAATTCCTCATCTTTAGTTAATGGAACTTGAAAAAAAAAATTCGTGGTACCTTCGTATAATATGAATAAGATTCTTATTTTTTCATAAAAAATTGTGTTATTAAGGATGTTATATTTCCATTGATCATTCACTTTATTGTGATCAATGACCTCAATAACGCTCTATAATTATTTACACTTTTCCTCCCATACCACCAATGTTACCCAAAATGGAATCCTAGTTATGTTAAATTCTTTATAACCATTATACATCCCTTCCACAATTAATAGTAAGATGTTTTATTAACCCTTTTTACTATGAGGTTTTACAAATAATGTAATTTCAAATAACAATCATTTGATTACTAAGATAATGTTCAAATAGTGGGGACCCAATTTATTAAAGCGGGAATGATTTAACACCTAGATATTTTAAAATATGAAAAGTATATTTGATATCCTAAAGGACTTGAAACAGTGATTATATCTTTAATTACACACAAAACTTAGTTAATCATGTGTTACACACAACCAAACTATTTTTTAATTTGATGGAGTATTCAACAATAAACAATGAACTTAATCACCCTATGATATATATTAACATTATATAATTGAAATTATATTTGAATTTACCATTACTATTAACTTTTTTTATGATATATATAAATAGATATATATATATTCATTACTTAATATAACTTAATGATAATTAATTTGTAAATAATCAATAAATTTTTGGTTAGGTGATTTTATTATTTAAAATATGTTTTCTTCAGAAATTATTTTCAAAATTTTTAATTATAAAATATTATGTTAAATTTATGAATAAATTATAATTTTATTTGAGAAAATTAAATTCAATTTTTGAATCAGAATAGTATAATTTTTATTAGGTTAAATTTTGGTACTTCTCAAAAAATATTGATTTTTCAGTGAATATTGGAAAATAAGGATTTTTCTAAATGGTCATTTCTAATCAATAAATTAAGTAAAAAATAACTATAAATATTTTGTGAATATTTTTTCTTGAAATATAAATAATATATATTTATGTATTGTTTGATTAATTACCTAAGAATCAATTTTATGTTGGTTTTATTATAAATTTAAATTTAGGTTTAAAAATTGGTTTTAAAAAATATTATATAATGCATAATATTTATCTTTTTTAGTAAATTATAATAATTACTAATGAATAAATTTAAAAAAGATATATATATTATATATAATTAAATATTAATTTAGTTTCATATGATGATGATTACTCATTGTGCAGTTATTATTGTATCATCCTTTGTAAAAAAAATACATCAATTAAAAACTCTTTGTCTCGCCGCATATGGGTGGTTAGTATTAAAATATATTAGAAATAATATATGGGATGAATTTTTTCGAATAGTATTCCGTATTTAGAATAAAAAAATTCATAATGTCTAAAATATAATTTTTTACCAATATTAATATTGAATTAAGTAATGCTTAATTAACTAGTTATGGTAAAAATGAGTTTACTATGGGTTGAAGCTATAATGATTACAATGAAAATGAAATAAAATATGTTATTTCCTATATAGAATGAATTTATTAAAACCATGATCATCATAGTCTCTGATATATAGACATTAATTTTAACTTTCATTTGAATATGACCCATATAATAATTTATGTAATGAAAATGATAAAACATAATATTTTCTTTTTTTTAATATCTATAATGCTTTTGGATATTGTCAGTAATAAAATTGGTTTGTATATACATATTTTTTGAAATATAAATTAATTTTTTATCACAATTATTTAACATTTTTTTAGAGACGAATTATTTAAAAAGAAACACGTAAAAATATAAATCAATAATTATTTAGATAATAAATAAATAAAATAACAGATAGTAAAAATAATGATCTGAAGTAAAATTGAATAAATAAATTTATTTCATTATTTTTTAATATAAAATTAAAATTTTATTTAGATAGTTGCATAATATAATCGAATTCCATCATAGAATTATTAGAAATAATTAAAATGAATTATATCAAAATTTATATTAATGTCTTTTAGGATAAATTATATTTTATTAAATGATTTAAATTTAATCAATAATATATATTAAACCATGTTACATTAAGAGTAAAATAAAATTAAAATTTTTTTTAAATGGAACATTTTTTTATATTGACTATAATATCAACTTTATAATAGTAACTCTATTATCAAAGCAATGGTAAAATTAATGTTTTAGGCACAATCATGCACTTATGTTAACAAAATTATAAACACACATAGGGTTTTTATATGATAAATTTTATTTAATATTTATAATAATTGGGCCATGATTATCTTATAAATGTATCATTATTTTATTCTTAGAGGGTAAATACCATATGTTAAGAAGAACCTTATAGTCGTAAAAACCCAAAATGAAAAAAATAATAGAACATAGAATTTAAGGATCAATATGATTAAAACCAAAATTTAATTATGTTTTAGAGGATTTTTCATCCATATAATTCCAGAAAAAATTATTTTTATAATTTTGATCCATTTTAGGGAATATTTAAATCCTTATAGGGAATAAATTTTTGTATTTACAATAATTACACTCATTCTAAAATATAAAAGTGAACTCCCGACACTCACCTTTTCAAAACCCCCTATCCACGTGCCTCACCCCAAACCTACCAAATAAACTTATAAACTTTTCTATTTTATTCCAAGACTCCTTTATTTGGTAGTATATCCAACTAAAGAAGGCATTCAGTTCAAATGAAAAAGAGTTTCCCAAAAGTAGAGGAAATGTTCATAATGAAATTTTTTTGTTAAATTTCTTTATCAAAAAGATAATTTAATCTTATAACAATGATATATTAATTAAATTATCTTCCATATAATTAGATATTAATATTATAATTATTAAATAATCAGAATCACTCACTTCCAACAAATTGGTTTTGGAATGATCAATAATTTGTAAGGTGGTCAACCGTCTCGATAAGCTGTGTAATTCTTTTTCCTATTAACACCTCCCAATGGTAAGAATAATGATCTATATAAAGTTTATATTTGATAAATATATAATATAATGTTACCTCTTAAGTATAATACCATATATAACTATTTATATTTCTTATAGTGGAGAGTATGATAACATAGATCATGTGTATGGTGGAAAACCGCCTCATGAGGTGATGCGATTCATATTTCACTAACGTATTTCATGGAAAATAATAATTTTAAATATAATAAATATATTTTTTTAATTAAATATTTCTTAAATTCAGGACATTTTTGCATTATGGAAATATAATATATCATATTCCTTTTAACTCCCAGACAAAACGAGAATGTCATTCATTGATGTGTGTACTACCGCCTCTTTAAGGAAATGTGATTCATACATTCATCAAAAAATCATAGGAATTAAATATAAAAGTATATTTAAAAATATTATAATGATAAATGTTTTTTAACTTATTTAAATAATTATCATTAAAAAATGGAAATGGTACTCATGCGTATGTATGAAAACCCATCTCCATGATCAAAATGTTCGTTAAATTTTCAGAACAGTATTTCCTTATTTGTTTAAAAATTATAATTGAGGAATTAATAGAATAAATATTTCGTGAATTTGTTTTGGTGATGTTTAAATAATGAACACATTGACTATACTCATCCAAACTATATTATTTTTTACACATAACAAGAATATGGTCAAAACATATTATATAAAATTAATCAATTAGGTAATTAATATAATATGTTAATAATTAAAATAAATTAAAAACAAAAATGAATTTTTTTTCTCATTCTAGTAAATAAAAATCATATTTTTATTTTTTTGAAGAAGTTAATTATACATTTAACTTGGATGGCTCAATTTAAGGTTTGTTCTTCTTTTACTTTTATTTCTATGAGATATTATCTATATTCACCACATATGTTAATTTTGTAGTGAATATATATCACTGAAATTTATAAAATTATTATTATATATAAATTTAATGGGATTTAAATATCCCTTTCTAGATCTATTTTAATTGGGGTTTTGTTTTCAAAGCTACTGATTATGATGGGTTTTTTCATTGAGTGGTTTTCTACGTTATACACATATATTCACTTAGGAGGTTTATATAATTATCAATTGATGAATTTTATCATGAATAACCCTATTTAAATGTAATATTATGATTAATTTAATGTTATAATTTTTTGGGGATTATGATTCAAAATTAGAAAAGTGGTATGTGTTTTTATTTTCAACCTCATCAATTTTAAGGATTGTGAATGATTATTTTGATGAAGATGAAATATTATTATAATCCTGAATTATATTATCTAATTGTTTTATGATTTTTTCATGTAATTATAATATTTTCCAATATTTGGTACATAAAATTTTGTTGATTTTTTAAGAAATTAAAATTCTATTATGTCTTTGGTCAGAATATTGTTTTCATCCAAAACCAAATTTTCAAAAACTTCATTCAAAAATCTCTTTAACCGTTTAATAATGATATATAAATGTAATTTTTATAGATTATTTATTTTAAAAAAATCTTTGGAATATTCTTTTATTTTTTGATTAAGTAACTTATTTAAACATTTATAGAGAAAAATCAATTATCATTTCACATATAAAAAAGTACATATTTTACCAAATTCATGACCATAATTTCATTTAATAATAAATTATTATTATAATATGATAGTATTAAATAAATTTTATTATATTATTCTATAATTATTTTGGTATGTGGTTTCCAAAGAAATGGATCTTTGATATTTTTTATATTATAAAAAATGATTTCCATAATGAAAAGTAACATTTCACAAGAATGTTTTTATTTATATTTCAATGATATGGTCATGCATAAATTCAAAATAACCCTTTCATTTACATTTCCTATATTTTTGATATTTTTTATTTTAACCATCCTCATTAATTATTCATAAGGAATTAGATACTTTCAAAGATCTTGTATGATTCAGATATATCTTCTATGAGTTTATCATGTTTTAAATTGGTTATTATGGATCCCATTTTTCCATGGTTCAATCATGTATAAAATGAATTAACAAAGAATACATTAATTTTCTATGTGATAATCAATAATTAAAGTAAATAATGACTATTTTAAAGGGTTTTATTGTTAAAATTTTTATCTAGTACATTATTAATGTTGGGGTTTTTGGAAATTTTATAAGATAAGTGTGCCCAAAATGGGCCAATTATGCCTACTATAATGTACATTATGAGTGTGGATAGATAGTTATCCAATGAATTTGTTAATTATTATGTTCACCATTGAATTATATATGAATTCAGCCATATGTTTATTCCTATTTTAAGGGTTCTGTAAGTGTTATATGAGAAGATGTTCTAATATAACAATATGTTTACCTATAACTGATATTTTTTAATGAGTATTCTTTTGATCAAGAATAAAATCACTTTGATGATGATTATTTATTCATATGACTATTACCATTGTTAAATCCTTTTTAGAGGGTTTCATGTGTGATTAATCAAGTATTGATGGGTATGTATATTCTTATGTTACACTCATTCATAGTAATTATTCCATAATAATCTTATACTCCACTTATTCTCATTGATGATATTAATTTTTTAATTATTATATTCTTTATCACCAATCATTTGTATTCATCGATATTAATATTTCCTTTCCCAATTTTCTAAAGAATGGAACTGAATGATTTAACTATATATGGGATTTTATATGGATGTTGTTGATGTCTTAATGTAAATTTTTTTTCCAAATGGGATAAATCTTCATTTAAATTCATATGAATTTTTTAATTATGATTTTTTATAGTTATCTAAAACATCAAACTGAAAAGGTCCTCAAATATGTTTGTGATCAAATTTTTTACTTTTGGTGTTCAATGTTTAGGATGTTCAAAATTGGATCACAATTAAAACCATAAAATCAAATAATTTATTGATTAAGACTTCAGGAATAAGTCAAGGAGTGTATGTTTTGGATTTTAGTAGAATTGGTATTTATTATGTTATGCCTTATGAATGATTCCTTCATGTGTCACACAAAGATCATAAATAGGTTATGATGGGTGTTCCCATATATTTCCCCAATTCATTGGGAAATGTTTTAGTTTCATGTGGTGTCATGTATGAGATTATTGAGTAAAATAAATCTATTGTTGTACCTTCTTCACAGCGTTATATTTTATAGGATGTTATCATTAACACATGTTTAGGTAATGTAATTTGTTATTCCTGTAACACCTTGAGTTTTTATTATATATTTTTTCTGAATAAAATGAATTTCATTGATGGATTTTGTTCTAATATAAACCAAGTTAAGATTTTATTATCTCTAACAAAATTTTATTCTTATGTAATGTGGAACACTATGTTAATCAGGAAGTGCAAAAAACATTGGCTTATATTGTGTTACACACAGCATTGAGTTTTTAAAAAATATGAAGTTATATTAGTAATTTATTAATATAAAAGTAACCATTATAACATAGATGATAAAAATAGTAATATAAATAGTGACCAAAAACATTTCAATATTATTTATGATGGTTTTATATAAATAAAAAATAATTATAATAAAATACATAATTTTCTATAAAGTCATTATATGTTTTGAAAATAGTATTTTCTCCAAAGAATGGATTTTAAATTCCAATTTTTAAAAATAATAAAATTAATTATTGGAAAATTTATAATTTAAAATTTTAAAATAAACATATTTTTTTAAATTTTTATTTAGAAATTATATTATGTTGAATATTTTTTATTTTGTGGAAATATATTATTTTTGGAGGTATATAAAAAAATACCAAATTTTAATTGAAAACTACATTTTCATTTTATTTATTTATATAGTTAAATTATGTTTTAAATTATTTTTGAAGTATAATTTTTATTATTTATTCCTCCATTAATCTAATTCATATCATTTGAATCATTTTCACATCGACACTGGATTAAAAAACATTTCTATCTTTTTAACATTTCCATGTTTAAAATTGTTGCATAATCTCATTTGTAAGATAAATATTAAATAATTTTAATCTCTTAAAATTAATTGTATATTAAAAAAGGATTAAATATTTGAATTCATAATAAATTATTACCTCTAATAAGCCCAAATTATGTTTTGAAAAAAAATAGGGAAAATAATTAAAATTAATCGTGGAAAATAAATGAAAAAGAAGTTAACATGGGACTAATAAATAATTATAAGGGGTTAAATGACCCATAAACATGTTCTAAACCCATTTTATGGAAATATTTATACCAAAACTCATAATATATATGTTTTTTGGAATTATTGTTCCCTTTTTAAAAAAACATGGGTAAACATAACATCATTTCAAAAAAATTAATTGGGTCATCTCCCCACTAATAAAAGGCCAACAATTCTTCATTTTTATTCACAAAATAAATAAAAATTGTTTTGGAAAACACTTGAATAAATCTTTTCTTCAGTTTATTTATATCAACCAATAATCAATACATTTGTATAAATCTAACTCAAGAAAGCATTTGTGGGAATGAAAAGGTTATCCATGAAGAATGGATAAAATTTATCAATGAAGGTTATTGATTCATTTCATCCTAAACCCAATTAAATTATTTTTATATCATGATTATATTTTGTTGGGATAAAATCCCTCAAGGTAACATTTTAGTATTTTTGGGTTGATTGTGTTTGTTGAAAAAGAAGGTTTCCATGAATAAATTGTCGAGTTCCAAAGAAGTTCTTGACAATAATTGTTGAAAAAAGAACGATGAAAAAGGAAAGGATGATCTAGAGGCGGTACAAAAGAGTCGTACAATGTGGCACCGTTTCCTAGTGTTTTACAAATTATTGGGGTCCAAAATTTGGAGTTTGGTGAGCATCTCGAAAATAGGATTTCCATTAAGATCATAATTAAATATGGCAATGGCATGAATTTTGCGAAGAGAGGCTTCATGGTTTGGATTTCCCGATGACTAGAAGAATGATGGAGGTGATTATTCACGATTACGTCAAAGCTTTGTGAACGACATAGTTGAAGCGCATCGCGGAGTTGAAGGTCTTTGCGAAGGAGCTTCGCGGCGAAGGTGCAAAGGAATGTTGACGGCGATGCTCTACAATTACGAAGAGCTCCGCAATCGGAAAATTGTCGTGGTGCTTTGTGATTTGGATAGAATTCCGTCCAAAACATTGGTGCTTCATGATAGGAAATGACGTGGCGCTAACATCACGTGGAAGTTTTGAGGGTCGGTGGAATTGCCTATAAATAGATATCGACCCCCTCGAGATAATTTGATAATTTTCGAAGAAGATATTTCGTTCTCATTTCACGAAGATAGTTCGTGCAGCCCGTTTGCTTCTTGAAATAAGAGCTTCGCGAAGGCTATTGTAGCTCCGTGAAAGTTACAAGCTACATGTTGGCTTAGTGAGCTTCGCGAGGGAAGTTGATCTGCAACTACATGAGCTTTGCGATAGTGATTTACGAGAGTTCTTCGCAAAAAGTCAGGAGCTTCAAGAAGAATTGTTTGAGGTTTGCGAATTTGGGTTCCTCGTGAAGTTGGGTGCTTTGCGAAGGTTTTTCCAAAGTAATTTCCCAGTGTTGAAGGTAAAAGGTTTATTCACCAGTGGATGATATTTAGACTTCAATAGAGAATCTATCAACAGTTGAGGATACATGCTTTCATGCAAATGAAGAGACCTACAGGTCTATAAAATATGAGTGGATATTCTGAAGAAGCAGTGAGCTCACTTCTGTTGAGAGATCAGTGAGTTCTCAAATTGTGTGTGGTTGTAAACCTAGGGGAAAAATGAGTCCGCTTTGAACTTGTAAACAGCAGTGTGATTATAGTGGAATTAGTACGTCGGCACACTGCCATTGTACGCTCCTTTGACGTATCCCAGTGAGGGTGAACCAAGTAAAAAATCCTTGGGTCCTTTGCATGCTTTAATGTTTGCTCATACTCTATATTGGGAAGGAGAGAGAATAGGGTTTTGTCTAACATCAAAACAAGATTGTTTACACTCCTTTTGTCACAGAATAAAATGATTGGAAAAGGGGAATATCTGAGCTCAATGTGATTCATCCATTGGACAAATATAAAAAATTGACAAAGGAATGAATAATGAGAACATTTCACAAGGGTCGCGCATGTTCTACAATGGTTGCGCATGTACACTTGTGTGCTGCAATGGTCACGCAATTACACCTGCGCGCCCTAGGTGATAACCACCCAGGGGTCTTCCCCAGCCTATAAATAGACCCTCTGGGCCCCCCAGTTCAAAAAGGACTTTTTCCATAAGTTAGATAAAGAGATCTGAACGCCCATGTCTCTTCTTCAGGTCTTCCAAAAACTTCTAAGGTAATTCTTTACCTAGAACAGAAGGTATAAATAGGATCAGTATGGTCTATGTGTTAGAATTCACTAACACTTGCGCGCCTAAGTGTTTTACCCTTAAGGGAAATGAACACACTTGTGCGCCGCCCTACTTCTTCACTATAACTTGCTCGCCATCATCTAGAAAGCCTCTATTGATGATTCTAAAGGCTTTGATCAAGGATCATCCAAATATTACTCTAAGTACTGAAAATCATGCACGTACCCATGTGTCGTGCCGGTATACTTGCGCGACCAGGACATGCGCGCCTACGCAAAACCTGCGTTCCTGCCAGTACTTGCACGCCCCTACCTTTTTGGGTGCCTTTCCTGCCATTTTCACCCCTCTTATTCCATTCCACCTCTCCTATTCAAAATTCGGTCTTCAATACACTCTTCAAAGCCATTTAAGGAATGACTTCTTGATTTGGATTCCTTATCAGAAAGGAATTCTGTGGAATATCTCTCAAAACCTATTGGTTTACACATATTCATGTCACTAAATATTGAGATTTCATTCATTCAACCTCATCCTTTAAAATGAGAGAACCCCTTAAACTGGGCCTCCTTTGTAGGAATAAGCCCCAGTCATAATTCTCAAATATGGGCATCCTCCTTAGGATTAATACCCAAGTCCTCTTTAACCTGGGCTTCCTTTTTAGGAGTAAGCCCCAATATTAAAATCCCTAAATATGGGCATCCTCCTTAGTAGTAATCCCCAACCATAATTCTCTTAACCTGGGACACCTTTGCAGGAATAAGTCCCTGTCATAATTCTCAAATCTGGGCATCCTCTTTAAGAGTAAGCCCCAAGTCCTCTTTAATATGGGCATCCTTTTTAGGAGTAAGCCCTAATATTAAAATTCCCAAATATGGGAATCCTCCTTAGGAGTAAGCCCCAACCATAATTCTCTTAACCGTGGATTCCTTTTCAGGAGAAAGCCCCAATCTCAAAAATGGGCTTCCTTTTTAAGAAGTAAGCCCCAAGTCACTTAATTTTTCAAGTCCCTTAACCTGGGCCTCCTTTTCAAGAGTAATCCCCAGTCTTAATTTCCCTTTACCAGTCCTAATATACTTTTGATTTGGCCGTCTTTCTAAGGAGTAAATCCCAATCATAAGTCCCCTCCTAACTTGGGAATCATACTTTGTAGTAAGCCCCAAGATCAGCGTATCTAAATCTCCATGAAGTACATATACCGTTATAGACCCTTTTCCTGGATTTCTTCCCTGATGTAAATCTTAATCCTCATTTGTTTGGGCAGTTATATAGACATAAGCCCCACATAATCGTATCTTTCATGTAACAGTTGTCTGGTTTCACCAGTACCTCTTGTTTCTCACACCTATCATGACTCACGTGAGCTTAGAGTGTAAAAGTAATCATGACATCTTTCATGAGCCATCAATCATGCATAAACATCATACTCCCTTACACAAACTACATGGGTTCTAATTACTTTTCAAAAAACAAAGGATATGTAGGTAGCCCATCAGTGGGTACGATCCCAACTCTAAAATAATCCATGTCCTCCTAAATGACAATAAACTTCAAGAGCCCCACAAAGTGGATTTAAAACCAGTATGGTCACCATAATAACAAAGAGAATTTTATGTATTTTTAAGGGTACCATCAACTAAGAATCTCTAACAAATACAGATGATTCTTCATCGATGAAGAACCTCAAATACATATAAAAGATTCTCTAAATTTTCTACATATCAATCATTGATTGTCAGACTAAATGAAAACTCATTTTATACATGGTAATGTAATAAGGATTCATGAACATAACATAAATCTATAAAGAGAGTCCTGGAGTAGAAAATAATTCCCCTCAAAAAATGGTGTGATGAGTTCGACCTCCCATCTTCTCGACCAAAGAAAATTCCTAAGCCTCATCAGTGCACAACTAATGAGTTCCAACCATTGGAAAGTATGTCCAAATGGATTTGGAATCATTGGATGTTTATGCTTCTATGAACAAACCTGTTAGAAACTGATCCGAATTTTTGAACATTCAATAAACGAGGTCATCCCCAATTCATGAGGGAATCGAAAAATGGTGAACCCGACATGAATCCTTAACCAAGATAAAATGATGTTTTACTTATTTCGTAGGCACCTATTTAAAACTCAATGAGATCGCCAACAAATACAATCATTGATATATGTGCTCATCCAAAAGATGTAGTGTTTGAATTTATCTTGATTACATCTGTTATTTCTAAGGAACTCATTTCCAATATTTTTTTCATTCTATGAAATGGTTGCTCTCATGTTCAGACCAAAGAATATGTCTGCTGTGAAAACTTCTGTTGCGAATGCCACTACTGCTACTCCTGTTGGATCATCACCCGCTCTAAGGATGACATCACCTACTCAATGTCTTCAATGCTGGGTATCAAATGCACTGGTTAAGGAGTACCGTCAACATGGTACTATTCCAACTCTGGAGGCTTCCTGACAAACCCTCCAAGTGAACAATTAACCCTGGTCGCCCAGAAAGTGACGATCAGTGATCAAGAAGCAGGCGGTGCTAACCACTCTCTCCAACCATTTAGGGTTGTTATCCCCGGAACAAAATCGCTATTCACTCCCTTATATTTGGGAGGTGAATGAGAAGGTCCCTTAGGGCCTTTATTCAAAGAGATAGGATTCCTTCCCAAGGGATCCCATTAACCATTATTGCCAGACTCGTGCAGCAGTGCCCCATCAACATGATGAGGGTGTCGACTCCAGGCATTCAGTTCAGGTTCCTCTAACCCGAGAAGGAATGATGAATTGCCAGAGGTGATATCCGGTTAACAATGAGATGATTCTCATCTCTTCCATCTCCAGAGAAGTCCACCAACCTAACTTGGTGGCATGCAACGAGCGGGCACACACAGCTACCCGTTTTAATTCTCCTGTCCAGCTGACTTGTCTGGCAGCATCATGCCAATCCCGCCAAGAAATTCGGGTAGAGTACTATAGGTAGGAACATATACCTATTTATACATCATCAGCTAGTCAGCTGGATCGTCTGAGTACATATGATGGAGCTCTTCAACCACGTTCGGTGAAGTACAATCAGTAGGCACATACACCTGCTAGTAATGATCGAGCCTACCAACAATATCGCTTGGTAGCATTTGGAGAAGTCAGTCGGAAAGCTCCAGTGACCAATAGGAGGCCAACTCAACTCTCTGCCCCCACACATGAGTACTGTCAGGATTCACTGACAGGAAAAGGAGGACAAGAGCAGGCACATACACCTACTCCAATCACGGAATGAACGTACATCCCGGTTCCGATAGCTGAAGTCACCAAACATATTCTATCAATGGTGAAAGAGAAAAAGCAACTCCCTGTTCATATTCTGGATGCCTGCTAAGATATTATAACGGCTTCAGCAGCATCACAGGGAATGAAATGCAAATCTATCCCTACTAGTGGAGTGACACATCAATAGTTCACTCCAGAACAGACACAAACATCTGTTCTAGTCCAAGAGGGTTGTGGGGAATA
The DNA here is from genome assembly GCA_963277665.1 of Viscum album. NCBI lineage: Eukaryota > Viridiplantae > Streptophyta > Magnoliopsida > Santalales > Viscaceae > Viscum > Viscum album. The sequence continues at coordinate 677,090,414 of OY728132.1, read as the reverse complement.
CTTCCCCATATCATATGGACAACCAAGTCAAGAAAATACACTTCATTTGAGTGGAGATCGTCAGCCTAACCTGGCAATCTCTCCTGATCAAGATCATACACCTGTTCAGAGTAGCCACTTTTGGAAACAAGTGTTTTCTAAGGAGAGTAAGAAGGCGTCTAAGAAGTAGACCCGCCCAACACAGTAAAGAGATCAAGAGACAATCTGTTACAAGGCATTTCTCGATGATGGAGTTCTTGAAGCCCTCATATAGTTATCTATTGGAATTAAAGAATCTACTCCCTCATTTCCCAATAGTGGGAACATTAATTCCTATGGTCTTCAACAGATACTTCCTCATGAAGGCTTGCTTCATGAAAATTCTGTTGATCTCATTGTTTCATCTTCAAATGGGAGCTACAATAACCCTCTGTGTTTCTAGAATACCAAGGATAAAGAGATCTCATATTTTGTTGTATCCAACCATGGTGGTCCTTACCATGATGATGAATTTCGCTGTGAAAGTCCTCTCCGCTGTAGTGATTCACATTGCCCGGAAAATGCTCCAGTGGATAATATAGTGCCGAGAAATCCCTCTTATCTTGAGGAACTTGCAAATGAGAAGCCAGTCATGTATGATGCTTCATCGCTAGTAGGTGAAATAATTTCTCAATCGGAAGATATCCTAGGGTGTGGGTCATTCTCCTAACCACCCCTAAGACATTCATCTTCAAGTTTGATCAGTGGTTTCTCTACCAATCTTGATGAATCCGATGATGCGACAAGGAAGCACCAACTCCGGTCAAATCAGGTAGAAGAATATTCATTGAATGATAAAGATGAAATGATGAAAATGAGAACACTACTGGTGAAGGGTGAATTGTCAGTCATGTTTTGGCCTTTGGCTGACTCTTAGTATGACATTCCAGAGATGTTGACGGAAGATGGAATTCATGATATTCATCTCAACATATGGAAAACTCTTTGTCTGTTGAAAAAGAAAATATTATCTTATGATGAATATGAAAATCATGCTAAGATAATTGAAGGGTTACAACGTCAAATTGACATGGAATCTCTTTCAGTCTCTCGATATCTGAAGGCGGAAAAGCAGCAGAGAGCCCTTTAGCGTTCATGCCTTAGTGCACTAAGAATATTTTTCCAGTTAATTTCCAATTCCCCATATGGTATTCATGTCAGAGGATGGGGCGTTCATAGAGCACTACATTTCAATGTGCTCTCCAGTTAGCAAAGCCCGCCGAAAATGGTCTCATGCAATGTTATTGCCCGTGGCCGGCCATAGTTAATGGGTTTTGTTTGTAATCAAAAGCTTGCCCAAGAACAGGCCTCAAATAGTTATTCTCAAAATCCAAAATACAGAGAATAAGTTGTTGAATTTCTCCTGCATCAAAAAAATGAGAATATTGAATAGGCCTTTCGTATGGAGCAAGCACATCATCAAGTGAAAGATGTGTCGAAAATCATCCAACGGTATTTCGATACGGGTGATAAAAGTTGATACAGGTTGATGCATCCAGCTAATTTCCAGACCAATATCCGCAAGATCAGGAGAGATTTTAAGAAATTATCAGAAATAGCATGTTAAGAGCCACCCCAGCTTTCCAGACTGGGGTCTCTTTTAAAACAACCCTCAGAATCAATAAATAGATTTCGAGGAGTTGAGCGGGAAGAGCAAGAATAGCCCCAGTCCACCGGACTGGGGAATTTTTCAAATCATCAATCCCCTCCTCAGAGAAAGTCGGTCTTTTCCCAATTGGGGAAGATGCTTCAAGAGGAACTAAGGGACAAATTATCAGGATATTCCATCCAAATTATGGTTCATCAAGAAGTTCATGAGGGATTGAATCAAAAAAGGAAATGTCTCGTCAAAGACATGGAAGAAGACAATATAACAGAATTGCTGATAGAAGTGATGCGATGCGTTATGCATCAATCAATGTCATCAATGTCGTTGTTGCTGATCCACTAGATGAGGCTCACTCAAGGGACATAGATGAAGAGGTTCATGCTCAAGAAGTCGTACGCACAGACACAAATGAAGAAGGTGTGCATACACGAAGTCAACGATTTACCAAATATCTGGGGGTTCCTTCAAATAACCCACTTCCCCATCTATTAAAGGGATCAAACAAGGGGAAGGGAAAGAATCAGGTTACATATCATCCCTCTGGAGAAGACCAATCTCTCTCACTAGAGAAAATATTTGCCCAACAATAGGAAGAAATGAAATAATTGAGGAGGTTGCACACAGAACTACTTCAAGGATGTCTTCCTCCTAAGCGTGCTAGAGTCAGCCAGCCAAGGGAGTTTGTTGCGGCTACTGAGATGGATCAAGAATATCCTCCTTTATCAGTACACCCTCATAGGTCTAATCCTATGGGTCAATTGAAAAAACAATTGGATATGCTACCATCAGTTGCAGTACCAACAACCACATCTTTCCATGCTTCAGTCAGTGCACCTGCTCAGATTCAAGATCAACTGGATGTTTCTAAAAATTTAATAACTACTATTTAGTCATTAACAGCTCTATTGGATGATGTGGAAGGGAAGAGTGTGTAGGTTCAACCAGAAAAGAAAGCATACCCTGAATGGGTAGATTCAATCTCTCCCCCATCAAATTTTAGAAACCATGTATTCCCCATTTTCAATGGATCAGGAAACCCTGAACAACATTTGACGCATTATGTGTCTTGTTGAGATCTTATGATGGGAACTTCAGAGTAGCAATAAGTAGTGAAAATCAGATTCTATGTGGAAACCTTGCATGGAACAGCTTTTGTCTGGTATACAAGCTTGAAATCCCAGTCAATTACCAGATGGAAAGATCTCTGTCAATGATTTCTACTTCAATTCTGCTCAAATTTTCCAAATACAATAGTTTTTTATCTTACAAACTATAAGCAATGGGATAATGAAAGAGTCTCTGAATTCATTGCTTGCTGGAAGGGATTGACATATTCCCTGAGCTTAGCACTCCTTCAAGAGGAACTGTTGCCAATCTATGTGGAAAATCTGCATGACGAATTATGCACTCCACTGATCCCTGTGAAATACACAAGAGGGTTTCAAGACCTTACCTCAATCGCTCAGCAGATTGAAAATTCCCTTACACAGACCAAGGCTAAACCTTGTGTAATTCTATCATCTCCAGGAAGGAGAATGGGTAAAGAATAAACTGCTATAGTTATGCTTAAAAAAGAACCTGTGCCTACTTCAATCTCACAACCTTCATCTTTTCTAAGGGCTCTACCTCATGGGTGCCAACAACAATGCCCGTTTCGTCAAGACGATCAAAGAGATAAAAGATGAAAACAATTTTAGGAACTGAAGACCAAAACATACTCCTTCCGAAATGAACAATTTCCTGGTTACTTCATTTCTGCTCTCGAAAATAATTTGGTTCAGTTGCCAAGGCCCAAAAGGCCAAACAATGAAGAAGATGAAGACCATCCAAATTATTTCCCCTTTCATAAAATGTTGGGGCATCCCATCCAGGAGTGTTTTGTCTTCAAAGACCTCCTGCAAAATATGGTCCACTCGGGACAAGTCCAATTTAAAGGTTCTTCAGCTCAGGTAGCAGGTGTATCTGCTACAGTTCCAGAGGAGGAAGGCGAGTGGCAAGAAGTTAAGAAAAAAATGCACAAAAATATGATGATTGGAAGGTTAGATAGATGGTCAACCGAACTCATGCTATATTACGAATGCAATTGAATAAACCAATTGTACCTTCTCCATGAATGCCACATCAAAACCCTCTTCATTAGAGGAAAAATACTCAAAGAAACATCATGATTCAAAGAAAGAAAAAGAATCACAAGATGATGAGTACGTGTCAAAGCCTATGTTTTCTTTGACCCTAGCAGACTTCATGCCATCTACTTCAAATCCACGGGCACCGTCCCAACAAATGGCATAGCCTAAACAGGCTAATCTTATAGAGTATTCATCGGATGAAGATTTGATTTTTGGTTCTGCTAATATGATTTAGTTAACAGATACGTATTTTAGTCGCAGTTTCGATTTCGATGAGCCTGAATTCCCTATATCAAACTGAGGAATCAGAGGAAGTTTCGAAGGCTCATGATACAGGGGAAGACGTGGATCTTTTAGAAGCCACTACTCCAATTCTACCCCTACTAGAACTGTGTACGCAACAGAAACTTGTGGTAGATCCCTTCAGTGAGCTCAGTTAGAACAAGAAAGTTATTCTACCAATAACAAATTCAGTCCTGGCATAGTTATTTTGGAGGATCATTTGGGGGTTCCACATTCATCCTCTCAACATGTAAATAGATCTAATCAGTCTAATCTTCCAAAACCAGGAATATTTACCACTCCTATCCCAATACAAGATGCATCATCTTCCAAAGCATCTGCTTTCAAGGAACCTGCTAAACCACATGTTCTTATTGGGAAACATAGACCTCTGGATCAAAACTATGATGTATTGAAACACTTGGCCGATGTACCAGCCATTTTATCAATTCATTATGATTTGAATCAGTCAAAAGATCTTCAGGAGGCACTCATCGAGGCTTTGTTAAGTCCTCAAGAGTTTGAAACTGAAATTGCAGCAGATGAAGTCTATCACATAGAGAATAATCCTACAGAATGCCATGCAATAATATCTTTTACTCATGAAGATGAAGATGATGTTGTGCATGGGAATATTAGACCTTTGTACTTATTTGGAAAGGTCAATGGTGTAGAATCTGAAGAGATTTCATTGACAATGGTTCAGGAGTCAAACTCGTGCCCATTCGTACATTTCATCGATTGGATCTCACAGAATCCGATTAATCTCCCTCTACCATGATGTTACAAGGATATGAAAAAAATGAACAAGAACCACTAGGAGAAGCTATACTCAGAACGCAGTTTGGAGATCTTGTATCCAATTCATATTTCATGGTTGTTGATCAAGACTCATCTTTCAACATCTTTCTTGGAAGACCCTGGCTACATCAACATGTAGCTATCCCTTCATCATACCATCAATGTCTCAAATATTGTTTTGATGGTCATGTTGGGACATTATATGGTGATAAGGCCCCGTTCAAGACATGTGAGTCTCAATACATTGAGGAGGAATTCTATCACATGAAAGAAAATGATAAATCCACAACAAAGAAGATTACTAAAGTTAATACTCCATATGGTTTAGAGAAGATTCCATTAAATACATTTGCGCATCTAAGTACATATTATGTTTTTCCTATCAGTCAAATTGATAGGATAGACCCAAATCAAAATACTCTTATGGAAAAATCAATAATGTCAATTACAAAAATCAAGCTAGACAACATTAGAGAAATTGGTGATCCTCCAAGAAGTGATGAAAGCCCAAATTGTGACGTCATCATTTCATCTTCTAAAATCCAACAAGTCTATACTTCGCCAATCAGGCCAGAAGAAGTTATTGCAACATTGGAGGTGAACAATGATGTTGATTCTCAATCCATCATCTCCTCTTCATTTCCCAAGGAATACCATTCATCATCAATTTGGTCAGAAATGGAAGCTCCTTCTTCAAGATGTTCAAATTTTAACATATATTCTGATCATGGAAATTCTGCTTTATCATATACTATGCAAGTAGAAATGGAAGAAATAACACATATTGAAGAAGAAGAGGAAGATCTTAGAGATACTCCTCCAACATTTGAAGAGGGTATCTCATCCACCATGGTTGAACTCATTGAAATAAATTTGGGTACAAAAGAAGATCCACACCCCACTTTAATCAGTGCGGCCATGACTCTTGAAGAAAAAGGGATGTATATTAAATTTTTAAAGCAAAATCGATACATATTTTCTTGGAACTATACAGAGATGCCTTAGCATGATCCTTATGTTCCTACTCATCATTTGGGTTTACCAGAAGAACATCGAGGATTTAAGTAAGCCACGAGAAGAACACACCCAACTTATGCTTCCAAAATTGAAGTTGAAGTGGATAATCTTATCAAATATAACTTCGATAGAGAAGTTCAATATCCAATGTTGTTGGCTAATATTGTCCCCGTAAATAAGAATAACATGCAAATTATATTTTACATCGATTTCAGAGATCTTAATTGGCATTGTCCTAAGGATGATTTCCCAGTTTTGATTACAAAACTTTTAATTGAAGAAACAACTGGCTAAGAAGCACTTTCCTTCATGGATGGATATTCTAGATTAATCAAATCCGAATGGCCCTAGAAGATGAAAAATACACAGCCTTTAGATCCCCGTAGGGTGTATTTTGATACCCGGTAATGGCCTTTGGCTTAAAGAATGTAGGTGCAACATATCAACGTGCCAGGCATTGTATCTTCAAACCCTTTTTAGGGAAGTTTGTTGAATTCTATGTGGACTATTTGGTGGTCAAATCCAAACAATGTTTTAATCACTTGGATGATTTGGAAGTCATATTCCGCAAGCTTCGACAATATAATTTGAAGATGAACCCCTTAAAATGTGCTTTTGGGGTAACCTTAGGAAACTTTCTCAACATTGTTGTACACCATCATGGTATTGAAGTCGATCTTGAGAATACAAAGTAAATCCTTGCTATGTCACCTCCTCGAAATTTGAAATAATTAAGGGGAATACAAGGAAACTTATCCAATATTCGGATTTTCATCACCAATTTGGCAGGAAAAACGTTAACCGTCACCAAATTGATGAAGAAGGTAGTCACTTACCAGTGGACTGAAGAATGTCAAGAAGCATTTGATACTCTCAATAAATACCTCTTAATTTTGCTGGTACTCATGCCACCTGTTGAAGGAAGACCACTTATCCTCTATGTGATAGCTTTAGAGCGATCATTGGGTGCCTTTATTGGTTAGAAGAATGATGTTGGGAATGAAAACAGCCTCTACTACCTCAGTCGAACTATACTTGAAGCAGAAACCCGGTATTCAATTATTGAGAAGTGTTGTCTGGCATTAGTCTTTGCAGTTCAGAAGTTGAGACACTACCTGAAACATCACGAGGTTCAATTGGTATCTCGTAATAACCCACTCAAATTATTATTTAGTCGTCCAATGCTTACAGAAAGTCTGGTAAGGTGGGCCGTTATTTTGCTGCAATTCAATATTTAGTATGTGTCTCAGAAGGCAATAAAGGTCCAAGCTATGGCAAATTTCCTGGTTGAACACCCTTTAGTAGAAGACTCATCTTCAGATATTGAACTCCCTTATGAGGAAATCTTCTCTATTAATGAAAGTCCTCAGGCATTGGAAATGTATTTTTATAGTGCTTCCAGAAGTCCAACAGGGAGGAAAATGGAAAATCCTAAATTCAAAAAAGTTGTCATAGGAATTGTGTTCAATTCTCCAGAAAAGGAAGTGTTACCTTATTCCTTCTTATTGTGGGAAGGTGGTACCAATAATTAAGTAGAATACCAAGCTCTCATCGCAGGCTTGGAATTGGCGCTTCAAGCACAAGTGAATCACTTAAAGATGAAAGGTGATTCAGACCTGGTAATCAAAGAAGTCAATGGGGATTATCCCATCATAAAATAAGAGCTAATCCCTTTGAATGATTTCTTTAGAGATTTAATGGTGGATTTCCATTTCGAACCCACATTTTCGTAAGTCCCACGATCACAAAATGCTAAGCTGATACACTAGCTAATATAGCCACAGCTCTGTCAGATCCAAATCGGGATGAGAAAACCATCAGTATTTCCCACCGTCATGCAATTTCACTTTATGTTTGAATTAGAATAGAGGAAATTAATGAAATTAGTCGCATTCCTGAACAGCATAGTCATACTATAGGATGGATGTCACCTATCAAGGAATACATTTAAAATGGAACACTTCCACCTGATAGTGCCGAGAAAGAACAAATCTGGCGACGTGTGGTCAATTTTACACTTTATGATAGCCCAGATCATCTTGAGAAAATTCTCTACAAACTTGGTTTTGATGGAGTTCTCTTCAGATTCATTAATGGTGAAGGGACAATAGCTTTCATGAAAGAAGTGCATGTAGGAGTCTGTGGTGCCCACCAGTATGAACATAGACTGTCTGATCAGATTTGAAGGCTTGGATACTTTTAGCCTTCAATGATACAAGATTGTGTTGATTTCACAAAGAAGTGTCATTCATTCCAAGTACATTCATACATCATTCATCAACCTCCAGAGTTGCTTCATAAAACTAAATACTCATGGCCATTTGCACATTGGGAATGGATGTGGTGGGACCTTATCCTTCAGTTACGGCCAAGTAGTTTAAGTATATTCTTACTAATATAGATTTCTTTTCCAAATGGGAAGAAACAGTACCTCTCAAGGAAGTCAGTTCTAAATGCATTGATAGCTTCATCAATTCTAGCATCATTACCAGATTTGGTGTCCCTCATACCATATTGACGGACAATGGAACCAACTTCTGTTCATCCGAGGTGAAGAAATTATATCAAGAATACAACATCAAATCCAACTATTCATCTCGGTATTATGCAGCGGCCAATGGCCTGATAGAAGTCTTCATTAAATTTTTTTCAAATATACTGCAAAAGATGGTGGATAAAGATAATAAATCATGTCCTAATAAACTCTTCCATGGTTTATGGGTTTATCAGACTCCACTCGCACTGTAACATGATCATCTCCATATTCACTGGTATATGGAACGGAAGCCCTCTTGCCCATTGAAGTTCAATTACCCTCGCTCAGAGTAGCCATTTCTGATTAGTCATCATAAGATGAGAAATATCAAAACCGATTGAATTAATTGGAATGGTTAGATGTGAAAATATTGTGCACTTTGCACCACTTGGAAGTCTATCAGAATCGAATAGCATGAGATTTTATCAAAAAATTTCATCTTTGTTCATTCACTAAGGGAGAATTGGTATTAGTTCTCAGAACTCCAATGATACCAAGAAAGAAACCACCCAACCCTGAGCCAAAATGGGAAGGACCTTACTCAATATTTAGGGTCTACTCCAATGGAGCTCATTCATTAATTTCAATGGATGGAGAACTCATCACTACTCTATCCAATGCCATATTTTTGAAGATGTATTTTGTATAAACACAAAATTTATCATCATTGGTCTAGTATGACCTTAAACTGCACCACCGTCCATCAATACATTAAACTGCATAATCCACAGTCCATGCATATGAACTTAAATTATTTGCACATCCCTTACATCCAGCACGACATTAAACTGCATCATCCACGGTCCATCTATATGACCTTAAACTATTTGTATTACTTTCATCCCACACGATGTTAAACTGTGAAAAAGTTCCCTAATTCATCCAACATGATGTTAAAATGTGTCCCCTTCATCATCCTTGCTATATGACATTAAACTATACAGCAATGGTCCATGCATGTGACCCTAAACTATTTTCAAGTCCCTTTTGTCCAACATGACGTTAAACTGTATTGTCTCTTTTTCGTCCAACATGACATTAAACTATGGAAAAGTCCCTAATACATGCAACATGATGTTAAATTGTGTACTCTTTTGTCCTTACTGCATGACATTAAACTACACAGTCTTCTTTTTCTCCAACATGACATTAAACTGTGTTGTCCCCATCGTCCTAACTACATGACACTAAATTGTATAGAAAGTACTTTGTCCCTGCTACATAACACTAAAATGTGCAACACTTACAGTCTTAAATTCAAGACTATAAACTGTATAGTCCCTTTATATGTCCTACATGACATTAAACTGTGCATCATTAAGGTTGTTGTCAACTCTTGTTTCACACACCGAGTATGACTCACGTGATCTTAGAGAAAACATCAACCATAACACTCTCTCTGGGCTACTAACCATGTGTAAGTCCCAACAACATCCTTTTTTAGGTTGTTGTCCCGAAGAACAACTTGATCACTAATTCATTCTTTAATTGTACTACGCGGGCTTTGATCCTTGCCTTCCAGGCTGGGTACATAGGCAACCTCCCAAGGTTCAAGCCCAAAACCAATCTCTTCACATAAATTCACCTCCATCTCATATGATATTGATTCGTGAAACCACCCCTAGAATCAATATCATTACATTGGATCACTTTCTTCCTTGCTATACGACGTTAAACTATAAAACACATTAGTCCAGTATGAAAATAAACTATAACATTCTTTGATACCCTCACCTGAGAGGGAACCATTATTTACATTGATTTTTCAATCATGTTTCATTCCAAAGACTATGTGCATACATGGAAATGCCCAAACCTTTTATGTTGTGTTAAAACATCATTGCACTAAAGTCCCTTTTCACCCTTCACCTGTACAAACGAAATTTGTACAGAGGGTAGTTCTAAAACTACGTGGGCTTGATTACCATCATTATGGGATATGTAGGAACGTTCGACTGTCCCTCGAATCCACCCCCAACTCTTTTGGGCCTAACCCCAAATTTCACTTTCAGTCCCTTGGCTGAAAAGTCCCCATGAAAACACACACTATGTATTTCTTATAATGGTCCAAGTTCTATGACCATAAACTAAGATATCCATTCCTTTTGTCCCACATGGCGTTAAACTGTAGTTCAAGAACTACATCTAGCTTGATTCCTATCATTATGGGATACATAGTGAAGTCCAACATTTCCCTTCAGGACCCAGCCACAACATGATTATGGTTAGCATTGATCTGTTTATCTCTGCATACATTGTACAATACCCATCATTATGTGTTATAATCCTAAAATTAAATATTTTCATATCATCATAACCCTTTTCTTAATCTTCTAATCACAAAAAGCCTGAAATTCTGAGAGTTCTTTTTCCTGACCATGAAACATGTGCCCTTAGGCGGCCTTGTATAAATAGTCTACATAACGGACCTGTTAGCCAAAATATGAGATGATTTGAATATGCTGTCAATTCCCTTAGGTGGCCCTACATAATTCAACCCCCTAATGGGTTTGTTAAATACTGGTAAATTCATTCTTGGGAAGAAAGATTCTTTTGTGCTTATTTGTCTTAATGACAATATGTAGGGATCCACAAAAAATAGCCATCCTTAACATACTTGTCTCATATCTTTTCTCATGATCAGAAAATATTCAAGTCGATGGTTTATATATTCCCTTCCCTACGTTTGGGTCAGACCTTCGTAGGAGTAATATTCATCCAGTTCCTCGATAATCTTGTTTGGAAATATCTTCTCTATATTCAAGCACCTCTTTCCATACAGAAAACTCTATACTTTAGAATATTTGAATCTTCATAAACTTTCACTGGCTTTTTATAAATATAAAATAAATTTCTGAGAGTTCTTTTGCCTAACTATGCAGCATGTGCCCTTAGGAATCCTTGCATAAACAGTCTACATAACAGACATGTTAGCCAAAAGATGCTATTTATTTGACTTTACAGCCAATGCCCTTAGGTGGGCCTGCATAATTCAACCCCCTGAAGGGTTTGTTAAATAATGGTAACTTCATTCATGGAAACTGCTTCTTCTAATGCCATTTAGCTCTTTTTAATATCATTCCTCATATTCAAATATTCTTAAGTCATAGTTTACCTATTTCATTTCTTTCTTATTTTTTTCGTCAAACTTGAGTATGGTAATGTTTTTTCAGATACATTTTCAAGGAATTAAGTCAATTATAATCCATTACAGTCAAATCTATTTCAACCATAAACATTATCCTTTTTATGTCTGATGTTCATGACATTAAACATCCCACAAAATGAAAAGGAACTCTGAATAAAATTAATGTTCCAGCTCACTAAACATACATTTTGTATGATTTAGGTAATATTGATCAATTAAAAGATTCAAAGATTATTGGGTTATTTACATTAATCATAGTAAAAATCAAACTATGCTTACAAGGCCCATTGGATTAGGTAAAATTTAAAGTATGTAGCAAAAGAATGCAGGTACAAATGATTGAAGATGAAAGTGTTTTTCATTGATACACAAGAGATAGAAGGACATCCACAGACTGGAGTCTCTTCTCTTTTTCAAGAATTACAAGAGGCTTTCAACATAACTCTTCATTTGATTTATGGCATCCCGATCTTCATCAGCAACCACCTGTAATTCATTCATTCAACTGGATACAATAAGAGATGTAGTGATACCAGCTCTTCTTGGAACAATTGTAAAAGGATGTTCTTGAGTGCGGTTTGAGAAAATTTTTTGTGGATCAAACAGTGACTCTATTTCTAACCCAACAGACCTGGAAGATGGATACATGGATTTGAGAATGGAGCATTGGAAGTAAAGATCCATTTAGAGAGAGTACACTTTTCAGATATTGCTCTAACGCCATGTTTCTCTTCTCTCCACCAACCTCTAGTGGAAAACATTTCAGCACATGGGTTTACCATTTTCATATCTTTAAGGAAATGAAAAGGAGGAAAAATTTGAAAGTTCACACAAATGTTGTTGCTCTTAATGCACATCATAACTGAAATAGAGGAGTAGTGTTGTAGCTGCATCTCATGCATATAGTTATTTTCATCTGGAATATTGACTCCTTGCAGATGAACACAACCATACAGAGGTAGGTAGATGCTCTGTTGGAAATTAGGATGCTATTTCTTCAAGTATTTAGCCAAATCTGGGAAAGTGCTATCGCAGATATCATAGTAATCATGGATAAAAATGTTCATCATGTCATCAATTATTTTTCTCACATGTTCATCAGTCATTCCAATTCTCTTTGGTGCCATTTGATCTACACAAGAATTGAATAATTAACTATTATGTTATGTTAATTTTCCATAAAATTTGTGAATGATTTGATGAAATTGGATAAGTTATTATGGTGTGCAAGTCCCATAGTTGGCGCGCAAGTCTCCTTCGGTCACGCAAGTATTGGTCGCACAAGTATCACTGTACAAGTCCAAATACCTTAACAGAAGAGCGACACAAGAAACGAGAAGTGCAAAATAGCGGAATCACTTGCGCGGACGAAAAAAAGCCGAGATCCAAGCTCCGCGACGAGAGAAAGAAATCTGTGAGAGTTGAGTGCTTTGTGCGGAATGAAGCCCCCTATTTATAAACGCATCCATGAACCTACACACCGTACCCTGCGTGACTAAAGTACGTACCCCTGGGCACCAGACCCTGCGCACCCAAAGCTCATTTGTGCGCCCAACCTTATGCGCCCCAATTTACTTTTTGATTCTTGATTTCATCAGAGTCAAATCCTCATTTCTTTTGGATCCAACTCTGAGGGGGGACTTTTGTTTACCCACCTTTTGTTACAGAATATAACGATTGGAAAAGGGGAATATCTGAGCTCAAATTGATTCAACCTTTGGAAAAATATCAAAAATTGACAAAGGAATGAATAATGATAACAGTGCATAAGGGTCGTGCAAGTTCTACAATGGTCACGCAAGTACACTTGGGCGCCGCAATGTATGCATAGGTACACCTATGCGGCCTTGGTGATAACCACCCAGGGTCTTCTCCAGCCTAAAAACAGACCTTGCGGGCCCCCAGTTCAAAAAGGAAATTTTTTAGAATTTAGATACAGAGCTCTGAACACCCAAGTCTCTTCTTCAGGTCTTCCCAACACTTCAATGGTAATTCTTTTCCTAGAATGGATGTCTAACTTGGGGAAGTATGTTCTAAGTGTTATAATTCACTAACACTTGCACGCCTAAGTGTTTTACCCTTAAGGGAAATGAACACACTTACGCACCGCCCTACTTCTTCACCATTTCTTGAGTTCAATCTTCTGGAAAACCAATTGGGATGATTCTAAAGTCTTTGATCAAGGATCATCCAAATATTACTCTAAGGGCTGAAAATCACGCATGTACCCATGTGCCGCGCAGGTATACCTGGAAGACCAGGACTTGCATGCCTACGCAGTACCTGCGCGCCTGCCAGTACTTGCACGCCCCTACATTTTTTGGTACCTTTCTTACACATTTGACCCCAATTATGCCATTCCACCTCTCATATTCAAAATTCAGTCTTCAAGACACTCTTCAAAGCCATTTATGACATGATTTCTTGATTTGGTATCCGTATCTGAAAGGAATTCTATGGAATATATCTCAAAACCTAGTGATTTACACATCTTCATGTCACTAAAGATTGAGATTTCATTCATTAAACCTCATCCTTTAAAATGATAGAACCCCTTAAACTGGACCTCCTTTGGAGGAATAAGCCTTAGTCATAATTCTCAAATCTGGGAATCTTCTTTAGGAGTAAGCCCCATGTCCTCTTTAACCTGGGCGTCCTTTTTAGGAGTAAGCCCCAATATTAAAATTCCAAAATATGGGCATCCTCCTTAGGATAAATCCCCAACCATAATTCTCTTAACCTGGTACTCCTTTGTAGGAATTTTCCCCAGTTATAATTCTCAAATCTGGGCATCCTCCATAGAAGTAAGCCACAGGTCCTCTTTAACCTGGGCTTCCTTATTAGGAGTAAACCTCAATATTACAATTCCAAAATATGGGCATCCTCCTTAGAAGTAAGCCCAACCATAATTCTCTTAACCTGGGCTTCCTTTTTAGGAGTAAGCCCCAGTCTCAAATATGGTCTCCCTTTTCAGGAGTAAGCCCCAAGTTCCTTAATTTTTCAAGTCCCTTAACCTGGGCCACCTTTTCAAGAGTAAGCCCCAGTCTTAATTTCCCTTAACCAGTCCTAATTTAATTATGATTTGGGTTTCTTTCTTAGGTGTAAAACCCAATCATATGTCCCCTCCTAACTTGGGAATCTTTGTTAGGAGTAATCCCCAAGATTAGATTATCCAAATCTCCATGAAGTGAATATTCCTTTTTGGAACATGTACCTGGATTTCTTCCGTGATTTAAATCTTAATAATCATTTGTTTGGGCAGTTATACACACATAAGACCCACATCATTGCATCATTCATGGCACAATTGTCTGGTTTCACCAATACCTCTTGTTTATCACACCGAGCATGACTCACGTGAGCATAGAGTGTAAAAGTAATCATGAAATCTTTTGTGAGCCATCCATCATGTATAAACATCATACTCCATTACTCGAACTACGTGGGTTCTGATTCCTTTCCCAAAACAAAGGATATGTAGGTAGCCCATCAGCGAGTATGATCCCAACTCTGAAATAATCCATGTCTTCCAGAATGAAAATAAACATCAAGTGCCCCACTAATTAGAATTAAAACCAGTATGATCGTCATAATGACTAAGAGACTTTTATGTATTTTTATGGATACCATCAACTAAGAATCTATAACAAAAACAGATGATTCTTCATCTATTAAGAACCTCAAATACATATAAAAGATTCTCTGAATTTCATACGTACCAATAATTAATTGTCAGACTAAAAGAATGCTCATTTTATACTTGGTAATGTAATAAGGATTCACGAACATAACTTAAATCTATAATGAGAGTCCCATAGTAGACAATAATTCCCCTCAAAAAAAGGGTTGATGAGTCCGACCACCCATCCTCTCGACCAATGAAAATTCCTAAGACTCATCAGTACATAACTAATGAGAACCTACCTTTGATAAGTAGGTCCAAATGGATATGGAATCATTGGATGTTTCCAGTTCTATGAAAAAATCAGTTAGAAACCGATTGGAATGTTTGAACCTTCAATCAACGAGGTCATCCCCAAAACCAGAGGGAAGAAAAGATCAAAAGGGGTAGTTGTTTTAATCTGTCATACCCCGATTCACCCCCCCCCTCTCATGGTATCTTCCTAGTGGACCTATCAATTTGTATAAGATAAAAAGCTTAATATCTGTGATTCTCTCTCAAATGGATGTTACCAATCATAAAGGGATTCTGATCTTTGATGGGAAAAATTTTCAGCTATGGAAGAGTCAGATGCAACAATAATTCCGATATTTTGTAATGGATGTGTTCAGAGCAGCAATGCATGGTATAACAGCCGACATCAATAGCGGGGCCTTATCGGATGCCAATTGAAGATAATTAGATTCTGATGCCAAGGGAATAAATTCTTTAGGGGGAGCCCTATCCAATGTTATATATACGAAGGTGATGTCATGTAAAACATCACATTCCATGTGGGAAAAACTTTTTAATATATATTAAGGAGATACGAAGGTCAGAGAAGAAATGATTCAAGTACTATGGAGTAAGTATGAAAATCTGAATATGAACTCGAATGATTATTTTGATGCATTCTTTGATAGGGTAAATGTTGTAGTGGAATACATGAGAAGTTTTGAAGAAGTAATTTAAGAAATCAAAATTGTGAATTGCATCTTCATGAAACATACACCTTGGTTCAATCCAAAAGTTTCAGTTTTGGAAGATAAAGACCCGAAAGAGCTCACATTAGACAACCTACACAGCACCCTTGTTGCATATGAAATGAGAAATGATGATAACAATGTTATTGAAAAAGGGAAATCCAAAGACGTTGCATTCAAGTCCATGAATAATCTCACCATTTAAGTCTCTCAGGAAGAAGAAGGGACAAATGAATTGATGTCATTACTCTCCTCAAACCTTCAAAGAGGAAAAATAATGTTTAAAGGGAAACGTCAACATGCTTGTTTTAGATGTTGAAGGGTTGGACATCTTGCAGCTTGGTGCCCCAAAAAGATCAATGAGGATGATGATGTCGATGAAATCTAAATTCCCAAGAAGAAGAATTTAGCCAATGGGGAAGGAAAGAAATAGTTCAAGAGAATTTTCATTTAGAAAAAGAACCTTCTTTCAAATGAATATGGCATTTCAGATGAGTCGGAGGCTGAGGAGGTTGAAGAGATAGAGAACTGCAATGAACGAGGAGAAAATGCTATGGTGACAGTTGTCAGCAGTTCTCAGAATATGAATGAAACTGAAGATGATGAAGAAGAAGAAGAATTTGAGGGAAGATATGATATTCAAGCAGAGTTAGAGGCTCCTCTTGAAGAGATAGATGTTTGGAGAGACAAAAAAAGAAATCCAACAAAGTTGATCATGATGCCAAACTCTATATGAAGTAGTAGAAAGAAGAGAAGACTGAGTTAATGGAAGAAATCGAGAATCTCAAGTTATCAACACCAGAGGAGTCAGAATCTTTTAGTGAGTATAAAATAAAAAATTAAGAATAGAAAAGGTATATCAATAGCATGAATAACACAATGAAAGAAGAAATAAAGTGTATTGAAGAACTTGAAGGTGGAGTTGTCAGTCTGCAGAAAAAGGTTAAAGATCAAGAAAATCTCTTAACTTCTACTGGGTCATCAACAAAGAATATCACTCAAAAAACTGAGAAGATGAATGTGGAGAATAGTGGTTCAGTAGAATAAAGAATCCACTTTGTTTAGATGTTAAGACTAATGAAGGGCTTGATTGAAAAGAGAAATCTGTGAAAGTTGAGGTCAGAGAGCAAACACCCACTCCGAGATTGAAGGTGGATTTGGGGACAAGGTAGAATCAGAATATTCAGATATCCCAAAGGGAAACTAGTAATGCAGAAGTATCACGAAGGAATGCGCCTTATATCAGGTGTTATTGTTGTGAAAAATTGGGTCATTCATAGTATGTGTGTTCCATTGCCAAGAGATATCAAAGGGAACAAGAATAGAGGTGGCAGCCAAATAGGGAAAGGTTCTCTAGAACATATTTCGAGGGGAACTGTTTTTGGTGAATAGGATTCGGGCACATGGCTAGGTATTGCACTTCGACCATACAAATTAATATGCAAAATAAGAACCCAAATGTTCACAAACACCAGATCAATGAACCAACAGGTTAGTTGAAATTGCAAAATAGATTTTCACCTTTGTAGGATGGAGCGGGTCCATCATACACTGAGAAAGAACAGAAGTATCAATCCATGCCGAGTGTGAAGGAAAAAATATGGACCATGAAGAAGAAAGATGTGAAGGTCGTGGTGGAAGAAATTTCCCTTAAAGAATCAGATCGCTCTGGTGTATGGATCCTTGATAGTGGTTTCTCATCTCACATGAAAGATAATAAGGATATTGTTACAGGCGTAAAATATGACAAAGAATTAGTTTTCAAGTTTGGAAATGATGAAGGCCTGAAGATTATTAGCTTAGGAAAGGCCAAGTTTGGGGGCAAAGAGATGAGGCGTGCTGATGTCTTAGTAGTAGAAGGCCTCAGTCACAATTTTCTCAGCGTCAGTCAACTATGTGACTCAGGACATTATATAAGGATTACTAAGAAGATGTGTTTCATCAAAGGAAGATATGAGGCAATAGTTCTACAGGTAAAAAGAACAAAGGGAAATCTTTACCTGGTCAGTGGAGAAGAAGATATGTGTTTTCTGTCTAGAGAGGAAGAAAACAAGTTGTGGGATAAACGACTTGGTCATCTTTGCCGACCATCCCTGGAAGATCTGGTAAATTCTGATGCAGCAAGAGACCAACCCAAGCTATCACGTGATATTACCCACACGTGTGACACATTCAAACAAGGGAATCTTGTCAGAATGATGTATAAGGTGAAAGAAAACAAGTCAACAAAAGTGCTCGAATTGGTGAATGCAGATGTTTGTGGACCCATCACACCAAGACCAATTGACAAAAATAGGTACTATGTTCTTTTCATCGATGGATATAGTACATTGGCATGGGTATTTGTTATTTCCCAAAAGTTCAATGTGTTTAGCTACTTAAAACAGTACCGAAGGGAGCGTGAAAGGATTATTGGACAGAAAATTATGAAGTTTTGTACTGAAAATGGAATAGAATTCACAAATAGTCTGGTGGAAGAATATCTCAAGAAACATGGGAAAAGGCATCAAGTTTCTTCAATAAGAACTCCCCAATAGAATGGAGTGGTTTACAGGAGAAATTGGATCATCAATAACATGGCCAGAATGATGCTCATTGAAAAGGTCCTACCAGAGAAATTTTGGAATGAAGTAGTTTTAACATCGGTCTACATTTCTTCCAGGGCTCTGTTGTGTCCGAAGGAAGGAACGACTCCATACGAGTTTGGTATGGAAAGAAGTCAACGGTTAAATACTTCCAAATATTTGGAAGTAAGTTCTTTATCCTCAACAAGAAAAAACATAGGAAATACAAATCTCAAGGAGATGAGGGGATATTCCTTGGATACTCAAGAAAATGTAAGGCATATAAATGCATTAATAGAAGGATGGGAATGATAGTTGAGAACAATGATGTCACTGTAGTATAGAATGAGAAGATCATTCAATAGTGAAGTGGACAACTTCATTATGAGAGTGATGAGGAAGAAAGAAATGTAGGGGAAGCAGAAGTGGCAGATGTTGATTTAGAAGAAGATACTGATGATGAGCATGAGGATGTAAAGTCGGTATCTGCACAAAAGCCAAGGAGTCGAGCTGAAATTGATAGGCAGAATATCATCGGTGATCAGTCTGATCTGGTTCAGACTAGGAGAATGAAATCACTGCTGCAGACATCTTTCTTATCTCAGGTTGAGCCAAAATGCTTTGCTGATGTAGCTGAAGATGAAAACTAGATTCAGGCAATGAATGAAGAGCTAGATCAGATTGATAAGAATCAAACATGGGAGATTGTTTTGAGGCTAGCAGATAAGAATATAATTGGGAATAAATGGGTTTATAGCAACAATATGTATGAATATGACACAGTGATTTGGAACAAAGAACGACTAGTGTGCAAAGGGTACTCCTAGATTGAGGGAATAAATGTTTATGAGACTGTTGCAAATGCTTCAAGGCTGGAGAAAATCATATTATTCCTAGCCAATTCAGTGCAAAGTAAGTTCAAAGTGTTCCATATGGATGTCAAATCCGCATTTATGAATGGGGTTCTATAGGAAGAGGTGTATACTGAGCAGCTAGATGGTTTTCCCATTCATGAGGATGAGAAAAAGGTTTGCAGACCAAAGAAGGCGTTGTATGGGTTGAAACAAGCACCAAGAGCATGGTACTCAAGGAATGATTATTAATTGAAGAATCTTGGTTTACATCATGGGGTAGTTGATTACAATCCCTATTTCAACAACAAAAATAATCAAAGGATGATGGTCTTGGTTTATGTCGATGAAATAATATTTGGCAGACCAGATAAAGCTCAGTGTAGACAGTTCTCCGAATTCATGCAAAGTGAGTTTGAAATGTCAATGATTGGAGAGCTAACATTTTTCCTTAGTCAATAGATGACGTAAGGAAGGAATGGAACATTCATTTCACAATCTAAATATTCCAAGGATGTTTTGAAAAGATTTGGATTGGAAAATTACAAGGAGATAAAGACTCTGGTAGCTACCCAGATGAAATTGTCCAAATATGAGGATGGAAAGGCAGTTAATATCACAGAATATAGACAAATAATTGGATGTTTGTTATACATGACTACAACAAGGCCTGACATTGTATTTGCCACATGCCAAGCAGTGAGATATCAGAGCAATCCCAAAGAAATCCACATGCTTGTAGTGAAAATAATACTTCGGTATATCAAGGGTTCAGTGGACATAAGAATGATATATAATGAAAAATATCAATCAAAATTATTGGGATATACTGTTGTAGATTGGGTCGGTTCAACGGATGACAGGAAGTCAACATCGGGAGGTACTTTCTATCTTGGAGAACTATGTGTTTCTTGGATATGTAAGAAGAAAGATTGCATTTCATTGAGCACTACAGAAGATGAGTATATCGCTTCCACTCAAGCATGCACACAGTTATTGTGGATGAAACAACAGCTTGATGATATGGGTGTTGAAGTGAAGTCTCTGATCAGAATCTAGTGAGATAACTCATGTACTATAAATCATAGGAAAAATTCAGTCCATCACTCAAGGACAAAGCACATTGAGATAAAATATCATGTTATCAAGGAGAAGGTTGAGCAAGGAATTGTGAAGTTGGATTATGTGCCAACGGAACTATAGGTTGTAGACATTCTGACAAAGTCCTTACCCAAGGAAGCGTTTGAAAGGCATCGACTAGCTATGGGAGTCCAGTCGACTCCCCGCACTTGAAAAAGTGTGGATGTGGGACCCCCTCTTCATGAGGTATGATGTGTTTTCCCCTAATGTGCTGATGTGAACTCTATTCTATTACAGACTGCAAAGGAGTGACCTTTGGGTTCATTAACAAAGGGGGAGAAAACAGTGATTATTCAAGGGGGGGAAAGTGTGGAGATTTGATAAATCATGAATGATATGGGGAGAAGCTAATAAGTGGAGCCGCCGGATAGGGGGAGTGCAATGAGATAGGGGGAGAGTATTAAATCTGATGATGATAGAAGTGATCGATCAAAGAATAGATATCACGACAGCTGGAGATCGTGATAAAAAAGAAGAATAATGATTGTGAGAGAAGGTTTCCAGCTATCACTAATTAGTATCGGTATGGTTCAACAATTGGTATAAAGTTTTCAACTAGTATCCACTCAGAATCTCAATTTGTTTTTGAGACGAAGTGATTCATTGATGAACTTCTCATACTACACTTGTTTCTTATGCCGAGCATTACTCATGTGGGCATAGATAATGTGTTAAGTGGTTCCTTGAATGCTATTAGAATCGCAAGATGTGAATGGTGGTAGCGGCTGGAAGGAGATTCAGAGAGGTATCAAAGTGCAAAAAATCATTCTTAGAATAGTTATGATGAGTTGTCAATAGAACCAAAGGTGGAGATTGTTGGCCAAAAATCTCTCATGGTAATATTTCAGTATTTTTGGGTTGATTGTGTTTGTTGACAATTCAGGTTTCCAGGAAGAAATTGTCATGTTCCAAAGAAGTTGTTGACAATAACTGTTGACAAAAGAACGATGACAAAGGAAAGGATGATATGGAGGCAGTACAAAAGAGCAGTACAAGGTGGTTCCATTTCTCAGTGTTTGCCAAATTATTGGGGTCCAAAATTTGGAGTTTGGTGAGCATCTTGAAAATAGGATTTCCATGAAGATCATAATTAAATATTGCAATGGGTTGGATTTCATGAAGAGAGGCTTCATGGTTTGGATTTCGCGAAGACCAGAAGAATTATGGCGGTGATTCTTCACGATTACGTCAAAGCTTCGAGAATGGAAAATTTGAAGCGCATCGCGGCGGTTAAGGGATTTTAGAGGGGGCTCTGTAGCGAAGGCGTGAATGAATGTGGATGGTGATGCTCCGCGATTAGGACGATCTTCGTGATGAGGAAATTATCGTGGTGCTTTGCAATTTGGACAAAATTATGACAGAAAGTTTGGAGCTTCGCAATAGGCAAGGACGTGGCGTGGACTTCACGCAGAAGGGTCGAGTGTCAGTGGATTTGCCTATAAATAGAGGTCCACCCCCTCGAGGGAAGTAGAGAATTTTCAAAGAAGGTCTTTTTCTCTCGTTTCATGAAGGTAGTTCGTGTAGCCCATGTGCTTCACGAAAGAAGAGTTTCGCGGTGGCTATTGTTGCTCCGTTAATGTTGCACGCTTCACGTTGGCTCAGTGAGCTTCATGAGGGAAGTTTATCTACAATGAATTGAGCTTAGTGATAGTTCTTCGCAAGAGTGCTTCGTGAAAATTCAGGAGCTTCATGAAGGCTTGTTTGAGGTTCTCCAAATTGGGAGCCTCATCAGGTTGGGTTTTTTGAGAAGGTTTTTTCAAAGGAATTTCCCAGTGATCATGGGCAAAGGGTTATTCATTAGTGGTTGAAATTTGGACTTCAACAGAGCATCTATCAACAAATGAGGATGCATGCTTTCATGCAAATGAAGAGACCTACGGGTCTATAATCTGTGAGTGGATCTTTTGAAGAAGCAGTGAGCTCACTTCAGTTGAGAGAGCAGTGAGTTCTCAA
Organism: Viscum album; assembly: GCA_963277665.1. Lineage (NCBI taxonomy): Eukaryota > Viridiplantae > Streptophyta > Magnoliopsida > Santalales > Viscaceae > Viscum > Viscum album. The sequence goes on along the minus strand of OY728132.1, from coordinate 677,067,722 downwards.
ATTGTATGTGGTTGTAAACTAGGAGGGACAGTGAGTCCTCTTCGAACTTTTAAATAGAAATGCGCTTATAGTGGAATTGGTACATCGACACACTTCCGGTGTACTCTCCTTGGAAGTATCCCAGTGAGGGTGAACCAAGTAAAAATTGTTGTGTCTTGTGCATGATTTAATATTTTCTCATACTATGCATCAAGAAGTAGAGAGAAGAGGGTTTTGTCTAATAGCAAAACAAGATCAAAATGGGTAGTTGTTTTAATCTATCATACCCTGATTCACCCCCCCCCCCTCTCAGGGTATCTATCCTAGTGGACCTAACATATTTATTCTCAGTATCATATAAACTTTTATATGATTATATATTATTTTTATGAATGAAAACTATACATTGTTCCATCTAATGGGTTACAAAATCATTATTCATGTGTTTAGCAACCTATCACCCCACAAATTGATGTCATTTATTTTTCCATTACTACAATTAATAGTTGGTAATAATAATATAAATACTATTTATATTATAAATGTATTATTTTTACCATTTTTGGGATTATATAATTGGTCTATCAAACATAACATCATTATTTTAATTTTGTGGAAATACGATAATGTCGTTCGTCTATACGGCAGACTACCTCCTCGTGAAGTGATGCAGTTCATTCATGATTTACATAGAATGTTTTAATAATGGGTTTTATTAAAATAGTTTATTTATAATAAATAATATTATAATTTAATGAAAACATATTCTATAATTTTTTTATTCAAATCCGACATGAAAATGGATAAAATCTTCTATCATGCATACGCCAAACAACTCCATGAATGGTGTATTTAATTTCTTATATGTATCTTTTTTATATCATTACATATGTATATATATAATGAATTTACATTATATATTTATCCTCTTTATAATTATGGTGATACTGATATAATTATTAAATTAATTGGGCCATATATATAACAAATAAAAATATATAGGAAAATGATGTGGTCAATTCCCAAAACATAAATTTAACATGGAATTGTTAATAATTGGGAAATAAATGTCATAAAAAATAATATTGGGTATGAAATAAATTAAATTTTTCTTCAATATAGTTAATGTAAACATATATTTATTATAGAGTAGTAGTGAAATAATATTATGGATTTCAAGACTTATGGTAATGGATTTTTTTTTGACATTTCACTTTTGTACAACACAACCAATATTCACAACATCTTTACCCTACTGGATGTATATAATAAATATGAAATAATTTTATAAAAATTATCCCAAAATTTATTTGTATTCATATATCAAATTTTGGATCCACCATTCATGGTGTATACATATGATAAGTTACCAAATGGGTAAAGTAATTTTGTCTCAATTTACAATCTTTGTGACGCATGTTATGATAAGATCCTATATTATTTTAATATTTATATATAATAAACCATTGATATTTTATATACTTAATACCCATATATTAAATATGTTTTCATTGTCATGTTATGTTATTCCTTTATGATTATTTTGACTCATTATTACGAAAGTGGTAAAGTGTTTAAGTTATAGTCTCCACATTTATCTAGATTGTTTTTATCAAGCCACTAATATAGAAATTTGAGGATCATATTCTCAGTGATTCTCATCCAATTTATTATCATCTATTAATTCATGATATCAACATATAATGGTAAAATTTTTAATCTCAACTATAATTAATATAATGATGATATTTTATATAGAAATTCTGATTTTATTTCTCCTTTTTGTCTGAAATAAATTTTCATTCAAAATAATGTTTTTTAATTTTTATTTGATAAATGTAATTAAATTATATATTAATATAATTTTAATGTAAAGGTTTTTTTAAAATATTTTATAGTTTCAATTTTTTTTAATAATTTATGTATATTTTATAATAACATTTCAGGATTATTTTCAATGAAAATGATTTTTAAAATGTTTTATATATTCAAACAAGTGTTTATCATAGGTAGGTTAGTTCTAATAAAAAAATGTTTTAAATGATATTTCAAAATTATTGACCATTTATGAATATATTCATTTGAGTTACAAATTCCTTTTTAGGGATGTGATCCAAGTCTACTATTGATATCCATTTTCTAAATGGATTATGTTTTTATGAGATGATATTTGTGAAACATGTATCTCCGCCATGTGATATATTTATTAAAACACACCTATTTTGATGAGTTATGAGATGATTAAATGATTATTAATTATTTCTGTTTTCCATATTTTGTTATTTTGTTAATTGATTAAGGTATCTATTCCATTTCATGGGTTATGATATGATGAATATTTGTTATCTTGAGGCACACCTAAATAATTTTGTCAGTATGTGATGGTTGGGAAAAATATCTACATCTTATTCGTTAGGTAAATATTTATATATCTCATTTGATAGTCATTGATGGACTGGGGACTAAACCAAAATCATTAATATTGCTATGGAACTATATGTAAACTAAGTATAGAAATATGTTACTGGAATGAGGTGTGAAATTTGTATAGTATTATTCTCCGTCCTCTATGATGGTCTTAGTATTGATCTTCAACCAATATAGAAATGATTTTATATTATTATGAGTAAGACAAGAATTATTCTATTTTTCTAAAGTTATGCACTCATGGATCTCGTTATTTGATTCCTTCATAATTCATGTCTTATGAACATTGAATATTTATACCATGTCCCTAGATTTCAATTTTTTATATGAAAGACATGGTTTTCAGATATTGTGTTTATATTATCATACCCTTATGTTTGTGTTAAGATTATATATCTACCTTGTTTACCATTACTGATCATCTACGCTTTCATTTCATATGTTTCCTTTCCCCATAATATGAAGTTATGTATTATGTAGGCAATTTTTAATTTTTATTTTATTTGTGAAGAATGTAGTGAGAGATGATGTAGCTCACATATTTTCTAATTTTTAGGTTTTCATATATCCTATAGAATGAATTAATATGCTATTTGGGTGGGTTTTTTCGTAATGTATATAATATTTCACAAAAATGATATAATGTCTATATATGGTATGCTTGGTTCATTAAAACTGGTACTAGACCTAGATTTAGTTTAACTATGGATACTAGGATGACAAATCCTTAGTCGTATCCCTGGGGACATGTCTAAACGGTTGATTCAAATATAGAAAAATATCTTGGAATTTTATTAATGTATAGACTAATCGGTTTCATAGTAATACAGTCCTTTCTGAATAAAATATGTGAATTTCAGTCGAGAATAAATATACCTGGGGGTAAAAACCTCAAAAATATCATATTCAACAAGTCTTAATCCGAACTCAGGGCATGATAATTGGCCTTGTGAAACACCAAATTTGAAAGTCATGGGTGACAGACATGAAAATTTACATATTCATTATGAACAATCATAAAATATTTATGTTGAATTTTTCTATTAATGACATATGATAATCCTTTTTTGACATAGATTAAATAAGGTGTCATGAATTTGAAATGAAATAAGTTCTTTTTCATGATTATGTTATCACCATTTATTATTATTATTATTTCACACAATACTTTTTGGTTTTAGTCATTTGGTGGAGCTCGAGTGAACTGTGTTAATGTTGAGTGCGGTGAAAAACGATATTAATTTTCTCATAGGAATCATAATTTTATTAGAGGTGGATTGAAAAATTGTAACAGTATTCTCACATAAATTTCTGAAGTTATGAATGATGATAGAATTATAAATGAGAAAATGAGGTGACACTATTATATTGATTCCTTCATGAGGCAACATCATGCTTCTTTTTTTGGTTATATGATCTACTAGTTACTGAATATAGGATTAGTACCATTGGAAAGTTATTTTCTATTATTCAGTATTCAGGGAATGAAAATTCAAATTTTTTATTCCATTTTTTATATGGAGAATATAATTAGTATAATATTATCAAAAAGTAGATAATCAATAATCAATTGATTTCAAGGATTGGGAAGATATAATGAACATAATTTATAATAAGTAAATTCATTGTGATCTTCATACGAATATAGAGAAGGTGTTTCTAGAGCTAAAGAAAAGGAATGAAGAATCAATTGGAAGATACATGGAAAATTTTAAAGTACATGAGAGTTAAACCATTTCTCTTATAATACAACTTGTAATTAAGGTTGATATATTCTTTTCAAGACTAAAACTGAATCTTAAAGGGGAGTAATCCAGAAGAGTCCTTTTTAGCTATGAATAGATTGTGTATTGTGATAACATGGTGGAAATGGAGGCTGATTATTTGTGTGAAATATAATGGCTTTAACAATATAATGAAGTTGGACATCAATAAGAAATATAAAAACCATGGACATGTTGATCAAAAAGATTGTGGAATTATGGAATAAATTATTATCTATTTACAACTATATTTTTTAGTGTGTATGGGAAAACTATTGTATAATGGATTGCCAATATGGTTGAATGATGACAGATAACAACGAAAATGTAATTAATACTTTTTATACTTCACCTCCCAGTCTACAGTGATTCATATCCATGGAGAATGGGAATTATGCTCTCCATTGACTATACCTAAGGTTTAAGGATAATGATCAATTCCGACAACCAATTAATCTTTGGCATAAGATGAAATATCAAGACATAACTATTTTTGAATATGGGTTTGATAACTATGTGTTTAAAGGTATACATATTACCCAATATAGAACGGTTAATGACATATTTTTCTTTTGGAAACCTATTCATTCATTAGCATTTTTTTTCTAAGGGTATCCTGATTCCTGCCAAATTATATGATATATAATTATCAGGGAAGCCCCTTAATGTTATGATTATTGAATCTCAATTATAATATTCATCACCATTATCCATTTATGGGAGTGTAATTAATATAAATAACTCCATTATTTATCTAGTTGGACTTTATTTCATTATATAATTGATCACCATTCTCTAAAAAACACCATATACTTTTTTTTGAGGAAGGGAAGACAATATTTAAGTTTTAAATGATAATATGGTCTTCTATCTATGAGATGATATATATGATATTTAATGGGATATCACATCCAAGGAATGGGTATCAATTCCCATAATCATGAGTTTTTATTACAAATTGTTTGGAGGGAACTCGAAAATTATTATATGACCCTTCTTTAGTAATTTTTTGATGACTTTTTAGAAGTATTTCATAGTCTTCCACCAAAATGTGATGTTTATTTCTCGATGGAACTCATACATATTTCCACGACAATATCATTGACTCCATATATAATGGACCCTATTTAGTTATAGGAATAGTAGATTAATGTCTATAAAATCATTTTAATGGATTAATGTGGTCTTGGATTTAACCATGGAGTGAACCTATTATCCTTGAATAAATGAAATATAGATTTATTCTTGACATCATTGATTATACAGAGATTAACAAGATCTTGATAAAAATAAGTATCATATTCTCTATATTGATGACATGCTCAATTATCTATGAGGAGAAAACAACATTTCAATGATTTATCTTCTCTATAGATATCTAATGTTTGAGGGTTATGATTTTGGAAATACCCAATAAAACATTACATACAACGTATTGATAATATGAATATATAGTTAGGTTTTTTTTCACTTATGAATGATCTTACTATCATCATGTATTCAATGAAAAGATTCTTTCAGGATTTCTATGATCAATTTATGGTACACATTATAGATAATATTAATATATACTAAAAGTTGAAGTAATCCCCTGATGATCACCTAATAATTATACTAAAGACCCTATGGAATAAGAAGCTATATGAAAAGTTTACAAATTTCCATTTTTGTAGTAAATATTGGTACATCCAAGAAGGTATTGGTATGAGTTCTCATGAAAAATTTCATCGTTATAAGTTATGTGTTAGGAAAACTAATGATTCAAGAAATAATCACCCAACTCACGATTTTAATAGAGTCATAGTAAATATTTCATTAAATATATGGATTAATATTCATAACTAATATATTTGGGAAATATGTAACAAAAAATTATAATGTATACATTCACACGTAAGGAGTTGAACATGAAACAAAGAAATTAGTTAGTAATGATTAATGATTATAAATTCTCAATACATTATATCCCTAAGAAAGTGAACATGGTGGTTAATTCTTGAGCGGAACAGATCATTCTAGTTTATCAGTGATTTCAATAATAAAAGATCCAGTATGTATAGATTTAAAATTGATGTTTTTTTAATACCTTAATGAAGTGTAAAAATAATATTTTTAAAATTTGAATGATTATTCATATATCATTTTAATAGAAATGAGGTGGTGAATGAATATATATAGCTACAAATGATTGATATAAATGTTCCTGATTGAATCCTTGATTATGATGGAATAACTTGGTTTAGTAACCATGTATGCATTCCACCTCTACTAGATTTGAAAAATGATCTATTTGAGGAGGCTCATTGATATTAATTCTGTAATCATATATTAATTTTAAATCTGTATAGAGTTTTGATAAAAGGATTATAGTGGGATGGAATGACGAGATATATTGATGATTTTTTATATTAGCGCATTGAATTCATGGATGTTATGGTTGATGGGAAAAAGTATAAGGGGGTTTTGATCAAATATCCAGAACATATATGAAATGGGAGAAAATCAAAATGTATTTTCTCACTGTAATCCTCAAAAAGTCTTCAGGGAATAATGTTATATGGGTTGTAGTTGATCTCTATAAAAACTCATCACACTCTATTCCTCATAGTGAATAATTCCCTCTACATTGGAATGCTAGTATAAATATTAATGATGTTGTACAGTTGTATGGAGTACCGTATTCTATTGATTTTTATCTGAATATTAAGTTTACCTCAATTTTCGTGCGATTTCATGAGAAATGTCATGATATGTAGTTGATTTTAATCATTTCATATCATCCTCAAACTAATGATCGGTATTAAAGAATAATTCAAATACTTGAGTTTATGTTATGATATTATTATTTGGATTCAAACATTATTGAGAAGAACACCTTCTCCTAGTTGAGTATTCATACAATAAATTCATTAACTTATGTATTCATACAGATCCTTATGAACCCCTATATGGAACACAATTTTGAGCACCAACTTTCTTGAATGAATCTGGAGATCAAAATGTATTATGTCTTAAGATAGATGTAGAAATGGATAAGTATGTTAGAGGTATTCATCTAAAAATCTTGGAACCATAGTGTTGGAAAAACATTTTTCATATAAATTTCACCCTAATAAAGATTTTTTTTATTGATAAGGTGTTTCTAAGTATTTATCCATTAATTAAGTATATGTGATTCAAGAAAGAATGGAATATAATCAATTGGTATATCATCTCCTTTGTAACTATTAATTATATTATAATGGTAGTGAATCATTTGGTTCATCCACCATACCCCCTTTAAGTGGATTATTTTTTCTATGCATTTCACTTGAGGTAGTAAATACCAAACCATATATAATAAATGTTTTTAAATGACATGTTTATAAAGAAGGTTCAGTCTTATGAGGATGAAATGGTGGTGTAGCAACTTGAACCTTATAATCCTGGAGTCGGTGTAATGCTACCATTACATTGAAATTTTATGAAAGTAAATCGCATCCCCAAAAGACAAAAAAAATAGTAGTCTTGGTAAACATGATACAAACATGTGTCCTAATTTAAAAAATAATACACTTATTACAACATATTTTTTAGGGATAATAACTATTTTCAATCATAAATATCTATGATTATTAAAATTACGAAACATCATTGAATCATAGGGAAGGGAAACATAATAAGTGTTAGAAAAAGTTTAATTATGGGTAATATAATGCGTTATAAGTAATGAATCAATGATAATAAACATTATGAAAATTTAAATAATTTAAAAAACATGACATGTAATCAATAAACTAATAAAGAAATTCATAAAAAATAAAGAGTGGTAAATAACTAAAATCAGATTCCATTTATGTAACTATATAATGAAAAATCAATATTAAAAGGAATGTTACTTAAAACAAAATCCATATAATTAGCTAACTGATATTGAAGTGAATTCATAGGTCATTCCATAGTGAAAACATCTTGAACAATAAATGCTGAATCGAAATTAATGTGATGTTTAATAATTAAAAATTGTGAATCTTTCACATGGAACACAACCATCAAGACCTTTCACAAGATGAATTATGTTGTTTCGGTAGATTCCCTTCTACTATACTTGGATAAAAACTGGAAGGGTTTTCTACCAACTAATTTCTTCACAAGAGACTACTAATGCATCACATGGCTTTCATTAACTAGTCCCCAAAACATATGGATTTCTATAAATGGTCTCCAATGCATCTTTATGATGTCCTAATAATTCCTCATATTGACTAAACAATATTCCTTATGAAATATCTATATTTAAAAAATGATACGAATTTCCTAATATTTTCCAAATGAATAAAATAACCTTCAGAGTAAATTTTTTTAATAAATGGTTTATGTTTTATGAAATGAAAATATCAATGATAAATGATATGTATAATTATAGTAAGTTCATTTTTCAATGATACTTGAAAATTGAATATTTCAAGGGGACTAACAAAGGAATCAAACAAGTGAATGTCAGAATTATCATTGGAAAGAACAATCATAAACCATCTAGAGGAATAATAATAAGGGTTTTAATAAAATATATCCCAATTGGATTAAAAATGAAGGTTTTATATCATTGATAAATATAAATATTATAAAATTATTTTTAATATCATTTTTAAGGTATATGTACATTTAATTTTGTGGAAAAAATTTATAATACCTTTTATTAATGAATTTTGAAAAAAATTTCATAAAAGTAACATTTTGAACATGAAAAATAATATCCAAATAATTGGTGAAAGTTAATTCCTAAAATGATGGAAAAAATAAAATTAACATTAATTTTTCATGGTAATAATAATATAAAATACCTTTTTAGGAAAGTGAGAATATTACTTCATTGATAAAATTTTGAAAAGAAAATACAGGGTAAAATGTATTTATCAAATCTGTAACACCCCCAAATGAAAAACTGTTAAATGACTAAATGATAAGACTCATTTCAACAAGGTAAACCTTTGTTTTTGGGAGCCTACCTGATTATAAAACCACAGTTAAGCATGATTGGTATAGAGTAGTGATCAGGATTTGTGACCTTCTAGGAACTTTCCCAGGGTGTGTGTGAGTGAAGGAAAAACACACTGAAAAGTACATGTGATGGCCTGTGCGGACTATCAGTAGTCAGATGACCCATTCAGGCATGTGGGTGGCCACCTGAGTGGGGACCACATGTCTGCAGGGAAACTGGTTATACCTGGTGGGCAAGGACCTGATAGCCATGTTAAGGCAGGGTGGTTGTGCTGTCACTAGGGCCGAATTGTTACATGTGGTATCAGAGGTGGTACCCAGCCTCATGTGTGGTGCACTACCTGGGTTGAGATGTAGGGACCACAACGAGGAATTTTTTCTCTAAAGGGGGGGGGTGTGGGTGATTGTAACACCCCCAAATGATAAAGAGATAAATGACTAAATGATATGACTCATATCAACAAGGTGCACCTTCCTTTTCTAGAGCCTACCATATTAGAACTCCGCAATTAAGCATGCTTGGCCTGGAGTAGTGATCAGGATGGGTGAGCTTCTGGGAAGTTTCCCAGGGTGTGTGTGAATGGGGAAAACACACTTTAAAGGACATGTGTTGGCCTATGGGGACTGTCATTAGTCAGATGACTAGTTCAGGCAAGAGGGTGGGCCCTTGAGTGGGGACCACAAGTCTTTGGGGAAACTGGTCATACCAGGTGGGAAAGGACCTGATGGCCATGTTATGGAGGTGGATGTGTTGTCACTGGGGCCCAGTTGTTATATTATATAGAAGGATAATCATTCCTACACTCTCTTACAGTCACTCCTCTACTTCTTCAACGAGTCAGGGAGGCGCAGCGTTAGGACTTCGACTGTGAGACACGTCATGCACAGATATCCACAGGAAAGGCACGTGATATATTTTATAAAGGTGGGGAGCATTTCATCCTCTTCAGAGGATGTACCTTGGTACCAGTTGAACTTCAGGAGGAAGTGTGGAGGGATTTCCACACTTCCCCTATAGCGGTACATCCATGAGTATCAATGATGAAACAGGACCATCGGCAACAACACTGGTGGTTATGTATGAAGAATGCAGTAGCAGAGTTTGCCTCTCAGTGCCTCACTTGTCAACAAGTGAAGGCAGAGCACTAGGTACCAGTTGGAACAGTTCATCCTTTAGAGGTCCCATAGTGGAAGTGGGATGGGATATCCAGGTAGTTTGTGATGGGACTACCACGTACGTCTAGGAGACATGACTCAATCTGGGAGATCGTCGACCAACTCACCATGTCAACTAAATTCCTACTGATTAATGAGTATGGTTCAGTAGAGAGGTTGGGATGACTCTATGTGCAAGAGATTGTCTGTTTACATGGATTACCTTCTTCTGTTGTCTCCAACCGTGACGCACGGCTTACTTCCTGGCTATGGAAGGGGATGCGGGTGGTGTTCGGGACACAAATTCACTTGAACACCGCCTTCCACCTCAGTCATATGGTCAGACTGAGCAGACCATTTAGACCATCGAGGACATGCTATGTGCATGTGTCCTTGACTTTGGTCATAGCTGGGAGGATCATATTATTTGGGTAAAGTTTTCATATAACAATAGCTATCACTCCACCATCAGTATAACACCTTTCAAGGCATTATAAGGGTGACCGTGCAGATCACCGTTATGTTAGACTGACCTAGGGGATTCAACACTAGTTGAACAATATAGGGTACAAGCAACCACAGAGAAGATGCAGATCATCCAAGAGTGGATGAAGACTGCACAATGTAGACATAAGTCATATACTGATAAAAGATGGAGACATCTGGAGTATGAGGATGGTGACCACATCTTTCTACGAGTCTCATTTCAATGAGGCCTACAGAGATTTGGCCGAGGCAGAAATTTACCTCCGAAATTCATAAGACCATTTTAGGTAGTCAGCTGTGTTGGCGTGGTGGCATACCACTTCGCTCTTCCATCTCAGTTGCACCGGGTGCACGACGTCTTCCATGTATCTCATCTGAGGAGATATGTGCCTGACCCCTCCCACATCATTGGCCATGGAGAGCTGGATGTCGATGATGGGGTGACATTCATGGAGGTTCTAGTGGAGATTGAGGATCGACCGATGTGGGACCTTCGTGGATGGTCGATACCTCTAGTGCACGTTCTCTGGTAGCATGGGATCCTCCAAGAGAGAACATGGGAGCAGGGGGCTCAAATGAATGTTCAATACTCACATTTGTTCTCTTAGTTTGAGTTGTGTCTTACATGGACATAAATCCCTGAGGGGAGGAGAATGTAAAAACCCTGAAATTCCATGGATTTTGTTTAAAATACATTGGAATTTTACGGGCCCATGAAAATTTACGGTGCTTAATTCTAAGGCCCGGTGTGCCCAGAATCAATTTCTAATGTTTTGTTTTGGTACGTTTAGTAAATATAAGAGCATGATTTTATAATTTTTGAACCGTTTCCCTGAATTGAAATATGAGGACACCGTTGAACCCACAGCTCTGGTATTTGCTTAAGATGACTTTCACTTCGATGGTAGTGGGCTGAGTTTATAAGTTAGTTTTTTTATTTTTATGATTAAATTAAATAATAATAAAGTGGTAGCTTTATTTTTATTTCTTGTTGGTGAAAACCTCAATGTGGAGAATGGACGTGGGGGCCACCACACCTAAACCTCCCATGAGTGGTTATGGGGGTGGGGTGCACCTAAACGTAACCTCCCCTGGGAGGATAATTTTGGTGGGGAACACTTGGGCTTGTAACCCTTTGGAACCCCCCATTTAAGGTGGAGAAACTGTTCAACTATCCTTTATTTATTTTACGCTAACCATCTTCAATTAATCGAGACCACTCCACCATATTAATTAAATGAACCATCGTATTTAATTATACAACAAAATTTTAATAGTTGTTCCAACAACTAATAGACAATGCTTTCTTCTATAGTATTTATCTAGGAATTTTGGTGGAGCATGGGGAGGAGAAGAACTCTCCAATGAAGAACAACCACCGAAGAACAAAAAATGCTCTCCCGATGAAGAATGCTGATGAGTGATGCCTTTGACTACAAAGAACGAACCCCTCTGACCTTCTTCCTTAGACTCCTTTGATGTGGGACGTGTTCGTCTACCATGGATTGATGACCATCTCTCAGTGATGTCAATGAATGACGAACGATGAATCAAAGGTTGTTCGATAATTACATGTTTATGTTGTACCCCTTTTTCGTACCATCATCAATGGATAAAATGGTATTGATGTAGATGTATTAATGATCTTCTTCTTCTCATGATGAGCCAAATGATACCTTCCTAAGTGCAAGGGTTCAGGCCAACCTAACATGGCCCAAAATCCTACATCCTTTTCTCTCTTCTTATGGCATTCTACGGCATGGCAATGAGGCGACAGCGACGAAGGTGGAAATGATGAAGGCCGCACTACCCGTGGCCTCCACAAATCCCCCCCTGCGGTGCACTAATTCTTACGGCCGAACACTACTGACCCAACCAGCGCCCTACCCCATGTGCGTCGTGCCTGCCCGCGGCCTCCGAGTGCCCTTCCTGGCACACGGCCCGCCTTCCTGCAGCCCATGCTCCCTACCCAAGGCCCCTTCGTCACTCCCGCACTCTGGTTGGCGCCCTGCCGGAACCCCATGCCGTGCCAAACACCATGTTGGTGCCCCCGCGGCCTGCCCGGCACCCTGCTGCGTCCTACCCGACAAACCCGCGGCCTGCCTGATGTCAAGCCATCCTGCCCGAGCCCCGGACCCTCTGCCTACGGCCAGCCTACGCCTCGTGCGGTTTTCTATTATTCCTCCGAGCCGAGTCTCTTGAGCCATGCTGCTTGCGGTGCTGGCTGAAAAGGCCCCTACTATCAGGTCGAGCCGCCTACTTGGAAACATCCGGGCCGAACTGCCCTCGCAGTCCATAGGGCCTGGCCCAGCATAATGGGCCAAAAATTATAGGCCGACCCGCCCAACGGGCTAGGCCAGACCCAGCAGGTCAGCCCATATTGGGTTGGGCCAAGTCGGTACGACCAAGATGGACCAAGCCCAGGCCCATTGCTGGCCCCTTTACCTTCATAGGCCATATCTTAGGCACCAGACATCTGTTTGACGAACTGTCAGCAGCACTAGTATTCGTGGAGTGCAACGGTCCCATTGAGTTTACCCCACTGGAGTTCGAGTTAATTAAGACATACAGTCAGGTTTGATCATACACGAATCCAACCAGGCCCCCAGGACTAAAAAACTAATAACTCACAGACAGGGTGTCCGATTGATGTGATGTCTATTGCGTTGAGACCCCTATGATAAGATGGACCTTTGAGAAACTTCTTCATGGGACTCAGTTGTAGTTGACGTGTTGACACTTTGCTTGAGGAGAGGATCCTCCCGAAATCGAGCGTGCTTTGTGAAAATCATGTGGCTGGATGCGCCCTAACGACTGTTCCTGGATCCTGTGTGGGTCATACAGTTCTGACATCTGTTCCTTGATCCTGTGTGGGTCATACAGTACTGACATCTGTTCCTGGATCCTGTGTGGGTCTGACAGAATAGCTAGTCCTAGATCATGCGTGAGTCCGAAATCATAGCTGGTCCTGGATCTTATATGGGTCTGACAGCTCCAACTATTGTACCTAGATCCTGTGTTGGTCCGATAATTCCAATTGCAGGTCCAGGATCCTGTGTGGGTCCGGCAGCTTAGATGAATCAGCGACTACATTTTTCATCTCTACCACTCTACAAAAACTGTTTACCTATGTGAGTTGATTTAGTGACTTCTCTGTTTTTTTTCTTCATGATCTAGATGGGTTACATGATAACATAGGTATATGTATGGGCATATACCTATGTAATGACTATCCGTTGATTTCATACTCTATAGTTTATCCTTGTTGGATTTTGTGATTCCTTGAGGGTCTTGGGGTCCCTACTGAGTATCGTTATACTCACCCATGCATGGGCTATGCTCGCACCTTTTTGTGTTTGAAGTAGATGACGGAAAGCGCTGATGAAGGCTGAGTACGCCAGGACTGGATTGTACCCAGAGGTGGACCTTATGACGAGACAGTAAACGGAGGAGTCTGACAGATGTGGATTGCTGAGGAGGTTGTTTGTACCTACTCTTCAGGTTGGATCCGTGGGGGATGATCCAAGAGAAACTTCCACCTTTCAGTTGATTTGTCCCTTTTTAGTTGTACTTGTACTTTACAGATGGGCTTGTATTTCCTTCCCCATTTACTTTACAACACTTCTTTTTTATACATCTTTACCTAGTGTTTACTTCTATCTTGTACTCAGTTGTGTGTGTTTTCAGTTTATAAAGGCGATGCCTTCCCAATTTTTAGGGATTTTACACCTTTGATGCTAGTCTCTAGCCCCTGGCCTATGGAAGGAGGGCATGTGGTAGTCACGACACGGGCCCTAGGGGTCGGGCCATGACAAAAACTATTTAGAATTGTTGATGAATTTTTAACCCATTTTTATAAAACATAAATTTTATTAGAAAATATTCTCTCTAAATAAATAGTGAAATGAAGTAATGATTCATTATAACATTTTATAAATCATTATGAGTCCAACATGTTCAAATTTTTTAATATTACATGATAAAGTTCATGAATAACTAGATGAAAATAGAATGAATTGATTTATTTAAATATGATCAAAAAATTTACTCTATTTTAAATTCACATGTAAAAAATACTAAAAAAATTATAATGTGATGTAACACTTGAAACATTAATAATGATGATGTGAGAATCAATAAATAAATAGATTATGTGTGCCATATTTTAATATGCATAAAACAAGTTGAAATAAAACCATATATTTTAAATAGTTTTTAAACATATAATATAATAATACAAATTAAAATAAAGAATTAATATAACCAAGTGAAAAGGAATAAAACCATTTAAAGATAATTAATATTATTCTTTAGGAATGAAATCATCATAATTTTCAAAGAATTTCATTCCACATTTAAACATTTGAATTATAAGTCATATAAATGAATAAAATTTAATTAAATATTTAAATACCATGAAGATAATGGAATAAATTAAATAATATATCAAAATAGAATTTATACTCAATACACAAAATGTGTAAGTGGTGAATATGATATTTATCGTATAGATGTTAAATGTGGGATAAAAATCCAATAACATGAGTATGAATGGTCACATGTGTCTCTAACATCTGGAAAAAAACTATCCCAATTATGTGTATTATTAAAACACTTTTTCTTGTTTATCATTAATTTTACATCACTTACTACAATGTTATTTACAACTATATAAATAATTATTTTTAATATGGTGGTCTTCACCAAATTCGGGTCATGTGTTAAAAAAACATATGTTGGTCAACTATTTTCAAAGGATTCAATAAAATTAAATATACTGGTTAATAATCATGGAATAATTATCATATGTTTACATATTTAATAGTTTTACATCCAATCATTAAATATTTTTTATTAAAAATTCACTGATGTTATAGTCATGGAGACTGTAGGACATACAAACTCATTTGTAACATTCCCATTTTTCAATGACCATTATAGAAAAAAACATTAATCATTACATAATAATGATTATATAATAAATAAAATTATTTTAAATCATAAATATATATACTAATTTTTATGTAAAAGTAATCAAATAATGTCTAGGATGTGGTAGTGGACACATCCACAAACAACGTTATAACATTATAAGTGTGTGAATGGGTAATAAAATAAATGATTTATAATATATTTGAAGAAATTTAATTATTTCATTAATATAATATATAAATTTTATGTAACATATTATAAATTAAAACCATCATTTAGATATTCCATTTATTGAGTTATCAAATCACATCACTTTTATGAGGCAGTATTCCACAGTTCCACAAATGATGTTATCACATTTACTCGAAATGGAATGATTAAAGTTATGGTCTATATAAAAATTATATAATAAAAAATAAATTTTAAATGTCTTATATATAATAAATATTATCTAATTCAATCATAATTTTACAAATGATATGTGGTAAAGGAAGAACCGATAATTATCTTTTGGTGACACGGTAGTTCACCATACAGATAAATGGTGTGTTTATAAGCCATTAGACGACAGTGTGTGTATGTGTTGGTAAAACCCTTAACATAACAACAATATAAGTATCTTTATGATAATTTTGATGTTATATAGGCTTCTTAATAATGATAATTTAAATTTATATGATAGAATTAATTCATAAGATCGTGAAGAAGTATTTTACATCTAATTTGGTTAAAATATTTCAGTTCTCACCAATGTGATTACATTGATCTTATTCCTATTATGGTGATTATTATATGATTAGTGGATAGGTAGTTAGGAGATATTTTTTCTTAGATTTTTTGAGCCATTTTTTCCTGAGTGGTCTGAGGATGTAGAGGGCATGAGTGCCAGTTTATAGTGTAGGAGGAGTGTCACTCATGTTAAATTTAGAAAAATGGAATTCTGTCAATGTTTTACCCATTGAAAAGGATCCAATAATTTTTTAAATTATAAAAATGGATAATTTAGTATAAATATTGTTATAAAAATGATTTTGGGCAAGGTTATATGTTTTTTTGGGCTTTTGATTTATGGTTTATTCCCCTGTAAAGGTAATTTTTCACTTAATCATTGTATTTTTTAAATCTAATTCAATATCATTTTTGCTAAAAAAACTAATACTACATTATTAGAAATTATAAATTATTATGACTGAAAATATAGAAATTATTTCTATAAAATTAAAAACAAATAAGTGTAAGAAATTAATGTAAAATTAATCCCATTGATGGGACGACAAAGTGGGGTTCTTTTGTAAAAATGATCAAAACAATAATATGTATTCATATCCATTTTCAATGTGAAATTTATTCAATTAAGTAATATTATTATAATATTGGTATTATTTATCAAATTTAACATTAAAACCAAAATACTTTTAATTTATCATTTTAAATAACATATGAAAAAAATTATTTTCATAATTAAAATTCATTATTTTTTTAATTCCAAAAAAATCATTAACTAAAATACAAAAAAAATTACACAAAGATAATTATTATGTTATTGTCATGACCCGCCCTCGGGGCCCATGTCGTGACTACCCCATGCCCACCTTCCATAGGCCAGGGGCTGGCGACTAGCACCAAACGCATAAATCCAGATAATTGAGAAGGCATTGCCTTTATAAAAGTAAAAAAACACCACAGAGTACAAGCGGAAGTAAAACACTTAGTACAATAAAAGGGCTGAATGTAAATGGTCCAGAATAAAAACCCAACTAAAAGTACAACTACAACTGAAAGAAAGTACAACAGAAAAACCAAACAGCTAGGATAAAGGAAGCATCTCCTAGGTCATCCTCCTCAGATCCTACCTGAAGGGTAGGTACAGATAGAGATGCTCCTGGATCATCC
Source organism: Viscum album (assembly GCA_963277665.1). Classification (NCBI taxonomy): domain Eukaryota; kingdom Viridiplantae; phylum Streptophyta; class Magnoliopsida; order Santalales; family Viscaceae; genus Viscum; species Viscum album. The sequence goes on along the minus strand of OY728132.1, from coordinate 677,050,107 downwards.
ACCACTGATCCCACCTGAAGGGTAGGTACAGATAGCACAGCTCCTGGATCGTCCACCACTGATCCTACCTGAAGGGAAGGTACAGATAGCGCAGCTCCTCAATGTTCTCGCCTGTCAACCCCCTCTGAGTGTCGTCTCACCGTGAAGTCCACCTCTGGATACCGACTCGTCGTGTGGTCCACCTCCGGTTACCGTCCAGTCCTCGATCACTCGGCCTCAGTCAGCTCTGCCCGTCATCTACAATCAACACAACGAGCTGCGGGCATAGCCTGTGCAGGGGTGAGTATAACGATACTCAGTAGGGACCCCGAGACCCTCAAGGTATCACTAAAACAAACAAGGATAACCAAAAAGAAGATCTCAACAAATAACCCCTACTTAGGTATATCCCCACACATATACCTAAGTTATCAAATAACTCATCTCAATCCTGAGGAACACAAAGATTAAGAAATCAACGGATAACAACTACCCAGGTATATGCCCATACATATACCTAAGTTATCAAGTGACCCATATCAATCATGAGGTAAACACAAAGGTCATAGACTCAGATCAAACCAGGAATATTTTTATCGGAACTGTAACTGCTGAAGAGCCCCATCTCTGGAGTGTACAATGGTCCTGTCACGACTCCGAGGTACTGCACACTAACATAAGACTGTTGAGGTACTTCTCATGTCGAGTACTGTGGGCCTGCTGCTACAACCAAGTGCTTCCCACCATGGGTCTGCCGCTATAACCAAGCGCTCCCCCTCATATCCTCCTGAGTTACTCCTTCTGTTGAGTACTGCTGGTCTGTCGCGACAACCAAGCGCTCCTCTGTCGTGGGTCTACCGCAACAACCAAGCACTTCCCACCATGGGTCTGCCGCTACAACCAAGCACTCCCCCTCAGAGCCTCCAGAGGTACTCCTTCTGTTGAGTACCGCGGGTCAGCCGCTACAACCAAGCGCTCCTTCGTCGTCAGTCTGCCGCTACAACCAAGCACTCCCCACTAGGCTATCTGAAACGCACCGAGTCGATCGGTCAAGCAGTCATCAGGTCTCAGCCGGGTACACGGTCTCCGTAATCCGCACGCTTGTCTCCAGGAGGGTCCGATCCATGAGCTACTAGTCAATACTAAATGTATCACAAAGACTCACAAAGAAGTATCTCAAAGGACCGCCTCGTCATATGGGTCCCAACACAACAGACGCCCCGTCAATCGGACACCCATTCTGTGAGCTATTAGCCTTTTTGTCCCAGGGGCCCGATTGGTTTCGTGTGCGAACCAACCCGGCTGTATCTCAACTGTACCCCAAACTCTCATAGGTTATTATCATATGGACCGTTTCTCAATGTAATTACCAATGCCGCTGACGGTTCTTCAAACAGACGTCCAGTCTGAAAGTTATCAGCTTTTCCATTCCAGGGGCGCAGTTGGATTTCGGGTACAATCCAACTCGGCCACTATCAAATAGTTCCAAAACCACAGGCGAAGTATGCCAAAATCTCCGTCTCATCAGGAGGAATCCAAAAAAGTTGACGACACGTCAATCGGACGTCCGGAGCTTATGTTATAAGCGTTTCTACTCCAAGGGCCCGGTTGGTTTCGTGTACGAACCAACCCAGTCGAACCCAAAGTTCTCAGAAACCTTGAGTGTAATATACCGAAACGACCGTCTCGATCCAAGGATCGTATCTCCGCTAACTGTGCATCGATCGGAGGTCCTTAGCCCATGATATGAACAAAATAACGAAAGAGGTCCGAAAACGGGGGGTCTGGGCTCGGGCCGACCCGGGTCCGGGTCCGACCCGGCTGGGCGCAACCCGGCCCGGCTAGCGTGGCCCGACCCGACGGTCCGGTGGGGCGGCTCGCCCAGGCGCAATGGCGCACTGGTGCTGGCCGAGCGGCCGCGCAAGGGGGGGCCACCCCCTGGACAAAACTGCGGCCCACGCGCGGGGGCCGCTCCCTGTTAGCGGATTTGGCACGATATCGCATCCCTCTGGTCCCGCATGGCCACGGGACCAGCCGGCCGCTGCCGTGGCTTCAGCTGTGGCATCCCCTTCTTGGCGGCGCGCCAGCGGCTCCGTGCCGACGAGGCTCACCAGCGGGATCTTCTGCGAACCACCGGACGCGCTCCAGGGGTCCGTTTTTCTCGTCGACTTCGCCAACGGTCCTCCCGGGACCCGACTATCACTGCGCAGTCTTCATATTTTACTTGCGGCCCTGTTTGTCGATGACCGTCAATCCGCGCACAACAATCAACTAGCAGAGTCTTCAATCGCCTCTACGGCCCTGACTCTGGCCGCGGTTTCGTTTTGCCACAACGGCGCAGCGCGACGGTGCCGTGCTTCTTCATCGCGTTCTTTCTCATGTACGCATGGTGTCGTTGCACTGTGTCACCTTTTTCCATGCCGCAACGAATCAAAACAACAAAGGGGGAGGAGATTCGGCCGTATTCATGCACTCCAACCTCCTCCCGTTAAGTTGGTAACAACGTCCCAAAAGAGGAAGAACAACAAAAAATTTTCATGAACAAAAGAAATCAACCCAAACAGTTTTTCCCGCAATTAAATATTCCCAACCCGCAAAGGAAATCAATCGCGGGACAACTTGAGGATGAGTTGATCCAAGCTCGTTGTTTTAAAAGGAAGGAACCATGTGAATATAAACTTGTACAAAAATTAAACCCTACCTCACCTTTGTCATTGAAAGTGGTTTTTTCGTGGAAGAAAGTGTCACGGAAGGAAAATCGTGTCGTCGATCTCTGAGGATATGGTGTTCTTCGTCGGAGGTCAGTGCGTTCTTCGCATTCTTCGCGTTCTTCGTCGAAGAAGAAGGATTTCCTCCAAATCCTCTCCACGCAACTAGTTCCAGAAGAAATAAAATAAGAGTTGTCTTATTTTATTAACGCACAAGCCGACATTTGAATTTCCAAAAGAAACGAATCGAACAATTAATTGAGGAGTTTAATACCGCCCAATTAATGAGGTGTTTATTAACAAGAATAAAAGCATGAGTTGACTTCATTAAAATGGGATGTGCGGGTGTGTTAATTAGAAGAAAATAAATGGTGGGGCTCGTGTGGGACCCACCTCACAAATATCTTACCAAGTGGGTAGGATATTGTGGGTCCCACATCACCACTTAAGTTAAGAAAAATAAAATAAAAACCGGTTTTACCACTTTTATTTTATTTATTAACTTAACCCCAAAAATTAAAAACCACATCCGAGTAAACGCAACTCCTGAGATGGTGTTTCTAAGAAATTACATGCATTGTGATTCCATCGGTGCCCCCATATTTCAATTTCGAGCACCGGTTCAAAAGATAGAAAAACCCGCTCATTCGTTCACTGAACGTACCCGAGCTAAACTTCAAAAAATGATTCTAGGCACACCGGGCCTCGGAATTATGTGCCGTCAGAAACTGCGTTCTTGTAAAATTCCAAAAAAAAATTATGAAAAAAAATTCCCTTGAATTTTACGGGTCTTTACATTACTCCCACCTCAGGGTTTTACATCCTCGTAAAGCTTTCATAAAAACTAGGGTCACAAAAGCAGTACTGAGCACGCATCTGAGCCTTCCGCTCCCATGTGCTTACCTGGAGGTTCCCGTGCTGCCAAACAATGTGCACAAGAGGAATCGACCATCCTTATTGGACTGCCCTTGTCGATCCTCGATCCCCACTGGAATCTCTGCGTATGTTGTCGTGTCTTCGATGTCCATCTCCCTGGGGTCGATGATGTGTGAAGTATCATGCACCTATCTCCTCAGTTGAGATACGTGGAAGTTTTCGTGCACCTGGTGCAACTGAGGTGGATGATTCAAGAGGATAAACAACTCGACTACCCAGCTAAGGACCTAGAAAGGTCCGTTGAGCCTCGAAGATAACTTGTCGCCTCAGCCACATCTCCGTAAACCTCGTCGGGGTGAGACCCGTATAAAGATGTGATCATCATCCTCTAACTCTAGAGGTCTCCAATTATTGTTAGAACTGAAACTCAAAACAACTACTGCCATGAGGGTAAGGTTGACCGACTCAAGAGTGATCGGCCACACCCTCCTATTCATGAGTTTATCCTGTGCTGCCTGGTGTTTCCTATTCACCGACCAAGGAAAAACCTTCCCAATGTCATAGTTAAACCACAACCATTTTGACTAATACCGTAAATTTTTGTATAAAATGTGATTGCCCAGTCCATACTCAAACCAACGTCGTAAGGCCTCGATGCTGCCACCAAGAGATTCCAACCGAAACTATCACCTCGAGGGTCTGACCACACTGTCGGCGTAAGTGTGATTATCGAGTCTTCTCCCATGGTATCTCCAGACGTGAGGTTCAGGTCCACAGTTTTAACTGGGACCTCTCAGTATCAACCAAACAAAAGGACAGGTAAGCAAATATCAAAAAGATAAGTGTCTTTTTATTATTGCAGCTCATAGTACAAAGACACGAATACAACATCAACATGTAACTAGAAGTACAATGGACGTATCCACTAGTTCCACTCCTGTCCACCTGCTCCTGGATCTCAACTGCCTTTTCCACTGCCTGGCTGTTGCTCATGCACTTGCCGCACTTCTGCCTCGGTGGCTCCTCCAAAGCCTGCGGGTCAACTATACGAGGAGTCGGACAGTCACGTGCTAGGTGACCCTTCCTGCCGCATTAATAACACTTCCTACTCCTCGCACTGCTAGCTCTGGTCCTCTTGGACCTCTTCATCATCTGTCTACTACCCACAGATGACTCAGCTACTGATCGAAAATCCTACGGCAAAGGCAGCTGCTCCTTTACACACTCGGGGTGTAGAGATAATGGCACAAACTCCACCCTGAAGAAGGTCTTGAAGTATTTCCATGTGAAGGTCATCCCGTCACAAAACTGGAACATGTGGCTCCACCACCTTCCTGCTGCTTCCTGAAGAAGGCTGGCAGCAAAGATCACCATGAAGTCTTCTAGCACCCCTACTAGCCTGAAGACTCTCACCACAGCCTCCACCCAATCCTCAACCGCCTGTGGGTTTGTCTCTCCCCGGAACCTCGGTGGCCTCTGGCACTAGAACTCATGCAGCGCGCTCAGGTGGTGTGCATCATCTACTTCTGGGGCTGGTGGAATCAGTGGCCTAACCTATGGTAGTACCACTGGTGCCTCCACTGGTACCTCATCTGTAAGAGGTCCCTTTACCGAAGCCTCATCTCTCAGAAGGATGTCAGTACGTACATCTCTCGTGACTTTAGATGGTCATCCGTAAAAAGGCATCCTGAATGAAACAACGTGACACGGTCAAACCATTTATACCTGCTGAGCTGACCTGGTTTGAGCTGACTTTTAAAAACTTATGGAAACACACACGCAATAACAGTTTTCATGCACAAAGTCCGAAATCAGTTGTCAGGGTCCTGATGTATGGATACGTCGGCCGCCGGCACCAACACCGGACTCCCTGAACTGAAAACCACACTAGGTACTCTTAACACTCTCGCTTCACAGAAAGAAAAAAATTAGAGTTATAAGTTCTGCGATAGAACCGACCGCTCTGATACCAATTCATCACGACCCGCCCTCGGGGCCCGTGCCCTGACTACCCCAAGCCTGCCTTCCATAGGCCTGGGGCTTGAGACTAGCACCAAAGGTGTAAATCTCGATAACTGGGAAGGGATTGACTTTATAAATGTAACCAAAACACCATAGAGTACAAATGGAAGTAAAACACTAAGTACAAAAGAAAGTGCTGAAAGTAAATGAGCCAGAATACAAACCCAACTGAAAGTATAGCAACAGCTGAACGAAAGTACAACAGAAAAAGACAAATAGCTGGAAGAAAGGAAGAAGCTCCTGGGTCATCCTCCTCGGATCCTACCTGAAGGGTAGGTACAGATAGCACAACTCTTGGATCGTCCACCACTGATCCTACATGAAGGGTATGTACTGATAGCGCAGCTCCGGGATCGTCCACCATGGATCCTACCTGAAGGGAAGGTACAGATAGCGCATATCCTCAATGTTATCTCCTGTCAACCCCCTCCCAGTGTCGTCTCTCCAGGAAGTCCACCTCTGGATACTGACTCTTCGTGTGGTCCACCTCTGGGTACCGTCCAGTCCATGATCACTCGGCCTCCATCAGCTCTGCCCGTCGTCTGCAACCAACACAACAAGGTGCGGGCATAGCCCGTGCAGGGGTGAGTATAACGATACTCTGTAGGGACCCCGAGACCCTCAAGGTATCACTAAAACCAACAAGTATAACCACAGAGATGATCTCAACAGATAACCTCTACTTAGGTATATGCCCATACATATACCTAAGTTATCAAATAACTCATCTCAATCATGAAGAACACAATGATTAAGAAATCAACGAATAAGTACTACCCAGGTATATGCCCATACATATAACTAAGTTTTCAAGTGACCCATATCAATCATGAGAAAAACACAAAGGTCATAGACTCAACTCAAAACAAGATTTTCATTATCGAAACTGTAACTGCGGAAGAGCCCCGTCTCTGTAGTGTATAGTGGTCATATCATGACTCCGAGGTACTGCCCACTAACCTAAGACTGTTGAGGTACTTCACCTATCGATTATTGTGGGCCTATTTCTACAAACAAGGGCTTCCCACCATGGGTCTTCTGATACAACCAAGCGCTCCCCCTCATGGCCTCAAGAGGTACTCCTTCTGTTGAGTACCGCGGGTCTGCCCCTACTACCAAGCGCTCCTCCGCTGTGGGTCTTCAGCTACAACCATGTTTTTCCCACCATGGGTCTGCCGCTACAACCAAGCACTCCCCCTCATAGCCTCTAGAGTTACTTCTTCTATTGAGTACCATAGGTCTGCCGCTACAACCAAGCGCTCATCTGCCGTGGGTATACCGCTACAACCAAGCGCTCCCCACTGGGCTATCTGAAACACACGAGTCGATTGGTCAAGCAGTCGTCAGGTCTCAACTGGGTACACAGTCTCCGTACTCCGCACGCTCGTCTCCAGGAGGGTCCACTCCACGAGCTACTAGTCGATACTACAAGTATCAAAAAGTTCCAAGAAGAATTATCTCATAGGACCACCTCATCATATGGGTCTCAACGCAACAGACAGCGCGTCAATCGGATGCCCGGTCTGTGAGCTATTAGCCATTTCGTCCTAGGGGCCCGATTGGTTTCGTGTGCGGACCAACCCAGCCGTATCTCAACTGTACCCCGAACTCTCGTAGGGTATGCACATAGGGACCGTTTCTTAACGTAATCACCAATACCACTGACGGTTCGTCAAACGGACGTCCGGTCTGAAAGTTATCAGCTTTTCCGTTCCAGGGGCCCAGTTGGATTTCAGGTACAATCCAACCAGGACACTATCCAACAACACTCAAACCATGGGCGATGTATTCCAAAAGCTCTGTCTCTTCAAGAGGAATCCATCAAAGTTGACAGCACGTGAATCGGACATCTGGAGCTCAAGTTATAATCGTTTCCGCTCCGAGGGCCCGGTTGGTTTCGTGTACGAACCGACCTGGACGAACGCAAAGTTCTTCGAATCCTTGAGTGTAATATACTAAAATGACCGTCTCGATCCAAAGATCGCATCTCCGCTATTGGTGCATCGATCGGAGGTATGTAGCCCAAGATATGGACAAATGACCGAAAGAGGTCCCAAAATGGGGGGTCTGGGCTCGGGCCGTCCCGAACCGGGTCCGGGTCCGACCCGGCTGGGTGAGACCCGACCCGGCTAGCGCGTCCCGGCCCGGCCTGGGCACGGCTCTACCCGGCGGTCCGGCCGGGTGGCTCGGCCCGGCATGATGGCACGCTGGCGCTGGCCGAGCAGCCGCGCAAGGGGGGACCACCGCCTGGATGAAAACGCGGCCCCCGCGCGGGGGCCACTCCCTATCAGCAGACGCGGCATGATGCCACGTCCGTCTGGTCCCGCGCGGCCACGGGCCCAGCCACCCGCCGCTGCGGCTTCAGCCACGACGACCCCTTCCCGGCGGTGCGCCGGGCGCCGCCGCCTCCGACCAACGGTGCCGCCGTGCCAACGGGATCTTCTGTAGACCACAGGACGCGCTACGGTGGTCTGTTTTGCACGCCGCCTTCACCAACGGTCCTCCTGGGACTCGACCTTCACTACGGAGGCTTAATATTTATCTTGCAGCCCTTTTTCCATCGCCCATCAGTCTGTGAAAAACAATAAACTATCGGAGTCTTCAATCGCCTCTGCGGCCATGACTCCGGCCGTGGTTTCGTTCGGCCACAATGGCGCAGCGCGACGACGCCGTGCTTTTTCACCGCGTTCTTTCTCATGTCCTCGCGGTATCGTTGCACCGTGTCGCCTTTGTTCGTGCCGCAACGAATCAAAACAACAAAGGGGGAGGGGAGTCGGCCGTATTCGTGTGGTCCGACCTCCTCCCGTTATGTTGGTAACAATGGCCCAAAAGAGAAAGAACAACAAGGATTTTTCACGAAAAAAAGAAATCAACCCAAACATTTTTTCCTATAATTAAATATTCCCATCCCGCAAAAGAAATCAATCGCAGATCAACTTGGGGATGAGTTGATTCGAGTTATTTGTTTTAAATGGGAGGAACCACGGGAATATAAACATGTACAAAAATTAACCCCTACCTCAACTTTGTCGTCGAATGAGGTTTCGTCACGGAAGAAAGTCTCATGGAAGGAACATTGTGTCGTCGATCTCCAAGGATCCGGTGTTCTTCGTCGGAGGTCAGTGCGTTCATCGCTTTCTTCGCGTTCTTCATGTTCTTCATCGAAGAAGAAGGCTTTTCTCTAAATCCTATCCACACAACCAGTTCCAATAGAAATAAAATAAGAGTTGTCTTATTTTTTTAACGCACAAGACAACGTTTGAATTTCAAAAAGAAATGAAACAAACATTTAATTGAGGAGCTTAAAACCGCCCAATTAATGAGGGGTTTATTAACCAGAATAAACGCATGAGTTGACTTCATTAAAAAGGGGTGTGCGGGTGCGTTACTTAGAAGAAAAGAAATGGTGGGGCTCGTGTGTGCCGCACCTCACAAATATCCTACCATGTGGGTAGGATATTCTGGGTCCCACATCACCACTTTAGTTAAGAAAAATAAAATAAAAACGGGTTGTACCACTTTTATTTTATTTTTTAACTTAACCCCAAAAATTAAAAACCACACCTGAGTAAACGCACCTCCGGAGAAGGTGTTTCTAAGAAATTACCCGCGCTGCGATTCCATCGGTGCCCCCAGATTTCAATTTCGATAACCGGTTCAAAAGATAGAAAAACCCGCTCATTCGTTCACTGAACGTACCCAAGCTAAACATCGGAAAATGATTTCGGGCACACCAGGCCTCGGAATCAGGCGCCTTCAGAAACTGCATTCTTGTAAAATTACAAAGAAAATTATGAAAAAAAATTCCCTTGAATTTTACGGGTCTTTACAGTTATGTTCTCAATGAGGATTGTTATTAGGACATATGTAATATATAATGTTCCTACAATTATAATTAAATTAGGTTCTCCATTAAAAATAATTAATGGTGACTTTATAATAATAATTATTTGTATAAAAAATATTGGGTTTGTTCTTATATTATGCTTATTAAACATGACGTATGAATATAATTTTTTTTGAATACAATATATATATATATATATAAATATTTGTAAATTATTTAGTAAAATTCATAATCACTAACTAAATATCTTTGGTATGTCTTATTATATAAAATATTAATATCTTAACAATATATTGGTGATAAATAACACTCAATCATGTGTGTAATGAAAGCCATTGAAAAAAATAATTGTTGCATTTAACGTAGTTTAACTCAGTGTTGCATGAAATGTAATATATAACAAATAATTATTTTATTTAAAATTTAAAATTAATTTAAAATTCATGGGATATTATATTTTCCTACGGAAATGGGTTTGTGTTTAATATACTCAATCATATATAAAGTTATTATTTTACAATTTTTGGTTGTTACATTCTCCCAACCATAATTAAATTTTGTCTTCACATTTTAAACATAACCATTATAATATATGAAAGACCCCAAAGCACCCTGATTGGGGAGGGGAAAATCAGGGTGTCAAAATTTCTTTTTAAACTGATGAATCTTGTTCCTATCTTGATTGGATCATCTTAAACCTTTCAGATAAGAATAAGCATAGAGAATGAAACACTTACAATGATATGATAGAACAGTTTTACATGGTTCACCACTAAGGGCTATATCCAAGGGTCATATAATGATAGTGATTTGGTCATACCAAAATCCACTGATCTACTTTAGTTGTGGAGTAAATACGATTGGTCATAATAATTCTATACCAAGTACAACTTCTATACAAATTATCAAGAGTATCTCATTGCGTCCCTCTGATCACCTCAATTAACTACCCTAGATCATTTCCATAGAATAATCTATACCCATATTATCATATTTAATGTTTTTTCAATGGTTTAGCATTAAATCATGGATACTCAACTACAAATGGGTGCTCTGTTGATGTCATGTTATAACCCAAATATGTAATTTACTTTCCTGCACACTAATAAGTTATGGAAATTAACATCAAGAACTAATTTTGTGAATTTGTTTTGCTTCCTTGGGTGTTCATTATACCACTTTACGTCTTCTGCATACTATGTTGTATGTATGGTTTTCAGATCACCCCCTCTTCATACCCATGTTGTTTCTACCTGCCATATATCCCCATAGAATACTGCCCTTCTTTTCCGAGTACTTCCCTACACCACGTACTGTGTGTGCTTCACATACTAGCTCTGTATACTGCCTTTGCAAAATACCATCTTAAAAAACCCCTTCATTGAAATCTTCCTCTCCTCTACACATAACCCTACATTATTTTCATACTTCCTTAACATAATTCATATTGTATGTGTTCCCTCTGCTAACCACACACTCTTCTACTGACTATTTTATCCTCTACAGATGTGATCTTATCTTTCCTAGTTTCCATCCAATGAACAGTTATGGACATTTAAATATTACTCTTATATTTTTAATTTTCTTTTAGTTGTATATGTAAAGGGTATTAATATTCCCTATATATGTAGAAATGTAATTTAAAAATCCACTCCACTATTATTTTCCAAATCATTGATTTTATATAACCTCCATCACGTAACACTCCAATACCACAAACCAAAACAATCCCACGAATCTCCACACATCTGTGTACTAGACTCCTTCAATGTTAATCATCAGTAACACCCTATAATGGGTTCCACAAACATCCCCATGTACTGTTCTGGCTGGATGGTATGCAGATGCCAACCAATCCCTGACATGGTATAGGGACTATGTCCCGGGCGACGCAGTTCTTGTGCATTGCTGAAATCCTTCACCATTCATCATGACATTCATTCCTATAAATAGATTCCTGATTTTGAGGTAACCATAATTGTTAAACACTAGTAAACTATACAAAATTCAATACTACTGTCATTCTCAAACATAAGACCATATTTATTGAAAACTCCTTGGACATCCAAGTAACAATTGACAAAAAAACTAGTCTCATTATAATGAATTAAGTGCCTTGGGACCAAAAATTTGTTATCTTTTATTTCCAATTTTAAAATTCCACATTGTAAAAATTATTAATAAAACATCCTCAATAAAAGAGAGAACTTGAGGTAAAAGGTCATATGTAAGGTCATATAACTAAGTCTCTAATAAGGATAACATTGATTGAAATTAGAGACACCTATAAGGAGGAATATAGTAAATATTTATATGATTGATTTTTTTCATCAATTACATATAATGGAATGATCAATGGAATCTTAAGGGCCTAAAAATCCTAAATTTATGATTATTTATAAAACCACCAGTTCAAAAAAAGATAATGTATTATGATAATTGTTTTTGATCATTGTCATAATGTTGAGTAATACATTTACAACCAATGAATATAAGGAAATATATTTACTTGATATATTTCTACAAGAAAAATTCGTCCTTTGGTTGTGCTTTGATTAATTTTTATTTCAACCAATACAAAACGAAATAATTATCTAAATGATAACATTTATTCCTAATGAACTAAAATATACATTTAACGGATCATAAGGCCCACACAAGAGTGAAAAAGTCCAACCATTTTTGTAAAAACCCGAGATTTTATAAGATATATTCGTTTTAATTTCATTCATATCTTTTGTTGTACGCTACACCAAGATTATCTTGCGCTATACGCAATATCGTATTAGCTTGCAGTATATGGAACACTAGTCTTGGATCGTGTTACACACAATTTCATGATTGCTTGATAGTAGTTATTCTATGAAAAATTGAGTATATATATATATTCAATGTATTTTGTTATACGAAAAAACAAAGGAGTCGTTCACTACACGCAACCCTAACTTGGCTTACATTACACGGAATCACAACCATCCTCGATAGCGTGTGTTGTACGCAATACCGAGATTTACTAAACAACGACATATTATTATAATATTATTATGAACTAGCCATTATGAATATTATTAACTAGATTTTTAATTTTATAACATTATTATTCATCTTACACATTTTCTAGAACATGGTATAAGAAAAAAAAATTTTTTTTGGGTAAAATAAGTATTTTACAAAAAATGCAGTTTTAAACACCTTTTGATGGCGCACCCACTTTAAATCTAGTTTTTGAAATGTTTATAAGTTCAATTTTACAAAATAAACTTCTTCTTTTGAATCAGGATATAAATATTTGCATTGGATAAAGTTTTGATTTTTTTCTGATAACTTTCATATTTTAATGAATAGTAAAAACACGCTATATTTTAATTAAAAACAACTTTTTGAATCGTAATACTTTTGGTGGTTAAATTATAATATTTAATGGTTTTAAATTATAAATAGAATATATTTTTACCATTTAATATAATGTATGTCATTATCATTTATTTAACATTGAATTTGTAGGTTAAATAAATTCAATCTTTTGAAATGTTTTAAACAAAAACCCATTTTCTTTCGACAACGAGATTAATTTTAAATTAATTTATAAAACTTCTTTGTATTTAATTTGGAAAAATGGATTCCATATTTGGAATCAGTGGGTCCAAATTATATTAAAAGACTTTTTTTTATTTTTGGCCTTTATGAATAGTACCGACGGTAAATTTTATTTACCGTAGTTAAAGGTAAATCGGGTAATTAAGGGTAAATATAATATTATATAATTACCCTAGAACATGAAAAAATTCTATTGGATGACAAAAAGTATACCCATATCACCTAAGGGTCGGATTAGATTCATTTTATGAACTTTAAAAAGGAAAATAATTTAATTATTATTAAAACCAAAGAAAGTGACAACATGTCACTCTCTTAAATCTTATAAGTATAATAATTTTAATTTATTGATAAACATCATAAAACATCGAACATTAATAGTCTCAATAAATATAATAAAATTTTATACATCATGATAATTTATTTAGAATTTTTAGGGATTAAATAATTGTCATTAATGGTGATACATTAATGATGAAAAAATTATTTATTAAGTAAAAAATCAGTAATATATTTTTTATTGAAATAATAATACCCATTAAAAGGCCCAAAAACCTGACCAAAACTTATTTTTAGTGTATATATATACCATAATCATCCAATGACCTAAAATATAACCGTTTGGACTCTTATAAAAGTGATTATGACAATTATATTATTTTATTTTAAATGATGCCAAAGTTGTCACCTTCATAATTTAATAAATATAACAATTTAAATATTGTGATTTTAAGATGTTAAATTCAATTAAATGTATTATTGTGAAATTTAATAGATTTATCTACATCATAGGATTTTATTTTAAATTTTAATGCAAAAAATAAGTATATTAAATAATTATACAAAAATGTTGTAGTAATTATTTTATAAAGAGATAAACCAAATAAATTGTTTTAAAAATAATAAAATAAATATTATATGAACTATTTAATGTGCTCCATTAATTTTAAAGATACATATTTCCTTTTAAGAATCTATTAAATCTTCTATTTAGAACATATTTTCTATATATATTTTATTTAAATTCATATAAATGAATAGTGTCAAAATTGACACTATTGTTATTTTATAAAAATAACATATTATAAAATTGTTTAAAAATCACAAAAATATATATAAATTATAAATTTAAATTTATATGTTCTAAAATTTTATAAAGTATCCAATTATTGAGAATTCACAATAAATAAGAAATTATATGTTATAATTTAAAATTTAGAATGTTATTACCATAAATAAAATAAAATTGATTAAGTAAGGATAAATCAAGTTGATAATGTTTAAAATAATTTCCTAACATGTCTAAATTTTATTGGATGATGAGATTACATCCCTATATCATCTAGTAATCGAATATGAGTCATTTTTGGAGGTTTTTAAGTGGGGTTAGATTTATTATAAATTAATATTTTTTATGATTTCCAATGGTGCCCCTCTCCTCCCTTATAAAAGGGAACCCCCTCCCTCTCTTCCTCAAACTACTTTGAGCCTTAAAGCTCGGAAAAACCCTGAAAAATTATCTTCTCCACTTCCCTAGAAACATCCTAGAGGTCCTGGTCTTCTTCAATGATGAATTTTAGTTCCCTAATAGGAGGTCTCAAAGAGGCGCTTCAAAGAAGAGGTAATGTCCGTTACCGATTCATTCAACATTATTTATTCTTCCACTTATTCTTATTTATTTGTTTCATTATGAAATAATAACATAAGTATCAATCATATACTGATATTTTATTATAAGTATGAAACAAACCTATTTCACCATCTAACCATCCTACGGAAAACAGAATCACCGTGCGTGCGTATGTACGGAATACCGTCTCCACGCCATGGTGTAATCTGTTTTTCCTACACCACCTTACATGTATGGGTATAATGGTGTAAAGAATAACTATACATAGTTATTATAACATAATACTGATTCTGATATATTGTATCATCCTCTACAATTCAATTCAATAATTATGGGAATGATATCACCACTCATGCGTACGTACGGACTACCGTCTCCACGATGCGATGAGATTCATTCTAAATGATTAACCATTCATGAATCATTATAAAGTACATATAACAAGTAATCATGAAATATATTACATAATGATACTGTATTTATGTATATATATATATGCATATCAACCAATTAATTCCATTCAATTCAATAAGGAAACAAAAATAGCGTTCATGCGTACATATGGCCTACCATCTCCATGAACGGTGTATTTCTTACCATTTATCGATCTATTATATATATGTATATTATGAATATATATTATATATAAATCTTGTTTTATATTCTAAAATTATGTAATCATTATCTAAGTAATCATATGAATAATTACAATTCAAAACACAGATGACAAATGAAACGATTTTACCCAAAACACTCCTTAACAAAGAATTTACAATAGAATGGGTAATATAAAGTCATAAGTGAACCATATATGATATCATAACAATGAATATGATTCTTTAATAAGTCAATGACATTATTTAAATCATTATACATGAGGTTCTGATACATACGAAGCATATCGAACATAAGGTAAGGGATAATTATTCCAATCTCATTCTTATCCGAGATTGTTTATTTGTAAGTATTTACTGGGGTTATGTTTATTATCCATATCCATATGTTCTTAAAATGTTTTAATAAAATGTTTAATTTCCTTCCATGCATGTTTAAAGAAATTATTACCCTTTTCTACTTTTACCACATCATATGGAAGGAATCTCTCTTTTTTTACCATACGAGGTACTTTTTGACTTTTCTGACAAAAGTATGAGAAGAATGTTTTTTTAACTTATACGGAACGAACGGATTTAACCGGTTTTATGAAGCCTTATTTTCATGAAGCTTCCTCCAACATATTTCATGACTATTTTCAAAAAAAATCATTTTCTTTTAAAATTGCATGACATTTTGCGAAAAGAAAATGATTTTGAAAAAGAAAGGATATTTTACTCAAGAGTTAATTTCAAGTGTTTTATCAAAACCATTTTTCATCTAAGATGGCATTATTTCATATGTGTATGTTTCAAGTAACATGTCTTAATGATTTACATGGTTTCACTTTTCTTATTATGAAATGATATCCATTTATTTTATATAGATTATCTGATGATGGGATGATGTTTATGATACCCATTTTATTTATTGGGTTATTATGAATGATGTATGTTTATTTAGTAGAACAATTAAGAATGATTTCATTATAAGATGTGTGGGACCTATATCTACCTCCAATGCATTAGGTAAAGATTTATATCTCTTGAGATAGTCATGGCTGGAACGACAAGTTAAACCGGTTCAGTAATACAGTACTGGAACAAGGAGTGAACTAGATTCAGAAAGGGACTTTGTCCACTAAGATGGTCTTAGTAGCAATGCCTTGGATAATATTGAAATAATATCATGTTCTTAATGGTTTCCACAATTACATGTTTTATTCCCATGCTATTTTATCATTCATAATGTTTCTTTATGATCTATGCCTTACGTACTTCCATGTTTTATGTCATAGGTCAGGATTATGATGTATAAACATTATGTTCATGTTTTTAAGTTCAAATGTATATGGTATGTTTTATTTTATCCATGCTTACCCTTACTGAGCATTTGAGCTCACCCTTTTTATGTTTTCTTTTCCCCAGGATATAAAGAAAGGTTTTAGGTAAGAAAAAAAGGGGAAGATCTTTATGGGAGACGTTGAAGATCTTTCAACACGATTATAGGATTACGTTCCATGTTTCCAATGACACTAAACTATTACAGTCTTTGTGTGTCTGTTTTTGTAATATATTATGTATTCTGAAAAAGTAATTTAATTTCCATGTACGTCATGCTTCGGGTCTCTATAGTTGGTATCATAGGTAAGGATTAGTCAACCTTTGGAAACTAGGATGCGAAAACATTAATGAGATCCTTAGAGATATTTTTAAGGTATGCCTAGGGATGTCCCTAAGGATAAGTATACGTATAAGATATAGTCCTAGAACAACGGTAATGATCGTAGAATTTAACCTAAGATGTTAGATATTGAGTTTACTCCCCCATTACTATGTTGTTTTCCCTAGCACGATTATTGCCTCTCACACTATTCTTTTTGGGTTTTAGAAAATGGCTGGAAACATGAAGATTCACAATAATGGAGGATATAACGGACAATGGAATGATATTATTCATGAGCAACCAAAATGAAATGGGATTTGGAAGTCCAACAATCGTTATTATTCCAAATCAGCAATCTCATAATATGATCAATAATCTCAACTTTGGTATGTTTCCTGACATAGATAATAAGAGAAAGATGGAGTTTCATGATGATCATAGAGGAAAGAAAGTTCAATTTCCCTAATGTAAATCATGTGGGAAGAGGCATCAGGGAGATTGTTTCAAAGGAACTGAAAGATTCTTTGGGTGTGGAAAAGGACACAAAGACAGTAAGTGAAAAGGAAAAGGTTCAATTAACAACATGTACAAGGATAATAGTATTTCTACGACATCAACAATGAATAGATGTTTTAAATGTGGAATGTATGGGCATTATACAAACCAATGACCTAAGGGAAAATCTCATGAAGAAAATCAGCATGCTCATATGAGTAGTATTTATGTAGATGATGATGTAGAGACTACAAATGAAATATGCGATGAAGGAAATGATGAATCTCAATCAGTGGTTTAAGAAGATAGTGGAATGATTGTAGGTTTATAAAGAATAATTTATGGTACTTTGGAATAAAGAATCATCTAAGGATTGTTACACTATTGTTTTTCCTATAGTATTTGAATGTATATGTTGAATGGTACTGGTAACCATGGAATGTGATTGAGTTATTTTTATAAAAAAGATTATATGCACATAATGAAGGGATAAGGAGAAAATGAAAATTTTAAAAGTATTCATGAGCTCATGAAAGATATAAGGACAAAGTTATATCATGGTTTGAGTATATAGATTTTTTGAATTTTGGTATGTGTAAAGAGTTAACTTTTGACAGCATTCATGTTTTCAATAAGGTTCATGATTAATGTATTCACATGATTGGAATGTGACCAACAAGATATATGAGGGATAAATTATAGTATTCAATGCTTGTTATATGACCCTTTCAGTAATCTTTCTCTTTATACTATGAGTTGGGAAAGAATTATTTTGGATAAGCCTAAATATTCGAATGGATTATGATGAACATAAGTTTGTATTGTTTAAGGCTAGAACTTTTCGTTATAATAGTATTGTTTTAGAAAAAGGACAACCTACAGGACGGGCGACAACCCGTCGCATCGGACAAGGCTGTGAGAATCGAACCCACAACTAAAGTGAGATAGGCCTTTATGGCCTACCACTAGCCTACATGAAGTCCTTGGTTAGTATAAACTAGTTATATTTTTTTAAGTATTATGTTAGATTAAGTATACGTCCATTTTTGGAACTATATACAATAGATGGGCTTATGTATATAAATATTTCTAACCTTTTGATTAAGACAGATTTAATGACCCATCATTCTATCACATGATATGCTAACACTTCACGAATGAAAAATTAAACTTCATTTCATTATGAGATGATGTGGAAATAGTTCAAGGCACGAACAACAGTGAGATTATATCAAAATAAAGTACGTATTTCTTCTAATTAAAATTCTTCAACTTTCGTGAAATGATCTTGAAAACCAATAATGTTGACCTAGTTCCCTTATATCTGATAAATCAGATGCTACCTTAGATCATCACAAATATATGGCTTCGTGATTATTGGTGTTTTTATTGCCATGTTCTCCACCACTCTCCATCAGAATTTGATGGTTAGATTTCTCTTCTATATCCATATTTTCACCTATGTTCTCCTACGTGGAAACCCAGTGATGAGTTAATTTGGGTAACCGTTACGTTTCATACTTTAGTTTTTAAAGTTAAGTTTTGTTATTTCATTTTACATTGTGGGTTTCAATTAAAGAAACATTCATGTAGAAAACTGTGTATAACCCCGAAGAATTTCGAGGCAGAAATTCATTTTAAGGGGGGTAAAATGTAACAGCCCAAGATTTTATAAGAAATATTTGTTTTAATTTCTTTCACATCTCCGGTTTTACACTACACCATGATTATCTTGCACTATACGCAAAACCGTATTAGCTTGTTGTATACACAACACTAATCATGGATCGTGTTACACACAATTTTATGTTTGTTTGATAGTAGTTATTCTATGAAACATTGAGTATATATATATATATTCAATGTATTTTGTTATACACAAAAACAAAGGAGCCATTCACTACACTCAACCCTTACTTGGCTTGTATTACACGCAATCACGACCTTCCTCGACAGCGTGTGTTGTACACAATACCGAGTTTTACTAAACAACGATATATGAAAATAATATTATTCTGAACTAGCCTTTATGAATAGTATTATGTAAATTTTGAATTTTATAACATCATTATTCATCTTACAAATTTTATAGAACATGTTATAAGAACAAAATAAATTTTTTGGGTAAAATAAGTATTTTTCAAAAAATGCAGTTTTGCCTCCTTTTGATGGCGCACCCAAATTAAATCTAGTTTTTGAAATGTTTATAAGTTCAATATTACAAAATAAACTTCTTCTTTTGAATCAAGATATAAAAATTTAACTTGGATAATTTTTTGATGTTTTTCTGATAACTTTCATATTTTAATGAATAGTAAAAACACGCTATATTTTAATTAAAAGAACTTATTTCATCGTAATAATTTATCTGGTTAAATTATAATATTGAATGGTTTTAAAGAATAAATTGAATATATTTTTACAATTTAATATAATATATGTCATTAGAATTGATTTTACATTGAATTCGTAGGTTAAATAAATTCAATCTTTTGAAATGTTTTAAACAAAAACCCATTTTATTTCGACAATGGGATTAATTTTAATTTAATTTCTACAACATATGTGTATTTAATTTGGAAAAATGGGTTCCATATTTGTAATAAGTGGGTCCAAATTATATAAATAGACTATTTTTTATTTTTGGGCTTTATGAATAGTACCAATGGTTAATTTTATTTACCATAGTTAAAGGTAAATCTGGTAATTAAGGGTAAATATAATATTATAAAATTACCCTAACACATGACAAAATTCTATTGGATGGCTAAAATTAGACCCATATCACCTAAGGGTCAGATTAGATTAATTTTATGATCTTTTTATCATGAAAATAATTTAATTATTATTAAAACCAAAGAAAGTGACAACATGTCACTCTCTTAAATATTAAAAGTATAATAATTTTAATTTAGTGATAAACATCATAAAACATAAAATATGAAGATTATACAGAAAGATATTAAAATTATATACATCATGATAATTTATTTAGAATTTTTAGGGATTAAATAATTGTCATTAATGGTGATACATTAATGATGCATAAATTTTTTATTAAGTGAAAAATCATTAATATAGTTTTTATTGAAATAATAATACCCATTAAAAGGCCCAAAAACCTGACGAAAACACATTGGTAGTGTATATATATACCATAGTCATCCAATTACCTAATATATATCCGTTTGGACTCTTATAAAAGTTATTATGACACTTATATTATTTTATTTTAAATGATGCCAAAGTTGTCACCATCATAATTTAATAAATATAATAATTTAAATCTTGTGATTTTAAGATTATAAATTATATTAAAACTATTATTATGAAAAGGTACTATATTTATATTCATCATATGATTTTATTTTTAATTTTTATGCAACAAATAAGCATATTAAATAATTATTCAAAAATGTTGTAGTAATTATTTTATTAAGAGATAAACCAAATAAATGGTTTTGAAAATAATAAAATAAAAATTATATGAACTATTTAATGTTCTCCACTAATTTTATAGATACATATAACATTTTATAAATCTATTAAAGCTTTTATTTCGAACGTATTTTCTGTAAATATTTTATTTAAATTCATATAAATGAATACTGTCAAAATTGACACTATTGATATTTTATTAAAATAACATATTATAAAATAGTTTAAAAATCACAAAAATATATATAAATTATAAATTTAAATTTATATGTTATAAAATGATATAAAGTATCCAATTACGGAGAATTCAAAACAAATAAGTAATTATTTTTTATAATTTAAAATTTAGAATTTTATTACACAAATAAAATTAAATTGATTATGTAAGGATAAATCAAGTTGATAATGTTTAAAATAATTTCCTAACATGTCTAAATTTTATTGGTTGATGATATTACAACCATATATCATCTAGTATTTGAATATGAGTCATTTTTTGAGGTTTTTAAATGGGGTTAGATTTATTATAAATTAATATTTTTTAAGATTTCCAAAGGTGCTCCTCTCCTCCCTTATAAAAGGGCACCTCCTCCCTCTCTTCATCAAACCACTTTGAGCCTTCAAGCTCGGCCAATCCCTGCCAAATTCTCTTCAAACATACCTAGAAACATGCTATAGATCATGGGCTTCTTAAAATATCAATTTTAGTTCCCTGAGAGGAGGTCTCAAAGAGGTTCTTCAAAGAAGAGGTAATGCCCGTTACCGATTCTTTCAACTTTATTTCTTCTTCCACTTATTCTTCTTTAGTTTTTTCATTATGAATTAATAAAATAAGTATCACTCATATACAGATATGTTATTATATTTATGAAACAACCCTATTTCACCATCTATCAATCCTACAGAAAACGGAATCACCATACGTGCCTACGTACAGAATACCATCTCCCTACCATGGTGTAATATGTTTTTCCAACACCACCATACATGTATGGGTGTAATGGTGTAAAGAATAAATATACATAGTTATTATAACATCATACTGATTCTGATATATTGTATCATCATCTCAAATTCGATTCAATAATTATGGGAATGATATCATCGCTCATGCGTACGTACGGACTACCGTCTCCACGACGCGATGAGATTCATTCTCAATGATTAAACATTCATGAATGATTATAAAATATATATAATAAGTAATAATTAAATATAAGACACAATTATACTTGAATTATTTATATATATATGTATGTCATCTAATTAATTCCATTCAATTCAATAAGGAAATGAAAACAGCGTTCATGCGTACATATGGTCTACTGTCTCCATGAACGGTGTATTTTCTTCCATTTATCAATCTATTATTGATATTTATATTATGAATATATATTATATATAAATCATTTTTTATATTCTAGAATTATTTAATAATGATCTACGTAATCATATGAATAATTACAAGTCAAAACATGGACGACAAATTAAACGATTTTACCCAAAACACTCTTTAACATGGAATTTACAAAAGAACGGGTAATATAAAGTCATAAGCGAACCATATAAGTTATCATAACAATGAATATGATTCTTTAATAAGTCAATGACATTATTTAAATCATTATACAGGAGGTTTGGATACATACGAATCATATCAGACATAAGGTAAGGGATAATTATTCCAATCTCATTCTTATCTGAGATTGTTTATTTGTAAGTATTTACTAGGGTTATGTTTGTTATCCATGTACATATGTTCTCAAAATGTTTTCATAAAAATTTTACTTTCCTTCCATGTATGTTTAAATTTTTTTTACCCTTTTATACTTTTACCACATCGTATGGAAGGAATCTTCCTTCTATTTACCATACGAGGTACTTTTTGACTTTTCCGACAAAAGTACGAGAAGAATGTTTTTTTAACTTATACGGCATGAATGGATTTATACAGGTTTATAAATCCTTATTTTCTTGAAGATTCCTCCAAAATATTTCATGACTATTTTCAAAATAATCATTTTCTTTTAAAATTGCATGACATTTTGTGAAAAGAAAATGATTTTGAAGAAGAAAGGATATTTTTCGTCAAGAGCTCATTTCAAGTGTTTTATCAAAACCATTTTTCATCTAAGATGACATTATTTCATATGTTTATGTTTCAAATAACATGTATCTATGCATTAAATGGTTTCACTTTTCTTATTATGAAATGATATCCATTTATTTTATATAGATTATGTGATGATGGGATGGTGTTTATGAAACCCATTTTATTTATTGGGTTATTACGAATGATGTATGTTTATTTTGTGGCACAAGTAAGAATGATTTCATTATGAGATGGGTGGGACCTATATCTCCCTTCAATTCATTGGGTAATGATTTATATCTCATTAGATAGACATGGATGGAACGGCAAGTTGAACCGGTTCAGTAATACAGGACTGCAACGAGGAGTGAACTCGATTCAGAAACGGACTTTTTCCACTAAGATGGTCTTGGCAGCAATGCCTTGGATAATATAGAAATCATATCATGTGCTTAATGGTTTCCACAATTACATGTTTTATTCCCATTCTATTTTATCATTCTTAATGTTTCTTTATAATCTATGCCTTACGTACTTCCATGTTTTATGTCATTGCTCAAGCTTTTGATGTTTAAACATTATGTCCATGTTTTTAAGTTCAAATATATATGTTATGTTTTATTTTATCCATGATTACCCTTACTGAGAGTTTGAGCTCACCCTTTTTTTGTTTTCTTTTCACTAGGATATAAAGAAAGTTTTAGGTAAGAAAAAATGGGAAGATCTTTATGGGAGATGTTGAAGATCTTTCACCATGATTAGAGGATTACGTTCCATGTTTCCAAAGACACTATTCTATTACAGTCCTTGTGTGTCTGTTTTTGTTATGTATTAAGTATTCCGCAAAAGTAATGTAATGTCCATGTACGTCAAGCTTCATGTGTCTAGAGTTTTCCTAAAAAATTTATCTAAATTAAATAGAATTAATACATTATTACTTAATCCTAAAAACTGAAATGGAAGGTCTTCATTAATATTTATTCATCAAATTTGTTAACATAAATTAATTACAAATTAAGAAGGACATCATGTGGGATTATGGTAGGTATGAAATACTTATAATGATGTGGTTGTGGGTTCATGTTCCACACCCTTGAAATACAATATGAGTTGTCTCCCATTATCCATTTTGTCTTTTTAAAACACCATATTAATATAATTTCAAAATAAGTGTGATGGATATCTTGAAATAAGGATAATTACTTAACAAAATTTTTAATATGTTTATCAATACAACCCCAATACATAAATACATCTTTAATTTTATAACAACAAATATCATTTCCTGTCCTAAGCATTATCCCAGGTCATTAATTATTATTTCCTATTATAATATTTTATAATTATATGTATGGAAAATGTGAATTATCCTATACGTATCCCCTAGGAGTGCAAAAATAGTTGTACAAACATACCATTTTTTATATACCTAGTTATTTCTTATCAGGCCTCATTCATCTTGTTAGTGTATTTTCCCCTAGGTCATCTATCCTAGAACTACATCAACTTTTAGTGTATATAGTTATATATTTCTAGGAATATGAACAAAATCTAGACCTTAATAAGATTAAATTATGTTCTCCTAATCATCTCCCAAAATTCCACCTTATGTTCACATTTTATAATCAATTTTCCCCAAATATAGTTACCAAGGATGATACTAAACATTCTATGATACAAAATATAGCCACATGAGTCCAGAAATCCTAGAACAAGTTTCATGATACAATTAAATTATCATAATATATAAGTAAATCATGTTCCAATGGGCCAAAATGTTTAGTTTTCTTGGTAATTTAGTGACATACCTGAGTCTTTTTATTAAAACTAATACACTAGTTGAATTATTATTTTCCCCATTTTTTTGATTTTAATGTAATTATATCTAAAATATCCTTACATATCATTCATAAAACATTTTAGTGAATCCAACTAAATACAAAAAATAATAATGGTGATATCAAGTGTTTAATAAGGGAAAAGTATAGTGGAAACAATAATTAATCAATGAAAATAATCATTATGGAAATGTAAATAACTGAAAACACATGTCATGTAATCAATAAACTAAGAAAGAAGTGTGAAAAAAAAATTTAAAGGTAAATAACTGAAAAAACGTAGAATTTAATTATCTTGATAATGAAAAATAAATATAGGAAGGAATCAAATGGATAACACATACCATTTAATCAATAAACTATCAAATAAATTTATCAATAGTATTTTTTAAAGTGAAAATATCATCTCTAATAAATGATTAACCTAAATAAAGTAACTGATTAAATATTGGATGTCATGTATCTATAATATGAACTACTACCATCAAGACCATTCACAATATGGTTTACATTTTCTGTTATAATCCTTCCAATTCTTATGTGAAACAAACATAAGGGGTTTTCTACCAAATAATTTCATCATATGAGATTGTCAATTAATCATGGGGATTCAATTATCTAGTCCCCACCCGATAGTGATTTCATCAAACCATCCCCAACCATTAATATTCTTGTCCTAAAAATTCCTCATATCATATATAGAATATTTTTTTTGAAATATCCATATCGAATAATGGATAATGACTTATAAATATTTACTCAAATAATAAAATAAACTTTAAAGTAAAGAACATATAAAAATGGTATATGGTTTAGGAAACGAACATATAAATGATAAATTATTTATATAATTAATAAAAAATCAATGTTAAATGATTATAGGGAATTTAATATTTCAAGGAGAATAAAAAAATGAATACTGAATGTGAATATAAATTCTATCCTTGACCAAATCAATTATAAAATATTTAGAGGTAGAATACGGATGGTATCAATACAAAATTTCCCAAGTGGTTTAAAAATAAATGTTTTCTATCATTAATGAATATAAATAATATTAAAATATATTTTGAAAATATTCTTGAGGAGAATATATATATATATTATTTAGAGAAATTATTTTGAATGTTATTTTATTTAAACATAACTTTTAGAATTTTTTTAAAATTAAAAATTTAAGCAAGAAATTGAAGATATAATGAAATGAAGGAAGATAAATTGAAGCAAAGATTACAAGGTTAAAACTATATTCTTTTTTCTTGGTAAAATTTTTATACAAATTCCTTTATTGGAATCTAGGAAAATGATTCCTTTGAAAAAATGTTTACAAGACATGATTGGAAATTTTTTTATTAATAAAAAATTTTAGAAAGGATAATATATTTTTTATTTTTTTAAATAAAATGTGTTTAATAAGAAGAATGGATATGTGACTGAAGAGATAAATTATGTTATTATTCATAATAATATTTTACAAAACAGTTTTTGTATCGAAGTGTTTAAAAATGAGATTATTTCATGAAAATGTTCTTGAATAACTAGAGGATAAGGAAATGGAATTATTTGTCAAAAAATTATCTAAACATTTCTTCTATAGTAAAATCAATTTAAAAAATTCCCAAACCAAATGAGACTATGAAGTAAACCTTTAAAAAATATTACATTTATGTGATAATCAATCAATAAATAGAATATATATTTCACGTGTAAATCCAAAGAAAACAAGTCTAAATAGTAAAATAGATATTAAAATTTGATAACACAAAAATTAATAGAATATTTGTGAAAAATTTAAATAAATATAGACAAATTAAAAGGAATCAGACCATTGAAATATCATTATAATTATTCACATGGAAGTTAATATTTGAAAAATGAAATGTGTCCCAAACTACATTGAAGAATTTTAATCATAATCCTCATGAAGTAATATAATTATAAAAAATATATAAATATCATATAGATAATATATTTTGTTATATTATATATCAAAATGGAAGGTAGATACAGCTCACAAAATAAGTATGTGGTGAAAATGAAACTAGACTCATAGATGTAAAAAGTGAGATGAAAATCCCATACATTTAGTCCGACATGTAACTTGTATCTCTACCTTCCTAAATAACAAACATATGTAAATTATTTACATGCATAAGAACACATTAATTTTTTTTCATAATTTTGACGTCACGTATTACACTGTTGTATTCAACTACATATTCTATTAAATTTACATCGCGTGTTCGAACCAAATTTGGTTCATGTGTTCGAAAAACAATGTTAGGTCATGTATAGTCAAAGGGTTAATTTTAAAACATATCCAGAATAAGAATAATGATATAATTAACATATTTATACAATAATTATACTTTTTACTACAATAATTAAATATTTTTAGGAATAATGAATAATCATTATAATCAAGTATTAGTAGGTTGTACGTACACATGAGTAATGGTCTCATTTTCAATGATCGTTATCCAAAGAAGGTAAGTAAAAAAATTGTCATAGAAGGATCCATATATTATATATATCATATAATTTAATCATATATACTAATATATATTATCACAAACCCCTCCCCACAAGGTGTACCCATCGTAGATTGGTAATGTGGTAAGGCAGGTAGTGAACCCCGAGTCCCACCTCTTGTAGGACTCGAGTTTGAGACTAGCACCAGGGGTATAGTAAACACAACAATGAAAGGAATTAACCTCTAAGATAAAACATGAAAAATGGAGATATTAGATAAACACCAACCAACTCCAACTTATAATTCAATGTAAATGAAATCCCAAGTACACATATGTAATGTAGTGGAAGAACACTACAACTGAAAATGAAAAATGTACGTACAATAAGAATATAAAAAGAGCAGTGAAGATAATGCCTGAGAAGCTCCTTTAAACCACAGAATTTAGTAACTAGAATGATCTCCTACTAGATCAATGTGACTTGAAATATAGTTAAATATATGTAGGGTATGTATAACAGTATACTCATTAGGATCCTCCACAGATACACTAGTGCAAAATTAATGAAATCATGTTAAAGCATAGTTAACAACAAGTGAAAATAAATCCTCACATAAATAGGTATACTAGGTTTCTAGCCTCAGCTTGTCTAATATCACCAATTACCTCATACATGATTATATAATGTAGTAATTAATATCAATGTTTACAGCTACCACTTCCCCACTTGTTTCCCAATTTTCACAAATGTCGTGCGTCCTAAGAATTTCTTTTTTAAAAGGCTTTCCAACATACACCTGGTCGAAGCACCACAACATGCACCTCGTGCATTGAACCCTTACATCTAGGTAAACAAAGTACACATGTAGTTTTCAGGATCCACCATAGCTCATATAAAATGTATCATACGTAATGAATTATACCTCATGCTATTATAGTTCATACACAAAGTAAGGATCCTCAATCCATCACATACTAAACATGTTACAGCTATAGTAGTCCATGGGAAACTATATCTAAAATATATCTGTGTGAATATACTCTACCAATTATATCACACTACACACATATATGGGGAAAATTAACTTCTGTTCCTACCAGTAGAAGTAAATAACGAGAGAATAGAGTGGTTTTAAAGGTGGTAGTCTTCCATCCATACTCCTACCTGAGTGTTGAGGAAAACACCCCCAAGCTTAGAATCCCCCAGGTGTTATATTCCCTAACTGGTGGGGTGGAGTGTTATATAGTAACACAAATTTATAGAATATATACTATAAATCACAACCACACTATGGGTATAACCTATATTTAGACTCAGCTGACGATATCTTTTCTCTGACTCCCAGATTCCACTCCTATGACTTGGTATCTTATAAGCCCAAAACCATTTAAAAAGATTTATAATATTACCTCATTCCCTTTCTATCAAATTTATATTACATTAATTAAATATATAAACATTAATTAACCATTGTCAATTTGAAAATATGTTTCATTAGAATCACAACCAAAGTACAATGTTCTTGAAATTGGAACCTTAGAATTGTGTCCCAACAAGTTCTAACCACACAGGTTAACAAAATATATTCAATCAATTTTTAAAAGCATTATTACATTCCAATAATCCAAGGAATTCTAGAAAAAAAATTATAAAGTACCAAATAGAAGGGGCTCAACGTAGTGAGTAGATGAACTACTCATTGATTCATTTACACATATTGAAATGGATAAGATACATCCTTCCTCGAGAATATAATCAAGGGAATCTCATGGCATGCCCCAACATTTTTCAACACTCTTTGAAAGTAGGGTTGCAAGAATTTATGCCTAGTGAAGTAGGAAAAGTAGTGTAGATAATCATCCAACAAGATTCAGTATGCATACAACAATCATATCCAACTCGCATCATTATATATGGTGTTCTCATTGACACCCACATGCATTATTCGACGCATATCGCCACTCTATGTATCAACTTCTTCCACATCCACTAGGACTTCCTTTCCCCACACCTCAAAACATCCATCTAGAATCAGAACACATCAAAAGAAGTAGGAAATAACCAATAAACATGGACCATTCTCCTATGTAAGGAATTATACCTTCCAACACAATGATATCTAATGGCTTCAAAGTAGAAGAACTCAGCCTTACCTGAAAGAGAGTTACCCTAAACCCCATAATGTGTAATCGTTTATCAATCAACTAGATCGTTAATCCATCCTGAATTATCAAATTAATTATTAGTAAGTTCTTATTCTGGGTACCTAAACAACAAGCTTGCATAGCTATCAAAAAAAAATTAAACAAGCTTGATGCATCGATTTGATTATCATCAATTTATAACAACAACAACTAAATTCATTTACATGCATCTTTATCATTGAAAAATAATTACAATAAATGTAATTTTACATTCTTTACTAATTTACATCATGAACAAAACGATAAACAAGGTCATAATAAATATCACACTATCTAGAAAAAAAATTGTCAATAACATATGATCGATACCAATTTATTTATCTGGTTAAAATATTTAGTATGTCAATTACAATAAGATCCAGTGGGAAACCCATGAAAAAATTAATATTTTCATGTAAAATAATAGAAATTCCAAATATACAGTACCTAAAAAGGTTATTGAAATTCATTATATGAGAATGATCCATGCAATAGATCACAATTTCTTCCCCCCCCCTCATGACAACTACTCCCACACGAGGAAATCATGGTATGACTACACCTTCTGATACCCAAGAAAACTCTATTAGAAACAGATAGATTAAATTCCATAACATAGAAATGATATATAGAATGAGAGGAACCCAGAAGAATGATGGTATTTCAGACCTTATATCGACGACTGGTCAATACTTCTTGGTTGCGCCAATAACATGGGGTGTGCTCTTAGTAGGATGAACTTTAGGGGGAACTAATCCAATGAAGAATGTTTGATCACATGACTCCTTTGAGAGGAAGGAATTGTTCGAGTGTCTTGTAGTAGGGAACATGAAGTTAGAACAAAGGAGGATGATATACCTTCCCAGTAAAAGATATAATAGAACATCGGTTTTATATATGAAGGATTTTACAGTAAAGGAATATCACATTAAACCATGTAGTTTGACCAATTAAAAGACTCCTAATTTTTATAAAAATAATTTATGTGATTTAATGACATTGAAATAGCTTCAAACCCACTAAAATATGGAATTTAAATCATTTTACATCAACGAATGATTTCATAAAGGAAAAACTAGGAAATTTGTAAATTTCTAAAAATATGAGAAAATAAGTGAAATAGTTCTGGAAATACAGTTCCAAAATGACTCACTACCACCAATAGTCAAAAATTAATCATTGACATTGACAGTACAAAAGAATCACTAATCCTAGAAGTGATAATTAATCACGGACATCGACAGTACAAATGAATCACTGATGCCAACAGTTTAAATGAATCACTGATGCCGACAATGTAAATGACTCACTAATTCCAACAGTACAAAGGAATCACATATGTAGGCAGTAAAAATGACTCACTTACTCCAACAACATAAATGATTCGGTAATTCAGCGAGTATAAATGACTCACCAATTTCTATAGTACAAATCGCTCACTGAATCCAAAAATACACATTACTCACCAACAACAATAGCACTAATGACTCACCGACTCCGATAGTACAAATGACCCACAGACACAGAGAGTACAAATAACTCACTAATGCCAAAAGTAAAAATGAATAACTTATTCCAATATTTAAAATGACTCCCCAATGCTGAAAGTACCATTCAAACAATTGAAATCACTATTCCATGAACTGTAAATGTGGAAAAGGGTTAGGGATAAGTCACATTGACCTTTGAGAACACCATAAACATAAGACATCATCAAAATAATGATTTGGAGTGGTCCATGACAATACATCAGATACCCCTCAATCATTTTCATCCTCAAGAAATCAAATCTAACCTAAAAGGAAACATAAATGGTGTCTGAATGACCCCCCATCGAGATACCTATCACAGTGCTCTCCCCCAATGGATCATATCCACTTCAATAGTAACACGCAAATAATAGGAAAACCATAATAATATCCTAAACACTCTCTTTGGGGAGATACATCTCAAAATAGAGAAATCCTCAGGAAACAAGAGATTGGAATCTCATAACAAAAAATGTTCTATGACCACAAACCAAAAATAATAAAAAACTAAACATTAAATAACATGGGGTACTAAGTAGGAATATGAAACTCGCCTTCCAATGTACTCTCCTCCATTCCACTATGTCACCATAAGAAATAGACCAATGGGATAGCATTCCAACAAAACAAATTCTCATTGCGGTCTGGGATCTCTACAAGACACCCCTCAATGGTCACATCATTGACAACATCAATCTATCCCCTATAAATGACATGAGAGTAATCATGAAGATAATTATGGAGCTGCAACACATGAAAACAATAATATATACGACTCATCTCTAGGGGAAGAGATACTCAATATGCCATGTCCCCAACATGAAACAACGCCAAGAAAGGCCCAAAAATCCAGGAAAAAATCTTACTTCCATGACCAAATCGTCAAAACCCTCAATGGGGAGTCACCTTCAAGAACATGTGATCCCAAAAATCAAACTCCAATGGTATCCTCCTTTGATCGACATATGATTTTTTACGAACGTGTGCTACCTTAATCCTCTTGTAAATCACCTGAACATTCTATATTCTATTTTTTACTAGTTCATGCCTAAGAATTGATAACTCTCTGACCACATTCCTACACAGTAGAGAACACAAAGGTAAGGCATACAAGGATTCAAACTGTGCCATACTAATAATGGGGTGGAAACTATTATTGTATGACAACTCCAAAAAGAGTATGTATCTCATCCATGAACCACCAAAATGTAGGACACAAAAGAAAAACATGTCTTCAAGAGTCTAGATGGTTTGCTTTGTCTGACTGCATGTTTAAAGATTAAAAGAGTTTCTAATGCATAGGTGAGAATCAAAATAATACTAGAGACCTCTCCATACCATTGAGGTAAAACACGGATCTTGAACACAAATGATCGTCCTCGTGACTCCATGATGTCTCACCACCACCTCTAGATACTACCTCAACAAAAAATCCACCTTGATTGATTCCTTCATCACAATGAAGTGGGATGATTTAGTTAAATGATCCACTACAACCCATATAGTCTCATATAATCCCTATGATTTAGGTAAAACGGAAATAAAGACTATTGGGATGTCCTCTCACTTCCATTGTGGAACATCAAACGGATAAAGGAAACCACTATTAACACGGTGCTTAGTTTTAACCTTCTAGTAAACCAAACATTGAGACACATACTCTGCAACTTTAGGCTTCAACTTAGGCCACCAAAACTGGCTCCTCAAGGCTCGGTACATCTTTTTAACGATATGATGAAATACTAAAGTAAAACTGTGAAAATCACTGAGAATCAAATCATTCATTGATAATGGATTGAAAGGGCATATCTTATATAAAATTCATTGTTGTTCATCCTCATACCAACCATCATGGGCCTCACCAAAAAAAAACTCAGTCTCTCCAGACCCCCACCTCTATATCACCCAACTGGGGCTCTTCTACCTGTTTCACTAGAGATGATTTCACTATCATGTGGAAAAGAACCTCAACACCTAACTAATACCATATCCATATGCAATGTTTTGTGTTCATCTCTTTCTCTCTAGGAATTTCCAGATTCACACACTGCATTAATATGTGATTTACTTCTTAGCACATCAACTACATCATTCTCATTTACTGGTGTACAAAATATTTCAAATCATATTCATGTAATATTTCTATCCATCGATGTTTCTGAAAGTTCAAGTCACACTGGGAGAAAACATAACTCAGGCACCTATGATCAGTGAAAAAAAGAATGTATGCTCCAATGAGGTAATGATACCACAAAAAAAGAGGAAAGACAACTGCCGCTAACTCAATAACTTGGGTGGCATAATTATTTTCAAGGGGATGAAACTACTGAGACCCATAGGAAACAACTGATCTCAGCTACATTAGAAAGGAACCTAACCCCATATGTGAAGCATCATAGAAAACATCTAACTGAACACCCTCTTCTAGCAGACAAAGAACCAGAGCACGGTCAAACTTCTCCATCACATACATGAAATATTCTAGACACTAATCAGTCCAAAAGAATGTTTAATCCTTCATAGCCAACACTATTAGGGTAGTTTCAACCTGAGAGAAATTGGCTATAAAACTCATGTAATAGCCTACAAGAGAACAAAATCAACAATCCTCTTCCACTATCCTTGGGTATTCCCAAGACACAACTACTTCAATCATCAACAGATCCACATATACTCCATGTTGGGTTTTAACATTCCCCATGAAATGGACTTCTTGAGGAAAAAAATCACACATCAACTACTTCCAAAATAACTGTTGTGGACAAAGAACTCCCAAAACAGCATGCAGATGCTCTGCATCCTCCTCTTTAGATGTAGATTACACGAGGATGTCACTACTGAAAACCACCATGAAATTATCTAGGAATTCACATAACACTACATTAATAAATTCCTTGAAAATAGATGGAGCATCATCACACCAAAAATCATTTAAATGAACTCATAATTCCCATGATGAAAATAGAAAGTAGTGTTTGGGATATCCTCATCCTTCACATGCATCTGATGGAATCATGGCCACTAGTCGACCATTAAGAACCATCTTTGACCCTTCAGTTGATCGATAAACTCATCAATCAATGGGAGATGATATAGATTATTCACTGTAACTTTTTTATGTGAAGATAATAAATACACAATCCGAAACTACCTTCTACCTTCATCATGAATAAAACTAGTGCACCGCTTGGTGACACAATTGGCCAAACAAAACCACACTGTAACAGACCATCAAGCTATATTTGTAGCTCCCATAACTCAGAAGTGGTCATCCTATATGATGTCATTGTGATAGAAGATGTTGATGGATGCTTATGGATCAAAAAAATGATCTCTCTTCAAGGTAGAAATTCTACAACCTCTTCTGGAAAGAAATCAGGGTACTCTTATATGACCATGGGAAATGACAACTGCTGATCCTCCAAAGAACAAAACATCATCTCATCCATCATGGATGACAAGGACATAACACACCTCTGACCCATCTGAAGGTCTCTCTCCCCAACAAACACTGATGTCTCTCCATCAACATCAAATAACCCCACCATTATTTGGAATGAATCTTTGATAGTCTACAACAAATACAACTAATCCCTGTTGATGATGAAATTTTATTGTTTTATTTGTAAACATAGAAAATATTTAGATGTGTTATTCTACCCCAAACCTAGCTCAAAATATCTATAAACATCAAAAAAGTCATCTCAACCTCCAACTGATGTAGTCAATGCAAAGCGTACTGAATCCCTATATAGATCAAGTACCAAATAATGTACAAGGCCAGGTGATATGACTGAGTTTATGGATCCTGAGTCAAAAAAAGGCATACACCCATGTAGAAAACATGAAGATGGTACATTAAATGAGGTCTAGCTCACTTGGAGCTGGCAATAATAAATCATGATGTTGACCACGACCCACTACACGTACTCTATTACCCTGATGACTACCACCACCACAGATATTCTATTCTCTAAGAGTATGGGGAGTAACCCAAGGCTATCCAATGCTTGTCTTATAGACTATCTACTGATCCAAATTTGGCGCATCCTACCACTGATATCTCTACTGGAATTGCCTCAATGAAGGATCCTTGAGCGGAACACCTGGTGCATAAAGACTACTCTAAAATGCCTTGAAATCTTTCTGTTGATAACCTCAACTTACACAATAAGTCATGCTTCTGATCACATACAAAAAACATAGGAGATGCCACCCTTGGAGAAACTCGATGTTGAGGGATACGACCTACACCTGGACAAACGTAAACTCTTTAGCCCGAAAAATTGAGGACCCCAGACCATATATATTCTTCGTGGGGAATTGTGATGACTCCACAACCATGAAAATACAATTCTGGATAAATTCATATCGTTGAACCCTTCCCATAATAAAACATCGTGATATTTTATCAGCATAAATGAGGTGACCAATCCTTGGATCTCGTGATATAAATATTCTTCAAAATGCCTCTCCCTAGCCTCCTCATTTGTAAACAGGTCTGATGCATCTCGTAAAAGGTTCCGAAAATGGTTTCCAAAATATCATACACTAGAGTTCCCCTGTTGAATGGTAAGCAGCTCCTGGTGAATGGATGCAGTCGTGGTGGTTGAAAGAAACATGACTCTGATTCTGTCTCTGAAATATTCCCTCGAGATTGTAGATTCCTCATGATACCCAAGGAATAAGAACAACTTCTTCCTCGCTGTCCGATACCACATCATCACTATCATGGACACCTATTTCTCTTTCTGAGCACGGATCGAACTGAAGTCTATTTAATCCTCCTACAACCAGTATTTCATGAATATTATTGAAAATAAGGCCTCATACATATGTAGAATCTGGAATAGAAACTCTCAGAGTGTCCTCCTCTATCTTTCTTCATCGTCGACCTCTACCCTGCAATGGTCTATCGGCGAAACCAACTAGACATCATCTATGCGAACCTGAAGAGGAAATCAACCTGGATACGTACCTAAAAAATAAAAATATTTCGAGCACATAAATTTTTAATATAGAAGAAAAGAAATTAATTAATAAATTGTTTTGTTTTATTCGTTATAGGTTAACGTATCCAAATGTATACCCATTTAATAATAGACACAATGAAGCATGATGAATGATCTATTCATAGGTATCTACCCTAAAACTAGTATCTCCTTTTTTAGTTTCCACAATAAACTAAACAGTAATTAAGTAAGATCATGGGTCACTATAAACACATATGTCTCAGCCTGTCTCTAGTTTCTATATCACCTGATAAACATGTATAACACCATTTCCCATCCAACCCATGGGACCTCACATATACCTAACACCAAAATTCATTATATCCCTCAACAAGAGCTCTGGTACCAGCTTTTCAAGACCCCTCCCTACAAGGTTTATCCATCATCGATGGGAAATTTGAGAAAGGAGATAGAGACGACCAGGTCCCACCTCATGTACACCATGGGTTGGAAACCAGCAATGAGAGTATTGTAAAGACAAAAACGGGAGGAATTATCCTCTAAGAGATAACATGGAAAAGAGAGAGATAATATTGAAACCAACCAAATACAACATAGACAAAAATATAAAATAAAACCCAATAACACATATGCAATTTCATGCAAGAAAAACTATAACTGAAAGGGAAAATTATATGTGCAAATATAAACTAAAAACAAAAATGACTGTGAATCCCAAAAAGCATCGGTAAATCCAAGCTACTAGTAACCATCATGATCTCAAATATTCCAGAAATGACCAGAAAAATTGTGTAGATATACATTGGGTGAGTATAATAGTATACTATGTAAGATCCTCTCCATATCCTCTCGTGTAAAAGTAATGAAAGAACGATAATGAACAGTGAACAATAAGTGAAACCAACTCATAAAATATACAGGTATTTGATGTTAATTGACTCACCAGGGCTACTCCAACAAAGTATCTCATAAAATAGTATATAATATAATAATTTATATCAAGGGTAACCCTCTACCACTTCCCCAATAGTTTTATTATTTTCATAACATAGCACATCCTCTACATCTCTCTCAAAAAAGGCATGCTCGAAGACACATGGGTGAAGCACCACAACATGAACCTTGTGCAGCCCAAACAACACGTCCATTTAACCAAAGTAATTAGGTAGTATCCAGGTGCCACCATAGATCATATAAAATTTATTATATGGTGGGCATTATTCCTCAATCCATTAGGGCCCATACTCCTTTTAAGGATCCTCAACCATCGCAACATATACATGTTTCACCTATAGTAGTCCATAGAAAACTATTACCAGAATACATGTGTGTGGAAAACCACAATACATTACATCCCTTTACACACATATATGTGGAATACTAACTGTGATACCTACCAACACAAGTAACTAACAATAAGATAGAGTAGGGATAAAGGGGGTAGTAATCCATCCATCCTTGCCCTATAATGTTGAGGAAACCCCACTCCTAAGGCTCAAAATCCCAAGGGTTTTAGTTTCCCTAACTAAAGGGTGGAGTGGTGTATAGAAACAAAAAGTATATAATAATATATATCTCACAAAAACATAATGTAAATAACCTACAATTAGACTCCACTAAATCTATCGTCTCTTGAACACCCGACATCCACCAGAAAGATTATGTATCCTATAAACATACATACATTTAAACATATTTTTTAAACTACTTTATTCCCTTTTTATAAGTTTCACATTACATTAATTAATTCATTAAACATTAATTAACCATTACCAATTCCAAATTATATTATTATCATTGCATCACAACAAGCTCAATCCTCCTGGGATAACATCATTTATTAAATAATTTATTAACAACATTATTAAATTTCCAAATTAATAGGAATTCATGAAATATATTTTAAGATTACAAACATAATGGGATCAACATGATGAGTAGATGAACTACCTATCAAGTCATTAACACCTATAGAATGATATAAGAGTCATCCATCATTGAGAAGCTATACATGGTATATACATGGAATACCTCATGAGTCTTTGTATATTTATGAATGAAGGGTAGAAATACCTACAACCTTGAGTAGTAGAGAAAGTAAACAAGATAAAAACCCACCAATATTAAGCAAGAATCAAACATTCACATCCGACCTATTTCATCTTATATGGTTTCCTCCCTGACACTCATATGCATAAACTTATTCATCTCAACACTATATAAAACAAGATCTTCCAGAAACACAAGGTCTCCCTACCCCCACAAAAAACAACATTCTTCCAAGCTCATAAAACATCACAAGAAGTAGGAAATTACATTGAAACTAGACTCTTGGTCGTAAACACAGAATTCATCCTTCCCACGTAACGATATCTCATTGCACCAAAATAGAAGGAACTCGGCCTTACAGGATTGAGGGTAACATAGAACTCCAAAGGTGTTATCTATTAACAATAAACTAGTTCATTAATCCATCTTGAATTAGTTGACTTATAAATAGTCGGTTCCAAATATGACAAAAAAATATAAATCTGTCATAGCTATATAAAATTAATTAAATATGATCGCTACAACAATTTGATTGACATAAATTTACCAAAGAAACGACAATGACTCTTTATTGTTAAAAAATATTTACAATTCATCCCAGTGTAAATATTTTACCAATTTCAATAAAGAATAAAATTCTAAACAAGGAAAGTATAGATATCCCACTATCGAGAAAAAAAGAGGCAATAACATATAATAAATACCAATTTATTTATCTAGTTCAAATATCCATTACGTCAATTCCATTATGATCTACTGGGAATACACAAGATAATCAGTAAAAATACATTTAAAAGAATAGGGAAGCCATGATTCTCCAATGTAAAGTATTTCATGACATTCTTTACATGTGAACGATCCACACAAAAAATCATGACACTCCCTGGTGACAGATACATCCACCTGGAGATATTGTGGCATG
Organism: Viscum album; assembly: GCA_963277665.1. NCBI lineage: Eukaryota > Viridiplantae > Streptophyta > Magnoliopsida > Santalales > Viscaceae > Viscum > Viscum album. The sequence continues at coordinate 677,011,195 of OY728132.1, read as the reverse complement.
GCCGCACCAACCAAAACTAAGGAAAAAAACATTAAAAACATAAATATCAAATTATATAACATGTAAAAGAGAAACAAAAGGAGAAAAACCCATAAGAACAATGATATATCATTCCATATATCGATGAATAATCAATACTTCTTGGTTGCAACAAAATAGGGGATGATCATGCCACATGAAGAACATCATGGTGTACCAATTCAAAGTGGAATGATTGATCACATAACTCCTAGGGGGAAGGAAATGTTTTATTGTCTCACATGAGGGAAAATGATTTAAAAAAAAATCAAGGTTGATATCTTGTTCATTTGTATGATTTTTTAGAGTAGTGGATTATGATAAGTTAGATTTCCTATTAAAAGAGGATCACATTAAACAACACGGTTTGACAGATTAAAATACTTCAGATTATTATTAATGTCAATGATATGATTTAACAACCTTGAAACGACTTCAACAACACATAAATATGACATTTATATCACATTACTTCAAATAAAGATTTCAATAGGGGAAAACATAAAAATCAGGGAAAATTTGAAAATTTGACAAAGGAAAAGAAATAGTTCAGGAAACTCATTTCAAAAAATACCCACTGAAGCTGAAAGTACAAATGAATCATTATTTCTAAGATAAAAAATGACTCACTAACATTGACAGTGAAAATGGCTCACTAATGCTGATAATAAAAATGATTCATCGACATCGATAGTACAAACGACTCACTGATGTCAACACTACACAAAACTCAACAATGCTGACAGTACAATTGACTCATCAAAGCTATTAGTACAAAAACTCATGATTCCAATAGTAAAAATTATTCAGTAATGTCAATAATAAAAATTACTAACAGACACTGACAATAAAAAGGAATCACCAATGCTGACAGTAAAAATGAACCACCGACACCAACAATATAAATGACCCACTAATATGGATTGTACAAATGAATCACCGATGCCAATATTACAAATGACTCACCGATTTTGAAAATAATAAAACTCACTAACTATGACTATACAAATGACTCACTGACACCAATAGTTCAAAGGAATCACTGATGCTAACAATAAAAATGAATCACCGACATCAATAATACTATTCAAAAAACTAGAAACACTATCCACATAACAAGAAAATTTGAAATGTGTTCGGGATAAGTCACTTTGACCTCCTAGAACACCCCAAACACAATATTTTAGAAAATTAATAGAACATAGTGGTTTATTTCATTAAAAATATAGTTATTTTAATGTAATAATAATCACATCATACTAAGGAGGTGGTAGTCAACATGTCCACGAATGATGCTCTAACTTTTTATGTGATTGAATTGGTAATAAAGAAAATGCTATGTGTTATATTTCATAAAAGTTTATTATTTCATAAATATCAAATAGTTTTTTATGTAACATATGGTTAATTAAAACCATATTTATACATTCCCTGTATCGAGTGATTGAATCACATCACTTTTCAGAGGCTATTATCCACATTTCCCCAAATGATGTTATTGTATTTACAAAAATTTCATATCATATAGGTATATTCTATAATATAATAAAAACGAATAAAATAAAATTTTAATGTCATATATGGCATACATCAATATCATTTCCATCATAATTCGTATCATTATACGTCATAACAGAATAACAAATATTCATCATTTTGTGAGGATATTGTTCACTGTACAGATAAATGATACTGTTATTTAAGATTATTGAGAATTAAGTGTAAGTTTATGTTTAACAATTAACAGAAATAATATTATTATATAATGTGTATTGGTTTGGTAATATATTCACGGAATAAATATAATTGAATGTTTTGAAATTAGAAGATATCTAATGATATTGAGAACCGATGTTACCTCTTATTAAGTTAATTTCTTTTGGTTTTCATGAAAGGTATCTCACTAAATGATTTAGTCCTAAGGTGAGTATTCTTGGACTATGGGAGGTATTTATAAGAATTATTAAGGTATATCATGTTTGATAAAATCTGTCTTGTGAGGTGTGAGAATGTTTGTGGCTTGACTATCTATTTATAGAAGATGATATGTGTCACTCTAGTAAATTTTGAAAAAGAGAATTCAACCAAAAGTTTCCCTGTGAATGCTTCTCTAATAATGGAAGAATGTACATAAGAATGATAATAGTGTAGGAATATATCTAGATAATATATATTTATAAATTCTGTAGGTTAAATTTTCCAATATATTTAATGTTTTGTCCCTATTTTGGATAATTATTATCATAATCATTGTAATTAAATTAAATCATATTTAGTAATAATATTTATATAAAACTAAATCTAACATTATTGAAAATAAAAAAATATAGTAATTATAATGATGGAATATATTTTTAAGAATTCATAACTTAGATGTGTTCAAAATTTATTTAAATTTACTCTGTAAATGGAATGATAATATGGGTTTTAAGGTAAAAATGTACAGAAGTTTTCAATGTGTTGATATTAAGATCAATGTGAAATTGATTCTATATCCTGGTAGTAGATTACTATTTTTTTATTGATATAATTTAACATTAATACGAATAATTTTTTTTATTTATCCTTATAAAAATGTATATGAAAATTTAGTTTTGAATTAAAATTAAGTATTTATCAGAACTCATCAAGTACAATTCAGAAAAAATAAACTGACCTAAAATTAATTTAAAATTTCAATAATGAATTTCATTTTTCCTATAAAATATATAAAATATGTAAAATTTTCATTTTTTTATCAATTTAATTGTTTTGAAATTCCATTTTTTAATATTTATATTTTTATGTAAAACATTGGGGTCGTTCTTATCTTCCACTTATCAAACCTATTGAATGAATATCAAAAATATTTTATTAAATATATAGAATATATATTCTCCAGATTTATTTTATAATATTACTAATAGATAATTTAATGTCTAAGTTAATTATTATTTTTTAATTAATAAAAACTTCAAAATTAATTATTGATCAATAAAACATGGCTATGTCTTTAACAAAAGGCATTTATGAGGTAGTTTGTTGTCTGTAATGTATTCTAACAAAGTAATGTGTGCATTGAAAAAAATAAAATAGATTTATTTTATTTAAATTTTTTAAAATTTTTAAAAATATATGTATATTAAATTCCCTTACATGCATGGTGTTACATTTCATACAAGATATTAGATACAATGTTCATATTTTAGAATTGGGGCATTATAAGTGGAGATTAAGGGTCAAATATAGAATATTCTAGAAGAAAATTCCACTAACCAGATATATGTTTTGTGAAAAAATCACTAGTTTTAAAAATATATGTGGTAACATTAGGATATAATGTGGATGAATGCTTTCTATTTTATAGTATTCTGGTGACCAATTTTGAGGGGAAAATTCATTTTGATGGTGGTAGAATGTAACACCCTGATTTATTCTGACATTTTATGAATAAATTAAACTTTATTAATGGAATTCTTTGAAAACATCACCAATATAAGTTTGTATTATACGAAACACCATTTTAGGCATGAAATATAAGAAACACCATGTTAATATTGTACTACACACATCACCAAAATAGATTTTGTTACACACAACAGTTGGGTTTAACATAATAATTTTATATCATTAATATAATTATTTAAATGAATATATTATAATCCAAATGTTCATATTATTAATAAAAATAGTAATAAATAATTTAAATATTATTTATAATGTTTTTATGTTAAATAAAAAAATTGATATAAAAATTCAAAATTTTTAGTGAATGCTATATATATTTTTGAAAACATATTTTCTCAAAAAAATTACTTTTCTGTGTAATTACGTGAAAAATAATAAAATTAATTATTGAAAATTTTTTGGATTTAATTTTATTAATTAAACATCATTTTTAATTCAAAATCTTAATAATAACTTAGGGTGAATATTTGGGTTGTTTATGAAATAATTCATTTCTCGAAGAATAGTGAAAATTACATACTTTAAATTAAAAATTGGTTTTTTAAATTTAATTATATAGGTTAATTGAATTTAAACTGAATGTTATAAATAATGAGTACATTTATAAATACATTAATTCAATTTATGTCATTTTAGTAAATTTCACAGTGAAATTGGATGTACAAACATTTCAAAATTTTAGACATTTTTAATTTAATATCCTATTGTCTTGTCCCATATGTGGTATTAATATTAAATTAATTTCTACCAAATTTGTGAAATAAATTTTTATAAATGGGTTTCATATTTGGTTTCAACATAATTAATAATTTCTAAAAATGATAACATAATTTTTGATACAATGTTTTTGGGAAAATAAGTAAATTTAATCCTTATGATTAAGAAGAAAACTATTTATCAAGGGAGTAAACATTAAAATTAAAGGGAAAATGATATATAGGAATTTACAATACTTTTTTTTGAAACTATTTTTTCCATAACCATTCGGGGATAAACTTTGGATAATTAATGGGGTCATATATTTAGTATAAAAAATGGTACACATATCATAATCTAAATACTACCATGTGTGTCTTCTCACCTATTTATAAAATGCCACCTGATCATCCCATTTATTCCAAAATTGAATTATTTGGTCAAAAAAATACCCAAATATCTTATAAAATTCCCCTAAATAATCTTATATTCCTTAATTTTGGAATAATTCGAAACATGAATTTCTTTTGGAATAAACCATAAAAAGATATCTAGAGAAGTGTGATCGTTCATAAATGAATATTTTTTATTTTTTACTCAATGATATTTAATCACTTTTAAATTAATAATATATAATAAATAGAGTATATTAAATTCAATAGGATTTGGATATGTTAAGGTTATGATATAAAACCACACACACTTGCACCGAATGGATTAAAATATCGTTGTTCATGTGTATAAATGACCACCGCCCCATGAAATGATACTGATCATTTTTCAATCACCACATTTCATGTTTGAGAATAAATATAGAAATACAATTTATATATGATTTTTTTTTATTTTTTTATCATTTTCTTATAATTATATAATTTTTATATTATAAAAACCTTCATAACCCAAATTTTATAAAAATATGATAACATTGTTTCTATTTTATACATGAATATAGTTATTTTATTGATTTATAATAAACATAAATTTAATATACATGAGTATTGAACGTGTAGAATTTAATTCAATACTTTTGTTATGGGCTTTCTATCTCACGTTTAACTTCTGTGAGACACCTGCTATATTCACCACCTCATTCTCATATGTGCTACATATAATTCCCTTGAATTTATTCTATGATTATTTTACATGAAATTATTGGTATTTATATATCCTTTTTAGGATCTCTCTTTTATGGGGATTATAATTGAAATGTTACTAAATTGTTAATATGATTTGGTATCAATTTCCCTTCATTTAGAAACATGTTAATTTATAAGGAAATTATCTTATATGAGGGGTATATAACACCCCCTTTGATTTTTATATCATTTATATCATTATTATAATTATATTTTAACCTTCATGGTATGTTACTACTTCATTGGGATTATGATTAATTTTTACCAATGTGGTAAATATATTGTGTTTCAATGTATTCGTTTATCGGGATTATTTATGATTAAATATCCAATGATTAAATATAATTATCTAACATTAAATTATTATAATTAATTTTTGTCTATTTTATTAGGTATTTAAATATTCATGTAGTGGTTCCATTTTTTCAATATTTTCGCTTATGATACTTAATAATTTATTTTTTGAAAATTTGACATTATTTTTCTTTTATGTTCGAAATCTATTTTCATCCTAAACCATGATTTCAAAAAGTTTTTAATTTATTTAAATGATCATTGAATATAATTTTAAACTAGAAAACATTAAAATTTATTTAAAACAGTTAAATTCTTTTCAATTATTACCTTACAATTTATCAATATTCTTTTTAATGAAAAGTATTTTCCTGATGTTTTTTTTGTTATATTTATAATTTTTAAATAAGAAATGATATTTTCATGAAGAAATTTTTTAAAAGATATTAAAATATTATATACCATTTATGATGACAAATTTTATTGTTACTTATGCCTTACTAAGTATTTGATCCATGGGTAGAATTCATATTGTGTCCCTGAATGTTTTATGTTCTGATGGATTGTTGTTTATGAAACTCATTTCTTATCTACGAATTTTATGAGAATGAATCCCACCACTTTTCACATGTTATTTATAATGAAATAATTGTCAATTTTATATCACTTAAAAAAGTATTTTATGTTAATTTTTTTTGATACCCATTTAATTTCATGGGAAATTATAAGATAGATGTTTTTGACATTATGACTCATATAAATACGGTTTTCATTATATGATGTGTGGGACATATGCCTCCAACCAGTGAATTGGGTAATTATTTATATATCTCAAAATAATTAAATGGCTAGAAAAAGCACTGAACCTATTACAGTAATATATGGTTATAATGAGGAGGGAACTTAGTAATGTAATACGTGACAGAAATTAGGAGTTTAATCAGTATATTAAATGACTTTTCCCACATTGATGGATAACGTAGTTAGCTGTGACCAACATAAAAATGATTTTATATTCTTATATATATCCAAAAAATCATTTCTTATGAAAATTTTATACCCACATGGATCATGTTCAATGATACCATTATGATTAATATTATATGAACTACCAATACATCTAATGTGACAACAAACTATGATCCATGACATACAGGGTTGGGATTTAAAATTTTCTGAATATATTATTATACATTTATTTCATTGTTATTCAAACATATGTCATATGTTTACATGTGTTATGTATTTGAGATCACTATTTCATATATTCCATTTCCCTATGATATAATCGTATATATTATATATGATGCATCAAAGAAACAATTCTAGTTATGAATAATGTTGTAGGAGATTATATAGAACACTTATGTAATTGTGTTTTTCCTTCAACATTTACAAAGGTACTAAACTAATTTGGTCATTGGGTGTGTGTTTTAGTAATTTAATATATATTCTATAAAATTAAAGTAATTGCTTTTTATTTTCATCCTTGGGAACTATAGATGGTATCAATTCTAGTTTAGATAACATATTGAATCTAAGATTGTAAAACCTTAATTATATCCATAAGAACATGTCTATGGATAATTTTAAAGATAAATTAAATTATATAATTTTTTTTTTGGATTTTTGGAAAATGATATAGTGAGATGTGTCCAAGAAATACATCGCTATATAAATACTAAATGTAAATGTGGCTACATATTAGATTTACCTTGGGGTAACAACCATATAAACCTTTATTTGACCAATAATCGATCAAGAAAGACTATAAGACAACATGGCACGTTGTAAACCTGGTTTGAAACTCTTGGGGGATACACAATGGAAATTAAAATACTCATTATGAACCATCATGATTTATTTTAATTGAATAATGATACTAATGACCTTGGATAAACATAAGGTGTCGCAGATTAGAGATGGTATATTGATTTTGACATTGTATATGTGGGTTTTCATGATTATGTGGTCTCCCACAATGTTTTTTGTATCTTAATATATTATTTTTCGTTTTAGTCAGTGGTTGGAACCCAAAGGAACTATGTTAATGCTGATTCTGGATGAATTTCATATTATTAGTCCTCCTGAGAATCCAAATGATATAGGAGTATGAATGGAAAATATTTATTTTCCAATCATATATCTCAAGCAGCAAATGATGATAGACATGCAAATGAGAAAATGATGGAACAAATATTTTTGAGTCCTTAAAGAGGAAATGTACACCATTAATCAATGATTCATCTAATGCACTGGTTTCAATAAAATGGATAAATACCAATGAATATATATTTTGTGATATTCATTTTTGGTGACATGAAAATTACAATTTGGCTATAAACAGTTTGGTAGGTGAAGCAGATCAATGGATGAATATTATCAAGAATATATAAAAAAATGGATAAATTGAATCCATGTATTTTAATAAGATCAACAAATTATTTTTCAAAAACTATATTTCTAATTTTCATAAATCAGAGATAATGAAGGTTGTTCATGAGCTAATCAAAATGGATGAGAAATCTATTGGTAACAATGAAGGTAATTTTACATGTCTTTTGATGTACTTATCTGGAATTATCTTGTATCATGAAATTAATTTTTATATATTATTCAATTTCATAAATCCATGGCTCTTATGGATATTATCAATCAATGAATTAATTATTTATTAATAAATTGAGTGTTTTAGTATCATTGTGAAAATAGAGGTTGGTGTTATATATCCATCACATTGTTTTCAAATGAAATGGAATTTTATTATAAAATGGAAATATAAAAACCATGTAGAGAGGAACACCTTATTTATTTTATAGTAAATTATTGGAATGAATCATAGAAAGAATTTTATTAAGGGGAATGATAACTATTTTATGTGTATAATGAAAGCTTAAAGGAAATGTGTTGATGATGATATGGAAAGAATACATTGATTAATTTTTATAGGTACAATACTAAAGAAAATGAACCTCCCCCACAAAAGTTCTTTATATTTTATGAGAATAAAAATTATAATGACTATTACCCATACCCATTGGTTTATTATGACGATCGATTTTAGTAATTTCTAAAATAGTGGGACATAGGGAAATGCCTTGTCATCATTATTTCTAATTAGAGTTGTGAATAAGACATTTTGAATGGTACACTTTCAATCCAGTTTAAAACTTCTAATATATTATTTGATTCTGGATCAACCCAATCATTCACATCTAAAATAATTTTTTATGGTATTAAGATTGTGAAAAAATGATTAGCTATATAATACACAGTGTAATACCTATAAAGGTATGATGAATGCTTCTAATGTCTATTATTTATCAACAGTTGACATTTATAAAAAATTTCTTCATTTAATTCATGTAATTCATAATTTAGTTTATTTTAATTTCATCATAGGAATAAAATGGGGTTCTCTATAGAAATTCAACATTAGATGTCTAGTATTGGAAATAATTTTATATATTTCAATATGAATTTTCATTATCTATAAATGTTAGGATAAGTATAAGGTTTTGATGGATATCACATCCAATATTTGGGTCTTAGTTTCAATTCAGATTGGGTGTTAATCTCATATAGTTAGGGAGAAATGAGACATAAATGATATTATAATTTCTCAAGGATTTTTTAAATTATTTTTTAATTAATTTCATTTTATTTCAAAAAACTGTGATGTTATGTTCAATATAGAACTCATACCTGGTTTTACACAAATTTGGAAGACTCCATATAGAATTGACCCTATTGAGTTGTAGGAATTGAATAATAATATCTATAAAAACCGTAACAAAGAGTTTATTTAGCCATGAGCATCACCATAATATGTACATATAATATTTTTCAAAAAGAAAGATAGATAATTATGACTATAAATATATAATCAGATGTAGAAAGGGATCATGATTAGGAACAAGTATCCTCACCCCCATATTGATGACATGATTGAGCTGTTGTTCGTAGCTCAATACATTTCTATGATTATCCTTATTTGTGGATACTGTTAATTGAGGGGTAATATGAAGTAAATATACAAGAACATTTTTGAATAATGTATGGACAATATCGATATACAGTGAGTCCTTTTTTGACATATTAATGATCCCATTTTTTAAAAGATTTTTTGAAAAATGTCTTTAGAGATTACATTGAATATAGTATGAATGTCATTATTGATAATATTATTACCTATTCATATATTTCAGAAATATGATTATGATCACATGAATATTAAACTATATATACAAAGGAAATAAAAACTAAATGATAAATTAAAAAATTGTAAATTTGGATGAAATGTGTTCATTTTTGTACATATAATCTAAAAAGAGTGTACATTAGTAGATCCATTAATGATAGATGCTTTTGAATCATGGCCTTGAAAAACCATATATAAAAAGATCATTAGTTTTATTTGTTTATATAGATATTATCTATCCTTTTTGTAGAATTAATTTTTAATATATGATCTGTTGATCATGTTAACTATGATCTCAGCAGAATTTGGTTGGATAGTTGAATACGAGGAAACATTCTTGGAATTAAAGAGAAGATTACTCTGTAAAATGGTTCTTACATATCCCTATAATTTATTTGGGATTCTAATATGTAGCGATCCATCAAACAATGTATTGTGATGATTTAAAATCAAAATGGAATGGTTATTTATTATCTCTAATGATATTTTTTAATTGATGATAAAAATTAAAAATCTCAGATTTTGATGTTAGCTATAATAATTATTCCATTAATTATATGGAAGAGTAATTTTATTATATAAAATTGCAATATATATATTCATAAAAAAATTTAACGTAGATATTCAAAAATAATGAGTAGAACATTAGACAAAGAAGAGGGTTAGATCTTATTAATGATTTTTACTACTCAATATATTTCCACCTAGGGAAAGAGATCAGGTTGGAAAATAATTTGTGTTAAAATGATCATGGTAGCTTATCCATAATTTTTTTCACAAATGATGTATATTTTTGGATTTACAATGGTTGGATATTTAAATACCAAAGTAAAGAAAAAATAATATCTTTCTAAAAAAATTTCCAATGGTATATCATTAAAAAGAATAAAGATATGTAAAAAGATGATGTAGTTCTCTAAAAGAATGATGGATATTTTCTTGAGATTAACATTGATCATGAAAGAAAGATAATTTTTAAGAACCACAAATTAATTAATTATATTCTATATTTGAATAAAAAGTAGTTAACGGATGATCATAGTTCATCATTTCCTATTCAACTAGGATGTAAGAATACATCTAGACATTTTATTGAATACATCTATAGGGATGGAGTGAAGAGATAAATCATATAATTTATATCTAGGTGCATAGTATTCCATCATTATAATGATGAATAGGAATAGTATATGTGAATTTTGTATAAATTACCCATTATATAATGAAAATGGGAGAACATTGCTATTTATTTTGTCATTAGACTCCCAAAAACATCTCAATTGAATTCTCCTATATGGGTTTTAGCCAACTGCCTTGTTAATTCATAATAATTTATTAATATTAGATAAGAATTATATAATGATGAGATGTTTAGAATATTTAATAAGGAATTAGTAATGTTGGATTTAGTACAAAATTCTATTATATTCCACTGGGATATAAGGTTTACCTATTTGTTTTGGTGTGTTTATCATTATGATCTGGATATATAGTTGAGTTTCAGCACTGCATATCGTCCTCACACATATTGTAAGTCTCATAAAAAATTTCCAACTCTAGATGTTATTTTGTGATCTTGTTTCTTGTATTTAAAAGGTGGTTGGGGTCAACAACTTCCTATAAAAGAGTTTTCATACAAAAATAATGTTCACTCAATAATCAAGATAGCTCTTTATATATCCCTATATAAGTAGAATTATAAACCATGAACATGATGTAATAATATGGAGAAATAAATAAAATGGTACCTGGGATATTAAAAGGAATTTCTAAGAAGGATAATTCCATTCAAAATCATATCAAAGAAACATATATTTAGAAAACATGTTGTTATCATAATGTTCAGTGTGACCTAGAATTTGATGTTTAGAATAATGTGTTTTTAGGAACTTCTCCATTGAACATATTTATGAGATTTTAGAATAGAATCAAACTAATCCTATTGTATATTAGTCCCTTTGAAAATATTGATAGTGTAGGGACGATAGTCTATCATTCGTTATATACTCAAAAAACCCTATCAGGTACATGATGTTATTAATTTTTCTCTCCTGAAAAAGTACATAACCAAACCATCCTATGTAATGAAATCATAGATCATTCTTCTAGAACATTAACATTCTTTATAGAAAAAATATATGTATATTCTAGAACATATAGAGAGATTTTTATGAAAAAACACCACTCACCTTTTAAAAGTTGTGTTAAAAAACCACTAGTTTGTTAAATATATATGGAAAATTTTGTATATGAAGAGGTTTAAGTTCTGTTTTTAGATTTATTAGAGTGAATAATTTTGAAGGAAAAATTCCTTTTATGGGGTATAGAATGAAAAACCATGAGATTTTATGAATAATTTTGGCATAAATTAAATTTATTTTAAGGATTATATTGAAGAATATAACATTTTAGTTATGAATTATATATAAAACCATATTAATATGTTCTAACCCAAAACAACATCTTAATATCATTCCATACACATCACTTACATAGCTTGTGTTACACAAATAGTGAGTATTTATAAAACAATGTAATATTATTGATAAAGTTATTTAAATGTGGCCATTATATCAATATTGTAAAAAAATAGTAGTAATAATAATAATATTTTTTTTTTAAATATTATTCATAATGGTTCTTTATAATAATGTCATATTTCGAAAAAAATAGTTTTTCATAAAGTATTTATCTATTTTGACAAATCTATTATATAAAAAAAATGCTTTTTATGCCCTTCAGTGAAAAATAAGATTTTTTTTTTCAAAAATTACAAAACATTAAATTTATAATATAATCATAATTTTATTATATATTATTTAAAAAAATCTACAATTTAATTTTCTATTTTTGTGTAATAGTTTATTTTCGTTGAAAATTTGAAATTATTAACTTTTAATTGATAGAATAATTTTTTTCTAAATTATTTATATTATTATTTTATAATTATTATTTTTAGTAAATTATAATCTTTTAAATTATTCATCCATTAATCCTATATAAGGTCATAAGAATAAATTTTACACAAATATTGGATATAAAAATATTTCAATCT